>CM060936.1:49871715-54871715 GCA_030765085.1 Allium cepa | reverse complement strand
CAACCAAAGCCATCATCGGCAGCACAAGTCCACTTCGGAGGATAAAGACCTCTAATGGGTCATACGCCACAAAAAAGAAAGTTCTCTGCTCAACAAAAAAGATTGGAGGAGTCATGACCCTCCAACCATGAGAGAGTAACTTCCAGGCGATGAAAACCCTCTCTGAGGCCCATTTCACCAGGAGTTGAAGTGTTATGACCGCTCTTCGGAATTACACTTCACCAGAGTTGAAATGCAAACAAAATAAAAGCCCTCTTCGGAGGCCCATTTCACCAGGAGTTGAAGTGTCATGACCGCTCTTCGGGATTTCACTTCACCAAAGTTGAAATGCAAACAAAATAAAAGCCCTCTTCGGAGGCACATTTCACCAGGAGTTGAAGTGTAACAACCGCTCTTCGGAATTTCACTTCACCAAAGTTGAAATGCAAAACAAGATAAAGACCTTCCTGGAAGCCCATGTTTCACCGAGATTGAAATAAAACTTCCAAGTGTCGAAACGTGAAAAGGCTTTCCTCGAAGGCACAACTCTTTGGAGGTACACGTTTCACCAAGATTGAAATAAAACTTCCAAGTGTTGAAACGTGAGAAATCCCTCCTCAGAGGTATAACCCCCTCCCGGGGACACAATTAAAAAGAAAGACCTCTTCAGAAGCCCACGTTTCACCGGGATTGAAATAAAACTTCCAAGCACCGAGATTGAAATAAAACTTCCAAGTGTTGAAACGTGAAAAAATCTCTCCTCAGAGGCACAAATTTTTTTTTAAAAAAAAAGAGAAAAAATCTCATCAAGAGCGTACTTTAACTTTCGAAGGAAGAGCGATTTACCTATTCTAAAAAAAAAGAAGGGGGAAGAAAGTTAAAGTACATTCAGAGGTCCGCTTTACCACATAGAAGAATTCACTTGGCAAAATATATACATACTCAAAAGGAAAGAGTGATTTCTTCGAAGGACAAAGCGTAGAAACTTATATGAAGGAAGTTGCACTCTACGAAAATTCTCTTCGAGAATGAAGTAATTATTCTTTAGAAAACGAGAGTGCAAGTCCCCTCAAAGTATACGATATTGCAGTAAGCTCATGGTATAGGGGCAACATGGTATAGTTACATACAAAGTGGTATAACTATGTCGGTAAAGTACGCTCAAACAACATACCACAAGCTCACCGCAACATCGTATAAATAAACTTGTGCAAAAATGAATAATAAATGCATTCTCAAATTCAAACAAAAGTCTGTACAAATAAAGAATCATTTTATTCAATTGCAGATATTGCAGATACAGGTTTCAAAATAAAAAGCAGGGGCCGGTGCCTGCACAAAATCCGACCATTACACAAAAAAGGAATCAAAAAGCTCAACTCTTCATTTCTTCTTGCCGCCTTTAGACCCTTTACCTGGCCGAGTGGTTAGCTTTTCAGGTCTTTCAGGTTGGTCTGAAGGCATAAGGGAAGAAGGGGAGGGAGGTGCAACTGGTGCAATTTCCGGTTCCTCTTCAGTGGTGATAATTTTCTTCCCCCTCCTCTTCGATGTCCCATGCTTCTTTCTTCTCTTCGAAGAAGACTCACTCCCCGGAGTAACGAGAGCGGACAAAACTACGTCGTCAGAAGGAGTCCGCTCCGGAGAGATCTCGCCTCCTTCGAGTCCCTCATCTTTTTGCTCCTGCGAAGCAATAGGGTCATCCAAGCCATGAAGAGCCTCAATTTTCTCCTCTTGTGACCCAGGTTGTGAAGCAGAAGGAGGAGTCACCTGAAGAGATGGAGGAGGAATAACCAGAGAAGGCGAAGTCTGCACGGCACTTGTTGTTTCAACTGCAGAAGAAGAAAAATTGAAAATGTTAGTATCTTCCCGAAAGAAGGGAGATATGGGTTCATCGAGATTCAAGAGGTAATCGAGAAGCTCATCAAATTTTTGAGGAATAAGCAGGTAATCCACCTGAATCGGACCAATGTCGAAATTACCTGAAGATGTTGACTTCGTCAGTTCAATCTCATAATTCTGAGCCCCAATGTCCTCCAAAGCCTCTTCATCAGTAGGGGTAATTACCCCGGTTCTTGTAGGAGGCGGCGAATGAGCACTAGAGCCTGTAATGTCCACCTCGGGAGAAACTAGAGGACGTTCAGAGGTAGTAGGCGGTGCTTCTTTCTCAGAACGGTCCTCTTCCGCCGTCCCGACCCGCGCTCTGGCAAGCTGCTCTTTTCCTTTGGCAAGAGCGGCGCGGGCTTCATCATCAAGACAATGCTCTTCAAGGGCTGACTCAGCATATCCAGCACCTTTACCACCGAGCATATCAAGTGCTGCCTCCCAAACTTCAGCCAGTGTGATTTCATACTTGGGGCCTAGAAAGGCAAGGCTGCCACGTCCCAAAATGCTGTGCAGATAAAAATCGAATAATGTGGAACTAATATCAGCTTTGGTCGCTTGATGAGCCTCTTCGGCCGCAAGTTTACCAGCAACAGCCTCGTCGCGCTCCTTTTCGGCCATAGCAAGTCGAGTTTTTAACAACTCTATCTCCAAGCTTTGAGAGCCAGTCTGTTCTCGCAGTTGTACAATTTCAGCACGATATTCTTCCATGACCTTTTCCTTGTGTGCAAGCTTATCTTCGACTGCTCTTTGACTGGCATGCGCATCTCGTATTTGTTGCTGAAGCATGCTCTCCTTTTGAGAATGGAAAGTAGATGAAGTAGCTAATTCTTCCTTAAGTTTTTCTACTTCTGCTTCCAGCTTTTCATTGTAGGAAGCAATACTTCTCATTTCGGCGTCGTGCTGTTCGAGAGCCTTATGCCACTCAGCCTTATCATTCTCCATTGTTAGCATGGCCTCGAGATTGGCTCGGTTAACCCTCTGAAGTTCGTCGACGAGTTTTTGCCAGTTCGACATTCTTTCGATATCGGTCCTGACAGTATTAAGATTTCGCAGCATAGCCGGTTTGTCGAGAGGAACCAAGTCGAGATCAAATCGAACCCCTCTCAGGCACCACTGAGGAAATCGACTTTGAAGAGTGGGAGGACCTTGCCCGACTTGGTATGCGGGCCGGTTGATGATTGCTTGAATGTCGGAGCGAACGGGAGCAGGAGATTGAGCAGGGACATGTTCAGAAGCTGAAGGAGTTGTTTCTTCAGTAAGTCTGGCCCGCTTGCTAGAAGAATCGTCTATGTGACTCTTTCCTCTCTCATCATGAGCTTTTCTCTTTTGGGTATCATCATCTCTGTGGGGAAGATCATGTCTTTCTTGTTCCCTTCGGCGACGTTCTTCATATGCTCGTCTCTCGTCGGCTTTCCTGATGGCCCTCTCTTCATCCGACTCTCTGTAAGAAGGAAGGTAACGCCTGTAATCATACTGGCTACGCCTCCTGTAGCGCTGGAAATCATCATAATACGAGCTGCTGCGCCCCATAGGAGAATCTGGAATTAAAATAATAAGCTTTAGAAATCTTTAAAGTACAAGAAGATAAGTGCATAGAAGTGATGAGAAATCCAAAGTGTCGTGTAACGTGTAAACTACGCGCATCGAGTTACAAACCACTCTGTGGAATAGAGGTAGTGATAACTTGAGTAGGAGGAGTTGACATTTGTTGAAAAGAAGATGTCGCCTCGATTACAGAAGAGACAGTTTTAGAAACATCATCTTTGAAAAGTTCTTGAGATGTCACAATTAAATCGCTCAACCCCTCAAAAACATCGTCGCCATCTTGTTTTTTAGAGCTTGCTTTCTTAACTCCCTCACTAGTAGATCGAGGGGGTTCTTCCTCTTCAGTAACTGGGGCAAGTACAGACTTGTCTGATGGCCCCGCAACATCTTTTGGAATTGAACACTTAACTAGTGAAGTTTCTATAGAGGTTCCTCCCTGCAAGTGCTCTTTAGTGGAGACTGGGGCATCAGGAGTGCTCGTCGGAGAATTAGGAACCTCCGTTGGAACTTCATGCATTTGAGTGGAACGAGAAGGATGTAGAAGCTCAAACTGATGAAGAAGTTCTTCTGTCAATAGAAATTTTGCGCTTCTTTCTTCAGCAGCCACAGTGCTTAGCCTTTCAAAAACTGACTTATGGCTGGAATCTCTAGAAGGAGGAGGAAGTGCTGGAAAGTTAAGGAATGGAATCAGCATCTAGCAATATGAACCAGGTAAAACTTAGAATAAAATTAAAGAGAAAAAAGATCTCACTTCCTACTCTCCAGTCTGCGTAAAATTCTGCGGGGCAACGAATGTAGAAGTATTGATTCAGGAATCCATGTGCACTCTCCGGCAAATCCAAAATAAGTTTGCGGTTCCGCGCACCTCTTACAAGTACAATTGAAGGATGGTCCTTGTTCTTCGCAAAAGTGCACAAGTAACAGATTTCCTCAAAACTCGGAAGACGATCAAGAGTCCTCCTGAACAGAACACACAATCCCATCAAAATAGCATAGCCATTGGGGTGCAGCTGAAAAGGAGAGATCGTCAGTCGAAGTAGGATTTTCCGGAGAAATTCATTAAAAGGAGGAATTGCTCCACTCAAGCACATTTGTCGATTAATGCCAATAAAACCGTAAGGTGGTCTATCAGCAGAGTCATTTGGTCCAGGGTGTAGAACTTCTGCCTCGGCAATGCCAAATTGAACGCATAATTGATTAAGCGCCCGCTGTTTCAAAAGGGTAGGAGTTCTTTCCGGAGGATTCTCTAGTGGAATAGCAATCGGGAAAACCCCTTCAGCGTGTTCTATCATCTCTTCTTGTTGAGACATCATTCTACATAAGCGACTGGATGTTCAGATGAGAAGGTGCACGTTTCCTAAAAAGTGTGAAGTGTTGTGCAGAACTTTAAAAAAGAAAGAAAGCAAACATAACTGAAGTTAAACTAGTTGGCAATTAGTCGACTATGAGATTTCAGGACTTGTTAATATAAAGCTCAAGTGAAGTGTTAATGCGAATGAATCAACTTTAACTGGATATTTTAGTTTTGCTTTAACACTTCACTTGAATTCATTGGTTCACAGCATTTTGTTCACACAATTCATTTAAGTTAATTACTCTTTATCGACTAATCTGTCATTCGATGTGGGCAGTCAGTGGCAATATATTCGTCCCAGTTTTCTGCAAATATTATGTTTAACAGGTTATTAGCATTAGAGATAATCTGCAAGGAAGTACAACAAAATCCAAGTTCAAACAGCTCAATCAAAGTTGTCTCAAAATGTCACAAGTCCTAGGTCGCCCGGCGACCTAGCATAGGTCGGAACCTTCTTAGGTCGCGCTGTGCAAAGTAAAGGATAAGGCATTTCAATCTCGTCATAGTGTTAGCTCGGCCGCGACCTAGAGTCGATGTCGCAAGAAAGTTAGGTCATGCGGTTCCTAGCTCGAGTAACTCTTAGCTCATGAAAAGTCTTAGGTCGCGCAAATATTAGGTCGTTCAGCGACCTAGTATGGGTCGAAACTATTCCTTAGGTCGCAAGGGTTCTTAAATCACGAATTATCTTAAGTTGCTCAAATTCACTAGGTCGCTAGCTTCCTCTCCACGCAATGCTTCACCGGACCTGATAACCCGCTATCAACTACACCAAAATCCATCATCCTATTCGTGAAGTTCATCATCTTTTCATACCACCAAACCATTCAAAAAACCGATTCAAAGTATCTCCGATCTATCATAAATCTAACTCACTACTGTGCGTTCGTGAATCGCAACAACCACAATAACCAATAACGATCAAAAATCGATCACAGCGCAACTCAAAGTGAAGCGCGACGCGCAAAATCGATTTGAGGTTCAGAGGTTGGAGTTCGTGGTTCGATGGTGATTATGGAATGAATAAAGATCGAAGATGCTTACGTAATTTGATAGCAAGAAGGAATTGATGAATGATTTGGTTGAACTCGTCTTTGAAATCGCAGAATTCTGTTAATGGCAGAGTAAGAAATTGAACCAGTTAGGTAATGGAGAAGAAACGACCTAGCAATTTATATGGAGCTGAAAGAAGAAGGCGAGTAGACACGCGAGTTAGCGTATGTTTTAGGTCGCTTACGACCTAGCAAAGTTAAGTCGAAGCACACAACCTATCACATAGGCCTGTACTTCGAGGGGCAAATGTTAACTCCTATTTCTACCACGACCTAAAACTCCGCGACCTATAACTCAGCAGCCCAACGACCTAAGAGTACTTGACGACTTAATGGTCTCAACGACCTAATGGCATAATTGTATTAGCGACCTAACTCCACGAAGCAGCAATGCGACCTAAAGACTTAAGCATTGTCACGACCTACGACCTATGGGGAGTAGCGACCTAATTCCTGAAGATATGGAGCGACCTATCAAGCTTTGCGACCTAACAGAGAGCTGCGACCTAAAGGAGGCCGCGACCTACCAAGCTTCACGACCTAACCAGATAAGCAAGCAAGCAACCTAAAGACTTTATGCGACCTAACTGTCCACCGACCTATGAAGTTTCGCGACCTAAGGGATTCAGCGACCTAAGATCAGCTATGGCTACAGGAAAGTACTCACGACCTAGGGTAGGTCGCTAACGACCTAAACACGTAAATAAAGAGGCCGCCTCTACTATGCCGCTGAGTGTTAGGTCGCGCACGACCTAGAACTTGTTGAAAAAGGATGTGCCTACTCATGAAAAAGGAAAACCGGAGCTTCATAGGTCGGAGACGACCTACGACCTTACTTAGGTCGGTCACGACCTACGACCTAAGTCCGAGCAAAGTCTATAAATACACCCCTAATTCCAACTGAAAAGGGACTTTTGGGCTCACTCTCTTCAAGCGCCGATACTCTGCTGCATTCCGAACCAATCTAACACTTGAAGCTCTCAAGACACTAAGAACGCTACAAACAACTTCAAGAAGAGATCACATGCATCCAACATGGATTCGAAAACCCTCATCTTCATCGAAGTTTAGGCTACTTGTTCTAAGTCTCTTGTAATTCAAAGTATATTGTACTTGGGAAGAATTGTATCAGCTTGTAACGAGATCATTAATAAAAGTACTTAAAGTGGACGTAGGCTATACCCTTAAGCCGAACCACTATAAAATTGTTGTTGTTTACTGCTTTTCTGTTATTATCTGCTTGTAATCTGTTCCCGAGCTATCGGGTGGTGCTTTCACAACTATAACTCATACACCGGGGTGTTAGCGTTCAAATTTTAGCGTTAACAATATAGTCATTTCGTTCGAGATCTCCCCTGATACGAGATAACTTATGTAAAAATTCTAAGACAAAAATGTGACCGAAATCCGATATTTAAAACCTTGACCCATGATGAAATAAAATGAGTCTTAAGAGAAGTCCATGAAGAAAAATGTGGCGATCACACCAAGAAGCAAACTCTAACAAAGAAAATACTCCGCTACGGGTACTACCGGCCAACTATCAATCAAGATGCGTCTGATCACGTCAGATAATGCGACAAGTGCCAAAATTTTGCAAAAATTCCGAGGGCTCACGCCGATGGAAATTACTTAAATAGTCACTCCATAGCCATTTTCCACTAGGGGTACTGACATCATCATCTTATTGCTAATTCTAAAGGTAGAGCAAAATACGCCATTGGAGGAGTTGATTACTTCACCAAATTGGCTGAAGGAGAACTTTTAACCACGATCACGACGAAGAAAATAATCAACTTAATTGTCTGGAATATCATGTGTCATTTTGGCCTTCCATGAACCATTGTAATTGATAATTGAATCAAATTAAACAGCGCTAGATTTAAAGACTTCTGCCGTCTGCAACATATCGAAAAGAGATCTCAGGCAGCTGCTCTTCCTTAAGCAAACAAACATGTTGAAGCTGTGAAAAAATCATTAAGTCCATTCTAAAGAAACATTTGGAAAAGGCTAGAGGAAAGTGAATGGATGAACTCTCAATAGCATTATGGATTTGCAAACCACCCATAGGTCCATGACTGGCCATACTCCATTTGTCCTTGCATACGGCTCTGAGACCGTCATCCTTGTACAACTTGAAGCCCCTCTCATCGAATGACCTTTTACAGCCCCTATTTCATATAAAATAATATATAAACAAGGAACTGCAATCTAATTGAAATTGAACAAGAAGCAATTATGATGACTTATGAGCATACAAACACATGATGACTCATGAGCGTACAAACACATCCGCGAGTCAATGACAAGAACATGTATCTGAACGTGCACGTGTATATTCAAACAATTCGACTTCTTGGTATCGAAGGAATTGAATTTTCTCTTGGAGTTATTAAATAGATACTAGATTAAATAGCCAAAGCTTACTAGCCATACAGAACCGGACACAAATAGAAACTAACGGAATACAATCCTGAATTTATACTATTGGAAATTGAATAAGCATGATGACAATCAAAGAGGAATACAACACATTGAGAAGATAATTCAACGGAAGGATAGTGACTATTTGGAAACTGGATGGATTTCTTTCTAGCCACTATAACTTGTTTCGATTCAAAGCATTTCATGTATGCAACAAGATGTACTTTGGAGGTCAAATGTTATCCTGTATTTTGACACGACTATATCCAAACTAACTGACAAGTTAGACTCGGTTGTCATCAAGGCCAATAGCCCAGAGCGATGATTATGGAGTTTAAAAATCAAGCATAAATGATAATATGAAGTGGGAGCAAAGAACATGCTCCTCGAAGATGGATCAGATACGATCCATATTCAACACCATGGATCATATCGTATTGATTCCACGGCTCAATTCAATGATGATCGATCGATATCTCGGATTCTACAAATCCATTATTCATGAAACTTTTGAAGCTTGGATTTAGTTGAGTAACTCACTAGAGATATCGTAAGCAACGCCCTAGAATAAGTAGAGAGTATTATATGTATGAGAGTGTATTTAAATAAATGCCATAAATTTAATTTTTACAAGTTTGATTTATTCCGTAGATTAATTAATTTAGGAATTGATGATGGTCATTCATTTTCCCTCGTTGATTAATTAAGCCATGCTCGACCAGTTTATGAGCATTGCCATCCCTTGTAGATTGATTTGTCATCCTCGGCCAGTTTATGAGAAGTTATTATCATCTATTGATAGTTGATTTATGCTTGACCAATTTATGAGCCATTTACCTTTTTACTACATAGGTTAGGTAGACGGTATTTATGAGTACATTGACAAGAATATATAACAACCTGCCCTTTTGATTCTTAGAAGTCGACACTAATACATCCACGGTGTTCACATGATGAACATCCAGGTGCCGAGAATACAGATTATTAGAGTGAAAGAAAAGAAAATGACATAACAGAATCTCACAATGCGACGAAGAATCTATATTATATCAATGTACTTTACAAGAAGAAAACTTTTATATACATACATCAATCAAAGTATTATTATCCTACCCTCGGACACGGGACATTTATAATAACTAATCCTTATAATTTTTGATATATACAACAAGAAAAAAACTGCTGAAGACAAAATACGTAAATACGTGTTAGAGGATCCATCTCATCTCCTAAGACTCCGAAGTGTCCAGGTAAATCTGTAAAATATGCTCGGGCTGACATGAGCATTAAAAGAAAAATAACACCCGGATCAGTTTGGTAAAACTAGCGTGAGAAATGAATCAAATGGATTACTTAATGTTATAATACCTTTCATAAATAAAGTTATCTCATAGGACCGTGCCGCATATAAATACAGACGGGTTTTTACCCTATGATAACCAAATCACTTTTATTACAATTATGATGATATTATATTAATATCTAGGGGTTGAAAATAAATATATAAAACAGATGAGATACTTGCATCTCACATTCCTGTAGTTTGACACAACTAAGTCCATATGTCATGTAGTGGAGATTGGATTTCCATCAATGATAAGGCTATTTGGGTTCCATCCGTCATAGTACACCTTTAGAAAATGTACCAAGAGCCTCACATAGACCCCCGTAAACATAGAGTTGGTTGCCTTTTTATCATGGCATATTGGATTACATCGTTCCTCGGGACCAAGGCTCCAAAAAAACATGCACCAGCCATGACCCCACTTAGTATGCATACCAAATCCGTAAATATCAATTCTAGATCCAGGAATGACTGCTCCTAATGCTAATGAACTACATAGCTCTGCTGCATATCTCATATTTTAGTTATTATCGGCTTGTGATGCTTTTGATGCCACGATTTATCTTTTTCCTCTCTTAAAAAATCCCACTTGGAATGCTGACACTGCCCTTCAAGCAACAATGCAATGCCAATATTTTCCCACACAAGTTGTTTGGTATATAAACAAATCAAAGGAGCTACTCTACATCCATTTTGGAATCACCCTCAGAAATAGTAGCAAGTAGCCCTTGCACTTCAAAGAGCTCCGTCTTCGATTCCATCATCTTTAAGATGTCTTCAATACAACACTTGAGTTGGTCTGAAGTGGTTTTAGGATAATTCATACTCATCTGATCCCGGTCCCTTCGAACAAACATTCGATAGTTTCCAGTAAACTCAACTCCGGTTTTCTCAGAAATAATCGAAAAATTAGTAAGAGCGGAGATCACCTCCTAACCGTTTAAGTGGACTGATTTCCTTATCATTTGTCCTAGGAGAACAAAATGAGATTTATATGCACAATACATCATCATCGAAGATGACTGTGCCATATAACTTCGTGTTTCTCCTAGATATTTATAGAGTTATATTTTTGTCCAAGATTTGATAGTCAGTTATTTAACTATCAAATAAAAATCAATGATCATAGATTTAGTTAAATATGGTGTCCACTAAGCCTCTATAATAAATCTTACCATTCTCTTTCATTTACTTGATTCAAAATACATTCACAAAAGATATATTCACAAACCCCTTATACTATTTTCAATACTTGGGAAAATATTGATATACTTATCTCACTGTTATAAGTATATTACAAACCATTATATTTTCACTACCTAGAAGTATCCATTTGTCTATCTTAAGGGTATAAGTATATTAACAAAACTTAGGGAAAATTTCCTCCTTTCCAAAATCATACTTAAATTACCCAAACAAATATTATTCAAAATATTCCTTATTATAAACCAAATGATCATCCTTCGGTGTTAAGTATGAAAAGAATGTTTCCACACACTACACCAAAAAGGTGTATTTGTAACGAATATAGTCGTTACAAATGAAATTTAAAACAGATATAGTTGTGAGCGGTATAGGCGTGAGGTATGTTGTTACAAATATTTATAACGGCCTCTATCCGTTATTAGATATATCACTTACCAACGGACTTTGTCGTTAGAAATCTAAATTTTTGTAACGAAAAAGTTTGTTATTAATTGCATCGGTTTGTAACGGGTATTTTCCGTTACTTAGTTCCCCTTTCATGGTAGAAGAAGGGGTTGTCATTCTAAATTATCATGATCTTGTCCGTTACAAATTTCATCATTAGTAACGCACTTGTTCGTTACAAATTTCATCAATAGTAACGACTATGCTCGTTATAAATTTCGTCTTTAGTAACGAATATGTTCGTTACAGCTACCAAACCATGTAGAGCTGCATTTTTGTTAGCATTTACACTACAGAATTGTCTATTATAATACAGTAGGTGCATACATATCCAAATTACAGAATTTCGATAACAATGAAATTTGTATTGTATTCCTGAAGCAAAGTTTTATTGCAATGAATTACATGCACATATAATCAAAATTCAAAATTCAGATGTTGAATAAAATTTAAAACAGTAAATTTATAATGAATTTAAAACAAACTCAATTGGTGCATATATCTACCCGCTCGACTGTTACACTGACACAAAAAACTGTCAACCACCCAAACTACTTAACATCACAACAACTTCATATCCCCTTCTCAATTGCCTAATCAACCAAACATCAACATTCATGACCACACTTCTCTAATTACCAGACATTGATCACACTTCACCAATAAATCCACAAACAAACTGCAAGTTCATCTCATATTCCTTCCACTGCTACATCAAACTGCAAGTTCACCACATCAAACTATCTACATGTTCCTTCCACTCTCTACTTCCATCGTTATCACCTTCATCACTATTCCCTTCAACATCATCTACATATCAACAATCTCCTGCCAGTACTACCCTCCGACCACTTGCATTCACCTGTAAAGCTTAAACTCCAAAGTAGGGAAAATAGTAAATTCAGAAAATATCACTTAAATACAAAAATCATTACCTGATCACCTCATCATTAGTCCAAATTCCAACTTTAATTATTGTCAAGTAACATACTTCTCCTGTGTATACTGTCTGCTTATTGGTTTCAACATCCACCCAGATAATCTTTATATTTATGTACTTCTCTGTTTATGAGTTTCAACGTACATCCTGTATAAACATGAATGTTTTGCAAATGAACTCATATTGAAGGAATAATATTGTTGAAGATTACATCTTTTCAGCTAATGAGTGTGAAAGCCCTTGGAATAGCTTTGAAGTTGACGTTTTCAGGGATAAATCAGTTAATATACCCACAAACATGGGCTTTTACTATTATTGTCATAACATGTGTGATAAGTGATAACACAACTAAATTATTTAAACAAGGTAATTCCCATAATAATTGGTACACACTAGAGAGATTGACAAATAACTTTGCAAAAAAAACCCGACATAGATATATATGCTGATATTGTATAGGCGCAAGTGCATCAGATTCTTAGTTTTCAATAATGCTTTATGTCCTAGTAAGATAATTTGTTTTATTTTCTCATGCAGGCCCTTGTTACTTTTAATACAGCGGTTGTTTCACCCATATACTATGTAATGTTCACAACGTTAACCACTCTGGCTAGCATTACCATGTTCAAGGTATTATCTGCTTATTAATATTTACTTTATTTTCTTCTTTTTTGGGTGTAGCTTAATTTTTGTATTCTCTTATATTCCCTTGTCAGTGGAAATTATAAGATTTGGAACTTTTCTATTTGTTTAAGTGGTTTAAATAATATGTTTTCCTAGGCTTTTTCTGAACAAGCATCACGGTTAAAATACAAGGGTGGCTACACCATAATATACTCGTAATCGTTTCTAATCAGTATATACTTTATATACTGCTAATTAGTATAATAGAAATAGAGCTCTCAGCTTACATGTATGTATAATAAGTAGTTATACTAATAGCTTAACTTAAAAATTATAGAGCAATGACTATTTCACACATCAGCTTGAGGCACAAAACTAGTTAAGAAAATGTTGGCATAAATCAAAATATGTTATAGGTATGACAGTGTATCTGGTTGTGCATTCCTTTCACATTTTATACTAATGGTATGATGTTATAGGAAGATCAATATGTTACAAATCAAGTTCCCAATGGAAAATAAACATGTGGAAATCAGGCCCATTTCCCAGATTCAAAATTTTCAGTACATGAACTAATATGCAAGTATATGTTTATAGACAGTAAGGTGTTGAACTAAATAAGTTAATTCAATAAATTACGTGTAATTAATAAGAAGAGAAATACCTCGTGAACCTGTATTCATTAATGCTAATTGAACAAAGAAGATGATGTATCCTGGGTATAATCCCTGCAGTTAGCATAAGAAGATGGAGAAGCAAATGTTCAAAAATATGGAAGATCCAGTTCTAAGAAACTTCAAAGCAAACTAAATTTTGAATTTACTTTTATACGAAGAGATAAAGCCAGATAAGATTAGGTACAATAACTACATTTCACTTGTACAACTTTTAGGTAAATCCAGATAAGTGGGCTTCCACAGTGAACTGGAAGTTATGATATGATTTTCACTTGAAAGTCCTTGATGGCAAGGTATACTTAATTTGCAAAATATTGGTTCATGACAAATTTACTGTAATTTGTGGCAACTAATGGCTCTTAAATCTTTTTTCTGACAGACGAAAAAAACAAATGGTATCTTGCTAGGATGGTGAATACCAGTATCAATTGTGTCATGTGCATATGACCACGAATAGCGCAATATTCAAATATATTAAATATATAAGTGCAGATGTGAGTAAATTTGAACAGAAAGTACTTGTCACTGGATTCATGATTGAAAAAGTTAGTTTGAAATTGCTGGTCATTTTGGCTATGCCTTTTAAGGGGAGAAACGACTTACTTTCGAAGTTTTTAAAATTTTCTAATGCATAAAAAAAAGTCAAAGGAACATCAGAAGAACCAACATAAACACCCTATAAGGCTAATGATTTAACAGTAAGGAATAAAAAGGCAAGTAACATAGCATTCACTACCATATGAACTATTACGAAAGAAAACGATGTAAGCCAAAAATGATATATCCACCTTGAAATAATATCTTTTTATCTATATACAGTAAAATGCTTTGGAAAAAAAAAGAACAACCATATCTTGTAATTTGCATTAAAGATAAAAATATATGATTGCATGATATAGAAAAGGTCAATATACTCACATGCCAAATAGCACTGACTGTGTGTACCCAATAACTGAAGGAACCCCATTTTCTTACCATTCTAAATGAGTCTTTCATATACATCTGAAGAACATTACATGTCTAAAATGATAAATACATTTCAAATCAAATGTTGTGTTAACAAAGGTAATGACTAAAACAAATTTAATCAAAAGTTGGAATTTTGTATGTTTTCAATATTGTGTACCCTTACAATTCATAACTTGAACCAATCCATGTTTGAAGAAGTGTACATACTTTCGTTTTGGACTTGACCTTAAGTGCTAGATTAACAACAATTCAAAAGATCTACAACCTTTTCAAAGTCCTCCTCAACAAATCCCTTTGATGCAAGCGCAAGAGTTCCTTCAAAAGAAATAGTTGCAAGTATATATAAAACAATGTCTCATTCTCAATTAATAGCATGCAAGAAGGAAAATCTTACCCACTCTAATGTTGCCGGGAATCATAGAAGATACATCGCTTCGGGATGTGTTCTTATAACCGGTGATGTGGACTGATTCTAACACCTTCTAAACTTGAGGTCCATCAATTCCCTATAACATTGATTCAAAGAATTAAAGATGAGTTATCACTAATAGTTCTAAATTAAAAGATCCTAAACATTACGCCTTGATAAAACAAAGGTATCGCATGCATTGATATAATAAATTGGTGAATGACCCATTTCTACATTGCAGTCATCACTAACATAGGCTAATGCATATGGTCTTTTGTACTGATATAAACTATCAAATATTTTCATCTTCATTAATACAATCTCATATATGCAATTCACACTCTGCACCCCTATTAAATAATTTTACCTATTCTATCTAATCAGGATAATAAGCATCCTACATCTAGTACCATTTAAAAACATATTTTGCATACTCGGTTGTCATTCACACGCGCTGCATGGATGGTAACATTCCTTAACTGGAACTGCATTCTATCTGTTATCTCATACTCTGCCCAGATTGCTCAAAGGAAAATGTATACAAATGTTTATTTACCGTATATTTGTATCTCATATAGTATAGCATGTTAAATGTTGGTCAGACGATAGTTTCTGATTGTCCTTTTGATGTATCTATATTGGACCTTTTTGTTATCAATAAAATTCTCAATTTTTTGAAAGTAAGTATAAAATTACTGAAAATTCATGTGAAAAGAAACATTGTAAAGTAAATTTCAATTTAAACCAAATTAATAATGATGAGAAAAATCTTTCATTGCATATCAATGATGATGAAGAAATCTTACATTACATATATAAATAAGTTTGTATTTTGGCAAAATGACAATTCATCTTTTATGAACTTATGAATTATTTCTTTTAAATCTTTCAGTTCTCATAAAATTGCCGATACCGGACAATAATTCCTAATATTATTCTTCAATCAAAGGTTCATAAACATATATTTAAAAAAAATAAAAATATGAATTTAAAGGGAAAATAAAATAAAATAAATGGTTTTCAGGACTCTATGACAAATAGCAGTCTGCATTAATTTTATTATTATTATTATTATTATTATTATTATTATTATTATATATTTGAAATATACCAGTTAATTTTATTTAGTTTCTTAGGCTCTAAATGGTGTTAAATACAGATAACCCTTGTTCTTTTTAGCATTTAGTTTTTTTGTTCTTGTGACTCGTTCAGTATATAACAGCAAAAGAGCAATTTTTTCCTTTTTAAAAAAAATAAGAAAGGAAAAATGTCTGTTTGCTTTTGGTTTTGCGTTTTTGTGCTCACCACAGAAGAGTATTTACTTCTGGAGTAAAAATCTTTCTCACACATTAAGATTTAGACCTTGTTGTTTTCAAGAGGTTCTCGTGTTCGATGACTTCAAATCTAATGCATGAAATTCAGATGTAAAATTTAAGTTAAGATAAAGCTTCCTTCACATTTTACACGCTTACAATTACAGTAGATGTGCCCTTATGTGACTATTAGCTGTCATGCTTTAGGTATTTTATGCCAAGTGCATCACATCTTATTTTAGTATTCAACAGTTGTGAAATGTGACAATGACTTTGGCTACATAATGCATGGTCATTTGATCACACCTATACACAGTAGTGCATCAAAAGTTTTGATTATATTGTGCATCCCTTGCAATTCTCCACATATGAGGTTATGCAGTTGCCATTACATTCCAGCAATATAGACATTTTTGCTGTACATTATACAGCAAATGCTCGGTACAATAGTGTAATGCATATGCAAGAGAAAATTCAAAGAATATACATGTCAAAACTCACTGCTTATAGGTCATAACTAACCAACTATAAACAGTAAGCTTTGCCTGACAGCTGGCACAGAACAAATCAAAGAACAAAAAATTCCAGTGAGTGCATAAGCTATGGCACAGAATGGAAGTGCTTCTGGTTCTTTCGCAGACAATGCAGCAGTCCCCAATCGATGTGCGCTGTTTATAATAACATTGTTTTAAATATAACAGCAGTATTACTTTCGCTTGAAAAAAAAAAGATCTTCTATAAACATGTACCTGGAAGCAATTGCTATTCCTCTAGCAATAGGATCACCTAATCTTAGTTTGTCCATAACTGCTTGAGCAAAATTAAGTGTTCATCAAAACTATTTTTCATGTACACATAAAAAGAAACTAAATAAAATTAGTAACCAAGGAACAATTAATTCAATGCTAACTCAATTAAGTAACTAATTAAAAAAAATAGAAAATAATCCAATATTCAATCGGTAGCCAAATAAAAAACCATACAAAAATCGCATACACACACACCCCAATTGCACATACAATGTGACAGATTTCCAACTATAATTTAAAACTACCTTTAAACAGTGCAAACCCTTATATGATTATGTTTATATACCTATCCATAGCAAAACAAAAATAAAATAAAGCTTCTTCCTAATTTCACAAAAAAAACAAAAACCACATTATAACGATTGTCCAAATTCAAAAAACCAAATTGGTTTTGCAATCACTATGTTGTCAGATAATAAAGAGCATATATAAATGCAATCAGAATGATATTTCTCTATAATAAACATTGGATGAATTATTAAAAAAGAGTAAACTGGAAAAAGAACCTGAGGTAAATAGCCGAGCATTGGAATGACACAGCAAGATAGCAGCTAAAAAGATAATTAAACAATTGAAAGGATAAGCTTGATACGTGAAGTTACAATTGATTGCTGAGATAGAACGCAAGCCCTAATTCCTCTGTCATTGTCAAATTGGTGGAAAATAAACAACGGAGGTGGTGGTAAAACGATGGAGGTAGTGGAAGAAGGTGGTGATAGAACGGCGAAGGTGATGGCAGAACGGTGGAGACGGAGGCTGTGGTAGAAAAAAATTGGAGGGCTGTAACCCTAAAGCGAAAGAGGGAATAAAAAGAAATGATGAAATGTTATCTGTGAGATATCTGATAACTATTAACATAAAATTACGATCCTATCCATATTAGTTTTAATTATTTACGAAATTAACAAATTTTATAACAGTTATAACCGATGACAAATGTTTGTAACAAAAATATCTGTTAGAAATTTGCAACGGTTATTTTCGTTGCAAATTGAAAGCGGAAAAGTGTTACAAAATGAGCTGTTTGGTGTAGTGATACCGCCATAAATAAGAAGGATTAATTAATAAAATCAAATCTCATTTCTTTTATAAAATTCCCTTTCTATAAGCTCATTTCATGTTTACTTTTATAAATTTCTAAATTAATTTATAAATCTCTAAAACGATTTATAAACTCCTTATAAAACACCTTTACCAAATTATCGTTTAAAATCTCCTTAAAAAAATACAATTTTTTTCTTATAATCCATTTTTTATAAAAATAGTTTATCATTTTAAAACACCTTTGTTCAATTAATTAATTACTCTTAAACATTATAAATGAATAATTAACTCTTTAAAACATCATTAATAATATAATTAATTATCTTTAAACACGACATTAGTAAACTAATTAATTATCTTTAATCACATCATTAATAAAATAATTAATTATAAATAGAACTAAGCCAATTGACTAACTTAAAATAGCATTAGTAATATAATTAAATAACTTAAAGTATCATTAATAATATAAATAAATAACTTAGTTAAAACATGATTTATAAACACTTAATCTCAAATTATTACAAAATTTAAGTTATTTTGAATCCATGGCTTATGCAATTCGGAAGGAGGCTTAGCGACCACAGTAGTACTAAATCAAGTTACCATTTAATTTAATTTGACTTTTAAGTCACATAATTGGTATTTACATAAGTAAGCATATATGTAAATAAAATCAATAACTAACCATCAATAGTTAGTGTCATTTATCTCATACAAGTCAATTGGAATAAAATTAAATGTCCAAATTAATTTAGTAACAGAACCGGGATTTATTCTGCCAAACAGATGTAACAATATTCTATTCCATTTAATTATAGCAGAACGGAGATTTATTCTACTAAATAGATATCATCAATAATCTACAAAATGAGGATTTATTCTGCACAACATGTCATCAATAATTTATTCAATTTAATTATAACAATATAGGGATTGATTTTGTCAAACAGATGTCATCAGTAATCAGTTCCATATTTGTTTGGCTACTCAAAAGGCACAAACAAAGAGAATCCCGTGTATTTAAACATTCTTTAAAAAAAGACTGCTCTTTAAACAAAATGATCCTTGAAATTAAAATAATTAAAAATAAAACTTTTACTTAATAATTAAATCTTAGTTAAAATTTAATTAAATCCTAACTGAATTAATAATTAATTAATAGTTAACCCCGCCTGATTAATTAATAATTAAACCTTGATTAGTTAACAGTTAATTATTATTAAACTTTACTTAAATAACAATCAATAAATTAATTAACCTTTACTTAATCAATAAATTAATTAACTTTTACTTAATCAAATAATAATAATTATCTTACTTAATTACTAAATTAAGTATTATTAATTTTACTTAACTTATAATTAAGTACTAATTATCTTTTCTTGATTAACAAATTAAATAATCATTGAACCCTTAATTAATAAGTATTAATAACTTTTAAACACTTATAATATGTTTGAAAAACTTTTTCAAAATTACTAAGAAAACATTTTTACTTTACAAAAAAGTGTCTGTTTTATGAACTACATCTGTAGCAATTATTGATATGGATACCATAACTTCAGAACTAGTTTTATATACCAAATGGCCGTGAAGACTTTACCCTTTGATGTTTTAACTTACTATAAACTCTATATAAGAATTTTCTGAAAACTAAAAAGTAAAGTTTAAAACTTTATAAAAATTTTCTAGAAAATAAAGTAACTAAACAAAGTTAAACACAAAGAATCTCCATGTCTCAACATGAACAAATTAGTACCAACACTTTCCTTAGCTTCCAATATCCATATGCATGAGCATAAAAAATGTATGCAATATAAACACATCCATTCACAAGTAAAGGTCGTCATTTTCAAACCATTACCTATCATTTTGACTTTATTTTAAGTCTATAACAAAACATTACGTAAAAACATGTATATATACAAGCAACATCACTTTCAAACTAACAGCCAGCACAACTATTTACAACGTATAAGTTAAGAACTTTGGTTTCAAAGGTAAGATTTTCACTCACCAAACTAACATGAAATCAAAAAAATTGCCACTACTTTTTTCTTCCGGCCTTAGAACATGGAATCTACTTTTAAAAATGGACTTTTTGAGGCCAAAAGGAAAAATGAGTTCGACCTTAGGTTTAACGGGCTCGGCCACGGGTTGTGGGGGGATTTAAGCTTGTCCTTGAAGAAGAAGAAGAAGAAGGAGATGTAGAAGGACGAGAAGTGTTTTAAGATGATTTTTAAGGATTTTAAAAGGGAAAAAGGATTATTTTTTCTCTAACTTAGAAAGTTTCTTGGAAACCATTAAAGTGGGGAAAGGAAGTGAAAACGAGAGGAAGAAGAAATAAATTGTTTCTTTTTAAATGGATTAATTTTTTTACTAAATTTCCCTTTAATTACATTCCCTCCACACATTTTTCTCCATCTCATCACCACCACCTCCTTACATGTTGAACATGCCACCCTTTACACACATCATTTCGAAATCCATCCAAGCACCACACACTTGAAAACATGTTGCATAATAAAATGATCTCTATACTTTATTGTGACAACACACTTACACCTTTTCTCTTTTAATTTGAAAAGGGCCACATCTCCTTTTTATTTACTTAAGTGAATATATGGTAAAACTATGCATGTATTATTTTTGCATGTGTGTGTATATATACTAAAGTGTACATAACATATTCGTCAACTTTTAGACGATGAAAAGTCAAAAATCCGCAAAACGATTTTGGATCACATCTTCTATTTTTCATTGAACTATCTTTTTTAGTAAATCGAATTAAAAAATGAATTTTCTACTATAAGTTATAAATTATAAGAGGGTTATTTATTTATTAAAACTAATACTTGAATATTTGAAATTAATTAAATATTCATAAATCAAAGCAGTAAAATTTTAGGTCATCACATAACACCTTTTGAATTGAATTTCACAGTTTGACTATGAGGCGTTTGGAGAAAATATTGAGTTAGAAGTTTATTCTAATAAAAGAAGTTTAGTGTAAATTTTCTATGTATGGTTTATAATCAAAAGGATTTAAACGATATTTTAAAAACTTAAATCCCGATGTCTTTAAAAATGGTTTCCAAGATTTTAATAATATTATTTGAAAGCAATTATGAACATCAATATTTTGAAAAGGAGTTTAAGATTTGTTCGAGTTTGAGGTTGCTCCCAGAACCAACAAGTCGATTCGGAAACAAAGTAGGTTTATGTTATCTAATTCGAGTGGCTCGAAAGTGACTAAAAATGGACGAGAGATGTGTTCATTTGGTAAGCACTTCTCATGAGCATTTATTTTCATAGTAAGGGGGTGTATTTTATGACTTGGTAGGACCCATTTCATGGTATCATTTTTGTGTTACTTGATCTATATGTATATTTTCTATGGATTTTAAAGTAAATATTAGAGAAATTGGCTTATGAAATTTATTGGAACACATGATATGATCATACAGAGTATTCAATGCTATTCAAAAATGATTTTGATTGAAATCTTGGAAGTAGATTTAATATGAAAAGGTATATTTATATATTATTATTTCAAATAATTTGGAACAAAAACCCAGGTGTTTAGTTTTGAAGTTTTCTTTAAAGAAAATGATGTAAAATACAGAGTAATTTAGATAATACAGATTTTGATATGAATTTCTTTGTGGAAAAGGTTTGTATGTATGCTATGTTATGAGCCCAAGTGATAATGGCATAATCGAAATAATTATGAAACCTCTTCTTGCTTTCCTTTATAGTAAAATATGTCTAATAAATAAGTGAAACTCTAATATGTTATTCTATTGACATTTGTATCATATACGTTAGGACAGTGCGTTATGTTCATCTTGTTATGATGTGTTTGTTTAGTAGTTTTCATTTGCTAGAATAAAGTGGATTTTTTGGCCATTTTTGATAATCTGAAACTTTCGAATCATTATAGAACTTGAAACTAAGTTTCTTTAAAAATGAAAAAATGGGTTTATGTAACTCTTGAATTGAGAAGGTAGTAAGTTAAAACAAGTTTTAAATTTGTTGAACATACATGTTAAATAAATAATCTAATGTTATTTGGACAACTAATAAACATAGTTACCTTAAGGGTGTCTAAAGAAAGTAGGCTCTAGGCCTATGTTTGGATACCAATGTCATGTTATTCCTAGCTAATTGCCTAACCCAACGATTAAACAAGTCAAAAAGGTTGACTCGACTTTAAGACCCAGATTTATTATGGCCTTCATCTGAAATTTAAAATGTAAACGAATCTACTGTTTGCATATACTCTTATGATGCAATAGGGTATTATACGAGTATAAACGTGAGTTATGTTTTTTGAAATATTCGATAGATAAAAGTGATGTTTTGTGAAAGGATTCACAAATGGTTTTATCATTGAATGAAAGATACTATTTATGCAAATGGCTGTGATATAAAATGTGATGGTATACTTAAAGAAATGAATAATATAAAATATGTAAGCTGTGCATAGATTATTTTATTCGGATAAAAGTCCTTGATCTTGGATATGAGTACATTATTTCTAGATGATTTATACTGATCCGAACAAGGATTTTCACTTAATTTACTATTGCTAATACTTGAAATAGATTTTTGATAGGATCCTAAGATTTTCTCTCACATTATATGGCTATGTAAGGAAAAAAGAACTTGCTAATCAAGGAACCTAATTGGAGTCCGTACTAGAGAGACCAAGTGACCTATAGTGGTTGGAAAGTGAAATTTATGTGATTGAGTAAGTGGTTGGATCAGATATTCCATAAGAATGATCCATGCACAACGTACGGGCTTAAGTATATGTGCACTATGTTTTGTTGGCTTATGGAGAGTTCGGGGAATGACTCTTCGATTTGCTCTGGGGCAGCATGAATAATCGTCCAAGTAATCACCTAAGTCTGTTGAGCATAAGGTATGCTTAGTAAATTATTTATCATCCATAAGAGATTTTTTGAACCTAGAAAACTATGAGGTTTGTTTGCTAGTGATTTTGACGTGTGCTTGTTTCTTTTGACATTTGTTCGTGTTGAAATTTTGAGGACGAAATGTTTTTAATGGAGGAGAATGTGACGACCTAGAATATTAAACATTTTATATTTAAATATATGAATTATTTAAATATTTGAATCAATTTTTTTTTTTGATAAAAGGTACTTAATATTGAAAAACATAAGAGCATATATTTCCTTGATATGCCTCATTAAAACCTTACAACCCCCCCTAACCTATATGGGTACCTTGTAAGGAAAAAGAGTACATATCAATTCCATATATTAACAATACAACAATCCAATTGTTGGACCAAGCTGTCAAACAGATGGAGGAGAAATAACACAGACGAAACACTCACAAAACCATCCGTACGAGCAGCTAGCACCAGAAACAAACACTCACTAAAATACAGTACTACAATAAGAAAAACAAAAGGCATGTCAACAAGTCGAAATAACTTCTGATGCTATCCATCAAGGAGGAGAGAGGAAACCTAATCCCCAAAATCACAGATCGAAGTCAAAATTCGCCATGGGAATGAAGCAACTGACGAAATCATTTATAAGGAAAAAGAGTCACTGTTTACAAACTCTCGCCACAAACCAATCTACAGTCGTTCAAGGGGGTCGGAAGTGGACATAGGGATCCGACATCATGTTGAGATTCACCTAGATAAGTCTTTCTTCTGAGTTTAATTCACCAAATTGAGTCCTTTGTTGAATAAGGTGTTTGCTGTCTAGAAGAATATGTTTGATTCTTAATTCGAATGGTTGTTCGATTCCCTTAAAAACTCGGTTATTCTGTTCACACCAAATGTTCCATAAAATATTAGTGAAAATGATGCTAAAAATATTAGCATTGGAAGATTTCATTTGTTCCCGAGCTTTTTTAAAAACAGTCAGAGTAGAGTTGACTTCAAAATTGGAATAACCTGTTATATTAAGCTTGGATAGAATATCCATTAGTATACTCTTCGGATATGTGCATTGAAAGAATATATGGTCTCTGTCCTCATTGTGGTTATCACATAAAACACATTTTTGATTTATGTTCGGGGACCATTTGCTAATTCTGTCTTTAGTATTCAATTTGTTTTTAATGGCAAGAAGGGAGCATATAGACATTTTAGGTGCACATCCTTTTTCCCAAATAAAATTGGTCCAGTCAAGTTCAACATTTTTGTTTCTAAAAGTATTCTATGATGATTTCAAAGAGAATTGCCCTTGTTTGCTAGGAATCCACCACCAATAGTCATGATTCATAAGGTGATGCATGGTAGTTTTCCTTACATCATTATGTGTTTGCATGGGAATGAAATTAAGATTTTGTTTCCAGTTATTATTTGAAATGAGCTGCAAAACTTGTTTATGACAACCATTGAGAATTCTCATGCAGTTCCAACCATAAGTGTCAATTAGAGAATAGCCTTGTAGCCATGGGTCAAACCAAATGTCAGTGTTAACACCATCCACAATTTTCCTGTCTATGTATCCTTTACACCATTGTCTTGCACATAGAATGGTTTTCCAAGTATGGGAAGCATTGTTATCAATGCTGATAGTCCAAAAGTTATTCTTTTTGCAATATCTATTATGCATCCATTTTGCCCATAAAGAATTTCCATTAATGTAGTTCCATAATAATTTAGTTGCAGCAGCTACATTTAAGTCCTCAATTTTTCTGATACCCAATCCACCTTCACTCTTGGTTTTGCATACATCATTCCATTTCATATTATGTGGCTTGGATTTCCACAAAAAGTTTGAACAAACTGAATTTATCCTTTGAACAATTGATGCAGGGAACTGGGAGACTTGAAGCCAGAAAATCAGCAATGGTTGGATAACAGTTTTGATAAGTTCAGCTCTACCACCTATATTGAGGAATCTGGTTTGCCAATGATTAAACTTTTTGTTAATTTTGTCAATAAGCCATCCAAAGTCTCTAGACTTCAAAGAATTATTAGAATGAGGAATCCCTAAATAAATGATTGGCAGGTTATCAAGTTTGAACTTAATAAGATCGGCTATCTTCTGTTTAAATTTGGCACCTTTACTGAAGAAAATTTTGGATTTGTCAGTGTTTAATTCAAGGCCTGAGAACTTTTTCATATCTTGAAGAATTTGATGAATGGTATCTGCATTTTTAATGGTTGCTTTGACCATAATTAAAATATCATCAGCATATAGAAGGTGAGTAATCATCGGCTCTACTTGATATATTGGGCTGATATTGCCTTTAATAAAAGCTATGTCCAAATTTAGAGTGAGGAATTCCATTACCATAGCAAATAAGTAAGGGGAGAGAGGATCCCCTTGTCTTATTCCTCTCGTGCTATTAATGAAACCTTGTGGGGATCCATCAATTAAAATAGAAAACGAAGGGGTAGATATACATTCATATATGATATTAGCAAAGGTGACAGGAAAACCCATGGATATCAGCATATGATGGATAAATTCTCTATTGATCTTGTCATAAGCCTTGTGTAAATCAATTTTCAAACAAAAATTGCTTGAGTTTTTCCTATTAAAGCTTCTGACCATTTAATAGGCAAGAAGTGAATTTTCAGAGGTAACTCTATGAGGGATGAAAGCATTCTGATTAATTGAGATTAAATCATTCATATATGCTTTCATTCTGTTGCATAACAGATTGGCTAGGATTTTTTATGTGACATTACAAAGCGAGATAGGTCGAAAATCAACAATGTTCTTAGCTTCTGGAATTTTTGGTATAAGGCAGATGAAAGTATGATTAATTTCTCTAATGATTTTTCCAGTTTGAAGAATACCATTCATAGCTTCCAAAATATCCATTTTGATGCTGTCCCAATGGATTTTATAAAATTTAGAATTAAATCCATCTGGACCAGGGGAGCTATTATCATTAATCTGAAATATTGCCTCTTTGATTTCTTCCATCGAAAATGGTTTACACAGATTGGTTTTCGCATGTTCTGATAGAACTTTCTTGCAAGTAATGATTGGAAATTGATTTGAGGCTTGTGGCAATTGAAACAGATCAGAGAAATAAGAAACAGCTTCTTGGGCTAAATTTTCTGATGCTGATGTCCATATTCCTTGCCTATTAATAGAAAATTTGTTTCTTCGACATGATTTGGACACTGCAATTTTACTGTAAAAAAAATGTGTAGGCCTGTCCCCTTTGAGTAGCCAATTGATTTTCATTTTTTGATCATTATCAATGGCAATTCTTCTCATCATTTCATGCAACGCATCATAACCATTAGTATAGATTTCCAGGAGATTGACATCCAGTGGGTTGCTAACTAATTGATTATATATGTTGTTATTGTGATCTTTCAACTTATTAATCATTAGTTGCATATTAGGTTTTGTACTTAACCAATTCTTCAGATTGCTTTTCACCTTTTTCACCTTGCAGATCAGCTTATACAGAGGGCTACCAGGGAGATTAATAACCATCGCTTCAGTGATGATTGTGTTATAATCAGGGTATGTATGCCAAGAGTTCTTATATTTAAAAGGTAGTTTCCTCTTTCTAGAATTCTGAATTTGTAGCATAACTGAGATAGGGGTATGATCGCTCAGCGAATGATTGCCAAAATTAATGCCAAAATTATCAAATTTGTCTAACCATAGAGAATTAACAAAAACTCTGTCTATTTTACTATGTATAGAGAAAGAATTACCTCCTCGCCAAGTAAAAAAATTGCCAGTGAAGTCAGGTTGAACCAACTTTGATAAATTTATACAGTCCATAAAATAGGGATCACCATTGGAATTAAAACTATCGTTATTCATTCTTTCATTATAATGAAGAATAGAGTTGAAGTCACCTGCCACAATCCACGGTAGATTAACTATTTTAGATAGCGAGATGATATCTTCCCATAAAACATTGCGATTTTCTTTGTCGTTATGAGCATACACAATGGTGCACACAACACTAATATCATTAACGTTATGCATGATACTGGTTATGTGTTGTTCTGTGGTGTGAAGAATGATATTAGTCCAAACCAAAGAATCCCAAAGTATAATAATACGACTTTTCCGATCATAAATTTTATGAGACATTTTCCACTTATTATCCATTTTATTCATGAAGTATTCAATAGAATTTAGAGAAAGTTTATTTCTAGAATTCCTATAAAGGAAAACTTATTCGAATTAATGATTTTTAAAATTTCTAGTTGTTTGCAGGGGGCATTCATCCCCCTTATGTTCCAGATTAGGAACTCCATTAACAAACATTATTAGGAGTGCTACTTTCTTCTAGAGGAGTAGCTTTCCCCGTGGTCTTGGCTTTTTTAGTTTTTTTTCCTTTATTTTTTAGCTGTATAACTAGATTTGACCATGCAGGGTTCTCCACAACATCAGAGTTCGAAGAAGCTTTGAACTCAAAAGGAGCCTCCTCTGGTCTCAATTTGCGAATTGTTTTTGATCTAGCTATGGATGATGAATCCGAGTTATAGCAACCAGTCCGCTGATTGGTAAGAGGGTTATCTTGTAAGATAGCAGCTTTTCCAGTAGCGTTGGATTCAACAGAATTACTTTCTGGATTCATTTTGAGGTTAGCTGCATTCTTATCTTTAGACGAGCTGTCCAATTCATCAGACATATTGTGATCTTCGGTAGAAACATTGGTCATGTAGTCATTGTTTGAAAGAACTGTAAACATGTTGTTCTGTGAGATTTGATTAGATTTTGGATTGTCTATATTGAACTTTGGACTGTTTTGTTTGTACTGGTATGTTGCATTGTCAATCAATTGCTGTTTCTGATACATGTTTTCCATTCCAGAGAACTGTCCGTTATTGTCTTTGTTAATGTCACAATTATTTGGGATGGTTTCAATGTGATCTATTATCATTTCAGAATTTCCCATTTCAGTGGTATGATTCTTTTTTGGCACCCATACTTTAGTGAATTGACAGTGAATATCTGTGTGACCAAAACTCAAGCAATTGGAACACGCGACAGGCTTCCATTCATAAACTACATCTTGCCAAGTTATTTCATCTCTCTCATTTACAATAGGAAGTTTACTAGGGTAATTAAAATTATTGTCAATTTCAATAAGCACTCTAGCAAATGCAATCTTAATGATTCCTTCCGTAAATTTGTCAAGTTTGATAGGAGTTCCGAGCACAGAAGCAATACGACTAATCCCTTCTTCTGTCCAATAATCAAGTGGCAGATTGGGGAGGCGAATCCAAATCGGAATAGAATGCAGTAATTCTTTATTAGGTTGCGTTCCAAGATGCCACCTCTTCATCATCAATAGTTTCTTATTATAATAGTATGGTCCTCCTTCCAACACATTAAGACAGTCTTGCTCTTTGTTGAACTTAATCACATAAAAACCATTTTCCATCGAAAAAATCGAAAATTCCTCGACTGGTTTCCAAACTCTGATGATATACTCTTTGAAATATAGATAGTATGGTTTAGGGCCCACTACATAGACTACAATGGCATTATTCCATTGTTTTCTAGCGTTCATAATAACTTCAGTGGACATTTTAGCGCATTTTATAGAGTTAACTTCTCGAGGCTGATAAAATTTCAGTGGAATAGGAAGTGGAATATTATTACCTTTGACAATTTCGTTCCACGCTTTACTCTTTTGGGATGCAAAATTCCATATAGGGGAGTTTTGCTTAGTAACAGAATTACCAGTACGGTGGAGATCAGAACCATTAGGAAGTGGATTAACATTGTGATTAGGGGACCGATCAACATTACTAGTGGGGAGGGAATTGCGGTTAGACAGATTCACCTCTTTGACCAAACGACTAGAAGAACTAGGTTTATTTTGCCTCTTTCATTTTCGCGACATAACACGGGTGAAACCATCATCTAAGGAGGGCGAATCCGAGGCTGTTTCACATGGCGCAAATGCTGGGGGGGGTGATCTAAGGAAGATGGCGACACACCAGATGCTGAAACTGATGGAGGAATAGGCGAATTGATGGGAGACATGGGAAACCGACGACCGGAGATTGAATCCGATTAACAGCGCGAGGAAAAAAGGAGGGAGCGACGGCGAAAACTGAATCTCCACGAAGAAGAAGAGGCGGCTGCTAGGGTTTCTGTGCGCTTTCGCTACGTTGAATCAAATTTGATAAACTAGATTTTATAACCTTGGTAACCCCTTTTCAATTATTAACTAGTGACTAGAAAAAAATTGACATATGTTTATAGAAATAAGTAGTTTGAAGAAATATCGATAATATGACCGAAGATCGTACTATCGATAAATGGGTTTTTAATCGATTTAGGTTGTTGGAACTTTTATGGGTTTGCTTAGAATTTTAATGTGTAATTAATCATCAAATAAAAATACTTTAGTGTTTATGGTTAACTAAATACAAATTGATGATGTCATGATGTGGTTATGAGAAGGTATTTGTGGCGATAGCTTATGAATGAAGTAAAGGGGAGTGGCGTGGAAAGTTGGCATGTGTGGGAAAGTCTCCTTAGTAGCCAGCTATAGAAAGTCTAGGGGTTTTGTGACCTCTTGAATGCACTTATAAATAAACACTTTAGTTCACAAATTGCTCACAAAGGTTGGTGCAAAATAAACGTCTTCTTTATCTCCTCTTTTCTCTTTAAAAAATCCAAATCAACTCCAAACTCCACAAAACTTTGGCTAAGACCCTAGCACAACATAGGAACATGGAATAGCAACTAAAAGATGGAAGGAGGCATAAAGGGGGAAACATGGGGGCGTGAACAAATTAGGCAACGACAGGTGGCCGAGTGCAAAAGTGAAGCAAAGGTTGGATCTTTGGGTTTTTTGGTAGTGATGGGAAGTTGTTCTAATGCCTCTGCTAAGTTGTAAGATTGGTTTGCATGAGTTTACTCACCATTGAAAAGTAAATAATGTGTTGACATATGTTGCGTGCAAATATAAAATTAATGAACTAATGCAAGTTAAAATGTTTGGACCCCTCTTACTTTGGAAAAAAAATGACAACTTCATATGTAATATATTCACTTTTATTACCCTCTATAATATGTAATGTTGTATTGACTTGGTGTTTACATGTTTGTTTTGTTTATGGTGGTATTGAAGTGTGTTCAAAAGTGTTTGAGGAAATAAAGGTCATTAGAAGTGCACTTCATAAATCTCAAGTGTTTAACCTTTTAAATTGGTGATATTGAATATAATATGAAATAATATATTTTGGTTGTACTCTACACTCATAGAAATGATAGAACAAAATTTGAAAAGTTAGAAGGCGAAAAAGGTCGCTATATGGACACATTTATATGCCTTGTTTTGAAAAGTTTTAATATTATTTTGTAAAGTATCCCTAGGTTTTCTTTGCACGATTTTAAGTAGTCTAAGTATGGTAATTATTGAAAAAAATTTGAAATTAAATCACTTATTTGGGTGGAGAAAACTGACCACAAATGTTATGTTTTTTCTAAAATCTCTGTCCAAATCTTTTACATCACTTAGATGTTGTCTTAAACCTGCAACAACTTTTCTAGCCTCTTACCATAATGTTTTTGTATTATATTGTTTTAAACAAGTGTTGAGATTATAAATGATTTTGAAATAACGTTTAAATTAATTATTTTTATGATACTTTTTAGTGAAGTTTAATAGAAGGTTTTAAAGTGTTTTAAAAGTGGTTTCAAGTTTAAATATATTTTAAATAGTTATTTATGAATTTTTAAAGCAAAATGTTTATTTTACAACATTTATTTAAAATGGTTTTTTTAATATTTTCTAAACTAGATGTTTTTACATAATATTTTATGTAGATATTTAAAATATATTTATAATTATTTTAGAAGTGTATATATATAAGTTATGAAAAGTTAAGTATGTTATAAAAGATTAAAGATGTGTTTGATTATAATACTTGGTTGTAATAAATGGTTTAAAAAGTTAACTAAAACTATATTATCTTATTAAACAGGCATATTTAGATCTTAAAAAAAGAACATGTTACAGATAATGATAAGTATAAAGGTTTTTGGGTTTATATCAAATGATGTTTGAGTAGCATTTGTATTTAACCTTTTTGATTATACTTATGAAGATAACTAAATATTTAAAAAAAGTAATTTTAAGATAATAATAATAAGTATGGAATGTTTTGGAGATAGGATAGAAAAGGTAAAGGTTTAACTTACAATAGAGAAGTGGTTTATAGTAACAATGTTTAGTAACGTTTATTTTTAACCACTTTGATTATATTTTACAATGGAAAATCATGTTAAGTGATTTGTGAATATTCTTATACACTTGAGAGTATATAAATGCATTTTGAAGATCTAAAAAGAGGATAAATGAATAGTGAAGTAGTAGCATACATGTATTTGTCTTTTATAAAGGTAATTTAAATATATATACAACTATTTATAAATAAGTATTATTTGATAACATGGGGATTAGAAGTTGCTTATGTGACTTAATATTGCTTTGTGTGTTTACTTATCTATGGGAAGTATTTACCCCTATACTTAGCAATAAAAGGCAAACAAAGTAGGCTAGTTCTATCCTTGAGAGTTAAAAATGCGGTGTTTTGTTGGGGCTTAGATGCAGCCGGTGCTCTATATAGCTGGCTTCACTCTTGACCGAGGGATAGAATAAGTTGAGAATGTCAAAAACAGTGATAAGTATACGATACTTGATTTCTATATGTAATTGTTTTATTGTAGTCAAACTTGACCAAATTAACTTAGGAAGTATACAAAAACTTCAGGGCTTCATATGGTTTTGTATTCCTGGAAAGGACTCATTGGTATGAAACGTCTCTTGCTTTAAAAACATATATATACAAGATTCCCTAGGATGGCTCCTTTATATCATTTTCTTACTTCTGAAAGAACCAAAATTAAGTTAACTGGAAATTAATTGATTTAGTTTTGAAGAGTCCGGGATCGGATAAGTGAACTTATGTATTACTTACCGAAAGCACTTCAAAAATAATATAGGAGTTCTATTTTTTTTGGAAAGGATTATTGAGTGAAATATTATGGAGTTGAGCTATCTATCCTAAGGTTAACTCCAAGAGAGAGGTCTGCATTACATTTTGGATAATGTTATAGAGTTGAGTCATCTATCCTGAGGGTAACTCTGAGGGAGAGGTCGGTGTTAGCATTTGTCGAATGACTTACAGTGGAATCCACAGAGATTCATGAACTGTTTGAGTGATGATGGCTCATGTGTTGAGATATTGGAATCCATGGAGAGATTCGAGATTTGTTTAAGTGATGAACTCATATGTTGAGATGCTAAACATGACCTTACCATCAGAAATGACAAAAGGTAGAGTAGGATTCACAACCAATGGGTGTAGCCAACGCAAGGATACAACAATTCCAAATATCTGGAGATGCTTTCGAATGAGGTGCACTGGAGTTGATGGTACTTTGCATCACGTGTTTGAATGTGGATTGGCTATGTTTTACTTAGTGGTATATTTTATCTAGAGATATACGTGTTTTCGGAAGGTACTTTCTGACCTTATCAAGAGGCTGGCCTCGATATGTTGAGGAAATCTCTAATAGAAATCCATATGTGAATTTATCTTAGTGGTTATATTTGTACTTCTAATATTTTTATGCTGTGAAATGCAAGTAACATAGCTATTTTCTAATTTTTAATATACACCCTAGACATTATCTATCATATCGCCATATGTACATATTAGACGATTTTGATTCTTTTGAAGGGAAAACCATTCTGGTGATTCGGTTAGTCTCAAAAACTACTGCTATATGTGGCAACATATTTCTTAAGTTTCTCATTCCAGAATTATGTCTAACTTGTGATTTTATTTTTTCCTTAATTCCTCAGGTGCTCTTTAGAATAGTATGAGAAAGGCAGGTTTTCGTTGATATTCTTTGGAGCTTCAAGAGATGAGATGGATGCATCCATTCTTCTACTATTGAATTTCATTTTCACTGCATTACTATTATGTATATTTCAGCAATTGTGATAATGAACTGTTATAACTGTCCAGACTGGTGTTAGTACTTATGATAGTAATTGTGAAATGATATGTATCTTAGGGTAACAGTTTATAGTGTTTTTATAATATATATTATCGTCCCGTAGTGAGATTCAGATATTTGGTTCTTCCTTCCTTGTTCATTTTCATTTTCTTTTCATTTACCATAATAATTTGTCTTTCAAGCACTTGAATGTTCGGCACATAAATACCGTGGATGTATTAGTGTCAACGTTTAAAGCTCGAAAAGGTGGGTCATTACAGTTTTGACGAACTGAATTATTGTAAATAATTTGGGGTTGCCATTTAACCAACTTAACTGACACAACCAAATAGCTTTAACTAATTTTATCGATTAACCGAACTTCCGGTTTAACGACCGACCTTGACTGGCAAAATTCAGTTTGATTAACCGTTAACACATTTGTTACCATGATTAACCATTAATCGAGAAAATTTTGAAGCAAACAGCCACTAGATTCGTAGTATAACCAATACTATAACCGACCCACTATGTTTCCTACCAAAAAGTTAAAACCCTCAAGTAAAACATATGAACGCCGGTTTTTCACTTTGTATTTTCTCTCGTTCAGTTATAAAACCTGAATCCACAAAATCAAAATCTTGATTTCAATCAATATATATCCACTATCGATTTCGATTTTGAACTAAACATAGCAATACATCCACTATCGGTTCACAAAATCAATATTCATGCTACACTGCAAGCTTGCGATTCCTATCAATTTGGCAGTTGAAGCTTTGAGATATTGTGAATATTAGCCGAAAGATGAAGAATGTGAGTTTGTTTTTACTTTTATAATTATTATGTGTTTAATTATTAGATTTATTCAAATGTATGCTATAGCTGTTATTAATTGCAGTTTAATCATACCTATCACATTAATTACAGCTATAAACTAGTTGTTATTAAACTATATTTTAAGTTTATGTCAGTATAAAGCTATGACATGTGTATAATTTGCCTATACAGTTTGCCCATAGATGTTAAATATTAATATACATTTAAATACAAACAATTTACTACTTGCCTATACAATTTGAATTTGCCTACGCATAGCTATTAAATATAAAATACATTTAAATATTAAACAATAGTTGGGAGTATGTTCATATTTCATATTTTAACCATGTTTGCAACTAGCAACTTTTTTGAAAATGATGAAGATACAATATTATCTATGCCAATTTATAGTATTTGCGCACGCCGGATACTGCATTATAGTTTGAACTACATAAGTTATAAGATTACATTAATAATGTATATTTCTATAATTTGTATTTGTTTTCGTGCACTATAACAGGTACAAATAGGCAGTTCTAAAGAAACAAGTGGAGATGATGAGTTCATGAAAGAAGAAGATGATGAGGAAACCGACAAAGAAGATATTAGTTTTAGAAAACCTCTTCTAGACCTGAAGCACAAGCCTTCTTCTATAAAGCCTTCTCCGGTATGGGAACATTTTACTAAAAAAGCTAATTTCAATTTGTAGAAATGTATTCGCCACTATTGTGGTCAACAATTTGCACGTGATTCTAAATCAAATAGAATTACACATTTAAATTATCACATAAAACATTCTTATAAGTCTATTCCACATGATAGTGATAAGGACAAAAAAAACTTTAGCTTTTGGAACAAATAGTGATATTGAAGATAGTTGCAATCTTAACGCATAGTCATTTAACAAAGAGGAATGTAGAAATCATTAGCTCGAATGCTAATTATTGATGAACTCCTTATAGTTTTGTGAGGGTGAATGTTTTCTTGAAACTAATTGCACTTACTAAATAGTCCCTTGTGGCTAATTTCCAATATACATATATATATACATATATATAAATAATCGTGTTGACTTGCAGAGGTGCATGCATGAGCCGCATTTGAAACGTTAAAACATTTGAACTAATGAAGACGTTGTTAATTGTATATATGTAAATATCCACGCTTGTTTCTAAACAATCATAACTATATGCACTATGGATACAAAAGTAAAGGTTAATTTGAGAAAAGAAGAGAAATAATGTGAAAAAATGGCCTTACATCAAAAGAAGGGACCTACACTCGTCATTGTGCTGGTTCTATTTCGATAGCCTCACTTAATGAACAAATTGTAAGTTAAATATTTTTAAGTCATATTCATCCAGGAAACTATTCACTATGCTAGTTTAGTATATATGTCGAATTATTTGATTATATTTAAATGGATAAATTTAAGAGGATATATATTATATCATTTTTCATTTCGCTATAAGAAGAGCATGTCATTGCTGCCTCAACCATAGTGTTACACTGCTGCTGTTGTGACACCAATGTATTGCTACGACAGCAGCAGTATAACAATAGCGTATCATCTCCAAACTGAATCTTCATGATTTACGATATGTTATTCACATTGTATAGTCTTCAGAGCGGAGTGTACAACAATGCAGAAGAGTTTTACACTTAAAAATTCAAAAACATTGTATTTTTGCAACCTTCAATAGATTGATCACTTATGAAATATTACTTTCAATTGAGAAGTTGGATAAACAATTATTTGGTTATAATGAATTATATTACTATGAAACGGTCTTGTTGCACATTATACACATATCGTGCACACTTTGATCAACATTAAACACGATGATGGGTTGTCAATATTGAAAATAAATCCGGTGTCCTAAATATACTATATATATATACTAATAGTCAAAATACAAGAAAATATTACTTTGGTAACAAAACAAATGCATGTGTAGTATAAGCGCATATGATATATAGATGTACACATTATATAAATGCATAAGTAATGCAAGCATGTAGGATTGCACCGTTGTTAATATTATTGTCAATTGTCATAATTTTCTAATATTAATATAAATGAATGCAGAAAGTTGTAATAGGAAAGGAACCAGCATTTCATGAGGCATTTCGATATTGGCACGTTTTGAAAGATCCATCTAACTCCTTAAAAAATACCAAAAAAATTTGTAAGAGTAGTAGATATGTGGATAACAAATCTATGAAAACAATGGTAACAATTTTATTTAGTTTAAACAGTTAGTATGTTTGCATTATAGATGATTATATTTTTTCAATCAGGAGAATTATCTTAAGAAGAAGGCCGAGTCAGAGGAAGCAATGGATATTTTCAACCCACAACATTGGATGGATTCGTCGAGGGGACTAACAAAAGGAAAGATGTATGGAGCACCTTATGTAGACGTTAGTAGTTTACACGGAGGTTCTCAGTCTTCTTCAGCTAATACTCATCAAGGATGTACTTCTACTCTAGCTCCATCCACCCAGCCAATATTTGATCAATTTTCATTGGAAGAAATTGTTCAACGGCTAGAGCTATAAATTCTAAATATGCAATTACTCCCAAATGTATATGTAGTTATCTATTTTAATGCGTCTCTTATATTTAAATAGGGTGTTGGATAAATTGAAGCAGTCCCCTGGTATAACTATGCAGTCCGCTGTAGATACGCAGGCCCTTGATCATGTTGTAACGTCTTCACAACCGGATGTACCAAGATCATCTTATATTCCTGATCAGTCTAGCGTGCCTACATATGCCACAATGCCTGCACAGTCGAAACAAATGGGATTTTCTCCATTTATTGGTATATTTTCTCATTTCACAGGTTAGTATAATTTTTACTCACAATTTCTATTATTCTTAGTGTCAGCCTTGTCGCAATTACTATTCATCTATATTTATAGACCATACCAACTGACTGAATTAATAATAATTAACTTGATTAACTGAAAAAGGTGAGTCATTTTTGTTTGGACAAATGTCTATGACCTTCATAAAAAGATTTTATCAAATTTTCAATCGATACGCCAATGAAAACATTATCGTTACTGCCTTTATGTATAGTGGTTCACTACTTCGCTAAGTGTTCTAGTAATACACTACAACTTTGGGTAATTTACACGAAGCGCGTCATTTTCCCTAGCATTTGATAAGTGGCTACAGATATTAGGATAACATATCAACTTCTATTTTTTTAAGTAAAGGAAAAATAGACTAGCATGGAGCCATGCATTTATCTGACTAATAATCCTATACACATCTATTACCAGGGCTGACCCAATGTTATATAGGGTCATGGGCAAATTTCAAATTTGCGCTCCCCATTTTGTAAACAAGGCTCATAAGTTAATTAAAGTTGAAATATTACAAAACACATCTTTATGTTATTTATTTCTTTTTTATAGCAAAACCATTTTGCTTACTACTTCTTTGTGTATTCTTCTATTCGCACGATAATCAATTCATTTAATCAATATGACATATATATGTAACATAATTTATTAAATATGAATTCTAATAATTCAACTTGGAACCCTTAATTACCCATTCAAGCGAATAAACCAAACAAGAAATTCAAAAAAAAGGGAAAACCAGATAAGTCAAAAAAAAATTCAAATAATTTTATTCAGTAATATTAAAGCTCCCATATCTCTAAATTATGCAGACTGATCTCAGGCCGTTCAACATAGAAATAAAAATATGTTAATTTATAGATAACTTGAATGAAAAATGTAAGAATGTAGAGAAAGCTATTTCTAGAAAGAATGAAGAAAACGAGGAGGTTCTACCTTATGAAATTACTTTTGTTTGTTTTTAAACTAGATTAACCTTATGTAGATTATTGTTTATAGTATTATTTAGTGTTAAAATATAGAAATGGATTTTTAGTATAATTTTCATAACCAACCAAATAAAATGGAATCACTTCCTAAAATGGAAGAAAATGAAGTAAAGTATGAAAGGAATCAAGTTAATTATTAAGTGAAAGCTGTAAACGGTAATGAACCAAGATCTGCATGTATTGCGCAGACAATAAAATAAGATAGTCATTATGATATGTAAATTATATAATATAATATAAGAGACTTAGAGAGAATTCAATATAATAGTAAAAGAAGGCAGACTAGAATAGAAAGAGACATTTGTAATTATATTTATAATATACAGATTATAAAAGAAGATAAAAGTGACAATTACAAGTAAAATTATAAGATAGGTTAAAATTAGGTAAAAAGAATGGAAATGCTTATTTTGAGACTTAGCATAAATTAATAAGCAATGATAGCATGGATAATAGTAAAAGGTTATTTAAAAAATTTATATTAAGTTAATAAACAGATAGAACAATAGAAGAGGCTTATTTAATAAACTTAAGACTTAAGTTATAAGTTAATAAGGAAGATAATAGAAGCGGCTTATACCAACATCATTTCCTATTAGATCATTGGTGGTCTCACAATAACCAGAAGTGAGACAAGAGCAAGAATATGCTAATTAGGGTAAATAAGTAGCCAATAGAATAAGAAAAGTAAACTAAATGCAAATTAAAAGATTAAACTTAGGGTCCGATAAAAGAATGGGATGCGTTTGGAGTAGCCCAAAGGATGAAGAGCCCAACGAAGCAATTCATCACAGATTTCAGTAAAGGAGAAGCATGTCCAACTTAGTTATTTTGGGATAGAAGGAAGTACGAGATTCAACGGAATGTGAGGAAACTCTAGGATGACCCTTTGAGTAGGCCTAACGAAGCTGTTCCTCGACTGTTTTTTGCATGGAGGACCATTGTAGGCAATCAGAAGGGGTTGGTGTTCGAAGTAGGATATTCGTATGTCTCAGTACTTGCAAGTAAGTTGAGTGTGTAAGACCCAAAAGGATAGTCGCATTCGAATATCGACCAACAACAAAACCAAGAGGGAGTTCGGGAAAGACTAGAGTTAAAACCAAAAGTCCAATGATTCTTTCACTATCGAGACATTGGATAAGGAGCACCGCCAATTGGATGTTAGATTGTTTGCAGTAGGGAACGTCCACTCAACTCTTTAGAGGTCTTTCGATTAGCTGAGGGGTGGATGTGTGGAGGCATAACAACGATTTGATAAGAGACGGATCAACTAGAATATCTGTATTGCAGGCCTCACGAAGTTGCCGCTTACACATAGAAAATCCCCGACCGAGTTCCGTACAAGGTAGGCCTTGTTAACGGGATTCGGAGAATAGACATAACGATTATGTATAGTCTCAACGCATGCATTGGGTGGTACATTGTGGATGTCCAAGCAATGTTATAGATTAGTGCGGACACGGTTTTACGTTTTCATAGTAAACGACGAAATATCTATATTATAGGCCTTACTAAGTCCTTCTTTACGAGGAGGATACAGAATGTACTATGGGTAGTATCTAGGACCAATTTGGTCATTGAGCGCATATATATATATATATATATATATATATATATATATATATATATTAGTTATTAGGTTTTAATCTATTAAGGAGTAGATGGATACGATTCATACACAAATGCAAGAGCATAATGAACATAGTGAATCAATATAACAGTAAATGAAAATAAAATGGTATACGTAGAATTAAGCTCAAAAGTGTATTATTTATCCATTCAACAGAACTATAGTTCTAACCCTCTCCTCATAATATCCTACGGGTTAGGTAGATGGCAAAGAATTCCCAGCTTTAACCCCTCCTCATAACCTTCGATTTATCATTTATTTCATTCTGCCCCATCTTATTAGCTCGAATTTCGGTTCAAAATTTGGGCCCCACTAGCATTTTAGGGGTTAAAGTTGGCAGAGAGCAGTATGATGGGTTTCAAAATTTCATTCCCAAATTTCATCCTTCCAGATAAAACCTAAAAGAATCAAAAACCATGCCGATTATCCGAAAACCCCATTCAAATCAAATCCGTGTCCCAGTTTGAAAGCGCGCGTACAAATTCGACGGAACGGGTAACCTCAAAACTAAAAGATGGAATATTTTTTTAGGGCGTTGGATCTGCATTCAACTGGTAGCACATCCAATTCCCCAGCGAAAGGCAAGAACGTTACCGAGAAGCAACTACTCTAATACCCATTCTATGTTCACCATTGACGCAGCGGGAAATCTCGACGTTAATCAAGGATGACGCTGGAGACGATGAGGATGCTGGAGACGATCAGTACTCTATTTTTTGTTTGAGCTTACTGACTGTATTGACAAGTATGAATGATGCGTTGGAGCCTAAACAAACTGTGCCAGATCGAATCAACCAGAGTACTGACCAGTTTGTTCAGGCTCCTCCGCATCATTCATAATCGTCAATACAGCCAGTAAGCTCAAATCAACCATAGAGTACTGATCGTCTCCAGCCTCCTCATCGTCTCCAGCGTCAGCCTCCTTAAGCATCGAAATTGCTGAAAGCAGGCCTGGTTACTCAAGCTCTCGAAGTCTAGTCTAGGCACCCGCCCCCATCAGACCATAATGATACAATTATCGGTCACCCAAGCAGCAATGGGCAAAGGAAAGTCACTCGAACCCTGTCCAGAAAGAACAATTACAAAATTCAGCACCCCGTTGATGTTCCTACAAAATGGGCCATCCTTGACCAACGTCAGGATTTCCGGCTGCGTCAATGGCGGACATAGAAGGGGTATTAGTGACGCTGCCTCTCTGTAACGTTCTTGCCTTTCTCTTGGGAATCAGATGTGGTATTAGTTGAATGCAGATCCAACGCCTTAAGAAATATTCCATCTTTTAGTTTTGAGTTTGTCCATTCCGTCGAATTTGTACGTACGCTTTCGAACTGGGACACAGATTAGATTTAAATGGGTTTTCGGATGATCGGCATGGTTTTTGATTCTTTTAGGTTTTGTCTGGAAGGATGAAATTTGGGAATGAAATTTTGAAACCCGTCATACTGTTCTCTGCCAACTTTAACCCCTAAAATGCTTACGGGGCCCAGATTTTGAACCGAAATTCTGGCTAAAAAGATGGGGCCGAAAGAAATAAATGTTAAATCGAAGGTTATGAGGTGGTTAAAACAAGGAAGTCTCTGCCATCTACCTAACCTGTAGGATGATACGAGGAGAGGGCTAGAACTAAACTTCTGGTGAATAGATAAATAATACACTTTTAAGCTTAATTCTACATATACCGTGTTATTTCCATTTACTGTTATATTGGTTCAGTAGTTCCATTTGCTGTTAGTATGAGCCGCTTCTATTATCTTGCTTATTAACTTAATTTAAGTCTTAAGTTTATTAAATAAGCCTCTTCTATTGTTCTATTTGCATATTAACTTAATATAAATTGTTTAAATAAGCTTTTACAATTATCATTGCTTATTAATTTATGATAAGTCTCAAAATAAGCCTTTCCATTCTTTTTACTCAATTATAACGCATGTCATAATTTTACTTGTAATTGTCACTTTTATCTTATTTTATAATTTATATATTATTAATATAATTACAAGTATCTCTTTCTATTCTAGTCTGCCTTCTTTTATTATGGTATTAAATTCCCTAAGTCTCTTATACTATATAATTTACTTATCATAATAACTATCTTATTTTATTACCTGCGCTGTACATGCAGATCTAGGTTCATTACCGTTTACAGCTTTCATCTGATACTTAACTTGATTTCTTTCATACTTTACTTCATTTTCTTCCATTCTAGGAAGTAATTCTATTTTATCTGGTTGATTATGAAAACTATGCTAAAAATCCATTTCCATAATTTAACAGTAAATAATACTATAAACAATCTGTAACTGTAAGATATTTCTTTATTATTTTGGAATAGTATAAAATACAGTAGTTTTCTCTATTTTACACCAGTTCCCTTTTTTATTTTCTTTTATTCTTGCAGTTACGTTTATCGTTTTCTTTCAAATATTAAATTATAGAAATGTATCCTACTTTCTAAACAACCAATTAATCTATTACTTACCTCCAAATCAAATAATTAGATTAATTTGTTATTTACGTTTAGCGTAATTTATTGCAGAATTCCATTTTTCCAGTTTTATTCCAACTTTTTTTGTTTTACGTCCAATCTAGTATTTTCCCATTTTAACCTATAATCATGAATTTTTTTTAACTATATTATTCGCATATAAAGAGAATAAAAAGAAACTGGCGTTTAAGCTAAATTATAACTTCAAATTAGATGTAAATAACTGTAATTTTCTTACAGTTCAGCATAACTAATTAACAGAATTAATTACTGAAATACCGAATATAATTATTTAACGGAAATTTAATGATAATATATCATAAACGTAAAAGATATATAATTAAATCCACTCACGTCGCTAGCTTTCCAAATCTCATTATTTTTATTTCAGATCTGTCCCTAACATCTATATTCACCTCTCTTGTAATCCCTATTCAAAATTATAAACGATATATTTATAGATCTACAATATTTGAAAAAGAAAAGAAAGAGATTTGGATTAGAAATAGAAAATAAAACTCAAATTTAGGGTTTTACCTTTGACATGGCCTTCTGATTTGAACAAATTCCTAATTCTATTCTCTTTCTATTTAGATCAGTGCTAACCATCAGATATAAAACCCTAAAATCTAAAGCGTACACTCAGTCTATGAACATTAAATTAACATGTTTTCTTCTACGTATTTTTTATTTCAAATTGATTCTCTAACAATCTTCTCATTGATCACTTTCCCATTTTCTCGCGCAATCTATGGAAACATATATGTTTAAATATGACGTTTCTTTTAAATAAGATTCACCTATTAATCATCCAATTAATAGATTTCATATATACTTAAAATTAATTTACTATCCAATACAAAGAAAATGATATAGATCCAGAAATAGAAGAAACATTTAAAACGGAAAGTAAAAGAACGTTACATGAAATATTAACAAGAAAATTACAGTAGAAAACATAAGAGAAGAAACAGATAATATGTTTATTGCTTGTATAACAGAACTAGATATGACATATGAAGATGCTTTTACAACGTTATTTCAATATGTCATTAGTTGAAGATATTCTAAATAAACAGATTCCTCTCAATGACTTTTTTATTGAAACTAATCTTATTGATACCTGCTAATAAACGTAGTAGTTTTGATAATGAACCATTTAGTCAATACAAAGAAGGTCCATTGGAAAGGGAACAATGGGCAAACCCGAAATAGATTACCTACAAGAAAGTCCATACGTAGGAGAGAGATTAAGAAAATCTTATGGAAAGCTTTACAATCACAATATGTTACTACTAGAAAGCCAGTCACCACAATTATTGTCAGAAGAAATTCTAATATGGGAATAAAACGTAGTCCGTTATTGGGAAGTTAATAAAAAATACGGATAACCTAGCCGTAATTACTGAACAGAAGGCCCTAGGTAACAACCCTTATAATTGAACAAGCTTTATTAGATTATTACTAATTGGTAATGACCCAGACAAAGGCGGTACGCTAATGCAAAATATAGAAATAAAAAACTTAGAACAACTAAGTATAAGAGATTTCAAATATATAAAAAAAAAATTAGCCGAGACTTTGCAGTCACTTTAGCTCAAACAGGTAAAACAATAGATGAAGATTTATGTAATAAATACTTTTTCAAGTTACCAGGTGACTTAGGTCGAAAATTACAAGAAGATTGAAAACATAGTATGGAGCAGTATCTAAATTAGGAATTGGTCCAAGAATAGTGTTTGTATTTCAAGAATTAGAAAAACGCTGTAAAGAAGCAACGTTACAAGAACAGACTAAAAGTCAAGCTTGGACATTCTGCCCAACAGCTATCTATACTCCATAGGCTTACGGCTATTATAAGCCAAAGAAATACCTTAGAAAGTCCAAGTTAAAATAGTTTTCATGTTGTTGATTTTAAATTGCAAACATATGAAATTATAAGCTTATAAGTGGATTTTTTTTGAATGCTAGTATTGTTTTATTGTTATGTTTATATATTTACACACACATACATATACATACACACACACATAACGAGTTCTCTGTTGGTTCTTTCACGTTATTAATAAAGAACCTACTTCCAATATGTGTATATGTAATTTCGATTGTTATTTTATATAATATAAAGTAAAAGTATACATGCAAAAATTTCCATATAAGTTTCAAATGTTTTGAAAACAGACTAAAGAAATATTAAAATGTCAAAAGATTTCCTTCTTTACCTATCGTTTATTGTCTCATAAATGCATTTCCCTCATTTATTTAATGTCACTTAAATGCATGTCACTTAAATGCACCATTAATTATTAATAATTTGATTTTTTTTAGTCGAATCTATTTATTTATGTAATTAATTTCATTTAATGTAAAAGTAGACTTTGACATACATGTATGCATGTGCATGCATGCGTGCATGCATTCATACATACACGTGTACACGCGCACGCACATACACACATACACATACATAGTAAAACTTTCATATTCAAGTTTAATATGTCATGTGACAACCATTGCTCATACACATTGACAATGTATATGCTGTAGATACAAATCCCAACCCCAATATACATATACGTTAAATATATACACATTATATTATTTTGCACTTGCATTATTCACATATTAGCGTATTTGATATGCTCATTATAATATGTATAGTATAAATTAATTTAAAGGGGCCCTCTTATACAACTTGAATAAAATAAGACTTTATTAAAAACTTTATTAAATTTGGTTAAGCATTTATTTAGACTTCATAGATCCAATAGGTCCAAAATATGATTTTTTTTGAAGTCTAATTGTTTATTCCCTTTTCGACTACCATGTTTCCAACACATTATACGCTTTAAATATTTATTTTATAAATGAACAAAGATCGAATACACTTCATTTTTGCTTCAACTCTAATCTCCTTATTTCAACCTAATGTTCTGAATTAAATAATATAGGATAGGAGAGAGAAATGATAATTATTTAAATTTGATTAAAATCAAAATGAATATGAGATGTAGCAAAAAATGATATGTAACCAATCCTTGCCATTGATAAATATGTCCATTTTAAATTGTAAACAAATATACGCATTCTAAATGCATATTTTTAATGAAAATATTAAAAAAGATACTTCGTAAAACTTGGATTTTAAATGGTTTTTCGATATTAAGTTCGAAAATAAGGTACGAATCATAATTTCCATATTTTTCCTTTCAGAATTACTCGCATTTTTCGTTATTTACTTAATATATTGCATAACATATACATCGCCTTCTTAATATCAGTAGCAATTGGTAGAATTACTATAATAATATTATAATAAATTGATATAATACCCATACAATTGGTCCGGGCTTAATGTGAAACAGATTTCTGTTGGGGAATGCAATCTCGTCATTTTAAAATAAAACTAGGGCAAATACACTTGTCATCTACATGCGGGAAATTAGTGACATCTATTCCCAGTATAAAAAACAGAGGAAAAAAATTAAAGGAAATTATAAAAGACGGTAACAGTACTACTACTGAGGAATCAACAGTGACTTAACAATGGTATCGGGCATGCCACCCGATATGGGGAGCGTATGACCAGCTTCCGGAAGCTCTTGGTACTTTATTCAAGGTAGCTTTTGGGCAATGTACCTTAACATGGCCACCGACACTGTTCGATCTTCCACACCATGCCATGGATGGACCGAACCTTCATTGTCTGGAAACGGGTTTTGCATATCCAACGGGCTGAATTTCCATCGCCCGAATCCCACCATCATGTCCCAGTGTAGGGAGTTGTACTCTCCTTTTTGGGTTATTTGACCCTGCTTGGTTAAACAATAATATTATTGTCAGGGTTCATTTACAACACTCAAAAAAGAAAAGGAAATCCGTTGGCTTATTTAAAAAGAAAATTTTGACATACATCCTTATTATTAAAAAAAGTAGCATTAGGTCTCTTTCAATTTTTATTTATAAACTACATCCTTGACGCTATCGATCTGATCTGAACACCGCGCTTCCTTGACGAGATCCAAAGCTTTGACGCTATCAATCCAAGCTGAACATTGTGCTTCCTTGACGAGATCTGAAGCTTTGACGCTATCGATCTGAGCTGAACATCGCGCTTCCTTGTTGAGATCTGAAGTTTGACGCTGTCGATCTGAGTTGATTGTTCGCTTGGAAATGTTGTGTTCTAACAGGAACTCTGTTCGTCGTTGAGATCTGAAGATGCCCACGCCTGTGTGGACTTCTTTGAGAAATACCACTTCAACTTAGAACTGTAATACTCCGCCGTAAGGGCAAAAATGTAGATCATGACTCTGATGTGTTTATGTGTGTGAGATGTACAGTTCCTAGAGATTGATGCTTTTACTTATAATTACCTAGAGATCTTGCATCGCCCAAAAACTTTGAGCTTCTACCTTGCTGTCGTGATTTTTGAACATAATGTCAGAAGATTTTTTGTGGCTGAGTAATGGCTTTGAGTTCTTGGCCAAAGGTAGTGATGTGAGCTATACAGAGGTGAGTTAAAAACCATAAATTTCAAGGAAAACAATATCTCCATCAATGCCTTAAGTTTTATTACAATATCAACCAACCTTAATTAGTTAGAAAGCTGAAGTTCCAACGTATTATGCTGAAAGAAAATATCGAAACAAAGAAAAACAAGAAACTGAACTGATAGTCAGCTACATAATTGGAGATTTCATTTCTTGAACATGTACTAAAAACTATAGGTTATGATAAAGGAGGAAATATTGAATGAATACACACGTAAGAAATTGATGCCCCCGATAATAACTTAAGAGCCACTACTATGCAAATCTGATCATCCATCGTGATAAAGCTTTTTACTCCCTCAATGTAGACTAATTTATGGTTTTTTGTTACTTGCTGAAATTTTCGGACAATTTCAGTAGGTATAGTAACATTGCATTAATCTTTTACTCCCTCAATGTGGGCTAATTATTAGATATAAACTCTTGTATGAAAAATAGCACAAGTTCACTAGTTATATAAAAGCCAATAACTGCTACTGATTGAAATATTTATGAGCCATATTTTCACAAGTCCCGAAATGTCCATGCAATGAAAAGGGCTCGAGGAGTAGACGATCGCTTTATAAATACGAAAGAGCTCCAAAACGAAACACAAAATTCTGTAGATGGTTTATTTAACATTTACTGAATTACCGCAACTAATCTCCACTATTCTAACTGAAAAAATAATCCAATTATACTTTAACTATATGAAATTATTCAATAAAAGTTACAAAACATCATCGGTTTTAGCAATTACATATAAGTAGATGAAAAGCGACAAATTAACTGGAAAAAAAGTGGGCTTTATACAATTACGTATATGCAGTAAGAATAACATAATAACAGTATCAAGAACTGATGCAAATAAAAGCAAATGCATATTAGAAATACGAGGAATCGAAGGGTTTCAGGCAATGCAAATCTACTTGCAGAAGGTTATGCAGTAAGAATAACAAACTAAATCTACTTGCACATCTACTCTAAATTATATTGTGTATTCAATTTTTGAAAGATTGAATTTCATTAAAATAGAAACAACCCTAATTTACATACATGTAGAGAGCAAAGAGATTGGTCGAAGACGAAGCTGCAGACTGTCAAAAGCGAGATCAAGTAGTCGAAAATTGGAAGGAACCGCGAGCTGTTGGATGTTGGAAGAGGGAATTAGAATTTTTTTTAAAGAAGGAGCTCGATTTTTTCTCTAGAGAAGAGGGAGTTCGGTATTTTGACGATGAACGTGATCTTTTGAAAAGTTGAATCAGAAAGAAAAGGGATTTGTTTATTTTTTTATGATAGATTGAGATGAATCTATTTTTTTTTGAAAAAAACAATACATCGAGGATATCTTGGAATATCGCTTCGCTCCAAATATCGGCCGATATATGTAAATTTAGGATGATACAAACGAAACGAAATATCAACTGATATCTTATGTTTCGTTTCGCTCAATCCTTCAACCGAGATCTCGGCTGAGATATCGGCCGAGATGGCCGAGAATTAAAACAGTGATTACGCTGTCTTAGTTCGGCCAACAATGTAGGTTCAATTGGTTAGCATGGAAATAACATGGAGCAATTGTGGCAGCAGTGCAGGTTGGTTGAGTGTGAAGAGGCAGAGAAAGAACACTGAAGTTAGGAAAATGCGGCTACGTAAGCCAAATCTATTATGTTCTGAACGATACGTGCAGCCTAAAGTTCATTGAAGGATATGCAGTTAGCAAAAATGGGTACAAAATATTGTAGTGCAGTTGAGTGATGATTAAATTGGTTAAAGTATGACTGAGTGGTTGGAACATTGTTGAGTTACTGATGCATGTTATACACTGTAAGTTGATGATAAGTTGATGACGGGGAGTCGGATCCAAAGCTTGACGGTGCAGACTAGTCTACATGTATAATTCTCCAAATACATTCACATGCTTGTATATCTATTTCTATATAGTGTGTAAATATGGAAATAAACAATTAGAAAATTATGTATGGAATCACATAATATCGAATGAAGTAGTTTGGAAAAGTGTTTTACTTTGTTTGTGTTTCGTGTATTTAACTTACTATTGTTATATTATTTTATTTGTTGTAACACAATATTGAGCTATAGGTATCTTGGAATAAGTTTAACAGCATATAAAACTTTTTAAAAAGATATACTACAACATCAATACAAAGTTGCGAAAAATTATTCTACAACGTTTTTAAAATCTTGTAATAAACTCTTACACAACAATTTATATATGTTGTAAAAGGGCTATTAAATGTTTTCTTACAACTTAATAAAAACGTTGTATAAAGAATCGAACCTATTACAACTTGGTTTAAAATGACGTTTGCAAAAACGTTGTGAAATCCCTTTTGCATCGATTTTTAGATGTTGCAATAAGGTGTTTTTGTTGCAGTGTAACTGTTACACTGGTAATAGTAAATTACCATTTGTCCAAAAAAATTATAACGTGACATGTTTCTCCACTATGGCGCATCTTCAGTATACTATTTATAGTGGTACTTAATAAAAGACATAAATGAGGAGGAAAAAAGAAGTGTTTTGGCACTATTTTACATAATTATTGAACTAAATATAGTCATTTATTTGATGCTAAATGTCTATATTAAAGTATATCACATGAATGTACATGTGTTTTAAATCGACTGCTAAATTTACCATTACCATTGGTTTTGAAGAAATGTTACCGATAATTTACCGTAGAAAAGGATAAATTTACCATTACCATACCAGTTAAACTAGTATACCGATATCAATCAATAATGGTAACCGATTGACCGGTAATGGTATGGTAATGATTAATTTTACCGTTAGCATAACAGCCCTACGTATGATAATGGTGAACCAGATATGGCCAAAGTGTAAATTAAGATATGGCCAACCAGTGAATTCTATTGTTTTTTAATTACATTGTTCAAATCCAGGTAGGGCACAGGCCCCAGCTGCGACCCTGCATTTGATAGACTAAAGGTGTAGAAGTCCATTATCTATCTATTATATAAAGTAGACTTATTTTGGCACAAGCTTCAAATAAAGCCTATTTCCTTGCTATAAAAAAAAATAAAGCGTATTTCTGGGACAAAATTTATAATCAGGCTTCAAGAAAATACTTGTTTCAAATATATATTCAAATTAAAACTTATTACAAAAATATATTTGATTTTCACCAGATGAGAAACGTGTGAGCACAAATCAAAAATTTGTACACATAGATGAATCTGACAAAAACCATATTTATTTTTGCAGTAAGTTTCAAACCAGGTTTACAGTTAAAATAAGTTTTGATTAGAAGCCTGATTATAAAATCTATCCTGTTTCTGCATTACTTTTTTGCAACAACCAATGTTTTTATATTTGTTCAACATTAAATCTTTATTGTGTTTGACAGAGAGAGGGAGAGAGCGCCCCGGTGAAATTACCATATAACTGTCCCTGCCCTTAAATTTGGGAAGAACCTTCAAATCTTCAGGAGAGAAAAGTTCAGGGCGAAAAGCAATAACACTCGAAGCAGGAAACCACTTTTGAGTGTTCCACCAGTAAGTCAGCCATGGAAAATAGTGCGATATCGAAACTGCCCATTTATCAGCTACAAATTGCTAGTCCCAAGCTGCTTTTGTCACATTTTTAGGAAAGCCTGCCCACCAGAAATTAGCCACTGGTGCTAGAAGTGCAGCCCCCGCAAGCCTTATCAATAGTGTTCACCCATATCAAGGTGTGTACATGTTAGTTCAAAAGGAATAGATTTTAAAAATAGACTTCCGCAAATATTTTATTTCAATAAAGGTACGTGTGCATGTTTAAAGTGTGCATGTACAGACCTAAAAACGAGGTCCAATTTGTATCAAGTTTTTTCTGGATGTTTAATTTGCAAATTTGTGCAATCAAAAACTGAAAAAATTATGAAATAGTCAAAATACCTATCAGGAATATATTTAAGACAAGCCCAAACAATCTCTCATTCCATAGAGTATCCAATCACGTAGAATTTAGGCCCAATGCCCAACTGATCTTCGAGTTCTTCAATCTCCAAAGGTGTGCTTTGCTCTGTCTTTTTAGTGTCTGGATCGCTCTCTCCATATCCCGCTCTATCGAAAGATACCATGCATATTCCAAGTTCTTCGAGTAATTCCTGAAAATCAAATTAAGCGAATTTCGATATTATGTGCCCTCATACAGGTCTGTCTCAGAATATATTTTGTGGCTCTAAGTGATGCTTGTTGACTGAGTACATTTTCAGTGCTTTTATATACTTTTTTCATTCAGGCTCTTACTTTTGGAAATTGAATACATGTACATTAAGTTCAAATATGTATGATGTTGATTTTCGAAGATTTATTAACCATGAATATGTGTTGATAATTTTCGACCGTTCTCTTCAAATTTATGTACAAAAATAATCATATTCAACTATTCTACTGTCGAAATTTTATCAATCTTACTCTTATCAGTTCAAGTTGAAAAATCTAACACAACGTTTGAAACCAAGATTCCAAATTTATTGGAGTTACATCGATAGAAAAGTATATATCTAAATTTATTCCATGTTTGCAAACAACAAAAAGTTGCACAAAAAGTTGAAATTTCTCATTACTAGAATGCGTCTTCATTTGAATTTCTCTTATTTCATATAGGTTATTGACGATATATATTTCACCAATTGAAATATATATATATATATATATATATATATATATATATATGTATGTATATATATATATATGTATGTGTGTATATATATATATATCAGAATTGCGTAGCTATAGTTGTAAAATAATAAAAACACCAACACAAGATTCAGCTATTGTGTATTATGTGTAAGATGCTAAAATATGGGCTTTGGGTTTGTGTTTTTTACATAGCAAATAGCTATGTATTATATGCAAGGCCCAACTGAATTTTGGGGTCCTAAGCAATTGCTTTGTTAGCCTGCCAGTAGGGCTGGTCTTGGATCATAGAATTTATTTACACCTTACTAACACTGCTACATAAAAAACTGAATTTTGGGGTCCTAAGCAATTGCTTTTTTAGCCTACCAGTTGGGCTGGTCTCAGATCATAGAATTTAATTACACATTACTTACACTGCTACATAAGACAAATCAAAGTCTGCTTTTGGAAGATTTCCAAAATTTTGAGGACTTATGAGAATTCAGAGGGTTGCAACTAAGTGTGTATAAATTGATTAAACAAAAGATCGATAAGGAAATGTTACCGTAGAAACAAGGAGTGCATCATATCGACAAGAGTAGAAGCCATGAACATAGATGATCTTATATTAGGCCTTTTCTTTTGGCACACGATGCTCTAAATATGCTAAGTACCTGCCATCCGTAAGCTTAATTCTATTACAAGCAAGTTGAGGACTAGTAGGAGATCCACAAATCTTAGGTGGGGGTGGTTGAATAGTTCGGTATGTCCATGTAGCAAAATCAACCAATAAAGCTGCCAATACTTTTCTAAATAAATCTGAAATTGCATTCGCATGTAAATGTTTGCATCTTTAAGAATGTTAATGGAAGAAAAAAAATCCCTGGGAAGTTGAGTTAACAAAGTCTAAATCTCATGAATACTCATTTTATCATCTTTCTATTTTCTCAAACTTTCAACCATGGCCCAAAAAAAAAGTTTTGTATGCTTTTTAAGTGTATTGATATAAAATAGAACTATACAATTTGAAATATATACATTAAATTTTATATGTACATATATACATATAGTTATAATTATTTGTAGATAAAGATTAACCCAAAACTTGTTAATTAATTCAAGATAAACTATATTACATTTATATTTTCTGATGTATTTATAAACTTATGTAAACTTAAATTAATTAACAATATATATGCAATTAAATCAAGAGATTCAACCTATATAAAAATGTTTTTTTAAACAAAAGTGAAAGGGGCTTTACACTAAAGGTCCCTATTTTTGACGTTGTTGTAAGACAAAATCCCCATGATAATGAATATGTAAATTAAGTCACTGTTCTTTCTAAATCAGAAAGCGCAAACTATCTTAGAACTAAAATGTTGCAAGTTGGCTTTGCATTTTCTGTCAGAAAAATGCAAAACACCTTGCATTTTCTATTTTTCAAAAAATAGAGCCTAAATTTACATATTCATATCAATATGTACTTTTCTTATAACAACATCAAAAACAAGGATATGTGGCTCTTTTCTTGAAAGTGAAACATACTAAACTGAGCAACATATTAACAATCCTTTTATTATTTGAAGAAAGATTTTTGTCATGTCAAATACGGCACAAATTTATAAATTTATTGTAAGTAGTTTATCATCAAAGCATCATTTAATCATGTGTGTATTTCAATTACAATAAGATGCAGACAACAAGAACAAATAAACTTTCAAATCTAAAGAGATTTAACCTATCATAAATAACATACCTCTATTAGTTGTATGATAGAAAGAAGAAAGAAGCATAGGTTATAGATGGGTAATTTAATAAACGTAAATGGGTTTTATACAGAGATAATTGATATTTTAATTCTTCCCTCAATAATTTTTTTACCCTAAATAGGTTTACCTTTTTTATGGATGCTACCATATACACCCAGCTAACGTATTCCTTAATGTCACCTACATAGACACCAAAGAAATATAAAAAAACCACTTTAAGCATCCACCATTGTTGTTAACGCGTAACATTTAAATTTCTACAAACTTGAGTGCGACATCGAATTTATTTATCAACTCGAACAATTTCCTTTTCTAAGCCGTCCTTGCCATATCTTAAGTTCTTATTATTTAGAAAGATATTTCAAACGAAATCATCTTAAATCCTTATACATTAATGTTCAGAATTACCAAATTAACTATAATAATTTTATAATAAAATTTCAAGTTTATAGGAATTTTAGAGAAATACATTAGTGATATTTTTGGAAAATTAAGAAAATGAATGGTGGATGTAAAATGGTGAAAAAATATATTACACAATATTGGCGGGTGAGAGAAGACATAGATGATAGAAGGAGAAAGTGAGTACATATATATCAGCATTAATATTTATTGCTATTAGCTAAACCGATAGCTCATTTAATAATTTCCTAAAAGAACTAACAAATTCTATTTATACAATGTAAATTAATATATATATATATATATACATACATACATACATACATATATATATATATATATATATATAAACTCACATACGTCACTTTTTACTTATTATTTACCACTTATATTACAAAACCACCTAATTTTGAGATAAAGCAAAACATTTATCTCATTTATTAACTCTCTCTCATCCATCAATCAAAGTATGTTTCTGAAATTCTTCTAGTTCACATATGCGATTTTTAAATTTCAAACTTAAATTTTACTACCTTGAATGGAATTTAATTTTTTCTTAACCATTGATATATAAAAAAAATTGAATTTAATTGTTTTTTAATGGTAAAAGTGATATTTTATTTAAGCGGAACACTCATTTTTGTGTTTGAGGGATTTAAACCCACGACCTTTAGAATTTAGTTTAGAGCATCATACCACTAATTAGTTGAGCCAGTGGTTCTTAATCAAGTTGAATTTAATTTGTGAATATTAAAATGTAAATCTGTCAGTATATTGATGTAAAATTTGAACTTGATTTTATTTAAGCAAAAGCCAGAAAAGAATTTAATACTTTATGAATCATACTAATTTTAGTACGTGATTTGAGATTTAAATTTTTTGTTTAATTTGAATTGTCTACATTTGAACTATTTAATTTGAAGCGAAAACAAGAAAAATGACATGAAATCCCATGTTATGAAATTTATTGCTAATATCCTAGTTTTAAGGGTATGAAATAATATGCGTTACCATTTTATACATCTGTTTGTTATACATCCGTTATGATTCATTGGAAAAAAATATCTCTAAATTTGGTAATTAGCAGTAAATTTATTAGTGTTACCTTCTAAAATAAAATAGCTGTCAATTATAGTATATGATCTTTATACCAACTAGTGTAAATCGCACGTACATGCATTTATAGAAATATTTTATCAAAACGGAGATGGTGGTTGAGGTGGTGAACAATTGATGAGATTCCGTTGATGTGCAAAGTATATTTTTGGAGTTTTAAAAATGCACTATGGAAATCATATTTATTTAATTCTCTTTGTAAATAGCAGAGAAGTATAAAACGAACGTACATGCATCTAATAGTTGGATATGTTTAATTTTTATTTAATACGAAAACTAATGGACGGATGTGTGCTATAAGTGCAAAACTTTTGTTTGTCATAACACTTTTATTTTTGGCAATTGTTTTGATGGTGTTGATAGCAAATTAGTAGCAAACTGATAGCAAAATTCCATCGATGAATTGCGACAAAATTGGATGGTAATGAAGATTGTAAACCGATGGTGCGATTCCTTTGATGGACAAGGTATATCTGGAACATTAAGAAGACAGTGTGGAAATCTATTCATTGAATACTCTTTATTAATAGCTAAGGTGTGGACTGCTGATAAAAGATGCATATAGTTGTGTAACATTTAGAGCCAAAACGATAAATGCCATGCATTGGCCAAATTATTAATATATTTTTGAATCAACTTCGACGACAATGTAGAAATAATGGGCAAGGGAACATCTCCAACCTAAGTAGGCCTTAGAAACGTATTAGTATGTATATTATTTCAAACATAAAAGGTTTTTTTAGTAAATTCTATGGAGTCGCAGACTAAGCAAGCCTCACAGAAAAAGTATGTTTTTGCTAACTCCTTTTTATTTGTTGTGGCGTTTTCTATTTGCCCCTTGTATATGCATTTCGTTAACATAATACTCAATATATGTGCATTCAATGTGAGTTAGGTTCTTATTTTTCTCTTATGCTATTAAACTTTCCATTTACATGTGCATGATTGATGCATTCAATCATGTACTACATTTGTTTAAAGCTATGCATCGTAGTTTGTATTGATGTGATATGCATGATTAACATGGAATAATTCCATAAACATGTTAAAATTTGTTGATAGCAAATTTTATTACATTTTTTGTAATAGCTACACTATAAAAATATGGTTCAATAATGAAATACAGATCCACCTGCACGTGTATATGATATAAAATATCAAGGCCCGTATGTTATTATGAAAGAGCCTCATAGCTCTACTAAAATTGTTAGGTCACATAATAACCAATAAAGCGAGAAACTTCGCTTCTTAATTAGCTACACGTTCATTAAAACTCATCAGCCATACATTAAGGCCTTGATCTCAATTCATTTAAGAATTATGAAAATAACAGCCCACATAACCTCAACAATTTATTGTGGCACATAAACCAACGTGCATCACTATGGTCCAACAAATATTTTTTAACTATCTAACTCTCAAAGAAGCCCAAATATCCACTGAACCATTAAACATTTCAATAACTTAATAAAACATATAATTGTGCTAATAATAAGAGAAACTATTGTACTACAATCAGCATAATAACATTGCGCATCCAACATTGAGCTATTAGAAACTTGCTCATATGTACAATTTGATCCGAAGGGTATTTTCGACAATTCAAAAAGACACGGTTCAAATTAGTTCTTGGAATTCTCATTATTAGTAGTAAAGATATGCCATTGATACGAGTGTCCCATTTATATTACTATTACATATAAAATCAAATTCGCAAGTTCCAGATCCCACCCCCTCTAAAATCCGTAGATCTCAAATGGCGATCCCATCTTACCCTAAAATTCGTAGATCCAAACGAATCATTTTCATCTCGTGTTAAAAAAGATATTTCCCCCTCTTCCCACGATTCTTATGCGAGCCAGTCATCATCCATTGCGCAGACTTCATTCACCATCTCGAATTATTATCCAGAGGTAATATTTTTCAGTTTTTGCAAAATTTGTTAATTTCTGTAGAGTTTCTGATTCATAATCGAGTAGCAATGTGGAAATTGAGATTAGTTAACAAATTTTAATTTTTTTGCATTTCTACATACTGCCTCAAAACCCTAGCGCCTTGACTACCCTGTAAACGACGACTCTAGCCTCTGCTTGGCATCTCCAGCTCTCGATAGGTAATTTGAAAATCAAGGTATTTTCAGTTTATTGTTTGAGTTGGGTTTGATCATGTTTCTTAAGTTTGTTGTTTGTACCGAGTTCATAATTGGTTAACTTGCTTGAATATTTAGCTAAAATATTTAGCTAAAACGGTGCTAAACACATAGTTCATTACAAGAGTAATTATCAAGGAATGGATAGAGCAGACTTGGCTGTCCAAAAACTGCATATTCACTGCATATGCCTCGTTTATACCCCGACTTACCAACTTCCATAGCCTAGAAATCCTCACTGAATAATTGTCTAGTTAGTACCATAAACCAAACCAGAGAGCAGTTGGTTATTCCCATTCATAGCTCCTACATATAGACAAACGAAACAAGGAGTACAAATACTTTTATAATGTAGTTGTTGGTTGCAAAGGAGAAATCTTGCAAACCTTTTCTATAGTTAACTGAGGAATAAAGCTAGAGAAATAGAGATTCATTTTCACTTATACATCAAATTATGGTCCATTTATTTGCAAATACAGAATCCTTGAAGAGTATACAATTTCTTGCATACTACTGTAACAGCATGGTTATGAAAACTTACAGGCAATCCTAGTAATAGCTAACCAGAGAAAGAAAAAAGATACATTTTTTTTCTTGCTTTCATTTTTAAATGATTAACAGAATATGATATATGATGTAATACAAGTTACCAGCTCTTCTTTTTTAAGTCTGCCTGCATTTATTAAATCCCAATTGCAATTGTGCATACTGGTCCATATTTTATGTATCTTCAGTTTCTCAATTCATTGGTCTTTGTAGCTAGCCATGTTTAATTTATGTTCACCAAACTCTTTATCAAGAAACGGTCTATTTTCTTAATTTTTAAGGTTGTAGGTTTTTTTTCCAAGCACTTTGATGGAAGACACACACATCACACACACACATGCAAGGCATTATCAAATGAAATTAAATTGAGAATAGGATAGGAAATGCATGCACATAGTTAGATTATAGAATCGATGAATGAGTCATGTTGGGTTCACTTAGCAAAACCGGACTTGTCCAGGCCACTTTTGTTTCTTTGTAAACGACACACACACACACATTTCACTAGAAGGACAAACTTTGCAATCCAATTAGTTCTTAGGATACACATTCACAGAAATTAATTTCAAGGCCAAAGTCAGCAAAATAATTACTTTTAAGGACAAAATCAGCAGTCCAATTACTTTCAAGGACATAATTTCATAGGTTTTTAGGCCTTAAAAACTAATTATTTTGCATTTTGTCCTTAAAAGTAATTATTTCAGTTGTGTGTTCTTGAAACTAATTGCACTTACTAAAGAGGCCCTTGTGGCTAATATCCACTATATATGTGTGTGTGTGTATGTATACACCGTGTTGACTTGCAGAGGTGCATGCATGAGCCGCATTTGAAACGTTAAAACATTTGAACTAATGAAGACGTTGTTAATTGTATATATGTAAATATCCACGCTTGTTTCTAAACAATCATAACTACATGCACTACGGATACAAAAGTACATGTTAATTGATAATGACATTATATGCCTTGTTGCCAAAATTATTATTTTTTTGCTAGTACTTGCATTTGTAATCGAAGGTTTATTAGGGTCGCTCGCTAAAAGGAGACTTGAGATGGATACTTGTTCAACTGTTGATTGATTTTTACATGTACATTATTATTAATAAGTGGATCCTACGGTAAATTCAAATTTAATATGATTTGACTATTAATCGAGCTTTACTGCTAGTAGACTGCCTGTCGAACTTTACTACTTTCTCATCAACCTGCATATTGTCTACACACCAATAAAGGTTGGCATTGTAGTTAATTTTCCAATGAGATTCTAATTGTACTTTTAATAATATTTTCTACACACCAATAAAGATTGGCATTTTAGTTGATTACTTTATTTACCGAGCAATTTATTGTTAAACAATGTGTTCCTATTTTGCTATATGATACTTGGATCTACCTTCACCTATATCTCTCTAATGCATTGCTATGATACAATACTACTTTGTACTTTCCTATGTTTTACTATCCTTGCCTATGCTCTTTTCCTATATGTTTTCCGTTCGAAAACATGCATATTTGCATTGAATTATTCCTAGTGATATGATACGATGAAACTTGTTGAATTACCAACTAACACATAGTAAATTCAAAGAGCAATGTGCACTATCATATGACAGTCTTTTTTTGTAGTCATGTATTACTTTCATATGTTTTTTTAATTTCTCGAGTGTAACAAGATCTTTTATTTAGAGACATTTCTCATACGATGAAAATCATGAACCAACAATCCGAAGAATATGGGAGGCTACAGCAAAAGAAAATTTGAAGAAAAAAACTAAACCGTGCACGAGAAGTGGAAAAAATAGCTAATAAGACAACTAGTATAGTAGAATGCAAGGATCATCCACCTGTTTGGATTCTTCCAATATATGGAATGAGATGATTGATATTCGTTGGGCGAAAGAGGAATTTGAGAAAAGAAGAGAAATAATGTGAAAAAAATGGTCTTACATCAAAAGAAGGGACCTACACTCGTCATTGTGCTGGTTCTGTCTCGATAGCCTCACATAATGAACAAATTGTAAGTTAAATATTTTTAAGTCATATTCATCCAGGAAACTATTCACTGTGCTAGTTTAGTATATATGTCGAATCATTTGATTATATTTAAATGGATAAATTTAAGAGGATATATATTATATCATTTTTCATTTCGCTATAAGAAGAGCATGTCATTGCTGCCTCAACCATAGTGCTATACTTCTGCAGTTGTGACACCAATGTTTTAACACCAATGTATTGCTACGATAGCAGTAGTATAACAATAGTGTATCATCTTTAAACTGAAATTTCATGATTTACAATATGTTATTCACATTGTATAGTCTTCGGAGCGAAGTGTACAACAATGCAGAAGAGTTTTACACTCATAAATTTGAAAAACATCGTATTTTTGCAACCTTCAATAGATTGATCACTTATGAAATATTACCTTCAATTGAGAAGTTGGATAAACAATTATTTGGTTATAATGAATTATATTACTATGAAACGGTCTTATTGCACATTATACACATATCGTGCACACTTTGATCAACATTAAAGACGATGATGGGTTGTCAATATTGAAAATAAATCCGGTGTCCTAATATACTATATGTATACTAATAGTCAAAATACAAGAAGAAAATATTACTTTGGTAACAAAACAAATGCATGTGTAGTATAAGCGCATATGATATATAGATGTACACATTATATAAATGCATAAGTAATGCAAGCATGTAGGATTTCACCGTTGTTAATATTATTATCAATTGTCATAATTTTCTAATATTAATGTAAATGAATGCAGAAAGTTGCAATAGGAAAGGAACCAGCATTTCATGAGGCATTTCGATATTGGCATGTTTTGAAAGATCCATCTAACTCCTTAAAAAATACCAAAAAAATTTATAAGAGTAGTAGATATGTGGATAACAAATCTATGAAAACAACGGTAACAATTTTATTTAGTTTAAACAGTTAGTATGTTTGCATTATAGATGATTATATTTTTTCAATCAGGAGAATTATCTCAAGAAGAAGGCCGAGTCAGAGGAAGCAATGGATATTTTCATTGGAAGAAAATGTTCAACAGCTAGAGCTATAAATTCTAAATATGCAATTACTCCCAAATGTATATGTAGTTATCTATTTTAATACGTCTCTTATATTTAAATAGGGTGTTGAATAAATTGAAGCAGTCCCCTGGTATAACTATGCAGTCCGCTGTAGTTGCGCAGGCCCTTGATCATGTTGTAACGTCTTCACAACCGGATGTACCAAGATCATCTTATATTCCCGATCAGTCTAGCATGCCTACACATGCCACAATGCCTGCACTGTCGCAACAAATGAGATTTTCTCCATTTACTGGTATATTTTCTCATTTCACGGGTTAGTATAATTTTAACTCACGATTTCTATTATTCTTAATGCCTGCCTTGTCGCAATTACTATTCATCTATATTTATAGACCATACCAACTAACTGAATTAATAATAATTAACTTGATTAACTGAAAAAGATGAGTCATTTTTGTTTGGACAAATGTCTACGACCTTCATAAAAAGATTTTATCAAATTTTCAATCGATACGCCATTGAAAACATAATCGTTGCTGCCTTTATGTTTAGTGGTTCACTACTTCTCTAAGTGTTCTAGTAATACACTACAACTTAGGGTAATTTACACGAAGTGCATCATTTTCCTTAGCATTTGATAAGTGGCTACAAATATTAGGATAACATATCAACTTCTATTTTTTTAAGTAAAGGAAAAATAGACTAGCATGGAGCCATGCATTTATCTCACTAATAATCCTATACACATCTATTACCAGGGCTGACCCAATGTTATATCGGGTCATGAGCAAATTTCAAATTTGGGCTCCCCATTTTGTAAACAAACCTCATAAGTTAATTAAAGTTGAAAAATTACAAAACACATCTTTATGTTTTTTATTTCATTTTTATAGCAAAACCATTTTGCTTACTACTTCTTTGTGTATTCTTCTATTCGCATGATAATCAATTCATTTAATCAATATGACATATATATGTAACATAATTTATTAAATATGAATTCTAATAATTCAATCTGGAACCCTTAACTACAAATTCAAGCGAATAAGCCAAACAAGAAATTCAAAAAAAGGGAAAAAACCAGATAAGTCAAAAAAATGTTCAAATAATTTTATTCGGTAATATTTCAGCTCCCATATCTCTAAATTATGCAGACTGATCTTAGGCCGCTCAACATAGAAATAAAAATATGTTAATTTATAGATAACTTCAATTAAAAATGTAAGAGTGTGGAGAAAGCTATTTCTAGAAAGAATGAAGAAAACGTGGAGGTTCTACCTTATGAAATTACTTTTGTTTGCTTTTGAACTAGATTAACCTTATGTAGATTATTGTTTATAGTATTATTTAGTGTTAAAAAATGGAAATGGATTTTTAGTATAGTTTTCATAACCAACCAAATAAAATAGAATTACTTCCTAAAATGGAAGAAAATGAAGTAAAGTATGAAAGGAATCAAGTTAATTATTAAGTGAAAGCTGTAAACGGTAACGAACCTAGATCTGCATGTACTGCGCAGACAATAAAATAAGATAGTTATTATGATAAGTAAATTATATATTATAAGAAACTTAGAAAGAATTCAATATAATAGTAAAAGACGGCAGAATAGAATAGAAAGAGACACTTGTAATTATATTTATAATATACAGATTATAAAAGAAGATAAAAGTGACAATTACAAGTAAAATTATAACATAGGTTATAATTAGGTAAAAAGAACGGAAATGCTTATTTTGAGACTTAGCATAAATTAATAAGCAATGATAGCAAGGATAATAGTAAAAGCTTATTTAAAAATTTATATTAAGTTAATAAGCGGATAGAACATAGAAGAGGCTTATTTAATAAACTTAAGACTTTAATTAATTTAATAAGGAAGATAATAAAAGCGGCTTATATCAACATCATTTCCTATTAGATCATTGGTGGTCTCACAATAACCAAAAGTGAGACAAGAGCAAGAATATGCTAATTATGGTAAATAAGTAGCCAATAGAATAAGAAAAGTAAACTAAATGCAAATTAAAAGATTAAACGTAGGGTCTGATAAAAGAGTGAGATGCATTTGGAGTAGCCCAAAGGATGATGAGCCCAATGAAGCAGTTCATCACAGATTTCAGTAAAGGAGAAGCATGTCCAACTTAGTTATTTTGGGATAGAAGGAATTACGAGACTTCAACGGAATGTGAGGATACACTAGGATGACCCTTTGAGTAGGCCTAACGAAGCTGTGCCTTGATTGCTTTTTGCATGGCAAGACCATTGTAGGCAGTCAGAAGGGGTAGATGTTCGGAGTATGATATTCGTATGTCCCAGTACTTGCAAGTAAGTTTAGTGGGTAGGACCCAAAAGGATAGTCGCATGCGGATATCGGCCAGCAACAAAACCAAGAGGGAGTTCGGGAAAGACTAGCGTTAAAACCAAAAGTTCAATGATTCTTTCACTATCGAGACATTGGATGAGGGGCGTCGCCAATTGGATGTTAGATTTTTTGCAGTAGGGCACGTCCACTCAACTCTTTAGAGGTCTTTCGATTAGTTGAGGGGTGGCTGTGTGGGGCCATAAAAACGATGAAAAAAGAGACGGACCAACTAGAATATCTGTATTGCAGGCCTAACGAAGTTGTCATTTACACATAGAAAATACCCGACTGAGTTCCGTACAAGGTAGACCTTATTGACGGGATTCAGAGAATAGACAGAACGATTACGCATAGTCTCAATGCACACACTGGGTGGTACATTGTGGATGTCCAAGCATTTGTATAGATTAGTACGGACATGGTTGTACAAGATGGATACGATTCACACAGTGGCGAGAGTATAATGAACATAGTGAATCAATATAACAATAAATGGAAATATAATGGTATACGTAGAATTAAGCTTAAAAGTGTATTATTTATCCATTCACCAGAACTTTAGTTCTAATCCCCTCCTCATAATATCCTACAGGTTAGGTAGATGGCAAAGAATTCCCAGCTTTAACCCCCTTCTCACAACCTTCGATTTATCATTTATTTCTTTCGGCCCCATCTTTTTAGCCCAAATTTTGGTTCAAAATTTGGGCCCCACAAGCGTTTTAGGGTTTAAAGTTGGTAGAGAGCAGTATGATGGGTTTCAAAATTTCATTCCCAAATTTCATCCTTCGAGATAAAACCTCAAATAATCAGAAACCATGCCGATCATCCGAAAACCCCATTCCAATCAAATCAGTGTTCCAGTTTGAAAGTGCGCGTACAAATTCGACGGAATGGGTAACCACAAAACTAAAAGATGGAATATTTTTTAGGGCGTTGTATCTGCATTCAACTAGTAGCACATCCCATTCTCCGGAGAAAGGCAAGAACGTTACCGAGAGACAGCGATTCTAATACCCCTTCTATGTCCGCCATTGACGCAGTGGGAAATCCCGACGTTAATCAAGGATGACCCATTTTGTAGGAACATCAACGAGGTGCTGCCTTTTGGAATTGATCTTTTCGGGCAGGGTTTAAGTGACTTTCCTTTGCGCATTGCTGCTCGGGTGACCGATAACTGTATCGTTACGGTCTCTTGGGGGCAGGTGCCTAAACTAGACTTCGAGAGCTTAACTAAGGAGGCCTGCTTTCAGCAATTCCGATGCTTAAGGAGGCTGATACTGGAGACGATGAGGAGACTGGAGACGATCAGTTCTCTGTTGTTGATTTGAACTTACTGGCTGTATTGATGAGTATGATTGATGCGAAGGAGCCTAAACAAACTGTGCCAGATCGAATCAACCAGAGTATTGATGAGTTTGTTTAGGCTCCTCCGCATCATTCATAATCGTCAATACAGCCAGTAAGATCAAATCAACCATAGAGTACCGATCGTCTCTAGCCTCCTCATCGTCTCTAACGTCAGCCTCCTTAAGCATCGGAATTGCTGAAAGCAGGCCTCCTTACTCAAGCTCTCGAAGTCTAGTCTAGGCACCTGCCCCCAAGAGACCGTAATGATGTAGTTGTCGGTCACTTGAGCAGCAATGCGCAAAGGAAAGTCACTCGAACCCGGCTTGGAAAGATCGATTCCAGAAGTCAGCACCCCGTTGATGTTCCTACAAAATGGGCCATCCTCGACTAACGTCAGGATTTCCCGCTGCGTCAATGGCGGACATAGAAGGGGTATTAGTGATGCTGCCTCGCTGTAACGTTCTTGTCTTTCTCTGGGGAATCAGATGTTGTATCAGTTGAATGCAGATCCAACGCCTTAAGAAATATTCCATCTTTTAGTTTTGAGTTTGTCCATTTCGTCGAATTTATACGTACGCTTTCGAACTGGGACACAGATTAGATTTAAATGGGGTTTTCGGATGATCGGCATGGTTTTTGATTCTTTTAGGTTTTGTCTGGAAGGATGAAATTTTGAAACCCGTCATACTGTTCTCTATCAACTTTAATCCCTAAAATGCTTGCGGGGCCCAAAATTTGAACCGAAATTCTGGCTAAAAAGATGGGGCCGAAAGAAATAAATGATAATTCAAACGTTATGAGGTGGTTAAAACTGCGATGTCTCTGCCATCTATCTAACCTGTATGATGTTATGAGGATGGGGTTAGAACTAAAGTTCCGGCGAGAAGTTAAATAATACACTTTTAAGCTTAATTCTACATATACCATTTTATTCCCATTTACTGTTATATTGGTTCACCAGGTTCATTATACTCTCGCCTCTGTGTGTGAATCGTACTCATCTACTTCTTTATGAATTAAAACCTAATAACTGATATATATATATATATATATATGTATGTATGCCTAATGACCAAATTGGTTCTAGGTACTACCCATAGTACCCTTCCTATGCTCCTCGTAAAGGACTCCATCGTCTTCCACCAAGAGCGTTCTGTAACTGCAATGGTAAGGGACAGCTTCGTGAGGTCTATGATATAGATATTCCGTCATTTACTATGAAAACGTAAAACCGCATCCGCACTGATCTATACCATGCTTGGACATCCACAACGTATCACCCAGTGCGTGCATTGAGGACTATACGTAATCGTTCTGTTTATTTTTCGATTCCCGCCAATAAGGTCTACCTTATACAGAACTCAAACGGGGATTTTCTATATCTGTAAAGGACAACTTCATTAGGCCTGCAGTATAGATATTCTAGTTGGTCTGTCTCTTTTTTCATTGTTGCTATGGCCCTACACAGCCATCCCTCAACTAATCGAAAGACCTCTAAAGAGTTAAGTGGACGTGCCGTACTACAAACAGTCTAACATCCAATTAGCGGTGCCCCTCATCCAATATCCCGATAGTGAAAGAACCATTAAATTTTTCGTTTTAACTCTTGTCTTTTCTGAACTCCCTCTTGGTTTTGATGCTGGCGGATATTCGCATGCGACTATCCTTTTGGGTCATGCCCACTAAACTTACTTGCAAGTACGGGGACATACGAATATCCTACTCCGAACACCAACTCCTTCTGATTGCGTACAATGGTCCTACCATGCAAAAGGCAGTCAAGGCATACTCTTTTGATGGAACACCTACAGATATGCCTCCGGGAATGCACCTTTGTTAGGCCTACTCAAAGGGCCATCCTAGAGTATTCTCACGTTCGGTTGAAGTCTCGTACTTCCTTCTAGCCCAAAATAACTAAGTTGGATATGCTTCTCTTTTGCTGAAATCTGTGATGAACTAATTCGTTGGGCACTCCATCCTTTATGCTACTCAAAACGCATCTCACTCTTTTATTAGACCCTAAGCCTAATCTTTTAATTTGCATTTAGTTTACTTTTCTTATTCTACTGACCAATTATTTACCCTAATTAGCATATTCTTGCCCTCTTCTCACTTCTGGGTATTGTGAGACCACCAATGATCTAATAGGGAATGCTGTTAGTATGGGCCGCTTCTATTATCTTGCTTATTAACTTAATTTAAGTCTTAAGTTTATTAAATAATACTCTTCTATTGTTCTATTTGCTTATTAACTTAATATAAATTGTTTAAATAAGTTTTTACTATTATCATTGCTTATTAATTTATGACAAGTCTCAAAATAAGCCTTTCTGTTCTTTTTACTCAATTATAACGTATGTTATAATTTTACTTGTAATTGTCACTTTTATCTTCTTTTATAATTTGTATATTATAAATATAATTACAAGTATCTTTCTATTTTAGTCTGCCTTCTTTTATTATGGTATTGAATTCTCTAAGGCTCTTATACTATATAATTTGCTTATCATAATAACTATCTTATTTTATTGTCTGCGCAGTACATGCAGATCTAGGTTCATTACTGTTTACAGCTTTCATCTAACAATTAACTTGATTCCTTTAATACTTTACTTCATTTTCTTTCATTCTAGGAAGAAATTCTATTTTATTTGGTTGGTTATGAAAACTATGCTAAAAATACATTTTCATAATTTAACACTAAATAATGCTATAAACAATTGGTAACTGTAAGATATTTCTTTATTATTTTGGGATAGTATAAAATACAGTAGTTTTCTCTATTTTACACTAGTTCCTTTTTTCTTTTCCTTTTAATTCTTGCAGTTACGCTTACCGTTATCTTTTAAATATTAAATTATAGAAATGTATCCTATTTTCTAAACAACCAATTAATCTATTACTTACCTTCAAATCAAGTTATTAGATTAATTTATTATTTACGTTTAGCGTAATTTATTGCAGAATTCCATTTTTCCAGTTTTATTCCAACTTTTCTTATTTTACATCCAATCTAGTATTTTCCCATTTTAATCCATAATCACGAATTTTTTTAACTATATTATTTGCGTACAAAGAGAATAAAAAGAAACTGGCATTTAAGCTAAATTATAACTTCAAATTAGACGTAAATAAATGTAAATTTCTTACAGTTCATCATAACTAATTAACAGAATTATTACTGAAATGCCAAATATAATTATTTAATGGAAATTTAATGATAATATATCATAAACGTAAAAGTTATATAATTAAATCCACTCACGTCGCTAGCTTTCCAAATCTCATTATTTTTATTTCAGATCTGTCCCTAACATCTATATTCACCTCTCTTGTAATCCCTATTCGAAATTAGAAACGATTTATATTACATATCTATAATATTTGAAAGAGAAAAGAAAGAGATTTGGATTAGAAATAGCAAATAAACTCAGATTTAGGGTTTTACCTTTGACATAACCTTCTGATTTGAACAAATTTCTAATTCCATTCTCTTTCTGTTTGCATCAGTGCTAACCATCATATATAAAACTCTAAAATATAAAGCATACACTCAGTCTATGAACATTAAATTAATATGTTTTCTTCTACGTTTGTCTTTAGTTCAAATTGATTCTCTAAAATCTTTTCATTGACCACTTTCCCATTCTCTCTCGCAATCTGTGGAAACATATATTTTTAAATATGATGTTTCTTTTAAATAAGATTCCCCTGTTAATCATCCAATTAATAGATTTCATATATATACTTAGAATTAATTTACTACTTCTCTAAGTGTTCTAGTAATACACTACAACTTTGGGCAATTTACACGAAGTGCGTCATTTTCTCTAGCATTTGATAAGTGGCTAAAGATATTAGGATAACATATCAACTTCTATTTTTTTAAGTAAAGGAAAAATAGACTAGCATGGAGCCATGCATTTATCTGACTAATAATCCCATACACATCTACCAGGGCTGACCCAATATTATATCGGGTCATGGGCAAATTTCAAATTTGGCTCCCCATTTTGTAAACAAACCTCATAAGTTAATTAAAGTTGAAATAATACAAAACACATATTTATGTTATTTATTTCATTTTTATAGAAAAACCATTTTGCTTACTACTTCTTTGTGTATTCTTCTATTCGCATGATAATCAATTCATTTAATCAATATGACGTATATATGTAACATAATTTATTAAATATGAATTCTAATAATTCAACTTGGAACACTTAATTACCAATTCAAGCGAATAAGCCAAACAAGAAATTCAAAAAAAAAGGAAAAACCAGATAAGTCAAAAAAAATTCAAATAATTTTATTTAGTAATATTTCAGCTCCCGTATCTCTAACATATGCAGACTGATCTCAGGCCGTTCAACATAGAAATAAAAATATGTTAATTTATAGATAACTTGAATGAAAAATGTAAGAATGTAGAGAAAGCTATTTCTAGAAAGAATGAAGAAAACGAGGAGGTTCTACCTTATGAAATTACTTTTGTTTGTTTTTAAACTAGATTAACCTTATGTAGATTATTGTTTATAGTCTTATTTAGTGTTAAAATATGGAAATGTATTTTTAGTATAATTTTCATAACCAAAAAAATAAAATAGAATTACTTTCTAAAATGGAAGAGAATGAAGTAAAGTATGAAAGGAATCAAGTTAATTATTAAGTGAAAGATGTAAACGGTAATGAACCTAGATCTGCATGTATTGCGCAGACAATAAAATAAGATAGTCATTATGATAAGTAAATTATATAATATAAGAGACTTAGAGAGAATTCAATATAATGGTAAAAAAAAGGCATACTAGAATAGAAAGAGACATTTATAATTTTATTTACAATATACAGATTATAAAAGAAGATAAAAGTGACAATTACAAGTAAAATTATAACATAGGTTAAAATTAGGTAAAAAGAATGGAAATGCTTATTTTGAGACTTAGCATAAATTAATAAGCAATGATAGCACGGATAATAGTAAAAGCTTATTTAAAAAATTTATATTAAGTTAATATGCGGATAGAACAATAGAAGAGACTTATTTAATAAACTTAAAGACTTAAGTTATAAGTTAAGAAGGAAGATAATAGAAGTAGCTTATACCAACATCATTTCCTATTATATCATTGGTGGTCTCACAATAACCAGAAGTGAGACAAGAGCAAGAATATGCTAATTAGGGTAAATAAGTAGCCAATAGAATAAGAAAAGTAAAGTAAATGCAACTTAAAAGATTAAACTTAGGGTCTGATAAAAGAATAGGATGCGTTTGGAGTAGCCCAAAGAATGAAGAGCCCGACGAAGCAGTTCATCACAGATTTCAGTAAAGGAGAAGCATGTCCAACTTAGTTATTTTGGGATAGAAGGAAGTACGAGACTTCAACGGAATGTGAAGATACTCTAGGATGACCCTTTGAGTAGGCCTAACGAACCTGTTCCTTGACTGCTTTTTGCATGGCAGGACCATTGTAGGCAGTCAGAAGGGGTTGGTGTTCGGAGTAGGATATTCGTATATCTCAGTACTTGCAAGTAAGTTGAGTGGGTAGGACCCAAAAGGATAGTCGCATTCGGATATCGGCCAACAACAAAACCAAGAGTGAGTTCGGGAAAGACTAGAGTTAAAACCAAAAGTCCAATGATTCTTTCACTATCGAGACATTGGATGAGGAGCACCGCCAATTGGATGTTAAATTGTTTGGAGTAGGGCATGTCCACTCAACTCTTTAGAGGTCTTTCGATTAGTTGAGGGGTAGTTGTGTGGGGCCATAACAACGATTTGATAAGAGACGGACCAACTAGAATGTCTATATTGCAGGCCTCACGAAGCTGCCGCTTACACATAGAAAATCCCCGACTGAGTTCCGTACAAGGTAGACCTTGTTAACGGGATTCGAAGAATAGACAGAACGATTACGTATAGTCTCAATGGACGCACTGGGTGGTACATTGTGGATGCCCAAGCAATGGTATAGATTAGTGCGGACACAGTATTTACGTTTTCATAGTAAACGATGGAATATCTATATTATAGGCCTCACTAAGTTGTCCTTTACGAGGAGGATACAGAATGTACTATGGGTAGTACCTAGGACCAATTTGATCATTGGGCATATATCTATATATATGAGTTAATAGTTTTTAATCTATTAAGGAGAAGATGGATACGATTCACACACAAATGCAAGAGCATAATGAACATAGTGAATCAATATAACAGTAAATGGAAATAAAATGGTGTGCGTAGAATTAAGCTTAAAAGTGTATTATTTATCCATTCAACAGAACTATAGTTCTAACCCCCTCCTCATAATATCCTATGGGTTAGGTGGATGGCAAAGAGAGCAGTATGATGGGTTTAAAATTTCATTTCCAAATTTCATCCTTCCAGACAAAACCTAAAAGAATCAAAAACCATGTCGATCATCCGAAAACCCCATTCAAATCAAATCCATGTCCCAGTTCGAAAGCGCGCGTACAAATTCGACGGAACGGGTAACCTCAAAACTAAAAGATGGAATATTTTTTAGGGTATTGGATCTGCATTCAACTGGTAGCACATCCAATTCCCCAGAGAAAGGAAAGAACGTTACCGAGAGGCAGCGAATCTAATACCCATTCTACGTCCGCCATTGACGCAGTGGAAAATCCCGACGTTAATCAAGGATGAACCATTTTGTAGGAACATCAACGAGGTGCTGAATTTTGGAATTGATCTTTCTGGGCAGGGTTCGAGTGACTTTCCTTTACGCATTGCTGCTCGGGTGACTGATAACTATATCATTACGGTCTCTTGATGGCGGGTGCCTAGACTAGACTTCGAGAGCTTGAGTAAGGTGGACCGCTTTCAGCAATTCGGATGCTTAAGGAGGCTGACGCTGGAGACGATGAGGAGGCTGGAGACGATCAGTACTCTGTTGTTGATTTGAGCTTACTGGCTGTATTGACGAGTATGAATGATGCGAAGGAGCCTGAACAAACTGTGTCATATCGGATCAACCAGAGTACTGACCAGTTTGTTCAGGCTCCTCTGCATCATTCATAATCGTCAATACAGCCAGTAAGCTCAAATCAACCATAGAGTACTGATCGTCTCCAACCTCCTCATCGTCTCCAGCGTCAGTCTCCTTAAGCATCGGATTCACTGAAAGCATGCCTGCTTACTCAAGCTCTCGAAGTCTAGTCTAGGAACCCGCCCCCATGAGACCATAATGATACAGTTATCGGTCACCCAAGCCGCAATGGGAAAAGGAAAGTCACTCGAACCCTGCCCAGAAAGATCAATTCCAAAATTCAACACCCCATTGATGTTCCTACAAAATGGGCCATCCTTGACAAACGTCAGGATTTTCGGCTGCGTCAATGGCGGACATAGAAGGGGTATTAGTGACGCTACCTCTCTGTAACGTTCTTGCCTTTCTTTGGAGAATCGGATGTGGTATCAGTTGAATGCAGATCCAACGCCTTTAGAAATATTCCATCCTTTTGTTTTGAGTTTGTCCATTCCGTCGAATTTGTACGTACGCTTTCGAACTGGGACACAAATTAGATTTAAATGGGTTTTCGGATGATCAACATAGTTTTTGATTCTTTTAGGTTTTGTCTGGAAGGATGAAATTTGGGAATGAAATTTTGAAACCCGTCATACTATTCTCTGCCAACTTTAACCCCTAAAATGCTTACGGGCTCAGATTTTGAACCGAAATTCTGGCTAAAAAGATGGGGCCGAAAGAAATAAATGTTAAATCGAAGGTTATGAGGTGGTTAAAACAGGGAAGTCTCTGCCATCTACCTAACTTGTAGGATGATATGAGGAGGGGGCTAGAACTAAAGTTCTGGTGAATAGATAAATAATACACTTTCAAGCTTAATTCTACATATATCGTTTATTTCCATTTACTGTTGTATTGGTTCACTAGTTTCATTATACTCTCGCCTCTACATGTGAAATATATCCATCTACTCCTTAATGAATTAAAACCTAATAACTGATATATATATATATATATGTATATTTATATATGCCTAATGACCAAATTGGTTCTAGGTACTACCCACACAGCCATCTCTCAACTAATCGAAAGATCTCTAAAGAGTTAAATGGACGTGCCGTACTGCAAACAATCTAACATCCAATTGGCGGTGCCCCTCATCCAATGTCTCGATAGTGAAAGAATCATTGAACTTTTGGTTTTAACTCGTCTTTTTTGAACTCCCCCTTGGTTTTGATGCTGGCGGATATTCGCATGCGACTATCCTTTTGGGTCATGCCCACTAAAATTACTTGCAAGTACTGGGACATACGAATATCCTACTCCGAACACCAACTCCTTCTGACTGCTTACAATGGACCTACCATGCAAAAAGCAGTCAAGGCATACTCTTTTGAAGGAACACCTACAGATCTGCCTCCGGGGATGCACCTTTGTTAGGCCTACTCAAAGGGCCATCCTAGAGTATCCGCACGTTCCGTTGAAGTCTCGTACTTCCTTCTAGCCCAAAATAACTAAGTTGGACATGAATCTTCTTTGCTGAAATATGTGATGAACTAATTCGTTGGGCACTCCATCCTTTGGGCTACCCAAACGCATCTCACTCTTTTATCCGACCCTAAAAGTAATCTTTTAATTTGCGTTTAGTTTACTTTTACTTTTCTTATTCTACTGAGTACTTATTTACCCTAATTAGCATATTCTTCCCTCTTCTCACTTCTGGCTATTGTGAGACCACCAATGATCTAATAGGGAATGCTGTTAGTATGGGCCACTTCTATTATCTTGCTTATTAACTTAATTTAAGTCTTCGGTTTATTAAATAAGCCTTTTCTATTGTTCTATTTGCATATTAACTTAATATAAATTGTTTAAATAAGCTTTTACTATTATCATTGCTTATTAATTTATGATAAGTCTCAAAATAAGCCTTTCCGTTCTTTTTACTCAATTATAACGTATGTCATAATTTTACTTGTAATTTTCACTTTTATCTTCTTTTATAATTTGTATATTATTAATATAATTACAAGTATCTCTTTCTATTCTAGTCTGTCTTCTTTTATTATGGTATTAAATTCTCTAAGTCTCTTATACTATATAATTTACTTATCATAATAACTATCTTATTTTATTGCCAGCACTATACATGCAGATCTATGTTCATTACCGTTTACAGCTTTCATCTGATACTTAACTTGATTTCCTTCATACTTTACTTCATTTTCTTCCATTTTAGGAAGTAATTCTATTTTATTTGGTTGGTTATAAAAACTATATTAAAAATCCATTTCCATAATTTAACACTAAATAATACTATAAACAATCCGTAACTGTAAGATATTTCTTTATTATTTTGGAATAGTATAAAATACAGTAGTTTTCTCTATTTTACACTAGTTCCTTTTTTCTTTCTTTTATTCTTGCAGTTACGTTTATCGTAATCTTTTAAATATTAAATTATGGAAATGTATCCTATTTTCTTAAGAACCAATTAATCTATTACTTACCTCCAAATCAAGTTATTAGATTAATTTATTATTTACGTTTAGCGTAATTTATTGCAGAATTCCATTTTTCCAGTTTTATTCCAACTTTTTTTATTTTACATCCAATCTAGTATTTTCCCATTTTAATCTATAGTCATGAATTTTTTTTAACTATATTATTCGCTTACAAAGAGAATAAAAAGAAACTGGCATTTAAGCTAAATTATAACTTCAAATTAGATGTAAACAATTGTAATTTTCTTACAGTTCAGCATAACTAATTAACAGAATTAATTACTGAAATACTGAATATAATTATTTAACGGAAATTTAATGATAATATATCATAAACATAAAAGATATATAATTAAATCCACTCACGTCTCTAGCTTTTCAAATTTCCTTGTTTTTTTTTCAGATCTGTCCCTAACATCTATATTCACCTCTCTTGTAATCCCTATTCAAAATTATAAACGATATATTTACAGATCTACAATATTTGAAGTAGGAAAGAAAGAGATTTGGACTAGAAATAGCAAATAAAACTCAGATTTAGGGTTTTACCTTTGACATGGCCTTCTGATTTGAACAAATTCCGAATTCTATTCTCTTTCTATTTAGATCAGTGCTAACCATCAGATGTAAAACCCTAAAATCTAAAGCGTATACTCAGACCATGAACATTAAATTAATATGTTTTCTTCTACTTTGTTTTTATTTCAAATTGATTCTCTAACAATCTTTTCATTGATCACTTTCCCATTCTCTCTCGCAATCAATGGAAACATATATGTTTAAATATGACGTTTCTTTTAAATAAGATTCCTCTGTTAATAATCCAATTAATAGATTTCATATATATACTTAGAATTAATTTACTATCCAATACAAAGAAAATGATATAGATCCAGAAATAGAATAAACATTTTAACGAAAAGTAAAAGAATGTTACATGAAATAATTAACAGGAAAATTGCAGTAGAAAACATAAGAGAAGAAACGGATAATATGCTTATTGCTTGTATAACAGAACTAGATATGACATATGAAGATGCTTTTACAACGTTATCTAAATATTTCAATATGCCATTAGTTGAAGATATTTTAAATAAACAGATTCCTCTCGGTGACTCTTTTATTGAAACTAATCTTATTGATACCAGCTAATATAGGTAGCGGATTTAATAATGAACCAAGTAATCAATACAAAGAAGGTCCATTGGAAAGGGAACAATGGGCAAAACCCGAAATAGATTACCTATAAGTAAGTCCATACGTAGGAAAGAGAATAAGAAAACATTACGGAAAGCTTTACAATCACAATATGTTACTACTAGAAAATCAGTCACCACAACTATGGCCAGAAGAAATTCTAATATGGGAACAAAACGTAGTCCGTTATTCGGAAGTTCATAAAAAACCAGAAATGGATTTGTGGGAAGTAATAGAAACTACCCTTGGTCCATTAGCCTTAGGAATATATCAAAGTAGAAAAACGGATAACTCAGTCATAATTACTGAACAGAAGTCCCTGGGTAACAACCCTTATAATTGAACAAGCTTTATTAGATTATTACTAATTGGTAATGACCTAGGCAAAGGCGGTACGCTGATGCAAAATACAACAATAAAAAACTTAGAACAACCGAGTATAAGAGATTTCAAATATATAAAAGAAAATTAGCCAAGACTTTGCAGTCACTTTGGCTCAAACGGATAAAGCAATGAATGAAGATTTATGTAATAAATCTTTTTTCAAATTACCAGGCGACTTAGGTCGAAAACTACAAGAAGATTGGAATACACAGTATGGAGCAGTAGCTAAATTAGGAATTGGTCCAAGAATAATGTTTATATTTCAAGAATTAGAAAAATGTTGTAACGAAGCAACGTTACAAGAACAGATTAAAAGACAAGTTTGGACATTCTACCATGCAGCTATCTATACTCCACAGGCTTACGGCTATTATAAGCCAAAGAAATACCTTAGAAAGTTCAAGCATTTTGATAAATGTAAAAAGGAAAAATATGTTGAAAGAAGTAAACCAAATAGGAAATGCAATTGTTTTATTTGCGGTGACCCAAATCACTTAGCAAATAAATGTCCTAACAAACAAAATAACCAACAATGTTGTAATTTAGTTGACGAAATAGGAGAATATGAAATAGAACGCTTTAGTGAAAATGATTTTGATGATACTACGTCAATATATAGTATTGTCTCAGATAATGATGAAGGTACCTCACAAAATAGTATTAGTTGCACATTAATGAACAATGATAATGAATGCGAATATCAGTGGATACAAGATAGAGGCAATGATCATATACCCTGTTTTACATGTTATAGATATCCTGAAATTATTAAACGATTTCAATGTGATCAATGTTTTATAGAAATATGTTTTCTATATGCTAAAAAATTTAGATCTTTCATCAAAACAAAATAGAATAAATGAAAAGTCAATATTACAAGAAATGGTAGATAAACATGATGCGCAAATTAAATTATTACAATTAGAATTTAATTCTTTACAAAATGATGTTAATCTCTTAAAAGGAAAACAAAAGGATTACAGTCTAATTGAAGCAGAAAGCACATCTAAAACAACCGAAATAGAACAAATAGATAATTTAAATAACAGTGTTCAGGAAAATACAGAGTTTTCAGTTAACATTAACAAATACAATACATCCCTACTTACAGTAAATTGCCGAGTATATTATACAATGATTTCTTGTATATTATATCTTATTAATATGTTTTATATTTTATTTCCTATACAATGAATTAATATGTATGTTTTTAATCTATTAACTGTTATTTTTTAGAAATTAAAGTATAAAAAAGGGATTTTTTATTATTTGAAACTAATTATTGTACTTATTTACATTGAATGTATTATTTAGATCTAAACCATACTCGAAATTACTTAATGAAATAGGAGGAAAGTTTCAAATATTATTTAGTAATTTTGATTGTCAATTATTTTGGTTGTTATTTACATTGTTTCAATTCAAAAATAAAAAGGACTTTACTATAAAATCAGAAATTTATAGTTGAATACTTTCTAAGTTAAAATAGTTTTCATGTTGTTGATTTTAATTTGCAAACATATGAAATTATAAGCTTATACGTGGATGTTATTTTGAATGCTAGTATTGTTTTATTGTTATGTTTATATAATTACACACACATACATATATATACACTCACACACAGCGAGTTCTCTGTTGGTTCTTTCACGTTATTAATAAAGAACATACCTTCAATATGTGTATATGTAAATTCGATTGTTATTTTATATAACATAAAAGTAAAACTATACATGCAGAAATTCCCATATAAGTTTCAAATGTTTTGAAAACGGACTAAAGAAATATTAAAATATCAAAAGATTTCCTTCTTTACCTATCGTTCATTGTCTCATAAATGCATTTTCCTCATTTATGTCACTTAAATGCATGTCACTCATTTGCACCATTAATTATTAATAATTTGATTTTTTTAGTCAAATCTATTTATTTATGTAATTAATTTCATTTAATGTAAAAGTAGACATTGACATACATGTATGCATGCGTGGATGCATACATACATACACTTGTACACGCGCACGCACATACACACATACACATACATACTAAAACTTTCATATTCAAGTTTAATATGTCATGTGACAACCATTACTCATACACATTGACAATGTATGTAACGGAAGCGATTTTTCGTTGCCGAAAAACCGAACCATTAGGGTTTTAGAAAGAAGAAAGAGGTAGAAGAAAGAAGAAAGAAGAGAGGAAAGGAAAAGAAAAGAAGAAAAGAAAGAAGAGAGAAAATAGAGGGAAAAGAAAACAGAAAATAGAACATAGAACGGAACAGAAAACAACTGAACAATATCAGAATCTCACAATTCGCAGCGGAACAACATATAATAATAAATGAATAATCTTTAAATAAAGAACTATATCAGTTATTACATTACATTTCATTACATCATATCATCAGAGTGTACAACAACAAACCAACAGCGGAAAAGAAAGTACTATATATAAGAAATACGCCATGCCATCCAGCTTGCCTCCAGCAATTCCAGAATATCCAGAATATCCTGATAAACCTAACTCTTGACTGCCCGTATGGAAATTGGTGGGCACCCACAGTTTAGGAAGGAAAACAATAAACTCCGAGTCAGTCATGTGACTGGTGTGGGAACTTAAACAGTTTATTTTTTCTTTAAAATCAAAAATAGAGGAATATTTTTTTTTAAAATAGATTCGCAATGCTTTTAAAAATGAGATTACCATAAGACCTCCCGCCACACACACAATGCAAACGCAGACTTGGGGAAGATTTCTTCTTATGTTAGTCAAAGATGCTTGATACGCATTAAAATCAAATCAATTTTGATATTATTATTAGTGCATAGTGTAGAAGATATTTCGAAAGTAGAATATAAATCTTAGCCAGCATAGGTACCATTATAGTATGCTTACTATAGCTACCATATTAGATGGCAGGTTCTACAACTAAAACCGTACAAGTCTCGTATTGTTTCTTTGGATTTCCAACGAATGATCAGGCCAAGGAACTTCCCATTGCCACATGAGAATGCCTCTGGATGGACATCCCCGAGAACCAAACCGGATCTCTACCAACACAAGGCCGGGTTACCCCTAACTGAGTAACAACTGACCGAATATGCCATCCCCCGGTCCTTTGGGACCTTTTACCGAGCGCTCGCAATCAATTCACACAATCATAAAGTGTTTTCAACATGAGTAGGTATCTGGGCTCCATACCATGATACCACCCTTTTCCAGAAGGAAATGCACACATCCTAAAGGGCGCTACCCCTCATAACCTTGCTGCTTCTTTCCTGTTTTGACCATTCCGGGGTGTGAGGTTCGACGAAGTCACGTCCACAAAAAAATATTTTATACAAAAGCCATGCTTTGGGTCAACAAATGATCATAGAGATGATCACAAAGATAAACGATCAAACAATTGATCCTATCACAAATAATCAACACAATGATCATTTCACAGCAACACTCAGTATGTCACATTACCAAATTGGGAATATATCGCTGATAACTTCAACTATATAACCTCTGAGCTCGTACGTCTCAGAGAAGGGTGTTAAGCTAAAAGAATAAATTCTCCGCCACCAACAGAAATATATTTGAAAGAAATCGGCTTTATATCTCAATTTGTAATGTCAGACATACAATCCATACAAGTCTGTTCCGGGCTCGAACAGAACCGAAGGCACTTACAAAGAAGTCCTTGCAATCCGAATAATCTCTAATCACGTTCGGATTTCCCATCATATATGGAGATCTCAATACCGGGGATCAGCCAGTGCAGAGACAATCAACAAGAAACCCTTTCGCTTTCGAAAATATCCGGTCTTCAACACCGATCTTCGAATGCAATTCCTAACGACGTATCACATATTCGGAATGGGTTATACGACCCCAAGGTCCTTTCCCGGTTAACCCGAATAGTGAGCGCTTATTTTTAAAAAAAAAATAAGTGTGGCATTCAATTTCAAGCAAATCTCAACAAAAACCTTTCAAAGGTAAATATCGATAGTCCGTTATTGAACTATCAATAGATATGCCAACATCACCAGATTCCAAATAATTTTCCAAATTATTTATTTCCCAAAAATATCTTTATAAGATATACATTCTCCATTCTTCAAAAATAAATTAATATTTATTTTTAAACTCATTTTCCAAATTTCATTTATAAATTCCATATTGAATTTACGTTCCAAAATATTTATGAATATACGATTTCCATTCAATTTTTAATATTCATTCTCAATTTATCTTCAAAAAGATAAATTCCATATTGAATTTACATTCCAAAATATTTATGAATATAGGATTTCCATTCGTTTTCAAATATTCATTTTCAATTTATCTTCAAAAAGATAAATTCCAAATATTCACTTAATATTGGAAAAGCATTTCTATACTTATTAAAAATAAGTAATTCACAGATCTTTTTATTTTCTATACTTAGAAAATATTTAATATACTCTAATCGAAATTAAGTATATATTTCATTCTTTAAGGAAATCTTCACTTAACCATATTTATTTGGGCCAAAACGAATGTTGCGTAAAACATCGTTACGACAACCCAAAATCACTAGTATAGGGATTCAAAATTAAAATAGATATATAAATCCCAATACTATACAAAACATTTCCTTTCGGAAATCATCTATTATAACAACAGTGTTATAAATCTACTATTTCCTTTTATTTCTCGAAAACATCTATTTCAACAATGAATGTTGAAGTCTATGGTGTCGAATCTCAACACCTTTTAAAACATCTTAAGATCGTTTTAATTCTATTTCAAACATCACTTCCAAAATAATTTCTTTAACATAATATTCACTATTCAAAAACGTGAATATACCTTGTTAATAAATTTCATCACTTCTATTCCTTTTATTTTAAAGGATTATTCACTATTCAAAACGTGAATATAACTCTATTAACAAGTTACAACTATTTACTTATCAAAGTAAGTTGTTTCGAATTTATAAAACAACGTTTATAAATTCTATTCTATTTATTTTATATCAACCCCTTTTATAAATTTCTTTATTAACCTATCTCAATTCATATCACAATGATATACTAAAAATTCATATTATAAGTCAAATACTTATAATTTATTTATTTATAAAAATCATTCCTTCAAACCTCCCAAATCTATAAATCTGATAACTTCTAAGATTCATTTATTTATCCGAATCTATTCCTTTAATAACTTTATAAATTTTATAAACCTACTGCTTATAAAATTTCATTTATAACTTCACTGTTTATAATTCTATAAATTTCATTCATTTACGAAATTTATTTACAATTCATTCTAACACTTATAAAAGCTCGGTTTATAATTCTAATATTTTAATTTACAAATATCAATTTATAAATCTTTTAATACAAATGAATTTGTATTATTATTTTAAAACATCTTTTAAACTCTTTTAGAATCCCATCAATTTGATTCATAAATTAATCAAATTTCATAAATTCTATTTTTAAACTTTTTATAATATATTCAACAATTCCAGTTTAAGCTATTTTATAAAATCATTAATCTCATATCTTCAAAAATCAACTTTTAACTACATTTCTCAAAAATTATAATTTTTATAACATTAAAATTATAACGTTTATTTATTTAAGATGAATCGATTCAAAAAAAAAAATATCTTATAAACGTATACTTTCAAAATTATTTTAGAATCCCTTAAAAATCAAAAATCGTTATTCTTAAACTTTCAAAATTGGATCCGATGATGCAACACATCAATAGTCAATCACGACTTTCAAACATCATATATCATCCATGATAAACAATCAAACATCACAATATATGAATCAACAAATATTTGTGAGGAATCCAGTTGGATCCCTCCAACCTGTTTCCCTGCATCCACAGACATTAGCACAATACCAATTCCGTTTCAAGACGGAATATCGCGGTATATGGGATTTTATAAATATATATCCGCCTACTAACAGCGCATAGGGTCTCATCCGCTATACAAATGCGGGAAATCAATCAACTGCAATATATACATATGCCAATATATATATATATATATATATTGCTATATATAATATAATACCAATTCCACTTCGAGGTGGAATATCGCGGTATATGTGTGTAATAAATAACCTCCGCTTACTAACGGCGTATAGGGTCTATTCACATCCAATATATATATCAATCATCATTCAATCATTCAATCAACACAGTCAAGCAAATTTTAAATCTAACTATTTAAAAATCTAAATAAACAATAAAATTCCTTTTGAGTGAGAAGTTCTCACCTTTATTCCCGTTTGCAATCCACTTCCAATTCAACTTGTTTTCTTCATTTATACCTTGTATAAATAATTATACAGTTTGTTAATATTCGAAATAATCGAATAATAAATTTTTCATTTTTTGATTGTTTTAATTATTCAATGGTTTTATTCTAAACCAATTCCTTTAATAACTTTTATAAATTTTTCCTTTTATAAATTAAATCAACTAATTATTTTGGTTTTAACTATTAAATTTGTTATAAATAAATTTTTTTCCTTTTAAAATAATTCTAACTAGAAATTTCTAATCGAACTAAATTTTCTTTTATTTCTACCGATTTGATTTAATTCAAATAATTAAATTTTTACACTAATATATATATATTTTTTTTCACTTTACTGTAAAATGTTTTTCATACTTCCTTCTTTTTTTTTTAAAAAAAAAAAAAAGAAACATACCTTACTGCACTGCACCCAGTCGCCAAACCCACGGCCATCACCTCGCACGCGCGCCCCTCTCGAATCCATCGCCTCCATCCCCAAATCGACCTCGCGCAGCCACCAATCATCGCGCGCCTCCATCGCGCGAACGCGAGCCTCCTCTAGCCGCGCGCACCCAGAGTGCCGCCGTTTGTCGCCGTCGCCTCGCGTGCCGTGCCTCGCACCGCGCCTTCACTCGCCTCGAGCGCGCCTCCAATAATAGCTACGACATCACCGCCCCTAACGTCAATCGTCGTTCCCACTGCCTTGAATCGCGACGTCCCCAGTTGCCGCATGCACCACCGCGCCTTGCCCCAACCGCTGCGCCATTGATTTAATATTTTTTTTTTTATCATACTGCGTTCGAATGAAGATTGGGGGAAGAAGGTGCTTCGGCTGTTATTTGATTCGAAGGAAATAAAGAGGGAGAGGAAGATTGTTTTCAACAGAGGGGCTGCGGCCATTATTTTTATAATCTCATTTGATTTGTTTTTGAACGAGAGTGAAGGGGGAGAACGTGATTTATCAGAGAAGAGTCGTGCAAGCACGTCTTCGTATCGTGATATTAGGCACGATTTTAGGCTAGAATATAGGGATGCTGTATTTGTTTATTAATTTAAATTCAAACTGAATCCAATTTAAATTTGCAACGCATTTATGTGTCGTGTGCTCACATATTAACTCAGAAAAATACGAAATTTGAAATCCGGCAATAATTCAATATTACGGACTCAATGAAACCGGTTTCGTCGAATTCCGAGACTGTGCCTCGGACGGCTATTTTAAATATCGATTCAAACGATAAAATTTCAAAACTGAACAATTCACTTCCAAATTAAATTCTGAAGCTTCTAAAATCTTCAATATTATCAATATGAATTTTACAAGCCTTTGAAATATTTTTAATCGGCTTAAAATTGAAGATTCAAATTTTTATTCAACTTTCAATAGATTAAATTCTATAATTAAATTGCCAAATTCAAAGTTATATTGAAAATTCAATCCAAACCATCATTCAAATATATAAAATAAATTAAATATTGCCTAATTAAATTGTTAAAAATCCTGGGTCGTTACAATCTTCCCCCCTTAAAAGAATTTCGTCCCGAAATTGCAAGTTAAGAAGAATGCCCTTATCCCGTCTATTATTTTTCACAATTCAAATAGTTTTATCAACTTGCTAAAACAAATCTTTTTACTAGAGATTCACTATCTTTTCAACTAGCTTTCTAACTTCAATTATAGGTTCCAAACAACATTGTTTTCCTAACAATTCAAATTTAAATTCAAATTCAAATTTCAAACTTTCAAATTTTTCTCAAAATTTTCTAACACCCTAAATTTTCGAAAAATTTCGCCAGCGTTTCCTTTGCGCGGCTAGCTCGGTACGACTACAAAATGGCACCACGGCCCCTCAGAATCAAAAAGAAAAGAGAAAAGCCAAGCGGCAGAGAAGAAAGTCATCAAATCTCATACTGAAATTGAAATACGTACCTTTTTGTCGAGCAATTCAATTTTTATCTTTGAAATCAAAATCTCAATTCCATTATACACCTGTATAACCTGCTAACAGTAGTATCCAAATCCAACATTCAAACCATTTTGCCAATTACAAAATTTCCAATATATGTTTCTTATACATTTTTACTTCACTATTGAAGTTACATATTCATTTTCATTCAATTTCACATTTCAATTCAATTCACGATTTCAAATTCATTTGAATTCAATTCACAATTTATTTTATTTGAATTAAATTCATAATTTTAAATTTCATTTGAATTCAATTCTCAATTCTAGATATTGAATTCTATCGATTTAACTTTCATTTAGTAATTCATATTACTACCTTAAATTAGTTTCATTCACTAATTCATTTCAATATTTCAATTCATCTCGAATTTACTTAATTGCTTAATTCAATTTTATTGCTTACGACCAATTCACATAGCATATTCATATTCATTCCATTTGAAATTATTTCACAAATGAATAAATTATCAAGTTAATTTTCTTGAATCCAATCCATCTTATTTTAATTCCATATACTAATGATAATAATTCAATATTATCACTTCCTAACAATCATGCAACCATATACTATAATAATTCATAGAAAATCATTTCTTTTCTATACAAAATAGTTTTGGGCAAAATTACTTTATTTACCCGATTCAAAAACAATTTTATATTCACTAACATATACGCGCTCATATCTATTATTTCACTCAAACCCATTCTAGAGTACTGCTGACTCTATCTCTAATGAGTAACACCCAACAGAACCATGATTGTCGCTTAACCATAAGCTCTGATACCAAATGTAACGGAAGCGATTTTTCGTTGCCGAAAAACCGAACCATTAGGGTTTTAGAAAGAAGAAAGAGGTAGAAGAAAGAAGAAAGAAGAGAGGAAAGGAAAAGAAAAGAAGAAAAGAAAGAAGAGAGAAAATAGAGGGAAAAGAAAACAGAAAATAGAACATAGAACGGAACAGAAAACAACTGAACAATATCAGAATCTCACAATTCGCAGCGGAACAACATATAATAATAAATGAATAATCTTTAAACAAAGAACTATATCAGTTATTACATTACATTTCATTACATTATATCATCAGAGTGTACAACAACAAACCAACAGCGGAAAAGAAAGTACTATATATAAGAAATACGCCATGCCATCCAGCTTGCCTCCAGCAATTCCAGAATATCCAGAATATCCTGATAAACCTAACTCTTGACTGCCCGTATGGAAATTGGTGGGCACCCACAGTTTAGGAAGGAAAACAATAAACTCCGAGTCAGTCATGTAACTGGTGTGGGAACTTAAACAGTTTATTTTTTCTTTAAAATCAAAAATAGAGGAATATTTTTTTTTAAAATAGATTCGCAATGCTTTTAAAAATGAGACTACCATAAGACCTCCCGCCACACACACAATGCAAACGCAGACTTGGGGAAGATTTCTTCTTATGTTAGTCAAAGATGCTTGATACGCATTAAAATCAAATCAATTTTGATATTATTATTAGTGCATAGTGTAGAAGATATTTCGAAAGTAGAATATAAATCTTAGCCAGCATAGGTACCATTATAGTATGCTTACTATAGCTACCATATTAGATGGCAGGTTCTACAACTAAAACCGTACAAGTCTCGTATTGTTTCTTTGGATTTCCAACGAATGATCAGGCCAAGGAACTTCCCATTGCCATATGAGAATGCCTCTGGATGGACATCCCCGAGAACCAAACCGGATCTCTACCAACACAAGGCCGGGTTACCCCTAACTGAGTAACAACTGACCGAATATGCCATCCCCCGGTCCTTTGGGACCTTTTACCGAGCGCCCGCAATCAATTCACACAATCATAAAGTGTTTTCAACATGAGTAGGTATCTGGGCTCCATACCATGATACCACCCTTTTCCAGAAGGAAATGCACACATCCTAAAGGGCGCTACCCCTCATAACCTTGCTGCTTCTTTCCTGTTTTGACCATTCCGGGGTGTGAGGTTCGACGAAGTCACGTCCACAAAAACATACTTTATACAAAAGCCATGCTTTGGGTCAAAAAATGATCATAGAGATGATCACAAAGATAAACGATCAAACAATTGATCCTATCACAAATAATCAACACAATGATCATTTCACAGCAACACTCAGTATGTCACATTACCAAAATGGGAATATATCGCTGATAACTTCAACTATATAACCTCTGAGCTCGTACGTCTCAGAGAAGGGTGTTAAGCTAAAAGAATAAATTCTCCGCCACCAACAGAAATATATTTGAAAGAAATCGGCTTTATATCTCAATTTGTAATGTCAGACATACAATCCATACAAGTCTGTTCCGGGCTCGAACAGAACCGAAGGCACTTACAAAGAAGTCCTTGCAATCCGAAAAATCTCTAATCACGTTCGGATTTCCCATCACATATGGAGATCTCAATACTGGGGATCAGCCAGTGCAGAGACAATCAACAAGAAACCCTTTCGCTTTCGAAAATATCCGGTCTTCAACACCGATCTTCGAATGCAATTCCTAACGACGTATCACATATTCGGAATGGGTTATACGACCCCAAGGTCCTTTCCCGGTTAACCCGAATAGTGACCGCTTATTTTAAAAAAAAGATAAGTGTGGCATTCAATTTCAAGCAAATCTCAACAAAAACCTTTCAAAGGTAAATATCGATAGTCCGTTATTGAACTATCAATAGATATGCCAACATCACCAGATTCCAAATAATTTTCCAAATTATTTATTTCCCAAAAATATCTTTATAAGATATACATTCTCCATTCTTCAAAAATAAATTAATATTTATTTTTAAACTCATTTTCCAAATTTCATTTATAAATTCCATATTGAATTTACGTTCCAAAATATTTATGAATATACGATTTCCATTCAATTTTTAATATTCATTCTCAATTTATCTTCAAAAAGATAAATTCCATATTGAATTTACATTCCAAAATATTTATGAATATACGATTTCCATTCGTTTTCAAATATTCATTTTCAATTTATCTTCAAAAAGATAAATTCCAAATATTCACTTAATATTGGAAAAGCATTTCTATACTTATTAAAAATAAGTAATTCACAGATCTTTTTATTTTCTATACTTAGAAAATATTTAATATACTCTAATCGAAATTAAGTATATATTTCATTCTTTAAGGAAATCTTCACTTAACCATATTTATTTGGGCCAAAACGAATGTTGCGTAAAACATCGTTACGACAACCCAAAATCACTAGTATAGGGATTCAAAATTAAAATAGATATATAAATCCCAATACTATACAAAACATTTCCTTTCGGAAATCATCTATTATAACAACAGTGTTATAAATCTACTATTTCCTTTTATTTCTCGAAAACATCTATTTCAACAATTAATGTTGAAATCTATGGTGTCGAATCTCAACACCTTTTAAAACATCTTAAGATCGTTTTAATTCTATTTCAAACATCACTTCCAAAATAATTTCTTTAACATAATATTCACTATTCAAAAACGTGAATATACCTTGTTAATAAATTTCATCACTTCTATTCCTTTTATTTTAAAGGATTATTCACTATTCAAAACGTGAATATAACTCTATTAACAAGTTACAACTATTTACTTATCAAAGTAAGTTGTTTCGAATTTATAAAACAACATTTATAAATTCTATTCTATTTATTTTATATCAACCCCTTTTATAAATTTCTTTATTAACCTATCTCAATTCATATCACAATGATATACTAAAAATTCATATTATAAGTCAAATACTTATAATTTATTTATTTATAAAAATCATTCCTTCAGACCTCCCAAATCTATAAATCTTATAACTTCTAAGATTCATTTATTTATCCGAATCTATTCCTTTAATAACTTTATAAATTTTATAAACCTACTGCTTATAAAATTTCATTTATAACTTCACTGTTTATAATTCTATAAATTTCATTCATTTACGAAATTTATTTACAATTCATTCTAACACTTATAAAAGCTCGGTTTATAATTCTAATATTTTAATTTACAAATATCAATTTATAAATCTTTTAATACAAATGAATTTGTATTATTATTTTAAAACATCTTTTAAACTCTTTTAGAATCCCATCAATTTGATTTATAAATTAATCAAATTTCATAAATTCTATTTTTAAACTTTTTATAATAAATTCAACAATTCCAGTTTAAGCTATTTTATAAAATCATTAATCTCATATCTTCAAAAATCAACTTTTAACTACATTTCCCAAAAATTATAATTTTTATAACATTAAAATTATAACGTTTATTTATTTAAGATGAATCAATTCAAAAAAAAAATCTTATAAACGTATACTTTCGAAAATTATTTTAGAATCCCTTAAAAATCAAAAATCGTTATTCTTAAACTTTCAAAATTGGATCCGATGATGCAACGCATCAATAGTCAATCACGACTTTCAAACATCATATATCATCCATGATAAACAATCAAACATCACAATATATGAATCAACAAATATTTGTGAGGAATCCAGTTGGATCCCTCCAACCTGTTTCCCTGCATCCACAGACATTAGCACAATACCAATTCCGTTTCAAGACGGAATATCGCGGTATATGGGATTTTATAAATATATATCCGCTTACTAACAGCGCATAGGGTCTCATCCGCTATACAAATGCGGGAAATCAATCAACTGCAATATATACATATGCCAATATATATATATATTGCTATATATAATATAATACCAATTCCACTTCGAGGTGGAATATCGCGGTATATGTGTGTAATAAATAACCTCCGCTTACTAACGGCGTATATGGTCTATTCACATCCAATATATATATCAATCATCATTCAATCATTCAACCAACACAGTCAAGCAAATTTTAAATCTAACTATTTAAAAATCTAAATAAACAATAAAATTCCTTTTGAGCGAGAAGTTCTCACCTTTATTCCCGTTTGCAATCCACTTCCAATTCAACTTGTTTTCTTCATTTATACCTTGTATAAATAATTATACAGTTTGTTAATATTCGAAATAATCGAATAATAAATTTTTCATTTTTTGATTGTTTTAATTATTCAATGGTTTTATTCTAAACCAATTCCTTTAATAACTTTTATAAATTTTTCCTTTTATAAATTAAATCAACTAATTATTTTGGTTTTAACTATTAAATTTGTTATAAATAAATTTTTTTCCTTTTAAAATAATTCTAACTAGAAATTTCTAATCGAACTAAATTTTCTTTTATTTCTACCGATTTGATTTAACTCAAATAATTAAATTTTTACACTAATATATATATATATATTTTTTCACTTTACTGTAAAATGTTTTTCATACTTCCTTTTTTTTTTTTAAAGAAACATACCTTACTGCACTGCACCCAGTCGCCAAACCCACGGCCATCACCTCGCACGCGCTCCCCTCTCGAATCCATCGCCTCCATCCCCAAATCGACCTCGCGCAGCCACCAATCATCGCGTGCCTCCATCGCGCGAACGCGAGCCTCCTCTAGCCGCGCGCACCCAGAACGCCGCCGTTTGTCGCCGTCGCCTCGCGTGCCGGGCCTCACGCCGCGCCTTCACTCGCCTCGAGCGCTTCTCCAATAATAGCTACGACATCACCGCCCCTAACGTCAATCGCCGTTCCCACTGCCTTGAATCGCGACATCCCCAGTTGCCGCGTGCACCACCGCGCCATGCCCCAACCGCTGCGCCATTGATTTAATTTTTTTATCATACTGCGTTCGAATGAAGATTGGGGGAAGAAGGTGCTTCGGCTGTTATTTGATTCGAAGGAAATAAAGAGGGAGGGGAAGATTGTTTTCAACAGAGGGGCTGCGGCCATTATTTTTATTATCTCATTTGATTTGCTTTTGAACGAGAGTGAAGGGGGAGAACGTGATTTATCAAAGAAGAGTCGTGCAAGCACGTCTTCGTATCGTGATATTAGGCACGATTTTAGGCTAGAATATAGGGATGCTGTGTTTGTTTATTAATTTAAATTCAAACTGAATCCAATTTAAATTTGCAACGCGTTTATGTGTCGTGTGCTCACATATTAACTCAGAAAAATACGAAATTTGAAATCCGGCAATAATTCAATATTACGGACTCAATGGAACTGGTTTCGTCGAATTCCGAGACTGTGCCTCGGACGGCTATTTTAAATATCGATTCAAACGATAAAATTTCGAAACTGAACAATTCACTTCCAAATTAAATTCTGAAGCTTCTAAAATCTTCAATATTATCAATATGAATTTTACAAGCCTTTGAAATATTTTTAATCGGCTTAAAATTGAAGATTCAAATTTTTATTCAACTTTCAATAGATTAAATTCTATAATTAAATTGCCAAATTCAAAGTTATATTGAAAATTCAATCCAAACCATCATTCAAATATTTAAAATAAATTAAATATTGCCTAATTAAATTGTTAAAAATCCTGGGTCGTTACAATGTATATGCGGTAGATACAAATCCCAACCCCAATATACATATACATTAAATATATACACATTATATTATTTTGCGCTTGCACTATTCACATATTAGCGTATTTGATATGCTCATTATAATATGTATAGTATAAATTAAATTAAAGGGGCCTTCTTATACAACTTGAATAAAATAAGACTTTATTAAAAACTTTATTAAATTTAGTTTAGCGTTTATTTAGACTTCATAGATCCAATATGTCCAAAATATGAATTTTTTGAAGTCTACCTCTTTCTTCCCTTTCCGACTACCATGTTTCCAACACATTGTACGCTTTAAATATTTATTTTATAAATGAACAAAGATCGAATACACTTAATTTTTGCTTCATCTCTAATCTCCTTATTTCAACCTAATGTTCTGAATTAAATAATATAGGATAGGAGAGAGAAATGATAATAATTTAAACCCGATTAAAATCAAAATGGATATGAGATGTAGCAAAAAATGATATGTAACCAATCCTTGCCATTCATAAATATGTTCATTTTAAATTGAAAACAAATATATGCATTTTAAATGCATATTTTTAATGAAAATATTAAAAAAGATACTTCGTAAAACTTGGTTGGTTTTTCGATATTAAGTTCGACAATAAGGTACGAATCATAATTTCAATTTTTTTCCTTTTAGAATTACTCTCATTTTTCGTTATTTACTTAATATATTGCATAACATATACATCGCCTTCTTAATATCAGTAGCAATTAGGTAGAATTACTATAATAATATATAATAATAAATTGATATAATACCCACACAATTGGGCCGGGCTTAATGTGAAATAGATTTTTGTTGGGGAATGCAATCTCGTCATTTTAAAATAAAACTAGGGCAAATACTCTTATCACCTACATGTGGGAAATTAGAGACATCTATTCCCAGAATAAAAAAAAGGGGGAAAAAAATTAAAGGAAATTATAAAAGACGATAACAGTACTACTACGGAGGAATCAACAGTGACTTAACAATGGTATCGGGCATGCCACCCGATATAAGGAGCATATGACCAGCTTTTGGAAGCTCTTGGTACTTTATTCAAGGTACCTTTTGAGCAATGTACCTTGACATGGCTACCGACACTGTTCGATCTTCCGCACCACGCCACGGAAGGGCCGAACCTTCATTGTCTAGAAACGGATTTTGGATATCCAACGGGTTGAATTTCCAGCTCCGAAGCCCACCATCATGTCCCGGTGTAGGGAGTTGTACTCTCCTTTTTGGGTTATTTGACCCTGCTTGGTTAAACAATAATATTATTGTCAGGGTTCATTCACAACACACAAAAAAGATAAAAGTAAAGGAAATCCGTTGGTTTATTTAAAAGGAAAATTTTGACATACATCCTTATGATTGAAAAAGGTAGCATTAGGTCTCTTTCGATTTTCATTTATAAACTGCGTCCATATTTTCAAAAAAAAAGTGAAATTCATGAAGGTATTTGGAGAATCTTACTAAATTTAACATGCGGTCTTATGGTATAGGTCCATAACACATAATTATCGTATTACACCTCAGAGTAGTTGCTTTTAAAATTTAAAACTAAAGAAGTAAAAAAGGAAGAAATTCAAAAAAGATGAAGGTATAAAATAGTTTCTAAAATGAGAGGATATGAAACAAATAAGTTTAGAATAAAGAAATGTAAATGATGGATATGTCCCTAATTTCCACTATAATTCTATTTATTTATCTAAAATGTCCATTGCCTTTTAAAAAAGTTTAAAGTGCAATTGGCAGACTGTTGACATGTAAGTCAAAAAAGGAAAAATCAACATGGGATTTTAAAAAGGGATAGTTTGGCTCACATAGAAAGCATTCTCCCTAAAAAAACTTACATTTCTACTCCCTATTTTTTCAAACACGCACAACTTGCTGTAGAACATCAAAACAACATACCATTTTCACCAAAAAATCATATATTTTACAACCTTTAAAATGAGATCCATTGTTGATATAAAAAATCATATTCACATTAAGGGAATTAATATAAAGGACAAAAATTTGTATGTTTTAGCTTTACGGACACGATCTCAATATTTTAAGCATAAGGGCAAACATTCTCTTAAAAATTAATCAAAAGGACGAACATTCTTTTAAAAATATTCATATGGACAAACATTCTTTCAAAACTGCTAGCGAACTAAAAACTGCTACGAATAACTACAACTGATACCTAAAAACTGCTATTAATAGCTAAAAATTAATACCTAAAGAAAGTTGTCCTTCATTCTAAAATACTGAAGGTCTGTCCTTGACAATAATTTCCTGCTATAATTATTCCATATAATTGCAGAAAATTTTGCAATTTATGAAAAAGATTAATTTTTCTTCAAGTGTCAGCAATTATTCCATATAATTGCAGATTTTTTAGCAATTATATGGAATAATTGCAGACTTTTATGCAATTATATGGGATAATTGCAGACTTCACTGCTATTATTTATATAATCTCTGACTTTTTCGTAATTATTCTGTATACTTGCCATTTCTGCAATTGTATGAAATAATCATCAACTTTCATTAAATGTTAGCAATTATTCCATATAATTGCCGACTTTTATACAATTATATGGAATAATTATATTTTTTCTGCTATTATTCCATATAATTGTAGACTTTTCTGCAATTATTCCATATATTTGTTACTTTTTGCAATTATATGAAATAATCATCAATTTTTTTCCAAATGTCGGTAATTATTTCATATAATTGCAGACTTTTGTGCAATTAAATTGAATAATTGCAGACTTTTATGCAACTAAACCATATAATTGCACGCTTTTATGCAATTATATCAAATAATTGCAGAAAAGTCTGTAATTATTCCAAGTAATTGTAGAAAAGTGCAACTAACCATATAATTACAAACTTTTCTGCAATTACTGCAAATACTTGCTGAATTATCTGCAATAACTTGGCATGTCATTATTTTTACATAAGCACAATGCCACTCATTACAAACAATAAAATTTACGATCTAATGGTGAAAACAGTTTGTCAATCCATCGTTTGTACGAAAAATTATGTATTTTAAGATTGATATTTAATGGGGTGCAAATTTTAATTATGGTCGTGAGAATAACATTCAGCCATGGAGCAATGGGGTATTTAGGGTAAGAAAATTGTAGTGTTTGAAAATAGGGATGTAATTTTTATTTACCTTTTTGCAAGATGTTTTGTGTCTTAAGTTTGATTTTAGAGACGTGTCCCTAATTTTCACTTTTAAAAACTGGAATTTTGAATTTCAGTTGAAAAATCATATTATGAAATTTAACTACAAAATATGACGTTTCTGCTCTAAAATTTTAAATATTGAATTTTTTGAATTTGAAACCTGGTTCTGAAAAGTAGAATTTTCTTTAAAATTTAATAGGCAAAATCAAATTTTGAAATTTTCAAAAAAGTCAAATTTTTTGAATTTCATGTATATATATATATATATAAACCTTTTTTGCATTCTTTCATCAGCCGGACTAATTTTGTGAGTCAAAAAACCAAAAAAGTTCCTTGAAAGTAAGTTAAAAAGTAACTTTAAATTCCATGATTTCTATCACCCGCAATTTTTGACTTCTGCTTTTAAAATGCAAAAAATTAACTTGTACTAACCTATCCGAGGATCAAAAAAAAACATATTATACAAATTTATCTTAATCCAAGATTAGTATAAAGAGGTAAATGAGTTTGCAAATAGATAGTGGACTTTGTACTGAATGCAAAAGGTCTTGCAGGGTAAATGTTGTACAATCTATTTTGTTTTTATACATTTGATCAGTGGCGGAGCCCGCCAATAGGTTCAAGTGGGGCAAAGATTTTAGCAGAAGAAAAAATTAAAGTTGTTGGCTGTGTGTTAAGTAAAGAAAAGTCCTACATCACAAAAATTGGCCTTAAATATGATTAGGGTTGTTATGGTACTGGTTATCGTTACCATTTGACCGATACAGTTACCGTACCATTTTTAGTGGCAATCTAAAATTGTTTACCTTTACCAATCGGCTGGTTTACCTAAGATTGGTATACCGATAATCTGGTAACACTACAATAAATACAGCTTATTACAACGTCTATTTTATAACATTTTTATAGAAAATGTTGTAAAAGGTCATGTTTTACTACGTTTTCTAAAAAAGGCTGTAAAAAACATCATTTTTACAACGTTTTTAAAGAAAAGGTCGTAAGAGATGACCTTTTACAACCTTTTCTCCAAATCGTTGTAAAAATTATCTTTTCATAACTTTTTTGTAGAAGTTGTCATTGTACTCTTTTAACAACAGTTCTAAAATGTTGTGAAAACGTTATTTTTTGCAAGTAGATATTAATTAAGCACAACTTCTTTTAGAAGTAGGTTTACTCACATGTTTATGTTAATTATTTGAACAGGTTTTTGGCATGGCCGACGGTTTTATAGTGGACCGACCACTTTTATTACGAACGTAATAAGGTTGAAGTACAGGAGTAAGGTAAAGACACCTTAGCTACTATGAATGAGAAATAAAATAATACAGCACAGGAGCATGACAGACATGTCACTACTACTAGAAATATATATCAAGGCTAGTTCTCCTCCGCAGAGGAAGAATCACCATCTCCCTTGCCCACCCCGGAAGATCCACCCCCAAGAAGACCAAAAAAGGGGCGAAACAGAACAGCAAGAGAGGGATCATAACAGTCAGTGTCAGAAGAGTAAACATAAGATCTGTCCCAGGCAGAATCAGCTAGAAGAGCGGCATTAATCTCAGCAAACTTACCATCGATGTCAAGAACCAAGGAGTCACCAGAAATACAATAATAAAGGCAACGCAGATCCAATAAATCATCAGATATATATCTAAAATAGGTGTCATCCACAGGGTTGAATCTCATATCAGAACGAAGGTCAACCCAACTTGGTTCAGACTCAGCCCAAACAACGTGCGGCAGAGAGAAATCTGGAATAGCAGGAAGAACTGAAGGAACATCACCAGGATCTGGGGAAGCAGGACTCACTAAGGAAAGTGATGGTCCAGAGGCAGTAGCAACCGAAGAGGCTTTGGGAACCCATTTTCTAAGCGGAGGCCGAGGCAGAGGGATCTTAGGAGCAGCATATGGATCAACAGAGCGCACGCAGGCAGAGGCAATATGACCAAAAGAATGACAGGTGGAACAAATATCAGGGACCCATCCATAACGAACACGAACATCCACCACGTGACCAACAGCTAGCTGGACAGGAATAGAGGTAGGAAGAGGCTTGTCGGGAGATATCTCAATCAGGGCCTTGGCGTAAACAAGCCTATCACGCGCAACAGTATTAGAGTCAAAACACTTCAATTTACCAATATTGCACGCAAGCCAATTCAAGCCAAGCAACGGTTGTAAAGCAGATGGAATTTGGGAGAAACAAACCCATACAGGGATAGAAAATACTTGATCACGAACAGAAGCTACCGTCGGAGACCAGGGGGTGATAATAAAAGGCTGTCCGTCAAAGAAGGAAGGCTCAGACTCAAGAACCCGACAACGTTCCTCCGCGGAGGAGAACAATAGGTAGTACAAGGAATCAACCATCTTAACTTTAAGCCCACCCTGTAGTCTCCAAGCCCTACGACAAACAGCTGCTGCATCATGTAGACGATGATTAGGATCCAAAAAGAATCCAACCACATATCCAGACCAAAAGTCCAGACCGGCTTGCATAACACAGGGGGGAGGGATCATTACTCCATTTTCTTCAACGATGTCGAACTCAACTGGTTCATAAACACCCGCATTACATGGCATGGATTTAAAAAGCGATGTTTAGTATTGCTTAAAATATTATAATAATTAATAATTTATAATTAACAACAAATATTTATTACATACTTAAATAATTTGTAAATGGTAGTTTATCATTAAGAATTTATAAATGAAAACTTAAATAGGCAATTATTTATAATTCATAACCAATGTTTATTAGTATATAATTTATCATTAGTAATTATAATCTATAATCAGTAATTTAATATTAATTAATTAAATTAAATTTAATATTTATTTAATATCATAGTACAATTGATATTTATTAATTAAATTTAATATTTAATAAATATAATTATTAATTAATATTAAATAATTAATGTTTGCGCCAAAATTGGTCACAAACACCCAATATCACGAAAGCGCCCGTTTTCGTACTTAAATCGATAATAATCAACACAGAACTCAGCGACAATCAATATAGAATTCAGATCTGAGCAACAAATCACAATAATTCGCAGATGACAAACACAGGATTTATAGTGGTTCGGCGTTCGTGCCTATGTCCACTTTGAAGGTTTTCTCTTTATTTCTTTGCTTGATAGATCGATTACAATGAATTACAGTTGATAATAGCTTTTAAATCTGAATACAACGGCGATTATGATGAATAGAATGAAATCCGGCAGAGTCTTGGTGTTCAATGGCAGAAGTTCCCGAAAGATCCCCCTTTTCTGAAGGCTTCAGGGTGCTATTTATAGGCGTTGGAGGCCCAGATCTCGCTCAAACTTCGGGAGACTTCTTCTGGCAGGTGAGTGGGCCCACGCGACCGACCCCACCAAGTTTCGTCTCGATCTGACATCGATTCGAAGCGATTTCGAACCCATCAAGAAATGGTCCAATCGAGCTGAAACTTGGCAGATACAATCTTTACCTTGTATGGAAGCTACTGTGAAAATTTCGTTGCATTTGGATCAGTGGTTTAGGAGATATGATCGGTTCGAAATGATGACTCTCGGTACGATGTCTTGTTCGAATCGATCAATTCGAATCGAGCACTTCGAATCGATCTAAGGGCGTGTGAGTGGGTTGACGTGGCGTGCCTTCTTCGAGTCGATCCATATTTTTCGCCGAGTTGATTGGGTCGACTCCGAGTTCTTTGCCATGTTGACCAAGTGGTTCGAGTGTTGGATTCGAAGACCGCCTTCGAATCGATGGAACGGTATTCATTCGAATCGATCCAACTGCGCTACTTTGGATTGATTCGAAGTCGTCTCCAGCATGTTGGATTCGAAGATAGCGTGATGCCACATGATGGGTTTGTGGTCGTGTGAAGATGGATTCGAAGCAAAGGTTTAGTTCATGGATTCGAAGGTGAGTCACTGTGATGGTGTCGAGACCGATGGAGTCGAAGCAGGGACATGGAGTGGTTTCAGTTGGATGGAGTCGAAGGAAGATGTTAGCTGATGGATTCGAACGTCACCTCTTCGTATGGATTCGAACATGATGGGTTCGAACTAGATGGGTTCGAACGTACGAAAGGTGATGGGTTCGAACTGAGCAATGTCCATCTCTCTTAACTTGGATCCATCATAACTTGAGCATGCGACCTCGGATTGGCCTGAAATTTGAAATGCGGACTTCTATGATCTCACTTGCCATGTCCTATCAACTTTGGCCTGATCTGGACTTGGACAAAATTCATCGATATCCATAGCGGAGTGAAGCATGACTAATTTCTGAGACGAACTGTCTTTTGTTTTTGATCAATCTTTTGGTATCACAGCTTTGCCAAAAAGCGGGATAACATCTTGCCCCCCAAAACATGCCTTTCGGTAGGAAGGTGTGTTTTGTAATGCCGTGAGTTGGATGTTCTTATCCTATCATCGTCCTGTAAAGAATTTGACAGTTTCATATGGCCTCAAATGACGATCGTTTGGGATCGAGTTATTTGAGATGAAGCGCGGCCGTTCGTGGTCAAGCGCTTAACTTCAAATGACGATCGTTCGTGATCGAGTCATTCGAGGTGAAGTGCGACCGTGCGCGGTCGAGCGTATAAATCCATGCGTCGATCGTTCGGGATCGCATACTGCTTGAGGTGAATCAGGACCGTTCGCGGTCTGCGCCATTCGTGGCATAGGATGGAATAGGACCGTTCGCGGTCGACGCCGTTCGCGGCAAATGATGAGATGGGACCGTTCGCGGTCGATTGCCGTTCGTGGCAAATGGTGATCGTTCGCGACCAAGTGCCGTTCAAGGCGAATGGTGACCTTTCGAGGTCGGATTTCATAGTTAGTGAATCATGACCGTTCGCGGTCGGTGCCGTTCAAGGCAGAGAGTGATCGTTCGTGATCGTGTGCCGTTCGAGGCGAATCTGTGACCGTTCGCGGTCGGGTGTTGGACCTCAAGTGACGACCGTTCGCGATCGAGCCATTTGAGGTGAGGTGAGTTGTGACCGTTCGAGGTCGGATTGTGACCGTTCGAGGTCGGATGCCGTTCGAGGCGATAAAGTGTGCCCGGGAGGGCTTGATGTTATCGATGCTAGGGGCACGTTCGGGTGAGATCCTGGATCGTTTGTCAGGGCGGTTCATCGCCATCTCAGAGCATGCCTAAGGATCGTTCGCGACCCCATACATGTGTAAGTAGCTTAGCCATTCCAGAGTTATCAGAATCAAATATCTATTAAACGGATAAGTTTTTAAAACAGAAATGTCCAAACAAGCAAAGTCTAAATGTTCAAATCAAAATGAAACGAAAGCAAAGCATGGATGCCAAAGTGTAAGTTCCCACTACGAAACAGTTAATGATCACTCAGAGCATGCCTGGAGATCGTTCGCGATCTCGCACATGTGTAAATGATTCAATTGCGTTAGTGGGAGCTTACAACTTGTTCATCGTTATTTCACTCAATTGATAACCAAACGGTGCCTTGATTCAGGGTCGCCTCTAGCTGATGTGGACGGTGGCCGTTCTGGTTCTGCCATAGGAGCTCGCCTCCTTACATATTAAAGGAGCATACCGTTCCTGATATGCCCTTCCACCTCGTCCTTCAGGTGCCTACAATCATTAGTGTTATGACCATTTAATTCATGGAATACACAGAACTTATCTGATTTCCTTTCGTCAGAGGTTGGATCCCTTCGCATTGGTCTACGATACGGAATCAGTTCTTTGGTATCCTGATAAATTCGTTCCAGGCTCTCATTCAGCTCAGTGTAGGTGGTGAATCGCGGCTCCCTCCGTTGCCGCTTTGATCTGTCTCCGTCATTCTCAATCCTTCTTTTACCTTTATATTTGTCCGAGTCCCTTCTAGGGGGCTTTTCGTCTTTGAGTGCATAAACTTCTATCCCATCTCCTTCTTCTCTTTCCACATTTGCATCCTCTAATCGTAAAAACTTTTCTGCCTCATGATAGAATTCTCCCAGATCTACGGGTGGATCCTTAGTTAATGACTTTTTGAACTCCGTTCCGTCTGCTATTCCGGACACAGCCGCCATCATAACCATGGATGGATCCGGTCTATCCACCGAAGCTGCCGCCGCATTGAACCGTGTCAGGAAACTTCTCAATGTTTCTCCAGCCTTCTGTTTTAAAGTCGCCAACGTCATCACATTCTTGGGTCTTGTAATGTGAACCCTGAATTGCCTCATAAATCTCTCAATTAAACCATTCCATGTTCCAATGGATCCACTATCTAATTGCCTGAACCATAACGCCGCAATATCCGCCAAGTACAGTGGAAAGCACCGGGCCATAACCTCCTCTGATGCCCCCAGCACTTCCATATGCCTCATATATTTTGTCAGATGGACCGTGGGGTCCGTTCTCCCGTCATACATATCCAGCGATGGTAATTTGAAATCCGGTGGGTTCCTAGCTTGCCTGATTGCTGAAGTAAAAGGACTCCTATTAACATCCTCCAAATCTTTGTTCACCAAACCGCCTCTCAAAGCTCGCCTAACCATCTCTGCCAACCTGTCGTTGTCTCCAAGATGTAATCCTCATTCACTACTCTCAACCTGCCCCCCGAGCTCACGAGGGAACTCTGGGATTTGTCCCCTTGACTGAGCGTTCACTCCTCTACTATTACCGGGTTGCGCAGATGCTCCTCTTTCTCTCTCCGAAACTGGATCAACGTTTTCCATGGGTGTGCCCCCTAATCCGGGTGCGACGCCGGATGGTCCTGCTTCATTCTGGACTCCGCTGGCTCCTCTATTCTGTGCTCCAAGCTGTCCTATCTGTTGAAATAAACTTTGAATCAACTCCTCTTGCTTCTTCATCATTGTCTCCATCTCGTCCCTAGTGATGAAGATCGACGCTTGATTCGCTCCTGAGGAAGCCTCTTGACTTCCTTGATGTTCACTTCTCTCTGGCCTTTGTTTCTTACTCGTTTGTCTCGTCATGGTTCTTAGATCTAAATTCCTAAGTCTCCAAATTCAAACTCTCCTGAATCAGTTCTCAGTGAAAGCACCAAAATGTTTGCGCCAAAATTGGTCACAAACACCCAATATCACGAAAGCGCCTGTTTTCGTACTTAAATCGATAATAATCAACACAGAACTCAGCGACAATCAATATAGAATTCAGATTTGAGCAACAAATCACAATAATTCGCAGATGACAAACACAAACATAGGATTTATAGTGGTTCGGCGTTCGTGCCTACATCCACTTTGAAGGTTTTCTCTTTATTGCTCTGCTTGATAAATCGATTACAATGAATTACAGTTGATAATAGCTTTTAAATCTGAATACAACGGCGATTATGATGAATAGAATGAAATCCGGCAGAGTCTTGGTGTTCAATGGCAGAAGTTCCCGGAAGATCCCCATTTTCTGAAGGCTTCAGGGTGCTATTTATAGGCGTTGGAGGCCCAGATCTCGCTCAAACTTCGGGAGACTTCTTCTGCACGTGAGTGGGCCCACGCGACCGACCCCACCAAGTTTCGTCTCGATCTGACATCGATTCGAAGCGATTTCGAACCCATCAAGAAATGGTCCAATCGAGCTGAAACTTGGCAGGTACAATCTTTACCTTGTATGGAAGCTACTGTGAAAATTTCGTTGTATTTGGATCAGTGGTTTAGGAGATATGATCGGTTCGAAATGATGACTCTCGGTACGATGTCTTGTTCGAATCGATCAATTCGAATCGAGCACTTCGAATCGATCTAAGGGCGTGTGAGTGGGTTGACGTGGCGCGGCTTCTTCGAGTCGATCCATATTTTTCGCCGAGTTGATTGGGTCGACTCCGAGTTGATTGGGTCGACTCCGAGTTCTTTGCCGTGTTGACCAAGTGGTTCGAGTGTTGGATTCGAAGACCGCCTTCGAATCGATGGAACGGTATTCATTCGAATCGATCCAACTGCGCTACTTTGGATTGATTCGAAGTCGTCTCCAGCATGTTGGATTCGAAGATAGCGTGAAGCCGCATGATGGGTTTGTGGTCGTGTGAAGATGGATTCGAAGCAAAGGTTTAGTTCATGGATTCGAAGGTGAGTCACTGTGATGGTGTCGAGGCCGATGGAGTCGAAGCAGGGACATGGAGTGGTTTCAGTTGGATGGAGTCGAAGGAAGATGTTAGCTGATGGATTCGAACGTCACCTCTTCGTATGAATTCGAACATGATGGGTTCGAACTAGATGGGTTCGAACGTACGAAAGGTGATGGGTTCGAACTGAGCAATGTCCATCTCTCTTAACTTGGATCCATCATAACTTGAGCATGCGACCTCGGATTGGCCTGAAATTTGAAATGCGGACTTCTATGATCTCACTTGCCATGTCCTATCAACTGTGGCCTGATCCGGACTTGGACAAAATTCATCGATATCCATAGCGGAGTGAAGCATGACTAATTTCTGAGACGAACTGTCTTTTGTTTTTGATCAATCTTTTGGTATCACAGCTTTGCCAAAAAGCGGGATAACAATTAATGCTTAATAATTTAGTATTATATAATTAAGAATTGATAAGCAATAATTAATAACTAATAAATAAGAATCAATAATCAATAATATGTACATAATTAATAATTAGTATTTGTAATTAATATTCAATTATAATTAACAAATACTAAGCAACACTTGATAACTAATAATTAATAAAAAAGAAGCAATATTTAATAATCAGGCGGGACTTCGACCGATTAACTACCACCTAAATTACGGATAGTATGGAATACTCGGATACTTTATCATATGAACGCACACTGTAGTTCTTCAAGGAGACTGACAGTTGTACTTAGAAAATAATAAGCTACCTCATTTATTTGAATTTTGATGAAAATTAGAATTAAAATTTTATTTTTTATCGAATCTCAAAACATAAAAATTAGAATTAGAATTATTTTATATTTATTTGTTTTTTATTAGTCAAATTAAATTTAAATCTTTAAATGGGTTAAATGGGTAACTCGCTTATTAAGTAGGTTGGGTCATAAATGGGTAAAAGAGAATGGATCATAAATGGGTTGGGTCAAACTCAACCCAACCCATTTTGACCCAACCCAACCCGTTTGACAGGCCTAAATATAAGTGGCTATTTGTGTGTGTGTGTATCTATGTGTATACACATACACACATTCATATACATATTAGTGCACGCCCGTGCTACGCACCCAGTTCTTTGTCAAACAACTAATAGTTAGTGTAACTCTTTTTCAACATAATGATTAAATGATCCTGACGTGGCCCTTTTATAATATGGTTCCTTAAATTTCATGTGTAGTTTTTATTTTATTGGTGAGTAATTGGAGTTGCAAAATCTATTAGTTGATGCTTTAATCATAGTGCTATTATTATTTTCTTGGAACACCCTATCATATGTAAACGGATTTACTACTAATATAAGTAACGGTTTGTTATATATACTCAATGAAGAAAAATCAGATCAGTCTATAATGTTAGATGACTTCAGACAGAGTGGTCATAAATAACATCTGCGGAGTAGTGGTATTTCCATTTAGTACCACTGAATATTTCATCTGTTATAAAGTAAGGAAAAGGTTTGAGATTAACCTTACAACAATTGACAAAGACTTGGATACTTAGAGATGTGCAGTCTTGATACACTCTTGATAAAAGAGCTTAAATTTCGTTTACATGATATAAAGATGTATATACTTTTTACATAGCATAAGGAAAGTAAACAAGATTATATATGTATGTATGTATGTATATTGTTTGAACCAAAAATGGCATAAACACCTAAAAGTATATGTAGAGAAATAAAAAATGAAGAAATGAAAATGAGAAATAAACAAGATACAATTGTTTATAGTACTTCGAAAAAGCAAGGCCTGTGTAAGATTCTATTGCTTATTACTTACTTGGAGGCAGAAGTTCTTAGGGGTCATACAACTCTGACACTTAGATTCTCAGAATTATAAGAATATAGATTAGGGAAGAACTAGAGCCAAAATAACCTAAAAGGTGAGCCTTACCATTCTATATATGAAGGTAGGGAGCCTAATATCACATACAAAATATCTCCAAGCTGTTATCCATGATTTAGACCAATTCTCCCATAAAAGTAGGTGTCATATCATCAAAAAGTAGGGATCGGAACCGATCCCTAAGATAGCCATATTGGTTGCGTTCAAGTACTCATCTTGACTTATCTTATTACCAGCTTTGTGATTCCATTTGCACCAATAATAGATTATTTCTAGTCCAAATGATGGTTTGTTTATCTCGATCGGGTCCAAGAACTACTAGCCGACTTCGAGTATTACACCATTATACACATCCATAGAGAACAAAACGAAAAAGCCGAGTCATTGGCCATGTTGGCCGGTTCTTGGGATACGCAACAAATAGACTTTGTCCCAATTAAATTACTTAACATTCTAAGCATTGACTGATCAAGATCGACTAGATCTTGGAGATGGAGCCAGAAAAGGAGTCATGGATGACTCCTATCAAAGACTATCTATAATGGGGGATTCTTCCTAGACGAAGGAATGAAAAATGACAGATCCTCCCTAAAGCTTCATGCTGCATTATCCAAGAAGAAGTCATGTATGGAAATGGTATCTTTATTCCCCTGCTTGGGTATATCACCCATGACATGGTTTTAAATCTCCTATATATCGCCCGAGATCCCCTCCGATATCTCATTTCCACACTTAAATGAGACGAGACATTAAGTCTCCTCCATATCTCCCTCGACATTCATCTCGTCTGAGATACTCAAATCTAGCCCAAAATATGGATCAAAATCTCAATCCGAGATCTCACCCGAAGTTATACCTTTTTTTATTTTGCATAATATTTTTTATTTTCATATTGATTCAAAAGAACTACTTGATCCAATTATAATTTACCAACTTCTTGAACATATTCTTTAGTTTTTATCTTAGTGAGTCATAGCGTAAGGTTTCGCTTCTTTATTATGTTCAAATAAAAGGATATTATTCAATCATTACCAAATCAATTAAGCTAATCAAGCTACTACTCTTCTAAAAATATTCCTTTTTCCATGTAAATTAAGTATGTTACCATTTTTATTTTTACTAAGAAAGTTATAACCGTTAAATGATTTTTTGACACATTAATTTCAGACACATAAGTACATCTGAGATATTTCTGAGATGCATTATAAGACCCAAGATGTCATTCCGAGATGTACACCCGATATATAGTCATTTCGTTCGAGATCTCCACTGATACGAGATAACTTATGTAAAAATTCTAAGACAAAATGTGACCGAAATCCGATATTTAAAACCTTGACCCATGATGAAATAAAATGAGTGTTAAGAGAAGTCCATGAAGAAAAATGTAGCGATCACACCAAGAAGCAAACTCTAACAAAGAAAATACTCCGCTACGGGTACTACCGGCCAACTATCAATCAAGATGCGTCTGATCACGTCAGATAATGCGACGAGTGCCAAAATTCTGCAGAAATTCCGAGGGCCCACGCCGATGGAAATTACTTAAATAGTCACTCCATAGCCATTTTCCACTAGGGGTACTGACATCATCATCTTATTGCTGATTCAAAAGGTAGAGCAAAATACGCCATTGGAGGAGTTGATTACTTCACCAAATTGGCTGAAGGAGAACTTTTAACCACGATCACGATGAAGAAAATAATGAACTTAATTGTTTGTAAAATCATGTGTCATTTTTGCCTTCCATGAACCATTGTAATTGATAATTGAATCAAATTAAACAGCGCTAAATTTAAAGACTTCCGCCGTCGGCAACATATTGAAAAGAGATCTCAGGCAGCTGCTCTTCCTTAAGCAAACAAACATGTTGAAGCTGTGAAAAAATCATTAAGTCCATTCCAAAGAAACATTTGGAAAAGGCTAGAGGAAAGTGAATGGATGAACTTCCTATAGCATTATGGATTTGCAAACCACCCATAGGTCCATGACTGGCCATACTCCATTTGTCCTTGCATACGGCTCTGAGGCCGTCATCCTTGTACAACTTGAAGTCCCCTCTCATCGAATGACTTATTACAGCCCCTATTTCATATGAAATAATATATAAACAAGGAACTGCAATCTAATTGAAATTGAACTAGAAGCAATTATGATGACTTATGAGCATACAAACACATGATGACTCATGAGCGTACAAACACATCCGCGAGTCAATGACAAGAACATGTATCTGAACGTGCACGTGTATATTCAAACAATTCGACTTCTTGGTATCGAAGGAATTGAATTTTCTCTTGGAGTTATTAAATAGATACTAGATTAAATAGCCAAAGCTTACTAGCCATACAGAACCGGACACAAATAGAAACTAACGGAATACAATCCTGAATTTATACTATTGGAAATTGAATAAGCATGATGACAATCAAAGAGGAATACAACACATTGGGAAGATAATTCAACGGAAGGATAGCGACTATTTGGAAACTGGATGGATTTCTTTCTAGCCACTATAACTTGTTTCGATTCAAAGCATTTCATGTATGCAACAAGATGTACTTTGGAGGTCAAATGTTATCCTGTATTTTGACACAACTATATCCAAACTAACTGACAAGTTAGACTCGGTTGTCATCAAGGCCAATAGCCCAGATCGATGATTATGGAGTTTAAAAATCAAGCATAAATGATAATATGAAGTGGGAGCAAAGAACGTGCTCCTCGAAGATGGATCAGATACGATCCATATTCAACACCATGGATCATATCGTATTGATTCCACGGCTCAATTCAATGATGATTGATCGATATCTCAAATTCTACAAATACATTATTCATGAAACTTTGGAAGCAAGATATAGGACCTTAGGGAGACTGCCTTAGGAATTGCTTCTCAAAAGGATGAATAAAGAGGGATCGGTCATCTTCCCTCCATAAGGATCGGCTAGAATAAGGAGACAACTCACATTGCACCAAAGATAGAGCAATAAATCAAGTTATACACATCCAATTGACATGAAACTTGAAGTATAAGCCTATTAAAACATGTGGAACATCCTACAGGGATATCATTCCGATCGAAGGAAGTTGGAGAAATCGTCAGAAATCGGAATTCAAGCAGCACTACTTCACGGAAAATGCAATATCTCACAAACAACACTTCGAAATTGCATGAAATTTAGGAAGCAAGTAGCTAACATCATGGGGCACTCTTCAAAAAGATCTTAGCCCATTTGAACACACTAATAGGTATCGGTATGTTGAGTGTCTTGCATTATGTTTGGGTAATGGGCGCACATGTCCCACATTGTAAAAAATAATAGAGGTAGTGTGTTATATATGTGTGTGTGTGTGTGTGTGCATGTGTGTGTGTGTGGTTAGTCGCATGTAACAACAAGGGATTACTTTTGTTAAAGGGTTTTGACCAAACTCTATGTTGCCCCCATGGAGGATGTGCGGACATGATTTCAACAAGGTATCATAGCCGATGATAGCTCCTGGGACAACGGATAATGCGCAGGAGATCTGTAAATCATGATGGCTAGTAGTGTAAGCTTAAATAGTCGGACTTAAGGTGGAGCTAGACCATGGGACGTTGGGTCTGGTAGAATGAACACGGGAGCAGAGTCTCGATATGGTGCAACATCATATTGACTTAGTGGAAGACTCGTGGATGGATGTGAGCTAAAGTGGAGATCTATTTTGGTGTCTCGCATTATGTGTCAGTAATGGGTGCATATTCGAAATGAATAGTACCACAACATGAAAAATAATGGAGTTAGAGTGGTATATATATGAGTTTGGTTGCATGAAACCACAAGGGATTCCTTTTGTTAAAATGTGTTGGCCAAACTCATATGTTGCCTCTACAGAGGGATGTGTGGACGTAATTTCTAGACCATGGTATGTTGGATATGGTAGAATGACATGGGAGAAGAGTCTCGATATGATGCAGCGTGTTGGTGTAGTGGAAGATGCATGGATGGATGCGAGCCAAGATGGAGACCTATTAGGGTGCCTCACATTAAGTGTCAGTAATCGGTGCATATTGGAAAAGAATAGTCCTACACCGTGAAATATAATGGTGGTGGAGTGGTATATATATGAGTTTTGTTGCATGTAATAGGGGATTCCTTTTGTTAAAAGGTGTTAGCAAAACTCATATGTTGTCCCTACGTAAGGATGTGCGGATGTGATTTCGACATGGTACCAGAGCCGGTGATATCGCCTGGGATGATGGACAATGCGCAAGAGATCTATAAATCATGGTGGCTAGCAATGTAGGCTTACATAGTCAGACTTAAGTTGGAACTAGACCATGGTACATTGGATCTGGTAGAATGACACCAGAGCAAAGTCTCGATATGGTGCAGGCATCATATTGGTGTAGTGGAAGACACATGGATGGATGTGAGCTAAGGTAGAGATCAGTTGGGATGTCTCGCATTGTGTGTCAGTAATGAGTGCATATAGGAAAAGAACAGTCCCACATCAGAAAAATAATAGAGGTGGAGTGGTATATATATGAGTCTGATTGCATGTAACAACAAGGGATTAAAAAGGTGTTGGCCAAACTCATATGTTGCCCCTATATAAGGATGTGCGGACATGATTTCAATATGGTATTAGAGCCGGTGGTAACGTCCAGGACAATGGAAAATGCGCATTAGGTCAGTAAATCATTATGGCTAGCAGTATAGGCTTAACTAGTCAGACTTAAGGTTGGATCTGGTAGAATGGCACATGAATAATCTTGATATGGTGCATGCATCATGTTGGCATAGTAGAAGACGCACGGATGGATGCAAACCAAGGTGTGGATCTATTGGGGTGTCTCGCATTGTGTGTCGGTAACGGGTGTATATTGGAAAAGAATAGTTCCACATCATGAAAAATAATGAAGGTGGAGTGGTATATATATAAGTTTGGTTGCATGTAACAACAAAGGATTCCTTTTATTAAAATGTGTTGGCCAAACACATATGTTACCCGTACGTAGAGATGTGCGGACGTGATTTCAACATGGTATCAGAGCCGACGGAAATGCCTGGGACAATGAAAAATATGCAATAGGTCAGCAAATCATTATGACTAGCAGTATAGGCTTAAGTAGTCTGACTTAAGGTGGAGCTAGACCATGATACGTTGAATCTGGTAGAATGACATAAGAACAATCTCGATATAGTGCATGCATCGACTTGGCGTATTGGAAGACACATGGATGGATGCGAGCCAAGGTGGAGATTGGTTGAGTGTCTTACATTATGTTTGGTAGTGGATGCACATGTCCCAAACGTGAATAATAATGGAGGTGGTGTGGTATATATGTGGGTTCGGTTGTATGTAATAACAAGGGATTCCTTTTATTAAAGAGTGCTGACCAAATTGTATGTTACTCCCACTTAGGCTATGTGGACGGATTTCAACACAGTGCCAATCCCTATTGTAAGTACCAGTGGGCCTAAAAAATTTAGGTGGCCTCATCTCGGTCTCCCGATCCTTCTGTAGAAATTTCACTCTGATCTGTGCACGTCTTCCCCTATAAATGTAGCAGGAATGGCGTTAGAAAATGGATCCTTCATTTATTTGAAAGGACTCTTCCATTTTTTTTCTTCATTCTTATACTAATAGATCCTAGCTGATCTACACGTTCTTGTGATCATAACCAAGTGCAAGATTACTAAAATTATGAAGTGGACCTAGGCCAAAGTTGTCAAACCCCTATAAAAATCTATGTGTTCATTTATGATATTTTCTCTATTTTAATTTCATTATTCATTTAATCTCCAATGGATTCCATTGGGTGTTGATGCCCATTTTTGGAATCAATAGTATCGGTGCTGAATGTTAAGCGAGAAGCTTGGATTTAGTTGAGTAACTCACTAGAGATATTGTAAGCAACGCCATAGAATAAGTAGAGAGTATTATATGTATGAGAGTGTATTTAAATAAATGCCATAAATTTAATTTTTACAAGTTTGATTTATTCCGTAGATTAATTAATTTAGGAATTGATGATGGTCATTCATTTTCCCTCGTTGATTAATTAAGCCATGCCCGACCAGTTTATGAGCATTGCCATCCCTTGTAGATTGATTTGTCATCCTCGGCCAGTTTATGAGAAGTTATTATCATCTATTGATAGTTGATTTATGGTTGACCAATTTATGAGCCATTTACCTTTTTACTACATAGGTTAGGTAGACGGTATTTATGAGTACATTGACAAGAATATATAACAACCTGCCCTTTTAATTCTTAGAAGTCGACACTAATACATCCACGGTGTTCACATGATGAACATCCAGGTGCCGAGAATACAGACTATTAGAGTGAAAGAAAAGAAAACGACATAACAGAATCTCACAATGCGACGAAGAATCTATATTATATCAATGTACTTTACAAGAAGAAAACTTTTATATACATACATCAATCAAAGTATTATTATCCTACCCTCAGACACGGGACATTTATAATAACTAATCCTTATAATTTTTGATAAATACAACAAGAAAAAAACTGCTGAAGACAAAATACATAAATACGTGTTAGAGGATCCAGCTCATCTCCTAAGACTCCGAAGTGTCCAGGTAAATCTGTAAAATATGCTCGGGATGACATGAGCATTAAAAGAAAAATAACACCCGGATCAGTTTGGTAAAACTAGCGTGAGAAATGAATCAAATGGATTACTTAATGTTATAAAACCTTTCATAAATAAAGTTATCTCGTAAGACCGTGCCACATATAAATACAGACGGTTTTTTACCCTATGATAAGCAAATCACTTTTATTACAATTATGATGATATTATATTAATATCTAGGGGTTGAAAATAAATATATAAAACAGATGAGATACTTGCATCTCACATTCCTGTAGTTTGACACAACTAAGTCCATATGGCATGTAGTGGAGATTGGATTTCCATCAATGATAAGGCTATTTGGGTTCCATCCGTCATAGTACACCTTTAGAAAATGTACCAAGAGCCTCACATGGACCCCCGTAAACATAGAGTTGGTTGCCCCTTTATCATGGAATATTGGATTACATCGTTCCTCGGGACCAAGGCTCCAAAAAACATGCACCGGCCATGGCCCCACTTAGTATGCATACCAAATCCGTAAATATCAATTCTAGATCCAGGAATGACTGCTCCTAATGCTAATGAACTACATAGCTCTGCTGCATATCTCATATTTATTATCGGCTTGTGATGCTTTTGATGCCACGATTTATCTTTTTCCTCTCTTAAAAAATCCCACATGGAATGCTAACACTGCCCTTCAAGCAACAATGCAATGCCAATATTTTCCCACACAAGTTGTTTGGGATATAAACAAATCAAAGGAGCTACTCTACATCCATTTTGGAATCACCCTTAGAAATAGTAGCAAGTAGCCCTTGCACTTCAAAGAGCTCCGTCTTCGATTCCATCATCTTTAAGATGTCTTCAATACAACACTTGAGTTGGTCTGAAGTGGTTTTAGGATAATTCATACTCATCTGATCCCGGTCCCTTCGAACAAACATTAGATAGTTTCCAGTAAACTCAACTCCGGTTTTCTCAGAAATAATCGAAAAATTAGTAAGAGCGGAGATCACCTCCTAACCGTTTAAGTGGACTGATTTCCTTATCATTTGTCCTAGGAGAACAAAATGAGATTTATATGCACAGTACATCATCATCGAAGATGACTGTGCCATATAACTTCGTGTTTCTCCAAGATATTTATAGAGTTATATTTTTGGCCAAGATTTGATAGTCAATTATTTAACTATCAAATAAAAATCAATGATCATAGATTTAGTTAAATATGGCGTCCACTAAGCCTCTATAATAAACCTTACCATTCTCTTTCATTTACTTGATTCAAAATACATTCACAAAAGATATATTCACAAACCCCTTATACTATTTTCAATACTTGGGAAAATATTGATATACTTATCTCACTGTTATAAGTATATTACAAACCATTATATTTTCACTACCTAGAAGTATCCATATGTTTATCTCAAGGGTATAAGTATATTAACAAAACTTAGGGAAAATTTCCTCCTTTCCAAAATCATACTTAAATTACCCAAACAAATATTATTCAAAATATTCCTTATTATAAACCAAATGATCATCCTTCGGTGTTAAGTATGAAAAGAATGTTTCCATATAACCGCCATAAATAAGAAGGATTAATTAACAAAATCAAATCTCATTTCTTTTATAAAATTCCCTTTCTATAAGCTCATTTCATGTTTACAAATACTTTTATAAATTTCTAAATTAATTTATAAATCTCTAAAATGATTTATAAACTCCTTATAAAACACCTTTACCAAATTATCGTTTAAAATCTCCTTAACAAAATACAATTTTTTTTTCTTATAATCCATTTTTTATAAAAATAGTTTATCATTTTAAAACACCTTTGTTCAATTAATTAATTACTCTTAAACATTATAAATGAATAATTAACTCTTTAAAACATCATTAATAATATAATTAATTATCTTTAAACACGACATTAGTAAACTAATTAATTATCTTTAATCACATCATTAATAAAATAATTAATTATAAATAGAACCAAACCAATTGACTAACTTAAAATAGCTTTAGTAATATAAGTAAATAATTTAAAGTATCATTAATAATATAAATAAATAACTTAGTTAAAACATGATTTATAAACACTTAATCTCAAATTATTACAAAATTTAAGTTATTTTGAATCCATGGCTTATGCAATTCGGAAGGAGGCTTAGCGACCACAGTTGTACTAAATCAAGTTACCATTTAATTTAATTTGACTTTTAAGTCACATAATTGGTATTTACATAAGTAAGCATATATGTAAATAAAATCAATAAATAACCACCAATAGTTAGTGTCATTTATCTCATACAAGTCAATTGGAATAAAATTAAATGTCCAAATTAATTTAGTAACAGCACCAGGATTTATTCTGCCAAACAGATGTAACAATATTCTATTGTATTTAATTATAGCAGAACGGAGATTTATTCTACTAAATAGATATCATCAATAATCTACAAAATGGGGATTTATTCTACACAACATGTCATCAATAATTTATTCAATTTAATTATAACAATATAAGGATTGATTTTGTCAAATAGATGTCATCAGTAATCAGTTCCATATTTGTTTGGCTACTCAAAAGGCACAAACAAAGAGAATCCCGTGTATTTAAACATTCTTTAAAAAAAGACTGCTCTTTAAACAAAATGATCCTTGAAATTAAAATAATTAAAAATAAAATTTTTATTTAATTACTAAATCTTAGTTAAAATTTAATTAAATCCTAACTGAATTAATAATTAATTAATAATTAATCCCGCCTGATTAATTAATAATTAAACCTTGATTAGTTAACAGTTAATTATTATTAAACTTTACTTAAATAATAATCAATAAATTAATTAACCTTTACTTAATCAATAAATTAATTAACTTTTACTTAATCAAATAATAATAATTATCTTACTTAATTACTAAATTAAGTATTATTAATTTTACTTAACTTATAATTAAGTACTAATTATCTTTTCTTGATTAACAAATTAAATAATCATTGAACCCTTAATTAATAAGTATTAATTACTTTTAAACACTTATAATATGTTTGAAAAACTTTTTCAAAATTACTAAAAAAACACTTTTACTTTACAAAAAAGTGTCTGTTTTATGAACTACATCCGTAGCAATTATTGATATGGATACCATAACTTCAGAACTAGTTTTATATACCAAATGGCCTTGAAGACTTTACCTTTTTATGTTTTAACTTACTATAAAATCTATATAAGAATTTTCTGAAAACTAAAAAGTAAAGTTTAAAACTTTATAAAAAATTTCTAGAAAATAAAGTTACTAAACAAATTTAAACACAAAGAATCTCCATGTCTCAACATGAACAAATTAGTACTAACACTTTCCTTAGCTTCCAATATCCATATGCATGAGCACAAAAAATGTATGCAATATAAACACATCCATTCACAAGTAAAGGTCGTCATTTTCAAACCATTACCTATCATTTTGACTTTATTTTAAGTCTATAACAAAACATTACGTAAAAACATGTATATATACAAGCAACATCACTTTCAAACTAACAGCCAGCACAACTATTTACAACGTATAAGTTAAGAACTTTGGTTTCAAAGGTAAGATTTTTACTCACCAAACTAACATGAAATCAAAAAAATTGCCACTACTTTTTTCTTCCGGCCTTAGAACATGGATTCTACTTTTAAAAATGGAATTTTGAGGCCAAAAGTAAAAATGAGTTCGACCTTAGGTTTAACGGGCTTGGCCACGGGTTGTAGGGGGGATTTAAGCTTGTCCTTGAAGAAGAAGAAGGAGATGTAGAAGGACGAGAAGTGTTTTAAGATGATTTTTAAGGATTTTAAAAGGGAAAAAGGATTATTTTTTCTCTAACTTAGAAAGTTTCTTGGAAACCATTAAAGTGGGGAAAGCAAGTGAAAACTAGAGGAAGAAGAAATAAATTGTTTCTTTTTAAATGGATTAAAAAATTTACTAAATTTCCCTTTAATTACATTCCCTCCACACATTTTTCTCCATCTCATCACCACCACCTCCTTACATGTCGAACATGCCACTCTTTTCACACATCATTTCGAAATCCATCCATGCACCACACACTTGAAAACATGTTGCATAATAAAATGATCCCTATATTTTATTGTGACAACACACTTACACCTTTTCTCTTTTAATTTGAAAAGGGCCACATCTCCTTTTTATTTACTTAAGTGAATATATGGTAAAACTATGCATATATTATTTTTGCATGTGTGTGTATATATACTAAAGTGTACATAACATATTCGTCAACTTTTAGACGATGAAAAGTCAAAAATCCGCAAAACGATTTTGGATCACATTTTCTATTTTTCATTGAACTATCTTTTTTAGTAAATCGAATTAAAAAATGAATTTTCTACTATAAGTTATAAATTATAAGAGGGTTATTTATTTATTAAAACTAATACTTGATATTTGAAATTAATTAAATATTCATAAATCAAAGCAGTAAAATTTTAGGTCATCACATAACACCTTTTGAATTGAATTTCACAGTTTGACTATAAGGCGTTTGGAGAAAATATTGAGTTAGAAGTTTATTCTAATAAAAGAAGTTTAGTGTAAATTTTCTATGTATTGTTTATAATCAAAAGGATTTAAACCGGTATTTTAAAAACTTAAATCCCAATGTCTTTAAAAATGGTTTCCAAGATTTTAATAATATTATTTGAAAGCAATTATGAACATCAATATTTTGAAAAGGAGTTTAAGATTTGTTCGAGTTTGAGGTTGCTCCCAGAATCAACAAGTCGATTCGGAAACAAAGTAGGCTTATGTTATCTGATTCGAGTGGCTCGAAAGTGACTAAAAATGGACGAGAGATGTGTTAAGTTGGTAAGCACTTCTCATGAGCATTTCTTTTCATAGTAAGGGGGTGTATTTTACGACTTGGTAGGACCCATTTCCATGGTATCATTTTTGTGTTACTTGATCTATATGTATATTTTCTATGGATTTTAAAGTAAATATTAGAGAAATTGGCTTATGAAATTTATTGGAACACGTAATATGATCATACAGAGTATTCAATGCTATTCAAAAATGATTTTGATTGAAATCTTGGAAGTATGATTTAATATGAAAAGGTATATTTATATATTATTATTTCAAATAATTTGGAACAAAAACCCAGGTGTTTAGTTTTGAAGTTTTCTTTAAAGAAAATGATGTAAAATACAGAGTAATTTAGATAATACAGATTTTGATATGAATTTCTTTATGGACAAGGTTTGTATGTATGCTATGTTATGAGCCCAAGTGATAGTGGCATAATCGAAATAATTATGAAACATCTTCTTGCTTTCCTTTATAGTAAAATATGTCTAATAAATAAGTGAAACTCTAATATGTTATTTTATTGACATTTGTATCATATACGTTAGGACAGCGCGTTATGTTCATCTTGTTATGATGTGTTTGTTTAGTAGTTTTCATTTGCTAGAATAAAGTGGATTTTTTGGCCATTTTTGATAATCTGAAACTTTCGAATCATTATAGAACTTGAAACTAATTTCTTTGAAAATGAAAAAATGGGTTTATGTAACTCTTGAATTGAGAAGGTAGTAAGTTAAAACAAGTTTTAAATTTGTTGAACATACATGTTAAATAAATAATCTAATGTTATTTGGACAACTAATAAACATAGTTACCTTAAGGGTGTCTAAAGAAAGTAGGCTCTAGGCCTATGTTTGGATACCAATGTCATATTATTCCTAGCTAATTGCCTAACCCAACGATTAAACAAGTCGAAAAGGTTGACTCGACTTTAAGACCCAGATTTATTGTGGCCTTCATCTGAAATTTAAAATGTAAACGAATCTACTGTTTGCATATACTCTTATGATGCAATAGGGTATTATACGAGTATAAACGTGAGTTATGTTTTTTGAAATATTCCATAGATAAAGTGATGTTTTGTGAAATGATTCACAAATGGTTTTAGCATTGAATGAAAGATACTATATATTTATGCAAATGGCTATGATATAAAAGGTGACGGTATACTTAAAGAAATGAATAATATAAAATATGTAAGCTGTGCATAGATTATTTTATCGAATAAAAGTCCTTGATCTAGGATATGAGTACAATATTTCTAGATGATTTATACTGATCCGAACAAGGATTTTCACTTAATTTACTACTGCTAATACTTGAAATAGATTTTTGATAGGATCCTAAGATTTTCTCTCATATTATATGGCTATGTAAGGAAAGAAGAATTTGCTAATCAAGGAACCTAATTGGAGTCCGTACTAGAGAGACCAAGTGACTTATAGTGGTTGGAAAGTGAAATTTATGTGATTGAGTAAGTGGTCGGATCAGATATTCCATATGAATGATCCATGCACAACGTACGTGCTTAAGTATATGTGCACTATGTTTTGTTGGCTTATGGAGAGTTCGGGGAATGACTCTTCGATTTGCTCTGGGGCAGCATGAATAATCGTCCAAGTAATCACCTAAGTCTGTTGAGCATAAGGTATGCTTAGTAAATTATTTATCATCCATAAGAGATTTTTTGAACCTAAGCAAACTATGAGGTTTGTTTGCTAGTGATTTTGATGTGTGCTTGTTTCTTTTGACATTTGTTCGTGTTGAAATTTTGTGGACGAAATGTTTTTAATGGAGGAGAATGTGACGACCTAGAATATTAAACATTTTATATTTAAATGTATGAATCATTTAAATATTTGAATCAGATTTGATAAACTAGATTTTATAACCTTGATAACCCCTTTTCAATTATTAATAGTGACTAGAAAAAAATTGACATATGTTTATAGAAATAAGTAGTTTGAAGAAATATCGATAATATGACCGAAAATCGTACTATCGATAAATGGGTTTTTAATCGATTTAGGTTGTTGGAACTTTTATGGGTTTGCTTAGAATTTTAATGTGTAATTAATCATCAATTAAAAATACTTTAGTGTTTATGGTTAACTAAATACAAATTGATGAAGTCATGATGTGGTTATGAGAAGATATTTGTGGTGATAGCTTATGAATGAAGTAAAGGGGAGTGGCGTGGAAAGTTGGCATGTGTGGGAAAGTCTCCTTAGTAGCCAGCTATAGAAAGTCTAAGGGTTTTGTGACCTCTTGAATGCACTTATAAATAAACACTTTAGTTCACAAATTGCTCATAAAGGTTGGTGCAAAATAAACGTCTTCTTTATCTCCTCTTTTCTCTTTAAAAAATCCAAATCAACTCCAAACTCCACAAAACTTTGGCTAAGACCCTAGCACAACATAGGAACATGGAATAGCAACTAAAAGATGGAAGGAGGCATAAAGGGGGAAACATGGGGGCATGAACAAATTAGGCAACGACAGGTGGCCGAGTGCAAAAGTGAAGCAAAGGTTGGATCTTTGGGTTTTTTGGTAATGATGGGAAGTTGTTCTAATGCCTGTGCTAAGTTGTAAGATTGGTTTGCATGAGTTTACTCACCATTGAAAAGTAAATAATGTGTTGACATATGTTGCGTGCAAAAATAAAATTAATGAACTAATGCAAGTTAAAATGTTTGGACCCCTCTTACTTTGGAAAGAAAATGACAACTTTATATGTAATATATTCACTTTTATTACCCTCTATAATATGTAATGTTGTATTGACTTGGTGTTTACATATTTTTTTTGGTTATGGTGGTACTGAAGTGTGTTCAAAAGTGTTTGAGGAAATAAAGGTCATTAGAAGTGCACTTCATAAATCTCAAGTGTTTAACCTTTTAAACTGGTTATATTGAATATAATATGAAATAATATATTTTGGTTGTACTCTACCTCATAGAAATGATAGAACAAAATTTGAAAAGTTAGAACGCGAAAAAGGTCGCTATATGGACACATTTATCTGCCTTGTTTTGAAAAGTTATAATATTATTTTGTAAAGTATCCCTAGGTTTTCTTTACACGATTTTAAGTAGTCTAAGTATGGTAATTATTGAAAAAAATTTGAAATTAAATCACTTATTTGGGTGGAGAAAACTGACCACAAATGTTATGTTTTTTCTAAAATCTCTGTCCAAATCTTTTACATCACTTAGATGTTGTCTTAAACCTGCAACAACTTTTCTGGCCTTTTACCATAATGTTTTTGTGTTATATTGTTTTAAACAAGTGTTGAGATTATAAATGATTTTGAAATAACGTTTAAATTAATTATTTTTATGATACTTTTTAGTGAAGTTTAATAAGGTGTTTTAAAAGTGGTTTCAAGTTTAAATATATTTTAAATAGTTATTTATAAATTTTAAAGCAAAATGTTTATTTTACAACATTTATTTAAAATGTTTTTTTTTAATATTTTCTAAACTAGATGTTTTTACATAATATTTTATGTAGATATTTAAAATATATTTATAATTATTTGAAAAGTGTATATATATAAGTTCTGAAAAGTTAAGTATGTTATAAAAGATTAAAGATGGGTTTGATTATAATGCTTAGTTGCAATAAATGGTTTAAAAAGTTAACTAAAACTATATTATCTTATTAAACAGGCATATTTAGATCTTAAAAAAAGAACATGTTACAGATAATGATAAGTATAAAGGTTTTTGGGTTTATATCAAATAATGTTTGAGTAGCATTTGTATTTAACCTTTTTGATTAAACTTATGAAGATAATTAATATTTTAAAAAAGTAATTTTAAGATAATAGTAAGTATGGAATGTTTTGGAGAAAGGATAGAAAAGGTAAAGGTTTAACTTATAATAGAGAAGTGTTTTATAGTAACAATGTTTAGTAACGTTTATTTTTAACCACTTTGATTATATTTTACAATGGAAAATCATGTTAAGTGATTTGTGAATATTCTTATACACTTGAGAGTATATGAATACATTTTGAAGATCTAAAAAAAGTATAAATGAATAGTGAAGTAGTAGTATACACGTATTTGTCTTTTATAAAGGTAATTTAAATATATATACAACTATTTATAAATAAGTATTATTTGATAACATGGGGATTAGAAGTTGCTTATGTGACTTAATATTGCTTTGTGTGTTTACTTATCTATGGGAAGTATTTACCCATATACTTAGCAATAAAAGGCAAACAAAGTAGGCTAGTTCTATCCTTGAGAGTTAAAAATGCGGTGTTTTGTTGGGGCTTAGATGCAACCGGTGCTCTATATAGCTGGCTTCACTCTTGACCGAGGGACAGAATAAGTTGAGGATGTCGAAAACAGCGATAAGTATACGATACTTGATTTCTATATGCAATTGTTTTATTGTAGTCAAACTTGACCAAATTAACTTAGGAAGTATACAAAAACTTCAGGGCTTCATATGGTTTTGTATTCCTGGGAAGGACTCATTGGTATGAAACGTCTCTTGCTTTAAAAACATATATATACAAGATTCCCTAGGGATGGTTCCTTTATATCATTTTCTTACTTCTGAAAGAACCAAAATTAAGTTAACTGGAAATTAATTGATTTAGTTTTGAAGAGTCCGTGATCGGATAAGTGAACTTATGTATTACTTACCGAAAGCACTTTAAAAATAATATAGGAGTTCTATTTTTTTGGAAAGGATTATAGAGTGAAATATTATGGAGTTGAACTATCTATCCTAAGGTTAACTCCAAGAGAGAGGTCTACATTACATTTTGGATAATGCTATAGAGTTGAGCCATCTATCCTGAGGGTAACTCTGAGGGAGAGGTCGGTGTTAGCATTTGTCGAATGACTTACAGTGGAATCCACAGAGATTCGTGAACTGTTTGAGTGATGATGGCTCATGTGTTGAGATATTGGAATCCATGGAGAGATTCGAGATTTGTTTAAGTGATGAACTCATATGTTGAGATGCTAAACATGACTTCACCATCAGAAATGACAAAAGGTAGAGTAGGATTCATAACCAATGGGTGTAGCCAAAACAAGGATACAACAATTCCAAATATCTGGAGATCCTTTCGAATGAGGTGCACTGGAGTTGATGGTACTTCGTATCACGTGTTTGAATGTGGATTGGCTATGTTTTACTTAGTGGTATATTTTATCTAGAGATATACGTGTTTTCAGACGGTACTTTTTGACCTTATCAAGAGGCTGGCCTCGATATGTTGAGGAAATCTCTAATAGAAATCCATATGTGAATTTATCTTAGTGGTTATATTTGTACTTCTAATATTTTTATGTTGTGAAATGCAAGTAACATAGCTATTTTATGATTTTTAATATACAACCTAGACATTATCTATCATATCGCCATATGTACATATTAGACGATTTTGATTTTTTTGAAGAGAAAACCATTCTGGTGATTCGGTTAGTCTCAAAAGCTACTACTATATGTGGCAACATATTTCTTAAGTTTCTCATTCCAGAATTATGTCTAACTTGTGATTTTATTTTTTCCTTAATTCCTCAGGTGCTCTTTAGAATAGTATGAGAAAGGCAAGTTTTCGTTGATATTCTTTGGAGCTTCAAGAGATGAGCTGGGTGCATCCATTCTTCTACTATTGAATTTCATTTTCACTGCATTACTATTATGTATATTTCAGCAATTGTGATAATGAACTGTTATAACTGTCCAGACTGGTGTTAGTACTTAGGGTAGTAATTGTGAAATGATATGTATCTTAGGTTAACAGTTTGCAGTGTTTTTATAATATATATTATCGTGCCGTAGTGAGATTCAGATATTTGGTTCTTCCTTCCTTGTTCATTTTCATTTTCTTTTCATTTACCATAATAATCTGTCTTTCTAGCACTTGAATGTTCGGCACATAAATACCGTGGATGTATTAGTGTCAACGTTTAAAGCTCGAAAAGGTGGGTCATTACAGTTTTGATGAACTGAATTATTGTAAATAATTTGGGGTTGCCATTTAACCAACTTAACCGACACAACCAAATAGCTTTAACTAATTTTATCGATTAACCGAACTTCCGGTTAACCGACCGACCTTGACTGGCAAAATTCAGTTTGATTAACCGTTAACACATTTGTTACCATGATTAACCATTAATCGAGAAAATTTTGAAGCAAACAGCCATTAGATTCGTAGTATAACCAATACTATAACCGGCCCACTATGTTTCCTACCAAAAAGTTAAAACCATTAAGTAAAACATATGAACGCCGCTTTTTTCACTTTGTATTTTCTCTCGTTCAATTATAAAACCTGAATCCACAAAATCAAAATCTTGATTTCAATCAATATATATCCACTATCGATTTCGATTTTGATCTAAACATAGCAATACATCCACTATCGGTTCACAAAATCAATATTCATGCTACACTGCAAGCTTGCGATTCCTATCAATTTGGCATTTGAGGCTTTGAGATATTGTGAATATTATTCGAAAGATGAAGAATGTGAGTTTGTTTTTACTTTTACCTATTTTATTTAATTATTATGTGTTTAATTATTAGATTTATTCAAATGTATACTATAGCTGTTATTAATTGCAGTTTAATCATACCTATCACATTAATTACAGCTATAAACTAGTTGTTATTAAACTATATTTTAAGTTTATGTCAGTGTAAAGCTATGGCATGTATATAATTTACCTATACAGTTTGCCCATAGATGTTAAATATTAATATACATTTAAATACAAACAATTTACTACTTGCCTATACAATTTGAATTTGCCTACGCATAGCTATTAAATATAAAATACATTTAAATATTAATACACGTATTAAATGTATGCAATTTGCATATATAATTTACCCGTAGCTATTAAATGTATATTAACATTAAGTAAAGCTGTTAAAACTATATATTAATATATAAAAGTTGCATATATATTAATACACATTAATATTCGTTTAATGTATAACTGTTATTGATGTGTAGTTGTAATTTTTTTTAATAATATATATCTATAATTAAACTCTAATTTATAACCGTAATTAAACGTTATATTATGTGAAAATTTAGTTTGAATTTACAGTTCTAATTTATAACTACAATCTAATATTAAAGTGATATGATTGCGTTATAGGATTGTGATATGTAATTTATAGCTGTAATTCATTGTTCGAACTACACTATAAGTTATAAGAAATATGCATCGCTATGGTTATATTATTCAGTCCACTGTTGCCTGCAACGCTAAAGGAGAGTTGTGGCATAGTTCATATATATATACCTATTGCTCTTAGGCATTTGCTGCCTTAATTGCTGACACCCATTGCTTCCAGCAATATCCAAAGATTCCATACTAGTAACCTGCACAAATGAATACTATGTAAAACTAAATATAGGCATTATCAAACAATAGTTGGGAGTATGTTCATATTTAATATTTTGACCATGTTTGCAACTAGCTACTTTTTTGAAAATGATGAAGATACAATATTATCTATGCCAATTTATAGTATTTACGCACGCCGGATACTACATTATAGTTTGAAATACATAAGTTATAAGATTACATTAATAATGTATGTTTCTATAATTTGTATTTGTTTTCGTGCACTATAACAGGCACAAATAGGCAGTTCTAGAGAAAGAAGTGGTGATGATGAGTTCATGAAAGAAGAAGATGATGAGGAAACCGACAAAGAAGATATTAGTTTTAGAAAACCTCTTCTACACCTGAAGCACAAGCCTTCTACTATAAAGCCTTCTCCGGTATGGGAACATTTTACTAAAAAAGCTAATTTCAATTTGTAGAAATGTATTCGCCACTATTGTGGTCAACAATTTGCACGTGATTCTAAATCAAATAGAATTCCACATTTAAATTATCATATAAAACATTGTTATAAGTCTATTCCACATGATAGTGATAAGGACAAAAAAATCTTTAGCTTTTGGAACAAATAGTGATATTGAAGATAGTTGCAATCTTAACGCATAGTCATTTAATAAAGAGGAATGTAGAAAATCATTAGCTCGAATGCTAATTATTGATGAACTCCTTATAGTTTTGTGAGGGTGAATGTTTTCTTGAAACTAATTGCACTTACTAAATAGGCCCTTGTGGCTAATTTCCACTATATATATATATATATATATTTATATTTATATAATCGTGCTGACTTGCAGAGGTGCATGCATGAGCCGCATTTGAAACGTTAAAACATTTGAACTAATGAAGACGTTGTTAATTGTATATATGTAAATATCCACACTTGTTTCTAAACAATCATAACTATATGCACTACGGATACAAAAGTACAGGTTAATTGAGGACTAGTAGGAGATCCACAAATCTTAGGTGGGGGGTGGTTGAATAGTTCGGTATGTCCATGTAGCAAAACCAACCAATAAAGCTGCCAATACTTTTCTTAATAAACCTGAAATTGCATTCGCATGTAAATGTTTGCATCTTTAAGAGTGTTAATAGAAGAAAAAAATCCCTGGGAAGTTGAGTTAACAAAGTCTAAATCTCATGAATACTCATTTTATCATCTTTCTATTTTCTCAAACTTTCAACCATGGCCCAAAAAAAAAGTTTTGTATGCTTTATAAGTGTATTGATATAAAATAGAACTATACAATTTGAAATATATACATTAAGTTTTATATGTACATATATACATATAGTTTTAATTATTTGTAGATAAAGATTAACCCAAAACTTGTTAATTAATTCAAGATAAACTATATTACAATTATATTTTCTGATGTATTTATAAACTTATGTAAACTTAAATTAATTAACAATATATATATATATATACAATTAAATCAAGAGATTCAACCTATATGAAAAATGTTTTTTTTAAATAAAAGTGAAAGGGGCTTTACACTGAAGGTCCCTATTTTTGACGTTGTTGTAAGAAAAATCCCCATGATAATGAATATGCAAATTAAGTCACTGTTCTTTCTAAACCAGAAAGTGCAAACTATCTAAGAACTAAAATGTTGCAAGTTGGCTTTGCATTTTCTGTCAAAAAAATGCAAAACATCTTGCATTTTCTATATTTCAAAAAATAGAGCCTAAATTTACATATTCATATCTATATGTACTTTTCTTATAACAACATCAAAAACAAGGATATGTGACTCTTTTCTTGAAAGTGAAACATACTAAACTGAGCAACATATTAACAATGCTTTTATTATTTGAAGAAAGATTTTAGTCATGTCAAATACGGCACAAATTTATAAATTTATTGTAAGTAGTTTATCATCAAAGCATCATTTAATCATGTGTGTATTTCAATTACAATAAGATGCAGACAACAAGAATAAATAAACTTTCAAATCTAAAGAGATTTAACCTATCATAAATAACATACCTCTATTAGTTGTATGATAGAAAGAAGAAAGAAACATAGGTTATAGATGGGTAATTTAATAAACTTAAATGGGTTTTATAAAGAGATAATTGATATTTTAATTCTTCCCTCGATAACTTTTTTTACCCTAAATAGGTTTACCTTTTTTATGGATGCTACCATATACACCCCGCTAACGTATTCCTTAATGTCACCTACATAGACACCAAAGAAATATAAAAAAACCACTTTAAGCATCCACCATTGTTGTTAACGCGTAACATTTAAATTTCTACAAACTTGAATGCCACATCGAATTTATTTATCAACTCGAACAATTTCCTTTTCTAAGCCGTCCTTGCCATATCTTAAGTTCTTATTATTTAGAAAGATATTTCAAACGGAATCATCTTAAATCCTTATACATTAATGTTCAGAATTACCAAATTAACTATAATAATTTTAAAATAAAATTTCAAGTTTATAGGAATTTTAGAGAAATACATTAGAGATATTTTTGGAAAATTAAGAAAATGAATGGTGGATGTAAAATGGTGAAAAAATATATTACACGATATTGGCGGGTGAGAGAAGACATAGATGATAGAAGGAGAAAGTGAGTATATATATATCAGCATTAATATTTATTGCTATTAGCTAAACCGATAGCTCATTTAATAATTTCCTAAAAGAACTAACAAATTCTATTTATACAATGTAAATTAATATATATATATATATATATATATATATATATAAAAACTCACATACGTCACTTTTTACTTATTATTTACCACTTATATTACAAAACCACCTAATTTTGAGATAAAGCAAAACATTTATCTCATTTATTAACTCTCTCTCATCCATCAATCAAAGTATATTTCTGAAATTCTTCTAATTCACATTTGCGATTTTTAAATTTCAAACTCAAATTGTACTACCTTGAATGGAATTTAATTTTTGCTTAATCATTGATATATAAAAAAAATTGAATTTAATTGTTTTTTAATGGCAAAAGTGATATTTTATTTAAGCGGAACACTCATTTTTGTGTTTGAGGGATTTAAACCCACGACCTTTAGAATTTAGTTTAGAGCATCATACCACTAATTAGTTGAGCCAGTGGTTCTTAATCAAGTTGAATTTAATTTGTGAATATTAAAATGTAAAACTGTCAGTATATTGATGTTAAATTTGAACTTGATTTTATTTAAGCAAAAGCCAGAAAAAATTTAATACTTTATGAATCATACTAATTTTAGTGCGTGATTTGAGATTTAAATTTTTTGTTTAATTTGAATTGTCTACATTTGAACTATTTAATTTGAAGCGAAAACAAAAAAAAATGACATGAAATCCCATGTTATGAAATTTATTGCTAATATCCTAGTTTTAAGGGTATGAAATAATATACGTTACCATTTTATACATTTGTTTGTTATACATCCGTTATGATTCATTGGAAAAAAATATCTCTAAATTTGGTAATTTGTTATAAATTTATTAGTGTTACCTTCTAAAATAAAATAGCTGTCAATTATAGTATATGATCTTTATAGCAACTAGTGTAAATCGCACGTATATGCATTTATAAAAATATTTTATCAAAACGGAGATGGTGGTTGAGGTGGGGAACAATTGATGAGATTCCGTTGATGGATAAAGTATATTTTTGGAGTTTTAAAAATGCACTATGGAAATCATATTTATTTAATTCTCTTTGTAAATAGCAGAGAAGTATAAAACGAACGTACATGCATCTAATAGTTTGATATGTTTAATTTTTATTTAATATGAAAACTAATGGACGAATGTGTGCTATAAGTGCAAAACTTTTGTTTGTCATAACACTTTTATTTTTGGCAATTGTTTTGATGGTGTTGATAGCAAATTAATAGCAAACTGATAGCAAAATTCCATTGATGAATTGCCACAAAATTGGATGGTGATGAAGATTGTAAACCGATGGTGCGATTCCTTTGATGGACGAGGTATATTTGGAACATTAAGAAGACGGTGTGGAAATCTATTCATTGAATACTCTTTATTAATAGCTAAGGTGTGGACTGCTGATAAAAGACGCATATAATTTCTTTTTGCATTTCTACAGACTGCCTCAAAACCCTAGCGCCTTGACTACCCTGTAAACGACGACTCTGGCCTCTGCTTGGCATCTCCAGCTCTCGATAGGTAATTTGAAAATCAAGGTATTTTCAGTTTATTGTTTGAGTTGGGTTTGATCATGTTTCTTAAGTTTTTTGTTTGTATCGAGTTCATAATTGGTTAACTTGATTGAATATTTAGCTAAAATATTTAGCTAAAACGGTGCTAAACACATAGTTCATTACAAGAGTAATTATCAAGGAATGGATAGAGCGGACTTGGCTATCCAAAAACTACATATTCATTGCATATGCCTCGTTTATACCCCGACTTACCAACTTCCATAGCCTAGAAATCCTCACTCGAATAATTGTCTAGTTAGAACCGTAAACCAAACCAGAGAGCAGTTGGTTATTACCATTCATAGCTCCTGCATATAGACAAACGAAACAAGGAGTACAAATACTTTTATAATGTAGTTGTTGGTTGCAAAGGAGAAATCTTGCAAACCTTTTCTACCGTTAACTGAGGAATAAAGCTAGAGAAATAGAGATTCATATTCACTTATACATCAAATTATGGTCCATTTATTTGCAAATACAGAATCCTTGAAGAGTATACAATTTGTTGTATATTACTGTAATAGCATGGTTATGAAAACTTACAGGCAATCGTAGTAATAGCTAACCAGAAAAAGAAAAAAGATACATTTTTTTCTTGCTTTCATTTTTAAATGATTAACAGAATATGATATATGATGTAATACAAGTTACCAGCTCTTCTTTTTTAAGTCTGCCTGCATTTATTAAATCCCAATTGCAATTGTGTATACTGGTCCATATTTTGTGTATCTTCAGTTTCTCAATTCATTGGTCTTTGTAGCTAGCCATGTTTAATTTATGTTCACCAAACTCTTTATCAAGAAAAGGTCTATTTTCTTAATTTTTAAGGTTGTAGGTTTTTTTTCCAAGCACTTTGATGGAAGACACACACATCACACACACATGCAAGGCATTATCAAATGAAATTAAATTGAGAATAGGATAGGAAACGCATGCACATAGTTAGATTATAGAATCGATGAATGAGTCATGTTGAGTTCACTTAGCAAAACCGGACTTGTTCAGGCCACTTTTGTTTCTTTGAAAACGATACACATACACACATTTCACTAGAAGGACAAACTTTGCAATCCAATTAGTTCTTAGGACACACATCCACAGAAATTAATTTCAAGGCCAAAGTAAGCAAAATAATTACTTTTAAGGACAAAATCAGCAGTCCAATTACTTTCAAGGACATAATTTCATAGGTTTTTAGGCCTTAAAAACTAATTATTTCGCATTTTGTCCTTAAAAGTAATTATTTCAGTTGTGTGTTCTTGAAACTAACTGCACTTACTAAAGAGGCCCTTGTGGCTAATATCCACTATATATATATATATATATATATATATATATTTGTGTGTGTGTGTGTATGTATACACTGTGTTGACTTGCAGAGGTTCATGCATGAGCCGCATTTGAAACGTTAAAACATTTGAACTAATGAAGACGTTGTTAATTGTATATATGTAAATATCCACGCTTGTTTCTAAACAATCATAACTACATGCACTACGGATACAAAAGTACATGTTAATTGATAATTACGTTATATTCCTTGTTGCCAAAATTATTTTTTTTGCTAGTACTTGCATTTGTAATCGAAGGTTTATTAGGGTCGCTCGCTAAAAGGAGACTTGAGATGGATACTTGTTCAACTGTTGATTGATTTTTACATGTACATTATTATTAATAAGTGGATCCTACGGTAGATTCATATTTAATATGATTTGACTATTAATCGAGCTTTACTGCTAGTAGACTGCCTGTCGAACTTTATACTTTCTCATCAACCTGCATATTGTCTACACACCAATAAAGGTTGGCATTGTAGTTAATTTTCCAATTAGATTCTAATTGTACTTTTAATAATATTTTCTACACACCAATAAAGATTGGCATTTTAGTTGATTACTTTATTTACCGTGCAATTTATTGTTAAACAATGTGTTCCTATTTTGCTATATGATACTTGGATCTACCTTCACCTATATCTCTCTAATGCATTGCTATGATACAATACTACTTTGTACTTTCCTATGTTTTACTATCCTTGCCTATGCTCTTTTCCTATATGTTTTCCGTTTGAAAACACGCATATTTGCATTGAATTATGCCTAGTGAGATGATACGATGAAACTTGTTGAATTACCAACTAACACATAGTAAATTCAAAGAGCAATGTGCACTATCATATGACAGTCTTTTTTTGTAGTCATGTATTACTTTCATATGTTTTTTTAATTTCTCGAGTGTAACAAGATCTTTTATGTAGAGACATTTCTCATACGATGAAAATCATGAACCAACAATCCGAAGAATATGGGAGGCTACAGCAAAAGAAAATTTGAAGAAAAAAACTAAACCGTGTACGAGAAGTGGAAAAAATAGCTAATAAGACAACTAGTATAGTAGAATGCAAGGATATCCACCTGTTTGGATTCTTCCAATATATGGAATGAGATGATTGATATTCGTTGGGCGAAAGAGGAATTTGAGAAAAGAAGAGAAATAATGTGAAAAAATGGCCTTACATCAAAAGAAGGGACCTACACTCGTCATTGTGCCGGTTCTGTTTCAATAGCCTCACATAACGAACAAATTGTAAGTTAAATATTTTTAAGTCATATACATCCAGGAAACTATTCACTATGCTAGTTTAGTATATATGTCGAATCATTTGATTATATTTAAATGGATAAATTTAAGAGGATATATATTATATCATTTTTCATTTCGCTATAAAAAGAGCATGTCATTGCTGCCTCAACCATAGTGTTATACTGCTGCTGTTGTGACACCAATTTATTGCTACGACAACAGCAGTATAACAATAGCGTATCATCTCCAAACTGAAACTTCATGACTTACGATATGTTATTCACATTGTATAGTCTTCAGAGCGAAGTGTACAACAATGCAGAAGAGTTTTACACTCATAAATTCAAAAACATTGTATTTTTGCAACCTTCAATAGATTGATCACTTATGAAATATTACTTTCAATTGAGAAACTGGATAAACAATTATTTGGTTATAATGAATTATATTACTATGAAACGGTCTTGTTGCACATTATACACATATCGTGCACACTTTGATCAACATTAAAGACGATGATGGGTTGTCAATATTGAAAATAAATCCGGTGTCCTAAATATACTATATATATATATATATATACACTAATAGTCAAAATACAAGAAAATATTACTTTGGTAACAAAACAAATGCATGTGTATTATAAGCGCATATGATATATAGATGTACACATTATATAAATGCATAAGTAATGCAAGCATGTAGGATTTCACCGTTGTTAATATTATTGTCAATTGTCATAATTTTCTAATATTAATATAAATGAATGCAGAAAGTTGTAATAGGAAAGGAACCAGCATTTCATGAGGCATTTCGATATTGGAACGTTTTGAAAGATCCATCTAACTCCTTAAAAAATACCAAAAAAAATTTGTAAGAGTAGTAGATATGTGGATAACAAATCTATGAAAACAAGTTAACAATTTTATTTAGTTTAAACCGTTAGTATGTTTGCATTATAGATGATTATATTTTTTCAATCAGGAGAATTATCTCAAGAAGAAGGCCGAGTCAGAGGAAGCAATGGATATTTTCAACCCACAACATTGGATGGATTCGTCGAGGGGACTAACAAAAGGAAAGATGTATGGAGCACCTTATGTAGACGTTAGTAGTTTACACGGAGGTTCTCAGTCTTCTTCAACTAATACTCATCAAGGATGTACTTCTACTCCAGCTCCATCTACCCAGCCAATATTTAATCAATTTTCAATGGAAGAAATTATTCAACGGCTAGAGCTATAAATTCTAAATATGCAATTACACCCAAATGTATATGTAGTTATCTATTTTAATGCATCTCTTATATTTAAATAGGGTGTTGGATAAATTGAAGCAGTCCCCTGGTATAACTATGCAGTCCGTTGTAGATACGCAGGCCCTTGATCATGTTGTAACGTCTTCACAACCGGATGTACCAGGATCATCTTATATTCCCGATCAGTCTAGCATGCCTACTCATGCCACAATGCCTGCACAGTCGCAACAAATGGGATTTTCTCCATTTAGTGGTATATTTTCTCATTTCACAGGTTAGTATAATTTTTACTCACAATTTCTATTATTCTTAGTGTCAGCCTTGTCGCAATTACTATTCATCTATATTTATAGACCATACCAACTGACTGAATTAATAATAATTAACTTGATTAACTGAAAAAGGCGAGTCATTTTTGTTTGGACAAATGTCTACGGCCTTCATAAAAAGATTTTATCAAATTTTCAATCGATACGCAATGAAAACATTATCGTTACTGCCTTTATGTATAGTGGTTCACTACTTCGCTAAGTGTTCTAGTAATACACTACAACTTTGGGTAATTTACATGAAGCGCGTCATTTTCCCTAGCATTTGATAAGTGGCTACAGATATTAGGATAACATATCAACTTCTATTTTTTTAAGTAAAGGAAAAATAGACTAGCATGGAGCCATGCATTTATCTGACTAATAATCCCATACACATCTATTACCAGAGCTGACCCAATGTTATATCGGGTCATGGGCAAATTTCAAATTTGGGCTCCCCATTTTGTAAACAAGCCTCATAAGTTAATTAAAGTTGAAATATTACAAAACACATCTTTATGTTATTTATTTCATTTTTATAGCAAAACCATTTTGCTTACTACTTCTTTGTGTATTCTTCTATTCGCATGATAATCAATTCATTTAATCAATATGACATATATATGTAACATAATTTATTAAATATAAATTCTAACAATTCAACTTGGAACCCTTAATTACCAATTCAAGCGAATAAGCCAAACAAGAAATTCAAAAAAAAGGGAAAACCAGATAAGTCAAAAAAAATTCAATTAATTTTATTCAGTAATATTAAAGCTCCCATTTCTCTAAATTATGCAGACTGATCTCAGGTCGTTCAACATAGAAATAAAAATATGTTAATTTATAGATAACTTGAATGAAAAATGTAAGAATGTAGAGAAAGCTATTTCTAGAAAGAATGAAGAAAACGAGGAGGTTCTACCTTATGAAATTACTTTTGTTTGTTTTTAAACTAGATTAGCCTTATGTAGATTATTGTTTATAGTATTATTTAGTGTTAAAATATGGAAATGAATTTTTAGTATAATTTTCATAACCAACCAAATAAAATAGAATTACTTCCTAAAATGGAAGAAAATGAAGTAAAGTATGAAAGGAATCAAGTTAATTATTAAGTGAAAGCTGTAAACGGTAATGAACCAAGATCTGCATGTATAAGAGACTTAGAGAGAATTCAATATAATAGTAAAAGAAGGCAGACTAGAATAGAAAGAGACATTTTTAATTATATTCATAATATACAGATTATAAAAGAAGATAAAAGTGACAATTACAAGTAAAATTATAACATAGGTTAAAATTAGGTAAAAAGAATGGAAATGCTTATTTTGAGACTTAGCATAAATTAATAAGCAATGATAGCATGGATAATAGTAAAAGGTTATTTAAAAAATTTATATTAAGTTAATAAGCGGATAGAACAATAGAAGAGCCTTATTTAATAAACTTAAGACTTAAGTTATAAGTTAATAAGGAAGATAATAGAAGCGGCTTATACCAACATCATTTCCTATTAGGTCATTGGTGGTCTCACAATAACCAGAAGTGAGACAAGAGAAAGAATATGCTAATTAGGGTAAATAAGTAGCCAATAGAATAAGAAAAGTAAACTAAATGCAAATTAAAAGATTAAACTTAGGGTCTGATAAAAGAATGGGATGCGTTTGGAGTAGCCGAAAGGATAAAGAGCCCAACGAAGCAGTTCATCACAGATTTCAGTAAAAGAGAAGCATGTCCAACTTAGTTATTTTGGGATAGAAGGAAGTACGAGACTTCAACGGAATGTGAGGATACTCTAGGATGACCCTTTGAGTACGCCTAACGAAGCTGTTCCTTGACTACTTTTTGCATGGCAGGACCATTGTAGGCAGTCAGAAGGGGTTGGTGTTCGAAGTTGGATATTCTTATGTCTCAGTACTTGCAAGTAAGTTGAGTGTGTAGGACCCCAAAGGATAGTCTCATTCGGATATCGACCAACAACAAAACCAAAAGGGAGTTCGGGAAAGACTAGAGTTAAAATCAAAAGTCCAATGATTCTTTCACTATCGAGACATTGGATGAGGAGCACCGCCAATTGGATGTTAGATTGTTTGCAGTAGGGCACGTCCACTCAACTCTTTAGAGGTCTTTCGATTAGTTGAGGGGTGGATGTGTGGGGCCATAACAACGATTTGATAAGAGACGGATCAACTAGAATATCTGTATTGCAGGCCTCACGAAGTTGCCGCTTACACATAGAAAATCCCCGACCGAGTTTCGTACAAGGTAGGCCTTGTTAACGAGATTCGGAGAATAGACATAACGATTATGTATAGTCTCAATGCACGCACTGGGTGGTACATTGTGGATGTCCAAGCAATGTTATAGATTAGTGTGGACACGGTTTTACGTTTTCATAGTAAACGACGAAATATCTATATTATAGGCCTTACTAAGTCCTTCTTTACGAGGAGGGTACGGAATGTACTATGGGTAGTATCTAGGACCAATTTGGTCATTGAGCATATATATATATATATATATATATATATATATATATATTAGTTATTAGGTTTTAATCTATTAAGGAGTAGATGGATACGATTCATACACAAATGCAAGAGCATAATGAACATAGTAAATCAATATAACAGTAAAAGAAAATAAAATGGTATACGTAGAATTAAGCTTAAAAGTGTATTATTTATCCATTCAACAGAACTATAGTTCTAACCCCCTCCTCATAATATCCTACGGGTTAGGTAGATGGCAAAGAATTTCCAGCTTTAATCCCTCCTCGTAACCTTCGATTTATCATTTATTTCATTCTGCCCCATCTTATTAGCTCGAATTTCGGTTCAAAAATTGGGCCCCACAAGCATTTTAGGGGTTAAAGTTGGCAGAGAGCAATATGATGGGTTTCAAAATTTCATTCCCAAATTTCATCCTTTCGGATAAAACCTAAAAGAATCAAAAACCATGCCGATTATCCGAAAACCCCATTCAAATCAAATCCGTTTCCCAGTTCGAAAGCACGCGTACAAATTCGACGGAACGGGTAACCTCAAAACTAAAAGACGGAATATTTTTTTAGGGCGTTGGATCTGCATTCAACTGGTAGCACATCCAATTCCCCAGCGAAAGGCAAGAACATTACCGAGAGGCAGCTACTCTAATACCCATTCTATGTTCGCCATTGACGCAGCGGGAAATCTCGACGTTAATCAAGGATGACCCATTTTGTAGGAACATTAACGGAGTGCTGACTTTTGAAACTGATCTTTCTGGGCAGGGTTCGAGTGACTTTCCTTTGCGCATTGTTGCTCGGGTGACCGATAACTGTATCATTACGGTCTCTTGGGGGCGGGTGCCTAGACTAGACTTTGAGAGTTTGAGTAAGGAGGACTGCTTTCAGCAATTCCGATGCTTAAGGAGGCTGACGTTGGAGACGGTGAGGATGTTGGAGACGATCAGTACTCTATTGTTGATTTGAGCTTACTGACTGTATTGACGAGTATGAATGATGCAGAGGATCCTAAACAAACTGTGCCAGATCGAATCAACCAGAGTACTGACCAGTTTGTTCAGGCTCCTCTGCATCATTCATAATCGTCAATACAGCCAGTAAGCTCAAATCAACCATAGAGTACTGATCGTCTCCAGCCACCTCATCGTCTCCAGCGTCAGCCTCCTTAAGCATCGGAATTGTTGAAAGCATGCCTGCTTACTCAAGCTCTCGAAGTCTAGTCTAGGCACCCGCCCCCATCAGACCATAATGATACAGTTATCGGTCACCCAAGCAGCAATGGGCAAAGGAAAGTCACTCGAACCCTATCCAGAAAGATCAATTCCAAAATTCAGCACCCCGTTGATGTTCCTACAAAATGGGCCATCCTTGACTAACGTCAGGATTCTCGGCTGCGTCAATGGCGGACATAGAAGGGGTATTAGTGACGCTACCTCTCTGTAACGTTCTTGCCTTTCTCTGGAGAATCAGATGTGGTATCAGTTGAAAGCAGATCCAACGCCTTAAGAAATATTCCATCTTTTAGTTTTGAGTTTGTCCATTCCATCGAATTTGTACGTACGCTTTCGAACCGGGACACAGATTAGATTTAAATGGGTTTTCGGATGATCGGCATGGTTTTTGATTCTTTTAGGTTTTGTCTGGAAGGATGAAATTTGGGAATGAAATTTTGAAACCCGTCATACTGTTCTCTGCCAACTTTAACCCCTAAAATGCTTACGGGGCCCAGATTTTGAACCGAAATTCTGGCTAAAAAGATGGGGCCGAAAGAAATAAATGTTAAATCGAAGGTTATGAGGTGGTTAAAGCAGGAAAGTCTCTGCCATCTACGTAACCTATAGGATGGTATGAGGAGGGGGCTAGAACTAAAGTTCTGACGAATAGATAAATAATACACTTTTAAGCTTAATTCTACATATACCGTTTTATTTCCATTTACTGTTATATTGGTTCACTAGTTCCATTTGCTGTTAGTATGAGCCGCTTCTATTATCTTGCTTATTAACTTAATTTAAGTCTTAAGTTTATTAAATAAGCCTCTTCTATTATTCTATTTGCATATTAACTTAATATAAATTGTTTAAATAAGCTTTTACTATTATCATTGCTTATTAATTTATGATAAGTCTCAAAATAAGCCTTTCTGTTCTTTTTACTCAATTATAACCTATGTCATAATTTTACTTGTAATTGTCACTTTTATCTTCTTTTATAATTTATATATTATTAATATAAAATATAATTACAAGTATCTCTTTCTATTCTAGTCTGCCTTCTTTTATTATGGTATTAAATTCTCTAAGTCTCTTATACTATATAATTTACTTATCATAATAACTATCTTATTTTATTACCTGCGCTGTACATGCAGATCTAGGTTCATTACCGTTTACAGTTTTCATCTGATACTTAACTTGATTTCTTTCATATTTTACTTCATTTTCTTCCATTCTAGGAAGTAATTCTATTTTATCTGGTTGATTATGAAAACTATACTAAAAATCCATTTCCATAATTTAACACAAATAATACTATAAACAATCCGTAACTGTAAGATATTTCTTTATTATTTTGGAATAGTATAAAATACAGTAGTTTTCTCTATTTTACACTAGTTCCTTTTTTTATTTTCTTTTATTCTTGCAGTTACGTTTATCGTTTTCTTTTAAATATTAAATTATAGAAATGTATCCTATTTTCTAAACAACCAATTAATCTATTACTTACCTCCAAATCAAGTTATTAGATTAATTTATTATTTACGTTTAGCGTAATTTATTGCAGAATTCCATTTTTCCAGTTTTATTCCAACTTTTTTGTTTTACGTCCAATCTAGTATTTTCCCATTTTAATCTATAATCATAAAAAAAATTTAACTATATTATTCGCATATAAAGTGAATAAAAAGAAACTGGCGTTTAAGCTAAATTATAACTTCAAATTAAATGTAAATAACTGTAATTTTCTTACAGTTCAGCATAACTAATTAACAGAATTAATTATTGAAATACCGAATATAATTATTTAACGGAAATTTAATGATAATATATCATGAACGTAAAAGATATATAATTTAATCCGCTCACGTCGCTAGCTTTCCAAATCTCATTGTTTTTATTTCAGATCTGTCCCTAACATCTATATTCACCTCTCATGTAATCCCTATTCGAAATTATAAACGATATATTTATAGATCTACAATATTTGAAAAAGAAAAGAAAGAGATTTGGATTAGAAATAGCAAATAAAACTCAAATTTAAGGTTTTACCTTTGACATGGCCTTCTGATTTGAACAAATTCCTAATTCTATTCTCTTTCTATTTAGATCAGTGCTAACCATCAGATATAAAACCCTAAAATCTAAAGCGTACACTCAGTCTATGAACATTAAATTAACATGTTTTCTTCTACGTTTGTTTTTATTTCAAATTAATTCTCTAACAATCTTTTCATTGATCACTTTCCTATTCTCTCACGCAATCTATGGAAACATATATGTTTAAATATGACGTTTCTTTTAAATAAGATTCCCCTGTTAATGATCCAATTAATAGATTTCATATATATACTTAGAATTAATTTACTATCTAATACAAAGAAAATGATATAGATCCAGAAATAGAAGAAACATTTAAAACGGAAAGTAAAAGAACGTTACATGAAATATTAACAAGAAAATTACAGTAGAAAACATAAGAGAAGAAACAGAAGATATGCTTATTGCTTGTATAACAGAACTAGATATGACATATGAAGATGCTTTTACAACGTTATTTCAATATGTCATTAGTTGAAGATATTCTAAATAAACAGATTCCTCTCAGTGACTTTTTTATTGAAACTAATCTTATTGATACCAGCTAATAAACATAGTAGTTTTGATAATGAACCATTTAGTCAATACAAAGAAGGTCCATTGGAAAGGGAACAATGGGCAAAACCCGAAATAGATTACCTACAAGAAAGTCCATATGTAGGAGAGAGATTAAGAAAATCTTACGGAAAGCTTTACAATCACAATATGTTACTACTAGAAAACCAGTCACCACAATTATGGTCAGAAGAAATTCTAATATGGGAATAAAACATAGTCTGTTATTGTGAAGTTAATATAAAACACGGATAACCTAGCCGTAATTACTAAACAGAAGGCCCTAGGTAACAACCCTTATAATTGAACAAGCTTTATTAGATTATTACTAATTGGTAATGACCCAGGCAAAGGCGGTACGCTAATGCAAAATACAGCAATAAAAAACTTAGAACAACTAAGTATAAGAGATTTCAAATATATATTTATATATAAATTAGCCGAGACTTTGCAGTCACTTTAGCTCAAACAGGTAAAGCAATAGATGAAGATTTATGTAATAAATACTTTTTCAAATTACCAGGCGACTTAGGTCGAAAATTACAAGAAGATTGGAATACATAGTATGGAGCAGTATCTAAATTAGGAATTGGTCCAAGAATAGTGTTTGTATTTCAAGAATTAGAAAAACGCTGTAAAGAAGCAACGTTACAAGAACAGACTAAAAGTCAAGCTTGGACATTCTGCCAAACAGCTATCTATACTCCATAGGCTTACGGCTATTATAAGCCAAAGAAATACCTTAGAAAGTCCAAGTTAAAATAGTTTTCATGCTTTTGATTTTAAATTGCAAACATATGAAATTATAAGCTTATATGTGGATGTTATTTTGAATACTAGTATTGTTTTATTGTTATGTTTATATATTTACACACACATACATATACATACACACACACAACGAGTTCTCTGTTGGTTCTTTCACGTTATTAATAAAGAACCTACTTTCAATATGTGTATATGTAATTTCGATTGTTATTTTATATAATATAAAGTAAAACTATACATGCAAAACTTTCCATATAAGTTTCAAATGTTTTGAAAACAGACTGAAGAAATATTAAAATGTCAAAAGATTTCCTTCTTTACCTATCGTTTATTGTCTCATAAATGCATTTCCCTCATTTATTTAATGTCACTTAAATGCATGTCACTTAAATGCACCATTAATTATTAATAATTTGATTTTTTTTAGTCGAATCTATTTATTTATGTAATTAATTTCATTTAATGTAAAAGTAGACTTTGACATACATGTATGCATGTGCATGCATGCGTGCATGCATACATACATACACGTGTACACGCGCACGCACATACGCACATACACATACATAGTAAAACTTTCATATTCAAGTTTAATATGTCATGTGACAACCATTGCTCATACACATTGACAATGTATATGCTGTATATACAAATCCCAACCCCAATATACATATACATTAAATATTGTTGGGCGAATTCTCACCCAGAAGATCTCGAGACCGAGAAGCGTCATGCTCGCAACCTCCATTCAACCCTCGGAACCCCTGAGCTCATTCGGCAAAGCCCAACCTAGAGTCCATTCGGCAATTCAAGATATACTCCATTCGGTCCATGCATACTTTCCTCCAAGACCATTCGGCACAAGGGCATCCTCCGTCCGGTTGAGCCGCATCCGGTCAAACCTCATCCGGTCCTCCCACCAAAATAAACACCGAACCAACATACCATCGGTCCAAGCTCCAACCCCACCCAACACCGAATCAAACATCTCCTACCACCGGACCAACATGCTACCGGTCCATCTCACCTCCGAACCAAAGCCACTATTGCCTACACAAAGCTTCACCACTGCCGGACCATCATCACCGAACCAGGTTACCACCGGTTCATATCTCCAAGACCTCAACCAAGACCGGACCAAGCTCGCCGAACCAGAACGCTGCCAGGCCAGATTTCTTCAGCCCAGGCCCACCAGCAGCTATATACATCCAAGACCCCTGCCCCAACCTCACTCTATAAATAGAGGGGCAGGGGTACAACAATGGCAGACAAGTCTGAGAGCTCAAGCACGGAAGGAACTTTCAAACTACTTTCATATACTTGTACACAAAGCATTGTACTTGTAATCTGAAAGAAAGAAGATAATAACATATAAAGTGGACGTAGGCACGTTCTGGCCGAACCACTATAAATCTGTGTGTCTTTTACATTTCAGCCCCTGCTTTTTTCATATTTACATAACTCATCTAAATCATTAAGAATCACATAAAATCAAGTAAATCACACGACTTGGAGGTGTTTGCCCATTTTTTGCGCAAACATTTTTGGTGCTTTTACTGAGAACTTCGAACTCGAAGCTAAAGCTTCCCTCATTCAACCTTCTTTCCCAATAGCACCCTTCATTGCCTAGGAAACATGACTTCCAGGCCAAGAAAAGACGCCAACAAGAGAAAGAACGTTGCAACCAGCAGCGCTCCAAATCCAGTGGATCCAGAACAAGAGAACCATCCCACTACAGCAGCAGTGCCGCATGTAGATCAGGCAATTCCAACAGCCTCTGCCGCGGAACAACCGGCAGTAATCACTAGAGCAGACCTAGACAGAGTTGTGGTGGAAGTGACTAACCGCTTCGCATCCGAACAAGAAGCTTTGATGAACCAACTCATGTCACGCTTGAGGGATGTCGAAGAATCCAACCGCAACACTGAATCATGGGGTGAATCTCAATCTGGAGGATCTCGGAGACAACAAAGGTCTTCCCTCTTCGAGGAAGCCATCAACAGGAACAACAATGATAGGGGCCGCGCCCGGACTCAGCCCGAACTCCGACTCGAGGAAGCGCTTGGAACCGAACCCAGTGGGGGAGGCGCCAGGCGAGGGTTGGATGTAGCTGAGCCAGTCATGCCACCTAATCATAGAAACCCCGCTGAACGGAGCCGAGCTAGAACCCAGCCCGAAGTTGACCCCATGGAAATGCTCGAAACAGAACCCCACAGGGGAAGATCAAGGCAGGGGGCAACTGCAGCTGGTCCTAGCATGCATCCGAGCAGCCAGAGGCAACCACTGGATAACGTCAGAAGTGATAGACTATACCATCCCTACAGGTCATCTGGACGAGATCGATCCCGCAGGGAAGAACCAAGTTCATTTCTATCCGCTCCAAATTCTGATGAAAGAATGGCACGATTATTCAGAGAATGCGTCCAACGGGAGCAAAGGGACCGAGGAATAGGCGCTAGGGTCACCAGCCCCTTCACCCGCAATATCGAAACTGCCATCGCCCCTCGGGAATGGAAAATGCCAACCATGGAACCTTACAAGGGAACTTCCGACCCCATCGTACACTTACAGAGATACACCCAGCATATGCTCATGAGCGGAGCAACAGAAGGGGTGTTGTGTAAATGCTTTCCGCTATTCCTGACAGATCTAGCTACCTCCTGGTTCTACCATCTACCCCAAGGATCTATCAGCTCATGGGAGATGTTGAAAGAAAGGTTCGTTAGCCAGTTCCACATCCATGTAGAACAACCCAAGGATGCTTATTCTCTATCCAATGTCAAACAGAAATCCGGAGAGACACTGCAACAATATCTAACCCGGTTCAACGCCGCAGCGGCCGCAGTCCAAGATGCCGATGAGAAGCTCACCCTAATGGCCCTCTGTAGTGGTGTACACCCAGATACCAAGTTCGCTAGAAGACTAACTAAGGAAAAACCAGCTACTTTACCTGATTTCTTCCATGAAGCTGGAAAGTATATGAGACTTGAAGACGCCGCCACTGAGAGGCAGTCAGGGCAACAAGGTAAGACAACTTCGGAAAAGGTTCCCGCTGCAGCTAAGGACACTCGAAGAAATGAATCTAGAGATAATGCTGGGGGCAGGAAGGTTGAAAAACACCAATATCGACCAGGACCAAGATTTGACTCCTACACTCCTTTGAATGAAACAATCGAAAACATCTTTCTAGCCACTCAGGGCGAACTCGGATACAAGCGCCCCCCGCACAAGAAAGAATCTGATAACGCACTCAAGTCTGGAAAGTTCTGCCGCTTCCACGAATCCCACAGACATGACACCAATGAATGCCACCATCTCCGGGACTTGATCGAAGAACACATCAGAAGAAGAAGGCTAGAACGCTATGTGAAAGGTCAGAACAGGACTCCAACTCCTGCCAATGAGAACTCAAAGCGACCCCTCCCAGAAGTAGGCGGAGGGAATCGCAACACCAGTGGCTCTAGTCAAGAGAAGACAGTGGTCCATACCATCTCGGGAGGACCACACATCACCGACAGGAGCTGGGCAGAGATGGAAAGATACGGCAAGTCACTTAGAAATGCTGAAGGCTATGTTAACTCCATTATGGAAGAACGCCACCCGAAACGGAAAGAGAGTGACGACATCGTATTCAGTAGGCGTGATTTAGAAGGAAGACAGTATCCACATATGGATCCCATGGTCATCTCTGCCTGGTTCGGTCCAGCTAAAGTTTTCCGAATTCTAATAGACACAGGAAGCTCCGTAAATATCCTATTCAAGCATGCTTTCGACAAAATGAAGCTGTCAATGAAGGATGTGTCTCCCTGCAACAAACCCCTGCACGGTTTCACTTGAGATGCGAAAATGCCCCTCGGGCAACTTGACCTCTTCGTCGAAATAGGAAGTCATCTCCGCTCCGTTGTGCGAAAACAAACGTTCGTACTAATAGAAAACCACTCGGCCTACAACGCCTTCTTGGGAAGACCAGCCTTATCTGACTTCCAAATTGTCCTAGCCCCGTGGTGCCTAAAGATGAAATTCCCAACAGATAACGGAATAGGAGAAGTTGAAGGAGATCAAGACGCCGCTCGAGATTGCTATGTAACTGAACTTTGCAATAACCGTAGAAAGAATAAAGGGAAAGATGCAGAGACTACTCTCTGCATGAAAAGCTTGGAAGCATAGCAACTAAAGAAAGCCCCTCCTCTTCGATACACCAGCGATCCTTTCAATGAACTAGACCCCCGGGTTAAGGAGGAGGAGGCTACCGCTGAGCTTGCAGAGGCCAGGGAATTCGTATCTATAGACAAACATGATTCAAGTAGACTATTAAAAATAGGATCTCAGCTAAAAACAGAATTGAAGGATCAACTCATTGACTTTCTCCGCCACAACTTAGATGTATTTGCATGGACAGATGCCGATATGACAGGAATCTCCCCATACATAGCATGCCACATGCTGAACATCGATCCCACCAAGGTACCGATAAAGCAGAAAAAGAGAAGCATGGGAGCAGAACGATCAGCAGCCCTCGATGAGGAAGTAAAGAACCTACTTGCTAATGACTTCATAAGAGAAGCCATCTACCCAGAATGGATCGCTAACCCGGTACTAGTAAATAAAGCTAATGGGAAGTGGCGAACATGCATTGATTTCTCCAACTTAAATGACGCTTGCCTGAAAGACTGCTTCCCGCTCCCCCGAATCGATCAACTTGTGGACAGCACAGCCGGGCACAAACTTTTATCTTTTATGGATGCATACTCCGGATACAACCAGATTCCCATGCATGCTCCCGATCAAGACCACACTAGCTTCATCACTGACCGGGGATTATATTGTTACAAAGTCATGCCTTTTGGACTCAAAAATGCCGGAGCTACCTATCAGCGCCTCGTCAACAAGATGTTCGCGGAATTAATAGGACGAACTATGGAAGTATATGTGGATGACATGTTGGTAAAGTCCAGGAGAGCCGACGATCATGTAAGCCACCTAGGCGAGATGTTTCAGGTACTTCGCCGATATGGAATGAAGCTGAATCCTCTAAAGTGCTCCATCGGAGTGTCATCGGGAAAATTCTTAGGATTCATCGTCCATGCTAGAGGAATTGAAGCAAACCCTGAACAAATCCGGGCTCTAAAAGAAATAAGGATACCTTCCACTCGAAAAGAAATGCAGAGCCTAAATGGAAAGGTGGCCGCCCTAAGCAGATTCATTTCCAAAGCAACTGACAAGTGCGTCCCTTTCTTCGAAGCTCTCAAGAAAGATAAAGGAAAGTTCGAGTGGACCGATGAATGCTTAAAAGCCTTCCTTAACCTGATCGAACACCTTCAGAGACCACCAGTACTCTCAACTCCAAACGAAGGCGAAGAGCTATACCTATACCTCGCTGTATCATCTCATGCTCTAAGCGCTGCCTTGGTAAGAGAAGAGGACCGCACACAACGCCCGGTATACTTTATAAGTAAGAGATTTACAGGGGCAGAAGCCAGATATCCTAAACTTGAGAAATTGGCATATTGTTTATTGATCGCATCACGAAAACTGCGACACTACTTCCAATCTCACTCCATCAGAGTTCTAACCGATCAACCACTAAGATAGGTGCTCCATCGTCTCGACACTTCTGGGCGACTCCTCAAATGGTGCATTGAACTAATTCAGTATGATGTCACCTACCATCCTCGCACCGCTATCAAGGGGCAAGCCATGGCCGATTTCATTGCCGAATTCACTACCAACGAAGGCAAGGATCAATTTGAAATAGCAAAAAAAATCAAGTGGAACCTCTTTGTAGATGGAGCATCGAACGAACAAGGCTCGGGGGCAGGTATTGTGATAATCACCCCCAGGGGAAGAAAGCTGTACTATGCATTAAGGTTGGAATTCGCGGCCACTAACTACGATGCGGAGTATGAGGCAGTAATAGCGGGATTGGAGCTTGCCTTAGAAATTGGAGTTAATTCTTTATGTCTTCATAGTGATTCTCAACTTATCGTAAACCAAGTACTAGGAGAGTACCAGACACGAGGAGAACGACTCACAGCATATCTAAAGAAAACCAAACTGTTGCTCGATCAATTGGATCATTATCCAATCAAACACATTCCTCGAGAAGATAACCAAGAGGCCGATGAACTAGCAAAGCAAGCTAGTATGAGGAATAGCACCATTTCCGGAGCACTAGCCATCTCAAGGCAGCTAGCCCCAAGTTTCGAACAAGTGAATCTGATAACTGCAATCGAAGAAGGAACTTGGATGACTCCTATCCGAAAATATTTGCAGGACGGCACACTACCAGACAAACGTGATGAAGTCAGGAGAATTTTGAGGAAAGCTCCCCACTACACAATACAAGAAGGCATCCTCTATCGGCGTGGCTTCTCTAGCCCCTTATTCAGATGCGTCGCTGGAAGGGAAGCCAAGGAAATCTTATTCAACATCCATCAAGGAAGTTGCGGAGATCACACTGGAGGGAAGACTCTGGCGAAAAAGATACTCCGATATGGATATTAATGGCCCACACTAAACAAAGACGCCTTAGACTTCGTCAAGAGATGCGACAGATGTCAGAAATTTGCCAAGATTCCTCGACTACCCGCAAATGAGATTACTCAAATGACCAGCCCTTGGCCCTTTGCTGTATGGGGAATTGATTTAATTGGCGAACTGCCAACGGGCAGAGGCGGAGCCAAATATGATATAGTGGCAGTCGATTATTTCACCAAATGGGTGGAAGCGGAACCCCTAAATAAAATATCTTCAGCAAAAGTTATCAACTTCTTGATCAAAAATATTCTGTGCAGGTACGGAGTACCACTCAAAATCATATCGGACAACGGGCTCCAATTTGACAGCGAAGAATTCGCCGACTGGTGCCAAGAGCATGGAATTCATAAAAGCTTCTCATCAGTAGCTTATCCTCAGGCAAACGGACAAGTCGAAGCTGTCAACAAAATTCTCAAAACCCTAATCAAGAAGAAACTTGAAAAGTCAAAAGGCGCTTGGGTGGACGAACTTCCTACGGCACTTTGGGCCTACCGCACATCTTTCAGAACATCAACGGGACATACTCCTTTCTCTTTGGCATACGGATCGGAGGCAATGCTCCCTGTTGAGACTATTGTTCCTTCCCACCGTAGGATCCACTACAATCTAGAAGAAAACGAAGAACTCCTCCTCGTGTCTTTGGATCTGATTGAGGAAAGGAGAAACGATGCAGCACTCAAAGCAGCAGCTCACAAACAAAAAGTGGCAGCACTATACAACTCCAAAGTCAAGCATCGCATCTTACAAGAAGGAGATCTTGTCCTCAGGCGAATCTTTCCGCGCCCCAGGGCACTGGACCCCATCTGGGACGGACCATATGTAATTCATAAAGATCTCCACAACGGAGCTTATATTTTGTCAACAGTGGAAGGAGAGGTGTTCCAGAGGGCATGGAACATCCGACACCTCCGTCGATACTTTTCTTAACTTGTACTGCCCATATGAAGTGAATTAACAAAGAGAATCAGTGGACGTAGGCATTTTCATGCCGAACCACTTTAAAAAATCTTGTCTCTTTTTAACTTGTTCCTTTATATCTTGGCTGCTTGTTAAGCTTTATCCTTTTCTGTTGAACAAAATCCTATGGCATCTCCACTCGAGACGCACCACGGCCTCATCTGGATAAGGCCTAACAGGTACGCTACGATTCTATGCACTCGCCAATGAGACTCTTTTGCTCCAGCATCCCTCTGCTGCGGGTTAACTCATTGCTCGCGACTGCCCTCAAAGCCAACTGTAATGAGCCGATTATAAGTCATCATAAAGGCCGACTATAGCCGATGGCAGCTCATTACGGCATTCGGCTCGCCGGCAACTGTGAACCTACTTTAAGCCCCAACATAAGGTGTGGCCAGCCAGGGGTAGTTCACGGCCAACGGCGCCCACACTAACCGGCCACGGTAAATCGAATAATACCCACGATTACGGACCATAATGGTTCGGGTAGTTACCGTGCGCGATCTCGGCTCCGATGTGTCTTAAGTGCGGCTGTGGTAAAAAAGAAAACTCCCCGCGGAGGCGTAAGATGGGTGACAAATGTCTCCAAGACCCACAGCTAGGGAAAGTGACTACAAAACCCGTTTGCCACGAACTTAAGCACATCGACGGCCTTCCGTGACTGGAAGTTTTACTTTTCCCATATTTCCATTTCATTTAAATACTTTTCTCCTATCCTGTATAACAAACTCTAAATTACAGGAAACCAAATAGGGAGCATTCACTCATGAGAATCTAAGCCTGCGTACTGGGTGGCAAGGTACTCAGCTATATCCATGATCAGTTACACAAGACGCTCAAAGCTACCACCTGCAACTAAAACATGAAGGGCGGTACTCTCTTCTCTTGTACATAAATATGTAACTATAGTTTATTCATACGTCACACTAACATTGCAAAACATAAAATTATATTTCAAGCAACAGCTTAACATCAAACACAACTAAAATCACAGGCATATGCATACTTCTCACGCACCACATCAAAATGACAACAACATTTAAACATAACAAAATCAGCTTATGTCATAAAATCACATAAAGTTATTCTTTGCAAATAATATTATTACAGTCACATCAATGTTTTGGACTAACATAAACAACGATAAAGGGAAATAAAAAGGTGGCCAAATCCGGACAAGTAACCAGTTGCGTCCACACTTCGATCTCATCCTACCAACTCCCCCAAGCCTACTTGGCCGCAGGGTTGGAGCTCCCAGCGTGTTGATCGGAAGTTCCACCTGTCCAATTCAGAAGAGGAATTCATTAAACAAACGATAAACGATCAAGTTATGGAAACCCAGAAAGAAAAGGAAAAGAGAAGAATAACTCACCAGCGTCCGCCGCTTGATCCTCATCCTCCAGTTGCACACCCGCTTCCTCCGCAGCAAGCAACCGCATCACCTCCTTCACCGCCACTTGCTCCTCTTTCGAGAACTGAGCAGTGACCACATCCAGACTAAAAGCCACTCCACCTTCCTTACCCGCATTTACCCTGGCCTCCTCTAAAGCCCGAAGATATATCTTGGCCATGACCCGGGGATAGTCATCCATCCAAGACAAGCTGCCCTCCTTCCAAGTGCGGAAGTACATGTCCTGCAGCATCTCGTCCATCATCCCCTCATTCTCCTCAATCTCCCTCACCCGGGCCTCGGAAACCTGCAACTTGGCGACGGCGACATCCCTCTCTGATCGGTATCTCAAGAAGTCAGCCTGGAGAGACATCCTCATCTCCTCCATCTCCTCCTTTAACTTGACTTGAGCCATCTCCGCGGCCTCAAGCCTCCCAGCCAACTCCTCTACCTTCTCGAGATCCGCATTCCGAACCTCATCCACTGTCGCAATGGCCATGTCAATCCGCTCCTTACAGGAGGCCTCCATCTTCCGTAGTTCTGCCCTACTAGCCTTTTCCATGGTCTCTTTCAGCCGCCTGGAGGCTTCCTCGTGCTGAGAAATCTGAACGGCTTGACCGGCAAGCTGTTCGGCCTGATCGGCAACCTTTAGCCGCAACCGAATATTAGCACTCCCAATATCTTCCCCAGCCTTGACCAATTGAGCATGATGCTCCATTAACTTCTTGGTCTCTTCAGCCACCCGATCGATATTAGCTTTGGCTTCGTCTCCCATGGTAACTACCCGAGTAGTAAGCAGATCAAGATCTAGGGACTTGGCCTCATCTAGCACTCGTACCATGGGGTTGCGGGGAAGAATGTGCTCACCCGTGGCCTCATCAAATGAAATATCCCGAGAGCTTGGATCTAAATCAGGATGACCGGCAAAGGGGTCGCGAGGCACGTCAGGACGCCTTATACGGATAACAGTGGGATTCTTAGAAGGAGGTGGAGGGGGGATAAACTCCGTGCTCTCCTCCGTGGTATCACGAGGAGGCTGAACAAGAAGCTGTGGACCAGGGGAAGGCTCAAATAAGGAACGAATCCTCTTCTTTTTCTGAATGCTCTCTTCAATGACCCCAAGAAGAGGACGGTATCTGACCACGTCCCCAGGACGACCAGTAAGAGGCTTCGGCTTATAAGAAGCTCTCATCAACTTGAATTGTTCAAGGCGGTGTCGAACGTCTGACGTTTTAGCCGCCTGGCCTGCCCCTGGAGTAAAAAACAAGTGTTATGAACATACGACGATCCATAATTCAAGAAACATGTTAAGTTAAAAAGAAAGAAAAAGTGAGAATGCACATCTATTATACAAACCCTGCGGAGGAGTGGGATACTGCAATAAGTCCTGAATCTCATTCCAGGACGGAAGTGAACCAATAAATATTTCTAAGTCCCTATCGTAAATGGAATCGACAGAGGACAAAAGTTCACCTTGCACCGCCGGAGTCACCCTGGCTGAGGAGCCCTTAGGGGATAGATCGGCACCAGCCCCGACCTTGCCAGTCTCCTTCGCCTTCTCCGCTTTCGATTCTCCCTCCGATTCCCCGAAGGCCTGGCGGAGAGCCTCATCCAGTTCAGGGTCTTGCCCAGAGGTTAAGGCACCAGCACCACTGCCACCCTGACCATCTCCATCTCCTCCGCCCTCCGACTCTCCTTCCATATCGCCTCCTTCGCCCTCTTCCACACCTTCCTCCTCCGGGATGATCGGGCAAGTACTAGGAGAGGGGCCCTCAGACTCCTTAAGTTTCTTGCCTCCCACGACGGGATGTTGTGCAAAGGGCTTCCTCTTGCCACTCTTCACCATGGCCCCCTCCTTAGCTTTAGCGGCCTTCTCCTCAGCCATGTCCCTCTGCTTAACCACGGACTGGTGCGGCTGGATCAAGTTGTACTCCAGGAGGGTAGCGTTCCTGATCAGGAACGAAGCCGACCTGTCCCGTGCGGGAATGGCCTTTATTTCAGCAGCCATCCGCGCCAAAGAATCATCTTCCACGGCTGCAATGCCACCTGTCGCTAGCAAGAAATAGAAGCGTGTCAGAAGAAGCACTACAGTCAGAACATGGAAAATATAAATGAAATTCATCTTACAACCGGAAGTGAAAAGGCGGAAAGAAACAGAATCGTCCTTGATAAAAAACCATTCTTTCTTGAACATGGTAAACTTTGAATATAAGTCCAAGACCGGTTTGAAGGGCACTGCCGCCTCTAGACTAATATACGGAGACCCCTTCTTGTAGCCTCTCAGGTTATACAAATATCGAATTTCCCGGTTAGAAGGAGGGCGCCCGTACCTCCTCTGGAAGATAACGAAAAGGCTCACCAGAATGGCATAAGAGTTCGGCTGGAGCTGGAATGGAGCCACCTTCAAATATGTGGTAAAGCTAACTATCCAGGCACTGATAGGAGGGATAACACCACACATGCAATGATATCTGCTGTAAGCAAAGTAGCCTTCGGGGGGATTATACGGCATCACTCCATCTCCCGGCAACAACATGCGAGCCCTGTCTACCCCGAAGGAACGGGATATAACATCAAGTTGCTCATCCTTTAGGGAGAGGGGAAAGCAATCGGGAGGGGAGACAAAAAAATTTTGGGGACCGTACCCATCCACTAACGACCTCGGGGCAGGCCCATGTTGCACCGGTCTTGGTTGGGCTGGGGGCACGGAGGAAGATGACTCTCCTCTACCTTTAGACTTCTTTTTATCCGATCGAGTTTCGGCTTTGCGAGACATTTTCTGCAGCACAAGAAAAACACGGTGTTAGAACAAGAAGTATAGAACATAAACAAGCAAGTATCTAAAGCAAGCGTATAAAAGCCTAAGATTTCGCTCAAGATTCAAATTTCCGAGTCTCATTCGGTATATGCCTCATTCGGTAGTTCCATTCGGCATTGGAAGTTAATCCGGTATACGAGTCCATTCGGCTATGCAAGCACACATTTTCATTCGGCAGTAAAAAAGCCTTCGTGTTTATTCGGCATCAAATTCATTCGGCAGTAAAGTTCATTCGGCAAAGATATATACCTGATTCGGTAAAAGCTTGATTCGGCAAAGAGTTGATTCGGCTAGAGATTGATTCGGCTCTCGTTGGTTCGGTAAGGAATAACTAAGGGGGGGTAGCCCCTATATATAGACGAGCGCAGGAGCACCGGACCAACCGGTTCAGCATACCGGACCAAACGAAAGCCGAATGAAGCTATCCAAACCAGCGAAGACCAGAAGCAGGGGGCATGCAAAGCGCCTCACTCAGATAACTACCGGACTCTAGGATCTACTGATAAAATAAAGATAATGATAACGATGAATAAGTAGTAAATCTCCCACTAACATGGGTTAATCATTTACACATGTACGCGACCACGAACGGTCCACAGACATGCTCTGAATGGCTATTGACCCTACCGTCATGAGAATTTACACTTTGACATCCTTTTAAAACTCATCGGTTGAATGGATATTTGGTTCTGATAATTCTGAAATGGCTAAGCTACTTACACATGTACGGGGTCGCAAACGATCCTTAGGCATGCTCTGAGCTGGCGATAAACCATCTTCGCAAACGATCCAGGGACGCACTCGAACGTAAACCTGGCATCAATAATGCTAAGCCCCCTCGAGGCACACCTACTCGCCTCGAACGGCACCCGACCTCGGACGGTCACATCTCGCCTTGAACGGCACAATTCACTTCGCCTCAAATATTTCGATCCCGAACGGTCGTCATTTGACATCACATTAAAACTGTAAATTCCTTTGCAGGAAATCAACAGGATATGGACATCCAGCTCATTGCATTACAAAACACGCCTTCCTACTGCAAGGCATGAGGACACCGATAGGACATGAACATCCAGCCCATGGCGTTACGAAACGAGCTTTCCTACCATAGGGAAACAAAGCGCGACACATGCAAGCACGTGCCCCACTTTGGGGGGCAAATGTTGGGCGAATTCTCACCCAGAAGATCTCGAGACCGAGAAGCGTCAGGCTCGCAACCTCCATTCAACACTCGGAACCCCTAAGTTCATTCGGCAAAGCCCAACCTAGAGTCCATTCGGCAATTCAAGATATACTCCATTCGGTCCATGCATACTTTCCTCCAAGACCATTCGGCACAAGGGCATCCTCCGTCCGGTCGAGCCGCATCCGGTCAAACCTCATCCGGTCCTCCCACCAAAATAAACACCGAACCAACATACCATCGGTCCAAGCTCCAACCCCACCCAACACCGAATCAAACATCTCCTACCACCAGACCAACATGCTACTGGTCCATCTCACCTCCGAACCAAAGCCACTATTGCCTACACAAAGCTTCACCACTGCCGGACCATCATCACCGAACCAGGTTACCACCGGTTCATATCTCCAAGACCTCAACCAAGACCGGACCAAGCTCGCCGAACCAGAACGCTGCCAGGCCAGATTGCTTCAGCCCAGGCCCACCAGCAGCTATGTACATCCAAGACCCCTGCCCCAACCTCACTCTATAAATAGAGGGGCAGGGGTACAATAATGGCAGACAAGTTTGAGAGCTCAAGCACGGAAGGAACTTTCAAACTACTTTCATATACTTGTACACAAAGCATTGTACTTGTAATCTGAAAGAAAGAAGATAATAACATATAAAGTGGACGTAGGCACGTTCTGGCCGAACCACTATAAATCTGTGTGTCTTTTACATTTCAGCCCCTGCTTTTTTCATATTTACATAAATCATCTAAATCATTAAGAATCACATAAAATCAACTAAATCACACGACTTGGAGGTGTTTGCCCATTTTTTGCGCAAACAAATATATACACATTATATTATTTTGCACTTGCATTATTCACATATTAGCGTATTTGATATGCTAATTATAATATGTATGGTATAAATTAAATTAAAGGGGCCCTCTTATACAACTTGAATAAAATAAGACTTTATTAAAAACTTTATTAAATTTGGTTTAGCATTTATTTAGACTTCATAGATCCAATAGGACCAAAATATGATTTTTTTTGAAGTCTAATTGTTTCTTCCCTTTTCGACTACCATGTTTCCAACACATTATACGCTTTAAATATTTATTTTATAAATGAACAAAGATCGAATACACTTCATTTTTGCTTCAACTCTAATCTCCTTATTTCAACCAAATGTTCTGAATTAAATAATATAGGATAGAAGAGAGAAATGATAATTATTTAAATTTGATTAAAATCAAAATGGATATGAGATGTAGCAAAAAATGATATGTAACCAATCCTTGCCATTGATAAATATGTCCATTTTAAATTGCAAACAAAAATATGCATTTTAAATGCATATTTTAAATGAAAATATTAAAAAAGATACATCGTAAAACTTGGTTTTAAGAATGGTTTTTCGATATTAAGTTTGAAAATAAGGTACGAATCATAATTTCCATATTTTTCTTTTCAGAACTACTCGCATTTTTCGTTATTTACTTAATATATTGCATAACATATACATCGCCTTCTTAATATCAATAGCAATTGGTAGAATTACTATAATAATATTATAATAAATTGATATAATACCCATACAATTGGGCCAGGCTTAATGTGAAGCAGATTTCTGTTGGGGAATGCAATCTCGTCATTTTAAAATAAAACAAGGGAAATACTCTTGTCATCTACATGCGGGAAATTAGAGACATCTATTCCCAGTATAAAAAAAAGAGGAAAAAAATTAAAGGAAATTATAAAAGATGGTAACAGTACTACTACTGAGGAATCAACAGTGACTTAACAATGGTATCGGGCATGCCACCCGATATGGGGAGCATATGACCAGCTTCCGAAAGCTCTTGGTACTTTATTCAAGGTAGCTTTTGGGCAATGTACCTTGACATGGCCATCGACACTGTTCGATCTTCCGCACCATGCAACGGATGGACCGAACCTTCATTGTTTGGAAACGGGTTTTGGATATCCAACGGGCTGAATTTCCATCGCCCGAAGCCCACCATCATGTCCCGGTGTAGGGAGTTGTACTCTCCTTTTTGGGTTATTTGACCCTGCTTAGTTAAACAATAATATTATTGTCAGGGTTCATTTACAACACTCAAAAAAGAAAAGGAAATCCGTTGGCTAAAAAGAAAATTTTGACATACATCATTATTATTAAAAAAATGTAGCATTAGGTCTCTTTCAATTTTTATTTATAAACTACGTCCTTGACGCTATCAATCTGAGCTGAACACCGCGCTTCCTTGACGAGATCCAAAGCTTTGACGCTATCAATCCAAGCTGAACACTTGCTTCCTTGACGAGATCTGAAGCTTTGACGCTATCGATCTGAGCTGAACATCGCGCTTCCTTGATGAGATCTGAAGTTTGACGCTGTCGATCTGAGTTGATTGTTCGCTTGGAAATGTTGTGTTCTAACAGGAACTCTGTTCGTCGTTGAGATCTGAAGATGCCCACGCTTGTATGGACTGCTTTCAGAAATACCACTTCAACTTAGAACTGTAATACTCCACCGTAAGGGCGAAAAATGTAGATCATGACTCTGATGTGTTTATGTGCGTGAGATGTACAGTTCCTAGAGATTGATGCTTTTACTTATAATTACCTAGAGATCTTGCATCGCCCAAAAACTTTGAGCTTCTACCTTGCTGTCGTGATCTTTGAACATAATGTCAGAAGATTTTATTGTGGCTGAGTAATGGCTTTGAGTTCCTGGCCAAAGGTAGTGATGTGAGCCATACGGAGGTGAGTTAAAAACCATAATTTCAAGGAAAACAATATCTCCATCAATGCCTTAAGTTTTATAACAATATCAACTAACCTTAGTTAGTTAGAAAACTGAAGTTCCAAAGTATTATGCTGAAAGAAAATATCGAAACGAAGAAAAACAAGAAACTGAACTGTTAGTCAGCTACATAATTGGAGATTTCATTTCTTGAACATGTACTAAAAACTACAGGTTATGATAATGGAGGAAATATTGAATGAATACACATGTAAGAAATTGATGCGCCCGATAATAACTTAAGAGCCACTACTATGCAAATCTGATCATCCATCGTGATAAAGCTTTTTACTCCCTCAATGTAGACTAATTTATGGTTTTTTGTTACTTGCTGAAATTTTTTGACAATTTCAGTAGGTATAGTAACATTGCATTAATCTTTTACTCCCTTAATGTGGGCTAATTATTAGATATAAACTCTTGTATGAAAAATAGCACAAGTTCACTAGTTATATAAAAGCCAATAACTGCTACTGATTGAAATATTTATGAGCCATATTTTCACAAGTCCCGAAATGTCCATGCAATGAAAAGGGCTCGAGGAGCAGACGATGCTTTATAAATACGAAAGAGCTCCAAAAAGAAACACAAAATTCTGCAGTCAATTTTCTCTTGCTGGTTTAGGCTTTTAAACTCATTCCCCTCGACGCGCAGTCAATTTTCTCTCTTGATAAACCTTTAGTAAATGGATCTGCTAGGTTATCATTTGTTCTCACATAATCTATGAAAATAATTCCATTTGAGAGTAACTGCCTAACTGTGTTATAGCATCGACGAATGTGTCCTTAATTTCCATTATACACAAAGTTGTGCGCTCTACTTAGTGCAGCTTGGTTATCACAGTGTATGCATATGGCCGGTACAGGTTTAGGCCAAAATGGAATATCTTCTAAAAATTGACGAAGCCATTCTGCTTCTTCGGCTGCTTTATCTAAAGCGATGAACTCTGATTTCATAGTGGACCGAGCTATGTATGTTTGTTTAGTTGATTTCCATGACACTGCTGCCCCTGCTAAGGTAAATACATAACCACTCGTTGATTTTTATTCCTCTGATCAGCAATCCAGTTTGCATCACTATATCCTTCTAAGATGGCAGGATATTTTCTGTAATGTAAGGAATAATTTGTGGTATTTTTAAAATATTCAAGCACTCTTAGTAGTGCTTTCCAGTGTTCCTTTCCTGAATTGCTTGTATACATGCTCAGTCGACTTACTGCATAATCTATATATAGTCTTGTGCAATTCATGAGACACATGAGACATCCTATTACACGAGAGTATTCCAGTTGCATTACACTCTCATTAGTGTTTTTATGTAGTACTTCTGATGGATTAAAAGGTGTTCTTACTCCTTTAATCCCAAAATTTTGAAATTTTTCAATCACTTTGTCTATATAGTGTGACCGAGATAATTCAATTCCATTAGTTGTTCTTATTAATTCGATTTTCAAAATAACGTCTGCAGCTCCTAAGTCTTTCATATCGAAATTGCTAATTAACTTCTTCTTTATGGTCTCTATTACCTGAGTATTTGGATCGAATATTAACATATTGTCTACATATAAACAAATCATCACATATGATTGTCCAATTTGTTTATAATAAACACACTTATCGCATTCATTTATATGAAAACCATTTCTCATCATGATACTATCAAATTTTGCGTGTCATTGCTTTGGAGCTTGTTTTAATCTGTATAATGATTTTACTAATCTACAGACTTTGTTTTCATTTCCTTTGGAAACAAAACCTTCAGGTTGCTCCATGTAGATCTCTTCATCGAGATCTCTATTTAAGAATGTTGTCTTTACATCCATTTGATTAATTTATAGATTGTAAATCGATGCAATTGCTATTAGCATTCTTATAGAGGTTATTCGTGTTACCGGCGAATATGTATCAAAGAAGTCTGCTCCTTTTTGACGATATCCTTTGGCTACTAATCTGGCTTTATACTTATCGATAGAGTCATCTACTTTCATTTTCTTCTTGAAAATCCATTTACAACCAACAGGTTTTATTCTAGGTGGAATATCAACAATTTTTCAAGTTTTATTACTTAGAATTGAATCAATTTCACTTTGGATTGCTTCTTTCCAACATGAATATTCAGAAGATGACATTACTTTCTTGTACGTTTGAGGTTCGTGTTCTAACACATATGTGAAAAAATCCGAACCAAATGTCTTGGAAGTCCTACCCTTTACGCTTCTTCTTGGTTCAATTCCTCAATCTCATGATGAGTTTCATCTTCATGTGAATTGCTTGGTTCTTCTCTTGTCCTTTTAGGGACATTATTTCCTTCATTTCTTTTGTGCGGAAACACGTCTTCAAAGAATGAGGCATCTCTAGATTCCATGATTGTATTTACATGAATATCAGCTATATCAGACTCGAATACCCAAAATCTGTTTGCACTACTATTTTGGGCTAGTCCTAGATAGTAACAATCTACTGTTTTTGGCCCAAGTTTGACTTTCTTGGGAGGCGGAACTGGAACTTTTGCCAAGCACCTCCACACTTTGAGGTATTTAAAACTTGGATTGTGTCCTTTCCATAACTCATATGGAATTGTTCCTATTTATTATGAGGGACTTTATTTAATATGCGATTAGACATATTTAAGGCTTCCCCCCACAAGTTCGTTGGTAGATAGAGGTTAAAAGCATGGCAATAATTATGTCTTTTAACGTTCTGTTCTTCCTCTCAACTACACCATTTTTTTGTGGTGAATATGGAGCTGTTGTTTGATGAATTATACCATTTTCGGCATAGAACTGTTCAAATGGTGATTCATATTCTCCACCTCGATCAGATCCCAATATCTTGATCTTTTTATTTAACTAATTTTCTACCTCAATCTTGTACTTTATAAATGATATAAGTACTTCACCTTTAATATTCAAAAGATATAAATAGAAATATCACGTATAATCGTCAATAAACGTAATAAAATACTTTTTCCCACCTCTTGTAGGTAACGATTTAAAATCATATAAATTTGTATGAACCAAACCTAATGGTTCAGTGCTTCTACCAACAGATTGAAATGGTTTTTTTAACCATTTTTGCTTCTACACATGTCTCGCATATGTAGTTTTTATCTACTTGGAATTTCGAAATTAATCCCAAGTTTGATAATGTTTTCATGTTCTGAAATTTTATGTGTCCCAATCTATCATGCCATAGTAAAATTTTGTGCTCAAGCAAGTAAGAAGCTTCAATTTTATTAATAGCACAATTAGAATACATAGTTTTATTACCGATAATGGCTACATTTGCCTTAAATAGGCTATCACATAAATATCCCCTTCCGATATACATTCCAGCTTTGGACAGAACCATCTTGTCTGACTCAAATACCATTTTGAATCTTTTCTTCGATTGCACTGCACCAGAGATGAGATTCTTGCGTATGTCTGGAACGTGGAGCACGTCATTCAACTTGATAGTTTTTTCAGAAGTAAACTTGAGGATTACTGTGCCACTGCCTTCGATCATGGATACTGCAGCATTACCTATGTAGAGTTTTTCTTCGTGATCGAATTTCTGGTATGTAGAAAACATGGATTTATCAGAGCAAACATGACGAGTAGCGCCTATGTCTACCCACCATTGGTTAAGATTCTGAACCAAATTGCATTCAATTACAACTGTCGAGAAGTTGGATTCGTCTACTTCCATGTTGTCTACTATATTTGCCTCTTTGTTGCGATCCTTTTGGTGTCTGCAATCTCTAGCGGCATGTCGAACCTTTCCACAAACCCAACACTCGCCATTAAACTTTTTGGTTCGTTTGTTGTCTTTTGATTTGTTGTTTGGAGCTTTCCTTTTCTTTTGGAAATCCTTCTTTTTGTTTTTGGTCTTTGACCCTTGAGGCACAAATGCCTCCCCGCTTGGTTTTGTAACTCCACGGTTATCCGCCTCAATTTTTAGTTGGACTATGAGATCCTGTAAAGAGATTTCTTTCTTCTTATGCTTTAGATAGTTGCGGTAATCTCTCCATGACGGCGGCAGTTTTCCCGTGATGGCTTCAACCAAAAACGATTCTCCAACTTTATGACCTTCCGCTTCGAGTTCATGAATGATGATTTGCAGTTCATGCAGTTGAGCAGTCGCCGGTTTAGAGTCAACCATCTTGTAGTCCATGAATTTGTCTACAATGAATTTCTTAAGACTAATATTCTATGTTTTATACTTCGTGGCAAGTGCATTCCAGAGTGCTTTTGCTGTTTTTAGAGGCTGATATACTTTGTATAGAAACTTGTCGAGACAATTCAGAATATAATTTCTGCATAGAAAATCGGAATGCTTCCACATATCAACATCTGATTCCTTGTCTGGTGCAGGAATCGGTTCCTCCTCCTCGAGATACCATGGCAGACTGAGTGTGGTGAGATAAAATAGCATTTGATTTTGTCATGTTATGAAGTCATCAACATCTCCTTTGAACGGATCAGGCCTATTGTGAGTAGTAGCCTTTGTTGATAGTTTAACTGTTGCCATCTTTGTTTTAGCGAAAATAGGAAAGTCTTAAGATGTTATACGTCTAGTATACCAAAACAGAGACTAATCAATAATAAACTTGTCTCGCAAGTTTACAACTCATATTTCTACTACTTTGGAATCTGTATTAGTTATTTTATCAATAAGTATGTTGTACTTAATTACAACAACAAACTAACAACTATAGCAATAATAACTATAATGTCAAATCAAACGTTACACTATTTAATGAAATAGTACAACGCAGAAAGAAAACGATATATATATATATATATATATATATATATATATATATATATATAAATCTAACCGGTTGAAGAAGGAATTACGTCTGAGGCTTGTCATAATAATTTCCTTAAGACTTTATTTAAAGTCTCCCAAGACACAAAAGACATGATTTGCTTAAGATTGTGATGTGTATGATCTTATGTGTGATATACAAAAACACATGGATTGAAGATATTAAGAAATGAAAAGGAAGAAGAGAAAATTCGGAATTAATTAAGTGAGGAAAGTGATCAGGTTTCCTCCTTATTTATAGCCGAATTCCCAATGGCTACACCCTTTGAGAAAAGTAGCATCCCTTCATTTGCAACGCCAAAAAGTGTTACTGTTCGCAACAGTCGCGCCTCTTCGTTTGCAACGGTCGAAAACTGTTACGGTTCACAACAGTCACACATCTTCGTTTGCAACGGCCGAAAACTATTGCTGTTCGCAACAGTCGCGTCTCTTCGTCGCGTCCAATCCACTAGTTGCTTTTATTTAAATTTAAACAGTAGAAGACTTTATCTAAGGCAGACTCTGGTCATTTAAGACTCTGGTCATTTAAGACTCTGGTCATTTAAGACTTTATCTAAGGCAGATTCAATCATTTAAGACCTATCCCCAAGACGTGTTCCTAAATGGTACTATTATTATTTCGGCTTTAGCAGTGTAAGAGAATGTACCCATAATACTTCTTAGTGAAAAATAGGTAGACTATGTCATTTAAAACCTACTTCCAAAAGTGTGCTCCTCAATGGTACTATCTATCTGCCATTGCACGGAAATCTCATTGGGTTACTTAAGACTTTTATTAGGATAAAGGAGGATTTGATAGTCATTCAAGATCTCAAACCTGAAGCAAACCCTTCCCGAGATATGCACTCCCACTCTTTAATTATAAATATGGCATCTCATTAGGCTACCCCTTTCGGTAGGGACGCAGACTCACCACTTAAGAACTCAATGCTGAAGTAAACCCTTTATAGAGACATCTTTATTTATTTATATGGAATCTAAATATGTTACTTGATACGTCCAGTTAAGAGAGAAGCGGATCCTTCAGCCACTTAAGACCTCAAAGCAGAATTGAACCCCTATGGAGATATCCCTCACCACTCCTAATTCCCAATTTGGACCGTTTAATACTTTTAACTTAAGAAAGCAAGCCTAATATCTTATGTCGTCATGGGTCATTGGATTAGTGATATCTCACATTAGGAGTAAATATATCGGAATGCTGGTAACCTCAAAGTGAAGGTAGTCTTCCATCGAGTGATTCTATTGACCTCACATGGTCGACGGAAATTCTATCGAATTAGAAATTCATTGAACGAATTTAAATTAAAATAACCGCAAGCTCACGACATACAATTATTAGTACTTGGTGAGTAGGCTCGATCCGTGGAGAATTGTTTATTTTAGAATTCCTATTCAATCAAATTAACCAAGAATGGGGATGTTTAAGCTAAAAGGCAAGAAAAATAACAAAAGAAAATTTGATAAACATATGAGAGTTAAATGATAATTTAGAGATAAATCCACTCTCTAAATTACAAAGTTCAACAAATTATGAAATTATGATCTCTTTTTTTGGTCATTAGTGAATTTAAGCGATGTGTTTATCATAAGTATGGCCTATTTGTGCTATTAATTAGCTCAACATAAGCCATCAAACTATAACACACCCCTTAAACCACTTACTAATTTTCATGAAAATGACAACAAGTTGAAAGTAAAAATCTATTTTAAGCATGACCTATTAACTATTTTTTAGAAATATAGACCATCAAATTTTTATTTTGACATTCACTTCATTACCATAATCATATGTAGATGAAGAGTTAATTTGTGTTAGTGATTGTTTAAGCATAGCCTATTTGGTGTCAACGGTATAGACTATCAAATTCAAAGCAACAACAATAAGTTAAACCACTTCAAGCATTGTCATTAATCAAAAAAGAAGAGCAACAATTATCAAAATCTTGAAGCTACATAATTAGAGAGCTTCATTACTCCTAAATTGAAAGGGTTTGGCCTCTCATTTGTGTTATCATATCAACACTTGTATCATGCAACATGAAACAAAAAGAAGAGGAAAAGGAGAAAAAAATGAAAAGGAAAGCTAAGTAAAAAGAAATGAACACTAATCTACTTTCAAAAAAGTAAATCTATACTACTAACATGAAAAGGAAAGAGCATGTAATAGAAAAGAGCATGTATTAAATTACATGAAAAAATTACATAAAATAAATGGCTAAGTAGCCATGAAAAGAGAAAGATGACTTTCTTTTTATTTTCCTAAACTAATGAGCTAAGACAACCTAAAAGAAGAGAGGCTAAGAGAAGAGAGAAGGGTAAAATGAACATATAGGGTATTTATACATGTTTTAAAATCCTAATCCATTTTTTGGGAACTACCCAAACCACCCCTCTAGGAAGTGTGGTGGCCAAGTAACCATTAGTATTAGATAATCATCATTTAAATGTGCATGAAGTTTTAATGGCCTTTTAGCATGTGCATTAGCTCTAAGTTGTACATTAAGGTAGATGGATAGGTGGGGTCCTCCATAATCTATGCCATGAATTATTTCCATCTTCATTTGCTTATCTTCAGTCTTGTGCATGCATATATCTTCATGAAACCACTTGTATGTAAATTAAATTCCTACAAAATAAAATAGAATTTTCCAATTAAATTTTCACAAATTAAGATATGCATAAAATGACCATTTTGCTCCTATATGAAAATGAATATATGATGATTCGAGAATAATTTGAATTTTGGTTTAAACATGTTAAAACACCCAATATGTTCTTTTATTTAACTTAAATAGATTAAATATAGTGGTAAAAATATGCACATTTACATGCACATAAAATACCTCCACACCTATCTTTTTATTCATCCTCGAATAAACTAAAAACTAAGAAAAATCTGTTTTCGTAGAAAACACGATTGCATTGAGCGTATGCAACAAGCTGTTAAACCTCTCCGTGTCCCCAATCGGATGAGTGTTGTCTCCTGAGGGTTTTTAGCGGATACTACCCACAAAATCCAAATGCGGTATAAAAATATTTACCAAATGCTAGATTTATTTACAAAGAGATTAATGCAAGTTTTTGAAAATATTTACAAATGAAGAATTAAATTGACACAAATAAGTTAAATATATGTTTTGGTCATTATCTTGAAAATTTAAGTCATTTACTTGTCAAAATTTCCAACAAAAATCAAGTTATCATAACAAATAGACTATAGTTTAACTCGTTGTTTTGGTTGATAACACAATATAACTATGAAATGGATCCTTAGTCGAATATCAAAGTTTATCAAATTGGTATTTTTATTTCTTTTCAATAACAAGTTAAAATAGTGCTTGGATTTCAATTGCTTACCCTCTCTTATTTTTGAAAATTTTATTAATGTTAACCATATATACATATGCCTAACTCAAGTAAACTGAGGCCAGATATACCGCCCATGCACTGTCTTGCAAGCTTATGTGAGGGGAATACAGAGCGTGGCGAGTGAACACATGAGTGTGGACACCTATCGACTGTAGGCGTTGTTAATAAAAGAATTTTTGTATACATACATCTAGCTTAGATAAAGTGAGGCCAGATATACCGATCATGCACTGTCTTTCAGGCTTACGTGAGAAGGGTACAGAGCATGGCGAGTGTACACACAAGTGTGCACACATATCGAACATAGGAGTTTACACACACACAAACACACACACACAGACGAGTACTTTGGCACGTGCGATGCACATACGTAAAAGGAATTGGTGTTATAAAACAACGTTTGTAGGATTTGTTTAATCTTACAAAATGACTTGATTTGTATAAAATGTTGCATTTTTTATGTGGATACGTGCACAAATAAACCATTTATCAAAACATGATTGAGACAAAGTTATTTTGAAAAATAATTAATTGGGTAAAAGAGCAATCAACCATTACATCAATATACAGAGAAATATAGTAATATTAAAAAAATTAGCATTCTTAATAGTTTGGAACTGAAAAACTTGTATCGTCTCTATTTTGAAAACAATAAATCAGCCCGTTGATGTAAAAAGAAATTTTCTTTTCAACTATGAAGATCTTACCTCCCATGGTACTCCCTTCATAGTTAACGCTCATTTCTTGTTGAAGTGACGTGCACAAAGAAAAATAACAGTAAACTACTTTTTTCTCTAACAAGTACAAATATTAACATAGAGGAATTCATAAGTTTTTTTCCCACCAATTTGGTTTGAATATAACTTCCATTAAACATTAACTGTGCATCTAAAAACAATAATTGAAGGAGTAAGGACATTATAAAAGTTTAGGCTTCATCAAGTAATATATACTACACATGTTATACTTAAAAAAGCTTCAGAACTAATATTACAAATATGTTAGTATGGTTCATAAACAGATTCTTCAACAAATGATATCAAATTAAGTAAGCATAAGATCTTCAAACCAATAGATCAATGTGGCCATCGTAAGCATGTTTGTCACGGCCCGATTTTCCACTCCCAGAAAATCGCGTCATGAATTAAGAAAGAAAGGGATAGAAGAAGAAAAGAAAGAAGAGAAAGAAGAAACAACACAAGAATCTCAACAGCGGAACGAATAAATTATATTAATAACCAAAGTATTACATAGTATACATTAAATATCAGAGTTACACAGACATATACAACACATACTAGACAGTTATAAACACCTGTCTAGTTATTACATCTCAATCACAAACACAAACACTCAGAGATACCAACACAGCGGAATTTATAACTATACGCAGAAGCCTCCTGCTCCATTATGCTCCTTCACAATTCGTCAAAGCAATCCTGAATCCTAACCTGAATTCCCTTGGCTACTCATAAAAATTTGAGTACCCAAGAGTTATGGAAAAACAGAAATAACTCCGGGTCAGACATGGGTCTGGTGTGAGTAACAGGTTAAAGTTGCTTAACTTTGAAAAATCTTTGAAAAGAAAAGGTATCACGTAAGACTTCCCACACATAAACATGGAAAAGTTTTTACCTTACGCTAACCAAAACATTTGATAGGAAATCCGATGATATTATAATAGTGTCTAGGGTTTTCAAATAAATAAGAAATAGCCGAAATTGTTACATTCATTAAATTCCAGCTACTAGCCACAAAAGTGGGTAATACAATCAAAACCGTTGGCACTTATTGGATTTTGGATTCCATCAATGGCAGGGCTACTGGGGTACCGCCCGTCACAGTACATGGCCTAGATCACCGTACCGAGGATTACTCCCTTCATCCCCTGCAACACAAAGCCGGACCCGTTCCTTACTGAACAGTTCCAAACAAGACTACCCCGCAGTTGTGATCAGCAACCGCACCACTAAGCCGAAAATATAAAAGGGACCTCTAGACAGGGATAAATCTTGCTCTCAAGTGGGGGCTACCCACGAAGCTTTGCTGCACCTCCCCTGTTTTAGCCATTCCCGGTTGATGAGGCTTGAGGCTACGATTACCTTTATAGAACATATCACTTAGAATGCTCATCGTCCACCTGACGATGTTCTGAAAGCATTCAATCCATACAAGTTCGTTCCGGGTTCGAACGAAACCGAAGGCATTATCTCGTTACACTCGTATTGGAATCACCCTCAGAGTTAACGACAATAACCCTTGCACTTTAAATCTTCATCTCGAATCTATAAGCACTATTCCGTCAAACTCATTACGGAATCACCCACAGAGTTATACTGACGTATAGCCCTTACACCTCGAGTCTTCACTCGCTCCACTTAGGTTAACGACCTAACGTTATTTGGAATCGATGTGGTTTTCGGATATCCAAATATGGAAACCCGATCCCGGTCTCATCGAAAACCAAAGCGTGTCTTTTAAGGTCCAAGTTGTTTAAGTTTAAAACAATTCAATTCATTATCTAAATATACACAGATAGATAATTCACCACACAATAGATAATCAATATTATCATTACCAACAGATAATTCATATCATAATCAGATATCCATACTATCATCCAAAAGCAACCAATGCATACATATCACATACACTACTAATCTCATAACTGAGATTACAAACCATACCAATCAATACCAATCATCAAACATAAGCAACTATCTAATGATCATTCCATTCTATAATTAATTTAAAATGAATTAAATTAATTACTTAATCTCTAATTAATTTTGAAATAAATTAAATTAATTACTTCATCATTAAAATCCTGCTTATCTTAATCACCAATTGATTACAGATCAATTTATAAATCACCATCTAAATATTCATATTCACTTAATCATTAATGATTAACCATATCTAATTACAATAAGTAATTAGCATTGAATATTAATTATACCTTAATTAATCAATTCCAAATTACATCATTAATTAATTAATTAATGATTACATTTAATCAATCACTATATAAATTAATTACATAAGTAATTAATCTTCAATTTAAACCATATATATTAATCACCCATGATTAATATCCTTTTAGTAATTAACTATTTTAATTACTCCTCCCATAATTAATTACTCTTAATTAATTATTCTCATTAATCACTTGATTAATTTCAAAGTAATTTAAATCAAATTACTTCTATAGTAAATATCTTTAATTACATTTAGTAATTATTAACTAATTACTTCTCTAAGTAATTACAATCCATAAATTACATAAAGTAATTATCAATCAATCCTCAATGTTTAAATTAATTAATCTTAATTAATCTAAACTAATCACATTTAATTAAATTAATTACACCAAGTAATTAATTCATTAATTACTTTCATTAAGTAATTAAACTTAAATAATTGATTATTATTAAATTAATTGACCTGATTAATTGTCAAGAATTAATCACATTAACTAATTGTTAATTAATCTTAGGTTAATGACCTTCATTAACCTTTCTTAATTACATAATTAAGAAATTAACTTATAATTAATCATTATTAATTATTAATTAACTAATATTTAATTAAAATTTAATTAATGTCTAATTATTAATTAATTAAGTGTTAATTAAATCTTAATTATCATTAATCACTTGATTAAGTAAATCTTAATCATTAATTAAAACTTAATTAACCATCCTTAAATTATAGATTAATTAACATTAATTAATTAATCTCAAATCTTAATTAATTAACTTAAAAATTATTAATTACTTAATTAATCCTCCACATTATTAATTAAGTAAATAATTAATATTCCATTTAAATTATTAATTAATTTAAATGAAACCAATTATCTTAAGTTCAAAATTAAGAAACCTTCTTTCTTTATATAAAGTATTTAAACACTTTGTTCCCAAAGCAAAATTCAAATTTAAAAATTTCTTTTAAAATTCAAACTGAAACAAAAATTCAAATTTTCATTCAAGATTAAATCTTAAGAATTTAAAACTATTTTTACATTCCATCTTCATTTTCAAATGCAAATCATTATCTTAAAACAAGTTTAGATTTAAACCTTTATTTTTAAAAACTGAAGTTTGAATTTAAACTCCTGATTTAAATTAAATCAAACTCAGATTCATGTCCATACTTTACTTTCCAGATTTAAACTTGTTTTAAATTTCCAATTTGCATTTTAAAGTTTACTTTTAATATAAACAGAAAAACAGTAAACAATTTCCTGTTTAAATTTAACATCTTAAATTTGAATTCAAAAATGATTCAAAACTTCAGATTAAAATTATTGAATCATATCTAAGTTTCAGGTTAAAATTTCAAATTAAACTCCATCTTTAATTTGAAAATTTCCTTTTAAATCTAAAAACAGAAAACAGTTTCTGTTTTATTCTAAAACCCAGCTTGAATTTAAAAGCATTTTAAATTTAATTCAAAGATTTTAAACTTAAAACTTATTGAATGCAAATCCAACTTCAGATTCAAAGCTTAAATCCAGATTTTTGATTGCATCTATCCTCACTGTATATTTTTAATAACCTGGAAAACATAATACTGCAAATCCTAAAACTGAAGCACTGGAACAACCCGAGCTACCACTATCTTACTTCGAGTCATTTTATCCCCTGCTTCGAGTTATTTCCACATTCCCCCGAGACAATCTCGAGATCACAAAACCTGCAACTAAAACTGAACCACCATCATCACCAACCTGCACAACACTTCTGTGCACCCTCATCCAAACTCCGGCCATCTCTGGCCATCAACTCAGGACATCCTCCAACTACCAAAATCCCCTCATCAACACTCAATCACCAAATGCCCTTAATTCAACTTGAATTTAATTTCAAGTTAAAACTAAAACCTGGAACAGCACCTCCTTTCCAATGATCAACCTGTCAACGCAATCAACCCACTACTCCGGCCACCATCATCCTCGAAACTTCGGTGACATGCTCATCAACCCACAATCTATCCATACTCAAAGTATCCTTGAATTCGAATCATTGATGAGGTAGCAGTTCTAACATTTCTTAACCCCAGTAAAACTAGGGTTCAAACTGAAATTCCCAAATCTCATCTCAAAATTGAATTGCAAAACTACTTAATTATGAAGTTTGAATTTTTATCCTATATAAATTGTTGCTCTGCATAACTGATTCCCCAGGTTACAGACAAATTTGTTTAGTTTATATGATATTTTAAAGCTTATCCTATTTTAACATGAACAAGCTATGTCCAATTGTTTTAAATCATAGTAGCAACAAGCTACAGAAAACTCAGGGATCAATATGAGTTTGAAACTTGCAGAAACCCACATGCACAGCCATAAATTAGATTACAGGCAGATATTTATATGTATAACATTCAAAGAAATCTCATATGGATCTATATGCAATTCATAAAACATATACACAATTAAATTCATCAGATAAGCAAGCAATGAAATCCTACTAAACTTACTTAGATTAGGTGTTACTCACATGTTTAAATTGCAGAGCCATTTCCAGATTTTAGCATGCAGAAAGAACTTGATTTTTTTTTTTTGAATCATGCAGAGCATAGTTGTATGAATGCAGGCCTCTTGTTAATGCTTTCTACTCTTTTGTTTATACATGCTTCCAATTTGAATGCAGATGCAAATCCCCCCTCAGGTTTTAAAGAAAGTGAATGCAGGCTTGATTTGATGCATGCAGAATCTTCTAGCCTTTCCAGATGAATGCATGTTTAAAATTGGTAATGCATGCAGGCTTTCAAACTTGATGAAGATTGAACAGAGCTTTTGTTTTCATATGCAAGAACATGCAGGTCTTCTTTGTTTGAAAATGATACGCAGAGCTTTTGTTTGAAAAGAGAAGCTACAAGCTTGTTTTGGAAATGATGTTTCCAGTTTGAAATGAATGTTTGCTTCATGTTGATGCAGGCAGTAATTTTGGGAAAGAGGAGTTACAGGTTTGAAAATGAATGCAGATTGTATATTGGAATGCACACTTCTGATTATAGATGTGAGAATGAAGTTTTGGTTTTCTTTTTAAGGAATGAGAAAAAAATATGAATGAAGAGCAAGATGGAATGAATGTAGATTTTCAGAAAATGAATTAAAAGAAAATGAAAAAGAAATATTGACATTTGTCATTTTAAATTGTGATAAGTCTACACATGTTAATCCTAGGCTTTAATATATGTACACTTGTCTTATGATTAATAAACATGTTTAATTAAAGTTAATAAAGTATTAAGATTTGTCAATTAATTCTTATACATAATTATGTATTAAATAATCTCTAAAGAAAAAGTAAAGCATTATTATTATAAATAAAATGATATACAAGTTTATCATTTGAAAAGAAACTTTTAAAACAAATTTATAAAAGAGCTTGTAACATATTTTAATATATAACTTGAATTAAAATGAATTTTAAACTAATTAAAACATTTATCTTACATATTAAAAATCATATAGTATTTTATTAAATGTTTTTGAAAAGCTTAAATTGAAAATAAATCACAATTCCTATTTTTAAAACATTAAAAAGATGCTATACTATTTTAAATTAAATAACTTGTCTATTTAAAATATATACAAAAACATATACATTATTAAATAGAAAACAGATTTATTAACTCATTAAAAATAATTTCACAAATTAAATATTTAAATAAAGAAGATTATTAAATCAAATCAAATTTATTAACAAAATTCATCAATTCAATTTAAATTTAAACCCATATTATTAAATTTAAATTGTCTAAAATTCCGGGATATTACAATCCTTCCCCCTTAAAAGAATTTCGTCCCCGAAATTTAAAACAAAGGCAATTTAATAATCTATTTACAGATTTAATTTTAAAACACAGCATATGTTAATCATATGCCAACAACCAAAGCAACCAATTCACACAATCAAAACAAATCTAGTTATCCAAAAGAATTTTGGATAAAACTTTCACGAGTTTCCCCGGTATATATATATCGGGATACTCGCTCTATAGAATCGAATCAATCAATACTATTAAGCTATAGAGCTTCTAACAACAATTCTATACAGAATATCAGACTACAAACGAGTCTGACTCAACAAACAAAACCATCCTAAACTAGTGGTTCTACAACCAGAAATATCAAACACGTACTCCCTCAGAGATACGTGAAACATACTGAATCCCAGTTATCCTAACTGGCAATCCAACTCTAGAAATCCAAACACTGATCTAACCAAAACATAGAAGAAACCAAAACACTACGGAGCTAGCTTCCCAAAACTTATAGCTCCTTGAATCAGAGAAAAACTTATCCCAAATCCCAATATCCGATTCCAGAATCCAAATTCTCCGTCTCTTATCCATAAAAACTCTTCGGACGATCCTGGGCTACCAACATCCTTCCTGATCAGCTTAACTCTTGTTGATGCCTCAAGAAATATACTGGATCAAAACAATCCAATGATCCTCAAGATCACTCAAAAACCAAGAACACACGCCCTGCTTCTTAACAACAGAAGACAGAACAAACTTCTCCTCATCCGGAACAGAAACATTCCCAAACTGCTTCCGCTGCACAACTCTGATCCGAAACAGAAGAAAATGCTGACTAAGAGCACAAGCACAGACCAGACAACCCAGCACAGAAATATGGTTCCACGTATCCATAAAAGAAAACTCAGATGTGTTCTCCCAATCTGAGTTACTCCACCAACTTCTATCTCAAGGAACCATCTATCTACTAACTGAACCACTAGTTCCATCCTGGAAAGAAAACTCGATCTCCAGATGCAGACAAACTTCTGACTTCCTGGAAGAAACCCGGACAATCTCCAACAATCCAAAGAACAAACTATCGCAAGTCACTTTTGCGATCAACTCAGCCTAAATCCAAAGAAAACTGCTCTCTCTTTACCAAACAGAACAGCTTATGCTGGCTTAGCCAACTTACACGAGAAAAAGACCTACTCTGCTGCTTCTGAACTCCACTTCAGAAAAACTGCCCAGCCAGAAGACTCCTTACCAACTCAGAAGACTCAGCTAAACTCAGCCACATCATCGAGCAGACTCACCTCTTACTCTTGTTCCAAAGAAACATCTTCGGAAATATCCATAGTCACTGCATCTCATCACGCAGCTACAACTTCCTGAGATATCAAGATATCTTTACTCACTGGCTTCTGCCCTACCGACAGATCCAAACTCAACTCATCCAACTCTGCATTTCAAAGATGAACTCCGAACCTTTATAGGTTTCCTTCAGAGATCAATGAAATCTCTACACACTGCATAACTCACTTGAGACGGTATTAGGTCTACAGTCTCAACAAATACACTTCCAACCTCATCCATCAAACACCAACCAATTTTAGTCGTGTTACACACACTTCTACCTCATCTACCTTTATAACTTATATTGGAAAAACCCGAACAGGTAAACCAACAAATAGGTAGAACCATAAATATATATATATATATAATAAAAATACAAGTACGCTCTCTCAAGATAGACACCACTACAGAGCCTAGGTATTCACTCAACCTAACGCTCCCTAAAGAAAGACACACTTCAGAGCCTAGGTATTCACTCAACCTACAGCTCTGATACCAGCTGTCACGGCCCGATTTTCCACTCCCAGAAAATCGCGTCATGAATTAAGAAAGAAAGGGATAGAAGAAGAAAAGAAAGAAGAGAAAGAAGAAACAACACAAGAATCTCAACAGCGGAACGAATAAATTATATTAATAATCAAAGTATTACATAGTATACATTAAATATCAGAGTTACACAGACATATACAACACATACTAGACAGTTATAAACACCTGTCTAGTTATTACATCTCAATCACAAACACAAACACTCAGAGATACCAACACAGCGGAATTTATAACTATACGCAGAAGCCTCCTGCTCCATTATGCTCCTTCACAATTCGTCAAAGCAATCCTGAATCCTAACCTGAATTCCCTTGGCTACTCATAAAAATTTGAGTACCCAAGAGTTATGGAAAAACAGAAATAACTCCGGGTCAGACATGGGTCTGGTGTGAGTAACAGGTTAAAGTTGCTTAACTTTGAAAAATCTTTGAAAAGAAAAGGTATCACGTAAGACTTCCCACACATAAACATGGAAAAGTTTTTACCTTACGCTAACCAAAACATTTGATAGGAAATCCGATGATATTATAATAGTGTCTAGGGTTTTCAAATAAATAAGAAATAGCCGAAATTGTTACATTCATTAAATTCCAGCTACTAGCCACAAAAGTGGGTAATACAATCAAAACCGTTGGCACTTATTGGATTTTGGATTCCATCAATGGCAGGGCTACTGGGGTACCGCCCGTCACAGTACGTGGCCTAGATCACCGTACCGAGGATTACTCCCTTCATCCCCTGCAACACAAAGCCGGACCCGTTCCTTACTGAACAGTTCCAAACAAGACTACCCCGCAGTTGTGATCAGCAACCGCACCACTAAGCCGAAAATATAAAAGGGACCTCTAGACAGGGATAAATCTTGCTCTCAAGTGGGGGCTACCCACGAAGCTTTGCTGCACCTCCCCTGTTTTAGCCATTCCCGGTTGATGAGGCTTGAGGCTACGATTACCTTTATAGAACATATCACTTAGAATGCTCATCGTCCACCTGACGATGTTCTGAAAGCATTCAATCCATACAAGTTCGTTCCGGGTTCGAACGAAACCGAAGGCATTATCTCGTTACACTCGTATTGGAATCACCCTCAGAGTTAACGACAATAACCCTTGCACTTTAAATCTTCATCTCGAATCTATAAGCACTATTCCGTCAAACTCATTACGGAATCACCCACAGAGTTATACTGACGTATAGCCCTTACACCTCGAGTCTTCACTCGCTCCACTTAGGTTAACGACCTAACGTTATTTGGAATCGATGTGGTTTTCGGATATCCAAATATGGAAACCCGATCCCGGTCTCATCGAAAACCAAAGCGTGTCTTTTAAGGTCCAAGTTGTTTAAGTTTAAAACAATTCAATTCATTATCTAAATATACACAGATAGATAATTCACCACACAATAGATAATCAATATTATCATTACCAACAGATAATTCATATCATAATCAGATATCCATACTATCATCCAAAAGCAACCAATGCATACATATCACATACACTACTAATCTCATAACTGAGATTACAAACCATACCAATCAATACCAATCATCAAACATAAGCAACTATCTAATGATCATTCCATTCTATAATTAATTTAAAATGAATTAAATTAATTACTTAATCTCTAATTAATTTTGAAATAAATTAAATTAATTACTTCATCATTAAAATCCTGCTTATCTTAATCACCAATTGATTACAGATCAATTTATAAATCACCATCTAAATATTCATATTCACTTAATCATTAATGATTAACCATATCTAATTACAATAAGTAATTAGCATTGAATATTAATTATACCTTAATTAATCAATTCCAAATTACATCATTAATTAATTAATTAATGATTACATTTAATCAATCACTATATAAATTAATTACATAAGTAATTAATCTTCAATTTAAACCATATATATTAATCACCCATGATTAATATCCTTTTAGTAATTAACTATTTTAATTACTCCTCCCATAATTAATTACTCTTAATTAATTATTCTCATTAATCACTTGATTAATTTCAAAGTAATTTAAATCAAATTACTTCTATAGTAAATATCTTTAATTACATTTAGTAATTATTAACTAATTACTTCTCTAAGTAATTACAATCCATAAATTACATAAAGTAATTATCAATCAATCCTCAATGTTTAAATTAATTAATCTTAATTAATCTAAACTAATCACATTTAATTAAATTAATTACACCAAGTAATTAATTCATTAATTACTTTCATTAAGTAATTAAACTTAAATAATTGATTATTATTAAATTAATTGACCTGATTAATTGTCAAGAATTAATCACATTAACTAATTGTTAATTAATCTTAGGTTAATGACCTTCATTAACCTTTCTTAATTACATAATTAAGAAATTAACTTATAATTAATCATTATTAATTATTAATTAACTAATATTTAATTAAAATTTAATTAATGTCTAATTATTAATTAATTAAGTGTTAATTAAATCTTAATTATCATTAATCACTTGATTAAGTAAATCTTAATCATTAATTAAAACTTAATTAACCATCCTTAAATTATAGATTAATTAACATTAATTAATTAATCTCAAATCTTAATTAATTAACTTAAAAATTATTAATTACTTAATTAATCCTCCACATTATTAATTAAGTAAATAATTAATATTCCATTTAAATTATTAATTAATTTAAATGAAACCAATTATCTTAAGTTCAAAATTAAGAAACCTTCTTTCTTTATATAAAGTATTTAAACACTTTGTTCCCAAAGCAAAATTCAAATTTAAAAATTTCTTTTAAAATTCAAACTGAAACAAAAATTCAAATTTTCATTCAAGATTAAATCTTAAGAATTTAAAACTATTTTTACATTCCATCTTCATTTTCAAATGCAAATCATTATCTTAAAACAAGTTTAGATTTAAACCTTTATTTTTAAAAACTGAAGTTTGAATTTAAACTCCTGATTTAAATTAAATCAAACTCAGATTCATGTCCATACTTTACTTTCCAGATTTAAACTTGTTTTAAATTTCCAATTTGCATTTTAAAGTTTACTTTTAATATAAACAGAAAAACAGTAAACAATTTCCTGTTTAAATTTAACATCTTAAATTTGAATTCAAAAATGATTCAAAACTTCAGATTAAAATTATTGAATCATATCTAAGTTTCAGGTTAAAATTTCAAATTAAACTCCATCTTTAATTTGAAAATTTCCTTTTAAATCTAAAAACAGAAAACAGTTTCTGTTTTATTCTAAAACCCAGCTTGAATTTAAAAGCATTTTAAATTTAATTCAAAGATTTTAAACTTAAAACTTATTGAATGCAAATCCAACTTCAGATTCAAAGCTTAAATCCAGATTTTTGATTGCATCTATCCTCACTGTATATTTTTAATAACCTGGAAAACATAATACTGCAAATCCTAAAACTGAAGCACTGGAACAACCCGAGCTACCACTATCTTACTTCGAGTCATTTTATCCCCTGCTTCGAGTTATTTCCACATTCCCCCGAGACAATCTCGAGATCACAAAACCTGCAACTAAAACTGAACCACCATCATCACCAACCTGCACAACACTTCTGTGCACCCTCATCCAAACTCCGGCCATCTCTGGCCATCAACTCAGGACATCCTCCAACTACCAAAATCCCCTCATCAACACTCAATCACCAAATGCCCTTAATTCAACTTGAATTTAATTTCAAGTTAAAACTAAAACCTGGAACAGCACCTCCTTTCCAATGATCAACCTGTCAACGCAATCAACCCACTACTCCGGCCACCATCATCCTCGAAACTTCGGTGACATGCTCATCAACCCACAATCTATCCATACTCAAAGTATCCTTGAATTCGAATCATTGATGAGGTAGCAGTTCTAACATTTCTTAACCCCAGTAAAACTAGGGTTCAAACTGAAATTCCCAAATCTCATCTCAAAATTGAATTGCAAAACTACTTAATTATGAAGTTTGAATTTTTATCCTATATAAATTGTTGCTCTGCATAACTGATTCCCCAGGTTACAGACAAATTTGTTTAGTTTATATGATATTTTAAAGCTTATCCTATTTTAACATGAACAAGCTATGTCCAATTGTTTTAAATCATAGTAGCAACAAGCTACAGAAAACTCAGGGATCAATATGAGTTTGAAACTTGCAGAAACCCACATGCACAGCCATAAATTAGATTACAGGCAGATATTTATATGTATAACATTCAAAGAAATCTCATATGGATCTATATGCAATTCATAAAACATATACACAATTAAATTCATCAGATAAGCAAGCAATGAAATCCTACTAAACTTACTTAGATTAGGTGTTACTCACATGTTTAAATTGCAGAGCCATTTCCAGATTTTAGCATGCAGAAAGAACTTGATTTTTTTTTTTTTGAATCATGCAGAGCATAGTTGTATGAATGCAGGCCTCTTGTTAATGCTTTCTACTCTTTTGTTTATACATGCTTCCAATTTGAATGCAGATGCAAATCCCCCCTCAGGTTTTAAAGAAAGTGAATGCAGGCTTGATTTGATGCATGCAGAATCTTCTAGCCTTTCCAGATGAATGCATGTTTAAAATTGGTAATGCATGCAGGCTTTCAAACTTGATGAAGATTGAACAGAGCTTTTGTTTTCATATGCAAGAACATGCAGGTCTTCTTTGTTTGAAAATGATACGCAGAGCTTTTGTTTGAAAAGAGAAGCTACAAGCTTGTTTTGGAAATGATGTTTCCAGTTTGAAATGCATGTTTGCTTCATGTTGATGCAGGCAGTAATTTTGGGAAAGAGGAGTTACAGGTTTGAAAATGAATGCAGATTGTATATTGGAATGCACACTTCTGATTATAGATGTGAGAATGAAGTTTTGGTTTTCTTTTTAAGGAATGAGAAAAAAATATGAATGAAGAGCAAGATGGAATGAATGTAGATTTTCAGAAAATGAATTAAAAGAAAATGAAAAAGAAATATTGACATTTGTCATTTTAAATTGTGATAAGTCTACACATGTTAATCCTAGGCTTTAATATATGTACACTTGTCTTATGATTAATAAACATGTTTAATTAAAGTTAATAAAGTATTAAGCTTTGTCAATTAATTCTTATACATAATTATGTATTAAATAATCTCTAAAGAAAAAGTAAAGCATTATTATTATAAATAAAATGATATACAAGTTTATCATTTGAAAAGAAACTTTTAAAACAAATTTATAAAAGAGCTTGTAACATATTTTAATATATAACTTGAATTAAAATGAATTTTAAACTAATTAAAACATTTATCTTACATATTAAAAATCATATAGTATTTTATTAAATGTTTTTGAAAAGCTTAAATTGAAAATAAATCACAATTCCTATTTTTAAAACATTAAAAAGATGCTATACTATTTTAAATTAAATAACTTGTCTATTTAAAATATATACAAAAACATATACATTATTAAATAGAAAACAGATTTATTAACTCATTAAAAATAATTTCACAAATTAAATATTTAAATAAAGAAGATTATTAAATCAAATCAAATTTATTAACAAAATTCATCAATTCAATTTAAATTTAAACCCATATTATTAAATTTAAATTGTCTAAAATTCCGGGATATTACAATGTTAGCTTGAAGCCTAGTTGTAGATGCTTTCTTGCTTCATGCATGGATTTACAAGCCGATCTCATGATGACTCTATAAACTCAGTCCCAAAATAAATGAGCAAAAAATAATAAATAGATCAAGCTAGACTTCTCTTCCCTTCAACTCCAAAAACTGTAATGAGACAATTCTGTTGCACAATAAAAGATCACAACATGAGATTATTAAAACTCGGATAATTAAAGAGATCTTGATAAAATATTGCTTCTTTTGGTTCATAAAAAAACCAAGAATATTAATTTATTAGAAAAGAACCTATAGCCTTGGAGTCTGCAACAAGTGCTATCGCAGCAAGTCCACATTGAGATGGAATGCATGCAATGCTGAAAATGGTTCGGTTCACAAACGCCAGATCTCACAACTTATAATATATATAACCTTTTTTGTTTCAATATATTCCTTTGCGTCACCTATTCCATCTAGCTTATAGCAGTTTTGTTGATTAACTTAATTGACTACATCTCATATACCAACAATTAGGTGATAGAAAAAATGGCATGAGTTATTTTCTTGCGTAAATATTGTCATAAAGTAATTCGAATAGTAAAAAAAGGGCCAACGAAGAGGATAATAATACCATGTTATTGTAGTCATATGATGTTATCTTCATGTTTACATGGGACCTGTAAATTATAATGTATGGCTTCCTGTTTAAAGGGACAACTAACATTATTTACAGACTTTATTTAGAGGAAAATCTTTATAAATCCTTTTTTTCTTGTTTAAATGGAAGTGACACCGGGGTATATGACACTCAAGAGAGGTAGTGAAAACAGTCAAATCGATTTAGTTTTATGAATATCAAGGACAATGCAGAAAAAAGACTAAAAGATAGAATTCTCTGTTATGATGCAACTGTATTTATTGGAGGTAAGCGATATTTACAAAACATGCTCATACAAACCCAGAAGCATTAACTAAAGATGAAGTGAATGAGATGCTGAAGGGCAATAAGAAACCTAATGATAAATCTGGAGTGTGGGTTCTCTTTTCTACTTTTGTTACTTTACTATTTGAAATTGCCACTTGGAATATATTTAAACTGCAACCAGTATCTTGTTTTATGATATGTCTGTTAGCCAGATAGTGCAATGTATTTATAGATTCTAACACTAATAAATATAAGAAGGAAAATGATTGAAGGTAAACTTCGAAATACTGAAGTTACTTTCACATAGGAGTTAACTCTTATTTTGTTTTAAGTTTCCTACCTAAAATCAACTAAACTGTTCCAAGTTGTTGAAAGATTGTGTACATGAAGTTGGATCAAATTTGCAGTTGTAACAACTGTTTTTCTTACAACCAATCATTGCTTACTTACCGTTTCAAATAACTTTGCATTACTACATTAACGGCACCACATTAAGCTATATGTAATATACATGTTAAGTTTTTGACATGTGTCACTCAGGGTTTGCAGAGCTTAATGAGTTTTTTGATAGACGTCTAAATTTAGTTTAAATGGGACTGTGACTTTAAGTGAATGGAAACTATTGTACTCTCTTGCCAAATACGTCTGTACATATGTTCTTTGCTCGGCTACATAACAGTGGAGGAACATCAAAAGTCAGTAATGATCCTTTTAATCATATGAAAAGTCCATAAAATCTAAATCAAGCCTTCTGTGGCTCAAATTCTAAAGACGATAAGATATAACCCTTTTTTTAAACAAAATTCCGATCTTATAAGAACAATACCAAGATGACTAAACTTAAAGAATCATTTAACCATGACTATCCTATAAGAATGCTAAGAACATAATTAAAAAGATTTTGAAAGAAACTTGACAATTTTCATAGATTTATATTCTACGAACATGTACACTTTCTATTTATTCGCCAAACACATAACACTAATAATTTATTTGTTTAAAATGTCATTTGGAAACACACAAAAACCAATTAATTCAACAATAGAAGAAAATATGAAGTTTGAAGTTTAACTTACAGCGTCAAGCAACTAGAACCTTCTTTTCTTTTGCAACAGATTTGATGTTCTGTAAACCTAAAAGAGAATTAAAACAATGCAATCATTCTAAATGAAAGAAATTTTAGATTTTAACAAAAAACAGACCATGCATGCTTATCATATCTTATACCTTCATCCTCCATATGCCATTGCTTACTTCAGGGTGTAAGCTATTGCTAACAATGCCACCTATTTATCATATAACAGTTGCAGTAAATTAACTTCTTTAGTTATGTTGCTGGTAGTAAAACTTAGCTTCTCTATTAACCTCTATAGGAAAGGTATGATTAACTATCCAGTAAGGAGTAAAAAATATGTTTATGACCACCATAAGTTTCCAAATAACTTTATGGATACACATATCCAAAAAAATTCAAGTGCAATATTCAAAGATGGAAAAAGGAAGAATTGTATTTACTAACAGTACCATAAGATAACATATTAACCTGAAAATAATTTTTGGCTTACAGTAGCATACCTAATATTCAATAACTCTTTCTTGTATAACATGACATCGTTCTTAACATTGGAATATCAAAGGAAAAAATTAATAATTTAGTATAAATAATAAGTTCTATGAAATGGCATCAACTCTCTCACTAAATGAGAGCTATTGTTCGTAAAGGCAAATTGCAATGCATCATGGGAAATTGTAAAACTTATTTCACTTTGTAGTGTATAATGGGAATTACATTACTTGAGGCAAGAAATTTTATAAGCTAAGTATATATGCACGCCCAGGTGGGCCTACTCTAATTACAGCATGCATTGGTAATTTTCTTGACATCATCCGATTATGGAAGCATAAGTTATAGCACATTAACGCAAAGATAGGCAAGCTAAAAATCAGCTCGTACTCGACACAATGAAAGACACAGATATCGTATTTATGTTAATTGTTACATTACTAATAGACTTAAATAGAGTTCATGCTCATGAAAAAGTACTACATCAGTACCAATTAGTTCAGATCAAAATAACAACAAAATAAGTGCACAGAAAAATATGCAATCTTTTCAAATAACTTTTGTTCAACGTAAATTGCACAGCTTTTGTTGGAAGCTACAAATTATTTTTTCTATATATGATTTGCATTTCCTTAAGTTTACAACATACGCACGCACAGACGGGGTTTGAAGATTTACATAAAGAGAGCATTTATACTACAGTTATTTTCAGCCATGGCTATAATGTAGGACCTCAAATCATGTAGCATACTGTCGCATACTGTAACAGATGATAGAACAAAAAAATTATTCATAAGAACCATAAAGTTGGCAGATGTGAGCTATGCCTAAAGGCGAGGCCAACTGAGCTCAGCACCCAAGATCTTTCACCTGAGTACCAAGACAGTGATTCATCAAGCTGAAGTAGTAAAGAATATAGTAAGGGAGAAGATAAGCCCTTCGCACCCTAAATATAAAGTGGTTCTTTGGAATCAGAATAGTTGTATACAATATTTATTGGGCAATATTCATGGATTTACTGCCAACAGAACAATTAACAACAATACAGTCGGTTTTAGAAGGTCGTACACGGAAAAATTGATCAACACATCATTATGAATATGATCAATAGATCATTTCATAGACTATAAATAATAACTGCATATTTAGCATAATTAATTTAAAACAACTTGATAATGTAACATGAAAAATAAAATAGAAAAATTAACTAACAGTTGGAGTTTATTTGTTCTCCAACTTGAACTTTTTGACAAAAAGTTAACAGAGTTAACACTTACGCTACCATGGTCTAGCATTGCATAGATTAAATATTTTAAATTATACTAAAGAATTAAAGAGAAATAAACATATTTGTCAAAATCATATATTTTTACAAAACTTTTAAGAAATAATTCATATACTGTCACTTTTCCAACAATGCCTTTTGCCAATTCGACAAATTTAACATTGGTACTTGAATCAAAGCATCAAACACAACGTAAATACAAACCATTTAACGCATTGTACCTTTTCTATGTCAATCATCAAGCCTGCTTATTCTGTAACTAATTATTTTTCTCCATTCTGTTAAAAAAACATAAAACAAAAATATACCATTGAATAACTTGTTACATTAATATGATATAACTTAATGTAAAGTGCAATTGACCATGGCCACATAAATCATAACATATTTAATGCAAACAAATTAATGACTATTAACTTAGAGACATGTTTAGGAAAATACAAATATTAAGAAATTGTTTCCAAAGTAAATAAGCCTATTAATTAACAAACACAATCGTTAGTAATTACCTCACATAGAACGCTACGATAAAACCTTACATAGAAATTATTTTCTTCTCCTCAAACCTACATCTATAGAAGACAGAAACACAATGACAAAATAATTTACACAGTTCATATTGTTGTGGATATATAACTATATATAGTTATTTTATCAACTGCATTTTATCCAAAGTATGATGAACTAAACAGTCAATATATTCCAACTTTAGTAATCTTAGCCATGGGTTTTACAGTAATTATACATATACAGTTAAAATTCATGTTCTACGGTTAAATTTCTTACAGTAATTTTCCTAATATAACAGTAAATCCCAAGAAAAAAATGAAAATTACATTTACATCAAGATAACAGCGGAACGTGTACGGTCCAACCTTATGCATCTAAATAGAAACACATAAATCTATTATTTTATTTATTGACTGAAGTCTTAAACGTTGAAGAAAAAATGTACATACATAAGGTAGTATGTGTACATGCCTTAAGACTTGTTAATACTGGTGATGCCTTTTATGCATTTTTAAAGATAAATTTAAAAAAATTACTATGACGTTAGATGTATAATTAATTGATTAAAATACAAATTATGTTAAGATGAAACTAATTATATAAATATAAATGAGATCAATTAAAAATATGCATTTTGAAGTAGTAGCAACAGTCAATGCAAAATCACAATTAACACAACATATGATCTAATATAAGTAGAAACAGTCGATGCAAAATCAAATTGTAAAGGCTAATGAAATAAAATGCACAAAATTATTTATTAGCTTACATACAATACATAAGTAGAAACAGTCGATGCAAAATCACAATTAACACAACATATGATCGAATCGGACCAACAAATAAAATAGTAAAATGCACCTAATATAACAACCAACTAAATATATTATATAGTTAATTGGTTCATTTTGAATATGAGAATGCAGTTGTACAAATGTTGCTGAAATTAGATTCCAAAGGATACTGAAATAAAATTCCAAAATCAGTAAAATGATCTAGTATAAGAAAAGGAGGCTAAAAAGTCTAAACTGCTTCTAAATCAAAGTAAGATTGAGTAACAAACGATAAAAAACAATGTAAGTTCAGCTGATAATCGTACAAAAATTGGAGAAGTATTGAAGTAATGCTGGCTTATGGGAGTAGACTGACTGTGGAGAAGATGGTGAATCTGGAGCCAAACAGAACTAATCATAGGTCAGTCTTGGGAGAAGGCATTTGGGGAAGATAATGGATCGTGAGTTGAGTTGGATGTGGGTGTAGAGCAACGTTAGTTTACAGCGAGTTTAGGATCTGGCTTTTTAGGTTTATTTATTCTTGGAGAGGATGATGCGAGACTTTTAAGGTTTTTTAGTTTAGGGGAGGACGAAGTGAGAAGGGTTGAATGTGATGAGAAGCAGATGCGAAAGAAAACGATCCGATATGAACAACGTGTGAAAGAAAAGAAATAAAACGGCATTTTGGGTATTTCAAAAAGACACCGTGAAAATCAGTTCATTGAGTTTTCATTATTAGTAGTAAAGATATGTACAAATGTTTTTTTTTACTTATATATATATATTTTTTTTAAAAAGAGAGTTTTGCAAAAGCATCTTAGCACTATTTAACTTAGAAGATAAAAAAAAGTTATATCCTTTACTTTATGCAACTACTTTTTTAAAAACGTTTTTGAATTAGAATATATTTCATAATTATCTCCATGAATCTTCCTATATACTACTTAAACCATCGTTATTTTGTAATCAAACCTTATTTTTACTTTTGTTAAGACACATAAATTTTCAAAAATTTAATTTAATTAACTAAAACCATATATTTATCATATAGTGTTTCTTTAAAAATAAATCAAAATGCTTAAATATTTTTTTTCTGAGATTTAAAAAAAATTGGAAAGAAAATGTAAAAATAAACCATGAAAAATTAGAAATGAAGATGAGCTCCCCCCACACTTGATTTTGACTGTGTCCCCACAGTCAACCCAATTGAAAGGAGAAAAATAAATCAAAAATAAAACCTATATTTACATAAAAAAGATTATTATTTACAAGACATCAGAATGTACGCCATTAAAGAGTAAATGAACCGGTCTTCCAAAGACCGATTCATTTGTCTCGTCAAGTATACAAGACATAATTTAAGCTTGAAAATCCAACTACAAAATATGTCAAAGTTGAATGTGGATTTGGAAAAATGAACGTCGTTATGATTTTCGGGGTTGATAAAACGATCGATTGAAGTTCGAGTTTATTTTCACTAAATTGAAATCCAAGTTTGTCATTGAAAGATTCTTCAGAATTATTGATTTCAAAGTCAAAATTGTGATTTAAATCTTCCCCTTCAGAATTTGACAACTCGTTTTCAAAAAGTCCAAAGTAATCGTGTTCGTTAAATTCGTCTTCCATTGTTGGATTATCAACAACTTCATTCAATGTATCAATTTCAAAATTCAAAGTTGTGTTCAAATTTCCAAAATCGGAAAAAAGAAGATCGAATTTTAAATCGAGTTTCTCACCCTCAAAAGAATTGAAATCTGACACAATTAACGTTTTTTCAACAACTTCATTGAAATTGTCATTTTCGATTTCAAAATTTGTTATTTGAAAATCATCGATTTTGGTAAAAGATGGATTATCGTTTGACTCGTCACACGTTGGGATTAGATTTTGTTGTTCGCGTAATTTTTTGTATGTTTCAATCAACAAATTCATGTGATCATCGTAAATTTCGTTCATTTGTTCAACAAAATCCAATTTATAACTTGAGGATTTTTTATTTGGACTTGTTGAGAACAAGAATCTTCAATTTGGATAAACAGTATATTATCATTTGATTCTTCACATGTTGGGATTTGATTTTGTTTCTCACAAAAAATTTTGTACGTCTCACACAACAAATCTTCGTAATCTTTGTCCATTTTCTCAACTAAATCAAATTCATGATTATTAGATTGAGAACTTTCAATTTGAATTTGTTGAGAACAAAAATTATCAATTACGCCAAAATTAAAATCATTCCCATTGCCAAAATCATTTGAAAAGTGATTCACATTTCCATTGTGATTTTGAAATTTATTTTAGGGTTCGAAATTGTTTTGGTATGGGTTATAATCAAAATCATTTGAATTTTGAAGTGAATTCAAATTTTGATTATTTTGAAAACTTTGGCTTGAATTGTTGCACAGATATGATTTACCATTAAATTGAATTGTTTGTTCAAGTAAAGATTCAATTTTTGCAATACACCTTTCAAGAGTTGAGGGTTGTTCATTATTTTGAAAATTTTATGTGAAATTATATGGATTATATTGATTTTCAAAACTATCATAAAATTCATGTGAATATGAAAATTCAGGCATTTTCAAGAATGTTCTTGGTTTTTTCTTTATAAAGGAAAAGTATTTACAAATAGAATTAATTATTTTCAAAAGGGAAGATTAATTTTTGTTTTTGTTATTGGACTTCCATTTTTTTTGTTTTTGAAACGTTTTTTTTTTTGGATTTTAGTTTTTCTAAAAAAATTCAAAAGAAAGGATATAAAAATGGAGTTAAGGAATATTTACAGTTTTTGTTTTTGTTTTGCATTTTGAAATTTTTGTGTTTTTTTTAAATATGCATGAACTAATGCAACTAAATGAATGCAAGGGTTTAATTACAAATTATCTATCCTAACCCAAAATTATATAATCACACATTGTCTTAAATCAACAAGATAGTTCTTAGCCAGGTAACGGGCAGGATTTATCGTTGCACCACGAATCACCGTAGCAATGCAGTTGAAGGTTTAAGTAACTTCAAAGAAACAATTCAGTATAATATTTACGAATCATCGTAATATTTATAACTAATTATTTCTCTACCGTAGCCTAGGCACCAAAAAGGTAAATTATTCAAAGATGACAACTTGTCAATATACAATTAAGCGTTATTAATGTCTAACCAATATTATTAATCAAAATTCTAGGATGAAATGCAAAGCAGAATTTAAACGTTTATTAACAATGCAACTACAAATGGATTTTTGGTTTTGTTTATGGTATTTGAATTTTTTTTTGAAATATATAAATGCAAATGCAAGCAATCGGCAATGCAGCTAAAATAAAACTAAAATGAAAGCAGCAATTTTTTTTATAAGCAAGTAATTTATTTTTGGCAGCAGTTCTTCCCCTTCTGAAATTCTTCTTTGGTACCTGAAATAAAAACAAAATATATACACTATTTTTTTTTTTTTTGAAAAAAAGGTTAAGACAAAAAAAAACTAAAATCAAACCACACAAAACAAATTGAGCAATTTTTTTAACAGAAAGGTAAGAAACTAAAAACAATTTACTCTAATACCACTTAACCAAAGCAAATCAAATTCGAAGAACCTTTTTTTAAGAGAGAAAAGAATGGTAAATAAAAAAAACAAAACAAAACAAATTCAACAAGCTCGTCCCAAACTAATCCACTTTAAAACTAACTCAACAACACAATTTTTTTTTAAATAAAACAAAACAAACAAACTAAACTACAATAAAAGAAAACAAATTAAAACATTAAAACAATTAAACCTGAACTGCCACACTCCACAGTAAACAAATTATTTTAGTATCTATAAGCTTGGCCCACTAAACACGAATTATCAAAGTGAAATAACAGAGCAATCAACTTCACAATTAAAACCTCATCAACGTATTTCTCATTTAAACTTCATAATCGAACTGCAGCTTATTTTCCAATCAATTTCGCACATTACCAGTCAAAACCAAATCATGAAATACCAGAGAAATCAAAACCCCATCGATCCATACTCCATCCTCGAATTCAATTCCAACCCTAAATCAATTTGCGGCAGTGGGAATTCGTGGAGATTGTTTGATGTGGAGTGAAAGGCGATTGGATTACGGTGGTGCTCGTCATCTTGGATTTGGCGATTGAATTTCGAACCAAGGTTTTGTTGGAATTCCTAAAACAAACAAAGTGAATGATAACAAACATAAGTCCCACATCGCCTAATATACTAAGAAAGCCAAGTATATTAATAGCTTTCTCAAGTGGAGGTTGGGGGCCTGAGGCTCCCAAATGTATGTTTCGTTGTGAGGAGGGAGATCATCCGACCGAACCGGGCCAGGCCGGGCTCGGGTATGGGTACGGGTCTAAAATGATCATTCTTTTTACTAGGCCATTGTTTAACGGTTTTGGGCTTCGTCTGAAACTGGGCTGGGCCTGAAATTTGAAGAGAAGCGGGCGGGTGAAGACGGACGTGGGGTTTTTGCCTGAGGAGATGCGATTGTTCATAAGCGGACGCGAACAGTAGCGGGTGCGACCCGTTAGAAGCAAACATGTGCGGCCAAACGCAAGCGGGTGCGACCCAACTGAAGCGGTACAGGCGAAACAGTACCAGGCGGTACGAGCGGGTGCGAAACAGTAGCAGGCTGGCGCGACCCGTTAACGAACAGCAGCGACCAAAAGGCAACGGGTGCGACCCGTCAAGCGGACGCGACTGTTTGAAGGGATGCGGACGAACTTATAAATAGGAGAGAATACTGATCACATTCTCATCCAATTCCAATCTAATTTCTTCTGCTTCTTTGCTCTACTGCTCGATATTCCATGTATATATCACAGAATTGACATGCTCATTACAATCTCGTGCAGATTACGTCTGTTGTATCTTAGGAGAATTTTGAAATAAAATTCTTAAGGAAATTGTTACGACAAGCCTCGGACGGAATTTCCTATATATACTGGTTAGATTCTATGTAATCTTTCCGTTTATAAGTTGTACTGTTTCTTATAATAGTATAACGTTATTGTTGTAATTTGTTTACAACGTAACATATAGTTACAATTATCTAATACAGAATTCCAGCGCAGTGGAATTCTAATTGATAAACTTGTGCGACGAGTTTATTGTAGCGTGCTATCTCTTTTGGTACACTAGACATAATCCGGTTAGAATTCTAGTCTGATTGTATACTTATATACATTATTCTATATTCTATCCATTATTCTGGTTATATTATTCATTCAAAATAGTATTAACGCTGTTGTTGTTATTTATTTACAATATTCATATTGTTATAATAATTACTACAGAATTCCAGTGTAGTGGAAATCTGAGTTATAAACTTATGCGACGAGTTTATAATAGATTATTCTCTGTTTTGGTACACTAGCCAACTAACAGGTTTCAATTAAGGATGTTTGGCGGAGGTCGCTCTGTTGAGCGGCGATTGCGAGTTGATGTAAGAAATGGTTTTGGGTTTCGTTCGAGTACGAGACTGGTTTTTTTTTATTGCACGTCGCTGTGTCACAGAAAGGTGTTAGAGGAGGTTATGATTGGTTTTTTGGGCAGTGGAAGGTTTGGGTTGTGAATTAGTGATGTTCAACTGCGTTTCGGCAATTAGAGCAGGCGATTGCTGTAGAGTGCGTAAGTGGGTTCGAGGAGTTTTCGCTTGTCTGATGAGGAAGTTGTGGTGGTGGTGAATTGGGGCGGTAGTGGTTCTGGTGGGGTAGGCGAAGTTCTGTTGATGATGGTTTGGAGCTTATGGTGAAAATGAGGAGTATATTGCAATCTTGGTCTAGATCAGTATAAAATGTTTGGCAGTTTGAAAATAATTGAAGATTGAAGGTGTGAAGGGGTATTGTTTGAAGGAAGAAATGTTGTGTGTGGTGCAGTGAAGGTATGTGCATTTTGTTTTGGAGTTTTGATCAATAGAAATATGGTGTTTGTCGTGATAGAGGCAAGTTGTGGTATAGGAAGTTTGTATTCAGACAGAGGTGGTTGAAATGTGCAAGATATATAGCATGGAGTTGTATGAGGGATGCATTTGAAGTGTTTTTTATGTCAATAAAAATGTATTGGTGGTGATGATGTTGTACTGGAGCTGCAAGTGTATGGGAAGGGGAAGCAAGCAGTTGCAGCAGTGAATGGTAGTTAACATATGTAGAGAGGCAGTGATTGGTTGAAGTTTTGAAGAATGGTTATCATTATACTGTGTTTTGTTGAGAAGTGCATAGTTTTGTTGAAGATAATGGGGGCTTTTGGTGATTATGGCAATCGGAGTTTGATTTTGGTGAAGTGTGAGGTAGGGGGATGTAGTTTATGAAGTTGCTTTTGATGATTGGGGGGAAGTTGTAGCAATATTAGCTGAAGGGTTTGCAGGTGGAGATTGGTCGAGGTTATAGCAGTAATTGATGTGAAGAATTGATGATGTTGTTGATGTAGGGGAAGGCGGATTGTATGTAGATGGTATTGTGGTATGGTGGTGCAACAGTGGCTATGTAAAGAAGGCAGAAGTGAAGAAGACAGCAGTATCAGGGATGTGCACAGAATATTGGATATGCACAGTGATGGAAGTAGTGATGATTTCAGGGATTGTGCAGTTTGTTTATGGTCAGTGGGATGTAGAAATTTAGTTGTATGGGTGGGTTGTTAGGTTTGAAGCAGAGGGGAGTGGTGGTGACTGAAGTTGACTGTTGCAGTGGTTATGTACAACGGTAGTTTGGTATGGATGTAGATGCTGTTGATTCGTAGATGAAAGTGCACAGTTTATTGACTGTTGTCTGGGGGATGAACTGAATTGAAGAGGAGTGCTCCAGTGACAAAGAAAAGTCTGTTTTGCGATGAAGTGGATGAACTTTGTATGATGTGTTGTATGGAGGTGGAGATTGTTGTTAATCGACAAGATTTCTATCAGATTAGAAATTTGCCAAAAAAAATTCAAATTAAGTTTACCGCAAGCACACGACATACTATTAGAGTACGTGGCGAGTACGGGTCGATCCGTAGGGAATTGTTGATTTTAAATTTTTAATCAATCAAATTAACCAAAGATCTAGAGGGTGATTAGCTAAAAAGATGAGAGAAATGACAAAAAGAAAGTAATGAAAATATGAGAGCATAAAGACAATTTAGAGGTAATTTCCACTCTCTAGATCATGTTGTTCAACACATATGAAATCATGATATCTCTTTTATGGTCATTAGTGTTCTAATTGATGTGCTTATCATAAGTATGGCATATTTGTGCTATTGATTAGCCAACATAAGCCATCAAACTATAACACACCCCTTAAACCACTTACTAGCTTTCATGAAACTTGACAATGAAAATAAAAATGAAATCTATTTTTAAGTATGACCTATTAACTATTGATTAAAACATAGACCATCAAATTTTAATTTCAAATCACTTTCTTATGCCATAATCATATTTTGATGATCATACATTTGTGTTAGTGATTGTTTAAGCATAGCCTATTTGGTGTCAACAATATAGGCTATCAAATTCAAAACAAAAATAACAAATAAAACCACTTCTATCATCATCATTAAGCATAAAAAGAGAGCTTGAATTAACAAATGGTTGAACCTACACAATTAAAGAGCTTGAATTTACCATTACGGATTGTGATTTGTCATCCGTCCACTTGTACGAAACATTGTCCTCTTCGTCGGTCCTCTCCAAGGCATGTGTGGCCTTGAACAGCTCGGCCATAATGGGCTCGCGGTTGTATCTCGCGGTCTGAAAATATATAAATATTATTGCTAATCTGATTATAAAATATTGTAATAAAATGTAAACACAGTTTATAAATTTAATTACCAGCTCTCTCTTATGTTCCTGAAAGGATTTGAAGCCACCACGGTGCAATGCAGGATTTTTATTCCTGTTTGCCCGGTTCCGCGCAGATAGCTCCTACAAATTAAGATAAATTATCACGTATATATCTTGCAAGATTTATATTAGATTTAAATAACAAAGCAAACATATGTTACTTACTTTTACTGCCGGACTGTCCCAAAGCTGAAGAAAATCATTCCATACACCCTCGCCCATTCAGTTTGGCTTTTTCTCTGAATTTTTGGCCTTGGACAGTGTATCCCTGTAATTTTTTCTCATTCGTTTGTTCCAGTGATTTAAAAAAATGTCAAAGTCATCAGGGTCGACGCAGACTGCAGCCTGTAAATTTTAAGTTATAAAGATTATATTAATTTACAACTGAAATTCAAACTACTACTTACAAGTAAATCCGCTTGTATGGCGTTCTTGACATGAGGGGGGATGTCGTCCCAACGAGGCCAACAACCATGCATCCGGCTCTGAAAAGCCTTCCTCGAAACCTGTAAAATATAATCTGATGGCTCCACCTCAAAGCCACTGCAAAAGTTATGATATACATGTTTAGTGGATTTTAAAACTTATACTTTAAATAAAATTGATACTTACCCAGCACTTCTAGGAACAACTTTTGCAATCGGACGTAAGTTCGGTGCAGTGCCACTACCACCTGCACCGGAAGATGGGGATGGCTTGCCACCACCACCTCCACTCCGTCTCCTGCCAGACATATCTACTATAGAAAAACAATATCATCACAGAACAATTATACAAATTCACTACTACATATCATGTTTCAATCACTTTTACAGAAACAATTATAAAAATTTACTAGTACAAAACATGGATAAAAATTATATAAATAATCATCACAGAACCATAATAGAAATTCACTACTACATAACATGTTTCAATATTCACTTTCACAGAACAATTATAAAATTTACTAGTACAAAACATGGATAAAAATTAACTAAATGATCATCACAGAACAATTACAGAAATTTACTATTACATCGAATGTTTCAATCACTATCACATAACAATTATATCAATAACGATCAGTCTTCATCGTTTTCTGATTCAGATCCAGTCTCGTATTCTATCTCATTTTCTTCGGTACTTTCAAATGCATCAAATAGGACGTTCGATTCATCGTAAAAATTGAACATAATGTTAGTTATAATGTAAAAATTAACTGGCATTTTGTATAATGCTAGTATAACTGGCATTTTGTATAATGTAAAAATTGAACATAATGTTAGTTATAATTAGCATTGTACTTCAGTCTAATTTTCATTCAAAGTTTGTCCTTTAATCCAAAATTCAAATTTGGTGTCCTACAGTCTAAATTTTTTCTGAAGTTCGTCCTTGTGCCTAATTCCTTCTTTAATTAATTAGTTATAGAATAATATAGTAATGTCATGTAATATTTATTTGTATTAAATTTTGCATTGCAGGAAAAATTTATACAAGCACGTGCGTAGTTGCTTCAGCATTCGAGACGGGTGCAGTTAACCACTTATATATGGAGCATCATGAAGCATTTCATTCTTCTGGTGGTTCTAGAGCCGATGATGAGTCATGAGGTGCGATTTGCAGTTCTTTGAGTGATGTTGATGTTGATTTATGAGAATGTGGTGTTTGACATTGATTTGTGTGGTTGATTTGTGTGTTTGATTAGTGGAGCTTATGTTGGATTTATATGTTGTACATTGATGTTGGATGTAAATATTGCCATTGGAAATGGACGAAATTCGTGTTCTGTATACCGACAGCATTTTCGACCGTTCGCGACGGCTACGAGCAGTCGGAAATCCATGTCTCTCTTGTAGTTGAAGCTTTCTGCCACTCCATGCATTTTCCATACATACATAAGGGTAAATATTTCTTCCGACTAAGGTTTATGGGCTTGGATTAGGCTGGGTTTAGGCACGGATAACAAAATTTGATCTTTATCTGATGTTGAACCGCTATTGCTACTTTTCATCAAGAATAGATGCAGGTTACAAAATGGTAACCATTGAAGAAAATACTCCGTAAATGAGGTTAAAAGAAACAAAATAAAATAAAAACATGGAGAAGTAACGCCAATCAAAACCATCCCTCGGCAGATAGATGGAGATATAAGCCTATATTACCTGATACAACGCTTTGTATTATAAAATATACGCGAACATTTTAAGTATACTGGACACCAAAAATGCAGTAAAGATATTTGTTATATTCCAAACAAGTAGTAAATTATTACCTTTTATTTTAGTTTAAGGATAAGACTAAGTGATGGTTATATGGTATCTATGTAAAATAGTTCTATTTATAGAAGATATTCCTTATGCATCCATCTGTTCTGTGTGTACTGTACTGTCATAAAATGACAAGCTATGTTCATGCGTTTCACATGATAAACCGATTTTAGCTTCAACAATAGTGAGAACCCATAAAGGAAGAATGAATTTACTAAAAGCATCAACAAATTGCATGGTTCCATTAAAGACACCAACCAAATTTTTTAAATGAGATCAGCAGTACAGTAAAACAACACATAAAAGTTGCTAAGCAAAGCATGTACGAACCAAAGTTTTTTTTAACCTTCACGTACTTAACACAGACAATAAATACTGACACTAAATTAAGTAGAAGAATAACGATATACAGATAAGTTAGGAAGAGGTCGACCATATTCACGCTACGCTACGTACAACTTTTATATCCCTGATTCCAATATCTCACGTCAAAAGACTGGGTCTGAACCAGGCACAAGCTATCAAGTTCCCAGGAGCATCATCAATATCTGGTACACATGTAGGGTGCTCTTCCTCGCAATCATATATTATCAGGCCTGGAGCAATAGTGTGCTCGTCAAATATGCCTAAAAACTCTGGAATGTAAATAGAATTTTGTTTACAACCAGGATACTTGCTTGCAGCGAGAGAGAAGGTAGTATCCAGGCCCATAAACAAACTTCTGTCACCTAAGCATTTTAGCTCTACCAACATAACCTGCTGCTGCCCAAACTCCAGTTTGAATACCTTGCAGGTGCTATAGTCGAGGTCAAATACAACAACTAACAAAAGATCTCCATCTGACTCCACCAAGTAAGTCTCCAGGAATTGCAATGGACTCAACCCTAAGGAGACGAGCTTACAAATACTTGGGTTATCACCAAATTCACAAACAAATACATCAGAGCCCAAAGCAAGGAAGAGCTTTCCCCTATAGCAACAGATGTGAACATGACCACGCCTGTCAATTTCAGGATGCTGCATCTCCCTCCAACCACTAGATCCTACTTTACAATAAAAAATCCTTCCATAGTAGTAAACTACCGCAAAACAGTCAGGTAACGACTCGCCGGGATCTGAAGTCAAGCCGAAACCAAATTTGTGCCTCTGGATATCATACTTGCTCTTACAGTACTTCACAAAACGAAGTTTTGGAAGATTGGTTCTGGAATCGGTGAGGGGGTTAACTAGCGAACCGGATTTAGTATGCAGATTAAGCAAAAACAACCAACCATGAGAAGTCCTGATAAAAACATGTTCTTTGTCTAGGTATGATGATAGCATTAATGCTGGTCCTGACAGTTCAGGGATCTCGGTAAATTTGTTGCCGTTAAAACAGAACTGGTAGAATTTTGAGCAATTGACTGACGATGCAATCAACCAAGGGAGTTGCGCATGCTTTGGAGCTGCCGACCGCCAAGCCTTGCAAATCGATCGGAATCGTGTGTAATCAGGTGCGAATGTTAATTTCTTTGAGATAAGCTCCAGTTCATCCAAGGGTAAAGCCATCGATAGAGCTTGATTCTTTCTTTGACAAAAATATATAAAATAAAAATTGGATTTTTAGGTATTTTGGGGATGACGGTGGAGGCTGGCAGGGGGGCGGATGCATTTTATATATATATTTACGCACATGTTCAGATGGACGGACCCTATGTCATAATTTGCAATTGCTTTACCAGTATAATTAACGGCCCATTTATATTACTAACCTTTTTACTTGTAAACTTACAACCGGTAAAAACTAACACTGCATAGTTTGAATAAAAACTGATACGCTTTTATAAACTCAACCCCTTTCTTATCTTATTTAAACAGATAAAAAAGTTACAGCCAAAACCAGTAGCTAAATCTAAATTTTCTTTCAGATCCTTAAACTCAAGTATTAAATATTTTTTTTTTAAATAAATCATTTAGAAGAAGAAAGTATTTTTCTAAAAGAACCCAAAGCGACATTTATGATTTAATTGAAACAAATATGAACTTATTTCTTTAGACCTACGTCCCAGTCAACTTTTATTTTCACACCAAAGTGCCAATCTATATACAGCAATATTGTAAATATATTTTGCTGAACAGAATTATTTCTGAGCCCACTTGAAAATTGGGCTATGGGAGATTGTCCAATCTGTCCGGCCCAAGAGATGGCTTTAATGGAAACTCAATCTTTATTAGGATAAAAAATTTTGTTTCAAAATATTTAGTTACATTCATGGATAATATTCAACACTATAGATGGTGAGAAACTAAATTCATTATAGCTTCAATCTTTCCATATATTAATTAAGCAAAATACATTTTTATATTAGGTTTACTGTTTGACACTACCAGCTTTATGACTTGTTGTAACGACCCGGGATTTTTGACATCCCGAGTTGTGAATACTAATATTTAGTATTCAATAGTACAGTATTTTAATCAACGAAGGTCCCCGTTAAAACAACAATTGATAATAATATACAATTTTTCAAACCAATATAATTTTAAATTTCCAGATTTTAATAGGAGATTGATTAAGTAAAAATTGCTTACATATATGTATATATATGTATGAATGTATTCAGGACAACAAAAATAATATATATGTATATTTTGAAAAGAATAGGGAATCGATTAATTGAAAATTTCTTATGTATACGATTTTACATACAAGAACAATAGAATTTATATGCACGAGTAAAAGCACGTGAATATATTTATGTGCATATATATTTGGATTGGTTGGTAGCATTAACATGCAACCAACACTGCATCTGCATCAGGACCACGTGGCTCAATTTGGTACGTTCGTTTCGTTTAGTACGAAGAAAAAAATATGTACAAATTTGATGGTCCTTACCAACAATTCATTTATTTACAATCTACAAAACATTAGATTACCCAACGCAAACCACTACTGTATTTTTCGAGGACAAATTTTTGATTTAGGATTCGAAAAACAAACATTTCTGAACAAGGTAATTTTTCAAAACTAATTATGAAAATACCAATATTTTTATATATAGTTTGCGCATTTACTTAATTCACAAACTAAACTTAAAAATAGAATGAGCACTGTGTTTGCACATTCCAACATTAGCTCTTTAAATTTGATAGGCGTGATCAAAACCTTATTTTTAATAAAAAAAACCTACAAAGAACGGTTAAGTTTTTTTAGTTAGTTCGACAACATTTTAGATAAAATTTTATTCACAACTTATATTACATAAAAAATTGCATACTTGATGTATATTACTCAAACTTGTAACTATATAACTATGTGAACCTTATTTTTGCAAAGAGAATAATTCAATTGAATTATTAAACCAACCACTTTGACTAAAACAAAGAAACAGATTTAGAGAACAATGTTAATCTGCTCACTCGGTGATTAAAAACTAACATGCTCCATCTGACCCACCCACTCACTTAATTGCGCTCTAATTTGACCCATTGGTCAGAATAAATTACAAATTGAAGACGTCAAACAACAAAATTATATTTCTAGTTTGAAGCCAAAAAATGAATTTCCTGAAGCTTTGTAAGCATGCTTACAATTCAATATAAAAGTGCAAAATCATGAACAGTTTAAGTCTATATGTGCATGATTGGCAGCTGCTTATATGCAGAATTGTTAATTCTACTGTTTGACATTTAGAAATGCTAAATATCAAATAGCTCTATCTAACACCAAATCTCATTTATATCCTCAAATCAAATATTAATACATTACATTATACTTGCATGTAAAAGCAAATCACATATTGATTGCCAGTGTAAATTTAATACAATTAGCTCACTGAATCACATACGTCTCCAATAAAACTAATTTATGCATTAACACCTCTCTAGTGTCTCTAATAAAAAAGATTAAAATTTTGATATCTTACATTACACACACACACATACAAACACACACACACAAAACAAAATGTGGGTTTCGAACATGAGATTTGTTGGCCAACAGTTGCTTTTGCTGTTCCAAGCAAATCGATTCAAGCACCACACAATCCCCCCTTTTCCAATTAATGTACTACTTTTTATTTATTTCGTTTGTTGCCTTAGTTCTTTCCTTCTTCTCATAATTATACAACACTTCGCATCGTGCATCGGTATACATGTTTTATTCAAAGTAATTTGTCCCACATCATCAAAAATATATTAATTATTGTTGTACATAAGCCAATAGATGAAGAAAGAAGTTGTTCCAATAACATCTAATTGAGTTGAGATGATGTCATGAAATTTAATAATGCGGCCCATGAATAGATGACATGCAAACGTGAAGACGAATAATTTTAGCTACTATGGAGATGTAAAGGGCATTTTAGAAAATTCAAAAAGACACGGTTGAAACCTATTCATGGAATTCTCGTTATTAATAGTATATATATATATATAATTTGGAAACAAATTCATAACAAATAAATATATGTGAAAAAGCAAAAAGAAAATATATATTTTAAATAGAATGATTTTGAGCTTATGAGCAATATAGTATATTTTAAATAAAATAGTTTAAAATTGAGCTTTTCTAAAATGAAAATATATATATACACATTGGTTAGGAAGAGGGTATATATATAGATATAACTTCAAAAGGAAGGATTTATAGTATTTATAAATAAATAAATATTTTATGCTATAAACTAAAATGGTATATATAAAAACCATATAAGTAACAGAAGGAAAACTATATATATAGTTTATTGAAAAGTAATATATTTATTAAAAAGTACTATCTTATGTTGTCAACAAGTTGGCTACATACGTCGGAGGTGATGTAACTTTTGAAGAAATGGAACACCTCAAACTTTTTATTCTTTCCGAAATTTCGGTGTTTATTGAAGAAGGCAAGTCTAATGATTTTGTTTTGTCGAGATCACTACTGGAGAACTTGCAAGAATCTACTTTACAAGTGGATGATCTTCTTGATCTGTATGCATACGATCAAATTGAAACTTAGGTCAGCTTTTCTGCTTCCAACTAAGAAATTCATACCCATATTAAAGTGAATGTTGCCACGTATTTTTTCTAAATCAAGTACAACACCAACACTCGAGCAACAGTCGTTTGATTCACCATCGATATGTAACTTCCAGATATGCTTGGGAGATTCAGTGGTTTCGGGCAAGTCCTCTAGTATAGTAAAATCAACTATGAAATTTGCTAGGACTTGTCCTTGAATAGCTCGCCTTGGAGTGTATATAATGTCAAACTGACTCAATTCAATATTCCACTTGAGTAACCTTCCAGACGTCTCAGGCCGCGTGAGGACCCGTCGTAACGGCTGGTCAATGTAAAAGGAGATAGGATGAGCTTGGAAATATGGGCGAAACTTCCTTGAAGCAATAACAAGACAATAAGCCAACTTCTCTAGCTTTAGATAGTTTCTCTCGGCCCTAGTCAATGTTTGCTTATGTAATATACCAGCCGTTGTATCCGATCTTCCTCCCGAATTAGAGCAGCACCGATTGCGTTTTCTAAAATCGCCAAATAGATGTACAATCTCTCGTGATCAATAGGCTTTGACAGAATGGTGGTGTAAGAGATGTTGAACTAGTGCTCGGAATATGCCCTCACATTTTGTAGTCCATTCTTCCCTTTTCTGATCAGATCGAAGAAGGGAATGCATTTACCGGTGGATTTTGAAATGAACCTACTTAGTGCTGCTACTTTCCCGTTAAGGCTCCGGACTTGCTTTATAGTTTTCGAAGTCTCAAGATTTCTAATCGCCCAGATCTCTTTGGGACTGGATTCATTTCCTCGAGTGTTGACGATAAACCTAAGGAATTTTCCGAATGTGACCCCAAAGTGGCATTTCAATGGGTTGAGATTCATTCTATACTCTCGGAGGATATTAAATATTGATTCTAGGTCTTTGATATGATCAGTGGAGAATCGTGACTTTACCAGCATATCATCCACATATACTTCCATAGTTTTTCTGATCTGATTAGCAAACATTCAATTGACTAATCGTTGATAAGTTTCCCGTCATTCTTGAGTTTGAAAGGCATGACTTTGTAGCCATAAAGTTCTAGATCGGTTACGAATCTGGTATGCTCCTGGTCAGGTAAGTGCATCGGTATCTGATTGTATCCAGAATATGCATCTACAAAGGATAATAGTTCATGTCCAGCCGTTGAGTCTACAAGCTGATCGATTCGTGTAAGTGGGAAACTGTCTTTAGGGCACGCTTTATTCAAGTCTGAGTAATCGACACATGTTCTCCATTTCTCGTTTGGCTTTCGGACAAGTATAGGATTAGACACCCATTCTGGGTATAATGCATCTCAAATAAATCCATTCGATTTAAGCTTCTCTACCTCTTCCTTAAGGGCGACAGATCTCTTTGAATCCATACCATGCCTATTTTGTTTGACCGGGACGTGCCATGGATCAATATTAATGTGTGGCTTGCGATGTCCAGGGAGATTCAACACATGTCAGAATGTGTCCAAGCAAACACGTCAAGGTTTGCTTAGATAAATTCAACCAATTCTTTTGAATTTGTTGGTTTAGCTAAGATCCAATCTTTATTAATTTAGCATCGTCGTCATCATCGATCGGGACATCGACCGTCAGTTCGGCTGGGGAAGGTTGACTGTCTTTACTTTCATCTTCACTTTCGGCGTCTCTCGGGTCAAGATCCCTTGGGAGTTGGTTGTTGTGCATGGGCCTAGGCCCAGGCGTTAGTTGTCAATTCTCTTTAAACCGAATGCAAAGAGATTCCTCTACGCCCTTTCCTTTTTCCATTTGCTGCGCCTCTCATAGCTCAGCAACATAACAGGTTCTCCCAGCAGCCTGGTCTCTTTGAACAACTCCAATTCCATTGTCGATAGGGAATTTCAAAGTTAAACACCACGAGACGATAGCAGCCCTGAATTTAGCAAGGGTCGATCATCCCAAGAAAGCATTGCACGACGAGTCTATGTCTAACACAACAAACTACAATATCCGAACCCTCCGGCGTTCTCCAACTCCCAACTCCATTGATAATTCTACCACTCCAGTGGATATAGTTGCGCTCCCATTGAAGCCATGAATACGAGATTGACAAGGTTTCAAATCTTTAGTTTCCATCTTCATTTGGTCATAGGCTCGCTTAAACAATATATTCACAGAACTTCCACTGTCGACTAAGATCCTTTTCATCCATGCAGGACCTACTTGAGCTGATATGACAAGTGGATCAATAGTTGGGCTTTCAACCCTGTCAGCGTCTTTGTCTCGAAACACGATGCCATCAGTCATCGTTTTCTGTTGTTTGGCCGGAGCTCCTTCTTCCAAAATACTGCAACACTCAAAGTCCACATGTCTAATAGAACTGGCGTATGACTCCATTTCCTTCCAGCTACAGTCTGTTGGATGAGGACCACCACCGACAGTATTTATCACCAACCTCCCGCTGGTATGAGCGGATTCCTCCTGTCTCGCTTGATTAGATATACGATTTTGATTTGATGGGCCCGCACCTCCAAACTGCGACGTCCGCACAAACTGCTCCAGTTTCCTTTCATGTATCAACTTCTCAATGATATCTTGTAAATGATGGCACTCATTTGTGTTATTGCCGTAACTATCGTGGAATCTACAAAACTTTCCTGTTTGGATTTGTTTCTCTGACGATGGTTTCAGGGCAAGTTTATTATGTTGAAAGGTATTACAAAACTTTCCTGGTCGTAGCGACATATTCAAAGGAGTATAATTATCAAACATGGGAGCCCTACGTGGTGGACTACGATTCAGAACTTGTTTCTTATTTTGATCTCAGTTACTTCTCTGCTAATTCTGCTTATTTCGTATATTTAATTGCACTTTTCTAGAAATCTCTCCGGTTTGGTTAACAGCCACATTACTCTGTATTCCTTCCACACTGGGCCCCGCATCATCTTTTTTCCTAGACTATTTTGCAACCTCCCTTCTCAAGAATTTGGCTACCTCAGAATAGAAATGGTCCAATGATGCAGGGGGTTTTCTTTCCAACCAGTTGCCTAATTCTGAATCAAGATCAATCCCCTTAGTTAGTACCATCAGAATGAGTTATCATTGGGATTGCTGATCTCAACATATGCAGCATGAAATCTCTCCAAATAACGTCTTAGTGTCTCTCCAGGAGCTTGAGTGACACTAGATAGAATATTTACATCTTTTGGCCTTGCAACAAGCATGTGAAACTGGGAAACAAACTTCGTCGCTAACTTGTCCAAACATGAGATAAAATGGGGTGGTAAACAAGTAAACCACATAGTCGCTATACTCCCCTAAGGATATTGGAAAACTTTGACACTTAAGCATCATCAGCTCGTGCAGCATCCATAGAACATTCGTACTTCAAAATGTGCTGGTTGGGATTAGAATTCCCTTCATACATAGGTGGAGGTGGCATTTTGAAACACCGAGGTGGTTCAACATGAAGTATGTCATTAGTAAAAGGAGTATGACTCTGGGTGATTTCCCAGTCGTCATTAGTGAGGCCTTGACTTTCTCGGATCATCTGTCGAATCATTGTCGGGATGTCTGGTATTTTGATATTTTGATGATGCTGGGCCAAGGTGTGGTCGGGTTCCAAAATGCGAGTAGGGACCGGTCGCTGTTGACAGTCCGTATCTCGCCTTCTTGGTTCTAAGTTTTCTGGAACATAAGGTTCGGGAGTGTATTCATGTTTACGATAGATCGGATCTGTCCGATTTCAGGCATCAGCTCTTGGTTCAGTAGCAGTGGTGGTAGTGCAGTTGTCTGTGGCATAATATGGAATAGTGCCTCCTCGAGAGGAGGGTACAGTTTGATGGCTAGTTGACGAAGTTGCCCAAGGCGAAGTGCATGCTAATGTCCAGTGGCTTGAGTATAACTCCCATTTAGTAGTGGACGTGTGAATCTACGATGATAGTCTGATGAGGCTGAACTCTCAGTAGATGAATAGGAAGTCTGATCCCTCCGGGATCTCCTACGCCTTTGACGATTCAGTCGATTGGTCAATTCTGCGTTAGCATACAGTTGTTGAGTCAGTTGATGTTGACTTTGTGTCATCTCTTACATTAACATCTAAAACTCTTTTCTGGTGACAGGGCCTTGTGGATCTGATGATCTGGCAGCATTCTGATCAGTCGAAGGTAGTTTTGCAGGATTTTGTCTGCTATGTCATTTTGGATCTATAGTAGTTGATGTGGTCCTTGTGTTAACCACGGTGGATAGCGAAGCTCTTTCTTAGAATTGATGAAAATCTAAATAGGATAGAAGAACTTTGAACTTAGATCTGGATCTGCTTCTTAGATTTTTGCATTCCGATATCGATAGTAGAATCGAATGAACGGGAGAAAAAACTAGGTTTTTTTCTCAGTGAAAGCACCAAAGTTTTGTACCAAAATTGGACGCAACACTCTTCAGAAGTATTTGAAGAGATAAAAAGAAGAAAATAAATGAAAAAAGAGGATTATCTAAAAAACACTTCAAAAACAAATAAGAAAAATACGCAGAAATACAGGGATTTAGAGTGGTTTGGCGTATGACCTACGTCCACTATGAAATTGATGATTTTATTAACTTTTGTTTGCTGGTTACAACGGATTACATTAACGAAATCCAAATACCATAGTAATCTTTGAGTACAATAATGATTTTAGCAGAGTATGGACGTAGAAGAATCAAAATCCCCTTTCTGTAGGCTCTAGGGTGCTATTTATAGGCGTAGGTTATAAATATCTTGCTCAAATATCAAAAGACCTCTTCTGGCATGTGAGCGAGCCCACACGATCGATTCCACGTGATTTGCGCTCGGTCTATGATCAATATGAATGAGTTTTGTATCAGTCAAGATTTTTTCCAATCGAGTCGAAATTGAGCTTGAACATTGTCGATGATGCACGCAAGCTCTTATGAAAATTTCATAGCATTTGGACTTGTAGATTGTAAGTTATGATCGATGCAAGTTCGGTTTTTTCATATGCTGTCTAGTTCGTATCGATACACTTCGTATCGATCTATTCGAATCGCTCTTGGGTACGTGCCTGCAAGTTGATATGGCGCTAACTCTTCGGATCGATCCACTTTTCATGCTGAGTGATCGAGTCTCCCCTATGCATGCGCCTTGTTCGTATCGATTAGAACTGTCTTATTCGTACCGATAGCCATTGCACTGTTTGTATCAATATTCTTTGCTTAGTTCGTATCGGTAGGTTTCATCTCACTTTGCACCAATTGTGCATGCTCCATTTCATGTCGGTGGGAGGTGTATATTTCGTATCGATCGATGGTCGATCGATACGAAGTGTGTCTAAGATAGATCGATACGACATAGACTTCCGTGTCGTTTACCAATGGATACGAAGTAGACGACGATTGATTGATATAAACAAGAGATAAAATAATCGATGTGAAGTAGTATGAAGAAGGATGGATACAAAATAGGTGGATTTGGATCGATACGAAGTAGGCTCACTTGCCGCTGATCGATTCGAAACTGTGTACAGTTGATGAATACGAACCGTCGAAGCTTGATGGATACGAAGAGTGCAGTTATCCTGATCGATACGAAGATGAATGCATCCAATGGATTCGAACCAGAATGATACAAAGAAGGACTTCTTCTGGTTGCTTGATGGATGTGAACAAGAGGATTGCTTGAATTGTATCGATCATATGAACATACGAATTCGGATTGACTTGGAATTCGGAACGTTGACTTTCATGACATTGTTTGTCTCGTCATATCAATGATATGCATGTAATTGTGCATATATTTACATCCATATTTTATCTCTTTTTATTTAAATAATCATCATATTTGGGCATTTTAACATGTTTAAAACCAAAATTCAATTATTTCCAACCATCATATTTTCATCTTCATTCAGGGGCAAAACAGTCATTTTTGTGCATGTGTCAATGTAAGAGTTTTTACTTGGACATTTTTTGATAATTTTTATAGGAATTTGGATGCATATGGAAGAGGCTTATATGAAGATATATGCATGCACAAATCAATACAAAGGAAAGAAGAGGGAAATAATTCAAGCCATGAACATGGAGGACCCGACCCACTTACCTAAAAGTACAATTTGGAGCTAATGGACAACTAAGTGGAGGTTAAAGCTTCATGCAAAACAAATGATGGATTAATTAGTGGATAATGGTTACTTGGTGACCACACTTCCTAAAGGGCAATTTAGGAAGCTCCCTAAAAATAGAATTAAGGTTTTATGCATGCATAAATAGCCCTCTTATGTACATGAAAAGATCATCTTCTACTCTTTCATTTACTTAGGAAATTAAGAATTAAAGTGTAAGCTCAATGTTCTATGAAATAATAATGGCTTCCAAGCCCCTTTCTTCTCTCTTTTCTACATGCTTTTCTTTGTTTTATTGTTAATGTTTATTTCAATGCTCTCTTTTTCCTTATGTTCATAGCTTAGATTTACATTTATGCAAGTAGTTAGTAGCTAATCTCTTTGCTTTCTTAGCTTATTTTCTATTTTCTTTTCTTTTTAATGTTGAAACTTACTTGTGTTGCTTCAATGCCATAAATGAGAAGCTAAACCCCTTCAATTTAGGGGTGATGAAGCTCTCTAACTTTATGTAATTTCAACATTTTACGATTTACGATCTCATTTGGTTTATGCTTCATGAAGTGGATTTTGATGCAAGTTTATACAAGTGGGTTTGATAGCTTATATTGCTTATGCAAATGAGCTATTCTTATTCAACATAAACACAAGTTGCATCATCATTTGTTAATCCATTTTTGATTGTGAAAGTAAAGTAAAAATGAAATTTGATGATCTATATTACTAGTTACAGTAGTAAATAGATCATACTTAAAATAGCTTTTGCTTTGGCTTCATTTTCATGAGAATTATAAGGGGGTTATTTGTTGTATTATAGTCTGATGGTTGAGTTATGTTAATTAATAACATAAACAAACCATACTTATGATAAATACAACAATATTTCACTTAAATCAAAGTTAGAGATCATAAATTGCCTGTTTGTTGATTTACAAAAATATGAGAGTGGATTTGCCTCTAAATTGTTCTCTAATTCAATAGTTTTCTAGTGACATTTTAATTCTAGTTTTAGTTTCATTTTAGTTCTAGTCAACAATTTCTCCTCCATTTGGTCTAATTTGATTGAATAGATTTTTAAAACTCTAACAACTCCCTGCGGATCGACCCGTATTCTCCACGTGCTACATTCGTACACTGTGCGCTTGCGGTTATTGTTTTTAATTTAAATTCGTTCGACGGTTTTCTAAACCGATAGAATTTCCGTCGACGAACAAGTTTTTGGCGTCGTTGCCGGGGATTTCATCACCCTTTCCTTAGCCCACAAACGCATTTCATCGTAGAATTTGACTAATAATAAAGGTTAGACGTTGGACCTAAGGGTGTCACGAGCTCACTTAGGGCTTAATTGTATCTTCACAATTGTTTTATTTGAACGATTTTATTTCTTGGTGTCTAGGCTACGACAGAGTAATAACCAGTTATAAAAATTACGGTGATACGTAAATATTATACCGGTTGTTCCTATGAAGGTACTTAAACCTTCGGCTGCATTGCTACGGTGATTCATGGTGCACCGATAACCCCTGTCCGTTACCTGGCTGAGAAATATTTTTGTTGATTTAAGAAAAAGTGTGATTATACAATTTTGGTTTAGGAGCTACTAAGGACAGAAAACTGTAATTAATTCCTTTGTATTCATTTAGTCGCATTAGTTCATGCATATTCAAAAAAATAAAAAAAATCCAAAATAAAAAAATTGTAAATTTAACTTGATTTTTCAATAAAATAAAATAAAATCTTTTAAAAAGAAAATAATTCAAAATTCAAAAACAAAAATCAATTTCCACTTTCTAAAAACAAAAAAAAACCCTTTTGGCAAATATTTAAAAATTCAAAAAAAAAATACAAAACCAAAAACATAAAAAAATTAAAAAAAAACAAAAACAAAACAAAAAAGTCAAACTTTTCTTTTGAAAATAAATCTCACTTGTTAAATAGTTTTCTTCCTTGAAAAAAAAATATTCAAAAAACAAAAAACAAAAACGCGTTTTCAAATTTTCTTTCATTCCCTAAACTCAATTCTAACTCCTTTCTCTTCTCGACTTTCACTTGTGCATGAGTACTTGGACTCGTGACACAACAACGAATCGTTGGACTCGTGACCCTTCTACAAACCGTTTAACTCGAACAGACGATCCTCTTGAAATGGCGAACAAAAACGCCCCTCGAACTCTTATGGATAGAATCTTTCCCGATAGAGTTTCTATTCCATCTTGCATCACGTTACCCGCCCCTACGGGTAACCATTTCGAAATCCATTCGAACCATATTGCCACGCTTCCAAAATTTGGCAATTTCGAACACGATGACCCATACATCTTTTTGGCTAAATTCGAACAAGTTTGCGCAACCATTAAACTTCAACAACTTTCTCATGACGGAATCAAACTTCGATTAATCACATTTGCTTTTACGGATTACGCTGAAAAATGGTTGTATAGCTTACCTTCGAACTCAATTAAAATGTGGGAAGAATTTGTAAAAGCTTTCTTAAAAAAGTTCTACCCCTTGGAAAAAACAAGTAGAATTCGAAACGAAATTGTAAATTTCCATCAATTCAAGGGTGAACCATTTGGAAAATATTTTGAAAGATTCAAAGTGCTTCTGATTAAATGTCCACACATAACTTTGAAAAATGGATGATTTGCCAAATCTTATACGATGGACTCGAAAACAGCTCACGAACGATACTCGAATCAATGTGCCAAGGCAATTTTCTTTCCCAACGCCACGATGATGCTTGGCAATTTCTTGAAAACCTCGTTGAAAAGTCGTCCCAATAGGAACGCTTGTTATCCCATTTTTGGTCAAAACTGGAATATCAATGTTGTGTGCGTTTCCACCACGACCGAACCAAGAAGAAGCAGCCAGCAAGCGTATATAAGTCTGGGGTTTCACTCATGACTCAAATATAAAAGTCCATTCGGTATCAAAGGCTTAAAGATTCATTCGGTAGTACATCACATATCTCATTCGGCATAGTTCATTCGGCACTCCACCTACTACACACCACCGATCCAGGAGGAAGGCACCACCGGTCCAAAAGCTTCTCCATCTTCCACCGAACCAGACCTTAGCCACTGCCGAACCAAAGTACACGAGCCCTTGCCGAACCACCATACTCCTACCACCGGACCAAAGCCCTACCGGCCCAACACCACTCCCTGCATAGCCGAACCAAGCTCCATCCACTCACCACCGGATACACCTTCACCGAACCAACGTCCCACCGGACCAACTCCACTTCCATGAACTACCGAACCAAGCCCTTGCCAAACCAAAGTTGCCAGTCCAGATTGCATCAGCCCAGGTCCACCAGCAGCTATATACATCCAAGAGCTCTACCGCCAGCCTCACTCTATAAATAGAGGGGCAGGGGTACAACAATGGGGGACAAGTTTGAAAGCTCAAGCACGGATAGAACTTTCAAACAACTTTCAGTGACTTGTAATCAAAGCTTTGTACTTGTAATCTGAAGAGAAAAGGAGAATAAGATATAAAGTGGACGTAGGCATGTTCTGGCTGAACCACTATAAATCTGTGTGTCTTTTACAATTTAGTCCCTGTTTTTTACATATTTGCATAAATCACCCAAATCGCTAAGAACAACATATAATCAACGGAATCGTACGACTTTGAGGTGTTTGCCCATTTTTTGCGTAAACATTTTTGGTGCTTTCATTGAGAGCTGAACTCAAGGACCTACCGCTTGGAAGTTGAATTTGAGGGTTTAGAGATTCAGATTGGAAGAGTCATGGCGAGACAATCAAGCAGAAGGCCAAGGCCAGAGCAGAGTCAACAGGAAGGGAGTCAAGAGGCTTCCTCAGGAGCAAACCAAGCTTCAGCCTTCATCACCAGGGATGAGATGGAGGCTATGATGAGAAGACAAGAAGAGATGATCCAGAACTTGCTTCAGCAAATTGGGCAACTTGGAGCACAAAACTAAGGAGCAACTGGAGTTTAGAACGGAGCAGGACCATCTGGCATAGCACCAGAGCTTGGGGGCACTCACGCAGAGCATGTTGATCCGACCCCGGGAAGAGAGATGGGGGCATCCGAGCCACCTGGTAGCAATAGAGGAATGAACGTTCAGCCAGGGAGGCATACACATGAAAACTCCCACGGACTCGGGGGGCAGGTCGAAGGCAGTGAACGAGGACTACAGCTTGGAGACAATGACAGATTAGCAGAGATGGTTAGAAGAGCTATGAGAGGCGGTTTAGTAAATAGAGACTTGGAAGATGTAAATATGAGTCCTTTTTCTTCTGCGATTAGGATGGCTAGGAACCCACCAGAGTTCAAGCTACCATCAATAGAGATGTACGACGGGAGGACAGACCCTGCGGTCCATCTTACTAAGTATATGAGGCACATGGAAATGCTGGGGGTATCATAGGAGATCATGGCCCGGTGCTTTCCACTGTATTTGACGGACATTGCAGCGTTATGGTTTAGGCAACTGGAGAGCGGCTCCATAGGAATGTGGGCAGATTTAACTGAGAGATTCATGAGGCAATTCAGGGTTCATATTGCGAGACCCAAGAATGTGATGACCTTGGCAACCTTGAAGCAGAAAACTGGAGAGACTTTGAGGAGCTTTCTAACGCGATTTAATGCGGCGGCAGCATCTGTGGATCGACCAGATCCATCTACAGTCATGATGGCGGCTGTATCTGGAATAGCTTATAGTACAGAGTTCAAGAATTCATTAACCAAGGACCCGCCTATGAATCTGGGAGAGTTCTATCATGAGGCTGAAAAGTTTCTGCGTTTGGAAGATGCTAGTGCAGAAAGAGAGGAAGAAGATGACGTTTACGCAATCAAGAGCCGAAACCCACCTGGAAAGGGTGCGGAGACTAGCAAAGGAAAGAGAAAGGCTGAGGATAATGATGACAGGACAAAGCGGCAACGAAGGGAGCCGCGATTCACCACTCACACTGAGCTGAATGAGAGTCTGGAACGAATTTATCAGGATACCAAGGAGCATGTTCCGTATCGTAGACCAATACGAAGGGATCCAACCTCTAACGAAAGAAAATCAGATAAGTTTTGTGTATTCCATGAATTAAACGGTCATAACACTAATGATTGTAGGCATTTGAAGGACGAGGTGGAAGGGCATATCAGGAACGGTATGCTCCTTTAGTATGTGAGGAGGCGAACTCCAACTGTGGAGCCAGAGCGACCACCGTCTACATCGGCTAGAGGTGACCCTGGATCGGGGCACCGTTTGATTATCCATTGATTGCTTGATTAAAATAACGATGAACAAGTTGTAAACCTCTCGCTAACACGGTTAAATCATTTACACATGTGAGCGATCACGCACAATCCATAGGCATGCTCTGAATGACTACCAGCCGCGTTATAGTAAGAGTTTACGCTTTGACATCTTCATTCTGCTCTTTGCTTTAATTTTGATTTGAACATTTAAATTCTTCCTGTTTGGACATGTCTGCAGTAAGGTTCATATGATTATTGCTTTAACATTTACAATTCTATAGAAAAATTACTTGTATGCCAGTGGATCGCGAACGGTCCACGAGCATCTCTTGCATGGCAGTGAACTGCCGAAGTCTTTGATTCGGAAACTCCCCCAAACAATAACTCCGACACTGATAATATTAAGTCCCCTCCCGGCACACACAATCTGCCTCGAACGGCACCCGACCTCGAACGGTCACAACTCGCCTCAAACGGCACCCGACTACGAACAGTCACAATTCGCCTCGAACGGCACCCGACTACGAACAGTCACAAACTCGCCTCGAACGGCACCCGACCTCGAATGGTCACAATTCGCCTCGAACGGCACCCGACTTCGAACAGTCACAAACTCGCCTCGAACGGCACAACTCATCTCGCCACAAATGGCTCGATCGCGAAAGGTCGCCATTTGAGGTCCACCCCCTGACCGCCAACAGTCGCACCATACCACGAATGGCTCGATCTCGAACGATCGTCATCCGAAGTAAGGCGCTTGACCGCGAACGGTCCCATTTCATCTTTTGCCGCGAACGGCACCAGCCGTGAACGGTCACATTTTACCCCAAGTGGCTTGATCGCGAACGGTCGCCATTTGAGATCCGCCCTCTGACCGGGCTCGGTCGCACTTTACCTCGAATGGCTCGATCCCGAACGGTCGTCATTTGAAGTAAAGCGCTTGACCGTGAACGATCACATTCCACCGCAAATGACTCGATCTCGAACGATCGTCGCATGGATTTAGATGCTTGACCGCGAACGGTCGCACTTCACCTCAAATGACTCGATCGCGAACGGTCGTAATTTGAAGTTAGGCGCTTGACCATGAACGGCCACGCTTCATCCCAAATAGCTCGATCCCGAACGGTCGTCATTTGGGGCCATATAAAATATCAAGCTCTTTACAGGTTGTCAACAGGATATGAACATCCAGCTCATGGCATTACAAAACACGCCTTCCTACCGCAAGGACATCAACAGGATATGAACATCCAGCTCATGGCATTACAAAACACGCCTTCCTATCGCAAGGCATGTTTTGGGGGGCAAAGTGTTATCCCATTTTTGGTCAAAACTGGAGTATCAATGTTGTGTGCGTTTCCACCACGACTGAACCAAGAAGAAGCAGCCAGCAAGCGTATATAAGTGTGGGGTTTCACTCATGACTCAAATATAAAAGTCCATTCGGTATCAAAGGCTTGAAGATTCATTCGGTAGTACATCACATATCTCATTCGGCATAGTTCATTCGGCACTCCACCTACTACACACCACCGATCCAGGAGGAAGGCACCACCGGTCCAAAAGCTTCTCCATCTTCCACCGAACCAGACCTTAGCCACTGCCGAACCAAAGTACACGAGCCCTTGCCGAACCACCATACTCCTACCACCGGACCAAAGCCCTACCGGCCCAACACCACTCCCTGCATAGCCGAACCAAGCTCCATCCACTCACCACCGGATACACCTTCACCGAACCAACGTCCCACCGGACCAACTCCACTTCCATGAACTACCGAACCAAGCCCTTGCCAAACCAAAGTTGCCAGTCCAGATTGCATTAGCCCAAGTCCACCAGCAGCTATATACATCCAAGACCTCTACCCCCAGCCTCACTATATAAATAGAGGGGCAGGGGTACAACAATGGGGGACAAGTTTGAGAGCTCAAGCACGGATAGAACTTTCAAACAACTTTCAGTGACTTGTAATCAAAGCTTTGTACTTGTAATCTGAAGAGAAAAGGAGAATAACATATAAAGTGGACGTAGGCACGTTCTGGCCGAACCACTATAAATCTGTGTGTCTTTTACAGTTTAGTCCCTGTTTTTTTACATATTTGCATAAATCACCCAAATCGCTAAGAACAACATATAATCAACGGAATCGTACGACTTTGAGGTGTTTGCCCATTTTTTGCGCAAACAACGCTCGAACGAAAAATCAATCTACTCACGATAGAGTGCACACTCGATAGGATCTTCTATTGCTTTGGAAGCTAAGATTGATGCAATGATTAAAAAATTCGATAACGTTTTCTCATCGAATCAAACGAACCAAGCTTCCCAACCAATGTGTTATAAATGCAACGATCCTAATCATATAGCCGATCAGTGTCCCAATGTCGTCGAACAAATCAATGCTTTCAATAAAACAAAAAACAACCCGTTTTCTCCAACGTACAACCCTGGATGGAGAAATCATCCGAATTTTGCGTGGAACCAAAACAATCCCAATACGAATATGATTCGTCCCAATTTTCAAGCATTTCCAAATAATGTTTCGAATCCTCCCTTTCAGCCCAATAATTTTCAACCAAACCTTGCGGGCCCGTCTCATAATCAACCACAACAACCAAATTTTCCACCAAATTCTGCTCATCCTCCACAAGACGATAAATGTTTCGTTTGAGAAAACTCTTGAAACGTTGGCTAAGGCAACCACTCAAAGCCTTCAATCAAATAACAATTTGCAAAATTTATCGACTTCATATATGCAGAACACAATCCAATCGATTGCAAAACTCAAAATGCAAATGAGTCAATTAGCCACGTCTGTAAGTGAAGGTGAACGAGGAACATTCCTAAGCCAGCCCCTTCCAAATCCTAGAAATCAAAACGCAAATTCAAATCAAGCCCCATGTTGTTCAAGATAGCAACGTCACCCAATTGAATGCTATCACAACTCTCCGTTCTGGTAAACAAATCGATAATCAAGTCGTTAATCCAAATGATTTACCGAAAACTTTTCTCGACACTTCTAAAGCAACGAACGAATCAGAACAGAATGTGGATCCAAACGTCGAATCGAACGACAATCAAAATTCTTCTTCTTCTACTCGAGTAGACCTGCCTACCGAGTATCGTGTTCCATTTCCACATTGTCTTCGACCAAAGAAACACTCGGACCAAATGGAAAATATGTTGGAAATTTTTAAACAAGTAAAAGTGAACATCCCCCTTCTTGACATCGTTCAGCAAGTCCCCACTTACGCGAAATTTCTTAAGGACTTGTGCACTCAAAAGAGACTCACTCAAGTACCCAAAGAAGTCTTCCTAGCCGCTAGTTTGAGTGAAGTCTTGTCCCAATCCATGCCCGTTAAATACAAAGATCCTGGCTGCCCTACGATTTCATGTACAGTTGGAGACAAGATGATTAACAAATGTTTGATAGACTTAGGCGCGAGTGTCAACTTGATTCCATACTCCGTGTACGAACAATTAGGCTTAGGTGAGCTCAAACCCACGAAAGTTACGCTTCAATTTGTCGATCGTTCCATTAAGAAGCCCGTGGAAGAAATCGAAGACATGCTCATTCGAGTAGGGCAATTTATATTCCCCGTTGACTATATCGTTCTCGAAACACAACTCGTGACGAATCCCTCGATTCAAATTCCGTTGATTTTAGGCCGACCATTCTTAGCCACCTCAAATGCCTTAATCAATTGTCGTAACAGATCAATGAAAATATCTTTTGGAAGCATGACTTTGGATCTTAATATTTTCAATCTTGAAAGCCAATCGAATGAACCTTGTGACCAAACGTTGAAAGTTAGTGCCATTCACGAAAATGTTAAAAATGGGACACTTGATCTTAATGATGAACGTGAGGTCGAGTATGAAAAATTGTTTCACAAAATTCCCAACGATATTGAATACACTCTTCCTTTTGAATCGCTTCCAGTTCAGTCCGAATCTCAACCCAATTCTTCGATCGAAAAAATTCCAAAGTTGGACCTCAAACCGCTTCCCGACCACCTTAAGTACGCATACTTAGGTGAAAATGAAATTTGTCCTGTCATCATTTCTAACAATCTTTCCCTTGGCCAAGAAGCTTCTCTTCTCTCTATCCGTTCGAAAAATAAGGAAGCAATGGGATGGTCGATTTCCGATATAAAAGGAATTAGTCCTGCTATGGTTCAACATCGCAACCATTTAATTGATGATGCCAAGCCTGTTCGTGACGCGCAACGAAGGCTTAATCCAAAAATGAAAGATGTGATGCGTGCTGAAATTCTTAAACTTCTCGACAATGGAATCATTTACCCAATCTCCGATAGTTCATGGGTTAGCCCAATTCACGTTGTACCGAAAAAGTCTGGGCTAACCGTTGTCAAGAACGATTCAAACGAGCTTATTCCAACTCGTACTCAAACGGGTTGGCGTGTTTGCATTGACTATCGAAAACTAAATGCCGCAACACGTAAAGATCACTTTCTTCTTCCTTTCATTGACTAAATGCTCGAACATTTAGCTGGCCACGAATTTTACTGCTTCCTTGATGGTTATTCTGGCTATAACCAAATTCCAATCGCTCCCGAAGATCAAGAGAAAACGACTTTCACATGTCCATTCGTACCTTTGCTTATCGACATATGCGATTTGGACTATGTAACGCTCCTGCGACTTTCCAAGATGCGTGGTTGGCATCTTTTCCGACATGATTGAATGCTTTCTAGAAGTTTTTATGGACGATTTCTCTATCTTTGGTGATTCTTTTTCCCAATGTTTATATCACCTCGAGTTGGTTTTGAATCGATGTAAAGAAAAACATTTGACTTTGAATTGGGAAAAATGCCACTTTATTGTCAAACAAGGCATAGTCCTTGGACATATCATCTCAAATAAAGGCATTGAGGTAGACAAAGCAAAAATCGCTGTCATTGCAAATCTACCCGTTCCCAAATATGTTAAGGACATTTGATCATTTCTAGGACACGCTGGCTTTTACCGTCGTTTTGTGAAAGACTTTAGCAAAGTCGCCCGTCCTTTGACGACCCTTCTTCGAAAAGACGTTCCTTTCGATTTTAACTCCGATTGTATCTCTTCTTTTGAACGTCTTAAGGGCGAACTCATTTCGGCCCCAATCATTTTCGCACCCAGTTGGGATCTTCCTTTCGAAATAATGTGTGACGCTTCGAACTTTGCCGTTGGTTCTATCTTGGGACAGCTCATCAACAAGATCCTTCATGTCATTTACTACGCGAGTATGACCTTGAACGACGCTCAACTCAACTACACAACAACTGAAAAAGAGCTTCCAGCTGTCGTTTTTGCGCTTGAAAAGTTTCGACCTTACTTGATAGGTTCACACATTACCGTGTACACGGACCATTCTGCGCTTCGATATATCTTCACTAAAAAGGTTGCTAAATCTCGTTTGATTTGTTGGATCCTTTTACTTCAAAAATTTGACCTTACAATTAAAGATAAAAATGGATCCGATAACGTCATAGCTGATCACTTGTCTCTTCTTCCGAACGCACCATCTTCTATGCTAATCAATGAAAACTTCCCCGATGAACAACTTCTTTCAATTTTGATTGATCCATGGTATGCTGATATAGTGAACTACTTAGTCACTAAAGAAACTCCCTCATCTTGGTCCAAACAGGACAAATGCAAATTTATGTCCCAAGTGAAATACTTCTATTGGGATGATCCATACTTTTTCAAATATTGTCCTGATCAAATCGTCCAACGTTGCATTCCGGATAATGAAATAAGGAATGTTCTTTCGTTTTGCCACGATCAAGCGTGCGGTGGACATTTCAGTCCTCGAAAAACTACGGAAAAAGTGCTTCAGTGTGGTTTCTATTGGCCTTCTGTTTTCAAAGACTCGTTTGAATTTTGCAAAACTTGTGATCGATGTCAAATGCTTGGACGAATTTCTCAACGAGATATGATGCCTTTAAACCCCATTCTTACGATCGAAATTTTTGATGTATGGGGTATCGACTTTATGGGACCTTTTCCCAATTCTTTTGGAAACTTGTATATCCTTCTCGCCGTCGATTACGTTTCAAAATGGGTCAAAGCCGTTCCTTGCAAAACCAATGACCACGGAATTGTTGTGAAATTTCTCAAAGAAAACATCTTTTCGAGGTTCGGCACACCTCGCACAATAATCAGTGATAACGGAACCCATTTTTGCAACCATTCTTTTGAAACTTTAATGAAAAAAATACTCGATAACCCACAAGTTATCCACTCCGTATCATCCTCAGACTTGTGGCCAAGTTAAAGTTTCAAATCGACAAATAAAACAAATCTTGGAGAAAACTGTCGATAAAAATCGAAAAGATTGGTCTCAGAAATTGACCGACGCGCTTTGGGCTTACCGTACTGCTTTTAAAACTAACCTTGGGTTGTCCCCATTTCGTTTAGTTATGGTAAAGCTTGCCATTTACCCGTTGAAATTGAACATAAAGCGTTGTGGACAATAAAAAACTTAAACTTTGATCATGAAAAGGCTGGCTGGCGAAAATCAAAAAACTACAACTCAACGAACTAGAAGAACTTAGGAATGATGCGTATGAAAACGAGAAAATTTACAAAGAAAGAACCAAAGTTTTTCATGACAAGTCAATCCTAAGGAAAAAGTTTTCGCCTAATCAGAAAGTTCTTTTATATGACTCGAGACTTCATTTATTCCTTGGGAAACTTAAATCAAGGTGGACTGGACCATTTGTGGTACGAACTATTTTTCCACATGGTGCCATAGAAATAGAAAACCGAAAGGATGGATCGATTTTCAAAGTCAACGGTCATGGGTTAAAACCCTTCTTGGAATTCCCAGGTAACCAAGAGGAGGAGGTCATGATCCTTCATGAGCCAAGCTACGTCTAGTAACAATGTTAACCCCATTTTGTAAATATGTACATATTTTTCCCCGTTACACTCATTATATCATGCACCGACTGTGGGGACACAGTCAAAATTAAGTGTGGGGGGGGAGTCTCATTTTCATTTTTTTAGTTTTTCATGGCATTTTTGAATTTTCATTTTCTTCAAAAAAAAAAATCTCAAAACTCCTAAATTTCAAAAACATGTTCTTTTTACCATTTTGATTTATTTTTGAAGAAACGCTATGTGATAAGTATAAGTTTTGGTTAATAAATTGGAATTTTTGAAAATTTATTTGTCTTAACAAAAATAAAAATGAAGTTTGATTACAAATAACAAGGGTTTTACTAGTATATAGGAAGGTTCATCTATGTTAATCATGAAATATGTTCTAATTGAAAATCTTTGATTAAAAAGTGGTAAATTTAAAGTAATGGATATAACATTTTTGTCTTCTAAGTTAAATGGTGCTAAGATGATTTTGCAAAACTCTCTCTCTCTCTTAAAAAATATATAAAAAAATACAAAATAATAACATCTAAAGTATTCGCTCTCATTTAAAAGTCCTCACGGTTATGCATGGATGAATTACTTGGAATCTTTGATTATGTCCTTTCATACTCATTTAAAAGTCCTCACGGTTATGCATGTATGGAACACATACAAAAAAAACAGACTTAATAAAAACCACATACGGTCGATAGGTGTATGCATGAAAGTGTGTGCACTCGCCATGCTCTGTACTCCCCTCACATAAGCCCGAAAGGCAGTGCATGGGTGGTGTATCTGGCCTCAGTTTACCTGAGCTAGGTGTTTAATTTTTCTTGCAAATAATGAGAGAGCGAGCAATTGAAATCCTTGGACTATTTTAACTTTTTTAATTTAACTTGTTATTGAAAAGAAATGAAAATACCACTTTAATAAACTTTGATAATCAACTAAGGATCCATTTCATAATTACATTGTGTTATCAGCCGAAACAACTAGCCAAACTATGGTCTATCTGTTATGACAACTTGATTTTTATTGGAAATTTTGACGAGTAAAATTTTCAAGACAACGACCAAAACTTGTATTTAACTTATTCGTGTCAATTTAAAAATAAACCCTTCATTTGTAAATATTTCCAAAAACTCGCATTCACCTCTTTGTAAATAAATCTTGCATTTTGTAAATATTTTCATCCTGTATTTGGATTTGGTGGGTAGTATCCGCTAAAAACCCTCACGAGACAACACTCGTCCTACTGGGGACACCAAAGTTTTAACGGCTTGTTGCATACGCTCAATGAAACCGTGCTCCCTACGAAAATGGATTTATCTTAGTTTTCCTTTATTCAAGGACGAATAAAAAGATAAGTATGGGGGTATTTGATATGCACGTAATTGTGCATATATTTACATCCATAGTTTATCTCTTTTTATTTAAATAATCATCATATTTGGGCATTTTAACATGTTTAAAACCAAAATTCAATTATTTCCAACCATCATATTTTCATCTTCATTCAGGGGCAAAACGGTCATTTTTGTGCATGTGTCAATGTAAGAATTTTTACTTGAACATTTTTTGATAATTTTTATAGGAATTTGAATGCATATGGAAGAGGCTTATATGAAGATATATGCATGCACAAATGAATACAAAGGAAAGAAGAGGGAAATAATTCAAGCCATGAACATGGAGGACCCAACCCACTTACCTAAAAGTACAATTTGGAGCTAATGGACAACTAAGTGGAGGTTAAAGCTTCATGCAAAAAAAATGATGGATTAATTAGTGGACAATAGTTACTTGGTTACCACACTTCCTAAAGGGCAATTTAGGAAGCTCCCTAAAAATAGAATTAGGGTTTTATGCATGCATAAATAGCCCTTTTATGTACATGAAAAGATCATCTTCTACTCTTTCATTTACTTAGGAAATTAAGAATTAAAGTGTAAGCTCAATGTTCTATGAAATAATAATGGTTTCCAAGCCTCTTTCTTCTCTCTTTTCTACATTCTTTTCTTTGTTTTATCGTTAATGTTTATTTATATGCTCTCTTTTTCCTTATGTTCATAGCTTAGATTTACATTTGTGCAAGTAGTTAGTAGCTAATCTCTTTGCTTTCTTTGCTTATTTTCTATTTTCTTTTCTTTTTAATGTCGAAACTTACCCGTGTTGCTTCAATGCCATAAATGAGAAGCTAAACCCCTTCAATTCAGGATTGATGAAGCTCTCTAACTTTATGTAATTTCAACATTTTACGATTTATGATCTCATTTGGTTTATGCTTCATGAAGTGGATTTTGATGCAAGTTTATACAAGTGGTTTGATAGCTTATATTGCTTATGCAAATGAGCTATTCTTATTCAACATAAACACAAGTTGCATCATCATTTGCTAATCCATTTTTGATTGTGAAAGTAAAGTAAAAATGAAATTTGATGATCTATATTACTAGTTACAATGTAAATAGATCATACTTAAAATAGCTTTTGCTTTGGCTTCATTTTCATAAGAATTATAAGTGGGTTATTTATTGTATTATAGTTTGATGGTTTGAGTTATGTTAATTAATAACATAAACAAACCATACTTATGATAAATACAACAGTATTTCACTTAAATCAAAGTTAGAGATAATAAACTGTCTGTTTGTCGATTTACAAAAATATGAGAGCGGATTTGCCTCTAAATTGTTCTCTAGTTCAATAGTTTTCTAATCACATTTTAGTTCTAGTTTTAGCTTCATTTTAGTTCTAGTCAACAATTTCTCCTCCATTTGGTCTAATTTGATTGAATAGATTTTTAAAACGCTAACAACTCCCTGCGGATCGACCCGTATTCGCCACATGCTACATTCGTACACCGTGCGCTTGCGGTTATTATTTTTAATTTAAATTCGTTCGACGGTTTTATAAACCGATAGAATTTCCGTCGACGAACAATCAATTATAGCTTGATCCGGACTAAGATAAAATTTACCGACATCCATAGTGAACCTGCGTTTACTCAATATTCGAGATGAGCTGTCTTTGGCTTTCAGTCAGTTCCTTGATATCACAGCCTTACCAAAAGGTAGGATAACAATGATTAAAGGCTTTGTTTTCACCTTTGAGAGTTTTATTTTTCCTTTCAAAATCAGCAATACGCTTCTGAAGAAGATATTTTTCGCATTCAAGTCTCTTAATTTTGGCTGCATACTCATATATGCACTTTGAGTGCCTCACTTTATGTTGTTCATCAAAATATTTCATCATCTCAAATTTGGCTTTCTTGCACCATTCTACTACTACTTTCTCATCTAAGCCAGGAGGAGGATTAGCCATAGCAGGAAAATTTTGGATTGCAAGGGAAGTGGACCTTGTTGATTTTGCAACAAATGAAATAATAGGAGAACTGGTAAATCGACATTTGAAATGTTATTCCCCATAATAAATTCTAGATATTTGCACAGAGCTTGACTATGTTTTAAGTTAATCTCCAAATCACTTATTTGCTAGAGAATTTAGAGCATCTTATGGTCAAAATCAATTGAAGGATTGGATTTAACTTGATGCTTTAGTTAAGAAGTTATTCATCTTTGTTCTTAATATCCGCTTCAAGAGTTGTAATCCGATCTTTAAAGCCTCTAATAATCATCTTTTGAAGCAAAAATCTCCTATGCCATTCTATCACTTCAGCGTTGCCTTGGAGACAAGTATACAAAGAATCGCTAAGAAGCTTCCTCTTTTCAGTATCTTATAACAACCTATCTCTAATACTGATAAAGCGAGATGTTGAATCTAAAGAGAATGGCATTGTAGATAACTGTAACTCCTATTTAAATAAATAAAAAGAAAATAAAGTCAAGATTCAAATAATTAGTCTCTTTTAATATAACAATAAAAGATTACAACTTAAGTATAAATGAAACAAAAAAGTACAACTGGACATTTATTTCATACTTAAAGTCGAGAAACCACGTTTCTAACTTTAATCAAGGAATTATTTGAAAGAATAACTACTGAATCAAAAGGTGCATTAAATCCTTCTGGGGTAATAACTGGAGGATATTTGCTATAGTCCCACTCCTTGGCAGGAGGACTATCATGACCACATATCAATTTGGTATAATATGTCCGAATTTCCTTAAGAAGCATTTCTTTTTCTTCACCAAGAAAATCAAAACCAAGATGAGGACGGTCCATGTAAAGTCTTTGTAAATCATTAAGAACGCAATTCTGACTAATTTTTGAAGATTTCAAAAGTGAAGATTTTTCTAGATATCTCTTCTTAGTTTAACATACTTGCTTAAATAATCTCTGGAAACAAGGATGCTTGGGGGACAATCGTTCTGTGATAACGTAATAAAATGCATCTTAGTACAAACAAAACCTAGAGCAAGAAATTCATAAACCAATATTATTACATAATTATGAATGTTCATTTGGTTCATACAAGATTAACTTTTTGAATAATTTAGAAACAAATTTGTCCTTATAATATTTATGTTTTTTAGGAGGAAATTCATAGGGAATCGATTTGATTCGCAGTAAGTTCCAGCAGGCTCTCGGATCTGGATCAAATTCAAATTCATCCAAATATCTCTTGTGTAAACGCCTAAGCAGACCTCCACTAAAATCACCTAAATATGAATAATCTACCATTGGATGTCTACAATAGGCTTTGTATAGGAAGTCTACAAGGATGTTTCTCTCTTTAACCAACATCCAGAAGAGCATAATTAACTCCTGATTCTTTTTCAAAACGTTATCATATCGAAGGCGTGCCCTCCTCAGTTGTAGGGCAGCTTCTTGGTCTTTGAAAGATGCTAACACTACCGCACTTTTGTTAAGCCTATAATACTTGTTAAAGAGGGTATTGTGTTCTTTTAACTGCTTATCTAACTCTCTTACAAGCTATTCATTTTTTCTTATTTTCTTTCAAGCTTGGTTTTATAAAGGTGGATGTATTTCCTCCTTATCTAAAATAAAAGATGTAAACTATTTGTAACACCCCGGATTTTTGATAACATTATTTAGGAGATTTAGTCAGATGAACTAAATAAAATTATGTGTTGATAAAGGGATTGAGATTTGATTTAATTAAGGTAGCCGTGCCTTTTTAACTAATAATTAAAGGAAAGGGTTAAAATGAATTTAAGGAGGAGCATTATGGAAAAGAGTCCATTCCAATATTGCCTTCCTTAGGCCCTATATCTTAACACATGTTCATTTCCCATCTTAAAAATTTAAAAGCTAGGCTGATCATCATTAACAAGGAAAGAAGAAGAGGAAACAAAAGAAAGCTTAATGAAAGCAAATTCAAATCGAACTCATTCAAATATCAAGCTCCTTAATCATTAAAGCAAAGGTGAATAATGTTTACATCTCTAAATTTTCATGGTTTCGACTTCAAGATTAAACCCGAATTATTTTGCAAAGATTTGCCATGTTTTGAATGATAAAGTGATTATATATACATGTTTGATGATTTTTATGTGTTCATATAGATTTTATAACATGTTATGAGATGAAAACCCTAAAAAATGACATCCGCTAACCTTGCAAATTTTTATGATGATCTAGAAAGTTATTTTAGAGATGAGTTTCAATTTTCAATTTTTTTGAATTATGTGGAATTGTTATGAATTTTCTAAGGAAGAAAAAGTTAATTTGGATTATTAAATTATTTACGGGAAAAATAATTATTTTTTGGATCTAAATTTTTTATATGTTTAAGAGGACATATTAATTGATTTTCTAGACTTTTTCCAGATTTTTCGAAGGTGAGATAATAGTTATATAAAATTATTTAAGGTATGGAACTTAAATGTTTTATGTAATTATAAAGGAGGATGAGGCTTTTTCAAAATTATCTAAATTTCCAAACAAGGAAAGTTGACAAAATCTTTGAATATAAAATTTTTAAAACCAATAATATTTGGACACAAGGTAGGTTGGGTATGAAGTAACTGTTTTAAAGTATAAATAAATAGTTTTTCTTCTATTTCAACCCTTTCGGCAAGAGCTTCCGCCTTCATTCCAAACCATACGACAAGGTCGAAAGGTATCAAACCTTTCGATTTAGTCAAATACTAATGCACATGGTATTACACAACTAGTACGCAGTGAATTGGATGAAGTCAAAAGGTCTAGGGATGAAAGGTTATAGCTTTCAAAAGAGATGAAAACTTTATTTTGGTTTAAAGAAAATATGCCCGCTAGCTTTCGAAAAAAAGCTTTCGACATTGTCAAATGGTTTAAAAGAAATAGGTTTCAATTGGTTTGGTTTCTTGTTTTAAATGAAACATTTCGACAAAGTCAAAAGGTATAGCTTTCGACAAGGTCGGAAGCATAATTGTCGCTTCCTAACCTTTTGATACAGATGGAGTTAAAGGTTATCTTTTGTTTTCTAAAATTTATTGCCTCTTTCCGTTGATTTCAAAGGGTTGATTCCAACACCAACACTTCATTATTTTCGAATGGTTTTGAAGGGTTTTATAAAGGTTTCGAAGCAGTTTCTTTTGACTCCAATTTTTTTCTTATCCTTTTTCATAATCCAAACATTTTAAGTCGGAACATTTTAAAGGTTTCAAAGTGGTTAACTTGAATGGTTTCAAAAGGTTTCCACTTATTTTAAATCAAACCCAATGATTTCAAAAGGTTTTGAGTTACATTACTTTCAAAGGTTTATAAATGTTTTATAGGGGAGGTACCCCAGGCTTTTGAAAAAGTTGAAAGGTGAAACCTTTAGACTAGGTCGAAAAGAAAGCTTCCGACATGAAGGTTGGACCTTTCGACAAGGCCGAAAGGTATGGTTTTATTTTTTTCAAAAGGCTAAGGTTTAAAGTATTTAAAGGCAGATGTCACATGTTTTAAAACTGGCAAAAGGAAGGGTTTAAAAAGTTTTTGAAGGAGTTACCTTCAATGATTTTGAAAGGTATATCAAAGGATATGAAGGAGTTACCTTCAATACTTTCAAAGAATATTACTAATGGTTTTGAAGGAGTTACCTTCTATGTTTTTGAAAGGTTGTTTAAAGGTTTTAAACAAAGGTTTTTAATATAAGAACTAGGCAGATAGCCTAAGTGTTTTAAGTTATAAAGGACTTTAACTTATTTTAAAAAGGATAGATAATACTTATTGAACACCATCAATATTATTTTAAGTAAAGTATATATAATATGGAAAAAATAACTTAGAGTAAAGCTAAAGATATATATTTCTTGTATATATATGATTTGATGGACTAAATCATTTTGAAAAGTTCATTAAGGAAAATTTGAACAGCAGTTAGCTCAGATATTTTGTAGAGCAGTTAGCTCAGATATTTTGTAGAGCAGTTAGCTCAGATATTTTGTCGAACAGTTAGCTCAGATATTTTGAAGGGAAGTTAATCCAAAAGGCGATTCAGGCAGTCAACTCATTTTAATTCGGACAGTTATTCCATTTTGATGGCAGTCAGCCCAGAGGACAGTTAGTCTAGAAAGAGCGGTTCGCTCTGATATGAACAGATAGTTCATTTATTAGCATAACGGACCTTACTATTTTTAAGGACAGTTAGTCTACCCTTTTTACCTGTTTTGGGCAGATAACCAATTATCTAGCATAAAAGATATTACTGTTTTCGTATATTCAGTTTTAGGATTGATAGTCCAGAAAAGTGCTGTCAACTCAGAATTTAGGACAGATAGTCCAGTAAAGAACAGATAGTTCAGAGTTTAGACAGATAGTCTATTTCCTATTTCAGCATAATCGATATTGCTATATCGTCATTATAATCATTTGATTAACTAGTTTGGTTGTAGGAAAGGATTGACAAAATATATGTTTCGAAAAGAGATATTAGTGAGGGGAAACCTGTTCCGCTAAGCGGCATGGTCTCACTATTTATCAGTAAACTGAGATGTAACAGAAATTATTTATACCAGGCTTTATTTCTGACTCAAAGTTTTAGTTTTCCCTTAAACTCTCGGGAGCTCAAAATTTGATTTGAGTAGGTTGAGGGTATAGGTTTTCAGGTTATAGCAGATTTTGGCGAATAAAGCATTCGAAGACGAGCAAGAGACTGATGGATTGCTAATTTTAGGAATACTGTTTTAAAAAATGTTTCCACTATGTATTAAGACAATTATGCATATATTGCTTTGATTATCCAAGGGGGCATCTTCATATGTCACTCTTGGCGTATTGTTGTAAATTATATTTGATCAATGCCAGGGATACGTTTGGGGTTTTTTTGTAACTTAAATAAGATATTATTTGAAATGTAATCACTGAAAATTATTGTTTTAAAAATCTATGATTTTTGTTCATATTTATGTGCTTCAAATATTATGGATACCATTAACATTATCGTATTTCGTCACCAGAAGTTAATACCATAGATGACTGCAACTTTCATAATGCTTAGCTTTTGGCCTTCAGATATGGGTTGTTACAACTTGGTATCATAGGTTTATGAAAATTTAACTAAAAATTGGTTTGAAACAAAAATCCCAAGAAATTAGAGTAAGATTTGGGATTGGGTTAATGCTATAGTAACGTATTTGTATTTGCTATATATAAGTATGTGCTTTAACTCCATTCATCTATCTTTGATTAGGTTATCTTTCTATGTTCCATGAGGTATGAATACATATATGGATGGTAGAAGAAGTAGGGTTAACCAAAGTCAAGCGGAGAATGCTTATGCAAAAGTCCCACCGGCCGGAATGGAAGCTATGCATCAGCTTTTCAGGAATATGATGTAGGCAAAAGTTGCAGTCGGAGTGTTAGGAGGAAATGCTGCTAGAGCAGGGGTTCCATAAGTTTCGGTAATTAATAATTTCGCTAAGATGAGCGGTGATTATGTAAAGCTAGGAGGAAGGCCATTTATGGGAACGAAGGATGCCATTGGAGTTGAGAAACGGTTGTTGCATTGCGAAATGATTTTTGCAGATCTAAGGCTCAATGATGAGCAAAAGTGGAGGTTGGCATCCAGGCAGCTTCAGAGAACCACATTGTTCTGGTGGAACAGTGTAACAGCGATAGTTGATGAGGAGACAGTAACCTCGAGGATTTCAAAAGGAGATTCCAAGAGAGCTTTATGTCAGTAATGGCACAGTCAGCTTTGATTGGGCAGTTTGCTGAGCTGGTGAAGGGTGAGATGTCTGTTGTTAAGTATGCCAGGAAGTTAGAAGAGTTGTCCCGATATGGGTATGCTTCTGTAGGTATCATATTGAAGCGGAATGAGAAGTTTATCAAAGGGATGAAGCCAGAGTTGGCTAGCGCTACCTTTTCTCATCTTATAGATCTTTTTGATATTGTTGTAGAGATGGCTTTAAGGCTAGAAGAAGTCCTCGAGTCTTTGGAGAAGGCAAGGAAAAAGTGGTCTAGGTTGGGTAGAGCCAGAAGAGAAAGATCTTTTCGAAGAAAGGTGCTCAGAAGTGTAGAGCAACCAAGAAAGCGAAGTTTGAGGTTGTCTGTTATAAATGCGACAAGATATGACACTTTGCTACCGAGTGTCGCTTACGGAAAGCGAAGTATGTGGCTAAGGGGAAGAATGTCAGGTGCTTCAACTGTGACTACATAGACCATTATAAGAACTTGTGCAAGAAGCCCATTAGAGCTGGTAAGGGTAAGGTATATACATTGGAGCCTACCATTTCCAAGCCAATAGCCCGGGAGAAGGGAAAGGCAGTTCTTGGAGGAACACTTTTGCTTCATGGTATGTATGTTAGAGTTTTATCTGATACTGGTGCATAACATTATTTTATATCTAGATGTTTGATAGATAAGCTTAACCTTGAACCCACATATTTAGTTACTTCATTATGGGTTGCGAATCCAATAGGAGGGTATGTAACTATAGGGTTGAGGTGTGATCAGTTTGAGTTCGACCTGTTAGGTCATACTTTTGTATGAAGTTTGCATGTGTTTGATTTTATGGGCTTCGAGAACATCCTAGGTATGGATTGGTTAAGTGAGTACGATGCTAAGATATTTTTCTAAGGTAAGAAGATATCTCTTAGACACCCGGATTATAGCAATCAGATTGTTTTCAATGTAGGAGGTTCTAGCGGTGCAGTATTATCTTTGTTGGGTGCTTTGGATTCATATGATAAGTTGAGCCGATTTTTGTGGTTAGAGAATTCATAGATGTGTTTGAGCATGTAGTTGGATTGCCGTCGAAACGAGCCATTGAGTTTTAGATAGATTTGGTTCCAAGAGCAGAACCAGTGAATAGACTGCCAAGTAGGATGACCCCTTTAGAGATGAGGGAGTTGAAAGTGCAGTTGGTGGATTTAGAAGGCAAGAGTTTTTCAGGACGAGTAGTTCGTCGTAGGGTGCAGTGCCAGTGTGTGCGCTAAGAAGCTGGACGGATCGTTGAGGCTATGAATCGATATTCGTAAGTTGAATGAGAGGATGATAAAGAATCGATACCCATGGCCTAGAATTGACGATTTGTTCGACCAGCTAAGTGGAGCAAAGATATTTTTCCAGTTGGATTTGGCAACAGGCTTCCATCAGCTCAGAGTAGCAGAGGATAATATACCTTTGACAACATTCAGCATCAAATATGGATCATACGAATGGTTAGTTATGCCGTTTGGATTGTCAAATGCTCCAGCTTTCTTTGTAGATGATATCTTGATTTACTCTAAGGATGAAATAAAGCATGAAGTTCATCTTAGAGTGGATGCTTGAGATGCTAAGGCGGCATCAGCTGAAATCGAAGTTTTTAAAGTGTCATTTCGGGAAGAAGGAAGTGAAGTTTCTTGGTCATGTAGTCTTAGAGGAAGGGTTATTGGTAGACCCGACTAAGATCGAAGCAGTGAATAGTTGAAAGAGACCGGAGACAGTAACCGAGATTAAGAGATTCCTTGGGTTAGATGGTTATTATCGGAGATTTATTAATGATTTCTCGTGGATAGCAGCACAGATGACCAGGATGACGAGGAAGGATATGAAGTTTGTGTGGACCGATAAGTGTGAGGAAGCATTACAGAGTTTGAAACACTTATTGACCCATGCACCTATTTTGGTTATTCCAGAAGGGAATCAGGATTCGATAGTCTGTAATGATGCATGCGGAACATGATTAGGAGTTGTGCTGATGTAGAGAGGTAAAGTGATAGTCTATGCTTCTAGATAGCTCAGACCGTATGAGGTCAGATATCCGACGCATGATTTGGAATTGGCTGTAGTGATTTTTTCTTTGAAAGTGTGGAGACATTGCTTGTTGGGAGAAATCTTTGAGCTATATACAGATCCTAAGTCACTAAAGTACTTTTTCTCTCAGAAGCAGCTGAACATGAAACAGTAAAGGTGGTTAGAGTTCATAGTCGCTTATAATTTTGGGATTGAGTAAACACCAGGGAAAGGCAACAAGGTTGTAGATGCACTTAGCAAGAAGCATCAGAATGCATTGTTGGTGATGTTGGCCGAGTGAAAAAATTGGAAGCATTAGCAGATTGTAGAGTGTAATGGAGATCCGAGGAAGGGTCTAGTTGTAATACAGTTGTATTATCTTGTTTGGAAGTTCGACTAGTGTTGATCAACCAGATTGCTTCTAAGCAGATAGAGGATCCAGAGTTAACTGAACAAATCAGAAAGCTAAAAGAAGGAACCAAGAGTGATGACTTGAAAGATTTCAGTCTTGACTAGAATGGGTGGTTGAGAAAAAAGGTAAATTATGTGTTTCGAGTATGGGAAACATAAGGAAGGAAGTATTAGATGAATGTCATCGTTCGAAGTTCACTGTACATCCTGGAGGTACTAAGATATATCAGGATACAAAGAAGAGTTTCTTTTGGGAAGGAATGAAGCGGGATATTAGTTTATGTGTAAGGCAATGCTTGAACTGCCAGCAGGCAAAGGCCGAACACCAAAAACCAGTGGTTTGCTTCAGTCATTAGATATTCCAGTGTGGAAGTGGGATTCTATTTCTTTGGACTTCATAGACGGGTTGCCATTGTCGAATAAGGGAAATGAAAGTATATGGGTTATAGTGGACAAGATGGCCAAGAGTGCCAATTTCATTCCAGTTAGGTCAATCAGGACAACACCTATTTTAGCAAGGTTGTTCATGTAGAATGTGGTTAGACTGCATAGAATTCCTAGCAGCATAGTTAGCGAAAGAGATTCCTTGTTTACTAGCGAGTTTTGGAAGAGTCTGCAGGAAGTTTTGGGAACCAAGCTTATGATGAGTACCGCTTACCATCCGCAGACAGATGGGAAAATAGAAAGAGTTAACAAGATCTTGGAAGCCCTATTAAGAGCTTGTGTGATGGATTTTGGGAGATCATGGGAGTACTGTCTAAATCTAGTCAAGTTTTCATATAACAACAGTTATCAGACTAGTATTGGGAGGCACCATTTGAAGCTTTGTATGAAAGGCCATGAAATCTCCCGTATGTTGGTTGGAGACCGGGGATAGGTTAATTCTTGGTCTAGATTTGGTCAGATAAGCTGTAGAAAAGATTGAGGTCATTCAAGATAGAATAAAGGAGGCTCAATCTTGGCAGAAGAGTTATGTAGATAAGAGACGTAAAGATTAGGAGTTCTCAGTTGGGGACTGGGTTTTCGACAAAGTATCATCGATGAAGGGTATGCGTATATTTGGGAAGTCGGAGAAGTTATCTCCTTGGTTCATTAGACCTTTGCCTATTCTTGAGAGGATGGGGAAGTTTGCGTATAGATTGGAGTTACCGAGCAGTTTGGAAGGTGTCCATGATTTTTTTAATATTTCTCATCTGAGAAAGCGTGTTAGAGATCGGGGACTGCTCTTGCACTGATAGTCCTAGACGATTTAGTGGTAGAACTGGACTTCACCATAGTGAGGAAGCCAGTTCGCATTGTTGCGAGAGATGAGAAGAGGCTTAGAACCAAGATGGTTAGATTAGTCAAAGTCCAGTGGAGTGACGATGACAGAGACTGTACTTGGGAGGTTGAGAGCGGGATTAGAGATACTTATCCTGACTTGTTTTGATGGTATATTCTACCTTCTTATTTGTTTTAAGCCTTACTATAATTTCGAGGATGAAATTCTTTAAGGAGGGGAGTCTATAACACCACAGACTTTTGATAACATTATTCAGGGGATTTAGCTAGATAAACTAAATAAAATAATTGTTGATAAGGGAATTGAGATTTGATTTAACTAAGGTAACCATGCCTTTTTAACTAATAAATTAAAGGAATGGTTTAAAATGAGTTAGAGGAGGAGTTATGGGAAAGAGGCCATTCCTATATTGCCTTCCTTAGGCCATGTATCTTAACACAAGTTCATTTCCCATTTTAAAAATTAAAAGCTTGGCCGACTACCATTAATAAGGAAAAAAGAAGAGGAAACAAAAGAAAGCTTAAGGAAAGCAAATTCAAATCAGACTCATTCAAATATCAAGCTCCTTAACCATTAATGCAAAGGTGAGTAATGTTTGCATCTCTAAACTTTTATGGTTTCAGCTTTAAGATTAAACCCAAATTGTTTTACAAAGATTTGCCATGTTTTAAATGACAAAGTGATTATATATATATGTTGATGATTTATGTATGTTCATATATATTTTATGACATGTTATAAGATTAAAACCCTATAAAATGACATCCGTTGGCCTTGCAAAATTTTATGATGATCTAAAAAGTTATTTTAGAGACGAGCTTCAATTTTTAGAATTTTCTGAATCATTGTGGAATTGTTATGAATTTTCTAAGGAAGAAAGGGTTAATTTGGATTATTAGATTACGTATGGGAAAAATAATTAATGGTTGAATCTGAATATTTTATATGTCGAAGAGGACATATTAATGGGTTTTCTGGAATTTTTCTAGATTTTTCTAAGATGATTTAATAGTTATATAAAATTATTTAAGATGAGACTTAAATGTTTTATATAATTATAAAGGAGGAAGGGGATTTTTTGAAATTATCTAAATTTCCAAATAAGGAAAGTCGGCAGAAATTTTGAATATAATATTCTGGCAACCAATCAGATTTAGACAAACAAGGAGGTCAGGTATAAAATAATTTTTTTAAAGTACAAATAAATAGTTTTTCTTCTGTTTCAATCCCTTTTGGCAATAGCTTCCACCTTCATTCCAAGCCTTCTGATAAGGTCGAAAGGTATCAAACCTTTCGACTAGGTCAAATACCAATGCACATGGTATCAGGCAACTGGTACGTAAAGAATTGGATGAAGTTGAAAGGTATAGGAACGAAAGTTTATAGTTTTCGAAGGAGATGAAAACTTTGTTTTGGTTTAAAGAAAATATGCCTACTAGCTTTTGACAAAGAGCTTTCAATATTGTCAAATGATTTAAAAGAAAAAGGTTTCGATTGGCTTTCTTTCTTGTTTTAAATGAAAGCTTTCGACATAGTCGAAAGGTATAGCTTTCGACAAGGTCGGAAGCAAAGTGGTCTCTTCCTAACCTTTCGACACATATGGAGTCAAAGGTTATATTTTATTTTCTAAAATTTGTCACCTCTCTCTATTGATTTTGAAGCGTTGGTTCCAACACCAACACTTCATTGTTTTTTAATGGTTTCGAAAGGTTTTATAATGGTTTCGAAGCAGTTGCTTTCTATTCCAATGTTTTTTTGATCCTTTGGCATAATCCAAATGTTTTAAGTCAGAACGTTTTATAGATTTCAAAGTAGTTAACTTTGAATGGTTTCGAATGGTTTCCACTTGTTTTAAATCAAACTTAATGATTTCAAAAGGGTTTGAGTTACGTTGCTTTCGAAAGGTTTATAAATATTTTATAGGGCAGGTACCTTAGGCTTTTGACAAAGTCGAAAGGTGAAACCTTTCGACTAGGTCGAAAAGAAACCTTCTGACAAGGTCGAAAGGTTAGACCTTTCGACAAGGCCGAAAGGTATGGTTTTAGTGTTTTCAAAAGGCTAAGGTTTAAAGGATTTGAAGGCGGATGTCATATGTTTTAAAGTTGGTGAAAGGAAGGCGTTTAAAAGGTTTTGAAGGAGTTACCTTCAATGATTTCGAAAGGCATATCAAAGAATATGATGGAGTTACCTTCAATACTTTCGAAAGGTTTTACTAATGGTTTTGTAGGAATTACCTTCTATGTTTTCGAAAAGTTGTTTAAAGGTTTTAAACAAAGGTTTCGAATATAAGAACTAGGCAGATAACCTAAGTGTTTTAAGTTATAAAGGACCTTAACTTATTTTAAAAGGGATGGATAATCCTTATTGAACATCATCAACATTATTATGAGTAAAGTATATATAATATGGCAAAAATAACTTAGAGTGAAGGTAAAGATATATCTTCCTTGTATATATATGATTTGACGGACTAAATCAATTTGAAAAGGTTTTCAAGGAAAATTTAAAGAGTAGTTAAGTTAGATATTTTGTAGGGCAGTTAGCTCGGATATTTTGTAGAACAGTTTACTCAAATATTTTGAAGGGTAGTTAACCCAAAAAAATTTCGAGACATCAAGTCATTTAAATTCGGATCGTTAGTCCTGTTAAATCATGAATTCTTTGATTCATGACAGAAAGCTTAAACTATCAGTGGTATACGATCAAGCGACAAAAAGAGAATGAGATACACAAGCTATTAAATTACAAATGAGATGAGACTACAAATCTAAGTATAGTATGTTTATCTACTGTAGTTTTAGTCTTAGATATGGTTCATAATTGTTAAAATCTACTTCAAGTAGTTTGCACATACTCAAAATAGTTCTAGAGTTCAAATTATTTAAAAAATGTGCAAACTGTGCACTAACAACCAGGTCAGTCGACTGACCAAAAATGACCATTCGATTGACCATGTTCAGTGCATAGATATGCACCGTTTTACACTATCTTTGAATATTCAGTAGACTGGTCGACTTTGCTCAGTCGACTGACCGGCTATAACAGCTATTTTTCCCAAAGAGACACTTCTATTTACGAAGAGTTGCGGTCCAAATTTAAGAGATATGGATGCACCTGTTCTTGAAACTCTTTGTGAATAGTTGTAACTATTTGTCTACTATATAAACACATTAGAATCATTCTTCAGATCGCTGAATTTTAATTTTGATTTCTTACTGTACTCTCTACTATCTACCTCTGTAGATCTAAAAGCAATCACAATCTATATATTGCTTGAATCTCTGAATTAATTAATATATTCTTCGATTCTAAGCAATATCTTCCTTTCATATCTTCACACACACAATATTTACTTGATGATTTGATTATAGGAAGGGTGTACTATTAAAGACATATCCATGTTATTTAGAATACAAGCGTCAACTGTTTTATTTGTGCCAGTAGAAGTCCTGTTCGGTTGTTCAGGCGGTAAGAGTCCTCTTCGGCCGTTGAGGCGGAAAAATCTTGTTCGGCTGCTCAGGTGTTGTATACCTATTTCTCTGGGTTAAGAGAGAGGTTTATAGAGTTTGAATCTAGATGTGGTCTGCGACTAGACATAGAACGGGAAGTTCGAACCAGTATAAAAAGTTATGGTGTGCTTATTTCATTTACTTTATCTATTATCTGATTACATTTCCGCACTAATATAATATTCCATGTTACACGATCCTAAGTGTTGACTAGCCACACAGTTTACTCACCTTCATTTGGTATCAAAGCGAGGTTATCCTATAACCGTAACACAATTATTTGATATATTTAGTAATGTGGAAAGTAACACCAACTCTAGCATTAACATTAACACTAGTTTCACTGAAGGATAGTTAACTACAAGACCACCAGTATTTAATGGTCTTAACTATAATTACCGGTCTACTAGAATGAGAATATATATGCAAGTGAACGGTTTTGAAACTTGGAATATTACCCAAAAAGTATATACCATGCCAACAGAAGATTTTTGAACTTGCACTGCTGCATAACAAACTGAGGCCACTTCAAATGCTAAGGCTATGAGCATGTTATTCTTTGCATTAGATAAAAATGAGTTTAATAGGTTCAGTATGTGTACAACTTCTTATAATATATGGAGAGCTCTAAAAGTAACTCATGAAGGAACTAACAATAGTCAAACAAAGCAAAATCTCTATGTTGAAAAATCAATTCCAGAATTTCAAAATGAAACCGAGCGAAACTATAAATGACAGGTATTCTAGACTTCAAGATATATATCACTCATTATTGGCACTAGAATTTTTTTTTGATTTTGATATTGTTACAAAATCCTTAATTCTTTAACGGACGAGTGGGAAAGAAAAGTTTTAGCAATTGAAGAAGCTAATGATTTATCAACCATGAAACTGAAAGAATTGATAGGAAATCTAATGTCATATGAAGCAAATTTGCAGGCAATGAAAGTACAGGCACAAGACAAGAAGAATCTAGCATTTCAAACATAAAAAGATGATCCAGATTGAGATGAAGAGGATATGGCACTTATTGAGAAAAAAATTCAATTTTTTTTTTAAATTCAAAAGGAATAACAAATTTTGGAGTTACAAAAATAATTCCAACAATAACAATAATAGCAGTAAACCATCATCCTCTATCGTGGAATGTTATGAATGCCATAAAAAGGGTCATATAAAAAAGATTGTCCAGAGAAAAAGAAAAAGAAATTGAAGAAGAAAGCATTTTCAGTAACGTAGGATGATTCATATTCTTCATCATCATAAGATAGTGATAGCGACAGTGACACAGAGCAAGCAAATGTATTCTTCATGGCTACAAGTGATGATGTTAGAGAATTAAGTTTTGAAGATCCGGTTGAAATTAATTTAGAACTAGTAGACTTAGTAAAACAAATTAAAAAGCTAAATTAAGTGTTGCAAGGAAAAATGAATAGATCCGATTTAGAAATTAGTATGCTAAGAGATGAAAAGAAAATTCTAGAAGAAGAACTTGAAATAACTCAAGAATCTAATTCTAATTTAACATCTCAACTTTCTATGATAACTTAGGAATTAGAAATTCAGAAAAATAAAAATGATGATTTATCAATAGAGATTAATGATTTAAAATTTGGCACTAAAGTATTAGAGTTAGAAAATTCTAGTCTCAAAACCAAGTTAGAAGATATTAATAAAAATATTTCTAACTTCAATAATGGACGAGAAAATCTTTCTATAATAATAGAAAATTCTCGGTCTACTTCAAATAAAATGGGACTAGGATATAAGAAAATTGAAAATTCAAAGAAATTTGGAAAGCTTACAAATAAGATTAAAAAAACTAAGATAGATATTAAGAAGGCAGTTTCTAAAGATATTAAAACTATTTAGACATGGATTCCTAAAACAAATAACAATTTAATTAGGAATAGACATATCAAAACATTTATGGAAACTGTTCACAAAAATAAGAATTATATTTATAAAGGGGATTCTGAACCCGCTTGGGTTTGGTTTCCTAAGACCTACCTCTTAGGACCCTAAAATAAAAATGGGTACCAACTTAATCTTTATTTTTTGCAGGCGCCACTTAAAAAGAGAGGAAAATGGATCTTAGACAGTGGTTTCTCAAAACACATGACTGGTAATAAGGACGTGTTAACTAACATTGTCTACTCAAATGGAGGATCAGTCGCTTTTGGAGATAATTCAAAAGGTTATATCATCGACAAAGGTGATGTGAGCAATAATGGTATCTCTAACTTACCTCTCATTTCTGATGTTTTATTAGATAAAAACTTAAAACATAATTTATTAAGCATGAGTCAATTATGTGATAAAGGTTTTAATATATCTTTTTTAGAAAATAAATGCAATATTTCTGATGAAAATCAACATTTAGTTTTTGAAGGTATAAGAAATAGAAATATTCATATTTTAAATATGAATATAAATCATAACACAAACATGTGTTTAGTAGCTACAGAAAATGACTCTTGGCTATGGCACAAAAGATTTTGTCATATAAATATTAGTACTATTAATAAAATAGCTAAAATAAACTTGTTAAAGGACTACTTGATATGAAATTCAAAGTTGATAATATTTGTGATGCATGTCTATTAGGAAAATCAACAAAATCTTCTTTTAAATCTAAGAAAATCATATTTACATCACAGCCACTTGAACTACTACATATGGACCTCTTTGGACCTACTCAAATTCAATCTATTAATCACAACAGATATGTGTTTGTTATTGTAGATGATTTTTCAAGATATACATGTATTTTTTTCATGAAATATAAAAGTGATACTATTGAAAATTTTAAAATTTTTGTTCAATGAATTCAAAATTTAAAGAATTTAAAGGTTAAAAATATTAGAAGTGACCATGGAGGTGAATTTGAAAATGTAGTTATTAAACATTTTTGTAACAAGAAAGGAATTAATAATAATTTTTCTTTTCCTTGAACACCACAACTAAACGGAGTTGTAGGAAGGAAAAACAAAACATTACAAGAATGTGCAAGAACTTTATTAAATGGAAGCACTCTACCAAAACATTTTTGGGCAGAAGCTGTTGCAATAGCTTGTTATGTTTTGAATCGTGTTTCTATTCGACCATTGACGAAACACACCCCATATGAACTCTTAAATGGTAGAAAACCTAATATATCTTATTTCAAAAATTTTGGTTCAAAATGTTTTATACTTAACATTAAAGATCGGCTTGGAAAATTAGATCCAAAATCCGATGAAGGAATATTCATAGGATATTCGAAAAGAAGCAAAGCTTATCGGGTTTTTAATAAAAGAACTAAAGTAATCGAAAAAACTCTTCATGTTTCAATCGATGAAATTTTCAATATTTCTTCTATTATTACAAAATATGAAAAGAATTCTAATAAAATCATAACCAATATTTCAGAAGATGATGATTTCATTCAAGATTATAACATTGATAATTGTAGAGAAGATGAAAACATTGTTCATAATGAAAATATTGCAAGATCTCCTCCAAGAATTCTTAGACATCACCCTGTTAAAAATCTAACTGGAGAAGTAAATTCAAATGTAAGAACAAGACATCAATCAAATCAAATGGGCCATATAGCTTTTCTCTCTAATATAAAACCTAAAAATATCAATGAAGCCTCCACTGATGACTATTGGATTATAGCTATGCAATAAGAGCTAAACTAATTTGAAAGAAACGAAGTGCAGGAATAGTTCTGAGACCAAGTAATCAATCAGTCATTGGTACAAAATGGGTGTCAAAAACAAAACTGATGAACTAGGTAATATAACTAGAAATAAAGCTAGATTAGTAGCACAAGGATATAATCAAGAAGAGGAAATAGACTATGAAGAAACATTTGCTCATGTCGCAAGATTAGAAGCTATACGTATTCTACCGGCCTTTGCATGTTTTCATAAATTAAAAATATATCAAATGGATGTTAAAGTGCTTTTTAAATGGATATATAAAAGAAAATTTTTATGTCGAACAACCTCCTCTTTTCGCTCATGAAAAATTTCCGGAGTATGTTTATAAACTTAAGAAAGCCTTGTACGGATTGAAATGGGCACCCCATGCTTGGTACGACCGACTTAAGACCTATCTAGTAGACTCAGGTTTTGAAATTGGGAAGGTTGATCAAACTCTATTTATTAAGAAAACTAAACAAGATATTTTAATTATACAAATATATGTTGATGATATTATATTTGGTTCAACTAATGAAAAATTATGTCAGGAATTTTCGACTATTGGGAAAAATGAATTTGAAATTTCACATACGGGAGAATTATCATATTTTCTTAGATTACAAATTAAACAATTACAAAATGATATTTTTATTAATCAAGAAAAATATTGTCATAATCCAATTAAACGATTTGGTATGGAAAACACTTCTGCCAAACCAACTCTATGAGTACAACTATACATCTAATAGCGATGAAGATGGTAAGAGTGTCAACCAGAAAATATATCGTGGTATGATTGGATTATTACTTTACTTAACTGCTAGTAGACCTGATATTATAATGAGTGTATTTATGTGCTCGATTTCAAGCAAATCCTAAAGAATCACATATGCGAGCAGTAAAACGTATAATTCGTTATCTTAGCAAAACCAAGGATTTAACACTATTTTATCCGAAAGAATGTCCTTTCGAATTAGTATCCTATAGGGATGCTGATGTTGGAGGAAGTCAGACGGATAGAAAAAGTACAAGTGGAACTTGTCATTTCATCGGACGGTACTTAATATCTTGGTTTAGCAAGAAACACAACTATGTTTCACTATCGACATGTGAATCAGAATATATATCTGCAACTTTAGCATGTGCTCAAGTCATCTACATGCAACAAACACTACAAGATTTTGATTTAAAATTAAATAAATCTATAATATTCTGTGATAACATAAGTGCAATTAATTTATCTAAAAATCCTGTCAATCACTCACGAACGAACATATTGAATTCGTCATCATTTTCTACGTGATAATATTGAGAAGGATATAGTAATTTTGGAATTTGTAAATTCTGAAAATCAATTAGCTGATATTTTCACTAAACCACTCAATGAATTTTTTTTTGTAAAACTAGGAAGAGAACTAGGTATAATTTCTTTTAAAGAATTATAAAATTCGATATTTAAAAAAAAAATGTAATTACTAGCACTTGAACTCAGCACCTCTAGATTGGAAGTCATATGTCTTTGTCATTACTCAATTTGTTATTTCAAAACTATTTCTATAATACACTTATTCTTATATTATTTTCAGTTGTTAAAAGTTTTTTTTAACCATACAAAATTTTGTTTACTCTACTCCTCTCATTATCTACTGGTTATCCCTTATTCAACAAATTATTTACTATATTTTTACTACTTATTCTTATATATATTTGATGTTTGTTTGTTTATCTCTCCATTTTTTTTCCTTTTTCAAATTTTGTTTCCTCCTTGCAACAATGTCTTTCCAAAACAACTCTCCATACGACTCTTCATACTCTTCGGTTGATTTTTCCACACCTTCCTCTGGTTCTTCCAGTTTACGTACACTTACTCCATGTCATGAACCTATCAGACCATTCAGCTATCGTACTGGTTATACTCTAGAAAAAAGAAGGCACGTCATTTCTTATTCTTTGGTTCTTCGTTAACAAAACAAAAGATTGATGATATACATCATTATCGATAGGAATCAATAGCAATCGAACGAGAAATGTACTATGAAAAAAAGCTAAATTCAAAACGACTTAGCTTTCTAGAGCAACTTGGTTGGAAATTTTGTGGGACATCTACATCCGACGTTCATCAACCCATAATGTCTTCCTATCGAAATCTATGTGATGCAATCTCTTGTTCCTCCATGACCACCGCAGAACCTTCACATCGTGATCTAGGAAAACGTCCGGCACCTCATATTACTTGGTCTACATCCGAAGAACATACAAGTTATGACACTAGTGGAAATGGTGGTGGTAGATAATATATGGAAATTTCTTCACGAGGCAAAGAACCAGTGCAAGAGGAAGAAGAAACAGATTCAGACTCTGATGAGCGATGATGGTAGTAAGTTATTTTAAGAAAAATTCAAAACGTTCTAGTGTAGTTTTTTTATGGGCTTGTATAAATAGCTCGGTAGAATTTGAAACAATATGTTTTTTTCGTGATTGTTGTTTAGTATGCTTCTGTGATAACATATTATATGGTTGTTTATTTCCTTTTTGTCGATGAAAAGGGGGAGAAATTATGACTAACCAATTTTTGTAGGATTAGATTAGATATTCCCCACATATTCAGAGGGAGAAATATAATTCTTAATATATAGCATCATAAAAAAACAGATTGTCATCAATCACAAAAGGGGAGAATGTTAAATCATGAGTTTTTTTATTCATGAAAAAAAGCATAAACTACCAGTGATATACGATCAAGCGACAAAAAGAGAATGAGATATGTAAGCCATTAAACTACAAATGAGATGAGACTACAAATCTAAGTATAGTATGTTTATTTACTGTAGTTTTAGTCCTAGATATGGTTCACAATTGTTAAAATCTATCCTCAAGTAGTTTGCATATACTAAAAATTAGTTCTAGTGTTTAAATTCTTTTAAAAATGTGCAAACTGTGCACTAACAACCAGGTCAGTCGATTGACCGAAAACAACCAGTCAACTGACCATGTTCAGTGCACAGATATGCACCGTTTTACACTATCTTTGAATATTCAGTAGACTGATCGACTTTGCTCAGTCGACTGACTGGCTATAACAGCTATTTTTCCTGAAGAGACGCTTCTATTTATGAAGAGTTACGATCCAAATTGAAGAGATGCACCTGTTACTTGAAACTCTTTGTGAATAGTTTTAACTATTTGTCTACTATATAAACACGTTAGAATCATTTTTCAAATCACTGAATTTTAATTTTGATTTCTTACTATACTCTCTACTATCTATCTCTGCAAATCTAAAAGCAATCACATTCTATATATTGCTTGAATCTCTGAATTAATTAATATATTATTCAATTTTAAGCAATATCTTCCTTTCATATCTTTACACACACAATATTTACTTGAGGATTTTATTATAGGAAGGGTGTACTATTAAAGACATATCCGTGTTATTCGGAACATAAGAGCCAACTATTTTATTTGTACTAGTATAAGTCATGTTCGGTTGTTCAGGCGGTAAAAGTCCTCTTCGGCTGTTGAGGCGAAAAAATCCTATTCGGCTGCTCAGCGTTGTACACCTATTCCTCTGGATTAAGAGAGGGGTCTATAGAGTTTAAATCTAGAGTGTAGTCTGGGACTGGACGTAGAACGGGAAGTTCGAACCAGTATAAAAAGTCCTGGTGTGCTTATTTCATTCACTTTATCTATTATCTAGATTATATTTCCGCACTAATATAATATTCCATATTACATGATCCTAAGTGTTAACTAGCCACACAGTTTACTCACCTTCAAATCCATTTTGAGGGTAGTCAGCCAAGAAGACAGTTAGTCCAGAAAGAGCAGTGGACTCTGATATGAACAAATAGTTCATTTATTAGCATAACGGACCTTGCTATTTTTAAGGACAGTTAGTCCAACCTTTTTACCTTTTTTAGGCAGATAGCCCATTATCTAGCATAAAAGATATTGCTAATTTGGTATAATCTATTTTAGGATAGCTGGTCCAGAAAAGACCAGTCAGCTCAAAATTTATGATAGATAGTCCAGTAAAGAACAGATAGTTCATATTTTAGACAGATTGTCTATTTTATTTTTTATTTTTAGCATAATGGATATTGCGATAATATAATCAGTTGATTAACCAGTTTGATTGCAGGAAAGGATTTACAAAATATTTGTTTTGAAAAGAGATATTAGTGAGGGGAAACCCGTTTCGCTAAGCGACGTGGTCTCATTATTTATCAGTATACTGAGATGTAATAGAAATTATTCATACCAGGCTTTATGTCTGACTCGAAGTTTTTGTTTCCCCTTAAACTCACAGGTGCTCAAAATTTGATTTGAGTAGGCCGAGGGTTTAGGTTTTCAGGTTTTAGAAGATTTTGGCAAATAGATCATTTAGAAGTTTTTGTTTCCCCTCAATCTCCTCTCTCTCAGGAACTTCAACTCCTTGCTCAATTTCTTTGACTTTGGCCATAAATATTGACAAGAGCAGGGTCGAGTGAAGGAAAGCTAAAATCTGAGCATATTTCTATATTGCCTGTAACGAACGAGGTTTTCAACCCTTGAAAATTGACAATAATACGTCCACTGTATTTTGTGCCGAGCAATCGAATGCCGGAAAGCCTGAAAGTTAGGGGAAAAGAAAAAAGAAGAAAGAAGGAAAGAAAAAAACAAACAACAAAGAATCTCACAGCGAAATAGTAATCTACAATATACAACAAATCTTTACATGAAAGCAAAATAGTAATACATGTATATATAGACATCAGTCAAAGTATACTAACCTATTTTAGCCCGGACAATTATAACAGCCAGTCCTTACAATTGCTGATAAATACCATCAATAAATATAGCAGAAAATAACCATATATGTGAATACATCTCTTTGCCTCCAGCTCGTCGCCAGGCTTCAAAGCATCCAACTAAAATCTATTACAATGCTCGGTCTTACCCGAGCATTATAATAAAATAACACTCGAGTCAGACTAGAAAACCAGCATGAGAAAACACATCAAACTGGATTTCAAAGTTATATGAAAATATTAGAAATCAAAGATAACTCGTAAGATCATAACGCAGTAAACACGGACGGGTTTTTTACCTTACGATAACCAAAACATTTTCTATAGAAAATCCATTTATATTATTATAATATTTAGAGGTAAAAGTAAATTAGGAATATAACTGAAGTGCTTGCATCTCATGTTTCAGCATAGTTAGGCACAACTAAATCCATACGGTGCTTATTGGAGAATGGATTCCATATAATGATTGGGCTACCAATGTACCACCCATCACGATGCATCTCTAGATAAATAACACCCAGGTCAAACCTATCAACCCCTGCCAACACAAGACCTGTCTATCCTTTACTGGATAGTACCAAACAAGATCACCCCTCGGTTTAGATCAGCAACCGTATCGAAGCATAAATGAATTAATAGTAGGGACTCAAAATGGGGAGGACCATACCCTCATGGGAGCGACCCACCTAGCCTGGCTGCATCTCTGTTGTTCTAGTTATTCCCTTTTGATGAGGCTTGAGGCTACATTTTATCTTTTTATATAGAACTTTCCACTTGGAATGCTAATACTGCCTTCCAAGCAACAATGCAATACCAGCATCCATCCACACAAGTTCGTTCTTAGATTGAACGAAATACTTGAGAGCTTCGTTTCCAATTCCATCAACTTTAAGATATCTTCACTTCGAAACACATTCGTTGGATCAAAGTGGTTTTCGGATAACATACCCGACCCCATCTCTTCGAAACAACATTCGATCATTCTCGATAAACTCAACCTCGGTTCTTTAGGAAATAAACAATCAAAGATAAGAGCGGAGATCACCTCACAACCGCGATGAATGGATGTCCTTAAAACTGTCCTAAGAGAACAAAGCAAGATATATACGCACAGTACATCTCCATCGAAGATAACCTGGCACAAAACTCACGTGTTCCTCCAAGATATTTCAAAAATTACGTTTTGGTCCAAATTCGATAGTTGTTTATTTAACTCGAATAAAAATCATTCAGTTATAATTCCTAGGGAAAAACCAACATCGGTTAAGCACATAAGCAACCACTAGCATCTTTTAATGAATCATTCTTTCATTAAATTCACTTTGTAAATTACTTGTATAAAAATACTCTAATCCACAAATCCCTAAATTTTTAGTACTTAGAAAATATCCATATAATTATCATAAGGGTATAAGTATATTTACACAAATTACGCCTTGCATCTTTGAAAATGCACTCATATACTTATTTTTATGGTATAAGTATATTTACAAAATTCAGAAAGGTTTTCTTTTTATTCGTTTCTCAAATAAATTCCTTGAAATTCTCCAAAACCATTTAAAAGCCATTTTATAAATCTTTGAAAAACCATTTACAGTCCTTTTATAAAAATACAATCACTTATAAATTCTTTGTACATTTCAAAAATCATTTATAAACCCTTTATAAATCCACAACCTATTCATAAAACTCCTTTTGTAAATCTATGAGCACGTATCTAGATTTCGTTAATAAATATCTAACCATTTATAAAACTCTTTCACTTTGTAAATAACTTCCCTTAGTCTTCAAACTATTTTATAAACTCCTTTATAAAATCAAGTCTTTCAAATTTATTCATGGGTTTTAGAAACATTTATAAGTAATTAAAAATCCTTCACTTCAAAAGCACCATAATATAATAATTATTATTAACAATAAACTTTATAAATAAATGAATTAACTTTAAAACATCGTAAAATTAATAATTAATAATTTCAAAATATTGTTAAATAAACAACAATAATTAATCTTTACCATTTTTATAAAGAATAATAATTTATTTTCAAAATCTTATTAATAGTCCTTATTATTAATTTCAAACCATAATTATTTTTGAAATAATTAACCTTTTAAAATATTAACATTTTGATAAATTCTTTAAAACAATATTAACTGCAAAATAAATAACCTTAAAATAATATTAATATAACTAAATAACTTTAAAGCAATATATTTCCGAAATTTAATTTCGTATTTAAAATCATTTTCCATCTCAAAACCAATTCCAACTCAAAGATAATTTGTAGTATTTCGAAATACTAATTTAAGGCCAACAGCTACCCAATGCTTAACCAATATCGATGTTAATTTTCTATCAATACCGGGTTTTAGTTTTTCAAACATATAACAATGTTATAACTGTAATATTCACAACCAGGTTCATTTTCAATAATGCATATAAAAGAATTATTATCGAAACATTCAACAATAGCGAAGAATCTTGTTGGATCCCCTAACTTGTCCCCTGCATCATAGCTCATATATATATCAGCACATATATATATGTAAACAAAATCAACATCAGTAAGGAATACTGTTGGATCCCTCCGACCTGTTTCCTCTGCATCACAAACGTTATATAACCACAATATATAAACCAACTAAATTTACTAATTAAATTAATTAATAATTGAATTACTTATAACAAAACCTCACCCAACAATCCAAGAAAGCCCAAGCCTATTAACGCGAAGACTCGACCCGCGTTCACTTCTTCTTCCCCAAATTCTTTTTTTTCTGATAATAAACATGCACGGTTGTGTGCACTTTGCACCTACAAATCCCTTTACCTTTCCATGACCAGAAGCCACCCGCACGTTGGCCTTCCCGTGCCCGTTCCTCTACACCCACCGCCTTGGCCATCGGTCGCCTTGAGCGAAACCCGACCTAAGAGCCTGCAAAAAAAGTCGCGTTTTGGTTAAGAAAGTAGCGGACACCTTTTGTCCCTAAACTCCACTAAAATTCATTATTCGAACACCTCTTCATCCCGATCACAACGCCAACCTCCAAATCAAATATTGTTACCCGAATCAAAAACTAAGTCGAACCGTGGGCTCCCATCGATCATCATCATAGAATGTTGCCGAACTTACACAAAAACTCCTACTCTGCGGTACGTACTCAACTATGCTTATGGTGCCTAGTAATTCTTCCGGGACTAGGATAATTTAATTTTCGAAATATGCCAAAACATATTTTCCCCTTTGCTATTTTTTTAGCAATAGCTCAAACATTTCTCAATGAAATACCGATCCATTGATTTTTTAACATACGAAGGACTAATACAAACTTTTGTTCAAATCATTTTGGCTAATAGTGAACGGGTTGAAAAGTTGTTGATTTTTGAAGTGTTGAAGTGGAGGTTGAATCTCAAATTGTGAATGCTTACAGTAAAGAATGAAGAAGAGAAATGGTATCTGCTTTCTGTTCTCCCATGCATGTATCCCCTTTTTGTTGCCTGCTGTGTAAATATGCATATCCATTCCCCCTTTTAGTGCACATTTACTTTATGGCAAACTATACTAAAATCATGTGTGCAAGTACAAGGAATGGGAAAAGTGAAGGTGTGTGGCATGGCAAAGGCATAGGTGTTGTACATATTATTCCTATCTAATGAGCGTCCTACTTTTTAGTGTAAATTGTTGTGTAAATGTGTCCATCCATGTATGTTCTAAGCTTAGCAAACAAAGTAAAGGGCAATTGCAAGAATCACGACAACAAATAAATATGTGTGCGTGAGTGTAAAAATAAAGGAGGAAGTGTGCGTGCATGAAATATACTTATATTTGTTTTAGAAAATGTTATATTTTGAGTTACCCTGTTACACAAAATTCCGTCCACATACGAACCTCGAACAATAGAAATAAAAGTTACAACCATGCATAACATTGTGCCACAGCCATAAAACAATTATAAAATAGAAAAGTTAACTTATTCTACGAAATTTCAAAAGCACTGATGTTTGCCACAGCAAAGTCAAACGAAAATTTAATTATTTTCCATATTAAAAATTATGGGAAAATCATATAAATTAAATTAAAAATAAGTCATAAAAAATAAGGTTTTAATTTGAAACATATAATTTATTTTAATTTAAGTTCGAATCCAAATATTAAGATGAATTAAATATTCAAATTCGAAGACCCAAAACATGGGTCGTTACATTCTTCCCCCTTAAAAATGAATTTCGTCCATGAAATTTCCAAGGTGAGAAAAATGCCCAAACACATTTACCTTTCAAAACCATTTGGTTGAACTTGTTATACAATTATCTAACCCTTAAATTTACGGTAAACTTCGGTAGCGTTTCCTTTGTGCGGTTCGATCGACCACAAATTGTCACGGGCCCCAAATCAACCAAAGAAAACAATAGCGAAACAGCTCAATCATAACACCATCAAACCAATCGATAATATAAACATGTATCTATTTTTCGGGCAACCAAATTATACCCGTGAAACCAAGGGCATCAAACTAGCTTTTGCTTCTATATATCTACACTTTTTTAAACAATGATAACAATTCATATAGTTCATAATCATATTAATTTTGCATTTTCAATTATCAAAATTTAATTTATTTAAGCTCGTATGATGTGTACATATCATCTGTACACAACATGTAACGATCTCAATTTTTGAATTGGTAATTAATATAAAATTTTGGATTTAATTGTGAAATTAAATGTGAATTAATATGAAAATTCCAGAATAAAGAAAAATATGCATATTAAATAGAATATTTGGAAGTAAAATTATATTGTAAATAGAATTTTGGATTGGAATTCAAAAATAAGTATTTTACAAAATTATATTTGAATTTTTCAAAAGTTGTTAAAGCTAAATTCTATATGTTATAATGTGAATGTTTATTTATTAAAGTATAAGTTTGAAAATATGATACATGTGTAAATAAGATATTTATAAAACATGATTTATAAATAAATTCAACATAAGGGTTTAAAACTAAATTTTTAATAAGTAAACTAAAGGACTTAAACACAATTTAAATAACCTATGACATTTGTAAAGTTATTAAATCATGTAATAACAAATGTAAACCTTTCTCATAATAATTTAACAAGTGTTAACAACATGGACAAGTGGCCATTTAAATTTCTTTTTAATTTAAATTCTAAATAATATGAAGTAAAGAAATAACCAGACTATATTCAGATAAAACATCTTCTCTCTAAAAACCTAGAAAACAAAAAATACAAAAGAAAACAAAACATATTCTCACAACAAAGAAAATGCAAAGAAAATCATATCAAACAAGCAAGTTAGAAATCAAACTACAAGTTTTCAAAACCTGAAAAGCAAAGATCATCTCAGTATTAATTCAAAATAAATTAATTTGCAAGCTTTAGATCAAAATCAGGGTTCAGTTTCAAAACCTAAGGGAATGATTCAAATCAAAAACCAATCAAATCTGGGCAAATATAGAAACCTGAAGAAAATTCAAAGATTTTCAAACCTGAGATCAAACTTCAAAGTTCAAATTTAACAGCAAGTTCAAATCAAGTTTCAGGTTTAAAATCAAATTCAAGAAAATCAATTTCGAGGCCCTGTTGCTTTTCTATTCTTCAATGACAAGTGAGAAAGCCTTACCCTTTTAACCTTAATATGGCTATATCTTGATTGGTGAGATAAATGGTTGAAGTATGAATGGTGTGTGAATATGTTAGCTGTGATTACATGTTGAAAATATTAAATGCCGGTGGATATACGAGTTTCTGTATATACGTATATCTTCTTTGTTTTACAAATAACAGGACCCAAATTTATAAATAAACTCCTATCTTCTAAACAAATCAATCTTAGACCTTGATCTTTAAAGAAGAAATGATTGTAAGAAGATAATTTTAATTTTAAAAATAGCTTTAAATAAATATATGAAGTATTTATTTCAAAATAGGAAATTTACAGGTCTGTTCAAAAATATGCCCAAAATCAATCGACTAGAATTCTTGATTTGATTCTATAATATGTTTTGAAATTGTTAATTATGAATTTTGATATGAAAATCATGATTTTTCTGTGTTGGGTATAACGAGATTTTTTGTGATGAACGGAAAATACGTTTCGATCAAATTCTGGAAAAGCAAGTGTTAATAGTTGTCGGGGTTTGGGCTGGTGGTAGCTCGGAGGTCAGGGGTTCGAGGAAAAATGGTGGGTTAAATTCCTGACCACCGTGGTGGCGAGACGGTGTCTTAGTAGGGTTTTAGCCTAGGTTATAATCGATGTTGGAAATTGGTTCACTGCAGCGTCGTTGATGCATCAATCGGGACTAGAGCAGGGGGATCGAAGCGTTGTTTCGTGGCCAAGCTATGGTCTGAGTTTCAGGCCTCCTAATGATCGCAGGTGGCTACTCGAGGCATTTTCAGACGATCAGTTCTAAGTTCCAACTTGTATTGGTTTGTTCAACTTTGATTCCAGGTGTAATCGATAACTCTGGGTGGTCGTATCGATTGAGGGAAAGTTTGGCGATGTGTTGGAGGTCTCGTCGATGGCCGGAGCGTTGGCGATGGACGATGCACGTGCACGCCTGACATTATGTATCTGGGTTGTTTTGGAAAATTTGGGGAAGAAGAAGAAGCCTCGGGTTCGTGTTCGTGTAAATACAAGATATGCTCGAAGTAGATGATGTGCGTGAGTGTCTCGGGTTTGGTTCAAGAAAAGATGTGTTTGGCTCGAGTATTTTTGTGATGAGCTCGGGTTTTTATTCTTTGTCACCAGGTTTAAAAAAGTTAACATGCATTTTAATTTTAAAAGGTTATGTTTTAAACCAGGTTTTAAAACAAAAGAAATGCAAGTTAAAAAGAAAACATAAGTTAGTTGACAAACTTTCAAGCTAATTATTAAACAAAGTTTTCAAAGTGAAAGTGTTTTTCAATTTTCCAAAAACAAGTTTTCACTATAAAGTCATATGGTTTGAAATAATTTGTTTTTGATATGGAAATTTATATTAGATAATTTTGTAATTTATTATTAAAATGTTTCCATATGTAATTTAATAAAGAGGAAATGAAGTAATTAATTAAGGAAAAGGGTTTATCTTTACTAAATTAAGGTCTTGATTAATTAAGAATTAAGTAGCTAATAAAGGATAATTACCCAATGCATTTAGAAGAATTAATTATTTAATTTCTTAAAGATTTATTTATCAAGGTGATTATTTTATTTATGTGATTAATTAATGATTGAAGGTTAGTTAATCAACTAAATTAAAAGCTAATTACTTTGTGTAACTAAGTTAAGGCTAATTAATTATTGTGATTTAATTTAAAGAATAATTAAAGGTAATTAATTACTTAAAGATAGTTACTTGATTAAAAGTAATTAACTTTTGATTTAAGGTTGATAAATCAAGTGATAATTAATTTATCACATAAATTAATCAAGGTTATTAATTTAATTATGTGATTAAATGTTAATTAATTAATGGAATTGATTAGGGATAATCACTTATTATTTATTAAGGATGATTAAATGGTAATAAATTAAGGATTAATTAATTAATGTAATTAATTAAGGATAATTAATTAAAGAATGATTAATTAATGTAATTAATCAAAGAGAAATTGATTAATGAAAGTAATTAAGAGATAATTAATTGGTGTAAGTAATTAAGGTTAATTACTTAGAAGTAATTAATAAAGGAAAATTAATTAAATGTTAATTAATTAAGGAGTAATTAATTTATGTAATTAATAATTAAAGGTTAATTAATGAAAAATTAATTAATAAATGATTAAAAGTTAATTAATTAAAATGATTTGTAACTAATTAATATCAAATAACCAAGATTAGTAAAATTATTCATAAGGTAATTAACCTGATCAGGTAATTGATTAATCCCACTTATGGATGTTTGGGTTTTATGAAATACTTTGAATTGTTTAATATTCCTCATATGTGTGCTTTGTGATATGAATTACTCTGATTTGTGTTGTGGACTGTAATATAATTTATTTATCTACGATGAACTTATATTATTATATGTGATCTGTAAATGAAAATAAGCATTATAGATTATACCGCTTATCAGTATATTGCTGTAATTGGATCTGTGATGATTGATGATGTGCCATTATTATTGTGTAAGACCCCTGGACCACACTATACGCACACAAATATGGATTGCATGAGGAAATTGGTTAATTCATAGATATTTGAATTTAATATTATGAGATGGTTTTAAAGATAGAATTTTGAATCCAAATAGTTTTGGGAATGAAATTGGGTTAAATCTGAAAAGCTTTTGAAAAAGAGTTTTAAAGATAAAATTATTCTGGATACTTGTTTAAGTTTTGGAATTTAAATAATTTGATTTGGATTTGGATTTGAATTAAAGATTTGAAATTGAGTAATATGGACATATGTTTGAAAATTATGGTTTAAAAAGGTTATACAAGTTGTAAATGTGTTTATATGGGTTTTGAAGTATTTCAAAAGTATTATATTGGAAATTTAAATTTAACCCAAGTTTTATATTTGAAGGGCTTTAACTTGTGCAAATGTAATCGGATTCTTCCATAACCCTCCAATTACGGTTTCAATACGAGCCCTGTACGGTTTTAGTTGTATAACCTGTACGGTTTTAGTTGTATAACCTGTAAGTTACTGATGGTGGTGACCCACTGTTTAGATGGTAGCTATAATAGGCATAGTACAAAATGTCTATGCTGGCTAAGATTAATATTATACTTTCGAAATGTTTTCCACTATGCACTAATAATAATAATATCAAAAGGTTTTTGCGTATCAAGCATGTTTGACTACCATAAGAAGAAACCCCTCCAATTGTGCGTTTGCATTGTGTGTATGGTGGGAGGCCTTATGGTAGTTTCATTTTCCAAAAAGCATTGCGGATTTCATTTTATTTATTTTCTTCAAACGAAATGTTTTTATTTTCTCATACCAGTCCCATAACTGACTCGGAGTTTATTGTTCCTTTTCTAAACTCTGTATGCCCACAATTTTCCACACAGGAAGCCTAGAGTCAGGTTTTAGTAGAATCAGAAGCTAGTCAAGAGAAGTCTATGGATTTAGATGCCTTTGGAGTTACGACTGGCCTTGGTTAGCACAACTTGATGGTGATTCGAGCTTCTGGACTGAGTTATTGGTTTGAAGCATTGGAGCTATGGAGTTGGAGTATGCAGATGTTGGAGTTCCTTTTTGGAGATCAAGTTATGTTTTTTTGGTTCCGCTGTAGCATTTGTAGCTGTTCTCTGATATTGATCATTGTTTTATAACATATTTTGGATGTTGTATCATTGGAGATGTATATGATATTCATTTTTCTTCCACTGTGTTGTTGTACTTAATGTGTTATAAGCTCCGGAAAATCGGATTTGAATGGTTGAATTTACGGCATTCGAATACAGTGAAGTATGGATGTCGATTTTCGAGCGTGAAAATCCGGGTCGTCACGCAACATCAAATCCAATCGTTCGCTCAATCGCACAATTTCACTTCCCAACTTGTATCATTCAATCGACTTCTCTAATGCGGATCTCGATTCGGTCCCTTGATTAGACACTGCCATTCTCTTTTCATAGCTATGTACGTGATAGAGAATTTTTAGAATCTACCAGAAATCCATATCAAGTGTTCGCCATCAAGAATCGGGTGAAAAACCCCAACTCGGACCGATATAAATCATCTCGAAATCATGTACTCGAATCCGGATCAAACCGTTATGCGAATAAAATGGCATATGTACAACCCACATATTTATTTTAATTGATTTCTTAGTTATACCAAATTCCTTTTTACTCACATTCGCTTCATTCTCATTTATTTTATTCACGTTCAATTAATCTACATTCAATTATTCATGTTGCTTTTATATCATTCAATTTTTCCTTAGTATATTCTTTTAATACTAATATCCTCTAAGAATTATTCCATTAAATTTTATGTTATACAGCATTTCACTCCATATTAAATTTATTTATGAATTATTTCATAAAATTTTACTTCATTTTATTACAACATTTTATACACCACTTTTCATGTTTATTACCACTTCACAGCTTAAGTCTATATCCATTACATATAAATTTCAATTCCATTTAACTCCATTCGTTTTCCAACTTCTATATTCAGTTTTATCAACCACATTGCAAGCCATATTCAACCCACTAATTTATTTAATTAGTTCATTTCAAATCAAAATCAATTTCATTCCAAAAATTATTTCATTTAACTTAACTTAGGTCAAAATTCTTCTCAAAAATTCATTTTATTTAACTTAAGTTAAATTCCATTTCAATTTGCTTTTCTCAAAATTCATATTCAAAAATTTTAGGACTTTGTTTTACTTACTAATTCTCAAAATTTATATGTTATAATAGGAGTAGAATCGTTAAATGAAAATTTCCAGAGTTTAAACATCTTGTTCTTATTTATTTAAAATCATTTTGAAATCATACACACACACACAATCCCATTGGTTTTTCGAAATCATACTTTTGAACTTTAAAATCATATCTTGTTTTACCAAAACAAAATCCAATGGCAGCAATTCCTCTATTGGAAACCCAAAAATGAACGTTGATGATGTTACAGTCATCTTTTCGAACGACCGAAATGAGTTCAATGCTTTCTATCTCTTAAAATCTCTTTTTAAATATTTCTATTGAAAATATTATCTAAATGATAATATTATTATTTTTCCGACATTGAAAAACCATTTCCAAATCACCGGGGTTTAAATTCTTAAATTTCCCACTATTAAATCCTTTTAATTTGCAAGCCATACTTTTGAAATTTCATTTCCTTCCCATTTATAAATCACATTTATAAATCATATATTGATAATCTCACTTTGGTTATATAAAATCAATTCTTTGTTGTTAATCTTTGTTTTCATTAAAATAATAACAAATTATATTAGAATGCAGATGAAAATGATAATAATCAAATATTATCATTCTAAAACAACCAAAGATATCATATATACTATAATAATTTCTAAAAAACTTATTCCTTTATATATAAAATATAATAAATTTAAAAATATTTCATTTACTCAACTTCAAAACGATACCATGTCAAATTTCTGTTTTCAAGGTTTAGAGATCACTATCAATAAAGTTAATTACTCATTTTGATCAGACTCCATCAGCCACTCAATATATCAAACAACACAATATAAAACATTTTTCATTTCATTAACAAATATGCACCCATAATATACATTCAAACTCATACTAGAGTGTTACAGACCCTATCTCTTATGAGTACTCCACCACAGCCAAGGTTCTCTCTTAACCTTCAACTCAGATGCCGAATGTAATGAATGAGATTATCGACCCTTGAAAATCGACACTAATACGTCCACTATATTACGAGCCGAGCAATCGAACGTCGGAAAACCTAAAAGTTAGGGGAAAAAAGAAAGAATTAAGCAAAAAACAAACAACAAAGAATCTCATAGCAGAATGAATAATCTATAATATACAACAGATCTTTAGGGCGTGCACGTGTGCATATTTTTACCTCCACATTTAATCTAATTTAGTTAAATAAATGAGTATATAAGATATTTTAACATGTTTAACTAAAATTTCATTTATTTTCAAATCATTATTTACTCATCTTCATATAGGGGCAAAATGGTCATTTTGTGCATGTATTAATTTTGAGAATATTTATTTGTGTATTTTATTTTTATTTGTAGGAATTTAAATGGAAATATGAAGAAATATTCATGAATATATGCATGCACAAGAGAAGGAAACAAATGAAGATGGAAATAAATCGTTTCATGCAACATGAAGGATCTCACCTACCCACTTACCTTGATATACAATTTGGAGATAATGCACATGTTAGCGGAGATAATGACAACTTGTATAAATACCCCTTTGCTTCATGTAATAAGCTCTTAGCCTCCTCTTTAGTTAGTTTAGTTTTAGGCTTAAAAATAAACAGAACTCTCTTTTCTTTTTCATGGCTACATAGCGTTTTTTTCTTTGTAATTTTTTATATGCAATTTTAATTCATGCTATTTTATTTCATTTACTTTTCTTTTATGTTAGTAGCTTAAATTAATTATTGCTAGTAGTTTAGCTCTTTCTTTATTTCAATTAGCTTGCATTTTCCTCTTGTTTTATGTTTCAGGTTGAACTCTACATTTATTAAAATGATAACAAATATGAGGGGCTAAACCCCTTCAATTTAGGGGTAGTGATGCTCTCTTACTTATGTAGATTCAACATTTTGATAACTTGCGATCTCTTTTTGTGCTTAATGACAATGTTTGATGTGGTTTAATTTTGTTGTTTTAGCTTTGTATTTGATAGCCTATGTTCTTGATACCAAATAGGCTGTGCTTAAACAAAAAAAAATACAAATTATCTTTTCATCTACATATGATGTTGGTAATGAAGTGATTTTAAAATCAAAATTTGATGGTCTATATTACCAATCTACTAAATAATAGTAAAGCAGGAGAAATTCTAGCTCACACATTAATTCTAGCATTTCTCTCGACTCTCCTTAACTTTCTCTAGATATTTATTAATATTTTATTTTAAAGACCTAATATAATTTATTAGTTTTGGATTATTTATAAGATTTTATTAATTTACACTATCGTTTTATATTCAAAAATCTGCACTTTCTGCTTTCTACAATTATTTCAAAGTCCTCAATTTTCATGTACAATTTACATTTAAGTCTGCATATTTAACTTAATTAAACAATTTCATTGTAAATTATTTAAAACATTAAAAATTAATAAGCATTATTTATTAATTTGTCTAATAAATAATATAAATACCCATGCCAACTAATATATCACGCTCATTGTAACAGAACGATATAAATTAAATTTTTATTCACATATAAAAAAATACGGATCATATAATAAAAAAATAAGAACAACTTTAATGTATAATTATTTATTTTAATAAATTATCAGTTAATTTATAGAAGTTTAAAGATCACAAATCATCACAATAATTAAAAAAAATTCACCCCTACTCCTTAATTCTCTTCCTTTTTATGAATCCATATTAATTATCATTTTATAGTTATCCAAAATATTATGCTAATTTTTTCCATGATTTTATATTCATATATACGGAGATTTTATAATTTCTACAGTCGTTTACAAATTTTTCATCAATTTTCTTTTGTTATTTTTCATTCAAATCTATGTATTTAAATCAACCAAACACCATAAATCCATACTATATAAATAAATTCAAGTAATTAATAAACATTAAGTTCTCTGATAATTTATAAACAAAATGGTGATTTAAATTTATATACCGCATTAGTAGTAACAAATGGTAGATATTTCTTTCAAACGTAAAAATATATGAATCACTTAACAAAAATTATACGCAAAAGATATAATAAAAAGTTTAATTTGTAATTGATATATCGAACATTACACAACAAAATTTTATTTTAACAACATTTAAAGTATGAATAACATGTTTTTACAATATTAGTGTGTGCAATGCACATAGTACATTATATTACTTTATTATTATTATTATCCATAATTTTAGCAAATTAAAAAAATAGTTTTTCTCTTAATTATCTTATGTTACATTTAAAATTCTTATCAATAAAGATTTTGCGATTTAACATCTAAAATTCATCATCATGTACATGTGTGGGTGCGCATGCGCATCAAAACACACAGGATCACAATTTACTCAATATTACTTCAAAAAGGAACATATTACATCAATATTTTTCTTTGAAATTTATCGTATACATAAACACTAAAAATTGTTTCACATGAAGAGTATATCAGTCATATTTAACGTATAATTTGTTAATTTCAAAATATAAATTACACTTATTTTAAAATCACATAAAATATTTTAAAATATAAATTTTTTGAAATAACAATAATATATATATATATATTTACATTTTTTTAAACGTACAAATCAATAAAATAATATGTTTAATATATAGTTTCCTTAAACTTTAGAAATATTATCGTAAAACTAATTTGAAATAAAATCAATCATTTTAAATAGTTAGAGTATGAAAATATGAATATACGATTATTTTAAATTATTCAAAAATAATATTTTAATATATTTTACTATGAAAACATAACATTTTGACGTGCGAAAATCAAAAAATATATTCTTAACACTACCATATTACATTGTACGTCAACTATTTAACTATGTAATAATTTCTTGTACAATATTACCATGTGCAACGCATGGGTTACACACTAGTTAATAGTAAATAGATCATGCTTAATAGATTTTATATTAAAGCTCATTGTCAATTTTCATGAGACTTAACAAATGGCTTAGTAGGTATGTTAAAGTTTGCTGGTTTATGTTGGGCTAATTAATAACACAAATAGGCCATACTTATTGATTAACATATCAACTTCACTAACAACGAAAGGAGAGATTATAATTTCATTTTGTTGATTTATATGATCATGAGAAGAAAATTACCTCTAAATTGCCTTCTAATTTCATACATTTATCCACTTTTAGTTTTGTTAGTTTTTAGAAATTTTTAGCTTAACACAACTTCAAATTATTAGTTTAATTTGATTGAATAGAAATTTTAAAATCAATACAATTTCCTACGGATCGACCCGTATTTGCACATGCTACAATCGTACGCCGTGCACTTGCGGTTAATTTTTAATATAATTTTTTTTTGCCCATTATTCTAATCCGATAGAAAGTTGACCGTCAAACAAGTTTTTGGTGCCGTTGCTAGGGAATTAATTTGATTTTATTTTCTATTCTTTGAATTTTTTTGTTTGATTTTATTGTGTGTATGTTTGCATTAAAATTTGCATTTAAAATAATATTTTGTATTGTGTGTTTGTGTGACTATAGTTTGCATTTGTTTGTGTGTTTGTTTTCTAATTGCAATTGCATTTGCATATTCAAAAAAAAGAAAAAAAAATATCTACAATTTCATTTCAAAAACAAAATAATTATTTCATTTCATTTACATTTCATATTTTTTTTTTATAGTTTAAAATCCTGCATTTTTTTTCATTTACAATTTGAAACCCTGCACAACACATTCATACCCCGCCGTCAAACTCCATCAATTTAACCTGCCTTGCCACCATATCACCAAGCTACAACTTCCATTCCCTGCCCGCATGCATATTCAACTTCTATCCCCAAATACAACTGCATATTAGCCACTATCACCGTTACTTCCGCTTACATACCATACTGCAACAACTCCAAACTTCTATCTATCACACTACTTCATTTCTGCCTGTCAACGCTACTTCATTTCTACCTACATTTTGTAGAGAATAGAGAAAACTACTTTCTTGTTTATTCAATAAGAACTAGGCTATATATAGCACTAGTTAGTTACAGTAAACTCATAAACTAAGGCTGAACAATAGACACGATTACAAACGAACAAGACTTAATCAAAGTAATCTAACATCCTACAAAATATGAATTTATTCAAACTGATCCTAAAGACTCGAACAACTTCTGACTCTTTCAATCCCTCCCTTAAGCTAATGTCTTGAAGACATATTAGCTTACTTCTGCAATGTCACACATACCAAGCAAGGCTCGAAGTTTCTGAAATGCGTCTACCATCAATGGCTTGGTCATGATATCTGCAATTTGATCATCACTTTCACAGTGAACTAAGGAGATAACTCCTTCCTCTGATAAATCCCTTAAGAAATGAAAACGAACATCGATATGCTTGCTGCGACCATGCATAACTGGATTTCTGGATAACTTGATTGTGGAGCTATTGTCATAGTTTATGCTTGTACAGGTCTTCCCTTCATAGTTCAGCACTTTGAGTATCCTCTTCATCCAAATAGCTTGACAAGCACACACAGCCGCTGCCATGAATTCTGCTTCGGTAGCAGATAGTGTCACAATAGGCTGTTTCTTTGAACTCCAAGCTACAGCTCCTGAACTGAGTAGGAATGCATACTCGCTTGTACTTTTCCGATCTTCACTGTCACTGGCATAATCGCTGTCAGTGTAGGCTTTAAGTTCCTCTGGTTGACTCCCCTTTTTGTAGAAAATCCCAAAATTCATCGTTCCTTTGAGGTATATGAGAACTCTTTTTGCGAATTGCAAATGAAACTCCGTTGGCTTAGCCATGTACCTGCTTAGTAGACTTGTAGCATACATCAGATCAGGCCTCGTGGAGGTGAGGTACATAAGGCTTCCTACTATTTGTTTGTAGTAAGTCTCATCCACAGGTACTCCCTCTGCATCGCTGTGAATCTTCATCCCTGGCACAGTAGGATTACTCACCGAATTGCTCTCCAACATCCCAAATTTTCTCAAAACTTCTTCTGCATACCTTCTTTGACAGATGAATATCCCTTCTTTCTTTTGTAAAACTTCAATACCCAAGAAGAAACTCATACATCCCAAGTCTGACATGTCAAACTCCCTTATCATTAGTGCTTTAAACTCCATCATCAAGGACTCATCATCTCCAGTAAAAATTAAATCATCGACATAAATGCTGACAATGATAACTTTACCTTCCTTGCTTCTTTTGGTGAAGAGGGTTTGTTCACTATGGCAGCCCTGAAATCCTTCCTTAATGAAATGAGCTTTGATTCGACTAAACCAAGCTCTAGGACTTGTTTTAGTCCGTGTAGTGCCTTGTGCAGTTGATACACCAGTTGTTCACTTCCTTTCTTCTCATGTCCTCTGGGTTGATCAACAAACACTTTATCTGTCAAATCGCCGTGCAGAAATGCTGACTTTACATCAAGCTGATAAATTTTCCATCCTTTCTGAGCCGCTGATGCGATTACCATTCTCACGGTATCTAGTCGAGCCACTGGAGCAAAAACCTTAGAATAGTCGATGCTCTGTTTTTGAGAGTAGCCCTTAGCTACTAGGTGAGCTTTGTGCTTTGTGATCTTCCCATTTTCGTCTCGCTTTGTCTTAAAGACCCACTTGACTCCAATATTCTTGGCGCCTTTGGTAACTCTGTGAGAGTCCATGTGTTGTTCTTCTCTATGGAACTGATTTCGTTGTCCACTGCTTGCCTCCATTTTTGTTCTTTCACTGCATCTTCGAAATGAATTGGATCTTCAGAACCCATATCTTATACCATATTAACTTCGTCGTCATCAGATAAAGTGTCTCCACTTACAAAATCATTAATCCAAGCAGGAGTTCTTCTTACTCTCCTTGGAACTTGTGGCTCTTCTCTATTGTCTTCTTCTGCATTTTCTGCTTTTGTACCTCCCTCAGTCTCAGTTTCTGCCACTTCATTTCCTCCTTCAATCTCATTTTCATTTCTGATTCCACCATTTCCTTCCTCATTTTGTGTTTTCTCGTCCCATTTTAGATCAGCACCCACAAGTGTTTCGAGTTCTTTTCCCCACTTCCACTGCTCACTTTCTTCAAACACCACGTCTCGATTCACAATGATCTTGTTAGTCGTAACATCCAAAAGTCTATAATCTTTTGTATTCTCACTCACTCCCAAGAAAACACAAACTGAACTTTTATTATCCAGTTTACCTCTATTGACTGTGGGAACGTGAGCATAAGCTATGCATCCCCAGACTTTGAAGTGATCCACATGAGGCTTGACTCCACTCCAGGCTTCTTGAGGAGTGACGTCTTTGACTGCTAGAGTGGGGCATCGGTTCAGTACGTGAAAAGTCCAGTTGACTGCTTTCGTCCAGAAAGATTTTGGAATTTTCTTTGCGGAAAGTGATGCTCGCACAATATTCATTACTGTTCGATTCTTCCTCTCGGCAATGCCGTTTTGTTGAGGTGTGTAGGCGTTTGTAAGTTGCCTATGGAATCCGTTCTCCCTGCAAAAATCATCAAAGCCAATGGAGGTGTATTCACCGCCCCTATCAGTCCTTAGAGTTTTGAGCAGCCTCGTTGCTTCCTTTTCAACTTGAATCTTGAACCTTTTAAAGCATTCCAGGCCTTCTGATTTCTTTGCTAAAAGATAGACCCATCCTTTTCTGCTGAAGTCATCGATGAAGCTTAGAAAATACCTCTTTCCGCTGTTGGAAGTTGGTGTTTGCGCAAAAAATGGGCAAACACCTCCAAGTCGTGTGATTTAGTTGATTTTATGTGATTCTTAATGGTTTAGATGAGTTATGTAAATATGAAAAAAGCAGGGGCTGAAATGTAAAAGACACACAGATTTATAGTGGTTCGGCCAGAACGTGCCTACGTCCACTTTATATGTTATTATCTTCTTTCTTTCAGATTACAAGTACAATGCTTTGTGTACAAGAATATGAAAGTAGTTTGAAAGTTCCTTCCGTGCTTGAGCTCTCAAACTTGTCTGCCATTGTTGTACCCCTGCCCCTCTATTTATAGAGTGAGGTAGGGGGTAGGGGTCTTGGATGTATATAGCTGCTGGTGGGCCCAGGCTGAAGCAATCTGGCCTGGTAGCATTCTGGTTCGGCGAAGCTTGGTCCGGTCTTGAGTGTGTGGTGTTGGACCGGTAGGACTTTGGTCCGGTACCAATCTGGTCCGGTGGTAGGAGTGTTATCCGGTTGCAGGAGATGGTCTGGTCCGGTGGAGCGTGTGAGAGGGGCTGGTCCGGTAGGGTATTGGACCGGCTGGAGGTTGGTTCGGTATGGGGGAAGTATGTGTTGGTCCGGCATGGAGACTGCCGAATGGTGTTTGACCGGATGGAGGTTGGATGCATGGACTATCGCCACCGAATGAACCTTGCTTTGCCAGATGGATTGGAGGTTGCGAACCCGGGTGAAACTGGCGCTTCTTGGTCTCGAGATCTTCTGGGTGAAAATTCGCCCAACATTTGCCCCCCAAAGTGGGGCACGTGCTTGCATGTGTCGCGCTTTGTTTCCCTATGGCAGGAAATCTTGTTTTGTAATGCCATGGGCTGGATGTTCCTATGCCGTTGGTGTCCTGCGAAGGAATTGACAGTTTTAATGTGATTTCAAATGACGACCATTCGGGATCGAAATATTTGAGATGAAGTGAATTGTGCCGTTCGGGGCGAGTAAGTGTGCCCCGAGGGGGCTTAGCATTATCGATGTCAGGTTCACGTTCGAGTGGGTTCCTGGATCGTTTGTTAGGGTGGTTTATCGCCATCTCAGAGCATGTCTAAGGATCGTTCGCGACCCCGTACATGTGTAAGTAGCTTAGCCATTTCATAATTATCAGAATCAAATATCCATTTAACCGATGAGCTTAAAAACGATGTCAAAGTGTAAATTTTCACGATGATAGGGTTAATAGTTATTCAGAGCATGCCTGTGGACTGTTCGTGGTCGCGTACATGTATAAATGATTAACCCGTGTTAGTAAGAGATTTACTACTTGTTCATCGTTATCATAATTTCTACTTTATTAGTAGGCCCTAGAGTTCGGTACTTATCTGAGTGAGGTGCTTTGCATGCTCCCTGCTTCTGGTCTTTGCTGGCTGAGATGGTTTCATTCGGCTTTGAGCTGGTAGAGATAGCTTCATTCGGTCTTAGTTGGTCCGGTCTGCCGAATGGGTTGGTCCGGTAGTGTTGCGCTCCTCTATATATAGGGGCTACACCCCCTTGTTTTTTTTCTACCGAATCAACGAAAGCCGAACCCACACTATACCGAATCAAACACTTTGCCGAATCAAGTCATTTTCGAACCAGGTATACATTCCTTTGCCGAATGAACTTTATTACCGGATGTACCTGATTTGCCGAATACATACGAAGGGCTTTGCTTTACCGAATGAGACTTAGGCCTTAGGGCCGAATGATATGTATACCAAATCAAATTTTAGTGCCGAATGGCCATACACTTTCAATGTCGAATGAACATATCATTTCACTGCCGAATGAGATTACTATCTTACTGCCGAATGGATATAATACTCGGCTGCCGAATGAACTTGATATTTTAGTGGAATTCCGAACTTATGCATTCTTTTTTGCTTGGATCTCTGTATTCCTTGTTCTAACAACCTGTCTTTTTTCTTTTATGTATGCAGATAAATGTCTCGCAAGGCGGAAACACGATCAGACAGACGGAAACCCAAGGATGGAGGAGTGTCTTCTTCCGTGCCCCCAGCCCAACCAGGGCTGGTGCAACATGGGCCTGTTCCGAGGTCGTTAGTGGACGGGTACGGTCCTCAGGAACTTCTGGTCTCCCCTCCCGATTGCTTTCCTAGCTCCCTAAAGGAGGAGCAACTTGATGTTATATCCCGTTCCTTCGGGATAGACAGGGCTCGCATGCTGTTGCCGGGAGATGGAGTGATGCCGTATAATCCCCCCGAAGGCTATTTTGCTTACAGCAGATATCATTGCATGTGTGGTGCTATCCCTCCTATCAATGCATGGATAGTTAGCTTTACCACATATTTGAAGGTGGCTCCATTCCAGCTTCAGCCTAACTCTTATGCCATTCTGGTAAGCCTTTTCGTCATCTTCCAAAGGAGGTACGGGCGCCCTCCTTCTAACCGGGAAATTCGATATTTGTATAACCTGAGAGGCTACAAGAAGGGGTCTCCGTATATTAGTCTGGAAGCGGCCGTTCCCTTCAAACCGGTCTTGGACTTATATTCAAAGTTTACCATGTTCAAGAAGGAATGGTTTTTTATCAAGGACGATTCTGTTTCTTTCCGCCTTTTCACTTCCGGCTGTAAGATAAATTTCATTTATATATTTTCCATGTTCTGACTGTAGTGCTTCTTCTGACACGCTTCTATTTCTTGCTAGCGACAGGTGGCATTGCTGTCGTGGAAGATGATTCTTTGGGCGGATGGCTGCTGGAATAAAGGCCATTCCCGCGCGGGATAGGTCGGCTTCGTTCCTGATCAGGAACGCTACCCTCCTGGAGTACAATTTGATCCAGCCGCACCAGTCCGTGGTTAAGCAGAGGGACACGGCTGAGGAGAAGGCTGCTAAAGCTAAGGAGGGGGCCACGGTGAAGAGTGGCAAGAGGAAACCCTTTGCACAACATCCCATCGCGGGAGGCAAGAAGCTTAAGGAGTCTGAGGGCCCCTCTCCTAGTACTTGCCCGATCATCCCGGAGGAGGAAGGTGTGGAAGAGGGCGAAGGAGGCGATATGGAAGGAGAGTCGGAGGGCGGAGGAGATGGAGATGGTCAGGGTGGTAGTGGTGCTGGTGCCTTAACTTCTGGGCAAGACTCTGAATTGGATAAGGTCCTCCGCCAGGCCTTCGGGGAATCGGAGGGGGAATCGGGAGCGGAGAAGGCGAAGGAGACTGGCAGGGTTGGGGCTGGTGCCGATCTATCCCTTAGGGGTTCCTCAGCCAGGGTGACTTCGGCGGTGCAAGGTGAACTTCTGTCCTCTGTCGATTCCATTTTCGATAAGGACTTAGAAATATTTTATGGTTCACTTCCGTCCTGGAATGAGATTCAGGACTTATTGCAGTATCCCACTCCTCCGCGGGGTTTGTATAATAGATGTGCCTTCTCACCCTTTTTTTTTACTTAACATGTTTCTTGAATTGTGGACCATTGTATGTTCGTAACACTTGTTCTTTATTCCAGGGGCAGGCCAGGTGGTTAAAACGTCAGACGTTCGACACCGCCTCGAACAGTTCAAGTTGATGAGAGCTTCTGCGAAGCCTCCCATTGGTCGTACTGGGGACGTGGTCAAATACCGTCCTCTTCTTGGGGTCATTGAAGAGAGCATTCAGAAAAAGAAGAGGAGTCGTTCTTTATTTGAGCTTTCCCCTGGTCCGCAGCTTCCTGTTCAGCCTCCTCGTGATGCCACGGAGGAGAGCACGGAGTTTATCCCCCCTCCACCTCCTTCCAAGAATCCCACTGTTATCCGTATAAGGCGTCCTGACGTGCCTCGTGACCCCTTTGCCGGTCATCCTGATTTAGATCCAAGCTCTCGGGATATTTCATTTGATGAGGCCACGGGCGAACACCTCCTTCCCCGCAACCCCATGGTACGAGTGTTAGACGAGGCTAAGTCCCTAGATCTTGATCTGCTTACCACTCGGGTAGTTACCATGGGAGACGAGGCCAAAGCTAATATCGATCGGGTGGCTGAAGAGACCAAGAAGTTAATGAAGTATCATGCTCAATTGGTCAAGGCCGGGGAGGAGATTGGGAGTGCTAATATTCGGTTGCGGCTGAAGGTTGCTGATCAGGCCGAACAGCTTGCCGGTCAAGCCGTTCAGATTTCTCGGCACGAGGAAGCCTCCAGGCGGCTGAAAGAGACCATGGAAAAGGCTAGTAGGGCGGAATTACGGAAGATGGAGGCTGCCTGTAAGGAGCGGATCGACATGGCCATTGCGATAGTAGATGAGGTTCGGAATGCGGATCTCGAGCAGGTAGAGGAGTTGTCTGGAAGGCTTGAGGCCGCGGAGGCGGCTCAAGTCAAGCTAAAGGAGGAGATGGAGGAGATGAGGAGGTCTCTCCAGGCTGACTGCTTGAGATACCGATCAGAGAGGGATGTCGCTGTCGCCAAGTTGCAGGTTTCCGAGGCCCGGGTGAGGGAGTTCGAGGAGAATGAGGGGATGATGGACGAGATGCTGCAGGACATGTACTTCCGCACTTGAAAGGAGGGCAGCTTGTCTTGGATGGATGACTATCCCCGGGTCATGGCCAAGATATATCTTCGGGCTTTAGAGGAGGCCAGGGTCAATGCGGGTAAGGAAGGTGGAGTGGCTTTTAGTCTGGATGTGGTCACTGCTCAGTTCTCGAAAGAGGAGCAAGCGGCGGTGAAGGAGGGGATGCGGTTGCTTGCTGCGGAGGAAGCGGGTGTGCAACTGGAGGATGAGGATCAAGCGGCGGACGCTGGTGAGTTATTCTTCTCTTTTCCTTTTCTTTCTGGGTTTCCATAACTTGATCGTTTATCGTTTGTTTAATGGATTCCTTTTCTGAATTGGACAGGTGGAACTTCCGATCAACATGTTGGGGGTTCCGGCCCTGCGGCCAAGTAGGCTTGGGAAGTTGGTGATGGAGTGTGGACGTAGCTGGTTACTTGTCCGGATTCGGCCGCTTTTTATTTCTTTTTACTGTTGTTTACGTTAGTCCAAAACATTGATGTGACTGTAATAATATTATTTGCAGAGAATAACTTGGTGTGATTTTATAATATAAGCTGATTTTGTTATGTTTAAACGTTGTTGTCATTTTGATGTGCTGCGTGAGAAGTATAACTATGTATATGCCTGTGATTTTAGTTGTGTTTGACGTTAAGCCTTTGCTTGAAATATAATTTCATGTTTTGCAATGTTAGTGTGACATATGAATAAGCTATAGTTATGTATTTATGTACAAGAGAAGAGAGTACCGCCCTTCATGTTTTATTTGCAGGCGGTAGCTTTGAGCTTCTTGTGTAACTGATCATGGATATATCTGAGTACCTTGCCACCCAGTACGCAGGCTTAGATTCTCATGAGTGAATGCTCCCTATTTGGTTTCCTGTACTTTAGAGTTTGTTATACAGGATAGGAGAAAAGTGTTTAAATGAAATGGAAATATAGAAAAAGTAAAACTTCCAGTCACGGAAGGCCGTCGATGTGCTTAAGTTCGTGGCAAACGGGTTTTGTAGTCACTTTCCCTATCTGTGGGTCTTGGAGACATTTGTCACCCATCTTACGCCTCCGCGGGGAGTTTTCTTTTTTACCACAGCCGCACTTAAGATACATCGGAGCCGAGATCGCGAACGGTAACTACCCGAACCATTATGGTCCGTAATCGTGGGTATTATTCGATTTACCGTGGCCGGCTAGCGTGGGTGCCGTTGGCCGTGAACTACCCCTGGCTGGCCACACCTTATGTTGGGGCTTAAAGTAGGTTCACAGTTGCCGGCGAGCCGAACGCCATAATGAGCTGCCATCGGCTATAGTCGGCCTTTAGGATGACTTATAATCAGCTCATTACAGTTGGCTTTGAGGGCAGGCGCGAGCAATGAGTTAACCCGCAGCAGAGGGATATTGGAGCAAAAGAGTCTCATTGGCGAGTGCATAGAATCGTAGCGTACCTGTTAGGCCTTGTCCAGATGAGGCCGTGCTGCGTCTTGAGTGGAGATGCTATAAGGTTTTGTTCAACAGAAAAGGATAAAGCTTAACAAGCAGCCAAGATATAAAGGAACAAGTTAAAAAGAGACAAGATTTTTTAAAGTGGTTCGGCATGAAAATGCCTACGTCCACTGATTCTCTTTGTTAATTCACTTCATATGGGCAGTACAAGTTAAGAAAAGTATCGACGGAGGTGTCGGATGTTCCATGCCCTCTGGAACACCTCTCCGTCCACTGTTGACAAAATATAAGCTCCGTTGTGGAGATCTTTATGAATTACATATGGTCCGTCCCAGATGGGGTCCAGTGCCCCGGGGAGCGGAAAGATTCGCCTGAGGATAAGATCTCCTTCTTGTAAGATGCGATGCTTGACTTTGGAGTTGTATAGCGCTGCCACTTTTTGTTTGTGAGCTGCTGCTTTGAGTGCTGCATCGTTTCTCCTTTCCTCAATCAGATCCAAAGACATGAGGAGGAGTTCTTCGTTTTCTTCTGGATTGTAGTGGATCCTACGGTGGGAAGGAACAATAGTCTCAACAGGGAGCATTGCCTCCGATCCGTATGCCAAAGAGAAAGGAGTATGTCCCGTTGATGTTCTGAAAGATGTGCGGTAGGCCCAAAGTGCCGTAGGAAGTTCGTCCACCCAAGCGCCTTTTGACTTTTCAAGTTTCTTCTTGATTAGGTTTTTGAGAATTTTGTTGACAGCTTCGACTTGCCCGTTTGCCTGAGGATAGGCTACTGATGAGAAGCTTTTATGAATTCCATGCTCTTGGCACCAGTCGGCGAATTCTTCGCTGTCAAATTGGAGTCCGTTGTCCGATATGATCTTGAGTGGTACTCCGTACCTGCACAGAATATTTTTGATCAAGAAGTTGATAACTTTTGCTGAAGATATTTTATTTAGGGGTTCCGCTTCCACCCATTTGGTGAAATAATCGACTGCCACTATAGCATATTTGGCTCCGTCCCTGCCCGTTGGCAGTTCGCCAATTAAATCAATTCCCCATACAGCAAAGGGCCAAGGGCTGGTCATTTGAGTAATCTCATTTATGGGTAGTCGAGGAATCTTGGCAAATTTCTGACATCTGTCGCATCTCTTGACGAAGTCTAAGGCGTCTTTGTTTAGTGTGGGCCAGTAATATCCATATCGGAGTATCTTTTTCGCCAGAGTCCGCCCTCCGGTGTGATCTCCGCAACTTCCTTGATGGATGTTGAATAAGATTTCCTTGGCTTCCCTTCCAGCGACGCATCTGAATAAGGGGCTAGAGAAGCCACACCGATAGAGGATGCCTTCTTGTATTGTGTAGTGGGGAGCTTTCCTCAAAATTCTCCTGACTTCATCACTTTTGTCTGGTAGTGTGCCGTCCTGCAAATATTTTCGGATAGGAGTCATCCAAGTTCCTTCTTCGATTGCAGTTATCAGATTCACTTGTTCGAAACTTGGGGCTAGCTGCCTTGAGATGGCTAGTGCTCCGGAAATGGTGCTATTCTTCATACTAGCTTGCTTTGCTAGTTCATCGGCCTCTTGGTTATCTTCTCGAGGAATGTGTTTGATTAGATAATGGTCCAATTGATCGAGCAGCAGTTTGGTTTTCTTTAGATATGCTGTGAGTCGTTCTCCTCGTGTCTGGAATTCTCCTAGTACTTGGTTTACGATAAGTTGAGAATCACTATGAAGACATAAAGAATTGACTCCAATTTCTAAGGCAAGCTCCAATCCCGCTATTACTGCCTCATACTCCGCATCGTTGTTAGTGGCCACGAATTCTAACCTTAATGCATAGTACATCTTTCTTCCCCTGGGGGTGATTATCACAATACCTGCCCCTGAGCCTTGTTCGTTCGATGCTCCATCTACAAAGAGGTTCCACTTGATGTCTTTTGCTATTTCAAACTGATCCTTGCCTTCGTTGGTAGTGAATTCGGCAATGAAATCGGCCATGGCTTGTCCCTTGATAGCGGTGCGAGGATGGTAGGTGACGTCATACTGACTTAGTTCAATGCACCATTTAAGGAGTCGTCCAGAAGTGTCGGGACGATGGAGCACCTGTCTTAGTGGTTGATCGGTTAGAACTCTGATGGAGTGAGATTGGAAGTAGTGTCGCAGTTTTCGTGACGCGATCAATAAACAATACGCCAATTTCTCAAGTTTAGGATATCTGGCTTCTGCCCCAGTAAATCTCTTACTTATAAAGTACACCAGGCGTTGTGTGCGGTCTTCTTCTCTTACCAGGGAAGAGCTTAGAGCATGAGATGATACAGCGAGGTATAGGTATAGCTCTTCGCCTTCGTTTGGAGTTGAGAGTACTGGTGGTTTCTGAAGGTGTTCGATCAGGTTAAGGAAGGCTTTTAAGCATTCATCGGTCCATTCGAACTTTCCTTTGTCTTTCTTGAGAGCTTCGAAGAAAGGGACGCACTTGTCAGTTGCTTTGGAAATGAATCTTCTTAGGGCGGCCACCTTTCCGTTTAGGCTCTGCATTTCTTTTCGAGTGGAAGGTATCCTTATTTCTTTTAGAGCCCGGATTTGTTCAGGGTTTGCTTCAATTCCTCTGGCATGGACAATGAATCCTAAGAATTTTCCCGATGACACTCCGAAGGAGCACTTTAGAGGATTCAGCTTCATTCCATATCGGCGAAGTACCTGAAACATCTCGCTCAGGTGGCTCACATGATCGCCGGCTCTCCTGGACTTTACCAACATGTCATCCACATATACTTCCATAGTTCGCCCTATTAATTCCGCGAACATCTTGTTGACGAGGCGCTGATAGGTAGCTCCGGCATTTTTGAGTCCAAAAGGCATGACTTTGTAACAATATAATCCCCGGTCAGTGATGAAGCTAGTGTGGTCTTGATCGGGGGCGTGCATGGGAATCTGGTTGTATCCGGAGTATGCATCCATAAAAGATAAAAGTTCGTGCCCGGCAGTGCTGTCCACAAGTTGATCGATTCGGGGGAGCGGGAAGCAGTCTTTCGGGCAAGCGTCATTTAAGTTGGAGAAATCAATGCATGTTCGCCACTTCCCATTGGCTTTCTTTACTAGTACCGGGTTAGCGATCCATTCTGGGTAGATGGCTTCTCGTATGAAGTCATTAGCAAGTAGGTTCTTTACTTCCTCATCGAGGGCTGCTGATCGTTCTGCTCCCATGCTTCTCTTTTTCTGCTTTATCGGTACCTTGGTGGGATCGATGTTCAGCATGTGGCATGCTATGTCTGGGGAGATTCCTGTCATATCGGCATGTGTCCACGCAAATACATCTAAGTTGTGGCGGAGAAAGTCAATGAGTTGATCCTTCAATTCTGTTTTTAGCTGAGATCCTATTTTTAATAGTCTGCTTGAATCATGTTTGTCTACAGATACAAATTCCATGGCCTCTGCAGGCTCAGCGGTAGCCTCCTCCTCCTTATCCATGGGGTCTAGTTCATTGAAAGGATCGCTGGTGTATCGAAGAGGAGGGGCTTTCTTTAGTTTCTATGCTTCCAAGCTTTTCATGCAGAGAGTAGCCTCTGCATCTTTCCCTTTATTCTTTCTACGGTTATTGCGAAGTTCAGTCACATAGCAATCTCGAGCGGCGTCTTGATCTCCTTCAACTTCTCCTATTCCGTTATCCGTTGGGAATTTCATTTTTAGGCACCACGGGGCTAGGACAATCTGGAAGTCAGACAAGGCTGGTCTTCCCAAGAAGGCATTGTAGGCCGAGTGGTTTTCTATTAGTACGAACGTTTGTTTTCGCACAACGGAGCGGGGATGACTTCCTATTTCGACGAAGAGGTCAAGTTGCCCGAGTGGCATTTTCGCATCTTCAGTGAAACCGTGCAGGAGTTTGTTGCAGGGAGACACATCCTTCATTGACATCTTCATTTTGTCGAAAGCATGTTTGAATAGGATATTCATGGAGCTTCCTGTGTCTATTAGAATTCGAAAAACTTTAGCTGGACCGAACCAGGCAGAGATGACCATGGGATCCATATGTGGATACTGTCTTCCTTCTAAATCACGCCTACTGAATACGATGTCGTCACTCTCTTTCCGTTTCGGGTGGCGTTCTTCCATAATGGAGTTAACATAGCCTTCAGCATTTCTAAGTGACTTGCCGTATCTTTCCATCTCTGCCCAGCTTCTGTCGGCGATGTGTGGTCCTCCCGAGATGGTATGGACCACTATCTTCTCTTGACTAGAGCCACTGGTGTTGCGACTCCCTCCGCCTACTTCTGGGAGGGGTCGCTTTGAGTTATCATTGGCAGGAGTTGGAGGCCTGTTCTGACCTTTCACATAGCGTTCCAGCCTTCTTCTTCTGATGTGTTCTTCGATCAAGTCCCGAAGATGGTGGCATTCATTGGTGTCATGTCCGTGGGATTCGTGGAAGCGGCAGAACTTTCCAGACTTGAGTGCGTTATCAGATTCTTTCTTGTGCGGGGGGCGCTTGTATCCGAGTTCGCCCTGAGTGGCTAGAAAGATGTTTTCGATTGTTTCATTCAAAGGAGTGTAGGAGTCAAATCTTGGTCCTGGTCGATATTGGCGTTTTTCAACCTTCCTGCCCCCAGCATTGTCTCTAGATTCATTTCTTCGAGTGTCCTTAGCTGCAGCGGGAACCTTGTCCGAAGTTGTCTTACCTTGTTGCCCTGACTGCCTTTCAGTGACGGCGTCTTCAAGTCTCATATACTTTCCAGCTTCATGGAAGAAATCAGGTAAAGTAGCTGGTTTTTCCTTAGTTAGTCTTCTTGCGAACTTGGTATCTGGGTGTACACCGCTACAGAGGGCCATTAGGGTGAGTTTCTCATCGGCATCTTGGACTGCGGCCGTTGCGGCGTTGAACCGAGTTAGATATTGTTGCAGTGTCTCTCCGGATTTCTGTTTGACATTGGATAGAGAATAAGCATCCTTGGGTTGTTCTACATGGATGCGGAACTGGCTAATGAACCTTTCTTTCAACATCTCCCATGAGCTGATAGATCCTTGGGGTAGATGGCAGAACCAGGAGGTAGCTAGATCTGCTAGGAATAGCGGAAAGCATTTACACAGCACCCCTTCTGTTGCTCCGCTCATGAGCATATGCTGGGTGTATCTTTGTAAGTGTACGATGGGGTCGGAAGTTCCCTTGTAAGGTTCCATGGTTGGCATTTTCCATTCCCGGGGGGTGATGGCAGTTTCGATATTGCGGGTGAAGGGGCTGGTGACCCTAGCGCCTATTCCTCGGTCCCTTTGCTCCCGTTGGACGCATTCTCTAAATAATCGTGCCATTCTTTCGTCAGAATTTGGAGCGGATAGAAATGAACTTGGCTCTTCCCTACGGGATCGATCTCGTCCAGATGACCTGTAGGGATGGTATAGTCTATCACTTCTCACGTTATCCAGTGGTTGCCTCTGGCTGCTCGGATGCATGCTAGGACCAGCTACAGTTGCCCCATGCCTTGATCTTCCCCTGTGGGGTTCTGTTTCGAGCATTTCCATGGGGTCAACTTCGGGCTGGGTTCTAGCTCGGCTCCGTTCAGCGGGGTTTCTATGATTAGGTGGCATGACTGGCTCAGCTACATCCGACCCTCGCCTGGCGCCTCCCCCACTGGGTTCAGTTCCAAGCGCTTCCTCGAGTCGGAGTTCGGGCTGAGTCCGGGCGCGGCCCCTATCATTGTTGTTCCTGTTGATGGCTTCCTCGAAGAGGGAAGACCTTTGCCGTCTCCGAGATCCTCCAGATTGAGATTCATCCCATGATTCAGTGTTGCGGTTGGATTCTTCGACATCCCTCAAGCGTGACATGATTTGGTTCACCAAAGCTTCTTGTTATGATGCGAAGCGGTTAGTCACTTCCACCACAACTCTGTCCAGGTCTGCTCTAGTGATTACTGCCGGTTGTTCCGCGGCAGGGGCTGTTGGAATTGCCTGATCTACATGTGGCACCGCTGCTGTAGTGGGATGGTTCTCTTGATCTGGATCCACTGGATTTGGAGCGCTGCTAGTTGCAACGTTCTTTCCCTTGTTGGCGTCTTTTCTTGGCCTGGAAGTTATGTTTCCTAGACAACGAAGGGTGCTATTGTGAAAGAAGGTTGAATGAGGGAAGCTGAAGTTTCGAGTTCGAAGTTCTCAGTGAAAGCACCAAAAATGTTTGCGCAAAAAATGGGCAAACACCTCCAAGTCGTGTGATTTAGTTGATTTTATGTGATTCTTAATGGTTTAGATGAGTTATGTAAATATGAAAAAAGCAGGGGCTGAAATGTAAAAGACACACAGATTTATAGTGGTTCGGCCAGGACGTGCCTACGTCCACTTTATATGTTATTATCTTCTTTCTTTCAGATTACAAGTACAATGCTTTGTGTACAAGAATATGAAAGTAGTTTGAAAGTTCCTTCCGTGCTTGAGCTCTCAAACTTGTCTGCCATTGTTGTACCCCTGCCCCTCTATTTATAGAGTGAGGTAGGGGGTAGGGGTCTTGGATGTATATAGCTGCTGGTGGGCCCAGGCTGAAGCAATCTGGCCTGGTAGCATTCTGGTTCGGCGAAGCTTGGTCCGGTCTTGAGTGTGTGGTGTTGGACCGGTATGACTTTGGTCCGGTACCAATCTGGTCCGGTGGTAGGAGTGTTATCCGGTTGCAGGAGATGGTCTGGTCCGGTGGAGCGTGTGAGAGGGGCTGGTCCGGTAGGGTATTGGACCGGCTGGAGGTTGGTTCGGTATGGGGGAAGTATGTGTTGGTCCGGCATGGAGACTGCCGAATGGTGTTTGACCGGATGGAGGTTGGATGCATGGACTATCGTCACCGAATGAACCTTGCTTTGCCAGATGGATTGGAGGTTGCGAACCCGGGTGAAACTGGCGCTTCTTGGTCTCGAGATCTTCTGGGTGAAAATTCGCCCAACAGTTGGAGTTATAGAACCATAAATGTCTGAGTAAACAAGCTCCAGCGACTGAGTTGCTCTCCATGAGACATTCTTTGGGATTGCATTTCTTGTCTGTTTCCCATTTGGGCAGTCCACACACATTGCAGTTGAGGCCGGGAACCTTGGAAGACCATGTACCATATTTTTGTGCCGAAGTGTGCGTAGGCCTTTGTAGCTGAGGTGTCCATATCGTTGGTTCCAAAGCTTAGATAGATCATCTCCATTTGTGTGAAGGCAATTCTCTTCTTTTCTTCTTTCTCGCTGCTTATTATTAACCCTTGGTGACTCTGACACAATGATGAACATCCTGTTTGCACTCTTCTCGGTCTGAGCAATCAAGCCTCTTTGTGGGTGATAGATGTTGCATACTTTTCCTTAAAACAGCACTGTCAATTCCTTCTCTTGCAGCTGGGCCACGCTCAACAGGTTGTTCCTGAGATCAGGTACGAAATATACACCTCCTATGCCATATAATATGCCTCCTAGCTCCAATATGACAATTCCTTTGCCACTTACTTGCATTCTGTTGTTGTTTCCAAGCTTGACTGAATGGGAGAATGACAAATCCAAGCTTGAAAACATATTTTTATTACTACACATATGGTTTGAGCATCCTGAATCAATGAACCAAACGTCTCTCCTTTCTCTCTTAGGATCACTCTCATAGGCCATCAATAGAATTTTATCCTCTTACAGTTCAGCATAATTGGCTTCTTTGTTCCATTTAGGGCACTCAGATTGATAGTGTCCCAAGTTGTGACAATTAAAGCACTCAACAGTAGCCTTATTCACAATGTATCTTCCTCTGCCTCGTCCACGACCTCGAGGTGATCCTCTGCCTCTGCCCCTTCCATAGCTTGCTCTTTCTTCCACCTTGAGAACTTGGTCGTAATCTTCTTTGTGAAAGCGATTGAACTTCTGCTCGTGCATCACCAATGAGCTTTGTATTTCATCAATGGATATGTCATCCGTGTCCTTGGATTCTTCGATGGACACTACCATACACGTGAATTGCTCAGTTAATGTGCGCAAGATCTTCTCCACAATCTTAGAATCTGGCATGTTCTCTCCGTTGCTGCGCAACTTGTTTGAAATCACCATTACTCTTGCAAAGTAATCAGTGATGCTTTCTCCTTTCTTCATCTTCAGAATTTCAAATTCTCTCCTTAGAGAATTTCTCAATGACTTCTTCAATTTTTCATTTCTTCCAAATTTCTTCTTCAGTGAGTTGCACACCACCTTGGACATGCGCCGATCCAGAATTTGCTCAAAGACGGTTCTATCTATTGCTTGATAGCGATAATGTTTTACTACATGATCTTTGGTTCTAGCATCATCCAAGTGTCCCTGTTGTGCATCTGTGAGCAAGGTTCCTTCCGTTGGTTTTTCATAACCACGTTCCATCAGTCCCCAGAGACCCTTTGCCTGCAATAGGTTTTCCATGAGCTCGCTCCAATGATCATAGTGACCATCAAAATGTGGGATTTTGGTAAGTGTTTTGTCTTCACTCATTTTGCTGTGTGTGAGATCTCAGGTTGCTACCTCTCACTCGTAGTATTTCGCTCTGATACCAGATGTAGAGAATAGAGAAAAATACTTGCTTGTTTATTCAATAAGAACTAGGCTATATATACCACTAGTTAGTTACAGTAAACTCATAAATTAAGGTTGAACAATAGACATGATTACAAAAGAACAAGGGTTAATCAAAGTAATCTAATAGTCCTACAAAGTATGAATTTATTCAAACTGATCCTAAAGACTCGGACAACTTCTGACTCTTTCACATTTTTCTCTGTTAAACCATTTACCTGCCATCCCTCCAATCATACCATCCTTTTGCACATTTTTGATCACAACCACTTTACACTATTACTGCCTTTAACTTCTGCTTACTGCATATACCATCAGTGCACTGTGCACGTTAAAAATTCACTGCCACAAAACTTCCATACCTCCCACATTCACCATCACGCCACCAGACTGTAGCATTCCACCTAATCAATACGGTGCACACATAGCAAGCTAAAACAACTTCAACCAACCACCGAACCATCACCTTGCCTCTGCCGAACACCATAGCATACTTGCACCTCTCTGTGCACACCAAACCAATATCCCATCCTTCCAATCTGGCCCCTTCCCCTGACCATCACTACAAACCACTAACTAAAACCCCATACCACCTCTACAAATAGCACATTCACATAGCAACTGCAACTGCAATATTTCACTGCCTACCACATACTTGCAACTGCAGTTATCAAATTTTTTCCATCCTCACATACCTACACTGCTACTATTACCCTACATCACCACATCAAAAAACCGCTTCATTCAACACCTATCATCATTTCATTCAAACAACAGTCTGCCATCTGTCATACCAGTCCTACATATCTTCAGTGCATACCACTGACCACAATTTCCTTCAACCCTAGCCAAAAAATCCATACATCATTTCACCACATTGAAATATCCCCTGACCATCCTCTTTACACCCGCTGCACGTATCAATCTAGTTCCTATAACCTTCAATGCTAGCAACTCCACTATCCATTCAATTCAATATTGCCACTATCCACTGCATAACCCTAAAACACACTTCACCATACTACATTCCAAACCATCACTTTTACATATCAACACAGCCTTTCCTTCATCACTTCATCACCATAAAAATCTTTTCACACCTGCCTTTAACCACATTTCAATCTACATATTATACGATAACTTCATTTTCCAAATACCCCCTGCAGCATATAACTGAATATAACTGCAAATACCACCTATAGCAGCCATACTCCCTGTGCACCAACACCAATACCACAACAAATTCATACACTCCACAGATCACCCTTGCTTCCATCATAGACCCCACTAGACATACTTAACTGTCCCCACCCCCTTCTCTCGCATCAGTTCACTACTTGAACAACCGCCCACACAGTCACATCCTCACAACTGTGCCACATCCCTACAATCGCAACCACCCTAACCACAACTTACACTCTTTAGCCATCAGAAGCCCTACTTCACTGCCGCACTTTTCTACAACACATCCCCACCCACCATCTGCACATACATTGCCACTGTCTCAAACAACTCCACCCAGACACATTTTCCTGCTCCTCCATCATTTCTCCTCAAAAATACTACACTTCACTATCACTGAAAAACCCTACTTGCTTCAAGTTTGCGTGTTTCATTTTTCCTCTACATATCACCCTTGTAAGCATTCATTGCTCTACTTCGTCGAACACAGCAATCAAGCAACCCAAAAACCTGACTTCCTGCTTCTCCTGTGACCACCGCGACAAATTCTCTTCCATCCATCACTACAGAAATCACCGAAATCTCCCCCTTTAATCTCCTAAAATCATAACATAACCAAATATGCCAGCCTTTTTTCGAAAATTTTGAAATGGAATTCTAATTTTGGATTTTAACTAGCATGTTTGAAACGATATTTTACTTTTGGGATTCTCGTTGGTGTGATTTCGATTTTAAATTTGTTTAGGCTAAGTTATTTGTTTTGTGTTGGCACTCTTATGGTTTGAAAAGAGATTCTAAGTGGCGGGTTCATTTGTTTGGGCCATGTTGAAAGTTCAAGTTTGTTTTCATTTTTTTCTTTTTATTTTATCATTTTGTTCTTTTAGTTTAAGTTTAAAAAAAGAGACAATTTTTTTTGTTTTTTCCATTGTCTTTGTCTTTGTTCATTTAAATTATTTAGTTATTTAACTTTGTTTTCATTTGCCTTTTGTTGTTTTTTAAAAAAGAAGAAAAACAAAAACAAATTTGTCTTGTTTTCATTTCTTTTGTTTTCACTTGTTTTGTTCTTGTTTAAATTTGTTTTAAATTCCATCCTTATATAAAAAACTACTGTATATATCGTGTTTTTATTTTTGTTCACTCACCTTTTGTCAAGGCCCTAGACAGACAGATTTAACAAAATCGATTGCTCGGTTATCGAGGATGGAATATAATGATATTTGTTCAATGATGGATAGACGATCAATCACAGATAATAAACATGACTATGAAGCCGGGATTTGGCATAGTCGATGGAAAAATGCACGAGATACTTGAAATTGAGTTTTGAAGAAAGTCGAGTCGATTCGAGATGGTTGGAGTTTTCTTTGAGTCGTTTGTGGGTTTATTTCAGGTTTTCAAGCAGCTTGCTTTTAGTCATTTGAAAGTTTGCTTCGGGTCATTCAAGTCGACATGTTTCCACAGGCTCCACTAGCTCAGGTCGGCATCCTCCAAGCTTCAAGTCAGCATACACAAAGCTCCGGATCAGCGTGAATGGAGGGGTTGGCATCAAGGAAATGAATGGGATTGACATGTTTGGAGATTGACTCTGGGTTGACACTTCCACAAGCTCAGGTCGGCATCCTCCAGGCTTCGGGTCGGCATATACAAAACTCTGGGTCAACATGAACCGAGGGGTCAACATCAAGGAAATGGATGGGATCGGCATGTTTGGAGATTAACTTCGGGTCGACACTTCCACAAGCTCAGGTCGGCATCCTCCAAGCTTCAAGTCAGCATTCACAAAGCCCGGGTCGGCGTGAATGGAGGGGTCGACATTAAGGAAATGAATGGGATTGGCATGTTTTGAGATTAACTCTGGGTCGGCACTTCCACAAGCTTAGGTCGGTATCTCCAAGCTTCGGTCGGCATATACAAAACTCCAGGTCGACATGAATCGAGGGGTCAACATCAAGGAAATGGATGGGATCGGCATGTTTGTAGATTAACTCCGGGTCGGCACTTCCATAAGCTCGGGTCGGCATATGGGATGGGATCGACATTCATACCAGTTTCGGGTCGGCATACGTGTATCTTCGAGTCAAGGTATCAGCATTCCATTTACATGTCAACAAGTTATGGGATCAGCATAAGAAGGAGGACTCAGGTCAGCATCTATTCTTGCTTTAGGTCGACAATAGCCATGCTTCGAGTAGGCCATGAGGTCAGGTCGGCAATGGGATATGGGGGTCGGCATGTTTTCCTCCGAGTCACACTGCAACCAGCTTTAAGTCATTTGAGGATCTACTTCGGGTCATCTACGAGGAAACTCCGGGTCAGCATATTATCGACTAGGGGTTGACATCGTTGAAGTATATAGGCCTGGCTATGTTTATGGTGGGCCCATATCACTCAGGAAGCCCTATAACTCGGATTTTTCCTATAAATACGACAGGAGGGGCTTAAGAAAAGGGATTCTTATTCTGTTTCCCTTCATCTTCTTCATTAAGGCTACTCTGCCATTATTATTTTGAAAACACCGGATTGTAACTGTATTTAATTCACTAATCAATAAAAAGGAAATTTATTATGGAGTGGACGTAAGTCGGAGTTAGCATAACCACTATAAACCTTGTCTTATTACCGCTTTCTTTTTAATTTTGGTCGTTCTTCACACTTATTTCCTCTTGATATTAACTGTCTATGAATTGTAACTATGAAATGGTGCTCCCAATTGCCTTTGGGTTTAGTGACCAATTTTGGGCCTAACATTTTGGTGCTTTCATTGAGAGAGCTAGCACTTAGCAATTCTAAAGCTTGGATTTTGGATTTAAAGGCTTAGGCCCCAGATTCTGAAAACTATGGCAAAGCGGTCGACAAGGAGATAGAGGACGGAAAGGAGTCAGCAGGAATGAAGTCAGGAGGTTCCTCTAGAGCTAATCAAGCCTCAATCTATATTACTAGATACGAGATGGAAACGATGCTAAAGAGTTAGGAGGACATGATACAGAACCTACGCCGACAGGTTGGACAAGTTGGAGTGAAAACTCAAGAGAATAGACCAACCGTAGCTGCTGGCATTGTAGAGCAAGGAGTCAGAGTTGTAGAAATTTCTGGACGTCAGATTCAAAAGTAGAATGGAGAGATTGAAGGAAATCAGCAAAGGTTTGGGGGTAGTCCCTCGGGATTGGATATTGGAAGGACTGTGAATAAAGCTCAACGAGATGGGACCAATGTGAATATGAATGAGAATCATGAAGAGTACTATCCAGAGTACCATCCAGGACATTAGGGGTAGGGTGGAGATGCAAACAGGAGACTATCCCTGGATGGAGACGAGCAGATGGCTAGATTGATAAGAAGGATTATGACAGGAGGACTACCGAGTAGAGGCTTGGAGGAAGTCAGTCGGAGTCCATTCACTCCAATTATCGGAAACACAAGGAACCCTCCAGAATTCAAATTGCCAACACTGGAGGCCTATGATGGGAAGTCGGACCGACCATGCATGTGACCAGATATATCAGACATACGGAAGTGCTAGGGGGCATATGAAGAGGTGATGGGAAGATATCTGTCTTTATACTTGATGGATTTAGCTGCACTCTGGTTTAGGCAGCTAGAGAATGGATCGATCAGGACATGTGGTGAGCTAATGGAACGCTTTATAAGAAAATTCAGGGCCTACGTGACGTGACCTAGGAATGTAATTACCCTTGCATCAATGAAGCAGAGGACTAGAGATCCCATGAGAGGTTTTCTAATGCGGTTCAATGGAGCCATAGCTTCAGTAGATCGTCCAGGTCCATCAATGATCTTGATGGCGGTGGTGGAATGGATTGCTGAAGGCACTGAATTCAATGATTCATTAGCATGGGATCCACCACAGGATCTTAGAGAGTCCTATCATGAGGCAGAAAGATTCATTCGGTTAGAGAATTCATGCACCAAAAGGCAAGAGATAAACACCATGCAAGGCGAGGGAATGTCTTGAGAAGGACATAGGAAGGATAAAGGAAAGCGCAAGCAGCACGATGGATATGGTGGTTTTGACAAACGAAGGAGACGTCGGGAACCCAAATTCACAATATATGCTGACTTGATAGATAATCTAGAATGGGTTTACATGGAAACACAGGGGCGGCTCCCCTATCAGAAACCACCTAGGAGGGATTCCACGAAACAGGAGCGGGAAGTACTCCTATTCCATGAGCTGGAAGGGCATGCCACGGATGAATGCCGCCACTTGAAGGACGTGGTGGAGGAACAAGTTAGAAGTGGCAGGTTGCCACAATATGTGAGGGACAAGATGAGAGCAGTAGAACACGAACAACTACTGCCTGGATCAAACAGGAACGACATTGGATTGGGGTTATGACTAGTCATCCACTGATTGTGATGGCAAGGGCCGAGTTCAGGATTTGGACTCCGGTCATTGAATAATTTTTTCTGATTTTGTCTAAAAAAAATAAAGTAGCGATGCCACTTACACATGTAAGGGGACCAGGGCGATCCCTTGGCATGCTTTGAGATGGTATTAGGCCACTCTGCCCGGAGAGGCAACACTTAGTTTTTCTGCTTTTCTTATCGGACATTTGGGACATGGATTTAATGAATGAATTTGGATTTTATGAAACAAATCTCTAACCGGTGAGTTATGGGATGGATATTAGGAGTCAGTCGGAAATTAATTGCTTTATGTTCAAGGACACTAAACCGGAGTGCAGGAAGTGATGCCGCTTCGTCGAAAAGCGACAGCATCGGCTCGCTCATCATTGTTTCCCCTTCACCGAGAGTAACTGGATGGGATTCCATAAAGAGTCCAGAGAGGCTATAATCGGTCTAGGACTCAGGTTATGGCATCGCTTAATGTTCAGGGATACTGTACCGGAGTGCAGAGTGTGATGTCGCTCCATCGGAGAGTGACATGATCGGCACGCTCAACGTTGTTTCCTCTTCACCGGAGAGTGACAGTATGGGATCCAATAAGAGCTCGGAGAAGCAGAGATCGGTTTAGGAGAATCAGGGCATTACTTAATGTTCAGGGACACTGAACCGGAGTGCAAGGGATAGGTTTCTTCGTCAGAGTGCGATAGGATTTACCTATTCATTCGTTAATTTTGGATCGAGCTTAGCACGGGTCCGCAGAGGCCGTCAACAATTCGGAGAGACCGTATGATTCGATTACTAACTTCCAAGGTGTAAGGTCCCAAATTTGGATCGTAGGACCTAAAGATATCCTAAATTTGTGTAAATGATCCGGAGAGATCGTGGATTCGGTTGACGGATTTGGAATGGTTTTGGAATTAGATAACGACTCAGAACAGTCGTGGATTCGGATATTGAATTTAAAGCTATTCAAAACACACCTTCCAATAGCAAGGCATGTTCTAGGGGGCAAATGTTAACCCGCCTTTTGGCATGGCCGTAGGAAAACGAATTTAGATAAATTGATTGCTCGGTTATCGAGGCTAGAATATAATGATATTGGTTCAGATGATGGATTGATGATCAATCATGGATGACAAACATGACTATGAAGCCAGGATTTGACATAGTCGATGGAAAAAGGTGCGAGATACTTGAAATTTGAGTTTCGATGAAAGTTGAGTTGATTCAAGATGGTTGGAGTTTGCTTTGAGTCGTTTGTGGGTTTATTCGGGTTTTCAAGCAGCTTACTTCGAGTCATTTGAATGGTTGTTGTAGGTCACTCAGGTCGGCATGTTTTCATGGGCTCCACAAGCTCAGGTCGGCATCCTCTAGGCTTCGGGTTGGCATGTACAAAACTCCAGGTCGCTACGAATGGAGGGGTCGACATTAAGGAAATGGATAGGATCGGCACATTTGGAGATTAACTCTGGGTTGGCACTTCCACAAGCTCACCTTGATATCATCCAAGCTTCGGGTTGGCATGTACAAAACTCCGGGTCGGCATGAATGGAAGTGTCGGCATCAAGGAAATGGATGGGATCTACATGTTTTGAGATTAACTCTAGGTCGACACTTCCACAAGCTCGGGTCGGCATATGGGATAGGATCGGCATGTCTTAACAATCCAAGGGGTCGGCATTCATACCGGCTTTGGGTCGGCACACGTGTATCTTCGAGTCAAGGGGTCGGCATTCCATTTACAGGTCGGTAAGTTATGGATTCCGCATAAGAAGGAGGACTCGGGTTGGTATCTATTCCTGCTTCAGGTCGGCAATAGCCATGATTCGGGTCGGCCATGAGGTCAGGTAAGCAATGGGATATAGGGGTCGACATGTTTTCACTCTGAGTCACACTGCAACCTGCTTCGATTAATTTGCAGATCTACTTCGGGTCATCTACGAGCTGTGTAGTTAATGCCACGCTATTACCCCGCTATGACCCCACTATATCTCATAGCGAATTCCTACCGCTATGATTTTTCCATATATCCCCAAAATATAGCTGTTATCCCGCCTTTTTCAGCAAGGCCGTGATATCAAAAGATCGACCGAGAGAAGCAAGATAGCTCGTCTCAAAGATTGGTCAACTCAACATCTCAACAAAGCAAGTTCTGTTGAATGTTTTTTCATCTACGATCCCCTACGGAGGGGGGGTCCAGGGGGTGCCAACCCCCCAAGGTGGGGGTGCGGGGGCAACGCCACCGCGACGGTTTTGACCTGACCGGTCAGGTCGCAGGGGTCCAGGGGGCAGCGCCCCCGGCGGGGTGCGGGGCAGCACCCCATCCAAAACGGTATACGACTTAAAGAATGAAGCGACTTATCTTCTACTCGAGGCCAGCGCCTACAACCTAAGAAGACCTCGCGACCTAAGACGTGACCAAGTTAAGCGACCTAGCGGCTTAACACGTGGAGCGACCTAAGCTGGACCAAGGGTCAACGACTTAACGGGTTAACCTATCAGCGACTTAAGGAATAAAGCGGGCTCAACTGAGTTAACGAGCTAACAGGAGAAGCGGCTCAACGACCTAAGGCTAAACAAGTTAACAACTCACCAGAAGGTCCGACCTAACAGAGTCCACGGCTTAAAGGAGTCCACGGCCTAACGACTTAACTATGTGGCACGACCAACGACTTATCTTAGGTCGTCCACACGGCCTAACTTCTTAAGTCATCCCTGCCGACCTAACTCCTTAAGTCGTCCCTGCCGACCTAACTCCTTAAGTCGTCCCTGCTGACCTAACTCCTTAAGTCGTCCCTGCCGAACTAACTCCGCCGACCTAACTCCTTAAGTCTTCCCTGCCGACCTAACTCCTTAAGTTGTCCCTGCCGACCTAACTCCTTAAGTCGTCCCTGCCGACCTAACTCCGATTTCACCTATAAATATTCCATCAACTCCACATTCGGAGGGGGGACTTTTTTGGATTTCAAGGCACCTACACTCTGCTGATTTCTGGACTCTTCGAGCACCTCAACCATTGAAGATTCTTCATCAAGAGATCTACTTCATCCAAGAGAGATTCGAAGAGCAATTCACCATCAACGTTCTAACTTCTTTCTCCGTTCATGTTGTAATTGTAAGATCGTGTTGTAAAGGTGTTATAATCAAGAGATCATGCTGTAAAAGTGTTGTAATCTTGTAAAAGTATGTACAAAGAAGATAATAAAGAATGTAAAATGGATGTAGGCTTACAAGAAGCCGAACCACTATAAAAATCTCTGTCTCTTTTACTTTTCTGCGACTTTTCTTTTTACTTTGTTTCCCGTATAAACGGGTGGTGCTTTCACTTCATCACGAGATACACCGGGTGTTAGCGTAAAAGCTATTTTTACCGTTAACAATAGCCTTTTCGCTTTAAGCCCCATTATTTCCGCTATATCCCGTTACTCCCGCTATATTCCGCTATATCTACATTAATAAAATGAATTAAAAAATTGCATTCATACATTATAAAAATTATAAAACTAATCTATTTGATTTAATTTTTAATATATTTTTAGAAATGAAAATACTCTAGTATTCTACTAAATTCAATTATGTTATATAATAGTTTTACGTTTATTTAAAGTATATACGCACATGTTTTTTGTTCAAAATTATTTATGTATTAATTATAATTCAAATGAATGATAATTTTTCATTTAATTACCATTTATATATTTGTAAAAACATTAATTACGAGTTTTATATGCTATTTTAGAGCCATCCGCTATATCCCGTTATATCCTCGCTGTATCCCCGCTATGACTTTTTGCACCTCCACCGCTTTGAATCTGCCGAGCGCTTCAACTGCATAGTCTACGAGGAAGCTCCAGGTCCGCATATTATTGACTGGGGGTCGGCATTGACGATGTATATGGGCCTGGCTATGTTCGTGGTTGGGCTATATCAATTAGGAAGCCCTGTAACCCGGATTTTACCAATAACTACAACATGCTGGTCTTCAGAAAAAGGATTCTCATTATGTTTCCCTTCATCTTCTTCATTAAGGCTACTCTACAATTATTGTTTTAAAAACTCCGGATTGTAACTGTAATTGATTCATTAATCAATAAAAAAGAAATTTCTGAAGTGGACATAGGCTAGAGTTAGCCCAACCACTATAAATCCGTCTTATTACTGCTTTTTTTAATTTTGATTGTTCTTCACATTTATTTCCTCTTCATATTAACTACCTGTGAACTATAAATGTGAAATTGTGCTTTCAACGTCGTTTGGATGTCAGTGAACAATTTTGGCGTTAACAAGTTTCATGTTGCAAAAGCAGAAAATCAAAATGAGGAGATTAGCTTGCTAAAAAAATTTCTTGCTTGCTTATAAAATTTTTTGGCTGCTTTAAAAATAAATTTCCAAATAATTCTGCACACACTGGTATCATGCTTTCATTTCTTGTTTTTTATTTCCTTTGCATTGTTGGTTGCTTGCATTTTAAAAAAAACCAAAAAAACAAAAAACAAAAAACAAATTTCATTTTTAGTTGCATCGTTAAGCCACGTTTAAATTTTCTTTTGCATTCAAACCATCTTATTTTCTTTTTCAAAGGGCAATACCCAAGCCACATAAGGTGGGGGATTTCATCATCTCTTCCATGGCCCATAAATTGCATTTCATTATAGAATTTTGGCTAATAATAATGGTTAACTTCATATTTAAGGAAGTCACGAGCTTACCTAGGGCTTAAATTGTCCTCTTTCGATAATTTATTTTCTTGGTGTCTAGGCTACGAGAGAGTAATAATCAATTATAAATATTACGATGATCATAAATATTATACTAATTGTTTCTCTAAAGGTACTTAAACCTTCGGTTGCATTGCTATGGTGATTCGTGGTGCATCGATAAATCCTGCCTGTTACCTAGCTAAGAAATATTTTGTTGGATTAAGACAAAATTTGATTATACAATTTTGGATCAGGAGCTATAAAGGACAACAAAATTGTAACTAAGTCCTTTGCATTCATTAATTGCATTAGTTCATACATATTTAAAAAAAGGATGAAAAGAATTCAAAAGCAAAAACTTGTTAATATTCCTTAGCTTAGTTTTTAAATCCTTTTCTTGGAATTTTCAATCACAATCAAAAACCTAAAAAAAATTGAGTTAGTTTTTTTAGAAAAGCAAAAATATAGAAAAAATAATAATCTTTTCAAAAACAAAAAAATTGAAAATCAAAAAATAATAATTCAAATTTCCCTTCTGAAAAATAAATTCCTTTTGGTAAATAGTTTTCCTTTATAAAAAATTAAAAACATAAAAACATTTTGAGAATGTCTGAATTTTCTTACATGCAAGAATTTTACAATAGTTGTGAAAATTAATATAATCTATATAATTTCACACCAAATTCTTATGGATATTTTAATGATAAATATTGTACAAACAATCCCAATTTTTGAACCATAAAATTTTCAGAATGATGAGCAACCCTTGACTCTTGAAAAGAGTATTGAAATGATTTCATCTTTGCTTGAATTCTCCGTACAAAAAATCAAACGATAAATGATTTGTGTAATTCATATTTGTACAATAACTCAAGTTAAGGATTTCAAAATGATCAAAATTTAAAATTCACTTCACAATTCAGATGATTTCGATTATAATTCATGCCATTACAACTTCGTACTCCAAAATGAATTTCAAGTCAAAATGGATACATGGACCACTTTTTAAATAATTTTGGCAATGAGAGTAATCTCGAATACGGTGCAATTGACAATTTTCGTTCTCATTAATTTTAAATTAAAAACCCTTAAATTAATAATTATAATTTCGATTTTGTTGAGCAAATGGATGAAATTCACGAAGATCACACGGATTTGCTGTTTGAACTATATTTGAAACAACATGAGAAACAAACTTAAATCTCAACATATGACGAGTCAAACAATAATCCGCCTTTTACCAAAATTGATGATTTTCAAATAAAAACTTTTGAAATTGAAAATAGCAATCCAAATGAAGTTGTTGAAAATATGGTAATTGGGTTGGATTTCAATTCTTTTGAAAGTATCGAACAAAATTTATAATTCTATCATCTTTTTCCAATTTTGAAAAATTGAATACAACAACTTTGGATTTTAAACGTGATATATGCAATTAAGTTGTGACTAATTCAGCAAGGGAAGACGAAATTAATGAACACGTTTTTTTTAGATTTTTCAAAAATGAGTTGTTGAATACCGAAGGGAAGATTTAAATCACCATTTTGATTTTGAAATTAATAATTCTAAAGAAGTTTACAATGATAAGTTTGAAATTAAATTTGGTGAAAATAAACTTGAATTTCAACCAATTGCTCCATCAACCCCAAAAATCATCGAAAATAAAACAACTCATATGATTTTTAGTTAAACAACATTCATTTTTCCAGATCAGCATTCAACTTTGAAATCTTTTATGGTTTGGTTTTATGTGCTTAAACTTTGTCTCTCATACTTGACGAGACAAATGACTTGGTCTTTGGAGGACCGTTTCATTTACCCTTTGATTATATATTTTCTGATGTCGTGTAAATAATAATCATTTCATTTTCTTGTAAATATAGGTTATATTTTATTTTTACTTTTTCTGCTATTTCTTGAGTCGACTGTGGGGACATAGTCAAAATCAGGTGTGTAGGAAATCTTATCTGCATTTTAAATAATTTATTTTTTGTGTTTTTCTTCCAAAACTCAAAAAAAATTGAAAAAAACAAAAAAAAATTCAAAATATATTTTCTTTATAGTATTTTGATTTACTTTTAAAGAAACACTGTAAGATAAGACATGATTTTGGTTATTAAATTGAAATTTTTGAAAATTTATTTCCCTTGACAAAAATAAAAATGAAGTTTGGTTACAAGCAATGATGGTTTAACTAGTATATAGGAAGGTTCGTGGGTGATAATTATGAAGTATATCTTAATAGAAACACTTTGTTAAAAAACTGGTGGATTAAAAGTAAAGGACATAGCATTTTTAATCTTCTAAGTTAAGTAGTGCTAAGATTATTTTGTAAAACTCTCTTTTCAAAAAAAAGAAATTTTTTTTTTGTATACATGTATTTATTTTATTAACACCTAGAGTCATGTATTCACATGCAAGTGTGTACACTCGCCATGCTGCGTAGCCTTCTCACGTAACCCGGAAAGGCAATGCATGATCGGTATATCTAGCCACAATTTATCTGAGTTAGGTGTATGTATATAAAAATTCTTTTATTAATAATACCTATAGTCGATAGGTGAACACACTTGTGTGTTCACTCGCCGCGCTTTGTATCCCCCTCACATAAACCTACAAGGCAGTGCATGGGTGATATATCTGGCTTCAGTTTAGTTAGGCATATGAAAATACTGTTAATGTCAATAAAATTTTCAAAAATAGAGAGAGTAAACAATCGAAATCCAAGCACTATTTTCACTTGTTTGATTTGACTTGTTATTCAAAAGAAATGAAAATACCACTTTGAAAATCTTTGATAATCGACCAAGGATCCATTTCATAGTTACACTATAATATCAACCTAAACTACTAGCTAAACTAGAGTCTACTTGTGATGATAACTTAACTTTTGTTGGAATTTTTGACACGAAAACGAGCATAAATTTCCTGATAATGACCAGAACTTATATTTAACTTATTCCTTTTAGTTTAAAAGTAAATTCTTCATTTGTAAATATTTTCAAAAACATGCATTCATTTCACTGTAAATAAAACTTGCATTTAGGAATTTCTCATATTGCACTTGGATTTTATGGGTAGTATCCGCTAAAAACCCTCACGAGACAACACTCATCCTACTAGGGACACCTGATTTAACGGCTTATTGCATACGCTCAATGCAATCATGTTTCCAATAGATTTATTTTAGTTTTAATTTATTCAAGGATGAATAAAAAGATAAGTGTGTGGGTATTTGATGTGCACGTAAATGTGCATATTTTTACTTCCATATTTAATCTAATTTAATTAAATAAATGAGCATATAGGGTATTTCAGCATATGTTAACGCTAAAATTTGAACGCTAACACCCCGGTGTATGAGTGAGATTGTGAAAGCACCACCCGATAGCTCGGGAATAGATTATAAGCAGATAACAGTGAAAAAGTAGTAAACAACAGCAATTTTATAGTGGTTCGGCTTAAGAGAGAGCCTACATCCACTTTGAATATCTTTATTGACGATTCGATTACAAATCAATGCAGTTACACTTTGATTACAACACACTTTGAGTTTCAAGTGACTTAGAACAAGTAGTCTAAACTTCAATGTCGATCCGAATCTTTGAACACATGTTAGACATGTTTGATTTCTTCATGAAGTTCCTTGAAGGTGTTGAAGTAGTTCACAATGCAGCAGAGTAACGACGCTTGAAATGAATGAGCAAAAAGTCCCCTGAATGTTGGATGTGGCCATGTATTTATAGGCAAATTTCTGGGCTGGAATTGTTAAGTCATGAGTCGTGACCGACTCAGGCTATGCCGTGGCCGAGTCAAGTTGAGTCGTGGCCGGCTTATCTGCATTTGGTCTTCTCACTAGCTCATTCTCTCGCTGGATTCTAAGCCAAGTCCTGAGTCGTTGGCGAGTTAACTCTCACTAGGACATGCATTGTTGTAACAGAATACGACTCAGTGGCTTTGAGTCGCGGACGAGTCATCCTGAGTTATGAGTCGTCAAGTCATTCCTTAGGTCGTCAATCCTCTTGAGTCGTTTCTTATGATGAGTCGGTCCAGTCCTTGAGTCGTCTCGTACGAGCCATGAACTTCGTTGAGTCGGTAACTCAATGAGTCGGCCTGTATCATGAACCGCTAACCTCCATGAGCCGTTCCATTCCTCTAAGCTGCCTTGAGCCTTAACTCGTCAGCCAATTGAGTCGCTACCAGTTGAGTCGTTGAAGCAATTCCTTTGATGAGTCGGTAATGCTTTGAGTCGGTCTGTCTTGTGAGCCGTTAACCCCCTTGAGTCGTAACCCTTTAAGTCGCTTTGAACTTTAGGTCATTAACTTAGTGAGTCGGTGACTCGATGAGTCGTGAGGCTTCCTGAGTCGTTAAACACCTTAAGTCGTAGCTCTCCCCAGGCCTTAACTCGTTGATTCCTTTAACTCGTGGGCCCCTTAACTTGCAGGCTGGAACGAGGTTAACATTTGCCCCTCGAAGCGCACGCTTAAGTCGTAAGTCGTGTGCTTCGACTTATCATAACTCGGGCGAGCCGATTCAAGTTCCAGCTCTTTCAGGTATAAAGCGCTTGACTCGTTCCTCCTATCTCCCACTTCTTATCAGCGATCTTCTAAACCACATCCGCCATTAACGCACCTCCAAGCTCTCACAGGCGATTCCAACTCGATTCTCCTCTGATCATCTTTGACACCACATTACGTAAGCATTACCTAAGCGCTTCCCTTCCGATTATCAATCATCGTTAACCTGTGCGCTCCGTCCCTACCTTCATTTTATTCCCTTGAGTCTTGCAAGTTCGGTCATTCTAACCATCAATGAATGTAGGGTTGTTTGATCTAACGATTTTCGTCTTGAGGTGATTTAGTGGCGTGATAGGACCGGGGTTGTTTATTGAGAGTTTTATTGGGTTAATGGGTTAAAAGTTGGAAAATTAACGGGTTAGGAGTGAAATGGTTTATGGGTTAGAAGTTGGAAGATTAACGGGTTAGGAGTTAGGTGATTAGTTGGTCAAATAGAATCGAATACTGCTTTAGGTATGACTCGGCTACTTTTGTATGATCCAGCGACCTTTGCGATTTAACCATGATACGACTCAACATGCTCCACGACCTAAGCCTTGAGTCGTGGCCGAGATAAAACCCTTGAGTCGTGGCTGAGATAAGACTTGGAGATTTTCTTATTACTTTGAACCAGAGCTTCTTTAACATACTCCACGACCTAAGCCTTGAGTCGTGGCCGAGATAAGACTTGAAGATAATCTCCTTATTTCTACGACTCATGAGTTAGGGCACTGCCGACTCAGAATTTTTGAACCGTTGATGAGTTAGGACTTGCGTGAATTCTGTTTGAACTTTGGACCATTGCATTAACTTTGAACTGTTGAATTTTATTGCATTCATTCACAGGTTATTTTGACTTGCAGGCTAACAACATTCACAGAAAACTGGGACGAATATACTGTCATCGACTGCCCATATCAAATGACAGATTAGTTAATAACAGATAATTAACTTAAACAAATCGTGTGAACGAAGTGCTATCAATTTCAAGTAGAATATTAAAGCAACGCTGAAACAATCAATTGAAACTGACCAGCCTACACTAATATTATGCTTGAACTCTAAATTAACAAGTTCTGAAATTACCATAGTCGATCAATCGTCAACCAGTTTAATTCCAGTTATATTTACTTGTTATTTTCATTAGTTCTGCACAACACTTCACACTTTTAGGAAACGTGCACCTTCGCATTTGAACACCCAGTTGCTTGTGTAGAATGACATCTCAATAAGAAGAACCGATGGGTCAGGCTGAAGATGTCTTCCCAGTAGCCAACTTGTTGGATAAGCCTCCGGAGAGAACTTCCACAACTCTGAATCAGCGGGTGTTTAACCAATTGCTCATCCAGTTTGGCATTGCCGAAGCTGATGCCTTACTGCCGGGGCCAAATGATACTGCAGATAGGCCCCCTTCTGGCTTTATTGCTGTCAACCGCCAAATGTGCTTGAGCGGTGCCATACCACCTTTCAATGACTTCCTTCGGCAGTTCCTGCTTCGACTGTCTATCTCTCCATTTCAATTGCACCCCAATGGTCATGCCATTCTGATGGGGTTATGTGTGCTGTTTAGTAGAGTTCTGGGCCGATTACCGAGCTTTGAGGAAATCTGCTACTTCTGCTCATTCACAAAAATTAAAGACCATCCCTCTATTGTAATTATAAGGAGCGCTCGAAACCGCAAGCTCATCACCGATCTTCCTGAAAGCGTTCACGGATTTCTAAATCAGTACTTCTTTGTCCGCTGCCCTCCAGGGTTTTATGCCATCTGGAGAGTAGGAAGTAAGATTTTCCTTTTTTTATTTCTCCATTCTTGGGCTTTTCAAAATTTGAGTTGCTGATTGCTAACTTTGCTTCTTTTCCCTGTTTTAGCACTTCCTCCTCCCTCTAGAGATCCATGCTATAAACAAATTTTTGAGAGATTGAACGCCGTGGCGGCAGAAGAGAGGAGTATAAAGTTTTTGTTAAATGATGGATTTTTACATCAATATGGGCTTCTTAATTCTTCTCGCTTCACTCAGCCTCGTGAAGTCCCAACTGAAATTCCTGATTCTCCGACGGAAACTCCTGATGCCCCGGTCTCTATTAAAGAGCACATGCAGGGAGGAACTTCTATAGAAACTTCACTAGTAAAGTGTTCAATTCCAAAGGATGTTGTGGGGCCGTCTGACAAGTCTGTACTTGCCCCAGTTACCGAAGAGGAAGAACCTCCACGATCTTCCGGAAAATCTACTAGCGAAGGAGTTAAGAAAGCAAGTCCCAAAAAACATGATGGCGATGATGTTTTCGAGGGGTTGAACGATTTAATTGTGACTTCTCAAGAACTTTTCAAAGATGATGTTTCCAAAACCATCTCTTCTGTAATCGAGGCGACATCTTCTCTACAACAAATGTCAACTCCTCCTACTCAAGTTATCACTACCTCTATTCCACAGAGTGGTCTGTAACTTGATGCGTGTAGTTTACACGTTACACAACACTTAGGATTTTTCATCACTTCTACGCATTCATCTTCTTATACTTTAAAGACTTCTAAAGCTCATTATTTTTATTCCAGATTCTCTAATGGGGCGCAGCAGCTCATGCTACGATGATTTCCAGCGTTACGGGCGGCGTAGTCAGTATGATTATAGGCGTTACCTCCCTTCTTACAGAGAATCCGATGAAGAGAGGGCCATCAGGAAAGCAGACGAGAGACGAGCGTATGAAGAACGTCACCGAAGAGAACAAGAAAGACATGACCCTCCTCATAGAGATGATGATACTCAAAAAAGAAAGACTCACGATGAGAGAGGTAAAGGTCACATGGACGATTCTTCTAGCAAGCGGGCTAGACTTACTGAAGAAACAATGCCGACAGTTTCTGAACATGTTCCTGCTCAATCTCCTGCCCCCTTCATTCCGACATTCAAACAATCATCAATCGGCCCGCAAACCAAGTTGGGCAAGGTCCTCCCACTCTTCAAAGTCCCTCAGTGGTGCCTGAGAGGGGTTCGGTTTGATCTCGACTTGGTTCCTCTCGACAAATCGGCTATGCTGCGAAATCTTGATACTGTCAGGACCGATATTGAAAGAATGTCGAACTGGCAAAAACTTGTTGACGAGCTTCAAAGGGTTAACCGAGCCAATCTCGAGGCCATGCTCACAATAGAGAACGATAAGGCTGAGTGGCAGAAAACTCTCGAACAGCATGACGCCGAAATGAGAAGTATTGCTTCCTTTAATGAAAAGCTGGAAGCGGAAATGGAAAAGCTTAAGGAAGAATTAGTTACTTCATCAACTTCCTATTCTCAAAAGGAGAGCATGCTTCAACAACAAGTACGAGATGCGCATGCCAGTCAAAGGGCAGTTGAAGATAAGCTTGCACACAAGGAAAAAGTCATAGAAGAATATCGTGCTGAGACTTTACAGCTGCGAGAACAGACCGACTCTCAAATCTTGGAAATAGAGTTGTTAAAAACTCGACTTGCTATGGCCGAAAAGGAGCGTGACGAGGCTGTTGCTGGTAAAATCACGGCCGAAGAGGCCCATCAAGCAACCAAAGCTGACATTAGCTCCACATTATTTGATTTTTATCTGCACAGCATTTTGGGGCGTGGCAGCCTTGCCTTTCTAGGCCCCAAGTATGAAATCACACTGGCTGAAGTTTGGGAGGCAGCACTTGATATGCTCGGTGGTAAAGGTGCTGGATACGCTGAGTCAGCCCTTGAAGAGCATTATCTTGATGATGAAGCCCGCGCCGCTCTTTCCAAGGGAAAAGAGCAACTCGCCATAGCGCGGACTGGGATGGCGGAAGAGGAGCGTTCTGAAAAAGAAGTACCACCTACTACCTCTGAACGTCCTCTTCTTTCTTCTGAAGTTGACATCGCAGGTTCCAGTGCTCATTCGCTGCCTCCTACAAGAACCGGGGTAATTACCCCTACTGATGATGAGGCTTTGGAGGATATTGGGGCTCAAAATTATGAGATTGAACTAACGAAGCCAACATCTTCAGGTAATTTTGACATTGGTCCGATTCAGGTGGATCGCCTGCTTATTCCTCAAAAATTTGATGAGCTTCTCGATTACTTCTTGAATCTTGATGAACCCATATCTCCCTTCTTTTGGGAAGATACTAACATTTTCAATTTCTCTTCTTCTGCAGTTGAAACACCAAGTGCTGTGCAGACTTCGCCTCCTCCGGTTATCCCTCCTCCATCTCTTCAGGTGACTCCTCCTTCTGCTTCACAACCCGGGTCACAAGAGGAGAAAATTGAGGCTCTTCATGGCTTGGATGACCCTATTGCTTCGCAGGAGCAAAAAGATGAGGGACTTGAAGGAGGCGAGATTTCTCCGGAGCGGACTCCTTCTGACGACGTAGTTTTGTCCGCTTTTGTTACTCCAGGGAGTGAGTCTTCTTCGAAGAGAAGAAAGAAGCACGGAACATCGAAGAGGAGGGGGAAGAAAATCATCACTACCGAAGAGGAACCGGAAATTGCACCAGTTGCACCTCCCTCCCCTTCTTCCCTTATGCCTTCAGACCGACCTGAAAAGCTAACCATTCGGCCGGGTAAAGGGTCTAAAGGTGGCAAGAAGAAATGAAGAGTCGGGCTTCGGGCTTTTTGATTCCTTTTTTGTGTAATGGTCGGATGTTGTGCAGGCACCGGCCCCTGCTTTTTTATTTTGAAACCTGTATCTGCAATTGAATAAAATGATCCTTTATTTGTACAGACTTTTGTTTGAATTTGAGAATGCATTTATTATTCATTTTTGCACAAGTTTATTTATATGATATTGCGGTGAGCTTGTGGTATGTTGTTTGAGCATACTTTACCAATGTAGCTATACCATTTTGTATGTAACTATACCATGTTGCCCCCATACCATAAGCTTGCTGCAATATTGTATACTTTGAGGGGACTTGCACTCTTATTTTTCTGAAGAATAATTACTTCATTCTCGAAGAAAATTTTCGTAGAGTGCAACTTCCTTCATATAAGTTTTTACGCTTCGTCCTTCGTAGAAATCACTCTTTTTTATTATGTACACATTTTGCCAAGTGAACTCTTCTATGTGGTGAAGCGGGCCTCTGAAGGGTACTTTTACTTTAATTCTTCCTTTGAAAGTTAAAGTATGCCCTTTATGAGGATTTTTTTTTTTAAAATAGAAATTTATGCCTCTGAGGAGGGATTTTTCACGTTTCAACACCTGGAAGTTTTATTTCAATCTTGGTGAAACGTGTTCCTCCAAAGAGTTGTGCCTTTGAAGAAAGCCTTTTCACGTTTCAACACTTGGAAGTTTTATTTCAATCTCGGTGAAACATGGGCTTCTGAAGAGGTCTTTCTTTTTAATTGTGTCCCCGGGAGGGGGTTGTACCTTTGAGGAGGGATTTTTCACGTTTCAACACTTGGAAGTTTTATTTCAATCTTGGTGAAACGTGTACCTCCAAAGAGTTGTGCCTTCGAAGAAAGCCTTTTCACGTTTCAACACTTGGAAGTTTTATTTCAATCTCGGTGAAACGTGGGCTTCCAGGAAGGTCTTTATTTTGTTTTGCATTTCAACTTTGGTGAAGTGAAATTCTGAAGAGCGGTTGTTACACTTCAACTCCTGGTGAAATGTGCCTCCGGAGAGGTCTTTTATTTTGTTTGCATTTCAACTTTGGTGAAGTGAAATTCCGAAGAGCGGTTGTTACACTTCAACTCCTGGTGAAATGTGCCTCCGGAGAGGTCTTTTATTTTGTTTGCATTTCAACTTTGGTGAAGTGAAATTCCGAAGAGCGGTTGTTACACTTCAACTCCTGGTGAAATGTGCCTCCGGAGAGGTCTTTTATTTTGTTTGCATTTCAACTCTGGTGAAGTGAAATTCCGAAGAGCGGTCGTTACACTTCAACTCCTGGTGAAATGTGCCTCAGAGAGGGTTTTCATCGCCTGGAAGTTACTCTCTCATGGTTGGAGGGTCATGACTCCTCCAATCTTTTTTGTTGAGTAGAGAACTTTCTTTTTTGTGGCGTATGACCCATTAGAGGTCTTTATCCTCCGAAGAGTGGTGCCTCCGAAGAGGACTTGTGCTGCCGATGATGGCTTTGGTTGCTCCTCTGTCCACTTGCTTATGCCTTTTCAGTGATCCTCTTTTTTTTTTTTTTAGCTTTCATTCCCTTTTCTTACAAGTAACTTGTTTAATCCAAGGAAGTGTGCTTCATTGTCAGGCAATTTCGTGAGAACGAGCATTAGCTTCTTAATTGGATGTTTGTTTGTTCAAACGATCTCAATTTATTAGCAAAGACCCGTTTCTGTCGAAATCATAGGCCGTTCAATTGAAGTACTTCCTATTTAGGATTTGAATTCGGGGCTTTTGTGACTTGAAATTTGGCGAGAATCACTTGGTCTTTTTATGTGCAAGTTTCACTTCCATTGTCTGCAAAAATTTAAATCGACATTTCAGCAATACATTCTATGTACTTTTTATATCGAAAATAAAGCAAACATGTAATAATAATAAGGAACACAAGATTTATAGTGGTTCGGCCAGGAAATTGGGCCTACATCCACTTTATATTCTTTCATTATTTACTTGCATCAGTTTTACAATTGCCTTCAATTACAAGAATCATACATGCATAATTCTTTTTACAATATTTCAACAAAATTTTCAAGTAAAGTATGGACGCAAATGGTTGTTGTTCCATGCCCTTGGAACTTGATCTCCTTCAACAGTGGTGAGTTTGAATGTGCCGTCAAGAAGCTTTTGACCTATGACATATGGTCATTCCCAATTTGGCCCAAACACACCTGTCGCTGTCATAATTCTCTTCAGGACTAGGTCTCCAATCTCAAAGCTGCGTTGGCGAACTTTGGAATTGAAATGTCTGGCTATCTTTTGCTGATGAGCTGCAATTTTGAGATTAGCCTCATCTCTTTTTTCATCAAGGAGATCTAGCGCTTCAAGCTGTAACTTCTCGTTTTCTGCTTGATTGAAATGGATTCTTCTGTGTGAAGGGACTTCTATTTCTACCGGAATCATTGCCTCTGACCCGTATGCCAATGAAAACGGGGTGTGCCCAGTCGCAGTTTTGTGAGTGGTTCTGTATGCCCATAGTGCCAGTGGTAGCTTATCGACCCAACCACCTTTTGCTCTTTCAAGTTGCTTCTTGATGGTTGACTTAATAATTTTGTTCACGGCTTCCACTTGCCCGTTTGCCTGCGGATGAGCCACTGCTGAGAAGCTTTTTCGGATTTTGAATCGCTTGCAAAAATCTTGGAATTCTTCACTTTCAAACTGAGTTCCATTGTCTGTGATTATTTTTTGAGGCACACCGTATCTGCAAATGATGTTTTTAGTCACAAAACTTATCATCTTCTTTGAGGTGATAGTAGCCAGTGGTTCAGCTTCTGCCCACTTAGTAAAATAATCTACAGCAACAATGGCATATTTAATTCCAGATTTGGCAGTTGGTAACGGTCCTACAAGGTCTATCCCCCATATTGCAAACAGCCATGGACTGACCATCTGTGTGAGTTCAGTGGAAGGAGCTCTAGGAATTTTGGCGAATCTTTGACATCTGTCACATTTACGAGAATACTCTGCTGCATCTCGATTAATTTCTGGCCAAAAATATCCGTATCGGAGAATTTTCTTTGCTAATGTTTGGCCACCTGAATGATCACCACATTCTCCTCCGTGTACCTCTGCTAGGATTGCTTTAGACTCTTCCCTGGATACACATCGAAGTAATGGCATTGAGAATCCCCGTCTGTATAACCGGCCATCCTGGATTATGTATCGAGAGGCTTTTCTCAGTAGCTTTTGTCGTTCTTTTGAGTTCCCTGGTAAGGATCCATTGAGCAAATATTCTTTTATCGGAGTCATCCATGATTCTTGCTCTTGAGACATGCTCATGATCCAATCAATGTCCATCTCATCAATGCTAGGAGTCGACAGGACCTCCACTGGAGTTAGCCCCAGAAATTGAGCTTCGCCTGTGCTAGAATACTTTGCGAGAGAATCTGCTTTCATGTTTTCTTCTCGAGGAATGTGACTTATCATGTAATGATCAAAATCACCCAGGAGTTCCCAAGCCTTTGACAAGTAGGCGGGCAAATTCCCCCCTTTTGCTTGGAATTCCTTTTTGACTTGGCATACAATAAGCTGAGAATCACTGAATATCTGTAACGCTCGGATGTTTAATTCTTTGGCAATCCTTAAGCCAGCGATAAGGGCTTCGTATTCTGCTTCATTGTTTGTTGAAGGAAATTCCAATCTTAGTGCATAGCATAATGATCGGCCTTCAGGGGTCTCAAGTACAACTCCGGCTCCAGAACAGTAGTCGTTTCTCGCACCATCGACATATAACTTCCATTGGATTGGAGAATCGTTGACCGTTTCCTCCTCACTGTTACCCTTATCTGTGAATTCTGCTATGAAATCCGCTAAAGCTTGTCCATTGATTTCTTTTCGGGGATGATAAGTGATGTCATACTGACTGAGTTCAATATTCCACTTTAGAAGGCGACCCGAAGTCTCAGGGCGAAACAGGACTTGCTTTAAAGGTTGATCAGTGAGGACTCTGATAGGATGAGCTTGAAAATATTGCCTCAACTTTCTAGATGCAATTAGTAAACAATAGGCGAGTTTTTCCAACTTAGAGTAATTCATCTCTGCCCCAGTGAGTCTTTTGCTGATATAGTAAACTGGATGTTGAATCCTTTTGTCTTCCCGTATCAGCGCTGCACTTAAAGCATGAGATGATACTGCCAAGTATATAAGAAGATCCTCGCCATCGCCAGGCCTAGAAAGTATTGGAGGCGTTTCCATATGGCGAATCAATTCATCAAAGGCTTTTTGGCATTCGGGAGTCCAATCGAAGTTTTTCTTTCCTTTCTTTAGGGCGTCAAAGAATGGGATGCATTTATCTGTGGCTTTGGAAATGAACCGACTCAAGGCGGCGACTTTTCCATTGAGACTTTGCAATTCCTTCTTTGTTCTAGGAGCTTTGACTTCTTTCAATGCAGTAATTTGGGCTGGACTGGCCTCAATGCCCCTAGCGCTCACGATGAAACCTAAAAACTTGCCGGATTCCACTCCAAATGAACATTTTAAAGGATTGAGCTTCATTCCGTATTTTCGGAGGACTGCGAACATGTCTGCTAAGTGTTCTATGTGATCCACTGCTTTCTTAGACTTTACTAACATGTCATCGACGTAGACTTCCATAGTCTTTCCCAGTTGCGGTTTGAACATAGCATTAACGAGTCTTTGGTATGTTGCCCCTGCATTCTTCAATCCGAAGGGCATAACTCTGTAGCAGTAAAGACCAGTGTCGGTGATAAAGCTCGTGTCCTCCTGATCTGGCTCATGCATCATGATCTGGTTATATCCGGAGTAAGCATCCAAAAAAGATAACAATTCGTGTCCCGCTGTTCCGTCTACCAGTTGATCGATTCTGGGTAATGGGAAGCAGTCTTTGGGGCAGGCCTTGTTTAGATCTGAAAAATCGATGCATACTCTCCATTTTCCGTTGGCTTTCTTAACCAGCACTGGATTTGAAACCCAATTCGGATAGGTAGATTCTTTGATAAAATTATTCTCCATGAGCCGATCAACTTCTTCTTTTAATGCCGCTGACCTTTCTGGACCTTGAGTTCTCCTTTTCTGCTTAACAGGTGTAAATTTTGGATCAATATTTAGAGCATGCACTGCAACTTCTGGGGATATTCCGCACATATCGGCATGAGTCCAAGCAAAAACATCCAGATTTGCCTTTAAAAAAGATATTAAGATATTCTGAATTGACGCATTAAGTTGTGAACCCACATTCAACACTTTGTTTGGGTCCTTTGGGTCAACAGGTATTGGTATTGTCGTTTCCACCGGTCCACTCTATTTTCCCCTGCACTGATTTTTCTAGGGTCCATTTCTTTCCTTGCTCCGCTATGCTCGCCAGTGCAGGGTCCGCCCTGTAATTGCTACAAGGCTGGTTCTTTGATGCGGACTGGGGCTGCCGCATTCTTTCCCATTTCTCTTTTTCTGGTTTCTCGTAGTTCTGTCAGATAACACTCTCCCCCAGCATTTTGATCCCCTTTTATAACTCCTACTCCATTGTCTGTAGGGAATTTAATAGTGAGGCACCATGGGGCAAGAACAGTTTTAAACGCTGCCAGAGTTGGACGACCAAGGAAAGCATTGTAAGCAGAAAATTCGTCGACAATCACAAAAGTTTGCTTGTGGACCACTTTTCTCTCTCCATCTCCAAGTTCCACAAACAAATCAATGGTTCCTACCGGCTGCTTTGGCTCCCCAGTGAAGCCAGTAATTTTCTGCGATGAGGCTTGCACATCAGCCATAGGGATCTTCATTTGGTCGAATGTTTTCTTGAAGAGGATATTGCAGGATGCGCCACAATCAATGAGAACTCTTCTGACGATAGCTGGCCCGATACCAGCCGAAATGACTAAGGGATCCAAGGTAGGAGCTTCAATACCTGTGGAATCCCTAGCTTTAAACACAATATCATCATCGAAAGTTCTTTGTTGCTTCGAGGGCGTCGCACCTTCCAAAACGAATACATCTTCCTCGGTCGGTACATACTTTAAAGCTCGAGTATACCTTTCCATCTCACCCCAGCTTCTGCCTGCTGGGTGAGGTCCTCCTGTAATGACATTGATAATGGGCCTTCCAGATTCATGCCCTGCAGCCTTCTCAATCGTCCTAGGCTGATGAGTAGGAGCCTGTTGCCCCTGACTAGATGAAGCAGGATTGTTGCCATTCTTTTTCACAAATTGCTGCAGTTTGTTTTCCCTTAGCAACTCTTCAATCAGATTTTTCAACTGGCGGCATTCGTCGGTCTCGTGACCGGGTTGATTATGGAAACAGCAGAACTTCCCACTCTGTATAGCCTTTTTCCCGGTCCTTAGAGGAGGAGGTTTAGGAAAGTCAATAGAATCTTTAGTGGCAAGGTAGATACGCTCCGGCGTATCTGATAAAGGAGTATACTCTGATGGCTTGAAGGATCGGGGCTTCTTCAGATTACTCTGCTTCTTCCCATTGTTATTTTCCCTTTTTTGCCCTACAGATTCATTCTTGCGTGGAGCAACAGTGTTATCTTCAGCTTTTTCCAACACTGCCTTTACCGGTACGGGACGGCTTTCTAAGCGTATGAATTCATCTGCTTTTTTATAGAATTTTTCAAGGGAATTTGGTTCCTTCATGTTTAGCCATTTCCCAAATTCGCTCGACTTGTCAATACCCTTCATCAGATAAGTCAATATCATTTGCGGTTCTGCATTGTCCACCTCAGCTAACGCAATATTAAAGCGATTTAAGAAAGATCTGATAGTCTCTCCTGGATTCTGCTCCAAACTTGACAGTGACATGATATCCTTGGCTTTTGAGGCATAGTCTGAACTGCTCCTTGAACTTCCGGGTTAAGTCAGAAAACTGATCGATAGATCGGACTGGCAGCTTGGTGAACCAAAGCAGAGCTACGCCTTCGAGGTACACAGGAAAATATCGGTACTTTATTTCATCAGAGGCTCTGGCACCTGTCATATGCCAATCATACTTGTATAAGAATTCGTTCGGATCACTTGTCCCCTTGTAAGCTGGAATGGTTGGAGGGACAAACTTCCTTGGGAATTTAGCCTTTAAGATTTTCTCAGTAAATGGAGTCTTACTTGGGGCGAAACCCCATTCTTTCTCGTCTTCAACCCTCTGCATACTCTCTTTCATAATTTGTCGGACCATTCCAGAAAGAAACTCCTCATCATGTCGAGTTCTAGATCCACCAACCTCTGGAAGTGTTTGTTCAAAGGGGCTAGCAGCCCTTTCAGGAGCATTTCTTTCTTCAGCATCATGAAGGTTGCCAGCAAAATTCCTCTCATTACCTGCTGGTTGACGGTTTGCCCCAAGCAAATCGTTCAACCTATTTAGAATTAGGGCATTCTGGGCCTCGAGTTGTGCATTTTGGGCATTGATCTGTTGGTTCAGCCCTAAAATTGCAGCATCCAGCTCTGCCTTTGTAACTCCGACAGCTGGAGTGGCTTTATTCGATATAGGGGAAGCGGAGGTTCCCTCTTGAATATTCCCAGATCTGACAGATCTACTCTTCCTTCCAGGAGCCATAATCTCAGATAGACTTCTGGTTTTCAGTGAGAAAACCGAAGCCATAATCTCGATTTCTCAGTGAAAGCACCAAAAATGTTAACGCTAAAATTTGAACGCTAACACCCCGGTGTATGAAGTGAGATTGTGAAAGCACCACCCGATAGCTCGGGAACAGATTATAAGCAGATAACAGTGAAAAAGTAGTAAACAACAGTAATTTTATAGTGGTTCGGCTTAAGAGAGAGCCTACGTCCACTTTGAATATCTTTATTAACGATTCGATTACAAATCAATGCAGTTACACTTTGATTACAACACACTTTGAGTTTCAAGTGACTTAGAACAAGTAGTCTAAACTTCAATGTCGATCCGAATCTTTGAACACATGTTAGACATGTTTGATTTCTTCGTGAAGTTCCTTGAAGGTGTTGAAGTAGTTCACAATGCAGCAGAGTAACGGCGCTTGAAATGAATGAGCAAAAAGTCTCCTGAATGTTGGATGTGGCCATGTATTTATAGGCAAATTTCTGGGCTGGAATTGTTAAGTCATGAGTCGTGACCGACTCAGGCTATGCCGTGGCCGAGTCAAGTTGAGTCGTGGCCGGCTTATCTGCATTTGGTCTTCTCACTAGCTCATTCTCTCGCTGGATTCTAAGCCAAGTCCTGAGTCGTTGGCGAGTTAACTCTCACTAGGACATGCATTGTTGTAACAGAATACGACTCAGTGGCTTTGAGTCCCGGACGAGTCATCCTGAGTTATGAGTCGTCAAGTCATTCCTTAGGTCGTTAATCCTCTTGAGTCGTTTCTTATGATGAGTCGGTCCAGTCCTTGAGTCGTCTCGTACGAGCCGTGAACTTCGTTGAGTCGGTAACTCAATGAGTCGGCCTGTATCATGAACCGCTAACCTCCATGAGCCGTTCCATTCCTCTAAGCTGCCTTGAGCCTTAACTCGTCAGCCAATTGAGTCGCTACCAGTTGAGTCGTTGAAGCAATTCCTTTGATGAGTCGGTAATGCTTTGAGTCGGTCTGTCTTGTGAGCCGTTAACCCCCTTGAGTCGTAACCCTTTAAGTCGCTTTGAACTTTAGGTCATTAACTTAGTGAGTCGGTGACTCGATGAGTCGTGAGGCTTCCTGAGTCGTTAAACACCTTAAGTCGTAGCTCTCCCCAGGCCTTAACTCGTTGATTCCTTTAACTCGTGGGCCCCTTAACTTGCAGGCTGGAACGAGGTTAACAGCATATTTATACCAAAATTTCATTTATTTTCAAATCACCATTTATTCATCTTCATATTGGGTCAAAATGGTCATTTTGTGCATATATTAATTTTAAGAATATTTACTTGTGCATTTAATTTTTATTTGTAGGAATTTAAATGGAAATACGAAGAGGGCTTCATAAAGATATGCATGCACAAGAGAAGGAAACAAATGAAGATGGAAATAAATCATTTCATGCCACATGAAGGACCCCATCTACCCGCTTACTTGATCTACAATTAGGAGCTAGGGCACATGTCAGTGAAGATAAAAGTTACAGGCACATCTAATGGTGAATTAGCTCATGCTAATGATAACTTAGAGGCCACACTTCCTAGAGAGATATTTTGGGTAGCCCCAAAAAATATGCATTAGGGTTTCAAACTTGTATAAATACACTTTTGCTTCATGTAATGAGCGCTTAACCTCCTCTTTAGTTAGTTTAATTTTAGGCTTAAAAATAAACAAAAACTCTCTTTTCTTTTTCATGGTACTTAGCCATTTTCTTGTCTGCAATTTTCATATATGCAATTTTAATTCATGCTGTTTTATTTCATGTTCTTTTCTTTTATGTTAGTAGCTTAGATTAACTATTGCAAGTAGTTTAGCTCTCTTTTTCTTTCAATTAGCTTGCTCTTTCCTCTTTTTTCATGTTTTATGTTGAACTCCACATTTTTTGAAATTATAACAAATAAGAGAGGCTAAACTCCTTCAATTTAGGGGTAATGAAGCTCTCTTAATAATATAGATTCAACATTTTGATAACTTGTTATCATTTTTTGTGCTTAATGACAATGTTTGATGTGGTTTAATTTTGTTGTTTTAGCTTTGAATTTGATAGCCTATGCCGTTGACACAAAATAGGCTACGCTTAAACAAATATAAACACAAATTACCACTTCATCTACATATGATATTTGTTTGCGCCAAAAATAGGCACAACACTCTTCGAATGTAATTGAAGTGATTAGAATGAGGAATTAAAATGAAAAACGAGGCTAATCTAACAAGTACACCAGGAAATACAAGCAGTAGTAAAAGAAGACAAGAATTTATAGTGGTCCTGCGTTGTAGCCTATGTCCACTTTGAAAGATTTGATGTTTTATTACTGATTACATACTGAGTTATAGCGGTACAATGCTAACACTCAAGTTACAATAGAGTTTCAATAGAGCAGCAGCATAAAGTCCCAAGAGTCCCTTTTTAATTGGTGTAGAGGTGTTATTTATAGGAATAAAGCTGGAAATATCTTCCACAAATCTCAGAATATCCTTTCTCATGCGTAGGTAGGGCCACATGGTCGATCTAGAGTCATTTGGGATTGATCCTGATCAATCCATGCAAGCTTCGTACGATTAAAAATGGTCCAGTTGAGCTGCGATCGATCATGGAGGCTCTTGAGTTGATATGCAAGCCTCTGTGAAAATTTCATAGCATTTGGACTTGTAGTTGAAGAGATATGATCGATTCAAGGTTGAGTTTGTAAGGGAGGCCGAATAATTCGTACCGATACATTTGTATCGATCAGCTTCATGTCGATGACATGGCACTGGAGATCAATCTTTCATGCTTAGAGACTGTTTCCTTTGAGTCGACCTCTTCCTTCGTATCCATCCTATACATTGCTCCTCGTATCGATGTTATGACTTTGCTTTTGTATCGATGCTTTGTTTATGGTTTCATATCGTTGTCGAACTCCTTCCTTCATATCGATCTCTAGGACCTCTCTTCGTATTGACCGAGAAGCTAATTGATACGAAATATGTAGCCCTTGGTTGAATCAAGTGTGATTGACCCATAGATTGCTGTAGTCCATTGAAATCTTGATGGATACGAAACAGATGGATATGAAATGGATGGATGTCGAATGATGGAGTTGTGCTTACTTCTTATCGATGACGATGGATACGAAATTGATGGATGTCAATGAATGGATACAAAATGAACACATTTCATATGGAACTTGATCGATCCATAACTTGAGCATACGAACTCCAGTTGACCTGAAATTTGGCATATTGCCTTTTCCAGCTTTGTTTGGCATACCATTCTAGTTGTAGCTCGATCTGGACTTGGAACCAAGTTTTCCTGTACTATGATGATCGTGAACCTATAGATAACTGATTCCCGGGGCGGATTGCCTTTGGTCTCTAGTCAAGTCCGTATCACGGCCTTGCCAAAAGACGGAATAACATTTTCCCCCTAATGTACGTCCTGTGTGAACATGATGTTCTTCGAAAACCTACGGCCTTCATTTTTAAAAGTTTCTATTCGATTTTCTAAATAGTTATTGTCCTTTCGTCAAGTGATGTGACCTTTGGTAGAATTCCAGTAGTATAAATGCTGAGTCGTAGACTATCAATTATCATGCATTTTTTGTTGTAACTGAAGGTCGAGTGCCGGTAATTTATTATTTAGTGTTATGGCTGTCACTAGGCATTCATTCAATTCCTATTAACTTTGAAAATCAAATATTAGTTTGGCACAAATGCACGCATTTTAACCTGAATCTCATTCACGTTTGCACGTTCTTGGGTTGCTGTCAAGTTCTTTTTCTCTTCTTTTTTTTGAATCGAGTTTCGTATCGATCCCCTCCTCGATCGATATTAAATCGGAGTTGCAACAATGATCGATGGTTGTTTTGATCCCCTTCTTCGTATCGATCCTCTCCTAGATCAATCTAGGATCCATTATGATGGACTTTGTATCGATAGCGATCGATATGAGTTGGATATGACTTTTCTTGCATGAGTTGTTGTACAAGTGTCCTTCCTATCGATAGATGCATGATTTAAAAAGTTTACTCATGTGAAAGTTTGCGTACCGATGGATACGAAACATTAGCTCTTAAATCGATTCACATCGATGGATGCGAAGTGCTGGGCTTTTCTCCGATGGATACGAGACGTTAGGCTCTAGATTACCTCGTGTTGATGGATACATAAGTCGTTCTTCATATCAATGGTTACAAACGATCCAAACATAATTTTGTAGTGCCCTTCATATCGATGGATGTTGACCGCTTCAATCGGTTATGTGACTTGGATATGAATCATTTTTTCCTTCGATACAATGGAGCATAAAGAGTTTTGGACTTAGAATATTTTTTCACTTGTTTCCGCTATTACTTCATACTAATTTGAAGAGAAAAAGGAGCTGTAGAATTCTTGTCTTCAAACAACTAATCATCGACCCTTAACCTAAATTCTTCAAGCTAGGTAAATAATCAGTAGGACAATTCTTAGAGTGATGAGACTCGAATTTCATGCCATTTCGTCCATGAGAATGGCCAACTCCATTGTTGGTGCCAGAGTGTCTCCATGGTGAGTCGAAGGTGCGTTTAATGGCTATTTGGAGGAGAAGAAGGAGGAGAATACTGGAAGGATTTGATGGAGTCGATGGACAACAAGTCTTCCTCAAATTCGTATCGACGGGAGATGGGATCGATCAAAATGCATTAAAGTTGGTGGGATGCAGCCTCCATGATCGATCTGAGAAGTATGGATGCGCGTATCGATGTAGATTGATGGATACGAAACCAACAACCGTAAATCAATACGAATTGGTTGATACGTAAGTTGATCGATATGAACATTGTATCGATATGAATGTTTCATCGTTACAAAGCACTTATCAGTCAATACCTTCGATCGATACGAAATGATGGCTTTAGGGGAACAATCCAAAGTGAACCGTGATGGATATGAATTCCATTGCCTTTTGCTTACTCGAACACTTAACTCCAACGAGCTTCAGTCTTGCATATTTGGACTTTATTGTAAAACTGCATATATGACTACCCTCCAAAGCTCGTCGATTGAATTGTAACTAGATAAACATAACCAATTTTAACACGAATCATTCTTTAAAGTCAGGATGGCATGGTTGAGACGGTCAGTAATGATGGTCACTTCGGTTGAATCTCGAAGTCTTGTCGTTTTACCATTTTTCAAACATGTAGAAATTTAAAGTATTGCATAGCCCTTCACCACACAACACGATCACTCACTTTGCATCAGAGGGAATATGAGTTTCTTACCATCTAATAATGGTTTTTATTGTGTTTAATAGCTATGGATCCGAGACACTCAGAGCAACAAGAAGTTCAAAGCCCTCTGTTTCCTAGAATCGAAGTGCTGGATGTCACGACAGATATAGTGAATCATGCTTCGGATGAACTGCCGGGTGTTGTAGTGATTATGAACCTGGAGGACTCCGTCCAGTCCAAGATTTCAGAAGATAAGCTAGGCAGAATTTGTCATAGGCAAGGATTATCTTTGGAGGAAGCTCGATTACCCAGGCTAGAAGATAGGGTGCATAATCCATCGGAAGGGTTACCGCATGCAATAGATTCATGTGTGTGGTTGGAACATTGCCCATGTTCAATCAGTTCATTTGGGACGTGCTATTTTTCTTGAGGATCGCACCTCTCAGCTTCATCCCAATTGATTCGCGCTACTCAACAACCTATTTATAGTATTATTGGAGCATCTTCTCCATCCCTCGACTGTTGAAGAGATCAAATACTTATTTAAAATTAGGAGTTAGGGAGATAACACGTCATTCACTTTAATAAAAGCCATCAAAAATTGCCAAGTGATGGAAGGTGCATGGAGTAAGTCGAGCTGCTTTAAAATAGAGTGGTTTTACATGAGATACCCACCGGGGTTCGCCAGACGACGGTTGGTCAGACATAAGTACTTTATTTTGTTCGTCAATTAACTAGGTAATATAAATCGACGCCGAATCTATTAGTGTATTTCTTTCGTAGCTTCTATTCCACGGCCCTAAGGAGCACATTTTAATGAAATAGTGAGGATACTTCAGGCGTGCCGATCGAACTATGGGAAATAGATAAAGTCCTTACAGACGACAACTTGATTGCTGTTGGTCATATAGAAAGAGGACAGAGCAAAGGGCTGACGGGGGTTCCTGGAGTGGGACGAATGAGACAAAATGAAAAAATGGCTCCTGTCGTTCCCCCAATTGAGGGAGCTTAGGCCGCACCCGAAATAATGATCATCGAACTCTGGATGATGAAGGTGCAGCAGCTGGTCATGAGCCCACGGTCGTGCCTCCACAGGGCCCTCGGCCATCGAAATCAAAGAGAAAAAGAAAAACATTAACCATAAAGCTAAGATGCAAAATATTATTGAAGAAGCTCAGCTCATTGCAACTTCCATATGTCTGGAGACCTCTTCTTTGTAGACAAAGTGTTCATTGAAAGGGTTATCAGACATTCCTATCCTGGATGATATATTGTCGTTTCTTGATCCTAGGCTAGAGGGACTTCACTCCCTATCAAGAACCGACGCATGCCTACCTTCAATAGATATAAAGGAGACGACTCCAATAAGCAAGGCTAACATAATCGATTGGTTGGGGGGTTGGCACATGCATACACACACACACTTCATGACAAGACATGACATTACACCACATGCTTCTTCATCTTTGGAGATGACTAACATTATTCCTCTTTTGGTTTTGCAGACACGATGGTGAAGCAAGGATCTATGCTTAGTAGACTTCGCTCTTCGTGCCATTCATCTGGACGACACTCCAAATCACATCGTTGCAAAAGCAAAAGAGATTATGGTCATGGCTATCATTCCAGCCAAGAGCATGAGTGCTATGATATAGAAAGAGAGTGAGAGAGAGAGAGATCACATTAAAGCAGGGCCACTCTGGATCACGATCCCTGCCATCAAAAGTTCCTTTGAAACCTATCGGCCCCAGCAAGCCTCCTTCTAAATCCTCACATCAAATAGCGCCATTGCAAGCTCAAAAGACCAGCGATCAATGCCGTAGAATTGAAATAGAAACCCCTGTCATCGTAGAACAAACCGCCATAGCACCTACGGGGGAGGGAGCCCTCCGAATTGTCAAGTTAAAGAAAGATTTTTTGGCCATATGTTTCGATGGTTTCTACTTCCCTCCTAACATGAAGAAAATTCTAAACGACATAGAGAAGTTAGTACAGGACTATGTGGATGATGCGTACAGCAAGTATCGCGAATGGGTTAAGATGTCAGAATGGGTTTCAGTGGTGTCTTTTTAATGGGCTAAAACGATTGAAATATTGGAGGGCGACCTTTATCAAAAAGGCATAATAATAGCGGAGATCACCAATGAGCTTGAATCTTCAAGGAAATCAGAGATGGAGACTGAACAAAGAGCCAAGCAGGCAAGGAAGTCTACAAAGGAGATGTGGAAAATGAACATGGACTTGGTGCACAAAATGGGGCATCACAACACTGTTGTTATGCAAGAATGGGATGCCGCACTGAAAGAGGTTAATGAGCTAAAGGCAAAACTAGCCGAGGCCATCAAGGAAAAAGACGAGGCTAACAAAGTCACCTAAGTGGCATGTGAGGAGATGATGAGATTTAGGGAAGGAGGGATTCTACGAACAAAAAGGTCGAGGAAGCCGATGCCAGGGTGGAAAGCGAAATAAAAGCTATATAGGCTAAGATGGAAGCAAATCTGGTCACCTTCAATGCTAATGTCTTGAGAAATCGCAACCTAAACTAGCTCGATGAGGATTATCCTTTTCAATTATTTAAGTCCTGAAAATGCTTGCTCGAGGACGAAAAGGCGATATGCAATGTTGCAGTTGATGAGTTTGAATTAGAAACTCAACTGCTGATCGGAGATAAGCCTAAAGTCCTTCACAACATAATTATCACACTTCAGTAGGAGAAACTAGCCGTTGAATATCCAGAAGATGGAGAAGGTTCTGGGGGTGAACAACGCGTAGTTGGTTCCAAAGTGCCTCCAACGTCTCAAACTATCCCACGTCTTCTTATTGACCCTCCAGTCGTCCTAGAGTATGACCCTGACAGGCCACATCGCTCCCCGGTTATCGAGCATAGTTCAGAAGGCATGTTGGCCCAACTTGAGAGCCAAACCGTGTAAGTTATTCTGGACATTTCTCCTATTCCTCTATAGGAACACTATCAGAAGATATTACTAATATATTCTCCTATCTTCATTCAATCTTAGATTCTACACTGGCCAATCCACCTGCAATCCAAGAAGACGCCACGAACAGGGGGCATTAACTACCGAGACCACGACTATAACAGTCGCTTCTTCGACTGGGGAGATACACGATAATAGATATGTGCTTGATGACCAACTAATGGAAGCGATCCTCAGCCATCAAAGCGATTCGAGTATTGAAGTACCTTTCTAAGTAAACAAAGATGTTATCATCATGGGCTCCTCGGGTCCGAACGACAGCATTCTGATGGGTACGCGCATGGACCTGTAAAAGAAAATAATTGAAGAAATCAAAGATAAGATTGAACGGGCTGAGAAGGCTCGTAAAGCTAGTGGAGGTACGGTGGGCCCCAGTCCTGTCTCTATTCTCGTGCTCTCTCTGGGTGGCACCATAGTTGAAAGTGGAGCGCCTTATTCTTTTGGCATTGAGAGTGCCACCATTCCACCGGTTCCACACACAGAGGATATTCCAGTCCCTATGTTTTCTCAAGAGGAGACTGTTTCGATTCCCCTGGCCGTAAACAAGCCTGTTGGAGAAAGCTAGGGAGGCAAGAGTTCAAAGAGAGGTCTGGGCGGTAGTTCAAGCGGGTCTATGGCAAAGAAAGTCAAGAAAGGAAAAGAACCGAAGGCGTAGATCAGCATTTTGATTCCTTCTTTTGTAGATGGTTAGAATAAGATGCTCTTTTGCTTTTTTAGTCCATGTATAGATGCATGCTTGGCCCCTTCTTATAGGAATTCTTTGAAAATATTTTGTGCTTACTTTCTCAAAGAATAGTGACAATAAAACTTCTTTTTTGTTTTCGGCATAACTCTGTGTTCATTTGTCTAAGTACTTTAGCACTCACATTTCCATTCCATGTACTAGTGAAGTTCCAGTCACTGAGTCGAACTCGAATCCGGTCTTTAAGTCTCGAAGTCATGGCCATGGGTCATAATCAATCGTTGAGTCGAGGTCTAACGTTGCGCTATCTCGGTTAGTGATTGGTACTTGAGTTATGCCTTTAGTTCTGGGGAGAACTGAAATAGTTTGTTTACAGTCTTCCTTCATCTTCACTAACTTTAATTTAACTTAGTCGGAACAAAGTTAAAGTGACATGAGTTTGAGTGGTCAGACCACACTCACTCATTTGCTAGTATTCACATCTACACTCTAGGGATTAAACTTGTACATCGGCAGTCGATCACGCCTGTTCATTATTTTAGAATTACATCCACACTCCTTCGAGGACATAAGTTATTTTACAGGCGGTCGGTCATGCCTGTTCAGTATTTATACTCTGGTTCATAGTTCGGGAATCTAGAGTTAGTTGACAAACGGCCGATCACATCTATTTAAGTATTAGGATCTTAGTCGCACTCTGGGAATAAAGAGTTGGTCAAAGTCTTGGATGTTCGAATCACATCCTTCTTGATTCTATAAGCAAAGTCGTAGTTGGATGGATCCATCTTCTTTTACCCTGGGAAGAAGCTAGGTCGTGGATGGATGGATCCATCCTCCTCGAGCTTTTGGAAATAAGCAAGGTCGTGGATGGATGGATCCATCCTTCTCGAGATTTTGGAAATAAGAAAGGTGGTGGAAGAATGCATCTATCCTCCTTGATCTTTTGGAAATAAATAAGGTTATGGATGGATGGATCCATCCTCCTCGAGCTTTCAGAAATAAGCGAGGTTGTGGACGGATGTATGCATCGTCCTTAAGATTTTGGAAACAAGCAAGGTCATGGATGGACGGATCCATCCTCCTTGAGTTTTTGGAAATAAGCGAGGTCGTGGATGGACGGTTCCATCCTCCTCGAGTCGGATGGTCGATTCACGTCCTAACTTTGGATTTTGCACTTCAGCTCGCACTTTGGGGCTAAAGTTTGTTAAAGAATTGTCATGTTTCAATTCTCTTTTTAATTGGTTATTGTTTGCCCCTCCAGCTCGAGGTTTCATCTAGTGAGTGACCGGTTGGATCACAATCACTCCCTATTTGAACGAATCCTATTGCAAGACGAAACTCAGCTCTTCATACATCACGGCGGTTGCATGATGCATTTAGGAATCATTAATTTGGCTTTATGAGTCTGCACTTTATTGCTGAAATAAGAAATCATTGAAAAAATCAATTGCCTTATTACAAGTACAAATTCACAAATTGCATAAACAAAATTGAATGGAAAAGCATACTAAATAAATGAAAGCCAGTCATATGTAATAGTGATAAAGACTTTCGCTGTTCCATGCTCTTGGTAGAGTGAGGCTTGATAACTTGAATGTGTCGTTCCAAGTTTTCGCTCGATGACATATGGTCCTTCCCATGTCGGTTTCATGTGCAAAGGGACCAGATAGATCCGCTTAAGTACGAGTTCACCGACTCCAAATATTTTATACTGAACAGTCGCATTGTATAACCGGGAGACTCGGTTATGATGCACAGCTACCCTTAAATCAGCCTCTTCACATTTCTCATCTAATAAATCCAAAGATGCTACAAGTAGGATGGCATTCGTCTTCGAATCATAATAAGTCATTCGATGAGATGGTACTTCTAGCTCAATTGGAATGATCGCTTCAGGTCCGTAGGAAAGTGCAATGAAGTATGGCCGGTCGCGGACTTGTGGGTAGTTCGATATGCCCTTAGGGCCATGGAAATTCATCGACGCACTTACCTCCAGCCTTCTCTAGTCGTTTCTTCAAGATGGACATGACTTTGTTGACAGCTTCGACTTGTCCATTAGCTTGAGGGTGAGCTACCGTTGAGAATTTCTTCTGGATGCGATAGCCTTAGCAGAAGTTCTTAAGCTCGACACTATCAAATTAGGCCGCATGTCAGTTATAATTGTCCGTGGGATGCCAAAGAGGTAGAAAATGTTGCGCACAACAAAGTTGATTGCTTTCTTCGTCGTGATAGTAAAAAGGAGCTCAGCTTCTGCCTATATAGTAAAGTAATCAACCACAATGATGGCATACTTTGCGCCACCCTTAGCTAGAGGAAAGGTCCCTATTATATCAATTCTCTATATGGCAAACGTCCATGGACTGACAATCTAAGTAATCTCGGTTGGCGGGGCTCTCGGGATTCTAGCATGTTTCTGGCACCTATCATATCTCTTGGCATAATTCGATGCGTCTCGGTTTATGATTGGCCAGTAATACCCATACATAAGTATCTTCTTTGCAAGGGCTTGCCCTAGTGTGATCACCACACTCTCCTTCATACACTTCCTGCAAAAATCATGTGATTTCATCGTGGGCGATACACCGAAGTAAAGGAACAGAATATCTCCTCCTGTATAGGACTCCATTCTGGATAATAAATCGCAAAGCCTTCCCGGGAACCAGTCTTTTCTCATTTCGGCGTTTGGGTAGTGCTTCGTGCTCAAGATAGTTTCTGAATGGAGTCATCCACGACTCCTTTTCAGGTGTTGCCTCGTGCACCCAGTCTATCTCCATTTGGTCGATACTTGGAGGAATAAGTGTCTCAATGGTGATGACTCCCATCTGCTGTGCTTCACCGGTGCCGGTCGGTTTGGCTAAAGAATCGGCTTTTTGATTTTGCTCTCGAAATATACAGTGGATGACATAATAGTCAAACTAATTCATGACTTCTTGAACCCTAGTAAGATAGGTGGCCAATATCCAGTCTCTGGCTTAATACTCTCCTCAAACCTGGCATACCACCAGTTGTGAATCATAGTAAATCTCTACAGCAATGTCTCCCAAGTCACTGGCAAGCCTTTCCCAGCAAGTAAAGATTCATACTCGGCTTTGTTGTTAGTCGTATGGAAATCAAACTTCAAAGCATAGCATACAGATCGACTTTCTGGGGTTTCGAGTTCCACTCCAGTGCCCGAGCAATGGTTGTTCGATGCACCATCAGTGTATAGCTTCCATGTACACTTGGGAGATTCACTGGCTTCAAGAAAATCCTTCGGTATGGTGAAGTCAGCTATAAAGTCCACAAGATCTTGTCCTTGAATAGCTCACCTCAGCGTATAAGTGATATCAAATTTACTCAGCTCAATGTTCCACTCAAGAAATCTAACAAACGTTTCAGGTCGTGTCAGGACCTATCATAGCAGCTGGTCAATGTAAATAGTGATCGGATGAGCATAGAAATATGGACGGAGCTTCCTCAAGGCTATCATGAGACAATAAGCTAGCTTTTCCACGTTCGGGTGGTTTCTTTCTACCCATGTTAACCTTTTGCTGATATAATAGACCAGTCGTTGGGTCTGATCCTCTTCTTGAATAAACACAGCATTGATTGCATTTGCTGAAACCGCCAGATAGACATATATTCTCTCATAATCAACCGGTTTCGACAAGATAGGAGGTGTTTCTAGATATTGAACTAGTGCGTGGAATTCACCCTCACACTCTTTATCCACTCAAAATTCCATTTTCCGATCAGATCGAAGAAGGGAATGCACTTGTCCGTGGATCTGGAGATGAATCTGCTTAAGGCTGCCACCTTCTCGTTGAGGCTTTGCACCAGCTTTATAGTTCTGGGAGTTTCGATAAATCTGAATCGCCCTGATATTCTAAAGATTGGCTTTAATTCCTCCTTCGTTGATGATAAATCCAAGGAACTTTCCTGACGTAACTGTGAAATGACACTTCAATAGGTTGAGCTTCATTCTGTATTATCAGAGTATGTTGAATATTGTTTCCAAATCACTGACATGGTCGTTGGATAGCCGTGACTTTATGAGCATATCATCCACGTACACCTCTATAGTCTTTCTAATATGGTTTGCAAACATTCGATTCACGAGCCTCTAATAAGTTGCTCCAGCGTTATAGATTCCAAACGGCATTGCCTTGTAGCAATAAAGTCCTAGAATAGCAACGAAGCTAGTATGTTCCTTGTAAAGAAGGTGCATTGGGATTTGGTTGTAGCTGGAGTATGAATCCATGAAAGATAATAGCTCATGTCCGGCTGTTGAATCCATAAGTTGATCAATTCCGAGAAGCGAGAAACTATCTTTAGGACAGGCTTTGATCAGATCTGAGCAATCCATACATGTTCGCCACTTCTCATTCAACTTTCTGACAAGCACTAGATTCGATACCCACTCTGAGTATAAAGCATCATGAATAAACCAATTATCCTTGATTTTATCCACTTCTTCCTTTAGGGCGGTAACTCTGGATCCATACCGTGCCTATATTTGTTTAACCGAGACATGCCGCGGGTCGATATTTGATGCATGGCTTGCGATGTTCGACGAGATCCCACATATACCTGAGTGAGTCCATGCGAACACATTAAGGTTTGGCTGGAGAAATTCAACTACTTTCTGTCTCATCTTGGGGTCGAGTTGACATCCGACCTTTACCATTCTGGAATCGTCATCATCATGGATTGGAACATCAATCGTAAACTCCACTAAGTAAGCTTGGTATTATTTTACTTCCTCTTCATCATTATTGTCTCTAGGATCGAGGTCCTTAAGAAACCAGTTGTGGTGCCCAAGCCTAGGCCCAGGTGTTAGTTGTCAATTCTCTGAAAGATGGAGGCAGGGAGTTTCCTCCATGCCTTTTCCTTTCTCTTTCTGCTGTGCATCCCGAAGCTTTGCAACATAATAGGCGCATCCAACCACCTGATCACTATATATCACTCCGACTCCATTATCAGTGGGAAATTTCAGAGTCAAACACTAACGGGCAATTGTTGCTCTGAAATCTGCGAGGGTCGGTTGGCCCAAGAAAGCATTGTAAGGGGAATGTATGTCCTACACAACAAAATGTAACGTCCAGACTCACCAGCGATCTCTAACACCTAACTCAACGGATAACTCCACCACCCCAGCTGGTATGGTTGCACATCCATTAAAACCATATATACGTTACCGACACGGTGTTATGTCTTTCGCTTCCATCATAATTTGGTCATAAGCGTGCTTGAAAAGTACTTTCATGGAACTTCCACTGCCAACTAAGATCCTCTTCATCCAAGCAGGACCTATTTGGGTAGAAATAACCAACGGATTAATAATAGGGGCCTCTACATTGTCAGCATCTTGGTTTGTGAAAACGATGTTGTCTGTCATCATCCTTTGTTGCTTTATCGGGGCCCCTTCATCAGTACCACTACAACACTCGAAGTTCACATGCCTAATCGAAGTAGCATATGAGTCCATATCCTTCCAACTCCGATCAGCTGGATCAGGACCACCACTCATAGTATTAGTCACTAACCTCCCGCCAATGCATGCGGGGTCTTCAGGCCTAGCCTGGCCTTGACGCTGATTAGGATTAGACGGGCTCGCTCCGCCATTCTGCAGAGTCTGGACAAATTGCTCTAACTTTCTCTCTTTGGTCAATCTCTCAATGATATCTTGCAAATGACGACACTTATTAGCGTTATGGCCATAACAATCGTGGAACCTAAAGAACTTCTTGGTCTGAATCTGTTTCTCCGATGACAGTTTCGGAGCTGGCTTCTTGTACTACCCCATATTATAAGTCTAAAGATAAACATTTTCTAGCGACGTGTTTAGGGGATTATATCGACCGAACAAAGGAGACCTAGGTCTCCCACGACGTGGGTCTCTCTTCTTTCCTTGACCTTCATTACCCTTTTGCTGACTTTGTTTATTCTAAATGTTCAATTATACTTTACTAAAATTTTCAACCGGTCTGCTTTACAACAACATTACTCTAGATACCTTCATCACCGGGCCCTGCAACGTTCTGCTTCCTAAATCTTCTAGTGCCTTCTCTCCTCAGACTCTGGGCTGCCTTTTCATAGAAACGATCCAAGGAAGTAGGGGGTTTTCCGACCAACCAATCGCCAAACTCGAAATCGGGATCGATCCGTTTAGTCAATGCCATTAGATCAAAGTTGTCTTTGGGATTGATGACCTTGGAACAAGCAGCGTGGAACCTTTCTAGATAATGCCTAATAGTCTCTCCTTGAGCCTAACTAACACTAGACAAGGTATTAACATCCTTTGGTCTAGTAGCATGCATACGAATCTACTCGACAAACTTAGTAACCAATTGATCAAAACATGAAATAGATAGGGGCGGTAAACTAGTGAACCACATAGCCGTGATTCCTCCTAAGAATATAGGGAAGCTTCTACACATAACTGCATCGCCATCTCGAGCAGCATTCATAAGCCATTCATATTTTACGATGTGTTTGTTGGGATCCAAATTCCCTTCGTACACCGGCAAGGTCAGCATCCTGAACCGATGGGGTGGCTCTACATAAAGAATGTCAATGGTGAAGGGAGTGCGACTTCTAAAGATTCCCCAGTCATCATTTGTAAGGCCTTGACTTTCTCTAATCATCTGGCGTATCATGGTTGGAATGTCAACGTTCATGAGAGTTAACAAGTGGTTTAGTGGGTATGTTAAAGTTTGATGGTTTATGTTAGACTAATTAACAGCACAAATAGGCCATACTTATTGATAAATATATCAACTAAATTCACTAATGACCAAAAGAGAGATCGTAATTTCAATTTGTTGATTTATGAGATCTTGAGAAGGAAATTACCTCTAAATTGCCTTTCACTCTCATAATTTTATCCACTTTTAGTTTTGTTAGTTTTTAGAAATTTTTAGCTTAACAAAACTTCAAATTCTTGGTTTAATTTGATTGAATAGAAATTTTAAAATCAATACAATTCCCAACAGATCGACCTATACTCGTATGTCGTGCGCTTGCGGTTGACTTTTAATTTAGATTTTTCGGGTATCTGTCTAATCTCATAGAACGTTAGCCGTTAAACACTTCACACAAAAGCAAAATTGTAATATATGTATACACAAACATCAATCAGAGTATACTAACTTATTTCAGCCTGGACAGTAATAACAACTTGTCCTTATAATTATTGATAAATACCATCAATGAATACAGCGGAAAATAACCATATACGTGAATACATCTCTAGGCCTCCAGCTCATCTCCTGGAGCTCCAAAGCGTCTGACTAAAATTTGTAATATGCTCGTTTTGACCCGAGCATTGTAATAAAACAACAACCGAGTCAGTCTGGAAATCCAACGTGAGAAAACACACCCAACTGGATTTTAAAGTTATATAATAATCTTTGAAATCAAAAGTATCTCGTAAGTCCATACCGTACATAAACACGGACGGGTTTTTACCTTATGATAACCAAAGCATTTTCTATAGAAAATCCGTTTATACTATAATAACGTCTAGGGGTCAAAGTAAATTATAAATATAGCTAAAATGCTTGCATCTTACATTTCAGCATAGTTGGGCATTGGAGAATGGATTCCATACAGTAATCGAGCTACTGGGATAATCGCCCTTCACGATGCATCTCTAGACAAATAACACCAAGGTTGAACCTATCGACCCCTGCCAACACAAGATCGACCTACCCTTTGCTGGATAGTATTGAATAAGATCACCCTTCGGTTGGGATAAGCAACCATACCCAAGCATAAATGAGTTAATAGTGGCGATATCAACCCATAGTGAATCCTATACTAACAGGGAACTTGCAGTGTGAGAAACAGAAGACAAAATGAGCAGTAGCATAACATATCATATCAGGTGATGTAAGAGGTATGAAATTAGGTTATAACATCATATGAAGTCCTGTATCAGGCATATATGAACTTATAACATCATAGCATATCAACTACTACACATTCACATGTCATCAACTCACAATTATATGAGTACGAATGTCGAGAGTGATAAACTCACCTTCTAAAGCTAGAGATGACAAATTCGAGACATACAACCAAACTCCGAAAAGCACAACAAAGCAGGAACACGATTTGAGTGGAAGTAGATCCAAGATCTAAGTCTTGTAAACAAATGAAATACAACATATATAAGTACACATTATACAAAAGAACATGAATCAAAACAATGCAAAAAAATGAACAAAGAAGAAGTAAAATTGGCTTACCCAAACAAGTGGGCTCGGCCACTTTCTAAATAGGCTAGACCATCATCAAAATAGCTCGGCCGTGATTTGTTTTGAAGCAAGCATGCTCGGCCATTGTGGTCATAAAACACGACTAGGAAATGGGATTGTGAAGAGATGGCTTGAGGAAGGCAAAAGGACAAGGCAACATGAATAGTCATGTACACAAGTGGTTCGGCCATAGGCAAAAGTGGCCCGGCCTGGGTTGTTTGCTTGGTCAATTTGTCAGGTCACAACACTTTGCACGGCTATGGGTAGATGAAGTGGTGGCAAGCCAAAGGTCATTAGGAAGGCAAAAGGTCAAGTGGTATGTGGAGTTTTGGGTTTGGTCCTATGGCTTGTGGGTTCGGCCCTATAGCTAATGGCACGGTCATGATCAACTATGGGTCAAGACACATCCATTCATGGCTAGGGGAGGAGGTGATAGTCACGGCTAAGCATGGAAGGAGAAGTTGGTGATGGAATAGGTGGCGACCGAGGCTAGCAAAGAGGATGTATTGAACAAATAGTGCTCGGTTAGGGTTTGCAAGGCATTTAGGTGATGGGCTTTTCGATCATGGTCATGGCAACAAGGGGAGATGGTGGAGGAGATGGCTGGTCAATCATAGGTGATGGTGGTGGAGGAGATGAAGTCGGCAAAAGCATGGTGATGATGAAATCCGAACTTGCTTGAGAAATAAAAGTGAAAGTAAAATGAAAAAGATGAAGAAGGATGAAAACTTACTGGAAATGTTTTATTAAGAAATGAAATGGTTGAGACGTTTTGTACGGCCAAGCTAAGGAAGAGGCACGGCCAGGAATGGAAAAGGTCAAAAGGGCAAGCAACTTACATAAATAAAAGCAAACTTATGCCTCATCAATTTCTAAGCCCATTAGCCAAGCCCAAAACAAAACAAGCTCAACAACTCAAAACAAAAATCAAAGCCCAAAAAAAATAGAAAATAGAAAATAAAATAGAAAATAAACATAAGAAATAGACAATAAAATACAGAAAATAATCGCATGCAAAATGCTAAATCTTATCAAATTTAAAAAGTATAAAACAGAATTTGACGAAACAAAAAGCAGAACGAATATCAGAATCAAATTCAGTTTAAAAGAAAAGGATTGGAAATTTAAAATTCAAATTTAAAAATTTCAACCGAAAGTCAAAGTTTGACTAAAGTTGACCAAAATATAATTTTTTTAGAAAATCGTTATTTTATTATAAACAAAATCCAAAAATAAATTGGAAAATTCCAAAATTTCAATTTTAAATGATTTAATAATCAAAGTTTCAAATAAATTTTATATAAAAATATTTGTTAAAATAATGGGTTGTTACAGAATCCTTCACTGGGTTATATCTTATATCAGATTTTAGATCAAACCAACAACTTTCAGACTCAGCCCTTACAATAGGCAAACAAGGAGGCGCATGATCGGGAGGAGCTTTAAGGATATTTGTGAGGACAGAAGGAACCTCAGAATCAAGGTCATAAGGGCCGTTGGTTGTAGCATCTGAGCATGGAGGAGGTCCGAATCAGGAATTAGAACAACAGGGATGAGAGACTGAACCTTAGGAACCCATTTCCTGAGAGGTGGGCGAGGCAATGGAACTTTAAGGGCCATCGTGGCGTCTACGGAGAGCTTGCAGGCAACTGAAAGATGGCCAAATGAATGACAAGGAGTACAAATATCGAGCACCGATCCATATCAGACACGGACATCAATAACATGCCCAACAACAAGCTGAACAGGAATAGTGGAAGGTAGGGGCTTATCTGGGATAATTTAAATTAGTGCCTTGGCATAAACTAACTTCTCACATGCTACTATATTAGAATCAAAACATTTCAGTTTGCTTATGCTACAAGTAAGCCAATTCAAACCAAGCAATGGTTGTAATGTAGAAGAAATATGAGAAGAATAAGTCCAAACATGAATAGAAAGAACCTGTTAATGAGCACTAGCTACTGTAGGACTCAAAGGCGTTACATAAATGGTTTTCCATCGAAAAAGGAAGGCTTGGCCTCAAGTACACGACGACGCTCCTCAAAGAAGGAAAATTTAAGGAAGTACATGGAGTCATCTAACTTGACGTGAAAATCACCACGCAGTTTCCAACCTTTACGATAGACAATAGACGCTTCAAGAAGGTGGTAATTAGGATCCAGAAAGAATCCAACCAAATAATCTGCCCAAAATTCCACACCAGCTTGCATAACATTGGGAGGATGAATTAGTACACCATTATCATCCACAATATCAAATTCAATAGGGGTATAGACACACGAATTAGGTAGCATGGAAGTGAACAACGACGACCATGGTTTTGTACAAAACGGGGAAGGGCAGCAGCTTGTTGCCTAAGCTCCACAGGAGACGGCAGCCTGCCTTCATTCAATAAGCTAGAAGATGCTGAAACTACAAATGTATATGTTTAATTATGTATATATGTATTTACACAAATGTAGACATATTTCAAATATGTATACATGTATTTGCATAAACTACAAATGTATATGTTTAATTATGTATATAAATTTATACAAATGTTTTAAGTTATATATATAGTTAATTTTGAGACTTTTAGTTATAAAGATATATTTTAAATATATGTATACATATTTATATAAATATACTTTGCATCATAGATTTATGCACATACTTAGACAACATACAATATACGGAATGAGCTAATGTGTTTGTTGCGACGTAAATCCCAACATCTATATACGGGTCCTTCATAGGTTATTATGTTACACATGCACACACATATGTATATGTATATAATACATGTGTATATATAAATTAAATCATTCAAATTAACTTTACGTTAACAAATAATTAAATTTAAATAAAATACATGATTTTATTTAAAACAAATTTAGAATTGTTCTAGATGAATAGACTTCATAGGCCCAATGAAAATCCAATAGGATAAAAAATTGAAATACACCCACCACTACCGCTGCGGGCTGGTCCAGTTCCAACAATGGTATCAGAGCCCAATAGCCTATGACGTCTAAATTAGTCATGTTAGGGCTAACTTATTAGGCTTGCCCGCTCAGTACGGTGTCTAGAAGGTAATATCTACGATTGGAATTGGGTAATCAAGTACCATGTCTTACCTGGTTACTGGCCTGGCCTGAAAGGTAAAGTGAGCCCAAAGGTTGCCCCTAACAGAAAAGACCCAACTTAATTTGGGCCTTGGGCTAATTTTCAAAATTGTATTGAAAATTAAAGTAAAAGATTTTAAATTTAATTGTTGAATTTAAAATAAAATATATGTTTATTATAATAGTTATAATGTAGCATGTTTTTCAAAGTGTTTGAAAAACAAAATAACATAATTTTTGAAAATTATAAATTTTGTTAATAAGTTAATTAATAAAATGTTTGTGCATGTAGTAAACAAATTATGAAATATGTTATGATATTGTTAAAAAGATATCATAAATATGCATGCATACATATGAATAATGATTTTCAAAATCAAGATAATTTAATTAGTTTAATTAAAAGTTTAATTAATTGAAATTATAATTACACATGTATATGCATTATGCAAATAGGTGTCCGAGACCCCTTTATTGCCGCAATTGCAAAAGTTCGAGTCATCATATATCTTCATGTCCCAAACTTCAAAACAAAAAAAAGAGGGAATGCTGAATGTTGTGCAAGCCTCCAGCAATACTACTCTTGGTCAAGGTATTTCTCATTTTGACCTTAATGGAATTAATATGTTTCGTGATCATCCTATTCGAGTTCTTTTTGATACGGGTGCATCTCACTCTTTTATCACAACTTTTTCTTTAAATGTTATGGGCTTGATGACTTCACTGAGAATTGCGAATCCGGTTAGTGGATCTGCAACACTCAGTTTATTTGTGAAGATGTCGAGATTATTTTTTTGTGATTACGCTTTCCGAGCTGATTTGCATGTTATGCGTTACTTAGGTTTCAGAATGATTTTGGGAATGGATTGACTGAACTAATATGAAGCCCATATCCTTTGTCCCGAGAGGGCTATCCATCTTCAACATCCCCAATCTATTCAGCAAATTTCTATTGTCCTTAAAGAATCAAATTCCAATTTGGTAGCACCCTTATATTCTCTAAATCCCCATGATGATGATAATGATGATGAGGAAGATGTCATTTCCCTCATTGACGTAGTTCGTGAATTTTTCGACATATTTGAGCCTGTTTTAGGATTATCACCTAAGCGAGCAATTGAGTTCATGATTAATCTAATCCCTGAAGCTCTACTCATCACTCTCCTCCTTTTCGTATGCCCAATAAGGAAAATGAGGAGATACATAAATAATTATCCAAATTAGAAGCAAAACAGTTTATTCGATCTAGTTCCTCTCCTTGGGGAGCTTCAGCTATCTTTGTGAAGAAATCTAATGGTACACTTAGGCTTTGCATTGACTACCGCAAGTTGAATGATCTTACGTTAAGAATAAATATCCCTTACGTCGGATTGATAATCTATTCAATCAACTTAGTGGTGCTAGAGTCTTCTCATAGTTAGAATTAGCAACCGGTTTCCATCAGCTTCGAATTGTAAAGGATTGCATACCTTTGACGTCATTCGTACTCGTTATGGATCTTACGAATGGCTTGTTATGCCGTTTGGTTCAATGAATGCTCCAACTTATTTCGCTGACCTTATGAATTGAGTTTTCAAAGACTTCCTCGATCGATTTGTTCTTATCTTCATTGATGATATTCTTGTTTATTCTAAAACTAAGGAAGAGCATGAGAAACATCTTCGAATTGTGTTGGAAACTCTTAGGAGCAATCAACTGAAAGCAAAATTTTCTAAGTGCCATTTTTGGCAATCTTAAGTGAAATTTTCAGAACGTATCATTTTTGAATCCAGAATTTCTGTGGATCCTTCAAAGATTGAGGCGGTTCAAAATTGAAAGAGACCGGAGAGTGTGATGGAAATCCGTAGTTTTCTTGGATTGGCGGCCTATTACCATCGGTTCTAAAAGACTTCTCTAAAATTCTCATGCCTCTTACTAGCTTGACAAAGAAGGGAGTCAAGTACATTTGGTCAGACAAATGTGAAGCTGCTTTTCATAAATTAAAAGAACTCCTTTCCGATGCTCATATTCTTGTGATTCCTGAAGGGAACCAAGACTTGATTGTTTATACCGATGCTAGTCTTATTGGTTTGGATGCCATTCTCATGCAAAGGGAACGTGTTATTACTTATGGTTCTAGGCAACTAAAGTCTGTCGAGACTAGATATGCCACTCATGATTTAGAATTCACGGCTATGGTTTTCGCCCTTAGAATTTGACGTCATTATCTTTCAGGAGAGAAATTTGTTCTCTACACCGATCATAAATCTTTAAAGTATTTATTCTCTTAAAAGGAACTTAATTTATGTCAACAACGTTGGCTCGAATTCCTTGCATCTTATGATCTTGATGTTCTTTATACTCCCGGAAAGGGAAATCGTGTTGCCGATGTCCTTAGTTGTAAGCAACAAGCGGTTGTTTCTGTAATGGTATCCAAATGGAATGATCTCGAGACTTTGTCCACTTGTAAGATTTGATATCGTGAATCCAATTCATGTTCATCTCTTGTTTTATGTAGCCTTGAGGCTCATCCTTCTCTTTTGGACCGCATCCTTGAAGCTTAAAAGCACGATCCCGAATTGGCTCATCTTAGCCAAAGTTGTAGGGATAAAATTGATATTAACGGTTTGAAAGACTTTGAAATTGATGCTTGCGGAGGCATTCGAAAATTTGGTAGACTTATTGTGCCAAATAGTAGCGATTTCCATAAAGAAATTTTAGAAGATTCTCATCGTTCTATATTTACCATTCATCCTGGTTGTAGTAAAATGTATGCAAACATGAAGCGACTTTATTATTGGCATGGAATGAAATCAGATATTGCTAACTTTATTAAGCGTTGCTTGACTTGCCAACTCATAGTGGCCGGGTTATTGCAACCTTTAGACATTCCCGCTTGGAAGTGGGATCAAGTCTCCATGAACTTCATTGATGGTCTTCCCCATTCTCATTTAGGTCATGACAGTCTATGGGTGATTGTAGATAGACTTACAAAATCCGTACATTTTATTCCCGTTCGGTCCAACCGGACCGTACCTCCTTTGGCCAAACTCTTTGTCAAAGAAATTGTGAAATTGCATGTTGTTCCTACTTCTATTATTAGCGATCGTGATCCATTATTTAGTAGTGGATTTTGGAAAAGTCTTCAAAAAGCTTTAGGAAAGAAGCTTAATTTTAGCACCGCTTATCATCCTCCGTCCGATGGACAAATGGAGCGTGTGGATCAAACTCTTGAAAATCTCATTCGTGCATGTATTTTTGATTTTGGTGGAAGTTGGGAAGATCATATTTCTCTTGTTGAGTTTTCTTATAATAATAACTTCCAATCTAGTATTGGTATGACAACTTTTGAGGCACTCTACGGAAGGCCATGCCAATTTCCTTCATGTTGGCTTGAGGCCGGTGAGAAGCTGGTTTTAGATCTAGATTTTATTCATGATGCCACAGAAAAGATTGACCTTATTCGTCATAGGGTGAAAGAAGCTCAAAGTAGACAAAATCCTATGTTGATAACCGAAGAAGGAATTTAGAATTTTCTGTGGGAAATTTTGTATTCATTCGTGGGTGTTGTGCATTTCTGTCGATCGAAAAAATTAGCACCTCGATATATTAGCCCATTTCCTATTACCGAACACATTGGTTCCATGGCTTATCGCCTTTCAATACCAGCTCAATTTTCCGCTTCATGACGTATTTCACGTTTCTCAACTACGGAAATGCTTTAGAGATTCCGACTCTATTATTGAGCTAAGTGCTATTGAAGAAATTGAGGTTTCACCTAATTTGACTTATGAGCAACATCCTATTCGTATCATTGCTACGGAGGTTAAACGCCTTTGTAATAAAGATGTTCCGCTTGTGAAAGTTCAATGGTCTCCAAATCCTAAGGATTGTTCTTCGGAATCCAAAGAATTCATCGAGCGAACACTCCTCTTCATTCATTCCATTTTTAAATTCCTAATACACTCAAGCCCTATGAATAATGGTGGGTAGTGGAAACTAAATTCCTAAGCTCCAAACTCTAAGGAAATTCAAGTTCTAAAATCAAGGAGAAGCTTAGGTAAGCGTCCTCTTCATCTTCTCTATCTCAATCCCTATTAAATTCTTGATTTTTCGTATAACCAAACTTAGGAAAATCTTTGCATTTGATCATAGATTGAAGATTCTTGAAGCTAAGTTGAAGAGAGATCAATCTTAGCTTGTTTGTAGCTCCTCATTCCTTGTTCTTGAATTTAAACGTCAGTTCTTGAACTCACATCTATGTCTATAGTTTTCATTATTGTTAGGTATTAATTCCTAACATCTATTTCATGTTCAATTGCTTTTGAATTGAATTGGTCTGGTGAATTTTCCAATTTTGGTATTTCGAAATCAAAATCTATGAAATTCCTCCTATGGATGTTTGGACATGTTGTTTGGAGTGTATTGAAGAGCCTACAGGGCTGGGTTGTCGCTTGGCATAAATCCCTAGCCATCATCGCTCGTTGGATCGCTTTCGAATTTGTTTGCCCTCTTTAGGCTAGGCAAATTCTGCCTTGAGCTTCAGCTCAGACGTCTGGGGAAACCCTCAGACCTCTGGGGAAACCCTCAGATGTCTGGGGCTTCTGGAAATTATTTCCAGTGCATCAGCTCATATATTTGAGGTTATACCCAAACGTCTGATCAACCTGGACGAATTTTCCCGAGCTTCAACTCAAACGTCTAGGAAAACCCTCTGACGTCTGAAGCTGTTGAATTCAGCCAATTTGCCTATTTTATATGGATTTATGTTGTAATTGATTTTTGATGATCCGAATAGTTATTGTCATTCAATACCACCTTTGATGATTTCTTTTCGGGATTTTTGGGTATATCCATTTGATGGATTTGATATATATTTTCTTGGTATTTGTTCATGTTATTGAAATGTGGATTTTGTGATGGATTGTTTTTACAATCGTTTATGTGATTTGTCACTTTAAAATACAAAGGTTTTTATACCAGTAGTTTTTATACTAGTAGTAAATACTAAAATTCTTTTACAAAAATGATTTCAACATTACTTTTAATACAAAGCTCAATTTAAAACCATTTTCTAATCTATTAGTATATACTAACCTTTACTTCATTCGTGTGAGAAATCCTATTAAAAGACTTAGCAAAACAAGTGGTATAAAACACTTGCGTTTACTTCATCGGTTAATTCTTGGACTTGTTCGCGACAATTTTCAAGTGGAAACCTACAATTTGTTCTTAAATATTTAAGTTCAGCCAATGGTTATGGGACATGAAGCTAAACTCATTTATTTAATAGCTTAGTGTAATTTACATTTTTTGATCAATGATGATCGTTTTGTGATTTAGACTTGCGATGAGAAATGTCTCTTTGTCCACGTGAGGGGCTAAACACCGTTTGTGTAGAACTTCATCTCATTTTCATGGGTTAGCGACCCATGGTCTTTTGACCATTCAAGGAGCAATCGACTCAATCAAGTTTCTATCCATGGGGCATATCTTTCTAGGTACGTCGATATTCGGCTCATTATGGGTTAGCGACCCATGGGATAAAATCCTGTTTGTGATACATGTGTTGGTGAGTTTTCATGCTCCCATTTGTGATAGGCCTCCCCCCTTTTGTTTTTTGGATCCCTAAATATTGATTGCTGGAATTTGTGTTTCACTAATTTTTGTGATTTGCATTGGTAAGCTCTAGCAATATTTATGATTTTGTGAATAAGGATAAAGAATATGATATTCTTTTTGGTATTTGAGAAAGTTTGAGATATTGTATGATTTTCATTGTTGTCAAATATATTCTTGTCAAGGTATGATATTATTGTTATCATATATTTTTGATATATCTCTTATCCTATCTCATCTTACATGATAATTATAGCTAGACTGATTAGTTTATTATTTTTCTTCTTAAATAATAGTCGGGTCAGACCAAGGTGTGGCATGTGCTTCCACTTGACTTCTTAGCAAGGACCATTTCTGACTTTTGGCTAACTACTTTAGCTTAGTAGTTTTTGCCTTTCATGTATCCAAGATCGAGACTCTTTGATGTACACTTATTCTTTTGTGTAGTAAATGTACCTATTTTTTTGACATGTAGTGGATCTTATATGACCACTACTATAATGTAAACTTCTACGTGTTATATTCATGTCTTTTTCTGCCTTAGTGGTATGTATAGCTATGACTGATTTTGTGTTGTGCTTATTTTATATTAATTCCGAAGGCCACGTAGCCACTGTGTAGTAGATTTGAGTTTGGATTGGATATGTCGAATTTTCTCTTGAAATGAAATGTATGACATACTATCTGACATATCGATTCTCGCTCAAATCAATTATACAGTTGGTCGCTCCTCAACAGCCTCATCCATCGTACTAATTGACGACATTACCCAGTAGTGTCTTTGGTTAGTCTGAGTATAGAGGTGGGGCATCACACCCAAAGTCCTTCCCATCCCAGTATTCCTCCCTTCTCCCTCTCATTCTCTCTTTCGCTGGAAGATGCCCAAATGTGCATGACATTGTGTATGTGCACACGACCTCCGATCATCTCTCCTTGCCACTGACCATCCACGTGAGTTGCTCTCCATCCCCACAACACGTTCGACCACCGAAAAACATGACACCACCCTCGATCGAAATTTTGAACCACTCAACCAAAGCTTGTAATAAAGACCTTGCCACTTAATCCTCTTGCCACGCCACCTTGGTCACCCATCAACCACCAAACTACACCTACAACCTTGCCATCACTTCCTCGATTGGTTCCTACATGTGTGCACGTCTCCCTCCTCTTCCATTCATCGCCATTTCCCTAAAGCCGAGACCATACCAAACACAAGCACTAAACCCTACATCTGCCTCCACCGGTCAACGCACTCAATAGAAAGTTGTGCTCCATTTTTCTCATGTGTAGCATCCCCTAACCCTCCTCCATGCCAAACGGCAAGCCTCGAAATCAAGCCCCACACCGGAATTTGATAAAAGTCCCAAGTCTGTTCATCTTAACATATCTCCTACCACGCACATCTAAAAATCACCAAACTTATCTTAAAAATCATATTCCTTAACGTTGATCATGATTATATACTTCATTGATCAAATTAGGATTTTTGATTTCCATCCATTTTTGACACACCCACGGTTACAAGTTTTTTCCTCGGCCTATACTCAATAGATTTGAATGAAACAATTTTTAAATTAACCAATATTCAAAACCACACATCTTTTCTTTCAAAATCAAGGAAGGAAACTAAGTAGAAGATGAGAAATCGGTTTTTGAAGTTAATGCCTCAACTAGTTATTTTTATAAATAGCAAGTTCAGGAAGAAAAAAATTAAGCATGGTGTTTTCAAACCTACTGACAATGTCATATATACCTGTATCCACATATATTCACAGCACACATGTATACTTGGAAAAACAAGTTTTTTGGCAAGATCATAGTTATATATATATATACACACACATGCACACATAAAATGTTAACCAGTGGCAATATGAAAAGTTTTACTCCCTATTTTTAAAGAACTGCCGCTCTATTTTGCTCTTGCTCTCAACTTTTACTATCTTGATTATTTTTTGAAGTAGTGGTTGTTTGTACCAAATTTGGGCACAACACTCTTCGGATGTGTTTGAAGAGATAAAATGAAGGAAGTAAATGTAAAATGAGGCAGATCTAACAAACATACCAATCAACAGATAAGAAAAAGTGCAGAAACGCACAAATTTAGAGTGGTTCGGTGTATGGCCTATGTTCACTATGAAATGATTAATGTTTATAGACTATAACTCGCTGGTTACAGGTGGATTACAACAACACAATCAAAGTGCAGCAGCAATTTTGGTAGAGTATCGATGTAAAGAAGTCAAAAGTCCCATTTCTGTAGGTCAGGGTCACTATTTATAGGCGTAGGCAGGAAATATCTTGCCCAGATCTCGGAGGACTCCTTCTCACATGTGGGCAAGTAGCTCGAAGTCGGCTAGTAGCTCTTCGACGCAGTTGAGATAAGGAGCAAGACGTTGCCCCCTACTCAGATAATCTTCCCTGACTTGGCATACTACTGTTGGAATCTCGATTTTACATCGTTTTGATTGTAAAAAACTATATAAATAAATATTTGTCTAATCATTTATGCAAGAGATTTGTTACATATTCATATTCAGAGTGTTGTGAAGCTGATAGTTCTTTGTCTAAAGTCTTTGTATTATTTAGTAATATGTTAAAATCTCTCCTGAAATGATATATATATATATATATATATATATATATATATAAACATATACACACATGCACTACCCTGCACAAAAGGCTGAAACAGCCGGCTGAATGAATCAATTCAACCGTTTGATTGCTGAAACACTTTTATGGTTGCACAATATTCAGCTTGCCGAATGACTTTATTCAGCATGCTGAATTAGGCCAAAAATAGCTTATTTCCTTGTTGTTTATGATTTTGTTTAATTCAGAAGGCTGAATAAATAATTTTAGCCGGCTGAATATTTTCAATAGCTATTTTTATGAAAAGACATTTCTCTTCATCAAAGAGAAACGTCTTCAAAATCAATGGTTGCGCCTGTTTCTTTCATTTTTATATTTCATCAATGGTTGCAACCTTTTAGTCTCTATAAATAGATTTCAGAATTCGACAAATAATTTACCAAAAAAATGATTTTAATATTCTTGAATTCTTATCTCTCAATCTATTTTCAATTTGCACTCTAACTCCATACAAACTTTTATCGTTGATCACTCCATCTTCCACATTTCTCGATCACATTACACTATATATCATAAAGTAGAAGATTATAGGAATATTGTACTTAATTGACTTATCAGTGCTATTTAAAAGCATACTACAGTCGGATAATTTTGTTATTTGTAAAGAAGTCCTGTTCGGTTGCTCAGGCGGTAGAAGTCTTATTCGGTTGCTTAGGCGGTAGAAGTCATGTTCTGTTGCTCAAGCGGTGTAAACCTATTCCTCTGCGTTAAGTGAGGGCTGGTAGTTTAATTCCATAAGGAATCTGGGACTGGACGTAGAACGGGAGTTCGAACCAGTATAAAAATCTCTGGTGTCATTTACTTTACTGCTTTATTTATTTACTTAGTTATTATTATGCACAAGTAGTTTATCCATATTACACGATCCTATAGCACAGTCACTTTCATTTGGTATCAGAGCAAGGCCATCATATAACCGTAACATAGTTATCTAATATTATTTTAATATGGAAAACAACACCAGCACTGTTGTTAGCACTACCTTCTTAGAAGGTCAATCTACTGCACGGTTACCACTATTTAATGGATTAAACTATAATTATTGGGCTACTAGAATGAGAATCTATATACATGCAAGTAGTTATGAACCTGGAACATTATGCAATCTGAATATATTATTCCTACTACTGAATATTCAACATGGTATAACACGCAAAAATTAGATGCTACTGCAAATGCTAAAGCTATGAATATGGTATATTGTGCATTAGAAAAAAATGAGTTTAATAGAATAAGCATGTGTAAAACTGCTCATGAAATTTGGCGTACACTTAAAGTTACTCATGAAGGAACTAACAAAGTTAAACAAAGTAAAATTTCTATGCTCAAAAATCAGTTCTAGAATTTCAAAATGAAGCAAGATGAGACTATAAATGAAATGTACTCGAGATTTCAAGATATATATCATTCTTTGATAACATTAGGAGAAACTTACATGGATTTTGATATTGCTTCAAAAATCCTCAACTCACTAACAGGTGAGTGGAAACGAAAAGTCTTAGCAATCGAAGAAGCTAACGACATTTCGACCATAAAACCAGAAGAGTTGATTGGAAATCTAATGTCTTATGAAGTTAATCTCCAGGCAAAATGAGTATAGGCTCAAGATAAGAAAAATATAGCATTTCAGGAAGAAAAAGATGAATCAAATTCAGATGAAGAAGATATGGCGTTCATTGCTAAAAATTTCAAAAAGTTTTTGAAATATAGAAAGAGCAACAAATTTAGATTTAACAAGAACAACTCCAACAACAATAACAACACCAACAAACCATCATCATCTGCTCTAGAGTGTTATGAATGTCACAAGAAAGGTCACATCAAGAAAGACTATCTTGAGAAAAAGAAAGACAAGTATAAGCACAAAAAGGACAGATTTAGCTTTCTCTGTCACATGGGACGATACAAAATCATCCTCTTCATTATCAGAAAGTGACTCGAACAGTGATTCAGAACAAGCCAAAGTTTGCTTTATGGCCACAAAAGACGAGGTAAGTGATCTAACTTTTAATGACCTTTTGGAAATCAATTCATAATTATTTGACAAACTATAAGGAAAAAATAGAAAGTACAAGCATACTCTTGAAAAATTGAATAGAACTGAAATTGAAGTAAAAATGCTAAGATATGAAAAGAAAATTTTAGAAGAAGAACTCCAATTTACTCAACAATCTTTTTCTAATATGTCATCTCAACTTTCTCTGCTAAGTCAAGAGATAGAAACTCAGAAAGAAAAGAATGATGTTTTATTAATTGAAAATCATGACCATAAAGAAAATATCAAGATTTTAGAGTTAGATAATTCTAGCTTTAAAACAAAGTTAGAAGATATTACTAAAAATATCTCTAAAGGTAGAGGGAATCTTTTCAAAATTATAGAAAATTCTCAAACTACTTCAAATAAAAGAGGTCTGGGATATAAACAATCCTTTAAAATTATTCCAAAGAAAAAGAATTCTTCATATAAAAGGAATAATAAAGTTGAAAAACCTAGTTTAACAATTTCCAATTCTACTACATCAATTAAAATATGGGTTCCTAAAATAAATAATTCTTCAATAAGAAATAAGTATATAAAATGTTTTATAAAAACTGCTTATAAAAACAAAGATTTTGTTTTCAAAAGGATGGCTTCCTAAGACCTAACTCTTGGGACCCAAAATAAAATGGTGGGTACCAATGTTAATTCTATATTTTTCAGGTACCATCCAAAAAGAGAGGAAAATGGATACTGGACAGTGGTTGCTCAAAACACATGACAGGAAACAAAGGGATGCTAACAGAGATTAACTACTCAGATGGAGATTCTGTCACATTTGGAGATAATTCCAAAGGACGTGTCATCGACAAAGGCAATGTAAGCAATAACGGTATATCTAATTTACCTCTTATTACAGATGTCTTATTAGTTAAAAATTTGAAACATAACTTACTTGGTATCAGCCAATTGTGTAATAAAGGTTCAATATTTCCTTTTCTGAAAATAAGTGTAGCATTTTTGATCAAAATAAAAATCTTATTTTTGAAGGTTTTAGAGATAAAAATATTTATGTTAAACATGAATATAAATCATAATACAAATATGTGTTTAATAGCCAAAGAAAATGATCCTTGGTTATGGCACAAAAGATTTTGTCATATTAATTTCAAAACTATAAATAAATTATCTAAAAATAATTTAGTAAAATGTTTACCAAAAATAAATTTTAAAGTAACAATATTTGTGATGCTTGTCAATTAGGAAAATTATCAAAATCATCATTTAAAATCAAAGAAATATATTACTAGTATACAACCACTAGAACTATTACATTTAGATCTCTTTGGTCCAACTCAAATTCAATCTATAAATCATAGTAAATATGTGATTGTTATAGTAGATGATTTTTCAAGATATACTTAAACTATTTTCTTCAAAAATAAAAGTGATATTTTGAAAATTTCAAAAATTTTGCAAAGAGAATTCAAAATCTCAAAATTTTGAAAATTAAAAATATTAGAAGTGATCATGGTGGAGAATTTGAAAATGAAGCATTTGAAATTTTCTGTAATAAAAGGGGAATTTACCATAATTTTTCTTTTCCTAGAACACCATAACAAAATGGAGTTGTAGAAAGGAAAAATAGAATGTTATAAGAATGTGCAAAAAATTTGTCAAAAAGAAACACATTACCAAAACATTTCTGGGCAGAAGCTATAGCAACTGCTTGCTATGTTCTAAATCGTGTTTCTATCTGACCTTTAACAAAACACACTCCATATGAACTTTTTCATCAAAGAAAACCAAACATCTCATATTTTAGAACTTTTGGTTCAAAATGTTTTATCTTAAACACAAAAGAACGGCTTGGTAAATTCGATCCAAAATCTGATGAAGGAATCTTCATAGGATATTCAGATCAAAGCAAAGCTTATCGAATTTTCAATAAAAGAACAAAAACAATCGAAGAAACACTTCATGTTTCATTCGACGAAAATTTAAAATTTAATAAATTTTTGGAGGATAATGAAGATATCCTAAGATGATCACATATATGGTTACTTAAAATAATTTTGAAGAAGATGAAAACATTGTTTATAATTTTGAAGAAAATGGAAACATTGTTCATAATGAAAATGAATTAAGATTTCCTCCTAGGATTTTACGAGATCACCCAATAGAAAATGTCATAGGAGAAATTGATTCACACGTTAGAACTAGAAATCAACTTAATCAAATGGGCCATGTAGCTTTTCTTTCTAAAATCGAACTTAAAAATGCAAAAGAAGCATCTACTAATGACTATTTGATTATAGCTATGCAAGAAGAGTTAAACCAATTTGAACGAAACGAAGTTTGGGAACTAGTTCGTAGACCAAATGATCAAACCATCAATTGTACTAAGTGGGTCTTCAAAAATAAAGTAGATGAACAGGGTAATATAACTAGGAATAAAGCTAAATTAGTTGCACAATGATACAATCAAGAAGAAGGAATTGACTACGAAGAAACATTTGCTCCAGTTGCACAATTTGAAGCAATACGTATCTTACTGGCCTTTGCATGTTTTCATATATTCAAACTTTATCAAATGGATGTTAAAAGTGCTTTCTTAAATGGTTATATAACAGAAAATGTTTTTGTCGAACAATCTCCGTTATTCACACATGAAAGATTTTCAGACCACGTCCATAAACTTAAAAAAGCCTTATGCAGTCTAAATCAAGCATCTCGTGCTTGGTATGAACGTCCTAAGAGCTATCTAATATAATCTGGTTTTGAAATTAGGAAGGTTGATCAAACTCTTTTTATTAAAAGACCTAAAAAGGATATTTTAATTATTCAAATTTATGTAGATTATATTATTTTGGCTTTACGAATGAAAAATTATGTCACGAATTTTCAAAAATAATGACCAAAGAATTTGAAATGTCGTATATGGGAAAATTATCTTATTTTCTTGGATTACAGATTAAACAAATAGAAAATGGAATTTTTATTAATCAAGAAAAATATTGTGATAATCTAATTAAACACTTTATATGGAAAATACTTCTGCTAAACCAACTCTAATGAGTACAACGGTTCATCTCGATAGAGATGAAGATGGCAAAAGTGTTGACCAAGATTATATCAAAGTATAATTGGATCATTACATTGTCTAACTGCTAGTAGACCTTACGTAATGATGAGTGTTTGTTTATGTGCTCGATTCCAAGCAAATCCTAAAGAATCACATATGCAAGCAGTAAAACGCATATTGCGTTATCTAAGCAAAACCAAAGATTTTGGACTTTTCTATCAGAAAGAATGTCCTTTTGATTTAGTTTCATATAGTGACGCTGATTTTGGAGGATGTCGGACGGATAGGAAAAGTACTAGTGGAACTTGTCATTTCATTGGAAAATTCTTAGTTTCTTGGTTTAGCAAGAAACAAAATTGTGTTTCACTTTCAACTTGTGAGGCAGCATATATATTTCTGCTGCTTTAGCTTGTGCTCAAGTCATTTATATGCAACAAACACTTCAAGATTTTGGGGTTAATTTATCTAAATCAACAATTTTTTATGATAATACTAGTGCTATAAACTTATTCAAAAATCCTGCCAATCACTTACAAACTAAACATATTGACATACGTCATCATATTCTTCGTGATAATATTAAAAAGGATTTAGTCGGGCTGGAATTTGTATCCTCTGAAAATCAATTGGCAGATATATTTACAAAACCTTTAAATGAAAATATCTTCATAAAATTAAGAAGAGAATTAGGAATTGTATCCGTAAAGGATTTATAATTTTTAATAAAAAAAAATTCCATACTCGAACTCGCGATCTCTTACTTAGAAATCTAGTGCGCTACCACTACTCTACTCTTTTCTTTTCAACTAAAGGTGATTTGCATTCCATTTTTTGCTTTTTTTTACCTTACATTTTTTCAACCAAATTTTTCTTTAGTTCTTAACAACCTAACCACCAATCTTCTTTCTCTTTATGTGATCTTTACATATAAATTCCTCTACTCCTCTTCTTTCTTTTGAAATCACTTTTTAAAAAATAAATAATTACTTTCAACTTCCTTGCTCAAAAATGTCTTCCCAGCATAATTCTGAATCCTCTGTCTATCATATTCTTCTCCTAGTTTGGGATCGGTGAATTTACCAACTCCAACACCGATTTATGAACCAATTCCAATTGTTCCTCCTTCTACACACACTGGTTACACTCCACCTTGTAAACGAATGAGAGGTCTCTATTTTTGGGTTCAACATCTACCAAAGAAAAGATAGATGACATTCATCACTACCAAAGGGAAACACTGGAATTACAGCGTGAACTTTATTATGAATAAAAAGTTAACGCTAAGCGTTTAAGCTTTTTGGAACAAGTTGCTTTAAATTAATGTGGTTCTTCATCCAAGAACAAGGTTCATCAACCATCTCTTGTTTGTTCTCCAATCTGACACAATACTTGGGAACCATCACGACAGCGTCCACCAATATCTCTGAATTCATGGGAACGCGACAATAGATGGTCACCACCCCGGCCATTTCAAGAGAACACAAAAATGGAACCAGATGATTATCACACTCCAAGATCCTCTTCCAAATCTGTTTTAACTTTTTTTAATATGCAATTTTGTCTATTTATTCAAAAAAATATTCACAATGATTTTTTTAAAATAATGCTTGTTATAAAAGGCTGTGATAAGTTTTCATAAAATTCAGCCGGCTGTCTATGATCAAACAGTTGGTTGAATATTATCTAGTGATTAATTTTTCCCCAGATTCAGACGGTTGAATCACTTCAAACAGCCATCTGAATTAGTTCAAAAATGAACTATTTTCTTATGGGAAGAAATTCAGACGACTGTTTATAGTGTTTCAGCCGACTGAATTCTTCCTAAGGCATTTTTTTAACTAGGCCCTACACTTTTTCTTCCAAATTTTGCCTTACATTTCACTTAAGATGTATTTATCTTTTCATTTTTTTTACTCATTCACTTCAGAACCCCAGCACATCTTTGTCAATTTTTCAACTTTTACTCCTTATTTTTTACTCTCTAATGGCTCCTAGATCCAAACACACAAGGGAATCCGCCTTCGATCCTTCCGAAGATCAGATTCGTCAATGGCTTTGGAACGATGTTGCTGTCTCTCGATTCAATTCTATGAAAAATTCCAATATCTTTGAAAGGGCTTTCATGAAATTTCCAGATTTTGCAGCTTATCGAACTAGAGAAATGGCGGAGTAATTCCACTTTGATAATCTAATAGGCCCAATAATGTTAAAATTAATCATCTTTTGATCAAACTCTTTCTTGCTAATCTGAATCTAGACCACCATAATCCCAAAAATCGACAAGATTGTGTTTGGTCAATAGTTTGTGGCACTAAAATTTTCTTGCCTATACAAAGATTAGGCAATATCTTAAATTGTCCCTATCAAGGTGTTGATATTGATGATATTAAAGTTGATATGGATCATAGAGATGAGGTTTCACATTGTTTCTTGTCCGATCACCTTACAAATTTAGGTGCATTAAAATCTAGCACCTGAAGGCCACAAGCACGCCTTATTCACCGTGCCTTCATTCGCTATCTACAACCATGAACGGGAAGTTATGAAAAAGTTTATAAAAGAGACTTTCATGCTCTTTGTTCAATCTACTCCAACCAACAAGTAAATTGGGGCAAAATCATTTTAGATGAATTTCAAGACATCATAATCCGAAGAAAATATAGGACCATCCATTATGGTGCTTATATTATGTGTATCCTTCTCAACTTCGGCATTCCAATGCCCGACTCCAAGTTTTCAAGCATTAGTGAGTTAGGCACAAAAACCTTAGGATTGATGGGTCTTCCTCACCGACCTCCTCCACAACAAATCATTTCTTTTCAACAATGGTCTCAGAATGTTCAACAAGGTACTCCACAACCTCATGACACTAGTATTTCCTCCTCTTCGCATACCCAACATGAAGAAGAAGAGGACGATGACTCAACTCAAGTGGTTGGCTCAGAAACTTCCTCCAGACAAGCTATCACACTCTCTCCCGAAATATATCGAAACTTCATCGAGAAATTAAGTCTCTTGAAAAAAAGACAGGGAGGTAATTCAATTCGATAAAAGGTTTTCTTAATAAGATATGGGATAAAATTTCTTGTTCTGGTTCTACACCCACCAAAGCTTAAAACCCATCTTCCTTTCTATGGTCTTCTTCGAGTTCGGATTCTGATGATGATGAGCCTTCTCTTTCTACCCAGTTTTAATTATCTTTGTTTTGATTCAGTTTATATTGTTTTGTTTCAAACTTCTTTGATATCTCTATCTAGTTATTTATATAATGTTGTACAAATATTACTATTCTTCTTTAGTAATGACATATCGAGTATGAGCTATATAATGTAATCTTTGCTTAACAATGATTCTGTGCATGCATATTTATCTTTCTTTTTGTCGATGACAAAGGAAAGAAAGTTAACTAAATATTTATGCATATTGACAGGGGGAGTAATAATATTATTGTAAGTATTTATATTATTACTTATATAGTTGTCATCATCAAAAAGGGGGAGAATATTGTAATCTCGATTTTACATCGTTTTTATTGTGACAAACTATATAAATAAATATTTGTGTATGCTAATCATTTATGTAGGAGATTTGTTACAGATTCCTATTCACAGTGTTTTGAAGCTGATAGTTCTTTGTCTAGAGACTTTGTATCATTTAGTAATATGTTAAAATCTCTCTTGAAATGATATATATATATATATATATATATAAACATACACACACATGCACTACCCTGCACAAAAGGCTGAAACAGCCGGCTGAATGAATCAATTCAGCCGTTTGATTGCTGAAACACTTTTATGGTTTCACAATATTTAGCTGGCTGAATGACTTTTATGGTTTCACAATATTCGGCCGGCTGAATGACTTTGTTCAGTCGGCTGAATTAGGCCAAAAATAGCCTATTTCCTTACTGTTTATGATTTTTTTAATTCAGAAGGCTGAATAAATAATTTCAGCCGGCTGAATATTTTCAACAGCTATTTTTATGAAAAGACACTTCTTTTCATCGAAGAGAAACATCTTCAAAATCAACGATTGCGCCTTTTCTTTTCATCTTTATATTTCATCAATGGTTGCAACCTTTTAATCTCTATAAATAGATTCCAGAATTCAACAAACAATTTACCAAAAAAATTGATTTTAATATTCTTGAATTCTTATCTCTCAATCTATTTTCAATTTGCACTGTAACTGCATACAAACTTTGATCGTTTATCACTCCATCTTCCATATTTCTCAAGCATATTACACTATATATCGTAAAGTAGAAGATTATAGGAAGATTGTACTTAATTGACTTATCAGTGCTATTTAAAGAGCATACTATAGTCAGATACTTTTGTTATTTGTAAAGAAGTCATGTTCGGTTACTCAGGCGGTAGAAGTTCTGTTCGGTTGCTTAGGCGGTAGAAGTCTTGTTCTGTTGCTCAGGCGGTGTAAACCTATTCCTTCGGGTTAAGTGAGGGCTGCTAGTTTAATTGCAGGAGGAGTCTGGGACTGGACGTAGAACGGGAGTTCGAACCAGTATAAAATCTCTGGTGTCATTTACTGTACTGCTTTATTTATTTTCTTAGTTATTATTCTGCACAAGTAGTTTATCCATATGACACGATCCTATAGCACAGTCACTTTCAACTACTAACCAGTAATCACATAAGATATGTAAAATTACCACTCCTAGTTTTCTTGCAAGTTTAAGCGTGGCGCCATGGCTTCATACTTAACTTTGTTATTTATTGCAGGGAAGTTGAGTTTCAGGGTGTAGTAGATTGATCGTTCCTCAGGAGTCATAAACGCAACTTCGACGTTAGAAAGCTGATTATTGGAAGTTCCATCTGTGTACGTTCTCCATCGTTGGACGGTTCTCCCCTGTTCTCCGAATAATCGACCGACATAGTGAATTCAGATATGAAGTATGCTAATGTTTGACCGTGGATAGTTCTCCGAGGGAGATAGGTGATATCAAATCGGGTTAGCTCGATACTCCATTTGAGTAACCTTCTGGACATCTAAGGTTGCCCTAGGACCTATCGTAATGGTTGGCCGATACAGACGTTAACGGGGTAAGCTTGTCAATAGCTAGCTTTCATCATATACTGTTCTTTGGATTCATTTCACTTCACATAGCAATGCGATACTTATGGCGTATGTTGACATAGCCCAATTGATGTATAAATCTTAGCAAACCAATAGCTCGGATAAAATTCTCTAAGCAATCTATTAGAGCTAGAACTACATCAACGCAGTTGTTAGTCCTTTCAAAAGTTCTCTTCCCTCTCTTGGTTAGGTTGAAGAAGAGAATACACTTGTAGGTGGCCCTAGAGTTGAATCAGCTTAGGATGGCAGTCTTTCGACTTAGCTCTGTACTTGGTTGGGTTCCTCGGTACATGGATGACTCTAACCTTTGGAATTTTCTGACATTAGCCTCAGTCCACGAGAATTGATCACGAAACTCGAGAATTCTTCTTACACAACACTGAAAGAGCATTTTAAAGGATCAGGTTTGATTCTGCAGTTGTTGGAGAGCACTAAATATCTTTGCCAAGTCATCGATGTGGTCGTTTGATGGTCGTGATCTCACGAGCATATTTACCATATATACTTTCACCGATCGGCCGATCTGATTTTTGAATGATCTGCTAATCATCCTTTGGTAAGTAGCACAAGCGTTCTCAAGTTTCAATCCAGGGATTGCAACATAGCACTATCGGCCCAGGTCAGTAATGAAACAGTTGTATTCCTGGTCTGGAACATGCTTTAGTATCCGATTGTATCTAGAGTTTGCGTCCATGGATGTGAGTAATTCATGTCTGATGGTCTAGCCCATCAGTTGGTTGATTATTGGAAGTGGAAAGCTGTGCTTTGTCATACCCCGTGCAAATATGAATAGTTGACGCATGTCCGCCACTCTCTGTTCGTTTTTCTTATAAGTAAAGGATTGGATGCTCATTTTGGTTAGAGGGCATCATGGATAAACCCACTGGTTTTGAGCAGATTCGCCTGCTCTTTAAGTGCAACAGATCCCTCCGGATCCACCTCGCGTCATTTTTGTTCACCGAGACATGCCTTGGGTCGACATTTAATGTAGGGTTCTACAAGTCTGGCGATAGTCCACATATATACATGAGATTGAGTCCAAGCGAACATGTCAAATTCACCTGGAGCAAAGCAGTTAACTCTTTCATCATCAATTCGCTGAGTTGTGATTTGATCTACAATACTCGTGATGGGTTGTAGGCGCTTCGTGTGCTTATTTGCAATGGTAAATGATCAGGCTTGTAGGGACGTTGAATCAAAGGATTAGTAGAACTTAGCCTTGTACTGCATGCTGCTACGTAGCTGGCTCCAGCTTTGAGATTAAATCTACTTGTGTTTCTGAATGACGCGCTTTTCATTTAATGTACTCGTGATGCATTGCTTGTTGTAAGGGTCGGAATAATGATTGACTACCATAGTCCTGGCATCGGTCCGATGATTCTATCCCTAAGCATCCTTTCAGCCATAACCCTAAGTTGTTATGAATATAAGGAACGGGTCATATGATCGGGTTGTCATAGTCAACTCTTGGATAATCACTCTTTTGCCCCCCAGTCTTGGGTTGATGGACGTATTGTGCGAATGGTCGAGTCTAGCTTTTGCTGTGTTTATACTGTATTCTAGGCTGTAAGAGCCGGAGTTGTTTGATGAACGATCGAATTACATTCATCTTATTTCTCGCGTGTTCCCCCAAGTCTGGGGAATATCTCGATAAATGGCAAGGTAGATAATGTCCGCTTCAATACTACATTCTATCCCGTTGAACCATAGGATCAAGTTAATCAATGGAAGGTTGAGTTGTGCCTTATCCCGCATTATGTCCTAGTTATTTCCTCTAGGAAGAATATTTCATTGCCTCTCCGATATTCAAACATGAGCTAAGTTCTGGATGGCAATGACATTCACATCGTAGCTTATGTCGCCATACTCTGGCCAGAACTAAAGAGTGAATCGTCTAGTCAGATCCAATGCAGGATCTATGCTTCCCTTGTCGAACCCAAAGCAAGAATCGGTGTGCAGACATTTAGGTTGCACTTTTTTTGAATTGCTCTTTTAGTCTGATCATGGTAGGAGTCAATGAACACATTGCATTCATTTGGATTTGGGCGATCAACCATGTCCATTTCGATTTACGTTTTCTCATTAGATCTATGGATAAAGTCAGCTCAAATGCTGTCATGTCATGCTCATCTGGTCTCATGCTCTTCCTGAAGGATCGAAGGAAGGCGATGGAGGACGAATGGTCAAGTCACACACATTCATGGTTCATTTTTCTATCCATGCTCTGGTGGTCAATGGTATTCAATGGATGCTTGGGTCACTTTGATTTGTAGTCAAAGAGGATCGATATTGACCGTCGATTCAGACATGATTAGAATTCTCGGAACTCATTGTGTGTAAATCCACTGGTATGATATGAAATGTGCATATCGATATTGCCTATCGATCCGGCGGTACGATATAATTGGTTGCCCGTAACTCGGGCATCATTCTGATTGGTTGGCATTAAGGCCTCCTTGTAGTCGTTGCCTTAAGTTGTAAAGGATGCTAAGCTGGAGATGCAGCGAGTCATCTTTCTCTTCTTTCGGTGATTTTTAATTCTACCCCCAATCTTGGGTTAGCAGAGTTAGTTTATGGATGGTCTAATTGCACCTGTAGTGATTTTATACTCCTCATGTCAAGTTTAGGTCAGAGTGGGTGAATGAATGGTTGAGTCACATTCATTTGTTTGTCTATGCTTGTAGCATCACCTTGGGGATCAGAGTTAGTTAAAGGGCCATTAATCACACCTACCTTATGTTTATACCCCTGTCCGCACATTAAGGACTAAGAGTTTTAGCAGAAAATGATCGGATCGCATTTTCGTCGATTAATTCCTCTAGCACAAGTCAATGGCGAAAGTCGAAGTGTAGTCGATCACATTACGATAACTTTAATTTGATGTTTCTCCTACTGAATTGTAGGAAGGAATTTATTAGTGGGTGGTTGGGTCACAACCGTCCATGTTGCGTGCAAAATCCGTCGGATCACAGGCGAGAGTTAGCGGGCTAATGGTCATGTCACATTCATTTGCGGTTGGATGGTAGTAATATCAATTTAGAATAGGACATCCAGCTAGGTCCATTTTGAGAATCTACATCTCCCTGCCGAATCAAGAAACAAATTTTGTCTTGTAGAGTTGGAGTGCATACCTATAAATTTATGTTATGAGTCCCATGCCGAGGACAAGAGTTGATGCATGGACGGTCGTGGTGTGCTCGCTTAGTGTTGGAAGGTCGGATTGCATCCGATTTTATGTGATAAGTGTGCCGCCAAGTGAAGGTAGAGTTGGAAAGAGGACGGTTGAACAACATCCAGTTTTTATACTACACGACTTGTTGAGGAATCAGAGTTAATAGATGGATAGTCGAATCGCATCCTTTTTGGTATTTATATTCCAATCCTAGCTTTGAGGACTGGAGTTGGTTAATGAGTGGTCTGTCACACCCATTTGGTATTTATACTCCAGTCCGCACTCTTGGAACCAGAGTTAGTTGATGGGTGGTCAGTCACACCCAGTTGGCGTTTATACTCCAGTCCGCACTCTAGGGACTTAGAGTTAGTTGATGTTTATAATCCAGTTCGCCCTTTGAGAATCTGGAGTTAGTTGATGTTTATATTGGGAATCTGGAGTTAGTTGATGTTTATACTCCAGTTTGCACTCTGGGAATCTAAAGTTAGTTGATGGGTGCTCAGTCACACCCATTTGGCATTTGTGCTCCAGTCCGCGCTCTCGGGACTAGAGTGAGTCGGTGTTTTATATTCCAGTTCACGCTCTTGGAATCTGGAGTTAGTTGATGGGTGGTTAGTCACACCTAATTGGTGCTTATACTCCAGTCCACGCTCTCGAGACCAGAGTTAGTTAGTGTTTATACTCCAGTTCGCGCTTTGAGAAACTAGAGTTGGTCGACAGATGGTCAATCATATCTGTTTAGGCTTTAGGATTTTATTCACACTTTGGGAACTAGAAGTTGATCAGGTACGTGGATGGTTGTATCACATCCACCCTGAGTAGGCAAGCGAAGTCGTTAGATGGATGGATCCACTCTCCTCAAGCTTGTAAATATGAAAGGCGAGGTCGTTAGACGGACTGATCCATCCTCCTCAGTCTTGGATTAAACACGGGCGAAGTCGTTAGGTGGAAGGATCCACCCTCTTCGAGCCTACATTTGTAAGTTTATACACCAGCTCGCACTCTGGGAATCTGGAGTTAGTTAGAGGATTGTCATGTATCAATCCTTTTTGGCTGCAGTGCGATGGCTTGTCCCCGAGCTCTGGGTTTCACTTAGCGAGTGATCGGTGGGATCCCGATTACTTTCCACTTATCTACACTCAACGAAGGATGAGATTTAGTTTATAGACGGTTGAATCGCATCCATGTTCATTTGGATTCCGCTTCTGCCAAGCCTAAGGAGTAAGATTAGTGTTCTAGCAAGCTTTGAGCTCGAGCAGAGGGGAGGATGGTCGAACTACATTCACTTTGAGTTCTGTATTTTCCCTTAAGTCAGGGGAAAGAGTTGGAGAGCAGACGGTCGAGTCATGTCCACTCTATGCTTTGCGCTCTTTCGGTCGAGTTGAGGAAGAAAGTTGGAATGATGGCTCATGATGGATAACGAGTAGGCAATTAGTCGTTGATGACTTTATAATGAGGCTTGGGCCCCGATGAAGTTGGTTTAAGGCACGATTATTTTGCCGAATCACAGACCCAAGCTGGAAAGTGAATGGTCAAATCATATCCATTTTAAACATGTGTTCTCAAACAACCCCAAATGTTTGATGTAGGATTAGATGCATGGACGGTCACATCCACATCCACCCTTGTTGTGATTACAATATTATTGGGAACCAGAAGAAGCGTAAGTATTTTGGTGAGTTTCAAGTGTGAGACGGAGAGTGCGTTGTTGGGACATATCACTCCAAGTCTCTCTCAAATCTCCAATTAAATTGCATAGGCGAATGAGTGAAAGGTCGGTTGCATCCACTTTCTACTAGAGTCCTGACCTTGTCGGTCTCTTTTTCTTTGATGCCTTGCCCCCAGTAAGGGGCATAAAGTAGCCGATGAGTGGTTGAATCATGCTCGTCATGGTGATACCTCAATGACTTGATCATAGTCCGTGGAGGTTGTTTCACACCCAACCTTGAGTACTCGGTTACCTGCACCATTTGCAAGAAGTTTAATTCAAGTCGATCATATTTCGCAACATAAATGAAATTGAAATAGAAATAATTCAAAAGAGGTCGGATTAAATCTCATTGATAAGTGAAATAGCATATGCTCACTATTGCACTTCGGTTCAGCCCTTCCTAGTAGGAAGTCTAATGCAAGTGGTTCAATTTGATCAAAGTTCTTGATCGATAGGGGTTGGGGGTTCATTGCCCTTCATTTTATGGGGCTTGCACATATTGTCGAAGCTATCCTTTCCAGAGCAGCCTTATGGCGCTGGAATCCACGGTAGCCATCTAAAGAAGAGGAGTTTTATGATCTAGAGTATGGAGTAGGTTCCCTCCTTATCTCGCCATATTGATCCTTCATCAGGTTCATCAACTCAATATTGGATACGATATGTTGGTGTAGTTGTTGGTGGCTATCCACCAATTCTCTTATCAAATTCTAGAAATAAGCTTTTGTGATAAATTCATTTATGGGTGTTGGAAGCAACTGGCTGTGGATTTTGATCAATTCTTTGGCTTCCAACCTCTTTATTCCCTTCAGCAATTCGAGAATTAGAACTAGTATGTCTAACTACGGTTGATAGTCTTCTTTGAGGAATGGCGGAAGAAATCTACATTTGATGGCATTCATCACTCTTGGTGGAATCCATGCACCATTCTCACTTCATGAGGTAGTGTCGAAGGTTGTATTCCCGTAGTACACCGACATGGTCAGCATGTTGAATTTTTACAGGAAATTTTTGTATGTATAACAGTTTCAATGAATGGGACTCAACTGGGAAAGATACTCCAATCGTCGTTGTCTGGTCCTTTTTTTAGCTACGGGGTCTTGTAATACTGTTGAATGATGTATGCGTGGTCGTCCAACGTTTGAGTGGTTGGTAACGCCGATTCGATGGCGAGTTGGTTAAGATGGGCTCATAGGTTGGTGATTTTTCCAAACTTTCGTCCAGGAAGGATACCCATATAGGGTATTGAGGAAGTTCTTTTGAGGTTGCATGCCATGCTTCTAATCATATGGTCACGGTATAGTTAAGATGCAGGCATTTGAAGATGGTTCAGTGGTGACTAGCTATGCTTTGAGTTGGCAGAGAAGGCAGTGTAGGGCAGTTGTCATATCAGCCATCGTACCATAGTTGTCAATTTAAGAGTTTAAAAGCTGGTCAATTGGGGGAAGTTGCAGTCCACCTTAGAAGCATGATATATTAACCAACTGTAGTTCTTAGCGTATTAGCTAGGTTCTCCAGCCTCTGGGAGCACCGGTTGAGTAGTATTTCTTTATCATTCCTTGATTGCAATTCAGCCTTTGCTGTTGTAATCCTATATGTCCCGACCAGTCATGAAACGATCAAGAACGTGGATGGAATGTTCCTTCGTTAAGTTGAGCTTCGAATTCGCAATGCGGATGCACTGCGCTGCGGCTAGGGTTTTAGCCCCTTTTTTGGAAATTTGGGTCATGCCTGAATTTTTTTTTGAAATTTCGTATCGTTCAAACATGTTGGTGAAATTGAACGATCCGAAAAGTGGACACTTGGATCGATATGAAAGGCGCACAGCTGGATCGATACGAAGTGGTATCTGATGATCGATACGAATTGGACATGATTGGATCGATCAAAGTGTATCTGAGGATCGATACGAATTGGACACAGCTGGATCGATATGAAGTGTATCCGAGTATCGATACGAATTGGATGCAGCTAGATCGATACGAAGTGTATTCGAGGATCGATATGAAACAGACATTTGTTGAATAGGAGAAAAGCTGGGTTTTCTCGGTGAAAGCACCAAAGTGTTTGTTCCAAAATTGGGAACAACGGTCTTCGGATGTGTTTGAAGAGATAAAATGAAGAAAGTAAATGTAAAATGAGGCAGATCTAACAAACACACCAATCAACAGATAAGAAAAAGTGTAGATGCACACAAATTTAGAGTGGTTCGGCGTATGGCCTACTCAAGTGGATTACAACAGTTCAATCAAAGTGCAGTAGCAATTTCGGTAGAGTATCGATGTAAAGAAGCTAAAAGTCCCTTTTCTATAGGTTCGGGGTCACTATTTATAGGTGTAGGCAGGAAATATCTTGCCCAGATCTCGAAGGACTCTTTCTCACGCGTGGGCGGGCCCACGTGATCGATCCGCAGTAGATTGGGTCGACCCCTGATCGGTATGTGCACATTTCATATTGATCAGAAACACTTCCATTTGGTGTGAGATCAATCATGGACATTCTTGAGGTGGTGTGCAAGTTCCTGTGAAAATTTGGTGACATTAGGACTTGTAGATCTTGAGATATGATCGATACAAGTTTTGATTTGTAATAGGCTAACAGTGCATATCGATCCCTTCCTATCGATCATGCATGGCTCTATTCGTATCAATGCTTGCATGTTACTTTGTATCGATGGTTGGAGGCCGCCTTCGTATCAATGCTTCATGTTGCTTTCTTTGTATCGGTGGTAGGAGATCGATACGAGATGGATGGAGGGAGATCGATATGAAATGAACATTTGTTGATGGATACGAAGGGAAGGTGTTTGATGGATACGAAGAGGAGTGGCACTTGATGGATACGAACTGACACCTCCTTCATTGATTTTGATCGATCCATATCTTGAGATACGAACTCCGATTGACCAGAAATTTGGAACCTAGCTTTCATAGCTTTTCTTGTCATCTCATATCAGTTGTAGCTCGATCCGGACTTGGACAAAATTCGCCAGTATCCATAATGAACATGTGTATAACCGATCTTCGGAACAGACTGTCTTTGGTTTCCAGCTAATTCCTTGGTGTCACGGCCTTGCCAAAAGGCAGGATAACAATGGCAACTTTTTACATTGTTTTTTTCTTCTTTTATAAGTACACCTAAGTGAACAGGCACGACCTTGCATTTATAAGGAGAAAGGAAAGTGTATAGAATAAGCAATAAGGTGGCTACATGTTTGTGTACATGCTTCATTCATCTCATTTATTTATTTGATGATTTGATTTCCTATGAAGTGATTTGATTTTTTGTGAATTGATTTGATCTTAAGTTGATTAAATGTTGTGTGTGATTTGTTTTCATATGTCTTGCCATGAACTGAAGTTTTTTCCATGGTGATGCTTGTATATAGATTTATATGTATATATTGATATGTATACATTCACAATATACATGTTTATCTTATCATATTTACACATAAAAATATATACCTATATATTTGATCATCGTTTGAAATTTTGATCATAAGGTTTGTACTTATATATGTGTGTGTGTGTGTGTGTGTGTGTTTGTGTGTGTGTGTATTTACATATGCATTATTCTTATATAAACATATGTATCTATACTTATATCTCGTTTTGTCATCATATACATGTATTTACATTTTATACGTACTTTCATACACATTTAAATACACATATGTTTACATATATTTACATATTCACTATTTAATATAAACATATATGCATATACATATAAGTTTGAAATTTGCCATTATGGAGCTTATACATTCATGTATACATATTTATTTACATATGCAATATTTTTATAAACATATACACATATATAAACTTATATAAATATTTTTAAACATCATAAAACTTGTATATATTTATATGGATATTCTATCTTAAGTTTTAATGGTGGAGTTTTATATACATATATCTATAATATTTATCATATCCAGAAAGTTATATCTTAAAATTAAATATATTTTAATCAATATATTTATATATTTCAAATACCAAAAATTTATCTATTTGACTTATAAAAATCATTGCTTCAATATTTGAAATTATTTAATCACTTTTTAATATCAATCTTATTATTTAAAATTTTATCTAAGTTCATACTAATAAATTACTATGATAAATCATTAAATTTTATTTCTTACCATTTTAATTCAAAAATTATATTAAATTTAATAATTTAAAATAGTTAAAATTATGGGTCGTTACAATCTCCTCCACTTAAAACTTTTCATCCATTAAAAGGGACGAAATAAGAAATTTAAGCTACGATATATTTTACTCAAAATAATCAACTTTAAAACATAAGAATCATTAATATAACTATGTGCAACTTATAAATGTAATGCAACTAATAGGGATGATATCAAACTATATGCAACCAAACAGCATAGCAATCCTAAGAAAGAACAATCATAGCTAGCGATCATAACATATAGTCATTTTATTAGAATCCGTACGATATATATACCATTCGTACATATAACAATTTCGATTTCTTATTCGAATATGCAATTTTATATTTCGAACTAGTATTGGTAACCCAACTACTCTAGTGCGGATCTAATTTGACATCTTGATTAGAAACATTCATCCTCCCTATATACTAATAAACTATGATAGAAACTTCAGATTCGTATCAAAAATTCGTATCAGTGATCGTCGTTGAGCATCGAGTGAACAATCCTAAATTGGACTGGTATGAATTACCTTAAAATCGTGTATTCAAATATGAAATGTAAATGCAATTAGAATGGTCTATGTACAACTTACGTGTTTATTCTATTGGTTTCTTAATTTCACCAATAGATAATCCATATGGTTTTTATATTCAAATTTTAGATGCTTGAAAAAATTTCTTTGTTAAAAATTCTTTTGTAACGAAATACTTTTATATCGAAAATAATTTTGGTAACTCGATATTTTCACAAGTTTATCCTCGTTCTTACAGAATCTAGTAATACGTTGATCAGGCGCAAGACTAGAAATCTATAAGTACTTAGTAGACCCATTTCAACACCCGATGAAAATACTTGAAAAACTTTTAAAAACAGATATGAAAAGTACAATCCAATCACCGAAATCAAACGAACAGGATCGTTATGGAATGCAATCTCGAAGGTCACTCTCTCGCTAAGTCGAGAAGACAAAGCGACGTGGCCTCGGGTGACTTTAGGCAGCCTATGTCCCACGTCTTTTTCCATGACATTCGAAAAAACCATAAATCGCAGATACACAATGGTTTCCCCCAGGTAACATCCGTACTCGTCAGCAATCACTGCTCTACGAATTATGTTATGCCAAACACTCGCATGGATCGTAGTCTATTTAATAGTAACACTGGTGGTTACGTTGCTATCACCCATAGACTCAAGGCAATCATCTGCCTCTGGAATTATGCCATGTGGACCGCAGATACACAATGGTTTCACCTGATTCCCCTAGGAAACATCCGTACCTCAGGGAAATCACTCTACCCAGGCAGATTACGTCGAAAACGACCATAGATCGCAGTTACACAATGGTTTCTCCTGGTTCCTTCAGGAAACATCCGTAACCATAAGCTTTCACAGTCCTGTGAATTCCACTATGCAGCTGAGTCATAAGACCATAGGTTACGCTATGGAATTCGAATGAACTCATGAGTTCATGTATGGGCGACCTAATAGAATCAATAGAATGTATCCACAATTTGGCCACAAAGCGAATAATCAAGCAAAAGGTACTTCCCATATCTTTAATTTCAAAATGTATATCTTACTATACATAGTACCTTTTCAAATCATCACTTCAAAATCATACGTATATAAATTTTGCTATATATAAGATCATTGCTTTTCAAACCGATTACCTTACAAAATCAATAGTTTTTGAAATAATTTCATATTTAGACAAACCAGTTTTATATAAGAATTGAAAATTTTAAAATCAAATATTTATATAGAGTCAAAGGTTCTCGAAATCAATCACTTTAAAATATCGGTTCAGCTTCAAATTCAGATATGATTCCAACAATTATTTTTCAAATTGATTATTATTCAATATTCATATATTTTAAAATCCCAGTCGTTAGTTTTCAAAATTTACTTCACTTTCATATTTACATAAAATTATATCTATATAAAATCACATTTCTTTCTAAATCACTTTGTAAGTAACTAAGTTTTGAACAACAATTTCTTTTCAAAATCAAATACTTTACATAAATCCTTTATACACAACAGACCTTATGAATTTTTTTATTTTTTTATTATTGTTATTATAAATTTTTATTTTCTTTTCTTTTATTATTATTATAAATTTTTATTTTATTTTATAAATATTTCTTAAACAATTTCATTATAAAACTTTACAAAACTATATTTCATGTTTGTACATAACTGAAATTTGCTTTCAAAATAATTTTTCAAATAAATATGAGTTTATAAATCAAAATTAATTTTGAAAATAAATTTGTAAAATAAGTAAGTTTTTTTTCTCTTTTTGTATAAGTCTCTTCATTATTTAGGAATATTTCTTAAAGCAAAGTTTTATTTAAAACATTTCAAACAAATTTCATACTTAAATAATACAAAATAGGCTTATACAATTTACTTATCAAAATATTTAGCTTTTTAAAACTTGTTCAACTTCCATAAGTTTTTTTATTTTAAAATTTTCAAAACTAACTTTATATACTTTCCAAAATTCTTTTATACTTTTCAAAAATGTTTAGCTTTAAAATTTTATTCTCAATTTGGAAGTGTTCAACTATTCAGAATAGTCGGAAAAATCAAATACCAATTCAAAAATTAGAAATCAACAGTCAAACATCTCAACAAGATGTACAATCGATCAATCCTAACGAATAGGATACATGTGTTCATAATATTATTCAATCCGAAAACTCAAGCATTGAACACCGGGTTCTTTAGAAATTGATATATATGTATATCTTTCGAATATTAATCATACTTCAGGGATTTAAATCAAAATTAGTTTCATTAAATCAATCATGTAGAGAAGCTACTTAAAGTTTATTTTCTTGAAATCGTTTTGAAGACATTACTTATTCGAAAAAAATACCTTTGAAATAGTATAATTTATCATTATTTTTCAAAATCTAAAATCAATTTCAAGTATCCGGAATTCATATTCTCAAATGTTCAGTTTGAATAAATTTCTCTTTATTTATTAACATGTCTAGATAAACTATATTTCATATATCACTTTCAAATGGTATAAATTACTTTTTAAAATGATATCGGGGGAAATGCAAATATGTATTCACTTCAAAAATCCATATAAATCATGCAGTTTCTCAATTGGTTAAATATTTTTCAAAAACCAAAATTTTCCAACCATAGTCAAATCCTCAAATCGACAGTCAATGCTCATAAACTGCTCGAGCACGACTCATCAATAAATAAGCGAAAATATGCACATCCATATTAATCAAACAATCAGTCAACAAAGTCATAACATCCAATTCACCATCGACGGTCACAAATGATTTTATCAGTTTATAGAATTCATTCTTTTATATTGTTTATAAATCCAAGTTAAAATCATTTCATTTATTAGTATCAAAATATTTTTATACCACTAACAAATACGCTCTCTCTTATACGTATATACAATCAGACTCGTTCTACGGTGCTACTGACCCTATCTCTAATGAGTAGTCCCCACCATAGTCAATGTTCTCGCTTAACCTTCACCTCTGATACCACATGTACGACTGGGGATTTCAACCCTAAAAAATTGACACTAATACATTCACTGTATAAAATGCCGAGCAATCGAGTGCCAGAAATACCAGATTGTTAGGGCTTAGAAGAAAAGAGAGAAAATGAAATAGAATTAACAAAGAAATAACAACAACACAGAATCTCACAATCGCAGCAGAACGGAATATAATATACAATAATAGATTTTTATATAAGAAAACTGTAACTGTAACTGTCAATGTACATACAAATTATAAGAGTACAACCATCAATATAGAAATCTAGACAATTATAATAACTTGTCCTCAAAAAATGCCGAAAATACAGCCTACAAAGCGGAATGTAATCAAGTATGTGTAATACGTTTTTGCCATCCAGCTCGTCTCCTGAGCTCCAAACACATCCTAACCTGAATCTGTAATACTCGGTCTGACCCGAGCATTACAATAAAGTAATATCCAAGTCAGGCTGTAAACCAGCATGAGTAAACACACTTAATTTTGAATTACCAAAGTTATCAAAATCCTTCGAAAACAAAGGTAACTCATAAGACCACGCCACACATAAACACAACGGGTCTTTCCTTTACGATAACCAAAACAGTTTTATAGAAAATATAGTGGTATTATAATAGTGTCTAAGTATAAAATACTTATTAAAATAACCGAATTTGTTAAATTAATTAAATTCCAACATACCGGGCTCTATAATCAAAAGCGTAAAGGTTCGTAGTAGTTACTAGATCGAAGTGGGTCCGGATAATGCAGATATCCGATTCCGGTCTCACTGAATCCAAGCAATAATTATTCTAAAGGTCCAAGTCGTTTAAATAACAATTTTCCAATTAGGATGTTAATATATACATATGGAAATTCATTCCATATATCCACTTATCATGACCAGTCTTTCGAAAAATAATTCGCATGTAATCATTCCATTTTTCGAAAGCGGAATAGTGATCAGTACGAGCCGTTTTTACTTCCAACAACGTTTTATTCAAAAACTTTTTTAATTGTTTGGCTACCTAGTGGTACAGACAATATATAGTTTTTAAAAAAGACAATATCAGCCAAAAATAGTTCACTAACTCATTTGAAATTTAGTAATCAATATTAAATTAATTTACAATTTAGAACTGAATTGTTTCCAATAATTGAATCAAGTTATATTTTAAATCCGGATTATTGGTTTATCAAAGAAATTATAAAATAATTTATTTATAGTTAATTAAAAATTAAATAGTCTAATTAATGACCAATTGATTAACTAACCTATAATTAATCAAATAAGATTTTACTTATTTGTTTACTACAAATTGTTATATCCATTAAATTTGAAATATAGAGATCTCGACAATATTATTCCAGATGAAAGAACTCAATGATAGGGACATGACACGAAAACCTATGCGTCAATTGGATTAGAAATGGAGGAGAAATGTTGTATAAAATTTCAAAGACTTATAAATATTAATTTTATTCAATTGACTTAAAACTAAATCCAGCCCAACCCAAGAAAACAAACCCGCCCAAACAAAATAAAGCACGACTCAAAGTCCTTCTTCCCATCCCAGCATTCCTCCCTTCTCCCTCTCATTCTCTCTTTTACCTGAAGATGCCCAAACATGCACGACGCCGTGTACGTGCACACGACCTCTGATCATCTCTCCTTGCTGCCGACTATCCACGTGAGTAGCTCTCCACCCCAAAACACGTACGACCATTGGAAATCGCAACACCACCCTCGAACCTCTTACCCAAAACTTGGAACGAAGACCTTGCCACTTAATCTCCTCGCCACGCCACCTCGATCACCCATCAACCACCAAACTACACCTACGGCCTTGCCATCACTTCCTCGATTAGTTCCCCCACGTGCGCACTTCTCCCTCCTCTTCCGTTCGTCGCCATTTCCCTAAAGCCGAGACTATACCAAACACAAGCCCTAAACCCTACAGCTACCTCTACCGATCAACACACTCAATAGAAAATTTCCACTCCATTTTTATCGTTTGCCACATTCCCTGACCCTCCTTCGTGCCAAACAGCAAGCCACGAAATCGAGCCCCGCTAAGGAATTTGATAAATGTCCCAAATCCATTCATCTTAACGTATCTCCTACCATGCACATCTAAAAATCACCAAACTTATCTTGAAAATCATATTTCTTAACAGTGATCACGATCATATACTTCATTGATCAAATAAGGATGTTTGATTTCCATCCATTTTTGACATACCCACGGTTACAAGTTTTTTCCTCGGCCTCTACTCGATAGATTTGAATGAAACAATTTTTAAAATAACCTATATTCAAAAACACACATCTTTTGTTTTGAAATCAAGGGAGGAAACTAAGTAAAAGATGAGAAATCCATTTTTTAAGTTAATTCCTTAACTATTTATTTTTATAAACAGCAGGTTCGTGAAGAAGAAAAATTAAGTACGATGTTTTCAAACCACTGACCATGTCATGTATACCTTTATCCACATATATTCACAACACACATATGTATTCTTAGAGAAACAAGTTTTTTTAGCAAGATCATAGTTATATATACACATAAAATGTTAACCAGTGGCAAAATGAAAAGTTTTACTCTCTGTTTTTAAAGAACTGCTGCTCTATTTTGCTCTTGCTCCCAACTTTTACTGTCTTGATTCGTTTTTGAATTAATGGCAGCTTTTTACTTTGTTTTTTTTTCTTTTTTTTATGAGTATGCCTAAGTGAACAGGCATGGCCATGCATTTATAAGGAGAAAGGAAGGTGTACAGAATAAGCAATAAGGTGGCTAAGTATTTGTGTACAGGCTTCATTCATCTCATTTATTAATTTATTAATTTTTTGATTTGATGATTTGATTTCCTATTAATTGATTTGATTTTTGTGAGTTGATTTAATGTTGTGTTTGATTTGTTTTCATATGTCTTGCCATGAATTAAAGTTTTTTTCATGATGATGCTTTATATACATTTATATGTATATATAGATATGTTATATTCACAATATACATGTTTATCTGATTATATTTTCATACATCAAATATATACCTATATATTTGATCATAGTTTGAAATTTTGATCATAAGGTTTGTACTTATATATATACATACATACATATACACATGCATTATTCTTATATAAACACACACACACACACACTTATATATCGTTTGTCATCATATACATGTATTTACATTTTATACATATTTTCTTATACATTTAAATACACACATGTTTACATATATTTACATATTCACTGTTTAATATAAACATATATATATATATATGTAAGTTTGATATTTGCCATTATAGAGCTTATACATTCATGTATACATATTTATTTACATATGCAATATTTGTATAAACATATACGCATATATAAACTTATATATATATATATTTAAACATCATAAAACTAATATACATTTGTATACATATATGGATATTCTATCTTAAGTTTTAATGGTGGAGTTTTATATACATATATCTATAATATTTATCATATGCAGAAAGTTATATCTCAAAATTAAATATAGTTTAATCAATATATTTAGATATTTTAAATATTAGAAAATTTATCTATTCGACTTATAAAAATTAATACTTCAATATTAAAAATTAGTTAATCATTTTTTTTCATATCAATCTTGTTATTTAAAATTTTATCTAAGTTCATATCAATAAATTACTATAATAAATCATTAAATTTTGTTTCTAGCCTTTATATTTCAAAAATTATATTAAATTTAATAATTCAAAATAGTTAATATTACGGGTCATTGAATATTTAAACCATCAGTAAATCAATCACATAATAATCATTTTCATACAATTGAAAAAACACATTAATCACGTTATCAAATACAATATTCATAACCATTTCGATAATAATTTTTCAACAAAATGAGTGAATTCACATATCGTAACCATTCACAAACAATTTTACACAACTGATATTAACAAAATATTATAATATACATGACAATTATAGCCATGTTCATCGCTTGATTACCTACAAGTCTTTGCTGCAGCCGATCTTTATCCCAAAATAGCTAATTACATGTAGACATGTTTAACAATCAACTAAAAGAATTACAAACATGGATTATCAAATAACATTCAAACATATGCATTCAACCATGAATTATCAAGAAACAATCAGACAATTGACAATTTACAATCGACACTAACCATGAATTATCAAGCAACAATCAAACAATCGACACTATGCAATCGACGCTAATATAGTCTTCATGTCGAAAACTTCAACAATATAAATAAAGGTGAAGAAGAATTTTTTGACTTTAATCTAAACAGAATCATTAATAATAATAATAATCGAAATAATATGACTGAAAATAACAATCAAAATAATAATATGTCGAAATCACGTCCCTGCATTTTAAAAGATCGTCCAATTAATAAAGTAACTGGAAATCTGGATAACAGAGTATCAACTAGAAAACAAATAAATCAAATGAGTAACGTAGCATTTATATCTAATTTTGAATCAAAAAATTATAAGGAAGCATCAAATGATGATTTCTGCATTTTAGCTATGCAAGAAGAACTTAATCAATTTGAACATAATAAATTTTGGGAATTAGTACCAAGGCCAACCGATCAATCAGTGATTGGAACAAAATGGGTTTTAGAAAATAAAGCTGACGAAAATAGAAATATCATATGTAATAAAGCAAGATTAGTGGCACGGGGATATAACCAAAAAGAGGACATTGATTATGGAGAGACTTTTGCTCTTGTCGCACGTCTTGAAGCCTTAAGGATATTATTTGCTTTTGCGTGTCATCACAACTTTAAGCTTTTTCAAATGGATGTTAAAAGTGTTTTCTTAAATGATTTTATGAAAGAAAATATTTACGTAGAACAACCACCACTATTAGTTCATGAAAAATATCAAGATCATGATTTTAAATTTAAAAAGGCATGATATGGTTTAAAACAAGCACTTCGAGCTAAAAGAGAACAGAAGGATATATTAATTGTTCAAATTAATGTTGATGACATTATTTTTGGATCTACTAATGAAAAATTATGTAATGAATTTTCTACAATAATGACAAACAAATTTGAAATGTCTCATATAGGTGAACTAAATTTCTTTTTAGGATTACAAAGAAAACAATTAAAAAATAGAATTTTATAAATTAAGACAAAATACTGTAAAGAACTATTAAAACATTTTGGAATGGAAAATACATCAAGTAAGCCCACACTAATGAGTACTACTACTCATCTAGACAAAGATGAACATGGAAAAGAGTTTGATCAAAAACAATATAAAAGCATGATAGGATCCCTACTATTCTTAACCTGCAATAGGTCAGGTATTATGATGAGTGTTTGCTTATGCACAAGGTTTCAAGCACAACTTAAAGAATCACATTATCTTATAGTTAAATGGATTTTATGAAATTTAACCAACATTAAAAATTATGGTTTATTTTATCCAAAAGGTAGTATATTTGAACTTTTCTTACAGTGATGCAGATTTTGAAGGATATAAATCAGATAGAAAATATACAAGTGGCACATATCACTTTATTAGTCAATCGTTAGTTTCTTGGTTTAGTAAAGTGCAAAATTGTGTTTCCCTTTCAACATGTGAAGCTGAATATATTTATGCTGCCTTAGCTTGATCTCAAGTAATATACATGCAACAAACACTTAAAGTCTTTGGAAAAATAATAAACAAATCTCCAATATATTGCGATAATACTAGTGTTATACGCTTATCTAAAAATCTAATTAATCATTCTCAAACAAAACATTCTTTAAGAGATAGTGTTGAAAAAGAAAGAATAATTTTAGAATTGTAAATACTGAGAATCAAATAGTGGATATATTTACAAACCCATTAAATGAACAAACCTTTATTAAGTTTAAACAGGATCTAGTAATCTGTTCGTACATTGATATGATTCACTAAGTTATAGTTCACTTAAGTCTATGATAGCTTATATAAAATTTCAACTAAAAATTAATTTTATAACTCTTAATTAATTACTACCACACAAATTGTTTTTAATAATAACCATTTAAAAAACAAGCAATTAAATGATAACCATTTAAATTATATTGTTTAAACTAATTGTCTCAACCGCTTTTCTACATAACTATATTTCATATTATAAATTCAGTTGTGTGTTATTTAGAAATTAAAAAACACAGATAAATTTTATAAAAGCAAATAAAAATAATGTCTTCCGATAATGACTCCACATATTAAGCTATTGACATAAATCTCCATCTTCCAGCAATAGTTACGTATCTCTAACGAAAACCACCCATACTCGTCTCCTTCTCTGAACATCAACGCTTTATCGACATACCATACTGGCTTCTCTCCGAAAGGAAAGAAAGCTAAGCATTCAATCGACCTAAAATCATCAACTCTTTCTGACATAGTCGATAAGATTCATCACTATCAACAAGAGATGATTTGGCATTCATCGAGAAATTTATTACGAGAAACTTCGTCAAGGATCCCATTTAAACTTTCTCGAAAAATGTATTCTCTCAATTTGTGGTCATTCACAAAAAAAAGACCGCATACATCAAAAGTCTCCACGATTACGAGAAACTCCTAGAAGAGCACACAACGTTACTCCAAGAAACCTATTCAAACCTGACCCTTAAACCAACCATAGTTTGACTCCCCAGCTCGTCCAAGTTGATCTCCACTCAAACCGTTACTCGATGATACAAAAGTAGAACAAATTCGTGGGAAAATCAAAAAAGCAACAATTTCGATTTTTCTGACAAACACTAAGAATTTTTTAATCATATATTCATTTATTAATAATTGACATGTATTCTGTTTAATGTAAATCGTGTATTTTAATAAATTTTCTTTGTTATACTTGAAATTTTCAAGTATATCTCAAATATGCATATCTTAGACGTTTGTGATTAGACCATAAACATCTGTCAGCACTTTAGGAAAAATTTCCTTATAGTCATAGACATCTGTGGTTACATGAAAGACGTTTATGAGAAAACTCCGGTTAAAATTCTTTCAACAACAGACGTTTGTTTATCCAACATAGACATTTGTCAATCCTTTCGGCCTAAAAGCTCTAAAGCCTATCTATGCCATATTGAAAGACATTATCCGCGCCTCATAAAACTGCCTTATATAAAGACATTTAGCCCTCTTTCATCATTATCTTCATTTCAACTTCCAGATTCTAAACCCCAAATTCTCAAAACTCCTAAATCTTTAAACCAATGACTCCCAAAAAGGTTTCCATTTCCAAAAAACAAAAACAAGGCCAATCATCTTCTTCCGCTCAAGTAACGGTTACGCAAAATCATATTAATCAATGGCTTCAAAATAATCCAGAAGCAATTAGGTGGTTTGAGTCTCTTACCCAAAAGAAGATTCACTCCAGACCTTTCTACCGTCTTACAAATGTTACAGAATATGATATTCTTGGAACTACGACGATTGTCGGTTGCTGCAATCTGATTAGCTCCCATGCTAATAAGGTAACCATTGACCCCCTTGCTATTTATCACTTCTACTCCAATTTATGTAGTTCAGAGATTTGGAATCTTGAGAATGATGAGGGTTGGTTATGATCTAGTACATATGGAAAAGTAGTTAAGATAGGTGTATATACTCTTGGTCGAATTTTGGGTTATTGCTATGAATAGATTGATTTGAACGACATATTGGATTATTGTCTATTACCTAGGAATGAAATTACACATCAAATATTGGTGGATAATATGCCGCAATGGAAATCTATTTATCTTTTACTTCATACCAGACATTTAAATCGTATGATAATTACCATTATTCCTCGCCTAGGTAGTCATGAACAAATTTATCCCAATGATCATAGAGCTTTATATACCATATATTCTCAATAATGGATTAGAAGGGAAAATTTATTCATGGCCAGATTAAAGAATTTTGGTTGCAGCATCGTGTTCCATTATTTATGATCTTTATATCATGTGCATCCTGCAAGATCTTAGCGTTCCTTTATATGTATCATAATATGAAGAAATTCCAACCAAAGATAATGGCCCACGATATTTGTCGCTAATGCATCTTCTAAATAACCCTCCTTGTATTATCCCTTTTAGTCAATGGGCATAACAACATTAAGAAGAAGAAGAAGAAGAACATAAGCCTCTCCACCTAGCACTCCTCGACAAACTACTCGCATACTTCCCGACAGCCACCTTCATCCAATCATTATCCCAAATATTTTTTTCCAACTCCGAATTAAAAGAAGCTCATCTTGAACCCACGCCAAACAAATCTCTTTCTGATTTGGTCATCAAATATCAAAGAATAATCACAACAAATAAAAGAGCATTAAATAGAAAGATGACATGATTAGAGTGCTTTTTCTCTACTAGAATGACAAAGATGGAGAAGACATTAGATAAAGTGGTCTCCTCTATAAAAAAAGTAATGTGCAAGGTCTGTGGCCGCTCTTCTACACGATCATCATCCTCACCTTCCCCAACATCTCCACCTCCGGAAAAAACACCAGTCTATCACGCGCAACCTACTCTTGTAGGTACATTACACGACCAAAGTGCTCGTGGGAGGAAGAAGAAGAGGACAATGATAAGATGTACATGTCCAACACTCCACATTTTCAACAACCATACATGGAATTTCAAGGTCTTTCTATTCAAGAGGATAAGGAGTACAACGATTAGACACAATGATCAGGTTAGTATGAGCAGATCCATCTTCCTACTGGGAATATTATGAGAATTACGGTGGATTATCCTACTTGTACAATTAATATAATTAGATTCTATGTTCTTTTATTTTATACCTACTATGCTTATTTGGTTTTACAGCTTCTATCATTTATTATATGTTGAACATATAATTTAATTTTTATATGCTTTGGTTATTCAAGATTTGACGGTAACATTATATATCATTATTCATTCCCCTCCATTTTGATAATGACAAAGGCGAAGAAAACTGTGCATAGGGGGAGAAGCATATACAGAAGGGGAGTCAAAACATAGATAAACATATTACTTCTATTACTGATATCTGATTATATGAATGAATAGTTGATTTATAGTTGTATAGTTCTCATCATCAAAAGAGGGAGATTGTTAGAACCACCAACTTATGTTTCAATGATAACAATTATACAATCATATACATGGATAGACTTTATCAAAATTGCAGGTATATACTACAAGTAGACAGCAAGATCGAAGATATTATCAAAGATATTAAGACTCAAAGAGAGATGAAGACTCATTAACCGTACTAAGGTTATTCTATTGTAAAAGAGTCTTAGATAAAATATTGTTAAGGTCTCCTTGTGTATATATGCATACACAATTTTATGTAAATAAAAAACAAATAGAAAACTGCATTTTCACCGTACAGACATTTGAGGTATCACAGATGTCTATGACAAGTTTCGGATTAAAAATAAAATAACCACAGATGTCTATAATTATACCACAGACGTCTGTCAAGACAAAAACTTTCATATTTGAAAAGCCACTTCCTTTTGAATTCAAATGATATCTTCTTCCACGAAGAGTTGCAGCCATTAAAAATGAAAGGTTTTCTTCAGAGAGCAATAACTCTACATCTGCACCTCCTTAACTCTATAAATAGCATATTGGTTGAGAAGTAAACTAACTAACTTAACTAGAATCTATCTATTCTATATTCTCTTGAGTTTTAAAGCTTTTTCTTGCATATATACTTTTTACAAACTCTCAATTCATTATAACCTTTTGGTTGAATCACTTCCTACAACGCAAAACAATTATATTCATATACTCAAAGGAGATTATAGGAAGATTTGTACTATAAGTCAAAAACTGTGTTATTGGTACACAATATTTTCAAATACATTTTTGTATTAAAGCCATTTTTTCTGGGAAAAGTGAGGGTAGTTTGTTTAAAGGAAATACCGAAGGAGAGCTTCAGGACTGGACGTAGAACGGAAGGTCCTAACCAGTATAAAAACTCTAGGTTGCATGTTTTTATATTTTACTATTTACTATCTACCATTGCATTGATTTATAAACTTATATATTATACACAAGTTGCATAATATACGATCCACTTGACTTTCAAGTGTTAGATGATTTGGTAGTGGAATCGAAATTGACCATAGTTAGAAAAGCATTTCGTATGGTCGTAAGATACGAGAAGAGACTAAGGAACAAAAAAAATAGTCAAAGTCCAGTGGAGTAACGACGAGAGACTGTACTTGGGAAACTGAAAGCAGGGTTAGAATACTTATCCTGATTTGTTTCATGGTATTTTTTACCTTTATGATTGATTTTTATGAGTACCTTTTCGTAATTTTGAGGACGAAATTCTTTAAGGAGGAGAGTCTGTAATGACCATAATCATGACTAACATTATTTATGACATTTAGTTAGATAAAATAAATGAAATAATGTAAAGGTTAAGGGACTGAGAATTGTATGATTATAGGGTAGTCGTGCCTTAACTAATTAATAAGCCAAAGAAATTAAAATGAAGAAACAAGGGGTAATCAGATAAGGGCATAATTGGAATAGGTTATGTTCTTATACCCTAAACCCTTATTCTAATTTCATTTACAATATTCTTAAACAAACTTAAGCTAGAGCTTGGCCGACCACCTTTAGAAGAAAGTAAGGGGAAGATAAGCAAGAATTTAAGAAGGAAGCTTAATCAAATCAATTCTAGAGCAAACCTCAAACTCCTTAACAACAAGCTAAGATGAACAATAGATTACATCTTATTTTTGTAGTTTTCGGTTTCTAGGTAAGGTCTGAATTTATATTGCAAAGTAAAATGCCATGTTTGATTGTTTAACTATATATATATGTATGTATGTATGTATGTATGTATATGTATGTATGTATGTATGTATGTATGTGTATGTATATGCTTTTTGATAATTCACGTTGCTTCATATAGATTTAGTGATAAGTTTTGATTTGGAAAACCTATTTAATGACTTCCAAATGGCTTGCGTTTTTGATATAGGGCCAGAAACATTATTTTAGAGATGAGTTTCAAGTTTCATAAATTTCAAAGTTAATGTGGATTTATTATGAATTTTTTAGTAAATTGGGTTTATATTATTTTTAACTATTATACATTAGTTTGGGTTAGAAATTTAAATATTTTAAAAAACATATTGAAAGTGGTTCATAGGAATATTTGGAGAATTTTCCTAAGTATTTTAATAAAGATATAAAATTATTTAAGGTATGAGATTATATGTCTTAAAATTGTTAATTACTGAATTTTGCAGCATTTTTAGAAAAATATTCTTAAAATAATTGGCAACCAACTAAATGTTTACAAATAAGGCATGTTAGTTGGAAAGATAATAATTTAAAAGGTTAAAAATTAGTTTTGAAAAGGATTTATGCATCGTCACTTACAGTAGCTAACTTTGAAGCTCATACAACCACCCCCAACCAAGTCAAAACTAATATGGTTGTTTGTACCAAAAATGGGCATAACACTCTTCGGAAGTATTTGAAGAGATAAAATGAAGAAAATAAATGTAAAAAGAGGATTATTTAACAAACACTTCAAAAACAGATAAGAAAAACACGCAGAAACACAAAGATTTAGAGTGGTTCGGTGTATAGCCTACGTCCACTATGAATTTGATGATTTTATTGACGTTTGCTTGATGATTACAACTGGTTACAGTGGATTACAATAGTAAATTTCGAGTACAACAGTAATCTTAGAGTGCAAAAATGGTTTTGGCAGAGTCTGGACGTAGGAAAGCTCAAAAGTCCTTTTTCTGTAGGCTCTAGGGTACTATTTTTAAGCGTAAGCTCCAAATATCTCGCTCAGATCTCGGAAGACCTCTTCTGGCACGTGGGTGGGCCCACGCGATCAATCCCACGTGGTTTGCACTCGGTTCATGATTGATACGAATGAATTTCATATCGATCAAGTTTTAGTCCAATCAAGTCGAAATTGGGCATGAACATTCTTTAGGTTGTTTGTAAGCTCGTGTGAAAATTTCATAGCATTTGGACTTGTAGATTGTGAGTTATGATAGATGCAAATTAGGTCTTTTCGGCCACTGTTCTCTTCATGTCGATGCTCTTCGTATCGATCTGTTCGAATCGATTCAGGCACGTGCCTGCAAGTTGACGTGGTGCTAACTCTTCGGATAGATCCACTTTTCATGCTGAGTCAACCGAGTCTCCCCAACGTTTACGCCTTGTTCATATCTATCGAAACTGTCTTTTTCGTATCAAATAGTCTTTGAACTGTTCGTATCGATTGCGTAGCCTTGTTCGTATCCATCAAAAAGGTGACATTCGTATCGATCTGTAATGTGTTCTTCGTAGCAGTCAATGGTCGATCGATATGAAGTATGTGAATAGTTTGATCAATTCAAAGTGCACGAAACTATCGATACGAAGTGACAACCTCCCATGGATACAAACTAGTTGGTGACGATGGATACGAAGTATGGTTACTTAGATCGCCATGATTGTGATGGATACGAATAAGGCCACCTTGGATCGATACGACTATGATGGATATGAAGTGAAGTTACTCTGATCGATATGAATATGACGGATACGTAGAAGGCCACCATTAATCGAGTCAAACATGAAGGATACGGAGTGAGGTTGATTTCTCTGATTTGCGTCGACATATCTGGAGCCTACGAACTCTGATTGACTTGGAATTTGGAGCGTTGGCTTTCATTGCTTCACTTGTCATGTCATATCAATTGTAGCTTGATTTGGACTCGGACAAAATCTACCGACATCCATAAAGGACCTGTATGTAACCGGTTTTCGAGACAAACTATCCTTGGTTTCTAGCCAATTTCTTGGTGGTACGGCTGTTATCCCGCTTTTTGGCAAAGCCGTGATACCAAAAGATCGGCCAAAAACAAAAGACAGTTCGTCTCAGAGATTGGTTGTACTTCACTTCGCTATGGATGTCGATGAATTTTGTCCGAGCCCGAATCTGGCTATAATTGATAGAACATGGCAAGCAAAGTCATGGGAACCAGCATTCCAAATTTTAGGCTAATCGGAGTTCGTATGAATGAGATATGATCGATACAAGTTAGCTAAAGTACACAGTTCGTACCCATCAAACTATTGAGAAGGTGACCACTTCGAACCTATGGGTTCGAATCCATCACTGATTGCCCTGTTCGAATCCATCAGAATCCATACAATTCGAAACGATCGAGTTCGAATCGATCAGCACTATTGTTCACTTCGAATCGATCGGTTTCGAATCGATCGGACGAACGTCGTCTCAGCATGTTCGTATCCATCGGCTTCGTATCGATCGAGGTGACCAGGCCTTCGCATCGATGGACTTCGTATCGATCAAACTTCGGTTAAAATGTCTTATTCGAATCCATCGGCATGGCTCGGTTCGTAACCACCGGCTTCGAATCGATCGCCTAACATCAACTTCGCATCCATCAGGGATTCGCTGCTTCGTCTCCATCCAAGACCATGTTCGAATCCATGAACAGAGGATTGTTCATATCCATCAGGTCAATGAATCTTGGATGACGTGTCATCCAACGATACGAACAAGGCGAAATCTACGGATTCGAAGCGGTCAACTCGGAGTATAAACCGGATCGAGGCGAAGTATGCACAACATGTCTTCACAAGACCACGTGAGGCGATCGATTCGAAGGAGTCGATTCGAACCGATGGATTCGAAATGGACAGCCAAACGAGGTTCATCAAACTCGAATCGATCATATCTCCCAAACCACGAGGCCAAATGCAATGAAATTTTCACAATAGCTTCCATACAAGGTAAAGATTGTTCCTGCCAAGTTTCAGCTCGATTGGATCATTCTTTGATGGATTCGAAATCACTTCGAATAGATCTCAGATCGAGTCGAAACTTGGTGGGGTCGGCCGCGTGGGCCCACTCACGTGCCAGAAAAAGTCTCCCTGAGTTTGAGCGAGATCTGGGCCTCCAACGCCTATAAATAGCACCCTGAAGCCTTCAGAAAAGGGGATCTCCAGCCATTGAACACCCAGACTCTGCCGAATCAAATTCCATACTTCATTATCGCTGTTGTAATCAGATTTGAGAGCTATCATCAGTTGTAATATGTTGTAATCAATTGAAATCATCAAGTGTATCAATAAAAACATAAGCTTCAGAGTAGACGTAGGCAAGATCGTCGAACCACTATAAATCCTGTGATTGTGATTGTTATTTGTGAATTATTGTGGTTGTTATTGTTTAGATCTGAGTTCTATATTGATTGTTGCTGATTTGTGTTCATAAACGGGTGCTTTCACGATATTGGGAGTTTGTGGTCAATTTTGACGCAAACAACGGCCTTGTCAAAAGGTGGGATAACATTTGCCCCCCAAAGTACGTCTTGTGAGAACATGACGTGCTTTGTAGAGTCGCAATCTTCATCCTGAACAGTTTCATCTGACTTGTCGAATAGTTGTTGTCTTCTCATCGAAAGATATAACTTTTGATTGACCTTCTGCAATATGAACTATTGACTGCCAATTGTTGTACCGTGTACTGTCGCAATTGATTGCGGTAGTGATCTATCGTTTACTGTTGTGATCGTCACCAGACTAGTATTCAATTCCTGCAAATTTTAAGGATTGGATGTCAGTCCGTTATATATGTACGTATGTTAATCTGACCCCCGTTAACGTTTGCACGTTGATGAGTCGTCGTCAGTTTTCTTTTTTATATCGAACTCTGTATTGAACCTCTCCTGAGTCAATGTGAAATTTAAGTTGTAACAACACTTGGCGGTTGCTTTGGAGTTTTTCTTCAAATCAATCCTCTCCTAGATCGATGTAGAAGGTTGAAAAGTCGTCTTCGTATAGATGGTGGTTGATACGAATTAGTTGTCCTTTAAAAATATCTCGTATCGATGGATACGAGTTTCTGTGGGATTCAGAGGGATGGATGCGAAATTGTCATTTCATATCAATGGATTTAAGTAGCTCGAACAAGCCTTTGTTGTGACTTTCGTATCGATGGTTTGATGGGTACGAATAGCTTGCTTTGAACCGATTTTAATTGATGGTTACGAACTGTTGCGGATGTAGTTCGCGTGGTGAATGGATACGAAGTAGGCTCTTCGTATCGCTAATGCAGAAAACCGTCTTCACCGGTCATTAACACTGGGACACGAAATGTTTCCCTTTGAAAATAAAGTCCATATAAATATAGTTGGGACTTAAAAAAATTTGCATCCATCATTACTTTACATTTATTTTCGTATCGATGGAAAAACTGAGAAACAGAAAATAGCCTTCGTCCTCAAACCATCATGTCTTGCTAATCCCTCGAATCGATACTCTCATCTAGGTAATTAGTCGCATAATCTCACATTAAAAAGTTAAGACTTGAGATTTAATACCAATTTGTCCATAATCGCGGCCAGTTCTGATGATGATGATGAGGCCGGAATTCGGTTGGAGCATGGTTGAGGGAGAAGGAACCGGAGTCTGAAGTGTTTGAAGGAGAAAGTGGAAATGGTGATGGACATGCAAGGCGCATTCGTATCGATTTGGACATGTTGGAATTTCGTATCGATCTGGACATGAGGAGATTGCTTCGTATCAATAGCTGGCGGACATTCGCATCGATCGGTTGATGATTGGCATTCGTATTGATCTATTGCGATCGATATGAAATCTTGGGTCTGGTGATCGATACGAATGTGTTGCTGTAGATCGATACGAAGCATAGGATTTTGCAACGATACGATGTGACCTCTAGGTGATCGATACGAAGTACCATTGTACAATCGATACGAACCTTTGCTACCGTTGATCGATACGAATGGCGTTCCTGGTGATCGATACGAATGAAGCTTCCTATGATCGATTCCGGTTTTGACCTCAATGGATACGAAATTTTTTCTTACTCGAACATTTGACTTCGACGAGCTTCTGCTTGCATGACTGAACTTAACCGTTTCACTGCACATCTGACTGCCCTTCGAAGCTCGTCGATGGAACTGTAACTTGACAAAAATTGTCGAACATTAGCCAGGATCAATCTCCGAAGTATGGATGGCATGGTTGTGACGGTCAACGATGATGGTCACTCCAGTTGAATTTCGAAGTCTTGTTGTTTTAATATTTTTTTCAAACTCTGTAGAATTTCTCAAGTAATATGTAGCAACTCACTACACAACACATTCACGCACTTCACATTGGGGAACGCAAGGGCTTATTATCATCTAATGAGGGTTTTTAATAACTTAATTAGTTATGGAGTCTACAAGTTCACAGCAAGAAACCCGAAGTTCATCTCTTCCAATAATAGAGTTGCCGGTCATTGCGGCCGAAGTTATCGATCCAGCTTTGGAAGAGCTTCCAAGTGCTATTTTCATCGGTAACCCACAAGATTATGTTCCGTCAAACGTCTCCGAAGATATGTTGGGTTGGACATGTTTAAGACACGGCTTGTCGTTGGATGATGTACTATTACCGAGACCGAATGACAGACCACATGCTCCCCCAGAGGGATTTACCGCCTTTAATCGCCATGCATGTACATCGATAACACTTCCTCCGTTCAACCAGTATATTAGAGAAGTGCTGTCTTTCTTTGGGATCGCCCCATCCCAGTTACACCCGAATAGATATGCTCTGCTCAACAGTCTATTCATTGTATTTATGGAGCATCTTTTTTGACCTTCGATCCTGATCGAAATTAGATACTTATTCAACGTTAAGAGTCGAAGAGATAGTCCCACGTTCACATTCCTAGAGGCAGTCAGTAATTGTCAAGTTATGACCGGCTCCTGGACCAGGCTGAGTTATTTTAAGACAGAATGGTTTTATGTCAGACGTAAGTGCTGCAATCTTTTCCACTAGTTAACGAGATAATCATAGCTGATATCAAAACTAATATCTTCTTTTCTTTATAGTTGTAATTCCACGACCTAAGGGCACACACTTTAAAGAGATAGTTCGTGTCCTTCAAGAGGTGCCGAATGAGATGAGGGAAATAGAGTCGGTGTTAACAAACCGAAACCAGAAGACCATCGGGCTAATTGAGCGAAATTAGAGTATAAGACTCGAAGAAACATTGAGGGCAGCCCCGACAAGACAGGTGGAGCGCAAGAGGTTGTAATTTCAGAAGAGGGTGGCGAAGAAAGTACGCCCACGAACGATGAACCCGTAGCCAGGCCTTCTGGCAGCTTTTGAGATCTTGGTGGAAGGAGAAAAGGCAAGGCTGTAGCCCATAAGCGTTCTACATCCATGAGATGGAAATCTATGATCGTGTCTTTGCCTATGCTCGGTATTAGAATTTCAGAGGCTCCTCCCTTGCAAGTGGAGAACCTTTTTAAAGGGCTTGCCGATATCCCAATTCCGGATTATGTGTCACTTCAACATGTCGCTGGATTGGAGGAGCTTCAGAGTGCTTTAAACTTAAGCGAGTCTCTTTCCACTAGTGTGGCCGACATTTCCGGTTGGTCGGGGGGTTGCACATACATATACACTTTATGGCACTACACGATTTCCGACCATAAGTTGCTTACTTTAGGAGAGTACTAACTCTGTTCTTCTTTTACCTTGCAGATACCATGTACGGACGAGGGTCGATGCTAGGGAGTCTTCGTTCAGCTTTCCAATCTTCTTCATAACGATCCTGATCGCGTTCTCCCTCTCCTCGAATCCCTGCACGACTTTTATCCATGGAAAACATCTAGTAGAGCCCCCTCGTCAAAAATCATATTCCCAAACTTCCAGGCCCGAATCACAATGCCGCAGGCATGAGACCGAAACGCCCATTGTCACTGAACAGGCTATCACTGAGCCCACTGGGGAAGGGGCTATTAGAATTGCTCAGTTGGAAAAAGATTTTCCAAACTTATGCTTTGATGACTTCATCTTCCCCCCTCGCTTAAAGAGAATTCGAACGGAAGCAGAGCACACAATGCATGATTATATTCATGATATCTACACCCAGTACAAGGAGTGGGGGAAAGCAGCAGAGAAAGCATCGAAGGTAGCCTTTGAGCGGGTGAATACCATTGAGAAGAAAGAAGCCGAGCTCTCTCAAAAGGATCGGATTATTCAAGTACTTAACACCGAAGCTGAATCCTCTAGGAAATCAGAAATAGAGGCCACCCAAAAGGTCGATGAGGCAAACTTAGCAATGGAGAGGATGCGGCAGACACACTTTGCCTTGGTGGAGGAGATGGGCCACCGAAAAACCACTGTCACAGCCAAACGGGATGCTGCTCTTAAAGAACTTAACGAGATCAAAGCAAAATTTTCCAAAATCATCAAGGAAAGAGATGATGCAAATAGCACAGCCCATGAGGCATGTGAACAGGCCATAGTGCTTCGGGTCGAACGGGATGCGGCAATGGCTAAGGCCCGGGAGGTGGAGACTGAGGTCGAGGAAAAGGTCCAAATGGCGGAGTCCAGTCTAGAGGCTGACATTGAAGATCTCCTTATTACTTATAATGCCAACGTCTTGAAGAATAGGAACCTAGCCTGGCTCGATAAATATCCGACACACTTATACAATGCCTGCGGCCGATTAGTAAAGGATGAGAAGGTTGCCCATCAGGGGGAATCGATCGAGGACCCGAGTGCTGAATGAAGACGAAAGGAAAGTTCTCCACAACGCTATGATTACATGTGAAAAGGAGAAGCTTGGTGCTCAGCACTCGAAGGTTGGAGAAGGTTCTAGAGTCGAGCACCGCGACATAAGTCCCGAAACTCTCGTGCCGACTTAGCCTGAACCAACTTCTGCGATTGAATCTCAATCGGTTCATGCTTACAACCCGGATCAGACGCTGATATCTCAAGTTATCGAGCAACTTTCTGAGGCCGTTCAGCCACCAACGAGGCAAACTGAGGAAGGTACTCCGAACATTTCGTATACTTGTTCACGATCGGAAGCTTCGCTTGAAATACTTAATAACAGCTTTTCTTTGTCTCTTTCCAATGATCGCAGCCACATCTGTCGCGCCTCCTGCAAATCAAGAATCACATCATGTGCAGGAGGCCATCGTAACTGAAGCAGTCGCTACAACAACTATCGCGCCTATTGACGAAACGTAGGGGTGTACACTTTCCTTTGATGAACTGATGATGGAGGAACTTCACGGTCATCACAGCGACCCCTTTGCGGATCTGCCATTCGTCATGAGCAGAAGCGCACCGACAACTAGCTCCTCGGGTCCAACTACAAGCATTTCAGGCGAAGAACAAACACTTCACGAGGAGGAGATTATAGTTAAGATCAATGCTGAAATGTAAGCAGCAGCCTAAACCAGCAGTGAGGAAGGTGGCATGGCGGGACCCGGCCTTGCTCTGTTAAGGATGATATCTCCCGGTGGTACGGTTTTTGACACCAGCGTGCCTCTTGCGTCTCCTACAGTTGACCCAATCCCTCCGACTCCGCCTTCAGGAAGCATACCTATCCATGTGAGTTCGGAGGAGGAGGTGGATATAATGCTCCCGACTGGAGTTCGGCTACCGAAAGGCAAGGGCTCGAAGAGAAAAACAAGTGAAAGCTCCAATGGGTCCACACCGAAGGGGAAACCGAAGAAGAAGAAGAAAGAATAGATGCTTCTCCTCGGATTATTTTTGTGTAGATAGGAATTTATTTTACCTTTTGTAGGCCGTGTATAGTGCGGGTTCGGTCCCCGCTAATAGGATTTTGGAAATAACTTGTACATAAATTCCTTCCACAAATAGTTGAAATGAAATTTCTATTTTGGCTTCAACTCAATTATTGTTCGTTTGCTTAAGTTCTCCAATATTTGAATTCCAGTTCAGTGCACTTATGAAGTTTTGACTTTTGAGTCGAGCTTGTGTTTATTTGTCAAGTTTTGAAATCACGGACATGAGTCATGACCGGAGATTAAGTTGAATTTTGATGTTGCACTGCTTCAGTCAATGATTGACACTTAAGTTTTGCCCCTAATTCCAGGGACGAGTTATGAAGATCGACTAGTGATTGCATTTTGCTTTCACTGCATCAAGTTTAGCATCGCTGAATCGTTGCTGAGACAAGTGAAGATCGAGTGGTTGAATCACACTCGCTCAATTATTGATGATAACATCCGCACTCTGGGGATTTGCATCTGTACGTCGGCGGTCGGCTATGCCTGCTTAAGTTTTAAGGATATGTCCACGCTCTGGGGACTTAAGTTATTTTATTGGTGGTCAGTCACACCCGAGTTATGTTTATACTCTGACCACACTCTGGGGACTTAGAGTTAATAGTGATCGATAATCTAGTTCGCACTCTGGGAATCCGGAGTTAGTCGACGTTTGTATTCCAGTTCACACTCCGGGAACCTGAAGTTGGCTGAAGTTAACATTCTGGTTCGCGCTCTGGGAATTCGGAGTTACATGATGTTTATACAATAGTTCGCACTCTGGGAACTTGGAGTTAGTGTTTATACTCCAATTCGCAATCTAGGAATTTGGAGTTGATGTTTATACTCCAATTCGCACTCTGGGAATTTGGAGTTGATGTTTATACTCCAATTTGAACTTTAGGAACTTGGAGTTGGTGTTTATACTCCAATTTGCACTCTGGGAATTCGGAGTTGGCCGTCAGACAATCAGCCACGTCTGTTTGGGCATTTGGATTTCGTTCACACTCTAGGAACGATGGATTTATTAGGATCATGGATGGTCGATTCACATCCACCCTGAGTTAACAAGTGAGGTCGTTAGATGGACGCGTCCACCCTCCGCAAACTTGGTTAAGATACGGTCGAAGTCGTTAGGTGGACGGATCCACCCTCTTCGAAACTGTATTTATAAGTTTATAATCCGGCTCGTACTCTGGGATGATGGAGTTAGTTAAAGGATTGTCGTGTATCAATCCTTTGTTGGCTTTAGTGTAGTGACTTTCCCTGAGCTTGGGTTTCACTTAGTGAGTGACCGTCGTATCACAGTCACTCTCTATTTGAATAAATCCCACTGTATGATGGAACTTAGCTCTTCATGCATCGTGATGATTGTATGACACATTTAGTAAATCACAGCTCTGCCTCGAAGAGATGGCATTATATCGCTGAAATAAGAAAATATGGCAAAGTCAGCTGCCTTATTACAAACTCAAATTTCAAAATGCAGAAACAAATTGCAGATGAAAGATAGACTAAATAAATAAAGCTTGTCATATGTAGTAGCGACGGAGATTCACACTGTTCCAGGCCCTTGGCAAAGTAAGACCGTCTACGGTCGACAACTTAAATGTTCCATCTACGAGCTTTCGTTCAATCACATACGGCCCTTTCCACGTTGGTTTCATGTGCGAAGGAACCGGATAGATTCTTTTGAGGACAAGATCGCCAAGTTCAAAGGTTCAGGGTCGGACCTTAGCATTGTATAATCGGCCGACTCGACTTGGGTATGCGGCTGCCCTCAAATTAGCCTATTCACGCTTCTCATCTAATAAGGGATTCAGCAAGAAGTATTGCATTCGTCTTTGAATCATAGTATGTCACACGATGAGAAGGTACTTCTAACTTGATTGGAACGACAGCTTCTGAACCATAAGGGAGAGAAAATGGAGTATGGTTGGTTGCTGATTTATGGGTGGTCCGATAAGCCCATAAAGCCATAGGAAGTTCTCGACCCATTTGCCCCCGGCCTTTTCCAATCGTTTCTTCAGAATAGATTTTACAACTTTGTTTACAGCTTTGACTTGTCCATTCGCTTGAGGGTGTGCAGCTGCAGAGAATTTCTTGTGAATGTGGTATCGTTGGCAGAAGTCTTTAAACTCAATACTGTCGAATTGGGTTTCGTTATCAGTAATGATGGTGTGTGGGAGACCAAATCGACAGATAATATTGCGCACTACAAAGTTGGTCACTTTCTTCGTCGTGATTGTAGCAAGGGGTTCGGCTTCAGCCCACTTGGTAAAGTAATCAACTGCGATGATGGCGTACTTTGCACCACCTTTGGCTAGAGGGAGAGAGCCAATGATATCGATGCCCCATACTGCAAACGGCCATGGACTGACCATTCGGGTTATCTCAGTAGGTGGGGCCTTAGGAATTCGAGCATGTTTTTGACATTTATCGCATTTTCTGGCGTAATCTACTGCATCACGGTTTACAGCCGGCCAATAGTATCCGTATCAGGGTACTTTCTTAGCGAGAGCATGCCCCGGTGTGATCGCCATATTCTCCTTCGTGTGCATCATGTAACACTCGCTTAATTTCATCGTGAGCGATACACCGGAGTAAAGGAACGGAGTACCCTCTTCTATACATGACTCTGTTCTGAATAGTGAACCGTGAAGCTTTTCGAAGAATCTGTCTCTTTTCACTTCTGCACTCTGGCAGGGTCCCATGCTCGAGATAATCTCGGAATGGAGTCATCCATGACTCCTTATCGAGAACAACTTCCAACACCCAATCTGTCTCCATTCGATCGATGCTCAGGAAGGATAACGTCACTACGGGAACAAGTCCCATTTGTTTTGCCTCGCTTGAACCGGCTAACTTTGCTAATGAATCGGCTTTTTGATTTCGCTCTCGGGGGATGCAGTAGATAGCATAATAATGAAACTGATTCAGTATTTTCTGGACCCGAGCTAGGTAAGCAGCCAGTCTTCCATCTTCTGCCTGATACCCCCCCCCCCCCCCCAAACTTGACACACAACTAAATGAGAATCATAATAAATTTCCACGGCAACGATTTTCAAATCTCGGGTGAGTCTCAATCCGGCAAGCAGGGCTTCATATTCAACTTCATTGTTGGTTGCACGAAAATCAAACTTTAGAGCATAACATATAGATCGACCTTCGGGAGTTTCAAGTACAACCCCAGCACCCAAGCATCGCTCGTTTGATCCACCATCAGTATGCAGCTTCCAGATATACTCGAGAGATTCACTGGTTTCGGGCAAGTCCTCCATGGTAGTAAATTCAGCTATAAAATCTGCTAGGACTTGTCCTTGAATGGCTCGTCTCGGAGTATAAGTAATATCAAACTGACTTAGTTCGATATTCCATTTGAGTAACCTACCAAATGTCTCGGGCCGCATATGGACATGTCGTAACGGCTGGTCGGTGTAAATAAGGATAGGTTGAGCCTGGAAATATGGACTGAGCTTCCTTGAGGCAATAACGAGACAATAAACAAACTTTTCTAGCTTGGATAATTTCTCTCAGCTCTGGTCAGTCATTTACGAATATAGTAGACCAGCTTTTGTACTCGGTCTTCCTCCTGAATTAGGGCAGCACTGATTGCGTTTTCTGATACCGCTAAGTAAATGTACAAATTCTCCTGATCGATAGGCTTTGAAAAAATAGGCGGTGTGGAGAGATGTTGAATTAGTGCTCGGAATGCGCCCTCACATTCCATAGTCCATTCAAAGTTCCATTTCCCTTTTCGAATCAGATCGAAGAAGTGAATGCATTTGTCGATGGATTTTGAAAAGAACCTGCTCAGTGCTGCTACTTTGCCGTTGAGGCTCTGGACCTGTTTTTTGGTTTTTAGAGTCTCAAGATTTCTGATCACCTAGATCTTTCCGGGATTAGCTTTGATTCCTTGAGCATTGACGATAAACCCAAAGAATTTTTCGGATGCGACCCCAAAGTGATATTTCAATGGGTTGAGCTTCATTCTATATTCTCGAAGGATACTAACCATCAATTCCAGGTCTTTAATATAATCAGTGGAGAATCGTGACTTCACTGGCATATCGTCAGCATATACTTCCATGGTCTTTCCGACCTGATTAGCGAACATTCGATTGACTAGTCGTTGGTACGTTGCCTCGGCGTTCTTGAGCCCTAAAGGCATGACTTTGTAACAATAGAGCCCTAGATCGGTTACGAAGCTGGTATGTTCTTGGTCGAGTAAGGGCATGGGTATCTGATTGTAATTGGAATATGCATCCATAAAGGATAATAATTCGTGTCCAGCCATTGAATCTACGAGCTGATCAATTCGAGGAAGTGGAAAACTGTCTTTCGGGCAAGCTTTGTTCAAGTCTGAGTAGTCAACATACGTTCTCTATTTCCCATTTGGCTTTCGGACAAGTACAGGATTGGATACCCATTCCGGGTATAAGGCATCTCGAATAAACCAATTCAATTTTAACTTATCTACCACTTCTTTAAAGGCGGCAGATCTCTCTGGATCCGTACCATGCCTTTTTTGCTTGATCGAGATATACCGCGGGTCAATATTCATTGTGCGGCTCGCGATGTCCGGCGAGATCCCACACATGTCAGAATGTGTCCAGGAAAACACGTCGAGGTTTTCCCAGAGAAATTCAACCAATTCCTCTTGCATTTGTTGGCTTAATTGAGACCCAATCTTTATCATTCTAGAATCATCGCTATCGTCAATCGGGACATCAATCGTCAGTTCGACTGGAGAAGCTGGACTTTTTTTACTTTCGTCTTCACTTTCATTATCTCTTGGGTCAATATCTCTTGGGAATTGGTTTGGGTGCCCGGCCTTGGGCTCAGGAGCCAATTGTCAATTTTCAACCAAACGGACGCATAGAGATTCCTCTACGCCCTTTCCTTTCTCCTTTCGCTACGCCTCGCGCACTCAGCAACATAACAAGCTCATCCAACAGCTTGATCTCCTTGAATGACTCTAAGTCCATGATCAGTGGGGAACTTTAAAGTCAAACACCATAGGGAAATGGCTACCCTGAATTCAGCTAGGGCCGGTCGGCCCAAGAATGCATTATATGGCGAATATATGTCTAAAACAACAAAATGCAGTATCCAGACTCTCCGATGCTCTCTAACTCCCAACTCCACTAGTAATTCCACTACTCAAGTGGGTATAGTAGCACTTCTATTGAAGCCATGAATTCGAGATTGGCAAGGCTTCGAGTCTCTTGATTCCATCTTTATTTGGTCATAAGCTCGCTTTAACAAGATATTCATAGAACTTTCGCTGTCAACCAAGATCCTCTTCATCCAAGCAAGACCTACTTGAGCTGATATAACAACTAGATCAATAGTGGGGGTTTCGACTATGTCGGCGTCTCTATCTCGAAACACGATGTCGTCGGTCATCGTCTTCTGTTGTTTGGCTGGAGCCCCATCTTCCAAACCGCTACAACACTCGAAGTCTGCGTGCCTAATAGGACTAGCATACTACTCCATTTCCTTCCAGCTTCGGTCTGCTGGATGAGGACCACCACAAACGGTATTTATCACTAACCTCCCGCTAGCACGAGCGGGTCCCTCCTATCTCCCCTGATTAGGTACACGGTTTTGATTCGATGGGCCCGCACCTCCAGACTGCGGTGCCCACACAAACTTCTCTAACTTCCTCTCACGTATCAACTTTTCAATGAGATCTTGCAAATGACGGCACTCATTTGTATTGTGGCCGTAGATCTCGTGGAATCTACAAAATTTCCCTATTTGGATCTGTCTCTCCGATGATTGCTTCGGAGCAGGCTTCTTGTGTTGGATAGTATTGCAGGTTTGTAGATATACATTCTCCAGCGACGTATTCAGAGGAGTGTAATTATCAAACATAGGAGCCCTATGCCATGGGCCATGGTTCTGATCCCGTTTCTTATTTCGATCTTCCTTTCCACTCTGCTGATTCTGTTTATTTTATATATTCAACTGCACTTTTTCGAAACTCTCCCTGGGTTGTTTAACAGCTACATTACTCTGGATTCCTTCCATACTAGGCCCCGCGTCATCCTGTTTCCTGGACGGTTTTGCACCCTCCCTTCTCAGGAATTGGGCTTCCTTGGAATAGAAATGGTCCAATGATGCGAGGGTTTTCCGGCCAACTAGTTGTCGAATTCTGAATTGAGGTCAATCCCCTTAGTCAGTGCCACAAGAATGGAGTTATCATTAGGGTTGCTGATCTCAACGCATGCAGCATGAAATCTTTCTAAATAACGCCGGAGTGTCTCCCCAAGAGCTTGAGTGACACTAGACAATGTGTTAACATCCTTCGGCCTTGCGACATGCATGCGGAATTGTTCAACAAACTTTGTAGCCAATTGGTCAAAGCAAGAAATAGATCGAGGTGGAAAACGAGTGAACCACATAGTAGCTATGCCCTCTAGAGAGATTAGGAAGCTTCGGCATTTAACTGCATTTTTTCGGCTCGTGCAGTGTTCATCAACCACTCATACTTCAGGATGTGTTGATTAGGGTCAGCACTTCCTTTATAAACTGGTAAAGTCGACATCTTGAATCATTGAGGAGGTTCAGCATAGAGTATCTCATCAATAAAGGGAGTATGACTCCGGGAGATCCCCCAGTCGTCATTAGTGAGGCCTTGACTCTCTCGAATCATCTGACGGATCATTGTTGGTATGTCCGGCACCTGGATATTTTAAGCGCGTTGGTCCAAGGTGTGGTCAGGTTCCACAATGCGAGGCTAGGCTGGACGCAGTTGACGGTCCAGGTCTCGTCTCCTTGGTTCTAAGTCTTCAGGGATATAAGGCTCGAGAGTACATTGACATTGGATCGAGTCTGTCTGATTTCGGGCGTCAGCTCCCTGTTAAGTAGCAGTGGTGGTAGTGCGGTTGTTTGTGACGTGATATGGAATAGCACCTCCTCGAGAGGAGGGTCTAGTATGGTGGATGGGCCAACTCTTAGTTGTCTAATGTTCAGCGTATGTTGATGTCCAGTAGCTTGGGTGTAACTCCCATCTAGCCGTGGGCGCGTAGATCTATGATGGTAATCTGAAGATGATGAACTCTCTATGGAGGAATAGGAGGCATGATCCCTCCTGGATCTCCTACGCCTTTGGCGATTTAGTTAATTAGTCAAATCTAAGTTAGCAGGCAACTGTTGAGTGAGTTGTTGACGGCTCTGTGTCAGCTCTTGCATAAGCATCTGAAATTCTTCCTTGGTGATAGTGCCTGACGGATTTGATGGTCCGGTAGCATTCTGATTAGTTGGAGGGAGTTGCATGGGATTCTGTCGATCCTGTCCTTTTGGATCTGCAGCTGTAGAGGTGGTCCTTGTGCTATCCATGGTGGATGGCGAAGTCCTTTCCTAGATCTGATGCAAATCTGAATAGGATGGAAGAACTTTAAACTTTGAGATCTGAATCTTCTTCTTAGACTTTTGCAATCCGATATCAATAGTAGATCTAAAAAGCAGGAGAAAACTGTGTTTTCTCAGTGAAAGCACCAAAGTGTTTATACCAAAATTGGGCACAACACTCTCCGGAAGTATTTGAAGAGATAAAATGAAGAAAATAAATGTAAAAAGAGGATTATCTAACAAACACTTCAAAAACAGATAAGAAAAACACGCAGAAACATAGAGATTTAGAGTGACTCGACGTATAGCCTACGTCCACTATGAATTTGATGATTTTATTGATGTTTTCTTGATGATTACAACTGGTTACAGCGGATTACTACAGTAAATTTCGAGTACAACAGTAATCTTGGAGTACAAAAATGGTTCCGCTGAGTTTGGATGTAGGAAAGCTCAAAGGTCCTTTTTCTATAGGCTCTGGGGTGCTATTTATAGATGTAGGCTCCAAATATCTCGCTCAGATCTTGGAAGACCTCTTCTGGCATGTGGGTGGGCCCACGCGATCGATCCCACGTGCTTTGCACTCGGTCCATGATCAATACAAATGAATTTTGTATCAATCAAGATTTTGCCCAATCGAGTCGAAATTGGGCATGAACATTCTTTAGGTTGTACGTAAGCTCTTGTGAAAATTTCATAGCATTTGGACTTGTAGATTGTAAGTTATGATAAATGCAAATTAGGTCTTTTCGGCCACTGTTCTCTTCGTGTCGATGCTCTTCGTATCGATCTGTTCGAATCGATCCAGACACGTGCTTGCAAGTTGACGTGGTGCTAACTCTTTGCATCGATCCACTTTTCATGCCAAGTCGACCGAGTCTCCCCAACGTTTACGCCTTGTTCGTAATGATCAGAACTGTCTTGTTCATATCGAATAGTCTTTGCTCTGTTCATATCGATTGCATAGCCTTGTTCGTATCCATCAAAAAGGTGACATTCGTATTGATCTTTAATGTGTTCTTTATATAGATCAATGGCCGATCGATACGAAGTACGTGAATAGTTTGATCGATTCGAAGTGCATGAAACAATCGATACGAAGTGACAACCTCCCATGGATACAAACTAGTTGGTGACGATGGGTATGAAGTATGGTTACTTGGATCGCCACGATTGTGATGGATACGAATAAGGCCACCTTGGATCGATACGACAATGATGGATATGAAGTGAAGTTACTCTGACCGATACGAACATGATGGATACGAAGAAGGCCACTATTAATCGATTCGAACATGAAGGATACGGAGTGAGGTAAATTCCTCCGATTTGCGTCGACCATATCTTGAGCATACGAACTCCGATTGAATTGGAATTTGGAACGTTGGCTTCCATAGCTTCACTTGTCATGTCATATCAATTGTAGCTTGATCTGGACTCGGACAAAATCTACCGACATCCATAAGGAACCTGTGTGTATCCGGTTTTCAAGACAAACTGTCTTTGGTTTCTAGCTAATTCCCTGGTGGCACGGCCTTGCCAAAAGGCGGGATAACAATGGTATAAATGCCTTGGTACGTAGTGGGTTGGAGATAGGTGGAAGGTATAGAGTAGACTGCAATGCTTTCGAAGGGATAGAAGTATCTTTTATAAACCTAGAATTATTTTGGTTATAAAATGAGGCTTTCGAAGAAGTTATGTTAGCTTTCAACTTAGTCAAAATTGCCTTTGATTTAGAAAAAGGGATTTCAAAAGGGGTTTCCACCGTATTATTTTAAAATGAAGCTTTTGAAAAGGGTCAAAACCCATGCTGCCGCATTCAACCCTTCAATTTAATTCTTTCGAAAGGGAGTTTTTACTTTTAAACTTTGAGCCGCTTCTCCAAGCTTTCAAAAGGGTTTGTTTCGAAACCATCCTCTTTGTTTAACTTAGGAATAATTATTTAAAAAGTAATGCTTTTGAAAGCAATGCTTTCGCTCCTGTTCTTTTAAAACCCTTAGATATATTCAAAATTTACCCAAAGGTTTCTAAAGGAATGGTTTTAAATAGTTTTAAGCTATGCTCCATAAATTTTACTTGAAACTAATGCTTTTGAAAGGTTTGTTTTAAGTAAAGGACTTTAATGCTTTCGAAACATATACAATGAAAGTTTCGAACGGGAGATTCCGCAATGTTTTCGAAAGGTTTACTTTGAGTATTAAAGTGGAAGATTTCCAATGCTTCTAAAGGAAAGTTTAAAGTGCTATGAAAGAGGACGTCTAACGTTTTATAAATCTTTCGAAGGAATAATTTCAATGATTTTAAAAGGTCTATTTTAAAGGTTTCGAAAGGTATGTTTTAGCCTTTCGGCCTAGTACTTTAAGGTGAAGTAGTTTATAACTTATTTTAAAAGGGTTACTTTCAATGGATTCAAAATGGGTTGTTTAAATTTTTAAACAAGGGTTTCAAAGGTGATATCTTGGATTTAAAACCTAGAGTTTTCTAAGTTAAAGAAGGGCTTTACCTTGTTTTAAAGGGATAAATAACCCTATTGATTAGGTTTTCATCAACATTGCTTGTAAAGCATATATCATAAAAAACTTATTTGATTAAAGCAAATAGTATATTTTCCTTATTTAAGTATGATTTAAAGGGTTAAATCAATTTGAAAGAAATATTTTTAAGGAAATTTAATGGGGTAGTTAACCCTAAGTAAATGACTCGGATATAGAATACAAAATAAAACCGGTATATGGTCGCACCCTATACTTTAGCTAATAGCCCCTTAGCTAATATAAGTCCTAAATTGATGTGTGTATGACTTTGGCATAGAGAAGACTAAAATGATGTTACATATAGAAAGGAATATATAGAAAAGAATAGGTTATTGGTGAGACTGCAAAACCATTAGGACCAGTTAACCCTGGAAGAAGTAAGTTAAGGACAGACCGTACAGAAGTGTGTATAATAGAAATTAGATTATTTATTAGTCTGATAGGCCCAAGTCAGCCAATGGTTAATGGTTAACCAAACAAAACTTTATTGTATGGACAGATAGACCATTGATTACCCGGTTTATGTGCATAAAAGATATTGCTATTATTGCTTTAATCTGTTTGATTGCAGGATTCTGATTTGCAAAATATATGTTTTTAAAAGGGATATTAGTGCGGGGAAACTCGTTCTGCTAAGTCGCGTGGTCTCACTTAATATTAGTAAACCGAGATATAATAGTATTATTCACACCAGGCTTTATGTCTTACTCGAAGTTTACGTTTTCCCCTTTAAACTCTTCGGTGCTCAAAATTAATTTGAGTAGATTGAGAGATAAGATTTTGTAGGTGGACAAATAAGCTTTCGGAGACGAGCATGAGGCATGAGTTTTCTATTTAGGAGTGATTAGTTTTATTTCCACTATGTTGCATTAAGACTGGTATATCTATTGAGTACTTAGATCATCCAAGGGGGCATCTTCATATGTCGCTCTTGGCATAAATTGCAGGAATTATATTTGATAGAAACCTGAGAATCGTCTGGGATTGTGTAATGGAATATGAAACATGAATTTGCAATGTAATCGGTAAAAAAAATCGGAATCCATGATTTTTTTTCATATTCACATGCTTCTGATATTATGAATACCATTAACATTACTGTATTTTATCACCAAAAGTTAATACTATAGATGACTACAGCATCTGTAGCACTTAGCTTCGGGCCTCAAGATAGGGGATGTTACAATGGCCATACGAGCTATCATAGATCCAGATCACAATGATTAACAGTTAGTATTGTTTGATAGATGTTATAGTTGTTAAGGTCTCACTAGCAACTTGTCACTCTAGGGATGTCATACGAGGTAGATATTGGGCATAAAGATACCTAGACACCTCGACTGTTACTCAGTATGGAGTAGTATTGTGGATGGAGATACCTAGACAACCCGACAGTTTATTGATTATAGAGTGCCCTTTATGACACTTATAGAGTAGCATATCATCAATGGCATGTGTTAATTCTATGGTTGCAGGGACATGTCTAGTGTGATTAGTATGCCCTATGTTCCATATACTATATCAACTTTGTAGTATTTTGAGATTGTCTATCAATCATACTAGACTGTTGTCCTACTCGAGATTTAATACTTTGCCTCTTATTATCCTAGGTGTTCTTAAATGAGTAGACTAGATAACAGGTGTAGACAGCATTTGGAGCTGAGCAGATAGATTAGCAGGAGGCAATGCTTTATCATACTTATATTTTGAGCTTATTGTTTTTATTCCATTATTTGACACATGGAGCCTTGATGCTGTTGACTTATTATTATTAAATACATTTTATCAGTTGAGTTTATTTACTACTTGTATAAACTATTATAGTTTAACTCTTTGTATATTGTTCTCTGATATTTGGATTTCTTAGCTATTTATGTATCAACTATTTTACATATGTGTTGGCAATTATATATTATCTGATTCGATGTGAGATATAGGACAGGCTATGTGATTATTTGATATTTTCTTTTTCTTCTTTTCCATTCTCTTTTCTTCTATTCCTCATGCTTTACTTCTTTTCTTTCTTTTGACAAACATTATGCATTGCAGGTGTATGGCGGTCGTCACAACATGTGCATTGCATAATTACGTTTTAGCTTAAACTATTTACATCTCAACATTTCAATGATTATTTATAGGCCTCCACTTTAATTCTTTCCAAATATTTTATATTTAAATCCCTGTATTTATAAAATATCGTATTTGAACTAGGGAAAAAAATTTAAGGAAAAATTAGCTTAATAAATTAAGCACATGGACATGCATATTTCTTTTATTTTTTGTAAGGACGAGTCCAAAACCCATTACTAATTTAATCGTTTCCTTCATCTTTCTATTTTCTTTCGTTGACACTCTTGTTCAATCTCAAACTTTCTTTTTGATTCGGTCAACACTCAAAACCATTGTAACAATGGTGCCTCAAGCAAATCATTATTACCAACACAGCCGCAAACTTCAACGCATGATGAACACTAGAAATTCAACATCAATCCCCGATTGAAGAAACCAAAAACCTAGCTCCACCAGAAGATCATCAGCTATCCCTTATTTAAAAACTGAAACCTAGCTCCATCGTAAATTCAACAGCAATTCCAAATTTGACATAATGAAAATTTAGTTCAAAAATCAACCTAAAACCACAGATGATGAAAGCGAAAGCTAGGAAGCTAAAATTACGAAAACCACCAATTGAACAAGACGAACAACAAATGTTAGAACAAAGAACAAAAGGAAGAAATGAACAACCTGCAGAACTCAAATCTTCCTTGTTAAAACAATGAAACAGCATGAGATGACAAGAACACAATCAGAGGAGGATGCATAATAACTAAATATATGCTCTGACATATTCTTGAAGGAAATTTCATAGATGGTCAGGTACATAAATTTAATTTTTTCCTTAATAATACTACTACCAATTAAAATAATTATAAAAACTAATACCTAGTAGTCGTTTGATTAGAGTTGACGCTTATTTATTTTATAAACTATTTTACCTATTATTTATACTAAAACAGATACTTATATATTTGCAAAAATGATATCTAGTTTCTGTTTGACATAAGTTGATGCTCTATAATTTTAGTTATTTATTTGACGGTCATGTATGACAAAAGTGATACCAAAATAATGCACAACTAATACCTAATAGCTTTTTGATTGGAGATTATGCTTATTTATTTTATATATTATTTTGATCATAATTTATATCAAAACAGATATCAATATATTTACAAAAATGATACCTAGTTTATATTTGGTATAAATTGATGCTATACAATTTTAATTATTTATTTGATTGTCATGTATGACAAAAGTGATACCAAAATAATGCAAAACTGGTACTTAGTAGATGTTTGATTAGAGTTGATGCATAGTTATTTTATAAATTATTTGAATGTAATTTATATCAAAACTGATACCAATATATTTGCAAAATTAATACCTAGTTTGTGTTTTATATAAGTTGATGCTCTATAATTTTAATTATTTATTTGACTGTCATGTATGACAAAAATGGTACCAAAATAATGCAAAACTAATACCTAGTAGCTGTTTGATTAGAGTTAATGCTTGGTTATTTTATAAGCTATTCTGACTATAATTTATATTAAAACCAATATCAAAATATTTGCAAAAATGGTAATTAGCTTTTGTTTAATGAAATTTGATGATCTTTAATTTTAAAAGCTATTTTGACTACCATATACGACAAAACTGATGATGCAAAAGCGAAACCTAAAAGCTATTTAACTAGAGTTGACGCTTAGTTATTTTTATATTTTTCAATATATATTATCACTATTTAACATTACTGATACTATTTATTATTTAATATTGCTTCACTAATGACAAAAACTTACATTTTTTGTTGTTAATACAAAAAATCGATTGGCATGTATCAAAATAAGTGCTGATGGAGCTTGACTATGCAATGACGATAACAGTGACAGTAAATATAAATTTAATTGCAAGTACATAATAATTGCTACATACATTGAATTGTAATTAATTTTTATGTTCAACAAAAAAGGCTAGTCACTAATGCAGAAAGTATTAAAAAACATTTAGTCCTGCCTTTACTTGGCGAAATCATGTGAGATAAATGTGCAAATGCTATTTATTTCCCTCTTCATTGTGAAGACAATTGGACATTGGTAACATTGACATACTCTATAGTGCATGGTCTCACGTAGATTCTTTACATCCTAGAAGATCAAATGAAAAAACAATTCAAGTTTGAAAGAAACAATGAAATCAGTATGACATTTTTTCAAAAAATTAACCAATATGATTGAAACAGTGAACTTTAACTAACTCTGTATTGTTTTGTCTTTAATAGAGAAGACAAGTTGAAGAAATCCTGCAAGAAGTATGGAAAAACAATAACATAGAAGATATGGAAGTGAAGCTTGATGAATTGCATCAAATTAAATGTGCATAGCAAGCATCATACACGTAAGCCTTTTTGTTAAAAATGGTACCTATTGACAACAAAATTGATACTAGAACTGAAACTAATAGTAGTACTGAAATAATAGTTACTTAATAGTAGAAATTGTTATATGTTTGCATTATAATCTTTTATATAAAGTACTATACATCTTTATATGCCTAATAAATTGAATTGAATTTGATTGCTATAGAAGCTATTTTCATTCAGTTCGGTATTGCTTCGGATCAAAATCGATACCCACAAGTAGATAAATCGATACCTATAGGCATAAAACTGACACACATAGACATAAACTAATACTTAAATTTTATATAATCAAAACTAAAACAAAATAAATTTCACAGATCTTAAAGATGATACCCACTGGCACTATAGTTGACTTTAAAACCGATGCTAACATTGATTTAAAACTGCTAAACCCATTCGCTCCATCATCTGTTAAATAAAATATTATATATTTGTTATATACATAATATTACAAGTGATGCCAACGGATACTAACAATATATTTTTCTTTAAACAGGGTTGACTGTGGTTTATAAGTCGTGATATTCATCATACCATTGAACAAAAGCCAAATATTGGTCAAACTAAAACCTGAACATATGTTGCAAACAAGAGCAAGAATTGTGTATAAGATATTGACGGGCAATGATCGCGGTTGGAATTCCGAAGATTTCATTTCAAGACTGTAAGAAAAACATAATATAAAGAAGTGAATTTGTTGTAAAAACTGTTGTGATTTTTAGTTCAACTAATATACGTTTGAGACGTTGTGTTAGAACTAATTGAATTTAGCTTTGATTTAACGTGGATATAAACATTTGTTGGAGTTTAGATGATTTTCTGTAAAAATTATTATCTTATTTCTGATGTTATAAAAATTAGCTTTGTTCGACTTTTCTTACATCCGATGTTATGTTATGACTGTATTTTATTTTTGTTTATATGTAAAACTGATACAAACAGTGTGCGTGAACTGATACTATATTCTATCACACCTGAAAATGATATTAATATTAATAGTATGAAAAAAATGATACAATAATTTGTTATACCTAAACTGATACTAATAGCATGCAAAATTAACACTATATTTTGTTATACCTGAAATTGATACTAATAACATGCAAAAAATGATACCATAATTTGTTATACCAGAAATCGATACTAAAAGCATGCAAAACTGGTACCATATTTTGTAATACTTGAAACTGATACTAATAGCATGCAAAAAATAATACAAAAATCACTGATTACTAAATGCCATGTCACCTATATAGTTTACTTAACAACAAAATCACTGATTATCTCATCTTGCTCACTAAGCATCAACTAATGCAAAAATAGCAGTAGGTAAAAAATGATACTACATATCAAATAATCAAGTACGAATGGAAACCGATTTAATCGAGCATATTCTTTAATCGAGCAGACCACTGAATGCAAAAGATAACCGTGCAAGATAACCATGCCTATGCAAAAGATAACCGAGCCCATAAAAGAGCCCATAACCAAGTCTATAACCAAGCGCATAACCGAGCCCATAATCGAGTCCATAACTAAACCTATAATTGAGCCCAACCATTTTGTTTAACAACACATATATATGGATGCAAAAGCTAATTAGATGCCAAACCTAATCGGGTATGTATCGATGCAAAAGCAAATCGAATGCCAAACATAATTGGGTACTGATGGAAACTAATCTATACTAAAGATATATTGTTTAACCAAGCATACATACAGATGCAAAAGGTAGCTGGATGTCAAACCTAATCCGGTACGTACTGATGTAAAAGCTAATCAGATGTCAAACCTAATCAGGTATTAATGGAAACCAATATATACCCCAGATATATTGTGTAAGTGAGCATACATATGGATGCAAATGCTAACTAGATGCCAAACCTAATTGATGTGCACGTAAATGTGCATATTTTTACCACCATATTTAATCTACTTAAATTAAATAAATGATCTATTAGGTATTTTAACCTGTTTAAACCAAAACTCAAATTATTTTGAATCGTTATATATTCATCTTCATATAGGGGCAAAATAGTCATGTTTGTGCATATATTAATTTGAGAAAATTTAATTGAAAATTACTTTAATATTTTATAGGAATTTGATTTCAAATACAAGTGGTTTCGTGAAGATATATGCATGCACAAAGAAGATAAAAAGGAATGAAGATGCAAATAATTCAAAGTCGTGATCATGGAGGACCCCTCCTACCCACCTACCTTAATGTACAAATTAGAGTTAATACACATGCTAAAAGTTCACTAAATCTTCATGAATTTTTAATGAGGATTATCCCATGCTAATGTTTACTTGACCACCACACTTCCTCGACGGGTAGTTTGGATAGTTTTCAAAAAAGTGAATAAGGGTTTCTAACTTGTATAAATATCCCTTATGTTCCATGTAACCCTACTATCTTTTTTTAAGCTCTCTTCTCTCTTAGGCTCTCTTTCTCTTAGTTTAGTTTATGATCAAAAATAAAATGTAAGCTCTCTTTCTTTTCATGACCACTTAGTCATTTCTTTTATGTAATTTTTTTATGCAATTTAATACTTGCTCTTTTTTTACATGTTTTTTCCTTTCATATTAGTAGTGTAATTTATCTTGCATGCAAGTAGATTAGTGTTTATTTCTTGTTAACTAGTTTTCTTTTTCATTAGCTCGCTTTTCCTTTTCTTTTTGTTCTATGTTGCATGCTACAATTGTTGATATGATAACAAAAATGAGTGGCTAAACCCATTCAATTTAGGAGTAATGAAGCTCTCTAATTATGTGGCTTCATACATAATTTGATAATTAATGCTCTCTTTTTGTGCTTCATGGAAAGTTGATGTTTATATAGTTTTGTGTTTAGTATTGAGTTTGGTAGGTTATGTTGTTCAAAACAAATAGGATATGCTTAGTCATATGAATCACAAATTGTCTCTTCGTCTAAATATGATTATGACAATGAAGTAAAATTAAATCAAAATTTGATGATCTATATTTCTAATCAATAGTTAATGGGCAATGCTTAAAACAGAATTCATTTTCAACTTGTTGTCATATTTTGATGAGAATTAGTGAGTGGTTTAAGGGGTGTGTTATAGTTTGATGGCTTATGTTGAGCTAATTAATAGCACAAATATGTCATTCTTATGATAAACACATCAATTAAACTCGCTAATGACAAAAAAGAAGGGATCATAATTTCATATTTTGTTGAATTATGTGATCTAGAGAGTGAAAATATCTCTAGATTGTTATTTTATTCTCGTAGTTTTCATTCACTTTTGTAGTTGTTAGTTTTTGCAATTTTTAGTAGTTAACAATATTCTCTCGACTTTGGTATAATTTGATTGAATAGGAATTTAATAATTCCCTACGGATCGACCTGTACTCGCCACGTATTAGAATTGTACGTCGTGCGTTTGCGGTTATTTTTAATATAAATTCGATCGGTCATTTTCTAACTCGATAGGAAATAGATCGACGAACAAGTTTTTGACGCCGTTGCCGAGAAATTGTTTTAATTTTAATTTTCTATTCTTCAAATATTTTCGTTTGATTTTTGTGTGTTTTAATTTGTGAGTTTGTTGCATTTAAAAAAAAAAAATTAGTATGTTATAGTGTGATTTGTGTCCTCATTTGCTTGTGTGCTTTGTTATTTTTCATTTGCATTTTCATATTTCAAAAAAAAAAATCACAATTTCATTTCAAAAACTACAAAGATTTTATTTCAATTCTTCTACATATATTTACAAGTGACCATTTTTTCTTTATACATTTCTTTTCACCTTCTCTTTGCATTTACACCACAGTTCAAAATTTTCATTGCCTTGTTTCAAAAACATCAAATTGACAGTCACCTGCTATCTACCCATCAAAATTTTCGCTGCCTTGTTTCAAAAACATCACATTGCATTTTACCCTTCCACCATTGCACAGTTCTTCTACCACCACTGTCAACATTTGCTCCCCTTCAAACTGCTCCTCCACCTGACCGAACTCCATCATCACTGACTCACCCTGGCGACGCTGCTTTGATTCAACCAGTTTCACTGCCTTGCACCAGTTTTACCATTCAATTCCCACACACTTTCCATCCACCACTAAATCACCAAGGTACAGTGTTGCCAGCCCCACCATTCATTTCAAAACATCCACAGCCACAACTTCCATCACCTCATCTTCACTCTTCTGACCATTGCCTCAAATTAACTTCTGACCATAGCCTGTAATACAACTACATACAACATTCATCTCCTACATCCTCACTGCTAATCTCCCGAAACTGCAAGCATTCGAAACTACATACAACATAGCCTGTAACCACCATACTTGTTTCTGCCACACCTGAAGCTGACTCAACCTTATCACTCTACTACAATAACTTAGCACTGTGCCTCTGCAAACATTACCACCGCGCAACCACCAAGTCCAACTATCATCGACATTTCAACCACATTCTCATCAAACTGCCTTCTACTTCTGTCGTCTCAAAACAGTCATCACAACTTCACATTCACAGAACTGCATACCCTCAACACTGCACACATACATATCATAAAACATAACTTCAATTCCATATCATAAAACATAACTGCACATAAACATTATTCCTCAAAACCAATCACTGTCAACCCCACTTGAATTCAATCAACTCCTTTGCCAAATCCAACTTAACCATCCATTGTCTTCGTTTCTTCAAGCTTCAACAAAGACCTACTCTAACCTCTTCCAACAATCCGTCCACCTCCTACAACTTCTTTACAAAACACAGCCCATACTACTTCTGGCTGCAAGTTTCACTCCCTCAAACAGTTTCCTCAACCTGCCCCATCGACTATCCAAACTTCAACACTTGCTGACAGCAGTCACAAAGTCACAAACTCCCAGCCATCAGACCACAAACACCCTGCTACTGATCATCAGCCAACCCAAACTGTCGAAGTCCCACACGCAACCCAATCTGAAGTCATGACTCATCGTTTCCACAACTCAAACAACCACCGCAACGAACTCCAACCTTCACGAGCAACTTCACTGCCTCCGCCCTCAATTGCATCGCGACCAAATCGAACTTCACCAAAACGCCCAAACCAGCAACCCCCTGTCAACAGTCAGCCACAATCGTCACCCCTCGAATTCGCAATCCTCGAACGATACCTCTATTTAGCGCCTCCACCTCCTTCTCGAACCTCAAAATCACTGAAACAGAAATCGCCATCTCCACTTCGCCGAAACCCAATCGAACACCACCCCCTTCACTCTCGAACGAAACTACAATCAATTTCGTAGACGGGGAAAATATTGATTACAAATTGAAAATTGCGAAGTGAGAAGGAAAAATTAGATTGTGCTGTTTCAGTTTGTCGATCACGTTTGTTAATAAGATTATTGTGAGGTGGATCTTGTTTTCTAAAGTGGGCCGGACTGTGTGTGTATATATATATATGTTTTGTTTTTTATTCCTTTTCTTCTTTGTTTTAAATTGTTAAGCTTTTAGTTTTTCTCTTCTAACAAAAAAAGGGAAGAGAGGTTATTTAGGTTTTGTTTGTTTGGTAATTTGGTTTTAAATTCATTTGTGTTTAGTTCCTTAAAAAATAAACAAATTGTTTTAGCTTCAAATTTTTCTTAGTTTCTCTTCATAAAACAAAGAGAGAGAAATTTCATTTTGTTTTAAGCTTCATCTTGCTATATTAAAATAAAGAAAAGAAAAAAACTTCATATATATCTTGTTTTTATTTTCAGGCTGTCAAAGCAGATAGGAAGATTGACTTACTAAAATACTGCAGCTCTACTTGCCAAAAAAATAATAGCCGCTTGCTTGCTTACAATTTTTTTTTTTCTGCTTTTAACCTCTGTCTATTGTTTTTATTTACATTTTCATTTATATATATAAAATAAATTTCAAAAATTTATTAGCACTAGAATTGATCATTAACACCCGAGAATAGATTTATGTAGAGAGAGTAATGAAGATAGTAAATTAAAACAGAGAAATATCACAGTAGAATGCGATGACAACAACAAAAAACAAGAACACCAAAATTATAGTGGTTCGGCGTAATTGCCTACATCCACTTTGAATGTAAACTTTATTGCTTTTTCAAATACTTGAATACAGATACAATCCGTAAACAAACAGCTTAAATACAAGTTTGAGTAAGAAGGAAGTAAGTACAATAAAATGCAAAGTCACTCTGAAGTTCTTGAAAAAATGTCACTTTAACTGGACCTCTACCACTCTATTTATAGACGGAGATAGCTAGTTCCTCTGTCAAGGCCCATAGCTCGGCCCATAGCTGATAGGTTGTGTATATTGAACTCGGCATGCCGACCCACTCGCGCCGAGCCTGGATTCCCTGGATGCTGACTCGGGATAAATCTTACTCGTGGCCGAAGCAACCTGGCCTTTGCCTCGAAGTAACTTGTTCCTATGCTCATGCTGACCCATTCCTCTACTTCCAACTTCTAGTAACTTTGACCGATCCCATATGGCTAAACCAGTAAAGGCCGACCCACCTGAAACAATCCCTCTAAGGTCGAACCACTAAGAGCCGAGCCACATGAACTAATTCTTCTGAGGCCAGAACAACATCCACACCGAATTACCTAAGCTGACCCAACACGGTCGATCCACAAATGATGACCCACCTAGGCCGGCCCTCAAAAAAAGGACCACTTCAACCTACCGACTTTGACCGACCCAATAATGACTAATCCACTGAGGCCGACCCACACACGATATTTCATAATAGCTATCCTACTTCAACCGACCCACCTTCTAATAATGAACCACATATATAGGCCAACCCAAAAAAGCTACACCGAACCCTTATACTTCCAATCCTGTCTCAACTCGAGTCCCATCTAGGCCCAACCATATCCTCTGCAACTATTACCTTGTAGCCGGGTAAAAAAATCCAAAAAATTTCAAACACCAAAAATAAAATTCCATTCGTAGTTGCATTGTTAATACATATTTAATTTTTGCATTATAGTTCATCTTAGAATTTGTTAACAATAACGGTTAGAAATTGATAACAATTAATTGTATACTGACAATTTGCCATCTTTCGACAATTTAATTTCTTGGTGTCTAGGCTACGCCAGAGTAATAACCATTTATAAATATTACGGTCATTCGTAAATATTATAGTGGTTGTTTCCCTAAAGGTACTTAAACCTTCAGGTGCATCGGTACGGTGATTCGTGGGGGCACCTATAAATCCTGCCTGTTCACCTCCCCTCCACCATATAAAAGCCGACGCACCTTTCTTCTCATTTCGTACTTCATATTTTATCTTCTCCATCACTGCTCCAAACCCATACTTCTTCCCTCCACCGAACTTCTTTTCCACCTCGTTCCATGATCTTCCAAACGTACTGCCCTATCCTCCTCAGTTCCAAGCCTCAAGAATCACTCGTCTCAACCTCGAATTGACACATAGGTAAGATTCCACAAATTAATTTAAACCCCTAGGCCTTACGTTCTTGAACTCGAACTATATTAGGACCGCATGTGCATAAAACCCTATGTAATGAATGGGAGAGGAGAGAAACATGGTGAGTAAGTGTATAGGGCGAAGGTAGTAGAGGGCTTTTTGGCATGGATTCGCATTGATTCGAGAGGAGTCGTTATCGATGATTTTAGGAAGGGAGGTCTGCGATAGGTAGGAGGGGATAACTTATTGTTTTGAGAGAGGGAAGTCCGGTGCATGAGGAGTAGGAAAACGCGGTCGGCAGCCCTTGTACGCCGAACCCCTAAGGGAGAGTCAGGTTTAAACATTCCAATGATAGTCGGTCGATAGAGGAGTTTATAAGTCTGGGTCGGCACTTTGAGAAAGAGAGTGGGTCGGTACTTTTAAGGGAGCAAGTGGATCGGTAAATGTTTAGAGGGTCGGTCAGTATAGACGGTTGACTATTTGGATCAGTACTAAGTATTTGTTTCGGCTAGCAATCAGGACCACTTTAACTTGAACACCGCATATGTCAGGACTATATATTTTCACGCCTTGGCACAAAATAAAGAACACTGACAAAGAACCAAAACATATAAGCCCATGGACTTGATTCGGTCTAACAACCCCACAGCTTAATTAATTCTAAACGCGGATCTAACCCAATAAGTACAAGTAACAGCCTTTGTAAATCTATGATGCCAATGCTTGATTCTAAGACACCTGCTACCGATCATATGATAAACTGCCAGAGACGGTCAACGATGACGGTCTTCGAGGATGACAACTTAAAGCTCCATCAGGCCATACTTGTCTTTAAAACTTTTTTTCTCTGCACTTATACTTGAATCGCTGCACTAGTTCACACACAACATAGGGCAATATATTATTGTTATATCTAATATAGACTATCTTTTGAGTATAGCTTAAACATGTATTTATGCACACCAAGCGCCTTCATAAAATGTCCAAGAAATCAAGCTCCGCAACTATATCTGACAAGCCTGGGCCAAGTCCACGGCAAGAGGTAGTAGGGATGTCAAGTCCATTATTCACCCCTATTCCTATCATTCTAGTTTTCCCTTCCGAGATTATAGGTCCAACTCCTGATGTCGTGGATGAAGCTGTCATATTAGATAACCCAGTTGACTCTCAAGCCTCTAAAGTCGGCGAAGCCGCTCTTCGTCGATTGTGCTCCATCCATGGAATCCCTTTTGCAGTAGTTTTGGTTCCGTCAGGACAAGATCAGTCCCGTCTGTTCCCAGCCGGATACACCACATGCAACAAATTCTTGTGTTGGGATGGATGCATGCCACTTTTCAATCCATTCATCCGTGAAGTGTTACAGTACATGGGGATCGCTCCTACATAACTGCACCCCAATAGTCATACGTTCATTCACGATGCCTACATCCTCTTTATGAGCTTCCTATTCAGACTTCCAACTCCTGAGGATGTCCGCTACATTTACCGCTTCAAGAGACGTGTCGATTGCCCATCCTATATATTCCTCGAACCGTACCCCAAATTCCAAGTTCTCATAGGCACGTGGAACAAGCTCTCTCAATTCAAACAGGAGTGGTTCTACGTATACTGTCCTCCTGGCTTTGTGAGAAGATGGTTGGAAGGACGTAAGTCTCATCCTTATCTCACCCTTTATTCTAAATTTTAAGGCACATTTCTCTAAAATTTTGAGCCTTTTTTAATTCCTATAGGTATTTGCCCATGTCCCGAAGGTGCTAGGCACTCTGAGGTTGTTGAGGATATTCGAGCTACCCCGGTGGAAGATTGGGATATCAAATTGGTAATCACCAACGAATCGCTTTCAATTATCGGACTTTTAGAAGAGGGTTGCAAGATTGGCCTTCCAAGTGGCTCCATGACTACAAGAACAACTAGTGGAGAACAAGTAGGCCCCTCAGTGCCCATTTTGAAGGGGCTCACGACACTACCAAGGAAGGCGAGATTAAAGAAACTGAGGTGCCAGTGCCGATTGACAAGAACATAAGTCTCGGACAAGCACTAGAAACCGACACTTCCGATACCAACAAACGACCGCCCCCTTCTAGAAAGAAAAAGAGTTTAGCATATAAGCTAAAGAAGACTAAAGTCGAGGAAACCACAAAGTTCATGATAATTCCCATTGAGAAAAGATTATCCTCCCAAAAATGGAAAGCTCGTTGAAGGGATTATCTAACTTGACCATCCTGACGATCTGTTGAGTTATGACTTCAATAATTCCAGCGCTATGGCATTTAACTCGCCCATGAGAAGTGATGAAGGCATACAACACTGCGATCAGGGAGAGAAAACTGCAATAAGTAAAGCGAAGACTACTAGTCTGTTGGGGGGATGCACTAGGACACACACAATCACTTGCACTCCACTCTGTACTTGTATTCAATTTTTTGTGTGACATCCACTAATGCATTCTTGTTTAATCCTACATGCAGGCAAAATGGGTCGTTCCCATGGTTTCGATCGCATCCAAGGCTCTTCCATTTTCCACCACCCGAGCCGAGATTTTGGATCTAGCAAAGAAAGAGATAGAGACGAAGGCGGAGATAAAGATTATCACTCTAGAGAGTCATCCTCAATATCTAGAAGGAGAACCCATAAACAATGCTTATATCCAACCGAATCTACAAATCCCCCGGCAAGCAGTGGAGATAGGCCTACTCATCGGGACTCCCAGTCCGACGTTCCTCGCAACCAACAGTCGGGTTCTTCCAGTACCAAGCAGTCTCGCGAGCATCGTAAGAAGTTCGTGACCCCATCAAGGCAAACGCCTCCTGCTCCAGCACATGACCCATCTAGAGCGGAGAGATTAGCCAAGCTCAAGGCTACATTTTCGAAGATTTTTTTTGACGGGCTAAAATTTTCCCCGCAATACATCATATCCCTCAACACGTCAAATAGAGCGCTCTTGCCTGTAATAATGATGTGTGTGTCCAACACGATGCGTTCGCACACTTGGTGGAAACAGTCTCGGAAGTCTCCATTGAACGCCAGCACGAGATCGATCGTCTCAAGCTCAAAGCCATTCGCGACATGGATATCATAAAGAGCCAGGACGAAGAGCTACTCTCATATAAATCTCTACTTGAGACTGCCAAGAAAAATGCCGAGGAGACTGCTGAGGCAGTCGGTCGCTTAGAAGTTAGTCATAAAAAGAAATTGAACGGAGCACTCCAGCGTAGTGGCACCCTGGCTTGGATAAAGACACCCTGGAAAAAGAGAAGGATATCTTCTCTGTCTTCGAGTCAAGGAGCTGATGTCTAAGGAGAAAGAAGAAAAAGTCATGGCGCAGGAAGAATCGCAAAAATACTGTGATGAAATCATCGAGACAATGAATTTAAAAACAAAAATTGACGAAGAACTTACCAGAATTGAAGTGTTAAAAGAAGCAGCCCACGATGAAGGAAAAAAGGCCGCACTCACATAGGCCAACTCCCGAATCGAAGCAGTGACCGAGGTTGGTAGGGAAAAGATCAAGTGCTTATTTGACCCGCTTATCGCTAAGTACAATGCAGGGTCCTCATGCACCGTGATTTATCTTTTTTGTGTGAGGGTTATCTCGAATCGCTAGCTGAAGCATGGGATACTTTAATCAGAATTTAGAAAATGGAGCTGGGTGTTGAAGATATTGATGAGGAGGCCCTTGTAAGGGAAGTGCTCCAAAGAAATGAGCCTTCATACTTATCTATGGCGAATGCCCTTTTTGGAAAAGACTCCCCGTCATCTAAGGGGAAAAAAGATATAGCCGACCCGTCTGGTACTGAGCCTCAAGTCCCTTTTCCTATTCAATTAGCTGAGACTCCATCTCTTGATCCTCCAGAGCAACATGCTAGTTACGACCCGAAGAAGCCCGAACTTGGCATTCACATTCTATCCCTAATCCTTGAGAGTGACACTCTGAGGACGACCGAGAGTCAATTGGAAACTGGTACGTAACTCCATCCTCCAAAGTTCAAGAAGTCACCACTTTTGGCAACTAACGGATTATTCTAACATCAGTTTTTCATGAATTCATACAAGTCACTCTTGTCCTGAACTAACTACAAGGAGAGACGTCGCCATAGAGCGAGAAGAAAAGGAGGCTGAGGCACCTCATGCCGGTGATACTCCTGGTCCTGGTGCTCAAGTAATAGGGGCACTAGATGAGGATAAGTCCGAGGACCCCTCTCTTATAGAAGAACACGACGATGTCAAAATCACAGGCGCTTCCGAGCACACTTCTGAGCATAGCATGAAGGAGCAACTCGGGGAGGAGGAGAAAGAGAAGGTGAAAGTAAAGACAGATATCAAGGTGGTGGAGCTTGATGATCCCCTAAATAGGCCACTAAAAGTCATCCTTCCTAGCGAGACCACACCTTTGGAGGTTCCTCCTCATTCCTTGGATACCACATTGCTAGGAAGTAAAGGGTCCAGGAAAAGATGCTCGGATGAGGATACTTCGGGGAAGCTGAAAAGGGAGAGAAAAACGAAGAAGTAGCTGTCGAATCACTACATCTTGTTTAGCTTAAATAAGTTAGAACCATGTAGTTGCTCTCCTTTCCTTTCTTTTATCAACAGTCGTTGTAGATAAGCTTGGCCTTTCAACTTTCGGAGAAGTTGTAAGGAAATTTTTGAGAAGTAAATAAATTTTTGTTCCTTTGCATTTACAGACTCTCATCGCAGCATTTATAAATTAATCTATAATTGAAATCAAGGATTCATAAGTCAATTAAACTCCAATCCGCTTTTAAAGGACTTAAAGATTTTTGAATCGTTTATACTCTAATCCACACTCTGGGGACTTAGAGAGTACTCTAGTCCGCACTTTGGGGACTTAGAGATTTTTGAATCGTTTCTACTCTAGTCTGCGCTTTGGAAACTCAGAGTGCTCTAGTATGCTTTCTAGGACTTAGAGATTTTGAATCTTTTATACTCTAGTCCATGCTCTGAGGACTCAAAGTACTTTAGTCCACACTTTGGGGACTTAGAGATTTTGAATCGTTTATACTCTAGTCCATGCTTTGGGGACTCAGAGCACTCTAGTCTGCTCTCTGGGGACTTAGAGATTTGAATAGTTGATAATCTAGTTCATGCTCTGAGGACTCATAGTACTCTAGTCTACACTACGGGGGCTCGGAGATTTTGAATCGTTTATACTCTAGTCCGCGCTCTAGGGACTTAGAGTACTCTAGTCTGCACTCTGTGGACTTAGAGATTTCGAATCTTTTATACTCTAGTCCGCGCTCTGGGGACTCAGAGTACTCTAGTCCGCACTCTAGAGACTTAGAGATTTTGAATCATTTATACTATGGGGATTTAGAGTATGCTAGTCCGCACCCTAGGGACTTAGAGAATTTGAATCATTTATACTCTAGTCCGTGCTCTAGGGACTCAGAGTACTCTAGTCCGTGCTCTGAGGACTAAGAGATTTTAAATCATTTATACTCTAGTTCGTACTTTGGGGACTCAGAGTACTCTAGTCCGCACTTTAGGGACTTACAGATATTTGAATACATAGCTGGCCGACTTTTAGTTTTGTGTGTGTGTTCATACGCCATACAGATTAATGCAAATTAACTTTGTCATAAAATTATAAAACACGGAACACCAACAGTTCACAAAAAATAGCTTCAAGCTTTTATTGATTATAGAAAATAGGGACAAACTGAATCGTCTTATTATATGCCGGAAACAAAGAACAATAAAAGAAACATGTGCCATATACAATTGCTACTAAAACGCGAAAGAAATGAACTAATTATAATAACGGTGTAAACGCTTGTTGTTCCAAGCTCGAGGGACTGTCACGCCATTAACAGTTGCTAGCTTGAAGGTTCCTTCTCCAAGCCTCCGTTTGATGATGTAGGGACCTTCCTATGTGGGATTCATATGTAATGGGACTGGAAAAACTCACTTCAAAACAAGGTCGCCAACATCAAAAGCTCTAGGTCGAACTTTTTCATTATAATATTGAGCAACTCGTGCCGTTGTGCGACCACCCTTAAATCTGCTTCTTCGCACTTCTCGTCGACAAAGTCCAATGAATCCAGTAAAAGATCTTGATTTTTTCTAGGGTCATAATAAGCCACCCGGTGGGAAAGAACTTCAACTTCCATGGTATAACTTTTTCGTTGTCGCATGCCAATGCAAAAGGAGTATGACCAGTCACGGACTTATGGATGGTTCTGTATGCCTAGAGCGTCGTTGGAAGCTTATCCACCCACTTGCCTCTGGCCTTCTCCATACGTTTTTTCAGGATGGATTTGATTATCTTATTTACAGCTTTGACTTGCCTATTTTCTTTAGGGTGAGTGACTGCAGCAAACCTTTACTCAATGCAATACGTTCGAAAAGAACTCTTTGAATTCCCCACTCTCATTGAGTTCCATTATCAGTAATGATAGTTAGCGGGAGACTAAAGCGGCATATAATTTCTGCACAACAAAATTAAGACCTTTTTGGTGGCGATCGTACCTAGTGGCTCCGCTTCTGCCCATTTAGTGAAGAATCGACCATGATAATTACATACTTTGCACCACCCTTGGAGATCGGGCAAGGATCCGATAATATCGATCCCCCATATCGCAAACGGCCATGGACTAACTATTGTATGAGCTTCATCGATGGCGCTCTCGGAATCTTCATGTACTTCTGACATTTATCGCATCTCCTTACATAGTCTACGGTGTCCCGATTCAAAGTCGGCCAATAGTATCCATAGCGGAGTATCATTTTAGCTAGCGTCTGCCCCCCAGCAAGGTCACTACATTCTCCTTCATGGACTTCTCTTAAAACTCATTTTATCTCATCGTGGGCAATGCACCTAAGAAAGGGAATGGAAATTCTTTTATGATACATCACTCCATCCTGCATAACATACCGTGAAGCCTTGCGAATGACTTGCCGTCTCTCGTTCCTTCTCTCGGGCAAGGTCCCGTGTAACAAGTATTTTCTGAACGGGGTCATCCACGACTCCCTTTCAGTTTCTGTTTTCGCTACAAAATCAAGTTCCATCTCGCTTATGCTCGGGGCACGTAAAATTTCAATGGGAACCAAGCCCATCTGTTGTGCTTCGCCAGTGCTTGTGAATTTTGCCAAGGAATCAGCTTCCCCATTTTGTTTGTGTAGAATGTGCGAAATATTGTAGTATTCGAGGTCCGCCAATAATTCTTGAACCCGAGTGAGGTATGGGGCAAGCCTTTGTCCCTATGCCTAATTGTCTCCCCGGACTAGGTATACCACCAACTATGAGTCACAAATGATTTCAACCGATTTCACTCCAAGTTCTTTGGCAAGCTTCAAACCCACGATCAACGCTTCATACTCGGATTCGTTGTTCATAGCGGGGAAATTAAGTTTCAAAGCATAAAAAATCGATCGGTTCTCGGGAGTTACAGGAACAACACCAGCCCTAGAAAAATGGTCGTTGGATGCCCCGTCAGTATATAGCTTCCATCGAACAGTGGGAATCACATCATTTCCATCTATTTCATCCGACATAGTGAACTCTGCAATGAAATCGCTAGCACTTGTCCTTGGATAGTCCTCTGAGGTAGGTAAGTAGTGTCGAACTGACTTAGCTTAATGTTCCATTTGAGTAACCTTCCAGAAGTCTTTGGTCGTTGGAGCACCTGCCGTAAAGGTTGATCGGTATAGATACTGATTGGATGTGCATAGAAATACAGGCGGAGTTTGCGTGATGCAATCAACAAGTAGTAAGCCATCTTCTCGATCTAGGGATAATTTCTCTCTGCCCTCGTTAAGCGCTTACTAATACACGATCTTTTGGATTTGGTCCTCCTCACGGATCAAAGTTGTGCTGATGGCATGCTGGGATACGACTAAGTAAACATACAACTCCTCATGATCTATTGGCTTTGACAGAATAGAGGGCCTCTCTAAGTGTTTTACCAGAGCTTGGAACGCGTCTTCACAATCCGGTGTATATTCAAAATTCTTTTTCCCTTTCCTTATCACATCAAAGAAAGGAATACTCTTGTCGGTTGCTCTGGATATAAATCGACTCACGCGGCGACTTTCCCGTTCAGGCTTTGCACTTGCTTTATAGTTCTGGTGCGTGTACATCTTGGATAGCTTGAATCTTTTCTGGTTTACTTCGATTCCTCACGCATAAACAATGAAGCCCAAAAACTTTCCCGATGCAACACCAAAGGAGCATTTCAATGGATTGATTTTCATTCCATAAAATCTTAGTATATCAAACATCTCCGCGAAGTCTCGAATGTGGTCGTTTGCCGTGACTTCACGAGCATATCATGCATATAGACTTCCATGGTTCTACCAATCTGGTCTTTAGACATCCGATTCACCAAACGCTGATAAGTTTCCCCTACATTCTTTAACCCAAAAGGCATCACTACATAAGAGTACAATCCAACATCTGTGATGAAACTGGTATGCTCCTGATCCAGAATGTGCATCGGGACTTGATTGTATCCCAAATATGCATCCATGAATGACAAAAACTCATGCTCTGTTTTTGAGTCGACCAGCTGATCGATTCTGGGCAATGGAAAGCTATCCTTAGGACACGCCTTGTTCGGGTCCGAGTAATCAACACAGGTCCTCCACTTTTCGTTTGCCTTCCTCACCAATACGGGATTGGATATCCATTCAGGATAGAGGGCGTCGCAGATGAACCCATTGGCTTTGAGTTTATCCACCTCCTCTTTGAGAGCAGTAGACCTCTCCGGGTCCATGCCTCTCCTCTTCATCTTCACTGGGACATATTTTAGGTCAACTTTCAATATATGACTCCCGATAGCGAGAGAAATTCCACACATATCAGAATGGGTCCAAATGAAAATGTCAAGATTTGCTCGGAGGAAATCAGTAAGATCCCTCATCATCGAAGGGTTAACTGTGATCCTATCTTCAGTACCCGTGATGGGTCCTTATGGATGATTGGAATGTCAATCATCAATTCAATCGATGCCTCCTTGGCCTCCTTGGGTTCTTCATCATCATCTCTCGATCTATGTCTTTATAGATCCAACTGTGTTGCCCAAGCCGAGGCTCAGGGGCTACTTGTCAATTTTCAATAACATGGATGTGGATGGATTTGTCCACACCCTTTCCCTTATCTCTTCACTGGGCTTCTCTCAGCTTAGCCACATAACAAGCACAACCAGTCGCTTGATCACCATGCACTACACCAACTCCATTGTCTGTCGGAAATTTCAAGGTTAAACACCATAGGGCCAAAGCTGCCCTAAACTCCGCTAGGGCCGGTTGGCCCAAAAAAACATTATACATGGAATCAACATCAAAAATAATGAACGGTAGGATCCGTATTCCGCTACGTTCACCCTCTCCTAGCTCAACTGGTAATTCGACAAAGCATACTGCATCAGTAGCTGTACCATTAAAGCCATGAATGCGGGCTTTAGATGGTTTCAAATCCTTTTCCTTCATCTTCATTTGATCACACGCCTTCTTTAAGATTATATCAACAGAACTACGATAATCAATTAATATTCTCCTCACGAGTGCTGGTCCGACCAGAGCTGAGATAACCATTGGTTCAATAGTTGGAGCCTCTACTTAATCGGCATCCCAACTCCTAAACACTATGTCATCTGTCATCATTCGCTACTGCTTTCCTAGAATCCAATCTTCTGTATTTGAGCAGTATCGAAGTCTGCATGCTTCAAGGAACTAGCATAGCGCTCCATTTCTTACCAACTCTTGTCTGCCGAATGAGGCCCCCTGATTATTATGTTTATGACCAGTCTTCCTCCGGTCCGAGCGGCCTCCTTGGGTCGGTGCGAAGCTTGCCTATGATTTGGGTCAGATGCTTCATGTCCGCCTTCATGCAGATTCTTCACAAATTGCTGCAACTTCTTTTGGTGAATCAGCTTTTCCATAGCATCGTGGAGGTGCATGCATTCTTCATTATTGTGCCCATAGGTCTCATGAAACCGATAATACTTCCCGGTCTGCTTTTGTTCCTCGGTCGATTCCTTTGGATGCGGTTTTTAGTACTGAAAGGTAATACAAGTTGATAGGTAAATATTCTCCAAAGATGTATACATGAGCGTATATTCATTACAAATTGGGATCCTTGATTTCCACTTTCCTGCTTCCCTCTTCCGTCTGGAATTTCTTCCTCCAGCTCCTTTTGATTGCTCCGGCTTATTTTGAACATTGACTTGGATCTTGAGCTCTCGCCAGATTGCTTCACCGCGATGTTGCTTTTCACCATTTCCTTACCAGGTCCTAGAGCACTGCTCCTCCTTGACCACCTGGCCTCTTCCTTCCTCATGAATTGATTTTCCTTCGAATACAAGAATTCAGGATGGTCGGTGGTTTTTCTGCTAACCAGTCGCTAAATTAAGAGTCTGGATCCACTCCTCGCATCACAGCCATAAGGATGGCATAGTCATTTGGATTTCTGACTTCCGTAGCAGCAACGTGATATCTCTACAAGTAATCCTTCAATGACTCGCCCGAAGCCTGGAGCAAATTGGATAGCGACATCACATCCTTCGGGCGAGTGGCATGGATCCTAGACCTCTCCACGAACTTCGTCGCTAACTTATCAAACCTAGAGATCGACCACGGAGGAAGTCTTGTGAACCACATGGTAGCGATTCCGGATAGGGTTATTAGGAAGCAACTGCATTTGTTCGCATCATTAGCCCTAGCCGAGTCCATCATCTAGTCATATCTCATTATAAGTTGTCAGGGATCGGTCTTCCCTTCATAAGCAGAATAGTAGGCATGCTGAACATCCGAGGGTACTTAGCTTATAGGAAGTTATCTGTAAATGGAATATGACTCCTTGATATTCCCCAATCATTATTGGTTAAGCCTTGATTCTTACTCATCAATTGCCTGACCACAGTTGATAAATCCGAAGTCTGAATGGGAGGTGCCAAGTCGTTATCTGTTCTACGTGGCTACTCGTGTTGGCCAATCCTCGATCGGCGATTATCTAGGTATGCATCCTAAGGACCCGCTTTACGACCATCCTGATGGGGTAGTTGAATAGCTCTCATGCATGCTCTAGATCCTAAGTTTCCCACTTCAGGTTGGACACGACTCCCCAGGTGTAGTTGAGGAGCCACGGTTCTAGTCAAGGAAACTAGATCATTTTTGTTGGTTCATCCTTGGTGACTTATCACCAATTGCTCTGTCGCTCTAGTTTGTGCCATTTTAATCCTGCGGCGTCTACTCTTGGGGTGTTCATCTAACGTGGTGGAGCTATCGGATGATGAGTAGAAAGCAGGGCTTCCTCCAGCGTTCTGATGCTGCTGTTTAGAAATGTGGGTCATCAGGTTGGCGTTTGCTTGAATCTACTCGTTAAGCTGCCTCCTACTTTCGAGAAGCTCCCTCATCAGCTCATTAAACTCTACCCTAGAGATAGCTTCTCTGTGGTTTGGGATGGTGGTGGGTTCTGCACCTATGTTAGCTTGCTGATTGCTGGGTCCTACCTATTGGACACTATCGGTCTCATTAGCATCAGCGTTTTGGGAGGTGGATCTGGCACATGGTCTTGACATCTTAGAGTTGTCTGTAAGAATTTTGAGTAGAATCTGTGAACTCTTAAGAAACAACTTGGATCTTCTTTAGGGGATTTCCTCAATCCAGTAGCAACAAAGTGATCCTAACGGCCTGAGAATGAACTCCCTCAATGAAAGCACCAAAATGTTAGCACCAGAATTGGTCACTAACACTCGAGAATAGATTTGCGTAGAGAGATTAATGAAGATAGTAAATTAAAATAGAGGAATATCACAGTAAAATGCAATGACAACAACAGAAAACAAGAACACCAGAGTTATAGTGGTTCGGCGTAATTGCTTACATCCACTTTGAATGTAATCTTTATTGCTTTTTCAAATAAGAATATAGATACAATCCATAAACAAACGGCTCGAATACAAGTTTGAGTAAGAAGGAAGTGAGTACAAAAAATGACAGATTCTATTTGAAGTTCTCGAAAAAAGGTCCCTTCAACTGGACCCCTACCCCTCTATTTATAGATGGTGATAGGCTGGTTCTTCTGTCCAGGCCCATAGCTCAGCCCATAGCTAATAGGTTGTGTATACCAAACCCAGCACGCCGACCCACTATCACTGACCCACTCACATCGACCCTAGATTCCCTAGATGATGACTCGGGATAAATCTTACTCGTGCCTGAAGCAACCTGGCCTTTACCTCGAAGTAACTCGTTCCTCTGCTCATGCCGACCCAATCCTCCACTTCCAACTTCTAGTTACTTTGACCAATCCCATATGGTTGAACCAGTAAAGGCTGGCCCACCTGAACAATCCCTCTGAGGCCGAACCACTAAGGGCCGAGCCACATGAACTATTTCTTCTAAGGCCAGAACAGCATCCACACCGAACCATCTAGGCCGACACAAAACGACCGAGCCACAAATGACGACCCACCTAAGAAGACCCTTCACAACTGAAGCACTTCGACCTACCTACCTTGACCGACCCAATCATGACCGATCCACTAAGGCCGACCCACACACGATCTTTCATAATAGTTATCCTACATCAACCGACAAACCTTCAAATAACGAACAACATATATAGGCTGACCCAAACAAGCTACACCGAACCTTTATACTTCCAATCCGGTCTCAGCTCGAGTCTCGTCTAGGCTAAACCATATCCTCTACAACTATCGCCTTGTATCCGGGCCAAGTAGCCGGGTAACAAAATACAAAAACTTTCAAAAACCAAAAAACAAAAACAAAAATCCATTCATAGTTGTATTGTTAATACATGTTTAATTTCTGCATTACAGTTTTTCTTATAATTTGTTAATAATAATGGTTAGAAATCGATAACCATTAATTGTATACTGATAATTTGTCCTCTTTCAATAATTTAATTTCTTGGTGTCTAGGCTGCGTCAGAGCAATAACCATTTATAAATATTACGGTGATTTGTAAATATTATAGTGGTTGTTTCCCTGAAGGTACTCAAACCTTCGGCTGCATTGGTATGGTGATTCGCGGAGCACCTATAAATCATGCCCATTACCTAGCTAAGAACTATCTTGTTAATCTAAGACAAAGTGTGACTATACAATTTTGGGTCAGGTGCTACTTAAGATAAATAATTCGTAATTAAACCCTTGCATTCATTTAGTTGCATTAGTTCATGCATATTTTTTAATAAAAATTTTAAAATCAAAAGCAAAAAAAATTGTAAATATTCCTTAACTTAGTTTTCAAAACCTTTTTTTAGAAAAACCAAAATCCAAAAAGAGAATATAAAATCTTTTCAATAATAAAAAAAATTGAAAATCTAAAAATCAAAACAAAAATCAAATATCCTTTTACTAAAAATAATTTTCTTTTGTTAAATAGTTTTCCTTTATGAAAAAACCCAAAAAAGAAAAAAATAATTTTTTGAAAATCTCTCAATTTCCTTACCCCTCAGAATTTTACTATAGTTGTGAAAAATAATATAATCCATATAATTTCATACCAAATTCTTGTGGATATTTTAACAACAACTATTGTACAAACAAATCAGATTTTACACCACAAAATTTTCAAAATAATGATCAATTCTCATCTCTTGAAATGAGAATAGAATCTTTACTTGAACTGGATACACTACAAAATCAAAGGATGAACGATTTGTGCAATTGCTCAGTCAAGGATTTCAAAATAATCGAAATTTGAATTCACTTCAAAATTCAAATTATTTTGATTATAACCCATGCCAATTCAATTTCGAACTCCAAAATGAACTTCAAACTCAAAATAGAAACGTGAACCACTTTTTTAATGAATTGGCAATGGGAATAGTTTCAATAATAGTGTGATTGGTAATTTTCGTTCCTAACAAATTCAAATTGAAAATTCTCAAATTAATAATCATGAATTTGATTTAGTTGAGCAAATGGAAAAAGATTATGAGGATTTGCTGTGTGAAACCTACAAAAAAATTTGTGAGAAACAAAATCAAATCCCAACTTGTGAAGAATCAAATAATAATCCACTATTTATGTAAATTTACTTTTTTTGTCCTCGACAAGTTAAAAGTGAAAATTTTCAAGTTAATAATTACAAATTTGACTTTGTTGAGCAATTAAATTAAATTAACAACGATCACACTGATTTATTACTTGAAACCTACAAAAAAATTCGTGTGCACTAAATGCAAATCACAGCATGTGACGAGTCAAGTGAGAATCCACCTTTTTACCAAAATCGATGATTTTCAAATAACAACTTTTGAAACTGAAAAATGACGATTTTAATGAAGTTGCTAAAAATACGGTAATTGAGTTGGATTTCAATTCTTTGAGGCGAGAAACTCAATCTAAGATTCGATCTTCCTTTTTTCCATTTTGAAATTTTGAATACAACAACTATGGATTTTGAATTTGACACATGTAATAAAGTTGTTGATAATTCAATAAAGGAAGACGAATTCAATGAACACGATTTCTTTGGACTTTTCGAAAATGAGTTGTTAAATTCTGAAAAGGAAGATTTAAATCACCATTTTAATTTTGAAATCAATAATTTTGAAAAAAAATTGTTGATAATGAGCTTAACTTTCAATTTGGTGAAAATAAACTTGAATTTCAACCAATTATTTTATCAACCCTAAAAATCATCGAAAATAAAACAACTCATTTGATTTTCGATAAAACAACATTCGTTTTTCCAATCAACATCCAACTTTGAAATCTTTCATGGTTTGGTTTTTCTTGCTTAAGCCGTGTCTCTCATACTTGACGAGACAAATGAATTGGTCTTTGAAAGACCATTTCACTTACTCTTTAATTGTATACTTTCTGATGTCTTGTAAATAATAATATTTTCATGTAAATACAGGTCATTTTTGTTTAAATTTTTCTCCTTTCATTCAGGTTAACAGTGGGGACATAGTCAAAACCAAGTGTGGGGTGAATCTCATCTTCATTTTCGATTGTTCATAGTTTATTTTTTGCATTTTCTTTCAAAAAACTCAAAAAAATATCAGAAACAAAAAAAAGTTTTTTAAGCATTTTTGGTTTACTTTTAAACAAACACTATAGATAAATATAGGATTTTGGTTATTAAATTGAAATTTTTGAAAATTTATTTGTCTTAGCAAAATTATAAATTAGGTTTGATTATAAGTGACTATGGTTTAACTAGTATATAGGAAGATTCATACTTGTTGTTTATGAAATATATCCTAATTGAAAATCTTTTTTTTAAAAAGGAGTCGATTTAAAAGAAAACAATATAACATTTTTTATCCTCTAAGTTAAGTGGTACTAAGATGATACTGTAACTCTTTCCAAAAAAAATTAAAAAAAAGAAAAATCTTGTTGTATATATGTATGTATTTTATTAACACCTACATTCTATGGGTGTACAGACTTGTGTGTACACTCGCATGCTCTGTACCTTTCTCACGTAAGCCCTAAAGGCAGTGCATGGTCGGTATATCTGGCCTCCGTTTACCTAAATTAGGTGTATTTATATAAAAATTCTTTTGTTAATAATGCCTACAATCTAGAGGTGTTCACACTCGCGTGATCACTCTCCATGCTTTGTATTCCCCTCACACAAGCCCGCAAGACAGTGCGTGAGTGGTATATCTGGACTCAGTTTACATGAGTTAGGCAAATGTAAATATTGTAAATATTAATCAAAAAATTTTAAAAAATAAGAGAGAGTAAGCAATTGAAATACTAGCACTACTTTTACTGATTTGATTTGACTTGTTATTGAAAAGAAAGGAAAATACCACTTTGATAAACTTTGATAATCAAATAAGGATCCATTTCATAGTTATACTTCGTTATCAACCGAAACAACGAGTTAAATTATAGTCTATTTGTTATGATAACTTGATTTTTGTTGCAAACTTTGACGAGTAAATGACTTAAATCTTCATGATAATGACTAAAACTTTTATTTAACTTATTTTTGTCGATTTAAAAGTAAATCCTTCATTTGTATATGTTTTCAAAAACTTGCATTCATCATTTTGTAAATAAAATTTTCAATTTGTAAATATTTTTATATCACATTTGGATTTTGTGGGTAGTAACCGCTGAAAACCCTCACGAGACAACACTCGTCTTACTTGGGACACCTAGAGGTTTAACGGTTTGTTGCATAAGCTCAATGCAATCATGCTCCCTACGAAAACGGATTTATTTTAGTTTTTCCTTTATTCGAGGACGAATAAAAAGATAAGTGTGGGGGTATTTGATGTGCATATTTTTACCACCATATTTATTCTATTTAAACTAAATAAATGATTATATTGGATATTTTAACTTGTTTAAACCTATTATCCCGTCTTTTGGCAAGGCCATGACACCAAGGACTTGACTGGAAACCAAAGATAATCTATCTCAAAGATCGGTTATACATAAGTTCACTTTGGAAAGCAACAAATTTGGTCCGAGTCCGGATCGAGCTACAATTAACGTGACACGACAAGCAAAGCTATGAAAGGCAACGTTTCAAATTTCGAGTCAATCAGAGTTCGTATGCTCAAGTTATGGATCGATCAAGATTCACATAGAAGATGTCATTTTGTATCCATCACTTGTGTGTCCATCCCCTTCGTATCCATCATCCATCAACGGGTACCTATTTCATATCGATCTCTCTCCATCCATTTCGCATCGATCAATCAAGCATTGATATGAAATTTGCAACCAACAATCTATACGAAGGAACCAACAGCCAACATCGCTACGAAGCGGCCTCCAACCATCAATATGAAGTAGCATGCGAGCATCGATACGAATAGAGCCACACTTGATCAATACACACAAGAGGGATATAAATAACGATCGATACGAAGGTATCGATATGCACAGTTCAGCAAGCCTACAAATCCAACCTTGGATCGATCATAACTCAAAATCTACAAGTCCAAATGCTACCAAATTTTCATAGGAGCTTGCTTACCACCTCAACAATGTCTCTGATTGATCTCAGCCCAAAAAGACCTTATCTTGATCGATACAAATGGTACGTGTATCAATTATGGATCGATCCTAAACGACCATGGATCGATCTGGTGGGGCCACCCTATTCCGAGATATAAGCCAGATATTTTCAGCCTACGCCTACAAATAGCAGTCCAATTCCAATAACAAAGGGCTTTCTAGACACGGCTTGTTGAACTAAACTTCGTTGTTATTCCATCATTATTTTTTAATGGATCCCTGCTAATTCAAACTCCTGATTAATTAGAATCAAATGGAAGATGAATAAAAATATAAAATGGGCGTAGGCCATGATTGCCAAACAACTATAAAAATCCAATGTGTTCATTTACTTTCTCTGCTATATTTTTAATTTCATTCATTGTTTCAATCTCCATGAGATTTCGAGGGTTTGTGACCATTTTTGTTACAAACAAAACCAAAATTCAAATCATTTTCAAATTGTCCTATATTCATCTTTATATAGGAGAAAAATGGTCATTTTTGTGCATATATTAATTTGAGAAAATTTAATTGGAAAATTCTATAATATTTTGTAGGAATTTGACTTCAAATACAAGTGGTTTCATGAAGATATATGCATACACAAAGAATATACAAAGGAATGAAGATGGAAATAATCCGAAGTCGTGATCATGGAGGTCCCCACCTACCTTAATGTACAAATTAGAGCTAATGCACATGCTAAAAGACCATTAAAGCTTCATGCACATTTAAACGAGAATTATCCATGCTAATGGTTACTTGGCCACCACACTTCCTAGAGGGCGTAGTTTGGGTAGTTTCCAAAAAAGTGAATTAGGGTTTCTAGCTTGTATAAATACCCCTTATGTTTCATGCAACCCTCCTCTATTCTTTTAGGCTGTCTTCTCTCTTAGACTCTCTTTCCCTAAGTTTAGTTTAGGACCAAAAATAAAATAAGAGCTCTCTTTCTTTTCATGGCTATTTAGCAATTTATTTTATGTAATTTTTTTATGCAATTTAATGCTTGCATTTTTTACATGCTTTTTCCTTTCATGTTAGTATTGTAAATTTATCTTTCATGCAAGTAGATTAGCATTTATTTATTGTTTATTGGTTCTCTTTTTCATTAGCTCTCTTTTTCCTCTTCTATTTATTCTATGTTGCATGCTACAATTGTTGATATGATAACAAAAATGAGGGGCTAAACCCTCTCAATTTAGGGCTAATGAAGCTCTCTAATTATGTAGCTTCAAAATAATTTGATAATTAATGCTCTCTTTTTGTGCTTCATGGAAAGTCGATGTTTATGTAATTTTGTGTTTAGTATTGAGTTTGATAGCTTATGTTGTTGAAAACAAATAGGTTATGCTTAGCCATATGGATCACAAATTTCCTCTTTGTTTAAATATGATTATGGTAATGTAGTGAAATTAAATCAAAATTTGATGGTCTATATTTCTAATCAATACTTAATATACCATGCCTAATATGGATTTCAATTTCAACTTGTCATTTTTCATGAGAATTATTAAGTGGTTTAGGAGTGTGTTATAGTTTGATGGCTTATGTTGATCTAATAATAGCATAAATATGTCATACTTTTGATACACACATCAATTAAACTCACTAATGACCAAAAGTGAGGTCACAATTTCATCTTTTGTTGAACTATGTGATCTAGAGAGTGGAATTATCTCTAAATTGTCAATTTATTCTCATAGTCTTCATTCACTTTTGTAGTTGATAGTTTTTGCAATTTTTAGTAGTTAACAACATTCTCTCGACTTTGGTATAATTTTATTGAATAGGAATTTAAAATCAAACAAGTCCTTGCGGATCGACCCGTACTCGCCACGTACTACAATTGTACGTCGTGCGCTCGCGGTTATTTTTATTATAAATTTTATCGGCCGCTTTCTAATTCGATAGGAAATTGGTCGGTGAGCATTAATCGGATACATATTGATGTAAAAGCTAATTGGATGTCAAACCTAATCCGGTACTAAAGGAAACCAATCTATACCCGAGATGAAGGAGCAATGTAGCAAGATAAGGAGGAAACTTTGTCCATAATCTAAATCAGTTAACTCCTCTTCTTTAAATGGCTACCGTGGATATCAGCACCATAAGGCTACTCTGAAAAGGAAAGCTTCGACATATGTGCAAGCCCCATAAAATGAAGGATAGGGAACACCCGACCCTTATCAATAGAGAACTTTGATTAAATTGAAACATTTGCATTAGACTTCCTACTCAGAAGGGATGGATCGAAGTCAGTAGCGAGCATATGACTCTGCTTCACTTATCAATGATATTTAATCTGATCTCTTTTGGTTTCTTTCTATTTTAATTTCATTTATATTGCGAAATATGACCAACTTGAATTAAGCTACATGTGAATGCTGCAGGTAATCGAGTACTCAAGGTTAGGTGCCAAACAACTTTCACGCACTATGATCAGGTCATTGAGGTATCATCATGACGAGCATGATTCAACTACTCATCAGCTACTATATGCCCCTGACTAGGGGGGGTAAGGAATCAAAGCAGAAGAGACCGACAAGAGCGGGACTCCAGTACAAAGTGGATGTATCCGACCATCCACTCATCCGCCTATGCAATTTAATTGGAGATCTGAGAAAGACTAGGAGTGATATGTCCCAAAAATGCACTCTCCATCTCGTACTTCAAGCTTGCTAAAATACATATGCTTCTTCTGATGTCCAGTAAAATCATAACCACGCCAAGGGTAGACGTGACGTGACCGTCCGTGCATCCAATCCTACATTAGACACTAGGGATTATTTGAGAACACACGTTTAAAGTAGATATGATATGACCATTCACTCTCTAGCTTGCGTATATGATTCGGCAAAACAATCATGCCTTAAACTGACTTCGTTAGGGCCCAAGCCTTAATTTAAAGTCATCAAGGACTGACTACCTACACGCTAACCATCATGAGAAATTATTTCAACTCTCTTCCTTAACTCGATCGGAAGAGCACAAAGCACAAATTGGATGTGACTCGACCATCTGCTCTCCAACTCTTGCCCCTAACTTAAGGGAAAATACAAAACTCAAAGTGGATGTAGTTCAACCATCCTCTCCTCTGCTCGAGCCCAAAGCTTGCTAGAACACTAATCTTACTCCTTAGGCTTGGCAGAAGCGAAATCCAAATGAACAAGGACTTGATTCGACCATCCATCAACTAAATCTCATCCTTCATTGAGGGTGGATAAGTGAAAGTGATCGAGATCCGACCGATCACTCGCTAAGTGAAACCCAAGCTTGGGGGCCAACATATTTGAATCCTCTAACAAACTTTAGTTCCCATAGTGCGAGCTAGAGTACAAACTTAAAATCCAAAACATGAGCTCGAGGAGGATGGATCCGTCCATCCACGACGTCATATCCATTTCTACAAACCCAAGGAGGATGGATTCGTCCATCCACGACCTCATCTCCATTTTTACAAACTCGAGAAGGATAGATCCGTGCATCCACGACCTCGTCTCCATTTTAAAAAACTCGAGGAGGATGGATCCATCCATCCTAGACCTTGTCTCCTTTTTCACAAACTCGAGGGGGATGGACCCATCCATCTATGACTTTGCTTTTCTACTCAAGGTGTATGTGATACGACCGTCCATGTACCTGATCAAATTCTCATTCCCAGAGTGTGCATGAAATCCTATATCCTAAACAGTTGTGACTGACCATCTGTCGGCCAACTCCAGATTCATAGAGTGTGAAATGGAGTATAAACATAATCGGGTGTACCTGACCACCCACCGACTCACCTTGTCCCGAGAGCACGGACTGGAGCCCAAATGCCAAAGGGGTGTGACCGACCACCCATCAACTAACTCTAAGTCCCTGGAGTGCGGACTAGAGTATAAACACCAAATGAGTGTGAACGACCACTCGTCAACTAACTCTAAGTCCCCAGAGTGCAGACTGGAGTATAAACACCAACTGGGTGTGACTGAACACACATCAACTAACTCTAAGTCTTCAGAGTGTGGATTGGAGTATAAACACCAAATAGGTGTGACTAACCACCCACCAGCTACTCTAATCCCGAGAGCACAGACTAAAGTATAAACACCAAATGAGTGTGACTAATCACCCATCAACCAACTCCAGTCCTCAAAGCATGGATTGGAATATAAATACCTGAAGGGATGCAATTCTATAGTCCGTCTATCGACTCTGATTCCTCAGCAAGTTCTGTGGTACAAATTGTGGATGTGGTTCGACTGTCTGCTTTCCAACTCTTCCCCTGATTGGAGAGCATACTAATCATGCAAAATCAGATGCGATCCGTCCATCCATCACTAATCGGGCGTGACACAACCGTCCATGCATCAACTCTTGTCCTTGACACGGGACCCATAACATAAATCTAGAGGGATACACTCCAACCTACAAGACAAAATTTCTTCCTAGATTCAACAAGGAGATGCAGATTCGCAACACAGGTGTAGCTGGATGTCTTATTCTGAGTGGATGTGACTACCTATCCAACCGCAAATGAACGTAACATGACCATTCATCCACTAACTCTCGCTTATGATCCGATAGGTTATGCGTGCAATGTGTACGGATGTGATCCAACCACCTGCCAATCAATTCCTTTCTACAATTCAGTGGGAGAAACATCAAATTAAAGTTGTTGTAATGCGACCGACCACATTTTGACTTTTTTCATTGACTATAGGCAGAGGAATTGACAAGGAAAATGCGATCTGATCAGTTTCTGCAAAAACTCTTAGTCCCCGGAGTGTGGACAGGGATATAAACATCAAATAGGTGTGATTAATGGCCCTTCAACTGACTCTGATCCCCAGAGTGCGACTACAAGCATAGATAAACGAATGAATGTGACTCGACTATTCATTCACCAACTTTGACCTAAACTTGATAGGAGGAGTATAATCTCACTACAGATGCAAATAGACCGTCCACAAACTGACTTTGCTACCCCAAAACTAGGGGCAGAAGTACAAATCATGGAAAGAAGAGAAAGGCGACTCGCTACATCTCTAGCTTAGCATCCTTTACAACTTAAGGCAACGACTACAAGGAGGCCTTAATGCCAACCAATCAGAATGATGTTCGTAGTTACGAGCAACCAATTATATCGTACCGCCGGATCGACGGGCAATATCGATCTGGACCTTTCACACCATACCTTTGATCGACACACAATGTGACTCAAGCTTATTATATTATGTCTCTAAATCATTGTGGTCAATATCGATCCTCATCGACTACAAATCAATGTGACTCAAATGTCCATCGAATACCTTTGACCGCCAGAGAATGGATAGAAGAATAAATCACAAATAGGTGTGACTTGACCATTCATCCTACGTCATCTTCCTTCGATCCGTCACGAAGAGCATGAGACTAGATGAGCATGACGTGACTGTATTTGAGCTAACTTTATCCCTAGATTTGATGGGAGAACGTAAATCGAAATGGACATGATTGATCGCCCAACTCCATAAGAATGCAACGCAACCGTTCATTTTTGGACTCTTACCATGATCCGACTAAAAGAGTAATTCAAAACAAGTGCAACCTAAACATCTACACATCGATTCTTGCCCTGGATTTGACAAGGGAAGCATCAATCCTGGATTGGATCTGACTCGACGATCCCCCTTCAGTTTCTTCCTATGGCGATTTAGCCGCGAAGTGAATGTCATTGACCGTCCAGAACTTGGCTTGTGTCTGAATGTCGACGAAGCAACAAAATATTCTACCTAGAGGGAAAAACTAGAACATAATGTAGGATAGGCACGACTCAGCCTTCCATCAGTTAACTCGATCCCATGGTTCAATAGGATAGAATACGAAATTGAAGCGGACATGATCTACCTTGCCACTTATCAAGATATTCCCAGACTGGGGGTACATACGAGAAATAAGATGAATGTGGTTTGATCGTTCATCAAACAACTCTAGCTCTTACAGCTTGGACTACATTATAAACACAGCATGGGCCAGACTCGACCATTCGCATAATACGTCCATCAACCTAAGTAAAGGGCATGAGTGTGATCATCCAAAGGCTAGATACGGATACTCGATCCTATCACTCACGCCTAATATTTGTAACAACTTGAGGTTAAAACCGAAAGGATGCTTGGAGATAGAATTATCGAATAGAATCTTGGACTTATAGACAACCGATCATCATTCCGACTCTTACACCAAGCAATGGATTGCTAGTACATTGAATGGAAAGTGCATCACTCGGAAACACAAGTTGATTCAAACTCATATCTAGAGCTAGATATACAGCAGCACATGATACAAGGTTAAACTTTACCGAGCCTTTGATTCAACATGCCTATAAGGATGATCATTAACCACTGCAAATAAGCACGTGAAGCACCTACAACCCATCACGAGTATTGAAGATCACATCACAACTCAACGCAATTACGATGAAAGAGTTAACTGCTTTGCTCCTAGTGAATCTTGATGTGTTCACTTGAACTCAATCTCATGTATATGTATGGACTCTCGCGTGCCATTGAGAACCCTGCATTAAATGTCGACCCGGGGCATGTCTCGGTGAATAAAAATGGTACAATGTGGATTCAGAAAGAGTTGCTTTACTTAAAGAGGAGGCGAATCAACTCAAAATCAATGGGTTTATCCACGATGCCCTCTACCCACAATGAGTATCCAATCCTTTACTTATGAGAAAAATAAATGGAGAATGGCGGACGTACGTCGACTACTCAGATTTGCATGCGGCATGACACAACCCAACTTTCCACTTCTAAGGATCAACCAACCGGTGGACTCGACCATCAGACATGAATTTCTCACTTCCATGGACGTAAACTCTAGATACAATCAAATACTGAAGCATGCCCCAGACCAGGAATACAACAGTTTCTTTACTGGCCTGGGCCTACAGTGCTATGTTGCAATCCTTAGATTCAAATTTAATAACACTGGTGCTACTTATTAGAGGACGGTTAACAGATCGTTCAAAATCAGATTAGCCCATCGATGAAAGTATATGTGATTAATATGCTCGTGAAATCTCGACTATCAAATGACCATATCGATGACTTGGCAGAGATATTCAGTGCTCTCTAAAAAATGTAGAATGAAACTCGATCCTTTGAAATGCTCTTTCAGCGTTGCAGTAGAAAAATTCTTGAGTTTCATCATTCAATTCTCATGGAGTTGCGGCTAATTTTCTAAAAAAAATTGATAACTAGATACATCCATGTACTGAGGACAGCCAAGTAGGTACAGAGCCTAAGTCGGAAAATTGCCATTCTAAGCTGATTCAACTCTAGGGCCATCTAAGGTGTATTCTCTTCTTTAACCTGACCAAAAGAGGGAAGAGAACTTTTGAATGGGATAACAACTGCATTTATGCAATTCCAGCTCCGATAGATCACTTAGAGAAACCTCCCATTTTACCCGAGTCGTTGGATCGTGAAGTTACATCAATTGGGCCGTGTCAACACATGCCACACGCATTACAATGCTATATGAAGAGAAATGAATCCAAAGATTAGTATATAATGAAAGCCAGCTATTGGTAGGCTCACCTCGTTAGGTCTATATCGACCAATCATCTCGATAGGTCCTATAGCAACCTTAAATGTTTAGAAGATTACTCAATTGGAATATCAAGCTAAGCCAATTTGATATCACTTATTTCCCTCGAAGAGCTATCCATGGTCAATCATTAGCATACTTCGTATCTGAGTTCACTACATTAGATGACTATTCGAAGAATAGTGGAGAACCGTCCAACGATGGAGAATGTACAAAGGTGGAACTTCCAATAATCGGGTTTCTAGCATGGAAGCTACCAGAGTAACAATCGATCTGCTACACACTGAAACTCAACTTCCCTACAACAAATAACGAAGCTAAGTATAAAGCCTTGGTCGCCACGCTTAAACTTGCAAGAAAACTAGGAATGGAAACTTTACATATCTTATGCGATTTTTGGTTAGTGGTATGCCAAGTCAAGGAAAATTATCTGACTAGGGGGCAACATCTTGCTCCTTCTCTTAGCTGCATCCAAGAGCTACAAGCCAACTTCAGATGAATATCAACTAGATCATAGAGATGGAGCCAAAAAAAGAGTCATGGATGACTCCTATCAAAGATTATCTACAACAAGGAACCTTCTTGAACATGGGAATGAGAAATGGAATGTCCTCCGTAAAATTGTCCCATGAGTTAACTCTTGTAAATTTCATATCCATCGGTACGAAGCACACTTTATGTAAATCCATCTCATATCGATAACCATCGATACGAAGTCTACCATAATGCATGCCAGATCGATCTAGGAGAGGATCGACATAAAGGAATGAATCAAAACAACCATCATCATTGTTACAAGTCGAATTTCACATCGATCTAGGCAAGGATCGATACAAAACTCGACTCAATCAAAAACAAGAGAACTTGATAACGACCCATAAACGTGCAAACGTGAACGGGAGTCAGGTTAACATATGTCCATGTATAACGAACTAACATTCGATTTTCAAAGTTAACAGGAGCTAAATGCTTACTCGGTGATGATCAAAACAATGAGCAACAAATCAATAGCGCTCAACACTCAGTTACAACAAAACACTACATGATCATTGATGGTCAATAGTTCAACACCTACAACACTGAAGATCAATTAAAGTTTACATCTTTTGACAAAAGGACAACAACTACTCGGCAAATTGGATAGAACTTTTTCAGAATGAAGATCGTAGCTATTAAAAGCATGTCGTGTTCACACAAGATGTACTTTAAGGGGAAAATGTTACCCTGTCTTTTAGCAAGGCCGCGACACCAAGGACTTGACTAGAAACCAAGGATAATCTATCTCGAAGATCGGTTATACATAGTTTCACTATGGATACCGGCAAATTTGGTCCGACTCCGGATCGATCTACAATTAACATGACATGACAAGAAAAGCCATGAAAGCCAAAGTTTCAAATTTCAGGTCAATCAGAGTTCATATTCTCAAGTTATGGATCGATCAAGATTCACATAGGAGACGTCATTTCGTATCCATCACTTGCGTATCCAGCCCCTTCATATCCATCATCCATCAGCGGGTGCCCATTTCGTATCGATCTCCTTCCATCCATTTCGTATCGATCAATCAAGCATCGATATGAAATTTGTAGCCAACAACTATACGAAGGAACCAATAGCCAACATCGATACGAAGCGGCCTCTAACCATCGATACGAACTAGCATGCGAGCATCGATACGAACAGAGCCACACTTGATCAAGACGCACAAGAGCGATACGAACAACGATGGATACGAAGATATCGATACAAAGTTCAGCCACCCAACAAATCCAACCTTGGATCTATCATAACTCAATATTTACAAGTCCAAATGCTAAAAAAAAAAATTTCACAGGATCTTGCTTACCACTTCAGCAATGTCACTGATCGATCTCAGCTCAAAAAGACCTCATCTTGATCGATACTCCCAAACGACCATGGATCGTTCTGGTTGGCCGACCCACATGAGAGGAGTATTCCGAGATATGAGCCAGATATTTTCAGCCTACGCCTATAAATAGCACTCCAATGCCAATAGAAAAAGGGATTTTCGGACACGACTCGTTGTACTGAACTTCATTGTTATTCCATCATTCTTGTATTAGTGGATCCTGCTGATTCAAACTCTCTTGTAATCAGAATCAAATAGAAGATGAATAAAAATATAAAGTAGACATGGGCCATGATTATCGAACCACTATAAAAATCATGTGTGTTCATTTACATTCTCTGCTATATTTTTTATTTCATTCATTGTTTCAATCTCCATGAGATTTCGAGGGTTTGTGACCATTTTTGTTACAAACAAAACCAAAATTCAAATCATTTTCAAATTGTCCTATATTCATCTTTATATAGGAGAAAAATGGTCATTTTTGTGCATATATTAATATGAGAAAATTTAATTGGAAATTTCTATAATATTTTAGAGGAATTTGACTTCAAATACAAGTGGTTTCATGAAGATATATGCATACACAAAGAAGATACAAAGGAATGAAGATGGAAATAATTCAAAATCATGACCATGGAGGATCCCACATACCCACCGCGCTTAATGTATAAATTAGAGCTAATGCATATGCTAAAAGGCCATTAAAACTTCATGCATATTTAAATGAGCATTATTCCATGCTAATGGTTACTTGGCCACCACACTTCCTAGAGAGGTAGTTTGGATAGTTTCCAAAAAAGTGAATTAGGGTTTCTAACTTGTATAAATACACCTTATGTTTCATGTAACCCTCCTCTCTTCTTTTAGGCTCTCTTCTCTCTTAGGCTCTCTTTCTCTAAGTTTAGTTTAGGTTCAAAAATAAAATGAGAGCTCTCTTTCTTTTCATGGCTACTTAGCCATTTCTTTTATGTAATTTTTTTATGCAATTTAATACTTGCTTTTTTTAAATGCTTTTCCTTTCATGTTAGTAGTGCAAATTTATCTTCCATGTAAATAGATTAGCTTTTATTTCTTGTTCATTAGTTCACTTTTTCATTAGCTCCCTTTTTCCTCTTATTTTTATTCTATGTTGAATGCTATAATTGTTGATATGATAACAAAATGAGAGGCTAAACCCCTTCAATTTAGGGGTAATGAAGCTCTCTAATTATATAGCTTCAACATAATTTGATAATTAATGCTCTCATTTTGTGCTTCATGAAAATTGGATGTTTATGTAATTTTGTGTTTAGTGTTGAGTTTGATAGCTTAAATTGTTCAAAATAAATAGGTTATGCTTAGTCATATGAATCACAAATTGCCTCTTCATCTAAATATAATTATGGCAATGAAGTGAAATTAAAATAAAATTTGATGGTTTATATTTCTAATTAATACTTAACAGGCCATGCTTAAAATAGATTTCATTTTCAACTTGTTATCATTTTTCATGAGAATTAATAAGTGGTTTAAGGGGTGTGTTATTGTTTGATGGCTTATGTTAATCTAATTAATAGCACAAATATACCATACATATGATAAACACATCAATTAAACTCACTAATGACCAAAAACGAGAGATCATAATTTCATATTTTGTTGAACTATGTGATCTAGAGAGTGGAACTATCTCTAAATTGTCATTTTATTCTCATAGTTTTCATTTACTTTGTAGTTGTTTGTTTTTGCAATTTTTAGTAGTTAACAACATTCTCTCGACTTTGGTATAATTTGATTGAATCAGAATTTGAAATCTAACAATTCCTTATGGATTGACCCGTACTAGATATGTACACTGTACTCTTGCTGTTGTTTTTATTATAAATTCGATCGGTCATTTTCTAACTCGGTAAAAAATTGGTCAACAAACACTAATCGGATACATATTGATGCAAAAGATTATTGGTTATCAAACCTAATCTGATACTAATGGAAACCAATCTATACCCGAGATATATTGTTTAACTGGGCATACATATGGATACAAAAGCTAACTGGATGCCAAACCTAATTGGGTACGTAGTGAAGCAAAAGCTAAACGAATGCCAAAATTAATCACAAAAGCTAATTGGATGCCAAACCTAAGCGGGTACCGATGGAAATCAATCTATACCCAAGATATATTGTTTAACCAAGCATACATATGGATGCAAAAGCTAACCGGATGAAACCTAATCGGGTACGTATTGATGTAAAATATAATCTGATGCCAAACCTAATCGGGTATTGATGGAAACCAATCTATGCCTGAGATATATTGTTTAACCAATCAAACATATGGATGTAGAAGCTAACCAGATGTCAAACCTAATTGGGTACATATTGATGCAAAACATAATTGGGTACTGATGGAGACCAATCTATACTAGAGTTATATTGTTTAACCGAGCACACATATAGATTCAAAAGCAAAACAGATGCTAAACCTAATCAGATATGTATTGATGCAAAGGCTAATCATATGTCAAACCTGATTTGGTATGTATTGATACAAAAGCTAATCGAATGCCAAATCTAATCGGGTACTGATGGAAACAATCTATAATCGAATTATATTATTTAACCGAGCACACATATAGATTCAAAAGCTAAATGGATGCTAAACCTAATCGGATACATATTGATGCAAAGGATAATCGAATGCCAAGCTTAATTGGTTACGTATTGATATAAAAGCCGATCGAATGCCAAATCTAATCGGTTACTGATGGAAACCAATCTATACTCGAGAGATATTGTATAACCATGCAAAAGCTAACCTAATGCCAAACCTAATCGGGTATGTACTGATGCAAAAGCTACTCAGATGCAAAACCTAATTGGGTACTAAAAAAAACCAATCTATACCTGAGATATATTGTTTAACTGGGCAAATATATAGATGCAAAAGCTAACAGGATGCCAAATCTAATCAGGCATGTATGATGCAAAAGCAAACCGGATAACAACGTAATCGGGTACATATTGATGCAGAAGCTAATCGAATGCCAAACCTAATCGAGTACTGATCGAAACCAGTTCATACTTGAGATTTTTTTAATCGATTATACATATAGATGCAAAAACTAACTAGATGTCAAACCTAATCAGGTACGTATTAATGTAAAAGCTAATCGGATGCTAAACTTTATCATGTATTGATGGAAACCATACTTTAACTGATAGTAATTTTATGAAAAAACTGATACCATAATTTATTATACCTAAAACTGATATTAATTGGATGTAAAAATCGATACCATACTTTTTAAGACCTGAAACTAATAATGTAGCATGCAGAAACCGATACTACATTTTGCTACACCAGAAACATATACTAATAATATCAGAAACTATATTAAAGAACCAATATTCAATAAACTAACGGCATCACCACATAACCTACAAATAAATAAATAAATAATATAACTGATACTAGTTATACTACACAACTGATGCTGAAAATGAAACTACAAATGATATTGTATAACCTACAAATAAATAAATAACAAAACTGATACTAATTATACTACAAAATTGATACTAAAAATGAAACTACAAATGATACCAAATTCAATTACAAATAAATCAATGTCAAATTAAAAATATACTAAACTAACATACTTATATAACTAGGTTCAATTACATAAAATTGCAAAAAAAATGTCATACAACCAAGTATAAATCTTAACAGATTTATAACATGATGAAAAACTAGTTATATCTTCTAGAAGCATGATAATTACGCTTATTGTGACCAAATAGCATGCATACACCATATCTATACTATTTATTTGGAAAATCTGCAAATCCTCCTTTTCTTTTGATAGAAGGTCTACCAGCACCATTGTTCCTCTTAGGTGGCTTAATAAAACCTTCCACACTTCCATCAACAATAAAATTGTCAAAATTACATCTTATCAATAAGCTAATCAATAATAGGCTTATCAAAATTGCACTAAAAATAGGCTTAGGGGGATTAATAACATCTTCAACATTTTCATCAACAAAAAATTGTTATCACTATTGCAAAAAAACATCAATAAAAAATGTTTGTTTTAGGTTGTCATTTTATTCTAGAACAATATCATTTTCTTTGTCCAACAACAAATGGAAACAAATAAATAGAACATATTTTTTAGAAATGACACCTACTAACATTAAAACTGATTCCTAAAAATCGATCCATAAACTGATGGTAAAATTGATACTCAAACAGACATCATTGAATGTTTGATACTAAAAAAACACCAATTTAACTCACTGAATGTTTGATGCGTATAATCATATTTACTCTATAAAAACTTCATTTTTATGTATGTTCAAACAAACAAAACATTATAACACTTTAAGACTATATTATTGTGAAAAATTGGTTTCAACATGCAAATTTCGAAGAATATAAAAGAGAATTAAAGTTTCAACATGCAAATTTCGAAAAGAATAAGAAGAATGAGGTTGAAGAAGAAAAAAGAGCATGTGGTAGTTAGCGGCTAGGGCTCGTAGAATTTTTTTAAACGTTTCTATCCTTGGAAAAAAATTTGGTAAGTTTTCGTAGACTATAAAAAACCTTTAAATTTGTCATCTAGAATATTTTACTGTTTAAATTATTTAAGAAATCCTAGTAAATAGTTAGTCCACTTTTCTAATAAACCATATACATACATACATATTCAAATTAACAAAAATAAGAAATTATTTTCATTCAATTATAAACACATAATATAAATTATGTACATAAATAATAATGATAAGATAAATTTGTAAGTCAATTATAATTTGTTTATATCAAAAATTATAGTAGATTACTCCATAAAATTTTGTTCTTAACTTTAAATAACTTTGCATTGAAATTCCTATATTTTTTGACAATTGCATTCTTAATTCTTTTCTACTATATATGTTAAGTCCATAGATTTGTACTAATTATGTAATTTTGAATTTAACCTATTTAAACCAATTCAGTTAGATGATATTTGTTAATTCATCTTATAAATATTTAAAATATATTAGATTATACCATATTCATATTAAAAAATGATAGAGTTATTTTTTTATGCAAATATAAAAATGTATTAGCTAAATAGTATAAATTATGCATAAATAACAATAATAATTTTAATATGTAGTTCATATATTTTTACTGAATTTATCATACGTCTCATAAAATTTAATTTTGACACTTTAGTTTCGATGTCAAAAGCTTAAATACTATGATAGTCTATCAAATTAACCGTTAGGGATGTTTGCTTATCGTCAGTTTGCCAAAATCAAATTCTCTAAATTTGATGGAAAACGTTCATGCGTAACACCTCCCTACTAGTGCTCTTCCCCTATTTCTCCATCTTCGAAGATCTTCCACAAAATTTTCAAATCTAAGTTCCCTTATTTTCTAAATCCAAATTTCGTGAATTTTCCTTTCTTGGTCCAACTTTGTGCGATTCTATGCCAAGCGTCAACGATCCGATTGTGGAGTTGAATGGCCTTAAGGTGATTTGTGGAAATTTATTGACTATTGAGTATTTGAATGTTGCCGAAGAGGTTAAATTTCTTCAACTTTTGTATTTATTTTGGATTTAGGACAATTTTTTTCTAAAATAGGCTAATCTGAAAAATCATTGTGCCCACCCTAGATGAATTTCAAAATCACTACATCCTAAAATGTTGGAATACACCCCCCTAAACCCTCATAATGAATTATTTCTGGTACGCAAATATTATTTTCCATTTAAGACTAAAATAAAAACCATTACCACTTGTTGCCTCATTTGGATACATTGCATAATGTCTTTCTTACATGTCTAACATGATCCACATCTGCTGATGTGAGACTAGCTGCACCTGGAGCATCTATTAATTTTATTTGATATTTGGAATTTGAAGCAAATAGAGACAAGTTTTAGGATTTTTTTTTCCTGCAATGATGAGGACATTGACCGAGAACTTGAGTATGAGAGAAGAAGCAACAGTGAAGGAAGCTTTAGGACTTATGATTGAATTTGCAGGAATAGAACCATGGTTTTTAAGAAAGAAACTGGCGGATGTGAGCACAATGCTGCAGATTGCAGAGGCAGATGGTCACATTTGGCTGTGGAGCTTGTGATTACCTTGGCAGAGGCATGGGAGAGAGCTCCGGGCATGATACAGAATTTGCCATGGTTTTTAAGAGGTTGTTTGCTATTTTTATGAAGATGCTGCCGGATATTGAGGATGATGTGGCTTGGCGTGGTGCTGAGGAGGAGGATCGGGATGCAGGTGATAAAGTAATTATAGTGTTGGGCAGGAGTGTTTGGGTAGGCTTTCGATTGCTCTTGGTGGGAACACTATAGTTCTAGGTGCTTCTGAGCTTCTGCCTGGTTTTTTCGTTGCACCAGAGTGGTAGAAGCATCATGCAGCTTTGATTACTCTTGCGCAGATAGCAGAAGGATGTTCTACGGTAAAATTATTGCAAGCTATTATTGGATGATGTGCACTTTTTTTCACTTGTGAAAGTATAGATCGGCACGGATATTCGATTGTGTTTACCATCTTATCTTAAAATGATTGGGGAAACAAAAATGAGGCTATGCAAAGTTTCCTACGCATTGAAACTAGTACTAGCATGTCCAATCATGGCAAAGTAAAACAACAATTCAAGTAGACACTATATCTGAGGATATTGAAGTTTGGTTTCAAATGTGTATAAAGTGGTTTAAAAAAGTGTAATATTTGTTAGGTGTAGCTGCAGTGTAATTGGAGTTGGTGCATGGATTGAATGGATTAAAGCCTAACATTGTAGAATATTTCGAATAATCGTTGTATATTTATGGGATTGGTGGCATGTAACATTGGGGATTTCTTTTGTTACAATGTGTTGCCAAGACGAGATTATATATCTGATGAGAGTCGATGGAGAGATATTCAATTGATACATCAGATGGGGACTTCGACCGTTGATGGCACTAGATACGGTGAAGCAAACGCGTCTGAACGCGGGAATGCCAAAACTCAATATGGTATCAGAGCTCCATGGTTCTAGGGACAGGTATGATGGAGCGTGACCAAAGCATGGCTCCAAATGGGCTTGAGCATGGGATGCTCGTCAAGGTGGAGATATGGTTAAGCAACTGCTCCTCCCTGCTTATGAGAACTCGGAATATCAGCTTAACACCACGACAAAGAGGACTCGATATAACTCCAAAGGTGACTTGAGCAATGCTCACCAAGGTGGATATTGTTAGGTGTGGCTCACATGTTAAATAGAGTGGGTACGTGGATTGAATGGATTAAAGCTCCACATCGTAGAATATTTGAAATAATCGTAGTATATATAGGGAATTGGTGGTGCCACGTAACATTGAGAATTCTCTTTTCTTATAATGTGTTGCCAAGACGAGATTATATGCTCGATAGGAGGCGATAAAGGGATGTTCAATCGGGATGCCGTATGGTGTAGCGAACATGTTCGAAACGCGGGAATGCCAAAACTCAATAATATTATACTAATAAAACACTAAACGTTACCATTACAATTCAACTTAAGAGCGTTAGCTGCTTCCTGTGGCCACGATTATGAGTGAGCCTTGTGTTCAATGTGCATATTCTAAATGATTTTTTTGGTAGAAATTGCTAAATTACTATGGAATATCATAAGGACGACCATTTTTTATAAATTTTTTAAACAATTTTTTCTAGCTAAGATAAATACTAGTTTAAAGTTATAAATTACTAGATTTATTAAATATTGACATCTCGTACAATATATATATATATATATATATATATATATATATATATATATATATGATGTGCCACATGGCTCTGTCACATTCCTGCATCCATGCCTATGCTCCTATATAATTATGAAATGACTTCCTTTGTTGACATTGGATGATACATATTGTTCGCTTGGTTTATAAGAAAAACAATTCTATTTGCAAGAAATTCCTATTACTTGTGTTTATGGCCTAGTTTAAATGGTTTCTTGTATTTTTAGTCATTATGCATTGTTTACTTGAATCATCATAGAATTTACAGGATACCTAAAATTATGTTTGTGAAATTAATTTATTATTAGTTTATCACATAATTTTTATTCTCCATGCTATTTTTTTGTGGACATTGTATACTTTAGATACGATTTTTTAATTAGTTTGATTCTTCCTGTGCACGGTTTACATGTCGAAGAAAGTGGTGACATGCATCAAAACTTTAATGAAATTTGTATGTCTACATGTCTTTTGTTATTAGTTTGATTCATTTTATACATAGTTTACATGTCAAAGAATGTGATGACATCAAAACTTAAATGAAATTTGTTCATAATAATTTTGGACAATTGGGAATGTATGTAAGAAAACATAAAAAAATACATCTAGTATAATGTAGCTATATGAATTCAAGCCTTTTCTAGTTTAATACCATTCTTGTTGTTATGCTCAACTAAGTTTCTTGATTGATATTGCTTAGGTAGAATCTTCATCACGAATAATAATGCCAGCAAGGTTTGATACCACAATATGAGGCCTAATGAATTAGTTAGGAGGGTTCAGATATCAGTTTTATTTGAACATCCCAACTTGGAAGGAAAATTACTGCACATCTATGATACTCATTTTGGTAAATGTCCATATTTTTTTTTAAATTAGAAAATGCAATCCTAATAGAAAACACAAAATAGTTTGTGCTTTTTAAAAATTTCAAAAGATTCAAAAAAAAATTCAAAATCAGAAAGCACAAACTTTCTAATTTGCGCTTTCCAAAATTTTAAAATTTCAGAAGAAAATTTTAAAATCAAAAAGTGCAAATTAGTTTACACATTCTTGATAGAAAGAACATCAAAATTTTCAAAAAATATTTCAGAATGAGAAAGCGAAAACTAATTTGTGCTTTCCTGATAGAAAGCGCATCAAAATTTTCATAAGTTTTTTTAAAAAAATATCATAATCAGAAAGCGCAAATTAGCGTGGTTTTTGTAACAGAAAAGTGCAATGTATCTTGCGTTTTTTATTTTTCAAAAATTGAAACTAAATTTACTTTTTCATTTCTATAGGGAAGTTTCTTATAACAACATCAAAACCAGGGACTTGCAACTCTTTTCTTGTTTTTTAAATATATTTTATTTCTAGTCATAAATAATTTATTTCGAACTCTTTGGTTTTTTCAAAATAATACAATTTAACGGTCGGTTTCCACACCGTTGCGGTTGTACTGGTATTTTATTATGTGAACATATGGGTTACACACGTTAGTATGTGCGGTGAGCCAAACCTACACAAATCCACAATTAGATTAGTGGAAATGTAGATATAATGACAGATTTGTTGAATTTTGGCGACACTATATGGGGATTGGTAGAGGTCGGAAGTAGCTTCAAAATGGAGAAAATGGTTCGCAAATCGGAGTTCGGAGGTGGAAGTTATAAGAGAAAAGGCGAAGTAGGCGAATTTGGGACAGAACCTTCTGTCAGACGTCTGACCCAATTTTCAGACGTCTGATTTGGGACAAAAGTGCCTCTAGAGCATTCTGTCAGACGTCTGACCAAATGGGTCAGACGTCTGAACTGAAGCAGAGTCGCTCCATGTGGTTAGGCCAGACGTCTGACCTTTTGGTCAGACATTCGAAACGGCTTTCGTCTGTTTTCTCACGTACGAACTTGGATGAAAATTTATGATATCTGCAGGGGCAATTTTGGAATATTTCCTAGGGTTTCTATTCTCCTATATAAGCTAGCCTTAAGTTTCAGATCCATAGATGCATGCAAGCAACTGTAGTAGATTAGCCTCTACCAAATTAGGGTTTATCAAAAACCTAATTTTCTTCAATTCTCTTCTCCACAAATTAAATTCTAATTAGAATTTTGATCATTGTATTCAATCTCTTATACTCTTCTCATCAATATTAATAAAAGCACTCCCTTAAAGCGGATGTACACTAACACAACGTTAGTGGAACTACTATAAATCGCTGTGTGATATTTTTTTATTGCTTTTGATTTCTGAATTGCTTGTTTGAGATTGTGATTGGTTTGGATTGGTTGAGACTGAAATTGAGTTATCGAAGGGTTGTTTTTACACTTCTTACCACGATTCCCTCTTCCGCTGTGCTTGTGGGGTTTCGATTTGAATGGTCTCGTGTTGGAATCCCGCACCAACATTTGGTATCGGAGCATTGGTGTTGGTAGGTGGTTGTAGAAATGCCTGAATCAAGTGGTAACTCTAGTAGTTCCTCAATGGGTAATCCAATGGTGTAGCTCCTTATGTACATGGCTCGTACGCAGCTTTAGGATCACAATTGGTAATATACAAGTGGAATGGTGATAACGATTTTGAAAAATGGCAATGGAAGATGAAAGCAGTTCTAAGGAGGAATCGGGTGCATCGGGTAGTGTTTGACACACATTTGTTACCAGCGGACATCTCAGATGTTGAGAGAGAGGAGATGGAAGAGTGGGCATTCACTACACTTCAACTTGCTATGGGAGAGAATGTTATCTCTGAAATTAGTAGCGAGACAACTGCTAAGGGTATTTGGGACAAGTTGGAGGAATTGTATATGAAGAAGTCACTGACAAATCGTTTGATCTTATTGCAAACATTCTTCACCTATAAGATGAAGGAAGGTACTTCGCTGAAAGTGCACTTAAATTTTTTTAATGATTTGCTAATGAAGATGAAGGTGGTAGATTTGAAGATTGAGGAAGAGCAAAAGGCAATGATACTGTTGTGTTCGTTGCCAGATCGCTATACAGGTTTCTCAAATAGTTTGATCTATAGCCGGGATACATTGACTCTTGATGATATCAAGACGGGTCTTCTTAGCGACAAGTTGCGGGATCAAATGAAGGAGTTAGGTGATGGTAGTTGTGACGGTCCTGACCCGGCCTTCGAAAATCGGCACCGAATACGACACTCGTATTCAAATGCCGCAGATCCAAACGCCGAATCTGGCTCGCCGGAGCTTATAACACATTAAATACAACACAGCGGAAGAAAAAGTATATATCAATATATAACATTGATATAATATCTGATACAATATGATACAACAGATGATACAATAGATATCAATATACATTAGAGATATGGTACAAGATAATAGCAGCAGAAAGAAAAAGATAACACCAGCAGTGGACAATATCTCCAATATGGAAAGTAGTCTTCAAAAGTGAACTCCAGTATCGGTAATCTCTATCTCCAAGGCACCAATCCATAAATAGCTCGAACTCCCAATAACGATGCACAAAGATAAGCAAGTGCAGTCGTGATCCAAAGACTGAACTAACTCCAGATAATCTACTAAACCCGACTATTTGAAAAACCCAACACTAGACTGCCCGTGTGGAAAAATTATAGGCACCCAGAGTTTAGGAAGGGAACAATAAACTTCAGGTCAGTCATTGGAATGGTGTGAGCAACAAAAACAGATTATCTTTATCAAAAGCAAAACAAAAGATTTTAAAATAAATCCGCAATGCTTTTTAGAAAATAAACTATCATAAGGCCTCCCGCCACACACACAATGCAAACGCAGAATTGGAGGAGATCTCTCCTTATGATAGTCAAATATGCTTGATACGTAAATTATTTTCAATATTATTATTAATGCGTAGTGCAGAAAACATTTTGAAAGTATAATATTAATCTTAGCCAGCATAGGCATTCCGCACTTATGCCTACTATAACTACCATGTTCAATAGCAGGTTACCGCCACATTCCATGGCAGGTTATACAACTAAAACCGCATAGGGCGCGTATTGTTTTGTTTGGATTACCAACAAATGGTCGGGCTAAGGAACTTCCCACTGTCCAAGAGTACGCCTCTGGCGGGACGTCCCGAGAACCTAACCGGATCTCTGCCAACACAAGGTCGGTTTACCTCTGTAACTATGTAACTACTACTCGAGCATGCCATCCCCCGGTCCTTTGGGACCTTTATCCGAGGCGCCTCTAAACCACAAAGCAATCACAAAGTAATAGATCTGCAGTATCCACATGAGTAAGCATCTGGACTCCATACCATGATACCACCCTTTTCCAGAAGGGAATGACACACCCTAAAGGACGCGACCCTCATAACCTTGCCGCATCTTTCCTGTTTCGACCATTTCCAAGGTGTGAGGTCCTGATACCGTCTCGTCCACAAAGCTACGCTTTACACGAAAGCCATGCTTTGATCACAAATGATCAACAAATGATCATCAATACACAGCAGCACTCAGCATGCCACACTAACAAATTGGGAGTATATCACTGATAACTTCAACTACATAACCTCTGAGCTCGTACTTCTCAGAGAAGGGTGTTAAGCTAAGAGAATAAATTCTCCGCCACCAACAGATATGTATTTAAAAGAAATATGCTTTATATCTCAAAGTATAGTGTCAGACATACAACCATACAAGTCTGTTCTGGGTTCAAACAGAACCGAAGGCACTTCGTCCAATAAAGGAAGAAGCCCTTGCAATTCGGGTATTCACAATCCCGATTGGACTTCCCATCACTTAGGGAATCTCTTTTACCGTAGCTACTCGGTGCAGAGACAATCGATAAGTTATCCTATCGTTCTCGAAAATACCCGGTCTTTAACACCGGTCTTCAAATGCAATCCATAACGTCGTATCACTATTCGAAATGAGTTATATGACACAAGGTCCTCTTTCGGCTAAACCGAATAATGAGCACAATATTTAAAAACATATGGATACGGGATTTCAGTTAAGTCACAACTTCAAAGAAAACCAAAACCTTTTAACAAGTTACCATTTCCAATCTTTTAAACAAAAAGATTTAATTCACAAAGTTCACCCAGTTTCACAAAGATCCATTTACGGATTTCAAAAAAAAATTCCATTTTAATTGGATCATTCAATATTTAAATCAAAGATTTAACTTATAGCTTTCAAACCGTTTCCATAACTTGGAAATCATTTTCATTTCAAACTAGAAATCCTTCTAACACAAACTGGAAGTTCATTTCTTATGTGAAAGCTTTTATTATTTGAAAACAAACAGTTTTCGTTTTGGAAAAATCCAATTATAGTTGTACGAGTAAAAGCCCTTGAATTTAATTCAAATTCCCAAATCAAACCTTTAAAATGGTTTAATCCATATATAACTTGTATAACATCTTTAATCCCTAGTTTCAAATCATAGAATTTAGTTTCAAATTTTGAATTCAAATTTAAATCAAATTATTTAAACTTCAAGACGCAATCAAGTTATTCAAAAATAAATTTTATCTTTGAAATTGCTTTTCAAAAACTTTTCACTTTAATCCCTATCCATTTCCAAAACTATTTGGATTCAAAATTCAAATTCCAAACTATTTCAAAAATCCGCGACTTAACCAATTTCACGTACAATCCACATTTGTGTGTGTATGGTGTAGTCCAGGGGTTTCACACAATAGAAGTGCAACATCATCAATCATCATAGATTCAATCATATCAATCTCAATAAGCGGTATAATCCATAACGCTTATCTTTATTCATAGATTCACAGATAAAGCAAATTTATCAATCATAAAGATTTACCATTACGATTCGATGTGGGTTTCGGATAACCAACTGGAATCCGACTCCCTGTTGCATCGAAATTTAAATGTCGTTTTACGGGCAAAAGGGTTTTCACGTACACATAGGAACAAATCACAAATCACAGTTCAGCACAAAGCAATTCACATTACATAATATCACAATCACATATCAGAAATATCAATCCAGTATACAATATTTGACAATTAACTTAAATTAATCAAATTAAACTCAATTAATTACAATGAGCAATTAATTTCTTAATTACTTTCATAAAGTAATTACACTTACACAATTTCATAAATGATTATCATTAATTAATTAATCTAATTAATTGTTAAAATTAATCACATTAATTAATTATTTAAATAATCTAAGTTAATGACCTTCATTAACTAATAACAATCCTTTAATTACTTTCCTAATTAATATCTAATGATAAATTAACCTAAATCATTAATTTATAAATTTAAATAAATAAGTCATTCCTTAATTATCTTATTCATTAAATCATTTTAATGCCTTAATTATCTCTAAGGTAATCCATTTCTTTATTAATGACTTCATTAATATTAAAGTGTATTTAAAACATTACACTTCTAAATTTAGATTCAAATTTCATGTTGAATTTAAGACTCAAAATGATTATATATTTAAACATTAACCAAATTTAAATATCAACTTATAAACCTATATAAGAAAAGTTCTAACTAATTTACTTGAATTTTTATTTAAAATTTAAGCTTTAAAATACATTACATTTTAACTTGCAAATTCAAGTTAAAACAAATTATTTAACTTTTCATTCAAAATCCTTTTTATAAAAGAAGTTAATCAAAATCCAATTCAAATATTTATTTGAAACAAACTTGTTTAAAACATTATTTAAACTTTGATTCAACTTTGGCTTTAAACTTTGATTCAAAACTTTGATTTAAACTTGCTTTTAAAACCTTGATTTAAAACTTTGATTTAAAATCCCAATTCATCTTAAAAGCTTAAGATTCAAAAGCTTATTTGAAAACTAAACTTAACTTTTGAATTTAAACCCAGTTTAAATTTTGTTTTCAGATTTTAAATTAAATTTTAAAATCTAGAAAACTATCAGGTTTTTAAAAACCTGAAACCCTCTTTTACATATTTTAAAACTTTAAGATTTCAAAGCCATTTTGAATCTAACTTCATCTAGATTTAAACTTATTTTTAAATCTATCTCAAAATTTAAATTCTATTTAAATTTGCTTTAAATTCAAATTTTACTGTCAGGTTTATTAAAACCTATAGCAAGACAAAAACAACCCGAGTGCAAATCTTCTGCACAAACAATAGTTCACCAGAAAATAAAATTCACGGTGCTCATACACCGTGGCTCTAGCCAAATCCGACCAACCACCAGACCTCCATCTCATCAATGATCATCACCTCACACCATCACGGCCTTCCAAATCCACCACAGTTGCTCGAATCAAAATCGAGAAGCAAATTCCCAAACCTAGAACACAACTGCCAACCAACTTACAAAACCTGGAAACTCCCCGTACTCCAAATTCCGACCACCTGAGAGGCATCACCACCGACCATAGCTTCAACTACCACCCCTCTACCAATCCCCAAAAGCACGTTGAACTCGATCCATTAGGGCAGTCGAACCAACCAAAAATCAACCTAGTTAAAAACTAGGGTTCTGAACTTAAATCGATCACTTGCACCTCCACAAAGATCCTGATCATCTTCTCGTAATTTTTCCTCATTGCCCTATCACTCCTCTGTCATCAGAGAGAAACCTGACGCTATAGCACACAAAGATCAACAGAGATCATCAAAAACTCATATTTTAGTCCAACCTAAACCGCTCACTCAACCCTTAACTAAAAATTGTGATTTTAGTTTTAAAAATCAAAATTTCAGATAAAATTCAAGATATAAACCTGAATTAATAATTTAAGATGATTGAAATTTCACTCGTGCTAATCATTAGCTGTTCTTAGGTTTTTACAGAACAGTTCTGCTTTATTTAACTAAAATACAAATTTTAAAATTTGCTTTATGATCAAACAAACACATTTGTTTGAATACTGAGTCCTATCAACCAATAGATTAAGCAGAGATGATTTTTTTTGTTTAAATCTGAGCTTGAAATTTTATAAACAGAGATGTTTCCAGATCACTAAACATGCAGGCATCATATATACACATAATTGCATAAATATACATACTCATTTCATACATAAGCAACATATGTGAATATACTTAAGCATTTTTTTAAATTTAAGTTACTCATAGTGATTCCAAAAATGACAGAGTTCTTCAATTTGAAACAGGCTTGAATTTGCTAGCTGAAACCTTCTTCTTTGATTCTATGGTTTGTATTGTTTTGGATTATTGTTAAGTTGAATTTTTGTTTTAAAGTTAAAGATGAAGCTTACTTCAATTTTACTCAGTTTTGATGAACGAACTGCAATGAAGTTGATATATAAGAAAGAAATTTACAGGGTTATTATTCTTGTTTGTAAAACAGGGTGACATTATATGGTTTTGTACAATATAAGATCAGAGATATTTTTTTCCTTCATTTGGCTAAGCAAGATTTCGGCTGGGATGATATACTTTGTGTGCTAAGATCCTAACATTAATTACTGTTGTCTTCTTTTGTTTTATGTTTGACTAAAGATTTTTTCTACTTTGGCTAAGGATATTTGTATAAATTTTCTTTGTCTTATTGTCCAACTTTACATAATTATCTATATTTGCTTGTACAATACCAGACCAAAGATTTTCCTTGTTTATTTGCTAGCCGAATTCTTTACTTTACTTTGGTGGCTGAAATCTTGTTTTAATGGCTGATGAGATATATTGTGGTGTGCTGCATTAATTTTCTTTGTCTTCTTTTTATTTTCTTTTAAATCTACATACTTGAAATATGTTACTGTCTTCTTATGCAAGCCTATAAACTTATGTTCATACATTCATTTTGTTTATGTAGATATTTTGTTTGTTTGTACTCGAATATATACATTAGTGTCTTCTTTCGCAATGTGATATAAATGAATTCTATTTTTTTATGTTGTTATAATTTTTCTAATGTATTCACTTTATATTTTAATTTATCTTATATATATCTATTTCTATTTCTAATTTAAATATTTATTTTTAACTTTAATACTTATTGCCTTATATTACATTTTGCATTCCTATATATATTTAACTTTTAAAGAAATCGTTTTTAAAACTTAATTATACTTTAATAAAATAAACAAACCTATTTTTCTTGTATTCGAATTTGGAGAAACTCAATTCTATTTACCAATTAATTTCATAATTTTTATTCAAAAATTAAATTAATTATCAATTTAAACTTAGTAAAAATCCGGGATCGTTATAGATTCCCCCACTTAAGAAATTTTGTCCTCGAAATTTGCCAGGGAGATAACAAAGAAAAGATAAAAGATAGAGAAATATCTTTCCAAATCAAACTGAATATTAATTCTGCATTTGGCTTACCAAATCAGAATATTGACAATATGAGAACAAACTCATACAATTTTTTTCACAAGATACTCGGGTCAACAGGTCTACGAATATGCAGGGGCACTGGTTAGTTCGAAAGGCAACTAACCATTCGTAGAATATATCAAACCCCAGAGAATAGATAGATAGATTCAATCTTCTACAATTTCTCAAACTCTAAATATGGATTCCAACTTAGGTCGGAATATCTCAAAGTATATATAGCTTTTCCCTCTTTGGACTTCGATCTACACAAGAAATTACAATAGAATTTAAAATTTGGTTTTAATCGAAATTGTTTTATCGATACAATTCAAATTTAGCTTCATATTCTATTAATCAATTCAATTCAATTTAAAATTTCCAATTTATTTAAAATTTTCAATTTCAAATTTCCAATTCATTAAAGTTTAAATCGAAAAATTAATAGCGAGAATACGAGGTAGGATCTTATCTACACGATTCGCAGGCCATCACCGCACCGAAACATCTTCTTGTAGCTGGTACGAAGCAATCAAAAAGAATTTGGAAACGAATCAAAGGAGATTGATAGAGAAAATTATTTCCATTGTTGCAGGATATAGACCATTTGTAGTGGTATTCCCCTGTCCCCTATCTCGTCCTCTTCTTGCCCTCATACTCACTATCAGTGGATAGTAAGAGAATTTACTGCAGCATTCGAATAGATATCTTAGGGATATACTCATTCTAGGGTATACTTCACCCTGTCTCTAATGAGCTACCTAATTTTTTATACTCCTGAGCTAAAGTTTTAACCCTCAGCTCTGATACCAAATGTGACGGTCCTGACTCGGCCTTCGAAAATCGGCACCGAATACGACACTCGTATTCAAATGCCACAGATCCAAACACCGAATCTGGCTCGCCGGAGCTTATAACACATTAAATACAACACAACGAAAGAAAAAGAATATATCAATATACAACATTGATATAATATCTAATACAATATGATAAAACAGATGATACAATAGATGTCGATACACATCAGAGATATGATACAAGACAATAGCAGCGGAAAGAAAAAGATAACACCAGCAGCGGACAATATCTCCAATATGGAAAGTAGTCTTCAAAAAAGAACTCTAGTATCGGTAATCTCCATCTCCAAGGCACCAATCCAGAAATAGCTCGAACTCCCAATAACGATGCACAAAGATAAGTAAGTACAGCCGTGATCCAAAGACTGAACTAACTCCAGATAATCTACTAAACATGATTATCTGAAAAACCCAACTCTAGACTGCCCGTGTGGAAAAATTGTGGGCACCCAGAGTTTAGGAAGGGAACATAAACTCCAAGTCAGTCATGGGACTGGTGTGAGCAACAAAAACAGTTTATCTTTATCAAAAGCAAAACAAAAGATTTTAAAATAAATCTGCAATGCTTTTTAGAAAATGAAACTACCATAAGGCCCCCCGCCACACACACAATGCAAACGCAGAATTGGAGGAGATTTCTCCTTATGATAGTCAAATATGCTTGATACGCAAATTCTTTCAATATTATTATTAATGCGTAGTGCAGAAAACATTTCGAAAGTATAATATTAATCTTAGCCAGCATAGGCATTCCGCACTTATGCCTACTATAGCTACCATGTTCAATAGCAGGTTACCGCCACATTCCATGGCAGGTTATATAACTAAAATTGTACAGGGCGTGTATTGTTTTGTTTGGATTACCAACAAACGGTCGTCCATGGGTATGCCTCTGGCGGGACGTCCCAAGAACCTAACCGGATCTCCGCCAACACAAGGCCGGGTTACTTCTATAACTAGTAACTACTACTCGAGCATGCCATCCCCCGGTCCTTTGTGACCTTTATCTGAGGCGCCTCTAAACCACAAAGCAATCACAAAGTAATAGATTTGCAGTATCCACATGAGTAAGCATTTAGGATCCATACCATGATACCACCCTTTTCCAGAAGGGAATGACACACCCTAAAGGGCGCGACCCTCATAACCTTGCCGCATCTTCCTCTTTCGACCATTTCCGGGGTGTGAGGTCCTGATGCAGTCTCGCCCACAAAGCTACGCTTTACACGAAAGCCATCTTTGATTAAAAATGATCAACAAATGATCATCAACACACAGCAGCACTCAGCATGCCACACTACCAAATTGGGAGTATATCACTGATAACCTTCAACTACATAACCTCTGACCTCGTACGTCTCAGAGAAGGGTGTTAAGCTAAGAGAATAAATTCTCCGCCACCAAAAGATATGTATTTAAAAGAAATATGCTTTATATCTCAAAGTATAGTGTCATACATACAACCATACAAGTCTGTTTCGGGTTCAAACAGAACTGAAGGCACTTCGTCCAATAAAGGAAGAAGCCCTTGCAATCCGGGTATTTACAATCCCGATTGGACTTCCTATCACTTAGAGAATCTCTATACCATAGCTACTCGATGTAGAGACAATCGATAGGTTATCCTATTGTTCTCGAAAATACCCGGTCTTCAACACCGGTCTCCAAATACAATCCATAACGTCGTATCACTATTCGGAATGGGTTATACGACACAAGGACCTCTCCCGGCTAAACCGAATAATGAGAGCAATATTTAAAAACATATGGATATAGGATTTCAGTTAAGTCACAACTTCAAAGAAAACTAAAACCTTTTAACAAATTGCCATTTCCATCTTTTAAACAAAAAGATTTAATACACAAAGTTCACCCAGTTTCACAAAGATCCATTTACAGATTTCAAAACAATTTCCATTTTAATTGGATTAACTCATTCAATCTTTAAATCAAAGATTTAACTTATAGCTTTCAATCCATTTCCATAACTTGGAAATCATTTTCATTTCAAGCTAGAAATCCTTTTAACACAAATTGGAAGTTCATTTCTTATGTGAAAGCTTTTATTATTTGAAAACAATTAGTTTTCGCTTCGAAAAATCCAATTATAGTTGTACGAGTAAAAGCCCTTGAATTTAATTCAAATTCCCAAATCAATACCTTTAAAATGGTTTAATCCATATATAACTTGTATAACATCTTTAATCCCTAGTTTCAAATCATAGAATTTAGTTTCAAATTTTGAATTCAAATTTAAATCAAATTATTTAAACTTCAAGACGTAATCAAGTTATTCAAAAATAAATTTTATCTTTGAAATTCCTTTTCAAAAACTTTGCACTTTAATCCCGATCCATTTCCAAAACTATTTGGATTCAAAATTCAAATTCCAAACTATTTCAAAAATCCGTGACTTAACCAATTTCAACATGCGATCCACATTTGTGTGTGTATGGTGTAGTCCAGGGGTTTCACACAATAGAAGTGCAACATCATCAATCATCACAGATTCAATCATATCAATCTCGATAAGCGGTATAATCCATACCGCTTATCTTTATTCACAGATTCATAGATAAAGCAAATTTATCAATCACAAAGATTTACCATAACGATTCGATGCGGGTTTCGGATAAAGCACTGGAATTCGACTCCCTGTCGCATCGAAATTTATATTCCGTTTTACGGGCAAAAGGGTTTTCACATACACATAGAAACAAATCACAAATCACAGATTAGCACAAAGCAATTCACATTACATAGCATCACAATCACATATCAGAAATATCAATCCAGTACACAATATTTGACAATTAACTCAAATTAATCAAATTAAACTCAATTAATTACAATGAGCAATTAATTTCTTAATTACTTTCATAAAGTAATTACACTTACACAATTTCATAAATGATTATCATTAATTAATTAATCTAATTAATTGTTAAAATTAATCACATTAATTAATTATTTAAATAGTCTTAGTTAATGACCTTCATTAACTAATAACAATCCTTTAATTACTTTCCTAATTAATCTAAATCATTAATTTATAAATTTAAATAAATAAGTCATTCCTTAATTATCTTATTCATTAAATCATTTTAATGCCTTAATTATCTCTAAGGTAATCCATTTCTTTATTAATGACTTCATTAACATTACACTTCAAAATTTAGATTCAAATTTCATTTTGGATTTAAGATTCAAAATGATTATATATTTAAACATTAACCAAATTTAAATATCAACTTATAAGCCTATATAAGAAAAGTTCTAACTAATTTACTTGAATTTTTATTTAAAATTTAAGCTTTAAAATACATTACATTTTAACTTACAAATTCAAGTTAAAATAAATTATTTAACTTTTCATTCAAAATCCTTTTTATAAAAGAACTTAATCAAAATCCAATTAAATTATTTATTTGAAACTAATTACTTTAAAAAGCTATTTGATTTAAACTTGTTTAAAACATTCAGATTTAAAAACTGATTTAAATCACAGATTTGAATTCAAGAAACTTGAATCCATATCTAAACATTTGATTTAACCTTGGCTTTAAACTTTGATTCAAAACTTTGATTTAAACTTGCTTTTAAAACCTTGATTTAAAACTTTGATTTAAAATCCCAATTCATTTTAAAAGCTTAAGATTCAAAAGTTTATTTGAAAACTAAACTTAACTTTTGAATTTAAACCCAGTTTAAATTCTGTTTTCAGATTTTAAATTAAATTTTAAAATCTAGAAAACTGTCAGGTTTTTAAAAACCTGAAACCCACTTTTAAATATTTTAAAACTTTAAGATTTCAAAGCCATTTTGGATCTAACTTCATCTAGATTTAAACTTATTTTTAAATCTATCTCAAAATTTAAATTCTTTTTAAATTTGCTTTAAATTCAAATTTTACTATCAGGTTTATTAAAACCTGTAGCAAGACAAAAACAACCCGAGTGCAAATCTTCTGCACAAACAATAGTTCACCAGAAAATAAAATTCACGGCGCACATACACTGTGGCTCTGGCCAACTCCGGCCAACCATCAGACCTCCATCCTATCAACGACCATCACCTGACACCATCACAGCCTTCCATATCCACCACAGTTGCTCGAATCAAAATCGAGAAGCAAATTCCCAAACCTGGAACACAACTGCCAACCAACTTCCAAAACCTGGAAACTCTCCGTACTCCAAATTCCGACCACCTGAGAGCCATCACCATCGGCCATAGCTTCGACTACCACCCCTCTACCAATCCCCAAAAGCACGTTGAACTCAATCCATTGGGGTAGTCGAACCAACCCAAAAATCAACCTAGTTAAAAACTAGGGTTCTGAACTTAAATCGATCACTTGCACCTCCACAAAGATCCTGATCATCTTCTGGTATTTTTGCCTCACTACCCTATCACTCCTCTGTCATCAGAGAGAAACCCGACCCTCCAACACACAAAGATCATCAGAGATGATCAAAAACTCATATTTTAGTCCAACCAAAACTGCCCACTCAACCCCTTAATTAAAATTGTGATTTTAGTTTTAAAAATTCAAATTTCAGATAATAATTAAGACATAAACCTAAATTAATAATTTAAGATGATTGAAATTTCACTCATGTTAATCATTAGCTGTTCTTAGGTTTTTACAGAACAGTTCTGCTTTATTTAACTAAAATACAAATTTTAAAATTTGCTTTATGATCAAACAAAAACATTTGTTTGAATACTGAGTCCTATCAACCAATAGATTAAGCAGAGATGATTTTTTTGTTTAAATCTGAGCTTGAAATTTTACAAACAGAGATGTTTCCAAATCACTAAACATGCAGGCATCATATATACACAAAATTGCATAAATATACATACTCATTTCAGACATAAGCAACATATGTGAATATACTTAAGCATTTTTTTAAATTTAAGTTACTCACAGTGATTCCAGAAATGACAGAGTTCTTCAATTTGAAACAGGCTTGAATTTGCTAGCTGAAACCTTCTTCTTTGATTCTATGGTTTGTATTGTTTTGGATTATTGTTAAGTTGAATTTTTGTTTTAAAGTTAAAGATGAAGCTTACTTCAGTTTTACTCAGTTTTGATGAATGAATTGGAACGAAGTTGATATATAAGAAAGAAATTTACAGGGTTATTATTCTTGTTTGTACAACAGGGTGACAATATATGGTTTTGTACAATATATGATCAGAGATATTGTTTTTCCTTCATTTGGCTAAGCAAGATTTCGGCTGGGATGATATACTTTGTGTGCTAAGATCCTAACATTAATTACTATTGTCTTCTCTTGTTTTATGTTTGACTAAAGGATTTTTCTACTTTGGCTAAGGATATTTGTACAAATTTTCTTTGTTTTATTGTCCAAGTTTACATAATTATTTATATTTGCTTGTACAATACCAGACCAAAGATTTTCCTTGTTTGTTTGCTAGCCGAATTCTTTACTTTACTTTGGTGGCTGAAATCTTGTTTTAGTGGCTGATGAGATATATTTTAGTGTGCTGCATTTATTTTCTTTGTCTTCTTTTTATTTTATTTTAAATCTACATACTTGAAATATGTTACTGTCTCTTATGCAAGCCTACATACTTATGTTCATACATTCATTTTGTTTATGTAGATATTTTGTTTGTTTGTACTTGAATATATACATTAGTGTCTTCTTTTGCAATGTGATATAAATGAATTCTATTTTTTTTATGTTGTTATAATTTTTCTAATGTATTCACTTTATATTTTAATTTATCTTATATATATATATATATTTCTAATTTAAATATTTATTTTTAACTTTAATACTTATTGCCTTATTTTACATTTTGCATTCCTATATATACAGATATTTAACTTTTGAAGAAATCGTTCTTAAAACTTAATTATACTTTAATAAAATAAACACATATTTTTTTTATTCGAATTTGGAGAAACTCAATTCCATTTACCAATTAATTTTACAATTTTTATTCAAAAATTAAATTAATTATCAATTTAAACTTAGTAAAAATCCGGCATCGTTACAGTAGTAGTGGTGCTAGTAGTGGTCATGGTTTATTTGTGGAGAAGGAGAGGTATGTGAAGAAGGATAACCGGTGGCGTTCTAAATCAAGGAACCCCGGCTGGAGAGGAAAGTTGAGGGAAAGAAAGGGCAAGTGCTATATTTGTACGAAGCCCGATCATTGGAAGAATGAGTGTTCGGACAAGGAGAAGGCAAAGAAGGAAGCATCATCTTCATCAGTATCGGTGGAGAGTGCAGTTGATGAGGGAGAAGTAGATGTTTTGTCGGCGGTAGCATCAGATGTTTCGGGTAGCGATTTGGTGCTTGATTCGGGGCGTCTTATCATATGACGCCAAATAGAAATTGTTTTTCTTCTTACATCGACAAAAAAGGAAATTCAATTGTTATGGGAAATAGTGCTATTTGCAAGTCGAAAGGCATTGGTTCCGTGCAAATTCGGATGATTGACGGAGTGGTTCGTACTCTCACTAATGTGCGCTATGTTTCGGGACTTAGGAAGTCTCTTATCTCTTTGGGGCAGCTGGATTCTTTAGGTTATAAGATCACTATTTAGAGTGACAGCTTGCGGGTTTCGAAGGGGGCACTTGTGGTGATGAAGGGTGTAAGGACTCATGGTATTTATTTGCTTCAAGGAGTGACTGTAGAAGGTGAAACTTGTATAGGAGTTGATAGTTCTCGTGGCTTGGATGCGACTATGCTGTGGCATTTGAGGTTGGGTCATGTCTCGGAGACGAGTTTAGATGTTCTTCAGAAGAGAAAGATGATCGATGGAGAAAGTTTCAACAAGTTAGAGTTTTGCGAAGAATACGTCATGGGGAAGCAAACTAAAGTTTCATTCGGTGAAGGAAAGCATGATTCGAGAAGGGTTCTTGAGTATGTGCACACGGATGTTTGGAGACCGACACCTGTAGCTTCTTTAGGTGGAGCTCGCTATTATATTTCTTTTATAGATGACTTTTCTTGGAAAGTTTGGGTGTATGTAATGAAGGCCAAGTCGGAGGCGTTTGCAAAGTTCAAAGCGTGGAAAGCTCTTGTTGAGAATGAGAGTGGCAAGTCTTTGAAGGTTCTATGGTCTGACAATGGCGGAGAGTATGTTTCTGGAGAATTTCTAGAGTATTGCAAGCATCATGGTATTCATAGGCATTTTACTACACTTGGAGATCCGCAATCAAATGGTGTTGCAGAGAGAATGAATCGTACTCTACTTGAGAAAGCTCGATGCTTGAGATTGACATCAGGTTTGGTGAAGGGATTTTGGGCTGAAGCTTTGTCAACCGCAGTGCATATTATTAATCGAATTCCGTGCTCAGCTATTGGTAACAAAATTCCGAAGGAAGTGTGGAAGGGAAAGAGCATTGACTTGAGCTATCTTCGTGTGTTTGGCAGTCCGGTTTATGTGCATGATCCGGGAAATGATAAGCTTGAACCAAGAGCTTTCAAGGGAATTTTGCTTGGCTATACGGACAGTGTAAAAGGCTATCGGATTTGGAATCCGGAAACGAAGAAGGTGGTGAATTCTCGTCATGTTACTATTGATGAGTCGGCGATATTCAAGGATAATGTGAGCTCATCGGATGTTCCGGTTTTGGTTCATGATGAATCAAAGGAGAAGGAAATTATTCCACATTTTGTCCAAGGAATAGAGAGAGTAGAGTAGTTGGAGATGCTTGTGAGGAAGTAGCGGTTGATGTTACATCACATAGTCCACATGGTTCCTCTAGTAGTGTTGGTGATGTACATGATTCTAGAGAAGATTCGGTTCAAGGTGGAGCTGAAGGGAGTTTAGGCGATGGTATTGCAACTCGGGTTGGTCGTCGTACTATAAGACCACTCGAAAGATATGGTGATTGGAACTATCTTAGCTTTTGTGATAATTTGGATTATATTGTTCATGTAGTCCAAGATGAGTCGATGGACCTTGATGATGTCATGAAGTCAATTGATAGCTCGAAATGGATTTGTGCCATGGAGGAAGAGATGCAATTATTGTTGAAGAATCAAACTTGGGATTTGGTTCCACTTCCTAAAGGAAACCGTGTTATTGGGTGTAGATGGATATACAAGGTGAAAGACGATGGAAGATACAAAGCTAGGCTAGTGGCTAAGGGTTTTGCTGTGACGACCCTAGATTTTGGCCCCGTTATTTTAATAGATATTTAATCTAATTTAAATATTAATAGTTAAAATATAAAATATAAATTTGGTTTTTTTAAGGAAATCGATTTGAAAATTTAAAATAAAATATCTCAATAATATTGGAAATAAAAGTTGTCTTATATAATTGAACTAAAATACTTTGTCTTGTTAACATATGACAAATAAATGTATATGGATAATAATTTTTACAATAAAATCAAGGGCTATCAAAATAAAAAAATGTACTGAATGTAAGTAAAACATATATGTATAAACTATTTAAACTAGAAGTAATAAAGCAAAATGTTTATATACAAAATTATCTTCATTCATAAGCTAAGCCTAACTGTTAAAGGTATGTCTTCATACAAATATCTAGCTACAGCAAATCACAATTATGATATGTAAACATATAAAGAAACAAGGCATTAAATGCCATCAACTCAGCCAATATTTTGTTCAAAAGCAAACCTTTACAAATCTTATCATTTCAGTAATAATAATAATAATAATAATAATAATCTGTTCATATCAATCTTAACAAAGTAGCTGTCTAGATAACACCTTCCATAAGCATCCTGTTATCTTGTATTTATATGTATGCATCTTACCATTCCAAGTTGGTTGAGAATAAGAAACTTAGTTAACTGAGAAGTAAACCTGAAAAAAGAGAGAGGGTAGCATCATCGGTATGCAAATTAAAATAACACCTCGATTAAACAAAGTAAAGAAGGATCAAAAGGGAATCAAGCTTACAGCTTCCAAAAATGTTCTCTATTCATATTATCTTCAGGTGAGAAAACCTCAACTTAAGACTTTAAGTTTAAATTAAAAGAATAAGACGATACATTGATTTTGTGGTATTGCTTATGCTTTAGCTTGATTATGATACTGTGATGCTGTGTTAAACTGTATTTCACTGTAAATTGTTCAGGTTGCATACTTTGTTCAAAAACTCAGATGATTCTCATCAAAACATTGTTAAACTTTAAGTTTCAACCGAAACAAGATGTTTAAACTTAAGCTAAGAGTTTGTTAAGCTGTTTAAACTATCTTTGTAACAATATATATATACTGTAATCTGATTTTACAGGTAATTAAGTAAAATCTAATGAAATTGACTATCGTGGAATATTAATTCAAGATCATAACTTGAATGATTACTGCAAATTATGATTTTTAAAACAAAAACAGAGATTTTTGGTTTAGTATTCTCTGTGCAATTTGGGTTTAAACAAAAATTGCCTTTTTATCAATTACTGATGAATGATCCAAAAATAAAAGTTGAAACTTGAACTGAAGCAAGTATGAACATCTATGATGTTGGGAAAAATGTTGAATAATTTTTCAAATGTAAGGATTGGTCGAACGAATTCATTTTAGGGCTTGGGTTTGAGTTATTAGTCGAGTTTGGAAAGTGACGAATTCATTTACTACGTGCGATCGAGTTGCACGAATTTCTGGTGGAGGGTTGCTTGGAGGGTTGTCATGGTGTAGCCGAAGCGTGGGCGTCTCCGGTGGTCGGAGATGAGTGGATGAGGAGGTTCCAGGTTTCTTTTTTTTCCGTTCCAGTTTTAGTGTTCTTGTTCCAGGAGGTGTTGAATACTCAAATTCGACTCTCGATCGAATTGAGGTAGTGGAGGGTTCGCACCTTGTTGCCGTAGTCATGGGTGATGTGTCGAAGGCCAGAGCGAAGATCATCGACCATCAGAGGCACCGTGCACGTGAACGTGTACGTTTCGTGTATCTGGAGCTGGATTGGGAAAGAAGAAGGCCTGTGCTTGCGTGATCGTTCGAGAATGACCGTGTTATCTATTGTTTTTTTCCCTCTCGAAGCAACGCGATGATGTTATCATGATAATCTTGGGATGCAGAAGGGTGGTCTCGCATTGTTCAAGTGGGATCTGGTTTAAAATCTTAGGCTGAATTTTTGTGGAGGAATCAAGTTTGGAATGTTTAAACAAGTTAAGAAATTTTTTTAGGTTATGAGAAGATTGTTTTCAAGGATTTTAAAATTCAATAAGAAGATTTAAATTGTTTTTAATTTCAAATTGATTTCTAAACGTTGTTATATTTTTAATAAGGTAATGTATAATTATGTAAATAAATTAAGGATAAAAAGTTGACTTTAAGTTATTAAGATTTTGATCTATTTAAAATAATGAATATGTGGAGATAAATAAAGTTAATTAATCAATGTTATTAACTTAAGGACAGTCAATTAATGTAAGTGATTTGTTAATAAGTAAAGGTTTAATTAAGATAAATGGTTTTTCTTAATTATTTGAGAAACTGCTTAAGTATAATTACTTAATGAAGTAATTGAAAGAAATTAATTACTCGGTGTAATTAATTAAGTTGATATGATTAACTCTAGTTAATTAACTAGGTATAATTAATTAAAGATAATCAACTAAGGATGGATTAAGAGTAATTACTTAATGAATTAATAAGGTGTGACTATTTAGAAAAGAAAGAATGAATAATTACTGGAAATAATTAGATTTAAGGAAATTACTTATTGGAAAGTAATTAAAGAATAATTACTTAAGGAAACTTATTAAGAGATATTTTCTTAAAGTAATAAAAGGTTAATCAATGTACTTAACTTAAGGAGTGGATTTAACAGATATAAGTAATTAAGGGAAGTTAATTACTATTGTGATTAATCAGGATTGAAGTAACGAATTAGATTGTTGAGGAAGATTAATTTGTGTAATTAATCAATTAATGTTAAATAGGCAGGATTAAGGGTGAATGAAGTAATTAATTAATTCGTTTTAATTAATTAAAAATGGTATGACTATTTCATCTTGCTTATGAACGATTGAACAATATTGCATGCCTTAGATTAGTTGATATCTCGGATATGTGGTTTGTGATGTTATGTGATATGATATGTTGGGTTTAAACTAAAATAATGTGGTTATCTATCGATGATGAATTAATGTATAAGCGACACCTTGTATTTGAAGTTTGAATTGTGTTTTATTTAAATAATTTAGGATAAGATGGTATTAAATTCAAAGAGACCGGGGTCGGGTATCAGTAAATACCCGAAACAACTTAGTTTCTTTATAAATAGAAAATGAAATCTATAGTCTGAAATAAAATGATTTAAGAAAATTTGAACATAGAATCTAAATTTTTGTATTTAGAAATTGATGTGTGAAACGACTTGTGAAGTGGAAATTGATATAAGTTTCCCGGGTTTATATGAGTTATATACTTTCGTATTCCTTGTAAAATTGGTTTACTCACGCTGGTTTCCAGCCTGACCCGGGTGTTACTTTGGTGTAATGCTCAGGTCAGACCGAGTATTACAAATTTTCAGGTAGATACGTTCCGGAGCTCAGGAGGCGAGCTGGATGGCAAGAGCGTATAGATTATTTCCGTTATAGTTATATTACTGTTAATCTGAGACATGATAATTGTATATAACTGTGACCGTATATATGAGAAACTCTGATGTACTAAAATGTAACCGATAGATATAGATTCTTTTGTAAACTGTTATTATTTATTATTATATTTTATCCGCTGCAAATGTGAGTTGTTGATGTTCTGCTCTTCTTCTTCTATCTCTTTCTTCTTTTTCATGACTATCTGGAATTTTCGGTTCGAAAATTTCAGGTCGTTACATTTGCACAAAGGAAGGGAAAGGAGTATGAGGAGATATTCACACCGGTTGTACGCTATACTTCTATCCGGATATAACTTGCTATTGTTGCTATTCATGACTTGAAGTAGGAGCAACTTGATGTGAAGATCGCCTTCTTGCATGGAGACTTGGATAAAGACATTTACATGGAGCAACCGGAAGGTTTTGTTATAGATAGGAAGTCAAATTTGGTTTGCAAGTTGAAAAAATCACTATATGGTTTAAAGCAATCACCTAGACAATGGTACAAGAGGTTTGATCATTTCATGCTTGAAAATGGTTTTGATAGAAGCATCAAGGATGTTTGTGTTTATTTCAAGAAGTTAAAAAATGACTGTTGGGTGTATTTACTCTTGTATGTGGACGACATGCTAATTGCTTCCAAGGATAAGAATGAAATCAACAGGCTAAAACTGAGTTTGAAATCGGAATTTGAAATGAAGGATCTTGGAGAAGCAAGAAGGATATTGGGCAAGGAAATTGCAAGGGATGGAGAGCATTTTGAGTTGAAACTAACTCAAAAGGAGTACATTGAGAAAGTGCTTTGCCGGTTTAGCATGGAGAATGCGAAGGCGTCAAATACACCCACTAGTACAAAAAGTGCATATTGCTTCGCCTCATTTGAATCGGTTGAAGTAAAAAATGATGCAAATAGAACTATTTGCATCGGTTCTATCTTAATAACCGGTGCAATTGGTACGTGGCAAGCAATGGATAATAAAAAATAAAATTTGCATCGGTTGTCACCAACAACCGAAGAAAATACATCGATACAAATAGTTTTAGTTGCATCGGTTTTAAAGTCAACCGATGCAACTACATTCATTTGCATCCCTTACCAACATAGGTTGTCAAGGTCATATCAAACCCGTTAATTTCCGGCAGCCCAATTTTTTCTGCTGCTTATTTTCCCGTTCGTTTACCCTAAAAAATATTCAGCCTGCTTCAAAACAAAACAAAAAACCCTAGAAATTGATTATCATCGTTAATTTCAAACGTGATTTCGCGGATTAGATTTGGCCATGGCTTCGCATTATCAAGGCACCAAATCTTCCTTTTTTTACGTTACTTGAATTGGATTCATTGCATCTAAATCCTTCCTTGATGAAACACAACAAAAAGATTGTTTCTTTCTTTCTAATTCTTTTTCGTAAAGAGGTCTTTAGGCAGATAGAAAACATGAAGGTCGTTTCGACAAAGGGCCATCTACTTTTCTTGTCTAACCTAAATTCATGATTGTTGCTGATGCTAGAAAATCAAGTTATTATGAATGGGTCAAAGCATATCTGCCTTCATTAGATTTAATTTACACTGAGCCTTCCATAGTAAACACAGTTGGGAGAGGTCGTATGTCCACTGATGCTATTAAAGAAGCTGAAGCCAATTAGAATTTTTTTATTTTGTTATACCTTTTGGGGAATATACCATTTTTTAAATCCTTTGAAGCTTATACTAAAAGGGATTGTGTCACCGAAAAAGAATTCAACATTCAAACTAGAGACAATGGTTTTTCTTGGTTTGTTTTGATTCTTAAAAAGATTGCGACAAAATTATTTCTGAGCGTCCTTGGGTTTTCGATAGTGTAGGATCTAGATTAACCCTAGAGGAGGGGGTGAATAGGGTTATAGCAAATTTTCTCGAATTAAACACAAAAACAAACTGCAGAAATAAATATGCTGAAAAGTAAATCACACACAAAATTTACCCAGCTTCGGCAACCCCTGCCTACTGCTGCATTCCCAGATTTCTATTAAAATTAAACAGTCTCCCGCTTACAAACACTCTAACAGACTCGCACACCATGCTACCGCCTATAGAGTTTTGCAAACTCGCACACCCTGCTCACTGAACTAATTCTAACTAGACAATCTTACACAACCTAAAACCTAGGTGGTGATTTACCAAGATTTGAACCTTAAAAGAGAATTTAAAACAAACTTAAAACAATTTTAAACTTAAAACCCTAATTGAAAGAATGAACTAAAAGCCTTTCAAAAACAACAAGGCCGGCCCAATTTTTATTTCTCTAGCCCGTTCTCTTTTCTCTGGCTTGAAAAAAAACATGGCGGCTTTGATTCTTTGATTATTCCTCATTGCGCTCTGAAATTAGGGCTACTGTTCTTCGATCCAAATTGGGGCTTTTCGATGCACGCCTATATTGATCGACTCTCTGGTTTGAGTGTTGGCTTGCTCGCTACTTCTCTGATGATCGATTCTCTGGATGCTTTACTTGCGCTCGTTCGCAGCTGCTTCTCTGTTGATCGAGTTCGATAGATTGTGGTATGTATTCTCTTCCCTTTCGTTGCTGGTTTAATGCTTGCTTGAACTCGATGCCGATGATGAATTTGGGGTTTGGTATTTATATGAATTTCGAGACACTTGAATTTGTTCGTATCAATTCGATACTTTCCTAATTCTTGCTTTCCTAATATTGTTATAACTTGATACACACGGTTTTGATTTTGAAGCGTTCGATTTTTACTTGAATGATACGGCAAAAACTTTCCTCTTTTGATTTTTGACTTTTTCAAAGATTGCATATACGCACTTGATTTTTTTTGACTTGGTCATCTCTGCACTTTTAATCTTCTGTCATCTTCGACTTCACTGTGAATTACGACTTTGATTTTCTGGCCATCTTTGTTACATTGTTTCTCGGCATTGAATTTGTGATGTTTGACTACCACTGGCTCTGACTTGGTTACACTGCTATGTACTTGTCAGTCTTGTATTTCTCGATGAACTTGGGTAGTTTTCATTTGACCTGTTGTAACGACCCAAAATTTTTAACAATTTAATTTGAGAATATTTAATTAATTTTAAATATTTGAATGATGGTTTGATTTGAATTTCAAATTATCAGGATGAATTTGGCGATTGAATTTTAGAATTTAATCTACTGAAGTTGAATAAAATTTTAAATCTTCAATTTTAAGCCGATTAAAAAATATTTCAAAAAACTTGTAAAATTCATATTGATAATATTGAAGATTATAGAAGCTTCAGAATTGAATTTGGAAGTGGATTGTTCAGTTTTGAAATTAAATCGTTTGAATCGATATTCAAAAATAGCCGTCCAGGGCACAGTCTCGGATTTCGACGAAACCAGTTCCATTGAGTCCGTAATATTGAATTATTGCCGGATTTCAAATTTCGTATTTTTCAGAGTTAATATGTGAGCACATGACACGCAAACGCGTTGAAATTTAATTTGATTTAAACTTGAATTTAAATTTTTATTTAAGTCAACAAACAACACTGTAGCTTCCTAAACTCACGCCTAAAATCATGCCGATAAATCACGAAATAAATCGTGCCAAGCATACTGCATTCGACTTTAAATATCTCTCCCCCTTCCTCTCCTCAGTTTTCGTTCAAAATCAAATAAAAATGGCCGCCACTTATTCATCCCCTCTTCGTTCGAAAAATTAAACAGTCGAGCTCCCTTCTTCTTCAAAAGCAATTGAAGATTATCGGCCAAAGCCCCCTACCAGATTCAATTCGAAATAAAAAAAAAGAGAGGGCTTCTCACGGCCGAAGCCTTCAAAATAAAAAAAAAACAAAATAAAAAAAGGGAGGAGGCCGAACAAATCAAAATGGGGCGATGTCGCGTGGGGTGCCGCGCAAATTCGAGGAGGAGGCGAAGCAAGTTCGAGCGGCGAATCGAGGTCAGGCGGTGCGAGATGGAGTGGGGACGAGGGGGACTCGACAGCGCGGCCGCGTGCGCGCGAGGAGGTTGATGGCTGTGGCAAGCGACAGCGATGGTGGAGGCGAAGCGGCGGTGATTTTGGGTCGCGATGGGATTTTGGGGGCGGCGACGATCTGCAGTGGCACACGCTCGAGGCCGTTCGATTGATTCGCGCGCGTAGGCATACGCGAGCTAGGCACGGCAGCGTCGCGAGATTGAGGAGGAGCAATTCCAGGTCGCGATTTCACAGTAAGGTATTGATTTTGTTTTAACAATTTAGTTAATTCAAAATTTAAATATTGCAGTATTCGTTTAATTTAAAAAAAATAAAAATAAATAAAAATAAAAATAAATAAGTATATACAGTAAAGTATATATGCAGTTCTGTTTTTTTATATATATATATATAAAAATATACTATATTATATATATAGGTTATTTATGTAAAGAAAGAATTTAGTTAAGCAAATTTATTAAAAGAAAATTCATTTGAAATAAATATATTAATTTTAAAATAAAATTATGGGTTAGATAGATTTTTGTAAAAGAAAAAAATTGGTTAAAAATTTAATTTATTCGATTGATTCGAATATTAATAAATTGTGTAAATATTTATACAAGGTATAAATCAAGGAAATCGAGTCAAGAAGGGAAATGGATTGCAAACGGGAATAAAGGTGAGAACTTCTCACTCAAAAGGAATTTTGTTATTTATTTAAATTTTAAATAGTTAGATTTAAAATTTGCTTGACTGTGTTGATTGAATGATTGAATGATGATTGTTATATATGTGAATAGACCCTATACGCCGTTAGTAAGCGGAGGTTATTTATTACACACATATACCGCGATATTCCACCTCGAAGTGGAATTGGTATTATATTATATATATAGCAATATATATATATATTGGCATATGTATATATTGCAGTTGATTGATTTCCCGCATTTGTATAGCGGATGAGACCCTATTGCGCCGTTAGTAAGCGGATAATATTTATAAAATCCCATATACCGCGATATTCCGTCTTGAAATGGAATGGTACTGTGCTAATGTCTGTGGATGCAGGGAAACAGGTTGGAGGGATCCAACGGGATTCCTCACAAATATTTGTTTGATTCATATATTGTGATGTTTGATTGTTTATCATGGATGATATATGATATTTGAAAGTCGTGATTGACTATCGATGTGTTGCATCATCGAATCCAATTTTTGAAGTTTAAAAATAACGATTTTGATTTCTAAAGTGATTCTTGGAAATATACGTTTATAAAATATTTTTTGAATTGATTCATCTTAAATAAATAAACGTTATAATTTTAATATTATAAAAATTATGTTTTTTGAGAAATACAGTTAAAAGTTGATTTTTGAAAATATGGGATTAGTGATTTTATAAAATAGTTTGAACTGGGATTTCTGAATTTATTATAAGAAGTTTAAAAATAGGATTTATAAAATTTTTATTTTATAAATCAGAATGATGAAACTATAAAAGAATTTAAAGATGTTTAAAGTAATAATATAAATTGATTTATATTAAAAGATTTATAAATTGATATTTATAAATTTAGAATATCTTGAATTATAAAACGAGCTTTTATAAGTGATAGAATGATTTGTAAATGAATTTCATAAAGGAATGAAATCTATAGAATTTATGAAATTTGATTATTTTATAAATCAAATGATGAAATTATAAAAGAGTTTAAAGACGTTTTAAAAATAGTAATATAAATTGTTTTATATTAAAAGATTTATAAATTGGTATTTATAAATTAAAAATATTGGAATTATAAAACGAGCTTTTACAAGTATTAGAATGAATTGTAAATGAATTTCATAAATTGGAATTATAGAATTATAACGGTGAAGTTGTAAATGGGATTTTATAAGCAGTAGGTTTATAAAATTTATAAAGTTAAAAGAATAGATTTTGGATAAATAAATGAATCTTATAAGTTATAAGATTTATAATTATGAAGTTTAAAGGAACGATTTTGTAAACAAATAAATTATAAGTATTTAACTTATAATATGAAATTTTAGTATATCATTGAGATATGAAATTGAATAGATTTATAAAGGAAATTTATAAAAGGAAGTTGTTGTAAAAATAAATAGAAATGGAATTTATAAACATTGTCTTATAAATTCGCAACGAATTATTTTGATAAGTAAAATTGTTGTAATTTGTTAATGGAATTATATTCATGTTTAGACAGTGAATAATCCTTTAAAATAGAATGAATAGAAGTGATGAAATTTATTAACAAGGTATATTCACGTTTTTGAATAGTGAATAATATGTTAAAGAAATGTTTTGAATGTGATGTTTTAAATAGAATTAAAACGATCTAAAGATGTTTTAAAATATATTAACTATCGAAACCATAGATTTCAACATTCATTGTTGAAATAGACGTTTTCGAGAAATAGAAGGAAATGGTAGATTATAACACTGTTGTTATAATAAATGATTTCCGAAAGGAAATGTTTTGTATAGTATTGGGATTTATATATCTATTTTAATTTCGAATCCCTATACTAGTGATTTTGGGTTGTCGTAACGATGTTTTACGCAACATTCGTTTTGGCCCAAATAAATATGGTTAAGTGAATGATTTCCTTAAAGAATGAAATATATACTTAATTTCGATTAGGGTATATTAAATATTTTCTGAGTATAGAAAATAAAAAGATCTGTGAATTACTTATTTTTAATAAGTATAGAAATGCTTTTCCAATGTTAAGTGAATATTTGGAATTTATCTTTTTAAAGATAAATTGAAAATGAATATTAGAAATCGAATGGAAATCGTATATTCATAAATATTTTGGAATGTAAATTCAATATGGAATTTATAAATGAAATTTGGAAAATGAGTTTAAAAATAAATATTGATTTATTTTTAAAGAATGGAGAATGTATATCTTATAAAGATATTTTTGGGAAATAAATAACTTGGAAAATTATTTGGAATCTGGTGATGTTGGCATATCTATTGATAGTTCAATAACCGACTATCAATATTTACCTTTAAATAGGTATTTGTTGTGAATTGCTTGAATTTGAATGCCACACTTATTTTTTTAAAAATAAGCGCTCACTATTCGGGTTAACCGGGAAAGGACCTTGGGGTCGTATAACCCATTCCGAATATGTGATACGTCGTTATGAATTGCATTCGAAGATCGGTGTTGAAGACCGGATATTTTCGAAAACGAAAGGGTTTCTTGTTGATTGTCTCTGCACTGGCTGATCCCCGGTATTGAGATCTCCATATGTGATGGGAAATCTGAACGTGATTAGAGATTATTCGGATTGCAAGGACTTCTTTGTAAGTGCCTTCGGTTCTGTTCGATCCCGGAACAGACTTGTATGGATTGTGTGTCTGACATTACAAATTGAGATATAAAGCCGATTTCTTCCAAATATATTTCTGTTGGTGGCGGAGAATTTATTCTCTTAGCTTAACACCCTTCTCTGAGACGTACGAACTCAGAGGTTATATAGTTGAAGTTATCAGCGATATATTCCCAATTTGGTAATGTGACATGCTGAGTGTTGCTGTGAAATGATCATTGTGTTGATTATTTGTGATAGGATCTTTTATTGGATCGTCTATCCTAGTGATCATTTCTATGATCATTTGTTTGACCCAAAGCATGGCTTTTGTATAAAGTATGTTTTTGTGGACGTGACTTCGTCGAGCCTCACACCCCGGAATGGTCAAAACAGGAAAGATGCGGCAAGGTTATGAGGGGTAGCTCCCTTTAGGGTGTGTGCATTTCCTTCTGGAAAAGGGTGGTGTCATGGTATGGAGCCCAGATGCTTACTCATGTTGAAACACTTTTTATTATGGTGTGATGTTGATTAGAGAGCTCTCGGATAAAGGTCCCAAAGGACCGGGGGATGGCATGCTCGTGTCAGTAGTTATCCAGTTAGGGGTAACCCGGCCTTGTGTTGGCAGAGATCCGGTTTGGTTCTCGGGGATGTCCATCCAGAGGCATTCTCATGTGGCAATGGGAAGTTCCTTGGCCTGATCATTCGTTGGAAATCTAAAGAAACAATACGAGACTTGTACGGTTTTAGTTGTAGAACCTGCCATTTAAAATGGTAGCTATAGTAGGCATAATATAATGGTACCTATGCTGGCTAAGATTTATATTCTACTTTCGAAATATCTTCTACACTATGCACTAATAATAATATCAAAATTGATTTGATTTTAATACGTATCAAGCATCTTTGACTAACATAAGAAGAAATCTCCTCCAAGTCTGCGTTTGCATTGTGTGTGTGGCGGGAGGTCTTATGGTAGTCTCATTTTTAAAAGCATTGCGAATTGATTTTTAAAAATATTCCTCTATTTTAATTTTAAAGAAAAATAAACTGTTTTGAGTTCTCACACCAGTCTTGTTAAGCTTTGGGCTATGTGATGAGGGGTTCTCGCATCGCGGTTAGGTGGCGAACGGGAGACTCTTACTCCCACACGTCCTCTTTTAGGGGGTTGGTTAGGTGTAACCTGAGACAGTCGAGAGGCTGGCCGTAAAAGCAAGGTCTGGGGTACCGGTGTAAGCCACGTGGGGCTGGGATGGTTGAAAAGCCTACCGGTTGTGACCACTGGCACGTCTCTTTACATTTTGGTATCAGAGCATATGGTTAAGCGACAACCATGGTTCTGTTGGGTGTTACTCATTAGAGATAGAGTCAGCAGTACTCTAGAATGAGTTTGAGTGTAATAATAGATATGAGCGCGTATTCGTTAGTGAATATAAAATTGTTTTTGAATCGGGTAAATAAAGTAATTTTGCCCAAAACTATTTTGTATAGAAAAGAAATGATTTTCTATGAATTTTTATAATATATGGTTGCATGGTTGTTAATATCATTATTATATGGAATTAAATAATAAAATAAAATGGATTGAATTCAAGTAAACTAACTTGATAAATTATTAATTCATGGACTAATGAATTGGAATTCGAATTAGTTAAATAAAAGTTTAGTCGTGAGCTAAATTTGAAGATAAATTTGAACTTGTATATAAATTCAAGTAAGTAAAAGAAATAAATTGAAATTTCCTTTGTTAGTAATTAAGTAAATTCGAGGTGAATTGAGTATGGAAATTGAAAAATGAAACAAATTAGTGAATGAAACTAATTTAAAGTAATCATATGAATTAGTAAATGAAAGTTAATCGATGGAATTCAATATTTAGAATTGAGAATTGAATTCAAATTGAATTGAAATTTTGAATTGAATTCAAATGAAATTTAATGAATTGAAATTGAAATGTGAAATTGAATGAGAATGGATATGTAACTTCAATAGTGAAGTAAAAATGTATAAAAAGCATATGTTGAAAATTTTGTAATAGAATTGGCAAAATGGTTTGTATGTTGGAATTGGATATTATGCTACTGTTAGCAGGATATACAGGTATATAAAGGGATTAGATTTTGATTTCAAAGATAAAAATTAAATTGCTCGACAAAAAGGTACGTATTTCAATTTCGGTATGAAATTTGATGACTTTCTTCTCTAGCCACTTGGCTTTTCTCTTTTCTTTTTGATTCTAAGGGGCCGTGGTGCCATTTTGTAGTCGTACCGAGCTAGCCGCGCAAAGGAGACGCTGGCGAATTTTTTCGAAAATTTAGGGTGTTAGAAAAATTTTGAGAAATTTTGAAAGTTTGAAATTTGAATTTGAATTTAAATTTGAATGGTTAGTAAAACAATGTTGGTTGAAACTTATAATTGAAGTTGGAAAACTAGTTGAATGATAGTGAATCCTTAATAAAAAGATTTGTTTTAGAAAGTTGATAAAACTATTTGAATTGTGAAAAATAGTAGACGGGATAAAGGGCATTCTTCTTAACTTGTAATTTCGGGACGAAATTCTTTTAAGGGGGGAAGATTGTAACGACCCAAAATTTTTAACAATTTAATTTGAGAATATTTAATTAATTTTAAATATTCGAATGATGGTTTGATTTGAATTTCAAATTATCAGGATGAATTTGGCGATTGAATTTTAGAATTTAATCTACTGAAGTTGAATAAAATTTTAAATCTTCAATTTTAAGCCGATTAAAAAATATTTCAAAAAACTTGTAAAATTCATATTGATAATATTGAAGATTATAGAAGCTTCAGAATTGAATTTGGAAGTGGATTGTTCAGTTTTGAAATTAAATCGTTCGAATCGATATTCAAAAATAGCCGTCCAAGGCACAGTCTCGGATTTCGACGAAACCAGTTCCATTGAGTCCGTAATATTGAATTATTGCCGGATTTCAAATTTCGTATTTTTCGGAGTTAATATGTGAGCACACGACACGCAAACGCGTTGAAATTTAATTTGATTTAAACTTGAATTTAAATTTTTATTTAAGTCAACAAACAACACTGTAGCTTCCTAAACTCACGCCTAAAATCATGCCGATAAATCACGAAATAAATCGTGCCAAGCATACTGCATTCGACTTTAAATATCTCTCCCACTTCCTCTCTTCAGTTTTCGTTCAAAATCAAATAAAAATGGCTGCCACTTATTCATCCCCTCTTCGTTCGAAAAATTAAACAGTCGAACTCCCTTCTTCTTCAAAAGCAATTGAAGATTATCGGCCGAAGCCCCCTATCAGATTCAATCCGAAATAAAAAAAAAGAGAGGGCTTCTCACGGCCGAAGCCTCCAAAAAAAAATAAAAAAAAATAAAAAAGGGAGGGGGCCGAACAAATCAAAATGGGGCGATGTCGCGTGGGGTGCCGCGTAAATTCGAGGAGGAGGGCGAAGCAAGTTCGAGCGGCGAATCGAGGTCAGGCGGCGCGAGATGGAGTGGGGACGAGGGGGACTCGACAGCGCGGCCGCGTGCGCGCGAGGAGGTTGATGGCTGTGGCAAGCGACAGCGATGGTGGAGGCGAAGCGGCGGTGATTTTGGGTTGCGATGGGATTTTGGGGGCGGCGACGATCTGCAGTGGCGCACGCTCGAGGCCGTTCGATTGATTCGCGCGCGTAGGCGTACGCGAGCTAGGCACGGCAGCGTCGCGAGATTGAGGAGGAGCAATTCCTGGTCGCGATTTCACAGTAAGGTATTGATTTTGTTTTAACAATTTAGTTAATTCAAAATTTAAATATTGCAGTATTCGTTTAATTTAAAAAAAATAATAAATAAAAATAAATAAGTATATACAGTAAAGTATATATGCAGTTCTGTTTTTTTTTATATATAAAAAAAAATATTATATTATATATAGGTTATTTATGTAAAGAAAGAATTTAGTTAAGCAAATTTATTAAAAGAAAATTCATTTGAAATAAATATATTAATTTTAAAATAAAATTATGGGTTAGATAGATTTTTGTAAAAGAAAAAAATTGGTTAAAAATTTAATTTATTCGATTGATTCGAATATTAATAAATTGTGTAAATATTTATACAAGGTATAAATCAAGGAAATCGAGTCAAGAAGGGAAATGGATTGCAAACGGGAATAAAGGTGAGAACTTCTCACTCAAAAGGAATTTTGTTATTTATTTAAATTTTAAATAGTTAGATTTAAAATTTGCTTGACTGTGTTGATTGAACGATTGAATGATGATTGTTATATATGTGAATAGACCCTATACGCCGTTAGTAAGCGGAGGTTATTTATTACACACATATACCGCGATATTCCACCTCGAAGTGGAATTGGTATTATATTATATATATAGCAATATATATATATATATTGGCATATGTATATATTGCAGTTGATTGATTTCCCGCATTTGTATAGCGGATGAGACCCTATTGCGCCGTTAGTAAGCGGATAATATTTATAAAATCCCATATACCGCGATATTCCGTCTTGAAAAGGAATGGTATTGTGCTAATGTCTGTGGATGCAGGGAAACAGGTTGGAGGGATCCAACTGGATTCCTCATAAATATTTGTTTGATTCATATATTGTGATGTTTGATTGTTTATCATGGATGATATATGATATTTGAAAGTCGTGATTGACTATCGATGTGTTGCATCATCGAATCCAATTTTTGAAGTTTAAAAATAACGATTTTGATTTCTAAAGTGATTCTTGGAAATATACGTTTATAAAATATTTTTTGAATTGATTCATCTTAAATAAATAAACGTTATAATTTTAATATTATAAAAATTATGATTTTTGAGAAATACAGTTAAAAGTTGATTTTTGAAAATATGGGATTAGTGATTTTATAAAATAGTTTGAACTGGGATTTCTGAATTTATTATAAGAAGTTTAAAAATAGGATTTATAAAATTTTTATTTTATAAATTAGAATGATGAAACTATAAAAGAATTTAAAGATGTTTAAAGTAATAATATAAATTGATTTATATTAAAAGATTTATAAATTGATATTTATAAATTTAGAATATCTTGAATTATAAAACGAGCTTTTATAAGTGATAGAATGATTTGTAAATGAATTTCATAAAGGAATGAAATCTATAGAATTTATGAAATTTGATTATTTTATAAATCAAATGATGAAATTATAAAAGAGTTTAAAGACGTTTTAAAAATAGTAATATAAATTGTTTTATATTAAAAGATTTATAAATTGATATTTATAAATTAAAAATATTGGAATTATAAAACGAGCTTTTACAAGTATTAGAATGAATTGTAAATGAATTTCATAAATTGGAATTATAGAATTATAACGGTGAAGTTGTAAATGGGATTTTATAAGCAGTAGGTTTATAAAATTTATAAAGTTAAAAGAATAGATTTTGGATAAATAAATGAATCTTATAAGTTATAAGATTTATAATTATGAAGTTTAAAGGAACGATTTTGTAAACAAATAAATTATAAGTATTTAACTTATAATATGAAATTTTAGTATATCATTGAGATATGAAATTGAATAGATTTATAAAGGAAATTTATAAAAGGAAGTTGTTGTAAAAATAAATAGAAATGGAATTTATAAACATTGTCTTATAAATTCGCAACGACTTATTTTGATAAGTAAAATTGTTGTAATTTGTTAATGGAATTATATTCATGTTTAGACAGTGAATAATCCTTTAAAATAGAATGAATAGAAGTGATGAAATTTATTAACAAGGTATATTCACGTTTTTGAATAGTGAATAATATGTTAAAGAAATGTTTTGAATGTGATGTTTTAAATAGAATTAAAACGATCTAAAGATGTTTTAAAATATATTAACTATCGAAACCATAGATTTCAACATTCATTGTTGAAATAGACGTTTTCGAGAAATAGAAGGAAATGGTAGATTATAACACTGTTGTTATAATAAATGATTTCCGAAAGGAAATGTTTTGTATAGTATTGGGATTTATATATCTATTTTAATTTCGAATCCCTATACTAGTGATTTTGGGTTGTCGTAACGATGTTTTACGCAACATTCGTTTTGGCCCAAATAAATATGGTTAAGTGAATGATTTCCTTAAAGAATGAAATATATACTTAATTTCGATTAGGGTATATTAAATATTTTCTGAGTATAGAAAATAAAAAGATCTGTGAATTACTTATTTTTAATAAGTATAGAAATGCTTTTCCAATGTTAAGTGAATATTTGGAATTTATCTTTTTAAAGATAAATTGAAAATGAATATTAGAAATCGAATGGAAATCGTATATTCATAAATATTTTGGAATGTAAATTCAATATGGAATTTATAAATGAAATTTAGAAAATGAGTTTAAAAATAAATATTGATTTATTTTTAAAGAATGGAGAATGTATATCTTATAAAGATATTTTTGGGAAATAAATAATTTGGAAAATTATTTGGAATCTGGTGATGTTGGCATATCTATTGATAGTTCAATAACCGACTATCAATATTTACCTTTAAATAGGTATTTGTTGTGAATTGCTTGAATTTGAATGCCACACTTATTTTTTTAAAAATAAGCGCTCACTATTCGGGTTAACCGGGAAAGGACCTTGGGGTCGTATAACCCATTCTGAATATGTGATACGTCGTTATGAATTGCATTCGAAGATCGGTGTTAAAGACCGGATATTTTCGAAAATGAAAGGGTTTCTTGTTGATTGTCTCTGCACTGGCTGATCCCCGGTATTGAGATCTCCATATGTGATGGGAAATCCGAACGTGATTAGAGATTATTCGGATTGCAAGGACTTCTTTGTAAGTGCCTTCGGTTCTGTTCGAGCCCGGAACAGACTTGTATGGATTGTGTGTCTGACATTACAAATTGAGATATAAAGCCGATTTCTTTCAAATATATTTCTGTTGGTGGCGGAGAATTTATTCTCTTAGCTTAACACCCTTCTCTGAGACGTACGAGCTCAGAGGTTATATAGTTGAAGTTATCAGCGATATATTCCCAATTTGGTAATGTGACATGCTGAGTGTTGCTGTGAAATGATCATTGTGTTGATTATTTGTGATAGGATCTTTTATTGGATCGTCTATCCTAGTGATCATTTCTATGATCATTTGTTTGACCCAAAGCATGGCTTTTGTATAAAGTATGTTTTTGTGGACGTGACTTCGTCGAGCCTCACACCCCGGAATGGTCAAAACAGGAAAGATGCGGCAAGGTTATGAGGGGTAGCTCCCTTTAGGGTGTGTGCATTTCCTTCTGGAAAAGGGTGGTGTCATGGTATGGAGCCCAGATGCTTACTCATGTTGAAACACTTTTTATTATGGTGTGATGTTGATTAGAGAGCTCTCGGATAAAGGTCCCAAAGGACCGGGGGATGGCATGCTCGTGTCAGTAGTTACCCAGTTAGGGGTAACCCGGCCTTGTGTTGGCAGAGATCCGGTTTGGTTCTCGGGGATGTCCATCCAGAGGCATTCTCATGTGGCAATGGGAAGTTCCTTGGCCTGATCATTCGTTGGAAATCCAAAGAAACAATACGAGACTTGTACGGTTTTAATTGTAGAACCTGCCATTTAAAATGGTAGCTATAGTAGGCATAATATAATGGTACCTATGCTGGCTAAGATTTATATTCTACTTTCGAAATATCTTCTACACTATGCACTAATAATAATATCAAAATTGATTTGATTTTAATACGTATCAAGCATCTTTGACTAACATAAGAAGAAATCTCCTCCAAGTCTGCGTTTGCATTGTGTGTGTGGCGGGAGGTCTTATGGTAGTCTCATTTTTAAAAGCATTGCGAATTGATTTTTAAAAATATTCCTCTATTTTAATTTTAAAGAAAAATAAACTGTTTTGAGTTCTCACACCAGTCACATGACTGACTCGGAGTTTATTGTTTTCCTTCCTAAACTCTGGATGCCCACCAATTTTCACACGGGCAGTCAAGAGTTAAGGTTTATCAGGATATTCTGGAATTCAGGAGTTGCAGGAGGCAAGCTGGATGGCGTATTACTAGTTTATATAGTATTTCTTTTTCCGCTGCATTGTTTGATGTTGTACACTCTGATGTAATGAAATGTAATGCATGAAATGTAATAACTGATATAGTTCTTTGTTTAAAGATTATTCATTTATTTATTATATGTTGTTCCGCTGCGAATTGTGAGATTCTGATGTTGTTCCGTTCTATGTTCTATTTTCTGTTTTTTATTCTCTATTTTCTACCATCTTCTCTCTCTCTTCTTTTCCTTTCCTTCTTTCTTCTTTCTTAAAAAAAAACCATAAGGGTTCGTATTTTCGTTCACCTTGAGTTAATCAATGGAGATTAGTGTCTATTCAAGGAGTACGGATTTACGGTTCTTTACACCTGTTCTCTGTAGCATATACACGTTTACTTTGTATACTTGAGCCTTGTGTTCTTCATACCATGTGTACATGCTGCTGCATTTGCTTGCATACCCATTACTGCACTGTTCACAGTATATTGATATTATTTGATAAGTGAAATCCTGTTTGTTATTTGAACTTGATGTTGTTTCTCGACATTGCATACTGCAGTTGAGTTGTTGTTTGGTCTTGCATTTGGTCTGGAGTTGTTTCTTTGATAGTTGCACTCTGGTTGTCATGCATATGAAGCAGTTTGCATTCTGGACATTTGCTGTAGTCTTCATTGTTGTGTCTGCATTGTCATGTTTGGTTGAAGTTCTGATCATTTGTATACATACATACATGAATGTATATATGTGTATGTCTGCGCTCATATTGCCTCGAGCTTGTTTTGTTTGGTTCATCTTCTCTGGTTGGTTTAACCTGTACTTGCTTCACTTGAACTTTTGTGTAGTTGGTATCTTTACTTGAATTTATCTCGGTGGTCATTACTGCACTCATGTTGGTATGGATATGCATATGGATATGCACTTTCTTGGGTTTCATCGAGCTTTGGAATTTTGTTGTTGCATTCATGTACACTGCATAGTGGTCTTGTTGCAGTTTGGTCCTGTCTCCATGTATTTGATGTTCCTTTGATTCAGTGAGGCTTGTATATGACTTGGTGCTACACTGATTTGTTTGCTGTGTGGTCTGATTCATCATGTATTGTTTCACTTTAACTTCTTGTTGCCAGTTTGCCTTGTATCACTGCAAAACTGCATGTTATATTTCTTGAATTAATCTGAACTTGGTTTTGCTTCATGGTCAGTGGTGCACTGTGCCTTGTGGCATGTACAGTGATACACTGTGCATGTCACATTGTTCGTGTATGATGAATTCAAATGTGAATGATGACGAACAACCCAAATAACCGAGGCAAATCATATGTTCAAAAATCATATTTCATTTTATATTGCAAAAATATTTCTTTTTCAATTTTACTGCGTTAGTGAATATTTTTGCAGATTTCTCAGATGTTGGATTATAACTGGAATGAAATTGAAGATAAACTACGAGTGTGAGTGATATGTAGTGAGGCATTTATGTAAATTGAATTGTGATGTAATTACAATCAAAATTGTATATGTATAGTGAGATCTTGAATTTGTACTATTCAAAATTGTAATAAATATTTGTTTGAATATAATTTCTGTTTGAATTCAAATTCTGTGTAATTTATTTTATTCAACAAATATTTATTTAATCTATAAAAAATAAAATAGTACATTAACAAATACATTTAAATGAATATATATATGTTTATTATCATCAAACAAAATTCATATAAGCGCATATTCAACAATCTCCCCCGTTTGATGATAACAAACATATATTTAAGATTTTGACTGTGTTAAATGTATTTGATCAATGATATACAGTTCTAATTGCTCCCCCTATTTAAATGCTTCCTCTCTACACGATGCTCCCCCTACATATATGCATACAAATAGAAATATACAAATGAGCCTAGATGCAAATGGAAAATTATTTGACCTTTGCTTGATTTCATTTGACAAAATCTTAACTTTTCTCTCCCCCTTTTGTTATCAGCAAAAGAATAATAGTGTTAGAGAAAATAGAGATAAAGTGATCAATATTAATCCAACATTAAAACTCAGTTTGAATATAAATATTAAACTTCAATAAAAAAGTCAAACAAAAATCATAACTACCCTTGTTAGGCGCATATTCCACTTTTAGAATGAATAGAAATGATGTTCTAATAAAATCATACAGTTGTATCTACTTGTGGTACATTTATATCAGGAATTTGAATATCTACTAATCATGCATAACCATTAGGACTTTTAAATGAGATTAGTAGTATTCCAATTTAATTTTTAAAAATGAATTCAAGTATCTTCCAACCACGCATGACCGTGAGGACTTTTAAATGGGATTAGAATCAACTTTTCTATTTAATCAATCAAATTTGATATGCCTTCCATACATGCATAACCGTGAGGACTTTTAAATGAGCATGAAAGCACATAATCAAAAATCCAAGTAATTCACCCTTGCATAACCGTGAGGACTTTTAAATGAGAGTGAATACTTTGGTATTTATTTATTTTTACAAAAAATGTGAAATGAAAAACAAATGATCCCTGATTATAGTACCACATATCGACAAACTATATTTAAGATTTGATAAACAATGGTCGATAGAAATATGATGGATATAGAAATGGTCATGGAATATTTACCCAACAAAAAGTTTTATAACTCTTGTCTGAATTCCTAAAGAAATTTTCCAAATATACTCTCTTGAGTAATGTATGTTAAATATCAACACTTATCACCTTTTCAATCACTATTTATCTTTTTGATAATTAGTAGGGAGTCAGATTAGTCAAAATTTGTCATTTAAAATAAAATAAAAATGACTAATCTGAAAATATGCTCAAAAAATGATTTTCTTGAAGGGGTTATATGAGAGAAAAAAATTCTGCTATTTGAAAATTATTTGTAATGAAAAATATGCAGATATTTTCTTTGAAAAACGATGCAGTTACTAAATGTCTCACCATAAATCACGTTCAACTAGTAAGTTTTCTGTCAACTAGATTACCAGTATGATCTGCATTTGAATTTCTCTTTCACTCCAAAATATCACTAATTAAATTTGGTAAACCAGACCACGAAGTGTGCATAAAAAATCAAACTCAATTTTTAACAGCATTTTTGAACTAAAGTCGTGTAGATAATCAGAAACTGTGAATATAGAGTTAGCCGTATTATAACCCAATGTATTATCATCCAACAAAACACTATGTTTTATCCAAACGTATATGTATGAAGTAATTCAAAGAATAGTGTTATTGGCATAAATATAATTGGCTAACTATGTTGAACAAGTCAGAATCAAAAAACATCATCTTTACAACATCTCAATATTCGCTGATTTCATTTAGAATATGGTTCAGATTATCACATTTAATATATCGATCAAATAAATATACGTTCGCCCGTTTTACGTTTACGATAATTTTTCGTGGTTGCCCATTGTGATTCTGTCACCTTTGTACTAGGCTAAGGAACTTTGCTTTGTTTCCCGTTGTGTTTCTGGAACAGCCAAAATCCAGAGGACACTGTTGTTGTTCCTTAGCCTGCCACAATACCTACACGATGAAAGATTTTTGTGACCTATTTATAGGTCCATGATTGTTAGTGGCTGAAGCTTTGTGAACAAACAATCCTTTTGGAACCCAAACTTGTTTAGTCCTTTCATTCTTGTTCCAATAGACATGAAATTTGTTTGTAGAATTCTTAGGAGCCCAAACTTGTATAAATTTTGTGTTCTTGTTCCTATGACTACAATTTTCAACACGATGTCCAATTATTTCATATCTAGCAGAGACACTCTTACCTTTTGCATTATTATCAGATTGTGTTTTCCCAACGCCTAGTCCTTTTCTGTTAGCAAAAATTTGATTTCCCAATAACATGTTGAATGAGTTTTCTCCTCTTGAAAAATTATTCAGAGATTTCTCAAGATTTTGGACTTTGGTTTTGAGTTTTGTGTTTTCAATTACAAGTGAGGTGCATCTATTTATAAAATCCTTTTTCCTAGTGTCAATGGTTTCCTTAAGACTCAAGTTTTCTTTTTCAAGATTCTCAAAGCTATTCTTAAGTCTTGATAATTCTGAATCTAAAATTTTACATTTTTTACAGTCTAGGTTTTGAATATTTTCAAGTTCAGTTTCTAACCTAAAATTTTCACGAGCAGGTTCTCTCCTATCAGATTTCAGTTTTTCAATTTTAGACTCAAGAGTATAAACTACTTTAGTAAGGTCACAACACATAAAAACAAGTTCTTTATAAGAATAGTCACCTACCTCACTAGATTCCTCTGAGCTTGCTTCTGAATCTGATTTTGCCATAAGACACAAGTTAGCCTCCTCTGAGCTACTATTCGAAACTTCCTCTCCTTCTTCATCATCCCAAGTCGCTGCAAAGGCCTTCTTTTTCTTTTTCTTTCCTTTGTTGTTTTTGAGAAGTGGGCATTGTTGTTTGAAGTGGCCAGGCTTGTTGCAGTTAAAGCACGTCAATTCATTATCGGAATTGTCAGAATCTTTTGTCCTATTACCATTTGTTTTCTTCTTGCGTGGCTTGAATCTTGACCATTTTCTAAGATTATTGACAGCCATTGCAAGCTCTTCAATTGGATCTTCTTCTTCTTCATCACTCTCTTCTTTGCTCTTTAAGGCAATCGTCTTCTTCTTTGATTCGGAGTTGTTGCGTTCCTCCTTTGCTTTTAGCTTAAGCTCATATGTCATCAAGTTCCCGATCAACTCCTCCATGCTTAGTTTACTCAGATCTTTCGATTCTTGTATTGCCGTGACTTTTGCCTCAAAGCTCATCGGTAAGACTCGTAGCACCTTCCTCACAAGCTCTACCGCAGTGAATACCTTCCCAAGCGCTCTAGCATTGTACACCAAAGTTGAAAAGCGTCCAAACATGTCCTTTATGCTCTCGCCTTTGTCCATCACAAAGTTCTCGTATTCATTGCTGAATAGGGCTAGACGAGACTCCTTGACTTGAGAATTCCTTCATGTGTCACCTCCAAGGTACGGCAACTTTCCTGTGCAGTTTTACAATGAGAAATTCTATTAAATTCAGTTTTATCAAGAGCACAGATTAAAGCATTCATGGCTTTAGCATTTGTAGTTTTTAATCTCTTATCGTTAGCATCCCACCCATCCTTAGGTTTAGGAATCTCAGTATCACCAACAGTTATAGTGGGAGATTTATAGCCAGTTTCAATAATGTCCCAAACATCATAATCAACAGAACTAAGATAAATACCCATCCTAATTTTCCAATAAGCATAATCATTCCCATTGAACATGGGTGGCCTAACAATAGATTGCCCCTCAGAAAAAGCATTTTTTGGTGAATTCATGACTCTAGAGTTAAAGAAAAAAATACCTTGCTCTGATACCACTTGTAGGACCTAGATTAACCCTAGAGAGGGGTGAATAGGGTTATAGCAAATTTTCTCGAATTAAACACAAAAACAAACTGCAGAAATAAATATGCTGAAAAGTAAATCACACACAAAATTTACCCAGCATCGGCAACCCCTGCCTACTGCTGCATTCTCAGATTTCTATTAGAATTAAATAGTCTCCCGCTTACAAACACTCTAACAGACTCGCACACCCTGTTACCGCCTATAGAGTTTTGCAAACTCGCACACCCTGCTCACTGAACTAATTCTAACTAGACAATCTGACACAATCTAAAACCTAGGTAGTGATTTACCAAGATTTGAACCTTAAAAGAGAATTTAAAACAAACTTAAAACAATTTTAAACTTAAAACCCTAATTGAAAGAATAAACTAAAAGCCTTTCAAAAACAGCAAGGCCAGCCCAATTTTTATTTCCCTAGCCCGTTCTCTTTTTTCTGGCTTGAAAAAAAAACATGGCGGCTTTGATTATTTGATTATTCCTCTTTGCGCTCTGAAATTAGGGCTAGTGTTCTTCGATCCAAATTGGGGCTTTTCGATGCATGCCTATATTGATCGACTCTCTGGTTTGAGTGTTGGCTTGCTCGCTACTTCTCTGATGATCGATTCTCTGGATGCTTTACTTGTGCTCGTTCGCAGCTGCTCCTCTGTTGATCGAGTTCGATAGATTGTAGTATGTATTCTCTTCCCTTTCGTTGCTGGTTTAATGCTTGCTTGAACTCGATGCCGATGATGAATTTGGGGTTTGGTATTTATATGAATTCTGAGACACTTGAATTTGTTCGTATCAATTTGATACTTTCCTAATTCTTGCTTTCCTGATATTGTTATAACTTGATACACACGGTTTTGATTTTGAAGCATTCGATTTTTACTTGAATGATACGGCAAAAACTTTCCACTTTTGATTTTTGACTTTTTCAAAGATTGCATATACGCACTTGATTTTTTTTGACTTGGTCATCTCTGCACTTTTAATCTTCTGTCATCTTCGACTTCACTATGAATTACGACTTTGATTTTCTGGCCATCTTTGTTACATTGTTTCTCGGCATTGAATTTGTGATGTTTGACTACCACTGGCTCTGACTTGGTTACACTGCTACGTACTTGTCAGTCTTGTATTTTTCGATGAACTTGGGTAGTTTTCATTTGACCTGTTCTCTGTAGCATATACACGTTTACTTTGTAGACTTGAGCCTTGTGTTCTTCATACCATGTGTACATGCTGCTGCATTTTCTTGCATACCCATTACTGCACTGTTCACGGTATATTGATATTATTTGATAAGTGAAATCCTGTTTGTTATTTGAACTTGATGTTGTTTCTCGACATTGCATACTGCTGTTGAGTTGTTGTTTGGTCTTGCATTTGGTCTGGAGTTGTTTCTTTGATAGTTGCACTCTGGTTGTCATGCATATGAAGCAGTTTGCATTCTGGACATTTGTTGTAGTCTTCATTGTTGTGTCTGCATTGTCATGTTTGGTTGAAGTTCTGATCATTTGTATACATACGTACATGAATGTATATATGTGTATGTCTGCACTCATATTGCCTCGAGCTTGTATTGTTTGGTTCATCTTCTCTGGTTGGTTTAACCTGTACTTGCTTCACTTGAACTTTTGTGTAGTTGGTATCTTTACTTGAATTTATCTCGGTGGTCATTACTGCACTCATGTTGGTATGAATATGCACTTTCTTGGGTTTCACTGAGCTTTGGCATTTTGTTGTTGCATTCATGTACACTGCATAGTGGTCTTGTTGCAGTTTGGTCTTGTCTCCATGTATTTGATGTTCCTTTGATTCAGTGAGGCTTGTATATGACTTGGTGCTACACTGATTTGTTTGCTGTGTGGTCTGATTCATCATGTATTGTTTCACTTTAACTTGTTGTTGCCAGTTTGCCTTGTATCACTGCAAAACTGCATGTTATATTTCTTGAATTAATCTGAACTTGGTTCTGCTTATGGTTAGTGGTGCACTGTGCCTTGTGGCATGTACAGTGATACACTGTGCATGTCACATTGTTCGTGTATGATGAATTCAAATGTGAATGATGACGAACAACCCAGATAACTGAGGCAAATCATATTTTCAAAAATCATATTTCATTTTATATTGCAAAAATATTTCTTTTTCAATTTTACTGCGTTAGTGAATATTTTTGCAGATTTCTCAGATGCTGGATTATAACAGGAATGAAATTGAAGATAAACTACGAGTGTGAGTGATATGTAGTGAGACATTTATGTAAATTGAATTGTGATGTAATTACAATCAAAATTGTATATGTATAGTGAGAGCTTGAATTTGTACTATTCAAAATTGTAATAAATATTTGTTTGAATAAAATTTCTGTTTGAATTCAAATTCTGTGTAATTTATTTTATTCAACAAATATTTATTTAATATATGAAAAATAAAATAGTACATTAACAAATACATTTAAATGAATATATATATGTTTATTATCATCAAACAAAATTCATATAAGCGCATATACAACGGATAGAAGATTAATTATTATTAAAAGACTCATCTCTACCAAGAAAACAGATAGGGACTTGCTTTTACCACTTTGGGTAAGACTTCTAGTTCTTAGTTTTAATCTTTGGGGAAATAAAGCTATAATTGCATTAGCCAGTACGATTGGGGTTCCCATAAAAATGGATGATGCTACTAAGAATCGATCAAGAGTATCTTTTTGCTTGTGTTCTAGTTGAAGTATAAGAAAATTTTGGTTTTCCTAATAAAACCGAAGCAGAGGATGAGAACGGTATTGTGTATTCACACAAATTTATTTATGAAAATCCTCCGCCTTTATGTGATAATTGTTATTGTTTTGGATATTTCAAAGATCAGTGTCCAATGGTTAATACTTTGGTTCCTAAGGAAACATAAGTTTTTGTAGAAAATGTTCCTAATTAAGACATAGGTCTTTCAAGTTTGGATGCTGAGCTTTCGAGTCTAATCTGGCTCGATAGTAGGTACCATGTCTTCAACGGTCATTCCGAAAGCTCTCCTATTGAGCTTATTTTTCCTCAAAATGTTACAATAAAAGAAACATGAATTGAAGAAAAGGCAAGTGATATTGCAGTCCACCCGGAGATTAGTGAAGATCAGAAGGCACTTATTAACATAGAAGCAGCTATTTGCGGAATTACAGAGTATCGAACAATCCCCCATCAATAACATGTTGGACAAAGTAGCCAAAATAGCACCTCCCCCCAATGTAGCTAATCCAAAAGTGCAGCTGCCCTCGGACTATCATCAAGATAGGGGGAAAATCTATCGTCATACAAGGAGCATCATGTTTTCTCGGAGAAATCTAAACCAAATAGAGCCGGTGTTCCTCCTCATATGAGACATGATTCTCCTACATCACCTATCAAAATCCTGAAATGACATAACTCTCCTCTGGACTCATTGATTTTGGAGAGAAGTGCAAAATTTTCTTCTTATTTTAATATTAGCAACCTTCCATCATTGTCTATTTCTGAATTTGTAATCAAAATTTTAAAGTTATAGTACAGGTTCAGGGACAACCCCTACTTCAGCTTAGAGATAATCCTAATGATAGAGTTTCAAATTCAATCACAACAGTTAAAAGGAATGAGACATGCTCTATATCATTAGAGATTGATTCTTAGGTTTCTACAACCACTAAACATGAAAAAGTAAAGGTTGACAAACTGGTAATGCATAACCTAAAGTTTCCTGCCAAGAAAGAGAAAGCCAAGTTGGAATGAGCTAGTTCCTGCCAAGGAAGAGTTCTCAAAAGCGACAACAAAAAATAATGTCCATCGTTGCATGGAATGTCAGGGGTTTTCACAAACCCAACCGTTTGGTAGAGTTGAAATGCATCATTAAAAATCATAAAGTTGGATGTTTCAGTGTTTTAGAAAACAAATTATTATTCCATAAACTTGAAGATCTTAAAAGAAACATGGGTATTGATTAGGAGTTCAGCAATGTCTCTTGCTATTTTAAATGTCGAATCTTAATTCTCATTAACAAAGAGATTTGGGGTTTCAACGTTACTAACATTAGCGATCAGTACATCACATTGTATCTCTTAAATGTTGGAGGACTGAGGTATAATCTCACTATGGTTTAGGCCCATAACTTTGATTCTCTAATATCAAAATTATGGTATAATCTAGAGATGGATGCTTTTCATATTTTCAGACCTTGGCTTGTTATAGGAGATTTAAACTGTATAGGTTTTCAAAGGATAAGAGAGGAGGTAACCTAGTTTCGATTTGTAAAATGACCGAGATTGATAATTGGCTGTTTCATTCTGGATTATAGAAAATGCAAATCAAAGGTTTTAACTTTTCTTTGTCGTCCGGACCTAAAAGAAACATTTTATTGAAGATTGATAGAACTTTTTATAACCTTCTTTGGACTAAAAAATTTGATAGTTTTCCTAACGCTCATCTTCCTATTCTTGTTTCATTTCTTGGTGATTTCATCCTCAAATCACATCCGTTTCAATATTTAAACTATTTGCACTTTTTGGATGTAAATTTGAATGCTTTTTCTATCGGTTGGAACCTATATTGTACTTGTAGACTGTTATATAGACTGATCCTGAAGCAAAAGGCTATTAAAAAGGCTTTGATAAGCTGGAATAAAGGTAATCCTGACATATCACATAAAGATAAAAGCATCAGAAAGAAGAAGCTATTCACTTGCTACTGATTCTTTTTTTGAGTTTAATCATTTACATGTACATAAGCTACTATGCTAGATGAAAGTTATCGGTTTTGTGTTTGTGCGCGTGCGCACCCCATTTTGTAAGAGTTTGTTAGTCAAACAAGATTCTTTATTGCAAAATATATCACATTACCTCATAATTTCTCCTATAGGACTAAGATATATGGTAAATGAATATTATGTCTGATTTTCTGGCAATAAATTTTGCATAACAAAACTTATAGCAAAATTTCATCGATCTCTACAGCCACTGGCTTGCATAGAGGATGTATTTATATATTCGAGTCTCAAAAGATTTATTGTTTTATTACTGTACTATTATGTCTATTATAATTGTTTCCTCAATATAAACAGGAACCTGAATACGTAGATCTTCTGAATATCACATCTATGGCATATCCTGCTCTGCCTCTATGTCCACTAGCAATTGCAGAAGCGGAGAGAGGGATACCTGATATTCTCAAAAGGGTGCAAGCAGTTATTAATAAGGTATTGCACATATTAATGCTACTCTGGGTAGAGAAATAGTTATCCCTTTCTAAATAGAAATAGTTAATTTCAGGTAGGTATGGGGGAACAAGAATCAGTGGTGATTGGGATAACTGGTTGTCCTAATGGCTGTGCCAGAAGTTGATTTAAATGCAAATTATGCACGTTCTGATCACGATGAGGGGGTTTGGATAGTTGGGTAATTTTTTTATGCTCATCATGCTTTAGTTTCCAGTTGAAATCTTTCATTTTCTATGATACTTTAGTTTTTTTGAGAATAATTACTAATAAGATATTTTACAGGGATACTTGATCGCTGTTTTTGTTGCATACTTCGGACATTGTATCACTGCTTGCTCCCAGGTAGAGATTTTTTCTGTCCATTTTTTCCTTTCTTCTTTCAACTATGCAATATTCTGAACTGTCATGATCATTGTGTATATCTTATGTCATTTAATGATTTCAACCAATTTACAAAGATGACAATGAGCAATATAATTATCTATGGAAATTTTACATACCGTTTTATTTTAGTTTTTTGTCAATTAAAGTCTGTTTGTTGATATTCTTGCGAACTTTAATATTTACATTAAGGTTTGCAAATACCTTTTTTTAAGCATGGTTAAAGATGTGAATGGGATTCAATAGGTTCACAAATACTTGTTTAATATTATACACTGAAATCCGCATCCAATTATCAAAAGCAGATACATCGTATCATCTACACCGTATGTTTATATAGGTAGGCTTTAGGATTTTGTTTTTATTTATTTTTCTTTCACTAGTGCTTACATAAATTGAAGTTTGTAACCTGAGAGGTGTGCCTGGTCTTAACGTTGACCGATGCAAGTCAATAAAACTTATCACTGTCATTGTATGAATTTTACACTTCTTATTTCAATGATTCTAACTAACTTCGTTGTATTTCCTTTCAAAACTAACTTAGGAGTCTTGGGAGGGGGAAACTAAAATGTCTGAATATACTGAACAGGTTTGTTTTTTATTTAAAGGATGTTAACAACTCAACCAGGGAATCCCTAAGGTTATATTAGAAACACCAAGGTTATTTAAAACAAGGATTGGATAGTTAGGATATAAAATGTGATAAATGTTTGTTTTCTGCCTATAGTTATCATTTATGTCGTACTAATATTTGTTGTAATCATATCACCATAACATGCGGGCTTTCAGTTACAGTTTTACATAAGCATCTAACATGATTTCTTGGTTATATTATTAGCAACAACCAGCATCAACCAGTTCAAGGTGTTAGGGCTGTTACCACATTTGAGGTTTCGGCCAAATACAAACCGTCCCCTTCAATACATTTTTCTGCCAACAAAATCACAACAACATACAACAGCCTCTACTGCATACACTTCTTCCACCCCACTACCATACACTCATACAACCACATTACAAACATCCAACTGCAAACAATCCATACTTCGACTGAACTGCTGCCACCTCTGAACCACAGCTACAACATCCAGACCACCACAAAATCACCATCCACATCATCAAACTTCAACACTGTCCTGCCTCTCTCTACCTCTCTCCCTTCTGCAACTACCATATTCCTGCAAACTACCACAACCCATTCATCTACAAATCAACACTTCGAAAACCCATTAATACTATCACATTCCTGTCTACTGTCATCTCACTCATATCAAACAGTCACTATTACAACACTGCCCTGATATCACTGCCTTCGAACACCTGAATACAATTCAATCAGATAACACCAATCTACAACAACTTCTGCATCAAAATCCCTACCACCTGCTGTAGTTCTTATTGTTACTCTTCCAACCACTGTCAACTCATCATAGACAAAGCTCATCATAAAAAAAAATTCATCAAACCACCACTTCAATCCTTCAGCGCAACCACACTTCATCAAGCAATTGTTATACCAGACTACAACACCTACAAACTGTCCACCAAAACTGCGATCTCCACCGAATTCTTTGTCCCTCTAACCACATACCTGAAACATCCATCAATTCTCCCCTTAGACCAAAATAGTAGCTACTTCACTGACTCCATAGTAGACCAACCAGTCACCATACCCCATCTAACATGATTTCTTGGTTATATTATTAGCAATAACGCTTGTTAACGCAAGGTTTGAGTTTTCGTATGATGCTCCCAGATTTTGATCATTTCGAAGATTTTAGTCTCGGAATTAATAAGAGCTGAAGTTGATATAGAAAAAGTATTCATATTCGTTGGATCTTTTTTCTTGTCTTCCTTTTTATGTTTACAATATTGTGCTTATAAATAAATAAAATCATTTATTTTCATTCCTGATATTCCTAAGTTTTCAGGCCACTGTATCTATGTCTCTCTGTGCTATTGGATGAGAAAGAAGATGAAAGGAATTTAAAGAAGAATTGTCCAAAATAAAATCTATCTTTCAAAGTATTATGTTCCCAGAAGATGCATTTGATAGAACAAAATCAAAGGTTTGCATTTGACGGGTCATTAGATAAGATATCTGCTTCCACTTTGGTTAACCATGGATTAACACAGTTTTGTTATGTCCGTTACTTGTTAAGTGTAAATTGATCTAACAACTCTTTTTATAAGTGCTTTTGATATACAGCTTTCACATCTTATATCTGAAGTTGGTATTTCCATTGTGAAAAGATTGGTTAGTAGTCAGGCTAATATTTTGGATCAGTTTAGTATGTCAGTGTTGTGCAAAAATTGCACAAATGCGGAAAGACAATAAACATGATCTAGATTTGCCAATTTGAACATCACTCAATCTAGCAGCAATTATTTCATTACTCCAAATAAATAGCAAATAACTATAAAAAAGAAATAAAAGAGACACACAATATTTATACTGGTTCCACTATCATCTAGATACTGTACGTCCCGTCCAAAGGAGAGAGATTTTATTACACTTGAGAGAATTACAAGAGATTACAAGATAAGAGTTTACATACAAAAGCCCTAAATTAGGGATAACAAGAAGAGACACACCATTTGGGGATCACTGGTTGAATACCAGCATGGGTTTACAATGAAGTCTACCCTCAATATATAGCCAATATAAATTCATGTGAATCATCAATTATATTACCAAAATATGGTAAGAAGATAATGGAGGCAAATTAAAACGGTAACAAATCGCATAAACATAGCAAGTAATTCACTCGTTCCAAAGATGGAAGAAAATAATTCCAAAGCAATGCGATTACGAAGAAAGAAATAATATGCATATCTTTTTGCATATATTTTATTCCGTAACATGCGCATGCATATATTTCCTTGTCATCTCATTCAAATGCAATCTAATTATTTATGCATTTCCATAATGAACAAACGTGATTACTTTCCCTTTTGCATATTTGTTTCCTTCTATTTGTGATTTTGTATCACCAAAATTTAACACTCCACCTTGATGCAAAATCACATATCTCCAACACCCCACATCGACTCAAGTTCTCTTTCCAATATAAAACTCTTCAAATCAAACTCCACCTTCAACCAAAATCTCTTAACGAGATACAGACCAAAAATGAATATTTACCCGATGGGTTCCGGCAAGGCCACCCCCCCATTACACCTTGCTAACGAGCTCAGACTATATCCCCGCCCGCCAACAAAATATTGCAAATATCCAAAATCAAAAGAAGGTAGATACCAAAATAATCTCAAAACCACCTAAGGCCAGAAAATTCTCTCAATCACCAATCCAAATACAGAGGCAAAAAACAAAAGCCAATAGACAAAACAAGTCTAATCCAAATCTCTGTATACATGACAGATCTCTCTCCTTCCACATACCTTATCTGCCAAACAACAAATTTCCCATGGAAATTAACATAAGACTCTCACATCAACATCGAGCCATGAAGCAGATACAGGTTTCCAAATCCAACTGTCCCTTCAACACAGTAAACTCATTATCACCAAATTTCCAAGACTGGAACGCTCTTCTCTCTCAACATAATCTCCTCCACTCTATATTGCACAAAATCTCCTTTTCCATCCAAATGAGTAATAGCATAATTACCACCGGATCTACCGCTCTTTCTAGAAGTCATCGATGCACAAATTTAAACAAATCGCCTTGCTCCGATACCAATCTGTTGTGCAAAAATTGCACATATGCGGAAAGACAATAAACAGGATCTAGATTTGCCAATTTGAACATCACTCAATCTAGCAGCAATTATTCCATTACTCCAAATAAATAGCAAATAACTATAAAAAAGAAATAAAAGAGACACACAATATTTATACTGGTTCCACTATCATCTAGATAGTGTACGTCCAGTCCAAAGGAGAGAGATTTTATTACACTTGAGAGAATTACAAGAGATTACAAGATAAGAGTTTACATACCAAAGCCCTAAATTAGGGATAACAAGAAGAGACACACCATTTGGGGATCACTGGTTGAATACCAGGATGGGTTTACAATGAAGTCTACCCTCAATATATAGCCAACATAAATTCATGTGAATCATCAATTATATTACCAAAATATGGTAAGAAGATAATGGAGGCAAATTAAAACGGTAACAAATCGCATAAACATAGCAAGTAATTCACTCGTTCCAAAGATGGAAGAAAATAATTCCAAAGCAATGCGATTACGAAGAAAGAAATAATATGCATATCTTTTTGCATATATTTTATTCCGTAACATGCGCATGCATATATTTCCTTGTCATCTCATTCAAATGCAATCCAATTATTTATGCATTTCCATAATGAACAAACGTGATTACTTTCCCTTTTGCATATTTGTTTCCTTCTATTTGTGATTTTGTATCACCAAAATTTAACAGTCAGCTCTTCCACCCATCTTATATAAGCCTACTTAGGAAGGTGAAAATTCCTTGGTGAGTGCATTTTTATGATTATTTATCATTCCTTTCATATGTGAGTCACTCAATAGTATTTCTTCCAGATCAACAACCAGGAACCAATTTTGAGCGCTGAAAGTATTGTAGCGCATTTTGAACCGCTTATCTTTGGGGAAGAAGAAATGGTGTGTATGAACAATTACACTGTGAACTTGTTTAGTAAATTCAGCATTAACTCATGTTATGTCCTCAAAAAGTTCTCTGCATTTATGTGTTGTGTGCATGCATGTTTTACATGTAAAGAGTAATTCAGCATTAACTCATGTCCTTATAATGTTCTCTATTTATCTTTGTTTAATTCTTGCAGTGTTCCTTGGATGACACTCCCCTGAAATATAAAGAACTGGTCGGATCAAAAATTAAAGTTTGGTAGCCACTGGACAAAGCGTATGTTATGTCTTCTTTGACATATCTGTACTGTTAGTTTTATTAACTTGCTGTGGTACTATGCAGCAAGAGTCTATTCTACACAACCAATACTTATTGGTTGATCGAATGGTATAGGAAACTGATCATAATAAATGATTAGAACATAAAAAAAATTCATATTTTAGAGTAAAGGATTAGAGCCACATGATATTTATTTTTGGAATCGAACATTTGATCTGTGTATCATAGTTTACAACTGTAAACTTGGTTTTCTGATTTTCAAATGTTATTATGTTATTCAGTTTGTATTTGCCATCAAATTTAATTTTGAGTGATTGTAATATTGCATACAATAATTGTTTGTTATAATCAATAATATATATTGTCTATTTGAGTACTGTAATAATGATTTCTAAGAATGACTTTTTTGCATCAGGTATAAATAGCTGATGCAATAGAGGGATTAGTTTGCACCGGTTGTTATAAAAAACCGATGCAACAAAGAAGCCTTTTAAACCCAAAGACTCTTATGTCGCATTGGTTTCCAACAACAACCTATGCAACAAGTTCTTTTGTTGCATCGGTTTTCATTACAACCGATGCAACATGAAAGCTGTGTCCAAGCAACCAACCGTATTTTGCACCAGTTGTTAGTGACAACTGATGCAAAAAGAACCGTTTTGCATCGGTTTTAGAACAGATGCAAAACTGTTAAGCCTGTTGCATCGGTTGCATATGCATCGGATGTTGAACTGATGCAAAGGGGGGGTAAACAACCGATGCAAATGGCCTTTTTTGTAGTAGTGACCTTTACCTTTGCATACGAAGCTTTCGAGTAAACGATCACCTATCTTGGAGAAAGACAAGACTTATATGACAAAGATGCCATATGATAGTGCGGTTGGAAGTCTAATGTATGCTATGGTGTGTACAAGGCCCGATATTGCAAATGCCGTCGGGATGGTTAGTCGATACATGGCTAATCCGGGGAAATCGCATTGGGAAGCTGTGAAGCTTATACTGAGATACCTAAGAGGCACATCATCTCATGGTCTTGTTTTTGGTAGTAGTAAGAGGATGGATTGCAAGTTGGTTGGTTATTGTGATTCGGACTACGCCGGTGATAGGGATCGAAGAAAATCAACTTCCGGATATGTCTTCACACTTGGGGGTACAACCATAAGTTGAAGATCTAGATTTTAGACCGTAGTTGCTTTATCCACTACGGAAGCGGAGTTGATAGCCGCAGTGGAGGCGGCAAAGGAGGCACCCTATTTGAAGCGATTGTTGTGTGACTTGGGATTCGGGCATGATAGTATTGATGTTCGATGTGATAGCCAGAGTGCTATTCACTTGGCAGAGAATTTGGCGTTTAGCTCACGGACTAAGCATATTGAGGTGAGAGAGTCATTTCTAGTAGCCATGGATGAAGATAAACAAGTATATCTTCGGAAAGTGCACACCAAAGATAACGCGGCAGATACGTTCACTAAGGCATTGCCGGTTGGAAAGTTCGAGTATTGCTCGAACTTGATTCGCTTGGAGAAGTGCTAGGTGTCACGGGGTGGCACGATTAAGGGAGGAGCTTGATGATAGATGAGGAAGAGTATTGGTAAAAGATTGAAGTTCTATCTTCTCGGTACGTGCTAGTCTTTGGTGAGATAACTTAGGATTTGGATGTTTTCAGCATTTCATTAGCGGACGGGGGCTTAGTTTGAGCTCGTTGGTGGAGTGCAATGGGCAGTGGTTTTGCCGGAGCTCATTGGGAAAACATTCATGTTTGGTTGAAGGTAGAAGAGGTGATAGTTGGCGCTATCGGTTGTCGTTGATGGTATGGTACCATTGGAATTGAAGATAGATATAGTGTCGATGTGGAGTGTTGAATTTTGGCGACACTATATGGGGATTTGTAGAGGTCGGAAGTAGCTTCGTAACGGAGAAAATGGTTCGCAAATTGAAGTTCGGAGGTGGAAGGTATAAGAGAAAAGGCGAAGCAGGTGAAGTTGGGACAGAACCTTTTGTCAAACGTCTGACCCAATTTTCAGACGTCTGATTTGGGACAGAAGTGCCCAAAGCATTCTGTCAGACGTCTGACCAAATGAGTCAGACGTCTGAACTGAAGCAGAGTCGCTCCAGTGGGTTAGGCCAGACGTCTGACCTTTTGGTCAAACGTCCGAAACGACTTTCGACTGTTTTCTCACGTACGAACTTGGGTGAAAATTTGTGATATCTGAAGGGGCAATTTTGGAATATTGCCTAGGGTTTCTATTCTCCTATATAAGCTAGCCTCAAGTTTCAGATCCATAGATGCGTGCAAGCACCTGCAATAGATTAACCTCTACCAAATTAGGGTTTATCAAAACCTAATTTTCTTCAATTCTCTTCTCCACAAATTAAATTATAATTAGAATTTTAATCATTGTATTCAATCTTTTGTACTCTTATCATCAATAGTAATAAAAGCTCCCCTTTAAAGTGGATGTACACTAACACAACGTTAGTGGAAGCACTATAAATCGCTGTGTGATATTATTTTTTATTGCTTTTGATTTCTGAACTGCTTGTTTGATATTGTGATTGGTTTGGATTGGTTGAGACTGAAATTGAGTTATCGAAAGGTTATTTTTACACTTCTTAGCACTATTTCGTCTTTCGTTGTGCTTGTGGGGTTTCGATATGAGTGGTCTCGTCTTGGAATCCAGCACCAACAAGATTTTCCTTATGAAAACAAGGGAAGGCTAAGCTATAAATGAGAACGCAGCCATGCCTTAAAGTAAAGAGCAAGTAATATGATAGATCTTCCTTAACCAGTACGTATATTTGACCGACTTTGGCAATATATAGGCTTTGACCCGGCCTTTTCTTAAAACCAACGTAAGGCGGTAGGTATAAATATGAACGCAGCAGCCATGTCATATTGCGAAGATCAAGGAGTAGCAGGGAAGAAAAATATACACAAACAAGTCAGAACCAATGGAGGACACGGAAGAGAAAAGGAAGATTAGGGCAGCGAAAAGATACGTTCCTCCAGAATTAGCAAGGGAAATATCAGTACGTCTTCCTTGCAAATCGCTCGCTAGATTCAAATCGATGAGCAAACTCTTCTCTTCTTTTCTATACGACAATGATTTCATCGACGAACATAGAAAAGGTAAGATGAAGCCCTCACACTATCTTATTTGGGATACCAATGAAAAGAAGAAGCTGCACATATTCAGTTTAAGCAGGGATAAATACAGCCATACAAAAGCAATCTCAACCGAAAAATTCGAAATTGCCTCACAGTCATCGTACGGTTTGGTGTGTCTGCATGGACTTCACAGCAAAAGCATTGCTTTACTTAATCCAGTGTCTGGAGAAATGATTTCACTCCCAAATCTGCCAATGCCTTTCTCCTATGTTAAATCTGGAGGAGTACCCAATTCCCTTCACAGTGACGTTGGTTTTGGTCTAGATCTCAAAAGCCAAAAGTACAAAATCGTTTAGCTTGTACTGTGCAAGTATACACGTGCTATTGAACGTTGTTATGTGTTAACCGTGAACAATGGTTCCTCATGGAGAGAAATAGACGCGTCGTCTGATCATTTGGAGGATATATATTTTGCGTGGCGGCCTATTTATGCAGATGGAGTATTATATTGGGAAATGCCTTCTTCAAATGATGATGTACATGTTTTTGTCTTCGATCTGAGCACTGAGAAAATGAGGGTAATGGAGACGCCAACCAAGTATGTATATTATAATAGGTTTTACCTAGGAAAGCAGTTGACATCATTAGAAGGTAAGCTTTGTTGTTTGCACTTGGCTCGTTCCTCTGTTGATGATACCTCGTCGGTCATGAAAATATGGAAGCTCAACCATGGCCATGGCACCAGCTTTGATGCCAAGGTTAGCTGGGTACTATCCTACAAATTAGATATCTACGGTTTCACTTCAGCACTCTATCCGTTATACATCGACGACGAGCGGGAAAGATTTGTATTCGAAAGTAAGGATGATTTGTACCGCTATGGTGTCCGGACCAAGAGTTCGGAAATATATCCAGTTACAAATAAAATTGAAGGCGTCATTTGTCATCCCCACTCTAATCTATCGACTATTCACTCTGAAACCATACCTACTCCAATGCCTGTTATTGATGATGCTCTTACTGTTGGATTTGGGTATAAAAACATATAATCTAGAGAAAGGCTTAGTTTGTCTGTGACTTAACAGTTGTCTTATTTTCTATTCGATAATAAATGCATCGGTTGTTAGCTCTTACTTTCCTCCACTTTATACTCTATTATGTATTCTACGATCATTCATTTTTACCTTTTGTTTCTATTTTCTGTGTAGTCTGCAGAAAAACCAGTGCTTTTCTTTTATATTTTAGACATTATCCTTTTTCCATCGAGCTTATAGTAAGCAATTTATGTTGATTCTCCATTTTACTAAAGACTAGGATGAAATCCATGCTCCGCACACACGGGCAAATTCAAACAATATTATGAATATTATTTGGATTGAGTGAAGAATGTATGTATATAATGTTTATGACATTGATTTGGAAATGTGTAGAGGTATCAGTATTTAAGGTATGGAGGTTATTTCCTGGATTGGTAGATTAAGTTTCAGTTGGGAATGTGGCTCGTAACTTTATTGGTAAGGTCGTATTGATTTGCAAAGCAAAATATGTATTAATTAAACCGATTTTCAAATTGTGCACAAATAACATATATATAAAACAAAATTACAAAGCATAAGGAAGTGATGGAAACTCCATTGTAAAAGCACAAACTAATGAATTGAAGGTAATAAGTTTGATCCTCAATGACCACATATTCATTTTACATTTGTTCCTCCCAAAGCGATATTATTTCGTATGCAGACAGAATGATACGAAATAGTTATATTCGGATTATGGAATCAAGTATACATGTTACAACGTCCACTCAATGAGTATAATTCCAATATTCTATTGTATGTACTGCCTTTGTTATGATGCCTACTGTTTTCTTTGATGCATAGTGCATTCAACTTTGAATTGCTTGTATTATTATAACTTATTTCTTGCATTCACATAGAAATGTACCATATGTAGAAGCTCTGGATGAATAGGTGCACCTCTTCTCTGTTGGGGGAGTAGTGCTGGCTGTGTGTTCCAGTGCCTTCCACTTCTTACGAGGTCCAATGGTTTGCATTGTCAAAAGCCTTGATTTTTATATCTCTCCAGTTACCAGTACCAAGCATATTAGCAGCATGCACCATTGCTTCAACTTTAGTAGCAGAAAAAGTTGCCTGATTCTGCACTGATCAAACAATTGCTTTTGAATTTATGGGATGGAGTTGCACATTTAAGTCATCTATAAACAATTTGTCATTATAGCCGTATACTCCAAAATTGGTATACATTATTGAAATTAATATCGGTACAGCTGTACATACAGCTTGAATAAGGGAAATAGCAAAAAAGTCTATGAATGTATATCCTAGTTATTAGTGCCACATGTAATGTGGGACAAATTTTCAAATGGCACCCCTAGAAAAGAAACAAATTACAAAAGTATGCCTCATTGAAACCTTGTTGCAAAAATAGGCCTTCGTTTCAAATAAGTTTGTGCAAATATAGATTGCGCAAGCTTTTTTTTTAAACAAAAGGCTTGCGCAAGCTATATATCTAATGCTTGCGCAAATATTGATTGTGTAAGCATTATTTCAGACATCAAAATTCCAGTTTATTCAAATCTGGGTTTCATTTGTCAAAAACCTACATTCTTTCCAAAATACTCCCAAACACCAACCCCAACCCACTTTTTCCAAATCCAAACTTCTCAATTACCATATTCTCAAGTCTACCTTGAAGCAACTAATTGATTTAGCTAAAAATGGAATGAAGTTCTTCATCCATAGCGATTAGACGTAAAAATAGTTTTAGTTGAAATTAATGTTAAATTAACAAATAATTGTTGTTGGAAATGTAATAAGTATTGTTGTTGCTCTCGACGTCAATTTAAGCTTATGGTTGTTGTCATAGTTGAAAATATAAATAGTAATAAATCAATCCTAAACCCTAGATGAAAAATCGATTTTTGACTGATTAATTGGTTGATGTATATATTATAGAATTGCCTCCGGACCCAAGATAAAAGTGTTCTTTATCTTCAAGAAAAGCATAAAAGCCAAAATGATGTGCTTATGGAGTTATTTATTTTAAACACAATGAATTACTGTTAATTCAAAATGCAAATAGGAAGTACTAATTGCAATTCTTTGTTATACATCAAGATATAGAAATAGTTAAGCTTGCGGCCATTCAAGCATGCTAAAGAAAATATACTTTTAAGATCCTAAGTTGGAACAAAACCTAAGAATTACCGGGTTTTGAAAAGCGATGCAAGTTGACTATATTCGACTAGATCATCACCTTATTATGGTATTATGTGATAAACGGAGACTGGAGACAAATACTTTTCATTTAAGAGTAGGCGAAATGATGGTAACTCTTGCCGGTGTTTACTTTCTATTTGGTCTAGGCATAGATGGTTTTCCGGTATGTTCATAAAATTTGAATATTGATTATATGGAATTGTGTAATGATTTGCTTGGTCATTTTTCACCAAAAAAGGCTGTAAAGTCTAAAAGTGAGCTGGCAATAACATGGTTTAAAAGCAAAATCTCTGAACCACCACCTGAACGTGTGACGGATAGATATACTTTGTCGTAGTCGTGCTGTCATATTATTAAGTTGTCATCTTTTTTCAAATCATTTGAAACGTAGATTGAATTTGGAATTTTTATCATTTCTGGAAGATTTAGCAAACTGTGGTTATCATTCATTGGACAATATTGTACTTTGTTATTTGTACAGTGAGTTGACAAATGTTGCTTTACAAATAAGAAAAGTTTAAGGGGGTTCTGCAACATTGTTGCAAATATGGTCTTGGTCTCATATTGCTATTGGACGGCGGTCTGTAAGAATTTCTACTGATTTAGATCCTTATCTTCCATTCGGGTGTAGTGGAATTGTGCTAGGAGTTGGCATGGTACTCCAAAAAAAATGTACAGTTTACCGAAATGAATTGGACTTGTTAATGGATGATGTCGTTACCTGGGAAACATATTCTTTGTTGATGAAATTTGGGCTTCCTGATGTTGAATATATGTATGCGGGTTGGATCACTAAGAGTAGACTGATTCTTTTTTTTGGACTTTGAATTATATACTCCTAACCGAGTAATGAGACAGTTTGACTTTGACTATCAACACATTCTCGATCCCGTGGTGCCATTCGACCTAGAGCCCACTAGTTGGATGGACTTCCTACAGGAAAGTATAACATTATGGAATTCTAGAATTGATCGTGCCGAACGAGCACGTGATCCCTTGACACCGTCGAGCGAGTATGAGTATTGGTATTGGCAAATTACTCACCGTTATATTTTGAAAAGTCGGCTAGGAAATTGGTTGCGTACATTCCCTGAGCTCCACTAGAGCGTGATGTGATTTGTATTTTAATTTACAAATTTTGATTGTTCATTTTTTTAGATCATATTTGTTGTTATTATGTTTTGTATTTCGTATAGGTAAGCCAGATATATACAGCGCTTTGGATGTGGTTGACGAAATCAAAGATAGTCGTTTGAGCCAGACAAGGTGAAAAATAAATATATTGACCTACGACGTATACTCGATGCGATCCTAGGTCGAAACAAATTAAGAAAGCCGGTAAAACCTTTGCTTATTGTAGAAGAATGGCCACGTGCATAGGAGGAGACACGTACAATAGTGGAGGAAGCGGAGGGAGGACAAATTGTATCGGGGAATCCACATACGAAAGTGGAGGGAACACAAGACATCAACAGAGAAATTCAAACTCAATGGCCTGTTTAGCATGAAGGAGAACAACAATTTGGGTATCTCGATCATTCCACTCAAGTGCAAACGGAAGGGTGGCAGCAGTGGGAAGACAACAAAAGAATTAATTTTCGGTCCCACTCAAGAACCAGAAATACCTATTTCAACACATGTTCCAACATTTGGCGAAGGCCAAAGTTTGGCTCCAATCGTGTATAAAATGAAAAAGAAGAAGCAAAGAGACTCACCTTCTGAGGTAAGAAGGCTATACGATTGATGTATTTTGTTGTTGGGCCAATATATCTTCTTGATGTTTCATTAGTTGGAAAGGTAGTTGTTAATGTTTGTGAAGTTGGTGGATTGTATATTTTGTTGAACTTAATGTTGACAATATTTAGCTGTATTATGGATGAAATATTTTGTGTTGATGATATTCGGCTGTGTTTATGATATTCAATTGTATTATGGATGGTATATTTTGTGTTCATCTTTATATATATTGATGGTATGAAATGTTGATGGGTTGTGTATGGGAGAAAGGTGCAAGAGCTCTTTGTCTTTTACCAGAGCATATTATTACTTGCGCATTATGAATTGTGCAAGCTATATTACTAAATATAGTTTGCACAATTCAAAAATGCATAAGATATATTTGTATACATTGCTTGTGCATTTCAAAATTGCGCAAGCTATACTTAACTGTACTTGTACAAGACAGTGAGCATTTCAACAAGGGCAAACATGAAATGAATGAAACAAACACATGCAATAAGAAGTTAACACAATTCTTACATTGAAATGAAATAAACATATGCAATAAGAAATTAACATATGCAGTAAGAAATAAACATATGAAATAAAAAGTTAGCAAAATTCTCACGTTAAAAAGAAATAAACATATTCAATAAGAAATAAATACAGCAACTCATACGATTCAACGAGAACATGTTTTTTTCTTATGGCCAAAAGCATCACATTTGCTACATCTATTATGGCCGGATGAAGATGGCGGATCCACAAAACCTTTGATTCGAGTAGACCGCGTACGTCCTGAATTTCTATGCAGTGGTGGTGATTGTACAATAGGGCCTTCGTATACATCCCAATGTCGACTATTTGGTACATGGTGGAATAAAGAAGCATAAGCAGCGATATACTTAGTCATCGTATACCACATTGAGATTAAGTCAAAATACGCTCTATTCGCACCTTCTGATCCACGTGAACATGCTGCTAATACACGGAGCATTGAAAATGATCTAATATTGGTATGGTGCATGAACATTTGATGAAATTATCATCGATATTCACCATATAGTCAAACATATGAACATCTTTCATCTGCCATTCTATGAAGTTATATCTCTCTATATCATGAGCCTTGATTCTTCCATTTTTTTCATCGCTAATGCTTCCCACTTTCGTGTGAGCTGTGACATTCACTCTTCTCCTTGAGTTTGACGTTCGAAAATGTAACGGTTCAATGGATGAAATGTACATGCAACCAAGGATCTAACAGGTAAATTCTTAGTTCCTTTCAATACACCGTTAAGCCTTTCGAAAACATTAATTGCCATTATATTGAATCTTACGCCGTTGTCGTGACAAAGAGTTTAGCTTCATTCCTATTTTTTCAAACTTCTTTCAATCCACACATCATCATCTCGATTTTCAACCTTCAACTGTTTTTGAAGTTCATTATATTTTACAACCTCTGATGCCGTGGCACATGCATGTAACGAATTTTGTAGTTCATCCATCCCAAACCCTGCTTTTTTGAAATTTGCTTTAATATGACGATTACAAAAGCGATGATGATGTTCAATTGGCCAAGCTTATCTTAGCGCACGTGAAATTTCAATCAAACGATCAGGGATAAAGGTAATACATCTGGTACGTACAGATGGAATATAATTCCATATGCAATGAATAAACCAACTCCACGTTTGTCATGACTCAGTTTGTACAATAGCAAAGGATAAGAAAAAAGACCTTGGTTTGCGTTTACACCAGTAGCTATTAGTAATATAACTAGATACTTTTTTATAAATGAGTGGCATTATAGACAGTATAGGTCGACAGTGTTTGAAACCATCAATAAAAGGTCCGAAAGCCCAAAAAGCACCATGAAAAACACCACGACTCTGAGTAACATTATATGCAGTTACAGGGCTGGTACGTTGCAGGGCTCGAAGATGTTTTGGCAATTCCGCGTATGACGATTTTCAATCTCCATAAACCATTGCAACTGCTTTCTGTAGTCTGTTCCATGCTCGAGAATTATTCACTTTAATATGAACATATTTAACATTTTCTCTTAAACTGTTCTTGTGGCCATATTTATTTCAACTTTAATCAATGGAAGTATTATGCTACATATAAACTTTGATGTTGCCTGTCGAGGGTTTGAGCTGATAGTTGCATTTAAACAAGTGTGATCGCCGTCATATGTTGTTATTTTCCACCAGTTTGAGTTTTTCTCGCCGATAGGGTAGCATGTACTTGCCAAGGACATGTTTCATTCATATCACAATGAATCGTGTATTGATTTCCATGTGATTTCAGAAATTGAAAAGAAATTGAACATCTAATCGCCCATTCACATAATTGTTCAACAAGCTTCTTCTTACTTTTAGTAATTAACCCAACCCGTGGTCCTTTTTCGATACATTCTCTTCCAAACACTTCCACATTTAATTGACAATTTTCCATAATCGATTTCACCATCCTTGTTGCAGTGCATAAATCATCTGCTAGGAACACTTCATATGTGATTTGTTCATCTTTGACATTTACATCATCAGCCTACTCAATGTCTGCATATATGATTGCATCATTGTTAATTTCCATTTGATGGATCTTAGTTCTATCTACATCATCCGCACAAGCTACTTCTGTGTTATTCAATTGCACTCCGCTCTAGTTTGCAATATCAACATCATCATCATCGTCCTCGTCAGCATAACCAATTAATTCCTCTTCTTCTGCATTTATTTCAAAACTAGGAATGCAAAAAATAATGGTAAGAGTAAATTCCATGAACGTAAGTCAAAATGCAAGTGCTAGAGTATAATATTACCCACTTTTCCAATGTTTGCGATTGATTTGGATGTATGGAGTTATGCAACATATTTTATTCTTGACTTGAAGATACTATAACCATTCTGCTGTACCTATGCAATAAATTTGTAAACTCTCCACCTTGATGAATTGTCAGATAAGAAGAATAAGTCGACCATTGTGTTTCTTGTAACTCTATGGTGGGTACATGCCCATCCGCATAAATTACGGATGGATGTGTTTCTACCACGTTAACATGTTCTTCTTTCGCAATAAATATTTCTATCATCTTATGCCAACCGAAAATGTAGAGTTCAAATCATTGTCATTTTCCAAATCAATAGCGGATGAACCATCATCTTTAACCAATTTCACCGCTAATTTTAAATCATACATCACATTATTGACTTTTGTCACTTCAAATGCCTGTTAAAACTACAATTATTTTTTATTTTCGATCCTATTCACTTTCCGCCAACATATCTAGGTCTACCTCCATCATCAACCAACAATTCTCCATCATAGTAAAATATAGTTGGAACCGTTGACATTATCTACAAAATTAGTTGCAAGACTACATTAAAAAATTTATCTTGTGACAAAATGTTGAACAATTTTTTTTTGATCTAATACCTTAATTTTTTTCAAGAAGACTTTGATTCTGTGAGCAATCTTCAACCAAAAGCAGTCAAATCAATCTTCAAGAAAAAGCAAGCAAGCAAATCAATATAATAACATAACCAATATATTTCACCAACGGAATCAAGACTATAGTTCTACATTACATTTAAACCCAAAATCACTTCTATGTTTATCCAACTAATTAACTAGCAGACAATACGAGTTAAAACAAAAACAAACAATTCGGAAATTTATATTCAAAATACTATAGTTCAACGAAAACCAAAATTTGACAACGTTATCCTAGGCCCAAGCGACTACCAAAATTTTGGCCTCCCACCGGTTTCCCTTAGTTCTTCATTCACCTTTTAAGATGACTGATTTTGGCTTACAATTCATAGGCATATTCGAGTCCCCTTTCGCACAATGGTTGATCAATCCATTTAAAATAATTACAACAATTAACTACATGAAGATTCAGTCTGTGTTCGTTGTATTAACTACAACCGAAAAAATTTCGCCTGGCATTCTTTGCATTCTGCAAACGACCACTACACACATATCTCCACAATAGCGATTTGGATAATTATTTCTGTAGCATGGTTGGACAAACAGGATGTAAAGGCGTAAGGATATTTCCGTCAACGCGAATTTGATGACCGGGACTTTCGCTAAAAACAATTTCGCGTAAACGAGCGTGTAAGGTTGATAGTCCAGAATGGAATTTACGTGCTATTGTTTCGAACCGTGTTTTCGAAACATCATCACATCAACGTCAATATGACTTGAGCTTGCAACACTAATTTACGGTTCTAGTACATTATAATATTTTATTAGCATTTCATCGTCAATCACACAAACAATCTTGTCTATCATCAAAATAAACAATAAAACATTAACATATCAATCGAGGTTTTCAATTTCCAACTTGGTTTTCCTATTTCATTAACCATTACCTAATTTTTCAGCAGCAACATCACCAGTATCTAGTACTTATCGGCACTAACAATAATAACTATTAATTTTCAACATCAAACGAAATAAAAAAAATTGAGCAACATAAACTAATACAATTTTTCATAAAGATGAAGAAGAGTCTTCCATATAGATTTTAGCAACTATTTGATTGAAAATGTAATCGAGAAGTTCAGATCTTGGAAACAATGGATAGGGATATCATTTTAAAGGATTTTGGGAAGAAGGAAGGTTTTTAATAAAATGAAAATCAGATCTGAGCATACTGGAATTTTGATGCCCGAAATAATATTTGCGTAATCCATATTTGCTCAAGCATTTGATATATAGCTTGCACAAATATGGATTGCGCAAGCCTTCGGTTAAAAAAATTTAGCTTGCGCAATCCATATTTATGCAAGCTTATTTCAAAAGGAGGCCTATGTTATCAATAAATTTTCAATGAGGCCTAATTTTGAAATTTGTTTTTTCATGGGGTGCTGTTGAAAATTTATCCTTATTTAAATAGAAAGGGAGAAACTAAACTCTATTATTCTTCCAAGTGTCAATCTTACATAAGCCTCACAATTTCTTCTTTTCAAATTCTACGGATGGTTAGAATAATCACATATGTCGTTTTTATGTTTTACACCATTTTCATCACATTTGTAACTATTTCGTTTCACTTCCTCTTTTGTTTCACACTTTTTTCATCAATTTCCTAACTGTTATGTTCCCTTTCCTCTTCCTCCCTTCATACTCCACTTTTTATATGGAAAACTAATTGGTAATTATTCCTTTAACATTTCCTTGAAATAATATAACTTTAATCGATTTGAAGAAAGATGCAATTTTATGGAGCGAAGATGTCAATCGTTTCTATTTAACCCCTCTTTATCATTCACAGTTTTATGCCTTTCGATGTGGATTGGCAAGCACATGTTAAGGTGAGATCTTAATTTTATTTATGAAATTTTCATCTAAAGTGTAGTCAGAAACAATTTAACTAGAATCTGATTTTATAAAATTGGTGTTTGATTTGGAATAGCCAATGTAGAATAATTGGTTTTGTTTGCATGAAAAATGGTCACAAACACCCATTGATATGGAAGCGTCAATTTGAAAAAACAATATCCAAATAAAACGACAAGCACGCAGATCATAAAATAATAGTAGAAAAAGTAAAGTAACAACAAGTTTTATAGTGGATCGGCAAACTCCAACCTACGTTCACTCCAATAATCTTTTATTTATACCGTAAGATTATAAGTACAGTTGTTTTTTTCCTTAGAAAATTAATGGAGGAAGAGATAAGAAGTGATGAAGGAGAGTTGGCCGAAAAGGTCCTTTTGCAATGAGTCAAGTCCGTTGTATTTATAGGTGAAGACATGCATTGATCGGGCTAAAATTTCGGCAGAAGAACCTTCACGCCTATATGACCCGATCCATTAAAATTTAGATTCGATCAGACACCAAAAACAATTTAGGTCGATCGTTCCATACTAACTCCAATGGAGCTGCGATCATTTTATGGGTCCTCCATGCCTCTAGTTCGCATTCCAAAAGTTTCGCATGATTCGACTTACCCTTTGTGAGATATCGATCGATCTTCACTGTTTTTACTAGATATCAGATCATAGGAAATCATTTCGTGTTTTATCCTTTTGAGCTGCGATCGATCATGTGGGTTTCACATCATGTTAGCTACTTGTACTCCAAATTTCGTGCAATTTCGAGTATCGTTTGTGAGATATCGTGTTTCCCGCAAAACTATGTATCACTACGCTTATTTGTATGATCGTTCCAATAACGAACGGTCTTTTTTCCTAGATTTCACCCTTTTGAGTTGCGTTGATCGTGAGGGTGCTCCTTGATGTAAGATACTTTCTCTTCAAATTTCGTGCAATTCTGGCGTACGGTTTGTGAGATATCACGTTGTCCATAAAACTATGGATCATTATGCTATGTACAATCATTCCAATAACGATCGGCCCATTTTCCAAGATTTCATCCTTTTACGTTGAGATCAACTATGGGGTGGGCCATGATGTAAGAAACTTTCTCTTCAAATTTCATACCGTTTGTGAGGTATCGTGGGTTCAATATAATGTTAGCTACTTGCTCTCCAAATTTTGTGCAACTCCAATGTACCGTTTGTGAGATATCGCGTTTTTCATGAAACTATTGATCGTTCTGGCTGATTTGTACAATCATTCGAATAACGATCGGCTTCCTTTTCCAATATTTAGGAGTTTTGTCATTCGATTGGTTTTGTGGACTTCACTCTTTAATATATTGATGCTATGAAAGTTTCAAGTGCATTTGCTTTCGAGATTTTGAGTTATTGATCGATCTTCGTCGATTTACGTTGTTTTATGGATCTCTCCCGATCAATCTATATAAATTCTTTCTTTGTCCATAACTCGAGCGCAAAAAATCCGATTGACTTGAAATTTGAAATGTGGCCTCGCCGATCTTCCTTGTCACTTTATGTTGATTGCACCTTGGGGACATGATCCGAATCCACCCAGCAGTTGTCCATAGTTCTAAATATTGTCAATTTTCGAGCCTGATAATCGTCTCTCCAGGCTTGCTGCCTTGATGATCGCAGAAGCCATTTAGCCAATTTAAGATATATTGTCTGGTCAAAAGCTGGTATAGCAGGTCTCAAATTATGTTTCATATGCATTAATTTTGCATTTGCTTGTTCTATTTTTTCATCAGAACAATTGAAACGGTAAGTTGATAATGAGAATTGGGTCAATTAAAATTATAAATGATAAGTGCTAAGCAATCTCCATCTTATCCACATGTTAATTAAAATGGTAACTTTAAAACTGGAATTAATGAATGCAAACTAGCAGTTGAAGGTGACGTTTGATATATTGAATCATCCCTTTTGTCCCTCATGTGTTCAATTAACAATCACTCCATCCTATGTATCCCGTTAAACCTTAATTTCCATTCCAAAGTCGAACTATCTTCTTCATTTTTCAATATTTTGTTATGGACTTATAGTTGGCACTGATCATGAAATAATTTATTTTCATTTACAGTTTCTCATCTTCACTTTAAAATTGTATCTCAGATGTTTTTATATTGTGAAAGTTGTGCCCAATTTATGAGACTTGTATTGAAATTGTGCTATGAAATGTTCAAATTATTTGAGGATACAAATTTAATTTACAGTAAGTTCATATTACATGAATTATTCTCATCTTGGGAAGAAATAAATTTTGATATGATGTGCAAATTTAATTTTTTTCCAGATGGAGAGAAGTGAAACAGTTGTTGAGAATTCCAGTCATTTCGTTTAATATATTTTCCCATATATTTGCATTAGTATGTTCAATGGAAACACTCATTGTCAAATGTCAACTACAATAGCTGTTGCTAATTTTTTTCTTCTTTCAACCACCTTCGCGATGCAAGGGAAAGGCTACGTACATTATCGACCTCTCCAGAGCCCGCTACCATGTGGGAAACTTGTGCACTGGGTTTCACACATTTTCATTTACTGTCCACATCTGACTTATATTACAATATTTCAAATTTATAAGAAATGATATTTAAATTTGTTTACAAGCATCATTCACTTACAAAGGATGTGCCTATGAGTACTGTTCATTTCAAAATCTCAAAACAAAACTTATTTTAAAAAATAACTTGATAATCAAGCAAATAATTAAATTAGTAATTATTTTAGAAATAATGAAATAATGTGTTTTTTGATTTTTTGTGCCAAAATTGTCACAAACCCCGAAAGTAGTGAAAGCACTATTGTTTACACACAAATCCATATTATCTAAACACAGATCTCAGGTTTAGGTAATGCAGAGAGTACAAATGAGGAAATATCAAAGTTATAATGAAATAAAATAAGAGAAGACATAATATTTATAGTAGTTCGGCTATCTCCGGCCTACGTTCACTTTGAATTGATCCTTTTATTTCTTTGTACCGTGATTACAGTTACAATCCTTTGAATATTAATAACCAAAATGGTAGAGTTTCACCAAAAAAGAAGAAGATCCCTTTTCTAGCCTCCGTAGACTTGCTATTTATAGGAGTAGATCTAGAAATATCTGTCCCAAAACTCAGAATACCCCTTCTTACATGTAGATGGACCTACCAGGGCGATCTGGGGTCGTTTGGGATCAATCCAAGAACAATTCTATCGATGCAAAAATGGCCCAATGAAGCTGAGATCAATCGTGGATGTTCCTGAGTGAATAAGGAAGCTTCTATGAAAATTTCACAGCATTTGGACTTGTAGAATGAGAGTTATGATCGATCTAAATTTGTAGGTAGGCTAAAGGCTTCGTATCCATAGATTTTGCATCCATCAGCTTGTGTCCATCAGCTACGTATCCATACCCTCATATCCATCCATCACCCTCCTTCATATTGATCCCTAACTTTATCTTTCGTATCGATCAATAAGTGATCGATACGAAGTGCTTTTGTCCCTGTAACCACTGCCTCGTACCCATCCTTTGCTCTTTCCTTCGTATCTGTCCAGCCTTGATCGATATGGAACGCATAAACATGTTCTGCTGCATCCATCCAACCAATACGCATTGCATGGATATGAAACCTATCGATCCAAAGCACACACTCCATATCCCCTTGATCGATACGAAAGCATCGACACGAACTTGCTTTCCATGAATATTGATCCATCCATATCTTGAGCTTACGAGCTCTGATTGACTTGAAATTTGAAGCATAGCCTCACTTAGACTTGTTTATCATTCCCAATCGATCCAACCTTGATTTGATTTTGGTCAATTTTGATTGTATCGATCGTAGCCTTGTTTCCAATTGATCCCAATCCTGGTATTCATCCTTTTTAGCCAATCTGTTGATATCCCAGCCTTATCCAAAAGGCAGTGTAACATTTACCCCCCTTCAAAACAGGCATTGTGATAGGAAGACGTGTTTTGAATAGATTTTAAATCCAACATCCGAAGTCCATATTCCATCCATAGCCATATCATCCGATCCAAGCCATCCTATTCGAGTGCCATAGCCATATCCTTATCCAAATCCGTGACTGTTCTTAGTTGATATCCGATTATGAATCCAGTAATCAAATCCTTAGCCATTTCCATATCCATCCAAACCCAACGATCGAGTCCTAATCCATCCATATCCAGTAACCAATAATCAAATCCATGACCACTTCGGGTTGATATCCAAATCCGGGACCGCTCCGAGCCCTTAGCCAAATACGGCACTACTTTGGGTTCATGTTCCAAATCCTTAGCTGTTCATAGCCAATATCCGAATCCATAGTCTCTTCGAGTTCTTGGCAAGCGTAATCCACAATAGAAGACCTGTATTAAGCAACGCCTTGGCCTAAGTACTAGACCGATGGTGATCTTGGCTTAATGTCCTTGAATGCTGAGTAATGCCCTGGATTAAGTCCTAAGCCGAATCCTGATTTATCCGGACCCTTTCCAAACATAGTCCATACTCGATGACCTAAAATAGTAAGTGACAGATAATAGTGGGCCTAAGTCCTAGGTCAAATCCTGGTCTCTCCGGACCCTTGCCGAGCATAGTCCATGCTCGACGACCCAAATAAGTCGATTCTCCACGTTCGGACGAAGCGACTAACCCCTTACCAGGCATAATCCATACCCGATGACCTTTCACTAAAACCAGATAAAAATTCAATCAAAATCTTAGAAATCCAGGTCAAATCATATGACCATAAATCCATGTCAAAAATCCAAACCAAAATCTAGACCAAAAAACGAGTATCCATACAGAAATCCTAATCAGAAAATCAACAAAACCAAGAGTTCAAACCGAACCCCAAAACCAAACAAGAAAGAAAAAGAAAATGTCCGGACTAGAAAGAAAAGGCAGATTTCACAAACTAGAGCATCATGGTTTATCATCATCTTAGAGCATCCATAGGGGCTATCTCCATCCCCGTACATGAGTAAGTGACTTAGCCATTCACCCAAAGTTTGCTACTTATTCCATACCATCCTGATTAGTCGATAACCAATCGACCATCACTCTTGAGCCTTGTGCCATCGTCATTTGAGGTAGACGGTGGCTTCTCATATTCCACCGCCGCATTCCAAGTCCCGACATATTGCGACAACTGACCATTCCTTATATGCTCCTCGATTATATCCTTTAGATGCATGCAACTGTTGGTATCATTCCCATCCAGGTCATGAAAGAGGCAGTGCCTTCCGATGTCCTCTTGCGTTTTGAGGGTTCCCGCCTTGCCGAAGGCGATCTCTAGTCTCCATGTATATCAATTCCAATGTTTCATTTAATCCCATGCAAGTGGATAATTTTGGTTCTCCCCAGCGCTTCCTTGCTCTGCCAGAATCTTTATCCGACTTCCTCTTCCCTATATAATTATCCTTACCTAAACTTTCATCGGATAGTTCTCCATCCTTAACCATGTTTACTTTCTTTAACTTCATTTCCAAACTCGCATCCTCTTTCTGAAGAAACCTCCTGGCCTCATGAAAGAATTCCCCGAGATCCATTGGTGGATTCCGTATCAGCTGTACCCTAAAATCTTGATTGTCCCTGACTCCTGACACCACCACCATTAAAACAAGCGATGGATCCAACTAATCCACCAAAGCAACCGCTGCATTAAACCGGGTTAAGAAAGTTCTAAGAGATTCTCCTATCCTCTGCTTCACCGATGTTAGTATCATCACACTCTTTCGCCTCTTCTTATGAACTCGGAACTGCTTCAAGAACTTATCCACCAATCGTGTCCATGTTCTAATAGATCCATTTTACAACTGTCTAAACTACAAAGCAGCTATATCTGTCAAGTACAGGGAAAACACTAGGTCATAACTTCCTCCGATGCCGCCATCACTTCCACGTGTCTTTTATATCTCATCAACTGATCGGTAGGATCCGTCCGACTGTTGTATACTTCAAACGTGGGCAGCTTGAACTCTGGTGGATTCTTAGCCACTCTGATGTCATGGGTAAACGGGCTCCTATTTACCCCTTCTAGATCTCTATTCATTCATACCTCCATGCATAGTTTGCTTGATAATCTCGGCCAATCCAGCACTATCCGTCAAAGGTTGTCTCTTGTCTTCATTTCCTAACTGCCTCCCAAGTCTTTGAGGGAATTCTGGTACATACTCCTCGCCATGTACTCCTGTATTCCTGTTGGCACCATGTTGTGCGGCATCACCTGATAATCCTCCATGAATTTGTCCAGCATCATACGGGGGCGTGCCCCCGAGTCTAGATCCATCCAAGTTGATAGTTGCTTGCTAATTGGGGGCTTCCCCAAATACTGAGCTGTTCTATCTTGTTGTCTGTTGAGTTCCTCTTATCCAGCTACAAGGATCTATGCTCTGGCAAATCCAGTTGCTCATCTCTGCTCAAACTATTTGAAAAGATCCTGCATCATCTTCTCCTGCCTTTTCACCAACTACATGGATCTGTGCTCCGGCAACTCCTGTTGCTCCTCTCTGCTCAAACTGTTTGAGAAGGTTCTGCATCATCTCCTCTTGCCTTTCCACCAACTGCCCCTGCATGGAATCCGTCATGGTCTGCACTCATCCATAGTGATGTAAATGGATGCCTGATCTAATCCGGATCTAGAGGAAGCCTCTTGACTTCCCTCTTGATTGCTCCTCTCTGTCATCTGCCTTCTTATCGATGGACTAACCATGGTTCCGCATAGATCTGATCCTTTAGCTTTTCAAATCTGAACTCCAAACTCAATATAGTGGGTACTGGTTCTTCTCAGTAAATGCACCAAAGTGTTTGCACCAAAATTGGCCGTAAGCCCCATAAGTGTTGAAAGCACCAGCGTTTACACACAAATCCTCACTATCCAATCATAGATCTTAGATTCAAGTAATGTAGAGAGAAAAAAATGAAGAAACAACAAAGTTAAAATGAAAGAAAATAAGAAAAGACACAAGATTTATAGTAATTCGGTTATCTCCGGCCTATGTCCACTTTGAATTGATCCTTTTATTTCCTTTATACTGTGATTACAATTACAATCCATTGAATATCAATAGCCAAAAGGGCAGAGCTTCGCCAAAAAAGAAGAAGAATATCCCCTTTCTGGCCGCCATGGAGTTTTTATTTATAGGACTAGATCTGGAAATATCTGTCCAAAAACTCGGAATACCCCTTCTCACATGTGGGATGGACCCACCAGATTGATCCAGGGTCGTTTGGGATAGGTCCTGATCGATCCAAGTATAATTCATATCGATTAAAAAAGGGCCAATGAAGCTGAGATCAATCATGGATGTTCCTGAGTGAATAAGGAAACTTCAATGAAAATTTCATAGCATTTGGACTCATAGAATGAGAGTTATAATCGATCCAAGTGTGTATTTATAAGTAGGCTGAAGGCTTTGTATCCATCGATTTCGTACCCATCAGCTTATGTCCATCAGCTACGTATCTATACCCATGTATCCATCCATTACCCCTCCTTCGTATTGATCCCTGAGTGTGTCTTTCATATTGATCAATAAATAATCGATATGAAGTGCTTTTTTCCCTGTAACCACTGACACGTACCCATCCTTTGCTCTTTCCTTCGTATCGGTTAGGCCTTTATTGATACGAAACGCACCAACGTGTTATGCCGCATCCATCTAACCAATTCGCATTGCAGTCCACGTCCCCCTGATCGATACGAAAGTATCAATACGAACTTGCTTTCCACAAATATTGATCCATCCATATCTTGAGCATACGAATTCTGATTGACCTGAAATTTGAAGCGCAGCCTCACCTAGCCTTGTTTATCATTACCAATCGGTCCTATCTTGATTTGAGTTTGGTCCAATTTTGATGGTATCGATCATAGCCTTGTTTCCAATATATCTTCAATCCTAGTAGTCATCTTTTTCAAATTTAAATTGAAATAATTTCGATTGAGTGAGAAGTTCTCACCTTGCTTCCAATAACAGTTGCAGTGTTTTATTTCGAATAAAATTAAACACGCATTTAATTTTATCCAAAATTAGCACTAGCTCCAATCAATCCCAATCCTGCTCCATAATGTAGTGCTCATCAATATGAATCCAACGCAATTCGTTTCGTGCGTTTTCGACCTCGTATCAAAAAGTTATCGCATTTAGAAGTTTGAACGAATTATAATAAAATAAAATTTACAATTTCGTTTTAATTTCAAATCCTAGAATAATTTCAGTCGTTCGATCTCGTGCTTCCATCAGGGCCACACACTTCTCCTTCTCCCATCGTTCATGTTTGAACGTGAAAATGAACCCACGGCCGCCCTTTGCCCTAAATTAACGCGACTCCATCGTTCATCTATATGTTGGTCAACCACCATCATCTCGAAGCCAGCACTTGACTCCACCTTCGGCTGCAACCATGACGAGCTCGGCCCCATATACTCCTCAAAAAACGCGCATGAAGTTCGACCGTTCAAACCCATATTCACGTCGATCCACAGCCCCATTCTCGATCACAACCGTTGAAGTTGTAGATCTCAATACGCTCTTCAACTTTGTAGTTGATAACTTTCCGTATAGATTGATGAATTCGAAGAAATCAAAGAGGAAAGGAAATAAAAATATCGGCCATTGAAACTAAAACTGGCAGCCTGGCCTAGGTTGCTAAGGGTTTTGCAAAATAAAAGAAATAAGGTTCTTTTATAAAAAATTTGACGAAACACTATTCACCCGAAATTTTTCCGAACTCCAAACGAAGCGTGCCGCCAAGCGTTTATAATGTTTTACCCCTATTCCGAACGCAATGGAATATATATCGGGAGCCAATTCAATCAAATTTGAAAGATAAGTTTTCGAACGAATTATTTAAATTTAAAATTCACTCAAACCGATTCCTACGCGTTTTAGCTTGCCCCGGACAAACCGTAACTACAGTATCCGTCAATCCATAGCCTTTCATGTTCATGTTGTTCGTATCGTTCCCCTGCTTTGCCTCTTCATATTTATCCATGCCACGTTCGTATCCACACTTTTCGTATCGATCTGATGCCGCTCTAGGAAACACGTGCCTTCGTATCCATCAAGTCCATGTCCTTCCTTCTTATTGATCCGAACTTTGCTCCTTCGTATCCATCGGCTGCCCCCCTTTTCATGTCGATCCCTAATGTAGCATTTTGTATTGATCAAAAAAGTGATCGATATGCACTATAACCCATCCAAAGTAAAGTGCCAAGTCCATTTTCCTTATTCATGTCCATATCGATTGATATGATACCATCGATACAAAGAGAGATGCTGAGTCCATTCCTTAACAACGAGTCCATTCCAGAACAATACGAACTACATCGAGGTAATCCCGCCTTTTGGCAAGGTCGTGACACCAAAAAATTAACTGGAAACAAAGGACAGTTTGTCCCGAAGATCAGCTACATACATGTTCAATGTGGATACCGGTCAATTTTTCCCGAGTCCAGATCGAGCCATAATCGATGTAGTATGACAAGCAAAGCTACGAAAGTCAGCGTCCGAAATTTCAAGTCGATCAAAGTTCATGTGCTCAAGATATTATCGATCAAGGTTGAGGAAAACAATTACAATTTGTGTCCATCAGAGTAAACAGTAATTCGTATCCATGGAAGTTCGTGACCATCAAGTCTTATAAAAATCGCGGCTAGTTCGTATCTGTGGAAAGAAGCACCACATTCGTATCCATCTAATTCGTAATCATAACCATACAACAATCTCATTCGTATCCACCAAGTTTCAAGTAAAATGCAACCGGTTTGCATCCATGAAGAAAACTTGTTTCGTACCAATTGCATGAAAATCCTTCATATTGCTTACCCAATTCGTATCGACTACAAACAATCAATACGAAACAATGCCTAGAAAGCATCGATACGAGTTGGGGCAACAACTATCGATGCGAAGAAGGAACGGAAATTTTCGATACGAAAGACGTGCGTTCGTATCGATACGAAACGAGTCATCCACGATCGGTACGAAGTATGAACCATGGATGGATACGATTGAGTATAAACCGGTGGATACAAACGAGGCCTACGAAGAAAGAAGACTCGGTCACTTTGCATGAAAAGAGGATCGATCATAGAAGAAAGCGCCACGTCATCTAACAATCGCGTGCATTCCATCAATACGTAGGGGAGCGATATGAGCGTATCGATATGAAGCTCGGCTGCATGTTGAAAACACAAACTTGCATCCATCTTAACTCAAATCTACAAGCCCAAATGCTACCAAATTTTCACACGAGCTTGCATACAACCTCAAAAAAGTCCATGATCGATCCCAACCTAAAAACACTAATTTTTTATCGATACGAATTTGGTACGTATCGATCGTGGACCAAGTCAAAAAGTCCAAGGATCGATCACGTGGGTCCACCCATATGAGAGAAGAAGTCTTCCAAGATCTGAGCGAGATATTTGCTGCCTACTCCTATAAATAGTTGCTCTAGGACTTTAACAAAGGGACTTTCCGACACTGGAACGTCGATACTCTACCGAAATCATTGTTGTATCTCGACTGTACTGTTGTAAACATCTGAAACCAGTGAGTAATATCAATAAAATAACAAATTTCCATAGTGGACGTAGGCTACAACAGCGAACCACTCTAAATCCTTGTATTTCTACACTTCTTTCTATCTGTTTTTGGTGTGTTTGTTAGGTTAGCCTCATTTTTCAATTATATTATTCAATTTAATCACTCCAAACACACCCGAAGAGTGTTGTGACCAATTTTGACACAAACACTTTGTTGCTTTCACCGAGAAAACCCAGCTTTTCTCCTGCTCTTTGGATCTTGTACCGATATCGGATTGCAAGAATTTAAAGAGAAGATCCAGATCTCATACCTTAAAGTTCTTCCATCCTATTCAGATTTGCATCAAGTGTAAGAGAGATCTTAACTGTTCATCATGGTTACTGCAAGGACTACCTCAACCGCTGCAGATCAGGAAGGAAGAGATAGACCGAATCTAGCGCAGCTACCCGCTATCGGTCAGAACTCAGTGGGACCATCAGATCAACAAGGCCCTATCACCAGAGGGAGTTTCAGATGCTGATGCAAGAATTGACTAAAAGCCACCAACAGCTTACCAAATAGATCTGTGCCAACATGGGTTAACCAACCGACTTAATCAAGAAAGACAATGGAGATCCAGGAGGGATCAAGCTTCCTACTCATACACTGAGAGCTTTGCTTCTTTCGATTATCATCATAGATCCACACATCCACAACTGGATGGAAGCTACACGCAAGCTCTCGAGCTTCAGCGCACACTCAATCTTTGATAGGCAGGACTTGGACCATTTTCCAGTCACCAGGCAGGCACCTCCTCCTGAGAAGGGACAATTCCTTATCACATTATTGATGACCATGCTACTGCCGCCATAGACCTGGAAACTGAAAATCGAGACCGAGAAGATCCGAACCTTCGCCGGCATGATTACATTTCTAAACCTTATGCACCCGAAGACCCAAGGCCAAGGAGGCGAGCCATGGACCATCGACCGCACCCGGGCCATCCCCGCATTGTGGAGCCTGACCACACCTTGGCCCAGCATGCCCAGAATGTCCATATTCCAGACATCCTGACAATGATTCGTTACACGATTCGTGAGAGTCAAGGTCTCACTATTGATGATTGGGGAATCTCCCAGAGTCATACACCCTTCACCAATAATATCTTGTGCGCTGAACTGCCTTGTCGATTTAGAATGCATACTCTACCTTTTTATGAGGGGAGCTCTGACCCTAACCAACATATTTTGAAGTATGAATGGCTGATGAATGCCGCATGAGCTGACGATGCTGTCAAATGCAGATGTTTTCCAACCTCTCTAGGGGCATCATGACTATGTGGTTTACTCACTTGCCAACTCGATCCATTTCATGCTTTGATTAGTTAGCTACGAAATTCGTTGAATAGTTTCGTATGCACATTACAAGACCTAAGGATGTAAAGACCATATCTAGTGTCAATCAAGCTCCTGAAGAGACACTTAGACATTATCTGGAAAGGTTCCATGCCGCTTGCACAGAGATTAGTAAACCTAATGATAATTCCATATTGATGGTACCGACTAAGGGAATTGATCTTGATTTTGAATTTGGCAACTGGTTTGCTGAAAAACCCCCTGCGTCATTGGACCATTTCTATTCCGAGGCAGCTTAGTTCCTGAGGAGGAAGGATGCTAAACAGTCTAGGAAAGGGGATGTTGTAGGGCCCAGCGTGGAAGGAATCCAGAGCAATGTCACTATGAAACAAACCAGTGAGAGTTCTCGTAAAGTACAATTAAATATATAGAATAAACATAATAAATAGGAAGGCGATGGAAGTCAGGGTTAGAAGCGGGACCGAACTCGCGGACCGCAACGTAGAGCTCTCATGTTTAACACTTATACTCCTTTAAATACATCACTAGAGAATGTGTACTTGCAAACCTGTAATACATGCCAATATAAGAAGCCTGCTCTGTAGCAGTCGTCCGAAAAGTAGATTCAATCTGGGAAATTCTATAGATTCCATGATTGCTATGGTCATAATACCAATGAATATTGCCATTTATTGGATATTATTGAAAAGTCAATCCGGGAGAGAAAGTGGGAATAATTTGTTCGAGTGCCACAGGATGGGGGTGCGGGCCCATCAAACCAGAATCAAGTACAAAATCAGGCAAGACCGGAGGAACCCATGCGTACTGGCGGGAGGTTAGTTATTAACACAGTTTGTGGTGGTCCTCATCCAGTTGATCGGAGCTGGAAGGAAATGGTTTCGTATGCCAGCTTGGCTAGGCATGCAAGCTTCGAATGTTGTGGTTATTTAAGTAATGGGGCTCTGGCTCAACAACATAAGACAATGACAAATGACATCATTTTCCGAGAAAGAGATATCGATAGAGTCGAAGCCCCTACCATTGATCCACTAGTCATTTCAGCTTAGATAGGTCCTGCTTGGATGAAGAGTATCTTTGTGGACAGTGGAAGCTCAGTGAATATACTTTTCAAGCGAGCATAAGATCAAATGAAAATGGAAGCGAAGGACTCGAAGCCGTGTCAGTCTTATATTTATGGTTTCAATGGAAGTGCGACTATACCCACTGGAATGGTAGAACGACTAGGGTAGTTGGGAGTTAGAGAATGCCGGAGATTCCGGATGTTCTAGTTCATTGTGTTGGATATTAATTCGCCATACAATGCTATCTTCAGTTGACTGGCCCTAGCTGAATTTGAGGTAGCTATTGCCCCTTGGTGTTTAACTTTGAAATTCCCTACTGACAATGGGCTTGGAGTTTTTTAGGGAGATCAGGCGACTGGATGCGCCTGTTATGTTGCTGAGCTACGGGAGGCGCAGCGAAAAGACAAGGACAACGACGTAGAGGAATCTCTCTGTGTCCGTATTACCGACAATTGACAGCTAATTCCTGGGCCTAGGCCTAGGCACCATGACCAATTCCTAAAGGATCTTCATCCAATAGATGATGATGATGATGTAGAGGAAGTCAAAGATAGTCAGGCTTCTCCGGCAGAGTTGACGTTCGATGTTCCGATCGATGATGATGATGACTCCTGAGTGTTAAAGGTTGGATCTCAACTAAGCCGACAGATGAAAGAGGAATTGATTGAATTTCTCCACGCAAACCTTGATGTGTTTGCTTGGACGGACTCTAATATGTGTAGGATCCTGCCGAACATCGGGAGCCACGCATTAAGCAGTGACCTGTGGCAAGTCTCGGTCAAGCAAAAGAGGCATGGTATGAATCCAAAAAGATTTGCTGCCCTTAAGGAACGAACGGGTTTATCCAAGATGCATTATATCCAGAATGGGTATCCAACGCAGTGCTTGTCAGGAAACCAAACAGGAAGTGGAGGACTTCTGTGGACTACTCAGAGCTAAATAAAGCATGCCCCAAAGATACTTTTTCGCGTCCCACAATCGATCGACTTGAAGATTCAATGGGCGGACACGAGCTCTTGTCTTTTATGGATCATACTCTGGTTACAATCAGATACCGATGCACCTACCCGACCAGGAGCATACCAGCCTTATTACCAATCTCGTACTCTATTGTTACAAAGTGTTGTCGTTTGGGTGTAAGAACAATGTGGTGACCTATCAAAGACTTGTCAATCGAATGTTTGCCAGCCAAATCGGGAAAACTATGAAGGTGTACATGGATGATATGTTTGTAAACTCAAGACTCTCTATCAATCAGTCAAGGACCTTAAAATGATGTTCAACATCCTACATTAATACCGAATGAAGCTAAACCCATTCAAGTGTCACTTCAGAGTCGTATCTGGATAGTTCCTTGGATTCATAGTTAATGCTCGAGGAATTGAAGCCAATCTCGAGAAGATCTGGGTGATTCGAAATCTCGAAACTCCCAGAACTATAAAGCAAGTGCAAAGCCTCAACAGGAAGGGAGCAACATTAAGCAGGTTCATCTCAAAATCCACCAACAAATATATTCCCTTCTTTGATCTAATCAGGAAAGGAAAACGAAACTTTGAATGAATTGAGGAGCGTGAGGGCGCATTTCGAGCACTGGTTCAGCACCTAGCTACGCCGTCTATCAAAGCCAATTGATCATGAGAGACTATACATCTATCTGGTAGTGTCAGAGAATGCAATCAGTGCTGCATTAATTTGGAAGGAGGATCAGATACAATAACTGGTCTATTACATTATCAAATGATTGACTGAAGCAGAGAGAAACTATCCGAAGTTGAAAAAGTTAGATATTGTCTCGTCATTGCCTCAAGAAAGCTCTGTCCCTACTTTCAAGCTCATCCTATCATAGACTACACCGACCAGCCGTTGCAACAGGTCCTTACATGGCCTGAGAAGTCTGGTAGATTGCTAAGGTGGAACATCGAGTTAAGTAAGTTTGATATTTCTTACACACCAAGGCGGGTTATTCAAAGACAAATTCTGGCGGATTTCATTGCTGAATTCACTATCCCAGAGGACTTGCCTGTGACCAGTGAATCTCCTAGATACATATGAAAATTCTACACCGATGGTGCATCGAACGACCATTGCTCAGGTGCTGGATGGTACTTGAAACCACTGAAGGCCGATCCGTATGTTATGCTTTGAAGTTTGATTTTCATGCAACCAATAACGAGGCAGAATATGAATCTTTACTTGCCGGACTCAGACCCGCCAGAGACTTGAGAATTATTGATATGGAGATTTACTGCGATTCATAGTTGGTTGTACGTCAAGTTCAGGGAGAATAACAAGCTAGAGACCGGAGGTTGGTTGCTTATCTTGCTCAGGTCCAGGAAGTATTGAATCAATTTGATTATTATGCCATCTATTGCGTACCCCGAGATCATAGCCAGAAGGCCGATTCTTTAGCAAAATTGGGCAGCACCGGTGAAGCACAACAAATGGGACTTGTCCCTGTTGAGACACTTACCACTCCGAGTATTGATCAGATGGAGATAAACTGGGTTCATGTCGCCACACCCAAGAAAGATTTGTGGATGACCCCCTTCAGAAGCTATCTCGAGCACGGAACTTTGCCCAAGTGTAGAAGTGAAAAAAGACAATTCTTCGGAAGGCTTCATGATTCATTATCCAGAATAGGGTCATGTATATAAGAGGATACTCTATTCCTTTACTCCATTGTATCTCCCATGACGAAATTAAACAAGAGTTACATGATGTGCATGAGGGAGAATGTGGCGATCACACTAGGGGGCAAGCCCTTGCTAAGAAAATACTCTGATATAGGTATTATTGGCCACCTATGAATCGAGATGCATTAGACTATGTCAAGAAGTGTGACAGATGTCAGAAACATGCTTGGATACCAAGAGCCTCGCTTACTAAAATCACTCAAATGGTCAGCCCATGTCCGTTCGTTATTTAGGGCATTGATGTAATTGGATCTTTACCTCTGACTAAAGGTGGTGCGAAGTACGCCATTGTTGCCATTGATTATTTTACCAAATGGGCAGAAGCTGAGCCCCTTCCTACTATCACGATGAAGAGAGTAATAAACTTTGTTGTCGGCAACATCGTTTGTTGTTTTGGCCTCCCATATATCACTCTCACTGCCAACGGAGCCCAATTCGATAGCGCCAAATTCAAGAACATCTGTCAACATTTCCACATCAAGAAGAGGTTCTCAGTAGTTTCTCACCCTCAAGCGAATGGACAAGTCGAAGCTGTTAACAAAATTATCAAATCTATTCCAAAAAAGCGATTGGAAAAGGCCGGAGGTAAATGTGTCGATGAACTCCCTATGGCCCTACGGGCATATCAAACTACCCGTAGTCCCACGACCGGCCATACTCCATTTTCACTTTCTTACGGATCCAAAGCCATCATTCCAATCGAACTAGAAGTGCCTTCTCATCGTGTGCCTTACTATGATCCGAAGACAAATGCTATATTGCTTGTTGAATATATGGACTTATTAGACGAGAAGCACGAAGAGGCTGATTTGAGGGCAGCCGTGTACCGAATTCGAGTCGACCTATTGTACAATGCTAATATCCGACCCAGCACCTTTGAACATGGAAATATTGTGCTCAAGAGAATTTATCCGGTCCTTTCGCATATGAAGCCAATGTGGGAAGGACCGTATGTTATTGAACGAAGACTAAGAGACTCGGAGACGGTACATTCAAATTATCAACCGTCGATGGTCTCGCTTTGCCGAGAGCCTAGAACAGCGAATGTCTTGGATGTTATTACACATAACAGGCATTGTTTATTCATTTAGTCTACTTTTCACTTGCAATTTGTTTATGCATTTCGAAATTTGAACTTTTATCAAGGCAATTGACATTACGTACTTTCTTATTTCAAAAAAAAAATGCAATCTCTTCGAGCCAAAGTAGTGATTCTTGAAATGCTTCATGCGACCATCACAATGCCCAGAGAGCTAAGTTTCATCCTACGATGGGACTTATTCAAATAGGAATTGACTGTGATACGACTGGTCACTCGCTAAGTGAAACCCGAGCTCGAGGGAAAACTACCACACTGAAGCAAAAAAGGATTGATACACAATAATCCTCTAACTAACTCCAGCTCCCAGAGTGCGAGATGGAGTATAAACTTACAAACGTGGGCTCGAGAAGGGTGAATCCGTCCACCAACGACTTTGCCCATTTACTACCAAAGCTCGAGGAGGTTGGATATGTCCATCTAACGACCTCGCTTTCCACATTCACAAGCTCGAGATGGGTGGATCCGTCCACCTACGAATTTGCTTGTTTACTCAAGGTGGATGCGACCGGACCATCCCCTGTAACATCCCAGAATTTTGAGTATGGGATTTGTGAACATTTAATTCATTTTAAATGTTTACTATGGGTTTAAGATTTATTTTAAACTAAAGGAATTGGTTTAAATTATATTAACAAGTTAAAATTTCTAAGGTGTGGATTTAATTTGAAAATTGAACAATAATAATATAATATTCAGAATTAAAATAAAAGAAATTCCGGATGTAAATAGTGATAAAATGGTTTTAAAAATTTATCTTGGGCTATCTGAGTGTAAATAGCATGGTGGAAATTATAGATGAACTTTGAGGTCAATAAATTAATATTTGGAATTTTATAATAATTTAAAAAACGAATTTAATATTATTAAAATGCAAATAATCAGATTTTGGTTCGGAATGAGCCGAAATGATTTTTAATGTGTTTATAAATATTATATGAATTATTGTTAAGTTAATAAAATTTTAAAAGTGGAAATTTTGAGCGATTTCGATAATTTCGAAAATTGCTTAATTAATAGACGAGTTAAAATAGCCTTCCGGGGCACAGTCTCGGAATTCGACGAAACTAGTTCCATTGGATCCGTAATAGTTAGTTATTATCGGATTTCAATTTTCGTAGCAATCGGAGTTGTCGTTTGACCCCGGTAGCTCGAAACGCATCGAAATCGTTTTAATCGGTTTAAAGTAAAATTGAACGTTAAATTCCGTAACTCGCACATATGACCGAATTAGCTTACGAAGCCTGTTCCATTGTGTTCGGAACGCGGAAAAACCTTATAATCGCCTATCGGAACGTGAGAATTGGAGTTCGTTTGCTTAAGTTGTTAAAAAGAGAATTATATTAATAAAATATTATTAAATAATATTATATAACCTAGAAAACGTGCAAACCCTAGTTATATTCTCAGAGCCGCCGTTGTTTTCTTTTAATGGCCGAAATTAATTCGTCTTCCACCTCAGATCTACAAAAATCGGTCGAGTTTTTGAAGAAATTTTCAACTGGAAGATCGAAGAGAGCGAGGAACTCTACATAATCAACGGTGGATCTTGTTTATAGTCTTCGTTTGGAAGAGTTATTTGGCTCCGTTCGTGCTTCGCTCGTGTGCGATTTCTGGCATCTTAGGGTGACCGAGCTCGACATGAATCTTGGTGGAGGTGCATGGCGTCGTGCTCTTCGAGGCAGTGGAGCCTGATCGTGTTCTCGTGCATCGAGGGAGTCGCATATAGAAACCCTAGTTGAGGGTTGATGGGTTTGTTCGGTTGCCTGTTGATAGGCGTTCGAGAAGAAGGGAAGCGGCCTCTCGTTTGATTAATGGCCAGATGTTGTTTGGGTAAAAGCAAATTTGAAATTTAAAAGAAAATTTGTTTTAAAATTGTTATTCAAACTTTAAAAAAACTCATATCGTGTGCATACGTGATCAGAATTCGATGATTTTGGTGGCGTTGGAATCGTAGAAAAGAATACTACGCGATGGTGTAGTTCTGGGTTCATTTCGGGCAAGTAGAAATTTGAGTTAAATCGGACACCGTCCGGTTTAATTTAAATTTCGAACGCTCGCCGAAACTCAAGGTGAGTTATCCTCACTCACATCTGGATACTAGCAAAGTAGACAGCTAGTATTGATTGTTTGTTTGGATGTTTAGCTGAATATGTTAATTATTATCAAATTGAATTGATATATATTTGGTTGTGCTAATATTTGTGGACGCAGGGAAAAACAGGTTGGAGGGATCCAACTGGATTCCTCACAATATAGTGTTTATTTTTATAATCGATGATGATGCCTGTTTATATATTGTGGTATAAATTACCAATCCAGAATATTAATTATAAAGAAATTTGGAGTTTTAATTATAAAGAAATTAAATTGGGTTTCAAAAGAAATTAAGAAATTAATAAATAAGTAATTTAAGGGAATACAAACATTGGAATCTGTTTGGATGGAAAACTGAAATAAAATCTGTATTGGAATGTTACTGAATAAATTATAAATCCAAAATCTAATTTAAATGGATAATTGAATTTTAGAGAAATAAGTGATATTATTGAATAATGAATTTAAAAGAATTAAAATTGGAAATCTATTTAGAATGGAATTGAAAAATTGTAAAATCTGGAATGATTAATAAAGAGAAAGGTTATCAGTTGATAAATGGGAAAATAAAATATATGTTAATAAAATATAAAACTAAAGTCAAATAGTTTGACAGAAATCGTGAGAAGGATTTCTGTGATGTTTATGTAGAAAATGAGATTTCCTGGGAAACCAAGTTCGAGTTTAAACCGATTTTATAAAAAGAAAGTTTTAAAAATTTAAAACTTGTTTAAATGAGAGTGTTTTGGAAGTTATTATTTTATAGTGATAATTTATGAATTAGCGTTAGAAAATTTTATAATTACCTTAACAATTATTTTTACAAATCGATTTGTCTAAAAGACTAGTTTTGGACTTAAGCCATTTGAAATTAGTATTTATCTTATTAAAACACTACTTTTAAATTTAGTTTATTAAAAACCTTATTTAAAATCAAAGTTTATATCTAAATAAATGATTTTACTGTACATATTTTGAAATTGTATCTTGAGCAAGTAACTAGAAGTGAATTTACGTATTTTAAAGTATATTTTAATATAAAATGTTTTTAACTGTTTTCAAACTAAGTTGTTTTGAACTTGGTCATTTCCAATGGGAATCAATGGTAAAGAATTTTCCTTGTAAGGAAAGAGCTTTGAGAATTGTTTTCAAATGAGCTTTGAAAATTGGGAAATATATCTTGTAAAAATATTGGGGTAAATAAATAATATGGAATATTATTTATTGTGTGATGGATGCTTATGGATGTTTATGAATATAAATTGATAGTTAAATCACCGACTATCAATATTGGACAATGCGTGATCGTTTCGAAGAGACCGGGATCGAGATTTATTTCTCGAAAACCACTTCGATCCGATTTGTACGTTTTCGTGCGATAAAACGTGTTCGGATTCGAAGATGGAGCAATGAAGTGCAAGGGCTAGTCGCTACTAATCCTGAGGATATTTCCAAAATGGATGTAGTAGGAGTAGTGCCTTCGGTTCCGTTCGAACCCGGGACGGACTTGTATGGAAGAATGCTTGCGAAACATCGTTAGGTGGACGATGGGCATTCTAAGTGAAAACGTTCTAAAGGTAACGCTTAGCCTCAAGCCTCATCAACCGGGAATGACTGAAAATCAGGGGATATGCAGCAAGGTTAGGTGGGTCATGCCCAAGCAGGACAAGATATTTCCCCTGTCTAGATGTCCCTTATATATTTTCGGCTTAGTGGGTGGTTGGTCGCGCCAACCACGGGCTTTATCTTGTTCGGGACTGTTCAGTAAGGAATGGTTCCGGCCTTGTGTTGTAGGGGATGAAGGGAGTAGTCCTCGGTACGGTGATCTAGGCCCCGTACTGTGACAGGTGGTACCCCAGTGCCTAGTCATTGTTGGAAATCCATTCTCCCTACGAGCCTTGTACGAGTTTTGTTTGTATTACCCACTTCGGTGGCTAGTAGCTGGAATTTAATAGATGTAACAATTTCGGCTATTTTATAAGTATTTGTAAATAGACCCTATTATAATATCAGAGGATTTTCTATAAAAAGTTGTTTTAGCCATCGTAAGGTAAAAACCCGACATGTTTATTTGTGGCGTGGTCTTACGAGATGCTTTTGTTTTCAAAGGATTTTTGAAACTTTAAAAAATCAATTTGGATGCATATTTAGTATCAGCTGGTATTCCAGACTGACTCGGGTGTTATTTTATTATAATGCTCGGGTCAGACCGAGTATTATTTGTTCAGGTTAGGTTGCTATGGAGCAGGAAAGGAGCTGGAGTCCGAGACGTATTATATGTACCTATATATTTCTTCGCTGCTATGATTGTATGGTATGTCTGATTTGTGATTGTTGATGTATGAGACACTCTGATGATATGATGTATAAAACAGGAATAGATTTCTTTTTGTGTAAAGCTCTATATTTACTATTATATTTTATTCCGCTGCGACTGTGAGATTCTGATATTGTTTAGTTTCTTCTTCTTCTATCTCTTCTTCTTTAACCCTAATGGTTCGTATTTCTGTGCCACTTGAGTTAATAGAGGTAGAAAGTGTTAATTCAAGGGGTACGGATTTGCGGGCTGTTACATCCCCGTTCCTAATCAATTTATCGTTCCCGGAGTGCGAACGTGGTCGCAAAAACTTAAAGCAGATGTGACCGACCGTCTGTTATCTAACTCCGGATTCGTAGAGCACGAACTGGAATATAAACATCAATTGCGTGCGAACCAACCGCTCGCCAACTAACTCTTAGTCCCCGGAGCACAGACTGGAGTATAAACATCAAATGGGCATGAACTGATCGCCCACAATTCAATCTAAGTCCCTAAGGAATGGACGTAACTCCGATCATTAAAACGGGTGTGACTAACTGCCTGAAACACAACTTAAGTCCTCATAGCTTGGACGTAACTTTAAGCATTAAGCAGGCATGATCGACCGCCCACATGCGAGTTCAATCCCTAGAGTGTGGATGCGATTGTCAATACACGAGAGAGTGTGATCCAACAACTCACACTTATCTCACAATAACTTAGTTCCGACTAGGTAAAAATAAAAGTGTCAAAGGTGAAAGTAAATCATCATCTGACCACTTCACTTTATCCCTTGGATTGGGGGAATAACTCCGGCACCAGCTACTGATCGGGACAGTACAACATTGAGAATCGACTTAAAGTTTGTTTACGGCCCGTAGCCATGACTACGGGACACAACAACCAAACACAAGTCCAACCCAAAAAATAAAGCTTCGCAAATATATTAAATGGAAATTTGGAAACTAGAATACTTAGACAAATCAACTTGGAGTTATGTTGAAAAACAAAAGGAGATTTTTATGTTGAATCATGAGTTTTGATTCATGAAAATAAGCTTAAATGATTGGTGGTGAGACTATACGATCAAGCGACAAAAAGAGAATGAGATATGCAAGCTATTAAACTACAAAGGAGATGAGACTATAAATCTAAGCATAGTATGATTAGTTACTAAAGTTTTAGTCTTAGATATGGTTTATAATTGTTAAAATCTATCCTTAAGTAGTTTGCACATACTCAAAGTAGTTTTAAAGTTCAAACTTTTTAAATATGTGCAAACTGTGCACTGATGACCATGCCAGTCGACTGACCGAAAACAACCAGTCAACTGAACCTGTTCAGTGCATAGATATGCACCATTTTACACTGTTTTTGAATATTCTGTAGACTGGTCAATTTTTCTCAGTCGATTGACCGGCTCTAACGGCTATTTTTTCTGAAGAGTCACTTCAAATTGCGAAGAGTTTCAATTCAAATTGAAGAGATATGGCTGCAACTTTTGATTGACACTTTTTGTGAATAGTTGTAAATATTTGTTCACTATATAAACATGTTAGAATCACTTCTCAAATTACTAAATTTTATTTTGATTTCTTGCTATATTCTTTACTATCTATCTCTGCAATCTAAAAGCAATCACAGTCTATATATTGCTTGAGTCTCCAAACTAATTAATATATTCTTCAATTCTAAGCAATTTCTTCCTTTCATATCTTCACACACATAATATATACTTGAGGATTTGATTATAGGAAGGGTGTACTATTAAGGACATATCTTTGTTATTCAGAAAACAAGCGTCAACTATTTACTTGTACCAGTAGAAGTCATGTTCGGTTGTTCAGGCAGCAAAAGTCCTCTTCGGCTGTTTGAGGCGGAAAAATCCTATTCGACTGCTCAGGTGTTGTATACCCATGCTCCAGGTTAAGAGAGGAGTTTTTAGAGTTTAAATCCAGAGTGTAGTCTGGGACTGGACATATAACAGGAAGTTTGAACCAGTATAAAAAGCCCTGGTGTGCTTATTTCATTTACTTTATTACAATTATCTATTATCTAGTTTATATTTCCGCACTAGTATAATATTCCATATTATACGATCCTAAGTGTTAACTAGCCACATAGCTTACACACCTTCATTTGGTATCGGAGCAAGGACATCCTATAACCGTAACACAGTTATTTGATATATTCAGTAATATGGAAAGTAACACCAACTCTAGCATTAACATTAACACTAGTTTCACTTAAGGACAACCAACTGCGCGACCACCGCTATTTAATAGTCTTAACTATAATTACTCATCTACTAGAATAGAATATATATGCAAGTTAATGGTTTTGAAACCTGGAATATTACCCAAAAAAAATACCATGCCAATAGAAGATTTTTCAACTTGGACTGCTGCAAAAAAAACTGATGCTACTTGAAATGCTAAAAGCTATGAACATGTTATTATGTGCATTATATGAAAATGAGTTTAATAGGGTCAGTATGTGTACAACTGCTTATGATATATGGAGAACTCTAAAAGTAACTCATGTAGGAACTAACATAGTTAAACAAAGCAAAATCTCTATGTTGAAAAATTAGTTCCAGAATTTCAAAATGAAACCAACGAAATTATAAATGACATGTACTCAACATTGCAAGATATATATCACCCACTATTGGCACTAGAATTTTTCTTCTTCTGATTTTGATATTGTTACAAAAATCCTCAATTCTTTAACCGACAATTGGGAATGAAAAGTCTGAGCAATTGAAGAAGCTAATGAATTATCAACCATGAAATTAGAAGAATCGATAGGAAATCCAATGTCATATGAAGTGAATTTGCAGGAAAAGAAAGTACAAACACAAGACAAGAGAATCTTGCATTTCAAGCAGAAAAAGATGAATCAGATTTAGACGAAGAGGATATGGCACTTATTGCTAAAAATTTCAAAAAAATTTTGAAATTCAAAAAGAATAACAAATTCAAGAGTTACAAAAATAACTCCAACAATAACAATAATGGCAGTAAACCATCATCCTCTGTCATGGAATGTTATGAATGTCATAAGAAGGGTCATATGAAGAAAGATTGTCCAGAGAATAAGAAAAACAAATTCAAGAAGGATGAATTCAAGAAGAAAGCATTTTCAGTAATGTGCGATGATTCAGATTCTTTATCATTATCAGATAGTGACAGCGACAGTGACACAGAGTAAGCAAATGTATGCTTCATGGCTATAAGTGATGATGTAAGTGAATTAAGTTTTGAAGATCTGGTTGAAATTAATTCAGAACTAGTAGACTTAGTAAAACAAATTAAAAAGAAAAATAAAGAGTTACAAGGAAAACTGAATAGATCTGAATTAGAAGTTAATATGCTAAGAGATGAAAAGAAAATTCTGGAAGAAGAACTTGAATGACTCAAGAATCTAATTCTAATTTAACATCTCAACTTTCTATGATAACTCAGGAATTAGAAATTCATAAAAATAAAAATGATGATTTATCAGTGGAGATTAATGATTTAAAATCTAACACTAAAGTATTAGAGTTAGAAAATTCTAGTCTCAAAACCAAGTTAGAAGATATCAATAAACATATTTCTAACTTCAATAAAGGATGAGAGAATCTTTCTACAATAATAGAAAATTCTCAGTCCACTTCAAATAAAATGGGACTAGGAGACAAGAAAATTGAAAATCTAAAGAAATCTGAAAAGTTTAAAAATAAGATTAAAAACAAAATTAAGAAAGATATTAAGAAGACAGTTTCTAAAGATATTAAAACTATTAAGATATTGATTCCTAAAACAAATAACAATTTAATTAGGAATAGACATATCAAAACATTTATGGAAACCGTTCATAAAAATATGAATTATATTTATAAAGGGAATTCTAAACCCGCTTGGGTTTGGTTTCCTAAGACCTAACTCTTAGGACCCTAAAAGAAAAGTGAGTACCAACTTAATCTTTATTTTTTGCAGGTACCACTTAAAAAGAGAGGAAAATGGATCTTATACAGCGGTTTCTCAAAACACATGACTGGTAATAAGGACATGTTAATTAACATTGCCTACTCAAATGGAGGATCGATCACTTTTGGAGATAATTTAAAAGGTTATATCATCGGCAAAGATGATGTGAGAAATAACGGTGTCTCAAACTTACCTCCCATTTTTGAAGTTTTATTAGTTAAAAACTTAAATATAATTTATTGAGCATAAGTCAATTATGCGATAATGGTTTTAATATATCTTTTTCAGAAAATAAATGCAATATTTCTAATTAAAATCAAAATTTAATTTTTGAAGGTATAAGAGATAGAAATATTTATATTTTAAATATGAATGTAAATCATAACACAAACATGTGTTTAGTAGCTATAGAAAATGATTCTTGGCTATGGCACAAAAGATTTTGTCATATAAATATTAGTACTATTAATAAAATAGCTAAAAATAAACTTGTTAAAGGACTACCTAATATGAAATTCAAAATTGATAATATTTGTGATGCATGTCAGTTAGGAAAGTTAACAAAATCTTCTTTTAAATCAAAGAAAATCATATCTACAACACAACCACTTGAACTACTACATATGGACCTCTTTGGACCCACTCAAGTTCGATCTATTAATCACAATAGATATGTGTTTGTTATTGTAGATGATATTTCAAGATATACATGGACTATTTTCATGAAACATAAAAGTGATACTTTTGAAAATTTTAAAATTTTTATTCAAAGAATTCAAAATATAAAGAATTTAAAAGTTAAAAATATTAGAAGTGATCATGGAGGTGATTTGAAAATGAAGTTTTTGAACATTTTTGTAACAAGAAAGGAATGTTTTCTTTTCCTCGAACACCACAACAAAATGGAGATGTAGAAAGGAAAAATAGAACATTACAAGAATGTGCAAGAACTTTATTAAATGGAAGCACTCTACCAAAATATTTCTAGGTAGAAGCTGTTGCAACTGCTTATTATGTTTTGAATCGTGTTTCCATTCGACCATTAATAAAGCACACCCCATATGAACTTTTAAATGGTAGAAAACCTAATATATCTTATTTCAAAGTATTTGGTTCAAAATGTTTTATACTTAACACTAAAGATCGGCTTGGAAAATTCGATCCAAAATGCGATGAAGGAATATTCATAGGGTATTCGGAGAGAAGCAAAGCTTATCGAGTTTTTAATAAAAGAACTAAAGTAATCGAAGAAACTCTTCATGTTTCATTTGATGAAAATTTCAAAATTTCTTATGATATTACAAACTTTGAAAATAATTCTAATAAAATCATAACTAATAATTCAGAAGATAATGATATTATTTTTCAAGATAATAACATTAATAATAGTAGAGAAGACGAAAACATTTTCATAATACTAGTGAAAATGAAAACATTTTTTTTGAAACTGGGTTAATTAATATTAATCGGCCTATGCGGCCCAAGAGCGTATACAAGTACAAGTTACAGCAATCATAACAAGATTAAAACATCCGACATCACTAATACAAACTCACTTACTTTCCTAAATTAATTAGGGTTCTTCCATTCCGATAGTTATGGTGACTACCAGATGCTTGCTTGACTTCCTGGCTTCTCAGCCTTCCACTTCCAGTTCCCCAATTACAGTCTTTCTCTTGCCTCTAAGCTGGTGATTCTCTTGATCCTTCCAATGTTAATTTTTACGTCTCTAGCGATATTCTCTGCAAGTTCTAATTCATTTTTTTCCTTGTTGCTTTTAAAAGCCCTTACATTCCGTTCTCTTCAGAGATGCCAAACAGTTGTCGTTAGAGAAATTTCCACGATTTCCTTCATCATGCTCGTGAAATCTGTCCGATTACTCAGGTAATTTATCTCGTCTTCTAAGCTTAGCACTGCTTCAATTGCAAATTTTTTAGTTTTTGGATAGCCCACACTCGTTTGCTGAACTTACAGTTGAAGAATAAGTGATGGTGTGTTTCTTTATCTTTCCCGTAGAGGTTGCCAGTATCTTCATTGAGAATTCCCCAGCTTTTTAGTCTTTCTTTAGTACTCAGTTTTCCCTTGATAGCTTAGTATGTTGTATGCGCCATTTTAGGGCAATTTGATTTACTCCAAATAACATTGTACCATTTGAATGTTTCATAGTGTTTCCTGTTTTCATTCCAGACTTCACTCATTTTGAAATGACCTTTCTTGTTGTTTTTCCAGACCCATTTATCAAATTCCCTATTTTTTCATTCTTCATAATGAAAATGAAAACATTGTTCATAATGAAAATATTGTAAGATCTCCTCCAAGAATTCTTAGAGATCACCCTGTTCAAAATATAATTGGAGAAGTAAATTCAAATGTAAGAATATGACATTAATTAAATCAAATGGCCATGTAGCTTTTCTCTCTAATATAGGACCTAAAAATACTAAGGAAGCCTCTACTGAGGACTATTGGATTATAGCTATGCAAGAAGAGCTAAACCAATTTGAAAGAAATGAAGTTTGGGAATTAGTTCCTAGACCAAGTGATCAATCGGTCATTGGTACAAAATGGGTTTTCAAAAACAAAGCTGATGAACTAGGTAATATAACTAGAAATAATGCTAGATTAGTAGCACAAGGATATAATCAAGAAGAGGGAATAGACTATGAAGCAACGTTTGCTCCTGTTGCAAGATTAGAAGCTATACGTATTCTACTGGCCTTTGCATCTTTTTATAACTTTAAATTATATCAAATGGATGTTAAAAGTGCTTTTTTAAATGGATATATAAAAGAAAATGTTTATGATGAACAACCTCGTCTTTTCGCTCATGAAAAATTTCTAGACCATGTTTATAAACTTAAGAAAGCCTTATACGATTTGAAACGGGCACCCCATGCTTGGTACGACCGACTTAAGAGCTATCTAATAGACTCTGGTTTTGAAATTGGGAAGGTTGATCAAACTTTGTTTGCTAAGAAAACTGAACAAGATATTTAAATGATACAAATATATGTTGATGATATTATATTTGGTTCAACTAATGAAAAATTGTGTCAAGAATTTTCAACTATCATGACAAATGAATTTGAAATGTCACATATGGGCAACTATCATATTTTCTTGGATTAAAAATTAAATAATTTCAAAATGGTATTTTTATTAATCAAGAAAAATATTGTAATAATCTAAATTAACGATTTGGTATGGAAAACACTTCTGCCAAACCAACTCCTATGAGTACAATGACAGAGATGAAGATGGTAAGAGTGTCGACCAGAAACTATATCGTAGTATGATTGGATCTTTACTTTACTTAACTCCTAGTCGACCTGATATAATGATGATTGTTTGTTTATGTGCTCGATTTCAAGCAAATCCTAAAGAATCGCATATGCGAGCAGTAAAACGTATAATTCGTTATCTTAGCAAGACCAAGGATTTCGGACTATTTTATTCGAAAGAATGTCCTTTCGAATTAGTATCCTATATCGATGCTGATTTTGGAGGAAGTCGGACAGATAGAAAAGGACAAGTGGAACTTGTCATTTCATCAGATCGTCCTTAGTATCTTGGTTTAGCAAGAAACATAAATGCGTTTCAGTATCGACATGTGAAGCAGAATATATATCTGCAGCTTTGGCATATGCTCAAGTCATCTATATGCAACAAACACTATAAGATTTTGATATAAAATTAAATAAATCTATAATATACTGTGATTACACAAGTGCAATTAATTTATCTAAAAATCCCGTCAATCACTCACGAACAAAACATATTGACATTTGTCATCATTTTCTTCGTGATAATATTGAAAAGGATATAGTAAATTTAGAATTTATATATTCTGAAAATCAATTAGCTGATATTTTCACTAAACCACTCAATGAAAATATTTTTGTAAAACTAAGAAGAGAATAAGGTATAATTTCTTTTAAAGAATTATAATATTTGAAATTTTATAAAAATTAAAATGAAAATAATTTTTTTGCTAGCACTTAACTCAGTACCTCTAGATTGGAAGTCCTGTGTCTTTACCATTTCTCTATTTGTTATTTCCCAACTATTTCTATAATACACTTATTCTTATATTATTTTCAGTTGTTCAAAGTTTTTTTTAACCATACAAAATTCTTTTTATTCTACTCCTTTCTTTATTTACTAGTTATCTCTTGTTTAACCAATCATTTACTCTTTTTTTACAATACCTCTTTTATATAAATTTGAGGATTGTTTGTTTATTTTCTCTACCTTGATTGTTTGATTCAAATATTGATTATTCCTTGCAACAATGTCTTCCCAAAACAACTCCTAGAATGAATATGCTTAATCTTCTTTTGATTTTTCCACACCATCCTCTGATTCTTCTAGCTTACCTACACCTACTCCATGTTATGAACCTGCCGGACCATCCAACTATCATACTGGTTATACTCCAGATAAGAAGAAGGCAAGTCGTTTCTTATTCTTTGGTTCTCCGTCAATAAAACAAATGATTGATGATATACATCATTAACAATGGGAATCAATATAAATACAACAAGAAATGTACTATGAACGCTGTGAAGTTAAATCGCTCGGCATATTCGAAGCGGCGGAGGTGGAAAAAGTCATAACGGGGATACAACAAGGATATAGCGGGATATAGCGGATGACTCTAAAATAGCATATAAAACTCGTACTTAATGTTTTTACAAATATATAAATGGTAATTAAATGAAAAATTATCATTCAATTGAATTATAATTAATACACAAATAATTTTAAACAAAAAGCATGTGCGGATATACTTTAAATAAACGTAAAACTGTTATATATAACATAATTGAATTTAGTAGAATATTAGAGTAATTTCATTTCTGAAAATATATTAAAAATTAAATCAAATAAATTGATTTCATAATTTTTATAATGTATAAATGCAATTTTTTAATTCATTTTATTAAAGAAGATATAGCAGAAATAGCAAAATATAGCGGGAATAATAAGATATAGAGGAAATAGCGGGGATTAAAGCGGAAAGGATATATTTTGGGGCTATATGGAAAAATCGTAGCGGTAGAAGTCCGCTATGAGATATAGCGGGGTAATAGCGGGGCATTAACTACACAGTATGAACGAAAGGTTAATTCAAAACGACTTAGCTTTCTTGAGCAACTTGGCTGGAAATTCTGTGGGACATCTACATCCGACGTTCATCAACCCACAACGTCTTCTTATCAGTATCCATGGGATCAATGACCACAACCTCCTCCTGTGTCTCCAAATTCATGGGAGTGTCGACATCACTGGTCTCCATTGAAACCATGCAAAGAAAAGACTAAAATTGAACCGGAAGATTGTAAGACTCTGCATTCATGCACTTCTTCTTCATCTAAATAATTTTTTATATATCTTTTCTCATATTTCAATCTAATTTGTATGCATTCTTTGTTTAATATATTGTATATTTTTTTAGCAAAAAGACTGATAATGATGAAAAAGAGCATTCAGTCGACTGACGAATTTTGGTCAGTCGACTGAATCTGGAAACAAAATGTCTCTGGAAAATTGATCAGTCGACTGACCAAATTCGATCAGTCAACTGACCAGCTTATCTGGGCCTATTAACTCCTATTTCTCCCACCTTTTATTCATATAATCTTTCTTCTTCACTTTACTCCTCACTTTTGCTTTCTACCATCAAAATTTCAAAACGCCAGCCCTCCAAATTTTCGAATTCCATTATTCAATTATTCAGTCTAATGGCTCCAAGACAGCCAAAACGCTCTAGAAATGCTTCATCCTCAGCCTTTGAATCTATAGACACCCATATAGCTCAATGGCTTTATGATGCCACTGGTATCCAAAGATGTAACAAGATGAAGGAAGCTCGCTTTCTAGAAGGATCATTTGTTGTATTTCTTGACTTCGCAGCATATAGAATTCAAGATCTTGCTAGAAGAAGTTGTCTAGAATCTCTCCTTGACTACAGCCGAAACAGTCTCAAGATAAATCATACAAAGATAAATCATACAATGATAAAACTCTTTTACGCTAACTTGAATTTGGGTCATCAAAATCCAAGAAACCAAAACAACTGCGTATGGAGTTTAGTTTATGGCCAATAAGTTTCTTGTCATTAGATAGAGTTGGACACATCCTTCAACACCAACAAATGGAATTCCACTAGAAGATTTGAATGTTGTTTTAGGAGAACGAGATGAGGTGAGTCATTGATTTTGGGAGGACGACATGACAGAATTAAAATCTACCGCCTTACGTCCTCCAGCCCGAATTATGCATCGAGCCTTAATGCGCACGATCCTTCCTCTTACCGGGTCTTACGAGCTTGTCTATCCATAGAATTATAGAGATTTATACGCAATTTGTGGTGATGTTCAAATTAATTGGCCTAAGCTTATACTTGACGAATTCCCAGCTTTTAACCAAGGACGGATGAACATCATTTACTGTGGCGAGTATATTATGCAGCTCCTAATGAATCTACAAGTTCCAATACTAGAATCTGACACCTCAATAGTTAAAACATTAAATAGCCATATAATTAGTTTGAAGAAATTGCCTCCAAGACCGCTCACTATCATGCCATTCCAAAATTGGCAATCAAGGCCTTGCCAACAAGCAGCTACTCCACAACAACGAGGAGATGAAATATGCACCACCACCCCATCCCAAAGCACCCGAGAGTCCATTTCTTTCATCGCACATAAACAAGTAATTTTGGATACTCGCATTAAGAATCTCGACAAGAAGATTGACAGGAAGTTTGGCGTGATCAAAAGCTTTTTTGGGATTCTATGGGATGCAATCTCTTGTTCCTCCTTGACCACTGCAGACCTTCACATCGTAATCCAGAAAAACGCCCGGCCGCTCATTTTACTTGGTCTACATCTAAAGAACATACAAGTTTTGACACTAGTGGAAATGGTGGTGGCAAACAATATGTGAAAAGCTCTTGATAAGGCAAAGAATCAGCGAGAGAAGAAGAGGAAGAAGAAAAAGATTCAGACTCTGATGAGTGATGACGGTAATTCATGATGGTGGTAGTAAGTTACTTTCTTTTTAGTTAAAAACATTCTACTATCGTTTAGTTTCTTTGATGTTGTTGGGCTTGTATAAATAACCAAGTAGAATTTGAAAAAATATATTTGTTTGTGATTGTTATTTGATATGCTGTTAGTTCACAATGCTTATGTGATAACATATTATATGGTTGTTTATTTCTTTTTTTTGATGACAAAGGGGGAGAAATTTGTATGACTAACCAATTTTTTGCAAGATTAGACATGTCACCACATATTCAGGGGGAGAAATATATAACTTCCGGTATATAATTCTTAATATATAGCATCGTCAAAAACAGGTTGTCATCAATCAAAAAGGGGGAGAATGTTGAATCATGAGTTTTTATTCATGACAAAAATCTTAAACGATCAATGATGAGACTATACGATCAAGCGTTAAAAAGAGAATGAGATATGCAAGCTATTAAACTACAAAGGAGTTGGGACTACAAATCTAAGTATAGTATGATTATTTACTGAAGTTTTAGGCTTAGATATGGTTTATAATTGTTAAAATCTTTCCTCGATTAGTTTTAAGTTCAAACTTTTTAAATATGTGAAAACTGTGCACTGACGACCAAGTCAGTCGACTGACCGAAAACAACCAGTCGACTAAACTTGTTCAGTGCACATATGTGCACCATTTTACACTGTTTTTGAATTCAGTTAACTGGTCAATTTTGCCCAATCGACTGACCGACTGTAACGACTAATTTTTCTTAAAAGTCACTTCAAATTGCGAAGAGTTTCGATTCAGATTGAAGAGATATGGCTGCAACTTTTGATTGAAACTTTTTGTGAATAGTTGTATCTATTTGTTCACTATACAAACACGTTAGAATCACTTCTCAAATTACTAAAATTTATTTTTATTTCTTGTTATATTCTCTACTATCTGTCTCTGCAATCTAAATGCAATCACAATCTATATATTGCTTGAATCTCCAAACAAATTAATAGATTCTTCGATTTTAAGCAATATCTTCCTTTCATATCTTCACACACACAATATGTACTTGAGGATTTGATTATAGGATAGTTGTAACTATTTACTTGTACCAGTAGAAATTCTATTCGGTTGTTCAGGCAGTAAAAGTCCTATTCGGCTGTTTGAGGCGAAAAGTCCTGTTCGGCTGCTTAGGTGTTGTATACCTATTCCTCCAAGTTAAGAGAGGGGTTTTTAGAGTTTAAATCCGGAGTGTAGTCTAGGATTGGACGTAGAACGGGAAGTTCGTACCAGTATAAAAAGTCCTGGTGTGCTTATTTCAATTACTTTATTACTATTATCTATTATCTATTATCTAGTTTATATTTGCACACTAATATAATATTCCATATTACACGATCCTAAGTGTTAACTAGCCACATGGCTTAGACACCTTCATTTTATTCAATCTACTCTTTGGAAGCAAAGTGAGCACAAAAAGAAGCTTATTTCAAAAATCCTTATAAGAAAGAGCCAAACCTACATCTATACACGGCCGACAGAAACAAAAAAAAGTAACTCCTACCTATCTGCTAAAAAAAGGGATACCAAGATACACGCCTACTCCTTAGGCTTCTTCTACCACTTCTCCATCGGCGTCGACCCACTTGAGCTGCCACTGTGGTGCCGTTTTGAGCTCTTGCCTTTACTTGGCTTGTCCCCGACCAGGGAAAGAATTGTAATATCCCCCTCCAAACTCACGAAAATGGGAACACTTTTGGAATGCATGGTCGGAGGGAAGGGGGTGCTTTCTACATGAGGAGACATGGGGAGTACCCGGTAACGATGATTGTACCGCCCGAAGGGACCATGGGCAAGGGAATTAGGCCTGCCATACCACCTCCCATACTACCACCAAACACGACACTTGCTATCTCAGCACTGATCTCCGCCATTATCGCCTCATCATGGGCAGCTTGAGCGTCTGGCGGTATATTGGTAGTTTGAGCCAAAGAGATGGCCATGAACGTGCCTTCGCCCATGACGAATGGCAAGTCGGCAAGGGTATCACTATAAGGACTGAAGAGTTCTTCCACCATTTGTTCATTGAAAATGAAAGCACTCTATTGAACATCCTCGGTCAATGCAGTAGCTATAGTAGTTATTGCCTCCATTGCGGTAGCCTCCCGCTCTTGATGCTGCTCTTGGGTTGCGGGGGGCATGGTCGGTGCAGCTTCTATAACTGAATGGAGATAAGAGAAAATATTAGATTCTACATCAAAGAAGATTATCCAGTCAATCGGCATAAAAGTTAAGGTACTTACGCCTGACTAGCCACCATCTGGCGGAACCCGGGGGCGTCGGACGTAGAATCATTTTGTCTTTAAATAACTTAGCTTGGTCCACGTCCCGATCACGACTTGACAGTTCCTAACTGCCTCTAACAAGGTGAAAGATGGATTATCCTCTCGATTCTTTATATGAATATGTACCGGACTTCCTTCGGAGTCGGGGGGTCAAAAATGATTCTCTATGAAGACAATAAATAATCAGTTCAGCGAAGCATATCCATTCGGATGCGTCAGTGATGGAGCAATCCCTAAGTAGGATAACACTTCCCAGATATATTGATTAAATGGAAGGAGTGTCCCAACTATGCATGAGAATCTATTAAAGGCAGTATACCCTTCCGTTGGAGAGTGGAGCATGTCTTCTGCCCCTGGTAGTAGGGCGTCATCCCTCGACAGTCCGTGCCTCATGCAAATCCTACCAAGAATTTCCTCAGAGATATTAGATGGGACAGAGTCTTGTGAATTCCTGATGTAGGCTGCTTGTTTGGTCGACGGAAATTCTATCGGTTTAGAAAACCGTCGAACGAATTTAAATTAAAAATAACTACAAGCGCACAGTGTACGAATGTAGCACGTGGCGAATATAGGTCGATCCGCAGGGAATTGATGATTTTAAAATTCTATTCAATCAAATTAAACCAAAGTCGAGTGGAAGATAAGATAGAAAATTAGAAAATTAGCTAACTAACTAAAAGAAAATTGAAGCAAATGTAAGTGTTAAGTGACAATTTAGAGAATAAATCCACTCTCTAGATCATGTAGTTCAACACATATGAAATCATGATCTATCTTTTATGGTCATTAGTAATTCAATTGATGTGCTTATCATAAGTATGACATATTTGTGCTATTGATTAGCCAACATAAGCCATCAAACTATAACACATCCCTTAAAGCACTTACTAACTTTCATGAAACTTGACAAAGAAAATGAAAATGAAATCTATTTTAAGTATGACCTATTAACTATTGATTATAAATATAGACCATCAAATTTTAGTTTCAAATCACTTTCTTATGCCTTAATCATATTTTGATGAAGAGGCATTTGTGTTAGTGATTGTTTAAGCATAGCCTATTTGGTGTCAACAATATAGTCTATCAAATTCAAAGCCAGAACAACAAATAAAACACTTCATTAGTCGTCATTAAGCACAAAAAGAGAGCATGAATTAACAAATAGTTGAGGCTATATAATTAGAGAGCTTCATTACCCCTAAATTAAAGGGGCTTAGCCTCTCATATTTGTCATTTGATTAACAAATTATAGCTAGCAACATGAAAGCAAAAAGAAAGAAAAAAGAAAGCAAATGAAAAGAAAGCTATTCTACTTGCATAAAAATAAATCTACACTACTAGCATGAAAAGAAATGAACATGTAAGTAAAAGGAAACACTAATTAACATCGCATAAAAAGAAAAGAAAATTACATAAAATAAAAATGGCTAAATAGCTATGAAAAGAGAAAGAGAGCTTTCTTTTATTTGATCTAAACTAAACTAAAGAGAAAGAGGCCTAAGAGAGACTAAGGAAGAGGAGAGATTACATGAAACATATTGGTATTTATACATGTATGAAACCCTAGTTCGTATTTTGGGGAATGCCCAAAATGCCTTTGAGGTAGTGTGGCCACCAAGTAATCATTAGCATGTCATAATCCCCCACTTAAATGTATATGAAGCAATTAATTCCATGGGCATGTGCATTAGCCTCTAATTTGTACATTAAGGTAGTGGGTAGGTGGGGTCCTCCATGATCTTCACTTTGAATTATTTCCATCTTCATTCCTTTATGTTCTTTTTGTGCATGCATATCTTCTTCATGAAACAACTTGAAATTGAAATCAAATTCCTACAAAATAGTATGGAAATTTATAATTAATTTTTCTCAAAGAAATATATGCACACAAATGACCGTTTTGCCCTTATATGAAGATGGATATGTGACAATTTGAAATTAATATGGATTTTGGTTAAAACAAGTAAAAATATCCAATATGTCATTTATTTAATTTAAATAGAATAAATATGGTAGTAAAAATATGCACATTTACGTGCACATCAAATACCCCCACACTTATCTTTTTATTCATCCTCGAATAAACTAAAGCTAAGATAAATCCGTTTTCGTAGGGAGCACGATTGCATTGAGCGTATGCAACAAGCCGTTAAACCTCTTGGTGTCCCTAGTAGGACGAGTGTTGTGTCGTGAGGGTTTTCAGTGGATACTACCCACAAAATCCAAATGCAGGATGAAAATATTTACAAAATGCAAGATTTATTTACAAAGAGAAGAATGTGAGTTTTTGAAAATATTTACAAATGAAGGATTTATTTTTAAATTGACACGAATAAGTTAAATATAGGTTTTGGTTATTATCTTGAAAATTTATGTCATTTACTCGTCAAAATTTCAAACAAAAATCAAGTTATCATAACAAATAGACTATAGTTTAACTCGTTGTTTTGGTTAATAACACAATGTAACGATGAAATTGATCCTTAGTTGATTATCAAAGATTATAAAAGTGGTATTTTCATTTCTTTTCAATAACAAATCAAATCAAATAAGTAAAAATAGTGCTAGGATTTCAATTGCTTGCTCTCTCATTATTTGCATGAAAAATTACACACCTAGCTCAGGTAAACTGAGGCCAGATATATCATCCATGCACTGCCTTTCGGGCTTATGTGAGGGGAGTACAGAGTATGGCGAGTGCACACACTTTCGTGCATACACCTATCGATCGTAGGTGGTTTTTATTAAGTTTGTTCTTTTTTTTTCATGTGTTCCATACATGCATAACCGTGATGACTTTTAAATGAGTGTGAAAGCACATAATCAAAGATTCCAAGTAATTCACCCATGCATAACCGTGAGGACTTTTAAATGAGAGTGAATACTTTGGATGTTATTATTTTTCTATTTTTTCTATTTTTTTTAAGAGAGAGACAGTTGTGCAAAATCATCTTAGCACCATTTAACTTAGAAGACAAAAAAAATGTTATATCTTTGCTTTAAATCAACCACTTTTTAAAACAAAGATTTTCAATTAGGATATACTTCATAATTAACACATATGAATTTTTCTATATACTAGTTAAACCATTATTATTTGTAATCAAACTTCATTTTTATTTTTGTTAAGACAAATTAATTTTCAAAGATTTCAATTTAATAAACCAAAACCATATATTTATCCTATAATGTTTCTTTAAAAATAAATCAAAAGAAAATATGCTTTTGGGATTTTGTTTACTTTTTTTTGAAAGAAAAGCAAAAATAAACCATGAAAATAAAAATAAAAAATGAAGACGATTCTCCCCCACACTTGATTTTGACTGTGTCCCCATAGTCAACCCAAGTGGAAGGAGAAAAAATAAAATAAAAATCTTATATTTACATAAAAGATTATCATTTACAAGAGATGAGAAAGTATACAGTCAAAAAGTAAATGAAACGGTCTTCTGAAGACTGATTCATTTGTCTCGTCAAATGTGCAAGACACAGCTCAAGCGCAGAAAACCAAACTGTAAAAGATTTCGAAGTTGAACGTTGATTTGGAAAAACGAATGTTGTTTTATTGAAAATTATACAAGTTGTTTTGTTTTCGATGATTTTTGGGGTCGATAAAACAATTGATTGAAGTTCAAGTTTATTTTCACCAATTTGAAATTCAAGCATATCATTGAAAACATTTTTAGAGTTATTGATTTCAAAATCAAAATGGTGATTTTCATCTTCCCCGTCGGAATATAACAACTTGTCATCCAAAAGTCCAAAAAATTCGTGTTCATTAAATTCGTCTTCCTTTGTTTGATTATCAACAACTTTATTACATGTCTCAAGTTCATAATACAAAGTTGCTGTATTCAAATTTTCGAAATTGAGAAAAGAAAGATCGAATTTTACATTTGGTTCCACATCCTCAAAAGAATTGAAATCCAACTCAATTACCGTGTTTTCAACAACTCCATTTAGATTGATATTTTCAGTTTCAAAAGTTGTTGTTTGAAAATCATTGATTTGGGTAAAAGATGGATTATCATTTAACTCGTCACATGTTGGGATTTGATTTTGTTTATCATATTGTTTCATATATGTTTCAAACAACAAATTTGTGTGATCGTCGTAAATTTCATTTATTTGCTCAACAAAGTCAAATTTGTAATTATTAACTTGAAAATTTTCGATTTGGACTCGTTGAGAACAAGAATTGTCAATCTCGATAAACGGTAGATTATTATTTGATTATTCGCAAGTTGACATTTGATTATGATTTTCATGAAAAGTTTTGTATTTTTCAAGTAAGAAATCCCCGTTATCTTTTTCCATTTGGTCAGCAAAATCAAATTCATGATTGTTAATTTGAAAATATTCATTTTGAATTTGTTGATAACCAAAGTATTCGATCGTATCTTTATTGATACTATTTCCATCGCCAAAATTATTTGAAAATTGGTACACATTTTCATCTTGATTTTGAAATTCATTTTGAAGCTCGAAATTGAATTGGCATGGGTTATACTCGAAATCATTTGAATTTTGAAGCGAATTCAAATTTTGATTATTTTGAAAACTTTGATTCGAGTTAGCGCAAAAATATGAATTACACAACTCATTTATCATTTGATTTTGTTGTGTAGCGATTTCAAGTACAGATGAAATGCTATTTTCAAGATTTGAATGTTGGTCATCATTTTGAAATTTTTGTGGTTCAAAATTTGAATCATTTAAACAATAGTTGTTGTTAAAATATCCATAAGAATTTGAAGTGAAATTGTATGGATTATATTGATTTTCGCAACTATCGCAAAATTCATGTGAATATGGAAATTCGGACATTTTGAAGAATGTTTTGGGTTTTTTTTATAAAGGAAAAATATCTACAAATAAAATTTATTTTTCAAAAGGGAAATTAATTTTTGTTTTGTTTTTCAATTTTTTTTGAAATGTTTATTTTTTTGGATTTTTATCATATTTTTTTTTGATTTTTGGAATTTTGATTTGAAAATTTTAAAAGGAAAAGGAAAAAAACTAAGTTAAGAAATATTTACAATTTTTTTTTAGTTTTGGATTTTGAAAATTTTTTTGTTGTTTTTTTAAAATATGCATGAACTAATGCAACTAAACGAATGCAGAGGTTAATTACAAATGATTTATCCTAAGTTAACCCAAAATTGTATAATCACACATTGTCTTAGATAAACAAGATAGTTCTCAGCCAGGTAACGGATAGGATTTATCGGTGCACCACGAATCACCGTAGCAATGCAGCCGATGGTTTAAGTACCTTCAGAGTAACAACCATTATAATATTTACGAATCACCGTACTGTTTATAAATGGTTATTACTCTGCCGTAGCCTAGACACCAATAAATTAAATTATTTAAGGAAGACAACTTGTTAATATACAATTAAGAGCTATCGTTATTATTAATCAAGATTCTAAGATCAAATGCAAAGCAGAAATTAAACGCGTATTAACAATGCAACTACGACGAATTTTTTTTTTTGATTTTGAAATTTTTTTAATGCAAGCAAACAACAATGCAAGGCAAATAAAAACAATAAATGTAACAAGCAAGCAGTTTATTTATTTTGGCAAGCAAAGCGAAACAATTATTTTTGGCAGTAGTTCTTCTCATTCTGAATTCTGCTTTGGCAACCTGAAATAAAAACAAGATATATATACACGGTTTTTTTTAATAAATAGAAGCAAGACTAAAACAAATGAAAATTCAAAACAATAAAAATCAAATGAAACAACACAAAATAAATGAATAAAGCTAAAAAAACCCAAAACAATTCCAAATAATTCAAAAGCAAAGGAACTTTTTTTTAAATGTGAAAACAAATTACACAAACTTAAAGCAAAACACACAACTCAAAACTCAAAACTAAAATAAAAACAATACAAAATAAAAATGAAAACACACAAACTCAAAAGGATTTAAAACAAAATAAGATAAAACCAAAACAAATTCACAATTTTTTTTTTTAAAAAAGAAGGCCACTTTACCAAACAACACAAACCCGGCTCACTTAAAAATATTTCTCACCACTTACGCAATAGGATTACACAGTTGCTTCAAACACTTTCCCTGATACAAATTCAAACCGAACGTTTCTATTATATTACAAAGCAAAATTTCAAATCACTCATTCAAAATGAAATGTAAATTACACTTGAATTCAAACCAAATTGTTCGATTGGGTGCAATTTGAGGTGAAGCCGCTGCTCTTCAGGCTTTCGTGATTAACTGTCGTTGGATTGCGGAGTTGATTCGGCTGTTCGGTTTGGCTTGTTTGCACCAAAATTGGTCACAACACTCTTCGAGAGTCGTTGAATAGATAATAATGAAGAATGTAAATTCAAAACAAGTATTATCTAACAAAAACTCCAATCAACATTAAAGTAAATGCGTAGACAAGCGATTTATAGTGGTTCAGCGTGTTGCCTACATCCACTGTGAAGTTTTTTGCAGTTTTATTGATTCTCTTTCAATGATTACAAGTTGTTACAGCAATCAACAGCAAGTTACAACTGGAAATTCGAAATCAACAGCAAAGTTATGATGTAGGATGATGGAGATCTCAATCCGGCAGAGTCTGGGCGCTTGAGTATCGAAAGATCCCTTTTCTATTGGCTCTGGGGCTATATTTATAGACGTAGGATGCTGATACTTCGCTGAAAATTTGGGAGACCACTTCTGGCACGTGAGGGGGCCCACGCGCCTGGTCTCAGGAAATTTGGGCCCACTTTGGCATCAATTCGAACTCCATTCGAATCGATCATAAAATCATCCAATCGAGGTGAAATTTGTTGTGCACATTCTTCAATATGTATGCAAGCTTCTGTGAAAATTTCGTGGCATTTGGATCAGTAGATTGAGAGATATGATGGATACGAGATGGGATTCCTTGTGTGGCTGTTTGGTTCGAAACCATCCCTTCGAATCGATGGTGGCATGCGCCTTCGTGATGACGTGGAGCGCAAACATCGAATCGATCCGATCTTCACTCCGAGTTGACCGCTTCGACTCCATGTATCTCGACGCATTCGAACCGATGGATGACACGTCATCATGGATAGTTGACTTGGTGGATTCGAACGAATCTTCACTGATGGGTTCGAAGGGCCGATGCTTGATGGATACGAACTTTGTAACTTCTCCATGGATACGAAGTCAATTGATGCGAACTTGAATCCTTCGATGGATTCAAAGGACGATGATCTGATGGATACGAAGCAAACACTGGCTGATGGATACGAGGTTCATCGATATGAACTCGATGGATTCGAAGTTGATGGGGTCGAATCTGAGGCACTTCAATGGGTTTGAAGTTGATCGATACAAAGGTGATGGATTCGAAGACACCTACAACGATGGATTCGAAACCAGTGCTTTTCCCTTCAAATTGAATCGATCATAACTTGAGCGTATGAACTCGGATTGACTTGAAATTTGAGAGGATGACTTCTATGATCTTTCTTGTCATGTCCTATCAATTATAGCTCAATTTGGAATCGGGCAAAATACTGCGATATCCATGGTGAAACGAAGTATGACCAATCTCTGAGACGAACTGTCCTTTGTCTTATCGATCTTTTGGTATCACGGCTTTGCCAAAAAGCAGGATAACATTTGCCCCTCAAAGTACGTCTTGTGGAAACATGACGTGCTTTGAATTGCTGCAATTTCTTTTCGAACAATCATTGTTCTCTTTTGTTGAGACTCGTACTCTGTATCGCTGTATCCCTGCGTTGATATGATTGATTGTTGTATAATAGTGCTTAGCCGTTAGCTGTTGCATTCGTAACAAGATGAGTATTCGATCCCTGTAAATGTTTAAAATCGAATGTTAGCCCGACATACATGCATATATGCTAGTTTGACCCTTGTTAACGTCGTGCGTCCACGAGTCGTTGTCAGTTTTGTTTGCTATTGAATTTCGTATCGATTCTCTCCTGAACCGATTTGTAAATTTGAGTTGAGATAACGCTTGATGGTTGTTTTGAAAAGTCCCTTCGTATCGATCCTCTCTTGAACCGATATAGAAGGTTAAAGGAATCGAATTTGTGTTGTGCGAATGTAATATTTCGAATCGATGGGTATGGGCATCGATGGATACGAGATCCACATCTGTATTGGTGAAGTATGCTTATGCCATGATGGGTATGAAATCGACATTTGTATCGATGGGAAAGGATGGATACGAAACTGTCGTTCGTATCGATAGGAAATGATGGATATGAAACTGTCGTTCGTATCGATAGGAAATGATGGATACGAAATCGTTGTTCGTATCGATAGGAAATGATGGATATGAAATCGTTGTTTGTATCGGTAGGTTGTGGATGGAGTTATGAATTTGCTGGTGTGAACAGGGGCTTCGAACTGATGGGCCCACTGTTTGTTTCGCATGGATGCGACTCGATGCTCTGCTGTGTGTTTCGTATCGATGAGGCTTCAAGCGCATGGATTCGAAGGCAGATTTCGAACCGATGTGTTAATTGACCGTTTGTGACTGGTCGAGTTAATTGGGATGCGAAACGTCTCGGTTGCTTTCAAGGCTCCATATAAATAGCAGGAGGTTTGCCATTTTTCACTTTTTCACTTTTTACTACCGCCTTGTGTTTATTGTGTTTTGCATCGACTCGAAGTTTCAGAGAGGAACTGTGCCACGTCTTCGAAACCATCAAGATTCACATCCTTAATTCCTCGAAACCTACACTCAAATTAGGTAATTAACCTCGAATCTAAACGGAAAAGCTATTTCAGACCTACCACTCCTTCATCAATTAGCCACTCTGGTGATCGGTAAAACCAGATCTGGTTTGGGGGAGCTTCGAAACCATCTGGGGACTCGTGTTCGAATCGATGATGGCGGCATCATTTTTCTTTGGATTTCGTATCGATCCCTGGGATGCCCTTTGGAGGGACGCAGTTCGCACCGATTGGCTATTGTGATGGGTCGCATCGATTCGAAATGATCGATTCGAGAAATGGCTATTGGTCGACTCGAAGTCCTTAACTTTACATCGATACGAATAACATCTTTATGACCGATACGAAAGGTATCGATTCGAACGTGATCGATGTTAAGTTGAGGTTTTCCTGATCGGTACGAACCAGCTAACCAAGGATCGATTCGAAGTCGTCCTTCATTGATCGATTCGAACTCGGCACTTGATCATCGATTCGAAGCGTGCCCCTTTGTATCGATTCGAAGTGGTATTATGATGGGTTCGAACGAGCTTCCTATGATCGGTTCGAAACCTTCTATGATGGATACCAAAGATTGACATTTTTTTAGCATAATTCCGAAGAGCTTCATTCCTACATATTTGGACTTGAATATTAAATTGCATACTTAACCACCTTTCGAAGCTCGTCGACGGAACCATAACAATTTCTTTTCGAATCAATTTCCATCATATGAATGGTTTAGTGATGACGGTCAGCGATGACGGTCATTATAACTGGACTCCGTAGCTTCGTCGTTTGCATATTTTCTTTAACTCTGCGACATTTATTCAAGTAATGCATGGAACTGTATAACATACATTCATACACTTTACACTGGGTAATGCACGGGTCCTTTGTTGTCTAACGATGGTTTCTCATGAGTTAGCTAGTTATGGAACCTTCAAGTTCGCAGCAGCAGGAGATTCAAAGTACAGTCACTTGAGACTAGAGGTTCCGGATATTGAACCTGAGATCATCAGTCCAGCCCTGGACGAGTTTCCCAATGCGTCTTTTATTGCCAACCCATCGGACTCCGTTCAATCCAATATTTCTGAAGATATGTTGGGGAGGATATGTTTAAGGCACGGCCTGTCACTGGACGACATGCTATTATCGGGACCAAATGATAGTCCACATAATCCGCCGGAGGGATATACCGCATTTAATCGCCACGCGTGCGCGGCCGGGATGCTTCCTCCATTTAATGAGTACATAAGGGAAGTACTGTCTTTTTTGAGGATCGCCCCATCTCAACTATACCCGAACGGATATGCTTCCGTGAACAGCTTGTTTATCGTCTTCATGGAGTACCTTCATAGACCACCGATCCCGACCGAGATCAGATATCTATTTAATTTCAAAACCCGAGGTGATTACCCCTCATTCACATTCTTGGAAGCGGTGAGGAATGGTCAAGTGGTCACCGGGTCCTGGACCAGGCTGAGTTATTACAGGACGGAATGGTTTTACGTCAGATGTCCTCCAGGGTTTTGCCCGGCGATGGTTATTCAGACGTGAGTATAGCTGAGTTCTCAAATAATTACCGAGGCAATAGCAGTCGAAGTGAAACTTATATATTTTTTCCTTTTTATAGCAACGATTCAGCGACCTGAAGGTGAACACTTTAAGGAGATAGTGCGAGTACTCCGAGAAGTCCAGAGCGAAGATAGGGATATCGAGTTGCTTTTGACGGATGGGAATCTCCGGATTTATGGGTTGATCGAACAGGGGCAGAGTATAAAGTTTGACGGGGCACTAAGGACCGTCTCGAAAAAACAAGTCAGGCACAAGAAGCCCAAAGTTATTATAGCTGAGAGGCTGATTCTGAAAGAACTCATACTGATGATGAGCCGTTGTCCGAGCCTACAGACGTAGTTCAGGATGTCGCAGAGCAGAGAAAAGGCAAGGCAGCTGTTGTCAAGCCAACTAAGAAGGGGAGATGGAAATCGGTTGTCACGGCCCGATCCTCTCCCGGAGTTAGAATTTCGAAGATGTCCCCTTCGAGAACTGAAAATCTTTATGAAGGGCTCGCCGGTATTCCAATTCCGGACGATGTGTCCCTGCAGCATGATGCCGGATTGAAAGAACTTTCAAAAACTTTAGTTTTGAGCGAGTCTTTTCCCACTGGTGTGGCAGACACATCCGGTTGGTCGGGGGGTTGCACATTCATACATATTTCACAACACTGCATAACTTTTGACTGTAAACTACCTGTCTCGAATGGTGATTAATTCTACTTTATTTTGCTCTGCAGATACTATGTCTGGGCGAGGTTCAATGTTAGGGAGTTTTCGACATGCTCACAAGTCTTCATGTTATGAGTCGCGCAGACGAGAAGGGGACAGAGATTACGACCAGGGACGCTCTGGGTATTCTGGTCAAGAAAGATATTATAAAGATAGAGGCTATAAGCGTCGATCTCGGTCGCGTACTCCTCCCCTTCCCAGGGATCCCATAAAGCCTCCTGCTTATGTCTCTCGTCCTTCTGAATCTTCACACTACAAGTCGGCTTCTCAATCTTCTAGGCATGAATCCCGCCACTCTAGAAGCGAAGCAGTAACCGCCGTTGTTACAGAACAACCCCCCGTGGAAATTTCAGGGGAAGGAGCAATCAAGCTCGCTGAGCTAAAGAAAGATTTTTCGAACATCTGCTTTGATAACTACATCTTTCCTCAACACGTAAAAAGAATCCCAGAGGAAGCCGAGCAGTTAATACATGACTACGTGCATGATTTTTATGCCCAGTACAAGGCGTGGGCGAAAGCGGCTGAAAAAGCATCAGCGTTGGCCTTTGAGCGAGCGGCCGTCATCGAGAAACTCCAAACTGATCTAGCTCACAGGGATCGCATCGTACAAGTGTTAATCGATGAAGCCGAGTCATCTCGAAAGTCATAAATTGATGCTACAAAAAAAGCGGATGAGGTCCAGGTGGCGATGGACAGGATGAAGCGTGAGCATTACGCTACGGTGGAGGACATGGGCCACCGAAACACCATCGTGACCGCCGAACGGGACGCGGCCTGAAGGAACTTAGTGCACTCAAAGCCAAATTTTCCGAAATCACCAAAGACAGAGATAACGCGCACAACGCGGCCCAAGAAGCGTGCGAACAAGCCGTAGTGCTTCGGACTTAGAGAGATGCGGTAGTAGCTAAAGTTCAGGCTGTCGAGGCTGAGGTTGAGGAGAATGTTCAAAGGGCATAGGCCAGGCTGGAGGCCGACATCGAAGATCTCCTCGTTACTTACAATGCCAATGTGCCGAGGCACAGAAAGTTGACCTGGCTTCAGGATTATCCGGTACATCTTCGTAACGCTTGGATCCGATTGGTTGAGGAGGAAGGAGAAGCGCACCCGGGTGCATCAGTCGACCAGTTCGAGCTTGAGAACTGGTTGCTGACCGAAGACGAAAAGAAGATCCTTCATGATGCCATAATTTGTCATGAGAAGGAGATGACTGGTGGCCAGCACCGAGAGATTGGGGAAGGATCGAGTGTCGAGCATCACGCTACTATTCTTGAATTTACTATCCTCCTTCGTTAGAGCCTGTATCTGTGGTTGATTCACAATCCGTTCCAACTTACGACCCAGAACAGCCGCGGCTATCTCCTATTCAGGAGCATACTTCTGAGGCGCTCAGCCTTCTGCAAGCCAAATTGAGGAAGGTACTCCGAACTTATCTCAAGTGTATTCCAAATAGGGAGTTTGTTTTGAAGCAGTTACTAATAACTTCTTCTTATCTTTGCTTAGTGACTGAAGTTGCGCCGATTGTCGCGACCGAAGAATCATGTAAAGGACATAAGGCCATCACCACCGAGACTACCGTCGTAACAGCGGTGTCAACTGGGGCGACGTGGGGGAGCGCACTATCTCTTGATGAGCAAATGGTGAGCGGGCTGCTCGGCCATCAGGGTGACTTCTCTACAGACCTGCCGTTCATCATTAGTGAACTCCCGCCAACCTCTAGTTCTTCAATGCATACTGCAGATGCCCCCAGTTATGCCCAAGCGATTCGTGACGAAGAGATCTTGGCCGAGATTAATGCAGAGTTAGAGGCTGCGGGGCAAGGTGGCAGTATCGGTGGCAGTACAACGGCGTATAGCCCAGCACCTTTAAGGGTAATATCATCAGGTGGCGCTATCCCATCTTCCGTCGTGGATCCAGTCCCTCCTACTCCTCCAGTGGAAAGCCTTCATGTAGATTCGAGCTCTGAGGAGGACATTGACATTATGCCCCCAGCCGAAGAGCAGCCACCGAAGAGGAAGCACTCCAAACGCAGGATCTCTATCTCTAGCGAGTCCGAAGATGAACCGCTGATAAGGAGATTTAAAAAGAAGAAGTAGATGGACCGTTTAAGCAGATTTTTTGATGGATAGGAACTTGTATTTGTTTTCCGCTAGTACGCCGTGTATAGACGCAGGTTCGGCCCCTGCAAGTAGGAATTCTTTTTTGGAAGAACTTATTTGCATGTAAGTCCTTGTCTCTAGTTAGTTGAAATAAAATTCAATTTCTTTGTTTCAGTTCTCCTTTCACTTGTGCTTAAGTATTTGCAGTGTTTAGCTTTTAGTCTGGTGCACTTGTGGTGTGTTTACCGTCAAGTAGAGTTCGTTCTATTTGCTAAGTCTGAAAATCTTGGTCACAAGTTGTGATCGATGAATAAGTTGAACTTCGGACATTGTATCACTTAGGTTAGTGATTAACACTTAGCTTTTTTTTTGCCCCATAGTCTCGGGGAATAACATTTGCATCTTGATGGTTGATCGTACTTATTGCACATCTTAAGCACATGTCCACGCTTTGGGGACTTAGGATAATTTGAGATCGTTAACCCGGTTCGCGCTCCGCAAATTTGAGAGTTATCGATGTTTGTAACACGGTTCACGCTCCGGGAACCTGGAGTCGATGTTTATACTCCACTTCACATTCTGGGAAAGTGGAGTCAGTATTGATACTTCGGTTCGCACTACGGGAACTTTGACGTAGTATTTGTGCTCCAATTCGCACTCTGGAAATTTGGAGACAGCATGTATGTTTGGGTTCGCGCTACGAGAACCTGTAATTTATGTTTGTAATCCATTCACGCTCTGGGAAGTTGGAGTTGGCCGATAGATGGTCAGTCACACCTATTTGGGCTCTTTAGGAATTCGTTCACACTTCGGGAACGAAAGATTTTATGTTTACACTCCAATTCGCACTCTGGGAATTTGGAGTCCGTTCACACTCTGGGAACGATTCATTGGATGTTTATACTCCAATTCGCACTCAGGGAATTTGGAGTCCGTTCGCACTCCGGGAACGACTTATTGGATGTTTATACTCCAATTCGCACTCTGGGAATTTGGAGTCCGTTCGAACTCCGGGAACGAGTTATTGGATGTTTATACTCCAATTCGCACTCTAGGAATTTGGAGTCCGTTCGCACTCTGGGAACGAGTTGCTGAATGTTTATACTCCAATTCACACTCTGGGACGTTGGAGTCCGTTCGTGCTCTGGGAACGAGTTATTGAATGTTTATACTCCAATTCACGCTCTGGGAAGTTGGAGTCTGTTCGCGCTCTGGGAACGAGTTATTGAATGTTTATACTCCAATTCACCCTCTGGGAAGTTGGAGTCCGTTCGCACTCCGGGAACGAATTGCTGAATGTTTATACTCCAATTCACACTCTGGGAAGTTGGAGTCCGTTCGCGCTCTGGGAACGAGTTATTGAATGTTTATACTCCAATTCACGCTCTGGGAAGTTGGAGTCCGTTCGCGCTCTGGGAACGAGTTATCGCACTCCGGGAATGAGTTATTGAATGTTTATACTCAAATTCATACTCTGGGAAGTTGGAGTCCGTTTGCACTCTGGGAACGAGTTGCTGAATGTTTATACTCCGATTCACACTTTGGAAAGTTGGAGTCCGTTCACACTTCGGGAACGAGTTACTGAATTTTTATACTCCAATTCACACTCTGGGAATTCGGAGTCCGTTCACACTCCGGGAACGAATTACTGAATGTTTATACTCCAATTCACGCTCTGGGAAGTTGGAGTCCGTTCGCGCTATGGGAACGAATTGTTGGATGTTTATACTCCAATTCGCACTCTGAGAAGTTGGAGTTAGTTGTAGGACTGTCGTGTATTGGTCCAGTTCAGCCTTTGATGTGATGGCCTGCCCCCGAGCTGGGGTTTCACTTAGTGAGTGGCCGGTCGTATCACAGTCACTCGCTATTTGAATAAATTACATTGTTTGATTGAATTTCACTCTTCGTGTGTCGTGATTGTTGAACGTTGCATTTGGTGAATCATAGCTCTAGCTTGAAGAGATAGTAATTTATTGCTGAAATAAGAAAATATGGCAAAGTCAGTGCCTTATTACAAGTTCAAATTTCAGAATGTAAAGGAAATTGCATAGTATTCATAGATTGAACAGAGCCTGTCATGTGTGACAGTGACGAGAATCTTCGTCGTTCCAGGCTTCTGAGAAAGTTGGTCCGCCACTGATGGCATTTATCACCAATCTTCCACAGGGACAAGTTGAGTCCTCATGTCTTGGCCGATTGGGTTCATTGTTTTGATTTGATGGGCCTGCTGCTCTAGGCTGCGGTGTCCGCACAAACTGTTGCAGCTTCCTTTCTCTGATCAGTTTTTCAAAGAGATCTTGTAAGTGACGGCACTCGTTCGTATTATGCCCGTAGCTTTCATGGAACCTGCAAAACTTTCCCGTCTGGATTTGCCTCTCTGACGACGGCTTTGGTGCAGGTTTTTGGTGCTGAATTGTATTACAGGTTTGTAAGTACAAGTCCTCTAGTGATGTATTCAGAGGAGTATAACCGTTAAACATCGGATTCTTGCGCTGCGGGCAACGAGTTTGATCTCGTTTTCTAATTTGATTCACTCTCTCTCTTCGCCGAGCTTGTTTGTTTTTAATGTTCAACTGAACTTTTCCGGAGCTCTCGCCGGACTGTTTGGTTGCAACATTGCTTTGGGTCCGTTCCGTGCTTGGCCCCGCATCGGTTTGCTTCCTAGACTGTTTCGCATCTTCCCGCCTCTGGAATTAAGCCTCTTTGGCAAGGAAACAGTCCAACGATGCAGCTGGTTTTCCAGCTAACCAGTTGCCAAACTCAGAATCGGGGTCGATCCCTTAGTCAACACCGTAAGGATGGAGTTATCGTTTGGATTGCTAATCTCCGCACTTGCAGTATGGAATCTCTCTAAATAGTGTCTGAGCGTTTCTCCAGGAGCTTGGGTGACGCTAGACAGAGTGTTAACATCTTTGGGCCTTGCGACGTGCATGCAGAATTGTTCAACGAATTTTGTGGCCAACTGGTCGAACGAAGAGATGGATCGAGGTGGCAATCGAGTGAACCACATGGTAGCGATGCCCCCTAAGGATATGGGAAAACTACGACACTTCACTGCATCGTCAGCTCTGGCAGCGGTCATCGACCATTCATATTTCAGAATATGTTGGTTGTGGTCGGAGTTCCCTTCGTACATGGGTAGAGTTGGCATTCTGAATTGCCGTGGTGGTTCAGCAGTAAGGATATCGTCCGTAAAAGGAGTGTGACTTTGGGAAGCTCCCCAATCGTCATTTGTGAATCCCTGGCTCTCACGGATCATCTGACGTATCATAGTTGAAAGAACCGGTATTTGCGCATTTTGTGCGGTGTGGTGAGGAATGGCACCTCCTCGGGAGGAGGGTCCGGTTTGGAAACTGGCTGATGGACCAACTCTCAGTTGTCCAACGGTCAGCCGGTTGATCTCCAGCGGCTGGCAAGTGATTCCCATCTAGCCGGGGCCGTGGAGATCGATTATGATAATCAGAAGATGAAGAACTTTCGCTGGAGGAGCGAGAAGCATGGTCTCTCGTGGATCTCTTTCGCTTCTGGCGATCCAGCTTGTCGATCAGCTCGGCATTAGCACGTAGCTGTTCTGCTAGTTGTTGCCGACTCTGGGTCAGCTCTTGGAATAGCGACTATAACTCCTGTTGGGTAATTGGACCTGATGGTTCCGAGGGTCCAGTAGCATCTTGATTAGATGGAGGTAGTGGAACAATATAAGTATTGTGTTAGTGAAGAGGCATTTGTGTTAGTGATTGTTTAAGCATAGCCTATTTGGTGTCAACAATATAGGCTATCAAATTCAAAGCAAGAACAACAAATAAAACACTTCATTGATCATCATTACGCACAAAAAGAGAGCATGAATTAACAAATAGTTGAAGCTACATAATTAGACAGCTTCATTACTCCTAAATTGAAGGGGCTTAGCCTCTTATATTTGTCATTTGATTAAAAAATGTAGCTAGCAACATGAAAGCAAAAAGAAAGAAAAATGAAAGCAAATGAAAAGAAAGCTATTCTACTTGCATAAAAGTAAATCTACACTACTGGCATGAAAAGAAATGAACATGTAAGTAAAAGGAAACACTAATTAACATCGCATAAAAAGAAAAGAAAATTACATAAAATAAAAATGGCTAAATAGCCATGAAAAGAGAAAGAGAGCTTTCTTTTATTTGACCTAAACTAAACTAAAGAGAAGGAGGCCTAAGAGAGACTAAGGAAGAGGAGAGATTACATGAAACATATGGGTATTTATACATATATGAAACCCTAGTTCATATTTTGGGGAATGCCCAAAATGCCCTTGAGGTAGTGTGGCGACCAAGTAATCATTTGCATGTCATAATCCCCCACTTAAATGTATATGAAGCAATTAATTCCATGGGCATGTGCATTAGCCTCTAATTTGTACATTAAGGTAGTGGGTAGGTGGGGTCCTCCATGATCTTCACTTTGAATTATTTCCATCTTCATTCCTTTATGTTCTTTTTGTGCATGCATATCTCCTTCATGAAACAACTTGAAATTGAAATCAAATTCCTACAAAATAGTATGGAAATTTATAATTAATTTTTCTCAATGAAATACATGCACACAAATGACCTTTTGCCCCTATATGAAGATGCATATGTGACAATTTGAAACTAATATGGATTCTGGTTAAAACAAGTTAAAATAACCAATATGATCAATTATTTAATTTAAATAGAATAAATATCGTAGTAAAAATATGCACATTTACGTGCACATCACTGCTCTTGGTAGCTCATCCGGAGCTGGACTTATAGCTACGCCTGCAATAGCCGGCATCTCTATCATAGGAAGAGGCAGACTCTGAGCCTTCTGTTCTTGCAAACTTCCAGTTTCCATAGCTAATCAACTCAGCAAAAATCATCATTAGATGACAATAAGCTCGTGTTTTCCCCTGTGTGAAGTGCATGAATGTGTTGTGCAGTGCAGTGCTGTATATTATCTATGAAGTGTTATGAGATTTAAAGAGTGCATGAATGATGAGACTTCAGAATTCAAACGATGCAACCATCATCGTGGACGATCACAACCATGCCATCCAGACTTCAGAGATCAGCCCAAGTTAAAGTTCGTTAAATTTTTTCAAGTTACAGTTCCATCGATGAGCTTCGATAGACAGTCAAATATTCAGTAAAATGGTTAAGTCCAATTATGTAGGGCAAAAGCTCGTCGGAGTAAGATGCTCGATTATTCAAGAAATTTGTATCCATCAGAGTGCGAGTTAGGATCAATTGCCAGAAGTGCATTTCGTATCGATCATTGGCATCAATATTTCGTATCGATCTTATGAAAGACAATTCATACCGATTGGGTGCACTCGATTTCGTATCGATCATGAATATCGCCTTCTTATCGATCAACAAATCCAAGCCTTCGTACCGTCGTCTTGAATCGATACGAAACCCCATAATTGATCAATGCGAGGATCTCCACCCCATCGTTACAAGGTCCCATTGCTCGGATCAATACGAACTCTCTCAATCTAGATCGATACGACCCGATCTCCATCCATCATTGACACGAATGTTGCCTTCGTGTCCCTTCATACTTCTTCTCCAAACCAGCTCCGGCGTCACCTCTACCATTCCCGACCTCATTCTGGCCCATCTCCGGCCTCTACTTCATGGCAAAGAGTTCGAGTATCATCGTTTATACGTTGAATTTTCTCAATGGATTACCTAGATTAAACAGTGGTTTAATGGATTTGAATGTTGGTTCGGTACGAAAGCGAGAGTAGTTTCAATTTTCTTTGATCCAGAACGATACGAAAGCAAGGAAAAAGTGGTCAAGTGAGAAAAAATTCTAAGTACCAAAGCATTTATACTTGGAAAGTGACTATTGCTCTCCCAGTATAGGCTAACCGGTCGAAGCGGTATACTCGATCAACCGAAATGAGATAACCACTGTACCTTTCAGCCCAATCGATACGAAAGCCAGTTCGTACCCGACGTTTGATCGAGGCGATTTTAACACCATCAGTGTGAAATAATTCTTATCCATCCAACAAGTGATACGAAAGGCTTTTTTGGACTATTCGAATCCATTAGAAATGCATCGATACGAAAATTCTAGTTCGTATCCATCAAATTAAAGCTCATCGAGATTCATATACATCGATACGAAGTATTTTGAGAACTAACCAATTCGTGTTGATCGCCATTGATATGAAAACTTTTTTTCAACTTTTCACATTGATCTAAGAGGGGATCGATATGTGGGGATGCTCTGAACAACCTTCAAGCGCTATTATAACTCGAATTTCACATCGATTTCGGAGAGGATCAACACGGAATTCGATACAAAAAAACTGGCAACGACTCGTGAACGTACAATGTTAACGAGATCAGGTTAACACACATTTTATGTGCAATGAATAAACATCCAATTTTCAAAATTTACATGAATTGAATGCTTAGCTAGTGAAAATTGCAATGATGAACAACAAATTTCTGGCACTCAACACTCATTACAACAATGCACAGTACAATTATTAGCAGTTGACGATTCAGTATTTACATTACCAAGAATCAATCAAAGGTTACATATCTTGGAGAAAAGACAACGACTGTTCACCAAATCAGATAGAACTTTTCAGACAGAAGGTCGAAACTGTTCAAAGCATGTCGTGTTCATACAAGATGCTCTATGGGGGCCAAATGTTATCCTGACTTTAGGCAAGGCCGTGACACTAAGAAATTAACTGGAAACCAAGGACACTTTGTCCCGAAGATTGGCTACATACAGGTTCAATGTTGATACTGGTAAATTTTATCTATCGATGTAGTATGACAAGCAAAGTTATGAAAGTTAGCGTCCGAAATTTCAAGTTGATCGAAGTTCATTTGCTCAAGATATTGATCGATCAAGGTTGAGGAAAACAACTACAATTCGTATCCATCAAAGTAAACATTGATTCATATCAATGGAAGCTTGTAACCATCAAGTCTCAAGCAAATCGCGGCTAGTTCGTATCTATGGAAAGAAGCATCACATTTGTATCCATCCAATTTGTAACCCTAGTCGTACAACAATCTCATTTGTATCCACCAAGTTTCGAGTAAAATGCAGCCGATTCGTATCCATGAAGAAACCCTATTTTGTATCCATTGCATGAGAATCGTTCGTATCGCTTACCCAATTCGTACCGACTTCAAACAATCAATACAAAACACTGTCTAGAAAGCATTGATACGAGTTGGGGTAATAGCTATCGATATGAAGGAGGAATGGAAATTGTCCATACGAAAGATGTGCGTTCGTGTCGATACGAAACGAGTCATCCAGGATCGATACGAAGTAAGATGACACTGATGGATACAACTAATTATAAACCGGTGGATACGAGCGAGGCCTATAAAGAAGGAAGACTCGGTCACTAGGCATGAAAAGAGGATCGATCCTAGAAGATATCGCCACGTCATCTAGCAATCACATGCATTCCATCGATACGAAGGGGAGCGATACGAGTGTATCGATACGAAGCTCGGCTGCATGTTGGAAACACAAACTTGCATCGATCATAACTCAAAATCTACAAGCCCAAAGAGACCAAATTTTCACAAGGTCTTGCATACAACCACAAGAATGTCCACTATCGATCCTAACCCAAAAAGACTAATTTCTTTCCGATACGAATTTGGTACGTATTAACCGTGGACCGAGTCGAAATGTCCGAGAATCGATCACGTGGGCCCACTCACGTGAGAGAAGAACTCTTTCAAGATCTAAGCGAGATATTTGCTGCCTACGCCTATAAATAGTTGCTTTAGGCCTTCAGAAAAGGGACTTTTGGACACTGGAATGCTGATACTCTGTCGGAATCATTGTTGTATCTCGATTGTACTATTGTAAACATACGTAACTAGTGAGTAATATCAATAAAATAACTTCTTTCCACAGTGGACATGGCCACAACACCTAACCACTCTAAATCCTTGTTTTTCTATACTTCTTTCTATCAAATTTTAGTGTATTTGTTAGGTTAGTCTCATTTTTCATATATATTCTTCAATTTAATCTCTTCAAATACGCCCGAAGAGTGTTGTGCCCAATTTTGGCACAAACAATCGATACGAAAAGTATCAATACGAGACCACTCTTTTCCAATGTAGATCCATCCATAACTCGAGCACATGAACTCCACGAAATTTAGAATGTAGCCTTTTCAAGCCTTGTTTATTGTTCCCTATCGATCCCACCTTGATTGGAGCTCGGTCAAATTTTGACGTTATCGATCATAGACGTGTTTGCTGATCGATCTCTAATCTTGATATCCATCCTTCTTTAGCCAATCTGTTGATATCCTGGCCTTATCCAAAAGACAGGGTAACATCGACTAGATGAAGACGATCCTCCCATGATCCCCTGAAATCCAATATATAAGCTCTTAACAAATCCTCCAAGATTTTGTTAACTCTTTCCATTTGCCCATCAGTCTGTGGATGGTAAGCGGTACTCATGTTAAGCTTGGCTCCTAATGCTTCATGTAGACTTTTCCAGAGCTCACTATTAAGCAAAGAATCTCTATCACTAACAATACTACTAGGAATCCCATGTAGTCTAACTATATTCTTCATAAATAACTTCACCAAAATGGGTGCCATCCTATTTGACCATACCAGAATGAAGTAGGCAGTCTTAGTCAATCTATCTACTATGACCCATATGCTTTCATTACCTCTACTACATCTTGGCATCCCATCGATGAAATCCATAGAGATAGAATCCCACTTTCACAATGGAACTTCCAACGGTTGAAGCAATCCGCTTGGCTTTTGGTGTTCAATCATTACCTGTTGGGAATTCAAGTACCACTTAACACACAAATTAATGTCCCGTTTCATACCTTCCCAAGCGAACCTTCTCTTTATATTCTGATACATTTTCGTTCTTCCTAGATGGATAGTGAACTTCCAATGATGTAACTCATTCAAAACTTCCTTCTTTATATTTTCTACATTCAAAACACACAACCTCCCTTTCTTTCTAAATCACTCATTTTTGTCAAGACTTAAATTCTTTATGTCATAACACTCTGTTCCTTTCCTCAACCTTTTGATCCGTTCAACCAAGATTGGATACTCCTCTTGTTTAGAAGCTATCTTCTCAATTATTACCGATCTGACTTCTAAACAAGTCAATATAGCACTTCCAATACTAGAACCTTCCCCTGGTCTATACTACACGCTACAAGCTGACAATACTTCCAAATCTTTTGACTCAAAAATCAAATCTAATACAGCATTCTGATGTTTCTGGCCAAGTGCATCCCCACCTTGTTTCCTTTTTCGGGTGTGTACTCAATTCCAAAATCACAAGCAGAAATAAACTCCAACTACCTCTGTTGTCTCATCTGTAGTTTCTTTTGAGAGAATAAGTAATTCAACGACTTATGATCAGTATAATGCTTAAATTGCTCTCCAAAGGGATAATGCCTCCACGCCTTCAAAGCAAATATGACGGTATCTAACTCCAAGTCATGCGTTTAATATCTAATTTCATGTGGTCTGAGCTTTCTAGAAGCATAAGTAATCACTTTACCTCTTTGCATCAACACTGCTCACAATCCGTTTCCACACGCACTGGTATAAACAACCAAATCTTGATTTCCCTCCGAAACCACTAACATTGGTGCATGGGTCAATAAGTGTTTCAAGGTCTCGAATGCTTCCTCACACTTATCAGTCCATATGAACTTCACACCTTTTCGCATAAGTTTAGTCATCGGTGCAGCTATCCATGAAAAATCCTTTATAAACCTTCGATAATAAATCCAAAAAAGCTTTTAATCTCGGTTACATCTTGGTTCTCCTCTAATTATTTACCACCACAATCTCAGTTGGATCTACAGACAACCCATTCACTGGGACGACGTGACCAAGGAACTTCACTTCCTTCTTCCAAAAATGACACTTTGAAAACTAAGTGAATTTAAAAGTGTCGAACTCACTTAACAACAACTTCGTCCGAACTAAGTGAATTTAAAAGTGTCGATGTTGATAAGCAATCATACCCGGACCATTTCAACTCATCCTTAGGATTGAGGGCATATCTCTAGTACCAAATATCGATCGAGACAGTACAACATCAGAAATCAACTTAACGTTTGGTTGTGGCCTGAAGCCATGACTCCGAGACTTAACAACCGAACACAAGTCTTGTCCAAAGGTGAAAACTTCACAAGTATATTGAACAAAAATTCAAGTGCTGAAACACTTGAACAAATAAACTTGGAGTTATGCTAAAAATAACAAGGAGATTTATTTCATCTATTCTCTGGAAACAAAATATGTACAGAAAAGTTTATTCCAAAAATTCCTACTAGCATGGGCCGAACCCGCATCTATACATAACCTACTAAAAGCAAAAAAGGAATTCCTATTTATACACCAAAAAGGGACATAAAGAAACACGCCTACTCCTTATGTTTCTTTTTCTTCTTCTCCTTCGGCATCGATCCACTTGAGCTACCGCTGTGGTGTCATTTTGAACTCTTGCCTTCACCCGGCTTATCCCCGGCTAAGGGAAGAATTGTAATCTCCTCATTCGAACTCATGGAAATCGAAACGCTTTTGGAATGCGTGGTCGGAGGGATAGGGGCACTATCTATTTGAGAAGTCATGGTGGTTACCCCAGTGATGATGATTGTACCACCCGGAGAAACCATGCGTAAAGTGGCCGGGCCAGGACCTGCCATCCCACCTCCAATACCGCTATCCAACATGGCACTTGCCATCTTGGCATTGATCTCCGCTATTATCACCTCATAATGAGCTTCTTGATACTGGTATATTTTGCCCATGTCCGGATCGAGCTACAATCGATATCATATGAAAAGAAAAGCTATAAAATCCAATGCTCCAAATTTCAAGCCAATCGGAGTTTGTATGCTCAAGATTTTGATCGATCAAGGTTGAGAAAACCAACTCTATTCGTATCCATCCTATTTCGTATCCATTTCCTAAGAGAGATTCAGTTCGTATACATTGCCCACTAACTTCCTTCATATCTATCAAAATAAAGCTACTTCATATCCATCTTGTTAACAACACTTCGTATCCATCATCAAATAATACATCGTATCGGTCCCATGAATACACTGTGCATATCGATCTTTTAACTACATGGCTTGTATTGATCGTCATTAATCGATATGAAAGAAGCTATGCATCCTTGATATGAAATCAACTACTTAATTATCGATGCGAATAGATTATCCATCTATCGATATGAAGGGAGTATTAAGCTATCGATATGAAATAGCTCTAGGAATTGATACGAAGTGGATAGCAAAAGATCAAAACGAATGGAACTACACCGGTGGATACGAACAAAGCACGTAAAAGTGGAAGACTCGGTCGCTAAGCATGAAAGTCGATCGGTCAAAGAATATAGTACCACATCATCTGGTTAGCATGTGCATATCATCGATATGAAGAAGAGCGATACGAACGTATGGACATGTATGATTTCTTCGTGAAGTTCCTTGAAAGTGTTGAAGTAGTTCAGAATGCAGTAGAGTAACGGCGCTTGAAATGAATGAGCCAAAAAGTCCCCTGCTAGTTGGAACTAGGGTCGTATTTATAGGCATCTTTCGGAGTAAGGTCGTAGGTCGTGACCGACCTAAGTAAGGTCGTAAGTCGTCACCGACCTAGGAAGCCCTGGCTCCCCTTCTGTAAGTATATGCGTGCTTCCTCTAAGTTCTAGGTCGTGCGCGACCTAATAAACAACGGCCCAACGAAAGCGGCTTCTTCATCTTTGTATTTAGGTTGTTAGCGACCTATCATAGATCGTGAGCGACCTATCATAGGTCGTGAACACCTTCCTGTAGCCATAGCTAGAGCCTTTAGGTCGCAGAATTCCATAGGTCGCAGCTTCCCTTAGGTCGCAGAGTTCTGTAGGTCGCAGCTTCCCTTAGGTCGCAGCTACTCTTAGGTCACTTGATCACTTAAGTCGCTAGGCCGCTCCATCTCTTAGGTCGCTAAAGACTGAAGGTACTAGGTCGCATAAAGACTTTAGGTCGTTAAATCCTTTGACTCGTTAGGTCGCTTGCTTGCTCATCTGGTTAGGTCGTGAACTAGACCATTGAGTTTGATAGGTCGCCTACCAATTGAGCCGTTAGGTTGCGACTTTCTATAGGTCGCTAGGCCATTCCTGTAGTTAGGTCGCTCCATATCTTTAGGTTTTAGGTCGCTAACGAAGAGGAGTTAACATTTGCCCCTCGAAGTACGGGCCTATGACATAGGTCGCGTGCTTCGACCTGACTTAGCTAGGTCGTGAGCGACCTAACACTTGTGCCAATACGCGTGCCTATTTGTCTTCCCATTTTTGCCTCATATAAATCTGTTAGGTCGCTAACTCTTCCTCATTCCATTGCTCTAATCTCCTACCGCCATTAACGATTCTCTGAGCTTCCAAAGGCGAATTCAACCCATCCAGTCACCGATTCATCTTTATCATTACGTCTCGTAAGTGAATCTGGTCTTCATCCCACCATAATCGCCGTTGAATTATGAATTCCCACTTTCCGACCTTAGTTCAACTCCATGTATCACGCTTTATTTCGAGTGATTGTTGCAATCGATTTTCGGTCGTTATTTGACTGATTTAGGAAGTCATGGCAATGCGTTGAATCTATGATGGATCGGGGATTTTTTGATTAGTTTTTGGAATGATCTGGTGGTATGAAGGGATGGTAAATTTCATGGAGAGGACGATGAATCCCTTCGGGTAGTTGATGGCGGGTTATCGGGTCTGGTGCAGAGAGGAAGTTAGGCGACCTAACGAATTTGAGTGACAAAAGATGCTTCACGACCTTAGGGCCCTTGAGACCTAAAGAAAATTTTCGACCTACGCTAGGTCGCTGAACGACCTAAAGCTTGCATAACCAAAATGTCATACGACCCACTGATAGCTGAACGACTTAAAACTTGCACGGCCTAATTTCTGCAGCATAGGTTTTTAGGTCGCGGCCGAGTTAGAACTTGAATAAATTTGCATTGCTTTGGACCTCTTTAATTTGCACAGTGCGACCTAAAGTAGCTCTGACCTATACTAGGTCGTTGGAAGACCTAGGACTTGTGAAATTTTTTCTGAAAAAATTCGATTGAGTTGTTTGGACTTGAATTTTGTTGCACTTCTTTGTAGATCCCTTTAAAGTTGTCAACCTGCTAAATATGACATTTGTAGAAAAATGGGACGAATATACTGTCACTGACCGCCCACATCGAATGACAGATTAGTCGATAAAGAATAATCAACTTAAATGAACTGTGTGAGTGAAATGCTGTAACTCAACCGACTCAAATGAAGTGTTAAAGCAAAGCTAGAATTTTGTTTGAATTAACACTGCACTTGAGTTTTAAATTAACAAGTCCTGAAATCTCACAATCGATCAGTTGCTAACTAGTTTAATTCCAGTTATTTTGCTTGTTATTTTTATTAGTTTTGCACAACACTTCACACTTTTAGGAAACGTGCACCTTCACATCTGAACATCCAGTTGCTCATGTAGAATGACGTCTCAACAAGAAGAGATGATAGAACACGTCGAAGGGGCTTTCCCGATTGCTATTCCACTAGAGAACCCTCCGGAAAGAACTCCTACCCTTCTGAAACAGCGGGTGCTTAATGAATTATGCGTTCAATTTGGCATTGCCGAGGCAGAAGTTTTACTCCCTGGACCAAATGATTTTGCTGATAGACCACCTTACGGTTTTGTTGCCATTAATCGCCAAATGTGCTTAAGTGGAGTAATTCCTCCCTTTAATGAATTTCTTCAACAAATCCTTCTTCGACTAACGATCTCTCCTTTTCAACTGCATCCCAATGGCTATGCCATTTTGATGGGATTGTGCGTTCTGTTCAGGAGAACTCTTGACCGTCTTTCGAGTTTTGAGGAAATCTGTTACTTGTGCACTTTTGCGAAGAACAAGGACCACCCTTCAATTGTACTTGTAAGAGGTGCGAGGAACCGTAAACTAATTTTGGATTTGCCGGAGAGTGCACATGGTTTTTTGAATCAATTCTTCTATATTCGTTGCCCCGCAGGATTTTACGCAGACTGGAGAGTAGGAAGTGAGATCTTCTTTCCCTTCTTTCTTCAATTTTTTCTAAGTTTCTCATGGTTCGTATTGCTAGATGCTGATTCCATTCCTTGTTTTTACAGCACTTCCTCCTCCTTCTAGAGATTCCAGTCATAAGCCAGTCTTTGAAAGGCTAAGCACTGTGGCTGCTGAAGAAAGAAGCGCAAAATTTCTATTGACAGAAGAACTTCTTCATCGGTTTGAGCTTCTACATTCTTCTCGTTCCACTCAAATTCATGAAGTCCCCGATTCCCCGGCTAGAGCGTTGGATGCCCCAGTTTCTACTGACACATCCAAATCACAAGGACCTGCTCCTGAGACTTTGCTAGTGAAGTGCTCCACTTCTGTTGATGTTGCGGGGCCATCTGACAAACTTGCCCCGGTTATCGAGGAAGAGGAGCCTCAGGGATCTTCCCATCATTCACAAGAATCTGGTGAAAAAGCTGAGAAATCTAGTCCTGTTAAGCAGAGCAGGGACGATACTTTCGAAGGACTGAGCGACCTCTTTGCTACTTCACAAGAGATCTTTAAAGACGATGTTTCCAAAACTATCTCTTCTGTAATCGAGGCGACATCTTCTCTACAACAAATGCCAACTCCTCCTACCCAAGTTATCACCTCCTCTACTCCACAGAGTGGTCTGTAACTTGATGCGTGTAGTTTACACATTACATAACACTTAGGATTTTTCAGCACTTGTTTGTGTTTGACTTCTTTTTCTAAAGGCTTTTAAGACTTGTCTTTTTGCCTTTCAGATCCTTCAATGGGGCGTAGCAGCTCATATTATGATGATTTCCAGCGCTACGGAAGGCGTAGCCAATATGATTATAGGCGTTACCTCCCCTGTTACAGAGAATCCGATGAAGAAAGAGCTGTCCGAAAGGCTCAAGAGAATAGGGCTCAAGAGGAGCGCTACGAAAGAAGGGAGAGGGAAGAGCACCATGATTCTTCTCAGAGGGGTGATGATTCCCATAAAAGAAAAACCCATGATGACAGAGGAAAAGGTCATATGGTTGAAGACTCGAGCAAGCGAGCGCGACATGGTGAGAAGCACACCACTATAACTCCTGAAAAGGTTACCGCCCCTGCCTCGCTTGATATTCCTTCCAGCTCTCCTGCTCTCGGGAAGTCGGACATCCAAACTATAATTAGCAGACCCAAATTCCAAGTTGGACCGGGTCCTGCCACTTTGCAAAGCCGATTTCCTCAGTGGTGTCTGAAGGGAGTAAGGTTTGATCTTGACTTGGTTCCCATTGACAAGTCTGCCATGTTACAAAACCTTGACGCCGTTAAGTTTGACATTGAGAGGATGTCGAACTGGCAGAAACTTGTTGACGAGCTTCAGAGGGTTAATCATGCGAACATATAGGCCATGCTCACCATGGAAAATGATAAAGCCGAATGGCAAAAGGTGCTCGAGCAACATGACACCGAGATGAGAAGCATTGCTTCTTATAATGAGGAGCATGAAGCGAAAGTTGAAGAACTGAAACAAGAGCTTGTTGCTTCCTCTACTTCTTATTCTCAAAAAGAAGAAGTGCTCCTCAAACAAGTGAGAGATGCCCACGCTAGCCAAAGGGATGCCGAAGACAGGCTCAAAGTGCAGAAAAGAATTAGCGAGGGCTATGCCGCTGACATTGAAGAGCTTCAGAAGAAAAACAGCCAAATGTTAACTCCTCTTCGTTAGCGACCTAAAACCTAAAGATATGGAGCGACCTAACTACAGGAATGGCCTAGCGACCTACAGAAAGTCGCAACCTAACGGCTCAATTGGTAGGCGACCTATCAAACTCAATGGTCTAGTTCACGACCTAACCAAATGAGCAAGCAAGCGACCTAACGAGTCAAAGGATTTAACGACCTAAAGTCTTTATGCGACCTAGTACCTTCAGTCCTTAGCGACCTAAGAGATGGAGCGGCCTAGCGACTTAACTGATCAAGTGACCTAAGAGTAGCTGCGACCTATGGGAAGCTGCGACCTACAGAACTCTGCGACCTAAGGGAAGCTGCGACCTATGGAATTCTGCGACCTAAAGGCTCTAGCTATGGCTACAGGAAGGTGTTCACGACCTATGATAGGTCGCTCATGATCTATGATAGGTCGCTAATGACCTAAATACATAGATGAAGAAGCCGCTTTCGTTGGGCCGTTGTGTATTAGGTCGCGCACGACCTAGAACTTAGAGGAAGCACGCATATACTTACAGAAGGGGAGCCAGGGCTTCCTAGGTCGGTGACGACTTACGACCTTACTTAGGTCGGTCACGACCTACGACCTTACTCCGAAAAATGCCTATAAATACGACCCTAGTTCCAACTAGCAGGGGACTTTTTGGCTCATTCATTTCAAGCGCCGTTACTCTGCTGCATTCTGAACTACTTCAACACTTTCAAGGAACTTCACGAAGAAATCATACATGTCCAACATGAGTTCAAAGATTTGGATCGACATTAAAGGTTAGGCTACTTGTTCTAAGTCACTTGTAACTCAAAGTGTGTTGTAATCAAAGTGTAACTGCATTGACTTGTAATCAAATCGTTAATAAAGATAATTCAAAGTGGACGTAGGCTCTCTCTTAAGCCGAACCACTATAAAATTGCTGTTGTTTACTTCTTTTTCACTATTATATGCTTATAATCTGTTCCCGAGCTATCGGGTGGTGCTTTCACAATCTCACTTCATACATCGGGGTGTTAGCGTTCAAATTTTAGCGTTAACATTTTTGGTGCTTTCACTGAGAATTGAACTCAGGCAACTTCCACTATCGCTCGACAAAGGCTTGTGGAAAAGATCTCTCTCCAAACCAAAAGTCTAACGGAAATCATGACTTTTGAAAGGAAGCGTAAATTTTTGATAATTGAAGGTACTTGCAGCAACGCCATTGCTTTTCCTACGCTAAGTGAAACAGCTTCTAGTATTGGAGTCACAAGGGCTGAATTAGACGCCGTAGTGTATGGATTATATCAACACATGTAAGTTCAGAACAATAGGATTCTCGACAAGATGAATGCATTGCAAGAGGAGGTTCAACGACTAGAAAGTGATATAAAAACCATCGCCAAAGAGGCTCATGTTTCGGAAGGATGGAATACTCCTCAACGGGCAATTGGCATTTCTATTGGAACAATCCCCCAAACGGAAAGTTCATGGTCACGACCAACTACTCATGAACGTTTGTCGAGGCGAACTTTTGAAAGAATAATCGACGACTACCCCTTGAGTCCTAACAATGATGAGGAATACATACCGGAGATGGTCGAACAGAGAAAGGAAAATGAAGGTAGGAGAAAGCAGAAAGTCTCGAAAAAAGCTCGGCGCTTTAGATCCTCCGACTTCACCCCTTTGACCGACACTCAGGAAAATATCTTCTTGGCAACAAAAGATGTTGTTGTGTACCCCAAACCGTCTCTGATAAGGAGAAGTGCTCCAGGCAATGGAAAGTTCTGTCAATTTCACAATCAGCCTGGCCATGACACTAACCAATGTCGCCAGTTAAGGAAAGAGATTGAAGAATTGCTTAAGTAGAATGAACTGCAACAATATGTGAAGAAAGATAGAAATGACCTCCCCACATCCTCTAAAATTCAGCTAGTTCCCGCTCAACAAGGCAGCTTAAATAGAAGAACCGTAGCACAGGGAGATGAAGGGCCTATTATCAGTGTCATCACGGCAAGCCCTCATCCGGCGGGAAAAAATTGGATGAGGCGCGAAGACATGCTCACGCCTCAAGGAAGTCCTCAAAGTGAAAGGAAGTTTCGATTCTAAAAAAAAAGGCTGCCATCTAATCCCCTCATGCCAAAGATTCAATTCCTAGAAGCCTGGGGCAGCAAAAGCTTGCACACTTTACTTAAACGCCTTGTTACAAATTTGTAAAAGAATACTGAATGGATCATTCCTGTATCAAAAGCTATTACAAAAAACAGGGCAAATAAATAATAGAAACTATAAGTCTTGTTTTCTCTATTATTACAATCGCTTATTTTATATCTATATGTAAAGTACTCTGAAAGTATGACTAAAAAGACTGATTCAAATTTGCAGACAATACCAAACAACCCTTGGTAGCACTCGAAAGCAAGTTTTAAACAACAAAATTCCAAGGTCGAATCTTAAATAAGAAGTATTCTAAGCAAACAATTAATGGTTTGGTTGGAGTATATTTCTTTGGATAAAACTACCCACTAACAAAAGAAGATGATGCATGCTTAAAGATGACACCAAGGAGTTGCTAAATTAGTCAATCAAGCTCACAGCTGTCAAAGGAGCCAATTCCAAGCAGCCACCATTTGCATCAATATTTTACTTGAAAACTTTGCTGAAATATTGTAAAGAAATTGCGAATATATGATTCTTCTATTAAAAGCAATTGCAGGGCGGGCGAATAACAAAAAGCTATAAAGTGGATATAGGCCCAGTTTTGGCTAAACCACTATAAATCTTGTGTTCCTTATTATTATTAAATGTTTGCTTTATTTTCGATATAAAAAAGTACATAGAATGTATTGCTGAAATGTCGATTTAAATTTTTGCAGACAATGGAAGTGAAACTTGCACATAATAAGACCAAGTGATTCTCACCAAATTTCGAGTCACAAAAGCCCCGAATTCAAATCCTAGATAGGAAGTACTTCAATTGAACGGCCTATGATTTCGACAGAAACGGGCCTTTGCTAATAAATTGAGATCGTTTGAACAAACAAACATCCAATTAAGAAGCTAATGCCCGTTCTCACGAAATTGCCTGACAATGAAGTACACTTCCTTGGATTAAACAAATTACTTGTAAGAAAAGGGAATGAAAGCTTGAAAAGAAAAAGAAAAAAAAGAGGATCGCTGAAAAGGCATAAGCAAGTGGACAAGGGAACAACCAAAGCCATCATCGGCAGCACGAGTCCTCTTCGGAGGCACAACTCTTCGGAGGATAAAGACCTCTAATGGGTCATACGCCACAAAAAAGAAAGTTCTCTACTCAACAAAAAAGATTGGAGGAGTCATGACCCTCCAACCATGAGAGAGTAACTTCCAGGTGATGAAAACCCTCTCTGAGGCACATTTCACCAGGAGTTGAAGTGTAACAACCGCTCTTCGGAATTTCACTTCACTAGAGTTGAAATGCAAACAAAATAAAGACCTCTTCGGAGGCATATTTCACCAGGAGTTGAAGTGTAACAGCCGCTCTTTGGAGTTTCACTTCACCAGAGTTGAAATGCAAACAAAATAAAGACCTCTTCGGAGGCACATTTCACCAGGAGTTGAAGTGTAACAGCTGCTCTTCGGAGTTTCACTTCACCAGAGTTGAAATGCAAACAAAATAAAGACCTCTTCGGAGGCACATTTCACCAGGAGTTGAAGTGTAACAGCCGCTCTTCGGAATTTCACTTCACCAAAGTTGAAATGCAAAACAAAATAAAGACCTTTCTGGAAGTCCACGTTTCACCGAGATTGAAATAAAACTTCCAAGTGTTGAAACGTGAAAAGGCTTTCTTCAAAGGCACAACTCTTTGGAGGTACACGTTTCACCAAGATTGAAATAAAACTTCCAAGTGTTGAAACGTGGAAAATCCCTCCTCAGAGGTACAACCTCCTCCCGGATACACAATCAAGAAGAAAGACCTCTTCGGAAGCCTACGTTTTACTGAGATTGAAATAAAACTTCCAAGTGTTGAAACGTGAAAAGGCTTCCTTCAAAGGCACAACTCTTTGGAGGTACACGTTTCACCAAGATTGAAATAAAACTTCCAAGTGTTGAAACGTGAAAAAATCCCTCCTCAGAGGTACAACCTCCTCCCGGAGACACAATCAAGAAGAAAGACCTCTTCGAAAGCCCACGTTTCACTGAGATTGAAATAAAACTTCCAAGTGTTGAAACGTGAAAAGGCTTCCTTCAAAGGCACAACTCTTTGGAGGTACACGTTTCACCAAGATTGAAATAAAACTTCCAAGTGTTGAAACGTGAAAAAATCCCTCCTCAGAGGTACAACTTTCTACATAAAAAAAAATCCTCATCAGGAGCACACTTTAACTTTCAAAGGAAGAGTGATTTGCCTATTCTGGAAAATAACCTTCCTCAAAAAAAAAGAAGAAGAAGAAAGTTAAAGTACCCTTCAGAGGCCCGCTTTACCTCATAGAAGAACTCACTTGGTAAAACGTGTACATAAGCAAAAGAAGAAGTGATTACTTCGAAGGACAAAGCGTAAAAACTTATATGAAGGGAGTTGTACTCTACGAAAAATTTCTTCAAGAATAGAATAATTATTCTTCAGAAAATAAGAGTGCAAGTCCCCTCGAAGTATAAAGTATTGCAGCAAGCTTATGGTATGGGGGCAACAAGGTATAGTTACATACAATATAGTATAGCCACATCGGCGAAAGTAATGCTCAAACAACATGCCATAAGCCCGCTGCAATATCATATAAATAAACTTGTTCAAAAATGAATAATAAATGCATTCTCAAATTCAAACAGGAGTTTATACAAAGGAAGAAGAATCATTTTATTCAACATTATTTTATATACAGGTACAAGTTCCAACAAAAGAAAAGCGGGGGGGCCGATACCCGCACAATTCTCGACCAGTACATGCAAAAGACAAGAAGCTAAAAGCTGGAGTCTTCATTTCTTCTTGCCACCTTTAGACCCTTTACCCGGCCGAATGGTTAGCTTTTCAGGTCGGTCTGAAGGCATAAGGGAAGAAGGAGAGGGAGGTGCAACTGATGCAATTTCCGGTTCCTCTTCAGTAGCAATGATTTTCTTCCCCGTCCTCTTCGATGTTCCGTGCTTCTTTCTTCTCTTCGAAGAAGACTCACTCCCTGGAGTAACAAGAGCGGACAAAACTACGTCATCAGAAGGAGTCCGCTCCGGAGAGATCTCGCCTCCTTCAAGTCCCTCGTCTTTCTGCTCTTGCGAAGCGGTAGGGTCATCTAAGCCATGAAGAGCCTCAATTTGCTCCTCTTGTGACCCGGGCTGTGAAGCAGAAGGAGGAGCCACCTGAAGAGACGGAGGAGGGATAACCGGAGGAGGCGAAGTTTGCACAGCACTTGGTGTTTCAACTGCAGAAGAAGAGAAATTAAAAATATTAGTATCTCCCCAAAAGAAAGGAGATATGGGTTCATTGAGATTCAAGAAGTAATCGAGAAGCTCATCAAACTATTGAGGAGCAAGCAGGCAATCCACCTGAATCGGACCAATGTCAAAATTACCTGAAGATATTCGCTTCGTTAGTTCAATCTCATAATTTTGAGCCCCAATATCCTCCAAAGCCTCATCATCAGTAGGGGTAATTACCTCGGTTCTTGTAGGAGGCAGCGAATGAGCACTGGAACCTGTGATGTCAACTTCAGAAGAAACTAAAGGACGTTCAGAGGTAGTAGGTGGTATTTCTTTTTCAGAACGTTCCCCTTCCGCCATTCCAGTCCGCACTCTGGCGAGTTGCTCTTTTCCCTTGGCAAGAGCGGCGCGGGCATCATCATCAAGATAATGCTCTTCAAGAGCTGACTCAGCGTAGCCAGCGCCTTTACCACCGAGCATATCGAGTGCTGCCTCCCAAACTTCAGCTAGTGTAATTTCATACTTAGGGCCTAGAAAGGCAAGCTACCACGCCCCAAAGCGCTGTGCAGATAGAAATCAAATAATGTTGAGCTAATGTTAGCTTTCGTTGCCTCGTGAGAATCTTCAGCTGCAATTTTGCCGGCAATGGCCTCATCACGCTCCATTTCAGCTTTAGAAAGTTGAAGCTTAAGCATTTGAATTTCCGCCTCTTGAGAGCTGTTTTTCTTCTGAAGCTCTTCAATGTCAGCGGCATAGCCCTCGCTAATTCTTTTCTGCACTTCGAGCCTGTCTTCGGCATCCCTTTGGCTAGCGTGGGCATCTCTCACTTGTTTGAGGAGCACTTCTTCTTTTTGAGAATAAGAAGTAGAGGAAGCAACAAGCTCTTGTTTCAGTTCTTCAACTTTCGCTTCAAGCTCCTCATTGTAAGAAGCAATGCTTCTCATCTCGGTGTCATGTTGCTCAAGCACCTTTTGCCATTCGGCTTTATCATTTTCCATGGTGAGCATGGCCTCTATGTTCGCACGATTAACCCTCTGAAGCTCATCAACAAGTTTCTGCCAGTTCGACATCCTCTCAATGTCAAGCTTAACGGCGTCAAGGTTTTGTAACATGGCAGACTTGTCAATAGGAACCAAGTCAAGATCAAACCTTACTCCCTTCAAACACCACTGAGGAAATCGGCTTTGCAAAGTGGCAGGACCCGGTCCAACTTGGAATTTGGGTCTGCTAATTATAGTTTGGATGTCCGACTTCCCGAGAGCAGGAGAGCCGGAAGGAATATCAAGTGAGGTAGGGGCGGTAACCTTTTCAGGAGTTATAGTGGTGTGCTTCTCACCATGTCGCGCTCGCTTGCTCGAGTCTTCAACCATATGACCTTTTCCTCTGTCATCATGGGTTTTTCTTTTATGGGAATCATCACCCCTCTGAGAAGAATCATGGTGCTCTTCCCTCTCCCTTCTTTCGTAGCGCTCCTCTTGAGCGCTCTTCTCTTGAGCCTTTCGGACAGCTCTTTCTTCATCGGATTCTCTGTAAGAGGGGAGGTAACGCCTATAATCATATTGGCTACGCCTCCCGTAGCGCTGGAAATCATCATAATATGAGCTGCTACGCCCCATTGAAGGATCTGAAAGGCAAAAAGACAAGTCTTAAAAGCCTTTAGAAAAAGAAGTCAAACACAAACAAGTGCTGAAAAATCCTAAGTGTTGTGTAATGTGTAAACTACACGCATCAAGTTACAGGCCACTCTGTGGAGTAGAGGAGGTGATAACTTGGGTAGGAGGAGTTGGCATTTGTTGTAGAGAAGATGTCGCCTCGATTACAGAAGAGATAGTTTTGGAAACATCGTCTTTAAAGATCTCCTGTGAAGTAGCAAAGAGGTCGCTCAGTCCTTCAAAAGTATCGTCCCTGCTCTGCTTAACAGGACTAGATTTCTCAGCTTTTTCACCAGATTCTTGTGAATGATGGGAAGATCCCTGAGGCTCCTCTTCCTCGATAACCGGGGCAAGTTTGTCAGATGGCCCCGCAACATCAACAGAAGTGGAGCACTTCACTAGCAAAGTCTCAGGAGCAGGTCCTTGTGATTTGGATGTGTTAGTAGAAACTGGGGCATCCAACGCTCTAGCCGGGGAATCGGGGACTTCATGAATTTGAGTGGAACGAGAAGAATGTAGAAGCTCAAACCGATGAAGAAGTTCTTCTGTCAATAGAAATTTTGCGCTTCTTTCTTCAGCAGCCACAGTGCTTAGCCTTTCAAAGACTGGCTTATGACTGGAATCTCTAGAAGGAGGAGGAAGTGCTGTAAAAACAAGGAATGGAATCAGCATCTAGCAATACGAACCATGAGAAACTTAGAAAAAATTGAAGAAAGAAGGGAAAGAAGATCTCACTTCCTACTCTCCAGTCTGCGTAAAATCCTACGGGGCAACGAATGTAGAAGAATTGATTCAAAAAACCACATGCACTCTCCGGCAAATCCAAAATTAGTTTGCGGTTCCTCGCACCTCTTACAAGTACAATTGAAGGGTGGTCCTTGTTCTTCGCAAAAGTGCAAAAGTAACAGATTTCCTTAAAACACGGAAGACGGTCAAGAGTTCTCCTGAACAGAACGCACAATCCCATCAAAATGGCATAGCCATTGGGATGCAGTTGGAAAGGAGAGATCGTTAGTCGAAGAAGGATTTGTTGAAGAAATTCATTAAAGGGAGGAATTACTCCACTTATGCACATTTGGCGATTAATGGCAACAAAACCGTAAGGTGGTCTATCAGCAAAATCATTTGGTCCAGGGAGTAAAACTTCTGCCTCGGCAATGCCAAATTGAATGCATAATTGATTAAGCACCCGCTGTTTCAGAAGGGTAGGAGTTCTTTCCGGAGGGTTCTCTAGTGGAATAGCAATCGGGAAAGCCCCTTCGACGTGTTCTATCATCTCTTCTTGTCGAGACGTCATTCTACATGAGCAACTGGATGTTCAGATGTGAAGGTGCACGTTTCCTAAAAGTGTGAAGTGTTGTGCAAAACTAATAAAAATAACAAGCAAAATAACTGGAATTAAACTAGTTAGCAACTGATCGATTGTGAGATTTCAGGACTTGTTAATTTAAAACTCAAGTGCAGTGTTAATTCAAACAAAATTCTAGCTTTTCTTTAACACTTCATTTGAGTCGGTTGAGTTACAGCATTTCACTCACACAGTTCATTTAAGTTGATTATTCTTTATCGACTAATCTGTCATTCGATGTGGACGGTCAGTGACAGTATATTCGTCCCATTTTTCTACAAATGTCATATTTAGCAGGTTGACAACTTTAAAGGGATCTATAAAGAAGTGCAACAAAATTCAAGTCCAAACAACTCAATCGAATTTTTTCAGAAAAAATTTCACAAGTCCTAGGTCGTCCAACGACCTAGTATAGGTCAGAGCTCCTTTAGGTCACACTGTGCAAATTAAAGAGGTCCAAGGCAATGCAAATTTATTCAAGTTCTAACTCGGTCGCGACCTAAAAACCTATGCTGCAGAAATTAGGTCGTGCAAGTTTTAAGTCGTTCAGCTATCAGTGGGTCGTATGACATTTTGGTCATGCAAGCTTTAGGTCGTTCAGCGACCTAGCGTAGGTCGAAAATTTTCTTTAGGTCTCAAGGGCCCTAAGGTCTTGAAGCATCTTTTGTCACTCAAATTCGTTAGGTCGCCTAACTTCCTCTCTGCACCAGACCCGATAACCCGCCATCAACTACCCGAAGGGATTCATCGTCCTCTCCATGGAATTTACCATCTCTTCATACCACCAGATCATTCCAAAAACTAATCAAAAAATCCCCGATCCATCATAGATTCAACGCATTGCCATGACTTCCTAAATCAGTCAAATAACGACCGAAAATCGATTGCAACAATCACTCGAAATAAAGCGTGATACATGGAGTTGAACTAAGGTCGGAAAGTGGGAATTCATAATTCAACGGCGATTATGGTGGGATGAAGACCAGATTCACTTACGAGACGTAATGATAAAGATGAATCGGTGACTGGATGGGTTGAATTCGCCTTTGGAAGCTCAGAGAATCGTTAATGGCGGTAGGAGATTAGAGCAATGGAATGAGGAAGAGTTAGCGACCTAACAGATTTATATGAGGCAAAAATGGGAAGACAAATAGGCACGCGTATTGGCACAAGTGTTAGGTCGCTCACGACCTAGCTAAGTCAGGTCGAAGCACGCGACCTATGTCATAGGCCCGTACTTCGAGGGGCAAATGTTAACTCCTCTTCGTTAGCGACCTAAAACCTAAAGATATGGAGCGACCTAACTACAGGAATGGCCTAGCGACCTATAGAAAGTCGCAACCTAACGGGTCAATTGGTAGGCGACCTATCAAACTCAATGGTCTAGTTCACGACCTAACCAGATGAGCATGCAAGCGACCTAACGAGTCAAAGGATTTAACGACCTAAAGTCTTTATGCAACCTAGTACCTTCAGTCCTTAGCGACCTAAGAGATGGAGCGGCCTAGCGACTTAACTGATCAAGTGACCTAAGAGTAGCTGCGACCTAAGGGAAGCTGCGACCAACAGAACTCTGCGACCTAAGGGAAGCTGCGACCTATGGAATTCTGCGACCTAAAGGCTCTAGCTATGGCTACAGGAAGGTGTTCACGACCTATGATAGGTCGCTCACGATCTATGATAGGTCGCTAACAACCTAAATACATAGATGAAGAAGCCGCTTTCGTTGGGCCATTGTGTATTAGGTCGCGCACGACCTAGAACTTAGAGGAAGCACGCATATACTTACAGAAGGGGAGCCAGGGCTTCCTAGGTCGGTGACGACTTACGACCTTACTTAGGTCGGTCACGACCTACGACCTTACTCCGAAAAATGCCGATAAATACGACCCTAGTTCCAACTAGCAGGGGACTTTTTGGCTCCTTCATTTCAAGCGCCGTTACTCTGCTGCATTCTGAACTACTTCAACACTTTCAAGGAACTTCACGAAGAAATCATACATGGCCAACATGAGTTCAAAAATTTGGATCGACATTGAAGTTTAGGCTACTTGTCTAAGTCACTTGTAACTCAAAGTGTGTTGTAATCAAAGTGTAACTGCATTGACTTGTAATCAAATCGTCAATAAAGATAATTCAAAGTGGACGTAGGCTCTCTCTTAAGCCGAACCACTATAAAATTGCTGTTGTTTACTGCTTTTTCACTATTATCTGCTTATAATCTGTTCCCGAGCTATCGGGTGGTGCTTTCACAATCTCACTTCATACACCGGGGTGTTAGCGTTCAAATTTTAGCGTTAACAATACGGTGACGACAGTGCAGTGTAGATCCAAACTTGCATCGATCATATCTCAAAATCCACAAGCCCAAATGCTACCACATTTTCATAGGAGCTTGCGTACTACCTCAAAAATGTCCATGATCGATCTCAACCCAAAAATAACATTATTGGATTGATGCGAATTTATCACGTATCGATCATGGATCGAGTCCAAATGTCCGAAATCGATCATGTGGGCCTACCTACGTGAGAGGAGTCATTCGAGATTGGAGCAAGATATTTACGGCCTACACCTATAAATAGCAGTCCAAGGGCTTCAAAAAAGGGACTTTGGACTCCAAAACGCTGATACTCTGCCAAAATTGTTGTTGTATCTTAAATGCTCTATTGCAGACAATTGTAACCAGCGAGATTTGTCAATGAAACAACAAACTTTCTAGAGTGGATGCATGCCACAACACCGAATAACTCTAAATATTTATGTTCTTTACTTCTGTTTGTCTGTTTTTGGTGTGTTTGTTAGATTAGCCTCATTTTCCAATTATATTATTCATTTAATCTCTATAAACATGCCCGAAGAGTGTTGTGCCCAATTTTGGTACAAACATTATATGACCAATATCGGATCAAAATCAGGATTGGGATAAGTTAAAGCTATATTATGTTGTTTCATTAGGACAAATAATTGCCAAGTTGCTTATAACCTCATATACTGATTAGACATATAATGTTGTGTGTGTGCATGAGTAATTAGGTATATACATAAATGAAAGTGCCTCTTTTGCCTCCTTTCTTGATTATCAATGCGACATTTTGAATTATGACTTTGTTTTTATTCATGTTTGGTTCTTGTCATCCTAATAATGAAATTGATCTTTAAGATAATTCACGTTGAATATTATGAACTGATATAAAGTCAATGTAGCACAAGTTACCTCATGGACGAGATATTTTTATACCTTTCAAACTGTATCACTTGAGTATATCATAGCTATCAATCCAATGTTTTACTTATAGTTGTTTCCACAAACTTGATGGTGCAAACTGAAGTTGAAAGTTAAATGGTTTAGGACATGGTAAATAGTTTTTTTAATGCAATTTTAGACTCTGTTTAGGAAAAGGAGAGTGTGAGTATATTGGACATGGGCTTTATGGTCAGATTATCCATAGCAGTATAAGTCAACATTTTCACACATCCAGTCCCAACATTTCCTTAAGTTCAACCACGGTAGCCGCATACACAAGTTCCCACAAGTACCTACGTATTTTAAATTACACTCCTATTTTGAATTTGAGTAATAATTTTTTTGGTGGAGATTAAGTTTTAATGTTTAATTGCTAGAAGAAGGCTTATTTTTCCATTAATCTCTTACTGTCGTATGAAAGTTTCAAGATATCCAGCTACTTGATTTTTTTATGGTTCCTTAGTTCCTACAATAACTCCTATTGTTTAGAACTTGATTATTTCTCTTGTTGATTATCACAATCATATAAGTGTGTTATGTCCTTTGAAATCCCGATAATAATAATATATGTCCAATATCAGGTCAGAACCAGGGTTGGCTTAAGTTCAAGCTATATTATATTGTTTCATTAGGACAAACAATTACCAAGATGCACGTAATGTCATATACCAATTGGATGTATAATGATGTAAGCGTGTATATAATTTATTAGATATATTTGACAACAAATTGTTCCAAGTATTCGAGTAGTTAGGTATATATATTAATGACAATGCCACTTTTGCCTCCCTTTTTGATTGTGAATGCGACATTTGGGTCATGATTTTGTTTTTATTCTTATTTGATTCCTGTCATCCTAATAACAAAACTATTCTTTAAGATAATATATGTTGAATATTATGAACTGATATAAAGTTGATGCAGCACAAGTCACCACATGGATGAGATATTTTTACGCCTTTCGAACTATATCACTTGAGTATATCCTAGTTGCTAATAATGTTTTACCAATAGTTGTTTCTGGAAACTTAAAGGTGCAAGCTGAAGTTGAAATTTATATGGTTTAGGACATGGTAAATAATATTTTTAGTGCAATCTTGGACTCTATTTCAGGAAAAGAGAGTGTTAATATAGTAGACATAGTATTTATGGTCAGATCATCCATAATAGTATAAGTCACCACTTTAACAAATCCAGTGTTAAAACTTCCTATAATTCTGGATGGTCCATAATAGTATAAATCATCACTTTCACAAATTCAGTGCTAAAACTTCCTGTAGTTTTAGCCACAGTAGTCGTTCCCACAAGATCCCAAATATTTTAAATTACACACCTATTTTTAGTTCAAGTAATATTTTTTTGGAGATTAAGTTTTAATCTTAATTGCTGGAAGCAGACTTGCTTTTTCTTGATCTCCTACTAGTGAACAATCACTCAAACCTGGAACTGAAGTTCTAATGTTGAAGACATTGGAAAGTTTCAAAATATCTGGCTATTTAAATTTTTTTGGTTCCTTAGTTTCTGTAACAATTCTTATTATTTAGGACTTGATGTTTCTCTTGTTGGTTACCATGATTATATCACAGTGATGTTTCGTCCCTTCTTGAACATCCTGCTAACAATAATATGTGTCCAATATTAGATCAGAATCAGGGTTGGCTTAAGTTAAAGTTATATAATGCTAATTCATTAGGACAAATAATTTCCCAGCTACACATAATCTCATATACCAATTAGACGTTTAACAATGCAAGTGTGCATATAATTTGTCAGATTTTAACATGCAAATTGTTTCTAATATTAGAGTAGTTTGGTAGATTTAATGACAGTACCTCTTTTGCCTCCCTTCTTGATTATGACTGTGATATTTGGGTTTTTGATTTTGTTTTTATTCATATTTGGTTCCTGTTATCCTAATAACAAAATTGATCTTCACGATAGTCTATGTGGAATATAATGAACTGATATGAAGTCGATGCAGCACAAGTTACCTTAAAGAGGAGATATTTTTACACTTTCGAACTACATCACTAGAGTTTATTATAGTTGTCAACAATGTTTTATCAATAGTTTTTTTGGAAACTTGAAGGTGCAAACTAAAGTTGAAGGTTATATAGTTTAGGACATGGTAAATAGATTTATTTTTATGCCATTTTAGACTATTGGGGAAAAGAGTCCGTGAATACATTGGACATGGGCTTTATGGTCAGATCATCCAGAACAGTATAAGTCGCCACATTCACGAATCCGGTGCTAACACTTCCTACATTTTCAATCATGGTAGCCGTACCCACAAGTTCCCACAAGTTACCATATATTTTAAATTACACCCCTATTTTTAATTTAAGTAATATTTTTTTATCAGAGATTAAGTTTAACATTAATTACTAGGAAGAAGGTTTGCTTTTCTTGATCTCTTACTAGCGAACAATCTTTGAAACTTGGAACTGAAGTACTAATGTTGAAGACATTTGAAAGTTTCAGAATGTCTGGCTATTTGATTTTTTGCGGTTCTTTAGTCTCTACAATAAGTCTTATTTTTTAGGAATTGACTATTTCTTTGGTTTCTTATCACAATCATATAAGTGTGTGGTGTATTTTTGCGTGTTATTACTTATACTGGCTATACGAGGGAAGTTTCTTTCAATTTTAATAAAGTAGGTTGTTTCTTAAGAAACTATGTCTTTCGATTTGTTAACATAAAAAGAAGAACTTTTTTATAAAATCTGCTTTTGAAGACGGGCAGCTATATATTTTTAAAAGAAGGCCGTTGGATGAAAGTTCCATGTAATAAATTTACCTTTTATATCTTTATAAGTCAAAATTCTACCATACTAACTTTTTGTAATTTTCTCTATTTAGAAGTGAGGAAACTTTTGAATATGTAAATAGTTTACCTAACATATCATAATTTATCTTTTTACATTTATAATTTAATTAAATTATAACAATAACAATGTAGGTATCAGCTGGGCTTTTTCAACCTAATAATGTAGGTCTAGCAACCTTTTTACTGGGATAGTAGAAGCGTAGGATGCATGTGTGTCCTACCTAATAATGCATTCCAGTACATATTAGGGAATGGAGGAATAAGCTCTAAAGATATGTATCCATTTTTGGATCAAAACAAATAATTTTGCTATGCTGAGGTAATACCTAAAACTGTTCTATTTTAAATTTGTTGATTAGTTTTTGCTACTAAAATTTGTTTGCTGATGGATTTTTCTTAACCAAATTTTTCATTGATAGCTAAACTTTGTTTGTTGGATTTAATTACCATTAAAAAATTGGTAATTTATTTTAGAAGACAAAAGTATTAGTTGATGGATTAATCACTCAACAGTTTTTTTTAATTAAATTCAGAAGTTGAGATTACTTAAATTTTGATTGATTGACTAAGGTTATGAGTAACCAAACATTTTTTTTGAAGAATTTTTTAGTATTTCGGTAGACTAGTAAGTGCATTCAATATTCAAAAGAGAATAGTTAAGTTTTTCAAATTATATTTATGTTCTCAAATAATAAATTATTTTAATATATATTATTAATTAACAATAAGAAGATAAATGCTCGTTGAACAAAAAGATAAATGTCCTTATCTTCTTCATAATTTCCATGAATTCCTTTATATACCATTAATAAGATATATAGAAGTAAATGAGAGCTATAGTAAACAAAACCTTAACATCTATAACTCAATTTAATTTATGTATGTTTTAAAACTTAATTATTTCCACAATTTATCACTTATTCTATCTATCACAAGCACAAGATGATTTACACAACAAGTGCAAATATATACATAAATAATGCATTCCACTTTAAAGAATTGCACAACAACATGGTTCATGATAATGTTCGTATGTTAGCACTCTATAGTAAAACTTCATATAGTGCATAAACATAGGTTCTGAAATGAACTATGTTACCAATGCTTCATTGATCCATTGTTGGTATGATGCTTGTTTGTGCAACTAAACACCTGTTATACTTAAGAACATTTTATGGTTTATTTGATGGATGATGATAAGGTGAAATTTTTCATGTTTTGTTTTAGTGTATACAATAGAAAATATTTCTGCAAGTCAAATGATTATTAACGAGCCTTGTTGTTGAAGTATTAGCTATAAAAGGAGTGTTAATATTTCATACAATTTGTATACCTATGTGATATTACTTTGGCCGGTGATTTTATTTGTTTTTGATTTTTTGCTACTTTGTACTGAGAATATTTGGTTGGAAATTTTGTGAGTTGAGTATCCTATTCGGCATTGCAGGGATTTTGTGAGTTGAGTGTATCTTTTAATGAATTTAGTATCTTTTATAATTAAATAGGGATTTGAAAATATATCTTTGCATATTATGTTGAGTCATTGGCTTATTTTTACTTGATAAAGAATATTTTTGTTTATCATGTACTATGTTATATCTGAAACATTATTTCGTAGTTGTGAATATATATGTTATCAATTCATTATGGGATTCAATTTCTGGCATCTTATCTATACTATAATATGAATACCCAATTCAATTTCGAGAGCACACGAGTCCCCTTGAATTTTGGCAACTCAACGGTCTCTAAATCTATATTTCCTTTCTTTTATTCTTCCTAAGCGTCACATTCTTCCTCTCATCTCCATAACTATAGGAACAAACAAAATAGCAAAATTTCTTTTTCCTGCTAATGACCTATCTTCTCTCATCTCCACTTCTAGACATCCGATCAAATCAAATAAAATTGAACGTCTAAACCCTAGGCTTTAGTTTACATCCTCAATTCCTTCCCTCTACATCAATCTCCACTCTCCACTCCTTTCCTTACTCTCTAACTCCTTGGTTGATTTCCTACGATCCAATTACTATTCGGCATTTGATTTCACGTGTACTAATCTCCTTAATCCACTAAATCGAAAGCATCCAACGACGACTTCGTGAATGAGGTATTTTATTATTTCTATTTTAGATTTTTCCAGCTCTTAGTCGAATTATTTGATAAAATTTTCCATATTATTTTTTTAGGTCGTTTTGTACTTTTGATTTTGAGAATTTCATGTATAATGATTTTGCGCATTTGCTGGATCCACAATCAATCAAGAACATCCTTAACGAATCTATGATATAGGTATTTTATTACTATTTTCGAATTTTCCAATTACGAATTATCTGATAAAAATTTGCTCTATTTTATTTCCATATTGTCAAATGCCGTGGATACGTGAAACTGAGTAATTTAAAACCGAAGGTTGGATTTGTGATTATCATTATTACATTATTTGATCAGTTTTATTTAGGAGGTTTTCAGGGAATCCAAAAGCAGCAAGATAGATCTGGTATAGAGTATAATTTTATGAAACATGTTGCCTCTTAACTTACTTAAACTAAGAAATCTCATATTTAATGTTCGTAAATATTTTAAGAAATGTCAATCATCTCTGCATTTAACAATTATGGTTTTATTCTAATAACCATTGTTTATCTATTTAGCTTGGTTGTCTCTGTCATTGCTAATAACTTACATAATCACTTTTTCATTTATCATAAATGCTACCTCTACAGGTTTTGAGACACAAAGCTTTGTTGAGACTGTTAGCGTTTGCTTTACTGCTGATCAAGCAATGGAAGTTTCCATTCATGGTTTGCTTTTAATCGAGCTATACTGCAACATTGTCAGAGGTCATTTAGTAAATTATATATGCTTTGTATCAATCTGCTTATCATGTTGTTTAAGGCAGGTATCTAAAATTAGTCTTGTCTTTACACATCTTTTATGCTCAAACATCTCATTATGAATATCGTGTACCTATCAAAGTTCAGTCAATGTCCATCTAAATAATGATACAAACCCAGGTGTATAACAAGAGTTCTCTCATTAAATTTTAGTACAATGTTTGTTATTCCCATGTATAAAAGGTTCATACTTAGTTTTCCTAATAATTTTCATTTGTGATCTAATAAGACACCATAAATATTTTGAAATTTCAATAGGTTAGTTATTGCATTTCTTAGTATTCATGATCATTTAAACTTAGGGTGCACGATTATATTTATCTCATAAAACTGATTAGATTTGTACAATTTCAATTACTTTGGAGATCATGGATGATGGGGAAATAAAAAATATTTCTTTGAATTAACCACAGTGAAATGAAACTTTTGGTGATTCACCCAATATTCTTTTTCATCCTGTCTGCAAATGTAATAATGACAATATATATCATGCTCTACAATTTCACTTTCCATGGGTGTTTAGTTGATTTGGGGTTACCACATAGTCCTGCTTTGATTCACTAATGCCAACATAAACAATTGGATACTAACTTTTAAAGCAATTCAATTAGACTCCAATAATTAGAAGCAATTTAACATTCTTGAATGAAAAAAGATAATGCATGTGAGTGGGTGGGTATTAGAAACACAGGTTAAATGTTCATTATAAATATTTAACTAGGGAAAAAATATGAATGTGTTTTTGATACAATAGTAAATCACACAACATTTGAATAAATGCATGTGATAGTCTGCATACAAATTTCTTCACCAATATCCATTTTATTACAACACTTTTGTTTCATATCCCTCTTATGTCATCATCTTAAATTCAAAATAACTATTTTATATCCTTTTCGTTTGATGCTTTTGCAGCAACACTAATTTACCCTTTTTTCCTAACAACTAATTCTTTGTTGCATGCAATAATATACAAATAATACGTTTGGATTATCCAGTGGTTAAAAAAGAGGCATGATTTTCTGGACAATTTTAATCCAATTTCTATTTTTATTTATTTATTTATAGTATTTGGGTTTTATTTTCTGTATTTTAGAATGAAAGTTTTTTATAAAACAAATTTGATGAAAGCCATAAATTTTATTTTAGTCATAATACACAATATAGCGTATATTAATAATATTTTGATTAATACTGTACCGTATGTTTGTGTAAGTAATTTTTAAGGATTTTAGCTATGGTTTTTAGAATAATTTAATATACTGTCTAAAATCCTATTGTTCACAATGTATTATTAATATTTATTAGATTAATAAACTATTAGATAATCACAACATAGCATTCTTTATCCTTAAAAATAAAGTATTGGTTAATAGGATTTAATAGCCAAATCGACATTATTAATTAGACCCCTAAAAAAAAGCTCTTTCCCATAACTTTATCTGAATTGCTCTCATTATTCTTACACCACCAGTAGTCATTCGTCAATACTTCATTAACCATGCATTTGGTCCTTTACCCCTTGCTCGATATGTGTGTTTGCACCAAAATTGGTCACAACACTCTTCGGAAGTCGTTGAAGAGATAATAACGAAGAATGTAAATTCAAAACAGATATTATCCAACAAAAACTCCAATCAGCAGTAAGGTAAATGCATAGACAAGCGATTTATAGTGGTTCGGCGTGTTGCCTACGTCCACTGTGAAGTTTTTCGATGTTTTATTGATTCTCTTTCAATGATTACAAGTTGTTACAGCGATCAACAACAAGTTACAACTGGAAATTCAAAATCAACAGCAAAATTATGATGTAGGACGATGGAGATCTCAATCCGGCAGAGTCTCGGCGCTTCAGAGTCAAAAAGCCCCCTTTTCTGTTGGCTCTGGGGCTCTATTTATAGGCGTAGGATGCTGATGTTTCGCTGAAAACTCGGAAGACCACTTCTGGCACGTGAGGGGGCCCACGCGCCCGGCCTTAGGAAATTTGGGCCCACTTTGGCATCGATTCGAACTCCATTCGAATCGATCATAAAATCATCCAATCCAGGTGAAATTTGGTGTGGACATTCTTCAACATGTATGCAAGCTTCTGTGAAAATTTCGTAGCATTTGGATCAGTAGATTGAGAGATATGATGGGTTCGAGATGACGTTCTTCGAGTGGCTGTTTGGTTCGAAACCATCCCTTAGAATCGATGGTTTCGAACCGATGGTGGCACGCGCCTTCGTGGTGACGTGGAGCGCAAACTTCGAACCGATCCGGTCTTCACTCCGAGTTGACCGCTTCGACTCCATGTACTTCGGCGCATTCGGACCGATGGATGACACGTCATCGTGGCTGGTTGACCCAGTGGATTCGAAAGAAGCTTCAATGATGGATTCGAACGAAGCTTCACGGATGGGTTTGAACAAGGCTTTAATAATGGGTTCGAACAACTGATGCTTGGTGGATTCGAACTCGCGTTCCTCTGATGGATACTAGCTTTGCGACTTCTCCATGGATACGAGGTCCATCGACACGAACCCGATGGATTCGAAGGTGATGGAGTCGAACCCGAGGCGCTCCGATGGGTTCGAGGTCCATCGATTCGAAAGTGATCGGGTCGAATGGTGTTTGATGATGGATTCGAAGACACTTACCATGATGGGTTCGAAACCAGCGTTTTTCCCTTCAAGTTGAATCGATCATAACTTGAGCGTATGAACTCGGATTGACTCGAAATTTGAGATGACGAATTCTACGATCTTCCTTGTCATGTCCTATCAATTGTAGCTCAATCCGGGCTTGGACAAAATTCAGTGATATCCATAGCGAAACGAAGTATGACCAATCTCTGAGATGAACTGTTCTCCGTTTTCGATCGATCCTTTGGTATCGCGGCGTTGCTAAAAAGCGGGATAACATTTTTCCCCCCAAAGTACGTCTTGTGGGAACATGACATGCTTTGAATAGCTGCAATTTATCGCTGAACAATCATTGCTCTCTTTTTTGTTGAGACTCGTACTCTGTATTGTTGTAACCTTGCATTGATAAGATTGATTGTTGTATAATAGTGCTTTAGCCGTTGGCTGTTGCATTTGTAACAAGATGAGTATTCGATCCCTGTAAATGTTTAAAATCGAATGTTAGTTCGACATGTATGCACATATGTTAGTTTGACCCTTGTTAACGTCGTGCGTCTACGAGTCGTTGTCGGTTTTGTTTGCTATTGAACTTCGTATCGATTCTCTCCTGAACCGATTCGGAAATTTGAGTTGAGGCAACGCTTGATGGTTGTTTTGAAAAGTCCCTTCGTATCGATCCTCTCCTGAACCGATATAGAAGGTTGAAAGAATTGAATTTGTAATGCGCGAATGTAATATTTCGAACCGATGTGTTGGAGCATTGATGGATTCGAAATCTACATTCGTATGGATGGAGTATGCTTATGTTATAATGGGTATGAATCTGACATTCGAACCGATGGCTTGGACGAGTATGAAACGTTCATTCGTACCGATGAGAAAGAATGGATACGAAATAGTAGTTCGCATCGATAGAAAATGATTGATACGAAACAGTCGTTCGTATCGATAGGTCGTGATGGAATCGTGGGTTTGCTGATGTGAACAGGGTTTTCGAATCAATGTGCCCACTGTTTGTTTCGCATCGATGCGACTCGATGTTTTGCCGTGTGCTTCGTATCGATGAAATATGAGGTTAGCTTCAAACCCACAAGGCATCAGGTTAATGGTCTCGAATGGAGATTTCGAACCGATCCACGCTTTGACTGGTTGCGACCGATCAAGTTTACCGGAAGGGGAATCGTCTCGGTTGCTCTCAAGGCTTCATATAAATAGCAGTGGGTTTCACTTTTTTTCTTTCACTTTTTACATTTTTACTCTTGCCTTGCGTTTACTGCATTCTGCATCGTCTCGAAGCTCCATAGAAGAAGGCACTGTGCTACGTATTCGAACCATTCAAGATCCGAGTCTTTAATTCCTCGAAGCCATCACTTAAACTAGGTAATTAGCCTCGAATCCAAATGCCAAAACTGTTTCGAACCCGCCTCTTCTTCATCGATTGGCCACTCTGGTGATTGGTAAAACCAGATCTGGTCTGGGGAGCTTGGAAACCATCTGGGGACTCGTGTTCGAATCGATGATGGCGGCATCATTTTTTCTTGGATTTCGTATCGATCCCTGGGATGACCTTATGGGGGTGACGAAGTTCGCACCGATTGACCATCTTTGATGGGTCCATTCGAATCGATGGATTCGATTCCATCAGCTATCGGTTCGAAGTTCTCAACTTTGCATCGATACGGGGGGTATCGGTTCGAACGTGGTTGATGTTAAGTTGAGGGTTTCCTTATCGGTTCGAACCAGTTAAGCAAGGATCGATTCGAAGTCATCCTTCATTGATCGATTCGAACTTGACACCTAATCATCGATTCGAAGCGTGCCTTTCTGCATTGATTCGAAGTGCGCCTTTCTGCATCGATTCGAAGTGACGTTAGCGTGGATTCGAATGAGTTCCTTGTGATCGGTTCGAACCCTTTATGATGGATATCAAAGTTTGACATTTTTTGAGCAAAATTCCGACGAGCTTCATCCTTGCATATTTGGACTTGACAATCACACTGCATACTTGACCACCTTTCGAAGCTCGTCGATGGAACCATAACAACTCCTATCCAAATCAAATTCCATCATACAAACGGTTTAGTGATGACGGTCAGCGATGACGGTCATTATAACTGGACTTCATAGCTTTGTCGTTTGCATATTTCCTTTAACACTGTGACACTTATTCAAGTAATGCATGGCACTGCACAACATACATTCACATACTTTACACTGGGGGAACGCACGGGTCCTTTGTCGTCTAACGATGGTTTCTCGTAAGTTAGCTAGTCATGGAACCTCCGAGTTCGCAGCAGCGGAAGATTCAAAGTACAGCCATTCCAAGACTAGAGGTTCCGGATATTGAACCTGAGATCATCGGTCCAGCCCCGGACGAATTCCCCAATGCGTCGTTTATTGCCAATCCGTCGGATTCCGTTCAATCCAATATTTCTGAAGATATGTTGGGGAGAATATGCTTGAGGCACGGCCTGTCACTGGATGACGTGTTATTGCCGGGGCCGAATGATAGACCACACATCCCGCCGGAGGGATATACATCATTCAATCGTCACGCGTGCGCGGCTGGGACGCTTCCTCCATTCAACGAGTATATAAGGAAAGTGTTGTCTTTTTTGAGGATCGCTCCATCTCAACTACACCCAAACGGATATGCTTCCGTGAACAGTTTATTCATCGTTTTCATGGAGTACCTTCATAGACCACAGTTCTCGACCGAGATCAGATATCTATTTAATTTCAAAACTCGAGGTGATTACCCTTCCTTCACATTTCTGGAAGCAGTGAGGAATTGCCAAGTGTCACTGGGTCCTAGACCAGATTGAGTTACTACAGGACGGAATGGTTCTACGTCAGATGTCCTCCGGGGTTTGCGCGGCGATGGTTATTCAGACGTGAGTGTAGCTGAGTTATCAAGTAATTATTAAGGCAATTGCAGTCAAAGTGAAACTTATGTTTTTTCTTTTTACAGCAACGATCCAGCGACCCGAGGGTGAACATTTTAAGGAGATGGTGCGAGTACTTCGAGAAGTCTCGAGTGAAGATAGGGATATCGAGTCGCTTTTGACCGATAGGAATCTCCGGACTTAGGGGTTGATTGAACGAGGGCAGAGCATAAAGTTTGACGGGGCATTAAGGACCGTCTCGAAGAAGCGAGTCAAGCACAAGAAGCCCAAAGTTATTATAGCCGAGGAGGCTGATTTTGAAAGAACCCATACCGATGATGAGCCGCCGACCGAGCCTACGGATGTAGTTCAGGATGTCGCGGAGCAGAGAAAAGGCAAGGCAGCCGTCGTCATGTTAACTAAGAAGGGGAGATGGGAATCGGTTGTCACGGCCCGATCCTCTCCCGGAGTTAGAATTTCGGAGATGTCTCCTCCGAGAACTGAAAGTCTTTACGAAGGGCTCGCCAATATTCCAATTCCGGACTACGTGACCCTACAGCATGATGCCGGATTGGAAGAACTTTCAGAAACTTTAGTTTTGAGCGAGTCTCTTCCTACTGGTGTGGCAGACACATTCGGTTGGTCGGGGGGTTGCATATTCATACATATTTCACAACACTTCATAACCTTTGACTATAAACTACACGTATCGAAGGGTGATTAATCCTGCTTTATTTTACTCTGCAGATACTATGTCTAGGCGATGTTCAATGTTAGGGAGTCTCCGACATGCCCGCAATTCTTCATATTATGATTCGCGCAGACGAGAAGGGGACAGAGACTACGACCAGGGATGCTCTGGGTATTCCGGTCAAGAAAGATATGATAAAGATAGAGGCTATAAGCGTCGGTCTCGATCGCGTACTCCTCCTCCTTCCAGGGATCCCATACAACCTCCTATTCATGTCTCTCGTCCCTCTGAATCTTCACACCACATGTCGGCCTCTCAATCTTCTAGGCATGAATCCCGCCATTCTAGGGGGAAACTATTACTGGTGCCGTTACAGAACAGCCCTCCGTGGAAATTTCAGGGGAAGGAGCAATCAGGCTTGCTCAGCTAAAGAAAGATTTTCCAAACATCTGCTTCGACAACTATATCTTTCCTCCACACTTAAAGAAGACCCCGGAGGAAGCTGAGCAGCTGGTACATGACTACGTACACGATTTTCATGCTCAGTATAAAGCGGGTCGAAAGCAGCTGACAAAGCGTCGGCATTGACCTTTGAGCGTGGGGCCACCATCGAGAGATTGCAGGCCGAGCTTGCTCAAAAGAGCCGTATTATCGAGGTGCTAAACACTGAGACTGAATCTTCTCGGAAATCTGAAATGGAGGCTATCAAAAAAGCCGACGAAGCCCAAGCAACGATGGAGAGGATGAAACGTGAGCATTACACCACGGTAGAGGATACGGGCCATCGAAACACTATGGTTACTGCCGAGAGGGACGCAACCCTGAAGGAGCTAAACGAGCTTAAGTCCAAATTTGCTGAAATAGCCAAGGATAGGGATGACGCGAACATCGCAGCCCAGGAGGCATGTGAGCAAGCCGTGGTGCTTCGGACTGAGCGGGATGCGATAGCAGCCAAGGTCCAGGTGGTCGAGACGGAGGTTGAGGAGAAAGTTCAACAAGCGGAGGCCAGGCTGGAGGCCGATATTGAGGATTTTCTCATCACTTACATTGCCAACGTGTTGAGATACAGAAGTTTGGCCTGGCTCCAAGATTACCCGGTACACCTCCGCAACGCTTGGGGTCGATTGGTTGAGGAAGAAGAAGAAGCGCATCCGGGTGAATCGGTCGACCGATTCGAACTCGAAAACCGGTTGCTGACAGATGATGAGAAGAAGATCCTCCATGACGCTATTGTTGTTCATGAGAAGGAGATGATTGGTGGCCGATCTTTGGAGGTTGGAGAGGGATCAGCTGTTGAGCATCACGCCACTGTTATTGAAATCACCGCTCCACCTTCGTTAGAGTCTGTATCTGTGTTTGGTTCACAATCTGTTCCTGCTTACGACCCAGAACAGCCGCGGTTATCTCCCATTCGGGAGCACGTCTCTGAGGCCGTCCAACCGTCAACGAGTCAAACTGAGGAAGGTACTTTGAACATATCTCAAGTATGTTTCTATTAAAGTGTTTCTTTTGAAGCGGTTACTAATAACTTCTTCTTATCTTTGCTTAGTGACCGATACTACTCCAGCATCTTTGGCTCAGGATTCTATTCAAGGGCAAAAGGCCATCACCACAGAGACGACTGTCGTGATGATGGCAGTGTCTACTAAGATGGCGCCGGGGAGATCCTTATCACTCGACGAACAAATGGTGAGTGAGCTGCTTGGCCAACAGGGTTACCCTTTTACAGACTTTCCATTTATCATCAATGATCTTCCGCCGACCTCTATTTTTATAACGCAGGCCACAACTGCCCCTAGCCAGGCCCAATCAGCTCGAGACGAGGAAATCTTGGCCGAGATCAATGCTGAAATAGAAGCTGCGGGGCGTGAGGGCAGTGCTAGAGTTAGGACTACGATGCACAGTCCAGCATCTCTAAATGTGATATTGCCAAGTGGCTCTGTGGTTGGTACATGGGTATCCGCCCCTTCTTCTGTTGCAGGTCCGGTCCCTTCAACTCCTCCGACGGGGAGCCTTCATTTAAGTTCAAGTTCTGAGGAGGACGTGGACATTATGCCCCCGGCCGAAGAGCAGCCTCCAGAGAGGAGGCCATACAAACGAAGGATTTATGTTCCTAGTGATTCTAATGACGAACCGCTGATAAGGAAGCCAAAAAAGAAGAAATAGATCGGCCTCCCAAACAGATTTTTTGGCAGATAGGAACTTGTTTTCGTTTTTTGTTAGTAGGCCGTGTATAGATGCAGGTTTGGTCCCTACTAGTAGGGATTGTTTTTTTGGAAGAACTTTTTTGCATGTAAGTTCTTGTCTCTAGTTAGTTGAAATAAAATTTAGTTTCTTTGTTTCAATTCTCATTTCATTTGCGCTTAAGTATTTGCAGTGTTTATCTTTTAGTCCCGTGTACTCGTGACGTTTTTTACCGTCAAGTAGAGTTCGTTTTATTAAGTCTGAAAATCTTGGTCATATGTTGTTATCGACGAATAAGTTGAACTTCAGACATTGTATCACTTTGGCTAGTGACTAACACTTAGCTTTTTTTCCCCCCAGTTTCGAGGAACAACATTTGTATTTCGGTGGTTGATCGCATTCATTGCAAATCTTCCGCACATATCCACGTTCTGGGGACTTGGGATAATTTGAGATCGATAATCTGGTTCGCACTCCGTGAATTTGAGAGTTATTGATATCTGTAAAACGGTTCACATTCCGGGAACCTGGAATTGATGTTTGTACTTCGCTTCACGCTCTGGGAACTCGGAGTTGGTATTGATACTTCGGTTCGCACTCCGGGAACTTTGACGTAGTATTTGTGCTCCAATCCATACTCTGGGAATTTGGAGTTAGCATGTATGTTTGGGTTCGCACTCCGGGAACCTGCAATTGATGTTTGTACTCCGACTCATGCTTCGGGAGTCTGGAGTTAGCCGCTGGATGGTCAGTCACATCTATTTGTTCTTTTTAGGAGTCCGTTCACACTCTGGGAACGATAGATTTGACGTTTATACTCTAGTTCACACTCTGGGAAGTTGGAGTACATTCGCGCTCTAGGAACAAGTTATTGAATGTTTATACTCCAATTCACACTCTGGGAAGTTGGAGTTCGTTCGCACTTCGGGCACGAATTGTTGAATGTTTATACTCCAATTCACACTCTGGGAAGTTGGAATCCGTTCGCACTCCAGGAACGAATTGTTGAATGTTTATACTCCAATTCACGCTCTGGGAAGTTGGAGTCCGTTCATGCTCTGGGAACTAGTTGTTGAATGTTTATACTCCAATTCACGTTTTGGGAAGTTGAAGTCCGTTCACGCTCTGGGAACGAGTTGTTGAATGTTTATACTCCAATTCACGCTCTGGGAAGTTGGAGTCCGTTCGCGCTCTGGGAACGAGTTATTGAATGTTTATACTCCAATTCTCGCTCTGTGAAGTTGGAGTCCGTTCATGCTCTGGGAACGAGTTGTTGAATGTTTATACTCCAATTCACGCTCTGGGAAGTTGGAGTCCATTCGCGCTCTGGGAATGAGTTATTGAATGTTTATACTCCAATTCACACTCTGGGAAGTTGGAGTCCGTTCACGCTCTGGGAACGAGTTGTTGAATGCTTATACTCCAATTCACACTCTGGGAAGTTGGATTCCGTTCGCACTCCAGGAACGAATTGTTGAATGTTTATACTCCAATTCACACTCTGGGAAGTTGGAGTCCGTTCGCGCTCTGGGAACGAGTTACTGGTAGGACTATCGTGTGTTGGTCCAATTCAAACTTTGATGTGTTGGCTTGCCCCCGAGATGGGGTTTCACCTAGTGAGTGGCCGGTCGTATCACAGTCACTCACTATTTGAATAAATTCCATTGTTTGATGGAACTTAGCTCTTCGTGTGTCGTGATTGTTGAATGTCGTATTCGGTGTACCACAGCTCTAGCTTGAAGAGATAGTATTTTATTGCTGAAATAAGAAAATATGGCAAAGTCAGCGCCTTATTACAAATTCAAATTTTAGAATGCAAAGGAAACTGGAAAGTATTCATAAATTGAATGAGCCTGTCATGTGTGACAGTGACGAGGATCTTCGTCGTTTCAGGCCCCTGAGTAAGTAGGCCCGCCACTGATGGCGTTTATCACCAATCTTCCACGGGGACAAGTCAAGTCCTCCTGTCTCGGTCGATTGGGTCCATTGTTTGGATTTGATGGGCCCGCTTCTCTGGGCCGCGGTGTCCGCACAAACTGTTCCAGCTTCCTTTCTCTGATCAGTTTTTCAACGAGATCCTGTAAGTGACGACTATCGTTCGTATTGTGCCCGTAGCTTTCATGGAACCTGCAAAACTTTCCCGTTTGGATTTGTCTCTCTGACGAAGGTCTTGGTGCAGGTTTTTGATATTGAATTGTGTCACAGGTTTGTAAGTACAAGTCCTCTAGTCATGTATTCAGAGGAGTGTAACTGTCAAACATTGGATTCTTGCGCTGCGGGCCACGGTTTTTATCTTGTTTTTTAGTTTGATTCACGCTCTTTCTTCGCCGAGCTTGTTTATTTTTAATGTTCAACTGAACTTTTCCGGAGCTCTCACCAGACTGTTTGATTGAAACATTGCTTTGTATCCCTTCCGCATTTGGTCCTGTGTCAGTTTGCTTCCTAGACTGTTTCGCTTCTTCCCGTCTCAGGAATTGAGCTGCTTTGGCATGGAAACGGTCCAAGGATGCAGGTGGTTTCCCAGCTAGCCAGTTGCCAAATTCAGAATCGGGGTCGATCCCCTTAGTCAATGCCATAAGGATGGAGTTATCGTTTGGGTTGCTAATCGCCGCGCATGCAGTATGGAATCTCTCTAAGTAGCGTCTGAGCGTTTCCCCAGGAGCTTGAGTGACGCTAGACAGAGTGTTGACATCTTTGGGCCTTGCGACGTGCATGCGGAATTGCTCAGTGAATTTTGTGGCTAACTGGTCGAATGAAGAGATGGATCGAGGTGGTAGTCGGGTGAACCACATGGTAGCGATGCCCCCTAAGGATATGGGGAAACTACGACATTTCACTGCATCGTCAGCCCTGGCAGCAGTCATCGACCATTCATATTTTAGAATATGTTGGTTGGGGTCAGAGTTTCCCTTGTACATGGGTAGAGTTGGCATTCGGAACCGCCGTGGGGGTTCAGCAGTAAGGATATCGTCCGTAAAAGGAGTGTGGCTTCGGGAGACTCCCCAATCGTCATTTGTGAATCCCTGGCTCTCACGGATCATCTGACGTATCATAGTTGAAAGATCCGGCATTTGCGCCGGAGTATGATCACGTTCCATACTTTGGTTTTGAACCGGATATCGTCGACGGTCCAAGTCTTGCCTTCTTGGCTCATAGTCCTCTGGGACGTATGGTTCAGGAGTACGTCCGCTATGACGACGGTCCTGGTGCGGCTGATCTTGGACGTCGACCCCTGGTTCAGCCGCAACGTTAGTGGTGCGGTATTCTGCGGTGTGGTGAGGAGCGGCACCTCCTCGGAAGGAGGGTCCGGTTTGGAAACTGACTGATGGACCAACCCTCAGTTGTCCAACGGTTAGTGTCGGTTGATTTCCAATGGGTGGCATACGACTCCCATATAGCCAGGGTCGTGGAGGCCGATTATGATAATCAAAAGATGAAGAACTTTCACTAGAGGAGTGAGAAGCATGATCTCTCGTGGATCTCTTTCGTTTCTGGCGATCCAGCTTGTTGATTAGCTCAACGTTAGCGCGTAGCTGTTCTTCTAGTTGCTGCTGACTCTGGGTCAGCTCTTGGAGTAGCAACTGCAACTCTCGTCGAGTAACCGGACCGGACGGTTCAGAGTGCCCAGTAGCATCCTGATTAGATGGAGGTGGGGGCACAGGATTCTGTCTATCCTGTTCTTCTTGATTGACAGCGTTTGAGGTGGTTCTTGTGCTAACCATCTTGAGAGTTGAATTCCTTTCCTAAACATTATGCAAATCTGAATAGAAGGGAAGGAAGTTGGATTTGATGATCTGGATCTTCCTCTTAGATTTATTGAATCCGGTATCGATGACAGATCCAACGAGCAGGAGAAAATCTAGGTTTTCTCAGTAAAAGCACCAAAGTGTTTGCACCAAAGTTGGTCACAACACTCTTCGGAAGTCGTTGAAGAGATAATAACGAAGAATGTAAATTCAAAACAGATATTATCTAACAAAAACTCCAATCAGCAGTAAGGTAAATGCGTAGACAAGCGATTTATAGTGGTTCGGCGTGTTGCCTACGTCCACTGTGAAGTTTTTCAATGTTTTATTGATTCTCTTTCAATGATTACAAGTTGTTACAGCGATCAACAGCAAGTTACAACTGGAAATTCGAAATCAACAGCAAAATTATGATGTAGGATGATGGAGATCTCAATCCGGCAGAGTCTCGGCGCTTCAAGGTCGAAAAGCCCCCTTTTCTGTTAGCTCTGGGGCTCTATTTATAGGCGTAGGATGCTGATGTTTCGCTAAAAACTCGGGAGACCACTTCTGGCACGTGAGGAGGCCCACGCGCCCAGCCTTAGGAAATTTGGGCCCACTTTGGCATCGATTCGAAATCCATTCGAATCGATCATAAAATCATCCAATCGAGGTGAAATTTGGTGTGGACATTCTTCAACATGTATGTAAGCTTCTGTGAAAATTTTGTAGCATTTGGATCAGTAGATTGAGAGATATGATGGGTTCGAGATGACATTCTTCGAGTGGCTGTTTGGTTCGAAACCATCCCTTCAAATCAATGGTTTCGAACCGATGGTGGCACGCGCCTTCGTGGTGACGTGGAGCGCAAACTTCGAACCGATCCGGTCTTCACTCCGAGTTGACCGCTTCGACTCCATGTACTTCGACGCATTCGGACCGATGGATGACACGTCATCGTGGCTAGTTGACCCAGTGGATTCGAATGAAGCTTCAATGATGGATTCGAATGAAGCTTCACGGATGGGTTCGAACAAGGCTTTAATAATGGGTTCGAACAACTGATGCATGGTGGACTCGAACTCACGTTCCTCTAATGGATACTAGCTTTGCGACTTCTCCATGGATACGAGGTCCATCGACACGAACCCGATGGATTCGAAGGTGATGGAGTCTAACCCGAGGCGCTCCGATGGGTTCGAGGTCCATCGATTCGAAAGTGATCGGTTCGGATGGTGTTTGATGATGGATTCGAAGACACTTACCATGATGGGTTCGAAACCAGCTGTTTGCGCCAAAATTGGTCACAAACCCCAATGATTGTGAAAGCACCAGTGTATGAATATAAATCAGCAATATTCAAACACAAATCAAAGATCTAAGCAGCAAAACAGGAATTATAAACAAGAACACACGATTTATAGTGGTTCGGCTATCTCCGGCCTACGTCCACTTCAAAGGTTTTCCTTTTTATTGATTATCCTTGCTGATTACAGTCAATTACAGCGATTATAGTGAAGTAAATCGTTTACAACAGTGATGGTTGCAAGTAGAATCAAATCCGGCAGAGTCTGGACGTTCAATGGCGGAAGCTCCGAAAGACCCTTTTTCTGTTGGCTCTGGGGCTCTATTTATAGGCGTTGGAGGCCCAGATCTCGCTCAAACTTCGGGAGACTTCTTCTGGCACGTGAGTGGGCCCATGCGACCGACCCCACCAAGTTTCGTCTCGATCTGACATCGATTCGAAGTGATTTCGAACCCATCAAGAAATGGTCCAATCGAGCTGAAACTTGGCAGGAGCAATCTTTGTCCTGTATGTAAGCTACTGTGAAAATTTCGTTGCATTCGGATCAGTAGATTGGAAGATATGATGGATTCAAAATGGGGTTTATTGCATGGCTGTTTGGTTCGAAACCATGCTTTCGAACCGATGGTTTCGAATCCATGGTGGCACGTGTCTTCGTGTCGACGTGGAGCGCACACTTCGCTTCGATCCGGGTTTCGCTCCGAGTTGAATGCTTCGAATCCATATATCTCGGCGCATTCGAACCGATGGAAGACACGTCATCATGGTTGGTTGACCCAGTGGGTTCGAACTGGACTTCGTGATGGGTTCGAACTGGACTTCGTGATGGGTTCGAACTGGACCTCTGTGATGGGTTCGAACTGGACTTCGTGATGGGTTCGAACTGGACCTCGTGATGGGTTCGAACTGGACCTCGTGATGGGTTCGAACTGGACCTCGTGATGGGTTCGAACTGGACCTCGTGATGGGTTCGAACTGGACCTCGTGATGGGTTCGAACTGGACTTCGTGATGGGTTCGAACTGGACCTCTGTGATGGGTTCGAACTGGACTTCGTGATGGGTTCGAACTGGACATCTGTGATGGGTTCGAACTGGACTTCGTGATGGGTTCGAACTGGACCTCGTGATGGGTTCGAACTGGACTTCGTGATGGGTTCGAACTGGACTTCGTGATGGGTTCGAACTGGACCTCTGTGATGGGTTCGAACTGGACTTCGTGGTGGGTTCGAACTGGACCTCTGTGATGGGTTCGAACTGGACTTCGTGATGGGTTCTAACTGAGCAATGTCCATCCCTCTTAAGTCGAATCCATCATAACTTGAGCATACGAACTCAGATTGACTTGAAATTTGAAACGTTGGCTTCTATAGCTTTGCTCATCATGTCTTGTCAATTGTGGCCCGTTCCGGACTCGGACAAAATTCATCGATATCCATGGTTATCCTGCAATGCATGGTCAATATTCATGAATAGTAATCATTGATTTTTAGTAAATTTTGGGTATCTCAACTTTGCCAAAAGTTGGGATAACACCAGCGTTTTTCCCTTCAAGTTGAATCGATCATAACTTGAGCGTATGAACTCGGATTGACTCGAAATTTGAGATGACGAATTCTATGATCTTTCTTGTGATGTCCTATCAATTGTAGCTCAATCCGGGCTCGGACAAAATTCAGTGATATCCATAGAGAAACGAAGTATGACCAATCTCTGAGACGAACTATTCTCTGTTTTCGATCGATCCTTTGGTATCGTAGCTTTTCCAAAAAGCGGGATAACAATGTGAACTTGCCTCTGTATTGTTCATCCTTTTACCCTGATGTTAAGTCCCCATCAAATGCCGTTCACCTGGGTAATGATTTGAATTTATAAATTTTGTTTAGATCTGTATCTTGAATGAGATTTATCTATTATTGGATTGCAATTTTTTTCTTGATAAATTTACCTCTTCTTATAATTACGATTTAGGTTGAAGCAGAAAAAATTAGTTAAAATAAAAAAAATTAGAATTAAGCTTAATAAACTTACACCTATGTTGAATCTATACTAAGATTAGAAATGAAATGTTTTTCCACTCTTTTCATTCGATATAGCAGAGAATTGCTACGGTTTATTTTATGCTGCGATTTCTTTTTATTTATTGTATTTACCTTAATGTTTATTTTTTAGACTTTAAAGTTTGCGTTAGATGTATTGCTACCATGGTCTCTTACAGTCTATGTCTATATGTTTTCATGTTTGTCAAGGTTAAATATGATTCCTCAAACTATGTCTCAATTAAAGCAGTAAATTGTCGTTCACATGTTTACATTTTGTTCTTTTAGTTCTAGAAAGTTGATATTGTTTTTCTTAGTCTACATTTTAGAAAAACTTATTTGGTTTAGCAAAATACATACAAGTGAGACGTTTGAAAGATTAACCTAAAAGTACTACAATTTTCATAGAGGTTGAATGGTTTATACTTCTTTTTCATTATTCATGTGAAGTGCGTGCTTCAGCCAAATGTGTAAATAGTATCATATTCAAGATTATCTATGCGTGGTTGGTAAGATTTGTCATAATTTAGAATGTTGATTTGTTGAGAAATAAATATTACATAAACATAAAAATTAATCTATTTGTTTCTAGACCAAAAAGAAAAATCAAATACCGATTTTCCCTTATAATTTCAGAAAAACAGAATATATATTATAACAGGTAGACCGATACACCTTCAGCCTTAAAATCTATTTGTTTCCAATTTTAATCATTTGACTATCGTTGATTCAACCTCATTCTTTACGTTTTATTACATATTTTTTGTACAGTTGAATAAGAGTTATCACCCATTTGGTTCACCAATTTCTTTTACAAATGAGTATTTGTTATTCCTATTTAAGAAACAAAGAGTAATCTCATAGGTGTTAAGTTCTAAATAAGAATGAGAGATTTGAAAATGTTATTTGATGCCAGCATAATCCTTGATAAAGCTTCAATGGGGGTATTTCAAAGTTAATCACCTGAAGTTACAATGATTTCTTACTGTAACGGTAGATCACCGTTTGCATCGCTCTTTTTTCTCTCACCGCATCACTCTTCTTTTCCATTTGCATCAATCAGTGAATCCTGAGGTTTAAAGTAAATGGGTTATATTAATACCTTCCAACAAAATATTCGTATATATTTTAATGCCTTCCAAATAAAATTGTTCAAAATTCAATATATCTAACGATTAATTTTGTTCCGCCTCTTTGAAAAACCCCTCATAAGAAAATATGAAATCCCTTTAACAATGCCCATTTAAATATATGCCTATTTATTATGGCCATCTGCTAAGTTGTAACGTCCAAAATTGTTGACATCACCATGACATCTTTTAGGTAATTAACAAAATTAGTTGTCTATTAGCTTGAAATTTAGAACAAAGTTTGTCATGGTTGTAAAGTTGGCATCTTAAATATCTACGGTTGCATGGATAAATCACGTCATTAGAAATTAGCCATATCTGGGTTAAAATCAAGTTCAACAACAAAAAAGCTATGTGATTTGTACTAAATAACTTATTGTTTATGAGAGACAGCTAATAGTTGATCAATGCTATTGTTTGTGCTCAGGTGTTTCCTAACAGAACTGCAAATGTTTTATTTGTGCTCAATAACTTATTGTTTATAAGGGCCAGCTAATAGCTGATCAATGCTAATATTTGTGCTCGGGTGTTTCCTAACAGAACTGTAAATGTTTTGTTCAGAAATATAAATTTGCAGCTCTATTTTATTTTGAAGTAAAATATTTTCAATGTCAAAAGTTCTTATGCAAGCTAATAGCAGTTCAGTTTATAGTCTGGCTTTACTCAGTTCCTATGTTTTTAGACTGGAAACATTTATTCAGTTCAATTGATAGTTCTGTATTGCAAACTTTAAAATCTTAAAATAGTTACAGTTTCAAAAGTTAACCTAAATAGAACTATCATAAAGGAATATTTTAAAGTAAAACATTTGTGCTCGGATGTTTTTGAAAACTGAAGATACAATTTTACAAAGAAGATATCAAAAATTATAAAGTTACACCACCTGCATCCTATGTAAAATGCATATACTTTTATGAAACATGAAGGTATGTTCTTGGAGTGCACTATAAATAACAGATGTCGGCCAGGTGGTGTTGCTGTACCATGCCCGAATTACTTAAAGTAAACATCCAGTAGCCTTCAGTATCCTATTTCTGTCTCTAACTTCTTTTTTGACATTCATATTGCTATCTACTTGTATACAAATTTGAAGTGAACATAAAACAGTTTCAGATATCTATACAATCAAATGATTGATTATCACAATAATCTTATGAAAATCATCAGTTTGTTACATCTGTCACTATAACATAATTTATAGTGCAAATTTATAATTAGAAGTAGATATAATTTAAAATAATGTGAACAAAATGAGTAGATTTGCACTCATTCAAATAGAAATATTTCTATAACGAGTTGTAGATTGAATACACTATGTACTTTTTTCATGTTGTTTTATGACTTAATTATAACAAGAATTTTGTTATTTGCCTGTCTTTCAAAATTAAAATCTCATATTTATTTATCATACATGTTAAAATTTTAGAACTATGTAACAAGATAGGGCTATATGTTATGCACGTGCTCTTTGTGAAAAGAACAATACTAATCCTCCATATATTAACTAATTAACATCTATTTCAAAAGTTTTATTATATTAGTTTATTAAGTCAATTTTACACTCATTTACTCTACGTACTGACAAAATCTCAGTAAAATTCTTTCATTTTCCTAAGTTTTTTCTTGAATATTTTGCTTATTCTCTGGCATTTGTGCTATATTCTTCTATTCTAATTATTGTACTTTATGATTCCGCCACTTAAATTTCCACCTCTAATGAAAATTCAATACTATGGAAGATCAAGGGTTTAAGCTGTAGCCTACTAGATCAGATTAAGTTTAATAAAATAAATGTTATCCCGCTTTTTGGCAAAGCCGTGATACCAAAAGATTGGTCAAAAACAAAGGACAGTTCGTCCCAGAGATTGGTTGCACTTCTCTTCGCTATGGATATCGATGAATTTTGTCTGAGTCCGGATCGGGCCACAATTGATAGGGTATGACGAGAAAGATCATAGATGTCCGCATCTCAAATTTCAAGTCAACCCGAGGTCGTATGCTCAAGTTATGATGGACTCAAGTTGAGAGAGATGGACCTTGCTCCGTTCGAATCCATCACCCCTTCATTAGTTCGAACCCATCTAGTTCGAACCCATCTAGTTCGAACCCATATAGTTCGAACCCATCTAGTTCGAATCCATAAGCAGGAACGTCGTTCGAATCCATCAGCTGGTGCTTGCCTCGCATCCATTCACTTCGACTCCATTTACTTCGAATCCGTCCCATGACCTTCACTTCGACTCCATCGAACAAGCCCTCAACAGCCATGCTTCGAACCCATAAGCCATACATTGGTTCGAATCCATCCCACTAGGCCTTGGTTCGAATCCATTGAGGTATTCCTGTCTCTCGAATCCCCCAAGAACCACCCTTCGAATCCATGAAGTTCAAGAAGCCTCGACTCCAATTCATAACCATCTTCGAATCCATGGAGCAGAGAACCCTTCGTATCAATCGAACCATGGAACGCCTTAATCGATACGAAGGAACATACGATTGATCGAATCGAAGGAGCATACCTTCGAATCCTTCTCTTCGAATCCATCAAACCCATACAGTAAGCACCACGTCGCCACCTTCACATGCTAAAGCATGGATTCGAACCTATGGATTCAAACCATATGGATTCGAACGAATCCATAGGATCGAGTCGAAGCAGACAGGGTACACGAAGATGCAATCTTGAATCGATCATATCTCTCAATCCCTTGATCCAAATGCTATGAAATTTTCACAGGAGCTTGATTATACACTGAAGAATGTCCACACCAAATTTCGCCTCGATTGGATGCATTTTTGATCGATTCGAACCTCACTTCGAATCGATCCCAAATTGGGCACGGATTCCGAGAATGCGGGCTTATGGGCCCCCCTCACGTGCCAAGCGGCCTCCTTGAGTTTTAGGCGGGATTTTGGCCTTCCACGCCTATAAATAGAGCCCCTGGTCATTCAGAAAGGGGGTCGGAGAATTTTGAGAGTAAAAGAGCGGCCGGACTCTGCCACGTTCACTCCAGAACGCCATTACTGCCATTGATCTCGAATTTAAGCTTATTATATGTTGTACTTCGTTATCAAAAACTTGTAATCTTCAAGTATCAAGCAATAAAGTGATAAAACTTCATAGTGGACGTAGGCAACACGCCGAACCACTCTAAAACTCTGTGTTTCTGTGAATTTTCTTATATGTTTATTGGTGTGTTTGTTAGATCTGCTTCATTTTACACTTATTCTCTTTATTTTATCTCTTCAAACACATCCGAAGAGTGTTGTGCCCAATTTTGGTGCAAACATTTTGGTTCTTTCACTGAGAAAAACCAAGTTTTTCTCCCGTTCCTTGGATCTACTTTCGATATCGGATTGCATAAATCTAAGGAGAAGATCCAGATCTATCGTTCAATGGTTCGTTCTATTCTATTCAGATTGCTGCATATCTAAGAGGAACCATATTCATCATGAAGTCCAAACCTCAACTTAAATAAAGGAACATTATGATCGTTCCATGACTGGACGGGAAGTAGGAGATTACAATAGCAATTTTTGAGTTGCAATCAAGGAATGGGTATTGAAATACTATTCAACTGGTGCTCCTAGAGGCTGGAGAACCTATCTAATATGCCAAGAACTAGAGTTGATTAATGTATCATGCTTCTAAGGTGGACTGCAACTTTCTCCAATTGACCAGCTTTTAAAACTCCTAAACCGACAATTATGGTGCGATGGCTAGTATAACGACTACCCTGCCTTGTCTACTCTGCCAACTCAAAACATAGTTGTTCACCACTGAACCATCTTCATATGCCCGCATCTTAATCATTCCACGTCCATATGACTAAAAGCATAACATACAACTCTAAGAGGACTTCCTAAACATCTTATGCGAGCCTCCTTCCTGGTGAAAATTAGAAATAATCACCAATATACGAGCCCATATTAATCTACTCACCATCCAATCGACATTACCAACCACTCGAATATTAGGCAGTCGGGCATACATCATTCACCAGTATCACAAGACCCCGTAACCATAAAATGGACTTGATAATGTTGATTCGAGTATCATTCCCAGTCAGGACCTATTCATTGAGACCATCCTACACGTAGAATTTCCAACTAAAATTCAGCATGCCGACTATGTCCGTGTACTATGGAAATTCAACCTCCGCCACTACCTCATGAAGTGAGAATGGTGAATGGAGTCCACGAAAAGTGATGAATGCCATCAATTGCATTGTATCCCCTATTCCTCAAAGAAGACTGTCAATCGTAGTTAGGCATATCATTTCTACTTCTCATATTGCTAAAGGGAATAAAGAAGCTGGCAACCAATGAACTGATCAAAATCCATAGCCCGTTGCTGCCAACACTAATAAATGGAATCAGCACAAAAGCTTATTTCCGGAGTTTGATAACAAAACTGGTGGATAGTCGCCGACGACTACACCAACATGTCCAGGCCAACATTACGTTGACGAATCAGACGAAGGATCAACTTGGCGACATAAAAGGGAACCTGCTCCATACTCTAAATCGGGAAGCTCCTCTTCTTAATATGACTATCATGGATGCCAATGCCATAAGGCTGCTCCAGAAAGGATAGCTCTGGCAATATGTTCAAGCCCTATAAAATGAAGAGCCGGCAACCCCCGACCTCAATCGGAACTTTGATCAATCTGAACCATTTGCGTTAGACTCCCAACTGTGAAAGGCTGGACCGAAGTGCAATAGCGAGCATACGACGCCGCTTCACTTATCAATGAGATTGTAACCGAGTACTTAAGGATGGGTGCAAAACAACCTCCGTGGACTATGATAAAGTCATTTAGGTATCATCATGATGAGCATGATTCAACCACTCGCTGGCTGCTCTATGCACCTGACTTGGGGGCAGGCCATAAAAGCGGAAGAGACAGACAAGTTCAGGGCTCCAGTACGAAGTGGATGCAACCGACCATCCACTCACATGCCTATCCAATTTAATTAGGAGAATTGAGAAAGATTTGGAGTTATATGTCCTAACCATGCACTCTCCATCTCTTACTTGAAGCTCGCCAAAATACTTATGCTTCTTATGATGCCCAGTAAAATCGAAATCACACCAAAGATGGACGTGACGTGACCATTCATGCATCCAATCCTGCATTGGACACTTGGGGTTTTTTAAGAGCACATATTTATAGCGGATATGGTTTAACCTTTCACTCCCCAGTTTGCATCAATGATTCGACAAAACAATCATGCCTCAAACCGACTTTATCGGGGGCCAACCCTCAATTTATAGTCATCAACAACCGACTGCTTACTCGCTAGTCATCATGAGCCATCATTCCAACTCTCTTCCTCAACTCGACTGGAAGAGCGCAAAGCGTAAAGTGGACGTGGCTCGACCGTCTACTCTCCAACTCTTGCCCCCAACTTAAGGGAAAATACACAACTCAAAGTGGATGTAGTTCAGCCATCCTCTCCTCTGCTCGAGCTCAAAGCTTGCCAGAACGCTAATCTTACTCCTTAGGCTTGGCAGAAGCGGGATCCAAATGAACACGGATGCGATTCATCCGTCCATAAACTAAGTCTCCTCCTTCATTGATGGAAGATAAGGGGAAAGTAATCGGGACCCCACCGATCATTTGCTAAGCGAAACCCACCTCTCGGGGGCAAGCCATCGCATCAATGGCCGAACTGGACCGACACACGACAGTCCTGCAATCAACTCTAGGTTTCCAGAGTGCGAACCGAAGTATAAACACTAACTACACTTTCCCAGAGTGCAAATTGGAGTATAAGCATCAAATCCATCGTTCCCAGAGTGTGAACGGACTCCAAATTCCCAGAGTGTGAATTGGAGCATAAACATCCAATAAATCGTTCCCAGAGTGCGAACGGACTCCAACTTCCCAGAGTGTGAATTGGAGTATAAACATCAAATAAATCGTTCCCAGAGTGCGAACGGACTCCAACTTCCCAGAGTGTGAATTAGAGTATAAACATCCAATAAGTCGTTCCCAGAGTGCGAACGGACTCCAACTTCCCAGAGTGTGAATTGGAGTATAAACATAAATTACAGGTTCCCGAAGCGCGAACCGAAGCATCCATGCTAACTCCAGATTCCCAGAGCGCGAGTCGGAGTACAAACATCAATTCCAGGTTCCCGGAGTGCGAACCAAAATGCGAATGTTAACTCCAAATTCTCAAAGCGCAAGTCGAAGTACAAACATCAATTCCAGGTTCCCGGAGTACGAACCGACGCGTCAATCCAGACTCCAACTTCCCAGAGCATGAATTGGAGTATAAACATCTGTTCCAGGTTCCCAGAGTGCAAACCAAAAACAAAAATGCTAACTCCAGGTTCCCAAAGCATGAATCGGAGAATTAACATCAATTCCAGGTTCCCGGGGGACGAACCGGAAAATACAAATGTCAACTCCAATTCCCCAGAGCGTGAAGTGGAGTATAAACATCAATTCCTGGTTCCCGGAGCGCGGACCAAAATACAAATGTCAACTCCAATTCCCCAGAGCGTGAAGTGGAGTATAAACATCAATTCTTGGTTCCCGGAGCGCGGACCAAAATACAAATGTCAACTCCAAATTCCCAGAGTGTGAATTAGAGTGCGAATGCCAAGTCAAAGTTGCGAACTGGAGTATAAACATTTAATGACTCTAAGTCCCCAGAGTGCGGACTAGATTATAAACACTAAAATGGGTGTGATCGACCATACATCAACTAACTCCAGATTCCCAGAGTGCGAACTGGAGTATAAACATCAATAAACTCCAGATTCCCAGAGTGTGAACTGGATTGTAAACATCAACTAACTTTTGGCCTGAAAGAACAGACTGAAGTAAAAAGACCTAGTGGGCGTGACATACCACCCATCAACCAACTCCAATCCTCGAAGCATGGATTGGAATATAAATACCAGAAGGGATGCGATTTTATTGTCCATCTATCAATTCTAATTCCGCAGCAAGTTCTGTAGTACAAAAAGCGGATGTGGCTAGAATTTCTTCTTTCCAACTCTTCCCCTGGCATGGGGGCACACTTATCATAAAAAATCGGTTGTGATACAACTATCTAGCACTAAGCAGGCACGACATGACCGTTCATGCATCAACACTTATTCCCGACACGGGATCTATAACATAATCTTTTAGGAATTCACTCCAACCGAGCAAGACAAGATTTCTTCATTGATTCGATAGGGAGATGTAGATTCGCAAAACGGACCTAGCTGAACGCCTTATTCTAAATGGATGTGACTACCCATCCTACCGCAAATGAACATGACGCGACCGTTCATCCGCTAACTCTAGCCAACGATCTAGCGAGTTGTGCATGCAACGTGGACGGATGTGACCCAACCATTTGCCAATCAACTCCTTCCTCCAATTCAATAGGAGAAACATCAAATTAAAGTTGCCGCAATGTGACCGACTACACTTTGACTTTCTCCGTTGACAAGTGCCAGAGGAATTAATCGAGGAAAATGCGGTTAACCATTTTCTGCTAAAATTCTTGGTCCCCAGAGTGGGGACATGGGTATGAACATCAATTAGGTATGACTAATGGCCCTTCAACTGCCTTTAGTCCCCAGAGTGCGACTGCGACCATAGACAGATGAAGAATGTGATTCGACCATTCATTCACCAACTCCGACCTAAAGTCGACGAGAGGAGTATAAAATCGCTACAGATGCAATTGGACCGTCCACAAACTAACTCTGCCAACCCAAGACTGGGGGCAGAAGAACAAAACATCGAAAGAAGAGAAATGAGACTCGCTACATTGCTAGCTATTCAGATTCCTTTACAACTTAAGGCAACGACTGCAAGGAGGCCATAATGCTAACCAATCAGAATGATGCTTGAGGTTACGAGAAGCCAATTATACCGTACCGCCGGATCGACGGGCAATATCTATCTGCACATTTCATATCAAACCAATGGATCGATAGGCAATGAGGTTCATACATTCTACATTGTATCACTAAATCGATGGCCAATATCGATCCTCTTCGACTACAATTCGATGTGACACGAGCGCCCATCGAATACCTTCGACCACCAGAGCATGGATAGAACCACGAATGAGTGTGATTTGACCATTCATCCTCCGTCTCCTTCCTTCGAACCGCCAGGAAGAGAATGAGACGGGACGACCATGACCTGACTGCATTTATGCTGACTTTATCCCTAGATCTGACGGGAGACCGTAAACCGAAATGGACGTGGTTGATCGCCCGACTGCAAAAGAATGCAATACGACCATTCATTCTTTGACTCTTACCACGATCCGACTAAACGAGATATTCACAATGAGTGCAAGCTAACTGTCCACGCACCGATTCTTACCCTCGATTCGACAAGGGAGGCATCAATCCTACATTGGATCTTACTGGACGATTCACTCTTCAGTTTTTGCCCAGAGTATGACGACATAAGAAGCAAAGTGAATGTCGATGAGGCAACGAAGTATTCTACCTAGAGGAAAGAACTAGGACAGAATGCAGGGTAAGGCACAACTCACCTTTCCATTGATTAACTCGATCCTATGGTTCAATGGGACAGAAAGAAAAATTGAAGCGAACATTATCTACCTTGCTGCTTATCGAGATATTCCCCCGACTTGGGGGCATGCATGAGAAATAAGATGAATATAATTTGATCCTTTATCAAACAACTCTAGCTCTTACAGCTTGGACTACAGTATAAATACAGCAGAAGCTAGGCTTAATCAGTCGCACAATACATCCATCAACCCAAGACTGGGGGCATGAGTATGATCATCCAAGAACTGGATATGACTACTCAATCCTATAGCTCGTGCCTAGTATTCATAACAACTTCAAGTTACGACCGAAAGGATGATTAGAGATAGAATCATCAGATCGACGCCCGGACTTATGGGCAACTGATCATCATTCTTACCCTTCCGATGAGCAATGGATCGTGAGTACATTGAATGGAAAACGCATTGTGTGGAAACACATGTAGACTCAACCTCATAGTTGGAGCCAGCTATGCTGTAGCACGAGATACAAGGCTAAACTCTACTAAGCCTTTGATTCAACATGCCTATAAGGCTAATCACTTACCATTGCAAACAAGCACATGAAGTGCCTACAACCCGTCACGAGTATTGTAGATCAGATTACAACTCCACGCAACGGTGATGCAAGAGTCAACTACACTGCTCCAGATGAATTTGATATGTCCACTTGGACTCAATCATATGTATATTGAAATCTCACCAACCATTGAGAACCCTGCATTAAATGTTAACCCGATGCATGTCTCGGTGAATAAAAACGAAGCGACGTGGATTTAGGAAGATCTGCTGCACATAAGGAGGAGGTGAATCTACTGAAAACCAATAGGTTTATCCACGATACCCTCTACCGAAAATGAGTGTCCAATCCTTTACTTACGAAAGAAACAAATGGAGAGTGGTGGACGTACGTCGACTACTCAGATTTGCACGAGGCATGGCGAAGCATAGCTTTCCATATCCAATGATCAACCAACTAATTGACTCGATCATCAGACATGAATTACTCTCATCCATGTATGCAAAATACCAAATAAAATCAGATATTGAAACATGTCCCAGACAAGGAATACAACTGTTTCGTTACTGACCCGAGCCTATAGTGCTATGCTGCAATCCATGGATTCGAATTTGAGAATGCTTATGCTGCTTACCAAAAGATGATTAATAGATCATTCAAAAATCAGATCGGCCGATCAATGAAAGTATATGTGGTTAATATGCTCGTGAGATCACGACCATCAAGCGACCGCATCGATCACTTGGCAAAGATATTCAGTGCTATCCAACAACCGCAGAATGAAATTTAATCCTTTGAAAGGCTCTTTCAGCGTTGTACAAAATGAATTCTCGGGTTTTGTCATCAATTCTCGTAGGATTGAGGCTAATGTCAGAAAATGCTGAAGATTTGAGTCATCCGTATATGGAGGAAACCAAGCAGCTCTGATAGACCGCTCAGAGAGGCCTCCCATTTTACCCAAGATCTTGGATCGTGAAGATCTATACCTTAATTAGGTCATGTCAACACACGCCATAAGCATTGCAATGCTAAGTGAAGAGAAACTAATCTAAAGACCAGTATATGATGAAAGCTAGCCATTGATGAGCTTACCGTGCTAATGTCTGTATCAACCAACCGTTATGATAGGTCCAATGGCAACCTTAGATATTTGAAAGGTTACTCAAACGGGATATCAAGCTAAGCCAATTTGATATCACTTATCTCCCTTAGAGAGCTATCCATGGTCAAACATTAGCATACTTCATATCTGAAGCATACATTCTAACATCTCAAATCGATCCAGGAGAGGATCGATACAAAGGAAGAATCCAAAACAACCATTAAGTGTTGTTGCAACTCGAATTTCACATCGATTCAGGAGAGGATCGATACAGAATTCGATACGAGAAGACCGACAACGACTTGTTAACGTGCGAACGTCGACAAGAGTCAGGTTAACATATATGCATGTACGTTAAACTAATTTTCAATTTTAGAAATCCGTAGGTCAAATGCCCACCTGATGACAATTACAACAACAAATAGCTATTCGTTATCATACAACAATCGGTTACAACGGTACACCAGTTGGTAGTCAACAGTTCATATTACTAAAAAATCAGTCAAGGATCACAACTTCCAACAAGAAGACGATAACTGTTTAACAAGTTAATGGAACTATTCAGAGTGAAGATGGAAGTTTTCAAAGCATGTCATGTTCACACAAGACGTACTTTGGGGGGCAAAATGTTATCCCGCTTTTTGGCAAAGCTGTGATACCAAAAGATTGGTAAAAAAAAAAGACAGTTCGTCCCAGAGATTGGTTGCACTTCTCTTCGCTATGGATATCGATGAATTTTGTCTGAGTCCGGATCGGGCCACAATTGATAGGGTATGACGAGAAAGATCATAGATGTCCGCATCTCAAATTTCAAGTCAACCCGAGGTCGTATGCTCAAGTTATGATGGATTCAAGTTGAGAGAGATGGACCTTGCTCCGTTCGAATCCATCACCCCTTCATTAGTTCGAACCAATCTAGTTCGAACCCATATAGTTCGAACCCATCTAGTTCGAATCCATAAGCAGGAACGTCGTTCGAATCCATCAGCTGGTGCTTGCCTCGCATCCATTCACTTCGACTCCATTTACTTCGAATCCGTCCCATGACCTTCACTTCGACTCCATCGAACAAGCCCTCAACAGCCATGCTTCGAACCCATAAGCCATACATTGGTTCGAATCCATCCCACTAGGCCTTGGTTCGAATCCATTGAGGTATTCCTGTCTCTCGAATCCCCCAAGAACCACCCTTCGAATCCATGAAGTTCAAGAAGCCTCGACTCCAATTCATAACCATCTTCGAATCCATGGAGCAGAGAACCCTTCGTATCGATCGAACCATGGAACGCCTTGATCGATACGAAGGAACGCACGATTGATCGAATCGAAGGATCATACCTTCGAATCCTTCTCTTCGAATCCATCAAACCCATACAGTAAGCACCACGTCGCCGCCTTCACATGCTAAAGCATGGATTCGAACCTATGGATTCAAACCATATGGATTCGAACCATATGGATTCGAACCATATGGATTCGAACGAATCCATAGGATCGAGTCGAAGCAGACAGGGTACACGAAGATGCAATCTTGAATCGATCATATCTCTCAATCCCTTGATCCAAATGCTATGAAATTTTCACAGGAGCTTGATTATACACTGAAGAATGTCCACACCAAATTTCGCCTCGATTGGATGCATTTTTGATCGATTCGAACCTCACTTCGAACCGATCCCAAATTGGGCACGGATTCCGAGAATGTGGGCTTATGGGCCCCCCTCACGTGCCAAGCGGCCTCCCTGAGTTTTAGGCGGGATTTTGGCCTTCCACGCCTATAAATAGAGCCCCTGGTCATTCAGAAAGGGGGTCGGAGAATTTTGAGAGTAAAAGAGCGGCCGGACTCTGCCAAGTTCACTCCAGAACGCCATTACTTCCATTGATCTCGAATTTAAGCTTATTATCTGTTGTAGTTCGTTATCAAAAACTTGTAATCTTCAAGTATCAAGCAATAAAGTGATAAAACTTCATAGTGGACGTAGGCAACACGCCGAACCACTCTAAAACTCTGTGTTTCTGTGAATTTTCTTATATGTTTATTGGTGTGTTTGTTAGATCTGCTTCATTTTACACTTATTCTCTTTATTTTATCTCTTCAAACACATCCGAAGAGTGTTGTGCCCAATTTTGGTGCAAACAATAAAGAAAACAAATCAACTGTAGGATTGTGGTTAGTGTATTAACAGCCCAAAACATTTTGTAACTTTCCTCATATGCAAGTAAGGACTTCAACTGATTACTTGTCACATATACTATAATATTTTTCTATGCATATATACATGCCACTTTTCCTTAACTTAATTATATATTACTTTGCAGGTGTATAATGTAATCAGTCTTATACGACAAAATAGGTAGAAGTTGAGTGGCTGATAGAAAAGTGAGCATTGCAATGGCCAGCAAGATAGGTAACAAATTATATCCAATTAATATTGTAGTACAGCGATAAAGAACAATGTAAACTAGATGGTCCCACATTATAATCGAAATTAGCACTTTTACTTGGTATGTCGATAATTCATTTATTAAGTCTTTATACGTTTGTATTATGATAATGCAATATATCTTTGCATACGAGGCTACTCTATCTTCTGCCAATGGGATTTTAATAAGCTCTTTCTAATATATTTCAAGTTCTTTCCCTGCATATATTGGGATATATTTGATTCCAGACTTTTTAATAGAAAAGCCAGGTATGCAAATCTGTCTGTCATATAATTTTCTGACTATATTTCATGGACTTAAACCTACCTGATTTAAAAAACCAAAAGAGTGTTTGTACTATCAACGTGTCAATATTTTCTGCACTTAAATTTTGCCTGATTTTATGCTTTTCTTCTCATTGTTTAATTCTTTTTTATATCTAAATTTATACCCATTTGCTATGGTCATACCATTTTATAAATCTATTCACAGAAAAAAATGCCAATTATTAAAAGTATCATTCTACATTTCAAATACAATCGCAATCATCAAAATCTTATGAATTTTTTTAATCCTCTATAGAATTCATTTACAAAATGTGGTTTGTGCCTAGGATGAGTTCATTTTTTCTATTTTTTATTGAGATCTTTGTTTCAACTTTTCAATCAGCATCCAAGTAAGATCACAATTGATACTCAGGATAAAAGATTTCTACCAACATTATTTGATTACTTATTAGTACTTACTACTGAATTACACTAATATCTTAATTTCTCTACGTCATGGGTTCGATATGACATTTACCGACGTCGAGCCGATGCCTTTTGGCTTCGAAAAATTGCCTTATTTTTGTTTTGATAAATATATTCGTTTGCAAAAAAAAAGAAAGAAAAAAAGAAAGAAAAAATTATGTACAATCTCGAACCAAGACGGACGATGTACGATCTCGAACCGAACCCTATGTCGGACAATCGTATAAAATTTCAGTTAATTTTGAACGGATTTATTTTCATATGTTTTTATTACCCTAATTGGTGTCCAAAATGAAAATTGGATGGAAATATGCCAAACGTTGTAGAGTCACGAACCGAGCCGGATATTATACAGTCTCGAACCGAGCCAATTGTTATGAATTAAACTAAAGTTCAGCTATAAATGGTATTAGCTAAATTTGATAAGATATTGCGTTAATCTGCATTTTTAGTAACAAACTATAGACAACAAACAGTAACAGAGATGGCAAGTTGGCTCTCATTCATCAATTACTCATTAGTGTTGTCTATATTGCCCAAGAAATTAGTTGCACGACATGATTTGAAAATGCATACAACAATGATGGTGTTAAATACCCAAACTTTAATTTAACCATTCTTAAATATGTAATAAGTAACTACTTCCATCAATGAACATTAAACAAGGGTGAATAATTTGTGATGATTTCAGCATTAAATTGTAATATGCAATATAAAAATGTTTCTTACTTTTCCAGATTATCTTCGCATCTTTCTCATGGCTTTATAAAATCTTTCTCATCAGCAATAAAACTAGACACCCAAATACCAACAGCAAGATGTTGAAAATGTAAAACGAGATGTATAAAATAAATAATTGATTAAATGTATTATCCAAAGATAAAATGATGTTTTTGGTATCCACAAATAATCGGACAAGGATATTGGACGATGAAATAATATATGTACACTAAAACTAAATCACACCCAGATAGTGGTTGTTCGAATTCAAATTCTTTAACGCTACCAATTCTTTGAGACATTTTGATCCTATAAAGTCCAACTCCAACAGACGTATACAAAATAGAAAATGGTTTTCATGATTGGAAATTTTATTATGAGCTGAATCCTAGATCTACAACCCATCCATCGAGGGACCCAAAATTTTAAAACAACCATTTGCATCTTTCCATACTATACATATTTTACTGTTATTTTTGTTCAGAATCATATTTCTTATAATCATGCTTTACATGACTATTAATTAAAGTGCTTATGTCTCAAACAGTAAGGAATTTGTCAATGATTTAACATTTAATATTTCAATTTCCAAAGCTCAGCCAAAAATTAAATGATTATTTACACATAAATGTCCTACCATTGTTAAAAAATATTCTTTTCCTTTCAAGTTTGGAAATAATTTAACACACTTTCATAGTTTCTAATTATGACAGCGGTTATAGGCTACTAGGTACCATGTAATCCTTTCTTTATTACCATTTATTTACTCTGCTTTGTTAAAATTTCATGTTCCCATACATTTTCATATTTAATAAGATTGTTATTTGTTCAGTTCTCTTGTGGATCTATACTATGCATACGATTTTTAACTGCTTTTTGACGTAGTGGATAATTAACAAAACGATATCGATCGATGAAAGTAGCAATCGGTGTATTGAAGATACTGAAATGCCCAAATTCGTTGATCACAAAGATACCGAATTCTAGCTATCTTCGACACGTTGATCGCGCACGATACCATGAGAGAAGATCTTCAATTCTTCAAGCGTTGATCAAGCGCACTTGATTCCGCGAATCGGCTTCAACAATCGTTGATTCGAGCGCACTCGAATAACCGAAAGTGGAGATAGGAGATTACACTCAACTACCAATTTAATATGAAAGCACACAGCAATCAACAAGAAATTTTATTCAAAAATCAACCACCAAAAAGTTACAACTCACTCCCTATTTATAGAAGTTTCCAACCCCTGACCCTTAAGTCGCGGCCGACTCATGCCTCACGACTCAACTAGGTCGTTGCCGACTTAACAGACACTACACGCTTCAATTACAACACAAGCAACCGACTCAACAGCAACACAACAGCGCCTCAACCGACTCACGACCCATGTCGACTTACGACTCATTTACATACATACATGACCGACTTACATCCCTTGCCGACTTACGACTTAACAACGCAAACATATGTACAACACAGAACGACTCAACAAATGACCCTGCATGGCCGACCTAACGACCTAAGGCACAGACACAAGACCCAACTCTTAAGTCGTACACGACTTAAGTTACACTACCACAAAATCACAGACTCAACACCCTTAGATCGTATGCGACCTAACGACCTACAACTCCAAGAAAACATACTGCAACAACACACATATAAGTCGGTGACGACCTATAATACCACACGACTTAAAGAACACAGACGACTCAAGACTCATACGACTCAAGCAACACGAGCTCCCTGTGGCATATCTTCAAACGACTTAGCTGAGTTGTGATCTGCTTCTGACTCAAGGCTTTTAATAGCTGGAACTTTCCTCTGCTTCATGTTAAGTCGTGGACGACTTATAGGTAAGTCGTTGGGTCGTGTACGACTCATCCATCCCAAACGACTTAAGCCCCTGTTAAGTCGTAACTTCCTTTCATCCTCTTTGTTAGGTCGTAGCTCCTTCTCTTTAAGTCTTATTTCTTTCCCACGTGATACCCTACGTCGGAAACAACTTAATTCTACCCTCCTGAGTCGTGAACGACTTAAATACTTGTCCTTATTTCGTATACGACTTATCCTTCTAGCCTGGGCTGCATCATCCTTCCCTGGTTGAGAAAAATTCGTCCTCGAATTTGTAAATTCTTTCACACCAGATTGTCCAACTCCATAATACGGCACAAGATGCTTAACATTGAATACGTCAGAAGTGTATACATCCTCCGGCAGCTTCAACTTATAAGCATTCTCATTGATCCGTTTCACAACTTCTACTGGACCAATTTTTCTGGCTTTCAACTTGTTATAAGCGCCTACTGGAAAACGATCCTTTGTTAACACTGCATACACCAAATCACCCTCATTAAATTCAACATTTCGTCGCTTCAAATCTGCAAATTTCTTATATTTCTCATTTGACTTTTCCAATCGTTCCTGAACGATCCTATGACATTCAGTTAATTTATCAACAAAATCAACAGCCCGTTAAACGGTCCCCTTCGGTTGTGGCACTACCGTTAAGTCCAACGGTCGCCTTGGTAAATTTGAATATACAATCTGAAATGGATTGAATCCTGTACTACGATTCACGGAATGATTATGAGCAAACTCTGCCTGGCATAACTTCATGTCCCAACTCTTCAGATTATCCTTCACAAGACATCGCAATAAATTCCCCAACGTTCTATTAACAACTTCGGTCTGTCCATCCGATTGCGGATGATAAGCGCTGCTAAAGTTCAACTTCGTTCCTACCATCTTCCACAAACTCAACCAACAATGGCTTAAAAATCTAGTATCCCGATCAGAAACAATAGATTCTGGAAAACCATGCAATCGATACACCTCCTTAAAGAATAATTGTGCCACTCGAACTGCATCCGCTGTCTTCTTGCAGGCAATAAAATGCGCCATTTTTGAAAACCAGTCCACCACAACAAATATAGAATCATTTCCCCTTTTAGTTCTAGGCAAACCCAAAACAAAATCCATGCTGATATAAACCCACGGTTTAGATGGTACAGGTAACGGCATATACAATCCTGCATTTGTCGCTGTTCCCTTCGAAACCTGACATATATGACATCTCTCCACAAACTTTTCAACCTCTTTCCTCATTGATGGCAAAAATAAGATTGAGAAATTAACTGCAAAGTACGATCTCTACCCACATGGCCTTCTTCGTGTAATTCTTTGATAATCTTCAATCTCAAACTGCTCTCAGGAATACATAACCGATTTCCTTTAAACAAGAATCCATCAACCAACATAAATTCATCAGTATCTCCATCCTTAACTTTCCCAACAAACTTTGCAAAGTAAGGATCCTCCTCAAACAATTCTGGCAATACTTCGAATCCCGTTACTTCAATCTTCAATGTTGTCAACAAATGACTTCTCCTACTCAAAGCATCAGCCACACGATTCGTCACCCCAGATTTGTGCTTAACAACAAAGGTAAATTGCTGTAAATATGCAATCCACGATGCATGTCTCGCTGAAATCTTATCCTGCCCCTGTAAATGCTTCAAAGCTTCATGATCAGTGTAAAGAACAAATTCTTTCTGAAATAGATAATGCCTCCAATGTTTAACATCTTGTACAACAACGTAAAACTCAACATCGTATGTACTATATCTCAGTTTTGCCCCTGATAACTTCTCACTGAAATATGCAATAGGTCTTCCACACTGACTCAACACTCCTCCAATCCCAACCTTTGATGCATCAGTATGTAGCTCAAACAACAACTGAAAATCTGGTAATACAAGAATTGGTGCTGTCGTCCAAAGTTCCTTGATCTTCTCAAAAGCAATCTCAGCTTCCTCTGTCCAAGAAACTTGTTTCCCCTTCATGCAATCAGTAACTGGTGCCATCATGCTACTGAAGTGTGGAATGTATCTTCGGTAGAATGATGCCAATCCATGAAAACTTCTAACTTCAGTGATAGTTCTCGGTTAAGGCCAATTTCTAATAGCTTCAACTTTACTTTGGTCCACTTGGATTCCCTTCTCAGATACAACATATCCCAAGAATAAAACACTTCGAGTCATGAACACACATTTCTTCGTAGCTGCATAAAATTCTTCCTCACGAAGAATAATTAACACCTTTCTCAATGTTGAACATGCTCATCCGTACTCCTACTGTATATCAGAATATCATCAAAATACACCACCACGAATTTCCCAATGAATGGTCTAAAGATTTGATTCATCACTCGCATGAACGTACTCGGCGCATTCGATAGACCAAATGGCATAACCAACCATTCATATAATCCTTCCCTCGTCTTGAAAGCTATCTTCCATTCGTCTCCTGGTCTAATTCGAATTTGATGATATCCACTCTTCAAATCAATCTTTGAGAAGATAGTAGCCCCACTCAACTGATCTAGCAAGTCATCCAACCTCGGCATAGGAAATCTGTAGCGAACAGTAATCTTGTTCAAAGCTCTACTATCGGTACACATTCTCCATGTTCCATCCTTCTTCGGCACCAACAAAGCTGGTACTGCATAAGGACTCAAGCTTTCCTGAACTCGTCCCTTCTCTAACAACTCTTCCACTTGCCTCCTCAACTCTTCATGTTCCTTCGGACTCATTCGATAATGTGGTCTATGCGGTAATACCGCTCCCGGAACAAGATCGATTTGATGTTGAATGTCTCTCAGTGGCGGTAACTCCTTAGGTAACTCTTCTGGAAATACACCTTCAAATTCTTTCAAAACTGGCTTTGCTTCTTCTGGAATTTCAACCTCTTCACTACATTCTCCCCCAATCAACAAAAACACTTCAGGCTCCTCTTCAACTACCTTGACAAACTCCTTCAACGATAGCAAAGTTTTCAGTTCTTCGATCTCCTCTAGCTTGCTTTCCTTCTGTTGCTGCTTCTTGGGAACTAAAGTGATTTTAGTACCTTCGAACATGAAACTATAGCTATTAGCACGACCATCATGTTGCACTGCTCTATCAAACTGCCATGGTCTGCCCAACAACAGATGACACACATCCATGTCTACAACGTCACACCAAATTTCATCTTTGTACTTCTTTCCAATAGAAAAATTCACACAAGCTCTTCGACACACCTTCACTTCACCACCCTTCCTCAACCATGCTAACTTGTACGGTTTAGGATGCTTCTCAGTTTCCAAGCTCAACTTCCTTACTACTTCTGTAGAGATAATATTGTCACAGCTTCCAGCATCAATAACGAACTTGCAAACCTTTCCCAAAATAGTACATGTAGACTGAAAAATATTGCTCCTCAACCAACTAGAATCTTCCTCTTGCTTTGGTGTAAGACAAGATCTCCTCATCATCAAATTACAACCTTCATCCCCAGACAATTCTTCTTCCTCCTCAACATAAGGTGCATTTGAACATTCTGCCTCCTCACCATCATCCTCAATCTCAGCAACCATTGCTCTCTTCTTCGGCTTCAGACATTCATTGCTTTTGTGACCCAACTACTGACAATTATAACATTTGAAACCACTGCTAACCTTCGCCTTCTCAGCCTCCTTCACCACTGGTTTTGTAACAGGTTTAGGAACATTAGAACTTCCACTAACACCCTTCGCTTGATTATTGGAATTAGTAAACACACCACCTCCACGCCTTCCTTGCTTTTCCCAAGCCAACGCTTTCTGATGTGCTTCTGCCACTGACCTAGGATCAAACATATTAACCATATCCTGGATCTGCATTCTCAATCCCCCAATGAATCTAGCAGTTAGCTGTTCTTCCGTTTCCATAATATCATTCCTGGCAATGAGTTGGTAAAATTCATCAGCATAATCATTAACTAACTTCTTCCCTTGCCTCAGATTCTGCAACCTCTGGTACATGAGTGATTGATAGTTGTAAGGTAAAAATGTAGCTCTCATCAACTTCTTCATCTTCTCCCAAGATTCTATCATTGACTTTCCCATTCTCTCCCTTGTAAGTTTAGTTTGCTGCCACCACGCCAAAGCTCTCCCCCTCAACCTCATAGCAACCAACTTCACCCTTCGATTCTCCGGAACCTCCTTGAAATCAAAGATTTCTTCTACATTAGACAACCAATCAAGAAATTCTTCGGCTACCATTCCACCTTTAAACTCTGGAATTTCCATCTTCATACCCGATTCCCATCGACGATCATCATCTACATCCCGATATGAATTTCGAACTGGGTCTCGATCTCGATAATGAATGCTAGCTCTATCACCCTCTTCATCAAAATCAAACGTACGCCTACATCGATCTCGACCATTATCATCCCTTCGTTCATGCATGCTTCTTCGACTATGTCTCTCTTCATCTCTATATGCCTCATTCTCAAATTCTCGTGAAATTCTTCTTTCTTCATGTCCATAGTCATGATGATCTCTCCGTGATGAAATTGATGTTTCTCTTTTATCTCTAAAAGAATGCGGTGATACCCTCCTCGCTTCCGTAACCGATGGCGAAACTCGGTTTCCTCCATGGTTCGAGTTTGGTGATCTCCTCCTTTGAGTTTGATTCAAGTCATTCATCAACTTTTCTAATTTTCCAATGCCTTCATCAAATTTCTCATTAATACGTTGTTCCATAAGCTCGGCTTCTTCTCTTCTATACAAAGCTTCAACATTTTGATGACGGTTAGCTCTCCTTGGTGGCATGATTGAAAACTTCTCAAAAACTTCAACAAATCAGACTCAAACTTCAACGCAAACAACAAGTCACGGCCTCAACCTTAACTCGGCTCGACTATCACTTGACTCGGCTCGGCAATAAGCAATGACTCAAGGATAGGTCGGCTTAACACTCCACTTGGTTCGGCCCCCTACTCCAACCCTTCAATTCGAATAACAAGGCACGGCTCCAACTACTAGCTCGGCCTCAACACTTCACCTTCAAACTTTGGCGCGCAAAATCTCACGGCCAAAATACATACACTTTTCCAACTTTAGATCCAAAATGAAATGGATCAAAATCTTCAAACTTGTTGCAACTTCAAAATGAACACGATGAACAACAACTTCAAACTTCAACTTCAAAAATTGGCTCCAAGTCTCGGCTTAGCTATGATTGGCTAAGTCTAGCTCTGATACCAAACTGACGCAGCGGATAATTAACAAAACGATATGGATCGATGAAAGTAGCAATCGGTGGATTGAAGATACTGAAATGCCCAAATTCGTTGATCACAAAGATACCGAATTCTAGCTATCTTCAACACGTTGATCGCGCACGATACCGTGAGAGAAGATCTTCAATTCTTCAAGCATTGATCAAGCGCACTTGATTCCGCGAATTGGCTTCAACAATCTTTGATTCGAGCGCACTCGAATAACCGAAAGTGGAGATAGGAGATTACACTCAACTACCAATTTAATATGAAAGCACACAGCAATCAACAAGAAATTTTATTCAAAAATCAACCACCAAAAAGTTACAACTCACTCCCTATTTATAGAAGTTTCCAACCCCTGACCCTTAAGTCGCGGCCGACTCATGCCTCACGACTCAACTAGGTCGTTGCCGACTTAACAGACACTACACGCTTCAATTACAACACAAGCAACCGACTCAACAGCAACACAACAGCGCCTCAACCGACTCACGACCCATGTCGACTTACGACTCATTTACATACATACATGACCGACTTACATCCCCTACCGACTTATGACTTAACAACGCAAACATATGTACAACACAGAGCGACTCAACAAATGACCCTGCATGGCCGACCTAACGACCCAAGGCACAGACACAAGACCCAACTCTTAAGTCGTACATGACTTAAGTTACACTGCCACAAAATTACAGACTCAACACCCTTAGGTCGTATGCGACCTAACGACCTACGACTCCAAGAAAACATACTGCAACAACACACACATAAGTCGGTGACGACCTATAATACCACACGACTTAAAGAACACAGACGACTCAAGACTCATACGACTCAAGCAACACGAGCTCCCTGTGGCATATCCTCAAACGACTTAGCTGAGTCGTGATCTACTTCCGACTCAAGGCTTTTAATAGCTGGAACTTTCCTCTGCTTCATGTTAAGTCGTGGAAGACTTATAGATAAGTCGTTGGGTCGCGTACGACTCATCCATCCCAAACGACTTAAGCCCCTGTTAAGTCGTAACTTCCTTTCATCCTCTTTGTTAGGTCGTAGCTCCTTCTCTTTAAGTCGTATTTCTTTCCCACGTGATTCACTACGTCGGAAACGACTTAATTCTACCCTCCTGAGTCGTGAACGACTTAAATACTTGTCCTTATCTCGTATACGACTTATCCTTCTAGCATGGGCTACATCACTTTTGTTCTTTTACTAGGCTTTCATTCTCATTTGTTAAAGTCAGGTGAATTTTCTGGGCCACTAATTGTATACCAATATATGAATCCACCTATCTATTGCTTTTACTTCAGATAATGGTTTATTTCCATATTCTTTATTATCTTAGTTAGACAAAATTTCTTAACTGCGTTATTTTGCAGAACTGATGCCGTTATTGTCAATTGATTATCCCGCCCTTTTTCCAGATAGTTTTCCATTATAGTTTCTTTGTATAATCACAAACTACCACTGATAATAGACATATTTCCTAAAAATATACCACCTCACATAAATTTACATCCTACAATGTTGTCGATTTCCATTGATTCATATTTGTAAATTTAATTATTTTTTGTTATACATCAGTACCTATTAATCGTTGGAAACAAATTAAGTTCAAAGTCCCTGCTTGCTTCATTTAAAACCAGTTTGAATTTGGACAATAACTTAGTTTCTACATGCTTTATTATAAAAATTATCATATGAGTATAGATATATTGAAGAGTTCTTCAATTTACGTATTATTTTATTCATAAATATGTTGCCCGATTGCAACTTACTATTTTCATCAACTCGGAAAACAAGGTCCCGAACAGTCTTGCTGACATAAAGTGAGTATTTTCATTAATTTGTGATTGCTTCTACTATTAATTATTAATCAGTTTGTTTTTTGGTTAGTTAGCTAATATAACTTTTACATTTTTACTGCTACAAAAAGCCAACGGAAAATTAAGGAACCACTTTACAATTCTAACTTACGTTTTCATATACAGAGAAATTTGTGCTGAAACAAAATATATTAATTTTATTGATTTGCAGATAATAGGTCAGCGACAATCCTCCCTATTATGCATTTTTTTAACTCAATTGGTTCCCATCCACTCTCTACGATATACTTAATGCTCAGATATTCTATAACTTGGACTACGATGTTTAAACAATTAAATCGTGCATGCATTACTTGAAGGTTTGTAGAATGTTTAGCTATTAATAATTTTCAACTGAATTCTTTTTGAACCTATTACAAATTTGTAACTGGAGTCTAAAAACTTTTGGGTTACTTAATACCAAGTTTAATCATATGCTTACGTCAATAAGATTTGTAGCAGACAAGCACCTTTGTCCAAGTGGTTAATTGATTCAGCTTTGGTGCAGGATGTCACAAGTTTGAAACTTGCTTTCGAACGTTTATTTGACATGGGATATGTTGTCCCAATGATTTGTTGTATATAAAGTACCAGTTCAAAAAAAAAAAGATTTGTAGCAACACCCGTGTGCGTAGCACTATTTGCTTTTATTTGCATTAATGGTTGACCAACTGACATTAAATTTTATGTGTCAGTTGGTTCATAATGAGTTTATAAAAGCAATTCCTCTTTCAAGTGTATGAAAATGAAAATGTACTCTAAAATGAAATATATCTAAAATGGACACAATTTGTTCAAACATTTGTTCACTTGTGCTAAGTTGTTAAAATATGATATTATTTTGCATAGGGAAGCTACTCATAAAAAAGGCATTTTCATGATTTGGCCCAACGACTACATTTCATAACTGTTTGATTCAAATTAAGTATCTGATGGTTAGCCGACAATAAGTATATTTTGGTTTTTTTAACGTAAGCAAATTCATACTAAAAAAATAACATTCATAGTCATATTCGTCAATAGTAAAAAACCAGTCACAATACAATGCATGAAAAAACAAGACAGGGTGAAACAAAAAAGTGGATTAAAATAAAAATAAGAAAACTAGACAAGAGAAACAGTAAGTGAAGCAATAAAAACAACAAAGCTGAATTTAAAGGAGGTCAAAGTGAAAGCGACATGGCTTTTACCAGAAGTAGCTGCAGGAGTCATGGGAGTGGTGCTTGCAGTCGAAGAAGTAATCATCATAGGACTGCCATAGCTTCAAGTGGGCATTGGGGAGGGGTGGTTGTAGGGGAGATGTAAGGGGTAGCAGAGGTGCCTTTTGTTAGGGTATAGACCCTGAAATTTTGGCCTCGGGCACAATGACCAGGAAACCAACAAAGGAAAAAGTGATCCCTAGCAACTTGATCACTATGGAGTCGTTGCTAGTCGCATGGCTTGACATTGACGATTTTGTGTTTTAGTTATCATAATTGGATTTTCTGACCTCCTACAATATTGTGGTACTGACTGCTATTTTCAATAAGGCAATGTCGCCAATATGGACAATTTTCTTAGAAGCCCATGTTCCTTAATCAGTTTTTTCAACAGTCCATGTAATGGCATCCTCAGCTTTGAAAATGGTAGTAGAACTCATGGTAATGCAGGAAGTAACTACAAAGAACACAAAAAAATTCCATGCTTATTTCTTCTATTAAAGGAAATTTCAGTAACCGAGGATAAAGAAGCATGGTTTCCCATTCATCTATTTGAATAATCAATGACTGATTTTTTTTATCTAAATGCAATATAAACGTCCAATATTTGTGCTGATGAAAAAAGTATTTGTTAATGTGGATACAATTTCAGTCAACTTATCATGTTTGTTTTTATAGTGATGTATGCTTATTTGTCAATGAGCTAACATAGTATATTTCCATGCAGTTTCAGTAGACCCTGTTCACTGTTGGAAAGCTCAAAATATCTTCCTCTAATATGAAGACTATGAAGTATCTGGTTCGCATGTCATTTGTATTCAATTGGTGGACAACTCCAAATTAACGAAGCCTTGGAAATTTTGTCTTTCGTGTAAATAAACTTACAATTTATCTAGATGTTCAACTCAAGGCATGCTTCGTAAAAACTTTTTCACATGGAACTTAGTGCAAGTCAGCAGTTTTACATATTTTGTTAGGGAATAATTTTCTCCACGGTTGAATATAAGATATTCATTTGTTGGAAATATTGCACAATCTACTTTTATTTATTTGTCTTCGACTGTAGCTTATTTTTTCATAAGCAATGGTGCCTCACCTACATGTATGTAGGCTTATAATTAGCGTGTGATATTTGGATTACGTCAGCAAAAATATGTTAAATAAATCGTGTGTTGATAACACAAAAAATATTTTGTTATTGTTATTTGATTGTACTTTTATGAAATTAGTTCAATTTTTTCATGTGCTACTACGCATCAACAAACTAATTTATATTTAATATTTAAATTGTACTCTAAATTTATTTTATCTATGCGTTTAATAAACAGATAAATATATTAGAATTGTGTTTGTAAATGCTTATTCTACTATTTATAAGTTTTTTACAATTGTGTTAAATTTAAAATTCTAAAACGACAACCGTGTGCGTAGCACGGGTTCACACTAGTTTGTATAAAAGTATTTTTTTGGAACTTTGTGGTAGGACCATAGTGTTTCTATTTTAGCTAATAGTAAACAAAATATCATGAACACTGCAACTGGAGAACTGGAAGTGGATGGCTGTGAAGCTAGGAAATCAAGCAAACATCTGGTAGTCGCCATTATTATCAAAATGAAAGAACTCTAATTATTTTAGGAAAGTGTTAGTTTGAGATGAGACTATAATGGAATTGTCGGATGATATCTCGGAATGTTTATTGTAATTGTACATACAGGCTATTGGGCCGCAAAGCCCGTTTAATATCAATTAACCCATTTTCAAAAAAAAAAAACAAAATATCATGAACACACATACACATTTTATAAATTGCCATGATTATTTTTTCCAATTTTACTTTTGCAAATTATATTATTAAACGGTCGATTTTTCCACTTCTATGCAGTTATACTAGTAGACAAAGAATATATAATTTAATATAATTTTCACATGTCAATGCAGATGTACCCGCATGTTACTGTAATTGATGGTTATCATATTGCACCTCCTTGTGATGAAAAGGCATTAATAATAGTTTTAGCACATCAACCTATATCTGCGAATATTGCAGTAATGAGTGATTTTCAAAAGTATAAAGGGATAAAAGTTGTTTTGCAAATTATTACATTGATACAAAAGTTATAGAGCATAACATAATTGATATTGGTTAAGAGAATTTAATGAAATTTATTTCAACGGTGTCTTTTTGATATATCAAAAATACCCTCATCCATTAATGAAATCCCATCATCGGTTTGCAATCTCCACTATCTTTTATTCCAATTTCTTATCAACTGAATTTCACTAACATTTTCCATCGACACTACTAACAAAATAACTTGATATAAAAAGTATTGTTGCTACCAAAACATTTACACTTACAACGCACGTCCATCCATCAATTTTTGGTGTTAAATATAGAATGTAAATATCTCTATGTATTAGATGCATATACTTTTGGTTTATTCTAGTATATCTAATAGTAATAAATAAACTTGTTTATCTATTGACCTATATTATAAAATATATGGATTTCTTAATATAGTTCTGCAATAGTAGACATGATCCATGATTTTTGCAGGGCATTTTTAGAGGAAGATGCGGTATAAAGTTGAACTGTTCGGTTGTTGTAAAGACTTGGAATTTCGAACACTTCGTATTTAAATATCTAAATTATTTAGACATTTGAATCCAAAATTTAATGCGATTAATATGATTTTATAACCTTATTAAACACTTTTTAATTAATAACTAATGTTATAAAAATTATTTTTGAAATGCTTTTACAAAAATATATACTTTGGAAAATAATGAAAATGTGACCAGAAGACGTTTTGTTAAGAGTCAACTTTTTATACAATATAAGTTGTGCGAATATGTTGCAATTTGAATAGTTATCATGTTTAGACATATGATAAGAATTAAACATATCTTTCCTTAAACTAAAATTAATCAAAAGTAACCATGTTTAATTAAGGGAACATTAAGGACAAAAGGATCCTTAAATCACTCCTCGATTTAGGAAAAGCATGCTTGTGTACGAGCATGGTCTTACATGCTTAAATTCATTGCTAAGGACGAGGTTTTGCACACTTTTACCACCAAGTCCTAAGCTTGTAAATACCCTCTCATATTTACTCCATTCATAGATAAATTCACTCTTATCCTCACTTCTTTCTCTTCTTCCTCCTATTGTACCTGTCACGTACCATATGAATATTTTAAGGCCATTGGCCTTGAGTTTGTGAGCATTTGTGGTGGAGGAAGAGGAGGCTAAGTCCAAGAACTATGGTGATGGAAAGAGTAAGGTGCGTGAGATATAGTGAAGGGGGAAGAAGGCCGTGGACACCTTGATGATGTGCGAGGGTATGCGTGTGGTATATGGGTGAAAGAATGGATTTTAGTGATGTTAGGAGGAAATATAAAATTATAAAAGAAGTGTCGTTTGAAATAAGGTTGGTAGGAAGAAGTGTGCTTTAATAAAATTGAGTTAATCTCATTTTGATTACACTATAAATTGGTCGCAAGATAACTTGAAATATTGCTTGATATTTACTTACTTAATCTCCTGATAATTGTTGTTAAATCACATGTTAATATGCTTGCTCTATATTAATAATAATAGATGTTAACTATTTAAAGTTAAACCCTTGTTTATATACTTTAAAAAGTACATAAACTGTAAAATACTTGCTTGTTAAATCATTGAATAATGATAAATTCTTTTAACATTTAAAATGGATATATGAATGTCTATATATGTTAATACATATTTAGTAGTAGTATTATTGGAACTTGGAATCATATATGTGTATAAAATAACATGACAATAAATATTGGATTGAATACGGAATTGTCCGTATAGCTATAGTCACTTTAAGCTCACTTTGAATCCACTGAACTATAACTTATAAAAATGGAGATTTAATGACATATCTTAATAATAACTTATTTGGTTATTATCTACACTTCTATAAGCATTTAGAGAAGCAAAGGATATATTTTCAAAAGTTATTGTAGAAGTAAATCAAAGTAACAAAAGATTGAAGTAAAAGGGTCACTATTGTGACACTTTTAAAAATAGCCCGTCTTAAAAAATAACGCTCATTTTTGTGGAAACTTTCCTAGTGGTTTCTTTAGATAATAAAATAAATAATATATTGTTCTTATTTGGAAATTTTTAAAGCCTAATTCATTTGTGACACCCCACACCTCTAGGCACCCTGAAAATCGGACATGACTAGAAGCACGTATGGTTGGGTGAAATAAAAATTCATAACATAGCACAGAGACTAAGGCAACAGCATAAAATGATTAAAATATTTCAGCAGAAGAAATCTTTCACTAATTATAAATTAATAGCAAAACAGCTCCATTAAAAAAACATTATCCCAAATTTATTGATGAAACCAAAAGTACCAAGTTGTCTCCACCAAAACATAAAACATAACAAAGTTCAAAACATAGGTCCTCATATATAGAGTGAAGTACGGAAAAGAGAAACGAAGTACATGAAACAAAGTAAACAAATGCTGAAGATAACGACTACTCCAATGACCCTCCAAGCTGCAAAGAACTGCAACCTTGACCTGCCCTCCTGTGGTTTCAGGAAAATAGGAAAATAGGAATGGGTCAGACATAAAGTCTGGTAAATGAGAATTAAAATGAAGCTGAAAGAATAAAACAGTTTAATTCCAGGTCTTCCTCGGATATTGCAGAGGGTGAATAATATAATGCAGTGAATCCTTCTTAGATACAGTTCCTAAGAAGCCAAAGTTGATGGTCACTCTAGAGAAGCCAACCATGTAGTAATACTAAACGCCAATCGTCCTGTCGGTCCCCTTGTCCTTACCTATCCACGTGCTACAACGTGAAAGTCATGCTCTTTGCCCGTGCACTGTGACTAAATGCCTCTTACTTCTGGCTGGTGCTGACCAAAACAATCTCGCAGGACCCCGAAGTTGCACTCATGCTGCACCAAATTTGACTCCTATCCTCCTGTCTCCTTGGTCATCAACGTGGACTTGCCCCTATCCAAAGTTCCGGTCATCCGAAAGAGCGCCCGCAGCTCGGTCGGCTGCGCAAAATCCTCTAACGATCTACCTAAAGAAGCCTACGTCAGAGCATACTTGTCATGTTCCATCCATGTCAATCTGCCTGAAGAAGCCTATGATTGCAGATGATATCTATCCTACATACTAGCAACCTATGAAAGGTAACAAACACCGTTGCGAACCTACTTGCCCGCTCCTAATATGTATAGCCAAAACTATATTTTGGGCTTAAATGTGTGAAACACCTATCCAGAACTTTACAGGGTCTGCCTACCAAATCGCTTCCATATTATCTAATTTTGCCGTTACAGTTCACAAACTGTTTATTTCCATTAATCTGCTTTAGGCTATTTTTACATCCGATTTGATTATTTCACAGTTTTCCATTTTCTTACATAAATGGTATTTGAATTTCACATCCGTTCAGCCCGTATGGTTTGTCTGTAATTTTTATGCTATTTTGGTACAGATTTACACTAGCCTTTAGGGTCCATTTAATTTACATTTTTTTCCACCATAATTTACGTTCTACTTTAGAGATTTAATCTATACAAAAAATTTATCCAATAGCCACAAACCGTTTAATCGCACAAAATTCCACTTTTACATTTTTAGGCCACATATGAAGTAAACAATTATGCCAATTACACAATTTTGTTCCAAAACCATATTCAAAATTATGTAATTATATCACTCAAAAGCATAATTTTATTCAAGTAACATATTCTGAATTTATTCAACCAACCTGTTCTACCATTAGAAATTGAATAACAATTCTAATTCAATTTAATCAAAACCCATCTTATTCACACCATGAAACATAAATAACTATTTGTTTATTCCAAAATTAAACACAAACATGAATTAGAATTGAGAAGTGGAAGAAGAAGAAGATACAATAATTTACATAAATTTTAATCTTATTTATGCCATAAAATGAGAATAGACAATTTATATATCCCATATTTTAAACCAAACATGGATTAGATTTGAGAAGTGGAAGAACAAGATGCTGCAATAATTTACATCTATTCTCAATAAGTAACAGAAATTAATTCATATTAATGTGCTAGAAAAGAACTAAAATTGAACTACTTTATTTTTCTATTTCATATTAATTCCCACTCACTTAGCACTTGAGCTTCATAAATCTGAAAAAAGCTTTGCTTTAATCTTTCTCCCTTTGATTCTTCTAAATTCGTCAAATTGCTTGAATATATATATAGATAATTTAGTTTACTAGAGATTTATTTATTTAGTATAGAAAAGGAGAAAGATTAATACACAATAATTTTACTGTAGAATTATGGCAACGGCTGAATAAGAGATTAGGTTAGGTTAGATGGTTTATTTATAGATTGTTTGAGTGAATATAATCCATTAGATTATTTTAGATTAAATCTGGTTTTTTCATACACTTAGTGGTTATCCATTCTACCCCATACACATCACTCAACATAAAATTTTTAGCCATCTCATCTTATTAATCACTGGAGCAAATGGGAAGCCGCCACATGTCAGAAACAACACTTAAATACGTAAGAAAATCGCTGGAAATGAACCTGCTAAAAAAACATCACTCCAAATTTTGGGCGACAACGGGACTTGATCCCTGATAACTAAGGAAGTCAACATGCGCCTTTACCATTGTACCAAATGCACTTTTAATTTATTTCTAATTATAATTCCCGTAAAATATCGTGTATGACACTCCCTCCCTTAAAGGATTTCGTCCCCGAAATCTCGAAAGATGGGAGAACGTTATTAACAACTAGCATCCAAGAACTACATCCATCTACTCAACCATCATGCATTTCTACCATTGTCCTTATTTTTAACTAATGCAATTTACGATTTATGCAAAGTGAAATGCATATGAACTTACCTAATGTGAAACGGTAGTCAGTCTATTGATTCTTTTGACCTCCTATAATGCAAGTATGCTCATGCCATGCAATCAAATGTATGCAATTACCCTATTATAATTGATAATTCTATATGTATGTTTCATTCATTCACCCAAATGCACCATCCATATGCAACATCCATTTATATACACACAGACACACACACACAGAGACAACCATGTGCAAATATAATAGATAACAGCCATGCATATGCAGGTCCGTGTACCTAGTTGTCCGATTATCCTAATAAATATCTATCTAGTGCATGCAATGCATCCATTTGCAAACATTGGCATCCACTTGTAATAATTTTCATCCATCGAACATAACATGCCCTAATGGCATGTTTACAATAAAGCTACCATCCATAGGTTTCACCTAAAGATTATCAAAAGGACCCTAACTAAGGAATGAACAAGGATCAAAGATAGGATATTTTAAGTCTACCTTCAAATATAAAAGGATAAGAAGTTTGAATTCTCTCCTCAAATTCCTATGTGCACTCCTTGGGGTCATCTCCCTACTGAACTTTCACCAGATGAACTTCCTTGTTGCGTAATCTCTTGATGCCGTATTCCAATATACGGGTGGGTGTATGACGCACAAGTGATTCACGCTATACCTCCACTTCCCTTGGGTGATCGGGTTCTACTACTACTGCGGAATAATGTAGGCACTTCCTTAGATGAAAAACATGAAAAACATCGTGAACTCCTGCCAACTTTTCTGGAAGAACAACTCCGTATACCACTTTTCCAATTCGTGCGGTAATAGGGAAGTATCCTACGAATCTCAATGCCAATTTACCCATTGAGCCAAATCTCATAATGTTTGTCAGAGGATAAACCTTGACAAAAACCATATCTCCAAGCTTAAACTCCAAATCTGAACATTTTCTGTTGGCATGTGAATTTTTTATATCTTGTGCAGTCATCAACCTCTTGTGAATCAAATCCATCTTCTCGGATGTTTCACTCACCAAGTCCGGTCTAAGCCAGATCCTATCGGTGGTATCCCACCAACAGGCTGGTGATCTATATTCTCTACCGTATAGGCCTCGAATGGTGCCATCCCAATGCTTTCTTGTTAACTATTATTATAGCAAACTCCACCAAATGTAGGCAGTCTTCCCAAGAGCCTTTGATGTCAATGATGCACAATTTGAGCAAATCTTCCAAAACCCTATTTACCCTCTCAGTCTGTGCATCTGTCTGAGGGTGATATGTCGTGCTCATATTCAATTCCTTTTCCAAGGCTTACTGAAGACTCCTCCAAAACACGCTAGTGAATAATGAATCTCTATCGCTCACAATGCTTGCGGGAACTCCATAAAGCCTAACTATCTCCCTTACATAATGAGTCGCCAAAGACGCTGCCGTCCTATTACTCTTAATCTGTATAAAATGAGCGCTCTTCGTCAGTGTATCCACAATGACACAAATGCTTGTGTTCCCTCTCCGTGACCTTGGTAATCCATCCACGTAGTACATAGAGACGCTCTCCCATTTCGATAATGGAATATCCAATGGATGCAACAGTCCTCCAGGCTTCCTCTGCTCTGCCTTTACCTTTTGGCAAGTGATGCACTTCGATACATACTCCGCCATCCTCTTCTTCATTCCAGGCCAATAGAATACCTCCTCATATCCTGTTACAACTTATCACCATCGTGGTGCACTGTCATCCTAGAATGATGTGACTCGGTCAACACCGCATCTACTAAATCCTCACTATGGGGAACAAAAAGTCTACCACCCCTTCTAAGCCATCCTATAGTTTCCATGGTATAGCGCTTAAGATGTGGTGATGACTCTCCTCTACCAAGTTTACCTAAAATGTCCTTTAACTCTTCATCCTGACCTTACCTTGCTCCAATCTGCTTCATCAAAGTAGGCTGGACATCGAGGGCTGTTAACAATCCCAGTGCTAAATCTGATGGAGGCCTAAAATCATAGGTAGCAATGTACTCCAAATGCTTCCATTCTAGAAACTGAGGAATTGAAACCATTTTGCATCCACTCAACGCATCTGCCACTTCATTATCCTTTACAGGGGTATCGGAAATCTCAAAGTCATAAGAGGCTAAAAACTCCATCCTTCTTTGTTGTCTCAAATTCAAGTCTTTCTGAGTGAATAGATACTTAAAGACTTATGATCTGTGAAAAGCTCAAATCTTTCTCCTAAGAGATAGAGCCTCCAAGACATGAGAGGAAAAACTATAGCTGCAAACTCAAGATCTTGCATTGGGTAGTTCTTCTCATATGTTTTCAACAGTCTACTCGCATAGCACACTACCTTACCCTCTTGCATCAGTACTGGCCCTAGCCCCGTACCACAAGCATCCATATAAACTGAGAACGGCTTGGTTCCCCTCATTAATACCAATATGGGCGTGGTAGTCAAAGCTTCCTTCAATTGACCAAAGACATCCTCACACTTGCCATCCCAAACAAAAGTTGAGTTCTTCTTTGTAAGACGAGAAGTGGAGTTGATATCGTAGCGAAGTCCTCAATGAACATCTTATAGTAGCCCGCAAGACCAAGGAAACTCCATATGCCCATGGCATTCTTAGGGGTCTGCCAATCTTGTACTGCTGCCACTTCCGCTGGATCTACTACAAGTCCATCCTCCGAAACGATGTGTCCCAAAAGAAAACATCATCCCTCCAAAAGTAGCACTTGGAAATCTTTGCCTTTAACTTATGTGCTCGCAGGGTCCTAAGTACTTCTTCCAAGTGAACAATATGCTCCTCCTTGCTTTGCGAATAAACCAAAATGTCGTCGACGAACACCACCATAAACTTGTTCAACGATTCGAGAAATAATTGACTCATCAGATCCAAAAAATATGTCGGAGCATTGGTTAGCCCAAATAGCACGACTAACTACTCAAATAACCCATCTAGAGTCCTAAACGCGGTCTTTTTGATGCTATCCTCCGCCACAATGCAACTGATGAAATCCCATGGCCAAATCGAGCTACGATAATACCTTGGCTCCTACTAGCAGGTCGAAGAGATCGTCTATATGGGGAAGAGGATAATGATTCTTCTTCATTAAGCTTCCTATAATCCACCTAAAGCCTAACAGCCTTTGTGCGAAAGAAAGTGGTCCGCCCCACGCAGAAATACTCTTTTGAATGAAGCCCTTCTCCAAAAGTTCTCCAATCTGCTTGCTCAACTCACGACGTTCCTTAGGAGCTATATGCCTTACCGATAAAGCAACAGGTTTGGAATTATTGACAAGATAAATCTTGAACTCGATCTCTCTTTGAGGGAGAAGGATAGTGTTTGTGTCAAAATTGGGCACAACACTAGTCGGAAGTTTTTGAAGAGATAATAAATGAAGAAAGTAAATCAAAACGTGGATTATCTAACCAAAACTCCGAATAACATGAAGTAAATTGCACAAGAGACAACGATTTAGAGTGGTTCGACGATTTTCCTATGTCCACCATGATGTTTTGTTACTTTATTGCTTGATATTTGGAGAATACAACTTTTCAATGTCAAAGTACAGCAAGTAGTAAGCCAAAATTCGAAATCAAAGGCAGCGGTGGTGCTCTGAAGCAATTCTGGCAGCATCTAGATGTGCTTTATCTCTGAAATTCTCCGATCCCTTTTCTGAATGACCAGGGGCTCTATTTATAAGTGCTGGAGGCTGATATTTCGCGTAAAATTCGGGGAGACCAATTCTGGCACGTGTGGGGGCCCATATGACTGAATTCTGGAGATCCGGGCCCACTTTGGGATCGATTCGACCCTTGGTTCGAATCGATCAAAAAAGTGTCCAATCGTGATGAAACTTGGCGTGGACATTCTTATATGTATATGCAAGCTGCTGTGAAAATTTGGTAGCATTTGGACTTGTAGTTCTCAAGTTATGATCGATTCAAGATTGCATTTTCAGTTGATATACGTGCTTCGAATCGATAGGGTTGAATCCTTGGCTTTAGCTGCTACGACTTGATGGATTCGAAGTTATGGATTCGAAGGTATCCTCGTACGCGCCCTTCTTATCGCTCAGAGTATTTCATAGTTGGTCGATGCGAAGTCTTCTCCGCTTGATGGATTCGAAGGACTTTCATGGGATGGAGTCGAAGATAGGAATACTTCGAGGGATTCGAACCAAGGTAGGTGTGGATGGATTCGAAGCGTGGCTACCTCTGATGGATTCGAACGAAGGCATGTCCCTGATGGATTCGAAGCAGGGAGTGGAGTTGAAGCCTCCTCGTTTGCATGGATTCGAAGGACTTTTCCTTCGATGGATTCGAACTAGAGCATAAGGGGATGGATTCGAACATAGGCATTTGAGAACTTGTTTGATGGAGCCGAAGCAAAGGCACTCCTCATGGATTCGAGGCAATACGTGTCTGATGGATTCGAACCAATTCCTCCTCTTGATGGATTCGAGCCTATGTTATTTCTGAGGGATTCGAACGTTATACTACCTGATCCATTTCCCATTGGCGATAACTTGAGCATACGAACTCGGATTTCCCCGAAACTTGGAACGTTGGTTTCTACAGCTTTGCTTGATGTGTCTTATCAATTGTAGCCTGATCCGGACTCGGGAAAAACTCATCGATATTTGTAGTTGCCCAACGATCATTCAAAGCTAAGGATGTATGATCCTATCTCTTTCTAGTTAGTTCCTTGGTATCTCGGCCTTGCCAAAAGGCGGGATAACATTTTCCCCCTAAAGTACGTCTTGTGTAAACATGACGTGCTTTGAAAATCTTCAATCTAACGCTGGACAATTAGGACATGCTCTGGTGAAAGCTGTATTCTTTATTGCTGTTATCAACTGTCGTGTGATTGTGATCGGTTGTTCGTCGTTGAAATCATGACAAGGTGGATATCTGATCCCTGTGAATGATAAAGATCAAATATTAGTCAAACATATGTGCATATGTGTATCGCCTTGACTTTGGCTAACGTTGCGTGATTGCAAGTTGTTGCCAGTTTGGTTTGTTACCGAATTCTGCATCGATCCTCTCCTGAACTGATTTGAGATTCGGGTTAAAACATTGTTGTTATGATCGTCTATGATCATCCTCTTGTATCGATCCTCTCCTGATTCGGTGTAAAAGGTAGGCAAGTAATTTTTCATATCGAAGCACTATGTTCGTTCTCATCGATGGTGTCTAGTGGATTCGAAGCATGTTTTTTCGAATCGATAGCGTTTTGAATCGATGGAATCGATGGTTATGGAATTGGTACTTCGAATCGATAGGATTGTTCAACTCAGTCCTCGTTCAAGTGCTTCGTATCGATGACACTCCGCATCGATGCTGTCTTGATGGATTCGGAGTCACGTATGTTTGAATCGATTGTCTTGCCTCTGCTTATTGCTTCCTCGAATTGATGATGCCTCGCATCGATTAAGTTGGGATGGATTCGATTGTGTAAAAGATAGGAAGGCAATGGATTCGAAGTGAAGTATGGATTTAGCCGTGCGATGGATTCGAAGTAACGGCTCTACGCTGTGATGGATTCGAACGTAGTGGGTTCGAACGTGATGGATTCGAACGTGGCTTGTTTGAATCGACCAGCACGTGACCGGTTGGGGTCGGTCATTTTGACCGGGAGACGAACCGTCTCGTTCCTTTCCTGGAATCCATATAAATACGTGAAGCTGGGCTCTTTTTTCACTTTTTACTTTTCACTGTTGCTGTATCTTCTTCTTCGAATCGATCTTCCAGAGCTTAGAACAAGCGCGTCTTCCACGAATCGATCGAATTCCTTTAAGCTTTCCCTTGTGATTTCACTAAATCAGGTAACTGATGGATCAAGCCGAGTAAGGAATGATAGAACTGGAAGTCTTTGACATTGATTCGACCTTTTCTTCTTGAAAATTTTGTGGAGTGGTGGGATCTGGACGAGGTGGTTCGACTCGATGGAACTGAGGAATGAGGTCATCCGAGTCATGTCGATCAGAGTGTCGTCTCTCATTGCTTCGCATCGATTCAAGAATGAGCAATTCGAGTTGATTTTGAATGCGTAGCTTCGAATCGATGGTTGTAAAAGAAAAAGGAAAAAGGCTCGTGGCGATCGATTCGAAATAGCAATATTCTGATCGATTCGAAGGGGCTTAATATTGATTGATTCGAAGTAACGATATGCTGATCGATTCGAAGGGGCTCAACTTTGATCGATTCGAAATAATGATATGCTGATTGATTCGAGCTACTCCTCTATCCCAAGGTTTGATCGAGTCGAACTACATGGAGTTGGGGCGTACCGATTCGAAGTACATTGATTCGACTCGTGTCGATTCGAGTCGATCGATTCGAACGTTCTTGCTTCTGGAACTTCCACTCTTCTGATTTGCTCCAATATCTGAACTACGACCAATTTCAAGTTGAACTTTGACGAACTCACTGAATTTTTAGCATACTTGACTCCAAAGAGCTCCGGCCTTGCATAATCAAATTTTACTTGACCTTCCCTTTGGAGCTCGTCGATGGCACCATGACTTAAACAAAATATAACGAATTTATACTTAGATTGGTCAGTAGCATCTGGGTGGCGTGAAAGTGACGGTCATCGATGACGGTCGTTTTCTTTCTCAAATTCCAAAGTTTTGTCGTTCGGATATCTCGTTTCGACTTGTAAAATCTGCTTAAGTTTTGCATAGCACTTGCACTGCACGACATACTCATACACTTTGCACCGGGGGAATGCATGGGCTTTTTATGTATTTAACGCCGCTTTCTGGTGAGTTAGTTAATTATGGAATCTTCGAGTTCTCAACAACAAGAAGCACAAAGCTTGCCTCTTCCAGCGCTTGAGATTCCGGAAATCCCTCCTGAAGTCATAGATCCGGCTCCGGATGAATTGCCGGAGGACATATTTATCAAAGATCCTGTCGATTCTGTCCAGTCCAATATCTCGGAGTCTCTGTTGGGCCGGATATGTTCGAAACATAACATATCCCTGGACGATGTTTTATTACCTAGTGCCAGTGACAGACCACACAACCCACCTGAAGGATATACTGCCTTCTATCGTCATGCCTGCGCGGCTGGATCTCTTCCTTCTTTTAGCCAATACATCAGAGAGATGCTGTCGTATTTAGGAATCACTCCTTCACAACTCCATCCCAACGGGCATGCACTACTGAACAACGTCTTTGTCATATTTATGGATTGCCTTTTTCTCCCGCCAAGACCTAACGAGATCAGGCACATATTCAATTTTAAGAGTAGGGGTGATAGCCTGTCTTTCACTTTTCTGGAGGCGGTCAGGAACTGTCAGGTTGTGACTGGGGCCTGAACCAGGCTTAGCTATTTCAAGAACGAGTGGTTTTTTGTTCGATGCCCCCTAGGGATTGCCAGGAGATGGTTATCCAGACGTAAGTATCATAATTCATTTTTGAATGGCCACTTTTAATACTTTACACTAATACTCTGCTATTCTTGCAGCCATCATTTCGAGACCTACCGGTGGGCATTATAGAGGCGTCGTTCAAAGCTTGCAAAGGGTTCTACGCGACTCAAGGCACATAGACTTGCTGTTGACCGATGATAACTTAAGGACATTGGGTTTGATTGAGATGGGCCAGAGTATTGTAATTGAAGGATTGGCGAAATCGGCCTTGAGGAAGAAGAAGAAAGTGGCAAAAAGAAAACCTGGCGTTGTGAAAAGAGAAGTGAGCGACGATGAAAGAACACCCACGGACACTGAGATAGCAGCCGACCTTTCCCGAATAGAAGAGGGTCAGAAAGGCAAGGCTGCTGTACCTAAGTTTACGAGATGGAAGTCTGTAGTCGTAACCCGTTCCAAACCTGGGGTTACTGTTTCCAGCGCCTCTCCTCGCCAGTCCGGAGACCTTTTCACAGGGATGGACGATATTCCCATTCCGGACTACGTATTTCTCCACCACGGGTCCGGGTTGGAAGAGCTCCGGGGAGCGCTTGATATAAGCGAATCTTTACCCGTTAGTGTAATCGACGCTTCGGGTTGGTCGGGGGGCTTGCACATTTATACACTTTTTCACAACACTTCACGACTTCCACATGCATTGCAGTGCTTTTTCTTGGTACTTAACCGAATTGTTTCTTCTTTACAGGTGCCATGTCGGATTGTCCTTCTACACTTGATAGACTTCGGCGAGTGCATCATTCTTCGTCTTATTACGAATCTCGCCGTAGGGATTCTGACCGTGACCGTGAACGAAGGTATTATGAGCAAGAGCATCGTGAAAGGGACCATTCCCGATATTATTCTAGCCAGGAGCGTTCTGATAGGGACCGAAGGTACCGTTCACCCTCTCGTTCTCCTCCGTCATCCAGAGGCCAGGCACCTGCAGTCGAACCTTCGCGACAATAGCCATCTCAACAAATCTCAAAACCTGGTCCACATCGTTCAAGGACTGATACGGCTACGACCGTAACTGTGGAAGAGGCCCCTCTTGAACCGTCTGGTGAAGGGGCTATAAGAATTGCTCAACTGAAGAAAGATTTTCCAGAAATATGCTTCGACGCTTATATCTTTCCACCCAATCTCAAAAGAATCCCCGAAGAGGCTTTGAACACCGCCCTCAGCTATACCCATGATTTTTATGCTCAGCATAAAGAATGGTACATGGCGGCTGTTAAAGCTTCGAAAGTAGACTTTGAACGAGCCAAAGTTATTGAGAAATTGCAAGCAGACTTGGCTCAGAAGAACCGTATTGTTGACATACTTTAATCTGAAACGGAATCTTCTCATAAGGCCGAAATGGATTCTCTAAAAAAGGTCGATGAGACACTAGCTGAGATGGCGAAGATGCAACAAGCGCATTGTACTTTAATTGAAGATTTGGGTCATCGGTATAAAAATGTTGAGGCCGAGCGGGATGCGGCGGTCAAAGAGCTGGAGGAATTGAAGGCCAAGTTTGCCGACTTGAACAAGGAAAAGGATGACGGTAACATGGTCGCACAAGAAGCGTGCGAGCAAGCCGTGTCTCTCCGAGCTGAGCGAGACGCGGCGGTTGCTAAAGTTGAAGCGGTGGAGGCAGAAGTGGAAGGGAGAGTTCAAGCAGAGATATTCAGAGTAGAAGCCGAGTTTGATGATCTTCTTGATACTTACAATGCTAATGTGCTTGAGCACAGGAATCTCTCGTGGCTCGGAGATTATTCTACGCTTCTACTCAGTGCGTGGAAAAAATTGATGGCGAACAAGAAAGCATCTCTCCCTGAAGGCGCCGTGGATGAATTTGAACTCGAGTCTCGCTTGTTGAGCGAGGAGGAAAGGAAACTTCTTCATGAAGCGTTGATTTCTGCTGAGAGAGAGAGACTTGGTTTTCATCATGTGGTGACTGGCGAGGGTTCTGGAGCTGCACATTATAGTGAGGATGTTTCAGTTGATGCCCCGACCTCATTTGGAGTTACTACTACAGTTGGTCCACATGTTGTTCCTGCTTATAACCCGGATCGACCGGAACTGTCTCTTGGTACAACTACCGTTTCCGAACTTGTCTCATCACCAAGCCGAGGCAAAGAAGGTATTCCAAATGTTGCTTAAGTGTTTTTAGAATGTTGAACTTGGAACAGATCATTTGACTAATTATTCTCATTTCTTTTCGACTAGTGACTGAAAGTGATGCGCCAACACCTCCAGTACCACAAACTTCGCAGCCAATGCAAGGAGCCATCGTTACTGAGGCTATTACAACAACTGCCGTAACCGGCAAGATGGGAGAGGGGAGTTCAATGTCGTTTGATGTTCAGATGATTGAGGAGATTCTCAAGAAACCCTGTGAACCCTTTACCTATCCTTCCTTTGCAATGGGTGGAGTTTCTCCAACTTTTAGCTCGTTTATGCCGACCGTCAGTGTGTCTAGCGCTGCTCGATCTTCCCGAGAAGAAGAAATCCTTGCCGAGATAAGCGCTGAAATGGATGAAGTGACGACGGTCGGTGGTTTCGGAGGTGATGTTGCTCCACCAAGCTTAACTCCTTCAATGGTTACTTCTCTTGCTGGCACAGCTATAACTTCTAGTGTCGAAGCTTCGCCACCTGTTACGGCTTCTCCGCCTCCGGTTCGTCCTCACAAAAGGATCTCTATCCCTTCCAGCTCTGAGGAAGACATGGATATTATGCCAAATCCTGAGGATGCTCCAAAGAAGGACAAAAAATCTCGCAAGAAGCCGGGTAGTGGGTCTAGCGGCTCAACTCCGAAGAAGAGACCCCGGAAGAAGAAGGAGTGAACTTCTCGTCTTAACATATAGTTGTGAAAGGGCAATTCTTTTTACTTCTCTTTTCTAGGCCGTGTATAAGTGTGGATTCAACACCCACTTTATGAATTGTTTTTAGTTTTATCATGTAATCAAACTCCTTTTTTATTTGTTGATAAAATGCAAAACAACTCTTTTCTTTTTTGCTTAAGTATTGCATTGATTAGCTCGTGCTCAATATGTCATAAGCCTTGAATACATGTCCACACTTCAGGGACTTAACATAATTTGCAATTAACAGTTCGGCCCATATTCTAGGAACTTATTAATTATCAGTGTTTATGACTTAGTTCGCTCTCCGGGAACTTGTAATTGACGTTTATACTCCAATTCACACTCTGGGAATTTGGAAATAGAGTTTTATATTCTGGCTTGCACTCCGGGAATCAGAAGTTGGAGTTTATACTCCAATTCGCACTCCGGGAATTTGGACTTATACTCTGGTTCGCGCTTCGGGAACCGAGAGTTGAAGTTTATACTCCAATTCGCACTCTGGGAATTTGGAGTTGGCTCACACTCTGGGAGCGATGGATTTACACTCCGGTTCGCGCTTCGGGAATCGAGAATTGAAGTTTATGCTCCAATTCGCACTCTGAGAATTTGGAGTTGGCTCACACTCTGGGAGCGATGGATTTATACTCCGGTTCGCGCTTCGGGAACCGAGAGTTGAAGGTTATGCTCCAATTCGCACTCTGGGAATTTGGAGTTGGCTCGCACTCTGGGAGCGATGGATTTATACTCCGGTTCGCGCTCCGGGAACCGAGAGTTGAAGTTTATGCTCCAATTCGCACTCTGGGAATTTGGAGTTGGCTTGCACTCTGGGAGCGATGGATTTATACTACGGTTCACGCTCCGGGAACCGAGAGTTGAAGTTTATGCTCCAATTCGCACTCTGGGAATTTGGAGTTGGCTTGCACTCTGGGAGCGATGGATTTATACTACGGTTCGCGCTCCGGGAACCGAGAGTTGAAGTTTATACTCCAATTCGCACTCTGGGAATTTGGAGTTGGAGGAGGGATTGTCGTGTATCAATCCCTGTGAATGTTGATGTAGTGTTCTGCCCCCGATCTCGGGTTTCACTTAGCGAGTGACTGGTCGCATCACAGGCACTCCCTATTTGAATAAATCCCACCACGTGATGGAACATAGCTCTCCGTGCATTGTGATACTGTACGTCATATTCAGTAAGTCATAGCTCTGGCTCGAAGAGATGGCATTTTATTGCTGAAACGAGAAAATATGGCAAAGTTAGTTGCCTTATTACAAATTTAAATCTCGAAATGCTAGAATAAAATGCAAAGGAATAAATTGACAGAAAATAAATAAGTAAAGTCTTTTATATGTAGTAGCGACGAAGACTTTCGCTATTCCAAGCTCTCGACAAGGTAAGACCGTCAACGGTCGATAATTTGAACGTGCCATCTCCGAGCTTTTGTGAAATCACATACGACCCTTCCCAATTTGGCTTCATGTGTGAAGGAACCGGATAAACCCTTTTGAGTACGAGATCGCCGAGTTCGAAGGTTCGCGGACGAACCTTGGCATTGTACAGTCGGGCGACTTGACTTCGATATGCGGCTGCCCTCAAATCAGCCTCTTCGCGCTTCTCATCGAGTAAATACAAAGATTCAGCAAGTAATATGGCGTTTGTTTTCGGATCATAATATGTTACACGATGAGAGTGCCCTTCCATTTCGACTGGAATAACGACTTCAGAACCATAAGATAGAGAAAACGAGGTATGACCGGTTGCAGTTTTATGAGTCCTTCGATAGGCCCATAACGCCATAGGAAGTTCGTCGACCCATTTGCCCCCAGCTTTTTCCAGTCGCTTCTTTAGAATGGACTTGATAACTTTATTAACAGCTTCAACTTGACCATTTGATTGAGTGTGCGCTACTGCAGAGAATTTCTTATGGATGTGGAATCGTTGACAGAAATTCTTGAATTCAGCACTGTCGAATTGAGTTCCGTTATCGGTGATGATAGTATGTGGGAGACCAAAACGGCAGATGATGTTACGTACTACAAAGTTCATTACTTTCTTTGTTGCAATTGTCGCAAGGGGTTCAGCTTCAGTCCATTTGGTGAAATAATCAACTGCGACGATGGCGTACTTCGCGCCACCTTTGGCCAGAGGAAATGTGCCGATGATATCTATTCCCCATACCGCAAATGGCCAAGGAATGACCATTTGGGTTATCTCAGTAGGCGGGGCTCTAGGAATTCGAGCGTGTTTCTGGCATTTGTCACATTTTCTAGCGTAGTCTGCAGCATCGCGATTAACAGTAGGCCAATAATACCCATATCGAAGTATTTTCTTTGCAAGTGCTTGCCCCTCAGTGTGATCGCCACATTCTCCTTCGTGTACATCGTGTAACACTCATTTGACTTCATCGTGCGCGATACACCGAAGGAGAAGAACAGAGTATCCTCTCCGGTACATGACTCCATTTTGAATAACAAATCGTGAGGCCTTTCGTAGAACTTGTCTTTTCTCGCTTTGTTGCTCGGGCAATACACCATGTTCGATATAGTCTCGATAAGGAGTCATCCACGACTCCTTATTGGAGGTAGCTTCAAATGTGAAATCAGTCTCCCTTTAATCAATGCTCGGAGAGGATAGGGTTTCAACTAGAACAACCCCCAACTGCTGAGCCTCACCCGTACTTGCTAACTTTGCCAACGAATCAGCTTTCTGATTGTGCTCTCGGGGTATGTAAAAGATGGCATAGTAATCGAATTGATCAAGCATCTCCAGAACTCGAGTTAGATAAGCGGCTAATCTTCGGTCTTTGGCCTGATATTCTCCTTGAACTTGACATACCACCAACTGGGAATCGCAGTAGACCTCTACAGCGATGATTTTCAGATCGCAGGCAAGCTTTAGTACGGTAAGTAGAGCTTCGTACTCGGCTTCGTTGTTGGTTACACGGAACTCAAACTTTAAAGCATAACATATGGATCGTCCCTCGGGGGTTTCAAGCACTACCCCAGCACCTGAGCACCGATCGTTTCATGCACCATCGGTGTACATCTTCCAGATGTATTCGGGAGATTTGCTGGTCTCAGGAAAGTCTTCAGAAACAGTGAATTCGGCTATAAAATCTGCTAGGAATTGGCCGTGAATGGCTCTTCTTGGAGTATAAGTGATGTCGAATTGACTCAGTTCGATATTCCACTTTAGTAACCTACCAGACGTCTCAGGCCTCATGAGGACCTGTCGTAACGGCTGATCGGTGTACACAGTAATAGGATGAGCCTGGAAATATGGACGGAGCTTCCTCGAGGCAATGACTAGGCAATATGCCAACTTTTCAAGCTTTGGATAATTTCTTTCGGCTCCGGTCAATCATTTACTCACGTAGTAGACCGGTTTTTGCACTCGATCCTCCTCCCGAATTAATGCAGCACTGATTGCATTTTCAGATACCGCTAGGTAGGGATATAACTGTTCATGATCTATAGGCTTTAAAGGATTGGTGGTACGGAAAGATGTTGGATTAGCGATTGAAATGCGCCCTCACATTCTGCAGTCCATTCGAAGTTTCTTTTTCCTTTTCGAATCAAATCGAAGAAGGGAATGCATTTGTCGATCGACTTTGAGATAAACCTGCTCAGTGCTGCAACTTTCCCATTAAGACTCTGAACTTGCTTTATGGTTCTCGGAGTTTGAAGATTTCTGATAGCCCAGATCTTCTCAGGGTTGGCCTCTATTCCTCGGGCATTGACAATGAACCCAAGGAATTTTCTGGATGCGACTCCGAAATGGCATTTTAGTGGATTAAGCTTCATCCCGTATTTCCGGAGGATATTGAACATTGACTCCAAGTCTTTGACATGATCAACAGAGTATCGCGATTTCACCAAAATGTCATCTACATAAACCTCCATAGTCTTTCCAATTTAATCGGCAAACATCCGGTTGACTAAGCGTTGATAAGTTGCACCAGCATTCTTTAATCCAAAAGGCATGACCTTGTAGTAGTACAATCCCAAGTCGGTTACGAAGCTTGTGTGCTCTTGGCCGGGTACATGCATGGGTATCTGATTGTAACCTGAGTAAGCATTCATGAAGGATAACAGTTCATGTCCGGCGGTTGAGTCTACCGGTTGATCGATTCGGGGAAGTGGAAAGCTGTCTTTTGGGTAGGCTTTATTCAGGTCATAGTAATCTATCCACGTTCTCCATTTCCCGTTTGGTTTCCGGACAAGTACGGGATTGGACACCCACTCTGGGTATAAGGCGTCTCTAATGAACCCATTTGATTTCAACTTATCGACCTCTTCTTTCAGGGCGGCAGATTCTCTGGATCCATACCACGTCTTTTCTGCTTGACCGGGATATACCGCGGGTCACTGTTCAAGGTGTGGATCGTGATGTCCGGCGAGATTCCACACATATCGGAGTGTGTCCAGGCGAATACGTCGAGATTCGCCCGGAGAAAATCAACCAATTCCTGTTGTGTCTCTTGGTTAAGCTGAGACCCAATCTTCAACATTCTCGAGTCATTGTGATCGTAGTCAATCGGGACATCGATGGTTAGCTCGGCCGGAGAAGCTTGACTTTCCGTAGATTCTTCTTTATTATCATTATCCCTTGGATCAAGATCCTTTTGGAATTGGTTGTGGTGCCTAGGCCGAGGCCCAGGCGCTAATTGTCAATCGTCAGTAAAACGGACGCAGAGAGATTCCTCTACGCCCTTTCCTTTCTCTTTTCGCTGCGCCTCTCGTAGCTCAGCAACATAACAGGCTCTCCCAGCAGCCTGATCTCCTTGTACAACTCCTATCCCATGGTCAGTAGGGAACTTCAGAGTTAAACACCATGGGGCAATAGCAGCCCTAAATTCAGCAAGGGCCGGTCGTCCCAAAAAAGCATTGTACGGGGAAGGAATATCCAAGACAACAAATTGCAACATCCGAACTCTTCGGCATTCTCCCACTCCCAACTCCACCAGCAATTCAACCATTCCGGTTGGTATCGTCGCACTCCCGTTGAAGCCGTGGACTCGTGATTGACAAGGTTTTAAGTCCTTAGCTTCCATTTTCATTAAATTATATGCTCTTTTAAACAATATGTTCACAGAACTCCCGCTGTCTACCAAGATCCTCTTCATCCAAGCAGGACCAACTTGAGCGGATACGACCAACGGGTCAATTGTGGGAGCTTCGACTTTATCGGCATCTCGATTTCTAAATACGATTTCATCAGCCATTGTCTTTTGTTGTTTAGCGGGTGTTCCGTCTTCTGAGTTACTATAGCATTCAAAGTCCACATGCCTGATTGAGCTGGCATATGACTCCATTTCTCTCCAACTTCTGTCTGCTGGATGGGGACCACCACTTATTGTATTGATAACCAACCTTCCGCCCGTACGAGCGGGTTCACCTTGTCTTTCCTGATTCTGCGTTCAATTTTGATTACATGGGCCCACTCCACCAGACTGCGGTGCCCGAATAAACTGGTCCAACTTTCTTTTTCTGATCAACTTTTCAATGAGGTCTTGCAAATGTCTACACTCATTGGCATTATGCCCATAACTTTCATGAAACCTACAGAATTTTCCTGTTTGAATCTGCCTTTCCGATGATGGTTTCGGAGCAGGCTTCTTGTATTGCATAGTATTACAAGTCTGTAGGTACACGTTTTCCAGTGACGTGTTAAGCGGTGTATAACTGTCAAACATTGCGGCCCTACGTCTCGGACCACGATTCTGGTCTTGCTTCTTGCTTCGGTTATCACCGTTTCTTGATCGTTGAGTGTGTTTATTTTGAATGTTCAACTCGACTTTTCCTGAACTTTCTCCGGATTGTTTAACCGCAACATTACTCTGAATCCCTTCATTACTTGGCCTTGCATCGTCCTGCTTCCTAGACTGTTTCGCATCCTCTCACCTCAAGAATTGAGCGGCTTTGGAATAGAAACGGTCCAACGACGTGGGAGGCTTTCCAGCTAACCAATTCCCAAACTCGGAATCAGGGTCGATTCCTTTAGTCAAAGCCATTAAAGTAGAATTATCATTGGGGTTGGTAATCTCTGCACATGCAGCATTGAATCTCTCCAAATATCGTCTAAGTGTTTCTTCGAGAGCTTGAGTGACACTTGATAAGGTATTAACATCTTTTGGTCGGGCAATATGCATGCGAAACTGCTCAACAAATTTGGTAGCTAACTGATCAAGTGAAGAAATAGACCGCGGCGGTAATCGTGTAAACCACATTGTCGCAATTCCCCCTAAGGAAATGGGAAAACTGCGGCACTTTACTGCGTCATCAGCTCTCGCAGCAGTCATCGACCATTCATATTTCAAAATATGTTGATTTGGGTTGGAATTTCCTTCATACATGGGGCAGGGTTGGCATTCTGAATCGCCGAGGAGGATCAGCATACAATATGTCATCAGTAAACGGGGTATGACTCCGGGAGATTCCCCAATCGTCATTTGTTAGGCGTTGACTCTCGCGAATCATTTGTCGTACCATGGCTGAGAAGTCTGGCATCGGAAAATTCTGTGGGTGGTGAGCCAAAGTGTGGTCGGGTTCCACAGTGCGAGGTGGGATCGGGCGCTGTCGACGATCCGCATCTCGCCTCCTTGGCTCGACGTCTTCTGGGACATATGGCTCTGGAGCCTGTCCCTGCTGATGATAATTTATATTGGAGTGATCTCGTGCATCAACTCCTATGTCAACTACAGCGGCTGTGGCAGCTCGATCATCTGCAGTGTATTGTGGAATAGTGCCTCCTCGGGAGGAGGGTCCAGTATGGAACCTGGTAGATGGGCCAACCCTTATTTGCCCAACGGTTAACGCCTGTTGATAGTTAGCAGCTTGCGCTTGGTTTCCGTCTAGCCTGGGACGGGTGGATCTGTTATTGTAGTCAGATGAAGCAGAGCTTTCGGTGGAAGAATGAGGAGCTTGATCCCTTCTGGATCTTCTTCGCTTTTGGCGATTTATTTGATTGGTCAACTCAGTGTTAGCACGCAACTGCTTAGTTAGCTGTTGTCGGCTTTGGGTTAGTTCTTGGAGTAGCGCCTGGAACTCTTGCCTTGTGACCGGACCTGACTGATCCGTATGCCCAGCAGCATCTTGACTGGTAGAATGTAGCTGTGTGGGATTTTTCCTATCCCGACCTTCATGATCACCAACGTTTGAAGTAGTTCTTGTACTCACCATCTTGAAGCGTTAAATTCCTTTCCTAGACTTTATTCAAATCTGAATAGAAGGGAAGGAAGTTGGATTTGATGATCTGGATCTCTCTCTTAGATTTATTCAATCCGGTATCGATGACAGATCCAATGAGCAGGAGAAAAGCTAGGTGTTCTCAGTGAAAGCACCAAAGTGTTTGTGTCAAAATTGGGCACAACCCTCGTCGGAAGTTTTTGAAGAGATAATAAATGAAGAAAGTAAATTAAAACGTGGATTATCTAACAAAAACTCCAAATAACAGGAAGTAAATTGCACAAGAGACAACGATTTAGAGTGGTTCGGCGATTTTCCTACGTCCACTATGAAGTTTTGTTACTTTATTGCTTGATATTTGGAGAATACAACTTTTCAATGTCAAAGTACAGCAAGTAGTAAGCCAAAATTCGAAATCAAAGGCAGCGGTGGTGCTCTGAAGCAATTCTGGCAGCGTCTAGACGTGCTTTATCTCCGAAATTCCCCGATCCCTTTTCTGAATGACCAGGGGCTCAATTTATAAGTGCTGGAGGCTGATATTTCGCCTAAAATTCGAGGAGACCACTTCTGGCACGTGTGGGGGCCCACATGACAGAATTCTGGAGATCCGGGCCCACTTTGGGATCGATTCGACCCTTGGTTCGAATCGATCAAAAAAGTGTCCAATCATGATGAAACTTGGCGTGGACATTCTTACATGTATATGCAAGCTCCTGTGAAAATTTGGTAGCATTTGGACTTGTAGATCTCAAGTTATGATTGATTCAGGATTGCATTTTCAGTTGATATACGTGCTTCGAATCGATCCCTTCGAATCGATAGGGTCGAATCCTTGGCTTTAGCTGCTACGACTTGATGGATTCGAAGTTATGGATTTGAAGGTATCCTCGTACGGGCCCTTCGTATCGCTCAGAGTATTTCATAGTTGGTCGATGCGAAGTCTTCTCCACTTGATGGATTCGAAGGACTTTCATGGGATGGAGTCGAAGATAGGAATACTTCGAGGGATTCGAACCAAGGTAGGTGTGGATGGATTCGTAGCGTGGCTACCTCTGATGGATTCGAACGAAGGCATGTCCCTGATGGATTCAAAGCAGGGAGTGGAGTCGAAGCCTCCTAATTTGCATGGATTCGAAGGACTTTTCCTTCGATGGATTCGAACTAGTGAATAAGTGGATGGATTCGAACATAGGCATGTGAGGACTTGCTTGATGGAGCCGAAGTAAAGGCACTCCTCATGGATTCGAGGCAATACGCGTCTGATGGATTCGAACCAATGCCTCCTCTTGATGGATTCGAGCCTATGTTATTTCTGAGGGATTCGAACGTTATACTACCAGATCAATTTCCCATTGGCGATAACTTGAGCATACGAACTCGGATTGCCCCGAAACTTGGAACGTTGGTTTCTACCACTTTGCTTGATGCGTCTTATCAATTGTAGCCCGATCCGGACTCGGGCAAAACTCGTCGATATTTGTAGTTGCCCAACGATCATTCAAAGCTAAGGATGTATGATCCTGTCTCTTTCTAGTTAGTTCCTTGGTATCTCGGCCTTGCCAAAAGGCAGGATAACAGCTAGTAACCTCCTCGAACACATCTGGAAAGTTTAACAACGGGTACCAAATTCAAACTATCGGGCGATAAGTCAAGAGAATAAAGGTAGCTCAACAGACCGATTCTCTAGGGTCACAAGATACCTCCAAGGTGCATCCACTACAAGTGCCTAACCTCACTACCCTCTTATCGCAACCAATAAAATCACCATACATGGATAGCCAATCATACCAAGAATAAACCCAAGCCCAGAAACCCCCAATACAAAGGCACTACAGTCAAACTCAACCCCTAAAATAAACATCTTCAAAACCCGACATAATATGTGCAAAAAGGCTAGTGCTCCTACTGGATTTGATACTACTATCAGGTCGGTCACTAAGCAAGCATCAAGACCAAGACCCTCTACCAAAGTAATAGATATAAAAGAGTGATAAGCTCCATAATAAAATAGGGTCGCAATAGGAAAATCAGAGATAGATAACATACCTTCGATGATCACCTTCTTTTCCTTGCCCACAACCAGACGAGTACTAGAGGAAGGAGCTGCCTCTATAGCATAAGCCTGAGCAGGCTGTGAGGGTGTCCACAAATTGTCCTTGGGCTTCCACGGACAGTCCTTTTCATATGCCCCACTTGATCGAAAAGATAACACCTCAGTCTCGGTCGCTTTCCTACCCCTCTACAATCCTCATCAAGATGACTTGGTTTCCCAAAAGTATTGCACTTTCAGTCCTTCCTTGGAACTTTCCTTTTTCCACATGACCCTCCTCCCCCACCCTATTTCCTTTCCACTGCTTCTTCCCATCACTCTTCTTTGCCACCTCTCCTTTCTTCTCAGTGTCAGCAAGTAAAGCCATTTCTACTAATCCCTCAAAAGTGGCTCCCATCGGAATGTGGCTCACTTCCAAACTCTACAGTGGCTGACCTAAACCCTTAGCGAACTTCAGCGCCTTCTTGTAAGGAGTATTTATTTGGTCTAGTCCAAATTTAGCAAGCTCCTTGAATTGATTAACATATTCCTTTATTGTCATATCCCCTTGCTAGAGTTGTACAAATTTCTCTAGTTGCATTCCCTCTTCAGCCTGCGATAAGAATTTCCTCCCGAATCTAGTACGAAAATCCACCCATGTCAAATTATTATCCACAGCCTCCATATTCTCCCACCAACAAAGAGCCACTCCTTACAACTTCCATGAAGCCAACCGCCTCCGAGCCTAGTCCTTCAATCCCATAAGTCCAAATATCCACTCACAATTTAGGATCAAAGCTCTCGCCTCAGTATATGACTCGGTGCTAAGAAAAGGTTTGCCTCCTAAGTCGGTGTAGTCCTTTCATAACGTGGGAAAATCAGGAATGCTTGGCGGACGGGGTAGAGCCCCTTCCGCCAGAGCAGCATCCCAAGTTGGTGGCTCTGCTCGTGTAGTAGCCTGCAAATAACGTCTAATCCAATTAGGCATATTAAGACCTGGAACTTCAGGGATATCTTGCAGTTCAGGCATTTCTATCTGTGGATATTAAAAGGATGGGATTAGGTACCCTACAAATAGTTCAATAGATAGGGAGGAAGAGGTATGAAGGACCCTTTTCTCAAATTTGTTTTTTTTCAAAATATATACATATACTTTTAAAAGTATTATTTGGAATATCCTTTAAAAATTATTTGAAAACCTTTATATTTTTAAAATATTTTTAGGATTACCAAAACCATAGCTCTGATACCAACTGTAACACCCCGCACCTCTAGGCAGCCCAAAAATCGGACATGACCAGAAGCACGGGTGGTGCGGTGAATTGAAAATCCATAAAATAGCATATAGACTAAGGCAATAGAATAAATTGATTAAAATATTATAGTGGAAGAAAACTTTCAATAATTATAAATTAATAGGAAAACTGCTCCATTAAAAACAACATTATCCCAAATTTATTTCTAAAACCAAAAGTACCAAGTAGTCTTCACCAAAACATAAAACATAACAAAGTTCACAATATAGGTCACCATATATAGAGTAAAGTACGGAAAAGTGAAACGGGGTACATGAAACAAATGAAACAAAAGCTGAAGATAACAACTGCTCCAATGATCCTACAAGCTGCAAAGAACTACAACCTAAACCTGCCCACCTATGCCTTGGAGAAAATAGGAAAAATAGGAATGGGTTAGACATAAAGTCTGGTTAATGAGAATTAAAATGAAGCAGAAAGAAAAAATAGTTTAATTCTAGGCCTTCCCGGATATCACAGAGGTGAATAATATAATGTAGTGAATCATTCTTAGATATAGTTCTTAAGAAGCCAAAGTACGTGGTCGCTCTAGGGAAGACAACCATGCAGTAATACTAAACGTCAATCGGCCTGTCGGACCTGCTGTACTTACCTATCCATGTGCTACAGCGTGAAGGTCATGCTCTCCACCCGTGCACTGTGACTATGTGCCTATTACGTTCGACCGGTGTCGACTCAAACAGTTTCGCAGGATCCCAAAGTTGCGCTCGAGCTCCACCAATTTGGACCCATATCCTCATGTCTCCTCAGTCACCGACGTGGACTTGCCCCTACCCAAAGTGTCGATTCTCTAAAGGAGCGCCTACAGCTGAGTAGGCTGTGCAAAATCCTACAACAATCTACTTAAAGAAGCCTACGTCGGAGCACACTTGTCCTGTTCCATCCACGTCGATCTGCCTGAAGAAGCCTATGATTGCGGATGCTATCTATCTTACGTACTAGCAAACTATGAAAGGTAACAAACACACTTGCGAACTTACTTGCCTGCTCCTAGAACGTACACCAAAACTATATTTTGGTCTTAACTGCATGAAACACCAATCCAGACCTTTACAGTGTTAACTTACAAAATCGCTTCCGGATTAATTAATTTTACCGTTACAGTTCGCATACTATTTATTTCCATTAATCTGCTTTAGGCCATTTTTACATCCGATTTGGTTATTTCACAATTTCCCTTTTTCTTACATAAATGGTATTTCAATTTCACGTCCGTTCAGTCCGTATTGTTTGTAATATTTATGCCATTTTGGTATAGATTTACACTAACCTTTAGGGTCCATTTAATTTATAAATTATTTCCACCTTAATTTACGTTCTCCTTTAGAGATTTAATCTGTACAAAAATTTTATCCGATGGCCACAAACCATTTAATTACACAAAATTCCACTTTTATATTTTTAGGCCACGTATGAAACAAACAAATATGCCAATTAGAATTCCCAATTTTGTTCCAAAACCATATTCAAAATTATGTAATTAAAACCATAATTTTATTCAAGTAGCATATTCTGAACATATTCTACTAACCTGTTAAACCATTAAAAATTGAATAACAATTCTAATTCAATTTAATTAAACCAATCTTTTTAAGCCATGAAACGTGAATAACAATTTGTTTATTCCAAATTTAAACCCAAACATGAATTAGAATAGAGAAGTGGAAGAATAAGATACAATAATTTACATAAATTTCAATCTTATTTATGCCATAAAATGTGAATAGACAATTTATATGTCCCATATTTTAAACCAAACATGAATTAGATTTGAGAAGTGGAAGAAGAAGAAGAAGTTGCAATAATTTACATCTATTCTCAATTAATAATAGAAATTAATTCATATTAGTGTGACGGATAGGAGTCGAAATTGAACTACTATATTTTTCTATTTCATATTAATTCACACTCACCTAACACTTGAGCTTGCATAAATTTGAAAAAAGCTTTGCTTTAATCTTTCTCCCTTTGATTCTTCTAAATTCCCCAAATTGCTTGAATATATATAAATTATTTAATTTGGTGGAGATTTGTTTATTTAGCGGAGAAAAGGGGAAAGAACAGTACACACTAATTTTGCTATAGAATTATGGCCGCGACTGAATAAGAGAATGGGTTTTGGTTAGATGGTTTATTTATAGAATGTTTGAGTGAAAATAATCTATTAGATTATTCTACATTAAATCTGGTTCTTTCATACACTTAATGGTTATCCATTCAAGCCCATACACATCACTCAACCAACAGAATTTAGCCATCTCATCCTATTACATTACTGGAGCGAATAGGAAGCCGCCATATGTCAGAAAAACGCTGAAGTAGGTAGGAAAATCGTAGGAAATGAACCAGCTAAAAACACATCGCTCCAGATTTTGGGCGACAACGGTACTTGATCCCTGGTCACTAAGGAAGTAAACAAGCACCTTTACCAATATACCAAATGTGCTTTTAATTTCTTTTTGATTATATTTCTCATAAAATATCAAGGTGTTACATTATTTTGTAGATAGTGAAGGAAGTGCAAAAGGTTATTGCGAAATAGTCGCTATAAATGAAGTTCGATAAAATACTATGTTTTGGTAAATTCTCTAAAATAATTAAAAGATATTCTTTAGGATTTTTCTTAAAGGTTTTCAAATACCTAAAGTATACTGACTAATGTAAAAAGGATGGACCTAAAATCAAATATTATGGTATTGAAAACTAGATAGAAAGTTGTAGCAAAAATGTGATAAAGCTAGTAACAAACTTTAGGCGGCACTTCTAGTGCTACCATTATAAATTGAAGATATAAATTGTTTAAAAATGATATTTAAAATATGTTCTTTTCTCTAATCGTTTAAGGGTTGTTTTCCAACTTATAAAAGAGTGTTTTAAAATTGGTGTCAAGTTTAAATATATCTTTAACGATTAGTTATAAATTTCAAAACTAAGTAGCTTTTAAAATTAAGAATTGTTTTTCTATTTATTTTCAAAATTCCTTATTTTTACATAATATTTTATATAAATAATTATCAAATATTTTAAGCGGTTTTAAAATTGTTTGAACATATTAATCAGTATATTAAAGATATTTCTATATATATATATATAAATTTTATATATTAAATTAAGTAATTTATAAATAGAATAAAGGAAGTTTGGATTCTAACACTTGAGATAAAATAAATGGTTTTGAGCAATTACTTAAAAGTGTTTTTACTTAATTAAAAAGTGTGGATATGCTTTGATCTTTAAAATAATGTTTAAATTTATTAATGGATAAGTAAATAGTTTTGGGTTGTTGTAAACAGTGTTTTTAGAAACACTTTTTTAACCCTTATTATTAATTATACTTAGGAGTATAATTAGAAATTTACTAATGGATATTTACAAGAAAAATACAAGTAAATAGTTTTTGGTTTGTTGTGACAAATGTATTGGGAAACACTTCTCTTTATCCCTTAAATATAAATAAATCTTTAAGAAGGGAGTATTAAAGAGGAATGTTTTCAAAGTATAAAATGTTTGGGTTTGTTGTGACAGTTGTTCTTAGCAGCACCTGTCTTTAACCCTTAAATGTAATTATACCTTTAAAAGGAGATTTGTAAAGATAATGATAAAATGGAATGATTTGGGTTTGCAGTAAACAATGTTTTAGCAACATTTGTTTTAAAACCCTTGAATTATATTTTGGAAGAAATATTATAAATCTTGAACAATGGAATTTTAAAGATAGTAATAAGTATTGAAATCTTTTATAAAGAGATTGAGAATGTTATATGTTTAATTTATAAAGAAAAGGAGTTTATTATAGCAAAGTTTTATTATACGGGTTCTATTATTTGGGAGTGGAATGATGGAAACCATGCATGGTTCCAACATCTATTAAGATGGTGGGATCTATGTGGGATTCATTATTTGACTGATTTTTTTTGAAAACTTTTATCAAGACGCCAAATGTATCCTCGACATTGGGAAATGATTAAAGACAGAGTATGATGCATGATCCCAGGTTCAGCTAACCCAAATAGGGGGTACAACAACTCCATTATCTAGAGTATGCTTCTCGATATGTTATGCACAAGGAGTTGATGATACTTGGATCACATGTTATGGCGTCGGCTGGATGTGTTTACCTTATGGTATATTTTATCTAAAGATATACGATGCTCGGAAAAGTAGTTTTTGACTCTTGTCATAGGTGATTGGTCTCAGTATGGTTTACGAGTATAGTGAAGTGGTCTCCATGGAAAATCCATTTATATGAATATACCTTAGTGGTTTTGTTTGTATACCTAAATATGCTATTAAATGAAACCAATGTGACTATTTAAGCTATGATTTATATTTATATTGAACACTATAGAAATTATTATAATATCGCTAAATTTTCCTATAAAGTGGTTGGGTTATCGTGAGGTAAAAACCCATCCATGTTTATTTGTGGCATGGTCTTAGGGGATACATTTACTCCTTAAAGTGTTTTACAAATATAGTAACTCAAATTACTTAGGTTTTCTCTCGCTGGTTTACGAGACTGGTCCATGTCTTATTCTTCTTATAATGCTCGGGTCAGCCCTGTATATATTTCTGGATATTGTTGATGATTCATTGGAGCTCTAGGAGAGGAGCTGGATGATTACCTGTCGTGGATTTTATTTATGCTACATCACTTTGTTTATTTTATATCAGCAGTTATGAGGACGGGTTGTTATAATTATCTATGATGTTGATAGCTTAGTTTACTCTGATTATTGTATAATACAGTTTTCCTTTGTAAAAGTATCATTTGGATTATATATATTATCGTACCGTCGTGAGATTCTGATATTGTGTTCTCTTCTTTCTTGTTCTTTTCTTCCTTTATTTTACCCTAACGTTCTACCTTTTCGGCATTTAGGTGCTCGGTATGTTAATACCATGGATGTATTAGTGTCGACATTTGGGGGTCGAAAAGGCGATCATTACATTTGTAATAGTAGGATGCGGTGAAAAGTAGTAGATTCTAAAGAATTATTATGGCCAAGAATGGGGAGAAGAAGGGTTTATGAGAGTGATAAGGGATGATTCAATGTGGGGAACCTATGGCATTCTTGTAGAGGCCTTTTCCCCTATTATTAAGCACAAGCAAATTTTGGCATTCTTGTGTAGGCCTCTTTCCCCCATTATTAAGCATTAGCAAACAATACCATGTAGAAAGAGGATGTTGCAACTAACACATTTTTTGAATCACTTAGGTAATTTTCTTAATTTTCTTTTCCTATTGCTTGTATGATACGATGCTTGGAATTGAAGTCATGTGCATTGTGTATACAATTTTTAAGAAGGAGGTTTATAATTACAAGTAGAATTTGGTAGCCATATCTGGCTATTTTCTTTGTGTTTATTTTTCCAACCACTTTTAGACCTTGTTATCCCGCCTTTTGGCAAGGTCGTGACGCCAAAAATTTGACTGGAAACTAAAGGCAGTTCGTCTCAAAGATTGGTTATGCATTGATTACACCATGGATATCGATGAATTTTGTCCGAGCCCCGATCAGTCTACAATTGATAGGACATGACAAGAAAAGCCATGAAAGCCAGCGGTTCAAATTTCAGGATAATCGGAGTTCGCATGAATGAGATATGATCAATGCAAGTTAGAGAGGACACGCTGTTCGTATCCATCGAAAAGCCAAGGTGATGGTCAGTTCGAATCCATTCATTCGTATCCATCTCCATGCACTGTTTCGTATCCATCGGTGGGCCGAACTTTGTATCGATGGACTTCGTATCCATCGATAGGATTCACTTCGTATCTATCGGCTTCGCATCGATCGGAATAACCAGGTCTTCGCATACATGAACTTCGTATCGGTCGACCAATGATTAGTTCGAATCGATGAACGAGGCGTTCATTCGAATCCATCAGGCAGTTTTGGTTTGTATCCATCAAAATCGTATCCATTGAATGGAGACATCACCATTGATACGAGCTAAGCCGCTAATCTCGATTCGAACTAAACGTTGAAAGTTGATACGAAATGCACAGAGTTGATTGATTCAAACTGGATAACAGTACTCGATACAAATGAGGCGAAATTCATAGATGCGAAGCGGTCAACTTGGCATGAGGAATGGATCGATCCAAGGAGTGTGCGCCACGTCGTCTTGAAAGCACGTGCGCCCCCCGATTCGAATACATGGATTCGAAGTAATCGATTCGAAGAGAACAGCCAACCGAAACACTCCAATTCGTATCGATCATATCTCCCAAACCATAAATCCAAATGCAGTGAAATTTTCGCTGGAGCTTGCACACAAGGTAAAGAATGTTCCTGCCAAGTTTCAGCTCGATTGGGCTAATTCTTAATAGATACGAAATTAATTCGTATCGATCACAGATCGAGTGGAAACTTTGTGGAACCGGTCGCGTGGGCCCACTCACGTGCCAGAAAAAGTCTCATGAAGTTTGGGCCTGATCCGAGCCTCCTACGCCTATAAATAGCCCCCTGAAGCCTACAGAAAAATGATCTTTTTGGCCATTCAACGTCCAAAATCTGCCGGATTTAATTCTACACCTTATCATCCCTGTTGTAATCAAGTTTCAGAGCTATAATCCATTGTAACTTGCTGTAATCAACTATAATCATCAAGTGAATATCAATAAAGTTACCAACTTCAAAGTGGACGTAGGCACGATCGCCGAACCACTATAAATCCCGTGCTGTTTATTGTCTTCATGGTGAATTTGCCGAGTGATTTTCATATATATATATATATATATATATTTCTCTACATATCTGATATTTGAGATCTGTGATTGTGAGCGGGTGCTTTCACGGCTATTGGGTGTTTGTGGCCAATTTTGGTGCAAACATTTTGATGCTTTCACCGAAAACGCTGATTCAGGGATTCTACCGTTTGGAAATTTAATTTGAAGGCTTGAAAGTTCAGATTTGAAAAGTTATGAGGAGAAAATCGAGCAGAAGACCGAGGCCAGAACGAAGTCAGCATGAAGGGAGTCAAGAGGCTTCCTCAGGGGCAAACCAAGCTTATGTCTTCATCACCAGGGATGAGATGGAGACAATGATGAGAAGACGGGAAGAAATGATCCAGAATTTGCTTCAACAGATTGGGCAGCTTGGAGCGCAGAATCATGGAACAGCCGGAGTTCAGAACGAAGCAGGACCATCTGGCGCAGCGCCAGAACTAGGGGGCACACGCTTAGAGCATGTTGATCCGATCCCGGGAAGAGAGACAGGGGCATCCGAGCAACCTGGTGGCAATAAAGGAATGAACACTCAGCCGGGGAGGCAGACACCTGAAAGCTCACACAGACTCCGGGGACAGATCGAAGACAGTGAACTGGGACTACAGCTTGGAGACAATGATAGATTGGTGGAGATGGTCAGACGAGCCATGTAAGGCGGATTAGTGAATAGAGATCTGGGGGATGTACATAGGAGTCCCTTTACTCCTACGATCAGGCAAGCCAGAGCGACCACCATCTACATCAGCTTGGGGAGACCCTGAGCCGGTGCACCGTATGGTTATCAATTGATTTAAATAACGATGAACAAGTCGTAAACTTCTCACTAACACCATCAAACCATTTACACATGTATGAGATCGCGAACGATCCACAGGCATGCTCTAAATGATTATCGACCGTCTCGTAGTGAGAATTTACACTTTGACGTCATTGCTTTGCTTTTGTTTCACTTTGAGATGGACATTTAGACTTTGTTTGCTTGGAAATTTCTGTTATGGAATTCATGTGAACGTTAATTTGATATTTGCAATTCTGTAGAAGAATTTGCTTGCGTATGCTTTGGATCGCGAACGGTCCACAAGCGTACCTTTTATGGCGACGAACCGCCACGATCGCTGATTTAGAAATTCACCCGAACATAATATCTGACTCTAGTGATACCAAGCCCCCCTTAACTATCTGATCGCGAACGATCACATTCTGCCTCGAGCGGCATTCGATCGCAAACGATCATACTCTGCCTCATACGGCATCCGACCACGAACGGTCACACTTCATCTAGTATAACGTTCGATCGCGAACGATCACACTCTACCTCGTGCGGCACCCGACCACGAACGGTCAAAATTCACCCAACATGACCCTTTATCGCGAACGATCACATTTCTGTCTTGTATGGCACTCAATCGCGAACGGTCACATTCTTCTTTCCATGCCACTCGATCGCGAATGATCACAACTCGTCCAGAACGTCATTCGACCGCGAACGGTCCCATTTCCTTATTTGCCTCGTATGGCACCCGACCGCGAACTGTCCCATTTTACATTTTGCCTCGTACGGCATCCGACCGCGAACAGTCCCACTTTATAATTTGTCTCATACAGCATCTGACCGCGAATGGTCTCATTTCTTCTTTTGCCGCGAACGGCACCGACCGCGAATGGTCTCGTTTAACCTCGGATGGCTTACGATCCCGAATGATCGTCATTCGAGGTCATATGAAATTATCAAGTTCTTTACAGGTTGTTGACAGGAATGAAATTCCAGCTCATGGCATTACAAAACATGCCTTCCTACCGCAAGGCATGTTTTGGGGGGCAAATGTTATCCCGCCTTTTGGCAAGGCCGTGACACAAAAAAATTGACTGGAAACTAAAGGCAGTTCGTCTCAAAGATTGGTTGTACATTGGTTACAACATGGATATCGATGAATTTTGTCCGAGCCTAGATCAGGCTACAATTGATAGGACACGACAAGCAAAGCCATGAAAGCCAGCAGTTCAAACTTCAGGTAAATCGGAGTTCGCATTAATGAGATATGATCGATTCAAGTTAGAGAGGACACGCTGTTCGTATCCATCCAAAAGCCAAGGTGATGGTCGGTTTGAATCCATCCATTCTAATCCATCCCCATGCACTGTTTCGTATCCATCAGTGGGCCGAACTTCGTATCGATGGACTTCGTATCCATTGATAGGGTTCGCTTCGTATCCATCGGCTTTGCATCGATCGGAATACCAGGTCTTCGCATCCATGAACTTCGTATCGGTTGACCAATGATTAGTTCGAATCGATGAACGAGGCATTCATTCAAATCCATTAGGCAGTTTTGGTTCGCATCCATCAAAATCGTGTCCATTGAATGGAGAGTCGCCAACGATACGAGCTAAGCCGCTAATCTTGATTCGAACTAAATGTTGAAAGTTGATACGAAATGCACGGAGTTGATTAATTCAAACTGGATAGCAGTACTCGATACAAACGAGGCGAAATTCATGGATGTGAAGCGGTCAACTCGGCATGAGGAATGGATCGATCCAAGGAGTGCGTGTGACGTCGTCTCGAAAGCACGTGCATCCCTCGATTCGAATACATGGATTGGAAGTAATCGATTCGAAGAGAACAGCCAACTGAAACAGTCCAATTCGTATCGATCATATCTCCCAAGCCACAAATCCAAATGTAGTGAAATTTTCACAGGAGCTTGCACACAAGGTAAGGAATGTTCCTGCCAAGTTTCAGCTCGATTGGACTAATTCTTGATGGATAAAAAAATCAATTCGTATCGATCACAGATCGAGTCGAAACTTTGTGAAACCGGTCGCGTGGGCCCACTCACGTGCCAGAAAAGTCTCCTGAAGTTTGGACGCGATCCGAGCCTCCTACGCCTATAAATAGCCCCCTGAAGACTTCAGAAAAGTGATCTTTTTGGCCATTCAATGTCCAAACTCTGCCGGATTCAATTCTACACCTTATGATCACTGTTGCATTCAAGTTTCAAAGCTATAATCCATTGTAACTTGCTGTAATCAACTGTAATCATCAAGTGAATATCAATAAAGTTACCAACTTCAAAGTGGACGTAGGCACGATCGCCGAACCACTATAAATCCCGTGTTGTTTATTGTCTTCACGGTGAATTTGCTGAGTGATTTTCATATATATTTCTCTATATATCTGATATTTGAGATCTGTGATTGTGAGCGGGTGCTTTCACGGCTATTGGGTGTTTGTGGCCAATTTTGGCGCAAACAGACCTATATAGAAAGTTTTCCAAAAAAAACAATTTTATGCTCTCTTACATGCAAGATATTAAAAAAAGAGTTAATATTCTTTTCATCAAAAATTATTCACCTAATTTTAAAGTTAAATCTTCTTCGGTTTCTTACATGTTTAGGTCAAAAAATATTGATTCTCTTTCTTTAGTATCATTTATAATTTACCCATATGTGCCATGTTCAACTGTTTATTTCCCTTATTGATATCTCAATTCATTTTGTTGCACGGTATCCTGACCCGGCTATATTGGACTGATTGCGCAAGATGGATGGATTGCTATCAAGAAGGATGACCATGGAACAATGGCTGTAGAACCCGAAAGAAGAGCTCAAATGGTTATGTGAAGCCAGGATTGAACAAAGTTGGTAGATAGATGATGTATGATTCTATAAATATGGAATCTAGGAAGGAACTCAAGGGATGAGGATAGCCATATGGAACTCATGGCATCAGCATAACCTTTGGAACTCAAGGGATCGGAATAGCCATATGGAACTCAAGGGATCGGCATAGGCTTGTGGAACAAGATGGATCAGCATAGCCTCGAGGTGTAAGATGGATCAGCATTACATTATGGAAGAGGAAAGATGGACATAGTCTATGCAATAAAAGGGATTGGCTAAAAAGAAGGCTTCGGTATAGCATTATGTAGTAGGGAGGATCAGCATTATATAATGAAGTTCAAGGGATCAGCATGAATAAATATGCATGGATAGGTATGATTAGATAAATAGATGGATCACTAAAGCATATAATAGGGATCGACATAGGAAGTATGGAGTCAGCCATAAGGGATCGGCACGATCCATTGATCGACAGAAATAACTCTAGGTGGGTCTGAACCAAAGGTAAAGAAAAAGCACGAGCTCCACTTGTCCAATCAACATGATATTAGAAGATTTGACATATCTAAACATATAGAAGCCACCATAGGAATCGCTGCCCCAGAATCTACCAAAGGAGGGATCGGTATCGATCCCTCTACATTGGAATTTGGCCTAGCGACCCCTATGGTGGGAACATATGGATAAGAAGGTAATATAGCCGAAGTTTCAGAGAGATTGGTGGTCGCCTTCACCTATAAATATTGACCTAGGCTGTCATTCTGAGGATCTTTACTCTGCATGTTACAAAGTTCTTTACTGTAACTAAGTTTTTCTCCTGTTGTAACAAAATTAGCAATGAATCAATAAAGAGAATCTTCAAAGTGGACTTAGGCATATGATGCCAAAACGCTATAAATCTTGGTGTTCTTGAATATTTTATGTGATTTTCTTATTCGTTTGCTTTATTTCTCTGTCTAATTTAATTTCCTTTATTTATTTCTCTATATAAACCTGTTCTTGGGGGTTTGTGACCAATTTCGTTGCGAACATTTTGATGTTTTGACTGAGAACCTGATTCTCAATCCGTTAAGATCCCTTCTACTACTGGGTTGGGCATATCCCCCGAAGAAGATCCCTAGCTATCTTCAAAAACTTGCTTAAACAACTCAGATTTGCAAAAATCTAAATAAGGAGATTGACAGTGGTGAGACACACCAGATCCACTTATCAGAATGTTGATTGGAATGAGACTGCTAGTATTCAACAAGGAGGCCCAAGAACCGACCGACAAATTTGAATGTCGATCCGGTTCAAGTTCAGAACCATATAGATTTTATAACCCGAGATGAATTTCATAATCTAATGGGAGAGTTGATGGAAAGTCTTCAATAACCAAATGAGCAGATTTAGATAAATATTAGCCTGATAACTATATTATCCAACAACGGCGTGGGAAGGCTAGGAGGGTGTAACATACCGTATCTAGAGGCCAAAAACTAAGCGCTATAGATGCTACAGTCGTCTATAGTAATATATTTCGACAACTAAACATGGCTATGCTAATGATATCAATAATATCAGAAGTACTTGAATATGAAACAAAACACAGATTTCAAAATCCACTATTACTTCATTACATTTTAAAACCAACACATTCACAACACATAATCCCAAATCGTTCCCAGGCATAGGTAAAATATAGTTATTACAAAGTACGCCAAGTGCGGTATATGATGGTACCCCCTTGGTTGATTAGAGTCATATGGTCATAATAGTCCTAATACAATCACAGCATAAATACATCAAAACATAACGAAAACTGCAAATCCTAAATATCTATCAATTTGCCTCCTACATGCCTCAGATAGCCTTATTCATCATCCTACTACCTGAAATAGACCTTAATCCCTCAACCTACTCAAATTTTTTGAGCACCACAAGTTTAAGGGGAAAACCTAAATTTGAGCAGACATAAAGCCTGGTATGAATAATACTATACATCCCAGTTAAACATGTTAAGTGAGACCACGCCACTTAGCGGAACGGGTTTCCCCTCACTAACATCCTTTTTAAAACATATCTTTGCAAATCCTTTTATAAAACCATGTATTGGGCTCATGCATCAACAATGGTTAAACACGGTAAAGTAATTATTATGTAAACATACATAAATCTCTGGTAGCATAAGTTTTGTTTGGATAAATTTTAACATTTGGCTGACTCGGTCCTACTAGAAAATATAATCAAAATTAACCTAACATCTATTAGGTATTCTTCTTTTGGATTATATATCCTTAACTATTTGTTAAATACTTCATTTATGGATGGTTCATCCCTAACATAATCATCCTCCAGGTCTTCCCAATCCTAATGGTTTTCAGTCTCACCAATAACCTATCTGTATGAAACATATATTCCTTTCGGTTTGTAACCATAATTTTAGCCTGCCTATTACCAAGCACTACACATTGGAATTTTGGACAATAATTTGCTGGGGCTAATAGCTAATGTACAGGGCATGAACCAATACTAGTCCCATCTGGTATTCTAATATCTGTGTCATTTTCACTTAAGGATCCCCTTCCATAATTTTCCTTGAAAACATTACCAAACCGATTTAACCTTTTACATCAAATTTAAACAAGGAATAGTATATAATCTTCATACTTTACTCAACATCTTTTCACCATTTTATATATACTTTTGACTCAATCTTTAGTTGATGAAAGTACTTAGTCATTTGAAAGAACCTCCTTCGAAAATTTTGAAATCATCTATTTCAAATTCAACTATCTATCCTTTCGACATCAAACTTCTAAAATCAATAAAACTTTGGACATCCTTCTTTAACATCTCTTTAAAACATTGCCTTGGAAAACCTTTCATCTTAAACCTTTCGAAACCATTCACTTAAACCATTCAGAGTCATTCAACCAGAACCTTTCGAAGTCATTCATTTAAACCTTTTACAATCAATCATTTAAATCTTTCGAAATCATTGAACTTAAACTTCTCATGGTCGATCAGCCAACCTTTCGAATTCATTCAGCCAAAAACTTTCGAAAGCACTAAACCAAACCTTTCAAAATTAGTCTTCAAGCCTTTCAAAATCTTTCATATAAAACCTTTTGAAATTATTTATTTAAACCATTCAAAGGCTTACTGGTTTCATTCCCAAATTTCCCTTGTTATTTCCTAAGACATTTGTTTAGGTTATTTCATCTTAGTTTGCACATTAACATGGCACGACTACCCTTAGCAATCGATTATCAACTTATTAATCTCCACATTATTTATTTAATTTACCCAATTAATTATTCTAAATAATGTTGCAAAAGTATAGGGTGTTACAGACTCCCCACCTTAAATAATTTCGTCTTCGAAATAACTGTAAGGTACACTACGAAATAATCAAAGGAAAACATACCATCAAAAAAGTCAGGATAAGTATCCCTAATCTTGTTCTCTATCTTCCAAGTACAATCTCTAGCATCGTCACTCCATCGAACCTTTACGAACTTGACTGTCTTGTTCCTCAACTTCTTCTCATCTCTAGCCACAATCTGAACCGGCTTCCTAACTATGGTCAAATCTGGTTCTGCTACTAAATCTTCTAACTCTGTAGGTTGTATGGTAGTATCCGGGTCACTAACACATTTCCAAGATGAGAAACGTGGAAAACATCATGGACACCAATCAACTACTCGGTAACTCTATTCTATAAGCGAGTTTCCTAATCCTCTCAACAATGCAGAATGGTCCAACAAATCTAGGTGCTAACTTTCCTAATTTTCCAAATCTAATCACACACTTCATCAGTGAAACCTTAATCAAAACATTTTATTCGAGTATCCATGTAAAATATTTCTAGAATTTCAGTTAAAACCGTGTAAGAAGAAAATTTAGATTCCCTCCGTTGCCTTTTTGAAGTGGTGCCATTGTCATTCATTTTCCTTTTGCCTCTATCGTCCTCTTTTGAATCCTCCCTGGGTGGAACTCCACCTTTTTAACGCATAAGCTTCAGCCTCTCTCCCCTCTCTCTCAGCCTTCGCAGCTTCCTATCTTAAAATCCTTTTTTCTTCGTGATAAAACCCCCAGAGATGCATTGGTGGATCTCATTCAAATGATGTCTAAAAGTCTGAATCGTCGCAATTCCTGAGACTGCTGCCATCAAAACCATTAATGGTTCGGGTCGATCCACCGAAGTTACTGCAGCATTGAATTTGGTTAAGAAATCCCTAAGATATTCTCCCTTCCATTGTTTCATCGATGTTAAAGTCATTACATTCTTGGGTCTGACTATGTGGACCAGAAATTGCCTCATAAATCTCTCAATCAACTCCGTCCAAGTGCCAAGAGAGCCTCTCCTTAATTGTCCTAACCGTAGTGCTGCTATATCGTCAAATACAATGGGAACCACTAGGCCATGACTTCCTTCGATGCCCCTAGAACCTCCATGTGCCTCACGTACCTCGTCAAGTGAACAGTGGGATCCGTTCTCCCATTATATATCTCCAGCGTTAGTAGTCTGAAATCAAGTGGATTCCTAGCTTGCCTGCTTTTATGACCGAAGGGGCTCCGGTTCACGTCCTCCAAATCTCTATTCACTAATCATCCCCTCACAGCCCATCTGATCATGTCTGCTAACCTGTTGTTGTCATCAAGTGGTACCCTTTTCCTGTTATCTCCAACCGACCTCCCGAGTCCGTGAAGGGACCGTGAAGCAAGTCCTTCTGGATGAGCGTTCATATCACAATGAAATCCAAATTGCACAGTGTTTTCTAGTATCCTTCCTGGAATCGAGCCAACATGATTCGAGGGCATGCCCCTAAGTACAATAGCTACTCCCGATAGTCCTACTCTGTCCTGCATCCTATTTGTTGCGTTTTCTTGGTCCTGATTCTAAACTGCCTCTGCTTCTGCTGCTCTTAACTTGGTGATATTCATTTCTGGCATTCCCTACAAGTCCATTCCCTTGGCTTTGCACTCCGCCTTGTCCAACCTGTTGGAGTAGGCCCTATATCAGGTCCTATTGCATTTTCAGCATCGTTTCCATTTCGTCTCTAGTGATGAAGATTGAGGCCCGATTAGCTCTTGAGGAAGCCTCATGACTTCCTTTCTACTGACTCCTTTCCATTCTCTGTCTCCTTGTTGATTACTTGGCCATGGTTCCTTCTATATCTTACCCATCAGCTTTCCAAATCTGAATTCCAAGTCCGGTACAGCGGGTGCGAGTCCTTCTCAGTGAAAGCACTAAAGTGTTTGTGCCAAAATTGATCACAAACCCTGGAAGTAGTGGAAGCACCACTGTATATACGCAGATCCACAATATTCGAACACATATTTTAGATCTAGATAAAGTAGAGAATAAAAATGAAGAAATAGAAAAATTAAATTGAGTAAGAAAGCAAAGAACACAAAGTTTATAGTGGTTCGGCTATCTTCGGCCTATGTCCACTTTACCTGAATCCTTTTAATCCTTTTATATTGAGATTACAATTACAAGCCTCTGAAAGTAGTAAACAAAATGACAGAGTTTCGCCTAGAAAAGAGGAAGAAGATCCCCATTTTAGCTGCCATAAGACTATTATTCATTGGTGTAGATCCAAAAATATCCTCCTCAAAACCTGGAATACCTTTTCTCACGTGTAGGTTGGCCCGCCGGATCGATCCAGGGTGATTTGGGATAGATCCAAGTATAATTTGTTTTGATCCAAACTGGCTCCAATCGAGTAGAGATCGATCATGGACATTCTCGAGTGAATAAGAGATCTCTTAAGAAAATTTTATAGCATTTGGACTTATTGAATGAGAGTTACGACTAATCCTAGTTTCGAGTGTTAGCGATGATTTTGTACCCATGACCGTATCCCTCACTTTCTTATCAATCCCCATTTTCGTATCTGTTGAATATGCAAGTATACGATTTTTGTTCGCATATATATATATATTCATTTAAATATATTTGTTAATGTATAATTTTAGTTTTCACGTAATTAAACAAATATTTGCTGAATAAAATAAATAACACATAATCTAAATTCAAATAGATATTTTATTCAAATAAATATTTTATTACAATTTTGAATAGTACAAAATTTGGGATCTCACTATATATACTACATTTCAAATTACAATACAATTTTTCACTATACAATTATCATTTACATTTACACCTCACTACATATAACTCAGTCACTCATAATTTTTCTTCAACTGCATTCAAATTTGTATCCAACATCTGAGCTACCTGCAAAATACACACTAACGCAGTAAAATTGAAAAAGAAATATTTTTGCAGTGTAAAATGAAATGTGTTTTTGAATATATTATTTTCCTTAGTCATTTGGGTTGTTCGTCATCATTTAGTTTTTAATTCATCATACAGAACAACTTATGACATGCACAATGTATCACTGTACATGCCACAAGGCCGTGCATACCGTTATACACTTGATAAACTGAAGGGACAGGTGAGCACAAGGTCAATCCCAATAAAAAGCTGGACTCAACTCAAGTGCAATACAAATAAAGTCACAATACAAGCACAAGGTCAAACCCCAACCAACGCTCGTTTCAACTCAGGTGCATGCAGTACAAATCAATGGGTCAAGACATTAAAACAACTCAACCAGTCTAAAATCAACAATGAACCAGGACAAAAAGTGGTGAACGGCACAAAATGGAGGCAAACAAGTATACACATGAACCAACAATTTCAACCAGAACTAGCACATGTGGTCAGAGAACACAAAGAAGGCAGCAGAGATAAACATCTCAAGTACAAAGCAGGTTACATACTGCAGTGCAGACCAATGAACAAGAACAAAGTACATTTGAAGAATCATACTGCAACAAGATAACAGTGGTACACAAGCATATGAAACCAAATATATACATACATAAAAGTATGTGTGTATACAAGTGGAGATGATACTGCAGCTACCTAACAAACACATTTGAACCAGACATAGTGCAAGCTCAAGTGAAGTCAAAACAAGCCTGACAACATGGATACAAGTGCACTCAATATAATCGGTTGCAGCAACATACACCAGTGAAACAGAGGCTCGAAGCATGCAAATGGTCAGGCAATGTCGAAGACAAAGCAATGCAAAACTTCAAGATGAACACACATGAATGGTTAATAAAGACATGGTCAGAGAATGCAAGTTACAACACAAACCATATGCAAGCAAGGCCACAACCTAGACATGCAACCATGTACAACCTGACTACATAATGAATACTATGCACATAAATCAAATACACAAATCCAGACAACATGTATATATGCAGTGATCACCAAATAATAAAGCATGGTCAGATCTCAAAAAGACTGAGTACAACGAGCATACATATATACATATGCAAATATACATATATACATATATATAGGCAGTACACATGTAAACAGAACCAGAAACTTAACCAAACCAAGACCTGAAAAGAAACCAGACTCAAGCATATGGATACAAACTTAGAATACAATGAGCAGTCGAGACAGACCACATTCATATGAAACCATAAACCAAGAGCAGATCACATACATAGGCAACAAGGCAACTTGGCTAACAGGATCAGTGAAGCCCAGTGCAGACAAGCTACATGAAGACCAGACCACAAGATGACACAGAACAGCATGCGATATCAAAGTGCAAATGGAATACTAAGCTACACTAATACCAAAGACTACAAGTACACAAAACTTCACAACATCTATACAATAGTGCAGATAATTACAGTAGTTCAAAATGCAAGCTAACATACACATATATACATACATGTATTTATGTATACATATGATGCAATGCAACATCATGTAGCATTTTCAAATCTGGGTAGCGATTTTTCAAACTAAGTGAGAGTTCAATATCAAGGCAAAGCCGTGGGTCAGGAACCAGTCAAGGATGGCTCACTAGCAGGTGACATACAATTGAACAATTCGAAGCAAAAAAATATCATCACCATATCAAAGGAACCGAAGTCAACAACAAATGCAAAGCCGTGGTGACCAAGGCAAAGTTTAAACATGTCAAGGTAAATGTTAAAGTCAAAGCCAGAGAGTAACACATTATCAAAAAGTTAAGAAGCCGAAGACATAGCAAAAGGAACAGAACCAAATCCAAATTCATGAAGCCTAGGTGGTTAAGAAATCTAACAAGTCAAAATCGAAGCCGTGATAATCAAGTATAGATTTATACGAATTGAACAAGTCAGAGAAATCTTAAGCATTCAAGCGTAATCAAATGTCCAAACTAAAATTATCACACGAATTCGAATAAAATATTCGAATGAATATAAAGGGAATCGATCCCTATTTAACCTAAATCAGCGTCGGCATGTAAAACATCAAGTTCAAGAAAATTAACCAAACAAGCAAAAGGGAAATTACATACCAATTCCAAATCGAACTCGATCGAGAAGCAGGCGTGTGCAAATCAAAGAGATGGTCGATCGATAAAGCTAGAAACGTGAAAACATCCACTCGATCGATCAATGAAGTCGGCTTTTCAAATCCGCGAGGCCTTAATTTTCATAAAGAGGAACGAAGAGAAGCAACAAAAGCAAAAAGGAATCGACCATCATTTTTACACAGAGAAAAAAGAAAAAGGGATATAATTTTATTTTTCTTTGGGCCAGTTTTTTTAATATTATTGGGCTTTAGTTTTTATTAGGCTTTCTTGTTTTGTAATTGCTATTTATTTGGTAATTTACTTTTAAATGTTTGTAAATTCTAGTCGTGACTAGGGGACGAACTACGGCAGTGTAGATTGAGAATTTGCAACTCAGTGGCTGAGTTGTGGCAAGGTTTTGAGCATAGAGTTAGGTTAGCCGATAGCGTGTGTCGCGAGTTTACGTGTGTAAACGTATGACTACTTAATTTCTAGTAGAAACCATAGGGGTAGCACGTAGGCAGGGTTTTGCCGAAGCTGGGTAAATCTGGTGTTCTATTTTCTGCTTTTTATATTCTACTATTATCGGTGCTGCCATTATTTTGCTTTTATCAGTGCTGCATTTATTGTATATACTTCCGTATTAAATTTTTTTAATTAATAGTTTAACCCTATTTACCCTCCCTCTAGGATGAAACCGATCCTACAAGTGGTATTAGAGCTAGGAACAAAAAGTCAATTTTTGATTCTTTTAAAAATAATTTTTGTTAAATTTATTTAAATGGCTTCTTTTAATAATGCTTTTTCTAAGGGTCAGTCCATAGTTAGACCACCAATGTTCAATAGTGAATACGCTTGTTGGAAAAACAGAAAGAAACTTTTTATAAAATTCGTTGATGCTTGGAATATAGTTGAGACAGGATATAGGACACCAACTATAGTGGTAAATAATCAGGAAATAGATAGACCAATGGATCAATGGATAGATCTAGAAAATAGACTACATAATGATAATGCTACAGCTATGAATTCTATTATTTGTTCATTGGATCAAATTTAATTTAACCGTGTCTAACATTATCTAACTGTGTAGAAAATCTGGCACACACTTGAAGTGACTCACGAAGGAACATCTCAAGTCTCGGAATCTCGCCTTGCCATGCTGAGTAGCAAATACGATAATTTCACAATGGCGAAGAAGGAAAATGTCAAAGAGATGTACGAATGACTTATCAATATCGTATACAAATCAAAAGCTCTTGGAAAATCATACAAAAAACTGGAAATAGTCCAAAAATTTCTCAAAGTCCTTCCATGAAGTTTAGAAGCGAAAGTTACAGCCATTCAAGAATCAAAGGATTTGAAACAAATCAAAATTGAAGAACTCATCGGAAATCTCACCACTTATGAGCTAGAAATGAAATTCAAGGAAGAGTGTGAAGGAGGTGATACTCGAAAGAAATCGATAGCTCTCAAAGGAACAACGGAAAGTGATGATGATGATGGAGCAACTGAGCTGGCACTATTAATAAAGAAATTCAAAAGATTGAATTAAAAGTACGGAAATCCAACTCTAAATTAAAAACTGAAAAGCAGAATAGCCAAAGCACTAGACAACTCAGAAGAACAGTAGATCATCTATCACAAGTGCAACAAACCCAGTCACATCAAGCCAGATTATCCACAGAATCGATTCAGCCATGGAAAGAAACCGAAAAGGAGAAGTTTTGCAGCCACTTGGGATGAAACCGATGAAGATGAAAAAAGCACTGGTGGTGAGAGCGAAAAAGCAGATCTGTGCCTTCGAGGTGATATAACTGACAGTGATGATGACAAGCCAAGCGAGGTATCAAAACTTACTCATTCAGAATTACTTATATATTTTCACGAAGTAAACAGCTGTTTCGAAAGATTTAGGGAGAAATATGCTAAAATTGAATCACAAATAGATACATTGATAGATTCAAATAAACAACTTGATAAATTAGTCAAAAACTATCAAACCAAGAGCCGTAAGTGTGATAAGTCTCCACCACATGAAGAAGAAATTAAAAAATCAGAAATTAAAATTAAATCGCTTGAAAATGAAATTTTGATTTTAAAAGAAAGTGAAAATACGAGGAGAGAGAATTCTATTAAAAAGTGCATACAATTATTAAATGAAAATTAATCTCTCAAAACACAAGTCCAACAACGTCTATGACTTTAGGAAAATTTTGAAAAAGTGAAAGATCATAATATGCTATTAGGGAAACAAACTATTAATACAAAAAGATAAGGACATGGATATAATCAACCTGAACTTGTTAGAAGCAAAATTAGTCAAGTCAAATTTGAGTGCACAATTTTTTGAAAAATTGGACATAATCAAAACATTTGTTGGTATAGACCGAAAAACGTAAAACCATTCCAATTTGGGTTCCAAAGGGCACGAATATAAAATTCCTTAAACTCAAACAAATCTGGGTGCCAAAAGGAACAAATATAAATAGACATGGGTCTTCACAAACATGTTTTTCAAAATCATTTTCCACAAACAACCATGGACTTGTAAAAACAAATAGGTCACAAAAATCTTTTCCTGTGTAGGTGTGGTGGCAGGCTAAGGAACAATAACATTGTTATATGGATTCTTGCTGTTCCAGGCACACGATGGGCGACAAATCAAAGTTCCTTAACCCAGTATAAAGGTGACAGAATCACAATGGGCAACAACGAAATATTATCGGTAAAGGTAAAATAGGAAATGACACATTTATCCTAAATGATTTATTAAATGTGAAAATTTGCAAAATAATCTGAATTAAATCAGCTAGTTATGCGATAAGGTGATAAATGTTGATTTTGATTCTGACTTATTCAAAATTGCTGGCAAATTATATTTTTATGCCAAGAACACTATGTGTACCTCTGGAATCTCTGAACTAGTTCATATAGATTTGTTTGGACTAACGATATTGATACTTCAGATGATAAGAGATAATGTCTTGTATTGATTGATGACTACTCAAGATATTCATGGGTATATTTGATTATTCTGTTCACTATATGTTTATTTGCACGGCTTCAATTCAATTTCATTTAAAAGCTGTTAAAAATGATTTTAAGATATTTTATTGCATACTTCACGGTCTGTTCTATGATATTATAATCTTGATTCCAAAAGTAATTCAGATGTAGATTACACGAGTAATCTAGTTGATAGAAAAATTACTAGTGGAACGTGATTTATGTTGACACATTCAGTAGTTGCATCATTCCAAAGGAAATATCTACATATTTTTCATCTCAAATAATTTTCAATTAGTAGACATTTCTTTTATAAAACCTCTTCCAGAAAATCGTTTTGTTGACTATTGGTAAGGCTGTGATACCAAAAGATTAACTGGAAACCAAAGATAGTTCTCCTTGATTGCCAGTTATGTACATATCAGCTATGGATGTCGAAAATTTTTATTCGAGTCTGGATCATGCTACAATTTGTATGACACGACAAGAAAGGCCATGAAAGCTGACGTTCCAAATTTCAGGCCAATTCGAGTTCATATGCTCAAGATATGATCGATGCAAGCCAAGAGAATTAACTTGTTCGTATCCATCAATCGGCCTTCTCCACATCGATCTCACTCGTATCCATCACAAGCCTCGATTCGTATCCATCGGTGAACTAGCCTCATTTCGTATCCATCGGTGAGCAATCCTCTCTCCATGTCCATCAACAATTGTCCTCTTCATATCCATCAGTAGTAACACGGAAGTCCATTTCGTATCGATCCAGACACCTACCATCGATTAAAATTTGGCTACCATATGATCGATTTTGAGAAACCATCCATCTATCGGTACGAAATGTGCCACCAACACTGTAGAACACATCGTCCCAGACTGATACGAAATAGCATATAACACATGGATTTGAACAAGTTTACGTTCGATCGATACGAAGAGACCAATTGTGATCGATACGAAGAGACCAATTATGATCGATAGGAAGAGAACAATTGTGATCGATACGAAGAGCATAGCACCCGATGGTTACGAAGGAGGAAGCGGTCAACGCGACATGAAAAGTGGATCGATCTAGAAATCAAGCGCCACGTCAACTGGCATGACGTGCAGAATCATCGATGCGAAACCCTCGACGCGAGCAGCATCGTTACGAACTGCGCAGCCATCGTAGAGAACAAACTTGTATCGATCATATCTGAAAATTTACAAGTCCAAATGCTACCAAATTTTCATAGAATCTTACGTACAACCTAAAGAATGTTCATGCTAAATTTTGACTCGATTGGATCAAATCATGATCAATACGAAATTCGTTTGTATCGATCACGGACCGAGTGCAGATGACTAGGGATCGATTGTGTGGGCCCATTTACATGCTAGAAAAGGTCTCCTGAGATCTGAGCGAGATATTTTCATCCTACGCCTATTAATAGCATCCCAGAGTCTACAGGAAAGGGACTTTTGGCTCTTCCACGTCCGTACTCTACGGAAACCATTTTTGCACTCCAAGATCGCTATTGTACTCAAAATCTACTACTGTAATCCATGGTAACCCATTGTAACTAGCGAACGAAGATGAATAAAAGTCAGCGATTTCATAGTAGATGTAGGCCAAACGCCGAACCATTCTAAATCTGTGTGTTTCTGTGTGATTCTTTTTTTAAATTTTTATTGTTCTTCACATTTATTTTCTCTACATATTTGTTATTTGTGATATGTGATTGTGAACGGGTGCTTTCATTGACAATCGGGTGTTTGTGACCATTTTTTGCGCAAACATTTTGGTGCTTTCGCAGAGAACTGAACTCAGGGATTCTATAGCTTGGATCTTGGATCTAAAGGCATAAGGACTTAAATCTGGAAAGCAATCAGCAAGGAGAGAAGAGCAGAATGAAGCCAGCATGAAGGAAGTCAGGAGGCTTCCTCAGGAGCAAATCAAGCCTTAGTCTTCGTCACCCAAGAATGTGATGAGCCTGGTGGCACTAAAGCAGAAGACCGGAGAGTCTTTGAGAAACTTCTTAACACGATTTAATGCAGCAACAGCATCGGTGGATCGGCCAGATCCATCCATAGTCTTAATGACAGCTGTATCTGGCATAGCTGATGGAACAGAATTCAAAAATTCACTAACAAAGAATCCACATATGGATCTAGGGGAGTTTTATCATGAGGCCGAAGGATTTCTATGATTAGAGGATGCGAACATTGAAAGCGAGGAAGGAGAGGGAGTCAATGTGTATGCAGTTAAAAGCGGAGATCTGCCCGGAAAGGATACAGGTAAGGACAAAGGGAAATGAAAAGACGAAGATAATTACGATGGACCAGAGCGACCACGAAAAGAGCCGAGATTCACCTCTTATATGGAGTTGAATGAAACATTGGAATGGATCTACCAGGACATCAGGGGGTTGGTTCCTTATCGAAAGCCAGTGAAGGGAGATCCGGCCAACAATGCAAGGAAATCAGAAAAGTACTGCTTATTCCATGAGTTACACGGCCATAATACCAATGATTGCAGACACTTGTGGGATGAGATTGAAGGGAATATTCGAAATGGAATGCTATTACAGTACGTGAGGTGGCGAACCACGACGGTGAAGCAAGAACGACCACCACCTGCACCAACAAGAAACAGCTCAAGATCGAGGCATCAGCTTGTCATCAGCTGATTGAAATAATGACGAATAAGTGGCAAACTCCACACCAACACGATTGAGTCATTTACACATGTACAGGATCACGAACGATCCTCAGGTATGCTCTGGTATGACTATCAAATGCATTAGTGTAGGTGTTTGCACATTGACGTCTCTGTTTTGTTTTTGTTTTCTATTTCTTATGTTTGGACTTGATTTTGTTGGAAATTTCTATTAAAAGACCCATTTTGACTGTAAATCTGCTATTTGTGATTCCATAATGGCTAAGCCACTTACACAAGTACGTGATCGAGAACGGTCCTCAAGCATGCTCTGAGATGATGATAAACCGCCATAACTAACAAATTAGAAACTTACTCAAACGTGAAACCTAACATTAATGATACCAAGTCTCACCCGGGCGAACACAACTCGCCTTGAACGGCACCCGACCGCGAACGGTCACAATTCGCCTCAAACGGCACCCGATCGCCGAACCACTATAAATCCCGTGTTGTTTATTGTCTTCATGGTTAATTTGCCGAGTGATTTTCATATATATTTCTCTACATATCTGATGTTTGAGATCTGTGATTATGAGCGGGTGCTTTCACGGCTATTGGGTGTTTGTGGCCAATTTTGGTGCAAACATTTTGATGCTTTCACCGAAAACGCTGACTCGAGGATTCTACCATTTGGAAATTGAATTTGAAGGCATGAAAGTTCAGATTAGAAAAGTTATGATGAGAAAATCGAGCAGAAGAAAGAGGCCAGAACGAAGTCAGCATGAAGGGAGCCAAGTGGCTTCCTCAGGGGAAAACCAAGCTTCTGTCTTCATCACCAGGGATGAGATGGAGACAATGATGAGAAGACGGGAAGAAATGATCCAGAATTTGCTTCAACATATTGGGCAGCTTGGAGCGCAGAATCAAGGAATAGCCGGAGTTCAGAACGAAGCAGGACCGTCTGGCGCAGCGCCAGAACTAGGGGGCACATGCTTAGAGCATGTTGATCCAATCTCGGGAAGAGAGACAGGGGCATCCGAGCAACCTGGTGGCAATAAAGGAATAAACACTCAGCCGGGGAGGCAGACACCTAAAAGCTCACACAGACACTGGGGGCAGATCGAAGACAGTGAACGGGGACTACAGCTTGGAGACAATGATAGATTGGTGGAGATGGTCAGACGAGCCACGAAAGGCAGATTAGTGAATAGAGATCTGGGGGATGTACATAGGAGTCCCTTTACTCCTACGATCAGGCAAACCAGAGTGACCACCATCTACATCAGCTTGGGGCGACCCTGAGCTGCCCCGTATGGTTATCAATTGATTTAAATAACGATGAACAGGTCGTAAACTTCTCACTAACACCATCAAACCATTTACACATGTATGAGATCGCGAACGATCCACATGCATGCTCTAAATGATTATCGACCGTCTCGTAGTGAGAATTTACACTTTGACGTCATTGCTTTGCTGTTGTTTCACTTTGAGTTGGACATTTAGACTTTGTTTGCTTGGAAATTTCTATTATGGAATTCATGTGAACGTTAATTTTATATTTGCAATTTTGTAGAAGAATTTGCTTGCGCATGCTTTGGATCGCAAACAGTCCACAAGCGTACCTTTTATGGCGACGAACCGCCATGATCGCTGATTCAGAAATTCACCCGAACATGATATCTGACTCTAGTGATACCAAGCCCCCGTTAACTATCTGATCCCAAACGATCACATTCTGCCTCGAGCGGCATTCGATCGCAAACGATCATACTCTGCCTCATACGGCATCCGACCACGAATGGTCACACTTCATCTAGTATAACGTTCGATCGCGAACGATCATACTCTACCTCGTGCGGCACCCGACCACGAACGGTCACAATTCACCCAACATGACCCTTTATCGCGAACGGTCACATTTCTGTCTCGTATGGCACTCAATCGCGAACAGTCACATTCTTCTTTCCATGCCACTCGATCGCGAACGATCACAACTCGTCCAGAACGTCATCCGACCGCGAACGGTCCCATTTCCTTATTTACCTCGTACGGCACCCGACCGCGAACGGTCTCACTTTACATTTTGCCTCGTACGGCATCCGACCGCGAACGATCCCACTTTATAATTTGCCTCATACGACATCTGACCACGAACGGTCTCATTTCTTCTTTTGCCGCGAACGGCACCGACCGCGAATGGTCCCGTTTAACCTCGGATGGCATACGATCCCGAACGATCGTCATTCAAGGTCATATGAAATTATCAAGTTCTTTACAGGTTGTTGACAGGAATGAACTTCCAGCTCATGGTATTAAAAAACATGCCTTCCTACCGCAAGGCATGTTTTGGAGGGCAAATGTTATCCCGCCTTTTGGCAGGGCCGTGACACCAAAAAATTGACTGGAAACTAAAGGCAGTTCCTCTCAAAGATTGGTTATACATTGATTACACCATGGATATCGATGAATTTTGTCCGAGCCTAGATCAGGCTATAATTGATAGGACACGACAAGCAAAGCCATAAAAGCCAGCGGTTCAAATTTCAGGTAAATCGGAGTTCGCATTAATGAGATATGATCGATGCAAGTTAGAGAGGACACGCTGTTCGTATCCATCGAAAAGCCAAGGTGATGGTCGGTTTGAAAATCCATCCATTCTAATCCATCCCCATGCACTGTTTCGTATCCATCAGTGGGCCGAACTTCGTATCGATGGACTTCGTATCCATCGATAGGGTTCACTTCGTATCCATCGGCTTTGCATCGATCGGAATACCAGGTCTTTGCATCCATGAACTTCGTATCGGTTGACCAATGATTAGTTCGAATCGATGAACGAGGAATTCGTTCAAATCCATCAGGCAGTTTTGGTTCGTATCCATCAAAATCGTGTCCATTGAATGGAGACGTCACCATCGATACGAGCTAAGCCGCTAATCTTGATTCGAACTAAACGTTGAAAGTTGATACGAAATGCACGGAGTTGATTAATTCAAACTGGACAGCAGTACTCGATACAAACGAGGCGAAATTCATGGATGCGAAGCGGTCAACTCGGCATGAGGAATGGATCGATCCAAGGAGTGCATGCGACGTCGTCTCGAAAGCACGTGCGTCCCCCGATTCGAATACATGGATTCGAAGTAATCGATTCGAAGTGAACAGCCAACCGAAACAGTCCAATTCGTATCGATCATATCTCCCAAACCACAAATCCAAATGCAGTGAAATTTTCACAGGAGCTTGCACACAAGGTAAGGAACGTTCCTGCCAAGTTTCAGCTCGATTGGACTAATTCTTGATGGATACGAAATCAATTCGTATCGATCACAGATCGAGTCGAAACTTCGTGGAACCGGTCGCGTGAGCCCACTCACGTGCCAGAAAAGTCTCCTGAAGTTTGGACGCGATCCGAGCCTCCTACGCCTATAAATAGCCCCCTTAAGCCTTCAGAAAAGTGATCTTTTTGGCCATTCAATGTCCAAACTCTGCCGGATTCAATTCTACACCTTATCATCGCTGTTGCATTCAAGTTTCAAAGCTATAATCCATTGTAACTTGCTGTAATCAACTGTAATCATCAAGTGAATATCAATAAAGTTACCAACTTCAAAGTGGACGTAGGCACGATCGCCGAACCACTATAAATCCCATGTGGTTTATTGTCTTCACGGTGAATTTGCTGAGTGATTTTCATATATATTTCTCTACATATCTGATATTTGAGATCTGTGAATGTGAGCGGGTGCTTTCACGGCTATTGGGTGTTTGTGGCTAATTTTGGCGCAAATAGACCTATATAGAAAGTTTTCCACAAAAAAAACAATTTTATGCTCTCTTACATGCAAGATATTAAAAAAAGAGTTAATATTCTTTTCATCATCAATTGTTCACTTAATTTTAAAGTTAAATCTTCTTTGGTTTCTTACATGTTTAGGTCAAAAAATATCGATTCTCTTTCTTTAGTATCATTTATAATTTACCCATATGTGCCATGTTCAACTGTTTATTTCCCTTATTGATATCTCAATTCATTATGTTGCACGGTATCCTAACCCGGCTATATTGGACTGATTGCGCAAGATGGATGGATTGCTATCAAGAAGGATGACCATGGAACAATGGCTGTAGAACCCGAAAGAAGAGCTCAAATGGTTATGTGAAGCTAGGATTGAACAAAGTTGGTAGATAGATGATGTATGATTCTATAAATATGGAAGCTAGGAAGGAACTCAAGGGATCAGGATAGCCATATGGAACTCATGGCATCAGCATAACCTTTGGAACTCAAGGGATCAGAATAGCCATATGGAACTCAAGGGATCGGCATAGCCTTGTGGAACAAGAGGGATCAACATAGCCTCAAGGAGTAAGATGGATCAGCATTACATTATGGGAGAGGAAAGATCGATAGAGTCTATGCAATAGAAGGGATTGGCTGAAAAGAAGGCTTCGGTATAGCATTATGTAGTAGGGAGGATCGGCATTATATAATGAAGTTCAAGGGATCAGCATGAATAAGTATGCATGGATAGGTATGATTAGATAAATAGATGGATCACTAAAGCATATAATAGGGATCGACATAGGAAGTATGGAGTCATCCATAAGGGATCGGCACGATCCATTGATCGACAGAAATAACTCTAGGTGGGTCTGAACCAAAGGTAAAGAAAAAGCACGAGCTCCACTTGTCCAATCAACATGATATTTGAAGATTTGACATATCTAAACATATAGAAGCCACCATAGGGATCGCTGCCCAAGAATCTACCAAAGGAGGGATCGGTATCGATCCCTCTGCATTGGAATTTGGCCTAGCGACCCCTATGGTGGGAACATATGGATAAGAAGGTCATATACCCGAAGTTTCAGAGAGATTGGTGGTCGCCTTCACCTATAAATATTGACCTAGGCCGTCATTCTGAGGATCTTTACTCTGCATGTTACATAGTTCTTTACTGTAACTAAAATTTTCTCCTGTTGTAACAAAATTAGCAATGAATCAATAATGAGAATCTTCAAAGTGGACTTAGGCATATGATGCCAAAACGCTATAAATCTTGGTGTTCTTGAATATTTTATGTGGTTTTCTTATTAGTTTTCTTTATTTCTCTGTCTAATTTAATTTCCTTCATTTATTTCTCTATATAAACCTGTTCTTGGGGGTTTATGACCAATTTCGTTGCGAACATTTTTATGTTTTGACTGAGAACCTGATTCTCCATCCGTTAAGATCCCTTCTACTACTGGGTTGGGCATATCCCCCGAAGAAGATCCCTAGCTATCTTCAAAAACTTGCTTAAACAACTCAGATTTGCAAAAATCTAAATAAGGAGATTGACAGTGGTGAGACATAACAGATCCACTTATCAGAATGTTGATTGGAATGAGACTGCTAGTATTCAACAAGGAGGCCCAAGAACCGACCGACAAATTTGAATGCCGATCCGGTTCAAGTTCAGAACCATATAGATTTTATAACCCGAGATGAATTTCATAATCTAATGGGAGAGTTGATGGAAAGTCGTCAACAACCAAATGAGCAGATTTAGATAAATATTAGCCTGATAACTATATTATCCAACAAAGCGTGGGAAGGCTAGGAGGGTGTAACATACCGTATCTAGAGGCCAAAAACTAAGCGCTATAGATGCTGCAGTCGTCTATAGTATTATATTTCGGCAACTAAACATGGCTATGCTAATGATATCAATAATATCAGAAGTACTTGAATATGAAACAAAACACGGATTTCAAAATCCACTATTACATCATTACATTTTAAAACCAACACGTTCACAACACATAATCCCAAATCGTTCCCAGGCATAGGTAAAATATAGTTATTACAAAGTACGCCAAGCGCGGTATATGATGGTACCCCCTTGGTTGATCAGAGTCATATGGTCATAATAGTCCAAATACAATCACAGCATAAATACATCAAAACATAACGAAAACTGCAAATCCTAAATATCTATCAATTTGCCTCCTACATGCCTCAGATAGCCTTATTCATCATCCTACTACCTGAAAAAGACCTTAATCCCTCAACCTACTCAAATTTTTTAAGCACCACAAGTTTGAGGGGAAAACATAAATTTGAGCAGACATAAAGCCTGGTATGAATAATACTATACATCCCGGTTAAACATGTTAAGTGAGACCACGCCACTTAGCGGAACGGGTTTCCCCTCACTAACATCCTTTTTAAAACATATCTTTGCAAATCCTTTTATAAAACCATGTATTGTGCTCATGCATTAACAATGGTTAAACACTGTAAAGTAATTATTATGTAAACATACATAAATCTCTGGTAGCTTAAGTTTTGTTTGGATAACTTTTAACATTTTGCTGACTCGGTCCTACTAGAAAATATAATCAAAATTAACCTAACATCTATTAGGTATTCTTCTTTTGGATTATATATCCTTAACTATTTGTTAAATACTTCATTTATGGATGGTTCATCCCTAACATATTCATCCTCCAGGTCTTCCCAATCCTCATGGTTTTCAGGCTCACCAATAACCTATCTGTATGCAACAAATATTCCTTTCGGTTTGTAACCATAATTTTAGCCTACCTATTACCAAGCCCTACACATTGGAATTTTGGACAATAATTTGCTGGGGCTAATAGCTAATGTATAGGGCATGACCCTATACTAGTACCATCTGGTATTCTAATATCTGCGTCATTTTCACTTATGGATCCCCTTCCATAATTTTCCTTGAAAACATTACCAAACCGATTTAGCCTTTACATCAAATTTAAACAAGGAATAGTATATAATCTTCATACTTTACTCAACATCTTGTCACCATTTTATATATACTTTTGACTCAATCTTTAGTTGATGAAAGTACTTAGTCATTTGAAAGAACCTCCTTCGAAAATTTTGAAATCATCTATTTCAAATTCAACTATCTATCCTTTCGACATCAAACCTCTCAAAATCAATAAAACTTTGGACATCCTTCTTTAAAATCTCTTTAAAACATTGCCTTAGAAAACCTTTCATCTTAAACCTTTCGAAACCATTCACTTAAACCATTCGGAGTCATTCGACCAGAACCTTTCGAAGTCATTCGTTTAAACCTTTTACAATCAATCATTTAAATCTTTCGAAATCATTGAACTTAAACTTCTCGTGGTTGATCAGCCAACCTTTTGAATTCATTCAGCCAAAAACTTTCGAAAGCACTAAACCAAACCTTTCAAAATCAGTCTTCAAGCCTTTCAACATCTTTCATATAAAACCTTTTGAAATTATTTACTTAAACCATTCAAAGGCTTACTTGTTTCATTCTCAAATTTCCCTTGTTGTTTCCTAAGACATTTGTTTAGGTTATTTCATCTTAGTTTGCACATTAACATGGCACGACTACCCTTAGCAATTGATTATCAACTTATTAATCTCCACATTATTTATTTAATTTACCCAATTAATTATTCTAAATAATGTTGCACAAGTATAGGGTGTTACAGACTCCCCACCTTAAATAATTTCATCTTCGAAATAACTGTAAGGTACACTACGAAATAATCAAAGGAAAAATATACCATCAAAAAAGTCAGGATAAGTATCCCTAATCTTGTTCTCTATCTTCCAAGTACAATCTCTAGCATCGTCACTCCACTGAACCTTTACTAACTTGACTGTCTTGTTCCTCAACTTCTTCTCATCTCTAGCCACAATCTGAATCGGCCTCCTAACTATGGTCAAATCTGGTTCTGCTACTAAATCTTCTAACACTGTAGGTTGTATGGTAGTATCCGGGTCACTAACACATTTCCAAGATGAGAAACATGGAAAACATCATGGACACCAATCAACTACTCGGTAACTCTATTCTATAAGCGAGTTTCCTAATCCTCACAACAATGCAGAATGGTCCAACAAATCTAGGTGCTAACTTTCCTAATTTTCCAAATCTAATCACACACTTCATTAGTGAAACCTTAATCAATACATTTTCTTCGATAGATAATTCCAAATCTTTCCTTCTTCTATCAGCATAACTTTTCTGCCAACATTGAGCTTCGTTCATCCAAATTCGGATCAACTCAATCTTCCCTGCAGCTTCCTTCAACAGATTCGGACCAAGAACCAATCTATCCCCGGTCTCTAACCAACATACAAGAGACTTGCATGGTCTTGCATATAAATCATCAAACGGTGTCATCCCAATGCTAGTTCGATGACTATTGTTGTATGGGAACTTGACTGTTTGTGCCAAAATTGGTCACAAACCCCAGAAATAGTGAAAGCACTAGTGTATATACACAGATCCATAATATTCAAACATAGATCTTAGATGTAAATAAAGAAGAGAATTAAACTGAAGAAATAGAAAAATAAAAATGAGTAAGAAAGCAAAGAACACAATGTTTACAGTCGTTCGGCTATCTTCGGCCTACGTCCACTCTGAATCAATTCTTTTATTCCTTTTCTATTGAGATTACAATTACAAGCTTCCAAAAGAAGTAAACAAAATGTCAGAGTTTCGCCTAGAAAAGAAGAAGATGATCCCCCATTTAGTTGAAATAGGATTGCTATTTATAGGTGTAGATCCAAAAATATCCGCCTCAAGACCTGGAATACATTTCTCATACCTAGGTTGGCCTGCCAAATCGATCCAGGGTGATTTGGGGTCGATTCAAGTATGATTCATATCGATCCAAATTGGCTCCAATCGAGTTGAGATCGATCATTGACATTCTTGAGTGGATAAGAAAGCATTTGGACTTGTAGAATGAGAGTTATGATCGATCCAATTTTCAATCTTCAAGTGTTGGCTGATGATTTTGTATCCATGACTCATATCCCACACTTTCTTATCGATCCCAATCTTAATCCATCAATCTATAGCCTTTCGTGTCCATGCTATTCGTATCGATCCCCTGCTTCGCCTCTTTATATCGAACCATGCCATGTTCGTATCCAAACTGTTCGTATCGATCTAATGCCACCCTAGGAAACGTATGCCTTCGTATCCGTTAAGTCCATGTCCTTCCTTCGTATTAATCTGAGCTTTGCTCCTTCGTATCTATCGGTTGCCCCCTGTTCGTGTCGATCCCTAATTCAGCATTTCGTATCAATCAAGAAAGTGATTGATATGCATTATAACCCATCCAAAGTAAAGTGCCAAGTGCATTTCTGTTATTCATGTCCATATTGATTGATACGATACCATCGATCCAATGTGAGTTTCTGAGTCCATTCCTGATCGATACAAACTACATCGATATGAAAAATATCAATATGAGACCACTCCTTTCCAATGTTGATCCATCCATAACTCAAGCAAACTAACTCTGATTGACCCGAAATTTGGAATGTGTCCTTTCCAAGCCTTGTTTATTATCCCCTATTGATCTTGCCCTGGTTGGAGCTCAGTCAAATTTTGACGTATCGATCATATCCGTGTTCTCCGATCGATCTCTAATCTTGACATGCATCCTTTTTTAGCCAATCTATTGATATTCCAGCCTTGTCCAAAAAGCGGGGTAACGTTTACCCTCTAAAACATGCCTTGTGATAGGAAGGCGTGTTTTGAATAGCTTCAAGTCCAAATCCAAAGTCCTTATCCCATCCATAGTTATACCATCCGATCCATAATCCAATCAATTACGAAGTCATCCTATCCAGGTACCATAGCCATATCCTTATCCAAATCTGTGACTGCTCCGAGTCGATAACCGATTCCAAATCCAGTAACCAAATCCTTAGCCAATTCCATAGCCATCCGAACCCGTCAACCAAATTTTAATCCATCCATATGCAATAACCATTACCCAAATCCATGACCTTTCCAGGTCGATGTCCAAATCCAAGATCGCTCCGGGCCCTTAGCTAAGTCCAGGTTAGCCCTGGTCCTATTCCAAACCCATAGACCTCACTGGGTCATTTTATCCTACCCCGACCTCGGACTTTTATATTCTCCGGCCTTGACTTTCCGGTCAAGGACTTTTATAATCTCCGACCTCGACGCTTCGGTCGAGGACTTTTATATTCTCCGACCTCGACTGTCTGGTCGAGGACATTTATATTCTCCGGCCATGAATCTTCGGTCGAGGACTTTTATATTGTGTTCGAGTCCATTCCATCGCTCTTCGATGGAGGGACTCGTAACTTGCAATTAACGCACCATCTCTAAGTTCAAAACCATAATCGTGTGACCTGTATTATTTATTACATTAATCCAAATCCAATTATCACAAAGTCCAATTGACAAAATAAAAGTCTGTACAACTAGGAAAAACTAAATAAAATCGTACAACTAAGGAAGAAACCAAAGTTTGTAGAAAAAGAGAGAAAACAAGATTTCATAGAGCCGAGCATCATGGTTTATCATCATTTCATAGCGTGCCTAGGGACTGTCCTCTATTTTGTACAAGTTTAAGCGACTTAGCCGTATTACTTTGAGGTCTATTACTTATTCCATGCAACAAATCCGATCAATTGATAATAAGCTGATGACAATGACTAGATCCAACGCCATCTTCGTTTGAGGTGGGCAGTGGCCGCTCCTGTTCCACTGCCATAACTCGTTTCCTTATGTATTTTTATAGATGACTATTCCTTGCAAGCTCCTCAATGATATCCTTCAAATGCCTACAGTATTTCGTGCTGTGAACATCCATCTCATGGAATAGGCAATGCTTTCCCATTGCCCGTTCGTATACAAAGGGTTCCCTTTTTCCCGGCCTTCGATATTGGAGGTGTCCTCGAGTATCCATGTAAAATATTTCTAGAATTTCAGTTAAAACCGTGTAAGCAGAAAATTTAGATTCCCTCCGTTGCCTTTTTGAAGTGTTGCAATTGTCATTTATTTTCCTTTTGCCTCTATCGTCCTCTTTTGAATCCTCCCTGGGTGGAACTCCACCTTTTAACGCATAAGCTTCAGGCTCTCTCCCCTCTCTCTCAGCCTTCGCAGCTTCCTATCTTAAAAACCTTTTTTCTTCATGATAAAACCCCCAGAGATGCATTGGTGGATCTCATTCAAATGATGTCTAAATGTCTGAATCGTCCGCAATTCCTGAGACTGCTGCCATCAAAACCATTAATGGTTCGGGTCGATCCACCGAAGCTACTACAGCATTGAATTTTGTTAAAAAATCCCTAAGATATTCTCCCTTCCATTGTTTCATCGATGTTAAAGTCATTACATTCTTGGGTCTGACTATGTGGACCAGAAATTGCCTCATAAATCTCTCAATCAACTCCGTCCAAGTGCCAAGAAAGCCTCTCCCTAATTGTCCTAACCATAGTGCTGCTATATCTTCAAATACAATGGGAACCACTAGGCCATGACTTCCTTCGATGCCCCTAGAACCTCCATGTGCCTCATGTACCTCGTCAAGTGAACAGTGGGATCCGTTCTCCCATCATATGTCTCCAGCGTTAGTAGTCTGAAATCAAGTGGATTCCTAGCCTGCCTGCTTTTATGACCGAAGGGGCTCCTGTTCACGTCCTCCAAATCTCTATTCACTAATCATCCCCTCACAGCCCATCTGATCATGTATGCTAACCTGTTGTTGTCATCAAGTGGTACCCTTTTCCTGTTATCTCCAACCGACCTCCCGAGTCCATGAGGGAACCGTGAAGCAAGTCCTTCTGGATGAGCATTCATATCACAATCAAATCCAAATTGCACAGTGTTGTCAAGTATCCTTCCTGGAATCGAGCCAACATGATTCGAGGGCATGCCCCTAAGTACAAGAGCTACTCCCGATAGTCCTACTATGTCCTGCATCCTATTTGCTGTGTTTTCTTGGTCCTGATTCTAAACTGCCTCTGCTTCTGCTGCTCTTAGCTTGGTGATATTCATTTCCGGCATTCCCTACAACTCCATTCCCTTGGCTTTGCACTCCGGCTTGTCCAACCTGTTGGAGTAGGTCCTATATCAGGTCCTGTTGCATTTTTAGCATCGTTTCCATTTCGTCTCTGGTGATGAAGATTGAGGCCCGATTAGCTCTTGAGGAAGCCTCCTGACTTCCTTCATGCTGACTCCTTTCCATTCTCTGTCTCCTTGTTGATTACATGGCCATGGTTCCTTCTATATCTGACCCATCAGCTTTCCAAATCTGAATTCCAAGTCCGGTACAGCGGGTGCGAGTCCTTCTCAGTGAAAGCACTAAAGTGTTTGTGCCAAAATTGATGACAAACCCTGGAAGTAGTGGATGCACCACTGTATATACACAGATCCACAATATTCGAACACATATTTTAGATCTAGATAAAGTAGAGAATAAAAATGAAGAAATAGAAAAATTAAATTGAGTAAGAAAGCAAAGAACACAAGGTTTACAGTGGTTCGGCTATCTTCGGCCTATGTCCACTTTACCTGAATCCTTTTAATCCTTTTATATTGAGATTACAATTACAAGCCTCTGAAAGTGGTAAACAAAATGACAGAGTTTCGCCTAGAAAAGAGGAAGAAGATCCTCATTTTAGCTGCCATAAGACTATTATTCATTGGTGTAGATCCAAAAATATCCTCCTCAAAACCTGGAATACCTTTTCTCACGCGTAGGTTGGCCCGCCAGATCTATCTAGGGTGATTTGGGATAGATCCAAGTATAATTCATTTTGATCCAAACTGGCTCCAATCGAGTAGAGATCGATCATGGACATTCTCGAGTGAATAAGAGACCTCTTAAGAAAATTTTATAGCATTTGGACTTATTGAATGAGAGTTACGACTAATCCAAGTTTCGAGTGTTAGCGATGATTTTGTACCCATGACCGTATCCCTCACTTTCTTATCAATCCCCATTTTTGTATCTGTTGAATATGCAAGTATACGATTTTTGTTCGCATATATATATATATATATTCATTTAAATATATTTGTTAATGTACTATTTTATTTTTCACGTAATTAAATAAATATTTGCTAAATAAAATAAATAACATATAATTTAAATTCAAATAGATATTTTATTCAAATAAATATTTTATTACAATTTTGAATAGTACAAAATTTGGGATCTCACTATATATACAACATTTCAAATTACAATACAATTTTTCACTATACAATTATCATTTACATCTACACCTCACTACATTTAACTCATTCACTCATATTTTTTTCTTCAACTGCATTCAAATTTGTATCCAACATCTGAGCTACCTGCAAAATACACACTAACGCAGTAAAATTGAAAAAGAAATATTTTTGCAGTGTAAAATAAAATGTGTTTTTGAATATATTATTTTCCTCAGTCATTTGGGTTGTTCGCCATCATTTAATTTTTAATTCATTATATAGAACAACTTATGACATGCACAATGTGTCACTGTACACGCCACAAGGCCGTGCACACCGTTATACACTTGATAAACTGAAGGGACAGGTGAGCACAAGGTCAATCCTAATAAAAAGCTGGACTCAACTCAAGTGCAATACAAATAAAGTCACAATACAAGCACAAGGTCAAACCCCAACCAACGCTCGGTTCAACTCAGGTGCACGCAGTACAAATTAATGGGTCAAGACATTAAAACAACTCAACCAGTCTAAAATCAACAATGAACCAGCACAAAAAATGGTGAAAGGCACAAAAAGGAGGCAAACAAGTATACACATGAACCAACAACTTCAACCAGAACTAGCACATGTGGTCCCATAACACAAAGAAGGCAGCAGAGGTAAACACCTCAAGTACAAAACAGGTTACATACTGGAGTGCAGACCAATGAACAAAAACAAAGTACATTTGAAGAATCAGACTGCAACAAGGTAACAGTGGTACACAAGCATATGAAACCAAATATATACATACATAAAAGTATGTGTGTATACAAGTGGAGATGATACTGCAGCTACCTAACAAACACATTTGAACCAGACATAGTGCAAGCTCAAGTGAAGTCAAAACAAGCCTAGCAACATGGATACAAGTGCACTCAATATAATCAGTTGCAATAGCATACACCAGTGAAATAGAGGCTCGAAGCATGCAAATGGTCAGGCAATGTCGAAGACAAAGCAATGCAAAACTTCTAGATGAACACACATGAATGGTTAATAAAGACATGGTCAGAGAATGCATGTTACAACACAAACCATATGCAAGCAAGGCCACAACCTAGACATGCAATCATATACAACCTGACTACATAATGAATACTACGCACATAAATCAAATACACAAATCCAGACAACATGTATATATGTAGTGATCACCAAATAATAAAGCATGGTCTGATCTCAAAAAGACTGAGTACAACGAGCATACATATATACATATGCAAATATACATATATATATAGGCAGTACGCATATAAACAGAACCAGAAACTTAACCAAACCAAGAACTGAAAAGAAACCAGACTCAAGCATATGAATACAAACTTAGAATACAATGAGCAGTCGAGACAGACCACATTCATATGAAACCATAAACCAAGAGCGGATCACATACATAGGCAACAAGGCAACTTGGCTAACAGGATCAGTGAAACCAAGTGCAGACAAGCTACATGAAGACCAGACCACAAGATGACACCGAACAGCCTGCAATATCAAAGTGCAAATGGAATACTAAGCTACACTAATACCAAAGACTACAAGTACACAAACCTTCACAACGTCTATACAATAGTGCAGATAATTACAGTAGTTCAAAATGCAAGCTAACATACACATATATACATACATGTATTTATGTATACATATGATGCAATGCAACATCATGTAGCATTTTCAAATCTGGTAGCGATTTTTCAAACTAAGTCAGAGTTCAATATCAAGGCAAAGCCGTAGGTCAGGAACCAGTCAAGGATGGCTCACTAGCAGGTGACATACAATTGAACAAGTCGAAGCAAAAAATATTATCACCATATCAAAGGAACCGAAGTCAACAACAAATGCAAAGCCGTGGTGACCAAGGCAAAGTTTAAACATGTCAAGGTAAATGTTAAAGTCAAACCAGAGAGTAACACATTATCAAAAAGTTAAGAAGCCGAAGACATAGCAAAAAAAACAGAACCAAATCCAAATTCATGAAGCGGTGGTGGTCAAGAAATCTAACAAGTAAAAATCGAATCCGTGATAATCAAGTAAAGATTTATACGAATTGAACAAGTCAGAGAAATCTTAAGCATTCAAGCGTAATGAAATGTCCAAACTAAAATTATCAGACGAATTCAAATAAAATTTTCGAATGAATATAAAGGGAATCAATCCCTATTTAACCCAAATCAGCGTCGGCATGTAAAGTATCAAGTTCAAGAAAATTAACCAAACAAACAAAAGGGAAATTGCATACCATTTCCAAATCGAACTCGATCGAGAAGCAGCCGTGTGCAAATCAAAGAGATGGTCGATCGATAAAGCTAGAAACGTGAAAAAATCCACTTGATCGATCAATGAAGTCGGCTTTTCAAATCCGTGAGGCCTTAATTTTCATAAAGAGGAACGAAGAGAAGCAACGAAAGCAAAAAGGAATCGACCATCATTTTTACACAGAGAAAAAAGAAAAAGTGATATAATTTTATTTTTCTTTGGGCCAGTTTTTTTAATATTATTGGGCTTTAGTTTTTATTAGGCTTTCTTGTTTTGTAATTGCTATTTATTTGGTAATTTACTTTTAAATGTTTGTAAATTCTAGTGTGACTAGGGGACGAACTACGGCAGTGTAGATTGAGAATTCGCAACTCAGTGGCTGAGTTGTGGCAGAGTTTTGAGCATAGAGTTAGGTTAGCCGATAGCGTGTGTCGCGAGTTTACGTGTGTAAACGTATGACTACTTAATTTCTAGTAGAAACCATGGGGGTAGCACGTAGGCATGGTTTTTCCGAAGCTGGGTAAATCTGGTGTTCTATTTTTTGCTTTTTATATTCTTCTATTATCGGTGCTGCCATTATTTTGCTATTATCAGTGCTGCGTTTATTTTATGTGCTTTCGTATTAATTTTTTTTAATTAATAGTTTAACCCTATTTACCCTCCCTCTAGGGTGAAACCGATCCTACAAGTGGTATTAGAGCTAGGAACAAGAAGTCAATTTTTGATTCTTTTAAAAATAATTTTTGTTAAATTTATTTAAATGGCTTCTTTTAATAATGCTTTTGCTGAGGGTCAGTCCATAGTTAGACCACCAATGTTCAATAGTGAATACGCTTGTTGGAAAAACAGAAAGAAACTTTTTATGAAAATCGTTGATGCTTGGAATATAGTTGAGACAGGATATAGGACACCAACTATAGTGGTAAATAATCAGGAAATAGATAGACCAATGGATCAATGGACAGATCTTGAAAATAGACTACATAATGATAATGCTACAGCTATGAATTCTATTATTTGTTCATTGGATCAAATTTAATTTAACCGTGTCTAACATTATCTAACTGTGTAGAAAATCTGGCACACACTTGAAGTGACTCACGAAGGAACATCTCAAGTCTCGGAATCTCGCCTTGCCATGCTGAGTAGCGAATACGATAATTTCACAATGGCGAAGAAGGAAAATGTCAAAGAGATGTACGGATGACTTATCAATATCGTATACAAATCAAAAGCTCTTGGAAAATCATACAAAAAACTGGAAATAGTCCAAAACTTTCTCAGAGTCCTTCCATGAAGTTTAGAAGCGAAAGTTACAACCATTCAAGAATCAAAGGATTTGAAACAAATCAAAATTGAAGAACTCATCGGAAATCTCACCACTTATGAGCTAGAAATGAAATTCAAGGAAGAGGGTGAAGGAGGTGATACTCGAAAGAAATCGATAGCTCTTAAAGGAACAACGGAAATTGATGATGATGATGGAGCAACTGAGCTGGCACTATTACTAAAGAAATTCAAAAGATGGAATTAAAAGTATGGAAAACCAGCTCTAAATTAAAAACTGAAAAGCAGAATAGCCAAAGCACTAGACAACTCAGAAGAACAGGAGATCATCTATAACAATTGCAACAAACCGGATCACATCAAGCCAGATTATCCACAGAATCGATTCAGCCATGGAAAGAAACCGAAAAGGAGAAGTTTTGCAGCCACTTAGGATGAAACCGATGAAGATGAAAAAAGCACTGGTGGTGAGAGCGAAAAAGCAGATCTGTGCCTTCGAGATGATATAACTGACAGTGATGATGATAAGCCAAGTGAGGTATCAAACTTACTCATTCAGAATTACTTATATATTTTCACGAAGTAAGCAGCTGTTTCGAAAGATTTAGGGAGAAATATGCTAAAATTGAATCACAAATAGATACATTAATAGATTCAAATAAACAACTTGATAAATTAGTCAAAAAATATCAAACCAAGAGCCGTAAGTGTGATAAGTCTCCACCACATGAAGAAGAAATTAAAAAATTAGAAATTAAAATTAAATTGCTTGAAAATGAAATTCTGATTTTAAAAGAAAGTGAAAATACGAGGAGAGAGAATTCTATTAAAAAGTGCATACAATTATTAAATGAAAATGAATCTCTCAAAACACAAGTCCAACAACGTCTATGACTTTAGGAAAATTTTGAAAAAGTGAAAGATCATAATATGCTATTAGGGAAACAAACTATTAATACAGATAGATAAGGACATGGATATAATCAACCTGAACTTGTTAGAAACAAAATTAGTCAAGTCGAATTTGAGTGCACAATTTTTTGAAAAATTGGACACAATCAAAACATTTGTTGGTATAGACCGAAAAACGTAAAACCATTCCAATTTGGGTTCCAAAGGGCACGAATAAAATTCCTTAAACTCAAACAAATCTGGGTCCCAAAAGGAACAAATATAAATAGACATGGGTCTTCACAAACATGTTTTTCAAAATCATTTGCCACTAACAACCATGGACTTGTAAAAACAAATAGGTCACAAAAATCTTTTCCTGTGTAGGTGTGGTGGCAGGCTAAGGAACAATAACATTGTTATCTGGATTCTGGCTGTTCCAGGAACACGATGGGCGACAAATCAAAGTTCCTTAACCCAGTATAAAGGTGATAGAATCACAATGGGCAACAACGAAATATTATCGGTAATGGTAAAATAGGAAATGATACATTTATCCTAAATGATTTATTAAATGTGAAAATTTGCACAATAATCTGAACTAAATCAGCTATTTATGCGATAAGGTGATAAATGTTGATTTTGATTCTGACTTATTCAAAATTGCTGGCAAATTATATTTTTATGCCAAGAACACTTTGTGTACCTCTGGAATATCTGAACTAGTTCATATAGATTTGTTTGGACTAACGATATTGATAGTTCAGAAGATAAGAGATAATGTCTTGTATTGATTGATGACTACTCAAGATATTCATGGATATATTTGATTATTCTATTCACTATTTGTTTATTTGCACGGCTTCAATTCAATTTCATTTAAAAGCTGTTAAAAATGATTTTAAGATATTTTATTGCATACTTCACGGTCTGGTCTATGATATTATAATCTTGAGTCTAAAAGTAATTCAGATGTAGATTACACGAGTAATCTAGTTGATAGAAAAATTACTAGTGGAACGTGATTTATGTTGACACGTTCAGTAGTTGCATCATTCCAAAGGAAATATCTACATATTTTTCACCTCAAATAATTTTCAATTAGTAGACATTTCTTTTATAAAACCTCTTCTAGAAAATCGTTTTGTTGACTATAGGCAAGGCTGTGATACCAAAAGATTAACTGGAAACCAAAGACAGTTCTCCTTGATTGCCAGTTATGTACAGATCAGTTATGGATGTCGAAAATTTTTGTTCGAGTCTGGATCAAGCTACAAGTTGTATGACATGACAAGGAAAGCCATGAAAGCCGACATTCAAAATTTCAGGTCAATTCGAGTTCATATGCTCAAGATATGATCGATGCAAGCCAAGAGAATTAACTTGTTCGTATCCATCAATCGGTCTTCTTCGCATCGATCTCACTCGTATCCATCACAAGCCTCGTTTTTGTATCCATCGGTGAACTAGCCTCATTTCGTATCCATCGGTGAGCAATCCTCTCTCCGTGTCCATCAACAATTGTCCTCTTCATATCCATCGGTAGTAACACGGAAGTCCATTTCGTATCGATCCGGACACCTACCATCGATTAAAAATTGGCTACCATATGATCGATATTAAGAAACCATCCATCTATCGATACGAAATGTGCCACCAACACTGTAGAACACATCATCCCAGACCGATACAAAATAGCACATAACACATGGATATGAACAAGTTTACGTTTGATCGATACGAAGAGACCAATTGTGATCGATACGAAGAGACCAATTATGATCGATACGAAGAGAACAATTGTGATCGATACGAAGAGCATAGCACCCGATGGTTACGAAGGAGGAAGCGGTCAACGCGGCATGAAAAGTGGATCGATCTAGAAATCAAGCGCCACGTCAACTGGCATGACGTGCAGAATCATCGATGCGAAACCATCGACGCGAGCAGCATCGTTACGAACTGCGCAGCCATCGTAGAGAACAAACTTGTATCGATCATATCTGAAAATCTACAAGTCCAAATGCTACCAAATTTTCATAGAATCTTACGTACAACCTAAAGAATGTTCATGCTGAATTTTGACTCGATTGGATCAAATCATGATCGATACGAAATTCGTTTGTATCGATCGCGGACCGAGTGCAGATGACTAGGGATCGATTGTGTGGGCCCACTTACATGCCAGAAAAGGTCTCCTGAGATCTGAGCGAGATATTTTCATCCTACGCCTATAAGTAGCATCCCAGAGTCTACAGGAAAGGGACTTTTGGCTCTTCCACGTCCGCACTCTACCGAAACCATTTTTGCACTCCAAGATCACTGTTGTACTCAAATTCTACTACTGTAATCCATGGTAACCCATTGTAACTAGCGAACGAAGATGAATAAAAGTCAGCGATTTAATAGTAGATGTAGGCCAAACGCCGAACCATTCTAAATCTGTGTGTTTCTGTGTGATTCTTTTTAAAATTTTAATTGTTCTTCACATTTATTTTCTCTACATATTTGTTATTTGTGATATGTGATTGTGAACGGGTGCTTTCATCGACAATCGGGTGTTTGTGACCATTTTTTGCGCAAACATTTTGGTGCTTTCACAGAGAACTGAACTCAGGGATTCTACAGCTTGGATCTTGGACTTGAAGGCTTAAGGACTTAGATCTGGAAAGCAATCAGCAAGGAGAGAAGAGCAAAATGAAGCGAGCATGAAGGAAGTCAGGAGGCTTCCTCAGGAGCAAATCAAGCCATAGTCTTCGTCACCCAAGAATGTGATGAGCCTGGTGGCACTAAAGCAGAAGACCGGAGAGCCTTTGAGAAACTTCTTAACACGATTTAGTGCAGCAGCAGCATCGGTGGATCGGCCAGATCCATCCATAGTCTTAATGACAGCTGTATCTGGCATAGCTGATGGAACAGAATTCAAAAATTCACTAACAAAGAATCCACATATGGATCTAGGGGAGTTTTATCATGAGGCCGAAGCATTTCTATGATTAGAGGATGCAAACATTGAAAGCGAGGATGGAGAGGGAGTCAATGTGTATGCAGTTAAAAGCGGAGATCTTCCCGGAAAGGATACAGGCAAGGACAAAGGGAAATGAAAAGCCGAAGATAATGACGATGGACCAAAGCGACCACGAAAAGAGCCGAGATTCACCTCTTATACGGAGTTGAATGAAACATTGGAACGGATCTACCAGGACATCAGGGGGTTGGTTCCTTATCGAAAGCCAGTGAAGGGAGATCCGGCCAACAATGCGAGGAAATCAGAAAAGTACTGCTTATTCCATGAGTTACACGGCCATAATACCAATGATTGCAGACACTTGTGGGATGAGATTGAAGGGAATATTCGAAATGGCATGCTATTACAGTACGTGAGGGGGCGAGCCACGATGGTGAAGCAAGAACGACCACCACCTGCACCAACAAGAAACAGCTCAAGATCGAGGCATCAGCTTGTCATCAACTGATTGAAATAATGACGAATAAGTGGCAAACTCCACACCAACACGATTGAGTCATTTACACATGTACAGGATCACGAACGATCCTCAGGTATGCTCTGGTATGACTATCAAATGCATTAGTGTAGGTGTTTGCACTTTGACGTCTCTGTTTTGTTTTTGTTTTCTATTTCTTATGTTTGGACTTGATTTTGTTGGAAATTTCTATTAAAAGACCCATTTTGAATGTAAATCTGCTACTTGTGATTCCATAATGGCTATGCCACTTACACAAGTACATGATCGAGAACGGTCCTCAAGCATGCTCTGAGATGATGATAAACCGCTATAACAAACAACTTAGAAACTTACTCAAACGTGAAACCTGACATTAATTATACTAAGTCTCACCCGGGCGAACACAACTCGCCTCGAACGGCACCCGACCGCGAACGGTCACAATTCGCCTCAAACGGCACCCGACCGTGAACGGTCACCATTCGCCGTGAACAGCACCCGACTCGAACGGTCACATACCACCTTGAATGACATACGATCTTGAACGATCATCATTCGCAGTCAGGTAAGATTATCGATCTATTTGCAGGTCACTGAGAGGATATGAACGTCTAGCTTATGACGTTATAAAACACACCTTCCTATCGCAAGGCAAGTTTTAGGGGGCAAGTGTTATCCCACCTTTTAGCAAGGTCGTGATACCAAAAGATTAACTGGAAACCAAAGACATGTCCCCTCGATTGCTAGTTATGTATAGATCGGCTATGGATGTCGGTAAATTTGGTCCAAGTCCGAATCGAGCTACAATTGGTATGACATGACAAACAAAGCCATGAAAGCCAACGTTCCAAATTTCGGGTCAATCCGAGTTTTATGCTCAAGATATGATCGATGCAAGCTAAGAGAATTAACCTATTTGTATCCATCGATCTGCCTTCTTTGCATCGATCTCACTCGTATCCATCACATGTCTCGTTTCGTATCCATCGATGAACTAGCCTCATTTTGAATCCATTGGTGAACTAGCCACATTTCGTATCCATCAGTGAGAAAACCTCTCTCTCTATCCATCAACAACTGTCCCCTTCCTATCCATCGGCAGTAACACAGGAGTCCATTTCGTATCGATCCAGACACCTCCCATCGATACAAAATCAACTACCATATGATCGATATGAAGAAACCATCCATCTATCGATATGAAGTGTGCCACCAACACTGCAGAACACATCTTCACAGACCGATACGAAATAGGATATAACACATGGTTACGAACAAGTTTACATTCAATCAATATGAAGAGACCAATTGTGATCAATACAAAGAGACCAATTATGATCGATACGAAGAGAACAATTGTGATCGATACGAAGAGCACAGCACCCGATGGTTACGAAGGAGGAAGTAGCCAACGTGTCATGAAAAGTGGATCGGTCCGGAAATCAAGCACCACGTCAACTAGCATCACGTGCAGAATCATTGATGCGAAACCATCGACGCGAATAGCATCGATACAGATTGTGCAGCCATTGAAGAGCACAAACTTGTATCGATCATATCTGACAATCTACATGTCCAAATGGCCCACAGAAGCTTACGTACAACCTAAAGAATGTTCATGCTTAATTTCGACTCGATTGGATCAAATCTTGATCGATACAAAATTCGTTCGTATCGATCACGGACCGAGTGCAGATGACATGGGATCGATGGTGTGGGCCCACTCACTTGCCAGAAGAGGTCTCCCGAGATCTAAGCGAGATATTTGCATCCTATGCCTATAAATAGCATCCCAAAGTCTACAGAAAATGGACTTTTGGTTCTTCCACGTCCAGACTCTGCCGAAACCATTTTTGCACTCCAAGATCACTACTGTACTCGAAATCTACAGCTGTAATCCACGGTAACCAATTGTAACCAGCGAAAAAAGATCAATAAAAGTCAGCCATTTCATACTAAATGTAGGCCAAACGCCGAAGCGCTCTAAATCTGTGTGTTTCTGTATGGTTCTTTCTTTAAATTTTGAGTGTTCTTCGCATTTATTTTCTCTACATATTTGTTATCTGTGATCTGTGATTGTGAACGGGTGCTTTCATCGACAATCGGGTGTTTGTGACCATTTTTGGTGCAAAGGTTGACCTTGTTTAGGATTGGTCATTTTTAGAAAATTTGATAATTATGTTTTGGATTTGATCTTAAATGACTACATTAACTAATCTGACTCCCTACTGATTAACGAAATGATAAAATAGTGACTGAAAAAGTGATGAGTGTTGATATTAATCATATATTATAACTTGAGACGGTGTAATTAGTAAAAAAAATTAGAAATTTAAAAAAGGGTTATAAAAAAAATTTGATGGGTAAAAGTTCCACGACCATCTCTAATTCTTTCATCTTTCTATCAACCATCACTCATCAAAATCCAATATAGCATGTTAATATGTGGTATTTTAATGGGAAATTATTCGTTTTTCATTTTATTATATTCTTTAGCAATAAAAACATCCAAAGTATTCACTCTCATTTAAAAGTCATCACGATTATGCATGGGTGAATTACTTGGAATTTTTTGTTATGTGCTTTCACGCTCATTAAAAAGTCCTCGCGGTTATGCATGTACGGAACACATATCCAAATTTATTATTTAAATAGACAAGTTGATTCTAATCCCATTTAAAACTCCTCACGATTATGCCTGGTTAGAAGATACATGAATTCATTTTTTTTTAAATTGGGAATACTAATAATATCATTTAAAAGTCCAAACGGTTATGCATGGTTAGTAGATATTCAAATTTGGGATATAAATATCCACAAATAGACACAACTATATGGTTTTATATGACGACATCATCCCTATCGTTCTAAAGTGGAATATGCACCTAATAGAGTATTTATGATTTTTGTTTGATTTTTCATTGAAATTTAATATTTATACTCGATTGGTTATTAATGTTGTATTAATGTCAATCACTTTATCTCTATTTTTCTAACACTATTACTCTTGTGCTTATAACAAAAGGGGGAGAGAAAAGTTAAGAATTTGACAAATAAAGGTCAAATATTTTATTTTGTATTTTCTACTTGCATCTAGGTCCATTTGCTTATTTTTATTTATTTTCATGCATATATAAAGGGGGCTTTGTGTAGAGAGGGAGCATTCAAATAAGGGGAGTGAATAGATTTCATCTATACCTAAATACATTTAATAAATTCAAAATCTTAAATATATGTTTGTTATCATCAAAAGGGGGAGATTGTTGAATATGCAAGTATACAATTTTTTTTATGATAATAAACAAATATATATATATATTCATTTAAATATATTTGTTAATGAAATATTTTATTTTTCACATAATTAAACAAATATATGCTGAATAAAATAAATAACACATAATTTAAATTGAAACATATATTTTATTCAAACAAATATTTTATTACAATTTTGAATAGTACAAAATTTGAGCTGTCAATGTGTATACAACATTTCAAGTTACAATACAATTTTTCCCTATACAATAATCATTTACATCTGCACCTCACAACATATCACTCGTTCGCTCATAATTTTTCTTCAACCGCATTCCAATTTGTATCCAACATCTGTGCTATCAGCAAAATACACACTAACATAGTAAAATTGAAAAAGAAATATTTTTTCAATGTAAAATAAAATGTGTTTTTGAAAATATTATTCGCGTCAATCATTTGGGTTGTTTGTCATCATTTAATTTTGAATTCATCATACACGAACAACTTGTGACATGCACAGTGTATCACTGTAAATGCCACAAGGTCGTGCACACCGTTATATACTTGATAAAACTGCAGGGACAGGTGAGCACAAATTTAAACCCAATAAAAATCTAGTTTCAACTCAAGTGCAATACAAATAAAGTCACGATACAAGCACAAGGTCAAACCCGAGCCAACGCTAGGTGCAACTCAGGTGCATGCAGTACAAAACAATGGGTCAGGACACTAGAACAACTCGACCAGTCCAATATCAACAATGAACCAGTACAAAATGTGGTGAACAGCACATAAAGGAGGCAAACAAGTATACACATGGACCAACAACTTTAACCAGAACTAAAACATGTGGTCGGAGAACACAAAGAAGGAAGTAGAGATAAACACCTCAAGTACAAAGCAGGTTACGTATTGTAGTGCAGACCAATGAACAAAAACAATGTATACTTGAAGAATTAGACTGCAATATGATAATGGTGGTACACATTCATATGAAAATAGATCTATACATACGTAAAAGTATGTGTGTATACAAGTGGAGATGACATTGCAACTACCTAACAACCACATTTGAACAAGACACAATGCAAGCTCAAGTGAAGTCAATGCAAGCCCGACAACATGGATATAAGTGCACTCAATATAATCAGTTGCGATAGCATACACCAGTGAAACAAAGCCTCGAAGCATGCATATGGTCAAGCAATGTCGAAGACAAAACAATGCAAAACTTCCAGATGAACACAAAAGAATGGTTAACAAAGCATGGTCAGAGAATGCAAGTTACAACACAAACCATATGCAAGCAAGGCCACAACCCATACATGCAATCATGTACAACCTGACTACATAATGAATACTATGCACATAAATCAAATAAACAAATCCAGACAACATGTATATATGCAGCGATCACCAAACAATAAAGCATGGTCAGATCTCAAAAAGACTCAGTGCAATGATCATACATATATACATATGCAAATATACGTACATACATACATATATATAGGCATTGCACATATAAACAAAACCAGAAACTTAACCAAACCAAGAACTGAAATGGAACTAGACTCAAGCATATGAATACAAACTCAGACTACAATGAGCAGTCGAGACAGACCACATTCATATGAAACCATAGCCAAGACCAGATCACATACATAGGCAACAAGACAACTCGTCTAACAGGATCAGTGAAACCAAGTGCAGACAAGCTACATGAAGACCAGGCTACAAGATAACACAAAGCAGCCTACAATATCAAAGTGCAAAGTGAATAAAAAGCCGGACTGATACCAAAGACTACAAGTACACAAAACTTCACAACATCTATACAATAATGTAGATAATCTGAGTAGTTCAAAATGCAAGCTAACATACACATATATACATACATATATCTATGTATACACATGATGCAATGCAACATCATGTAGCAGTTTCAAATCAGGGTAGCAATTTTTCAAACTAAGTCAGAGTTCAAAACCAAGGCAAAGCCGTGGGTCAGAAACCAGTCAAGGACGGATCACTAGCAGGTGACACACAATTAAACAAGTCGAAGCAATAAATATTATCACCATGTCAAAATTACCGAAGTCAATCGCAAATGCAAAGCCATGGTGACCAAGGAAAAGTTCGAACATGTCAATTTAAATGTCAAAGTGAAAGCCAAAGAGTAACCCATTATCAAAAAGTTAAGAAGCTGAAGTCATAGCAAATAGAACGGAATCAAATCTAAATTCATGTAGCCATGGTGGTCAAGAAATCAAACAAGTCAAAATCGAAGCTGTGATAATCAAGAAAAGAATTATATGAATTGAACAATTTAGAGAAATCTTAAACATTCAAGCATAATCAAATGGCCGAACTAAAATTATAAGACGAATTCGAATAAAATATTCAAATGAAAATAAAAGGAATCGATCCCTATTTAACCCAAATCATCATTGGCATGTAAAGCATCGAGTTCAGGCAAATTAACCAAACAAGAAAAAGGGAAATCACATACCATTTCAAAATCGAACTCGATTGAGAATCAGCCATGTGCAGATCAAAGAGTCGGTCAATCGATAAAGCTAGAACTGTGAAAACATCCACTCGATCGATCAACGAAGTAGGCTTCTTCAAATTCGTGAAGCCCTAATTTTCCCAGAAAGGAATGAAGAGAAGCAACGAAAGCAAAAAGGAATCAGTCATCATTTTAACACAGAGAAAAAAGAAAAAGGGATATAATTTTATTTTTCTTTGGACCGGTTTTCTAAATATTACTGGGCTTTAGTTTTAATTAGGGTTTCTTATTTTGTAATTTCTTTTTATTTTGTAATTTACTTTTAAACGTTTGTAAATTCTAGTCATGTGACTAGGGATGAACTACGGTGGTGTAGTTCAAGAATTCGCAACTCGGTGGCTGAGTTGTAGCAGGGTTTAGAGTGTAGAGTTAGGTTAGTCGATAGCGGGTGTCGCGAGTTTACGTGTGTAAGCGTATGACTACTTAATTCTAGTAGAAAACGTAGGGGCAGCACGTAGGCAGGGTTTTGCCAAAGCGGGGTAAATCTGTGTGTTCTATTTTCTGCTTTTTATATTCTGCTATTATCCGTGCTGTTATTATTCTGCTATTATCAGTGCTGCGATTATTTTATGTACTTCTGCATTAAATTTTTATAATTAATAGTTTCACCCTATTCACCCCCCTCTAGGGTGAAATCGATCCTACAGTATCCATTAATTTGTAGCCTTTCATGTCTATGTTGTTCGTATCGTTCCTCTGCTTTTCCTCTTCATATTTATCCATGCCACATTCGTATCCACATTGTTCGTATCGATTTGATACCGCCCTGGGAAACACATGCCTTCCTATCCATCAAGTCCATATCCTTCCTTCTTAATGATCCGAGCTTTGCTCCTTCGTATCCACCGGCTACACCCCTGTTCACGTCGATCCCTAATGTAGCATTTCGTATTGATCAATAAAGTGATCGATATGCACTATAACCCATCTAAAGTAAAGTGCCAAGTGCATTTTCCTTATTCATGTCCATATTGATTTATTCGATACCATCGATACAAACAGAGTTGCTGAGTCCATTCCTGAACAATGAGTCCATTCCTGGACAATATGAACTACATCGAGGTAATCCTGCCTTTTGGCAAGGTCGTGACACCAAGAAATTAACTTGAAACCAAGGACACTTTGTCCCGAAGATCAACTAAATACATGTTCAATGTGGATACTGTTCAATTTTGCCCGAATCCAGATCGAGCCACAATTGATGTAGTATGACAAGCAAAGTTATGAAAGTCAACGTCCGAAATTTCATGTCGATCGAAGTTCGTGTGCTCAATATATTATCGATCAAGGTTAATGAAAAAAGTTACAATTTGCGTCTATCAGAGTAAATAGTAATTCGTATCCATGGAAGCTCGTAACCATCAAGTCTCAAGAAAATCGCGGCTAGTTCGTATCCGTGGAAAGAAGCACCACATTCGTATCCATCTAATTCATAACCATAGCCGTACAACAATCTCACCCGTATCCACCAAGTTTCAAGTAAAATGCAACTGGTTCGCATCCATGAAGAAACCTTCTTTCGTATCCATTGCATGAGAATACTGCATATTGCTTAACCAATTCGTATCAACTACAAACAATCGATAAAAAACAATGCCTAGAAAGCATCGATACGAGTTGGGGCACAACTATCGATGCGAAGGAGGAACGGAAATTTTCGATACGAAAGACGTGCGTTCGTATCAATATGAAACGAGTCATCCACGAAGTAAGAAGCCACAGATAGATACGACTAAGTATAAACCGGTGGATACAAACAAGGCCTACGAAGAAGAAAGACTCGTTCACTTGGCATGAAAAGAGGATCGGTCCTAGAAGATTGCGACATGTCATCTAGCAACCGCGTGCATTCCATCAATGCGAAGGAGAGCGATATAAGCCTATTGATATGAAGCTCGGTTGCATGTTGAAAACATAAACTAGCATCGATCCTAACTCAAAATCTACAAGCACAAATGCTACCAAATTTTTACATGATCTTGCGTACAACCTTAAGAAAGTCCATGATCGATCCCAACCCAAAAACACTAATTTTTGATCGATACGAATTGGGTACGTATCGATCGTGGACCAAGTCGAAAAGTCCGAGGATCGATCATGTAGGTCCACCCCACATGAGAGAAGAAGTCTTCCAAGATCTGAGCGAGATATTTGCTGCCTACGCCTATAAATAGTTGGTCTAGGCCTTCAAAAAAGGACCTTTAGATGCTGGAACATCGATATTCTGTAGAAATCATTGTTGTATCTCGATTGTACTGTTGTAAACATTTGAAACCAGTGAGTAATATCAATAAAAAAACCAATTTCTACAGTGGACATAGGCAACAACACCGAACCACCCTAAATCCTTGTGTTTCTATACTTCTTCCTATCTGTTTTTGGTGTGTTTGTTAGGTTAGCCTCATTTTTCATTTATATTCTTCAATTTAATCTCTCCAAACACACCCGAAGAGTGTTGTGCCCAATTTTGACTCAAACACTTTGTTGCTTTCATCGAGAAAACCCAGCTTTTCTCCTGCTCTTTGGATCTACTACCGATATCGAATCGCAAGAATCTAAAGAGAAGATCCAGATCTTATACCTAGAAGTTCTTCCATCCTATTCAGATTTGCATCAAGTGTAAGAGAGATCTTCACCATTCACCATGGTTACTACAAGGACTACCTCAACCACTGCGGATCAGGAAGGAAGAGATAGACCGAATTTGGCGCAGCTACCCGCTACCGGTTAGAAATCAGTGGGACCAGCAGATCAACAAGGCCCTATCACCAGGGGGAGTTTTAGATGCTGATGCAATAATTAACCCAAAGCCACCAACAGCTTACCTAATAGATCCGTGCCAACACGGAGTTAACCAACCGACTTAATCAAGATAGACAATAGAGATCCATGAGGGATCAAGCTTCCTACTCATACACTGAGAGCTTTGCTTCTTTTGATTACCATCACAGATCCACACACCCACAACTGGATGGAAGCTATGTGCAAGCTCCTGAGCAACAACGCAACCTCAATCTTCGATAGGCAGGACCTTAACCATTTGCAAGTCACCAGGATGGCATCTCCTCTCGAGGAGGGAAAATTCCTTATCACATTACTGATGACCGTGCTACTGCCGTCGTAGACCTGGAAGCTGACAATCGAGGCCAAGAAGATCTGAACCTTCGCCATCATGATTATTTTCTGAACCTTATGTACTCGAAGAACCAAAGACAAGGAGGCAAGGCATGGACCATCAACTGCGCCCGGGCCATCCTTGCATTATGGAGCCTGACCACACCTTGGCCCAACACGCCTAAAATGTCCATATTCCAGACATCCTGACAATGATTCGTCAGAAGATCCGTGAGAGTCAGGGTCTCACTAATGACGATTGGGGAATCTACCGAAGTCATACAACCTTCACCAACAATATCTTGTGCACTGAACCGCCTCGTCGATTCAGAATGCGAACTCTACCTTTTTGTGAGAAGAGCTCTGACCCTAACCAACATATTTTGAAGTACGAATGGCTGATGAATACCACATGAGCCGACAATGCGGTTAAATGCAGAAGTTTTCCAATCTCTCTAGGGGGCATCGTGGCTAAGTGGTTTACTCACTTTCCACCTCGATCCATTTCATGCTTTGATTAGTTAGCTATGAAATTTGTTGACTAGTTTCGTATGCACATTACAAGACCTAAGGATGTAAACACCATATCTAGTGTCAATCAAGCTCTTGAAGAGACACTTAGACGTTATCTGGAAAGGTTCCGTGCCGCTTGTGCAGTGATTAGTAACTCGAATGATAATTCCATATTGATGGCACCGACTAAGGGAATCGATCGTGATTTCGAATTTGACAACTGGTTGGCTAGAAGACCCCTTGCATCATTAGACCATTTCTATTCCAATGCTGCTCAGTTCATGAGGAGGGAGGATGCTAAACAGTCAAGGAAAAAGGATGATGCAAGTTCCAATGTGGAAGGAATCCAGAGCAATGTCGCTGTGAAGCAAACCAGTGAGAGTTTTGGTAAAGTACAATTAAATATACATAATAAACAGAATCAATAGAGAGGCGATGGAAGTTAGGGTAAGAAGCGGGAAAAATATCGTGGACCAAAACGTAGAGCTCCCATGTTTAACAATTATACTCCTTTAAATACATCACTAGAGAATGTGTACTTGCAAACTTGTAATACAGGCCAATATAAGAAGCCTACTCCGTAGCAGTCGTCCGAAAAGCAGATTCAATCTGGGAAATTCTATAGATTCCATGATTGCTATGGTCATAACACCAATGAATATCATCATTTACAGGATTTTTTGAAAAGTTAATCCAGGAGAGAAAGCTGGAACAATTTGTTCGAGTGTCGTAGGCTAGAGGTGTAGGCCCATCAAACCAGAATCAAGTACAGAATCAAGCAAGACCGGAGGAACCCACGCGTCCTAGTGGGAGGTTAGTTATTAACATAGTTTGTGGTGGTCCTCATCCTATTGATTGGAGCTGGAAGAATATGGATTCTTATGCCGGCTTGGCTAGGCATGCGAGCTTCGAATGCGGTGGTTATTTAGATGATGGGGCTCTGACTAAACAACAGAAGACAATGGAAGATGGCATCATTTTTCGAGAAAGAGATATCGATAGAGTCGAAGCCCCTACCATTGATCCACTGGTCATTTCAACTCAGATAGGTCATGCTTGGATGAAGAGGATCTTAGTGGACAGTAGAAGCTCGGTGAATATACTTTTCAAGCGAGCATAAGATCAAATGAAAATGGAAGAAAAGGACTCGAATCCATGTTAGTTTTGTATTTATGGTTTCAATGGAAGTGCGACTATACCCTCTGGAATGGTAGAACGACTAGTGGAGTTGGGAGTTGGAGAACGCTGGAGAGTCCGGATGTTGTAGTTCGTTGTGTTGGATACTAATTCGCCGTACAATGCTATCTTGGGTTGATTGGCCCTGCTGAATTTGAAGCAGCTATTGCACCTTGGTGTTTAACTTTGAAATTCCTCACTGACAATGGGCTTGGAGTTGTTCAGGGAGATCAGGCGGTTGGACGCGTCTGTTATGTTGCTGAGCTGCGAGAGGTATAGTGAAAAGAGAAGGACAACGACGTAGAGAAATCTCTCTGCGTCCGTATTACCGACAATTGACAGCTAATGCCTGGGCCAACGCCTGGGCGCCATGACCAATTCCTAAAGGATCTTTATCCAATAGATGATGATAATGTAGAGGATATCAAAGACAGTCAGGCTTCCCCGGCAGAGTTGACGTTCGATGTTCCGATCGATGATGATGATGACTCCCGAGTGTTAAAGATCGGATCTCAGCTAAACCGACAGATGAAAAGGGAATAGGTTGAATTTCTCCATGCAAACCTCGATGTGTTTAATTGGACAGACTCTAATATGTGTAGGATCTCGTTGGACATCGGGAGCCATGCATTAAACAGTGACCCGTGGCATGTCCCGGTCAAGCAAAAGAGGCGTGGTATGGATCCAAAAAGATCTGTCGCCCTTAAGGAAGAGGCGAAGAAACTCAAGACGAACGGGTTTATCCGAGATGCATTATATCCAGAATGGGTATCCAACCCAGTGCTTGTCAGGAAACTAAACAGGAAGTGGAGGACTTCTGTGGACTGCTCAAAGCTAAATAAAGCATGCCCTAAAGATAGTTTTTCACGTCCCAGAATCGATCAGCTTGTAGATTCAATGGCCAGACACGAGCTCTTGTCTTTTATGGTTGCATACTCTGGTTACAATCAGATATCGATGCACCTACTAGACCAGGAGCACACCAGCTTTATTACGAATATCATACTCTATTGTTACAAAGTGTTGTTGTTTGGGCTTAAGAACGCTGGGGTGACCTATCAAAGACTTGTCAATCGAATGTTAGCCAGCCAAATCGGGAAAACTATGAAAGTGTACATGGACGATATGCTTGTAAACACACGACTCTCTATCAATCACGTCAAAGACCTTAAAATAATGTTCAACATCCTCCAATAATACCCAATGAAGCTAAATCCGTTGAAGTGTCACTTCAGAGTCGCATCCGGAAAGTTCCTTAGATTCATTGTCAATGCTCGAGGAATTGAAGCCAATCTCGAGAAGATCTAGGCGATTCGGAATCTCGAAACACCCAGAATTATAAAGTAAGTGCAAAGCCTCAACGGGAAGGGAGCAACATTAAGCAGGTTCATTTCAAAATCCACCAACAAATATATTCTGTTATTCGATCTGATCAGGAAAGGAAAATGAAATTTTGAATGAATTGAGAAGTGTGAGGGCGCATTTTGAGCAATGGTTCAGCACCTAGCTACGCCGCCTATTTTGTCAAAGCCGATTGATCATGAGAGACTATACATCTATCTGGAAGTGTTAGAGAATGCAATCAGTGCTGCATTAATTTGGGAGGAGGATCAGATACAATGACCGGTCTATTACATTATCAAACGATTGACCGGAGCAGAGAGAAATTATCCGAAGTTGGAAAAAGTTAGCTTATTGTCTCGTCATTGCCTCAAGAAAGCTTTGTCCCTACTTTCAAGCTTATCCTATCATAGACTACATCGAGTAGCCGTTACAACAAGTCCTTACACGGCCTGAGAAGTCTTGTAGATTGCTAAGGTGGAACATCGAGTTGAGTAAGGTTGATATTGCTTACACACCAAGGCGGGCTGTTCAAAGACAAATTCTAGCGGATTTCATTACTAAATTCACTATCCCAGAGGACTTTCCTGTGACCAGTGAATCTCCTAGATACATATGAAAATTCTACACCGATGGTGCATCGAACGACCATTTCTCAGGTGCTGGAGTGGTACTTGAAAACCTTAAAGGCCGATCAGTATGTTATGCTTTGAAGTTTGATTTCCGTGCAACCAGTAACGAGGCAAAATATGAGGCTTTCCTTGCCGGACTCAGACTCACCAGAGATTTGAGAATTATTGCTATGGAGATTAACTGCAATTCATAGTTAGTTGTATGTCAAGTTCAGGGGGAATAACAAGCTAGAAACCGGAGGTTGGCTGCTTATCTTGCTCCGGTCCAGGAAGTATTGAATCAATTTGATTATTATGCCATTTATTGCATACCCCGAGATCATAACTAGAAGGCCGATTCTCTAGCAAAAATGGCTAGCACTAGTGAAGCCCAGACAATGGGTCCTGTTCCTGTTGAGACACTCACCTCTTCGAGTATCAATCAGATGGAGATAGACTGGGTTCATGAAGCCACACCCGAGAAAGAGTCATGGATGACCTCCTTCAGAAGCTATCTCAAGCACGGAACATTTCCCGAGTGTAGAAGTGAAAAAAGACAATTCTTCGAAAGGCTTCGTGATTCATTTTCCAGAATGGGGTCATGTATATAAGAGGATACTCTATTCCTTTACTTTGTTGTATCTCCCACGACGATATTAAACAAGAGTTAAATGATGTTCATGAGGGAGAATGTGGCGATCACACTGGGGGGCAAGCCCTTGCTAAGAAAAAACACTGATATGGGTATTATTGGACAACTGTGAATCAAGATGCATTAGATTATGTCAAGAAGGGTGACAGATGTTAGAAACATGCTTGGATACCAAGAGCCCTGCCTACAAAAATTACTCAAATGGTCAGTCCATGGTCGTTCGCTATATAGGGCATTGATGCAATTGGATCTTTACCTCTGGCAAAAGGTGGTGCGAAGTACGCCATTGTTGCAGTTGATTACTTTACCAAATGGGCGGAAGCTAAGCCCCCTGCTACTATCACAATGAAGATAGCAATAAACTTTGTTGTCGGCAACATCATCTGTTGTTTTGGCCTCCCACATATCACTCTCAATGATAACGGAGCCCAATTCGATAGCGCCAAATTCAAGAACATCTGTCAACGTTTCCACATCAAGAAGAAGTTTTCAGTATTTGCTCACCCTCAAGCGAATGGACAAGTCGAAGCTGTTAACTATCAAATCCATTCTAAAAAAGCAACTGGAAATGGCCAGAGTTAAATGTGTCGATGAACTCCCCATGGCCCAATGGGCATATCAAACTACCCATAGTTCCGCACCCGGCCATACTCCATTTTCACTTTCTTACGGCTCCAAAGCCGTCATTCTAGTCGAACAAGAAGTGCCTTCTCATCGTGTGCCTTACTACGATCTGAAGACAAATTCTATATTGCTTGCCGAATATATGGACTTATTAGACGAGAAGCACGAAGAGGCTGATTTGAGGGCAGTCACATACCAGAGTCGAGTCGATCTATTGTACAATGCTAATGCCAAACCTCGAACCATTGAACTTGGCGATCTTGTGCTCAAGAGAATTTATCTGGTCCCTTCGCATATGAAGCAAACGTGGGAAGGACCGTAAGTTATTAAATGAAGACTCGGAGATGGGACATTCAAATTATCAATCGCCGATGGTCTCGCTTTGCCGAGAGCCTGGAATAGTGAATGTCTTGGACGTTATTACACATAACAGGCTTTGTTTATTCATTTAGTCTACTTTTCACTTGCAATTTGTTTATGCATTTCAAAATTTGAACTTTTATCAAGGCAATTAACACTGCCGTACTTTCTTATTTCAAAAAAATGCAATCTCTTCGAGCCAAAGTAGTGATTCTTGAAATGCTTCATGCGACCATCACAATGCACGGGAGCTAAGTTTCATCCTACGGTGGGACTTATTCAAATAGGGAGTGACTGTGATACGACTGGTCACTCGCTAAGTGAAACCCAAGCTCGAGGGAAAACTACCACATTGAAGCAAAAAAGGATTGATACACAATAATCCTCTAACTAACTCCGGCTCCAAGAGTGTGAGCTGGAGTATTAACTTATAAACGTGGGCTCGAGGAGGGTGAACCCGTCCACCAACGACTTTGCCCATTTACTACCAAAGCTCGAGGAGGTTGGACCTGTCCATCTAATGACCTTGCTCTCCACATTCACAAGCTCAAGGAGGGTGGATCCGTCCACCTACGACTTTGCTTGTTTACTCAGGGTGGATGCAACCCGACCATCCGTGATCCTAATCAATTTATTATTCCCATAGTGCAAACGTGGTCTAAAAAACTTAAAGCAGATGTGACTAACCATCTGTTAGCTAACTCCAGATTCCTAGAGCGTGAAATGGAATTTAAACATCAATTGCTTGCGAACCGACCGCTCACCAACTAACTCTAAGTCCCCGGAGCGTGGACTGGAGTATAAACATCAACTGGACGTAAACGGACCGCCCACAATTCAATCCAAGTCCCAGGGCATGGATGCAATTCCGGTAATTAAAACGGGTGTGACTAATCACCTAAAAAACAACTTAAGTCCTTGTAGCGTGGACGTAACTTTAAACATTAAGCAGGCATGATCGATCGCCCGCATGCGAGTTCAATCCCTATAGTGTGGATGCGATTGTCAGTACACGAGAGAGTGTGATACATCAACTCGCACTCATCTCACAATAACTTAGTTCCGACTAAGTAATAATAGAAGTGTCAAAGGTGAAAAGCAATCATCATCCAACCACTTCACTTTATCCCTTGGATTGGGTGCATAACTCCGGCACCATCTATAGATCGGGATAGTACAACATTGAGAATCGACTTAACGTTTGGTTACGACCCGAAGCCATGACTCCGGGACACAACAACCAAACACAAATCCAACCTAAAAAATAAAGCTTCGCAAAATATTAAATGGAAATTTGGAAACTAGAACACTTAGACAAATCAACTTGGAGTTATGTTGGAAAACAAAAGGAGATTTTATGTTGAATCATGAGTTTTGATTCATGACAAAAAGCTTAAACGATCAGTGATGAGACTATATGATCAAGCGACAAAAAGAGAATGAGATATGCAAGTTATTAAACTACAAAGGAGATAAGACTACAATTCCAAGTATAGTATGATAATTTACTAAAGTTTTAGTCTTAGATATGGTTTATAATTGTTAAAATCTATCCTCAAGTAGTCTGCACATACTCAAAGTAGTACTAAAGTTCAAACTTTTTAAATATATGCAAACTGTGCACTGACGACCAGGTCAGCCGACTGGCCGAAAACAACCACTCGACTTAACCTGTTCATTGTACAGATATGCACCATTTTACACAGTTTTTGAATATTTAGTTGACTGGTCAATTTTTCTCAGTCGATTGACCGACTCTAACGGCTATGTTTTTTGAAAAGTCACTTCAAATTGCGAAGAGTTTCAATTCAAATTGAAAAGATATGGCTACAACTTTTAATTGAAACTTTTTGTGCATAGTTGTAACTATTTTTTCATTACATAAATACATTAGAATCACTTCTCAAATTACTAAATTTTATTTTGATTTCTTGCTATATTCTCTTCTATCTATCTTTGGAGTCTGAAAGCAATCACAATCTATATATTGCTTGAATCTCCAAACTAATTAATATATTCTTTGATTCTAAGCAATATCTTCCTTTCATATATTGCTCAGGTGTTGTATACCTATTCCTCCTGGTTAAGTGAGGAGTTTTACAGTTTAAATCTAAAGTGTAGTCTGGGACTGGACATAGAACGGGAAGTTCGAACCAGTATAAAAAGTCTTGGTGTGCTTATTTCATTTACTTTATTACAATTATCTATTATCTAGGTTATATTTCCGCACTAATATAATATTCCATATTACATGATCCTAAGTGTTAACTAGCCACACAGCTTACACACCTTCATTTGGTATCGGAGCAAGGACATCCTATAACCGTAACACAGTTATTAGTTATATTTAGTAATATGGAAAGTAACACCAACTCTAGCATTAATATTAACACTAGTTTCACTGAAGGACAGTCAACTGCACAACCACCACTATTTAATAGTCTTAACTATAATTACTGGTCTACTAGAATGACAATATATATGCAAGTTTATGGTTTTGAAACCTGGAATATTACCCAAAATGAATATACCATGCCAACAGAAGATTTTTCAACTTGGACTGCTGCACTAAAAACCGATGCTACTTCAAATGCTAAAGCTATGAACATGTTATTATGTGCATTAGATAAAAATGAGTTTGATAGAGTCGGTATATGTACAACTTCTTATGATATATGGAGAACTCTAAAAGTAACTCATGAAGGAACTAACACAGTTAAAAAAAGCAAAATCTCTATGTTGAAAAATTAGTTCCAGAATTTCAAAATGAAACCAAACGAAACTATAAATGACATCTACTCTACATTATAAGATATATATCACTCACTATTGGCACTAGAACAAATTTTTTCTAATTTTGATATTGTTACAAAAATCCTCAATTCTTTAACCGACAATTGGGAACGAAAAGTCTTAGCAATTGAAGAAGCTAATGATTTATCTACCATGAAACCGGAAGAATTGATAGGAAATCTAATGTCATATGAAGTGAATTTGCAGGCAAAGAAAGTATAGGCACAAAATAAGAGAATCTAGCATTTCAAGCAACAAAAGATGATTCAGATTCAGGCGAAGATGATATGGCACTTATTGCTAAAAATTTCAAAAAGTTTTTGAAATTCAAAAAGAATAACAAATTCAGGAGTTACAAAAATAACTCCAACAACAACAATAATAGCAGTAAACCATCATCCTCTATTATGGAATGTTATGAATGTCATAAGAAGGGTCATATGAAGAAAGATTGTCCAGAGAAAAAGAAAAAGAAATTCAAGAAGAAAGCATTTTCAGTAACGTACGATGATTCAGATTCTTTTTCATCATCAGATAGTGACAGCGACAGTGACATAGAGCAAGCAAATGTATGCTTCATGGCTATAAGTGATGATTTAAGTGAATTAAGTTTTGAAGATCTGGTTGAAATTAATTCAGAACTAGTAAACTTAGTAAAACAAATTAAAAAGCAAAATAAAGAATTACAAGGAAAACTTAATATATCTGAATTAGAAGTTAGTATGCTAAGAGATGAAAAGAAAATTCTAGAAGAAGAACTTGAAATGACTCAAGAATCTAATTCTAATTTAACATCTAAACTTTCTATGGTAACTCAGGAATTAGAAATTCAAAAAAAATAAAAATGATGATTTATCAGTAGAATTTAATGATTTAAAATATAACACTAAAGTATTAGAGTTAAAAAATTCTAGTCTCAAAACCAAGTTAGAAGATATTAATAAAAATATTTCTAAATTCAATAAAGGGCAAGAGAATCTTTCTACAGTAATAGAAAATTCTAAGTCTACTTTAAATAATATGGGTCTGGGAGATAAGAAAACTGAAAATCCAAAGAAATCTGGAAAGATTAAAAACAAGATTAAAAACAAAATAAAGAGAGATATTAAGAAGACAGTTTCTAAAGATAATAAAACTATTAAGATATGGATTCCTAAAACAAATAACAATTTAATTAGGAATAGACATATCAAAATATTTATGGAAATTGTTCATAAAAATAAGATTTATATTTATAAAGGGAATTCTGAACCCGTTTGGGTTTAGTTTCCTAAGACCTAACTCTTAGGACCCTAAAAGAAAGTGGGTACCAACTTAATGTTTATTTTTTGCAGGTACCACTTAAAAAGAGAGGAAAATGGATCTTAGACGGTGGTTGCTCAAAACACATGACTGGTAATAAGGACATGTTAACTAACATTGTCTACTCAAATGAAGGATCGATCACTTTTGGATATAATTCAAAAGGTTATATCATAGACAAAGGTGATGTGAGCAATAACGGTATCTCTAACTTACCTCTCATTTCTGATGTTTTATTAGTTAAAAACTTAAAAAAATTTATTGAGCATAAGTCAATTATGTGATAATGGTTTTAAATATCTTTTTCAGAAAATAAATGCAATATTTATGATAAAAAGAAAATTTTAATGAAGGTGTAAGAGATAGAAATATTTATATTTTAAATATGAATTTAAACCATAACACAAACATGTGTTTAGTAGCTACAGAAAATGATTCTTGGCTATGGCATAAAAGATTTTGTCATATAAATATTAGTGCTGTTAATAAAATAGCTAAAAATAAACTTGTTAAAGGACTACCTGATATGAAATTCGAAATTAATAATATTTGTGATGAATGTAAGTTAGGAAAATTAACAAAATCTTCTTTTAAATCTAAGAAAATAATATCTACAACACAACCACTTGAACTACTACATATGGACCTCTTTGGACCTACTCAAGTTCGATCTGTTAATCACAATAGATATGTGTTTGTTATTGTAGATGATTTTTCAAGATATACATGGACTATTTTCATGAAACATAAAAGTGATACTTTTGAAAATTTTAAAGATTTTGTTCAAAGAATTCAAAATATAAAGAATTTAAAAGTTAAAAATATTAGAAGTGATCATGGAGGCGATATGAAAATGAAGTTTTCGAACAACTTTGTAATAAGAAAGCAATTAATCATAATTTTTCTTTTCCTTGAACACTACAACAAAACAGAGTTGTAGAAAGGAAAAATAGAACATTACAAGAATGTGCAAGAACTTTATTAAATGGAAGCACTCTACCAAAATATTTCTTGGCAGAAGCTATTGCAACTGCTTGTTATGTTTTGAATCGTGTTTCTATTCGACCATTAACAAAACACACCCCGTATGAACTTTTAAACGGTAGAAAACCTAATCTATCTTATTTCAAATTATTTGGTTCAAAATGTTTTATACTTAACATTAAAGATCAGCTTGGGAAATTCAATTCAGAATCCGATGAAGGAATATTCATAATCTATTAATTCCAAACTCACTTCTTTCATAATCGATTTTAAACTGAAAGTATCCATTTCTTTCTTTATTCAAAATTCTCCCCTTTAAATCTTCCCAATCATTTTAAATCTTAAAATTTAAAATAAAATCCTTTAATTCTTAAGCAATATCACTTAAGTTTCCAAAACTCCTTTAATTTCATTTATTTAAAATCTCTATATTTTTCTTTAATTTAAAATTATTTTACTTAATATATCTCTCTTATATCTCTTTTCAAAATCAAATCTTTTACATTTTCCATATCTTCAAATTATCCAAATATATTCAGCCAAACCATAGCATTCAATAATTTCAATTACCAATATAATCAATATAATCATCATAGATTATCACATAAATCACATCACTGGATATTAAATAAATTCAACGTTTTGAGGAATTCAGTTGGATCCCTCCAACTTGTTCCATGCATCCACAGATGTTAGCACAATATAAAATACCAATCCCACTTCGAGGTGGGATATCGCGGTATATGAGGTCATCAGCTATTATGCGGGGCGCATAGGGTCTCATCCGCTATATAACGTGGGAAATCAATCACTCCAATATAAATATATATACTATATGTAACATATCACATCCAAGATGATAATAAATTATTAATTCAAGCAAACAACCAATAATTTAAATTTTAACTATTTAAATCTAATGGTATTCCAAATGAGTGAGATTAACTCACCTTTGATAGTGTTTGCAATCCACTCCAAACTGGCTTGTTTTTCTTCACGTTTTCAGACCTTGTACAAATATTATATGGTTTATTAATATTAGAATTGATTGAACAGATTTATTACAAGATCCTCTAGTGACTAAAAATAAATTTGACAGGTTAATTAACTAAACTAATCACCTTAAATACATAATTATAAAATAAACTAGTAGATTTAAAAGGTATGTATAATTATTTTACTTTTATTTTCAAACTGTATATAAAATAATCTATATAGGTTTAAAAATCTAACTTTACCTAAACTTTAAACACTTTAAAAATTCCTCCTTTAAACTTATATACATCTACATATGCATGTTTATAAAGTCTAATAAAAATACAATTCCCTTTTTACCTATATATTAAACAAAATTATCTCATTAATGTAAACCATGAAATTTATTTATTATTATTATTTTATAAATTGTAAAACTGCATATATTTTATTTGAAATTAAACAAAATACAACTATACCTTACCCCACTGCTCTCAGGTCCCCCAACCTAGCCTCGAGATCGCCTATGCCCTCATCGCGACAGCTCTTCCTCCCTCAACTTCGCCTGCAACCATAACGCCGCCTCGACCTTTGATTCCCTTCGCATGCGTGAGTGCGCCTCTATCGTGACTTCGCTTCCCATCGCAACCACCATCCCCTTTGATAGATGCGCCGCCGAGCCACCATTCGCGAGCTTACTCGCGGCACCCCAAACGTCCAAGTCAAGCAATCCCCTCCTTCATCGCGCGCGCTCCCTTCCAACGACCTGCTGCCAGCTACATCCCTAAATTAATTTGGCTGAAATTGATTTCGAAAGAGGGAGGCTCGGCTTTGATGAATAGAAGGAGAAAGAGCGACCATGGATTAAGAGAGGCCATGGATTTCGAACGAATGATTAGATTTCGATCCAAAAAAATAAGCGCGGTCATGGATTTAGTTTGAAGGAGAAAATTCGATTTTTGTTTTTTTAAAAGCTTTGCTTCGATATATATATATATATATATATATATATATAGAAATAAAAACGCGTGTTAAACCAGACGAAAACGTGTTTTAAAATTTCCTTTACGTGTCTGCTTGCTAAGGCGGCTTGAAAAGTGTTGATACGATTTTCTTTAGACGGGTCACAATTTACAACTATGCAATTTAAATTTGAATTCAAACGTCCCAAATTCGAGCTAAAAATCCCGACCTCCTATCGAGGTGTGACGCTAGGCGTTCATAAGGTTATACCCGTATTCCGAACGCAGAGGAAAAGGTTTCGAGTCTCAATTCGGTCATATGGAGAAGATAGCTTTTGGATCAACTATTTAAACTAAATCGATTAATTATTTCTAGGCGTTTATATTCCGTACGATCAAACGATAACTCCAAACGATACGAAACTAGGGATTCGATAATAATAATCTATTATGGATCCAATAGAACTGGTTTCGTCGATACCCGAGACTGTGCCTCGGAAGGCTATTTTTAAACGATATATTTTTGAAACTGAACAAACTACTTTTAAATTCGATTTTAAAACTTCTATTATCTCCAGTATTATAAATATAAATTTTCCAAGCCTTTGAAATATTGTTAACCATCTTAAAAAATCAAGATTCAATATTTTACCCAATTTCCATTTATTAAATTCAATAATTTAATTACCCAAATAAACAGTGGTATTTGAAACTCAAGTTAAAGTAACCTTTCAAATATTTAAAATAAAATTAAATATTTCAATTTCAAATATCCGAAAATTTCGGGTCGTCACAAACACCGAACCACTCTAAATCTCTATGTTCTTTAGTTTTGTTTGTCTATTTTTGGTGTGTTTGTTAGATTAGCCTCATTTCCATTTATATTCTTCATTTAATCTCTTCAAACATTCCCGAAGTGTGTTGTGCCCAATTTTCGTACGAACAATATGAGACCAATATCAGATCAAAATCAAGGTTGGGTTAAGTTAAAGCTATATTATATTTCATTAGAACAAATAATTGCCAAGTTGCTTATAACCTCATATACCAATTAGGCATATAATGTTGTGTGTGTGCATATAATTTATCAGATATATTTAACGTGCAAAATTTTCCTAGTATTAGAGTAATTAGGATATACATTAATGACAGTGCCTCTTTTGGCTCCTTTCTAGATTATGAATGCGACATTTTGAATTATGACTTTGTTTTTATTCATGTTTTGTTCTTGTCATCCAAATAACAAAATTGATCTTTAAGATAATTTACGTTGAATATTATGAACATATATAAAGTCAATGTAGCACAAGTTACCTCAGGGACGAGATATTTTTATACCTTTCAAACTGTATCACTTGAGTGTACCATAGCTATCAATCCAATGTTTTACTTATAGTTGTTTCCACTAACTTGATGGTGCAAACTGAAGTTGAAAGTTAAATGATTTAGAACATGGTAAATATTTTTTTAATGCAATTTTATTTAGGAAAAAGAGAGTGTGATTATAGTGGACATGGGCTTTATGGTCATATTATCCATAGCAGTATAAGTCAACATTTTCACCAATCCAGTGCCAACATTTCCTATAGTTCAACCACGATAGCCGCTCACACAGGATTCCACAAGTACATATGTATTTTAAATTACACTCCTATTTTGAATTTGAGTAATAATTTTTTTGGTGGAGACTAAGTTTTAATATTTAATTGCTAGGAAGAAGGCTTGTTTTTCCATTGATCTCTTACTGGCGTTTGAAAGTTTCAAGATATCCATCTACTTGATTTTTTTATTGTTCCTTAGTTTCTACAATAACTCCTATTATTTAGGACTTGATTATTTCTCTTGTTGATTATCACAATCATATAAGTGTGTTATGTCCTTTGAAAACCGGATAATAATAATATATGTCCAATATCAGGTCAGAACCAGGGTTGGCTTAAGTTCAGGCTATACTATGTTGTTTCATTAGGACAAATAATTACCATGATGCATGTAATGCTATATACCAATTGGATGTATAATGATGTAAGCGTGCATATAATTTATTAGATATATTTGACATGCAAATTGTTCCAAGTATTCGAGTAGTTAGGTATATATATTAATGACAATGCCATTTTTGCCTCCCTTTTTGATTGTGAACGCGACATTTGGGTCATGATTTTGTTTTTATTCTTATTTGGTTCCTGTCATCCTAATAACAAAACTATTCTTTAAGATAATATATGTTGAATATTATGAACTATTATAAAGTTGATGCAGGGCAAATCACCTCAGGGATGAGATATTTTTACGCCTTTCGAACTATATCACTTGAGTATATCCTAGTTGCCAACAATGTTTTACCAACGGTTATTTCTGGAAACTTAAAAGTGCAAGCTGAAGTTGAAATTTATATGGTTTAGGACATGGTAAATAGTTTTTTTAGTGTAATCTTGCACTCCATTTCAAGAAAAGAGAGTGTTAATATAGTAGACATATTCTGTATGGCTAGATCATCCATAATAGTATAAGTCGCCACTTTCACAAATCCAGTGCTAAAACTTCCTGTAGTACTAGATCGTCCATAATAGTATAAATCATCATTTTCACAAATTCAGTGCCAAAACTTCCAATAGTTTTAGCCACGGTAGTCGTTCCCACAAGATCCCAAATATTTTAAATTACACTCCTATTTTTAATTCAAGTAATATTTTTTTGGAGACTAAGTTTTTATATTAATTGATGGAAGCATGCTTGCTTTTTGTTGATTTCCTACTAGTGAACCATCACTCAAACCTGGAACCGAAGTACTAATGTTGAAGACATTGAAAAGTTTCAAAATATCTGGCTGTTTAAATTTTTTTGGTTCCTGAGTTTCTGTAGTAATTCTTATTATTTAGCACTTTATATTTCTTTTGTTTGTTACCATGATTATATCAATGTGATGTTTTGTCTCTTCTTGGACATCCTAATAACAATAATATGTGTCCAATATCAGATCAGAATCAGGGTAAGCTTAAGTTAAAGCTATATAATGCTGTTTCGTTAGGACAAATAATTTCCCAACTACACATAATCTCATATACCAATTAAACGTTTAAAATGAAAATGTGCGTATAATTTGTCAAATATATTTAACATGCAAATTGTTTCGAATACTAGAGTAGTTTGGTAGATACGTTAATGACAGTGCCTCTTATGCCTCCCTTCTTGATTATGACTGTGATCTTTGGGTTTTGATTTTGTTTTTATTCATATTTGGTTCCAGTTATCCTAATAACAAAATTGATCTTCACGATAGCCTATATGGAATATAATGAACTGATATGAAGTCGATGCAGCACAAGTTATCTTAAAGAGAAGATATTTTTACACTTTCGAACTACATCACTAGAGTTTATTACTATTGTCAACAATATTTTATCAATAGTTTTTTCTGGAAACTTGAAGGTGTAAACTGAATTTGAAGGTTATATGGTTTAGGACATGGTAAATAGATTTATTTTTATGCCATTTTGAACTCTATTGGGGAAAAGAGACCGTGAATACAGTGGACGTGGGCATTATGGTCACATCATCCAGAATAGTATAAGTTGCCACATTCACAAATCTGATGCTAACACTTCCTACATTTTCAACCATGGTAGCCGTACCCACAATTTCCCACAAATTACCATATATTTTAAATTACACCCCTATTTTTAATTTAAGTAATATTTTTTATCAAAGATTAAGTTTAGCATTAATTTCTTGGAAGAAGGTTTGCTTTTCTTGTTCTCTTACTAGAGAACAATCTTTGAAACTTGGAACCAAAGTATTAATGTTGAAGACATTTGAAAGTTTGATAATGTCTGGCTATTTGATTTTTTGTGGTTCCTTAGTTTCTGCAATAACTCTTATTGTTTAGGAATTGACTATCTCTCTTGTTGCTTATCGCAATTATATAAGTGTGTGGTGTATTTTTGCGTGTTATTACTTATACCAGCTATACAAGGGAAGTTTCTTTCAATTTTAATAAAGTACGTTCTTTATTAAGAAACTATGTCTTTCGATTTGTAACTTAAAACGAAGAATTTTTTATAAAACCTACTTTTGAAGACGGGCAGCTTTATATTTTTCAAAGAAGGCTGTTGGATAAAATTTCCATGTAATAAATTTACCTCTTATATCTTTATAAGTCAAAATTCTACCATAATAACTTTTTGTAAATTTCTCTATTTAGAAGTGAGGAAACTTTTGAATATGAAAGTCGTTTACCTAACAGATCATAATTTATCTTTTTACATTTATAATTTAATTAAATTATAACAATAACAATGTAGGCACCTGCTGGGCTTTTTCAACTGCTAGTTCCATCAAAGATGTTTGTAAAGTTTAAAAACATGAACTTTTTTCTTTCTCAATCTAGCAACCTTTTGACTGTGATAGTAGAAGCATAGGATGCGTGTGTGTCCTACCTAATAATGCATTCCTATACATATTAGCGAATGGAGGAATAAGCTCTGAAGATATGTATCCATTTTAGGTCAAAACAAATAATTTTTCTATACTTAGGTAATACCTTAAACTGTTCTATTTTAAATTTGCTGATTAGTTATTGCTACTAAAATTTGTTTGCTGTTTGGATTTTTCTTAACTAAATTTTTCATTGACAGCTAAACTTTGTTGGTTGGATTTAATTACCAATGGAAAATTGGTAATTTAATTTAGTAGACAAAACTATTAGTTGACGGATTAATCACTCAAAAGTTTTTTTTAATTAAATTCAGAAGTTGAGATTACTTAAATTTTGATTGATTAACTAAGGTTAGCACTCTACAGTAAAACTTCCTATAGTGCATAAACATAGGTTCTGAAATTAATTATGTTACCGATGCTTTATTGACCCTTGTTGGTATGATGCTTGTTTGTGCAACTAAACACCTGTTATAGTTAAGAACGTTTTATGGTTTATTTGATGGATGATGATAAGGTGAAACTTTTCATGTTTTGTTTTAGTGTAACTAATAGAAATTATTTCAACAAGTCAAATGAATTTTAATGAGCCTTGTTGTTGAAGTATTAGGTATAAAAGGAGTGGTAATATTTCATACAATTTGTATACATATGTGATATTAGTTTGGTCGGTGGTTTCATTTGTTTGTGATTTTTTGCTACTTTGTACTGGGAATATTTAGTTGGAAATTTTGTGAGTTGAGTGTTCTATTAGGCATTGCAGGGATTTTGTTAGCTGAGTGTATCTTTTAATGAATTTAGTATCTTTTATAATTAAATAGGGATTTGCAAATATATCTTTGCATATTCTGTTGAGTCTTTGGCTTATTTTTACTTCATAAAGAATATTTTTGCTTGTCATGTACTATGTTATGAACCATTATTTCTTAGTTGTGAATGAGATTGATTTGATATATTAACCATATTATATGGTAATTTTATACAAAAAACTAAAATTGAAGTGTGTTGCATGTTAAAATTTCTGTTTGAAAATATATGTTATGAATTCATTATGGGATTTAAATTTCTGGCATCTTATTTGTATGTAAGTATATTTTTGGAACTTTGTGGTAGGACCAAAAAATAGTGTTTCTATCTTAGCTATTAGTAAAAAAAATATCATGGACATACCTACACATTTTATACATTGCCAGATTATTTTTTCCAATTTTACTTTTGCAAATTATATTATTAAACAGTCGATCTTTCCACTTCTATGCGGTTACACTAGTAGACAAAGAATATATATTTCAATATAATTTTCACATGTCAATGCAGATGTACCCACATGTTACTGTAATTGATTGTTATCAGATTGCACCTCCTTGTGATGAAAAGGCATTAATAATAGCTGTAGCACATCAACCTGTATCTGCTAACATAGCAGTATGTTTTGCAAATTATTACATTGATACAAAAGTTACAAAGCATAACATCTTTGATATTGGTTAAGAGAATTTAATGAAATTGATTTCAACAGTATCTTTTTGAAATATTGAAAATACCCTCATCCATCAACGAAATCCCATTATCGGTTTGCAATCTCCACTATCTTTTGTTCCAATTACTTATCAACTGAATTTCACTAACATTTTCCATCAACACTACTAACAAAATTACTTGATATAAAAAGTATTGTTGTTACCAAAACATTTACACTTACAACGCACGTCCATCCACTAATTTTTTAAAATACAAAATGTAAATATCTCTCTGTATTAGATGCATATACATTTGGTTTATTCTATTATATCTAATAGTTATAAATAAAATTGTTTATCTATTGACCTATATTGTAAAATTTATGGATTTCTTAATGTAGTTCTACAATAGTAGACATGATCCATGATTTTTGCAGGGCATTTTTAGAGGAAGATGCGGTATAAAGTTGAACCATTCGGCTGTTGTAAAGACTCGAAATTTCGAACACTTCGTATTTAAATATCTAAATTATTTAGATATTTGAATCCAAGATTTAATGTGATTAATATGATTTTATAACCTTATTAAACACTTTTTAATTAATAACTAATGTTAGAAAAATTATTTTTTAAATGTGTTTACAATAATATAGACTTTGGATAAATACTGAAAATGTGACCGGAAGACGTTTTGTTAAGAGTCAAGTTTTTATAAAATACAAGTTGTGCGAACATGTTGCAATTTGAATAGTTATCATGTGTAGACATATGACAAGAATTAAACATATCTTTGCTTAAGCTAAAATTAATTAAAAGTAACCATGTTTAATAAAGGGAATATTAAGGACAAAAGGATCCTTAAATCACTCCTCGATTTAGGAAAAGCACGCTTGTGTAGGAGCATGGTCTTACATGCTTAAATTCATTACTAAGGAGGAGGTTTTGCACACTTTTACCTCAAAGTCCTAAGCCTGTAAATACCCCCTCATATATACTCCCTTCACAGACAAATTAACTCTTATCCTCACTTCTTTCTCTTCTTCCTCTTCTTATACTTATCGTGTACCTTATGTATATTTTAAGGCCATTGGCCTTGAGTTTGTGAGCATTTGTGGTGGAGGAAGAGGAGACTAAGGCCTGGAACTATGGTGATGGAAAGAGTAAGGCGTGTGAGCTATGGTGAAGGGGGAGGAAGGCCGTGGACACCTTGATGATGGGCGAGGGTATGCGTGTGGTATATGGGTGAAAGAAGGGATTTTAGTGATGTTAGGAGGAAGTATAAAATTATAAAAGAAGTTTTGTTTGAAATAAGGTTGGTAGGTTGGTAGGAAGAAGTGTGGTTTGATAAAAATGAGTTAATCTCACTTTGATTACACTATAAATTGGTTGCAAGTTAACTTGAAATATTACTTGATATTTTCTTACTTAATCTCCTGATAATTATTGTTAAATCACATGTTAATATGGTTGCTCTATATTAATAATAATAGATGTTAACTACTTAAAGTTAAACACTTGTTTATATTCTTTAAAAAGTACATAAATTGTTAAAATAGTTGCTTGCTAAATCATTGAATAGTGATAAGTTCTTTTAACATTTAAAATGGATATATGGATGTGTATATATGTTAATACATATTTACTAGTAGCATGTTTGGAACTTGGAATCATATATGTGTATAAAATAACATGACAATAAATATTGGATTGAATACGGAATTGTCCGTATAGCCATAGTCACTTTAAGCTCACTTTAAATACATTGAACTATAACTTATAAAAATATTGATTTAATGACATATCTTAATAATAACTTATTTGGTTATTATCTACACTTCTATAAGAATTTAGAAAAGAAAAGGATATATTTTCGAAAGTTATTGTAGAAGTAAATCAAAGTAACAAAAGACTGAAGTAAAAGGGTCGCTATAGTGACACTTTTAATAATCGCCCGTCTTAAAAAATAACGCTCATTTTTGCAGAAACTTTACCAGGGGTTTCTTTAGATAATAAAATAAATAATATATTTTTCTTATTTGGAAAGTTTTAAAGCGTAATTCATTTGTGACACCTCGCACCTCTTGGCACCTCGAAAATCGGACATGACTAGAAGCACGGGTGGTCGGGTGAAATAAAAATTCATAACATAGCAGAGAGACTAAGGCAACATCATAAAATGATTAAAATATTACAGCGGAAGAAAACTTTCACCAATTATAAATTAATAGCAAAACAGCTCCACTAAAAATAACATTATCCCAAATTTCTTTCTGAAACCAAAAGTACCAAGTAGTCTCAGCCAAAACATAAAACATAACAAAGTCCACAACATAGGACCTCATATATAGAGTAAAGTATGGAAAAGAGAAACGAAGTACATGAAACAATGGAAATATAAGCTAAAGATAACGACTGCTCCAATGACCCTCCAAGCTGCAAAGAACTGCAACCTAGACCTGCCCTCCTGTGGTTTTGAGAAAATAGAAAAATAGGAACGGGTCAGACATAAAGTCTGGTGAATGAGAATTAAAATGAAGCAGAAAGAATAAAACAGTTTAATTCCAGGTCTTCCTCGAATATCGCAGAGGGTGAATAATATAATGCAGTGAATCCTCCTTAGATACAGTTCCTAAAAAGCCAAAGTCTGTGATCACTCTAGTGAAGTCAACCATGTAGTAATACTAAATGTCAATCGACCTTTCGGACATGCTGTCCTTACCTATCCATGTGCTACAGCGTGAAAGTCGTGCTCTTCACTGATGCACTGTGACTAAATGGCTCTTACTTCTGACCGGTGCCGACTCAAACAACCTCACAGGACCCCGAAGTTTCACTCATGCTCCACCAAATTTGACTCCTATCCTCCTGTCTCCTTGGTCGCCAACGTGGACTTTCCCCTATCCAAAGTGTCGGTCCTCCAGAAGACCATCTGCAGCTCGGTCGGCTGCGTAAAATCCTCCAACGATCTGCCTAAAGAAGCCTACTTCGAAGCGCACTTGCCCTGTTCCATCCTTGTCGATCTGCCTGAAGAAGCCTATGATTGTAGATGCTATCTATACTACGTACTAGCAACCTATGAAAGGTAACAAACACCGTAGCGAACCTACTTGCCCGCTCCTAATATTTATAGCTAAAACTATATTTTGGTCTTAACTGTGTGAAACACCTATCTAGACATTTACAGGGTCTGCCTACCAAATCGCTTCCAAATTAACTGATTTTGCCGTTACAGTTCACATACTATTTATTTCCATTAATATGCTTTAGGCTATTTTTACATCCAATTTGATTATTTCACAATTTTCCATTTTCTTACATAAATGGTATTTCAATTTCACGTCCGTTCAGTCCTTATGGTTTGTTTGTAATTTTTATGTTATTTTGTTACAGATTTACATTAGCCTTTAGGTGCATCTAATTTACATTTTTTTCCACCATAATTTACGTTCTACTTTTAGAGATTTAATCTATACAAAAATTTTATCCAATAGCCGCAAACCGTTTAATTACACAAAATTCCACTTTTACATTTTTAGACCACATATGAAACAAACAATTATGCCAATTAGACTTCCCAATTTTGTTCCAAAAAATATTCAAAATTATGTAATTATATCAATCAAAACCATAATTTTATTCAAGCAACATATTCTAAATTTATTCAACCAACCTGTTCTACCATTAGAAATTAAATAACAATTCCAATTCAATTTAATCAAACCAATCTTATTTGCGCCATGAAACGTGAATAACAATTTGTTTATTCCAAAATTCAACCCAAACATTAATTAGAATTGAGAAGTGGAAGAAGAAGAAGATACAATAATTTACATATATTTCAATCTTATTTATGCCATAAAAAGTGAATAGACAATTTATATGTCCCATATTTTAAACCGAACATGAATTAGATTTGAGAAGTTAAAGAAGAAGATGTTGCAATAATTTACATCTATTATCAATTAATAACAGAAATTAATTCATATTAACGTGCTAGAAAAGAACTGAAATTGAACTACTTTATTTTCTATTTCATATTAATTCCCACTCACCTGGCACTTGAGCTTGCATAAATCTGAAAAAAGCTTTGCTTTAATCTTTCTCCCTTCAATTCATCTAAATTCCCAAAATTGCTTGAATATATATGACTAATTTAGTTTGGTAGAGATTTGTTTATTTAGTAGAGAAAAGGAGGAAGAATAATACACACTAATTTTACTGTAGAATTATGGCGACAGCTGAATAAGAGATTAAGTTTAGGTTAGATGGTTTATTTATAGACTGTTTGAGTGAATATAATCCATCAGATTATTTTAGATTAAATCTAGTTCTTTCATACACTTAATGGATATCCATTCTAGCCCATACACATCACTCAACATAAAAATTTAGCCGTCTCATCTTATTACATCATTGGAGTGAATGGGAAGCTGCCATATGTCAGAAACAACACGGAAATACATAGGAAAATTGCTGGAAATGAACCTGCTAAAAAAACATCACTCCAGATTTTAGGCGACAAGGACTTGATCCCTGATCACTAAGGATTTCAACATGCGCCTTTGCCATTGTACCAAATGCACTTTTAATTTCTTTCTAATTATAATTCCCATAAAATATCGGGGTATTACATTCCCCCCTCAAAGGATTTTGTCCTCGAAATCTCCAAAGATGGAAGAACTACATCCGTCTACTCAACCATCATCCAAGAACTACATCCGTCTACTCAACCATCATCCATTCCTAATTTGTCCTTATTTTTAACTCATGCAATTTATGGTTTATGCAAAGTGAAATGCATATGAACTTACCTAATGTGAAACGGTAGTCAGTCTACTGATTCTATTGACCTCCTATAATGCAAGTATGCTTATGCCATGCAACCAAATGTATGCAATTATCCTAGTATAATTGATAATTCTGTATGTATGTTTCAATCATTCACCCAAATGAACCATCCATATGCAACATCCATTTATATACACACAGATACACACACACACATACACACAACCAGGTGCAAATGTAATAGATAACAGGCACGCATATGCAGGTGCGTGTACCTAGTTGGCCGATTATCCTAATAAATATCTATCTAGTGCATGCAATGCATCCATTTGCAAACATTCGCATCCACTAGCAATCATTTTCATCCATCAATCATAACATGGCCGAATGACATGTTTACAACCAAGCAACCGTCCATAGGTTTCACCTAAAGATTATCAAAAAGTCCCTAACTAAGGAACGATCAAGGATCAAAGACAGGATATTTGTTTTGCAGATTAAGCGGGATTAAACTGGGCCCCTACCAGCTTTATTAAAAAACAAAGAAACAAACAGAACAAGAGAAAATGCAGCACGGAAAAGGAAAAAAGAAAAGAAAAAACAACGCCCACACAAGAGAACAAACACCAACAAATGGAGAATAGACAAAAGAGGAAGAACTATGGAATCCATGGCTCCATGTGGTCATCACAAAACGTATGCGCACTGTCTCTCATCCCCATAAATATATCATGCTTCAAAATAGCCCATACCACTTCCTTGCTTCTGCTAATTCCATCAAAACACCTCTTATTTCTTTCCTTCCAAATGACCATCATGAGCTTTTTCAAAATGAAGAAAAAATATTGCTTTTTGTCATCCTTCTACTTTATAGCACTCTAAATAAAAGTCCAATGATTGTTAGTGTTAGGAGAGGCAACCACCTTCTGACTGCAAGTTAACAATTTGCACCAGATATCAAAAACATATGGACAATCAAAAAATAAATGCAGAACACTCTCACATTGCTGTTTACATAGGTCACGTATGGGATGCACTGGCAACCCAAATCTGTTAAGCTTATCCGTAGTCAACATAGCATTATTAGTGACTTTCCAAAACATTGGGTTGTCACTGTTACACGAGATAGCATTCCAAGTCACCTTTCTCCACTTACAATCAGGCATTAAATCCACACCATGTAAAGCTTCAAAAACAGTGGAAATGGTGTGAGCCTTACCATTCCACTGGACCGTGTCATGATCATTAAAAGCATATGTACATGTTTCATAGGTGCTCCAAATTGACTTGACAAACTGATTACTTGAGTAAGGTAGCACAAGCTTACCATTAACAATGTGATGTACTGCCAAAGCATTGTTTCCAATGCCTGATTGATACTTCTGCTGGGATGTAAGAAGATGATCAAGGATTATACCTTTGCCTATCCAAGGTTCAGTCCAAAACTTGCACAAGCTATCAGCAGACAGTTGAATTTGAACATAAGGCTTGAAACAAGATCTTAACTTTAACAAACTCCTCCAAATCCAACTACAAGATTGCGGAACCTCCATAGCCAAAAGTTTTTGACTCCAACATTATACCTGAGTGTCCATCTCACCCAGAGTGTATATTTCTTATTAAGCAAGGCATTGAAATGATGGCTATAGGCAGCTTTATTCCAGACCTCAATGCTATGCAAACCCAACCCTCCTTTGCTTTTTGGCTTCTCAAACATAGAGTATGAACATGGAAACACTTTCTTCATATGTATAGAACCAAACCAAAAAAATCTCATCATAGCCCTTCTAACCAACATCAAAAGCTTAAGAGGAAGGATGAAGGATCTTGCCCAATAGACCACAATGGAGAAACTGACAGATTGGACAAGAACCAATCTGCCAGCTTGTGACAAGAATCTGTTAGCCCAACAGTCCATAATTGCAGTAATTTTTTCATAAAGAGGTAAGCATTTGGCATAGGAAACCTTAGAGGAACAAAGAGGCAACCCAAGGTAAGACATATCAGAAGCCATGGACTGCATACCAGCATGGAAAGAAAGATTTGAATGTTGCAAGCTAGATGTCCCAAAGAACAAAATACTAGATTTATTAAGATTAAGCTTTAGGCCAGTCATCTTGTAGAAATTGTGGAGAGCACTTTTTTATACATTCAATGGATTGCAGATTGGGTTTGGTGAATATCATGATATCACCAACAAAAAGGAGGGAAGTTAACTCAAGTTCCTTGCATTTGGGGTGGTAAAGGATTTGCTTGTTATGAAACATCAGTCTCAACATACAAGTGAAAACTTCCATAACCATGATGAAAATGTATGACAATAGAGGATCCCCCTGCATAATGCCCTGCTTGGAAACAAAATTGCCCTTACTAGTACTGTTGATTATCAGAGTGAAGGAGGGAGTTGAAATGCATTCATAAATCCAGGCAATAATTTTTTTTGGAAAGCCCATGAGAGACACAATTCTCACAACCGACTTCCATTGAATTGAGTCACAAGCCTTCAACAAATCTAGCTTTAACATTGCAACAGGAGTAGCATTAGCACAGGGGTAACCTTTTAAGAGCTCATGGGATAACATTATGTTGTCAAGAATATTTCTGTTAGGTAAGAAGGCCACTTGATTGTTGGAAATAATTCTTTGCAAAACAGACAAAAGCCACGTTGCAATAATCTTTGAGATACACTTATATACAACATTGCAACAAGAGATAGGCCTGAAAGAGGAAACAGAAGAAGCATGTTTCGACTTTGGGATTGACACCAAATTGGTTGCATTCACAGATTTGAGAAACTTGAATTTATTAAAGAAGTTATGAACTGCCTTGCAAAATTCCCCACCCACATTGTCCCGTCTTGAGGTAAAAAAGACGACATTGAAACCATCTGGACCACCAGAGGAGTTTCTATTCATAGAAAAGAGGGTTTTCTTAATTTCTTCATTGATCACCTTAGCCATCAGAAGCTTAGCTTCATCAGGATTAATTTTAGGCAGAGGAAAGCTGGAAAGAAGATTCAACTCCGGTTCAAATTGGTTAACATTCCCAAGAAGGGAAGAATAATACAAGAGAAAGGCCTTTTCTACAGATTCAGGGGTAGTGTGTAGTATACCTACTTCATCAAAAATGGAAGAGATGTTGTTAACATAGTGTTTAACCTTAAGGGTAGCATGAAAAAATTTGTATTCCTATCGCCTTTAGCTGCCCAATTGATTCTAAGTTGCTGCTTCTTCATCTCACATTCATTACCCAATGCGTGATTGAGGTCATTGTATAGGGTTGCTTCCTTTTCCGCCATCTCAGCATTGTCAGGATGAGACATCATTTACTCCTGAGCATCCTTAAGCTGGACCATAAGAGAGGTACATTGAAGGTTTCCATTTTCGAACTTTCTTCTAGCCCAAGCTCTTAATTCTTCCTTGGTTGCTCGGAGCTTACTGCAAAAAATAAACATAGGATTTCTGAAAAACTTAACTGACCATGCATTTTTTATAATGTTATTATACTATGGATCATGGACCCAAGCATTGAAAAATTTAAACCCTCTTTTATTTCCAAGCGACTACTTCCCAGTGGACAAGATAATTGGAGGATGGTCAGAGATGATTGGGTGGGACGTAAAAGAGGAGACGTTAGGCCAAGAGGAAAGGGCTTTAAAGTTAGAAAAGGAACGATCAATATAGGAAAATATATGAGCACCACTCCTAGATCTACTATTCCATGTGTAGAGAGCACCATTTTTGCATATTGGGATTAGTGAAGAATCATTAGTAGCAGTGTTTAAAGGGAGGATATCCCCAGGCATTAGCGGGATGCCCCCGTGCTTGTCAGACAATGACAGACAACAGTTGAAGTCTCCAAGAATAACCCAAGGGTGAGTTTCTTGCCTTAATGCAGGTATTAGGTTAAGTAGGGATTGCCTAGCTGAAGGAGATTTATAAGCGTAGACGAAAGTAATATAGAAAGAAGTGGAAGAATAGAAATACTTAGCTTGGTAGTGCATTAGCTGAGGAGTAGCAAGAAGGAGGTCAAGGGAAAGCTGAACAGGGTTATGAAGAACCAAAATTCTCCCATAACAAGCTTCGTGAAGGTTGTGGGAAAGAGCCCATGTTGGATTTATGTATTTGGCAGCAAATAAAGATGGGGAGGTTTAATTTAGTTTCGAGAATTGCAAAGATAGATAATTGATGATTGGTAATTATTTGCTTTACTCGATCAAGCTTGAGGAAATTGTGACATACTCTAATATTCCATACTCCAAAATTGTGTAACATAATTAAGATAATGAAGAGAGATCACCATCTGTCATGCTCCTCGTAATGAGAGAGTTAATTCTAGAAAAACTTGGGGTATTGATCTTTGATTTTTTATGCCTCTTACTTTTTTCATTTTTTGACGCTTGACAGTTGTTATCTGACAGTTCTTTGTGGGGAGATTTCCATCCAGGAATTGAGCCTAGGAAAACATAAGGTTGACAAGGGGTAGAAATGCTTGGCAGTGGAGGAGATGAGATTGTGGGATAGACAGGAGAGAAAGAAGGAGAATGCAAGGAGCATATTAGATCATAAATTTTATTTTGCAGAGATTCAAAGAATTGCTCTTCTTGATTGTCAGAATTTGAAATGTTATTTGTTTGACATGAGGGGAGAGGATGCTGTTTGTTAAGAACATTTTCTAGACATTGCACAATCATGTGGATATCTACTTATTTTAAGTGTACCTTCAAATAGAAAAGGAAAAGAAGTTCGAATTCTCTCCTCAAATTCCTATGTGCACTCCTTGGGGTCATCTCACCACTGAACCTTCACTAGATGAAATTCTTTGTTGCATAATCTCTTGACGCCGTGTTCCAATATACGGGTGGGTGTACAACGCACAAGTGATTCACGCTCTACCTCCACTTCTCATGGTTGATCTGGTTCTACTACTACTACTACGGAATCATGTAGGCACTTCCTTAGATGCAAAACATGAAAATATCGTGAACTACCGCCAACTTTTCTAGAAGATCAACTCTGTATACCACTTTTCCAATTCGTGCGGTAATAGGGAAGGTTCCTACGAATCTCGATGTCAACTTACCCATTGAGCCAAATCTCATAATGTTTCTTAGAGGAGAAACCTTGACAAAAACCATATCAACAAGCTTAAACTCCAAACCTGAACATTTTCTGTTGGCCTCTGAATTTTTTCTATCTTGTGCAGTCTTCAGCCTCTTGCGAATCAAATCCATCTTCTCGGATGTTTCCCTCACCAAGTCCGGTCCCAGCCAGATCTTATCGGTGGTATCCCACCAACATGCTAGTGATGTACATTCTCTACCTTAGAGGGCCTCGAATGGTGCCATCCCAATGCTTGCTTGATAACTATTATTATAAGAAAACTCCACTAAAGGTAGGCGGTCTTCCCAAGAGCCTCTGCAGTCAATGATGCAAGACTTGAGCGAATCTTCCAAAACCCTATTTACCCTCTCGGTCTGTCAATTTGTCTGAGGGTGATATGTCATGCTTATATTCAATTCTGTTCCCAAGGCTTACCGAAGACTCCTTCAAAACACGCTAGTGAATAATGGATCTCTATCGCTCAAAATGCTGGAGGGAACTCCATGAAGCCTAACTATCTCCCTTACACAAAGAGTCGCCAAAGACTCCGTCATCTTATTACTCTTAACTACGGATCCAAGCTCTCGCCTCAGTATATGACTCGGTACTAAGAAAAGGTTTGCCTCCTAAGCCGGTGTAGTCCTTTCATAACGTGGGAAAATCAGGAATTCTTGGAGGACGGGATGGAGCCCCTTCCGCCGAAGCAGCATCCTTAGTGGGTGGCTTTACTCGTGCAGTAGCCAGCAAATAACGTCTAAACCAAGCAGGCATATTAAGGCCTGGAACTTCAGAGATATCTTACGGTTCAGACATTTCTATCCGTGGACATTAAAAGGATGGGATTAATTACCCTACAAATAGTTCAATGAATAGGGAGGAAGAGATACGAAGGATCCTTTTCTAAATTTCTTTTTTTTTTCAAAATATATACATATACTTTTAAAAGTATTATTTGGATTATCCTTTAAAAATTATCGAAAACCTTTATATTTTTAAAATATTTTTATTATTACCAAAACTGTAGCTTTGATACCAACTGTGACACCCCGCACCTCTATGCACTCCAAAAATCGGACATGACCTGAAGCACGGGTGGTGCAGTGAAATAAAAATCCATAACATAGCAGAGTGACAAATGCAATACATAAAATGATTAAAAGATTACAGTGGAAGAAAACTTTCAATAATTATAAATTAATAGCAAAACTGCTCCATTAAAAAAACATTATCCCAAATTTATTTCTGAAACCAAAAGTACTAAGTAGTCTCCAGCAAAACATAAAACAGAACAAAGTTCATAGTATAGGTCCCCATATATAGAGTAAAGTACGAAAAAGTGAAACGGAGTACATGAAACTAATGAAACAAAAGCTAAAGATAACAACTGCTCTAATGATCCTCCAAGCTGGAAAAAACTGCAACCTAAACCTTCCCACCTATGACTTGGAGAAAATAGGAAAAATAGGAATGGGTTAGGCATAAAGTCTGGTTAATGAGAATTAAAATGAAGCATAAAGAAAAAAATAGTTTAATTCCAGGCGTTCACCGGATATCGCAGAGGTGAATAATATAATGTAGTGAATCATTCTTAGATATAGTTCTTAAGAAGCCAAAGTACGAGGTCGCTTCAGGGAAGGCAAAAATTCAGTAATACTAAACGTCAATCGGCCTGTCGGACCTGCTGTACTTACCTATCCACGTGCTACAGCGTGAAGGTCATGCTCTTCACCCATGCACTGTGACTATATGCCTCTTACGTCCGACCGGCATCGACTCAAACAACTTCGCAGGACCCCAAAGTTGTGCTCGGGCTCCGCCAATCTAGACTCCTATCCTTATGTCTCCTCGATCACCAAAGCGAACTTGCCCCTATCCAAAGTGTCGATACTACAAAACAGCACCTGCAGCTGGGTAGGCTATGCAAAATCCTACAACGATCTACCAAAAGAAGCCTACGTCGAAGCACACTAGTCCTGTTCCTTCGATCTGCCTGAAGAAGCCTATGATTGCCAATGCTATCTATCCTATGTACTATCAAACTATGAAAGGTAACAAACACACTTGCGAACTTACTTGCCTGCTCCTGGAACGTACAGCCAAAACTATATTTTGGTCTTAACTGCATGAAACACCTATCAAGACCTTTACAATGTTAACTTACCAAATCGCTTCCGGATTAATTAGTTTTACCGTTACAGTTCACATACTGTTTATTTCCATTAATTTTCTTTAAGCCATTTTTACATCCAATTTGGTTATTTCATATTTTCCCTTTTTCTTGCATAAATGGAATTTCAATTTCACGTCCATTTAGTTCGTATTGTTTGTAATTTTTATGCCATTTTGATATTGATTTACACTAGCCTTTAGGGTCCATTTAATTTATAAATTATTTCCTCCCTAATTTACGTTCACCTTTGGAGATTTAATCTATACAAAAAATTTATCCAATAGCCACAAATCATTTAATTACACAAAATTCCACTTTTACATTTTTAGGCCACATATGAAACAAACAATTATGCCAATTGGACTTCCCAATTTTGTTCCAAAACCATATTCAAAATTATGTAATCTATTATTTAAATAGGAAAGTAGAATCCACCTTCTAATAAATTGACACGTGGCCTAAACATCTGATCCATTTTAAAACATTTGGCTTACTGCGTATTTCAATTTTTTTCAACTTCCCAATAACTGTTCCCACTATTTGTACCGTGTTCATCTCTTCACCACGTTCATTCACTATCCTCCTTCTCTTTTCACTCTCTTTTTCTTCTTGAAATCACCCCAAAAATAAAAATCATCCGCACAAATTTACATTTTTCCCCAATATCCAAACTCTCTTCCTCGAATTCTCCTTCGCAAGGGCTGTATTCTACCTTTACAGTTTGTCATAAGGGTTTTACTCTATCATAATCTCCTTCTAATCCACAATCTATAACGTATTGCTACTGGAAATAATGGTGATGCTCTCCCTTTTCAATTTGCATTGATTTTAATACTGCTGTTTTCATCCCTTACACGATTTACTACTGCTTAAATTACTAAATGCTCAGAGCACTCGTCCCCAAACCTGTAGAGCTATGTCTGTTCCGCATTAAAATATAAAATCCTAAATCCTATTCAACATCGTCAATGTTTTTTAGATTCTATGGTATTCAATTTTGCTTTTTATTTACCGTCGTTCTTTCGATGCCATGATTTACTGATTTTAAGTTGTATTATTTTACACGTTGTTATCCCATTTTTGGTCAAAACTGGAATATCAACAAATTGGCAAGGAATGATGGAGATCAGTTGGAATCAAGGCTACGATCGATATCGCCAAAATTTGGTTGAGCTCCGATCGGGACGAAATTGATTGGAAATGATGATAAGGACTAGGAAAGGCTATGTTTCAAATTTCATGTTAATCGGAGTTCGTATGAAGGAGATATAACCAAGCCAAATGAAAGGAAGCACTGCCGAACCATCCATCCTCCACTCCCAAGCACTGCCGGTCCAAACCAAACCTTGTTCCATTACCCGTCGAACCAACTCCCTGCCGAACCAACACACTTCCCACACCTTGGCCGGACCAACCTCCACCGGTCCAACTTCATCCCCATGCACTGCCGGTCCACTCACCACCGAACCAACCTCCTGCCGAACCAAACCATACACCACCTACCACCGAACCAAGGCGTACCGGACCGACACTACTAGGCCAGATTGCATCAGCCCAGGCCCACCAGCAGCTATATACATCCAGGACCCCTGCCCCCAGCCTCACTCTACAAATAGAGGGGCAGGGGTACCACAATGGGGGAGAAGTTTGAGAGCTCAGGCACGGATAGAACTTTCAAACAACTTTCAGTTACTTGTAATCAAAGCTTTGTACTTGCAATCTGAATAGAAAAGGAGAATAACATATAAAGTGGACGTAGGCACGTTCTGGCCGAACCACTATAAATCTGTGTGTCTTTTGCAGTTTAGTCCCTGCTTTTTACATACTTTCATAAATCATCCAAATCACTAAGAACAACTTAAAATCGGCTAAATCATACGACTTGGAGGTGTTTGCACATTTTTTGTGCAAACACACGTTGTTCAATTTAATCTAATACACTCTAGCTTCTTTGTTTGATTTCTGCAGTATTTTGGATTCTAACATCAATGTTTATTTTCTGCAATTTTATAGTTGGTAATATTTGCCACATCTTCGCTGATTACAACTGTTTGCTTTCAAATACTAATATGTTGATTTTTTGAAGTGGCTATCTGCGAATTTAGTTACTAAACTAAAGTAAGAATGCAATTTTCCAGCATAATATTAACTTTTTTTGTTACTTGATGCACTATTTAATGTTAGCATTTTACTTTCTATCATGTAACAAATAAAAGTTTAACCTTTGGTTTTAGGATGCCAAATGGCTATAATTTTGAAAAAACCAATATGACCTAAGTTGTTTTCCAATACTTAAATGACGTTATAACTGGTGTAAACATAGTTGCAACACATTTCTATTGTCTTAGATGACTTTATATATTGCCTTAAACTTATCATCTGTAATACTATGCAAATATTTGAGTTACTGCATAACTGTTAACTCCGTTTAGGCAACGAGTCAAGGTCTGGGCCGACTCACGACTTAAGGTTCTTAACGGTTCTGAAGGCAACCGACTCAGGAAGCAACTGACTCAACAGGCTACCGACTCAAGAAGCTACCGACTCAGGAAGCTACCGACTCAACAAGCTAACGAGTTAAAACTTAAGGCGACTTAGAGGAGTGGAGCGACTCAAGGGATTAACGGTGTATGGGATAGACCGACTCAAGTTCTCTAACGACTCAACGACCTAAGGTGTCAAATGACCTAACCGACCTACGACCTATGGTAAGTCGTTCACGACTTAGCTTGAGTCGTCCACGACATAAAGCTACTAGGTAGAAATCCAACGCCGCCTCATCTTGGACCACGACCTATTAACTCGTAGACGAGTTAGGACTTGTGCTATATACAGAGGACCGGAGACGCTCTGATACGAAGTCTGGGCTCAACCAGTTGAGTCGCCCACGACATACGACTCATCCTGAGTCGGTCACGACTTACGACTCATCTTGAGTCGGTCACGACTCATGACTTAACAATTCCAGCCTAGAAATTTGCCTATAAATACATGGCCACATCCAGCATTGAGAGGACTTTTGGGACTGACTTCCTGGATGCCATTACTCTGCCATTGTCTCGACTTCAAGCAACGTTCAGGCAACACTTCTATCACTCCAATCACCAAAGACATTTCAACAAATCTCAAGAGGAAATCTAACTCATTCGCCATGCATTCGAAGGATTCTTCTACATCAGAGTTTGAGCTATTTGTCTAAGTGTGTTGTAATTGAAGATTGTTGTAAAGAATTGTAACCAAATCAGCAATAAAGAGCTTTAAAGTGGACGTAGGCTAGATCTTAAGCCGAACCACTATAAATATTGTGTCTTTTATAGCTTCTCTGTGATTTCTCTGCTTATATTTTGTTCCCGTACCAACGGGTGGTGCTTTCACAATTACCTTCTTCTACACACCGGGGTGTTAGCGTTCAATTTTTAGCGTTAATATTTTTGGTGCTTTCACTGAGAATTGAACTCAGGCGAGTTATCATCATTGCTTCACAGAGGTTTGTAGAGAGAATTTCCTCGAAAACCAGAAGTCTATCTGAGATTATGGCTCCTGGAAGGAAGAGTAGATCTGTCAGGTCTGGGAATATTCAAGAGGGAACCTCTGCTTCCCCTATATCGAATCAAGCCACTCCAGCTGTCGGAGTTACAAAGGCAGAGCTGGATGCAGCAATTTTAGGGCTGAACCAACAGATCAATGCCCAAAATGCACAACTCGAGGCTCAAAATGCCCAGAATGCCCTAATTCTAAATAGGTTGAACGATCTACTTGGGGCAAACCGTCAACCAGCAGGTAATGAGAGGAATTTTGTTGGCAACCTTCATGATGCTGAAGAAAGAAATGCTCCTGAAAGGGCTGCTAGCCCCTTTGAACAAACACTTCCAGAGGTTGGTGGATCTAGAACTCGACATGATGAGGAGTATCTTTCTGGAATGGTTCGACAAATTATGAAAGAGAGTATGCAGAGGGTTGAAGACGAGAAAGAATGGGGTTTCGCCCCAAGTAAGACTCCATTTACTGAGAAAATCTTAAAGGCTGAATTCCCAAGGAAGTTTGTCCCTCCAACCATTCCAGCTTACAAGGGGACAAGTGATCCGAACGAATTCCTATACAAATATGATTGGCACATGACACGTGCCAGAGCCTCTGATGAAATAAAGTGCCAATATTTCCCTGTGTATCTCGAAGGTGTAGCTCTTCTTTTGTTCACCAAGCTGCCCGTCCGATCTATCGATCAGTTTTCTGACCTGACTCGGAAGTTCAAAGAGCAGTTCAGACTATATGCCTCAAAAGCCAAAGATATCATGTCACTGTCAAGTTTGGAGCAGAGTCCAGGAGAGACTATCAGATCTTTTTTAAACCGCTTTAATATAGCGTTAGCTGAGGTGGACAATGCAGAACCGCGAATGATATTGACTTATCTGATGAAGGGTATTGACAAGTCGAGCGAATTTGGGAAATGGCTAAACATGAAGGAACCAAATTCCCTTGAAAAATTCTATAAAAAAGCAGATGAATTCATACGCTTAGAAAGCCGTCCCGTACCGGTAAAGGCAGTGTTGGAAAAAGCAGAAGATAACACTGTTGCTCCACGCAAGAATGAATCTGTAGGGCAAAAAAGGGGAAATAACAATGGGAAGAAGCAGAGTAATCTGAAGAAGCCCCGATCCTTCAAGCCATTAGAGTATACTCCTTTATCAGATACACCGGAGCGTATCTACCTCGCCATTAAAGATTCTGTTGACTTTCCTAAACCTCCTCCTCTAAGGACCGGGAAAAAAGCTATACAGAGTGGGAAGTTCTGCCGCTTCCATAATCAACCCGGTCACAAAACCGACGAATGCCGTCAGTTGAAAAATCTGATTGAAGAGTTGCTAAGGGAAAACAAACTGCAGCAATTTGTAAAAAAGAATAGCAACAATCCTGCTTCATCTAGTCAGGGGCAACAGGCTCCTACTCAACAACCTAGGACGATTGAGAAGGCTGCAGGGCATGATTCTGGAAGGCCCATTATTAATGTCATTACAGGAGGACCTCACCCAGCAGGCAGAAGCTGGGGTGAGATGGAAAGGTATACCCGAGCTCTAAAGTATGTACCAACCGAGGAAGATGTATTTGTTTTGGAAGGTGCTACGCCCTTGAAGCAACAAAGAACTTTCGATGATGATATTGTGTTCATAGCTAGGGATTCCACAGGTATTGAAGCTCCAACCTTGGATCCTCTAGTCATCTCGGCTGGTATCGGGCCAGCTATTGTCAGAAGAGTTCTCATTGATTGTGGCGCATCCTGCAATATTCTCTTTAAGAAAACATTCGACCAAATGAAGATCCCTATGGCTGATGTGCAAGCCTCATCGCAGAAAATAGCTGGTTTCACTAGGGAGCCAAAGCAGCCGGTAGGGACCATTGATTTGTTTGTGGAACTTGGAGAAGGAGAGAGAAAAGTGGTCCGCAAGCAAACTTTTGTGATTGTCGACGAATTTTCTGCTTACAATGCTTTCCTTGGTCGTCCAACTCTGGCAGCGTTCAAAGCCGTTCTGGCCCCGTGGTGCCTCACTATTAAATTCCCTACAGACTAAGGAGTAGGAGGTATAAAAGGTGATCAAAATGCTGGGCGAGAGTGCTATCTGACAAAGTTACGAGAAACCAGAAAAAGAGAAATGGGAAAGAATGCGGCAGCCCCAGTCCGCATCAAAGAACCAGCCTTGTAGCAATTACAGGGCGGACCCTGCACTGGCGAGCACAGCGGAGCAAGGAAAGAGATGGACCCTAGAAAAGTCAGTGCAGGGGAAAATAGAGTGGTACCGGTGGAAACGACAATACCAATACCTGTAGACCCAAAGGACCCAAACAAAGTATTGAATGTGGGTTCACAATTTAATGCGTCAATTCAGAATATCTTAATATCTTTTTTAAAGGCAAATCTGGATGTTTTTGCTTGGACTCATGCCGATATGTGCGGAATATCCCCAGAAGTCGCAGTGCATGCTCTAAATATTGATCCAAAATTTACACCTGTAAAGCAGAAAAGGAGAACTCAAGGTCCGGAAAGGTCAGCGGCATTAAAAGAAGAAGTTGATCGGCTCATGGAGAATAATTTTATCAAAGAATTTACATATCCGAATTGGGTTTCAAATCCAGTGCTGGTTAAGAAAGCCAACGGAAAATGGAGACTATGCATCGATTTTTCAGATCTAAACAAGGCCTGCCCCAAAGACTGCTTCCCATCACCCAGAATCGATCAACTGGTAGACGGAACAGCGGGACACGAATTGTTATCTTTTATGGATGCTTACTCCGGATATAACCAGATCATGATGCATGAGCCAGATCAGGAGGACACGAGCTTTATCACCGACACTGGTCTTTACTGCTACAGAGTTATGCCCTTCGGGTTGAAGAATGCAGGGGCAACATACCAAAGACTCGTTAATGCTATGTTCAAACCGCAACTGGGCAAAACCATGGAAGTTTACGTCGATGACATGTTAGTAAAGTCTAAGAAAGCACTGGATCACATAGAACACTTAGCAGACATGTTCGCTGTCCTCCGAAAATACGGAATGAAGCTCAATCCTTTAAAATGTTCATTTGGAGCGGAATCCGGCAAGTTTTTAGGTTTCATCGTGAGCGCTAGGGGCATTGAGGCCAGTCCAGCTCAAATTACTGCATTAAAAGAAGTCAAAGCTCCTAGAACAAAGAAGGAATTGCAAAGTCTCAATGGAAAAGTTGCCGCCTTGAGTCGGTTCATTTCCAAAGCCACAGATAAATGCATCCCATTCTTTGACGCCCTAAAGAAAGAAAGGAAAAACTTCGATTGGACTCCCGAATGCCAAAAAGCCTTTGATGAATTGATTCGCCATATGGAGACGCCTCCAATACTTTCTAGGCCTGGCGATGGCGAGGATCTTCTTATATACTTGGCAGTATCATCTCATGCTTTAAGTGCAGCGCTGATACGGGAAGACAAAAGGATTCAACATCCAGTTTACTATATCAGCAAAAGACTCACTGGGGCAGAGATGAATTACTCTAAGTTGGAAAAACTCGCCTATTGCTTACTAATTGCGTCTAGGAAGTTGAGGCAATATTTTCAAACTCATCCTATCAGAGTCCTCACTGATCAACCTTTAAAGCAAGTCCTGTTTCGCCCTGAAACTTCGGGTCGTCTTCTAAAGTGGAATATTGAACTCAGTCAGTATGACATCACTTATCATCCTCGGAAAGCAATCAATGGACAAGCTTTAGCGGATTTCATTGCAGAATTTACAGATAAGGGTAACAGTGAGGAAGAAACGATCGACAATTCCCCGATCCAGTGGAAGTTATATGTCGATGGTGCGAGAAACGACTACTGTTCTGGAGCCGGAGTTGTACTTGAGACTCCTGAAGGTCGATCATTGTGCTATGCACTAAGATTGGAATTTCCTTCAACAAACAATGAAGCAGAATACGAAGCCCTTATTGCTGGCTTAAGGATTGCTAAAGAATTAAACATCCGAGCGTTACAGATATTCAGTGATTCTCAGCTTATTGTATGCCAAGTCAAAAAGGAATTCCAAGCAAAAGGGGGGAATCTGCCCGCCTACCTGTCAAAGGCTTGGGAACTCCTGGGTGATTTCGATCATTACATGATAAGTCACATTCCTCGAGAAGAAAACATGAAAGCAGATTCTCTCGCAAAGTATTCGAGCACAGGCGAAGCTCAATTTCTGGGGCTAACTCCAGTAGAGGTCCTGTCGACTCCTAGCATTGATGAAATGGACATTGATTGGATCATGAGCATGTCTCAAGAGCAAGAATCATGGATGACTCCGATAATAGAATATCTGCTCAATGGATCCTTACCAAGGAACTCAAAAGAACGACAAAAGCTACTGAGAAAAGCCTCTCGATACATAATCCAGGATGGTCTGTTATACAGACGGGGGTTCTCAATGCCATTACTTCGGTGTGTAACCCGAGAAGAGTCTAAAGCAATCCTAGCAGAGGTACACGGAGGAGAATGTGGTGATCATTCAGGTGGCCAAACATTAGCAAAGAAAATTCTCCGGTACGGATATTTTTGGCCAGAAATTAATCGAGATGCAGCAAAGTATTCCCGAGAATGTGACGGATGTCAAAGATTCGCCAAAATTCCTAGAGCTCCTTCCACTGAACTCACACAGATGGTCAGTCCATGGCCGTTTGCAATATGGGGGATAGACCTTGTAGGACCGTTACCAACTGCCAAATCTGGAATTAAATATGCCATTGTTGCTGTAGATTATTTTACTAAGTGGGCAGAAGCTGAACCACTGGCTACTATCACCTCAAAGAAGATGATAAGTTTTGTGACTAAAAACATCATTTGCAGATACGGTGTGCCTCAAAAAATAATTACAGACAATGGAACTCAGTTTGAAAGTGAAGAATTCCAAGATTTTTGCAAGCGATTCAAAATCCATAAAAGCTTCTCAGCGGTAGCTCATCCGCAGGCAAACGGGCAAGTGGAAGCCGTGAACAAAATTATTAAGTCAACCATCAAGAAGCAACTTGAAAGAGCAAAAGGTGGTTGGGTCGATAAGCTACCACTGGCACTATGGGCATACAGAACCACTCACAAAACTGCGACTGGGCACACCCCGTTTTCATTGGCATACGGGTCAGAGGCAATGATTCCGGTAGAAATAGAAGTCCCTTCTCACAGAAGAATCCATTTCAATCAAGCAGAAAACGAAAAGCTACAGCTTGAAGCGCTAGATCTCCTTGATGAAAAAAGAGATGAGGCTAATCTCAGAATTGCAGCTCATCAGCAAAGAATAGCCAGACATTTCAATTCCAAAGTTCGCCAACGCAGCTTTGAGATTGGAGACCTAGTCCTGAAGAGAATTATGACAGTGACAGGTGTGTTTGGGCCAAATTGGAAAGGACCATATGTCATAGGTCAAAAGCTTCTTGACGGCACATTCAAACTCACCACTGTTGAAGGAGATCAAATTCCAAGGGCATGGAACAGCAATCATTTGCGTCCATACTTTACTTGAAAATTTTGTTGAAATATTGTAAAAAGAATTATGAATGTATGATTCTTGTAATTGAAGGCAATTGTAAAACTGATGCAAGTAAATAATGAAAGAATATAAAGTGGATGTAGGCCCAATTTCCTGGCCGAACCACTATAAATCTTGTGTTCCTTACTATTATTACATGTTTGCTTTATTTTCGATATAAAAAGTACATAGAATGTATTGCTGAAATGTCGATTTGAATTTTTGCAGACAATGGAAGTGAAACTTGCACATAAAAAGACCAAGTGATTCTCGCCAAATTTCAAGTCACAAGAGCCCCGAATTCAAATCCTAGATCGGAAGTACTTCAATTGAACGGCCTATGATTTCGACAGAAACGGGTCTTTGCTAATAAATTAAGATCGTTTGAACAAACAAACATCCAATTAAGAAGCTAGTGCTCGTTCTCACGAAATTGCCTGACAATGAAGCACACTTCCTTGGATTAAACAAGTTACTTGTAAAAAAAAAAGGGGGGGGGCAGAGGATCATTGAAAAGACGTAAGCAAGTGAACAGAGGAACAACCAAGGCCATCATCGGCAGCACAAGTCCTCTTCAGAGGCACAACTCTTCGGAGGATAAAGACCTCTAATGGGTCATACGCCACAAAAAAGAAAGTTCTCTACTCAACAAAAAAGATTGGAGGAGTCATGACCCTCCAACCATGAGAGAGTAACTTCCAGGCGATGAAAACCCTCTCTGAGGCACATTTCACCAGGAGTTGAAGTGTTATGACCGCTCTTCGGGATTTCACTTCACCAAAATTGAAATGCAAACAAAATAAAAGCCCTCTTCGGAGGCCCATTTCACCAGGAGTTGAAGTGTTATGACCGCTCTTCGGGATTTCACTTCACCAAAGTTGAAATGCAAACAAAATAAAAGCCCTCTTCGGAGGCACATTTCGCCAGGAGTTGAAGTGTAACAACCGCTCTTCGGAATTTCACTTCACCAAAGTTGAAATGCAAAACAAGATAAAGACCTTCCTGGAAGCCCATGTTTCACCGAGATTGAAATAAAACTTCCAAGTGTTGAAACGTGAAAATGCTTTCCTCGAAGGCATAACTCTTTGGAGGTACACGTTTCACCAAGATTGAAATAAAACTTCCAAGTGTTGAAACGTGAGAAATCCCTCCTCAGAGGTACAACCCCCTCCCGGGGACACAATTAAAAAGAAAGACCTCTTCAGAAGCCCACGTTTCACCAAGATTGAAATAAAACTTCCAAGTGTTGAAACGTGAAAAGGCTTTCTTCGAAGGCACAACTCTTTGGAGGAACACGTTTCACCAAGATTGAAATAAAACTTCCAAGTGTTGAAACGTGAAAAAATCTCTCCTCAGAGGCACAAATTTTTATTAAAAAAAAAAATCCTCATCAAGAGCGTACTTTAACTTTCAAAGGAAGAGCGATTTACCTATTCTAAAAAAAAGAAGGGGGGAAGAAAGTTAAAGTACATTCAGAGGTCCGCTTTACCACATAGAAGAATTCACTTGGCAAAATGTATACATACGCAAAAGGAAAAAGTGATTTCTTCGAAGGACAAAGCGTAGAAACTTATATGAAGGAAGTTGCACTCTACGAAAATTCTCTTCGATAATGAAGTAATTATTCTTTAGAAAACGAGAGTGCAAGTCCCCTCAAAGTATACGATATTGCAGTAAGCTCATGGTATAGGGGCAACATGGTATAGTTACATACAAAGTGGTATAGCTACGTCGGTAAAGTACGCTCAAACAACATACCACAAGCTCACCGCAATATCATATAAATAAACTTGTGCAAAAATGAGTAATAAATGCATTCTCAAATTCAAACAAAAGTCTGTACAAATAAAGAATCATTTTATTCAATTGCAGATATAGGTTTCAAAATAAAAAGCAGGGGTCGGTGCCTGCACAACATCCGACCATTACACAAAAAAGGAATCAAAAAGCTCAACTCTTCATTTCTTCTTGCCGCCTTTAGACCCTTTACCCGGTCGAATGGTTAGCTTTTCAGGTCTTTCAGGTCGGTCTGAAGGCATAAGGGAAGAAGGGGAGGGAGGTGCAACTGGTGCAATTTCCGGTTCCTCTTCAGTGGTGATAATTTTCTTCTCTTCAGTGGTGATAATTTTCTTCCCCCTCCTCTTCGATGTCCCATGCTTCTTTCTTCTCTTCGAAGAAGACTCACTCCCTGGAGTAACGAGAGCGGACAAAACTACGTCGTCAGAAGGAGTCCACTCCGGAGAGGTCTCGCCTCCTTCAAGTCCCTCACCTTTTTGCTCCTGCGAAGCAATAGGGTCATCCAAGCCATGAAGAGCCTCAATTTTCTCCTCTTGTGACCCGGGTTGTGAAGCAGAAGGAGGAGTCACCTGAAGAGATGGAGGAGGAATAACCAGAGGAGGCGAAGTCTGCACAGCACTTGTTGTTTCAACTGCAGAAGAAGAGAAATTGAAAATGTTAGTATCTTCCCAAAAGAAGGGAGATATGGGTTCATCGAGATTCAAGAATTAATCGAGAAGCTCATCAAATTTTTGAGGAATAAGCAGGCAATCTACCTGAATCAGACCAATGTCGAAATTACCTGAAGATGTTGGCTTCGTCAGTTCAATCTCATAATTTTGAGCCCCAATGTCCTCCAAAGCCTCTTCATCAGTAGGGGTAATTACCCCGGTTCTTATAGGAGGCGACGAATGAGCACTAGAGCCTGTAATGTCCACTTCGGGAGAAACTAAAGGGCGTTCAGAAGAGGTAGGCGGTATTTCTTTCTCAGAATGTTCCCCTTCCGCCATTCCGGCTCGTACCTTGGCGAGTTGCTCTTTTCCCTTGGCAAGAGCGGCGCGGGCATCATCATCGAGATAATGCTCTTCAAGAGCTGTCTGAGCGTAGCCAGCACCTTTACCACCTAGCATATCAAGTGCTGCCTCCCAGACTTCAGCTAATGTAATTTCGTACTTGGGGCCTAGAAAGGCAAGGCTGCCACGTCCCAAAATGCTGTGCAGATAAAAATCAAATAATGTGGAGCTAATGTCAGCTTTGGTTGCTTGATGAGCCTCTTCGGCCGCAAGTTTACCAGCAACAGCCTCATCACGCTCCTTTTCGGCCATAGCAAGTCGAGTTTTTAACAACTCTATCTCCAAGCTTTGAGAGCCGGTTTGTTCTCGCAGCTGTACAGTTTCGGCACGATATTCTTCTCTGACCTTTTCCTTGTGTGCAAGCTTATCTTCGACTGCCCTTTGACTGGCATGCGCATCTCGTACTTGTTGCTGAAGCATGCTCTCCTTTTGAGAATAGGAAGTTGATGAAGTAACTAATTCTTCCTTAAGCTTTTCCACTTCCGCTTCCAGCTTTTCATTATAGGAAGCAATACTTCTCATTTCGGCGTCATGCTGTTCGAGAGTCTTCTGCCACTCAGCCTTATCGTTCTCCATTGTGAGCATGGCCTCGAGATTGGCTCGGTTAACCCTCTGAAGCTCGTCGACAAGTTTTTGCCAGTTCGACATTCTTTTAATATCGGTCCTGACAGTATCAAGATTTCGCAGCATAGCCGATTTGTCGAGAGGAACCAAGTCGAGATCAAACCGAACCCCTCTCAGGCACCACAGAGGGAATCGACTTTGAAGAGTGGGAGGACCTTGCCCAACGTGGTATGCGGGCCGGTTGATAATTGCTTGAATGTCGGAGCGAACGGGAGCAGGAGATTGAGCAGGAACATGTTCAGAAGCTGTCGGCATTGTTTCTTCGGTATGTCTAGCCCGCTTGCTAGAAGATTCGTCTATGTGACCTTTACCTCTCTCATCGTGAGCTTTTCTCTTTTGAGTATCATCATCTCTGTAGGGAGGGTCGTGTCTTTCTTGTTCCCTTCGGTGACGTTCTTCATATGCTCGTCTCTCGTCGGCCTTCCTAATGGCCCTCTCTTCGTCCGATTCTCTGTAAGAAGGGAGGTAACGCCTGTAATCATACTGGCTACGCCTCCCGTAGCGCTGGAAATCATCATAGTACGAGCCGCTGCGCCCCATAGGAGAATCTGGAATAAAAGCAATAAGCTTTAGAAATCTTTAGAGTATAAGAAGATAAGTGCGTAGAAGTGATAAAAAATCCTAAGTGTTGTGTAACGTGTAAACTACACGCATCGAGTTACAAACCACTCTGTGGAATAGAGGTAGTGATAACTTGAGTAGGAGGGGTCGACATCTGTTGTAGAGAAGATGTCGCCTCGATTACAGAAGAGATGGTTTTGGAAACATCATCTTTGAAAAGTTCTTGAGAAGTCACAATTAAATCGCTCAACCCCTCGAAAACATCATCACCATCATGTTTTTTGGGACTAGCTTTTTCAACCCCTTCGTCGGCAGATCTTCTGGAAGATCGTAGAGTTTCTTCCTCTTCGATAACTGGGGCAAGTGCAGACTTATCAGACGGCCCCGCAACGTCCTTCGGAATGGAACATCTCACCAGTGGAGTTTCCATAGAGGTTCCTCCCTGCATGTGCTCTTTAATAGAGACCGGGGCATCAGGAGTTTCCGCCGGAGAATCAGGAATTTCAGTTGGAACTTCACGAAGTTGAGTAAAGCGAGAGGAATGAAGAAGCCCGTATTGATGTAGAAATTCATCATTTAACAAAAACTTGATGCTCCTCTCTTCTGCCGCCACGGCGTTCAATCTCTCGAAAATTTGTTTATAGCATGGATCTCTAGAGGGAGGAGGAAGCGCTAAAACAGGGAAAAATAAAGAAGCCAAGTTAGCAGTTAGCAACTCAGGTTTCGGAAAGCCCAAGAATGGAAAAGTAAAAACAGGAAAATCTTACTTCCTACTCTCCAGATGGCATAAAACCCTGGAGGGCAACAAACAAAGAAATACTGATTTAGAAATCCGTGAACGCTATCAGAAAGATCGGTGATGAGTTTTCGATTTCGAGCACTCCTTATGATTACGATAGAGGGATGATCTTTGATCTTTGTGAATGATCATAGGTAGCAGATTTCCTCAAAGCTCGGTAATCGGTCCAGAACTCTACTAAAAAGCACACATAACCCCATCAGAATGGCATGGCCATTGGGGTGCAATTGGAATGGAGAGATATACAATCGAAGCAAGAGCTGCCGAAGGAAGTCATTAAAAGGTGGTATGGCACCGCTCAAGCACATTTGGCGGTTGACAGCAATAAAGCCAGAAGGAGGCCTATCTGCAGTATCGTTTGGCCCCGGCAGTAAGGCATCAGCTTCGGCAATGCCAAACTGGGTGAGCAGTTGAGTAAACACCCGGTGATTCAGAGTGGTGGGAGTTCTTTCCGAAGGATTATCCAACAAGTTGGCTATTGGGAAGACATCTTCAGCCTGGCCCATCGGTTCTTCTTGTTGAGATGTCATTCTACACAAGCAACTGGGTGTTCAAATGCGAAGGTGCACGTTTCGTAAAAGTGTGAAGTGTTGTGCAAAACTAATGAAAATAACAAGTAAATATAACTGGAATTAAACTGGCTGACGATTGATCGACTATGGTAATTTCAGAACTTGTTAATTTAGAGTTCAAGCATAATATTAGTGCAGGCTGGTCAGTTTCAATTGATTGTTTCAGTGTTGCTTTAATATTCTACTTGAAATCAATAGCACTTCATTCACATGATTTGTTTAAGTTAATTATCTGTTATTAACTAATCTGTCATTTGATATGGGCAATTGATGACAGTATATTCGTCCCAGTTTTCTGTGAATGTTGTATTGAACAGGTTGTTAGCCTGCAAGTCAAAATAACCTGTGAATGAATGCATTAAAATTCAACAGTTCAAAGTTAACGCAATGGTCCAAAATTCAAACAGAATTCACACAAGTCATAACCCGTCAACGGTTCAAAAAGTTCTGAGTCGGCAGTACCCTAAGCCTTGAGTCGTAGAAATAAGGAGATTATCTCCAAGTCTTATCTCGGCCACGACTCAAGGTTTAGGTCGTGGAGTATGTTAAAGAAGCACTGGTTCAAAATAATAAGATTATCTCTAAGTCTTATCTCGGCCACGACTCAAGAGTCTTATCTCGGCCACGACTCAAGAGTCCTATCTCGGTCACGACTCAAGGCTTGGGTCGTGGAGCATGTTGAGTCGCATCAGGGTTAAATCGCAAAGGTCGCTGGATCATACAAAGATAGCCGAGTCAAACCTACGGCAATATTCGAATCAATCTAACCATCTAACTCCTAACCCAATAACCTCGCAATGGTTAACCCCAGTTCCATCACACCACTAGGTCGCCTCAAATCTCAAATCGTTACAAGTAAGATCAAATCGCCTGCCTATAATCCATCAATGTCCGATGTAATAGTGTTCGCAAGGATAAAAGGGAAAGACAGAGGCGGAGATCGGCAATCATCAGCAATTGAAAAAAAATGATGCAAAATCTCTTACACGATGTGATGCTGAAGATGATCGAAAATAAATCAGGTTGGAATCGCCTTTGAGAGCTCGGAGATGCGTTAATGGCAGACACGGTTCAAAGGATAAGAAATGAGAAGAAGGAAGTAAGGAGAACGACTCAAGTCTTTTATAGTGTTGAGCAGTGGTAGTTGAATCGGCACACGAGTTAAGATGAGTCGAAGCACACGACCTACGACTTAGGCGTGAACTTCGAGGGGCAAATGTTAACTCCGTTTAGGCAACGAGTCAAGGTCTGGGCCGACTCACGACTTAAGGTTCTTAACGGTTCTGAAGGCAACCGACTCAGGAAGCAACCGACTCAACAGGCTACCGACTCAAGAAGCTACCGACTCAGGAAGCTACCGACTCAACAAGCTAACGAGTTAAAACTTAAGGCGACTTAGAGGAGTGGAGCGACTCAAGGGATTAACGGTGTATGGGTTAGACCGACTCAAGTTCTCTAACGACTCAACGACCTAAGGTGTCAAATGACCTAACCGACCTACGACCTATGGTAAGTCGTTCACGACTTAGCTTGAGTCGTCCACGACATAAAGCTACTAGGTAGAAATCCAACGCCGCCTCATCTTGGACCACGACCTATTAACTCGTAGACGAGTTAGGACTTGTGCTATATACAGAGGACCGGAGACGCTCTGATACGAAGTCTGGGCTCAACCAGTTGAGTCGCCCACGACATACGACTCATCCTGAGTCGGTCACGACTTACGACTCATCTTGAGTCGGTCACGACTCATGACTTAACAATTCCAGCCTAGAAATTTGCCTATAAATACATGGCCACATCCAGCATTGAGAGGACTTTTGGGACTGACTTCGTGGACGCCATTACTCTGCCATTGTCTCGACTTCAAGCAACGTTCAAGCAACACTTCTATCACTCCAATCACCAAAGACATTTCAACAAATCTCAAGAGGAAATCTAACTCATTCGCCATGCATTCGAAGGATTCTTCTACATCAGAGTTTGAGCTATTTGTCTAAGTGTGTTGTAATTGAAGATTGTTGTAAAGAATTGTAACCAAATCAGCAATAAAGAGCTTTAAAGTGGACGTAGGCTAGATCTTAAGCCGAACCACTATAAATATTGTGTCTTTTATAGCTTCTCTGTGATTTCTCTGCTTATATTTTGTTCCCGTACCAACGGGTGGTGCTTTCACAATTACCTTCTTCTACACACCGGGGTGTTAGCGTTCAATTTTTAGCGTTAACAATAACTGATACATATAAATACATAAATAGGTACACACGTACATAAACACACACACACACATAAACATAGAAGCAAACAGTTAGAAATCCTGTTACCTATTTGTATTTTGTATTTATAGACATTTTAGTGAGTATGTAAACATATATAAAACTTTTAAAATTGTTAGTTTGGCTGTTAATTACACACACATAAATGATTTTATTCATTGCAACGAGTTAAATTTATGCGTATCCTTGTTTTAGTTGTAAATTAAAATAAAGAATAATGTGAACATGAGTTTTTTAGGCTAATATATTCTTTTATTTAGAAGTGTCATCAAGTTGAATGTGCTCGCTGAAATTTGATTATACAGTTGCTTATAATTGATCAATTGCGCAGTCATTACACAACTACAATCTACTTAATTTTTCCAGGACCATGATCTGGTTTCGTTGATAAAATATCAAAATAACCTAACAATATATTTATCAAATTGACTATTTTCAGTTGTTTGTCAAAAAGAAATCATGGAAAAATATATTGGCTTGGGAAACTTAATGATAATGGCACTATTGTACCTCTTTTTTTGGGATGTTCATGAATGGATTTTTCAGTCACTGTTTTGCGTAGATCTATATTGGTTTATGGTCGACCAGTTTGGATGTTTGTTCTAGGTCATCGGAATGCATCTGCAATATACCATATATTATGTAGACCTTAGAAATATGGGTTGGCCAGTCAGGATGGTTGTTTTATGTTATAGGACTGGATCCACCATATACCATATATTATGTAATGTATTATGGAAATCTGGGAATAATTTTGAATATTATGGGTTGTCTTATGGTCAAGTGACGAAGATAACCGTGTGCAATGGCTTATTCCACTTTGTATATCGATCGAAATTAGATGTTTACATTACAGTTTGTATGAATGTTGCGTTTTGTGAAATGTATATTTTTTTTGCTAATTGAGATATTGCTATCCTATAGACTATTAATTAATACAAATACAATGATATTGTTTCGGTTGAAATATTGATTTTGTTGTTAATGCAAAATTTACTGCATAATGTAATTTCCCAGTTTTTATTTTCAAATGCATTTTATCTCATATACCTTATCTTAGTTTCTAACCTAAGAATTAAGTTTGTTTGATTCATATTTTTGAACCAATGTGGTATAGAAGGCAAACAGTCCGGGCTTCATAATCATCATCATAAAATCAAAAGAAGAAAATATAGCAAAACGCAAAGCCAAATTAATGTTCGCTTGCGATGGAGGCTACGTGTATAAAAGGCTTTCTAAAAAGACTAATGATTCTAAAAATAGCGAGAAAGAGAGAGGGTCAAAGTTATGCTGGTAGGTTAAGAGAGAATGAGAAAGTATTGTTGTTGGCATTTATAAGGCATGTGCGAAGCGCAGAGAGATTTTATCAACTATAAAATGGAATGATAACCAATGACCATCAGTAAGCATATCTTTCCTTTTCTTTTTTCTTTTCTTTTCTTTTTGGTGCTGCACATTATTTATGCATGACATGATGGGGTGTGTTTTTAAGTTATCTCATTTTATACTGAGACTATTTAAAGAGAATGATACATAAAACCGACATTTGAGTCATATTTTTTCACAACAAATGGCAACTAATATGATACATTTTATTCTATAGATTGGTATCACAAAATTTTGAAATTTGAATGATTGAGTATTTGGAAAGAAAATACATAAAATTTCTTAGTTTTACAGATGTCTAAATGTTTATACTAGGAAGAAATTTTCAAAAAACATTTCTGACATGAGCTTGTTGTGCATGCTATAATCTGGTTGTAAAAAGAAAGGGAGGGCATGGAAATTTAGGTAAGTAACAATTTGATGGTTTTGTTCAAACATTGCCTGATATTCTCCTTGAGTTCTGCAATTATCCTAACAGTCGTACCCATTTGCTTTTTGAATTAGAATTCAAAAAGTAAACGATCGACCGCCGTCAGCGGGGCGTTGCCCCCCGCACCCCACCTGGGGGGTTGCCACCACTGGACCCCCCCTTTGTAGTGACAATCAATTTAAACAATTTTATGAAAAACTTACAGCATATTATGATGATTGGGTCCCTTCATAGAAGAAGGGGTGGATGTAGCTGGAAAATTATAGGTTTACCTAATGGATTTAATCGACTTTGAAATGAAGTAGATAAGATGCATATGAGAAGAGATTGGGCATAGTCTACAAAAAAATTTGAATTTCATTGTTTGTAAAAAAAAATTGCTGATTTATACTGGGTTTTTAATGACTAAATGAATTTTTTTCCTCTACACTTACTATTTTCATACATTCTACTGGAACATGTTTACGATTTTCTTTCTTTGGTACAATGATTCAATCTGGTAGTATACATATAATACAAAAGCAATTAACACTTAATATGTATTCTGAATTGTTGTTGCATATTGCTAGCTGTACTGCAAAAATATTTACCTGAAGATTATAAAGAAGGCTATTATGATTACGAAACTCTAAATTAGAATTGGAAAATTTGGACATACCTAACTGTAAATATACAACTGTAGGCCCGACCCAAAGAATTTACTGCCCCAGCCCTAAATGAAGATTCGGTGAAGAAAATGATTTTGTCAAAAATTTGTTGCCCCTTCAGGACTTGAACCCAATACAACCCAGCACAGCATGGTGCAAACAGTGGACATTACCACTGAGCTACAACTTCCAACATTTGTATTTTTTAGCAAGTACTTTATATTTAAGTACATTATAACTCAAATGTTATTAAATTTTGCCCCGACCGAGTGGGTTGCCCCTTCCCATGGGCTTAGTGGGCTGCCCTCTGGGCTGGCCCTGTATACAAGACATCACTGATATATGCTTCTAAAACCTTTCCATATTCGAAGTCATTCTTCCTTATATATCAAATTTTGTGGCATGTAATTGACGGTCAAGAATATATATAAATGATTCATATAATTTATGTTTTCAATTCTACGTGTAGTGCTTGCTAATAAAAAGATTAATACTGGAACAAGGTATACCCTTACATTACCGATATTTGATTTTTTTCGAAAGAGCAACATGTATACAAATTTGACTTTTTTCAAACATCGATAAATACTAATCAAAATTTGGTGGTTTCTGCATTTTCATTCTATGTTATTCTATCAGTGTTTTAGTATATTTTAAATAAGGGTTTTGAAGAAAAAATTGAACATGACAATTTATATTAAAAATCTACTATATTTAAAAAAATAACAACACACAAACATGTGTGTGTGTATGTATGTTACATCTGCAAACACACACCAAAATATACTAAAACTCTACCTTCCTCTCCTACATAAAATTCCTTGTGTTACTACATTACATTCTAAACTAACTTTTAACATTACTTTAATTTCCAACCATGCCTGTATGCGGAGCACAAGCCACACACTAGTTAAAACCAAAATTTTGTTCACGTAGCATATTCTGAACTTATTCAACTAACCTGTTCTACCATTAGAAATTGAATAACATTTCTAATTCAACTTAATTAAACCAATCTTTTTTAAGCCATGAAACGTGAATAACAATTTTTTTATTCCAAATTTTAAACCCAAACATGAATTAGAATTGAGAAGTGAAAGAAGAAGAAGATACAATAATTTACATAAATTTCAATCTTATTTATGCCATAAAAAGTGAATAGACAATTTATATGTCCCATATTTTAAACCAAACATGAATTAGATTTGAGAAGTGGAAGAAGAAGAAGAAGTTGCAATAATTTACATGTATTCTCAATTAATAATAGAAATTAATTCATATTTGTGTGCCAAAAGAGAGTCGAAATTGAACTACTTTATTTTTCTATTTCATATTAGTTCCCACTCACTTAGCACTTGAGCTTGCATAAATCTAAAAAAAGCTTTGCTTAAATCTTTCTTCCTTTGATTCTTCTAAATTCCCCAAATTGCTTGAATATATATGAATTATTTAATTTGGTGGAGATTTGTTTAATTAGTAGAGAAAAGGGGGAAGAATAGTACACACCAATTTTTCTCTAGAATTATGACGACGGCTGAATAAGAGAATAGTTTTATGTCACATGGTTTATTTATAGACTGTTTGAGTGATTATAATCCAACATATTATTTTAGATTAAATCTGGTTCTTTCATACACTTAATGGTTATCCATTCAAGCCCATACACATCACACAACCAATAAAATTTAGCCACCTCATCCTATTACATTAGTAGAGCGAATGGGAAGCCGCCACATGTCAGAAACAACACTGAAATACGTAGGAAAATCATAGGAAATGAACCAGCTAAAAACACATCGCTCCAGATTTTGGGCGACAATGGGACTTGAGCCCTAGTCACTAAGGAATTGAACACGCCCATTTACTACTGTACCAAATGTGCTTTTAATTTCTTTTTAATTATATTTCTCATAAAATATCGAGGTGATACAGCATTTGTAGCTAGGGAATGAAGTGAAAAAGCTTAAAGCGAAATTGTCACTATAAGTGAAGTTCGATTAAATACTATGTTTTTGGGAAATTCTCTAAAATAATTAAATGATATTCTTTGGGATTTCTCTTAAAGATTTTCAAATACCCAAAGTATACTGACTAATGTAAAAAGGATGGACCTAAAATCAAATATTATGGTACTGAAAACTAGACAGAAAGTTGTAGCAAAAATGTGATAACTAGTAACAAACTTTAGGCAGCACTTCTAGTGCTACCATTGTAAATTGAAGATATAAATTGTTTAAAAATGTTATTTAAAATATGTTCTTTTCTCTAAACAACTTAGGGTTGTATTCTAATTTATAAAAGAGTGTTTTAAAATTGGTATCAAGTTTAAATATATCTTTAACGATTAGTTAATAATTTCAAAACTATGTAGCTTTTAAAATTAAAACTTGTTTTTCTATTTATTTCAAAATTCCCTATTTTTACATAAAATTCTATATAAATAATTACCATATATTTTAAGCGGTTTTAAAATTGTTTGAACATATTAACAGGCAAATTAAAGATATTTCTATATATATATAAGTTTTATATATTAAATTAAGTAATTTATAAATAGAATAAAGGAAGTTTGGATTTTAACACTTGAGATAAAATAAATGGTTTTGAGGAATTACTTAAAAGTGTATTGCCTTAATTGAAAAGTTGGAAATGCTTTGATCTTTAAAATAATATTTAAATTTATTAATGGATAAGTAAATAGTTTTGGGTTGTTGTAAACAGTGTTTTTAGCAACACTTTTTTAACCCATATTATTAATTATACTTAGGAGTATAATTAGATATTTACTAATGGATATTTACCAGAAAAATACAAGTAAATAGTTTTCGGTTTGTTGTGACAAATGTATTGAGCATCACTTGTTTTTATCCCTTAAGTATAATCAAATCTTTAAGGAGGGAGTATTAAAGAGGAATGTTTTCAAAGTGTAAAATGTTTGAGTTTGTTGTGATAGATGTTCTTGGCAACACTTATCTTTAACCCTTAAATGTAATTATACCTTTAAAAGGAGATTTGTAAAGATAATGATTAAATGGAATGGTTTGGGTTTGTAGTAAACAATATTTTCGCAACATTTTTTTTTAAACCCATGAATTATATTTTGGAAGAAATATTATAAATCTTGAACAATGGAATTTTAAAGATAATAACAAGTATTGAGATCTTTTATAAAGAGATAACGAATGTTATATATTTAATTTATAAAAGAAAAGCAGTTTATTATAACAATGTTTTATTATACGGGTTCTATGATTTGGAAGTGGAATGATGGAAACCATGCATGGTTCCAAAATCTATTGAGATGGTGGGATCTATGTGGGATTCATTATTTGATCGAGTTTTCTTGAAAACTTGTATGAAGATGCCAAATGTAGCCTCGACATTGGAAAATGTTTAAAGACAGAGTAGGATGCATGATCCCAGGTTCAGCTAACCCAAATAGGGGGTACAACAACTCCATTATCTAGGGTATGCTACTTGATATGTTGCGCACAAGGAGTTAATGATATTTGGATCACATGTTAGGGCGTCGGCTGGATGTGTTTACCTTATGGTATATTTTATCTAAAGATATACGATGCTCGGAAGGTAGTTTATGACTCTTGTCATAGGTGATTGGTCTTAGTATGGTTTACAAGTATACTGAGGTGGTCTCCATGGAAAATCCATTTATATGAACATACCTTAGCGGTTTTGTTTGTATACCTAAATATGCTATTAAACGAAACCAATGTGACCATTTAAGCTATGATTTTTATTTATACTGAACACTCTAGAAATTATTATAATATCGCTAAATTTTCCTATAAAGTGGTTCGGTTATCGTAAGGTAAAAACCCATCTATGTTTATTTGTGGCATGGTCTTAGGGGATACTTTTACTCCTTAAAGGGTTTTACAAATATAGTAACTCAAATTACTTAAGTTTTCTCCCGCTGTTTTACCAGACTGGTCCATGTCTTATTCTTCTTATAATGCTCGGGTCAGCCCTATGTATATTTCCAGATATTGTTAATGGTTCATTAGAGCTCTAGGAGAGGAGCTGGATGATTACGTGCCGTAGATTTTATTTCCGCTACATCATTTTGCTTATTTTATATCAGCAATTAGGAGGATGGGTTGTTATAACTGTCTATGATGTTGTAGGTTAGTTTACTCTGATTATTGTATAATACAGTTTTCCTTTGTAAAAGTATCATTTGGATAATATATATTATCGTTCCGTCGAGAGATTCTGATATTGTGTTCTCTTCTTTCTTAATCTTTTCTTCCTTTATTTTACCCTAATATTCTACCTTTCCAGCACTTAGGTTCTCGGTATGTTAATACCATGGATGTATTAGGGTCGACATTTGGGGTCGAAAAGGAAATCATTACATTTGTAATAGTAGGATACGATAAAAGAATTCTTATGGGCAAGAATGGGGAGAAGATGGGTTTATGAGAATGATAAGGGATGATTCAATGTTGGGAAACTATGGCATTCTTGTAGAGGCCTTTTTCCCTATTAATAAGCACTAGCAAATTTTGGCATTCTTGTGTAGGCCTCTTTCCTCATTATTAAGCATTAACGAACCATACTATGTAGAAAGAGGATGTTGCAACTAACATGTTTTTTGAATCACTTATGGAATTTTCTTATTTTTCTTTTCCTATTGCTTGTATGATATGATGCTTGGAATTGAAGTCATGTGTGTTGTGTATACAATTTTTAAGAAGGACATATATAATTACAAGTAGAATTCGGTGGCCATATCTGGCTATTTTCTTTGTGTTTATTTTTCCGACCACTTTTAGACCTATATAGAAATTTTTCCACAAAGAAAAATGATTTTATGTTTTATATGCTTCTCTTACATGCAAGATATTAAAAAAAGAAATCCATTAAATATTCTTTTCATCATCAATTGTTCACCTAAACTTAAATTTAAATCTTCTTTGGTTTCTTACATGTTTAGGTCAAAAAATATTGATTCTCTTTCTTCAGTATCATTTATAATTTACCCATATGTGCCATGTTCAACTGTTTATTTCCCTTATTGATATCTCAATTCATTTTCTTACACGATATCCTGACCCGGCTATATTGGACTAATTGCGCAGGATGGATGGACTGCTATCAAGAAGGATGACCACGGAACAATGGCTGTAGAACCCGAAAGCAGAGCTAAAATGGTTATGTGAAGCCAAGATTGAACAAAGTTGGTAGATAGATGATGTATGATTCTATAAATATGGAAGCTAGGAAGGAACTCAGGGGATCGGGATAGTCATATCGGACTCATGGCATTAGCATAGCTTTTGGAACTCAAGGGATCGTAATAGCCTTATGGAACTCAAGGGATCGGCATAGCCTTGTGGAACAAGAGGGATTGGCATAGCCTCGAGGAGTAGGATGGATCAGCATAGCATTATGGAAGAGGCTGGATCGACATAGTCTATGCAATAGAAGGGATCGGCTAAAATAAAAGGCTTCGGTATAGCATTAGGTAGTAAGGAGGATCGACATTATATAATGAAGTTCAAGGGATAAGCATGAATTAGTATGCATGGATAGGTATGATTGGACAAATAGATGGATCACTAAAGTATATAATAGGGATCGACATAGGAAGTATGGAGTCATCCATAAGGGATCGACATGATCCATTAAGAAGGGATCGACAGAAATAACTCTAGGTGGGTCTGAACCAAAGATAAAGAAAAAGCAGAGGCTCCACTTGTCCAATCAACATGACATTTGAAGAGCTGACATATCTAAACATATAGAAGCCACCATAGGGAACGCTGCCTAAGAATCAACCAAAGGTGGGATCGGTATCTATCCCTCTCTATTGGAATTTTGGCCTAGCGACCCCTATAGTGGGAACATATGGATAAGAAGGTCCTATAGCCGAAGTTTCAGAGATATTAGTGGTCGCCTTCACCTATGAATACTGACCTAGTGCGTCATTATGAGGATCTTTACTCTGCAGGTTACATAGTTCTTTACTATAACTACGTTTTTCCCTTACTTCTTGCTATTTGCCATTGTAATAAAATTAGGAATGAATCAATAAAGAGAATCTTCAAAGTAGACTTAGGCATATGATGCCGAGCCACTATAAATCTTGGTGTTCTTGATTATTGTTTTTATTTTCGGATTAGTTTGCTTTATTCCTCTGTTTAATTTGATTTTCTTCATTTAATTCTCCATATAAACCTATTCTTGGGGGTTTGTGACCAATTTCGTTGCAATCATTTTGGTGTTTTGACTGAGAAGTTGATTCTCAGTTTGTTAATATCCCTTCTGCTACTACTGGGTTGGGAATATCCCCAGAAGGATATCCTTAGCTATCTTCAGAAAACTTGCTTAAACAACTCAGATTTGCAAAAATCTAAATAAGGAGATTGACAGTGGTGAGACATACAAGATTCACTTCTCAGAATGTTGATCGGAATGAGACTGCTAGTATTCAACAAGGACGCCCAAGCAACCGACCGGCAAATTTGAATGCCGATCTGGTTCAAGTCCAGAACCATACAGATTTTATAACTCAAGATGAATTTCATAATCTAATGGGAGAGTTGATGGAAAGTCCTCAACAACTAAATGAGAAGATGTAGATAAATATTAGCCTGATAACTAGATTATCCTACATTACCCGGTTGTTTGACCATGTAACAAGAGGCTTGGCATAGGCCTCGTTCGGCACACCTCCCCTCCCTCGTCATCTTCCCTCGTTCGACATAGAAGGATCGCTTGGCATGAAGCATCGATCGGCATAGAAAGGTACTCGGCATCTTGCCTCGTTCGGCATAGAAAATTCGCTCGGCATGAAGCCTCGATCAGCATAGAAAGGTCGCTCGACATCTTGCCTCGTTCAGCATAGAAGGTTCGTTCGGCATGAAGCCTCGATCGGCGTAGAAAGGTCGCTCGACATCTTGCCGAGTTCGGCGTAGAAGGGTCGCTCGGCATGAAGCCTCGCTCGGCGTAGAAAGGTCGCTCGGCATCTTGCCTTGTTCGGTATTAAGGGGTCGATAGGTATCCTGCCTCGTTCAGCATACGAGTATAGTTCAAAATGCATCCCTCATTCAGCATACGAGTATAGTTCAAAATGCATCCCTCGTTCGGCATTCAAATGCCGTTTGGCCTGGATGTGTGGCTCGGCATAGGAGTGTCGTTGGACACGGAGGCCTCGCTCGGCATTCTCTAGTTCGACCAACCTCGCTTGGCAATTGTCGTTCGGCATCTATGGCTCGATACGTAGAAGTTACTTACCACGGGCCGTGGTACCTTGTTCCTTGGCTCATGAGGGAAGTCTGACCCATCTTCGTCAATAAATAGTAGGAAAGGGGCGTAGTGAAAGGGACCTATTTTTCGAGAACACTAACGAGACTCTGCTGCATTCAAGACTTATTCTACATTGGTTAGCATTTGTATTCAAGTCATTATAGTATGGATTGTATCTGTATTCAATCATTTGTGAAAGCAATAAAGATCAAAATTCAAAGTGGACGTAGGAAGTTACGCTGAACCGCTATAAATACAGTGTTCTTGTTTTTGCATTTAATTTAGCATACAATTCTCTGTTTGAAGTTACGTTCTTCATTAATCTCTCTACACAATCTTTCTCAAGGGTGTTAGTGACCAATCCTGGTGCTAACATTTTGTTGCTTTCATTGAGAGGCATTCTTGGGCTATTAAGATATACTTTGTAGCTACTGGATTGAATAAATCCCCAGAAGTAGATCCAATTCATTCACAAGACGTCCGTTGATTCTACTCAGAGTTCCTATCAAAAACTATACTATGGGAAGACCACGTACCAAATCAGCCTCTCATAACGCGGACATCAACGAGACTGCTAGCGTACAACAAATAGGACCTAGCAATCAACAAGAAAATCTATGTGCAGGTACCACCACCCAAAATCAAATGTAATTTGTCACCAGAACAGAATTCAACGACCCGATGAGAGAACTTATGGAAAGTAGGAGACAACTCAGCGAGAAGATTCAAGCTAACGCTAACTTCATGACTCAGCTTACTCAGCAACAGCATCAGAATGTTGGAGGTAGCCCCGTTCCTCACTATTCATCTGATAGCTCGACTTCATCCGATGAACCTCCCAGGCACAGACGCCGCAAAACTGAAACTACACAAGTAGGTGCCGCTGATTGATCAACTAGGGATCACTTACACCTTGGAGACACACCCAAGCCCGAACAGGAAACTTAGGAGCTGTAGCACGTGTGGAAACTGGACACCTGGCTCTCCAAGACCCTATTGAAGCTGGTCCCCAAGATATACGTTTGGCAGATCTCCAATAGAGGAGACATCAACCAAAGCGATCCCGTCGAACATATTCCAACCTTCAATCTTCCATACAAACCCCGGACCTATCCGCTATGGTTAGACAGTTGATGAGAGAGAACCAAGGCCTGACAAATGAAGATTGGGGAATATCCAAGAGTCATACTCCCTTCACAGATACTATTCTACAGGCCGAGTACCCCAGGAAGTTTAGCATGCCAACTATCCCGGCCTATGAAGGGAAGACTGATCCCAGGCAGCACGTGATGAGATATGAATGGATAATGGATTCGGCTAGAGCAAATGATGCAACCAAGTGTAGATGCTTCCCAATCACTTTATCCGGAATCGCCACCATGTGGTTCACTCGACTTCCCCCGCGGTCTATATCCAGCTTTGACGAGTTGGCAACGAAATTTGTAGAACAGTTCAGGATACATGCCACTCGTCCTAAGGACGTGATGTCCCTATCAAGTGTAATCCAGGCTCCCGGGGAGTCGTCGAAGGAGTATTTACAGAGATTTCATGTTGCGGCTACTAAAGTTAGCAACCCAAATGACCACGCAATTCGGATGGCTGTAATGTGAGGAGTGGATCTGAATTCTGAGTTTGAAGATTGGTTGGCAGGAAAACCTCCAACTACGCTAGAGCGTTTTTACTCAAAGGCTCCTCAGTTCAAAAAAGAGAGGAAGCCAGATGGATAAGGCGAGATAAGGCACCAGGGCCTGTTCAGGAGACTGCGAAAAGCAACATTGCTGTAAAACAATCTGGAGATAGTTTGGGGAAAGTTCATTTCAATGTCCAAAACAAGCCCGGGCAATCTAAGGGGTCCGGAGGAGGAAATCAAGGAAAGAAAAGAGAAGCAGGGAGATGGAAGCCGAGGATTCCAACCCACAACGAATACACCCTACTGAATGCATCTCTTGAGAATATTTACCTGTCAACTTGTAATACTTTTCAATACAGAAAGTCGCGCCTAAAGGAGTCAACAAAGGAAAAGAAGCGGACTGCGAAGTATTGCCGCTTCCATGAGACTTACGGGCATAATACATAAGACTGTAGACAACTCCACGATGCCATAGAAAAACTGATTAGACAGAAAAAGTTGCAGGAGTTTGTCAAGAACCCACCGGAAGGTAGGCAAGGAACATTAGACCCTGGACGCAGGCCAGCTCCGTGCCATCCAGAGGAACCTGCTTGAACTGTGGTAGATTAGTCATAAACACGATAGTAGGCGGACCTCGCCCTGCAGATAAGAATTGGCAGGAAATGGAGCGATATGCTAACTCCTAAGGCATGCAGATTTTGAGTGTTGTTCAAATACCGAGGACGGGTCCCCAGCTAAGCAGCAGCGGACAATGACGCACTACAACAAAAGTATGTTTTGACTGCATTTACTATCGACATCTAAATATTGAATGTTGTAGTAAATATTTTTGAGAGAGTTATTCCTGAGGATAAACGCTGAAAAAAGTAGTCTGCTGGGTTTATTTTGGTTTGCCGCCAACTCACATTTACTTCCAAAGAAAATTCTATTTTCCCTCGCCTCTTAATAATTCATTTCCCTCTCCATCGTTTTTCATTTTTCCTCCTCTCCATTTCGATTTCAATTCTCGTAGCACCAGATTGCATCTTCCTTCATCTTCCGTGTCGATTTTGATTGAGTATCTCTATCGCCGGCTCTTCTATCAGCATCGATTTTGGAATTGATTTCCCTAAACTTGGTGGAACTGGTGAGCGTTTTTTCTTAACCCTAGTTTTCAGTTAAGTTTGAAACATTGCAAAGTATCATATCTTGTTTATCTGATCAAGTTTAAAATTTAGCCAAGTTTCTATTCTGATCGAGGTTAATGTTTCACTACCTGTAAAAAGTGGTGTTATTTGTATTGGAAGAACAATTTGGAATTCTACTTTATCACTGTTTCAATATGCATGGTTTTGGAATTTTGAAGAGACAAGATATATTGGCTTATATGCAAGTATTGGTGTAGAAAACCATAGCTCATGGAAATACTGGAAGCAATGGCTTTCAGTTTAGCAGTTTTGGGTGCTCGAAAATAATTCAATTCTCTATGTAATTTACTTGAAAAGAAGATCATAGCTCTCTAGAAAAACATGCTCTTGTTTAACTAAAACAACACTAATATATCTCGTAGCTTACATATTATAACTGGCTGCAGAGTTTAGAATGGTTGGATAATTTATATTTTTTACCTATTTGTTTCGAATGGAAGCTAAAATAATACATCAAAGAGGCATTAACAAAGCTTCAACAGAAAGGTATAACCAAGCGCTCATTCATTAGTGTTATATGTACGCATAACTAGTTGTAAGAATGCGAGAGGATAGAATAAGTAACACTTCTACAATAAATATTTGAAAATATGTCTATATTGTCACAAATATAACAATAATCATTACTTGAAGCAATGATTTCGGTGTAACAAAAGAAAATCTCCATAAGAAACCAAACGCGATCAGCTGAATGTACATTTTGTAATGTTCCTTGTATGCATCCAATATTTATGTTGAGTTTATAGTTGTGAATAATAGATGAATCGTATATTTGTGTTTAATTGTAGAGAAATTAAAGATTACTAGTACTTCAAGTTTTTAAGTAGGACGTGAACATTATTTTTTTTCAGTTCTGGAAGGTGGCATTTAGTTGCTTCTTCACCTGCTAACGTCAGCTAGGTAGGATTATTTTATATCCAAGGAAGTAATATAACTCATTATTTTCAAATCTTTTAGCAGAAATGTTTTCCTCATTGACACATTTTTATCATGGTTTTGTTACTTGAGTAACTATCTAGTTTATTTTAATCATATGATTGATTCCATCCTCAGAATGAACCTACTTTGTTCCCTTTTAAATTTCATATTTCTTTAGCTTTACGGCTTGCTCAAATACCTCTTTTATGTTTAGTGCATACTGAACCCCACATTAAGATGCCTCTTTACGTGCCTTGTGCATAATATACTACACAATCCTTGGAAGCTACTCAGTTACCATGATGTAGTTTTTATAATTTACTAAAATTGTCTCGTAGTATGTAAAAAAAACTTTTTTGAAGTTGGCTTCCATTGACAACTCATCAGTCCTAACTTAAAGGTGCCATGCTCCAAGGCTCCTTTCTTTTATGGGTGGTGAATAACGAACCCGACACATAAGTTAAGGCTATGTAAAACCCAAATTATGTCAGTTGGAAGTTTGGATTCTATCTCAGTAAAACTTATTGCTAGTTTGGCTTACAGAATTCCTTTTGGTCTATGGCCTAAATTCATGTGGATGTTAATCATCTTGAAACTTATAATCTGTAATAAGACAACCCATGCCTTCTTGCCAAATCGTATACAAGTCTTGTTTTTCGGATAAGCGACTATCAATTTTTGTTTGCTGAACCATGAGGATTGAAATTTATTTTAACAATGTTCAAATTATTTAGGGGTATATAGGTAGGATCAGGAACTTTTCCCATTTTAAAATGAAATATACTTCAAATTCTAGAAAGATATGTATGAAGCAGTAATTGTTTCGACTTGGTAGTTTTTAGCATTTTGAGTGTCCATGGTCATCTGTAGTGATCACTTGATAATTGTTCTTCAACAAATGATCAACAATAATTCAGATTTTTTGTTAGCCCTTGTAATATTCATAGTTTGAGGTAAAATATTCAATAATGATTTACTTAGAGTCATAAACTGTATTTAATACTGATATGTGTTTTCTAGCCATAAATAATGTAAATCTTATATTTATTACTGCTCTAGTTGAACTTGCTACTCCACCAATTTACTACTCTTAGAAATTTTTGCACCTCAAATCGTTTTAGCATTTTCGTTCTCTAAACCACTTGCATATAATTTATATTAGCAACTCAAATGGAGCGGTAACCATTTTAGCAACTCAAACAGAGCTGTAATATATAGTGGAAGGCAGTGACAAGGAAGACAGGGTTGTTGATGATAGTTGGATGTCGTGGCTCGGGCAGCAGTTTTATGGTGGTATTAATATAAGTGAAGTGTTGATGGAGGACCTCGACTGTCGCTTTGTTAAGTGGTTTGATAGCAATTGAACTGTGTAGTCATGGAGGAATATTTTGTGGGAGGGGAAAGTATATGCAATCGAAAACTATTTTTGATGGGAGATGATCTGTCGGTAGGTGGTCTTAGAAATAGTGAAAGAGGTTGCAGAAATTTTTATGGAAGGGATGGAGGAGGCAATTTTTATGGTATAATTCATTATTTAAAATTGTATTTCCTTTTGACATTGCCTGACAAAGAGACTCAAAATTTTCAGGATTCCCTTTTTACAATCCAATAAAGAAACTCAAAATTTTCAAATGGCTTAAATATTAAACAATGTAAAGTTTTTATGATTTACATGGCTTGCATGAAGCAAGATTATTTTCAGCATGAAAAAAATAAAGAAAAGGGTAAAAAAGGCTAGAAGAAAACAAGTTTTTGCAAGTTTAGTTCTCCATTCGAATTTTGTTATAAGAATATGCATTTTTTTTACTTGTCATTATTTTACACTTAGTGCATTCTGAAAATGCAAAAAACAAAATTTTGGCTGTATTCGAGCAAATTCAAAGTGCGTAGACGTATAGTAGAAAAAATGATTATTTTCGTATTAAGTTTTGAACGGGGTGTATGTTTACGAGTTCTACATTTGAAATAAGTTATTTAGGAAGAGCCCGAATGAAATTTTGTCCCTTTTTTTATATATAGGTTGGAAAAAGAAAACCTATATACATTTTGATATAAAAGAAAACCTATATACTTGTGATTAGCAACTTGTGATGGTTACTGCAGATTCGTGGAGGCAGACAATGGGTTGCTAGAGTGTATGTTATAGCAGATGGAAAGTATGTAGTAGTTTGTTTATGGAGTTTGTTGTCAGTAAGAGGGTTAGAAGAACTGGTGATATAGAGTAAAAGTTGATGATGGGGGACTGCAACAGTAAGGTTGTGTGTACAGTTGTTTGTGAGGGTGGTTGATAGTGGAGATGTAGGAAGGCAGTAGGGTATTTGTGATGAATGATAAGCAACAGAAGAAGGATGTAGGAAAGGTGGGTTGTGTGCAGATGGACAGTGGGTGATTTTGGCTGGGTAGCAGTTTGATCAGAGGTGGTTTGTATATATGGCAGAGGGGTGTCTGGAAGGGGATCGTGTTTTTGTAGATGTTTGGGTTGTATGTTGTATGAAGTGGCAAGACTGGTGTGTGATTGGGAATGGTTTGGGTTGTATGTCGTATGAACCAGAAGTGAATGTGAATCTAGGTGGTAATGAAGAGGAAGGTTTAATGAATGGTTTAATGAAGTTGTTTGGCACGGTTGGTGAACTGCAGTCATAAGTTTACAATGGAAGTTGTCACAGTGATAGCAGCAGTTTTGTGAGTATGGACAGTGGTCGTAGGGGGAGGTGAATGAAGCCGTGATATGGGGATGAAATTGCAGCAGTGTTTTGAGGCACAGAGGGTGGAAAATGAAGAGTGTGGTTGACATGAGAGGTTGGATGGTGGACAGATGAAGTGTGGCGGTGAAGGGACTGTTGTAAGAAAAGGGGAGTGTTATAATTTTGGGAGATATGTATGCACGGTGATTGATGTGCACATGTGGTTTGTGAATGTGTGGATGATGCAGCTCAGACCTGGGTCAACGGATTGCAAGTAAGTGGCATGAGTCGTCTACGACCTAAGGGGAAGCGGCGAGTTAATAAGGAAGTTTTAAGTCGTCTGCGACTTAACAGAGCAGAGGAAAGGAAGTTACGACTTAGTGGGAGTTTAAGTCGTTCACGACTTAGCAGATCAGAAAGTGAAGGCATAAGTCGTATACGACCTAAGTTGTCACGAGATAAGGAACAAAGCTTTAAGACGAATGGAAGAATTGAGTCGTCCACGACTCAACATGGAGGAATTGAGTCATACACGACTCATTTGGAGGCCAGAGGGAACACGGGGGAAGAGACGCGAGCTAAAGAAGGAGATTTGAGTCGTATCCGAGTTAACAAGCCACAAGAGAGGAATGCGCATGGAGCTTAAGACGCGGCTCGCTTGAGTCGTGTGGGTCTTGAGTCGGTCCTTAGTTGAGTCGTGAGTCGTTCACGACATAGGTTGAGTCGTATAAGTTGTGTTACGGGCTGGTATGTAAATACTGGGTTTGTGTAGTCGCATGTAATGATGAGTCGTATATTGTGAAGTAATTGTTTTGAATCGTTTGTTCTTTGAGTCATAGGTCGTTAGGTCGCATACGAACTAAGTGATGTGTTGAGGCATTAAGTCCTTGAGTCGGTCATGTATGTAAAGGTGATGAGTCGTGTAAGTTGAGTCGTTTGCATTGTGCTGTGTCGTAGAGGCGCTGAGTCGCTTGTGTTAAGTCGGTGCCGACTTATGGTAAGTCGTAAGCCGTGTACGACTTATGGTAAGTCAGCGTTGTCAAAAATGCTATAAATAGGGAGTGAGTTGTACATTTCAGGGGGTTGATTGTTGAATAAAATTCTCTTTTGTTAGCTTTGTGCTTTCAATCTAAATTGGTAGTTGAGTGTAATCTCCTATCTCCACTTTCGGTTATTCGAGTGCGCTCGAATCAATGATTGTTGAAGCCGATTCACGGAATCAAGTGCGCTTGATCAACGCATGAAGAATTGAAGATCTTCTTTCACGGTATCGTGCGCGATTAACGTGACGAGGATAGCTAGAATTCGGTATCTTTGTGATCAACGAATTTGGGCATTTCTGTATCTTCGATCCACCGATTGTTACTTTCATCGATTCATATCGTGTTGTTAATTATCCACTGCGTCATTTTTGGTATCAAAGCTAGACTTAGCCAATCATAGCTAAGCCGAGACTTGGAGCCAATTTTTGAAGTTGAAGTGTGAAGTTGAAATTCATCGTGTTCATCTTGAAGTTGCAACAAGTTTGGAGTTTTCGATCCATTCCATTTTTGGATCAAAATCCGGAAGTTGTTTGAATTTGATTTGTGTTGAAGGGTGAAGGCCGAGCATAACATCGTGTTAAGTATAAACCGTGCATCAGTTTTTGGTATCATTGTTTGAAGTAGGAGTCGTGCCTCGTTGTTTGAATTGAAGGGTTGAAGCGAGCCGAGTCAAGTGACACTTGTTGCCGAGTTAAGTGTTAAGCCTTGTAGAGCTATTGCCGAGTCAAGGTTGAGGCTGTGACTTGTTTGATTTGAGTTGAAGATTTGTGAAGTTTTGAAGTATTTGTTGAAGTACTTGAGAGGTGTTCAATCATGCCACCAAGGAGAGCTAATCGTCATCAAAATGTTGAAGCGTTGTATAGAAGAGAAGAAGCCGAGCTTATGGAGCAACGTATTAATGAGAAATTTGATGAAGGCATTGGAAAGTTAGAGAAGTTGATGAATGATTTGAATCAAACTCAAAGGAGGAGATCACCAAACTCGAACCATGGAGGAAATCGAGTTTCGCCATCGGTTACGGAAGCGAGGAGGGTATCACCGCAATTTTTTAGAGAAAGAAGAGAAACATCAATTTCATCAAGGAGAGATCATCATGACTATGGACATGAAGAGAGAAGAAGTCAACGTGAATTTGACAATGAGGCGTATAGAGATGAAGAGAGACGTAGTCGAAGAAGTATGCATGAACGAAGGGATGATAATGGTCGAGATCGATATAGACGTACATTTGATTTTGATGAAGAGGGTGATAGAGCTAGCATTTATTATCGAGATCGAGACCAAGTTTGAAATTCTTATCAGGATGTAGATGATGATCGTCGATGGGAATCGGGTATGAAGATGGAAATTCCTGAATTAAAAGGTGGAATGGTAGCTGAAGAGTTCTTAGATTGGTTGTCAAATGTGGAGGAGATCTTTGATTTCAAGGAAGTTCCGGAGAATCGTCGAGTGAAGTTGGTTGCTACTAGGTTGAGGGGGAGAGCTTTGGCATGGTGGCAGCAAACTAAACTTACAAGGGAGAGAATGGGAAAGTCAAAGATTGAATCATGGGAGAAGATGAAGAAGTTGATGAGAGCTACATTTTTACCTTACAACTATCAATCACTCATGTACCAGAGGTTGCAGAATCTGAGGCAAGGGACGAAGTCAGTTAATGATTATGCGGATGAATTTTACCAACTCATTGCCAGAAATGATATTATGGAGATGGAAGAACAGCTAACTGCTAGATTTGTTGGAGGATTGCGAATGCAGATCCAGGATATGGTTAATATATTCGATCCGAGATCTGTTGCAGAAGCACATCAGAAAGCGTTGGCTTGGGAGAAGCAAGGAAGGCGTGGAGGTGGTGTGTTTACTAATTCCAATAATCAAGCGAAGGGTGTTAGTGGAAGTTCTAATGTTCCTAAACCTGTTACAAAACCAGTGGTGAAGGAGGCTGAGAAGGCGAAGGTTAGCTGTGGTTTCAAATGTTATAATTGTCAGGAGTTGGGTCACAAAAGCAATGAATGTCCGAAGCTGAAGAAGAGAGCAATGGTTGCTGAGATTGAGGATGATGGCGAGGAGGCAGAATGTTCAAATACACCTTATGTTGAGGAGGAAGAAGAATTGTCTGGAGATGAAGGTTGTAATCTTATGATGAGGAGGTCATGTCTTACACCAAAGCAAGAAGAGGATTCTAGTTGGTTGAGAAGCAATATTTTTCAGTCGACATGCACTATTCTAGGGAAAGTTTGCAAGTTCGTTATTGATGCTGGAAGCTGTGATAATATTATCTCGACAGAAGCAGTAAGAAAGTTGAACTTGAAAACTGAGAAGCATCCTAAACCATACAAGCTAGCGTGGTTAAGGAAGGGAGGTGAAGTGAAGGTGCATCGATGGGCTTGTGTGAATTTTTCTATTGGGAAGAAGTACAAAGACGAAATTTGGTGTGACGTTGTAGACATGGATGTGTGTCATTTGTTGTTGGGCAGACCATGGCAGTTTGATAAAGCAGTACAGCATGATGGTCATGCTAGTAGTTACAGTTTCATGTTCGAAGGTACTAAGATTACTTTAGTTCCCAAGAAGCAGCAACAGAAGGAAAGCAAGCTAGAGGAGATCGAAGAACTGAAAACTTTGCTATCTTTGAAGGAGCTTGTCAAGGAGATTGAAGAGGAGCCTGAAGTGTTTTTGTTGATTGGGCGAGAGTGTAGTGAAGAGGTTGAAATTCCAGAAGAAGCGAAGCCAATTTTGAAAGAATTTGAGGATGTATTTCCAGAAGAGTTGCCTAAGGAGTTACCGCCACTGAGGGACATTCAACATCAAATTGATCTTGTTCTGGGAGCAGTTTTACCACATCGACCACATTACTGAATGAGTCCGAAGGAACATGAGGAGTTACGAAGGCAAGTGGAAGAGTTGTTAGAACAGGGACGTGTTCAGGAAAGCTTGAGTCCTTGTGTAGTACCAGCATTGTTGGTGCCGAAGAAGGATGGAACATGGAGAATGTGTACCGATAGTAGAGCTTTGAACAAGATTACTGTTCGCTACAAATTTCCTATGCCGAGGTTGGATGACTTACTAGATCAGTTGAGTGGGGCTACTATCTTTTCGAAGATTGATTTGAAGAGTGGTTATCACCAAATTCGAATTAGACCGGGAGACGAATGGAAGACCGCATTCAAGACGAGAGAAGGTTTATATGAATGGCTGGTTATGCCGTTTGGTCTATCGAATGCACCAAGTACATTCATTAGTGTGATGAATCAAATTTTCAGACCGTACATTGGGAAGTTCGTGGTAGTTTACTTTGATGATATTCTGATTTATAGTGCGAGCACAGAGGAGCATGTAGAGCATTTGAGAAAAGTGTTAATTATCCTTCGTGAGGAACAATTTTATGCAGCTACGAAGAAATGTGTGTTCATGACTCGAAGTGTTTTATTTTTGGGATATGTTGTATCTGAGAAGGGAATTCAGGTGGATCAGAGTAAAGTCGAAGCTATTAGAAATTGGCCACAGCCGAGAACTATCACTGAAGTTAGAAGTTTTCATGGATTGGCATCATTCTACCGAAGATTCATTCCACACTTCAGTAGCGTGATGGCACCAGTTACTGATTGCATGAAGGGGAAACAATTTTCTTGGACAGAGGAAGATGGGATTGCTTTTGAGAAGATCAAGGAACTGTTGACGACAACACCAATTCTTGTATTACCAGATTTTCAGTTGTTGTTTGAACTACACACTAATGCATCAAAGGTTGGTATTGGAGGAGTGTTGAGTCAGAGTGGGAGGCCAGTTGCTTATTTTAGTGAGAAGCTATCAGGGGCAAAGATGAGATACAGTACATACGATGTTGAATTTTATGCTGTTGTGCAAGCTGTTAAACATTGGAGGCATTATCTATTTCAGAAAGAGTTTGTTCTTTACACTGATCATGAAGCTTTGAAGCATTTGCAGGGACAGGATAAGATTTCAGCGAGACATGCATCGTGGATCGCATATTTACAGCAATTTACCTTTGTTGTCAAGCACAAATCTAGGGTGACGAATCGTGTGGCTGATGCTTTGAGTAGGAGGAACCATTTGTTGACTACGATGAAAGTTGAGGTGACAGGGTTTGAATTATTACCAGAATTGTTTGAGGAGGATCCTTACTTTGCGAAGTTTGTTGAGAAAGTTAAGGATGGGAGTACTGATGAATTTATGTTAATTAATGGTTTCTTATTCAAGGGGAATCGATTATGTATACCAGATAGCAGTTTGAGGTTGATGATTATCAAAGAGTTGCACGAGGAAGGACATGTGGGCCGTGATCGTACATTACATTTGATTTCTCAATCTTATTTTTGGTCGTCGGTGAGGAAAGAGGTAGAGAGGTTTGTGGAGAGATGTCATATTTGTCAGGTTTCGAAGGGAACAACGACAAATGCAGGATTATATATGCCATTACCTGTACCGACTAAACCATCGGTTGATATTAGCATGGATTTCATTTTGGGCTTGCCTAGAACTCAAAGGGGAAATGATTCTATATTTGTAGTGGTTGACAGATTTTCGAAAATGGCGCATTTTGTTGCTTGTAAGAAGACGGCAGATGTTGTTCGTGTTGCTCAGTTGTTCTTTAAAGAAATCTATCGACTTCATGGGTTACCAAAGTCTATTGTGTCGGATAGAGATACCCGTTTTCTGAGTCATTTTTGGTTGAGTTTGTGGAAGATGGTAGGAACGAAGTTGAAATTTAGCAGTGCTTATCATTCGCAAATGGATGGACAGACCGAAGTTGTTAATAGATCGTTGGGAAATTTGTTGCGATGTCTTGTGAAGGACAGTCTGAAAAGTTGGGACATGAAGTTATGCCAGGCAGAGTTTGCACATAATCATGCAGTGAATCGTAGCACAGGATTCAGTCCATTTCAGATTGTATATTCAAACGTACCCAGGGGACCGTTGGATTTGGCAGTAGTACCACAACCAAAGGGGACGGTTAAACGAGCTGCTGATTTTGTTGATGAGTTGACTGAATGTCATAAAATCGTTCAGGAATGATTAGTGAAAGCAAATGAGAAGTATAAGCGAGCTACAGATTTAAAGCGTCGAAATATAGAATTTAACGAAGATGATTTGGTGTATGTTGTGTTAACGAAGGATCGTTTTCCAGTGGGCGCTTATAATTAGTTGAAAGCCAGAAAAATTGGTCCTGTAGAAGTTGTGAAACGGATCAATGAAAATGCTTATAAGTTTAAGCTACCAGAGGACGTATACACTTCTGACGTGTTCAATGTTAAGCATCTTGTACCATATTACGGGGATGAACAATCTGAGGCGGAAGAGTTTACAAATTCGAGGTCGAATTTTTCTCAACCAAGGGAGGATGATGCAGCTCAGACCTGGGTCAACGGATTGCAAGTAAGTGGCATGAGTCGTCTACGACCTAAGGGGAAGCGGCTAGTTAATGAGGAAGTTTTAAGTCGTCTACGACTTAACAGAGCAGAGGAAAGAAAGATACGACTTAGTGGGAGTTTAAGTCGTTCATGACTTAGCAGATCAGAAAGTGAAGGCATAAGTCGTATATGACCTAAGTTGTCACGAGATAAGGAACAAAGCTTTAAGACGAATGGAAGAATTGAGTCGTCCACGACTCAACATGGAGGAATTGAGTCATACACGACTCAACTGGAGGCCAGAGGGGACACGGCGGAAGAGACGCGAGCTAAAGAAGGAGATTTGAGTCGTATCCGAGTTAACAAGCCACAAGAGAGGAATGCGCATGGAGCTTAAGGCGCGGCTCGCTTGAGTCGTGTGGGTCTTGAGTCGGTCCTTAGTTGAGTCGTGAGTCGTTCATGACATAGGTTGAGTCGTATATGTTGTGTTACGGGGTGGTATGTAAATACTGGGTTTGTTGAGTCGCATGTAACGATGAGTCGTATATTGTGATGTAATTGTTTTGAATCGTTTGTTCTTTGAGTCATAGGTCGTTAGGTCGCATACGACCTAAGTGATGTGTTGAGGCGTTAAGTCCTTGAGTCGGTCATGTATGTAAAGGTGATGAGTCGTGTAAGTTGAGTCGTTTGCATTGTGCTGTGTCGTAGAGGGGCCGAGTCGCTTGTGTTAAGTCGGTGCCGACTTATGGTAAGTCGTAAGCCGTGTACGACTTAAGGGTCAGGGTTGTCAAAAATGCTATAAATAGGGAGTGAGTTGTACATTTAGGGGGGTTGATTGTTGAATAAAATTCTCTTTTGTTAGCTTTGTGCTTTCAATCTAAATTGGTAGTTGAGTGTAATCTCCTATCTCCACTTTCGGTTATTCGAGTGCGCTCGAATCAACGATTGTTGAAGCCGATTCGCGGAATCAAGTGCGCTTGATCAACGCTTGAAGAATTGAAGATCTTCTTTCACGGTATCGTGCGCGATCAACGTGACAAGGATAGCTAGAATTCGGTATCTTTGTGATCAACGAATTTGTGCATTTCAGTATCTTCAATCCACCGATTGTTACTTTCACCGATTCATATCGTGTTGTTAATTATCCGCTGCGTCAGTGGAGAAGTCTGGAATTTGTGGCACTGGTATTTGATTAAATGAAGTGTGGTGATGAATGTGTAGTCTGAAGAGATGTTCCAGTGATGAAGTGAAGCTTGTTGGCGGATTTGGGAGGGGAGCAGTGTTGAATGGTGAAAATTTGCAAGTTGAACAGCAGCAGTATTTTAGAAGCAGTGTGATGAGGACGTGCACAGACTTGATGTGGACCAACAGGTAAGTGATGAATGTTAGACGGAGGTGGTAGGAAGAAGGCAGTATGGAGCTTAGTAGTTGAAGTGGAATGAGGTGTGTATGAATTTGAGTGTATTTGTGGGTTGTTGTAGTGGTTTGGGTTAGTGGTCGTTTGTATGTGAAGTAAACGGCACAGCGGTTTGTAAATGAAGGAGGAGGAATTGATGTGAAGCGGCAGTGGTTGAAGTGGTTTTAAACGGTGACTAGTATGATGTATATGGTAGGCGTTTGGAGAAATTAAAATTGTAATTGTAATTGCAAAGTTGTAAAGAACAAGGAAGGTCAAAGTAGTGGCTAGAGAAGTGATATGGTCAGCACAGTTTTGATCTGATGGCAATTGTTTTGATATGGTCATGCAATTGTTTTGTTTTGCTGGCAAAACAATGTGAACTAATGGAAATGAAGTATGATAGTGGAAGATTTGTGTGTAGTAAATGCTTTAGGGGAAACTGTTGGTGTTTTGGAAAATATATGGTTTTGTTGAAATGTGGGATGGTCAGGGGAAGAATGTTTTGGCAGTGATGACAACTTGAAGACAGTGGGATGGTGGATGAGATGTAGTGGTATTGGGATGGTCGGAGAGAATATTTTCAAGGGTTTGACCTTGAGAAGAAGTGGAGGGGCAAGTGGAACTGTTGTGAGAGGAGATGACAGTAGACAATGAACAAATAGAAAAGAAAATAACAGAACAGTGAATTGTTTTTTAGAACAAAGATGTTTTGAAATATAACTATGTTACTGTACAGCAGTTTAGCTTCGTTAACTGAACTAACCTACTAATGCGTATATTGGCTAGGTTTCGGCTTAACATACCATATAGTGATTTTTTGGCGCAGTTAAGCATTTTAGCATATGAAACTTCAAATTTTTAGATGGCGTTTACTCACTGACTTCAAATTTCTTCATTGCATGTAATTAAAGATGGCGATGACACATTCTTCTTCCGTAGCAAGTAGCTAGCATATGAAATTTTTTAGATGCACGTTTTGTTGTTGGCATTTGGTGCGGACTTACTGTATTGATATTAAATTTTTGCTTAGCATATAACGTGTCTTTGTTTAACAGAATTTGTGGCAACTTGGTTTGCTTTGTTATTTTTGTTTATGGATATTATTGAAACTTGGTTTATGGATGTCTTTTGTTTATTAATATTGTCTTAACTAGTTTATGTAACTAATTAATAGTTATTAGAACCTGTTATATATACTAGTTGCTTGAATATACTCAAAATATAGTTCTGGAATATTCAAAAATAGAGTGGAATATTAAAGCTGTTATATAAATAGAAGACAGCGTCTGATGAATGCTGTCAATGAAGAAACAACAACATTCAATTCGTGCTGTAATTATCTTTAAATAGTCAATAACAGCGTTTAGTACATGCTGTCGAAATAGTTGATGATTCAATAACAGCGTTTATAAAAAGCTGTTGTAAACAGTTAAAGTAGAATTAAAACATCTCCGACAACTAAATTATTAACGCTATAGAAACATAATACAACATGTTTGAAAACGCTGTAAAAACATTATTGACAGCTTGTAAGAAACGCTATCAAAGTAATGTTTCAACAGCGTTTATCGAAAAGCTGTTGTAAGTTCTGTATATACTACAGCATGTTGTTATACAACGTTTGAACTAACGCTGTTGTATTGTATTACAACATTTATCAAACACAGTTAAAAGCCTTTTGTGGTGTAGTGATGGACGATATAGTTTTCAGGAACAGATATGTTGACCAGGTGGAGGCTCCTACCGTTGACTCGATGGTCATCTCCATGACAATCGGACCGACATTTGTGAAGAGAATTTTGATTGATGGCAGAAGCTCTGTCAATATCATCTTCAAGAAAGCATATGACCAAATGAAGATGGATACGAAGGATTTAAAGCCATCTAAAGCCTGTATCCATGGCTTTAATGGTGCAGCGACTGATGTAGTGGGATATGTTGAATTGCCAGTTGAATTGGGACAAGGTGAACGTAGGAGGGTGCGAATCCTACCTTTCATAGTTTTGGATGTTGATTCTCCATACAATGTGTTTTTAGGTCGACCGGCCCGGGTAGAGTTTAGGGCAGCTTTGGCCCCGTGGTGTTTAACTTTAAAATTTCCGACAGACAAAGGAGTTGGTGTTGTGCATGGCGATCAGGCAACCAATCGCGCATGTTATGTGGCTGAGCTGAGAGAGGCCCAGCGGAGAGAGAAAGGAAAGGTTACAAATAGCTCCGTCCGTAGCCGGATCACTGAAAGTTGACAAGTAGTGGCCGAGCCCTGGCTCGGGCGGCACGATCGGATCTATAGAGACATAGATCCGAGAGATGATGATGGGGAACCCCGGGAAGCAAATGCAGCACCGGCTGAACTGACGATTGACATTTCGGTCAGCCGAGATGACCCATCACGAGTACTTAAGATTGGATCACAACTCGACCCCTCAGTGGCCGAGGATCTCACTGATTTCCTCCGAGCGAATCTAGATGTTTTCGCTTGGACACATTCTGATATGTGTTGAATTTCTCCCGATATTGCGAGTTATATGTTGGACATAGACCCGAAGTATGTTCTTGTAAAGCAGAAAAGGAGAGGCATGGACCCAGAGAGGTCCGCTGCTCTCAGAGAGGAGGTGGATAAACTCAAAGCCAATAGGTTCATCCGCGACGCCCTCTACCCTGAATGGATGTCTAACCCTGTGCTAGTGAGGAAAACAAATGGGAAATGGAGAACATGCGTAGACTACTCTGATTTAAACAAAGCATGCCAGAAGGATAGTTTCCCTTTACGCAGAATCGACCAGCTGGTCGACTCAACGGCCGGACACGAGTTACTGTCATTTATGGATGCGTACTCGGGATATAACCAGATCCCAATGCACATTCCAGACTAAGAACACACTAGTTTTGTCATGGACATTGGGCTATATTGTTATGTAGTAATGCCTTTCGAACTGAAAAACGCGGGAGCGACTTATCAGCGTTTGGTGAATCGAATGTTTAAAGACCAGATTGGTAGATCAATGGAAGTCTATGTGGATGACATGCTCATGAAGTCACGGCAGTCAAACGACCACATTCAAGTATTAGCGGAAATGTTTGATATACTCAGATATTATGGAATGAAAATCAATCCTCTGAAGTGTTCCCTTGGCATTGCGTCGGGGAAGTTTTTAGGTTTCATAGTTAATGCGCGGGGAATCGAAGCTAACCCGGAGAAGATTCAAGCTATTCGAGACATAAAAGTGTCCAGAACTATAAAGCAGGTACAAAGCTTGAATGGGAAGGTGGCCATGCAGATTCGATTCATATCTAGAGCCATAGATAAGTGTATTCCCTTCTTCGATGTAATAAAGAAAGGAAGGAGAAATTTTGAATGGACATCCACCTGTGAGGAAGTATTCCGAGCTCTAGTAAGGCATTTAGAAAGTTCCCCGGTGCTATCGAAACCGGTAGACCATGAAATGTTGTATGTGTACTTGGCAGTATCCCAGCATGCTATCAGTACGGCTTTGGTTCGCGATGAGGAACGGGTTCAAAAGCCAGTATACTATGTCAGTAAATGTTTAACATGGGCAGAATGAAATTATCCCAAGATCGAGAAACTAGCCTACTGCTTGGTGATTGCATCACGCAAGCTTCGTCCGTACTTTCAGGCACACTTAATCAGTATTTATACCGATCAACCCTTGCGACAGGTACTCCAACGACCGGAAACCTCTGGAAGGATGTTAAAATGGAATATCGAGTTGGGTCAGTTCGATATTACGTACCTGCCATGAGAGGCCATACAAGGGCAAGAGCTAGTAGACTTCATCGCTGAATTCACCGTGTCAGACGAATCAAACTGTCACGATGTCATACCTCCTGTTCGATGGAAGTTGTACACCGACGGGGCATCCAACAACCGTTTTTCTAGAGCTAGTATAGTCCTTGTGACTCCTAAAAACCAGTCAATTTGTTACACTTTGAAGCTCGAATTCCCAGCAACAAATAATGAATCCGAATATGAAGCATTGATTGCCGGCTTGAAACTTATTAGGGAACTGAGAATAAAATCGATGGAAATCTTTTGTGACTCGCAATTGGTGGTGTACCAAGTGCGAGGGGACTACCAAGCGAAGGGACAGAGAATTGCCCCATACCTCGCGCGGGTTCAAGATCTGTTAGCAGATCTGGAATATTATGATATTTCACATGTCCTGCGTGAACGTAACATAAAAGCCGATTCGTTGACGAAATTTGCAAGTACTGGCGATGCACAGCAAGTGGGATTGATTCCCGTTGAAATTTTACATGCTTCGAGTACAAATATGATGGATGTAGATTTCGTGTTAGAAACAAGAATCAAGAAGGAGTCATGGGTGACCCCATTCAATCAATACTTGCTGCACCGGGCCCTTCCCGAAAGGAAGAATGAAAGACGGCAAGTCATCCGTAAAGCTTCGCGATATGTAATCCAGGACGAAATAATGTATCGAAAAGGATTCTCAACCCCTTTACTCCGGTGCATTGCCCATGATGAGATAAAACGAGTCCTACAGGATGTCCATGAAGGAGAGTGCGGTAACCATACTAAGGGGCAGACATTAGCGAAGAAGATCTTCCGCTATGGATATTATTACCCAACTGTAAATCGGGATGCTGCAAGCTATGTAAGGAGATGTGACAAATGTCAGAAGTATGAAAAAATCCTGAGAGCTCCGCCGACGGAACTCACACAAATGGTTAGTCCCTGGCCGTTTGCAATGTGGGGAGATCGACATAATCGGTTCTTTACCCATATCCAAAGGTGGTGTGAAATACGCGATAGTTGCGGTCGATTACTTTACCAAGTGGGCAGAAGTAGAGCCCTTAGCCATGATCACCACCAAGAAGGTCATTAATTTTGTTGTACGAAACATTTTATGCCATTTTGCCCTCCCACGGACAATCATTACGGACAACCGAACTCAATTCGAAAGTAGAGTGTTCAAAGAATTTTGTCAAAAGTATGGTTTTGAAAATAGGTTTGCAGTAGTTAATCATCCAAAAGCCAATGGACAAGTGGAAGCCGTGAATAAAATAATCAAGTCCATATTAAAAAAGCGTTTGGAAAAGGCTAAAGGCAAGTGGGTGGATGAACTTCCAACAACAATTTGGGATTACAGAACCACCCACAAGTCCGCGACTGGCCACGCTCCATTTGCATTGGCATATGGCGCGGAAGCTGTTATACCCGTGGAACTTGAAGTTCCATCACATCGGGTAACTCATTACGACCCCAAGACGAATCGGGATCTTTTAATGGAATCACTGGACTTCATTGATGAAAAACGCGAAGAAGTTGATTTAAGAGAGGCTGCATATAGGCACCGAGTCGCTCGATATTATAATGAGAAAGTCCGACCGAGATTCCTTGTTGTGGGCTACCTCGTTTTGAAGCGAGTTTTCCCGATCCCGTTGCATATGAATCCCACATGGGAAGGTCCATATGTCATTGAACGGATGCTTGGAGAAGGAACTTTCAAGCTAGCGACCGTTGATGGCACGACACTCCCTCGAGCATAGAATAGCGAACATCTATGGCATTATTATACTTCGTCTATTCCTTTTGTATCTTTGTTGCAATTATTTCCAGTATGTTTTTATTTCGTTGGTTCTTAGTTTTCGACAAGTAATAAGAAATTAAGTTTGTTTCATTCATAAATGCTTGAAGCCATCTTTTCCATGAATTATTGATGTTTCCGTTTATGATAATTCTCTGGCAAAAAACTAAAGTTACATTATTCTATCTGACGTACGCACGCGCACGAACACTTAAAATTTCCATGTCCCCAGAGTGCGGACTGGACTACTCTGAGCCCCTAGAGTGTGGACTAGTGTATAAATGGCTTGAAATCTCCAAGTCCCTAGAGTGCGGACTGGATAACTCTGAGTCCCAGAGTGCGGACTAGAGTATAAACGACTTGAAATCTCCAAGTCCCCAGAGTGCGGACTGGAGTACTCTGAGTCCCCAAAGTGCGACTAGAGTATAAACAACTTCAAATCTCCAAGTCCCCAGAGTGCGGACTGGAGTACTATGAGTCCCCCAAAGTGCGTATTAGAATATAAACGACTTGAAATCTTCAAGTCCCCAGAGTGCGGACTGGAGTACTCTGAGTCCCCAAAGTGCGTACTAGAGTATAAATGACTTGAAATCTCCAAGTCCCCAAAGTGCAGACTGGAGTACTCTGAGTCCCCAGAGTGTGGACTAGAGTATAAACGACTTGAAATCTCCAAGTTCCCAAAGTGCAAACTGGAGTACTTTGAGTCCCCAGAGTGCAGGCTAGAGTATAAACGACTTGAAATCTCCAAGTCCCCAGAGTACGGACTGGAATACTCTCCGTCCCGAAAGTGCGGACCAGAGTATAAACGACTTGAAATCTCCAAGTCCCCAAAGTGCGGAATGGAGTACTCCGAGTCCCTAGAGTGCGAACTAGAGTATAAACGACTTGAAATCTCCAAGTCCCCAGAGTGCGGACTGGAGTACGCTCCGTCCCCAAAGTGCGAACCAGAGTATGAACAACTTGAAATCTCCAAATCCCCAAAGTGGGGACTGGAGTACTCTAAGTCCCCAGAGTGCGGACTTGAGTACTCTGAGTCCCCAGAGTGCGGACTAGAGTATAAACGACTTGAAATCTCCAAGTCCCTAGAGTCATGACTAGAGTACTCTGAGTCCCCAGAGTGCGGACTAGAGTATAAATGACTTAAAAATCTCTAAGTCCCTAAAGTGCGGACTAAAGTACAAATGACTTGAATTCTTCATGTCCTCAGAGTACGGACTAAAAAATATTCTAAGTACCTGAAACTTGCAATAAAGGATGTACAATTCCAAAGAATTTTCGAGTTATATGAAGGTGAATTGGGGTTTTATGTAACTCACAATAGCTCGGGTTTCGGCCACAGTTATACAAAAAGCTGAACAAAAAAAGCCAGTTGAAAGACATAGAAACTAAATTTTACATATCAATCCAAAATGAGGTCCTACTACAACTCCTCCGAAACCCAGAGTCTAAAGTCTATCTACATTGACTATGAAAATAAATAAAAATAATTACATAATCTAAGATGACTCTCGTTGAACGAGTATAATAGCTACTTCTTTGGTTTCTTCGGTTTCTTTTCCTCCCTCGTCTTCTCTGATGACTCCTTCCCCCAGGCGTTTTCACTTGGATGCTTTGCTCGATGGGGAAGTAACATCCTAGGAAGAACGAGGGACTTCTAGTGGCCCGGATCCATCAGGGAGGATGACCTTCACAGGCCTGTTCAAAGGATCATCTAGATCCACAACTCGGGGCACGACTTTGATTTCAACTTTCTTCTTATTTTCCTCCACAAGTTGTTCCTTTATGCTCATTTTAGAAGTATGTCCAGAGGCGCCCGTGATCTCAACTTCATAACTTTCTTCGACGGGAGACGAAGTTCAGACTTTTCCTCGTCAAGCACCTCAATCACTTGAGCACCAGGACCGACGGTCTCTCCCACGTGAGTAGCCTCGCTCGATTTCCCTTTCTTCTCCTTGGCATCATCGCTTCTTGGAGTTGGTTCAGGATCAGAACGACATGCGCAAAATCACATGAAACAAATGTTAGAATACAATAACCTCTCGCCGAAAACGACGGCTCTGTGAACTTTAAGAAGAAGAGTTACATACCGGCTTCTTGCTGGATCTCAACCGTCCAAGGAGTCTCACCCTCTGGAATGAGAGATAGAACATGAATGTCGAGGCCAGAGTCTTCTGGGTCGTAACCAGCGTGTTGCTCAAAGGAATCAAGTACTAGCCGATCAGCCAATTGAGTAGGAGGAGGAGCTGGAGACTCGTTTCCAAACGGACCAGCGATGACATCTTTTCCTTTTGATGAGGAGGAACCTTTGCTGTGGAGGGCCTTCGCTGCGGACAACTCTGAAGCCTCGTTCCACCTTAGAAATTCTTTTACTAAAGTCTCCTCGTCAACATCCTCGATGCCTCACTCAACCTTCCTAATCTTTATCAAAGTTTCTCATGCCTTGGCTAGGGATTCAAGGTAACACTCGCCAAGAAAAGTTAAGTCTCGATGCATGAGGACACAGACATTGTATTCTGCTATAAGCGGGTCGAACAAGCACTTAATCTCCACCCTGCCGGCTTCCGTAGCCGCCTCAAAATGAGAATCAATCTCCTTGGGAGCTAATCTTTTGCCCTCCTCATGGGCTTCATCGTTCACACCTCAAATTTGGAGAGTTCATCGTCGAGCTTTTTTTTTCAGGATTCGTGTAGCAACAATCTCATCGCAGTAATGTTGCGCCTCCTCCTAAACATCAATTTTCTCTTCTTTCTCTTTGAGATGTAGCTCTTCCAACTCTTTGACGCGCTGAGAAAATGCATCTCTCTCCTTTTGCACAGAATCTTTCTCTAAAGCTAAGGCCCCGCAGAGTTGGACCGCTTTGTCAATTTCTTTCTTGTGTGTCGCCTCTAGACGATTGACGGCCTCCGCTGTGTCTTTAGCGCTTTTTTGGGCAGCTTCGAGTTGAGACTTGTATGAAGAAAGCTCGTCATCCTGAGCTTTAATGATGTCTTTGTCGTGAATAGCTTCGAGCTTTAGGCGATCAATTTCTTGTTGACGCTCAACAGAGACTTCCGAGACTTTTTCTGCTAAATGGACAAACACGTCATGTTGAACATAAATGTTGTTTGCGCCAAAATTGGTCACAAACCCCGAATACCATGAAAGCACCAGTGTATGAATATAAATCAATAATATTCAAACATAATTCTCAGATCTCAGCAAATATTAAACAGTAATCCCAAAATAAAGAACAGAGGCACAAGTTTTATAGTGGTTCGGCTATCTCCGGCCTGCGTCCACTCCAAAGTTTTTATCCTTTTATTGATTATCCTTGATTATTACAGATGATTACAGCAGTTGCAAAGTCCAAAACTTGAAATAAATAGCAGCAATGACGATATGGAATGATTCTGGCAGCGTCCGAGCATGCTTTCTCTCTCTAAAATCTCCGACCCCTTTTCTGAATGACCATTGGCTCTATTTATAAGCGTAGGAGGCTGATATTTCTCCTAAAATCCGGGGAGACCGCTTCAGGCACGTGAGGGGGCCCACACGCCCGAAATCTAGAGGTCCGGGCCCACCTTGGGATCGATTCGAAGTAAGGCTCGAATCGATCAAGAAATCATCCAATTGAGCTGAAATTTGGTGAGAACATTCTTCAACATGTATGTAAGCTCCTGTGAAAATTTCATAGCATTTGGATCAACGGTTTGGAAGTTATGATCGATTCAAATTCAAAGCCTCGTGTGTTCTGCCTGGGTTCGAACCTATACATCGAACCCACTCCTTTCGAATCCATCTTCTTCGAATCCATCTCCCTCGAATCCATCTCGCTTGAGTCCGTCCTCTTCGAATCCATTTCCCTTCGAATCCATCGCCTTGAATCCATGAAGCCGACTCCCCTCCTTCGAATCCACGAAGCCGACTCATTCAGTTAAATGGTCGTCGGGTATGGATTATGCCTGGCAAGGGGTGAGTCACTTTGTCCGAACGTGGTAGATTGACTCATTCAGGTCGCTGAGTATGGACTATGCTCAGCAAGGGTCCGGAGTGACCAAGATTCGGCCTAGGACTTAGGCCCTGTATTATCAATTGTTATTTTCAGGTCGTTGAGTATGAACTATGCTCAACAAGGGTCCGGAGAGATCAGGATTCGGCTTAGGACTTAAGCCGTGGCTTAGCTCAACGTCCAGGGACACTGGACCAAGGTCGTCAAGTGTGGATTATGCTTGGCAAGAACCCGGAGAGGTTAGTTCAACGTCTAGGGACACTGGACCACGGTCATCAGATGTGGATCACGCTTGGCAAGAACCCGGAGAGGTTATGGACTTGGATATCAACCCGGAGAGGTCATGGATTCGGTTATTGGCTATTGGATAAGGATGGATTGGGACTCAGTTGTCGAGTTCAAATGGATATGGAATTGGCTAAGGCTTTGGTTACGGGATTTGGAATCAGGCATCGACTCGAAGCAGTCAAGGATGATACACTCTGGCAATATGGCTATGGACTTCGGATATTGGGTTCGGTACTATTCAAAACACGCCTTGTTGTCACAAGGCAAGTTTTGGGGGGCAAAATGTTATCCCATTTTTTGGTCAAAACTAGAATATCAACGAATTGGCATGGAATTATGAATATCAGGATTGGAGATCGATTGGAATTAAGGCTACGATCGATATCGTCATAATTTTGTTGAACTCCAATCGGAACGAAATTAATTGGAGATGATGATAAGGACTAGGAAAGACTATGTTTCAAATTTCAGGTTAATCGGAGTTCGTATGAAGAAAATACGATGGATTCAAGGAAGGAAAGGTATATTGTTCGAATCCATCGAGGTGGTGCTCGGTTCGAATCCATCGGATTCGAACCCATCAGGTTCGCATCGATCGAAGGCATGACACAGGGACGGTTCGAATCGATATGGTTCATATCGATCAACATAGGCGCTGCTTGGTGAAGTTCGTATCGATGGTGGTTCGAATCGATAAAGTTCGTATCGATCAGGAGGGGAGTCTGCTTCGTGGATTCGAAGGAGGGGTGTCGGCTTCGTGGATTCAAGGCGATGGATTCGAAGGGAAATGGATTCGAAGAGGACGGAATCGAGGGAGATGGATTCGAGGGAGATGGATTCGAAGAAGATGGATTCGATGGGAGTGGGTTCGATGTATATGTTCGAACCCAGGCAGAACACACGAGGCTTTGAATTAGAATCGATCATAACTTCCAAACCGTTGATCCAAATGCTATGAAATTTTCACAGGAGCTTACATACATGTTGAAGAATGTTCTCACCAAATTTCAGCTCAATTGGATGATTTCTTGATCGATTCGAACCTTACTTCGAATCGATCCCAAGGTGGGCCCGGACCTCCAGATTTCGGGCATGTGGGCCCCCTCACGTGCCTGAAGCGGTCTCCCTGGATTTTAGGAGAAATATCAGCCTCCTACGCTTATAAATAGAGCCCCTGGTCATTCAGAAAAGGGGTCGGAGATTTTAGAGAGAGAAAGCACGCTCGGACGCTGCCAGAATCATTCCATATCATCATTGCTGCTATTTATTTCAAGTTTTGGACTTTGTAACTGCTGTAATCATCTGTAATCATCAAGGATAATCAATAAAAGGATAAAAACTTTGGAGTGGACGTAGGCCGGAGATAGCCGAACCACTATAAAACTTGTGTCTCTGTTCTTTATTTTGGGATTACTGTTTAATATTTGCTGAGATCTGAGAATTATGTTTGAATATTATTGATTTATATTCATACATTGGTGCTTTCACGGTATTCGGGGTTTGTGACCAATTTTGGCGCAAACACTTTGGTGCTTTCACTGAGAACGACTAGCACCCGCTACATCGGATTTGAAGTTTGGATTTGAAGAAGTTTGAGGAGTTTCGGTCTGAAGACAATGACTAGGCAAAATAGTAGAAGGCAAAGGGCTGAGAGAAGCCAACAGGAAGGAAGTCAACAAGCATCCTCCGGAGCTGGGGAAGGACAGGCTTCAATCTACATAACTCGGGATGAAACGGAGGCTATGGCAAATTCTTTGCAAGAGAGATTATTGAAGAACCAACAGGAAATGATGCTGACTTTCTTTGAGCAAATGAGAGCTGTAGGGATGCAGAACTTAGGAACAGCTACAGCCACGGTGGATGCAGGACAAGGAACTAGGGTTGTGGAACCCAACGGAGGACGGGATGCGGAGCCAGAGGGCAATCAAAAAGGGCCTGGGGGCAGGCCCACAGGATCCAACACAGGAGGACCTTTGGGAGGAGTTCAACAGGCTAGAGCTAACGTTGCTGCTAGTGAACCACACGAGGAATATGTGCCGGAATTCCCTCGAGGGCATAACAGATAATGATTAGTAGAAATCATCAGAAGAACTGTGCGAGGTGGTTTGACCAACAGAGACTTGGAAGGAGTGAATAAGAGTACGTTCGCTCAGGAAATAAGGATGGCTCAGAATCCACCTAAGTTTAAGTTGCCTAGCGTGGAGGTATATGATGGCAAGGCAGATCCAACAGATCACTTGATGAGGTACACCAGACATATGGAGGTGCTGGGGGCATCGGAGGAAGTGATGGCCCGATGCTTACCTTTGTATTTGACGGACTTAGCTGCGATGTGGTTTAGGCAGCTGGAAGAAGGATTTATCAGGACTTGGAGGGAATTAGTGGAAAGGTTTTTGGGGCAGTTTCGGCATCATATTCCTCGTGTGGTTCAGTCATTGTTCCATCATATTCCTCGTGTGGCATCATATTCCACTAATTACATGTGTAAATGACTTGGTTGCTTGCTAATAGTTCGCTACTTATTCCATATTATCCTGATTAGTGGATGATCAATCGACCACCATCCCTGGGTCTCCCATCATCGCGGCGAGAGGTTGTCGGTGGTTGCTCCTGCTCCATCGTTGCATTCCGAGCTCCGACATACTGCTGTAACTGTCCATTCCTTACATGCTCCTCGATTATATCCTTCAAGTGCCTGCAGCCGTTGGTGTCATGTCCGTCTAAGTCATGGAAGAGACAATGCCTCCCTGATGCCCTCTATCATTCAGAAGGCTCTCTCCTGGCTGGCCTCGGGTAGGGAAGGCGATTCCGAGTGTCCATGTATATCCGCTCCAGCGTCTCGTTCAATCCTGTGTATGTGGAAAACTTTGGATCCTTCCATCGCTTCTTAGCGTTTCCATAATCATATACCTCCATGCTAGGCAACTTAAACTTTGGTGGATTCTGAGCCATCCTTATTTCCTGAGCGAACGGACTCCTATTCACTCCTTCCAAGTCTCTGTTGGTCAAACCACCTCGCACAGTTCTTCTGATGATTTCTACTAATCATTGTCTGTTGGGGGTTGCCCTCCATGCCCCCGAGGGAATTCCCGCACATATTCCTCGTGTGGTTCACTAGCAGCAACGTTAGCTCTAGCCTGTTGAACTCCTCCCAAAGGTCCTCCTGTGTTGGATCCTGTGGGCCTGCCCCCAGGCCCTTGTTGATTGCCCTCTGGCTCCGCATCCCGTCCTCCGTTGGGTTCCACAACCCTAGTTCCTTGTCCTGCATCCATCGTGGCTGTAGCTGTTCCTAAGTTCTGCATCCCTACAGCTCTCATTTGCTCAAAGAAAGTCAGCATCATTTCCTGTTGGCTCTTCAATAATCTCTCTTGCAAAGAATTTGCCATAGCCTCCGTTTCATCTCGAGTTATGTAGATTGAAGCCTGTCCTTCCCCAGCTCCGGAGGATGCTTGTTGACTTCCTTCCTGTTGGCTTCTCTCAGCCCTTTGCCTTCTACTATTTTGCCTAGTCATTGTCTTCAGACCGAAACTCCTCAAACTTCTTCAAATCCAAACTTCAAATCCGATGTAGCGGGTGCTAGTCGTTCTCAATGAAAGCACCAAAGTGTTTGCGCCAAAATTGGTCACAAACCCCGAATACCGTGAAAGCACCAATGTATGAATATAAATCAATAATATTCAAACATAATTCTCAGATCTCAGCAAATATTAAACAGTAATCCCAAAATAAAGAACATAGACACAAGTTTTATAGTGGTTCGGCTATCTCCGGCCTATGTCCACTCCAAAGTTTTTATCCTTTTATTGATTATCCTTGATGATTACAGATGATTACAGCAGTTACAAAGTCCAAAACTTGAAATAAATAGCACCAATGATGATATGGAATGATTCTGGCAGCGTCCGAGCGTGCTTTCTCTCTCTAAAATCTCCGACCCCTTTTCTGAATGACCAGGGGCTCTATTTATAAGGTAGGAGGCTGATATTTCTCCTAAAATCCGGGGAGACCGCTTCAGGCACGTGAGGGGGCCCACACGCCCGAAATCTGGAGGTCCGGGCCCACCTTGGGATCGATTCGAAGTAAGGTTCGAATCGATCAAGAAATCATCCAATTGAGCTGAAATTTGGTGAGAACATTCTTCAACATGTATATAAGCTCCAGTGAAAATTTCATAGCATTGTGGATCAACAGTTTGGAAGTTATTATCGATTAAAATTCAAAGCCTCGTGTGTTCTGCCTGGGTTCGAACCTATACATCGAACCTACTCCCTTCGAATCCATCTTCTTCGAATCCATCTCCCTCGAATCCATCTCCCTCGAGTCCGTCCTCTTCGAATCCATTTCCCTTCGAATCCATCGCCTTGAATCCACGAAGCCGACTCCCCTCGTTCGAATCCACGAAGCTGACTCCCCTCCTTCGAATCCACGAAGCCGACTCCCCTCCTGATCGATACGAACTTTATCGATTCGAACCACCATCGATACGATCTTCACCAAGCCGCGCCTATGTTGATCGATACGAACCATATCGATTCGAACCGTCCCTGTGTCATGCCTTCGATCGATGCGAAGCTGATGGGTTCGAATCCGATGGATTCGAACCGAGCACCACCTCGATGGATTCGAAGAATACCTTTCCTTCCTTGAATCCATCATATTTTCTTCATACGAACTCCGATTAAACTGAAATTTGAAACATAGTCTTTCCTAGTCCTTATCATCATCTCCAATTAATTTTGTTCCGATCGGAGTTCAACAAAATTGTGACGATATCGATCGTAGCCTTAATTCCAACCGATCTCCAATCCTGATATTCATAATTCCATGCAAATTCGTTGATATTCCAGTATTGACCAAAAAATGGGATAACATTTTGCCCCCCAAAACATGCCTTGTGACAACAAGGCGTGTTTTGAATAGTACCGAATCCAATATCCGAAGTCCATAGCCATATTGCCAGAGTGTATCATCCTTGACTGCTTCGAGTCGATGCCCGATTCCAAATCCCGTAACCAAAGCCTTAGCCAATTCCATATCCATTTGAACTCGACAACTGAGTCCCAATCCATCCTTACCCAATAGCCAATAACCGAATCCATGACCTCTCCGGGTTGATATCCAAGTCCATAACCTCTCCGGGTTCTTGCCAAGCGTGATCCACATCTGATGACCGTGGTCCAGTGTCCCTAGACGTTGAACTAACCTCTCCGGGTTCTTGCCAAGCATAATCCACACTTGACGACCTTGGTCCAGTATCCCTGGACGTTAAGCTAAGCCACGGCTTAAGTCCTAAGCCGAATCCTGATCTCTCCGGACCCTTGTTGAGCATAGTTCATACTCAACGACCTTAAAATAACAATTGATAATACAGGGCCTAAGTCCTAGGCCGAATCTTGGTCACCCCGGACCCTTGCTGAGCATAGTCCATACTCAGCGAGCTGAATGAGTCAATCTACCACGTTCGGACAAAGTGACTCACCCCTTGCCAGGCATAATCCATACCCGACGACCATTTATCAAAAACCGGATGAAAATCCAATCAAAATCCAATCCAACATCCAAACCCAAAATATCCAAATCATAAACCAGAAAACCAAACCAACATTCAAAACCGGAAATAATCATCCAAAGAAAAATCCAAATCAAAAGAAAGCAAAACCAAGAGCTTGATTCAAACTCCAAAACCAAAATATGAAAAGAAAAGTAGTGTCCAATCCAAAAGCAAAAGATAGATTTCACAAACCATAGCGTTGCAGTTTATCATCATTCAGAGCATGCCTAGGGGCTATCTCCGTCCCCGTACATGTGTAAATGACTTGGTTGCTTGCTAATAGTTCGCTACTTATTCCATATTATCCTGATTAGTGGATGATCAATCGACCAACATCCCTGGGTCTCCCATCATCGCGGCGAGAGGTTGTCGGTGGTTGCTCCTGCTCTACCGTTGCATTCCGAGCTCCGACATACTGCTGTAACTATCCATTCCTTACATGCTCCTCGATTATATCCTTCAAGTGCCTGCAGCTGTTGGTGTCATGTCCGTCTAAGTCATGGAAGAGACAATGCCTCCATGATGCCCTCTCTCATTCAGAAGGCTCTCTCCTGGCTGGCCTCCGGTAGGGAAGGCAATTCCGAGTGTCCATGTATATCCGCTCCAGCGTCTCGTTCAATCCTGTGTATGTGGAAAACTTTGGATCCTTCCATCGCTTCTTAGCGTTTCCAGAATCATTATCCAATTTCCTTTTTCCTTTGTCTTTATCCGAACCACCGTTGGATATTGCTCTAACCTCGATTGCACTAACCTTTTTCACTTTTAAATCCGTACTCGCATCCTCCTGCCGAAGGAACCTTTCTGCCTCGTGAAAGAATTCGTCGAGATCCTGTGGGGGATCTCGTATCAGAGATACCTTGAAATCAGAGTCCTCCCTGACTCCTGATACTACTGCCATTAAAACCATCGATGGATCAGGCCGATCCACTGAAGCGACTGCCGCACTGAATCGAGTTAGAAAAGCTCTAAGCGATTCATCCATTCTTTGCTTCACCGATGTTAATGTCGTCACGTTCTTCGGTCTCTTGACATGAACCCGAAACTGCCCCAAAAACCTTTCCACTAATTCCCTCCAAGTCCTGATAGATCCTTCTTCCAGCTGCCTAAACCACATCGCAGCTAAGTCCGTCAAATACAAAGGGAAGCATCGGGCCATCACTTCCTCCGATGCCCCCAGCACCTCCATATGTCTGGTGTACCTCATCAAGTGATCTGTTGGATCTGCCTTGCCATCATATACCTCCACGCTAGGCAACTTAAACTTAGGTGGATTCTGAGCCATCCTTATTTCCTGAGCGAACGTACTCTTATTCACTCCTTCCAAGTCTCTGTTGGTCAAACCACCTCGCACAGTTCTTCTGATGATTTCGACTAATCATTGTCTGTTGGGGGTTGCCCTCCATGCCCTCGAGGGAATTCCGGCACATATTCCTCGTGTGTTTCACTAGCAGCAACGTTAGCTCTAGCCTGTTGAACTCCTCCCAAAGGTCCTCCTGTGTTGGATCCTGTGGGCCTGCCCCCAGGCCCTTTTTGATTGCCCTCTGGCTCCGCATCCCGTCCTCCGTTGGGTTCCACAACCCTAGTTCCTTGTCCTGCATCCACCGTGGCTGTAGCTGTTCCTAAGTTCTGCATCCCTACAGCTCTCATTTGCTCAAAGAAAGTCAGCATCATTTCATGTTGGCTCTTCAATAATCTCTCTTGCAAAGAATTTGCCATAGCCTCCGTTTCATCCCGAGTTATGTAGATTGAAGCCTGTCCTTCCCCAGCTCCGGAGGATGCTTGTTGACTTCCTTCCTTTTGGCTTCTCTCAGCCCTTTGCCTTCTACTATTTTGCCTAGTCATTGTCTTCAGACCGAAACTCCTCAAACTTCTTCAAATCCAAACTTCAAATCCGATGTAGCGGGTGCTAGTCGTTCTCAGTGAAAGCACCAAAGTGTTTGCGCCAAAATTGGTCACAAACCCCGAATACCGTGAAAGCACCAATGTATGAATATAAATCAATAATATTCAAACATAATTCTCAGATCTCAGCAAATATTAAACAGTAATCCCAAAATAAAGAACATAGACACAAGTTTTATAGTGGTTCTATTTATAAGCGTAGGAGGCTGATATTTCTCCTAAAATCCAGGGAGACCGCTTCAGGCACGTGAGGGGGCCCACACGGCCGAAATCTGGAGGTCCGGGCCCACCTTGGGATCGATTCGAAGTAAGGTTCGAATCGATCAAGAAATCATCCAATTGAGCTGAAATTTGGTGAGAACATTCTTCAACATGTATGTAAGCTCCTGTGAAAATTTCATAGCATTTGGATCAACGGTTTGGAAGTTATGATCGATTCAAATTCAAAGCCTCGTGTGTTCTGCTTGGGTTCGAACCTATACATCGAACCCACTCCCTTCGAATCCATCTTCTTCGAATCCATCTCCCTCGAATCCATCTCCCTCGAGTCCGTCCTCTTCGAATCCATTTCCCTTCGAATCCATCGCCTTGAATCCACGAAGCCGACTCCCCTCCTTCGAATCCACGAAGCCGACTCCCCTCCTTCGAATCCACGAAGCCGGCTCCCCTCCTGATCGATACGAACTTTATCGATTCGAACCACCATCGATACGAACTTCACCAAGCCACGCCTATGTTGATCGATACGAACCATATCGATTCGAACCGTCCCTGTGTCATGCCTTCGATCGATGCGAACCTGATGGGTTCGAATCCGATGGATTCGAACCGAGCACCACCTTGATGGATTCGAACAACATACCTTTCCTTCCTTGAATCCATCATATTTTCTTCATACGAACTCCGATTAACCTGAAATTTGAAACATAGTCTTTCCTAGTCCTTATCATCATTTCCAATTAATTTCGTTCCGATCGGAGTTCAACAAAATTTTGACGATATCGATCGTATCCTTGATTCCAACCGATCTCCAATCCTGATATTCATAATTCCATGCCAATTCGTTGATATTCCAGTTTTGACCAAAAAATGGGATAACAAATGTCATTGTTACAAGCAATGGCGCTCTGTTTGACATGTCCCGAAATGTGATGGATCACCGGGAGAAACTTCAGACCATCAAAGCATATTTTGGGGAACTTAGCCTTAAGCTCGGCTAGCCTCCCGGATATCGACAGATCTGTTGTAGGAATAGAGGGAGTTCGTCTTGGGAGTTCAGATTTCTTGCGGGGTTCCCGAGATTTCCTTATGCTGGATGAACTTGAATGCTGATCGCGGGAAGCATCGGACTGGGACCCTTTGTGGCCGAATTTCTCCCTGCCTTGTTTCGAGTGAGAAGGAGGATTGTAATGATATAAAGGCTGATGATAAGTTTTCTTTCGAGATGATGAATCCCTGGAGTGATAATCCCTGTCGCCGTCATCATCTCTACCCCGACGTCTTTCCGAGCCCGAATCCATTCCAGAGTGTTGAAAAATAGATGACCCCCGAAGACGATCGAATCCATGGGTACGTCCCATATCACCTTCACAGAATTTAAATAACGACAATTTAGCAAAGAGTAGAGAGAATGTTAAAATTTAAGTGCATGGTGAAGAGCAAGTGTCTGTGTGTGTCCTAGTGTTTCCCTCCGACAGACCATTTTTTTTATCTTTACTAATAGGAGTTTTTTCTACTTTGTTTTGGGCTTGATCACCTGCATCGCCTCTTGTGGGCGAATGAACCTTAAGGACTTCCGGATTGTTGAAGCCATAGTTAAGCAAATAGTTAAGCAAATCATAAGGAATAGTGAGGTTCGGCGGGCCTTTCAAAGAATTCTCTAAGTGTTGGAGTGAAGGATTTCTCTCCACTGGAGTGATGGTGACCTCAGAGGTTCCACCCACTGTTTTCTTCCTCCATTTGTAGGTCAATTTCTTCTTTTCCTTTGAAGGGGGAGGCATTACTTCGATATCATGAACCTCGACTATCGGATACCGAGCGGGACTAACATTCTCACTCCGTACTTCGAGCGTCTTAGCTTCTCTAATCTCCCCTTCCTCAGGTGTGTCAAGTCCATTACGTGCTGAAGGCCCAGCTTGCTTTGTTCCTTTGCCCAATGGAGACCCAGTTATAGTGACACCTTGAGGAAGGCTTATTCGGCAACCTTCTGCCAGCAGCCCAAGAGTGATTCGTTTGAAATAATAGATCTGATGTCCTGGTCTCCTGTGGGGATAGCTCGTATAGCTTCAATGGCTTCAGAATACCCGGAGCCTTCGGGACGTGGGCTGATACCTGTGAAAATAGAGAAAGAGTTAGAAAAGGTGCCATTTCTGTCGAATGCGAGTATTAGTCCAGAAAAGAGACTTACTCCCTTCCACCCATCTCCTTGCAAAGCCAGGGGGACAACGCACGTAGAACCACTCCTGCTTATACTGGGCGAATTTGGTCCAAAGCCCCAGTCAGAATTTGACACTTGCTATGCGGCTCAAGAAATACAAAAGATGGGTTGTCTGATCGTCTCTTGAAATGATAAATATAGCGGATAATGCCAGGAGTCGGGAGCCTGAAAAGGACTCTCATGAAGAGAATGCACGTGCCGTATATGAACGTGTGACTGTTTGGATGTAACTATGATGGAGCGATCTCAATATACTATAACCGGTCGCGAAGGAAGGAGTTGAATGGCGGCACGCTACCAACCCAGCACATAAATTTGTTGCAGGCCTTATATCCGACTGGGGGCAGGTGGGGACGATCTTGTCCCGATGGAACCAACACATTGTCAAAAGGAATCCCGTGTATTGAACATATGTGATGAAGAGCACGTTCTTTAATTCTCGAAGCTTGAGAATCGACCGGATTGTCTAGAAAGATCGCTGCATCCAAGGCGTCGGGAGCCAAGTCGATGGATACGATCGTGAGGCTTGGGATATCTTATACAGGAGTAGTTGACGGATTCGAAGTTTCAACTACTTCTTATTGAGAAGTTGGCTCGGATCTATCTGAGACCGTGGCAGAGCGGGATTTTCTAGACATCTCTAATGAATGTTGGATCTGATGAAACACCTGTTTAAACTATACTTGAAAAATGATCGACATTAGACACAATAACAAAAATACTCCCCCCGTGTGGTGTGTGAACTAGTGGAAACGTTCAAGTATAAGTGCCAAAGAATTACAAGTCGTAAAGTTGATAAGATAAAGTTAAATGTTGAACTTTCGTCTTCGAAGACCGTCATCACTGACCGTCTCCGAGAGCTTGTCGTATGATGGTTTCTGTTTTGAGCTCGGCATCGACATTGTATGTGGAATGTTATTATCTATTTTAATCAAGTTAAATTCAGGTTTATAGTTGTCAGAACAGGGGAATTATCGGTCTGGATTGTCCGGTATGCTTGATTTCTTTAGTCCTTGTCCTTGTTAACTGTCATATGTTCGGGCATAGGAAGTAAGTTAAGTCAACATGCATTATGTTTGAGTTGAGATGGTTTTGACTATTGTGTCCTACTACCAGACTTAATGCCGAACGACACTGCAGAGACTCGACTATTTATTGCCTACTTTACTCTCCTACATTCCCTCTCCACCGTTCGGCATGCGGCACGTCATGCCGAACCACGGCCATACCGAGCCGCATCGCTCGGTGCGTTAAACCCAACTCCAACTTCCTTCCTACTCTCCCTCTCTACTGCTCGGCATAGATGAGTCATTCGGCAAGTCGTGCCGAGCCGCATCGCTCGACACTTTCGCCCTCAATACCTACTTCTTCCCTGTACTCCCTATTACCTCGTTCGGGTATAAGAGAGTCATGCCGAGCCATGGTTATACCGAGCTACATCGCTCAGCGTGCTAAGCCTAACTTCAACTTCACTCCTACAACCCCTCTCCATCGCTCGGCATAAGTCATACCGAGCTGTAACCACACATTTTCCTCCAACTCTCACACCACACTCAACCAACACTTCTTAACCTCACCAAATCCTACTAAGCCAACCACCCTTCCTGTCGCCTTGTTTGGCAAACAGACAAGAACCTTCTTCATAAGGACCTCCAGCACCCTCATACTCCTACATCTAATCCTAAAGCATGCTTAAGTCTTATGTTCATCTTCCTCGTCTAGACGGCTTCTACCATCGTAGTTTTAAAAAAAAAGGGTAAAGAAGATCATTACGAATACTAGTCTCGAACGAAACCCTCAATCCAGAGTGTTCGGTGGTCGAGAAATTCATACCTAAGGAATGGCTCGAAGCTTAGGGAATTCTGCATTTGGAATCGAAAATTGTTCGGGTTCATCGATGGGAGAGGACGTGAGACAATGTATTGGATTCGGTAGGAAAAGGGATGTTAAGGTGTTAGCAGGAGTATGGTGGAAGACGAGTTCGAAAGACTTGTAGAGTGGAGGTAAAGGTAAAGGGGGAAAGAGGAGAAGTGTTGGGTTATATAGGAAAGAGGGAAGGCGAATAGACAGTGACCGGCAAAACCGGTCAAGGAGCCTCGGTCGTTTGGCGTCAATATGTCGTTCGGCATCAATGTATCGTTCGGCATCACTATTTCGATGGGCATCAAGGCATCGTTCGGCATCACTATGTCGTTCGGCATCAAGGCCTCGTTCGGCATCGAGACCTCGATCGACATCAAGGCCTCATTCGGTATCAATGCCTCGTTCAGCATTCAGGAGGTCATAATAAAATGCTATCGAGAAGACAGAACAAGGGCTTAAAGAAAAACACGGAGTACTCATGGTTCAAAGCGCATCATGTTCATCCACATGATACACTTTGGGGGGCAAGTGTTACCCGGTTGTTTGACCATGTAACAAGAGGCTCAGCACAAGCCTTGTTCGGCACACCTCCCCTCGCTTGGCATCTTGCCTCGTTCGGTATAGAAGGGTCGCTCGGCATCTTGCCTCATTCAGCATAGAAGTGTCGCTCGGCATGAAGTCTCGATCGTCTTAGAAAGGTCGCTCGGCATCTTGCCTCGTTCGGCATAGAAGGGTCGCTCGGCATGAAGCCTCGATTGGCATAGAAAGGTCGCTCGGCATCTTGCTTCGTTCAGCATAGAAGGGTCGCTCGGCATGAAGCCTCGATCAGCATAGAAAGGTCGCTCGGCATCTTACCTCATTTGGCATAGAAGGATCGCTCGGCATGAATTCGGCATTGAGGGGTCGATCGGCATCCTGCCTCGTTCGACATACGAGCATAGTTCAGCACGCATCCCTCGTTCGGCGAACGAATGTCGTTCGGCCTGTATGTGTGGCTCGACATACGAGTGCCGTTCGGCACGGAGGCCTCGCTCGGCATTCTCTGGTTCGACCAACCTTGCTCAGCAATTGCCGTTCGGCATCTATGGCTTGGTGCGTAGAAGTTACTTACTACAGGCCAAGGTACCTTGTTCCTAGGACCATGAGGGAAGTTCGACCAATCTTCGTCTATAAATAGAAGGGCAGAGGCATAGTGAATGGGGCCTTTTTTTCGAGAACACTAACCAGACTCTGCTGCATTCAAGACTTATTCTATTTTAGTTAGCATTTGTATTCAAGTCATTATAGTATGGATTGTATCTGTATTCAATCATTTGTGAAAGCAGTAAAGATCAAAACTCAAAGTGGACATAGGCATTTATGCTGAACCACTAAAAATCCGATGTTCTTATTTTTGCATTTAATTTAGCATACAATTCTCTGTTTGAATTTACTTTCTTCATTAATCTTTCTACACAATCTTACTCAAGGGTGTTAGTGACCAATCCTGGTGCTAACATCCTACAACGACGTGGGAAGGCTACGAGGGTGTAACATCCCATATCTAGAGGCTAAAAACTAAGCTCTATAGATGCCGCAGTCGTCTATAGTATTAGATTTCGGCAACTAAACACGGCTATGCTAATGATATAAATAATATCAGAAGCTCTTGAATATGAAACAAAAAACGGATTTCAAAAACCACTTTTAATCATTACATTTCAAAACAAAATGTTTCACATCACAACACATAATCCCAAATCGTTCCCATGCATAGATAAAATATAGTTATTACAAAGTACGCCAAGCGTGGTATATGATGGTACCCCCTTGGTTGATCAGAGTCATATGGTCATAATAGTCCTAATACAATCACAACATAAATACATCAAAACATAACGAGAAATGCAAATCCTAAATATCTACCCATTTTCCTCCTGCATGCCTCCGGTAGCCTTATTCATCATCCTACAACCTGAAAAAGACCTTAATCCCTAAGCCTACTCAAATTAATTTTGAGCACCACGAGTTTAAGGGGAGAACATAAACTTTGAGCAGACATAAAGCCTAGTATGAATAATAATATACATCCCGGTTAAACATGTTAAGTTTGACCACGCTACTTAGCGGAACGGGTATCCCCTCACTAACATCCTTTTTAAAACATATCCTTGCAAAGCCTTTTATAAAACCATATATTGTGCTCATGCATCAACAATGGTTAAACACTATAAAGTAATCATTATGTAAACATACATAAATCTCACGTAACATAAGTTTTGTTTGGATAACTTTTAACACTTGGCTGACTCGGGCCTACTAGAAAATATAATTAAAATTAACCTAACATCCGTTAGGTATTCTACTTTTGGAATATATATCCTTAACTATTTGTTAAATACTTTATTTATGGATGGTTCATCCCTAACTTAATCATCCCCTAGGTCTTACGGATCCTAATGGTTTTTCAGGCTCACCAATAACCTATCTGTATGCAACATATATTCCTTTCGGTTTGTAACCATAATTTTAGCCTACCTATGACCATGCCCTGCACATTGAAATTTTGGACAGTAATTAGTTGGGGCTAATAGCTAATGTTTAGGGCACGACCCTGTACTGTCCCATCTGGTATTCTAATATCTATGTCATTTTCACTTAAGGATCTCCTGTTGGGTGAGTTTCGTCCGGCCCTTCCCTACTACCGAACCACATCAAAGCCGAACCAGCTCGCCCCCTACATGCCGAACCAGACCCCTCAACCGAGCCAAAGCCACCGGTCCACCGTACACCCACTACCGGACCAACACCGCCGAATCAACTACAACCGAACCACCTTCTCTCCACGCTACCGAATCAACTGTGACCAAACCACCTCTCCTCCATGTTCTACCGAACCAACAACGCCTTCATGCCGAACCAATCCCTTCCCCATCACCACCGAGTCGACCTGCCACCGGTCCATTCCATCACCGGTCCAAGCTCCAAGCCGAATGAAGCCTCGCCGAACCAGAACGCTCCCAGACCAGATTGCTTCAGCCCAGGCCCATCAGCAGCTATATACATCCAAGACCCCTGCCCCCAACCTCACTCTATAAATAGAGGGACAGGGGTACAACAATGGCAGACAAGTTTGAGAGCTCAAGCAAGGAAGGAACTTTCAAACAACTTTCTTATACTTGTACTTGAAGCTTTGTACTTGTAATCCGAAAGAAAGGAGAGAATAACATATAAAGTGGACGTAGGCACGTTCTGGCCGAACCACTATAAATCTGCGTGTCTTTTACATTCTAGTCCTTGCTTTTTACATATTTGCATAAGTAAACTAAAACCTTGAAAAATAACATATAATCAATTAAATAATACGGATTGGAGGTGTTTGTCCATTTTTTGTGCAAACATTTTTGGTGCTTTCATTGAGAGCTTGGAACTCGAAGCTTCAACTTCCCTCGTTCAACCTTCTTTCCCAATAGCACCCTTCATTGCCTAGGAAACATGACTTCCAGGCCGAGAAAAGACACCAACAAGGGAAAGAACGTTGCAACCAGCAGCGCTCCAGATCCAGCGGATCCAGATCAAGAGAACCATCCCACTACGACAGCAGATCAGGCAAATCCAACAGCCCCTGCCGCGGAACAACCAGCAGCAATCACTAGGGCAGATCTAGACAGAGTTGTGACTGAAGTAACTAACCGCTTCGCATCCAAACAAGAAGCTTTGGTGAACCAACTCATGTCACACTTGAGGGATGCCGAAGAATCCAACCGTAACACTGAATCATGGGGTGAGTCTCAATCTGGAGGATCTCAGAGACAGCAAAGGTCTTCCCTCTTCGAAGAAGCTATCAACAGGAACAACAGTGATAGGGGCCGCGCCCTGACTCAGCCCGAACTCCGACTCGAGGAAGCGCTTGGAACCGAACCCAATGGAGGAGCCACTAGGCGAGGGTCGGATGTAGCTGAGCCAGTCATGCCACCTAATCATAGAAACCCCGCTGAACGGAGCCGAGCTAGAACCCAGCCCGAAGTTGACCCCATGGAAATGCTCGAAACAGAACCCCGTAGGGGAAGATCAAGGCAGGGGGCAACTGTAGCTGGTCCTAGCATGCGTCCGAGTAGCCAAAGACAGCCACTGGATAATGTCAGAAGTGATAGGCTATACCATCACTACAGGTCATCCGGACGAGATCGATCCTGCAGGGAAGAACCAAGCTCATTCTTGTCCGCTCCAAATTCAGATGAAAGAATGGCACGATTATTCAGGGAATGCGTCCGACGGGAGCAAAGGGAGCGAGGGATAGGCGCTAGGGTAACCAGCCCTTTCACCCGCGACATCGAAACCGCCATCACCCCTCGAGAGTGGAAAATGCCGACGATGGAACCGTACAAGGGAACTTCCGACCCCGTTGTACACTTGCAGAGATACACACAGCATATGCTCATGAGCGGGGCAACAGAAGGAGTATTATGCAAATTCTTTCCACTATTTTTAGCAGATCTAGCTACCTCCTGGTTCTGCCATCTACCCCAAGGATCCATCAGTTCATGGGAAATGTTGAAGGAAAAGTTCATTAGCCAGTTCCGTATTCATGTGGAACAACCCAAGGATGCTTATTCTCTATCCAATGTCAAACAGAAATCCGGAGAGACACTGCAACAATATCTAACCCGGTTCAACGCCGCAGCGGCCGCAGTCCAAGATGCCGATGAGAAACTCACCCTAATGGCCCTCTGTACTGGTGTGCACCCAGATACCAAGTTTGCTAGAAGACTAACTAAAGAAAAACCAACTACCTTGCCCGATTTCTTTCATGAAGCTGGGAAGTACATGAGACTCGAAGAGGCTGCCACTGAAAGGCAGACAGGACCACAGGCTAGAACGGCCCATGGAAACGCCCCTGCCGCAGCGAAAGACATTCGGAGAAACGACTCCAGAGACAATGCAGGGGGCAAGAAGGGAGAAAAGCGCTTGTACCGACCAGGACCGAGATTTGACGCTTACACTCCCTTGAACGAAACAGTCGAGAACATCTTCCTGGCCACCCAGGACGAACTCACATACAAGCGCCCCCCGTACAAGAAAGAGTCAGATCGCGCAATCCAGTCCGGAAAATTCTGCCGTTTCCACGAGTCTCATGGGCACGATACCAATGAATACCGCCATCTCCGAGACCTAATTGAAGAACACATTAGGAGAAAGAAATTAGAACGCTATGTGAAGGGACAGGACAGGACCCCAGCTCCTACCAAGGAAAACCCAGGGCAGCTCCACCCAGAGACAGGCGGAGGAAATCGCAACACCAGCGGTTCCAGCCAAGAGAAGATAGTGGTCCATACAATATCAGGAGGGCCACACATCGCTGACAAGAGCTGGGCAGAAATGGAAAGATATGGAAACTCACTCAGAAGCGAGGGAGACTGCGTCAATTCTGTTATGGAAGAACGCCACCCTAAGCGGAAGGAAAGTAATGATATCACATTCAGCGGGCGCGACCTAGAAAGAAGGCAATACCCTCATATGGATCCTATGGTCATCTCTGCCTGGTTCGGTCCAGCCAAAGTTTTCCGAATCTTAATAGACACTGGAAGTTCAGTAAATATCCTATTCAAGCATGCTTTCGACAAAATGAAGCTGTCAATGAAGGATGTATCCCCCTGTAACAAACCACTACACGGTTTCACTGGAGAAGCAAAGATGCCCCTCGGACCATTGGATCTCTTTGTTGAATTGGGAAGTCATCCCCGTTCCGCCGTTCAGAAACAAACATTCGTGCTAATAGACAACCACTCGGCCTACAATGCCTTTTTAGGAAGACCAGCCTTGTCCGACTTCCAAATTGTCCTTGCCCCATGGTGCCTGAAGATGAAGTTCCCAAGGGATAATGGAGTGGGAGAAGTAAAAGGAGATCAAGATGCCGCTCGGGACTGCTATGTAACCGAGCTTCGCAATAACCGCAAGAAAGATAAAGGGAAGAATGCAGAGACTACTCTCTGCTTGAAATGCTTGGAAGCATAGCAACTAAAGAAAGCCCCTCCTCTTCGATATACAAGTGATCCCTTCAACGAACTAGATCCCAAGGACGGAGAGGAGGAGGCCACCGCCGAGCCTGCAGAGGCTATGGAATTCGTATCTGTAGACAAACACGACCCAAGTAAACTGCTGAGAGTCGGATCTCAGCTAAAAAGAGAATAAAAGAATCAACTCATTGATTTTCTTCGCCACAACATGGATGTATTTGCATGGACGCACGCTGATATGACCGGAATCTCCCCGGACATAGCATGCCACGCACTAAACATCGATCCTACCAAGGTACCGGTAAAGCAAAAAAAGAGAAGTATGGGGGCAGAACGATCAGCAGCCCTCGAGGAAGAAGTAAAGAACTTACTTGCCAATGACTTCATACGTGAAGCCATCTACCCGGAGTGGATCGCCAACCCGGTACTGGTAAAGAAAGCTAATGGGAAGTGGCAAACATGCATCAATTTCTCCAACTAAAATGACGCCTGCCCGAAAGACTGCTTCCCACTCCCCCGAATCGACCAACTCGTGGACAGCACTACTGGACACGAACTCTTATCCTTTATGGACGCATACTCAGGATATAACCAGATCCCTATGCACGCCCCCGATCAAGACCACACTAGCTTCATCACTGACCGAGGATTGTACTGCTACAAGGTAATGCCATTTGGACTTAAAAACGCCGGAGCTACTTATCAGTGCCTCGTCAACAAGATGTTTGCAGAACTAATAGGACGAACTATGGAAGTTTATGTGGATGACATGCTGCTAAAATAAAGAAAAGCCAACGATCATGTAAGCCACCTGGACGAGATGTTCCAAGTACTCCGCCAACATGGAATGAAGCTGAACCCTCTAAAGTGCACCTTCGGAGTGTCATTAGGAAAGTTCTTGGGATTCATCGTCCATGCCAGAGGAATCGAAGTGAACCCCGAACAAGTCCGAGCCTTGCAAGATATCAAAATACCATCCACTCGGAAAGAAATGCAAAGCCTAAACGGGAAGGTGGCCGCCCTAAGCCGATTCATCTCTAAAGCAACAGACAAATGCATCCCTTTCTTTGAAGCGCTGTAGAGAGACAAAGGAAAATTCGAGTGGACCGACGAATGTTCGGCAGCTTTCCTTAACCTAATCAAGCACCTCCAACGGCCACCAGTACTCTCAACACCAAATGAAGGCGAAGAACTATACCTATATCTTGCTGTGTCATCCCATGCCCTATGCGCCGCTTTGGTAAGAGAAGAAAACCGCACACAACGGCCAGTGTACTTCATAAGCAAGAGGTTCACGGGAGCAGAAACCCGGTATCCCAAACTCGAGAAACTGGCCTACTGTTTACTAATCACATCAAGGAAGCTGCGACACTATTTCCAAACTCATCCCCTCAGAGTCCTAACCGACCAGCCATTGATGCAAGTGCTCCATCGTCCCGACACCTTTGGGCGACTGCTCAAGTGGTGCATCGAGCTAAGCCAATATGATATCACTTACCATCATCGCACCGCTATCAAGGGACAAGCCATAGCTGATTTCATTGCCGAATTCACTATTGGCGAAGGTAAGGAGCAATCTGAAATAGCAGAAGATATCAAATGGAATCTCTTCGTAGATGGAGCGTCGAACGAACAAGGCTCGGGGGCAGGTGTTATGATAATCACCCCCAAGGGAAAGAAGCTGCGCTACGCCCTAAGATTGGAATTCGCTACCACCAACAATGACGCAGAATACGAAGCAGTGATAGCCGGATTAGAACTTGCATTGGAAATCGGAGTCGGTTCTTTATGTCTCCATAGTGATTCTCAACTTATTGTAAATCAAATACTAGGAGAGTTCCAGACTCGAGGAGAACGACTCACAGCATACCTAAAGAGGACCAAGCTGCTACTTAACCAACTGGATCACTATTTGATCAGACACATTCCTCGAGAGGAAAATCGAGTGGCCGACGAGCTGGCAAAACAAGCTAGCATGGGAAATGATACCGCTTCTGGAGGGATAACTGTCTCAAGGCTGCTAACCCCGAGTTTCGAGCAAGTACACCTGATAGATGCAACCGAAAAAGAAACATGGATGACCCCTATCCGAGAATACTTACAAAACGGCACCCTACCAGACGGGCGAAATGAAGTTAAGAAAATTCTAAGGAAAGCTTCCCGCTACACGATGCAAGAAGGCATCCTCTATCGGCGCGGCTTCTCTAACCCCTTATTGAGGTGCGTTGCTGGAAGAGAAGCCAGGGGAATTCTATCCAACATCCATCAGGGAAGTTGTGGAGACCACACCGGAGGGAAGACTCTGGCAAAAAAGATACTCCGATATGGATATTTCTGGCCCACCTTGAACAAAGACGCCGTAGACTTCGTCAAAAAATGTGACAGATGTCAGAAATTTGCCAAAATCCCTCGACTACCAACCAATGAAATTACTCAGATGACCAGCCCTTGGCCCTTCGCAATATGGGGGATTGACTTAATTGGCGAACTGCCAACGGGCCGAGGCGGAGCCAAATATGCTATAGTGGCAGTCGACTACTTCACCAAATGGGTGGAGGCGGAACCTCTAAATAAAATATCTTCGACAAAAGTTATCAACTTCTTAATCAAAAATATTCTGTGCAGGTACGGAACACCACTCAAAATCATATCAGACAGTGGACTTCAGTTTGACAGCGAGGAATTCACCGACTGGTGCCAAGAGCACGGGAATCACAAAAGCTTCTCATCCGTGGCTTATCCCCAGGCAAACGGCCAAATAGAAGCTGCCAACAAAATTCTCAAAACCTTAATCAAGAAGAAACTTGAAAAGTCGAAACGCGCTTGGGTGGACGAACTTCCTGCGGCACTTTTGGCCTATCGCACATCTTACAGAACTTCAACAGGGCATACTCCCTTCTCTTTGGCATACGGATCGGAGGCTATGCTCCCAGTTGAAACGATAGTGCCCTCTCACCGTAGGATCCACTACAACCCGGAAGAAAATGAAGAACTCCTCCACATGTCTTTGGATCTAATTGAGGAGAGAAGAAATGATGCAGCACTCAAAGCAGCAGCGCACAGACAAAAGGTGGCAGCACTATACAACTCCAAAGTCAAACATCGCAGCTTACAAGAAGGAGACCTTGTCCTCAAGAGAATCTTTCCGCGCCCCGGGGCACTGGACCCCATCTGGGACGGACCATATGTAATTCATAAAGATCTCCACAACGGAGCTTATATTTTGTCAACAGTGGACGGAGAGGTGTTCCAGAGGGCATGGAACATCCGACACCTCCGTCGATACTTTTCTTAACTTGTACTGCCCATATGAAGTGAATTAACAAAGAGAATCAGTGGACGTAGGCATTTTCGTGTCGAACCACTTTAAAAAACTTGGCTCTTGTTAGCTTGTTCCTTTATATCTTGGCTACTTGTTAAGCTTTATCCTTTGCTGTTGAAAAAAAAATCCTTTGCAGATGATATTTCAATCCAGAACTTCACAATACAACTCCACCTGGACAAAATCTAACAGGTACGCTACGCTCCTATGCCCTCGCCAATGAGACACTTTGCTCCGGTATCCCTCTACCGCAAGTTAACTCATTGTTTGCCTCGGCCCTTAAAGCCGACTGTAATGAGCCGAGTATAAGTCATCATAAAAAAGGCCGACTATAGCCGATGGCAGCTCATTACAGCGATTCGGCTCGCCGGCGAATGTGAGCCGATCATAAGCCCCAACATAAGGTGTGGCCAGCCAGGGGCAGTTCACAGTTGACGATCGACCCTCACGCTAGCCGGCCTCAGTGAATCGAATAATACCCACGATTATGGGCCATAATGGCCCGGGTAGTTACTATGCGCGATCAGCTCCGATGTGTCTTAAGTGCGGCTGTGGTAAAAAAGAAAACTCCCCGCAGTAGGCGTAAGATGGATGACAAATGTCTCCAAGACCCACAGCTAGGGAAAGTGACTACAAAACCCGTTTGCCACGAACTTAAGCACATCGACGGCCTTCCGTGACTGGAAGTTTTACTTTTCCTATATTTCAATTTCATTTAAAACTTTTCTCCTATTCTCCGTAACGGTGCTTGAAAGTACAGGACATGAAATAGGGAACGTTCGCTAATGGGAACAGAAACTTACAATCGGATGACGAGACACTCAACAGAATTCCGTGCTTAGTCTTACAGGATGCACGAAATTGCCGTCTATGGCCAAAACAGGAAGGGAGGTACCTTCTACTTTTATACATTAATGCATAGCTGCAGTTCGTATTTACACATCACATTTACATTGCAAAATGAGAAAATTATGCTTTAAGCAAAAAACTTGGCATCAGGCATAGTCAAGTCACTAGTAATATGCATAGTTGCATCACTTACACAGCACAGCAAAATAGCAATAACATTCCAACATAAAGGAATCACATTATATTATGAAATTACAAAACGTCATTCACCACAAACAATATTATTACAGTTACATCAATGTTTTGGACTAACATGAACAACAATAAAAAGAAATCAAAAGGTGACCAGCTGCGTTCACGCTTCGCCCTCATCCTACCAACTCTCCAACCTACTTAGCCGCAGGGTCGGAGCTCCCAGCATGGTGACCAGAAGTCCCACCTGTCCATTCAGAAGGGGAATTCATTAAGCGAACAGTAAGTGATCAAGTTATGAAAATCCAAAAAGAAAAGAGAAAGAGAAAAGAGACTCACCAGCATCCGCCGCTTGATCCTCATCAGCCAATTGCACACCCACTTCCTCTGCAGCAAGCAGCCGCATCCCTTCCTTCACTGCTACCTTCTCCTCCTTTGAGAACTGGGCGGTTACCACGCCCATCCTGAATGCCGCTCCACCTTCCTTATCCGCATCGGCCTTGGCCTCCTCCAAAGGCCGGAGATATATCCTAGCCATGATCTGGGGATAGTCATCCATCCAGGATAGATTACCCTGCTTCCAGGTACGGAAGTACATATCCTGCAACATCTCATCCATCATCCCCTCATTCTCCTCAAACTCCCTCACCCGGGCCTCGTAGGACAACAACTTAGCGACGGCAGCATCCCTCTCCGATCGGTATCTCAAGCGGTCAGCCTGGAGAGACCTCCTCATTTCCTCCATCTCTTCCTTTAGCTTGGCCTGAGCAAGCTCTGCGGCCTCAAGCCTCCCAGACAACTCTTCAATCCGCTCAAGATCCGCATTCCGAACCTCATCCACTGTCGCAATGGCCATATCAATCCGCCCCTTGCAAGCAGCCTCCATTTTTCGCAATTCTGCCCTGCTGGCCTTTTCCAGATTCTCCTTCAACTGCCTGGAGGCTGCCTCGTGCTGAGAAATCTGTATAGCCTGGTCGTCAAGTTGTTTGGCCTGATCAGCCACCATTAACCACAATCTTATATTGGCACTTCCTATCTCCTCCCCAGCCTTGGCCAATAGGGCGTGATGCTCCATCAACTTCTTGACCCCCTCCGCGACCCGGTCAATGTTGGCCTTGGCTTCGTCCCCCATAGCAGCTATCAGGGTAGTGAGCAGATCCAGATCTAGGGACTTAGCCTCATGCAGAACCCGAACCATGGGATTGCGAGGGAGAAGATGCTCGCCCGTGGCCTCGTCAAATAAAATATCCTGAAGGCTTGGGTCCAAATCCCGGTGGCCGGCAAAGGGATTGCGAGGCATGTTGGTACGTTTTATGCGGATCACAGTAGGGTTCTCGGAAGGAGGCGGAGGGGGGACAAACTCCGTTGTCTTCTCCGTAGTATCTCGGGGAGGCTGAATAGGAGACTGAGGACCAGGTGGTGAATCAAATAAGGAACGCCTCCTCTTCCTCTGCTGGATATCTTCCTCAACGACTCCAAGAAGAGGGCGATATTTAACTACATCCCCGGAACGGCCAGTTGGCGGCTTAGTAGCAGCTCTCATCAATTTGAATTGTTCGAGGAGGTGTCGAACGTCTGAAGTTTTGGCCACCCCGCCTGCCCCTGTAATAAAGAGCAAGTGTTACGAACATACAATGGCCCATAATTCGAGAAATATGTTAAGTTAAAAAAGAATGAGAAAACACATCTATTATACAAACCCTGCGGAGGAGTAGGATCCTGCAATAAATCCTGGATTTCATCCCAGCACGGGAGCGAGCCATAAAATATTCCTAATTCCCTCATAAATGGAGTCTGCAGAAGTCAAAAGTTCACCTTGAATCGCTGGAGCCGCCTCAGCGGAAGAACTCTTAGGGAATCGATCGGCACTAACCCCAGCCTTGTCACCCCCCTTTGCCTTCTTCACCGAGGCTGATCCTTCCTCCAACCCTTCAAAAGCTTGGCGGAAGGCATCATCCGTCCACTCCTGGATCTCCCCTGCCTGCTCAGAAGACAAAGGGCCGGCACCACTACCACCCTGTCTTTCACCTTCTCCATCTCCTCCGCTCTCCTCTTCGTCTCTTTCCTCCTCTCCACCTTCCTCCTCCGGAATGTCTGGACATGTACTAGGAGAGGGTCCATCAGACTTCTTAAGCTTCTTTCCCCCAACGGCTGGAGGCACCGAGAAAGGTCTCTTCTTGCTACTCTTCGTAGTGGCCCCATCCTTGGCTTTAGCAGCCCTCTCCTCGGCTGTATCTCTTTGTTTAACCACAGATTGACGTGGCAAAATCAAGTTATACTCCAGGAGAGTGGCATTCCTGATCAAGTAAGAAGCCGACCGATCCCGTGCCGGAATGGCTCTTATTTCCGCAGCCGTCTGAACCAAGGAATCATTCTCCACGACCGCAAAACCACATGTCGCTAGCAAGAAATGAAAGCATATAAGAAGAAGCATTGTGATCGGGACAAGGAAAATATAAATGGAGTTCAACTTACAGCCGGAAGTGAAAAGGCGGAAAGAAACGGAGTCATCCCTAATAAAAAACCATTCCTTCTTGAACATACTGAGCTTCGAGTACAGATCCAGAACAGGCTTGAAGGGCACGGCCACTTCCAAACTGATATATGGAGACCCCTTCTTGTAGCCTCTCAAGTTGTACAGATACCGGATCTCCCGGTTGGAAGGGGGACGCCCATATCTCCTCTGAAAGATGATGAAAAGACTCACCAGAATGGCGTAGGAGTTAGGCTGAAGCTGGAATGGAGCCACCTTCAGATATGTGACAAAGCTAACTATCCGGGCATTGAGAGGCGGGATAGCACCACACATGCAATGATATCTGCTGTAAGCGAAGTAGCCTTCGGGGGGGTCATACAGCATCACTCCGTTCCCCGGCAACCGCATAAGCGCTCTATCTATCCCGAAGGAACGAGCTATAACATCAAGTTGCTCCTCCTTTAAGGAGCTAGGAAAGAAATCGGGAGGGGAGACCAGAAGTTCCTGGGGACCATACCCATCCACTAGCGACCTTGGGGCAGGTCCATGTCGCGCCGGTCCTGGTTGGGCTGGGGGCACGGAAGAAGACTCCCCCCTATCCTTGGACTTCTTACTATCCGATCGAGTTTCCGCTTTGCGAGACATTTATATGCGGCACAAGAAAAACATGGTGTTAGAACAAGGAGTATGGAAATATAAACAAATAGGTCCGAGTTTCATTCGGTATTAAAGGTCCCAATTTCATTCGGTATTAGAGGTCCAAATTTCATTCGGTATTGAAGGTGCCAATTTCATTCGGTATTAAAGGTCCAAATTTCATTCGGTATTGAAGGTCCCAATTTCATTCGGTATTGAAGGTCCAAGTTTCATTCGGTAATTGAAAATAAAGGTCGTTCGGCCTAGTAGCTCGTCACCTGATTCGGCAGAGACTTTGATTCGGCAGAGATAACTCTTTGATTCAGCAAAGGCAAGGAGATGGTTCGGCTGATAAGAAATAATGAAGGCGTATAGCCCCTATTTATAGGCAAATGTAGGACACCAGACCAATTGGTTCGGCACCCAGGGACCGAATGAAGACCACCTACCTAAAACAAAGCATGGCCTATACTAGCATATGCCCTGCTTTGGGGGGTAAGTGTTGGGTGAGTTTCCTCCGGCCCTTACCTACTACCGAACCACATCAAAGCCGAACCAGCTCGCCCCCTACATGCCGAACCAGACCCCTCAACCGAACCAAAGCCACCGGTCCATCGTACACCCACTACCGGACCAACACCGCCGAATCAACTACAACCGAACCACCTTCTCTCCACGCTACCGAATCAACTGTGACCGAACCACCTCTCCTCCATGTTCTACCGAACCAACAACGCCTTCATGCCGAACCAATCCCTTCCCCATCACCACCGAGTCGACCTGCCACCGGTCCATTCCATCACCGGTCCAAGCTCCATGCCGAATGAAGCCTCGCCGAACCAGAACGCTTCCAGACCAGATTGCTTCAGCCCAGGCCCATCCGCAGCTATATACATCCAAGACCCCTGCCCCCAACCTCACTCTATAAATAGAGGGGCAGGGGTACAACAATGGCAGACAAGTTTGAGAGCTCAAGCAAGGAAGGAACTTTCAAACAACTTTCTTATACTTGTACTTAAAGCTTTGTACTTGTAATCCGAAAGAAAGGAGAGAATAACATATAAAGTGGACGTAGGCACGTTCTGGCCGAACCACTATAAATCTGCGTGTCTTTTACATTCTAATCCTTGCTTTTTACATATTTGCATAAGTAACCTAAAACCTTGAAAAATAACATATAGTCAATTAAATAATACGGATTGGAGGTGTTTGGCCATTTTTTGTGCAAACATCTCCTTCCATAATTTTCCTTGAAAACATTACCAAAACAATTTAAATCTTTAAATCAAATTTAAACAAGGAATATTATATAATCTATATATTTTACTCGACATCTTTTCACCATGTTATATATCCTTTTGAATCAATCTTTAGTTGATGAAAGTACTTAGTCATTTGAAAGACCTCCTTCTAAACTTTTGAAATCATCTATTTCAAATTCAACTATCAATCCTTTCGATATCAAACCTCTCGAAATTAATAAAAATTTGGACATCCTTCTTTAAAATCTCTTTAAAACATTGCCTTGGAAAACCTTCCATCTTAGACCTTTCAAAACCATTCACTCAAACCTTTTAGAGTTATTCAACCAGAACCTTTCAAAGTCATTCATTTAAACCTTTTACAGTCAATCATTTAAATCTTTCGAACTCATTGAACTTAAACTTCTCGTTGTTGATCATCAAACCTTTCGAATTCATTCAGCTAAAAACTTTCGAAACCATTGAACCAAACCTTACAAAATCAGTCTTCAAGCCTTTCGAAATCGTTCAAATAAAACCTTCGGAAATTATTTACTTAAACCATTCAAAGGCTTACTGGTTTCATTTCAAAACAAGTGGAAAACCTTCTTTTAAACCCCTCGAAGTCATTGGAAACAACCTTTCGGCTAAGTTAAAATCTCTGCTTCAAATGATTTAAACATATCCTTTAAAACAACTCTTTCGAAAGCTCTGGGTCACACTTAAATTTATAAAACAAGGGTAAGTAACCTAAGTCGAAAGCTTCCTTTCGAAAGCATTTGAAGAAGCGATTGGTTTTTAAAACAAGTATACCTTTTGTCTTTGTCGAAAGGTACAAAACAAAGTGGCAGCAACCTTTCGACTGTGTCAAAAGGTTTAAAAACCTTTGTTTAAACATTTGACCTGGTCAAAAGAAACCAAGTTGAAAGCTTTAATTTGAAAGTAAAGCAGATGAAAGCTTTTGGTTTATAAAACAAACATAGCCCAACCTCTTTGGCCATTAACTTTTCGACTAAGAACCTTTCGACCTTGTCCAATTCATTACGCACCAAATTACTTGATACCATATGCATTGGTTTGACCTTGCCGAAAGTTTTGAACCTCTCGACCTAGTCGTAGGGTCTAGGCTAGAAGGTTTACTGCTATAATAGGCTACAATATGCTAAAAGTATGATTTCTTTGTTTTCAACTCAAAAAACATAACTTTTCCACTAACATGCCTTTATTTGTCAAATCCTCATTGACTGACAAATTCTTTTCAGAAATGTGCTGCCACTATAATCAGATTTAGATAATTGTTTTGTTCTACAAAATGCTCCTTCTCCTTAATTAAATATATAAAACATTTAAGCCTCATACCTTAAATAATTTTATATATTCGTCAAAACACTTAGGAGAAATATGGAAAAGTCCTAGAAAATCTATATTAATATGTTGCCTAATCATATAATAATTTTATCCCTAAAATATAACTTTTTTAGCCGAAAATAATTTATAATCTAGTAAATAATTTCCTTCTCTAGAAAATTATAATAAAATCCATATTAATTTAGAAAATTATGAGAATCGATATACATCTGTAAAATATCATTTCTGACCTATATTTAAATTTTCAAGGCATTTGGATGTCATTAAATATGGTTTTAATGTCAAACATATCATAAAATTTTAACATAAACATATATAGTTCACCACCAAGCATATATAATTTTAATCATCAAAGCATGGAATATACTTCCAAAAACATTTTGGATCAAGTCTTAAAAACGAAAACCAAAAGAAAATGTGATGTAATGATTATTCACTTTAGCTTTAAGATATAAGATGTGAGATTAAATGTTGATTATGCTGATCATCTTCCAAATCTTAATTCCTAGCTTTATCTTCCCCTTGAGAATGATAATGGTGGCCGGCCTTTGTGTTTTTGGTTTGAGAAAAATGAAATGAACGTGAGTTTTTATCTCCAAAGGGTTCAGGGTATAAATTCCATCTATTTCCCAAATTGCCCTTGTTATTTCCTAAGACATTTTTTTAGGTTATTTCATCTTAGTTTACACATTAACATGGCACGACTACCGTTAGCTAATCGATTATTAACCTATTAATCTCCATATTATTTATTTACCCAATTAATTATTCTAAATAATGTTGCAAAAGTATAGGTTGTTATAGACTCCCCACCTTAAATAATTTCATCTTCAAAATAACTATAAGGTACACTACGAAATAATCAAAGGTAATACTTACCATCAAAAAAGTCAGGATAAGTATCCCTAATCTTGTTCTCTATCTTCCAAGTACAATATCTAGCATCGTCACTGCACTGAACCTTTACTAACTTGACAGTCTTATTCCTCAACTTATTCTCATCTCTAGCCACAATCTTAATCGGCTTCCTAACTATGGTCTAATCCGGTTCTACTACTGAATCTTCTAACACTGTAGGTTGGATGGTAGTATCCGGGTCACTAACACATTTCCAAGATGAGAAACGTGGAAAACATCATGGACACCAGTCAACTACTCGGTATCTCTATTCTATAGCGAGTTTCCCAATCCTCTCAAAAATGCAGAATGGTCCAACGAATCTAGGTGCTAATTTTCCTAATTTCCCAAATCTAATCACAAACTTCACCGGTGAAACGTTAATGAATACATTATCTCCGATAGATAATTCCAAATCTTTCCTTCTTCTATCAGCATAATTTTTCTGCCAAGATTGAGCTTCCTTCATCCTAACTCGGATCAACTCAATCTTCTCCGCAGCTTCCTTCAACAAATTCAGACCAAGAATCAATCTATCCTCGGTCTCTAATCAACATACAGGAGACTTGCATGGTCTTCCATATAAAGCATCAAACGGTGTCATCCCAATTCTAGTCTAATGACTATTGCTATATGAGAACTCGACTGTTTGTGCCAAAATTGGTCACAAACCCTTGAAATAGTGAAAGCACCTGTGTATCTATACAAATCCACAATATTCAAACATAGATCTTAGATCTAGATAAAGAAGAGAATAAAAATAAAGAAAATCAAAATTTAAATGAGTAAGAAAGCAAAGAACACAAGGTCTATAGTGGTTCGCTATCTTCAGCCTACGTCCACACTGAATCAATCCTTTTATTCCTTTTGTATTGAGATTACAATTACAAGCTTCCAAAAGCACTAAACAAAATGTCAGAGTTTTGCCTAGAAAAGAAGAAGAAGATCCTCCATTTAGTTGCCATAGGATTGTTATTTATAGGTGTAGATCCGAAAATATCCGCCTCAAAACCTGGAATACCTTTTCTCACACGCAGGTGGGTCTGCCAAATTGATCTAGGATGATTTGGGATCGATTCAAGTATAATTCATATCGATCCAAATTGGCTCCAATCAAGTTGAGATCGATTATGGACGTTCTCGAGTGGATAAGGAAGCTTGTATGGAATTCCATAGCATTTGGACTTGTAGAATAACAATTATGATCGGTCCAAGTTTCAATCTTCGAGTGTTGGATGATGATTTTGTATCCATGACTGTATCCCCCACTATCTTATCGATCCCTATCTTGATCCATCAATCCATAGTCTTTCGTGCCCATGCTTTTCGTATCGATCCCTACTTCTCTTTGAATCAATCCACGCCATGTTCGTATCCAAACCATCCGTATCGATCTAATGCCACCTAAGGAAACATATGCCTTTGTATCCATTAAGTCCATGTCCTTCCTTCGTATTAATCTGAGCTTTACTCCTTCGTATCAATCGGCTGCCCCCCTATTCGTGTCAATCCCTAATTTAGCATTTCGTATCAATCAAGAAAGTGACCGATATGCACTATAACCCATCCAAAGTAAAGTGCCAAAAGCATTTCTATTATTCATGTCCATATTGATCGATACGATACCATCGATCCAATGTGAGTTTTTGAGTCCATTCCTGATCGATACGAACTACATCGATATGAAAAATATCGATACGAGACCACTCCTTTCTAATGTTGATCCATCCATAACTCAAGCACACGAACTATGATTGACCCGAAATTTGGAACGTATCCTTTCCAAGCCTTGTTTATTATTCACTATCGATCTTTCCGTGATTGGAGCTAAGTCAAATTTTGACGGTATCGATCATAGCCGTGTTCTCCGATCGATCTCTAATCTTGGTATGCATCCTTTTTTTAGCCAATCCATTGATATTCCGGCCTTTTCCAAAAGGCAGGGTAACATTTACCCCCCAAAACATGCCTTGCGATAGGAAAGAATGTTTTGAATAGCTTCAAGTCCAACATCCAAAGTCCATATCCCATCCATAGTTATACCATTTGATCCATAATCCAATCCATTACCAAGTCATCCTATCCAGGCACCATTGCCATATCCTTATCCAATTCCGTGACTGCTCCGAGTCGATAACCGATCCCAAATCCAGTAACCAAATCCTTAGCCAATTCCATAGCCATCCAAACCTGTAAACCGAATTTTAATCCATCCATATGCAATAACCTTTACTTAAATCCATGACGTCTCCGGGTCGATTTCCAAATCCAAGATCGCTCCGAGCACTTTGCCAAATCCAGGTTTGCTCAGGGTCCTATTCCAAATCCATAGACCTCACCTGGTCGTTTTGTCCTACGCCAACCTCGGACTTTTATATTCTCCGGCCTAGACACTCCGGTCGAGGACTTTTATAATATCCAACCTCAACTCTCCGGTCGAGGAATTTTATATTCTCCGACCTCGACTATCTGGTCGAGGACTTTTATATTCTCCCGCCACGACTCTCCGGTCGAGGACATTTATATTGCGTCGAGTACATTCCATCGCTCTTTGGTGGAAGGACTCATAACTTGCAATTACTACACCGTCTCTAAGTTCGAAAACATAATCGTGTGACCTGTATTATTTATTACATTAGTCCAAATCCAATTATCACAAAGTCCAATTGACAAAATAAAAGTCTATACAACCAGGAAAAACTAAATAAAACCCGTACAACCAAGGAAGAAACCAATGTTTGCAGAAAAACAGAAAGAAAACAAGATTTCATAGAGCTGAGCATCATGGTTTATCATCATTTCATAGCGTGCCTATGGACCGTCCTCTATCTCATACAAGTGTAAGTGACTTAGCCGTATTACTTTAAGGTCTATTACTTATTCCATGCCACAAATCCAATCAGTTGATAATAAACTGATGACGATGAGTAGATCCAGCGCCATCTTTGTTTGCGGTGGTCATTGGCTGCTCCTGTTCCACTACCATAACTCATTTCCTTATGTATTTTTGTAGATGACCATTCCTTACAAGCTCCTCAATGATATCCTTCTAATGCCTACAGTCGTTCGTGCTATGACCATCCATCTCATGGAATAGGCGATGCTTTCCCATTGCCCGTTTGTATACAAAGGGTTCCCTTTTTCCCGGCCTTCGATATTGGAGGCGCCCTCGAGTATACATGTAAATCCTTTCTAGATTTTCAGTTAAATCCATGTAAGAAGAAAATTTAGATTCCCCCCATTGCCTTTTTCAAGTGTTGCCGTTGTCATTCATTTTCCTTTTGCCTCTATCGTCCTTTTTCGAATCCTCCCTGGGTGGAACTCCACCTTTTAATGCATAAGCTTTAGCCTCTCTCCTTTCTCTCTTAGCCTTCGCATCTTCCAATCTTAAAAACCTTTTTTCTTCATGATAAAACCCCCTGAGATACATTAGTGGATCTTATTCCAATGATATCTAAAGTCTGAATCATTCGCAATTCCTAAGATTGCTGCAATCAGAACCATTGACGATTCGGGTCGATCCACCGAAGCTACTGCCGCATTGAATGTGGTTAAGAAATCCCTAAGAGATTCTCCCTTCCATGGTTTCATCGATGTTTAAGTCATTACATTCTTGGGTCTGACTACGTGGACAAGAAATTGCCTCATAAAACTCTCAATCAACTCCGTCCAAGTGCCAACGGAGCCTCTCCCCAGTTGTCCAAATCATAGTGCTGCTATATCCATCAAATACAATAGGAAACACCGGGCCATGACTTCCTTCGATGCCCCCTGTACCTCCATGTGGCTCATGTACCTCGTCAAGTGAAAAGTGGGATCCGTTCTCCCACCATACATCTTCAGCATTGGTAGTCTGAAATCTGGTGGATTCCTAACTTGCCTGATTGTATGAGCGAAGGGTCTCCTGTTCACATCCTCCAAATATCTATTCACTAATCATCCCCTCACAGCCCATCTGATCATGTCTGCTAACCTGTCATTGTCATCAAGTGGTAGCCTTTTCTTGTTATCTCCAACCTACCTCCCGAGTCTGTGAGGGAATCGTGAAGCAAGTCCTTCTAGATGAGCGTTCATATCCTAATCAACTCCAAACAACACGGTGTAGTCAAGTACCCTTCCTAGAATTGAGCCAACATGATTCGAGGGCATGCCCCCAAGTAAAGGAGCTACTTCCGATAGTCCTACTCTATTATATATCCTATTTGCTGCGTTTTCTCGGTCCTGATTCTAAACTGCCTCTGCTTCTGCTGCTCTTAGATTCGTGATATTCATTTTCGGCATTCCCTGCAACTCCATTCCCTTGGCTTTGCACTCCGGCTTGTCCAACCTGTTGGAGTAGGTCATATATCAGGTCCTATCGCATTTTCAGCATCGTTTCCATTTCATCGCTAGCGATGAAGATTGAGGCTCGATTAGATCCTGGGGAAGCCTCCTGACTTCACTCATGCTCACTCCTTTCCGTTCTCTGTCTCCTTGTTGATTGCTTGGCTATGGTTCCTTCTAGATCTGACCCATCAGCTTTCCAAATCTGAATTCCAAGTCTGATACAGCAGGTGCAATTCCTTCTCAGTGAAAGCACTAAAGTGTTTGTGCCAAAATTGATCATAAACACTAGAAGTAGTGGAAGCACCACTATATATACACAGATCCACAATATTCGAACACATATTTCAGATCTAGATAAAGTAGAGAATAAAAATGAAGAAATAAAAAAATTAAAATGAGTAAGTAATCAAAGAACACAAGGTTTATGTGGTTCGACTATCTTCGGCCAACGTCCCCTTTACCTCAATCCTTTTATATTGAGATTACAATTACAGGCCTCTGAAAGTAGTAAACAAAATGACAGAGTTTCGCCTTGAAAATAAGAAGAAGATCCCTATTTTAGCTGCCATAGGACTATTATTTATTGGTATAGATCCGAAAATATCCGCCACAAAAACTGGAATACCTTTTCTCACGTGTAGGTTGGCCCGCCAGATCAATCCAGGGTGATTTGGAATCGATCCAAGTATAATTTGTATTGATCCAAACTGACTCCAATCGAGTTGATATCGATCATGGACATTCTTGAGCGAATAAAAGATCTCTTATCAAAATTTTATAGCATTTGGACTTATAGAATGAGAGTTACGATCAATCCAAGTTTCGAGTGTTGGCGATGATTTTGTACCCATGACTCATATCCCTCACTTTCTTATCAATCCCCATCTTCGCATCTGTTGAATATGCAAGTATATGATTTTTGTTTGATGATAATAAATATATATATATATATATATTCATTTAAATGTATTGTTATATTTTATTTTTCACGTAATTAAATAAATATTTGCTGAATATAATAAATAATACATAATTTAAATTCAAACGTATATTTTATTCAAATAAATATTTTAATACAATTTTGAATAGTACAAAACTTGAGCTCTCACTCTATATACAACATTTCAAATTAGAATACAATTTTTCACTATACAGTTATCATTTACATCTGCACCTCACTACATATAACTCGTTCACTCATAATTTTTCTTCAACTGCATTCCAATTTGTATCCAACATCTGAGCTACCTGCAAAATAAACAATAACGCAGTAAAATTGAAAAGAAATATTTTTGCAGTGTAAAATAAAAAAAATTGAAAATATTATTTTCCTCGGTCATTTGGGTTGTTGTTCGTCATCATTTAATTTTGAATTCATCATACATAACAACTTGTGACATACATAGTGTATCACTATACATACCAAAAGTCCATGCACACCGTTATACACTTGATAAAACTGAAGGGACAGATGAGCACAAGGTCAAACTCAATGCAAAGCTGGATTCAACTCAAGTGCAATACAAATAAAGTCACAATACAAGCACAAGGTCAAATCCCAGCCAACGCTAGGTTCAACTCAGGTGCACGTACAACAAAACAATGGGTCAAGATAATAAAACAACTCGACCAGTCCTAAATCAACAATGAACCAGCACAAAAAGTGGTGAAAAGCACATAAAGGAGGCAAACAAGTATACACATGTACCAACAACTTCAACCAAAACTAGCTCATGTGGTCAAAGAACACAAAGAAGGCAACAGAGATAAACACCTTAAGTACAAAGCAGTTACATATTGCAGTGCAGACCAATGAATAAAAACAAAGTACTCTTAAAGAATCAGACTGCAACAAGATAACAGTGGTACACATGCATATGAAACAAGATATATACATACCTAAAAGTATGTGTGTATACAAGTGGAGATGACACTGCAGCTATCTAACAAACACATTTGATCCAAACACAGTGCAAGCTCAAGTGAAGTCAAAGCAAGCCTGGCAACATGGATACAGGTGCACTCAATATACTAAGTTGCGGTAGCATACACCAGTGAAACACAAGCTCGAAGCATGCATATGGTCAGGCAATGTCGAAGACAGAGCAATGCAAAACTTTCAGATGAACACACATGAATGGTTAACAAAAATATGGTTAAAAAATGCAAGTTACAACATAAAAAATATGCAAGCAAGGCCACAACCCAGACATGCAATAATGTACAACCTGACTACATAATGAATACTATGCATATGAATCGAGTACACAAATCCAGACAACATGTATATATGCAGTGATCACCAAACAATAAAGCATGGTTAGATCTCAAAAAGACAGAGCACAACAAGCATACATATATAGATATGAAAATATACATATATGTTTGTACCAAAATTGGGCACAACACTCTTTGAAAGTTTTTTGAAGAGATAACAATGAAGAAAGTAAATTGGAAATGAAGATTATCTAACAAAAACTCCAAATAACAGTAATGTAAATAGATAGACAAGCGATTTATAGTGGTTCGGCGTGTTGCCAACGTCCACTGTGAAGTTTTTTGCAGCTTTATTGATTTTCTTTCAATGATTACAAGTTGTTACAGCATTCAACAGCAAGTTGCAACTGGAAATTCGAAATCAACAGCAAGAATACGATGTAGGATGATGGAGATCTCAATCCGGCAGAGTCTTGGCGCTTTAGAGTCGAAAAGATCCCTTTCCTGTTGGCTTTGGGGCTCTATTTATAGGCGTAGGAGGCTAAGATTCCGTCCAAACTCCGTGAGATTCGGTCTGGCATGTAAGGGGGCCCACGCGACCATTTCATGAAAGTTTCGGCCCGATCTGAGATCGATACAAAACCATTTCGTATCGATCAAGATGATGTCCAATCAAGCTGAAATTTGGTGGGAAGCTTTTTCGGCATGTGCATAGTCTCCTCTGAAAATTCCATAGCATTTGGATAAGTGGATTGAGAGATATGGTCAATATGAAATTGTGTTTCTCAGTTTCTGTCCTGTTCGAATCGATTCGTACGAATCGATAGATTCGAATCGATCTTCTTACGTGGTTTTTGATGATGTGGTGTGTCCATTTCGCCTCGATCCGGTCTTTGCTCCGTGTTGACTGCATCGTCTCCATAGATCTCGCCTCATTCTCATCGAGGGATGACACGTCATCCTAGTCTGTTGACTTGGTGGATTCGAGCAAGGCATCACTTATGGATTCGAACAAAGTCCTCTGATGGATGCGAAGTGGCGCGTTTCGATGGATACGAAGTCACCTGATGGACTCGGGATTTATGGATGCGAGGGACTTGCGCCTGTGAACGATACGAAGATAATGGACTCGAAGTGAGGCCATGCCTATGGATTCGAATAGTAGCTGCACCGATGGACACGAGCCAATGATAATCGATGTCTACAAAATGTTCTGCCCAGTTGGTTTCGAAGAGAAGCTTCCACGATGGATACGAAGCGGCGAGAGGCCGATGGATTTGAATGCGATCGAGTCGAACTGGGCCCTTCTATGGATACGAGGCAGCTGGACCTCGGACCGATACGAACCCAATCAATATGAAAGTGATCGATTCGAACCTGAGCGAGTGGATGGATATGAAACCAAGGCTTTTTCCATCAAATTGAATCGATCATAACTTGAGCGTATGAACTCGGATTGACTTGAAATTTGAGATACTGACTTCTATGATCTTTGTCATGTCTTACCAATTATAGCTCAATCTGGACTCGGAAAAAATTCAGTGATATCCATAGTGAAGCAAAGTACGACCAATCTCTGAGGCGAACTGTCCTTTGTTTTCAATCGATCCTTTGGTATCACGGCTTTTCCAAAAAGCGGGATAACATTTGCCCCCCAAAGTACGTCCTGTGGAAACATGACATGCTTTGAAAAGCTGCAATTTCTCTCTGAACAATCATTGATCTTTTGTCGAAGGCTGTAACCTTACGTTGATATGATTGATTGCCGTATAATACTGCTTAGCTGTCCGTCGTTGTAATCGTAACAAGATGAGCATTCAATCCCTGTGAATGTTCAAAATCGAATATTAGTCTGACATATATGTACATATGTTAATTTGACTCTCGTTAGTCGTTGTATGTTCATGAGTCGTTGTCAGTTTTTGTGGAGTTCCTTCGTATCGATCCTCTCCTGAATCGATATTGAAGGTCGAAAGATTGACTTCGTATTGATGGATTTGGATTATATTGGATGCGAAGTCCTCATTCGTATCGATCCTGACACTTGAGTTGTGATGGATTCGAAATCACTGAAGCTCGTATCGATAGACTTGTATTGCTCTGGTTCGATGGTTGCAAAGTGGGCACTTCGAATCGATCCAGATTGTGTAAATTTGTATCGATGGATCTGGATTCGCATCAACGAACACTGGCCTCTGGAAGCATTCCCAGGGTATGGTTCGATCGTTGCGATTTGTATCAATGGCTTGTGGATGGAACCGAATCGAGTAGTGGCTTTGAAACGATGAGATCTGGAAGGAATTTCGCCTTGGTGAAACAAGGCCTACCGGGTTTGAAAGAAGCGTTCGAACCGAGGTACATTGGACTGGGTATGGCCGGTCACGTGCACCGGAATGCGAATCGACTCGGTCGCACCCCAATTCCCCTATAAATACTTCTAACTCCTCACTTTTTACCTTTTTTTTTTACCTTTTTAACAACCGCCTCCATCTTCCTTCCCGATTCGAAACTTTAGAGGAGATAAGCTTTATCACGCCATCGATTCATTCAGTTTCAAACTTCCTACCTTTCGAATCCTTTCTCTAAATTAGGTAATCAAACGCGATTTCAAGCAACAAACATCGTCCCAGATCCATCCTTCCTCCTTCGATCATCTGTTCTGGGCTTTGGTAAAACCAGATCTGGTTTGGAGAAGAGGGATTAGACAAGATAAGTTCGAATCGATCTGGGGGGTTTAGAGTTCGAGTTGAGGAAGGCGAGAGTCTCTTTCGTTGTGTTTCGCATCAATCTCTGGGATGCTTTGATGGAGAAGATGTAGTTCGTACCGATGGCTATGGCGATAGATCGTATCGATTCGAAATGATTGATACGAAAACAAGCCCATGGCCGATTCGAAGTCTTTAACTTTAGATCGATTCGAACTATGTTTCATGATCGATACGAAAGGTATTGAGTCGAAGGTAATCGATCTCAAGTTAAGGACTACCTGATCGATACGAACCAGGCAACCAGAGATCGATTCGAAAGCACCCTATTCTGATCGATATGAAATCGGGCTTTGGAACATCGATTCGAAATATGCTTCCGGTATCGATTCGAATTGACCCTGGATGGATTCGAACAAGCCCCTGTTGATCGATTCGAAACCTCTTATGATGGATATGAGACTTTAGCATTTTTTCAGCATAATTCCGACGAGCTTCATTTTTGCATATTTGGACTTGATAATAAACTGCACACATGACTACCTTTCGAAGCTCGCCGATGGAACCGTAACAACTTTAATTGCTTGCATATTCTTCTTAACTCTGCAACATTTTTCAAGTAATGCACACCACTGCATTACATATATTTATGCACTTTACACTGGGGAATGCACGGGTCCTTTGGCATCTAACGATGATTTCTCGTGAGTTAGCTAGTTATGGAAACTTCAAGTTCGTAACCGCAAGAAACTCAAAGTTCGGTCCCTCCAGTGGTTGAAGTACCGGATATTGAGATTGAAGTTATTGGTCCAGATCCGGACGAGTTACCTGACGCATCCTTCATTAGTAACCCATCAGACTCTGTACCGTCCAACATTTCAGAAGACATGCTAGGAATAATATGCTTAAGGCATGGCTTGTCGGTGGATGACGTATTGTTGCCTACGCCAAACGATAGACCGCACAACCCACCGGAGGGATATACCGCATTCAATCGCCATGCCTACGCAGCTGGGTCACTCCCTCCTTTTAACCAGTATATAAGAGAAGTACTGTCATTTTTGAGGATCGCCCCATCTCAACTGCATCCAAACAGATATGCTTTGCTCAATAGCTTGTTCGTTGCATTTATGGGGTATCTCTATCGACCGCCGAACCCGACCGAGATCAGATACTTATTCAATTTCAAGAGTCAGAATGATAGTCCATCTTTCACATTCCTGGAGGCCGTAAGGAAATGCCAAGTGATCACAGGGGCTTGGACTAGATTGTGCTACTTCAGGACGGAATGGTTTTACGTCAGATGCCCCCCAGGATTTGCCCGACGATGGTTATTTAGACGTGAGTATTGCTATTCTTTCGGGCAGTTGATAAAACTGTTGTACTCGAAGTCGAACTCACAGTTCTTTTCCTTTTCAGCCATAATCCAGTGACCTGAAGGTGATCGTTTTATGGAGATAGTTCGGGTTTTCAAGAAATCCCGAGTGAAGAGAGGAACATCGAGTTGCTATTGACAAATAGGAATCTTAGGATTCTTGGGTTGATTGAACGAAGACAAAGCATATTGCTTGACGGTGTCTTAAGAATTGCTTCGAGAGAACGAATTAAACGGAGAAAACCTAAAGTTGTCATAATCGAGGAAGCTGACTCGGAAAGAACTCATACTGACGATGAGCCTTTGTCTGGGCATACGGATGTGCCTCTGGACTCCGAAGAAAAGAGAAAAGGCAAGGCTGCCATATCTAAGCAACCTAGAGAGGGGAGATGGAAATCTATGGTAACGTCTCGGGCCGCTTTCGGAATCAGAATTTCGGAGATATCTCCCCCAAGAACAGAAAGCCTTTATGAAGGGCTCGTCGATGTTCCAATTCTGGACGATGTGTTCATGCAGCATGACATCGGATTGGATGAACCTCAGCACGCCCTAGTATTAAGCGAGTCTCTTCCTTCTGACGTGGTCGACACTTCTGGTTGGTCGGGGGGTTGCACACTCACACTTCACGGCACTACACGATCTCTATGTGTAATACATTCACAGTGAGATTACTAATTTTTGTCTCCTTTTTGACTCGCACGTAGCATGTCCGACCATGGCTCGATGCTCGGCAGTTTGCGCTGCAAACACAGGTCTTCGTCTTATTACGAGTCATATAGGAGCGAAGGAGATAAGGAGCACGATCAGGGATATTCTGGCTACTCCAGCCAAGAAAGATATAATAGAGATAGGGAGTACAGACTTCGATCTCGATCTCGTACTCCCATCCCAGAGCTCCTGTTCAACCTCCTACTTACGTTTCTCGTCCCTCCGAACCTTCACGGCATAAGTCAACTTCACAATCTTCAAGGTCTGAGTCCCATCATCCCCGATCTGAGGCGATAACCCCAATAGTCACGGAACAGCCTCCCACGGAGATTTTAGGGGAAGGGGCGATCAAGTTCGCCCAGTTAAAGAAGGACTTCCCGAACATCTGCTTTGATAATTATATCTTCCCTCCTCGCTTGAAGAGAATTCCAGTGGAGGCTGAGCAGATGGTGCACGATTATGTGCACGATTTCTACGCCCAGTACAAGGCATGGTCTAAAGCAGCCGAGAAAGCGTCGGCATTAGCCTTTGAACGAGTGGCTACCATCGAAAAGTTACAAGTTGAGTTAACCCAAAGGAGCCGTATCACCGAAGTGTTGAATGCTGAAGCTGAATCCTCTCGGAAGTCGGAGTGGAAGCAATCAAGAAAGCCGATGAAGCTCAGGCAACAATGGATAGGATGAAGCGCGAGCATTATGCCACGGTGGAAGATATAGGTCATCAAAATACTACAGTAACTGCCGAAAGGGACGCAGCCCTGAAGGAGTTAGATGAGCTCAAGGCTAGGGTTTCAGAGATCATGATAGAGAGAGATACCGCTAACGTTTCCACACAGGAAGCGTGTGATCAGGCGGTGGTACTTCGGAGAGAAAGACACGCGGCCTTGGAGAGGGTCCGCGAGACGGAAACCGAAGTTGATGAGAAAGTTCATCAAGCGGAGACTAAGTTAGAGACAGGGATAGAAGAACTTCTCGTTACTTATAATGCTAATGTGCTGAGGCACAAAAATTTGACATGGCTTGACGATTATCCGACACATTTGTTCAATGCCTAGAATTCATTAGTCGAGGAAGAGAAAAAATCACAGCTAGGAGATGTTTTTGATGAATTCGAGTTGGAGAACCGTATATTGACTGATGATGAGAAGAAGGTTCTCCACGATTACATGATCTCCCGTGCTAAAGAGAGACTAGGTACCCAACACTTGGAGGTTGGTGAGGGATCTGGCGTTGCCATCCAACTACAAGTTCAGAGATGATTTCTTCATCTGGATCGGAGCCGACGTCAATTATTGAGCCGCAACTGATTCCAGGTTATGACCCTGAACAACCACGCTTATCCCACATAAAGGAATATTCTTCGGAAGCTATTCAGGCAACCACAAGCCAAGCTGAGGAAGGTACTTCGCACAAATCTCGTGTGAGTTTAAACAAAAATATATGTACCGAAGCTTGTACTGATAACTCATTTTCTCTCTTGTCCAGTGAGCGGCGTTACACTGACAGCGCCTCCTGCAATCCAAGATCCGCATCAAGCACAGGGGGCCATCATTACTGAGGCGACATCCATGGTAACGGTCGCACCAATCGGAGTGATGCAAGGAAGCTCGATTTATTTCGACGAGCAGATGGTGAATGAACTCTTGGGCCAACATAGCGATCCTTTTGCGGACATGTCCTTTGTCTTGGGTGGCTTCTAGTCAGCCCCCAGTGTTTCGTCACAAGTGGTTGCGTCTCATCAGGAGGCTCGAGCTGCTCGCGAAACCGAGATATTGGCCCAAATCCACTCAGAGATGGAGGAGGCAGCACATGGTGGTAGTTCTAAGAGTGTTACGACGACGGTCGGCCCAACTCCTCTTATGGTGATATCTCCCGGGGGCACGCTTGTCGATACCAGCATATCCATTCCGCCTCCGGTGGTAGACCCGTCCCCTCCGACTCCTCCAGAAGAGAATATTCCTTTGAGTTCAAGCCCAGAGGAAGACGTCGATATAATGCCTTCATCGGAGGATGACCCGTCGAAGGGTAAGGGCTTGAAGAGAAAACTACTAGTGGTTCCAGTGATCCTGCGTTGAAGAGCAAACCGAAGAAGAAAAAGTAGATGATCCCCTCTGGTGAATTTTGTGCAGCTAGGGAGTCATTTTTATTTTTCTTTTGTAGGCTATGTATAGATGCAGGCTTGGCCCCCTGCTAGTAGGAATTTTTGGAAGAACTTGTACATGAATCTTCACATACAGTTAGTCGACATAAAATTCAATTTCTTAGTTTTAATTCTCATTTCTTTTGTGCTTAAGTATTTGCAGTGTTTGGCTTTCAGTCCGGTGTACTTGTGGTGTTTTTACTCTCAAGTAGAGTTTGTTTTATTTGCCAAGTTTGAAAATGTTGGTCACATATTGTGATTGATGAATAAGTTGAACTTTGAGCATTGTATTGCTTCGGTTAGTGATTTACACTTAGCTATTCCCCCCCCCCCCAAGTTTTTGGGGGACAATACTTGTATTTCGGTGGTCGATTATATTTGTTCCAAATCTTAAGCACATGTCCACACTCTGGGGACTTAGGATAAATTGTGATCGATAATCTGGTTCGCACTCTGAAAATTCGAGAGTTATCGATGTTTGTAATACAGTTCGCACTTCCGGGGACTTCGACTTGGTATTTTTGCTCCAATTCACACTCTGGGGATCTGGAGGTAGCCGATGATGGTCAGTCACACTTATTTGGGCTTTATATGAATTTGTTCATACACTGGGAACGATGGATTTATTGTTTATACTCCAATTCGCACTCTGGGAACTTGGAGTCCGTTCACACTTTGGGAATGATTTATTTGATGATTATACTCTACACTCTAGGAATTTGGAGTCCGTTCGCGCTATGGGAACGATTTATTTGATGTTTATACTCCAATTCGTCTCTGGGAATTTGGAGTCCGTTCGCGCTCTGGGAACGATTTATTTGATGTTTATACTCCAATTCGCACTCTAGGAATTTGGAGTCCGTTCACGCTCCGGGGACAATTTGTTTGATGTTTATACTCCAATTCGCACTCTGGGAATTTGGAGCTAGTCGTAGGACTGCCGTTTGTCGGTCCAATCTAGCCTTTGATGTGATGGCTTGCCCCCGAGCTGGGGTTTCACTTAGCGAGTGGCCGGTCGTGTCACAGCCACTCACTATTTGAATAAATTCCATTGTTTGATGGAACTTAGCTCTTCGTGCGTCGCGACTGTTGAATGTTGCATTTGGTGAATCAAATCTCTAGCTCGAAGAGGCAGTAATTTATTGCTGGAATGGAAAAACATGGCAAAGTCAATGCCTTGTTACAAATTCAAACTTCAAAATGTAAAGGAAAAGGCAAAGTATTCATAGATCGGATAGAGCCTGTCATGTGTAACAGTGACGAAGGTCCTCGTCGTTCCAGGCTCCTGACAAAGCGGGTCCGCCACTAACGGCGTTTATCACCAATCTCCCACCGGGGCGGGTCGAGTCCTCATGTCTTAGTCGATTGGGTTCATTGTTTTGATTTTATGGGCCCGCTTCTCTAGGCTGCGATGCCCGGAAAAACTGTTCCAGTTTCCTTTCTCTGATCAATTTTTCTACGAGATCTTGTAAGTGACGACATTCGTTCATATCGTGCCCGTAGCTTTCATGGAACCTGCAAAATTTTCCCGTCCGGATTTGCCTCTCTGACGACGGTTTTGGCGTAGGTTTTTGGTACTGAATTGTATTACAGGTTTGTAAATACAAGTTCTCCAGTGTTGTATTCAAAGGAGTATAACTGTCAAACATGGGATACTTGCGCTGTGGGTCGCGACTTTGATCTCGTTTTCTAATTTGATTCACGCTCTCTCTTCGCCGAGCCTGTTTGTTTTTAACGTTCAACTGAACTTTTCCGCAGCTCTCACCAGACTGTTTAATCGCGACATTGTTTTGGATCCCGTCTGTGCTTGGCCCTGCATCAGTCTGCTTCCTAGACTGTTTCACATCTTCTCGTCTTAGGAATTGAGCTGCCTTGGCATGGAAACGGTCCAATGATGCAGGTGGTTTTCCAGCCAACCAGTTGCCAAATTCAGAGTCGGGGTCGATCCCCTTAGTTAACGCCATAAGATGGAGTTATTGTTTGGATTGCTGATCTACGCACATGCAGTATGGAATCACTCTAAGTAGTGTCTGAGCGTCTCCAAGGGCTTGGGTGACGCTAGATAGAGTGTTGACATCTTTTGGCTTTGCGACATGCATGCAGAATTGTTCAACAAATTTTGTGGCCAACTGGTCGAATGAACAGATGGATCGAGGTGGCAGTCGAATGAACCACATGGTAGCGATGCCCCCCAAGGATATGGGGAAACTACGATGCTTCACTGCATCGTCAGCTCTGGCGGCGGTCATCGACCATTCATATTTCGGAATATGTTGGTTGGCGTCGGAGTTTCCCTCGTACATGGGTAGAGTTGGCATTCTGAATCGCTATGGTGGTTCAGTAGTAAGAATATCGTCCGTGAAAGGAGTGTGATTTCGGGAAACTCCCCAATCGTCATTTGTGAATCCCTGCCTCTCACGGATCATTTGGCGTATCATGGTCGGAAAATCCAGCATTTGTATGCTCTGCGCAGCTTGTGTCAGAGTATGATGGAATCTCATATTCTGGGGTTGGACCGGGTGCTGTCTACGGTCCGAATCTTGCCTTCCTGGCTCGTAGTCCTGTGGGGCATACGGTTCAGGCGTACACCCATGCTGACCACTGTCCGGGTTTGATTGGTCTGGGGCATCGACCCCTGGTTCATCTGTGGCATTCGTGGTGCGGTATTCTGTGGTGTGGTGAGGAACGATACCCCCTCAGTAGGTGGGTCCGGCTTGGAAACTGGCCGATGGGCCAACTCTCAGTTGTCTAACGGTCATTCCCGGTTGATTTCCAACAGCTCGTAAGTGACTCCCATCTGGCCGTGGCCGTGGAGATCGGTGATGGTAGTCAGAAGATTAAGAACTTTCACTGGAGGAGTCAGAAGCATGGTCTCTCTTGGACCTCTTTCGCTTCTGGCGATCCAGCCGATTGATCAGCTCGGCGTTAGCGTGTAGCTGTTCTGTTAATTGTTACCGACTCTAGGTCAGCTCTAGGAGTAGCGACTGGAATTCTTGTCGGGTAACTGGACCTGATTGTTCTGAATGTCCAGTGGCGTCTTGGTTAGAAGGAGGTAACGACGCAGGATTTTGTCCATCATGTTCCTCTTGATTGCCAATGTTGGAAGTAGTCCTGGTACTGACCATCTTGAAGGTTGAATTCTTTTTGTAGACTTTACGCAAATCTGAATAGAATGGAAGGAATTCGTACTTGTGATCTGGATCTCTCTCTTAGATTTATTCAATCCGGTATCGATGACAGATCCAAAGAGTAGGAGAAAATCTGGGTTTTCTCAGTGAAAGCACCAAAGCGTTTGTACCAAAATTAGGCACAACACTCTTTGGAAGTTTTTTAAAGAGAAAACAATGAAGAAAGTAAATTGGAAATGAAGATTATCTAACAAAAACTCCAAATAACAGTAATGTAAATGGATAGACAAGCGATTTATAGTGGTTGGCATGTTGCCTACGTCCACTGTGAAGTTTTTTGCAACTTTATTGAGTTTCTTTCAATGATTACAAGTTGTTACAGCATTCAACAGCAAGCTACAACTGGAAATTCGAAATCAACAGCAAGAATACGATGTAGGATGATGGAGATCTCAATCCGGCAGAGTCATGGCGCTTTAGAGTCAAAAAGATTCCTTTCCTGTTGGCTTTGGGGCTCTATTTATAGGCGTAGGAGGCTGAGATTCCGCCCAAACTCCGTGAGACTCGGTCTGGCACGTGAGGGGGCCCACGCGACCGTTTCTTGAAAGTTTCGTCCTGATCTGAGATCGATACGAAACCATTTCGTATCGATCAAGATGATGTCCAATCAAGCTGAAATTTGGTGGGAAGCTTCTTCGGCATGTGCGTAGTCTCCTCTAAAAATTCCATAGCATTTGGATAAGTGGATTGAGAGATATGGTCGATATGAAATTGTGTTTCTCAGTTTCTGTCCTGTTCGAATCGATTCTTACGAATCGATAGATTCGAATCGATCTTCTCACGTGGTTTTTGATGACGTGGTGCGTCAATTTCGCCTCGATCCGGTCTTTGCTCCGTGTTGAGTGCATCGTCTCCATAGATCTCGCCTCATTCTCGTCGAGGGACGACACGTCATCCTAGTTTGTTGACTTGGTGGATTCGAGCAAGGCATCACTTATGTATTCGAACAAAGTACTCTGATGGATGCGAAGTGACGCGTTTCGATGGATACGAAGTCACCTGATGGACTCGGGATAGATGGATGCGAGGGACTTGTGCTTGTGAACGATACGAAGATAATGGACTCGAAGTGAGGCCATGCCTATGGATTCGAACAATAGCTGCACCGATGGATACGAGCCAATGACAATCGATGGCTACGAAATGTTTTGCCCTGTTGGTTTCGAAGAGAAGCTTCCACAATGGATACGAAGTGGGGAGAGGCGGATGGATTCGAATGCGATCGAGTCGAACTGGGCCCTTCTATGGATACGAGGCCACTGGACCTCGAACCGATACGAACCCGATCCATACAAAAGTGATTGATTCGAACCTGAGCGAATGGATGGATACGAAACCAAGGCTTTTTCCATCAAATTGAATCGATCATAACTTGAGCGCATGAACTCGGGTTGGCTTGAAATTTGAGATACCGACTTCTATGATCTTTCTTGTCATGTCCTATCAATTGTAGCTCAATCTGGACTCAGAAAAAATTCAGCAATATCCATAGTGAAGCAAAGTACGACCAATCTCTAAGGCGAACTGTCCTTTGTTTTCAATCGATCCTTTGGTATCACGGCTTTTCCAAAAAGAGGGATAACAATATATATAGGCAGTATGCATATAAACAGAACCAGAAACTTAACCAAACCAAGAACTGTAAAGGAACCAGACACAAGCATATGGATACTAACTTAGACTACAATGAGCAGTCGAGACAGACCACATACATATGGAAACCATAGCCAAGACCATATCACATACATAGACAACATGGCAACTTGGCTAACAGGATCAGTGAAACAAAGTGCAGACAAGCTACATGAAGACCAGACTGCAAGATGACACATAAAAGCCTGCAATATCAAAGTGCAAATGGAATACAAAGCTACACTAATAACAAAGACTACAAGTGCACAAAACTTCACAACATCTATACAGTAGTGAAGATAATCAGAGTAGTTCAAAATGCAAGCTAACATACACATATATACATACATGTATTTATGTATACATATGATTCAATGCAACATCATGTAGCAGTTTCAAATCAGGGTAGCGATTTTTCAAACTAAGTTAGAGTTCAATATCAAGGCAAAGCCGTGGGTCAGGAACCAGTCAAGGATGGCTCACTAGAAGGTGACTCACAATTGAACAAGTCGAAACAAAAAATATTATCACCATATCAAAGTAACCGAAGTCAACAGCAAATGCAAAGCCTTGGTGACCAAGGCAAAGTTCAAACATGTCTGGTTGAATGTCAGAGTCAACGCCAGAGAGTAACACATTATCAAAAAGTTAAGAAGCCAAAGTCATAGCAAAAAGAACGGAACCAAACCCAAATTCATAAAGCCACGGTTGTCAAGAAATCGAACTAGTCAAAATCGAAGCCATGATAATGAAGTAAAGAATTATACGAATTGAACAAGTCGGAGAAATCTTAAGCATTTAAGCATAATCAAATGGTCGAACTAAAATTATCAAACGAATTCGAATAAAATATTTGAACAAAAACAAAGGGAATCGATCCCTATTTAACCCAAATCATCATCGGCATGTAAAGCATCGAGTTCAAGCAAATTAACTAGACAAGCAAAAGGGAAATTACATACCATTTCAAAATCGAACTCGATCGAGAAGCAGGAGTGCGCAAATCAAAGAGACGGTCGATCGGCAAAGCCAGAAACATGAAAACATCTACTCGATCGATCAATGAAGTCGGCTTCTTCAAATTCGTGAAGCCCTAATTTTCACAAAAAGGAACGAAGAGAAGCAATGAAAGCAAAAAGGAATCGGCCGTCATTTTTACACAGAGAAAAAAGAAAAAGGGATATGATTTTATTTTTCTTTAGGCCAGTTTCTTAATATTATTGGGCTTTAGTATTAATTAGGGTTTCTTATTTTGTAATTGCTTTTTATTTTGTAATTTACTTTTAAATGTTTGTAAATTCTAGTCGTGTGACTAGAGGGCAAACTATGGTGGTGTAGTTCGAAAATTTGCAAATCAGTGGCTGAGTTGTGGTAGGGTTTTGAGCATAGAGTTAGGATAGCCGATAGTAGGAGTCGCGAGTTTACGTGTGTAAGCGTCTGACTACTTAATTTCTAGTAGAAACCATGGGGGCAGCACGTAGGCAGGGTTATGCCGAAACTGGGTAAATCTGGGTGTTCTATTTTCTGCATTTTATATTCTGCTATTATCTGTGCTGCTATTATTCTGCTATTACCAGTGCTGCTATTATTTTATATACTTCCGCATTAAATTTTTATAATTAATAGTTTAAGCTAATTCACTACCCCCCCCCACCTCTAGGGTGAAATCGATCCTTCAAGTGGTATCAGAGCTAGGAACAAAAAGACAATTTTTGATTTTTCAAAAACAAATTTTTTTAATTTTTTTTAAAGGCATCTTTTAATAATGCTTTTGCTGAGGGTCAATCCATAGTTAGACCACCAATGTTCAATGGTGAATAAGCTTACTGGACAAATAGAATGAAAATTTTTCTGAAAACCATTGATGCTTGGAATATAGTTGAGATAGGATATAGGATACCAACTGTAGTGGTAAATAATCGGGAAATAGATAGAGCGATGGATCAATGGACAGATCTAGAAAATAGACTACAGAATGATAATGCTAAAGCTATGAATTCTATTATTTGTTCATTGGAACAAATTGAATTTAATCATGTTTCACATTGTCTAACTATGCAAGAAATCTGGCACACACTTGAAGTGACTCATGAAGGAACATCTCAAGTCTTGGAATCTCGCCTTGCCATGCTGAGTAGCGAATACGAGAATTTCACTATGGCGAAGAATGAAAATGCCAAAAGGATGTACGGATGACTTTCCAATATCGTATACAAATCAAAAGATCTTGGAAAATCATGCACAGAATTAGAAATAGTCACAAAATTCCTTGGATTCCTTCCATGAAGTTTTGAAGTGAAAGTTACAGCCATTCAAGAATCAAAGGATTTGAAACAAATCAAAATTGAAGAACTCATCGAAAATCTCACCACTTATGAGCTAAAAATGAAATTAAAGGAAAAGTGTGAAGGAGGTGATACTCGAAAGAAATAGATAGCTCTCAAAGGTACAACAGAAAGTGATGATGCTGGTGATGACGACGACGGACCAGCTGAGCTGGCACTATTAATAAAGAAATTCATAAGATGGAATAACAAGTACGGAAATCCGACCCTAAATCAAAAATTGAAAATCAGAATAGCCAAAGCACTAGACAATTGAGAAGAATAGGAGATCATATGTCACAAGTGCAACAAAATCGGTCACATCACGCCCAATTATCCACATAATCGATTCAGCCAAGGAAAGTAACCGAAAATGAGAAGTTTTGCAGCCACTTGGAATGAAACTGATGAAGATGAAAAAAGCACTAGCAGTGAGAGTGAAAAACCAGATCTGTGCCTTCGAGGTGATATAACCGACAGTGATGATGACGAGCCAAGCGAGGTATCAAAACTTACCCATTCAAAATTACTTATATATTTTCATAAAGTAAACAGCTGTTACGAATGACTTAGGGAGAAATATGCTAAAATTGAATCACAAAGAGATACTTTGACAGATTTAAATAAACAGCTTGATCAAGTAGTCAAAAACTATCAAACCAAGAGCCCAAAGTGTGACAAGTGTCCACCTCTTGAAGAATAAATTAAAAAATCAGAAATTAAAATTAAATCGCTTGAAAATGAAATTTTGATTTTAAAAGAAAGTGAAAATACGAGGAGAGGGAATTCTATTTAAAAGTGCATACAATTATTAAATGAAAATGAATATCTCAAAACACAAGCCCAACAACCGTCTATGACTTTAGGAAAAGTTTCAAAAAGTGAAAGATCATAATATGCTATTAGGGAAACAAACTGTTAATACGGATAGACAAGGACATGGTTATAATCAACCTGAAAGAAGCAAAATATGTCAAGTAAAATTTGAGTGCACAATCTTTAGAAAAATTGGACACAATCAAAACATCTGTTGGTATAGACCGAAAAGGGTAAAAACCATGCCAATTTGGGTTCCAAAAGGCACGAATATAAAATTCCTTAAAGTCAAACAAATCTGGGTGCCAAAAGGAACTAATATAAATAGTCTTGGTCCTTCACAAGCATATTTTTCAAAATCATTTTCCACTAATAACCATGGACTTATAAAAATAAAAAGGTCGCAAAAATCTTTTCTTGTGTAAGTGTGATGGCAGGCTAAGGAACTATAACAGTGTTATCTACATTCTGGCTGTTCCAGGCACACGATGGGCGACAAATCAAAGTTCCTTAGCCTAATATCAAGGTGATAGAATCACAATGGGCAACAACGAAATATTATCGGTAAAGGAAAAATAGGTAACGGTACATTTATCCTAAATGATTTATTAAATGTGAAAATCTACACCATAATCTGAATTAAATCAGCCAGTTATGCGATAAGGTGATAAATGTTGATTTTGATTTTGATTCTGACTTATTCAAAATCGCTGGCAAATTATATTTTATGCCAAGAACACTGTGTGTACCTTTGGAATCTCTGAACTAGTTCATATTGATTTGTTTGGACTAACGATATTGATAGTTCAGATGAGAAGGGATAATGTCTTGTATTGGTTAATGACTACTCAAGATATTCGTGGATATATTTGGTTATTCTATTCATTATTTGTTTATTTGCATGGCTTCAATTCAATTTCATTTAAAAGCTGTTAAAAATGATTTTAAGATATTATGTTGCATACTTCACGGTCTGGTCTATGACATTACAATCCTGAGTCTAAGAGAAATTCAGATGCAGATTACACCAGTAATCTAGTTGACAGAAAAATTACTAGTGGAACGTGATTTACGTTGACACATTCAGTAGTTGCATCATTTTCAAAGAAAATATCTACATGTTTTTCATATCAAATAATTTTCAACTACAGACATTTCTTTTATAACCCCTTCTAGAAAATCATTTTGTTTACTATTATCGTGGCTTTTAGCAAGGCCGTGATACCAAAAGATTAACTGGAAACCAAGGATAGTTCTCCTCGATTGCCAATTATGTACAGATCGGCTATGGATGTCGGCAAATTTTGTCTGAGTCCGGATTGAGCTACAATTGGTATGACACGATAAACAAAGCCATAAAAGCCAATTTTCCAAATTTCGGGTCAATCCGAGTTCATATGCTCAATATATGATCGATGCAAGCTAAGAGAATTAACCTGCTCGTATCCATCGATCGGCTTTCTTCGCATCGATCTCACTCGTATCCATCACAAGCCTCGTTTCGTATCCATCGGTGAACTTGCCTTATTTCGTATCCATCGGTGAAATAGCCTCATTTCGTATCCATCGGTGAGCAAACCTCTCTCTGTATCCATCAACAACTGTCCCCTTTGTATCCATCGGCAATAACACGAGAGTCCATTTCGTATCAATCCGAACATCTACCATCGATACAAAATCAACTACCATATGATCGATACGAAGAGACCATCCATCTATCGATACGAAATGTGCCACCAACACTGCAGAACACATCGTCCCAGACCGATACAAAATAGCATATAACACATGGTATGACCAAGTTTACGTTTGATTGATACGACGAGACCAATTGTGATCGATACGAAGAGACCAATTATGATCGATACGAAGAGAACAATTGTGATCGATACGAAGAGCATAGCACCCGATGGTTACGAAGGAGGAAGCGGTCAACGCGGCATGAAAAGTGGACCGATCTAGAAAGCAAGCGCCACGTTAACTGGCATCACCTCTAGAATCATCAATGCGAAACCATCGACACGAGCAGCATCGGTACGAACTGCGCAGCCCATCGAAGAACACAAACTTGTAACGATCATATCTGATAATCTACAAGTCCAAATGCTACCAAATTTTCACAGAAGCTTACATATAACCTAAAGAATGTTCATGCTAATTTTCGACTCGATTGGATAAAATCTTGATCGATACGAAATTCGTTCGTATCGATCATAGACCGAGTGAAGATGACATGGGATCGATCGTGTGGGCCCACTCAAGTGCCAAAAGAGGTCTCCCGAGATCAGAGCGAGATATTTTCATCCTACTCTATAAATAGCATCCCAGAGTCTACAAAAAAGGGACTTTGGGCTCTTCCATGTCCAGACTCTGCCGAAACCATTTTAGCACTCCAAGATCACTATTGTACTCGAAATCTACTAATGCAATTCGCGGTGACCAATTGTAACCAACGAACAAAGATCAATAAAAGTCAGCAATTACATAGTGGATGTAGGATAAACGCCGTACCACACTAAATCTGTGTGTTTCTCTGTGATTCTTTTTTTAAATTTTGAGTGTTCTTCACATTTATTTTCTCTACATATTTGTTATCTGTGATCTGTGATTGTGAACAGGTGCTTTCATCGACAATCGAGTGTTTGTGACCATTTTTGGCGCAAACATTTTGGTGCTTTCACAGAGAACTGAACTTAGGGGTTCTACAACTTGGATCTTGGATCTGAAGGCTTAAGGACTTAGATCTGGAAAGCAATGGTGAAGCAATCAGTAAGGAGACTACGAGCAGAAAGAATCCAGCATGAAGGAAGTCCGGAGGCTTCCTTAGAAGCAAATCAAGCCTTGGTCTTCATCACCCGAGATGAGAGGGAAATGATGATGGAAGCTATGCAGGAGGGAATGATGAAAAGGCAAGAAGAGATGATGCAGATGCTACTTCAACAAGTTGGACAAACTAGAATGCGGAAGCAAGGGAACACTACGGTAGGAAATGCTAGAGACAGAGGTCAGGAGCAAGAAGAAATCAAAACCCAGAACAGAACGGGACCATCAGGAGCGGCCCTAGAGTTAGGGGGCACTCTACAGGAGCATGTTGATCCAACTTCAGGAAGGATACCAGGTGGAGCTGTTCAACGCGGCATTGATAGAGGAATGGACGCCCGTCCAGAAGAGCAGATTCCAGGATTCCCTTGCGAACTCGAGGGGAAGATCGGAGGCAACGGACAAGGACTATAGCTTGGCAACAGTGACAGATTGGCGGAGATGGTCAGACGAGCTATAAAAGGCGGACTGGTGAATAGAGATTTGGAAGATGTTAACAGGAGCCCCTTCACTCCCGCAATTAGGCAGGCTAGGAATCTGCCAGAATTCAAGCTACCAACATTGGAGACATAAGATGGGAGGACAGATCCAGTTGTTCATCTGACAAGATATATGAGACATATGGAAGTACTGGAGGCATCGGAGGAAGTCATGGCCTAGTGTTTTCCATTGTATCTGACAGACATAGCAGCATTATGGTTCGGGCAATTGGAAAGCAGCTCCATTTGAACATGGACCGAGCTGACGGAGAAGTTCATAAGGCAGTTCAGAATTCACATCTCGAGGCCCAAGAATGTGATGAGTCTAGCGGCACTGAAGCAGAAGACCGAAGAGTCTTTGAGGAACTTCTTAACATGATTTAATGCGGTAGCAGCATCGGTGGATCACCCAGATCCATCCATGGTCTTAATTGCAGCTGTATCTGGCATCGCTGATGGAAAAGAATTCAAAAATTCACTGACAAGGGATCCACCTATGGATCTAGGGGAGTTTTATAATGAGGCCGAAGGATTTCTATGATTAGAGGATGCAAATTTGAAAGAGAGGAAGGAGAGGGAGTCAATGTGTATGCAGTCAAAAGCGGAGATCTGCCCGGAAAGGATACAGGAAAGGACAAAGAGAAACGAAAAGCCGAAGATAACGATGATGGACCAAAGCGACCACGAAAAGAGCCGAGATTCACCTCTTATACGAAGTTGAATGAAACATTAACGGATCTACCAGGACACCAGGGGGCAGGTTCCTTATCGAAAGCCAGTAAAGGGAGATCCGACCAACAATGAGAGGAAATCAGACAAGTACTGCTTATTCCATGAGCTAAGAGGCCACAATACCAATGATTGGGGGCACTTGAGGGATGAGATTGAAGGGCATATTCGTAATGGCATGCTATTACGGTACGGTAGGAGGCGAACCGCGACGGTGGAGCAAGAACGACCACAACCTGCACTAACTAGAAACAGCATAGGATCGAGGCGTCAGCTTGTCGTCAACTGATTGAATCAATGACGAATAAGTAGCAAACTCCAAACCAACACGATTGAGTCATTTACACATGTATAAGATCACGAACGATCCTCAGGCATGCTCTGATATGACTATCAATCGCATCAGTGTAGGTTTTTGCACTTTGACGTCTCTGTTTTGTTTTTGTTTTTTGTTTCTTATGTCTGTACTTGATTTTGTGGGACATTTCTGTTAAAAGACCCATTTTGAATGTAAATCTGCTATTTGTGATCCCATAACGGCTAAGCCACTTACACATGTACGGGATTGCGAACGGTCCTCAAGCATACTCTGAGATGATGATAAACCGCCATAACAAACAATTTAGAAACTTACTCGAACGTGAAACCTGACATTAATTATACTAAGTCCCCCCCGCCCCCCGGGCACACACAACTCGCCATGAACGGCACCCGACCGCGAACGGTCACAATTCGCCTCGAATGGTCACTATTTTCCTCGTATGGCACCCGACCGTGAACGGTAAATATTCGCCACGAACGGCACCCGACCTCGAACGATCACATACCACCCCGAATGACATACGATCTCGAACGATTGTCATTCACAGTTAGGTAAGATTATCGATCTCTTTGTAGGTCATTAAGAGGATATGAAGATCTAGCTTATGACATTACAAAATACACCTACCTATTGCAAGGCATGCTTTGGGGGCAAGTGTTATCCTGCCTTTTAGCAAGGCCGTGATACCAAAAGATTAGCTGAAAACCAAAGATAGTTCTCCTCGATTGCCAGTTATGTATAGATTGGCTATGGATGTCGGCAAAAAATTTTTCGAGTCCGGATTGAGCTACAATTGATATGACATAACAAGCAAAGCCATGAAAGCCGACGTTCCAAATTTCGGGTCAATCCGAGTTCGTATGCTCAGGACATGATCGATGCAAGCCAAGAGAATTAACCTGTTTGTATCCATCGATCAGCCTTCTTCGCATCGATCTCACTCGTATCCATCACAAGCCTCGTTTCGTATCCATCGGTGAACTAGCCTCGTTTCGTATCAATCGATGAAGTAGCCTCATTTCGTATCCATCGATGAAGTAGCCTCATTTCGTATCCATCGGTGAGCTAGCCTCATTTCATATCCATCGGTGAGCAAACCTTTCTCTGTATCCATCAATAACTGTCCCCTTCGTATCCATCGGTAGTAACACGGGAGCCCATTTCGTATCGATCCGGACACCTCTCATCGATACAAAATCGACTACCATATGATCAATACGAAGAGTCCATCCATCTATCGATACAAAATGTGCCACCAACACTGTAGAACACATCGTCCCAGACCGATACGAAATAGCATATAACACATGGATACAAACAAGTTTACGTTCAATCGATACGAAGAGACAAATTGTGATCGATACGAAGAGACCAATTATGATCGATACGAAGAGAAAAATTGTGATCGATATGAAGAGCATATCACCCGATGGTTACGAAGGAGGAAGCATCCAACGCGGCATGAAAAGTGGATCGATCCAGAAATCAAGCGCCACGTCAAATGGCATTACGTGCAGAATCTTCGATGTGAAACCAACGACGTGAACAACATCGATACGAACTATGCAGCCATCGAAGAGCACAAACTTGTAACGATCATATCTGACAATCTACAAGTCCAAATGCTACCAAAATTTCACGGAAGCTTACGTACAACCTAAAGAATGTTCATGCTTAATTTTGACTTGATTGGATCAAATCTTGATCGATACGAAATTCGTTCGTATCGATCACGAACCGAGTGCAGACGAGATGGATCGATCGTGCAGGCCCACTCACATGCCATAAGAGGTCTCCCTAGATCTGAGCGAGATATTTGCATCCTATGCCTATAAATAGCATCCCAGCTTCTACAAAAAAGTGAATTTTGGTTCTTCCACGTCCAGACTCTGTCGAAACTATTTTTTCACTCCAAGATCACTGTTGCACTCGAAATCTCCTATTCTAATCCACGGTAACCAATTGTAATCAGTGAATAAAGATCAATAAAAGTCAGCCATTTCATAGTGGATGTAGACCTACCGTCGAACCACTCTAAATCTGTGTGTTTCTGCGTGAATCTTTTTCTAGATTTTGAGTGTTCTTCACATTTATTTTCTCTACATATTTGTTATCTGTGATCTATGATTATGAACAGGTGCTTTCATCGACAATGGGGTGTTTTTGACCATTTTTGGCGCAAACATTGACCTTGTTTCGGATTAGTCATTTTTAGAAAATTTGATAATTATCTTTTGGATTTGATCATAAATGACTACATTAATAATCTGACTCCCTACTGATTATCGAAAAGATAAAATAGTGATTGAAAAAGTGATGAGTATTGATATTAATCATATATTATAACTTGAGACAGTATAATTAGTAAATTTCGTTAGAAATTTAAACAGGGGTTTTAAAAACTTTTGATGGGTAAAAATTCCATGACCATCTCTAAGTCTATCATATTTCTATCAACCATCATCATCAAAATCCAATATAGTATGTCAATATGTGGTATTTCAGTGGAAAATTTTTCGTTTTTCATTTTATTATATTTTTAGCAATAAAAACATCCAAAGTATTCACTCTCATTTAAAATTCATCACGATTATGCATGGGTGAATGACTTGGAATTTTTTATTATGTGCTTTCATGCTCATCTAAAAGTCCTCACCGTTATGCATGTTTGGAACGATATCAAAATTGATTAATTAAATAGACAAGTTGATTCTAATCCCATTTAAAAGTCCTCGCGGTTATGCATGGTTAGAAGATACTTGAATTCATTTTTTTAAATTGGGAATACTACTAATCTCATTTAAAAGTCCTAACGGTTATGCATGGTTAGTAGTTATTCAAATTTGTGATATAAATATACCACAAATGGACACAGCTATATGGTTTTATATGATGACATCATCCCTATCGTTCTAAAGTGGAATATGCACCTAATAGAGTATTTATGATTTTTGTTTGAAATTTAATATTTATACTCGATTGGGTATTAATGTTTTATTAATGTCTATCACTTTATCTCTATTTTTCTAACACTATTACACTTTTGCTGACAACAAAATGGGGAGAGAAAAGTTAAGAATATGACAAACAAAGGTCAAATATTTTATTTTGTATTTTCTACTTGCATCTAGGTCCATTTGCATATTTTTATTTATTTTCGTGCATATATGAAGGGGACTTTGTGTAGAGAGGGAGCATTTAAATAATGGGAGTGAATAGATTTCATCTATACCCAAATACATTTAATAAATTCAAAATCTTAAATATATGTTTGTTATCATCAAAAGGGGGAGATTGTTGAATATGAAAGTATATGATTTTTGTTTGATAATAATAAACATATATATTCATTTAAATGTAATTGTTAATGTACTATTTTATTTTTCACGTAATGAAACAAAATATTTGCTGAATAAAATAAATAACATGGAATTTAAATTCAAACAGATATTTTGTTCAAACAAATATTTTATTACAATTTTGAATAGTACAAAATCTGAGCTCTCGCTATAAATACAACATTTCAAATTACAATATAATTTTTGACTATACAATTATCTTTTAGATCTGCACCTCAGCATATCACACGTTCGCTCATAATTTTTCTTCAACTGCATTCCAATTTTTATCCAGCATCTGAGCTATCTGCAAAATACACACTAACGCGGTAAAATTGAATAAGACATATTTTTGCAATGTAAAATAAAATGTGGTTTTGAAAATATTATTTGCTTTAGTCATTTGGGTTGTTCGTCATCATTTAATTTTGAATTCATCATACACGAACAACTTGTGACATGCACAGTGTATCATTGTACATGCCACAAGATCGAGCACACCGTTATACACTTCATAAAAATGCAGGGACAGGTGAGCACAAGGTCAAACCCAATAAAAATCTCGATTCAACTCAAGTGCAATACAAATAAAGTCACGATACAAGCACAAGGTCAAACCCGAGCCAACGCTTGGTTTGACTCTAGTGCATGCAGTATGTTCGTCGAACGGAAATTCTATCGGTTTAGAAAACCGTCGAACGAATTTAAATTAAAAATAACCGCAAGCGCACGGCGTACTATCGTAGTACGTGGCGAATACGGGTCGATCCACAGGGAATTGATGATTTTAAAATTCTATTCAATCAAATTAACCGAAGTTGAAAGAGTGATTAACTAAAAAATGGAGAAAAATGAGAAAAGAAAATAGATAAAAATATGAGAGTGTTAAGACAATTTAGAGGCAATTTCCACTCTCTAGATCACATAAATCAACAAAATAAAGTTATAATCTCTCTTTTCTTGTCATTAGTGAATTAGTTGATGTGCTTATTATAAGTATGGTATATTTGTGCTATTAATTAGCTCAATATAAACCATCAAACTATAACACAACCACTAATACACATTTAACTCTCATGAAATATGACAACAAGTTGAAATAAAAATCTATTTTAAGCATAGCCTATTAACTATTGTTTAGAAATATAGGCTATCAAATTTCAATTTCAACATTCACTTCTTTGCCATAGTCATATTTAGATGAAGAGGCAATTTGTGTTATGTTTTTTTAAGCATAGCCTATTTGTTATGAACAACATAGACTATCAAATTCAAAGCTAAACAACATCATTAAACCACTTAAAATGTTTCCATTAAAGCACAAAAAGAGAGTATAAACATCAAAATGTTGCATCTACATACTAGAGAGCTTCATTACCCCTAAATTGTAGGGATTAAGCTCTCATATTTGTTATCAAATCAACAAATGTAGAAAGCAATATGAAAGCAAAAAAGAAAGAAAAAGAGAACAAAGCAAAGAAACAAAACTAATCTACTTGCATGAAATAAGAGAAACTACACTACAACATGAAAGTAAATGAACATGAAAAGGAAAGAGCATATATTAAATTGCATAAAATAAAAAAGATTACAAGAAATAAAAATTGGCTAATTAGCCATTAAAAGAGAAAGAGAGCTTTCTTTTATTTGATCTAAACTAAACTAAAGAGAAGGAGGCCTAAGAGAGACTAAGAGAAGAGATCGATACATGAAACATAAGGGGTATTTATACAAGTTAGAAACCCTAATGCATATTTTTGGGCAGTACCCAAAATGCCCCTTAGGAAGTGTGGAGGCCAAGTAAACATTAACATGTCTTAATCCCCCATTAAATGTACATGAAACCATTAGTTTCATAAGCATGTGCATTAGCCTTTAATTTGTACATTAAGGTAGGTGGGTAGGTGGGGTCCTCCATGTTCTTCACTTTGAATTATTTCCATCTTCATTCCTTTGTATTAATTTTGTGCATGCATATCTTCATGAAACCACTTCTATTTGAGATCAAAATCCTACAAAAATATATACAAATTTTCAATTAATTTTTCTCAAAGAAATATATGCACACAAATGACCGTTTTGCCCATATATGAAGATGAATATGTGACAATTTGGAATAATTTGAATTTTTGGTTTAAACAAGTTAAAATACCCGATATGATCATTTATTTAATTCAAATAGATTAAATATGGTGGTAAAAATATGCATATTTACGTGCACATCAAATACCCCCGCACTTATCTTTTTATTCGTCCTCAAATAAAGAAAAACTAAGATAAATCCGTTTTCGTAGGAAGCACGATTGCATTGAGCGTATGCAACAAGCCGTTAAACCTCTGGGTGTCCCCAGTAGGACGAGTGTTGTCTCGTGAGGGTTTTCAGCGGATACTACCCACAAAATCCAAGTGCAGGATGAAAATATTTACAAAATGCAAGATTTATTTACAAAGAGATGAATGCAAATTTTTGAAAATATTTACAAATGAAGGGTTTATTTTTAAATTGACACGAATAAGTTAAATATAGGTTTTGGTTATTATCTTGAAAATTTATGTCATTTACTCGTCAAAATTTCCAACAAAAATCAAGTTATCATATCAAATAGACTATAGTTTAACTCGTTGTTTTGGTTAATAACAAAGTGTAACTATGAAATGGATCCTTAGTTGATTATCAAAGTTTATCAAAGTGGTATTTTCATTTCTTTTCAATAACAAATCAAATCAACTAAGTAAAAATAGTGCTAGGATTTCAATTGCTTGCTCTCTCATTATTTGCAAGAAAAATTACTCACCTAGCTCAGATAAACTGAGGCCAGATATACCACCCATGCACTGCCTTTCGGGCTTATGTGAGGGGAGTACAGAGCATGGCGAGTGCACACACTTTCATGCATACACTATCGACCGTAGGTGGTTTTTATTAAGTCTTTTTTTTACATGTGTTCCATACATCATAACCGTGAGGACTTCTAAATGAGTATGAAATCACATAATCAAAAATTCCAAGTAATCATCCATGCATAACCGTGAGGACTTTTAAATGAGAGTGAATACTTGGATGTTATTATTTTTTATTTTTATATTTTTTGAGAGGGATTTTTGCAAAATCATCTTCGCACCATTTAATTTGGAAGACAAAAAAAATGTTATATCCTTTACTTTAAATCAACCACTTTTTAAAACAAAGATTTTCAATTAGGATGTACTTCATAATTAACACATATGAATCTTCCTAGATACTTGTTAAACCATTATTATTTGTAATCAAACTTCATTTTTATTTTTGTTAAGACCAATAAATTTTCAAAAAATTCAATTTAATGAACCAAAGCCATATATTTATCTTGTAGTGTTTCTTTTAAAAATAAATCAAAAGAAATTTTGTTTTTTGGGATTTTTTTTTTTTTTGAGTTTTTGGAAGAAAAATGAAAAATTAATCTTGAAAAATCAAGTAGAAGATGAGTCTCCCCCCACACTTGATTTTGACTGTGTCCCCACAGTCAAGCCAAGTGGAAGGAGAAAAATAAAATAAAATAAAAATCTTATATTTACATGAAAGATTATTATTTACAAGTGATGAGAAAGTATACAGTCAAAAAGTAAATGAAACGGTATTCTAAAGACCGATTCATTTGTCTCGTCAAATGTGTGAGACACGGCTTAAGCATGAAAAACCAAACCGTAAAAGATTTCGAAGTTGAATGTTGATTTGGAAAAACGAATGTCGTTTCAGTGAAAATTGAATGAGTTGTTTCATTTTCGATGATTTTTAGGGTTGATAAAACAATTGATTGAAATTCAACTTTATTTTCACTAAATTGAAGTTCAAACTTATCATTGAAAACTTCTTCAAAATTATCGATTTCAAAATAGTGATCAAAATTTTCCCTTTCAGAATTTAACAATTCGTTTTTAAGAAGTCCATAAAACTCATGTTCGTTAAATTCGACTTCCTTTGTTGGATTATCAACAACTTCATCGTGTAAATCGAGTTTAAAATTCAAAGTTGTCGTATTCAAATTTTCAGAAAAAGGAAGATTGAAGTTTAAATCGAATTTTTCACCCTCAAAAGAATTGAAATCCAACTCAATTACCGTGTTTTCAACAACTTCGTTAAGATTGTTATTTTCAATTTCAGAAGTTGTTATTTGAAAATCATTGATTTGGGTAAAAGATGGATTCTCACCTGACTAGTCACACATTGGAATTTGATTTTGCTTTTCACGTTGTTCCATATAAGTTTCAAACAACAAATCCCTGTGATCATCGTAGATTTCGTTCATTTGTTCAACAAAATCCAATTTGTAATTATTAGCTTGATAATTTTCGATTTGGATTTGTTTAGAACAAAAATTTTCACTCGTATCGTAGTCAAGATTATTCCCATTGTCAAAATTATTTGAAAAGTGGATCACATTTTCGTTTTGATTTTGAAATTCATTTTGGATTTCAAAATTGTATTGGCATGGGTTATACTCGAAATCGTTGAATTTTGAAGTGAATACAAATTTTGATTATTTTGAATACTTTGATTCGAGTTATCGCACAAATATGAATTACACAACTTGTTTATCATTTGAGTTTGTTGTGTAGCGATTTCAAGTAAAGATGAAATGCTATTTTCAAGATTTGAAGGTTGGTCATCATTTTGAAAATTTTTTGGTTCAAAATTCGAATCATTTAAACAATAGTTGTTGTTAAAATATCCATACGAATTTGGAGTGAACTCATATGGATTATATTGATTTTCACAACTAAACTCAAGCGAGTAAGAGAAAGGAAACTCTGGCATTTTCAAGATTTTTTTTTGTTGTTTTTTTTTTATAAAGAAAAATATCTACAAGTAGAATTTATTTTTCAAAATGAAAAATTGATTTTTTTTTTGTTTTTGGATTTTCAAATTTTTTTTGGCTCTTTTTTTTTAAGAAAAAGTTTATATATTTTTTTTGGATTTTTGTTTTTCTAAATTTTTTGGATTTTTGAAATTTCAAAGGAAAAGGATTTAAAGATTTCAAAGAAAAATAAAAGGAATATTTACAATTTTTTTAGTTTTGGATTTTGAATTTTTTTTTTTTAAATATGCATGAACTAATGCAACTAAATGAATGTAAGGGTTAATTACAAATGATTTATCACAAAATTGTATAGTCGCATACTGTCTTAAATCAACAAAAATATTTCTCAGCCAAGTAACGGGCAGGGGTTATCGGTGCACCACGAATCACCGTAGCAATGCAACCGAAGGTTTAAGTACCTTCAGAGGAACAACCACTATAATATTTACGAATCACCGTAATATTTATAAATGGTTATTACTCCGCCGTAGCCTAGACACCGAGAATTAAAATTGTTCAAAGAAAACAATTGTGAAAATACAATTAAAATTTATCGATGTCTACTTGTTATTATTAATCAAAATCTAAGATGAAATGCAAAACAGAAATTAAACGTGTATTAACAATGCAACTATGAATGGATTTTTGTTTTTGTTTTTGGATTTTTTTTTAATGCAAGCAATCAACAATGCAATTCAAATAACATCAGAGATGAAAGCAGCAATTTTCTTTTTAAGCAAGCAAGCAGTTTATTTTTGGCGGCAATTCTTCAATTTTCAGCAAGCTAATCGCTTCTGCTTGGGCAACCTGAAATTAAAAACAAAGATAAACAATTTTTTTTTTGAAAGGAAACTTAAAAGTAGGGTTTTACTTAAAAAAAAAGAAAAAAAAATTGTTTTTTGTTTTTTTTTTTGAATGAAAACTAAATTGAACTAAACAAAAAAAAAACAACAACTGGACCAATCCTACAGCCCGGCCCATAAACTAATTACTAAAACAATGCACAAAATGCTGCTTCACAGCCAAATTGATTTCAAAATTCACAGTTCGAAACAGAACAAAATATAGAAATTAAATTTCCAATCGAACTCCACACATTCGAATTTCTCAACCCCGTAAGCAATTCCCAAATCGACTTTAGTCGGCAATTCGATTGGGTTTAAGGTGACGTTGGTACTTGGTTTGGGGCTGGTTCAAAGGGGATTCGAGGTGCAGATGTTGTATTGTGAAGGCAGTGGCTGGTTGATGGAACAATGGCAGCGGCTTTAAGTGCGATGGGTTTTGTGAGAAATGTTTGAAGTGTGAATTGGTGATGTAGTCTGGGTGAATGAGGCTGTGTTGATGGAAACTGTTGCTTGTCAGTGATTAAAGGAGATGGTTGCATATTATGGTAGCGACGGGGATTGAAGATTGTAAGTGATGTGGTGGATAGCAAGGTTGGTAGTCAGAAGCAGTTTTGAGTTGATAGAGATGAAGGCAGGTGAACTTGCTATTGTACACAGTCGGTGAATGTTGAAATGGAATGAGTTCGATGTAATATAGCAGGCTGTGGTTCAGGTGACGATGAATTTTTTTTTTTTCAATTATGGTTGTGTGGTGAACTTGAATTGGTTTGGAGGAAGTAACAGTTGTTTTAGAGGAAGTGATGGGTAAGATGGTGCTGCAGAGAAGGCTGTGATTACAACCGATGTAGTTTAGGGTGGCACTGATGTAACTGTTGTCAGAGGGGAGTCTCTGCAGTGTATAGTTGTGCAGATGTTTGTGAAGGAGATGTGGTCGGGTGATGTAGGTGATAGACAGTTATGAGCAGTGAGCGGTAAGCAGATGAATTGAGCAAGTTTGATGGTGCAAGTTTGTAATGGTTGAGCAAGTTTGGTGGGAAGAAGGTTGTATGATGTAATCGGGTGACTAAAGTGATGGTTTGTATGTAGTAGAGGGTGATGGTGACAGTAGTAAAAATTGTAAGTGGATTGTGTGCACTGGGTGGAAATTTGGTTATGAAATTTGGAGTGGTGAAGGATTTTAGGTAGTGGGAAAGATAGGGGGAGGCTATTGTTGCTTGTTATCCACTGCAATACTTGCTGACCACCCCTGTTTGCCTAAAACTTGTTCGTCGACTTGATTTGTTCGACTTGACATGAGTTGGCTGTGAACTGTAAGTATGTGTGAAGTTGTTGTTTTGTTGCGAATTGGCTGGTTGTTATGCTAGAAAGATGGATGGTCGCGTATTGATTTTGGCAGAAAGATAGGGTTTGGTGATGTGGGTTGTGTGGAGTAGCAGATGTTGGCAGAGTGAGTTGAGTTTGAATGGATTAGCAGGCGATTTCGGGCTGTCCAGTGGTAGCTCGTTTAGTTAAGGAGGAAGTTGTGACAGTGGTTTTGTTTTATGGATGGAACTACAGTTGTTGTGAAGTGGGGTATGAGGCAATACTGTGATAGGGGGAGGAGGACAGGTTGTCAGAAATCGCGGTTTCAGGTGATGTTGTGGAGTGAAGGGGGTGTTCGGCAGTTCAATATGGTTGAAGGAAAGTGTAGTCTTGGCAATGGCTGATATTTGTATGAGCAGATTGTCTGGCTGATGCAAGTGGATATCAGGGAGGGGTAGGCAAGTGGTTGCAGTAATGGGCAGTTTTGTGGAGTTGTATCAGTGGGAAGTGGTCAGAAGTGTAGCAACAGAGGAGATAGATGATGGTAGTGGATGTTATGCTGGGGACAGGGAGGTTTTGTTTGGGAAATGCAAATGCAATGTACAAATGCAATGTAAACACAGTGGTATGCAGAGAAATAATGTAAACTGAAATGCAAGTTTGTACAAAAGAAAATGCAATGCAATGTAATTTTAGAGAAATGTTTTTGAAGTTTCTTTTTTTTAATGCAAGCAAACACACACAAAAATCAATTAAAAATAATCCGAAGAATAGAAAATCAAAATCAAAACAAATCCCCGGCAACGGCGCCAAAAACTTGTTCGTCGAACGGAAATTCTATCGGTTTAGAAAACCGTCGAACGAATTTAAATTAAAAATAACCGCAAGCGCACGGCGTATTATCGTAGTACGTGGCGAATACGGGTCGATCCACAGGGAATTGATGATTTTAAAATTCTATTCAATCAAATTATCCGAAGTTGAAAGAGTGATTAACTAAAAAATGGAGAAAAATGAGAAAAGAAAATAGATAAAAATATGAGAGTGTTAAGACAATTTAGAGGCAATTTCCACTCTCTAGATCACATAAATCAACAAAATGAAGTTATAATCTCTCTTTTCTTGTCATTAGTGAATTAGTTGATGTGCTTATTATAAGTATGGTATATTTGTGCTATTAATTAGCTCAATATAAACCATCAAACTATAACACAACCACTAATACACATTTAACTCTCATGAAATATGACAACAAGTTGAAATAAAAATCTATTTTAAGCATAGCCTATTAACTATTGTTTAGAAATATAGGCTATCAAATTTCAATTTCAACATTCACTTCTTTGCCATAGTCATATTTAGATGAAGAGGCAATTTGTGTTATGTTTGTTTAAGCATAGCCTATTTGTTATGAACAACATAGACTATCAAATTAAAAGCTAAACAACATCATTAAACCACTTCAAATGTTTCCATTAAAGCACAAAAAGAGAGTATAAACATCAAAATGTTGCATCTACATACTATAGAGCTTCATTACCCCTAAATTGTAGGGATTAAGCTCTCATATTTGTTATCAAATCAACAAATGTAGAAAGCAACATGAATGCAAAAAAGAAAGAAAAAGAGAACAAAGCAAAGAAACAAAACTAATCTACTTGCATGAAATAAGAGAAACTACACTACAACATGAAAGTAAATGAACATGAAAAGGAAAGAGCATATATTAAATTGCATAAAATAAAAAAGATTACAAGAAATAAAAATTGGCTAAGTAGTCATTAAAAGAGAAAGAGAGCTTTCTTTTATTTGATCTAAACTAAACTAAAGAGAAGGAGGCCTAAGAGAGACTAAGAGAAGAGATCGCTATATGAAACATAAGGGGTATTTATACAAGTTAGAAACCCTAATGCATAATTTTGGGGAGTACCCAAAATGCCCCTTAGGAAGTGTGGAGGCCAAGTAAACATTAACATGTCTTAATCCCCCATTAAATGTACATGAAACCATTAGTTTCATAAGCATGTGCATTAGCCTTTAATTTGTACATTAAGGTAGGTGGATAGGTGGGGTCCTCCATGTTCTTCACTTTGAATTATTTCCATCTTCATTCCTTTGTATTAATTTTGTGCATGCATATCTTCATGAAACCACTTCTATTTGAGATCAAAATCCTACAAAAATATATACAAATTTTCAATTAATTTTTCTCAAAGAAATATATGCACACAAATGACCGTTTTGCCCATATATGAAGATGAATATGTGACAATTTGGAATAATTTGAATTTTTGGTTTAAACAAGTTAAAATACCCGATATGATCATTTATTTAATTCAAATAGATTAAATATGGTGGTAAAAATATGCATATTTACGTGCACATCACAGTACAAAACAATGGATCAAGATAGTAGAACAACTCGAATAGTCCAATATCAACAATGAACCAGTACAAAATGTGGTGAACATCACATAAAGGAGGCAAACAAGTACACACATGAACCAACAACTTCAACCAGAAGTAGCACATGTGGTCAGAGAACACAAAAAAGGCAACAGAGATAAACACCTCAAGTACAAAGTAGGTTACGTATTGTAGTGCAGACCAATGAACAAAAACAAAGTACACTTGAATAATCATACTGCAACAAGATAATAGTGGTACACATGCATATGAAACTAGATATATACATACATAAAAGTATGTGTGTATACAAGTGGAGATGACACTGCAGCTACCTAACAAACACATTTAAACCAAACACAGTGCAAGCTCAAGTGAAGTCAAAGCAAGCCTGGCAACATGGATACAAGTGCAATCAATATAATTAGTTGCAGTAGGATACACCAGTGAAACAGAGGCTCGAAGCATGCATTTGGTCAGGCAATGTCGAAGACAAAGCAATGCGAAACTTCCGGATGAGCACACATGAATGGTTAACAAAGACTTGGTTAGAGAATGCAAGTTACAACACAAACCATATGAAAGCAAGGCCACAACCCAGACATGCAATCATGTACAACCTGACTACATAATGAATACTATGCACAAAAATTAAATACACAAATCCAAACAACATGTATATATGCAGTGATCACCAAACAATAAAGCATGGTCATATCGCAAAAAGACTGAGTGCAACGAGCATACAAATATACATATGCAAATATACATACATATTGTTACCCCGCCTTTTTGGCAAGGCCATGATACCAAGGAATTGATTGGAAACCAAGGATTATTCTTCCGGGATATCGAGCATACACAGGTTCGCTATGGATATCGATGAATTTTGTTGGAGTCCATATTGAGCCACAATTAATAAGGCACAGTAGGCAAGGCCAAGAGAACCAAAGTTCCAAGTTTCAGATTAATCCGAGTTTGTATGCTCAAGTTATGATCGATTCAATATAGAAGGAATGGCCCAGCGTTCGTATTCATCACTGTAGTTGGTTTCGTGTCCATCGAAATATGTTCAGTTCGTATCGTTCGTGTTCGCATCGATCAGGTCCCATCACTTCGTATCGATCAAGTCGGCATTGTTCAAATCCACCAAGTCCATGTCGATGGGCTTCGTACCCATCATGGAAGCCTCTCTTCGAGTCCATCTGGGCAGAGCATTTCGTATCCATGATTGAGCCTCCATTCGAATCCAACGTCTTCGTATTGACCGGGAGTGCAACACCTTCTTGTCCATCGATCTCGAATCCATCAGGTCCTACTAGTTCAAACCCATGAGATGATGCCTACTTCGTATCCGTCAGCCTTTACTACTTCGTATCGATCGATAGAACTGTTATTCGAATCCATAGCCAATGACCTATTCGAATCCGTTGAGTCAATTGAAGCCTGGGTGACGTGTCTTCCTTCGATACGAATAGGGCGAAATCCATAGAGTCGACACGGTCAACTCGGAGCAAAGACCGGATTGAGGCAAAGAGTGGGTGCCACATCATTAGGGATTCACGTGAGGGGATCGGTTCGAAGGCATCGATTCGAAATGATCGAGTCGAACCAGACAGTCATCGGAAAGCCCCATTTCGTATCGACGATATCGTGATCCACTGATTCAAATGCAATGAAATTTTCCTAGAAGCTTGCATACACACTGAGGAATGTTTTTGCCAAATTTCAGCTCGATTGGACATCATCTTGATCGATACGAAATGGATTCGTATCGATCGCCGATCGAGTCGAAACTTCTTGAGGTTGGTCGCGTGGGCCCACTCACGTGCCAGAACCAGTCTCCCGAAGTTTGAGCGAAATCTCAGCCTCCTAAGCCTGTAAATAGAGCCCCAGAGCCTAAAGAAGAAGGATCTTTTGATTCTCAAGCGCCCAGACTCTGCTGGATCAAGACTTGCACCTTACCTTTGCTGTTGATTTCGAATTTCAAGTTGTCTTTCACTGATTGTTTGTTGTACTCACTTGTAATCTTTGAAAAAGAATCAATAAAGCTATTAAAACTTCATAGTGGATGTAGGCAACACGTCGAACCACTCCAGATCGCTTGTCTTCGCATTTACATTCTTGTTAATTGGAGTTTTTGTTAGATAATCTTCATTTTCAATTTACATTCTTCACTTTTATCTCTTCAAAAACTTCCGAAGAGTGTTGCACCCAATTTTGGTACAAACACTTCGGTGCTTTCACCGAGAAAACCTATATTTTCTCCTGCTCCTTGGATCTACATTCGATACCGGATTGCATAAATCCAAGAAGAAGATCCCGATCTCATATCCTGATTCCTTCCATCCTACTCAGATTTGCAAAAGTCTAGGAAAGGAGTCCATCCTTTACAATGGTAGGTACAAGAACCACCTCCAACGTTGGTGATCAGGAAGGTCGGGATAGACAAAATCCCGCACAGCTATAATCAACCAACCAAGACGCTATCGGACCCGCAGAACCATCAGGCCCGGTTACCCGACAAGAATTTCAGTTGTTGCTACAAGAGCTGACCCAAAGTCGACAACAACTAACAGAGCAACTACGCGCCAACGCCGAGTTGACTGGCCAGCTAAACTGCCAAAAGTGTAGAAGATCCAAGAGAGATCTTGCTTCTCGCTCGTCTATAGAGAGCTCTGCCTCTTCTGATTATCACCACCAATCTCCATGACCACAACTGGATGGGAATTATGCACAGGCTGCTGGAGGTCAACCGACATTGACCGTTGGACATTTGAGAGTTGGTCCATCTGCTAGCTTTCATACCGGACCCTCTTCACGGGGAGGTACTGCCCCACAATACACCATGGACAACCGTGCTACGACTGCAACGGCTGAACCAGAGGCCAATGCCCGAAACCAGTCGGGCCTGAACCGTCATCAGCATGGATGTACTTCTGAACCATACATACCAGAGGGCTACGAGCCGATGAGGCGAGATGTGGACCGTGGACAGCGTCCGGTCCGACCTCATAATGTGGAACCCGACAACACTTTGGCTCAACACCTATAGAATGTCCAAATGCCGGACATTTCAACTATGATTCGGCAGATGATCCTTGAGAGCCAGCGTCTCACAAATGACGAATAGAGAATATCCCGAAGTCACACTCCTTTTACAGACGATATACTTGCTGCTGAACCTCCTCGGCGATTCAGGATGCCGACTCTACCCATGTACGAAGGAAACTCCGACCCTAACCAGCATATTTTGAAATATGAATGGTCGATGAGCGCTGCTAGAGACGACGATGCAGTAAAATGCCGCAGTTTTCCATTTCTTTGGGGGGCATCGCTACTATGTGGTTCACCCGATTGCCACCTCGATCCATCTCTTCCTTTTACCAGTTGGCTACTAAATTTGTCGAGCAATTCCGTATGCATGTCACAAGGCCAAAAGATGTTAACACACTATCTAGCGTCACCGAAGCTCCTGGGGAGACACTCAGATGCTACTAAGAGAGATTCCATGCTGCATGTGCGGAGATCAGCAATCCAAACGACAACTCCATTCTTATGGCGCTAACTAAGGGGATCATCGCTGATACTGAATTCGGCAACTGGTTTGTCGGAAAACCGCCTGCATCATTGGACCGTTTCTATGCCAAGGCGGCACAATTCCTGACAAGGGAAGATGCGAAAAAGTCTAGGAAGTAAGATGAGGCAGGGCCAAGTGCTGAAGGAATTCAAAGCAATGTTGCGATAACACAATCCAGTGAGAGCTCCTGAACCTTCAGAACAAACAATCTCAACGGCGGGAGAATGTGAATCAGAATAAAAGGCGAGATCAGAAACGCGGCCCACAGCGCAAAAATCCTATGTTTGACAACTACACTCCTTTGAATACATCACTGGAGAACTTGTACTTACAAACTTGTAACACAATTCAATACAAAAAGCCTGCACCAAAGCCATCGTCAGAAAGACAAATCCAGACGGGAAAGTTTTGCAGGTTTCACGAAAGCTACAGCCACAACACGAACGAATGTAGTGATTTGCAAGATCTCGTGAAAAAGTTAATTAGAGAAAGGAAGCTAGATCAATTTGTATGGGCGCCACAGCCTGGAGGAGCGGGACCGTAAAATCAGAATACTACGCCCGATAGGGCGAAACTGGAGGATCCCGCCTCTACCGGCGGAAGATTGGTAATAAATGCTGTTAGTGGCAGTCCTGCCCTGTCAAGAGCCTGGAACGACGATGATCTTCGTTGCTGCTACACATAACTGGCTTTATTAATTTAGCCTATAAATCACTTTCAACTATTTCTTGCGTTTTTTGAGTTTGGATTTGTAATAAGGCACTGAATTTGCCATGTTTTTCCATTCCAGCAATAAATTTCAGTCTCTTCAAGCTAAAGCTGTGATTCACCAAATGCAACATTCAACTGTTACTACACACGAAGAGCTAATTTCTATTGTATGATGGAATTTATTCAAATAGCGAGTGACTATTAAACGACCGGCCACTCACTAAGTGAACCCTCAGCTCGGGGGCAAGCCATCACATTAAAGGCTGGACTGGACCGACACATGACAGTCCAATAAACTTCAAATCTAGGTTCCCAGAGTGCGAACCAGATTATAAACATTAACTCCAAATTCCCAGAGTGCGAATTGGAGTATAAACGTCAACTCTAGGTTCCCAGAGCGCGAACCGGAGTATAAACACTAACTCCAAATTCCCAGAGTGTGAATTGGAGTATAAACATCAACTCTAGGTTCCCAGAGTGCGAACCGGAGTATAAACATTAACTCCAAATTCCCAGAGTGCGAATTGGAGTATAAACATCAACTCTAGGTTCCCAGAGTGCGAACCGGAGTATAAACATTAACTCCAAATTCCCAGAGTGCGAATTGGAGTATAAACATCAACTCTAGGTTCCCAGAGTGCGAACCGGAGTATAAACATTAACTCCAAATTCCCACAGTGCGAATTGGAGTATAAACATCAACTCTAGGTTCCCAGAGTGCGAACCGAAGTATAAACATTAACTCCAAATTCCTAGTGTGGGAATTGGAGGATAAACATCAACTCTAGGTTCCCAGAGCACGAATCAGAGTATAAACACCAACTCCAAATTCCCAGAGTGCGAATTGGGGTATAAATATCAATTTTAGGTTCCTAGAGTGCGAACCGAAGTACAAACATAACTTTAAGTTCCCGGAGTGCGAGTTAGAGCATAAGCGTCCCGCTTCGAGTTCCCGGAGCGTTAACCGAACTTATAATTACAATTACTCCGAGTCCTCAGCGCGTGGACATATCCTTAAAAACTTGTATGGGCGTGATCGACCGCCTAAGTTCGAACTAAAATCCTCGGAGAGTGGATCTAACATCGTTGAGCGAGCAAGTGCGATCCAACCGCTCTGCTTCCATTTGCTGTAGCACAAGTCCAACGATGCAAAGCCCGAGAAAATAAAGGCAAAATACGATCGTTAGTCGGTTTTTACAACTTAACCCCGGAACTGGGGGAAGTGTTTAAGTATGGATAACCGACAGGAGCAGTATAACACCGAGTTCCAATTCAATCTCCGATCATAGTTTATGTTTGCGATTTTCGGGTTTGGTGTGGAAAACAAACTCGAGTAAAGAGTTGAAGCTTTAAAGATACACTGAATTGAAGTCAAAACACTGCAACACTTAAGCATAACAGATAGAAACAATGCTAAAAGATTGATACCGAAAACAAAATGTCATTTCATTGAGAATGAGATTCATACACAAGTGTATCCAAAGAATTCCTACTAGTAGGGGCCGAACCTGCGTCTATACACGGCCTACTAATGAGATGCGAAAACAAGTTCCTATCTATCAAAAATTTACTTAAGTTGCCAATCTATTTCTTTTTCCTCGGCCTCCTTATCAACGGAGAACTCTCGGACTCACTAGAGTTCTTTCGTTTTGAACCTTTCCCCTCTGGTGGTTGCTCTCCAGCTGAGGGCATAATGTCAACGTCCTCCTCTGAGCTTGATTCAAGATGTGTACTTCCCACCGTAGGAGTTGGAGGGACTGGATCTGCAATGGAAGATGGGACGGACAACAGGGTATTAAAAACAGTACCACCCGGTGATATCATCCTTAGAGGTGCTGGGCTATGCACTGACGTCCCACTTTCAGCATTACCGCTTCGCCCCGCAGCCTTATTTCAGCATTAATCTCGGCCAAGATTTCTTCATCACGAATTGATTGGGCCTGGCTGGGGGCAGCTATAGTGTACATTGAAGAACTGGAGGCTGGCGGAAGTCCACTAATGACGAACGGCATGTTAGCAAAAGGGTCGCTGTGTTGGCCTAAGAGCTCATTCACCATCTGTTCGTCAAAAGAAATCGAACTCCCCTACGTCACCTCGACCGGCGCGACCGTAGTCATGGTAGTCGCCTCAGTAATGATCACATCCTTCCTTCGTTGTGACTTTTGGACTGCAGAAAGCGTTTTCACTGTAATTCCGCTCACTGGACAAAACAAAGAGAAGTTGTTAGAATACACTCCAAAATAATGCTTCATTTCGAGCACATGTGACATTTGTACAGAGTACCTTCCTCAATTCAGCTCATGGCCGGCTGAACAGCTTCCAATGGATGCTCCCGTATGGGCGATAAGTGTGGCTGTACCGGGTCATAGCCTGGGACCGACTGTTGCTCAGTAGCTAGCGTCGGTTCGGATCCAGATGAAGTGATCATCTCAGAGCTTGTGACCTAGTGCATGACGCCATAACCCTCACAAACCTCCAAGTGCTAGGAACCCAATCCCTCTTTCACATGAGAGATCACAAAGTCGTGGAGAACCTTTTTCTCGTCGTCGTTCAATATGCGGTTCTCCAACTTGAATTCATCAAAAGTCCCATCTAGCTACGCTGCCTGTTCTTCTTCAACTAACAGATTCCAGGCATTGAATAAGTGAGTGGGATAGTCGTCGAGCCATGCCAAGTTTCTGTGCCTCAATACGTTGGCATTGTATGTGATGAGAAGTTCTTCTACTTCCGACTGAAGCTTAGTCTTCGCCAACCGAACTTTCTCATCAACCCCGGCTTCCACCTCACGGACCCTTTACATGGCCGCGTCTCTCTCTCTGGAATTCTACCGCCTGATCGCACGCCTCTTGTGCAGAAATGTTAGCGGCATCCCTTTCTTTCATGAGCTCCGAAACTTTAGACTTAAGCTCATTTAATTCCTTCAAGGCTACGTCCCGCTCGGTAGTTACCACGGTATTTAGGTGGCCCATGTCCTCTACTGTGGCGTAATGCCCATGTTTCGTCCTATCCATTATCGCCTAAGCCTCGTCAGCCTTCTTAATAGCCTCGGCTTCAGATTTGCGGGAAGACTCGGCCTCACTAGTGAGCACCTGAATAATCCGATCTTTGTGGCCGAGCTCCTTCTTAAACTTCTCAATCTCGGTCGCCCGTTCGAAGGCCACCTTTGACGCTTTCATATAGGTTTTTGACCATTCCTGATACTGGGTAAATTTATCGGTGAGATAATCATGCATCATAGGCTCGATCGACGATGGTACCCTTTTTAAATGCGAGGGGGAAATAAACCCGTTGAAGCAGATGTCCAAGAAATCTTTCTTTAATTGAGAAAGCTTCACCTCTCCTTCCCCTAAAGGCTCAGCCAATGTCTGTTCTGTAGCTGTAGGGGCCACAATCTCAGTCTACGATGAGGGTCGAAGCGTGAAGAATGGGAAGATTCCTTGTGCCGTGAAGTCTCTACGGGCCTTGAAACATAAACTGGAGGTGGTGCGGGAGCTCTTGGAGGTGGCGTGAGTGATCGGGAGTGACGTACATATCCCATGTCCCTGTCAGTAAGCCCTTGGCTGATTTGCTCGTGATCATAGTCCCGATCGGTCCGCCCTTGGATGATTTTCCTATGATCATAGTCCCGATCTCCTTCCCTTCTACGTGAATCATAGTATGTTGAAGATCGACGCTTGTTGCATAGGCTACCGAGCATCGAACCTTAACCAGACATGGTACCTACGAATTCAAACGAAGACGAAAGTTAGAGATATTTTCACGGTAAGCGTATTACATTCAGAAATCATGTAGTGCCGTGAAATGTGGAGTGTGTGTAACCCCCCGACCAACCAGATGTGTCAACTGCGCTAGCGGGTAAAGACGCGCTTAAAACTAAGACGTGTTGAAGTTCGTCCAATCCGACATCATGCTGCATGGACACATCGTCCAAAATTGGAATATCGGCAAGCCCTTCGTAAAGACTTTCTGTTCTTGGGGGAGACACCGCCGAACTTCTAATTCCAGAGGCAGGATGGGACGTAACAACAGATTTCCATCTTCCTTTTTTGGATGGCTTAAAAACGGCTGCCTTGCCTTTTCTCTGCTCGTCGACATCCTGGGCTACATCTGCAGGTTCGCCCAAGGGTTCCTCATCAGTATGAGTTCTCTCGAAATCAGCTTCTTCGATTACAACAACTTTACATTTTTTCCGTCTGACTCTTTCTTTCGGGGCAGTTTTTAATGCACCGTCGAGCATCATGCTTTGTCTTCGCCCAATCAACCCAAGGATTCTGAGATTCCTATCCGTCAAGAGCAGTTCAATATTCCTCTCTTCGCTCGGGACTTCGTGAAAGACCCGAACTATCTCCTTGAAATATTCACCTTCGGGTCGCTGAATTATTGCGGTAAAGAAAGAAAAAAGAGATATAAGAACGACTTCATCTACGGTTGTCTTAACAATTAACCCGGAGGATGACAATACTCACGTCTGAATAGCCATCGCCTAGCGAATCCTGGAGGACATCGAACGTAGAACCACTCCGTTTTGAAATAGCTTAGCCTAGTCAAGGACCCGGTGACCACTTGGCGGTTCCTTACTGCCTCCATAAATGTGAAGGATGGGCTATCCGTTCGACTTTTGAAGTTGAATAAATATCTGATCTCAATCGGGACCGGTGGTCGGTGAAGATACTCCATAAATGCAATGAACAAGCTATTGAGCGAGGCGTATCCATTCGGGTGTAACTGAGTTGGGGCGATCCCCAAAAATTACAAAACTTCTCTTATATATTCGTCAAACGGAGGAAGCGTCCCGGCTGCACACGCGTGACGACTAAACGCGGTATACCCTTCCGGAGGATTATGTGGCCTGTCGTTCAGCCCCGGTAATAATACATCATCCATCGATAAGCCATGCCTTAAGCATATTCTCCCTTGCATGTCTTCAGAGATGTTGGATTGAACAGAGTCTGAGGGACTGGTAATGAAAGATGCATCGGGGAATTCGTCCGGGGCTGGACCAATGACTTCGGCCTCAATGTCCGGGATTTCGAGCCTGGAAGGAATTGTACTCTGGATTTCTTGCTGCTGCGAACTTGATGGTTCCATAACTAGCTAACTCACGAGAAATGATCATTAGACGATAAAGAACCCGTGCATTCCCTAGTGTAAAGTGTGTGAACGTGTTGTGCAGTGCAGTGTTGTGCATTACTTGATCAAATTTTACGAGAGTTAGAAAATGTGTGTAAACAACAAGACTCCGAAATGCAGATTGGAATAACCGTCATCGCTGACCGTTATAACCATGCCATCCGGATGTTAGCGATTGATCCAAGTTAGAGTTTGTTATATTGTTGATTAAATTACAGTTCCATCGACAAGCTTCTAAAGGTAGTCAAATGTGTAGTTCTGCGGTCAAGTTCAATCATGCAAAGCAGAAGCTCGTCGGAGTCAAATATTTTAATGTGCAAAAGTTCTCTAAGTTCAACAAATGTCTACTTGGAATCGATCACCATGGTTCACATCGCATCGAGTTAGGGAGGCCTCACATTTCGAATCGATCAAGTTCGACTCAATGCATATCACATCGATCAAGATCGAATCGATACGGTTCGTATCGATCGAGTTTGAATCGGTACGGTTCGTATCGATCAGGTTTAGCCGTCTTCGTATCGATCACAACTCGGGGGCTTCGTATCGATTGCATTCACAAACCTAGAAAACGATGGAGTTCGTATCGATCATGCTCGGTATTTCGTATCGATTATATTTCTAATGGTTCCGTACCAGACACTTTAAATCGATACGAGACGCGACTGCCCAGGATCGATAAGGACCCCATCGTTCCTCAACCAACGTTACTTCGATTCGAACCCCGCGTTTCGTCATTGATACGAAATCAAGCCATGGTATTTCTCTCAATCGATTCTAAGTGGCGGCCGAACAATCTTCGGTTGGTTGTTCCAAATACTTAGCCTCTTCCTCTCCAATCGATTCGGGCATCGACATGGTCGTCCTCGACCAAAAACTCTGGCCCAGATCTGACCTTGGCATTGCCAAAATCGATAGCCAACAAGAATGGGATGGAACTGAGATTCGTTTTTCACCAAGATTTAGTCACAGGTGATTGATTACCTAAATTGGAATTAGAATTCGGAGGATTAAAAAGCTGCGTTCGATCGATTCAAAGGCGAAGTGCAATTCTTCTCTTAATAAAGTATTGGATCGATACGAAGATAGAAGTGCAAGGAGTGAAAGTAAAAATTGAAAAAATAGCCAAGTCCCAGGTATTTATATGGGACTTAGGGTGAAACCGGGACGATTTGCCTCCCAGTCCACATGATCGGTCGCAATCGGTCGACCCACGAGTCGAGTCGAAAGCCTTTTTCGTATCCATCAGACTAAAGTTCCCATCGATTCGAAACAGACAGTTAGCACATCGACTCGAAGCCCCTGTTCGCTTCAACAGGTTCACAACTCCATCCACTGCATATCAATATGAACGGAGATTTCGTGTCCATCATAACTTAAATGTCATCATTAATACAAATGACACAACAAAAACCTGTTGGAGTTGTTAACCATCGATACGACGAGCATTTCGCATCCCCAGATCCTCCACTTATCGATGAGAAATCAGTCTTTTAACCTTCTATATCGATTCAGGAAAGGATTGATACAAAGGAACTTCATAGAACCCCATCGATTTGAAGTGTCTATTTTATAATCACCGACTTACAACAATGCAGATATATTGATAAAAACGTTGCTTTCGTATCCATCTAAGCATGTCGATACAAACTATTATTTTGTACACATTGAAGCTCACGATGCGAAGCAAGGTCCGAAGAATTTTGTGACCATCGATACGAACGCCAAGTTCGTATCCGTCGATAGGAGCCGCATCAATTCCAATAATTACCTTTGAACCTTTTACATCGATTCAGGAGAGGATCGATACAAGAGGATAGTCAAAAAGGGCCAAAAGGGCGTTGTTGTAGCTCGAATTTCACATCGGTTCACGAGAGGATCGATACGGAATTCGATACAAGAAAACTGACAACGACTCGTGAACGTGCAACGTTAATGAGGGTCAGGTCAACATATGTGCATATAAATCGTACTAATATTCAATTTTCAACATTCGCAGGAATTGAATACTCATCTCATAATGTTTGCGACAACAAACAGCCAATCGTTGTCATACAGCAGTCGGTTGCAGCAAAATAGGGTACAACTTTCGACCAAAAATACGACAATTGTTTAGAGAGAAACTGCAAATTTTCAAAGCACGTCATGTTTCCACAAGACATACTTTGGGGGGTAAATGTTATCCCGCCTTTTTGGCAAGGCCAAGATACCAAGGAACTGATTGGAAACCAAGGATTACTCTTCCGGAAAATCGAGCATGCACAGGTTCGCTATGGATATCGATGAATTTTGTCGGAGTCCAAATGAGCCACAAGTAATAAGGCAAGGCAAGGCAAGGCCAAGAGAACAAAAGTTCCAAGTTTCTGATCAATCCGAGTTCATATGCTCAAGTTGTGATCGATTCAATATAGAAGGAATGGCCCAACGTTCGTATCCATCACTGTAGTTGGTTTCGTATCCATCGAAATATGTTCAGTTCGTATCGATCATATTCGCATCAATCAGGTCCCATCACTTCGTATCGATCAAGTCGGCATTGTTCGAATCCATCAAGTCCATGTCAATGGGCTTCGTACCCATCATGGAAGCCTCTCTTCGAGTCCATCTAGGGATAGCATTTCGTATCCGTGCTTGAGCCTCCATTCGAATCCATCGTCTTCGTATCGACCGGGAGTGCAACACCTTCGTGCCCATCGGTCTCGAATCCATCAGGTCCTACTGGTTCAAACCCATCAGATGATGCCTACTTCGTATCTGTCAGCCTTTTCTACATCGTATCGATCGATAGAACTGTATCTAATCCATAGCTCATGACCTATTCGAATCCGTTGAGACAATGAAGCCTGGGTGACGTGTTTTCCTTCGATACGAATAGGGCGAAATCCATAGAGTCGACACGGTCAACTCGGAGCAAAGACCGGATCGAGGCGAAGAGTGGGTGCCACGTCATCAGGGATCCATGTGAAAGGATCGGTACGAAGGCAACAATTCGAAATGATTGAGTCGAACCAGACAGTCATCGGAAAACCCCATTTCATATCGACGATATCTCGTGATCCACTGATCCAAATGCAATGAAATTTTCACAAAAGCTTGCGTACACAATAAGGAATGTTTCTGCCAAATTTCAGCTCGATTGGACATCATATTGATCGATACAAAATGGATTCGTATCGATCGCCGATCGAGTCGAAACTTCTTAAGGTTGGTCGCGTAGGCCCACTCACGTGCCAGAACGAATCTCCCGAAGTTTGAGCGAAATCTCAGCCTCCTACGCCTATAAATAGAGCCCCAGAGCCTACAGAAGAAGGATCTTTTGATTCTCAAGCGCCCAGACTCCGCCGGATCAAGACTTGCACCTTACCTTTGCTGTTGACTTCGAATTTCAAGTTGTCTTTCACTGATTTTTTGTTGTACTCACTTGTAATCGTTGAAAGAGAATCAATATAGCTATTAAAACTTCATATTGGACGTAGGCAACACGCCGAACCACTCTAAATCGCTTGTCTTCGCATTTACATTCTTTTTAATTGGAGTTTTTGTTATATAATCTTCATTTTCAATTTACATTCTTCACTTTTATCTCTTCAAAAACTTCCGAAGAGTGTTGTGCCCAGTTTTGGTACAAACACGCACACACACACACACATGTGTGTGTATATATATATAGGCAGTGCACATATAAACAAAACCAGAAACTTAACCAAGCCAAGAATTGAAATGGAACCAAACTCAAGCATATGAATAAAACTCAGACTACAATGAGCAGTCGAGACAGACCACATTCATATGAAACAATAGCCAAGACCAGATCACTTACATGGGAAACAGGATGACTCGACTAACAGGATCAGTGAAACCAAGTGCAGACAAGCTACATGAAGACTAGACTACAAGATAACGCCAAACATCCTGCAATATCAAAGTGCAAAGTGAATACAAAGCTGGACTGATACCAAAGGCTTCATATACAAAACACTTCACAACATCTATACAATAGTGTAGATAATAAGAGTAGTTCAAAATGCAAGCTAACATACACATATATACATACATATATGAATGTATACACATGATGCAATGCAACATCATGTAGCAGTTTCAAATCAGGGTAGCAGTTTTTCAAACTAAGTCAAAATTCAATATCAGGGCAAAGCCATGGGTCAGAAACTAGTCAAGGATGGCTCACTAGCATGTGACACACAATTAAACATGTCGAAGCAAAAAATATTATCACCATATCAAAGTAACCGAAGTCAACAGCAAATGCAAAGCCATGGTGACCAAGGAAAAGTTCGAACATGTCAAGTTAAATGTCAAAGTCAAAGCCAGTGAGTAACACATTATTAAAAAGTTAAGAAGCTAAATTCATAGCAAAAAGAATGGAACCAAATCCAAATTCGTGTAGCCGTGGTGATCAAGAAATTGAACAAGTCAAAATCGAAGCCATGATAATCAAGCAAAGAATTATACGAATTGAACAAGTCAGAGAAATCTTAAGAATTCAAGCATAGTCAAATGGCCGAACTAAAATTATCAAATGAATTTGAATAAAATATTCGAATGAAAATAAAGGGAATCGATCCCTATTTAACCCAAATCATCATCGACATGTAAAGACTCGATTTCAGGCAAATTAACTAGACAAGAAAAAGGAAAATTACATACAATTTCAAAATCGGACTCGGTCGAGAAGCAGTCATGTGCAAATCAAAGAGACGGTCAATCAATAAAGCTAGAACTGTGAAAACATTCACTCGATCGTTCAACGAAGTAGGCTTCTTCAAATTTGTAAAGCCCTAATTTTCACAAAGAGGAACGAAGAGAAGCAATGAAAGAAAAAAGGAATCAACCATCATTTTTACACAGAGAAAAAAGAAAAGGGATATAATTTTATTTTTCTTTAGGCCGGTTTTTTAAATATTATTGGGATTTAGTTTTAATTAGGGTTTCTTGGTTTGTAATTGCTTTTTATTTTGTAATTTACTTTTAAACGTTTGTAAATTTTAGTCGTGTGACTAGGGGACGAACTATGGTGGTGTAGCTCGAGAATTCAACTCAGTGGTTGAGTTGTAGCAGGGTTTAGAGCATAGAGTTAGGTTAGTCGATAGCAGGTGTCACGAGTTTACGTGTGTAAGCGTATGACTACTTAATTTCTAGTAGAAACCTTAGGGGCAGCACGTAGGCAGGGTTTTGCCGAAGTTGGGTAAATCTGTGTGTTCTATTTTCTGCTTTTCATATTCCTCTACTATCTGTGTTGATATTATTCTGCTATTATCAGTGTTGTAATTATTTTATGTACTTTTGCATTAAATTTTTATAAATAATTGTTTCACCCAATTCACCCACTCTCTAGGGTGAAATCGATCCTACAGTATCCATCAATCCATAGCCTTTTAGGTCCATGTTGTTCGTATCGTTCCCCTGCTTTGCCTCTTCATATTTATCCATGCCACATTCGTATCCACACTGTTCGTATCGATCTGACGCCGCCCTAGGAAACACATGCCTTCGTATCCATCAAGTCCATGTCCTCCCTTCTTATCGATCTGTGCTTTGCTCCTTCGTATCCATCGGCTGCCCCCTGTTCATGTCGATCCCAAATGTAGCATTTCATGTTGATCAAAAAAGTGATCGATATGCACTATAACCTATCCAAAGTAAAATGCCGAGTGTCCATATCGATTGATACGATACCATCGATACAAAGAGTGTTGCTGAGTCCATTCCCGAACAATACGAACTACATCGAGGTAATTCCGTCTTTTGGCAAGGTCGTGACACCAAGAAATTAACTGGAAACCAAGGACAGTTTGTCCCGAAGATCAGCTACATACATGTTCAATGTGGATACTGGTCAATTTTGCCCAAGTCCAGATCGAGCCACAATCGATGTAGTATGACAAGCAAAGCTATGAAAGTCAGCATCTAAAATTTCAAGTCGATCGAAGTTCGTGTGCTCAAGATATTATCGATCAAGGTTGAGGAAAACAGTTACAATTTGTGTCCATCAGAGTAAACAGCAATTCGTATCCATGGAAGCTCGTAACCATCGTCTCAAGAAAATAACGGCTAGTTCGTATCCGTGGAAGAAGCATCACATTCATATCCATCTAATTCGTAACCATAGCCGTACAACAATCTCATTCGTATCCACCAAGTTTCAAGTAAAATGCAACCGGTTCGCATCCATGAAGAAACCTTGTTTCGTATCCATTGCATGAGAATACTGCATATTGCTTACCCAATTCGTATCGACTACAAATAATGCCTAGAAAGTATCGATACAAGTTGGGGTAATAGCTATCAATGCGAAGGAGGAACGGAAATTTTTGATACGAAAGACATGCGTTCGTATCGATACGAAACGAGTCATCCACGATCGATACGAAGTAAGAAGCCACGGATGGATACGACTGAGTATAAACCGGTGGATACGAACGAGACCTACGAAGAAGTAAGAATCGGTCACTTGGCATGAAAAGTGAATCTATCCTAGAAGATAGCGCCACATCATCTAGAAATCGCATGCATTCCATCGATACGATGGGGAGCTACATGAGTGTATCGATATGAAGCTCGGCTGCATGTTGAAAACACAAACTTTCATCGATCATAACTCAAAAACTACTAGCCCAAATGCTACCAAATTTTCACATGAGCTTGCGTACAACCTCAAGAAAGTCCATGATCGATTCCAACCCAAAAGGACTAATTTTTGATCCATACGAATTTGGTCTGTATCGATCGTGGACCGAGTCAAAAAGTCCGAGGATCGATCACGTGGGTCCACCCACATGAAAGAAGAAGTCTTCCAAGATCTGAGGGAGACATTTGTTGCCACGCCTATAAATAGTTGCTCTAGGCCTTCGAAAAAGGGACTTTTAGACGCTGGAACATCGATACACTGTCAAAATCATTATTGTATCTCGACTATTCTTTTGTAAACATCTGTAACCAGTGAGTATCGATAAAATAACAAAATTCCATAGTGGACATAGGCTACAACACCGAACCATTCTAAATCCTTATGTTTCTGTACTTCTTTCTATCTGTTTTGGTGTGTTTGTTAGGTTAGCCTCATTTTTCATTCATATTCTTCAATTTAATCTCTCCAAACACACCCGAAGAGTGTTGTCCCCAATTTTGACACAAACACTTTGTTGATTTCATCGAGAAAACCTAGCTTTTCTCCCGCTCTTTGGATCTACTACCGATATCGGATTGCAAGAATCGAAAGAGAAGATTCAGATCTCATACCTAGAAGTTCTTCCATCCTATTCAGATTTGCATCAAGTGTAAGTGAGGTCTTCACCATTCACCATGGTTACCACAAGGACTACCTCAACGGCTGCGGATCAGGAAGGAAGATATAGACCGAATCTGGCGCAGCTACCCGCTACCGGTCAGAACTCAGTGGGAACAGCAGATCAACAAGGCCCTATCATCAGGGGGAGTTTAAGATGTTGATGCAAGAATTAACCCAAAGCCACCAATAGCTTACCCAATAGATCGGTGCCAACACGGAGTTAACCAACCGACTTAATCAAGAAAGGCAATGAAGATCCAAGAGGGATCAAGCTTCCTACTCATACACTGAGAGCTTTGCTTCTTTCGATTACCATCACCGATCCACACGTCCACAACTGGATGGAAGCTACACGCAAGCTCCCGAGCATCAGCGCACCCTCAATCTTTGATAGGCAGGACCTGGACCATTTGCCAGTCACCAGGCAGGCACCTCCTCCCGAGGAGGGACAATTCCTTATCACATTACTGATGACCGTGCTGCACCACCATAGACCTGGAAGCTGACAATCGAGATCGAGAAGATCCAAACCTTTGCCAGCATGATTATATTTCTGAATCTTTTGTGCCCGAAGACCCAAAGCCAAGGAGGCGAGGCATGGACCATCGATCGCGCCCGGGCCATCCTCGCATTGTGGAGCCTGACCACACCTTGGCCCAGCACGCCCAGAATGTCCATATTCCAGACATCCTGATAATGATTCGTCAGATTATCTGTGAGAGTCAGGGTCTCACTAATGACGATTGGGAAATCTCCGGGAGTCATACATCCTTCACCAACAATATCTTATGCGATGAACTGCCTCGTCAATTCAGAATGCCAACTCTACCTTTTTATGAGGGGAGCTCTGACCCTAACCAGTATATTTTGAAGTACGAATGGTTGGTGAATGCCGCATAAGCTGACGATGCGGTCAAATGCAGAAGTTTTCCAATCTCTCTAGGGGCATCGCGGCTATGTGGTTTACTCAGTTGCCACCTCGATCCATTTCATGCTTTGATTAGTTAGCTACAAAATTCGTTGAATAGTTTCATATGCACATTACAAGACCTAAGGATCTAAACACCATATCCAGTGTCAATCAAGCTCCTAGAGAGACACTTAGACGTTATTTGGAAAGGTTCCATGCCACTTGCATAGAGATTGGTAACCCTAATGATAATTCCATATTGATGGCACCGATTAAGAGAATCGATCCTGATTCCAAATTTGGCAACTGGTTGGCTGGGAAACCCCCTACGTCATTGGACTGTTTCTATTCCGAGGCAGATCAATTCCGGAGGAGGGAGGATGCTAAACAGTCTAGCAAAAAATATGATGCAAGGCACAGCATGGAAGGAATCCAGAGCAATGACGTTGTGAAGCAAACCAGTGAGGGTTTTGGTAAAGTACAATTAAGTATAAAGAATAAACAAAATCAATAGAAAGGCGATGGAAGTCAGGGTTAGAAGCAGGACCAAAATCGCAGACCGCAACGTAGAGCTCCCATGTTTAACACATGTACTCCTTTAAATGCATCACTAGAGAATGTGTATTTGAAAACCTGTAATGCAGGCCAATATAAGAACCCTGCTCCGAAGCAATCATCCAAAAAGTAGATTAGATCTGGGAAATTATATAGATTCCATGATTGCTATGTTCATAACACCAATGAATGTCGCAATTTATAGGATATCATTGAAAAGTTAATCCGGGAGAGAAATTTGGAACGATTTGTTGGAGTGCCGCAGGCTGGGGTGCGGGCCCATCAAACTAGAATCAAGTATAGAATTAGGCAAGACCAGAGGAACCCACGCATACTGGTGGGAGTTAGTTATTAACATAGTTGGTGGTGGTCTTCATCTAGCTGATTGGAGCTGGAAGGAAATGGATTCGTATTCCATCTTGGCTAGGCATGCGAGCTTCGAATGTTGTGGTTATTTAGATAATGGGCTCTAGCTAAACAACAGAAGACACTGATAGATGACATCATTTTTCGAGAAAGAGATATCGATAGAGTCGAAGCCCCTACCATTGATCCACTAGTCATTTCAGCTCAGATAGGTCCTTCTTGGATGAAGAGGATCTTAGTGGATAGTGGAGGCTCAGTGAATATACTTTTCAAGTGATCATAAGATCAAATGAAAATGGAAGCGAAGGACTCGAAGCTGTGTCATTCTCGTATTTATGGTTTCAATGGAAGTGCGACTGTACCCACTGGAATGGTAGAACTATTAGTGGATTTGGGAGCTGGGAGTTGGAGAATGCTGGAGAGTCCGGATGTTGTTGTTCGTTGTGTTGGATATGAATTCGCCGTATAATGCTATCTTGGGCTGACTGTCCCTGGCTGAATTTGAGGCAGCTATTGCCCCTTGGTGTTTAACTTTGAAATCCCCTACTGACAATGGGCTTGGAGTTGTTCAGGGAGACCAGGCGGCTAGATGCGCCTGTTATGTTGCTGAGCTGCGGGAGGCTCAACGAAAAGAGAAGGGCAACGACGTAGAGGAATCTCTCTGCGTCGGTATTACCGACAATTGACAGCTAATGCCTGGGCCTAGGCCTGGGCGCCATGACCAATTCCTAAGGGATCTTGATGCAATAAATGATGATAATGTAGAGGAAGTCAACGATAGTCAGTCTTCCTTGGCAGAGTTGACGTTCGATGTTCTGATCGATGATGATGACGACTCCCGAATGTTAAAGGTTAGATCTCAGCTAAGCTGACAGATGAAAGAGTAATTGGCTAAATTTCTCCACGCAAATCTCAATGTGTTTGCTTGGATAGACTCAAATATGTGTAGGATCTCATTGGACATTAGGTGCCACGCATTAAACAGTGACCTGTGGCTTGTCCCGGTTAAGCAAAAGAGGTGTGGTATGGATCCAAAAAGATCTGTCACCCTTAAGGAAGAGGCGGATAAACTCAAGACCAACGGGTTTATCCGAGATACATTATATCCAGAATGGGTATCCAACCCAGTGCTTATCAGGAAACCAAATGGGAAGTGAAGGACTTCTATGGACTACTTAGAGCTAAATAAAGCATGCCCTAAAGATAGTTTTTCGTGTCCCAGAAACTCGATCAGCTTGTAGATTCAATGGCCATACACGAGCTCTAGTTACAATCAAATACCGATGCACCTACCCAACCAGGAGCACACCAGGTTTATTACCAATCTCGTACTCTATTGTTACAAAGTGTTGTCGTTTGGGCTTAAGAACGTTGGGGCGACCTATCAAAGACTTGTCAATTGAATGTTTGCCAGCCAAATCGGGAAAACTATGGAGGTGTACATGGACGATATGCTTGTAAAGTCATGACTCTCTATCAATCACGTCAAAGACCTTAAAATGATGTTCAAAATCCTCCAAGAATACCGAATGAAGCTAAACCTGTTGAAGTGTCACTTTAGAGTCGCATCCAGAAAGTTCCTAGGATTTATTGTCAATGCTCGAGGAATTGAAGCCAATCTCGAGAAGATCTGGGTGATTCGGAATCTCCAAACTCCCAGAACTATAAAGCAAGTGCAAAGCCTCAATGAGAAGGGAGCAACATTGAGCAGGTTCATCTCCAAATCCACCAGCAAATATATTCCCTTCTTCGATCTGATCAGGAAAGGAAAATGAAACTTTGAATGAATTGAGGAGTGTGAGGGCGCATTTTGAGCACTGGTTCAACACCTAGCTGCGCCGCCCATTCTATCAAAGCCGATTGATCATGAGAGACTATACATCTATCTGGCAGTGTCAGAGAATGCAATCAGTGTGCATTAATTTTGGAGGAGGATCAGATACAACGACTGGTCTATTACATTATCAAACGATTGACCGAAGCAGAGAGAAACCATTCGAAGTTGGAAAAGTTAGCTTATTGTCTCTTCATTGCCTCGAGAAAGCTATGTCCCTACTTTCAACCTCATCCTATCACAGAATACACCAACCAGCCGTTACATCAGGTCGATACACGGCCTAAGAATTCTGGTAGATTGCTAAGGTGGAACATCGGGTTGAGTAAGTTTGATATTGCTTACACACCAAGGCAAGCTGTTCAAAGACGAATTCTGGCAGATTTCATTGTTGAATTTACTATCCCAAAGGACTTTCCTGTGACCAGTGAATCTCCTAGATACATATGAAAGTTCTACACCGATGGTGCATCGAACAACCATTTCTCAAGTGCTGGAGTGGTACTTGAAACCCCTGAAGGTCGATCCGTATGTTATGCTTTGAAGTTTGATTTCCGTGCAACCAATAATGAGGCAAAATATGAAGCTTTACTTGCTGGACTCAGACTCGCCAAAGACTTGAGAATTATTGCTATGGAGATTTACTGCGATTCACTATTGATTTACGTCAAGTACAAGAAGAATAACAAGCTAGAGACCGGAGGTTCGCTGCTTATCTTGCTCGGGTCCAGGAAGAATTGAATCAATTTGATTATTATGCCATCTATTGCATACCCTTGGATGATAACTAGAAGGCTGATTCTCCAACAAAACTGTCCAGCACAGGTGAAGCACAACAAATGGGACTTGTCCTTGTTGAGACACTTACCTTTACGAGTATCGATCAGACGGAGATAGACAGGGTTCATGAAGCCACACCCGAGAAAGAGTCATGGATGACCCCCCTCAGAAGCTATCTCGAGCATGGAACTTTGCCCGGGTGTAGAAGTGAAAAAAGACAATTCTTCGAAAGGCTTCACGATTCATTATCCAGAATGGGGTCATGTATATAAGAGGATACTCTATTCCTTTACTTCGTTGTTTCTCCCACAACGAAATTAAACAAGAGTTATATGATGTGCATGAGGGAGAATGCGGCGATCACACTGAGGGGCAAGCCCTTGCTAATAAAATACTCTGATATGGGTATTATCGGCCAACTATGAATCGAGATGCATTAGACTATGTCAAGAAGTGTGAAAGATGTCAGAAACATGCTAGGATATCAAGAGCCCCGCCTATTAAAATCACTCAAATGGTCAGTCCATGGTCGTTCGCTATATAGGGAATTGATGTAATTGGATCTTTACCTCTGTCTAAAGGTGGTGCGAAGTACGCCATTGTTGCAGTTGATTAATTTACCAAATGGACGAAAGCTTAGCCACTTGCTACTATCACAAAGAAGAGAGTGATAAATTTTGTTGTCGGCAACATCATTTGTTGTTTTGGCCTCCCACATATCACTCTCACTGACAATGGAGCCCAATTCGATAGCGCCAAATTCAAGAACATCTGTCAACGTTTCCACATCTAGAAGAAGTTCTCAGTAGTTTCTCACCTTCAAGCGAATGGATAAGTTGAAGCTGTTAACAAAATTATCAAATCCATTCTGAAAAAGCGACTAGACGGAGGTAAATGTGTTGATGAACTCCCCATGGCCCTATAGGCATATCAAACTACCCACAGTTCCGCGATCGGCCATACTCCATTTTCACTTTCTTATGGCTCCAAAGCTATGACGCCCCACCTCTATACTCATGCTTGCTAAGGACACTATGGAGTAATTCCGTCAACTAGCACGAAGAATAAGGCTGTCGAGGAGCAACCATCCATGTAATTGCTTTGTGAGAGTACCTATATATCAGATAGTATAACATGCATTTCATTTCAAGAGGAAATCCGACATATCAAATATAAACACAAAGCTACTACACAGTGGCTATGTGGTCTTCGGAAACAAATATAGAAATAAACATAACACTAATTAGTCACAGATGTTCATATCTCAAAGACGGAAACAGATATGAATATAACACATAAAAGTGTACATCAGAGTAGTGGTCAAACAAGATCCACAATATCACAAAAGAATAGATGCAGGTGCTAGACAAAAGAGTATGTATACATCAAGGAGTCTCTATCTCAAATGTATATCAACAAAAACTGCCAATCTAATGTAGTTAGTCGAAAGTCAAATGATGGCTCCACATAAGGAGTCAAGCAGAAGCACCGATAACATCTCGGTCTGACCCGAGTATTATTTAATATGAAAATAATAAACGGATCAGACTAGCTATAAATATCAGATAAATGAGACAGAATAAGAGATATGACAGAAACGCATGATAATAATAATGCCATACTGTGAAAAGTACACATTTAACAACAACAAAAATCATACAATATCTCAAAAATCTCATAACATCAAAAAGAATGTCATATTCTTTATTTTATTCACCAAACCACAAATATTGACAACCATATCGATGCCAATCGCAAAAATTGGTGAAACACAAATTCTAGAAATCATCAAATAGAAATCCAGAAATCACAAAAGGGGGAGGCCTATCAAAAACGGGAGCATGACAAACGGAACGCTATTCCATGGTCGCTAACCATAAATTCAAAACATCGACGTAGTACAATAACGGTACTTTCCATGAACCGAAATTCAATTAAATCGGAACATCGACGCAGTACAGTAACGGTACGTCCAATGAACCGAAACTCCAATAATTTGGAACATCAACGCAGTATAATAACGGTACGTCCAGTGAACCGAAAAGCCAGAACATCGATGTAGTATTGTTGGGTGCGTTTCCACCACCACCGAACCATGCATAGCCGAACCAATCCACCCCCAAGGCCTAGCCGAACCAAAGTATCAACTCAACCATGCATAGCCGAACCAATCCACCCCCAAGGCATTACTGAACCAAAGTAATTACTACCTCTGCCGGACCAACCACTGCCGAACCAAAGCCACACCAACCACTATTGGACCAACCTCTGCCGAACCAACCAATACCGAGCCAAAGTAAATCGAACCTCTACCGGACCAACCACTACCGAACCGAAACCACTCCAACCATCTCCGGACCAAGGCGTTGCCGAGCCAACATTGCCAGGCCAGATTACATCAGCCCAGGCCCACTAGCAGCTATATACATCCAAGACCCCTACCCCCTGCCTCACTCTATAAATAGAGGGGTAGGGGTACAACAATGGCAGACAAGTTTGAGAGCTCAAGCACGGACAGAACTTTCAAACAACTTTTATACACTTGTAATCAAATCTTTGTACTTGTAATCTGAAGAGTGAAAGAGAATAACATATGAAGTGGACGTAGGCACATTCTGGCCGAACCACTATAAATCTGTGTGTCTTTTACAGTTTCGCCCTGCTTTTTACATATTTTCATAAATCACCCAAATCACTAAGAACAACGTAAAATCGACTAAATCATACGACTTGGAGGTGTTTGCCCATTTTTTGTGCAAACATTTTTGGTACTTTCACTGAGAATTGAAGTCAGGGCTTCAGCTTCTCCCACTTAACCTTCCTCCTAACAGCATCGCCCATTGCTTAGAGAACATGGCTTTCAGGAAGAAGAAATATGTTAACAAAGGAAAGAACATCGCAACTAGCAGTGTTCCAGGTCCAGTGGTCCCAGATCAAGAGAATCATCACATTCCAACAGCAGTACCAAATGAAAATCAGGCAAATCCGACAACCACCTCCACGGAACAGCCAGCAGCAATTACTAGGGCAGATCTAGACAGGGTTGTGGCTGAAGTAACTGACCGCTTCATATCCCAATAAGAAGCCTTGGTGAACCAACTCATGTCACGCTTAAGGGATGCTGAAGAATCCAACCGTAACACTGAATCATGGGATGAGTCCCAGTCTGGAGAATCTCAAAGGCGACAAAGATCTTTCTTCTTCGAAGAAGCTAACAACAGAAACAACAATGGTAGGAGCCGAGCCCGAACTCAGCCCGAATTCCGACCTGAGGAAACACTTGGGACCGAACCCAACGGGGGAGGTACCAGGCGAGATTCGGCTGTAGCTGAGCCGGTCATGCTAACTGGCCATGGAAACACCAATGAACGTGGCCGAGCTAGTGTCCAGCCCGAAGTTGGACTCGAGGAAGTGCTTGAAACAGAACCCAGCAGGGGAAGATCAAGGCAAGGGCCAACTGTAGCTGACCCTAGCATGCCCCAGAAGACCAGAGACAGCCACTAGAAAATATTAGGAGCGATAAACGATACCATCCTTACAGGTCATCTGGACGGAATCAATCCCGCAGAGAAAAACCAAACTCATTTCTATCTGCTCCAAATTCTGATGAAAGGATGGCGCGATTGTTCAGAGAGTGCGTCCAACGGGATCAAAGAGATCGAGGGATAGGTACTAGGGTAACCAGCCCTTTCACCCGCAATATCGAAATTGCCATCACCCCCCGAGAATGGAAAATGTCAACGATGGAACCTTACAAGAGAATCTCTGACCCCGTTGTACACTTGCAGAGATACACACAACATATGCTCATGAGCGGAGCCACCGAGGGAGTATTGTGCAAATGCTTTCCACTATTCTTGGCAGATCTAGCTACTTCCTGGTTTTGCCATCTACCCCAAGGATCCATCAGCTCATGGGAAATGTTGAAAGAAAAGTTCATCAGCCAGTTCCGCATTCATGTGGAACAACCCAAGGACGCTTATTCCCTATCTAATATCAAACAGAAGCCTGGAGAGATAGTGCAACAATATCTAACCCGATTCAACGCCGCAGCGGCCGCGGTCCAAGATGCCGATGAGAAACTTATCGTAATGGCCCTCTATAGTGGTGTGCGTTCGGATACGAAATTTGCTCGAAGACTAAGGAAAGAAAAACTAGCTACCCTACCCGATTTCTTCCATGAAGCCGGAAGGTATATGAGACTTGAAGACGCTGCCACTGAAAGACAAACACGACTCAAGTAGGCTGTTGAAGATCGGATCTCAGCTGAGAGCAGAATTGAAGGATCAACTTATTGATTTTCTCCGCCACAACTTGGATGTATTTGATTGGACGCATGCCGACATGACCGGAATCTCCCCAGACATAGCATGCCACGTACTAAACATCGATCCTACCAAGGTGCCAGTAAAGCAGAAAAAGAGAAGTATGGGGGTAGAACGATCAGCAGCACTCGATGAAGAAGTAAAGAACCTACTTGCCAATGACTTCATACGAGAGGCCATCTACCTAGAGTTTATCGCTAACCCGGTACTAGTAAAGAAGGCTAATGGGAAGTGGCGAACATGCATTGACTTCTCCAACCTAAATGACACTTTCTCGAAGGATTGCTTCCCACTTCCCCGAATCGATTAGCTTGTGGACAGCACAGCCGGGCACGAACTCTTATCTTTTGTGGACGCATACTCAGGATATAACCAAATTCTTATGAATGCTTCCGATCAAGACCACGCTAGTTTCATCACTGATCGGGGATTGTACTGCTACAGGGTGATGCCTTTTGGGGTTAAAAACGCTGGAGCTACTTATCAACGCCTGGTCAACAAGATGTTTGCGGAACTAATAGGACGAACTATGGAAGTTTATGTGGATGACATGCTAGTGAAGTCAAGAAAAGCCAACGATCACGTAAGCCACCTAGGCGAGATGTTCCAAGTACTTCGCCAATATGGAATGAAGTTGAACCCTCTAAAGTGCTTCTTCGGTGTATCATCGGGGAAGTTCTTGGGATTCATCGTCCATGCCAGAGGGATTGAGGCAAACCCTGAACAAGTCTAATCTCTGAAACATATCAGGATACCTTCCACTCGAAGAGAAATGCAAAGCCTAAATGGAAAAGTGGCCGCCCTAAGCAGATTCATCTCTAAAGCGACCAACAAGTGCATCCCCTTCTTCGAAGCTCTATAGAAAGACAAAGGAAAGTTCGAGTGGACTGACGAATGCTTAATAGCCTTTCTTAACCTAATCGAACAGCTCCGTAGACCACCGGTACTCTCAACTCCGAACGAAGGCAAAGAGCTATACTTATACCTTGCTGTGTCATCTCACGCTCCAAGCGCCCTTTGGTGAGAGAAGACAACCGCGCGCAGCGGCCAGTATACTTCATAAGCAAAAGGTTTACGGGAGCAGAAACCAGATATCCTAAACTTGAGAAGCTAGCATACTGTTTACTAATCGCATCAAGGAAACTGCGACAATATTTCCAATCTCATTCCATCAGAGTTCTAACCTATCAACCACTAAGGCAAGTACTCCATCGTCCTGACACTTCAGGGTGACTACTTAAATGGTGCATTGAACTGAGTCAATATGATATCACCTACCATCCACGCACCGCCATAAAGGGACAAGCCCTGGCCGATTTCATTGCCGAGTTCACTACCAATGAAGGTAAGGAGCAATCTGAAATAGCAAAGGACGTTAAGTGGAATCTCTTTGTGGATGGAGCATCAAACGAACAAGGCTCGGGGGCAGGTATCGTAATAATCACTCCCAGGGAAGGAAGCTACATTATGCTCTAAGGTTGGAATTCGCTGCCACCAACAACGATGAAGAATATGAAGCAGTAATAGCTGGATTAGAACTTGCCTTAGAGATTGGAGTCAGTTCTTTATGTCTTCATAGTGATTCGCAACTTATTGTAAATCAAATACTAGGAGAATTTCAGACTCAAGGAGGACGACTCACAGCATATCTAAAGAAGACCAAGCTGCTACTCGATCAATTGGATCACTATCTAAACAAATACATTCCTCGAGAAGAGAACCAAGAGGCCGACGAATTGACAAAGCAAGCTAGCATGAAAGACAGCACCATTTTCGGAACAGTAGCCATCTCAAGGCAACTAACCCCGAGTTTCGAGCAAGTGAATCTGATAGCTGCAATCGAAGAGGAAACTTGGATGACTCCCATCCGAAAATTCTTACAAGATGGCACAATACCCGACGAGCGTAATGAAGTCAAGAAAATCTTGAGGAAGGCTTCCCGCTACATAATACAAGAAGGCATCCTCTATCGGCGCGACTTCTCTAACCCCTTAGTAAGGTGTGTCGCGGGAAGGGAAGCCAAGGAAATCTTATCCAACATCCATCAAGGAAGCTGTGGAGATCACACTGGAGGGCAGACTCTGGCAAAGAAGATACTCCGATATGAATATTTCTGGCCCACCATAAACAAAGACGCCTTGGACTTCGTCAAAATATGTGACAGATGTCAGAAGTTTGCTAAGATTCCTCGACTACAAACAAATGAGATCACTCAAATGACCAGCCCTTTGCAGTATGGGGAATTGACTTGATTGGCGAACTGCCGATGGGCCGAGGCGGAGGCATATATGCTATAGTGGCAGTCGACTATTTCACCAAATGGGTGGAAGCGGAACCTCTAAATAAAATATCTTCGGCAAAAGTTATTAAATTCTTCATCAAAAATGTTCTATGTAGGTACGGAGTCCCACTCAAAATCATATCGGACAATGGACTTCAGTTTCACAGTGAGGAATTCGCCGACTGGTGCCAAGAGCATGGAATTCGCAAAAGCTTCTCATCTGTAGCTTATCCCCAGGCAAATGGACAAGTCGAAGCTGTCAACAAAATCCTCATAACTCTAATCAAGAAGAAACTTGAAAAATCAAAAGGCGCTTGGGTGGATGAACTTCCTACGGCACTTTGGGCCTACCGCACATCTTTCAGAACATCAAAGGGGCATACTCCTTTCTCTTTGGCATACGGATCATAGGCCATGCTCCCAGTTGAAACTGTAGTGCCTTCCCACCGTAGGATCCACTATAACCCAGAAGAGAACGTTGAACTCCTTTACATGTCTTTGGATCTAACTGAAGTGAGAAGAAACGATGCAGCACTCAAAGCAGCAACTCACAAGCGAAAAGTGGTAGCACTATACAACTCCAAAGTCAAGCATCGCAGCTTACAAGAAGGAGATCTTGTCCTCAGGCGAATCTTCTCGCGCCCCGGAGCGCTAGACCCAATCTGGGACGGACCATATGTAATTCATAAAGACCTCCACAACGGAGCTTATATTTTGTCAACAGTGGACAGAGAGGTGTTCCAGAGGGCATGGAACATCCAACACCTTCATCGGTACTTTTCTTAACTTGTACTGCCCATATGAAGTGAATTAACAAAGAGAATCAGTGGACGTAGGCATTTTCGTGCCAAACCACTTTAAAAACCTTGTCTCTTTTTTAACTTGTTCCTTTATATCTTGGCTGCTTGTTCAGCTTTACCCTTTTCTGTTGAACAAAATCCTGTGTAAACGACATTTCCATTCAAGGCACATCACAGCGCAACTCCACCTGGACAAGACCTAACAGGTACTAACGAATCTATGCGCTCGCCAATGAGACACTTTTGCTCCAGCATCCGTCTACTGCGGGTTAACTCATTGCTCGAGACGGCCCTTAAAGCCAACTGTAATGAGCCGATCATAAGCCATCGAGTAGGCCAACCATAGCTTAGGTAGCTCAATACGGCGTTCGGCTCGCCGGCAACCGTGAACCTACTTTAAGCCCCAACATAAGGTGTGGCCAGCTAGGGGTAGTTCACGGTTGACGATCGGCACCCACGCTAGCCGGCCATGGTAAATCGAATAATACCCACGATTACAGGCCATAATGGCCCGGGTAGTTACCGTGCGCGATCTCGGCTCCGAGTTTCTTAAGTACGGCTATGGTAAAAAAGAAAACTCCCCGCGGAGGCGTAAGATGGGTGACAAATGTCTCCAAGACCCACACCTAGGGAAAGTGGCTACAAAACCCCTTTGCCATGAACTTAAGCACATCGAAGGCCTTCCGTGATTGGAAGTTTTACTATTTCTTATATTCCTATTTTATTTAAAAACTTTCCTCCTATCCTATATAACGATCCCTTAAGTACAGGGCACAAAATAGGAGACACCCGCAAATGGGGATAGGAACTCACAACTAGATGATAGGACACACAGCTGCATTCCATACTCAGTCACACAAGACATTCAAAGCTACCATCTACAACTAAAACACGAAGGGCGGTACTCTCTTCTTTTGTCTATTAATGCGTAGCTATAATTTATTCACACATCACAATAACATTGCAAGACATGAAATTATATTTTATGCAAGAGCTTAGCATCAAACACGATTGAATCACAGGCATGTGCACACCTATATTTATTATGCAAAGCATCAAGATAACAAAAGCATTTAAATATAACATAACCAGCTTAAGTTAAAAAATTACACGCCAAGCATAAAATCGTTCGTTACAAATAACATAATTACAGCCTAAAAGTTACATTAATATTTTGGGACTAGCATAGACAACAATGTCAGGTAAACCAAAAGACGCCCAGGTCAAGTCAAGGAGTCGGCTGCATCAGAGCTTCACCTCTACCCTACTGTGCCTCCGACATCTAATTAATCGTGGGATCGGAAATCTCAGCATGTTGGCCGGAGGTAGTTGGTGCTCCAAAGGTCCCGCCTGTCCAATTCAGGAAAGAATCCATTAATAGTCATGAACAATAAGCAATCAAGATACGGAAAGACAGAAAGGGAAGACTTACCGGCATCTGCCCCTTGATCATCATCCTCTAACTGCACACCTACCTCCTCAGCAGTAAGCAGTAAGCAGCCGCATACCCTCCTTCACCGTCGTTTTCTCCTCCTTGGTGAACTGAGCCGTAACCGCGTCCATTCTGAAGGCCATGCCAGCCTCCTTATCTGCATCGGCCTTAGCCTCCTCCAGGGCCCTAAGATAAATCCTGGCCATGACTCGGGGATAATCATCAATCCCGAATAAGTTGCCCTGTTTCCATGTGCGAAAGTACATATCCTGAAGCGTCTCATCCATTATCCCCTTGTTCTCCTCGAACTCCCTTATTCGGTCCTCAGAAGCCAACAGCTTTGCAACGGCAGCATCCCTCTCCGATCGGTATCTCGAGCGGTCAGCCTGGAAGGATTTCCTCATCGCCTCCGTCTCCTCCTTCAGCTTGGTTTGAGCAAGCTCTGCGGCTTCAAGCTTCCCGGATAACTCCTGTACCCACTCGAGATCCGCTTTTCGAACCTCATCCACCGTTGCAATAGCTATATCAATCCGTTCCTTACAAATCGCCTCCATTTTACGCAACTCTGCCCTACTGTCCTCTTCCATGGTTCTATTTAATTGCCTAGAGATGGCCTCATGTTGAGAGATCTGGATGGCCTGATCAGCAAATTGTTTGGCCTGGTAGGAAACCATTAATCGCAATCGAATGTTGGCGCTCTCGATTTCTTCTCCAGCCTTGACCAGTTGGGCATGATGCTCCATCAACTTCCTGGTCTCCTTAGCAACCCGGTCAATGTTTGCCTTAGCTTCGTCCCCCAAAGTTACAACCCGAGTGGTAAGCAAATCAAGGTCCAGGGACTTAGCTTCATCTAGCACTCTTACCATAGGATTACGAAGGAGAAGGTGCTCACCAGTAGCCTCATCGAAGGTAACATCACGAGAACCCGGATCCAGATCCGGATGACCCGCAAACGGATTACGAGCCAAGCCGGGATGATCTATCTGGGTAACGGTAGGATTTTCGGATGGATGCGGAGAAGGTATAAACTCAGTATCCTCCTCCGTGGTATCCTGAAGAGGCTGAGTTGGGGGCTGAGGACCAGGTGAAGATTCAAACAAGGAGTGACTCCTCTTCTTCTTTTGGATACCCTCTTCGATAACTCCAAGAAGAGGACGGTAGCTGACTACGTTTCCAGGGCGGTTAGTCAGAGGCTTTGGTTTAGAAGAGGCTTTGAGGAGTTTGTATTGCTCGAGACGGTGCCGAACGTCTAATGTCTTGGCCGCTTTACCCACTCCTGAGATGAAAAACCAAGTGTTACAAGCATACATTAAGCCACGATTCAAGAAATATACCAAGTTAAGAGGAGTCGAGAGACGCTTTTGTTATACAAACCCTGGGGAGGAGTAGGATACTGCAATAAGTCCTGGATCTCATTCCAGGACGGGAGCTGACCATAAAATATTCCTAAATCCTTATCATAAATGGAGTCTGCAGAAGTCAAAAATTCACCTTGGGTCGCGGGTGTTGCCTCAGCTAAAACACTCTTGGAAGATGAATCAGCACCGGTCCCGGCCTTGTCAGCTTTCTTAGGCTCCTCTACCAGAGCCGGTCCTTCCTCCAACCCTTCAAAAGCTTGGCGGAGAGCATCATCTGTCCACTCCTGGATCACTCCCGCTTGCTCAGAAGACAAAACCCCAGCACCACTACCACTCTGTCCATCGCCACCATCGTCCCCATGACCATCACCACCATCTTCTCCATCACCTCTGCTCTCCACCTCACCGCCTTCATCCTCACCTCTTTCCTCTTCCACATCTTCTTCCTCCGGGATGTTTGGACAGGTGCTGGGGGAGGGACCATCGGACTTCTTAACCTTCTTCCCCCCGGCAATTGGAGGTTTCGAGAAGGGTTACCTTTTGCCACTCTTCACCGTAACCCCTCCTTTAGCTTTGGCGGCCCTCTCCTCAGTTGTGTCTCTTTGCTTGACCACAGACTGGCGTGGCAGAATCATGTTGTGCCTCAAAAGAGTAGCATTCCTGATCAAATAAGAAGCTGCCCTCTCTTTCTCCAGAATGGCTTCTATCTCCTCGGCCATCCGAACCAGACGATCGTTCTCCACAACCGCAATGCCACCTGTCGCTAGCAAGAAACAAAGTACATAAGAAGGAGCATTGCAGTCAGAACTGAAATTATAAATAAGAGTCAACTTACAGCCAAAGGTGAAGCGGTAGAAAGAAACAGAGTCATCCTTGACAAAAAATCATTCCTTCTTGAACATGCTGAATTTTGAATATAAGTCCAGGACTGGCTTGAAAGACACGGCCGATTCTAAGCAAATATATGGAGACCCCTTCTTGTAGCCTCTCAAGTTGTACAGATACCGAATCTCCCGGTTGGAGGGGCGAGCCCGTAATTTCGTAGGAAAATGATGAACAGACTCACCAAGATGGCATAGGAGTTGGGCTGAAGCTGGAAAGGGGCCACCTTCAAGTATGTGATGAAGCTGACTATCCAAGCGTTGATCGGAGGAATAGCACCACACATGCAATGATACCTACTATAAGCAAAATATCCTTCAGGGGGGTTATACGACATCACTCCTTCCCCCGGCAACATCATATGCGCTCTGTCAATCCCGAAGGATCTAGATATAATGTCAAGCTGTTCGTCTTTGAGGGAGTTTGGAAAGCAGTCAGGCAGTGAGTTCAAGAGCTCCTGAGGGCCATACCCATCTACTAATGATCTCGGGATAGTCCACGTTGTTCTGGCTCTGACTGGACTGGGGGAACTATGGAGAACTCTCCCTTGTCCTTGGATTTCTTCTTATCAGAACGAGTTTCTACTTTATGAGACATTATCTGCAACACGAGAAAAACATACTGATAGAACAAGGGGTGTGGAGAAATAAACAAGCAAGTACATACAGCCTGGAATATCATTCATAATTCAAAACATAAAAGCTCGATCGGTAATTCGAGACTAAAGTCCATTCGGCACTCGTACTTCCCAAGTTCATTCGGTAGTGCGAGGCGAAGGTTCATTCGGCACTCACACTCCCAATTTCATTGGGCAGTGCGAGGCGAAGGTTCATTCGGCACTCATACTCCCCAGATTCATTCGGTAGTTCAAAGCATGAAAGTCATTCGGCGAAAGAAGACTAAATCACCTGGACCGGTAGTCAAACGTGATTCGGTAATATGATTGATTCGGCAGGAAAGAATTTGGTTCGGCTATTTCAGTTAGTAAGGAATAACGAAAGCACGAGGCCCATACTTATATGCAAACATGGATGACCGGATCGACTGGTTCGGCGCATAGGACCAGATGAGAACGTCCAAGCTGAAACAAAGCGTGACATATGCTGGCATATGCCCCACTTTGGGGGGCAAATGTTGGGTGCGTTTCCACCACCACCGAACCATGCATAGCCTAACCAATCCACCCCCAAGGCCTAGCCGAACCAAAGTCTCAACTCCACCTGCCACCGGATCGGGGTATCAATGAACCAACCCACAGGCATTACCGAACCAAAGTAAGTACTGCCTCTACCGGACCAACCAATGCCGAACCGAAGCCACACCAACCACTACCGGACCAGCCTCTGCCGGACCAACCACTACCGAGCCAAAGTAAATCTAACCTCTGCCGGACCAACCACTACCGAACCAAAACCACTCCAACCATCTCCGGACCAAGGCGTTGCCGAACCAACATTGCCAGGCCAGATTACATCAGCCCTGGCCCACCACCAGCTATATACAGCCAAGACCCCTACCCCCAGCCTCACTATATAAATAGAGGGGTAGGGGTACAACAATGGAAGACAAGTTTGAGAGCTCAAGCACAGACAGAACTTTCAAACAACTTTTATACACTTGTAATCAAATCTTTGTACTTGTAATCTGAAGAGTGAAAGAGAATAACATATGAAGTGGACGTAGGCACATTCTGGCCGAACAACTGTAAATCTGTGTGTCTTTTACAGTTTAGCCCCTGCTTTTTACATATTTGCATAAATCACCCAAATCGCTAAGAACAACGTAAAATCGACTAAATCATACGACTTGGAGGTATTTGCCTAATTTTGTGCAAACAAGTACAATAACGGTACATCCAATGAACCAAACAACATAAAATAACATGGGTTGCTAGCCCATAAAAGAAATGAGACGAAGCTCAATATAACGGGGTACTGTCCCCCACGCGGCCAAAGAGACATCGCATATCGCTAGTCTAAACCACAAAAATGATCATCATCGATCATCAAGAAGTGTCGATTACACTAAGCTAGTAAATAAATGAGTTTAGCTTCATGTCTCATAACCACTGGCTTAACTTAAATATTTACGAACAAATTGTAGATTTCCACTCGAAAGTTGCCACAAGAGTTTCAATCGAACAAGTCTAAGAATTAACCAACAAATTAAACGCAAGCGTTTTATACCACTTGTTTTGCTAAGTCGTTTAATTGGATTTCTCGAACGAATGAGATAAAGGTTTGTGTATACTAATAGATTGGAAAACGGTTTTATAAACAAGCTTTGTTATAAATAGAGTTGAAATCATTTTAATGAAAGATTTTTGATATTTACTACTAGTATAGAAACCTTTGTATTTTAAAGTGACAAATCACAAAACTGATTGTAAAAATAATCAATCACCAAAAATTCACATTCAAAGATGTGAATTTAATCCAAAGGAATCGATAACAAATCCATCAAAATGGATATTCCCAAAAATCCCAAAAGGAATGTATCAAAGTCAACAAAGGTGATAGCAACTAATCGGAGGAACAAGAATCGATTAAAAATTGGAAATTCAAACCCAAAAGGCAAAATAGGAAAACAGGACTGAAGCAAGCTGATCAGTCGACTGAACAAGATGGTCAGTCGACTAACACAGAGCCTGGAAACTTTCGGTTTTCCAGGTAAGTCGGCTGGACCATAAGGTCAGTCGATTGGACCATAAGGTCGGTCGACTAATATGGGGACAGAGAGTTTCTGCCCCCTAGTTCAATCTACTGAACTCCTGGTTCAGTCGACTGAACCTGCTTCATCATCAGTTTCAGCCTAGCCCCCTTTTGGGGCAAAAACCCATAACACGGAACGGAAGCGAACGAGCAAACAAACGACGACTAGGGATTTACACCTAGTAACAACCCATCCTTGTATGGCTCTCCGAAACACCCCACTAACATGTTCAAACTTCAAAGATTGGATTTTTAAAGATTGGATTTTTAAATATTTGACCTAAAAACACCAAAAATTGGTATATTCACCAAATCAATCCAAATCAAAAGCAAATAAACATAAATAAGTGTTAGCAATTCATACCTAACAGCAATGATAGCTATAGAAGTAGATCTGAGTTCAAAAACTCACCTTTAAACACAAAAACAATGTATGAGAAGCTTTTAAAACAAGGCAAGATCAATTCCTCTTCAATTTCAACTCAAGAAGCTTCAATCTAAGCTCATAAGAAAATATTTCCTAAGTTAGGTTATAGAAAATTTCTAAAATTGGAGAGAGATTGAGATGGAGAAGAAGAAGAGGATGCTTACCTAAGCTTCTTTTGGAATTTGGAGCTAAAACTTGGATTATCAAATGAAACTAGGGCGTAGGAATTTCCATTTCCAATCTTTCCCCCATTTTTACTAAAGCTTGAGTTATAGGAAATATTATGAAGGAATGAAGAGGAGTGGAGTGGAATTGGGTTGATATGTTGGGTTAATGAGCTGAAACCCAAACCCAAAGCCCTAAGTGAAAATGTAAAAATTCTACTCAACTCCAAACATATCGATGTTTACACTCAAAAAGGTCACAAACGTCATTTTGGACTCAATGGAAGTGGTCTCGAGTCCTAATTCAACTGTTTGCAAAAAGTAGCATTTTGGACTTTAATCCGACTAACGATGCTACATTTAAATAAAATATTCAAATATACAATCGTAAAATATGTGGGTTGTTACAAAAGCTGTCATTCCAGTCGAACTAGAAGTGCCATCTCATCGTGTGCCTTACTACAATCCAAAGACAAATGCTATATTGCTTGCCAAATATATGGACTTATTAGACGAGAAGCACGAAGAGGCAGAATTGAGGGCAGTCGCGCATCGGAGTCGAGTCGCCCTATCGTACAATGCTAATGTCCGACCCCAAACCTTTGAACTTGGCGATCTTGTGCTCAAGAGAATTTATCCGGTCCCTTCGCATATGAAGCCAACGTGGGAAGGACCGTATGTTATTGAACGAAGACTCGGAGACAGGACATTCAAATTATCAACCGTCGATTCTCTCGCTTTGCCAGAAGCCAGGAACAGCGAATGTCTTGGACGTTATTACACATAACAGGCTTTGTTTATTCATTTAGTCTACTTTTCACTTGCAATTTGTTTATGTATTTCGAAGTTTGAACTTTTATCAAGGCAATTGACATTGCCGTACTTTCTTGTTTCAACAAAAAAATACAATCTCTTCGAGCTAAAGTAGTGATTCTTGAAATGCTTTATGCGACCATCAAAATGCACGGAGAGCTAAGTTTCATCCTACGATGGGACTTATTCAAATAGGGAGTGAATGTGATACGACTGGTCACTCGCTAAGTGAAACCTAAGTTCGTGGGAAAACTATCACACTGAAGCATAAAAGGATTGTTACACAGTAATCCTCTAACTAACTCCGGCTCCCAGAGTGTGATCTGGAGTATAAACTTACAAACGTGGGCTCGAGGAGGGTGAATCCGTCCACCAACGACTTTGCCCATTTACTACCAAAGCTCGAGGAGGTTTGACCAGTCCATCTAACGAGCTCGCTTTCCACATTCACAAGCTCGAGAAGGGTGGATTCGTCCATCTACGTCTTTGTTCTCAGGGTGGACGCGACCCGGCCATCCACGATCCTAATCAATTTATCGTTTTCAAAGTGGGAACGTGGTCTCAAAAACTTAAAGCAGGTGTGATCGACTGTCTGTTAGCTAACTCCGGATTCCTAAAGCGCGAAGTGGAATTTAAACAACAATTGTGTGCGAACCGACCTCTCACCAACTAACTCTAAGTCCCCGGAGCGCGAATTGGAGTATAAACATCAACTGGGCATGAACTGACCGCCCACAATTCAGTCTACGTCCCTAGGGCATGGATGCAATTCCGTTCATTAAAATGGGTGTGACTAACCGCCTGAAAAACAACTTATGTCCCCGTAGCGTGGATGTAACTTTAAACATTAACCGGGCATGATCGACCACCCGCTTGCAAGTTCAATCCCTAGAGTGTGGATGCGACTGTCAATAAACGAGAGAGTTTGATCCAACAACTCGCACTCATCTCACAATAACTTAGTTCCGACTAAGTAAAAATAAAAGTGTCAAAGGTGAAAAGCAATCATCATCTTACCACTTCACTTTATCCCTTGGATTAGGGGCATAACTCTGGCACCAACTATTGATCGGGACAATACAACATTGAGAATCGACTTAACGTTTGGTTACGGCCTGAAGCCATGACTCCGGGACACAACAAACAAACACAAGTCCAACCCAAAAAATAAAGCTTCGCAACTATATTTAATGGAAATTTGGAAACTAAAGCACTTAGACAAATCAACTTGGAGTTATGATGAAAATCGAAAGGAGATTTTATGTTGAATCATGAGTTTTGATTCATGAAAAAATGCTTAAACGATCAGTGATGAGACTATACGATCAAGCGACAAAAAGAGAATGAGACATGTAAGCTATTAAACTACAAAGGAGATGATACTACAAATCTAAGTATAGTATGATTATTTACTAAAGTTTTAGTCTTAGATATGGTTTATAATTGTTAAATCTGTCCTCAAGTAGTTTGCACATACTTAAAGTAGTTTTAAAGTTCAAACTTTTTAAATATATGCAAACTGTGCACTGACGACCAGGTCAGTCGACTGACCGAAAACAACCAGTCGACTGAACCTGTTCAGTGCACAGATATGCACCATTTTACACTATTTTTGAATATTCAATTGACTGGTCAATTTTGCTCAGTCGATTGACTAGCTCTAACTGCTATTTTTTCTGAAGAGTCACTTCAAATTGCGAGGAGTTTCGATTCAAATTGAAGACATATAGCTACAACTTTTGATTGAAACTTTTTGTGAATAGTTGTAACTATTTGTTCACTATATAAACACGTTAGAATCACTTCTCAAATTACTGAATTTTATTTTGATTTCTTGCTATATTCTCTACTATCTAACTTTGCAATCTAAAAGCAATCGCAATCTATATATTGCTTGAATCTCCAAACTAATTAATATATTCCTCATTCTAAGCAATATCTTCCTTTCATATCTTCACGCACATAATACATACTTGAGGATTTGATTATAGGAAGGGTGGACTATTAAGGACATATCTGTGTTATTCAGAAAACAAGCATCAACTATTTACTTGTACCAGTAGAAGTCCTGTTCGGTTGTTCAGGCAGTAAAAGTCTTCTTCGGCTATTTGAGGCAGAAAAATCCTGTTCGACTGCTCAGGTGTTGTATATCTATTCCTCCAGGTTATGAGATGAGTTTTTAGAGTTTAAATCCAGACTGTAGTCTGGGACTGTACGTAGAAGGTGAAGTTCGAACAAGTATAAAACATCCTGGTGTGCTTATTTCATTTACTTTATTATAATTGTCTATTATCTAATTTATATTTCCGCACTAATATAGTATTCCATACTACACGATCCTAAGTGTTAACTAGCCACAAAGCTTACACACCTTCATTTGGTATCGGAGCAAGGACATCTATAACCGCAACACAATTATTTGATATATTTAGTAATATGCAAAGTAACACCAACTCTAGCATTAACATTAACACTAGTTTCACTGAAGGACAATCAACTTCACGACCACCATTATTTAGTGGTCTTAACTATAATTACTGGTCTACTAGAATGAGAATATATATGCAAGTTAATGGTTTTGAAACCTAGAATATTACCCAAAAAGAATATACCATGCCAATAGAAGATTTTTCAACTTGGACTGCTGCACAAAAAACCGGTGCTACTTCAATGCTAAAGCTATGAACATGTTATTATATAAATTTGATAAAAATGAGTTTAATAGGGTCAGTACGTATACTAATGCTTATGATATATGGAGGACTCTAAAACTAACTCATGAAGAAACTAACACAGTTAAACAAAGCAAAATCTCTATGTTGAAAAATTAGTTCCAGAATTTCAAAATGAAACCAAATGAAACTATAAATGACATGTACTCTACATTTCAAGATATATATCACTCACTATTGGGCACTAGAACAAAAATTTTCTAATTTTTATATTGTTACAAAAATCCTCAATTCTTTAACCGACAAATGGGAACGAAAAGTCTTAGAAATTGAAGAAGCTAATGATTTATCAACCATGAAACCGGAAGAATTGATAGGAAATCTAATGTCATATGAAGTGAATTTGCAGCAAAGAAAGTACAGGCACAAGATATGAGAATCTAGCATTTCAAGAAGAAAAAGATGATTTAGATTCAGATGAAGGGGATATGGCACTTATTGCTAAAAATTTCAAAAAGTTTTTGAAATTCAAAAATAATAACAAATTCAGTAACAACAATAATAATAGCACTAAACCATCATCCTCTGTCATGGAATGTTATGAATGTCATAAGAAGGGTCATATGAAGAAAGATTGTCCAGAGAAAAAGAAAAACAAATTCAAGAAGGACAAATTCAAGAAGAAAGCATTTTCAGTAACGTGCGATGATTCAGATTCTTTATCATTATCAGATAGTGACAGCGACAGTGACACAGAGCAAGCAAATATATGATTTATGGCTACAAGTGATGATGTAAGTGAATTAAGTTTTAAAGATCTGGTTGAAATTAATTCAGAACTAGTAGACTTAGTAAAACAAATTAAAAAGCAAAATAAAGAGTTACAAGGAAAACTGAATAGATCTGAACTAGAAGTTAGTATGCTAAGAGATGAAAAGAAAATTCTGGAAGAAGAACTTGAAATGACTCCAGAATCTAATTCTAATTTAACATCTCAACTTTCTATGATAACTCAGGAATTAGAAATTCAGAAAAATAAAAATGATGATTTATCAGCAGAGGTTAATGATTTAAAAGCTAACATTAAAGTATTAGAGTTAGAAAATTCTGGTCTCAAAACCAAGTTAGAAGATATTAATAAAAATATTTCTAACTTCAATAAAGGACGAGAGAATCTTTCTAAAATAATAGAAAATTCTCAGTCTACTTCAAATAAAATGGGACTGGGAGATAAGAAAATTGAAAATCCAAAGAAATCTAGAAAGCTTAAAAATAAGATTAAAAAAAGTTAAGAAAGATATTAAGAAGACAGTTTCTAAAGATATTAAAACTACTAAGATATGGATTCCTGAAACAAATAACAATTTAATTAGGAATGGAAATATCAAAATATTTACGGAAACTGTTCATAAAAATAAGAATTATATTTATAAAGGAATTCTGAACCCGCTTGGGTTTGGTTTCCTAAGACCTAACTCTTAGGATCCTAAAAGAAAAGTGGGTACCAACTTAATCTTTATTTTTTGTAGGTACCACTTAAAAAGAGAGGAAAATGGATCTTAGACACCGGTTGCTCAAAACACATGACTGGTAATAAGGACATGTTAACTAACATTGTCTACTCAAATGGAGGTTGATCACTTTTGGAGATAATTCAAAAGGTTATATCATCGACGAAGGTGATGTGAGCAATAACGGTATCTCTAATTTACCTCTCATTTCTGATGTTTTATATTAAAAACTTAAAACATAATTTATTGAGCATAATTCAATTAAGTGATAAAGATTATAATATATCTTTTTCAGAAAATAAATGCAATATTTCTGATAAAAATCAAAATTTAATTTTTGAAGGTATAAGGGATAGAAATATTTATATTTTAAATATGAATGTAAACCATAACACAAACATTTGTTTAGTAGCTACAGAAAATGATTCTTGGCTATGGCATAAAAGATTTTGTCATATAAATATTAGTACTATTAATAAAATAGCTAAAAATAAACTTGTTAAAGGACTACTTGATATGAAATTCAAAATTGATAACATTTGTGATGCATGTCAGTTAGGAAAATTAACAAATCTTCTTTTAAATCTAAGAAAATCATATCTACAACACAACCACTTGAACTACTACATATGGACCTCTTTGGACCTATTCAAGTTCGATCTATTATTCACAATAGATATGTGTTTGTTATTATAGATGATTTTTTAGGATATACATGGACTATTTTCATGAAACATAAAAGTGATAGTTTTGAAAATTTTAAAATTTTTGTTAAAAGAATTCAAAATATAAATAATTTAAAAGTTAAAAATATTAGAAGTGATCATGGAGGTGATTTGAAAATGAAGTCTTTGAACATTTTTGTAACAAGAAAGGAATTAATCATAATTTCTTTTCCTCGAACACCATAACAAAACGGAGTTGTAGATAGGAAAAACAGAACAATACAAGAATGTGCAAGAACTTTATTAAATGGAAGCACTCTACCGAAATATTTCTGGACAGAAGCTATTGCAACTGCTTGTTATGTTTTGAATCGTGTTTCTATTCGACTATTAACAAAACACACCCCATATGTTCTTTTAAATGGTAGAAAACCTAATATATCTTATTTCAAAGTATTTTGTTCAAAATGTTTTATACTTAACACTAAAGATCACCTTGGAAAATTCGATCCAAAATCCAATGAAGGAATATTCATAGGATATTCGAAGAGAAGCAAAGCTTATCGAGTTTTAAATAAAAGAACTAATGTAATCGAAGAAACTCTTCATGTTTCATTCGATGAAAATGTCAAAATTTCTTCTGATATTACAAACTTTGAAAATAATTCTAATAAAATCATAACAAATAATTCAGAAGATGATGATATTATTTTTCAAGAAAATAACATTAATAATACTGGAGAAGATGAAAACATTGTTTATAATACTAGAGAAAATGAAAACATTGCTCATAATGAAAATAGTGTAAGATCTCCTCAAACAATTCTTAGAGATCGCCCAGTTCAAAATATAATTGGAGAAGTAAATTCAAATGTAAGAACGAGACATCAATTAAATCATATGGGCCATGTAGATTTTCTCTCTAATATAGAACCTAAATATATTAAGGAAGCCTCTACTGATGACTATTGGATTATAGCTATGCAAGAAGAGCTAAACTAATTTGAAAGAAACGAAGTTCGGGAATTAGTTCCTAGACCAAGTGATCAATCGGTCATTGGTAAAAAATGGGTTTTCAAAAACAAAGCTGATGAACTAGGTAATATAACTAGAAATAATGCTAGATAGTAGCATAAGGATATAATCAAGAAGGGGGAATAGACTATGAAGAAACGTTTGCTCCTATCACAAGATTAGAAGCTATACGTATTCTACTGGCCTTTGCATCATTTCATAACTTTACATTATATCAAATGGATGTTAAAAGTGCTTTTTTTAAATGGATGTATAAAAGAAAATGTTTATGTTTAACAACATCCTCTTTTCGCTCATGAAAAATTTCCAGACCATGTTTATAAACTTAAGAAATCCTCAAGAGTCTTAGGTCCAAGAAGCGCGTGATAAATACCCCCAAAGCCCAAGACTGCAGAGGAAATTAAGTGAAGTACTCCAGATACAAAGTATGGAAAGGTGCCTATAACTTCTCCACCCGGACCTATCCCCCTGCCTTATATGGTTTGAAACGGGCACCCCGTGCTTGGTACGACCGACTTAAGAGCTATCTACTAGACTCTGGTTTTGAAATTGGGAAGGTTGATCAAACTTTATTTATTAAGCAAACTAAACAAGATATTTCAATTATACAAATATAAGTTAATGATATTATATTTGGTTCAACTAATGAAAAATTATGTCAGGAATTTTCGACTATCATGACAAATGAAGTTGAAATGTCACATATGGGGGAACTATCATATTTTCTTGGTTTACAAATTAAACAATTTCAAAATGGTATTTTTATTAATCAAGAAAATATTGTAATAATCTAATTAAACTATTTGGTATGGAAAACACTTCTGCTAAACCAACTCCTATGAGTACAACTATACATCTCGACAGAGATGAAGATGGTAAGAGTGTCGACCAGAAACTATATCGTAGTATGATTGGATCATTACTTTACTTAGCTGCTAGTCGACCTGATATAATGATGAGTGTTTGTATATGTGCTCGATTTCAAGCAAATCCTAAAGAATCACGTATGCAAGCAGTAAAACGTATAATTCGTTATCTTAGCAAGACCAAGGATTTCGGACTATTTTACTCGAAAGAATGTCATTTCGAATTTGTATCCTATAGCGATGCTGATTTCGGAGGAAGTCGGACTGATCGAAAAAGTACAAGTGGAACTTGTCATTTCATCGGACAGTACTTAGTATCTTGGTTTAGCAAGAAACAAAACTGCGTTTCACTATCGACATGTGAAGCATAATATATATCTGCAGCTTTAGCATGTGCTCAAGTCATCTACATGCAACAAACACTACAAGATTTTGATATAAAATTAAATAAATCTATAATATACCGTGATAACACAAGTGCAATTAATTTATCTAAAAATCCTGTCAGTCACTCACAAACTAAACATATTGACATTTGTCATCATTTTCTTCATGATAATATTGAAAAGGATATAGTAAATTTAGAATTTGTATATTCAGAAAATCAATTAGCTGATATTTTCACTAAACCACTCAGTGAAAATATTTTGTAAAGCTAAGAAGAGAACTAGGTATAATTTCTTTTAAAGAATTATAATATTTGAAATTATATAAAAAATAAAATGAAAATAATTTTTTTGCTAGCACTTGAACTCAGCACCTCTAGATTGGAAGTTCTATGTCTTTACCATTTCTCTATTTGTTATTTCCCAACTATTTCTATAATACACTTATTCTTACATTATTTTCAGTTGTTTAAAGTTTTTTTTTTAACCATGCAAAATTCTGTTTATTCTACTCCTTCCCTTATTTACTGGTTATCTCTTGTTTAACCAATCATTTACTCTATTTTCACAATACCTATTTCATATAAATTTAAGGTTTGTTTGTTTATTTTCTCTCCACCTTGATTGTTTGATTCAAATATTGATTATTCCTTGCAACAATGTCTTCCCAAAAGTACTCTCAGAATGACTCTGCTTACTCTTCTTTTGATTTTTCCACACCATCCTCTGATTCTTCTAGCTTACCTACACCTACTCCATGTTATGAACCTGCCATACCATCCAACTATCATACTGGTTATGCTCCAGATATGACGAAGGCAAGCCGTTTCTTATTCTTTGGTTCTCTATCAACAAAACCAAAAATTGATGAAACACATCATTATCAATGGGAATCAATAGAAATACAACGAGAAATGCACTATGAACAAAAGGTTAATTCAAAACGACTTAGCTTTCTGGAGCAACCTAGCTACAAATTCTATGGGACATCTACATCCGACGATCATCAACCCACAACGTCTTCCTATCAGCATCCATGGGATCAGTCACCACAACCTCCTCCTGTGTCTCCAAATTCATGGGAGCATGGAAATCACTGGTCTCCATTGAAACCATGCAAAGAGAAGACTAAAATTGAACCGGAAGATTGCAAGACTCCGCATTCATCCACTTCTTCTTCATCTAAATAATTTTTTATATAACTTTTCACTTATTTCAATCTAATTTGTATGCATTCTTTGTTTAATATATTGTATATATTTTTTATTTTTTAAGCAAAAAGACTGATAATGTTGAAAAAATGCATCCAGTCGACTGACGAATTTTGGTCAGTCGACTTAATCTGGAAACAAAATGTTTCGGGAAATTTGATCAGTTGACTGACCAAATTCGACCATTCAACTGACCGGCTTATCTGGGCCTATTAACTCCTGTTTCACCCACCTTTTATTCATATAATCTATCTTCTTCACTTTTACTCCTCACTTTTACTTTCTACCATCAAAATTTCAAAACCCTAGCCCTCCAAATTTTCAAATTCCATTATTCAGTTATTCATTCTAATGGCTCCAAGACAACCAAAACGCTCTAGAAAAGCTTCATCCTCAGCCTCTGAACCTATAGACACCCAAATAGCTCAATGGCTTTATGATGCCACCGGTATCCAAAGATGGAACAGGATGAAGGAAGATAAAACTATCGAGAAATTGGAGAGCACCTTTCTATACTGTTGTAAACATCATTAACTAGCGAGTAATATCAATAAAATAACATCTTTAACTAGCGAGCAATATTAATAAAATAACATCTTTCCACAGTGGATGTGGCCACAACACCTAACCACTCTAAATCCTTGTATTTCTATACTTCTTTCTATCATTTTTTGGTGTATTTTTTAGGTTAGCCTCATTTTTCATATATATTCTTCAATTTAATCTCTTCAAATACTCCCAAAGAGTGTTGTGCCCAATTTTGACACAAACAATCGATACGAAAAGTATCGATACGAGACCACTCTTTTCCAATGTTGATCCATCCATAACACGAGCACATGAACTCAACGAAATTTGGAATGTAGCCTTTTCAAGCCTTGTTTATTGTTCCCTATCGATCCCGCCTTGATTGGAGCTCGGTCAAATTTTGACGGTATCGATCATAGCCGTGTTCTCCAATCGACCTCTAATCTTGATATCCATCCTTTTTTAGCCAATCAGTTGATCCTGGCCTTATCCAAAAAGCGAGGTAACATTGACTAGATGAAGATGATCCTTCCATGATCCCTCGAAATCCAATATATAAGCTCTTAAAAAATCCTCCAAGATTTTTTTAACTCTTTCCATTTTCCCATCAGTCTATGGATGGTAAGCGGTACTCATGTTAAGCTTGGTTCCTAATGCTTCCTATAGACTTTTCCAGAGCTCACTAGTAAGCAAAGAATCTCTATCACTAACAATACGACTAGGAATCCCATGTAGTCTAACTACATTCTTCATAAATAACTTCACCAAAATGGGTGTCGTCCTATTCAACCTTATCGGAATGCAGTGGGCAGTCTTAGTCAGTCTATCTACTATGACCCATATGCTTTCATTACCTCTACTACATCTTGGCATCTCATCGATGAAATCCATAGAGATAGAATCCCATTTTCACAGTGGAACTTCCAACGATTGAAGCAATCCGCTTGGTTTCTGGTGTTTAGCCATTACCTGTTAGGAATTCAAGTACTGCTTAACACAAAAACTAATGTCCCATTTCATACCTTCCCAGAAGAACCTTCTCTTCATATCTTGATGCATCTTCGTTCTTCCTGGATGGATAGTAAACTTCCAACGATGGAACTCATCCAAAACTTCCTTCTTTATGTTTTCTACATTCGGAACACACAACCTCCCTTACTTTCTCAACCACTCATTTTCGCCAAGAATGAAATTCTTTAGGTCATCACTCTTTGTTCCTTCTCTCAACCTTTTGATCCGTTCATCCAAATTGGATCCTCCTCTTGCTTAGAAGCTATCTTCTCAATTATTACCGATTTGACTTCTAAATAAGTCAATATAGCACTTCCAATACTAGAACCTTCCCTTGGTCTAAACTGCACGCTACAAGCTAAAAATGCTTCCAAATCGTTTGACTCAACAATCATATCTAATACAGCATTCTGATGTTTCTGGCTGAGTGCATCCGCAATCTTGTTTCCTTTTCCGGGTGTGTACTCAATTCCAAAATCATAAGCAGCAATAAACTCCAACTACCTCTGCTGTCTCATGTGCAGTTTCTTCTGAGAGAACAAGTAATTCAACGACTTATGATCAGTATAATGCTCAAATCGCTCTCCCAAGGGATAAAGCCTCCACACCTTCAAAGCAAATATAATGGTATCTAACTCCAAGTCATGCGTTTGATATCTAATTTCATGTGGTCTGAGCTATCTAGAAGCATAAGCAATCACTTTACCTCTTTGCATCAACGCAGCTCATAATCCGTTTCCACACGCATTGGTTTAAACCACCAAATCTTGATTTCCCTCCGAAACCACTAACATCGGTGCATGGGTCAATAAGTGTTTCAAGGTCTCAAATGCTTCCTCACACTTATCAGTCCATATGAACTTCACATCTTTTCGCGTAAGTTTAGTCATTGGTGCAGCTATCCATGAAAAATCCTTTATAGACCTTCGATAATAAACCCAAAAAAGCTTTTAATCTTGGTCACATCTTGGTTCTCCACCAATAATTTACCGTCTCAATCTCAGTTGGATCTACAGACAACCCTTTCTCTGAGACGACATGACCAAGGAACTTCACTTCCTTCTTCCAAAAATGACATTTCGAAAACTTAGCCTTAACCGATGATCCCTCAATGTCTCAAGCACAACTCTAAGATGAACTTCATGCTTTTTCTCTCCTTATAGTATACCAAAATGTCACCTATGAAGAACAACACAAATCTATCCAAGTGTTCTAAGAAAATCCTATTCATCAGATCTACAAAGAATGCCCGCGCATTAGTTAGTCCGAATGGCATAACTAACCATTCATATGATCCATATCTTGTCTTAAAAGTCGTCAAAGGAATACTGACCTCCGCCACTCTAAGCTGATGAAATCCCATTGCCAAATTCAACTGAGAGAATACCTTAGTTCCACTTAACTGATCGAAGAAATCGTCAATTCTTGGCAAAGGATATCGGTTCTTTATCATCTTCTCATTCAGCTTTCGATAATCAATACACAAACTCAATGATCTGTCCAACTTCTTAGTAAATACAGCCGCAGCTCCCCATGGCAAACTACTTCGTCGGATAAAACACTTGCCTTCCAAATCCACCTACTTTTCCTTCAATTCTCTCATCTCGGTGGAAGTCATTCTACTTAGTGTATACTCACTAGTTCTGCTCTAGGCACTAAATCAATTCGAAACTCAATGGCTCGTTTCGATGGCAACCCAGATACCGACTCAAACACGTCTACGAATTCTCTAACTACAAAGACTCGATGCATCTCATCCTCCAACTCCCTAGTACCCAATAAATCATACATTTCACAACTAGGGTTATAGATTGTATAAATTATCCAATCACTACAATCCATGTGACTAATTGATATTTTCCGGTCGTGGAAAAATATCCCAGCATCATATTTACTTGACCAATCCATCATAAGGATAATCCCAAATGCCCCAAAGTCAAGCACACGCAAAACAACACTCAAAAGTATGGCCTAACAAATCAAACTCTAAATGGTCATACCTCATCTCAAGCATTGCATACCTCCATATCGGATTTGCAACCCTTAAGGAAGTAAATAGATATCAGGGTTCTAGCTTAAGCTTATCTACTGAACATCAAGAAATAAAAGAATGAGATGCTCCAGTATCAAATAGATCGCTAATAGACATACCATGAATCTTCAGCGAGCCTCCCAAAACAGCCTTCCCTTTGTCCCGCACAACTTGCCTTGAGGTTATGGGCTCCAGAGCACAAACTTGCCCCTTTCCTTAACTTGCAGGCTCTAGGCACTTTTTCTTGTAATGACCGATCTGATCACAATTAAAAAATCTAACATCCTTCTTTCCATCGGCCTCTTTTTCTTTTCCTTTACCAGTTCGACACTCGCTAGCGTAGTGTCCCTTTTTGTCGCATTTGCAGCAAACCACTTCAGCCTTTCCTTTCTTCTGTTCTCCCCCTTTCTAAGCATTTTTTCCTGGAAAAACTTCCTTTTCTTGCCCTATCCCGTCTAGGCCTCCTTCATTTTCTTCCCCAAGCAAGCCACCACCTCTTCCTGTCTTAATGCCATTTTAACCACTACATCATCGGGATTTTTCAAATACGGCAAAGTGGCACTTATCAACTTTGGCCTTAAGCCTCTTATAAACTTTTCATTCCTCTTGATTACGGTTCCTACCAAAGCATACACGTATCAAGCCATCTTCTCAAACTTTCTCGCATAATCAAGACGGTCATATCTCCTTGTTCCGATTCTGTAAACTTCCTCACCAACGCTGACTGCGCCATTACAGACATTAATCTTTCTGAAAACCTTCTCCTAAACTCCTTCTAAGTTGTGATTTCCTCATCAACACTAATGGTTACAATATTCCACCAGAATAGAGCAGCTCCCTACAACTGCCTTGAAGCCAATTTCCTCTTTTGTTCATCATTCAATCCTAAGTCAGCAAAAATTCTCTCGCAACGTAGTAGCCAATTTTCCACCTCGATCGCATCTTCAATACCAATAAACGACTTCCCACCAAGCCTGATGTAATCCCTACCCAGGTTAGCATACTAATTGACCATCGAAACATCCTCAGCTCCTCCTCCGGCTACCTTACCTTTAAAAACTCTGGTTGTAATTCCAGCTTGCATCATGTTTACAAAGAACTGATACATTGCTCCCACGTCCATCTGGGAACTCCTATGCCAACAGTATCTGCTTGTGCCTGACCGGGACCTCTCCTGGTGTTTGGTCGGGCATTTCCAATGGTGGTGGTGCTATCTCCTCCGAGATTAACTCTGCCTCTTCTTCCTTCAATATCTATATTCAAACCTCGTGAGATACAGATGAATAGCCAAAATAAGATAGGAGTTTAGAGATATAGCGTATACTTTTTTATATAGCAAATACATGTACGTTACTATAGTGTTATCCCATACCCCGATCTTAACTCTCATTTCTAAGGATTATGTTTTCGAAAATCATTTTTTAATCGAAGTATTTCATAAACCATGCTTTGATACCAAGGTGTAACATCCTCTATCTAGAGGTCCAAAATTAAGCGCTACAGATGTTGCAGTCATCTATAGTATTAGCTTTCGACGACTAAATATGGCTATGTTGATGGTATCAATAATATCAGAAGCACTTGAATATGAAACAAACTACAGATTTCAAAAACAACTTTTACTTCAATACATTTCAAAACCAAATGTTTCACATTCACAACACATAATCCCAAATTATTCCATGCCACAAATAATATATAGTTATTACAAAGTATGCAAAGAGTGGTATATTATGATACCCCCTTGGTTGATCAGATTCATATAGTCATAATAGACCTAATAAAATCACAATGGAAATACATCAAAACATAACAAGAACTTCAAATACTAAATTTCTATCAGTTTGCCTCCTGCATGCCACCGGTAGCCTTATTCGTCATCCTACTACTAGAAAAAGACCTTAACCCCTCAACTACACAAATTAAATTTGAGCACCCAAGAGTTTAAGGGGAAAACATAAACTTCGAGTCAGACATATTGCCTCGTATGAATAATACTATACATCCCGGTTAAACATGTTAGGTGAGGCCATGCCACTTAGCGGAACGGGTTTCCCCTCACTAACATCCTTTTTAAAACATATCTTTGCAAAGCCTTTTATGAAACCATATACTGTGTTCCTGCATCCATAGTGGTTGAACATGTAAAGTAATCATTATGTAAAAATACATAAATTTTAGGAAATAATGAACTATCTGTTAAGATACATAAGTTTTGTTTGGATAACTTTTAACCTTTCGCTGACTCAGGCCTACCAGACAATATAATCAAAATTAACCTAACATCTATTAGGTATTCTTCTTCTGGATTATCTAACCTTAACTATCAATTAAATACTTCACTTTTGGAATGTCTGTCCCTAGCTTAACATCTCCCAGGTCTTCCCGATCCTAATGATTTTTCAGGCTCCCCAATAACCTATCTGTATACAACATATAATCCTTTCGGTGTGTAACCATAATTTTAGCCTACCAGTGACCAAGCCCTACACATTGGAATTTTGGACAACAATCAGCTGGGGCTAATAGTTAATTTATAGGGCGCGACCCCGTACTAGTCTCATCTGGTATTCTAATATCTATGTCATTTTCACTTAAGGACCCCCTTCCATAAATTCCCTTGAAAACATTAAATCAAATTTAAACAAGGAATAGTATATAATCTATATACTTCACTCAAAATCATATCACCATGTTATATTTCCTTTTTACTAAATCTTTAGTTGATGAAAGTACTTAGCCATAAGAAAGAACCTCCTTCTACACTTTAGAAATCATCTATTTCAAATTCAGTTATCAAACCTTTCGAAATCAAACCTCTCAAAATCAATAAAACTTTGCACAGCCTTCTTTAAAATCTCTTTAAAACATTGCCTTAGAAAACCTTGAAAAACCTTCTATCTCAAAACAGTGAAAATCAATCACTTAAACCTTTCGAAATCATTCAACCAGAACCTTTCGAAGTCATTCATTTAAACCTTTCGCAATCAATCATTTAAATATTTTGAAATCATTGAACTTAAACTTCTTGTGGTTGATCATCAAACCTTTCGAAATCATCCAGCTAAAACCTTTTGAAACCATTGAACCATACCTTTCAAAATCAATCTTCAAGCCTTTCGAAATCATTCAACTAAAACCTTTCGAAATTATGTACTTCAACCTTTCGAAGGCTTACTAGTTTCATTTCAAAACAAATTGAAAACCTTCTTTTGAAACCACTCAAAGTCATTGGAAGCTACCTTTCGGCTAATTCGAATGCTCTGCTCCAAAAGCTTTAAACATATCCTTTAAAACAACCCTTTCGAAAGCACTGGGTTATTCTTCAATTTATAAATCAAGGGTAGGCCACCCTGAAAGTAGTTCCTCCGCAAGGCCATCGATTATTAGAATAAAAAATAAAGGCCAAAACTCTCATCCACAAAGCCAAGAGGCATAAGACCGTTCTAATAACATAGCCTGCGGCAACTTCTATAGGTCCAAAAACCTCTTCTCCATACATTGAAGGTTCATTGAGAGAGTTGTCAGATATTCATATTCCAGATGATATATCTTCATTCCAGGATCATGGATTAGAGTGGTTCCCTTCCCCACCTTGAACAAGTGCATGACTAACTCCTTTAGACATAGGGGAGCCAACTCCTACGATCAAGGCTACCACAATCGGTTGGTTGGGGGGTTTACACATGCATACACACACTTCGCGGCACCACACGACCAATAATCACATGCTTCTTAATTTTTGGAGATAGCTAATTCTGCTCCTCTTTTCATTTTATAGACACGATGGTGAAACAAGGGTCGATGCACAACAATCTTTGCTCTTCATGATATTCTTCCAGTTCACACTCTGAATCACAACGGCGTGAATGTGAGAGAGACTATGGTCGCGGCTATTACTCTATCCAAGAGCACGAGTGTTACGATAGGGAGAAGGAAAGGTCGCATCAAAGTAGGGGCTGCTCCCAGTCGCGATCTCCACCATCTAAAGGATCCTCAAAACCATCCGGCTCTGGCAGGCAATCTTCTGAAACTACACACCAAATAGTACCACCTCACACTTCGAAATTTGGCGATCAATGCCGTAGAACTGAAATTGAAGCTTCCGTCATCATAGAACAAACTGTTATAGAGCTCATAGGGGAAGGAGCCATCTTAATCGCCAAGTTAAAGAAAGACTTCCTGAATATATATTTTCGACGACTTCCACTACCCTCTAAACTTGAAAAGAATCCCCAACGACATAGAAAATCTTGTATGAGATTATGTGCATGACGTGTACAACCAGTGGCGGGAGTGGGTTAAGAAGGCTGAAAGAGTTTTAGTTGTATCTCTCGAAGAGGCTTAAACTATCGAGAAATGGGAGAGCACCTTTCTCAGAAAGGCAAAATAATAACAACGCACTCCAACGATCTTGAATCTTTGAGGAAAACCGAGGTGAAGGCCAAAAAAAGCCGATAAGGTCAAGAAGTCCATGCAAAACATTAGTAAGACTCATATGGACTTAGTGTAAGAGATGGGTAACCATAACACCATCATTACTCAAGAAAGGAACTGTGCACGGAAAGAGGTTGAGGAGCAAAGGAAGAAGCTAGTCAAGGCCATCAAAAGAAAAGACAAGGCCAAAAAAACCTCCCAGGAGGCACGTGAATAGGCGGTGATACTTAAGGAGGAGAGGGATGCACTGAATCTGAAGGCTGAGGAAGCCGATACGAGGATTGATAGGGAAATTGAAGCGGTTCAGGCCAGGATGGAGAGTGAATTTGAAGATCACCCGATCACGTACAATGACAATGTCTTAAGAATCCACAACTTAAACTGGCTCGGCAAAGATTATCCTTTCCAACCATACAAGGCTTGGAGTCGCTTGATAGGGGACGAAAAGGAGATCCGCAACGCTTCAACTATCAATGAATTCGAACTTGAAGCTCAAGTGCTAGTCGGAGATGAGCCTTAAGTCCTCCACGATACAATCATTTCTCTTAAAAAGGAAAATTAGCCTCCACGTGTCCGAAAGCTGGGGAAGGATTTGGGATCGAACATCATGAAATAAGTTCCAAACTGCCTTCAATGTCTCCATCCGAGACTACTACTTCTATCGATCCTCCAGTTATTTCGAAATATGACCCCGATAGACCGCATCTTTCTCTGATACTTGAACGCGGCTCGGAAGGCACGTCAGCTCAACATGGGAGCCAACTTGAGGATGGTATTTTGGACACTTCTTCTATTCATCCAATTGTAGGAACACTACTAGAAGATATTTCTAATATTTTCTCCTATCTTCATTCATCCTTAGATTCTAGACCACTGATCCTCCTACAGATCAAGAAGCACATCACAAGTAGGAGGAACTAATGTTTGAGTCCAAAACCATGATGGTCACAAAATCGGCTGCGAAAGTGCATGACAGCAGTTGTGTTCTTGATGATCAATTGATGGAAGCACTCCTCAGCCAGCAAAGTGTTCCGAACATTGAAATGCCTTTCAATATAAATGAAGATGTGATCAATATGCGCTCCTCTGGCCCAACCAGTTGCATTCCAATGGGCAAACGTGCGGACCGAGCTGAGCAGATAATGGAGGAGATCAAAGCTGAGATGGAGCAAGCCAAGCAGGCTTACAAAGTTGGTGGAGGTATGGTGGGTCCCGGTACGGTCCCGATACTTGTTGTTTCTCCAGGTGGCACTATCATTGGTACTGGCGTGCCTTATCCTTCTAACATCGAGAGTGCCACCGTTCTTTCAGTCCCACGCACTGAGGATATTCTGATCCCTGTGAGTTCCGAGTAGAAGACTGCTTTAATTCCCCCGGCTGGAGACAAGACAGTTGGAGTAGGCCGAGGAGGTAAAGGTTCAAAGAGGGAGAGGGTTCTGAGCGACGGCTCAAGCGGGTCTACACCCAAGAAAAGCAAGAAGAATAGAAAACCAAAGGCTTATACTTGCACTTTTGCTTCTTCTCTTTTTGGTTGATAGCTGGAATAGGCTTTTCTTTCATTTTTTGTAGGCCATGCATAGATGCAGGTTTGGTCCCTGCTTATAGGAATTTTTCGAATAGGTTTTGTACTTAATTTTTCAAAGAATAGTGAAAATAAAATTTCTTTTCATTTTTAGCACAACTCTGTGTTCATCTGTTTAAGTATTTCAGCATTCGTGTTTCCATTTAATGTACTTGTGAAGCCTAAGTTTCTGAGTCGAACTTGAGTCTGGTCATTAGATCCCGAAGTCATGGCTTCAGATCATAATCAAACATCGAGTCAAATCCAAATGTTGCGCAGTCTCGGCAAGCGGCGGTTACCTGAGTTATGCCCCCAGTTCTATGGAGAATTGAAGTAGTCGGTTGACAGTCTTTTTCGCCGTCACTATCTTTAATTTAACTTAGTCGAAACAAAGTTAAAGGGAGATGAGTTTGAGTGGTCGGGTCACACTTGATCATTTGCTAGTATTGACATCCACACTCTAGGGATTAAACCTGTATGTCGGCGGTCGGTCATGCCTGCATAATGCTTGGAATTATATCTGCACTCTGGGGACATAAGTTAATTTATGAGCGATCAATCACACACGTTTGGAGTTCATACTCTAGTACGTGCTCTCGGAGCCAGGGTTAGTTGATGGGTGGTCAGTTACACCCATTTGGTGTTTATACTCCAGTCTATGCACTCGGGACCAGAGTTAGTTGTTGGGGGGTCAGTCACACCCATTTGGTGTTTATACTCCAGTCCGCGCTCTCGAGAACAAAATTATTTAATGGGTGGTCAGTCACACCAATTTGGTGTTTATATTCCAGTCTGCGCTCTTGGGACCTGAGTTGGTCGATAGATGGTCAATCACATCTATTTAAGTATAAGGATCTCGTTTTCACTCAAGGAGCAGGGAGTTGATCGAGGTTGTGGGTGGTCGAATCACATCCACCTTGATTTGGTAAGCAAAGTGATAGATGGACGGATCCATCCTCCTCGGGCGTGAAAAAGTTAAAGCGAGGTCGTTGATGGATGGATCCATTCTCCTCGAGCCTAGATTTAGGAGTTTGTACTTCAGCTCGCGCTTTGGAAGCTGGAGTTTATTAGAAGATTATCGTGTTCCAATCCTTCTTTACTTTATCATTACTTGATCTGAGCTTGGGGTTTCACTTAGCGAGTGATCGATCGGATCACAATCACTCTTTATTTGAATGAATCCCACCAAAGGATGGGACTTAGGACTTTGTACATCGTGATGGTCGCATGACGCATTTCAAGAATTGCCGTAGCTTGATGATTATGCATTTTATTGCTGAAATAAGAAAGTACGGCAAAGTTAGTTTCCTTATTTCAAGTTCAAATTTATAAAACGCTTAGATAAAATTCAAAGGAAAACCGAACTAAATGAATGAAATCCAATTATGTGTAATAGCGACGAAGACTCTCGTTGTTCCATGCTCTCGTTAAAGTGAAGCTGTAAACAGTTGATAGTTTGAATGTGCCCTCTCCATGTCTCCGCTCGATGACAGACGGTCCTTCCTATGTCAGTTTCATGTGTGGAGGGACCAAATAAATTCGCTGAAGTATAAGGTCTCCAACTTCGAAGGTTCTGGGACAGATCTTTGCGTTGTATAATCGGGCGACTCGACTACGATGTGCTGCTACTCTCAAATCAGCATCTGCGCGCTACTCATCCAGTCAATCCAGGGATTCTGCAAGTAGGATGGCATTCTTCTTGGGATCGTAATAGGTCACATGATGAGAAGGTACTTCTAGTTCAACAGGAATAACAACTTCGGAGCCATAGGAAAGTACAAACGGAGTACAGCCGATCGTGGACTTGTAGGGAGTTCAATACGCCCATAGGGCCATGGGAAGCTCATCAACCAGCGGACCTACAACTTTTTCAAGTATTTTCTTTAGAATGGACTTGATAGCTTTGTTAATAGCTTCGACTTGACCATTCTCTTTAGGGTAAGCTACTGTTGAGAATTTCTTCTAGATGTGGTAGCGTTGACAGAATTCTTTGAACTCGACACTATCGAATTGGGTCCCTTTATCAGTTACAATCGTGTGTGGAAGGCCAAAGCGACAGATGTTGTTGTGCACAACAAATTTGATTACTTTCTTCATTATGATAGTGGCAAAAGGCTCAATTTTCGACCATTTAGTATAGTAGTCAATTGCAACGAAGGCGTTCTTCGCATCACCCTTGGCTAAAGGTAGGGACTCTATTATATCAATGCCCCATGTGGCAAACGGCCATGGACTGACCATTTGAGTGTTTTCGGTAGGTGGCGCTCTTGGAATCCTGGCATGCTTCTGGCACATATCGCAGTTCTTAGAGAAATCTGATGCTTCTCGGTTCACTATCGGCCAATAATATCCATATCTGAGTATCTTTTTGGCAAGGGCTTGCCCCCTAGTGTGGACTCCACACTCTCCTTCGTGGACATCACGTAACACTCATTTGATCTCATCGTGGGCGATACACCTAAGTAAAAGAACAGAATATCCCCTCATTTACATCACTTTGCTTTGGATAATAAATCGTGAAGCTTTCAAGAGAACCTGTCTTTTCTCACTTCTACGCTTGGGTAATGCTCCTACTCGAGATAATATCTGATTGGAGTCATCCAACACTGCCACTCGGGTGTTGTCTCAAGCACCAAATATGTCTCCATCTGATTGATACTTGGGTCGTAAGTGTCTCTACGGGGATGAGTCCCATCTGTTGTGCTTCGCCAGTGCGAGCCAGATTCGCTATAGAATCGGCTTTCTGATTTTGCTCTTAGGGTATACAATGAATATCATAATATTTGAACTGATTCAACACTTCTTGAACCCAAGTAAGGTAGGTAGCCAATCTCTGGTCTCTGGCTTGATACTGCTCTCGAACCTGGCATATGACCAATTGCGAATCACAATAAATATCCACGGCAGTGATTCCCAAGTCTCTGGCAAGCCTAAGTTCAGTAAGTAAAGCTTCGTATTCGGCTTCGTTGTTAGTTGGTCGGAAGTCAAACTTCAAATCATAGCATACGGATCGAGTTTCTAGGGTTTCGAGCACCACTCCGGTGCCTGACCAACGGTCGTTTGATGAGCCATCAGTGTATAGCTTCCATGTACACTTGGGAGATTCCCTAGCATTGGGTAAGTCCTCTGGTAAGGTGAATTCAGCTATGAAATCTACCAGAACATGTCAGTGAATAGCTCACCTTGGCGTATAAGTGATGTCAAATTGACTGAACCCGATATTCCACTTAAGCAATCTACAAGACGTCTCAGGTCGTGCCAAGATTTTTCGTAATGGCTGGTCAGTGTAAACAGTGGTTGGATGAGCCTGGAAATATGGACAGAGCTTACTCAAGGCTATGACGAGACAATAAGCCAGCTTCTCTACCTTCGGATTGTTTCTTTCCGCCCTACTTAGTATTTTGCTGATATAGTTGACCGGTCATTGGATCCGATCATCTTCTCCAATCAACGTAGCACTGATTAAGTATAATGAAACCGTCGAATAGACATACAGTTTTTCATGATCAACTGGCTTCGACAAGATGGGCGGTGTTTCCAAATGTTGTACTAGTGCCCGGAATGCACCCTCGCACTCCTCTGACCACTCAAAATTCTATTTCCCTTTTCTGATCAGATCAAAGAAGGGAATGCACTAGTCTGTGGCTCTGGAAATGAATCTGCTTAAAGCTGCCACCATTACTTAAGGCCCTTTATCTGCTTTATGGTTCTGGGAGTTTCGAGAATCCGAATCTCCCAGGTCTTTTCAGGATTGGCTTCAATTCCTCTGGTGTTGATGATGAATCTAAGGAATTTTCCTTATGCGACTATGAAATGACACTTTAATGGATTGAGCTTCATTATGTACTGTCGAAGTATGCTGAACATTGTTTCCAAATCACTGACGTGGTTGATGGATAATCGTGACTTCATGAGCATATCGTCAACATACAAATCCATAGTCTTTTCAATCTGTTGGCAAACACTCTATTCACGAGCCTTTGATAAATTGCTCCAGAGTTTTTAAGTCCAAACGGCATCACCTTATAGCAATAGAGTCCCAGATCAGTGACGAAGCCGGTACATTCCTCGTCAAGAAGGTGCATCGGGATTTGGTTATAGCTGGAGTATGCGTCCATGAAAGATAAGAGCTCATGTCCGGCTATTGAATCTACCAGTTGATCGATTCTGGAAAGAGGAAAACAGTCTTTTGGGCAGGCTTTGTTCAGATCTGAGTAGTCCACTATAATATCTCGAAGCTGGAGGCCAAAAGCTGAGCGCTATGGATGCTACAATCATCCACAGTATTAACTTCTGGTGATGAAATAGGGCAATGTTAATGGTATCCATAATATAAGAAGAACATAAATATTAAAAATATCACTAATTTAAAAAAAACAATTTCGGTGATCACATTTCAAATAAATCATATCCAAGTTACAAAAATCACAAATGTAATCCTATGCATTGATAAAATATAATTTACAAAAGTACGCCAAGAGCGACATATGAAGATGCCCTCTTGGATGATCAAAGAAAATAGGCATAACTATCTTAATATACAGCAGAATCAATTTTAGAATAGAATCCTTAAATTAGCTATCCATCAGCCACCTGCTCCTCTTCGGATGCTTTATTCGTCAAAATCTACTAAAACCTGCAAACCTAAACCCTCGGCCTACTCAGAGCAAAGTTTGAACATTCGAGAGTTTAAGGGGAAACAAAAACTTCGAGTCAGACTTAAAGCCTGGTATGAATAATATATTTTACATCTTAGTTTACTGATAAATGGTGAGACCACGCCGCTTAGCGGAACGAGTTTCCCCTCACTAATATTTCTTTTCAAAACATATATTTTGCAAATACTTTCCTACAACCAAGCTAGTTAATCAATAGATTTAATAATATAGCAATATTCACTATGCTAAAGACAGGAAATAAAATAGACTATTTGTTCTTTACTATATTTTCTGTCCTAAATTCTGAGCTAACTACTCTTTCTACATTATCTTTCCTAAAACTGATTATACCATAATAGCAATATCTTTTATGCTAGAGAATGGGCAAGCTTCTTAAAACAGGTAAATAAAGGTGGACTAACTGTCCTTAAAAATCTAGCAAAATCAGTTATGCTAATAAATAAACTATCTGTTCATATCAGAGCAGAATGCTCTTTCTGGACTAACTGTCCTGAACTAGCTGTCCTCTAGGCTGAATGCCGTCAAAATGGCCTAACTGTCCGAATTTAAAATGAGCTGACTGCTCGATTTCTTTTGGGTTAACTATCCTTCACAATATCTGATCTAATTGCTCTTCAAAATATCCGGGCTAACCGCTCTTCAAAATTTTCCTTGAAACCTTTTCAAAATGATTTAATCCATCAAATCGTATATATATAAGGAAAATATATCTTTAGCTTTATTCTAAGCTATTTTTGCCACATTATATATAATGTACTCAAAATAATGTTGATGATGCTCAATAAGGATTGACTGTCCTTTAAAATAAGTTAAAGTCCTTCATAACTTAAAACACTTAGGTTATCTGCCTAGTTCATATATTCGAAACCTTTGTTTAAAACCTTTAAACAACCTTTCGAAAACATAGAAGGTAACTCCTTCAAAACCATTTATACAACCCTTCAAAAGTATTGAAGGTAACTCCTCCATATCCTTTAATTAACCTTTCGAAATCCTTGAAGGTAACTCCTTCTAAACCTTTTAAAAGCCTTCCTTGCGTATGCTTTAAAACATATAACATCTGCCTTTCAAATCATTTAAACCATAGCCTTTCGAAAATGTTGCAAAACCATACTTTCGACCTTGTCGAAAGGTCCTACCTTTCGACATTGTCGGATGGTTTCTTTTCAACCTAGTCGAAAGGTCTCACCTTTCGACTTTGCCGAAAGCCTGGAGTACCTCCCCTATATAATAAACCTTTCGAAAGCAATGTAACTCAAAACCTTTCGAAGACATTGGGCTCAATTTAAAATAGTGGAAACCTTTCGAAACCATTCGAAGTTAACTACTTTGAAACCTTTAAAACGTATCGACTTAAAACATTTGGATTACACAAAGGGAATAGAAAAACATTGGAGTTGAAAGCAACTGCTTCGAAATCTATATAAAACCTTTCAAAACCATTCAATAACATTGAAGTGTTGGTGTTGGAACCAACCCTTCAAAAACAATGGAGAGAGGCGGCAAGTTTATAGAAAACAAAAGACAACCTTTGACTCCATCTGCATCGAAAGGCAACTAAGCTTTCGGCCTTCTTGGAAGCTATACCTTTCAACTTTATCAGAAGGTTTCATTTATAACAAGAAAGAAAACCAATTGAAACCTTTTTCTTTTATACCTTTTGACAATTTCCAAAGCTCTTTGTCGAAAGCTAGCTGGCATATTTTCTTTAAACTAAAACAAAATTTCATCTCTTTCGAGAGCTATAACCTTTCGTCCCTAAACCATTCGACCACTTTTAATTCACTACGTACTAGTTGCCTGATACCCTATGCCTTAATATTTGACCTAGCCGAAAGGCTTGATACCTTTTGACTTTGTCGAGGTCTGGAATGAAGGCGGAAGCTTGCCGAATGGGCTGAAATAGAAGAAAGGCTATTTATTTGTACTTTAAAACAGTTCTTTTATACCCAAACTGCCATCTTTGTCTAAATCTGATTGGTTGCTAGTATTTTATTCAAAAACGTTGCCGACTTTCTTTATTTGGAAATTTGAATAATTTCGAAAAAGCTTCTTTCTCCTTTATAATCATATAAAACATTTAAGTCCCATACCTTAAATAATTTTATATAACTATTAAAAAACCTTTAAAAATTCTGGAAAAATTCCAGAAAATCAATTAATATGTTCTCTTTAATATACAAAATTTTCAAATCCAAACAATAATTATGTTTTCCATAAATAATTTTATAACCCAAATAAACATTTTCTTCCTTAGAAAATTCATAGCATTTCCACAAAAATTCGAAAAATTCTATAAATTGAAACACTTCTCTAAAATAACTTTTTGATCGTCATCAAAATTCGCAAGGCTAACGGATGTCATTTAATAGGGTTTTCCGCTTAAAACATGTCATAAAATCTACATGAACATACATAAATCATTAATGTGTGTGTCTATATCATTTTATCTTTCAAAAAATGGCAAACCTTTGTAAAATCATTCGGAATTAATCGTGAAACCAAAACCATAAAACTTAGAGATGTAAACATTATTCAACTTTTGCTTTAATGATTAAGTAGCTTGAGATTTGAATGAGTTTGATTTGAATTTGCTTTCCTTTAGCTTCTCTTTTGTGTCCTCTTCTTCTTCCTTCGTTAATGGTGGCTGGCCAAGCTTTTAATTTTTTTTTAAATGAGAATGAAATTGTGTTGTGAAATACACGGCCTAAGGAAGTCAATATAGGAATGGCCTCTTTCCCATAATAGCGATCCTCTAATACATTTTAAACCCTTCATTTAATTCATTAGTTAAAAGGCACAACTACCTTAATTAAATCAAATCTCAATCTCCTAATCGGCACATTATTCTTTTTATTTAGTTTATCTAACTTAATTTCCAAAATAATGTTATCAAAAATATGGGGTGTTACAGACTCCCCTCCTTAAAGAATTTCATCTTCGAAATTACAATGAGGCGAAAAAAGAAACAAGAAGGTAAACATACCTTCAAAACAAGTCAGGATAAGTATCTCTAATCCTGCTCTCAACCTCCCAAGTATAGTCTCTGTCATCGTCACACCACTGCACTTTGACCAATCTGACCGTATTGGTTCTAAGACTCTTCTCATCTCTCGCAATAATGCGAACTTGCTTCCTTACTATGGTTAAGTCCGGTTCCAACACTTAATCATCTAGCACTATCGGTGCAATAGCAGTCTCCGAGTCTCTAACACACTTTCTGAGATGTGAAATATGAAAAACATCATGGATACCTGCCAAAATTCTCGGTAACTCAAGACCATACGCGGGCTTTCTGATCCTCTTAAGAATAGGAAAAGGTCCTATAAACCTAGGAATAAATTTCCGACTTTCCAAATCTAAGCACACCCTTCATTTGTGATACTTTTACGAAAACCTGCTCCCAACTGGGAACGCGAAATCTTTCCATCTCTTATCTGCATAACTTTTCTTCCTAAACCGAGCCTCCTTCATTCTGTCTCGAATGACCATAATCTTTTCTGCAGCTTCTTTAACCAAGTCTGGACAAGGAATCTACCTATCCCCGGTCTCCAACTAATAAACAGGAGATTTGCATGGCTATCCATACAAAGCTTCAAATGGTACCATTCCAATACTAGTCTGATAACAATTGTTATATGAAAACTCGACTAGATGCAGATGGTCCTCTTATGATTCCTCAAAGTCTAGAACACAAGCTCTCAACATATCTTCTAAGATCTTGTTAACTCTTTCTGTTTGCCCATCTGTCTGTGGATCGTAAGCGGTACTCATTATGAGCATGGTTTCCAAAACTTCCTATAGACTCTTCCAAAACTCGCTAGTGAATAAGAAATCTCTATCACTAACTATGCTGCTAGGAACTCCATGCATTCAAACCACATTCTTCATGAACAACCTTGCTAAAACAGGTGTCGTCCTGGTTGACTCAACTGAAAAGAATTGGGCACTCTTAATCAATCTGTCTGCTATAACCCATATACTTTCATTCCCCATGTTAGACCTTGGCAACCCGTCTATGAAGCCCATAGAAATGGAATCCCACTTCCACACTAGAATATCTAATGGCTGAAGCAACCCACTCGGTTTCTGGTGTTTGACCTTTGCCTGTTGGCAATTCAAGCATTGTCTTACACCCAAACCAATATCCCATTTCATTCCTTCCCGGAAGAAACTCTTTATCATATCCTGAAACATCTTGGTACCTCTAGGATGTGTAGTGAACTTCGAATGATGGCATTTCTCCGAGGCTTCCTTTCTTATGTTTCCTAAAATTGAAACACATAATATTCCTTTTTTTCTCAACCACACCCATTCTGGTCAAGACTGAAATCTTTCAAATCATCGCTCTTGGTTCCTTCCTTTAGCTTACTGATCCGTTCAGCTAACACTGGATCCTCTATGTGCTTAGAAGCAATTTGTTCCGTCAAAATTGGTCGAACTTCCAAACAAGACAATACAACGTATCACCAGCAGACCCTGCCTCAGATCTCCACTACACTCTGCAATCTGCTAATGCTTCTAAATCTTTCCACTCAGCCATCATTGAAAACACAGCATTCTGATGTTTCCTCCTAAGTGCATTTGCAACCCGGTTGCCTTTCTCTGGTGTGTACTCAATCACAAAATCATAATCGGCTATGAATTCTAACCAACTCTGCTGCCTCATGTTTAGCACCTTCTGATAGAATAAATACTTCAGCAACTTATGATCTGTAAACAGCTCAAACCTTTCTCCCAAAAGGTAATGTCTCCACACCTTCAAAGAAAAATCACAGCAGCCAACTCTAAATCATGCGTTGGATATCTGACCTCAAGTGGTCTAAGCTGTCTAGAATCGTAGGCAATCACTTTACATCTCTACATCAGTACAGCTCCTAATCCTGTTCCACACGCATCGGTATAAACTACCAAGTCCTGACTTCACTTTGGAACTACCAACACAGGTGGATGGGTCAATAAGTGTTTCAAACTATGAAATGCTTTCTCACACTTATCAGTCCATACAAACTTCACATCCTTCCTCGTCAGCAAGGTCATCGCTGCTGTTATCCGAGAGAAATCCTTAACGAATCTCCGTTAATAACCGGTCAACCCAATGAAACTCTTAATCTTAGCTACTGTCTTGAGTCACTTCCAACTATTCACTGCCTCGATCTTAGTCAGATCTACTGATAACCCTTCCTCTGAGACGACATGAACAAGATACCTCACCTCCTTCTTCCAGAAGTGACACATCAAAAACTTTGCTTTCATCTGATGCTGCCTCAGCGTCTCAAGCACTAAACTAAGATGAACTTCAAGCTCTATTTCATAGAGTAAATCAAGATATCATCTATGAAAACCAGCACGAACCTATCCAAGTGCATTCGGAAAATACGATTCATTAAATCCACAAAGAAAGCTAGAGCATTCGTCAGTCCGAATGACATAACTAACCATTCATACGATCCATATCTGGTCCTGAATGTTGTCAAAGGTATATTATCCCCTGCTACTCTGAGCTGATGGAAACCCCTTGCCAAATCCAACTGAGAAAATACCCTTGCTCCATTAAGCTTGTCGAACAAATCATCAATTCTGGGCAATGGATAATGATTCTTTATCGTCCTCTCGTTCAACTTACGATAATCGATACATAGTCTCAACGATCCATCCGGCTTCTTAGCAAACGCTGCGCTGCACCTCACAACGAACTGCTCGGCCTAACAAAACTCTTACCTTCCAGATCCACCAACTGCATCTTCAACTCCCTCATCCTCGAAGGGTTCATCTTACTTGACAGTCTACTCACTAGTTCTACTCCCGGAACAAAATCTATGCAAAACTCAATGGCTTGTTTCGGCGGCAATCCAACTACAGGCTCAAACACATCTGTGAATTCTCTAACCATGAAAAATCGGCTGAACTCATGATCTAAATCCAAAGCACCGAACAAAGCGAACAATGCACCACTAGAACCTCTTACGGTGAAAACAATCTGATCGCTACAATCCGGGTGACTAAGAGATATCTTCCTACCCTAGCAAAATATCTTAGCATCGTACTCACTTAACCAATCCATACATTGGATGATTTCAAACCACACAAAATAATACACATGCAAACTGCGCTCAAAAGTATGACTTAACAGGTCAAACTCAAACTGGTCACACCTCAACCTTGGAGTTGCATGCCCCCCTATTGGATTCGCAACTCGTAAGGAAGTAACTAAATATGTGGATTCAAGGTTAAGCTTATCTATCAAACATCTGGATATAAAAGAATGCGATGCACCGGTATCAAATAAAATGCTAACAGACATACCATGAATCAAAAGCATTCCCCCAAGAACTTACTTTCCCTTCTCCTGTCCTGTTGGCTTGGAAGCGGTAGGCTCCAAAGCATAGACCTTGCCCTTACCATCTCTAATGGGCTTCTTGCACTGGTTCTTATAATGGCCTATCTTGTCACGGTTAAAAAACCTAACATTCTTCCCCTTAGCCACATCCTTCGCTTTCCTTGAGCGACACTCGTTAGCAAAGTGCCTTTTCTTGTCGCATTTATAGCACACAACTTTAGACTTCGCTTTCTTGGCTGCTCTAACCTTCTAAGCACCTTTCTTGGGAAAGAACTTCCTCTTCTGGTTTTCTGCCCAACTTGGACCACTTTTGCCTTGCTCTTCTCTAGAGACTCAAGGACTTCTTACTGCTTCAAAGCCATCCCTATAACAATATCAGAAGGATCTCTAAGATGAGACAACGTAGCACTTGAAATTCTGGCTTTAATCCTTTGATAAACTTCTTATTCCGCTTCAACATGGTATCTACATAAGCATTCCTGGCATACTCAACACTAGAAATCTCTTCCTGCACAAGCTCAGCAAAATACCAAATCAAAGCTGATTGTGCCAATACTGACATAAACCTCTCTTGAAATCTCCTTATGAAATCCTCCCAGGTTACAGTCTCCTCATCAACTGTCACTGATACACTATTCCACCGGAACAATGCGGTCCCTTGAAGCTGCATGGATGCCAACCTCCTCTTCTGCTCATCATTGAGCCCTAAATATGCCAAAATCCTTTCATAGTGCAACAACCAATTCTCCACTTCAATGACGTCCTCTGTTCCCATAAACGACTTCCCTCCTAGCTTCACATAATCACCGCTCATCTTATCGAAATAATTAACTACTGGAACTTTTTGAACTCTTGCTCTTGCGGCATTTCCTCTTACCACTCTAGCTGCGACTCCTGCTTGCATCATATTCCTGAAAAACTGCTACATGGCTTCCATTCCAACCTGCGGGACTTCAGCACCAACATTCCCTGCCTGATCTTGGCCTCTCCTTGCATTATGTCTGACATTCCTTTTGGTGCTTCCTCCTCCTTGGTTACTTCGCTTCTTCTACCATCCATATCGGTATTCAAACATCATGAGGTACATAACGATAACCTAATAAAAGATAGATGAATGGAGATCGAGTGCATACTTATATATAACAAATACAAGTACGTTACTATAACATTAACCCAACCCCAAATCTTACTTCAATTTCTTTGGATTTTTGTTTTCAAAACCAATTTCTAGTTAAATTTTCCATAAATCTATGCTCTGTTACCAAGCTGTAACATCTCGTATCTGGAGGCCAAAAGCTAAGCGCTATTGATATTGCAGTCATCCGCAGTACTAACTTCTGGTGATGAAATATGGTAGTATTAACAGTATCCATAATATCAGAAGCACCAGAATATGAAAAAAATCTTTGATTTAAAAAAAACAATAATTTCGGTGATTACATTTCAAATAAATCATATCCAAGTTACAAAAATCCCAAACGTAATCCCAGGCTTTGATCAAATATAATTTACAACAATACGCCAAGAGCGACTTATGAAGATGCCCCCTTGGATGATCAAAGCAATATAGACATAACTATCTTAATACATAGCGGAAACAATTTTAAAATATAATCCCTAAATTTGCTATCCATCAGCCACCTGCTCGACTTCTGATGCTTTATTCGCCAAAATCCGCTAAAACCTGAAAACCTAAACCCTTATCCTGCTCAAATAAATTTTGACCATTTGAGAGTTTAAGGGGAAACAAAAACTTTTAGTCCAACTTAAAGCCTGGTAAGAATAATTTCTGTTACATCTTAGTTTACTGATAACTAGTGTGACCGCGTCGCATAGCAGAAGGGGTTTCCCCTCACTAAAATCTCTTTTTAAAACATATATTTTGCAGATCCTTTCCTAAAATCAAGCTGGTTAACCAATAGATTTTAATAATATAGTAATATTTATTATGCTTAAGAAAAGAAATAAAATAGACTATCTATCTAAATCTGAACTATTTGTTTTTTACTATACTATTTATCATAAATTCTGAATTAACTGCTCTTTTCTGGGCTATCTGTCCTAAAACTGGTTATACTAAAACAGCAATATCCTTTATGCTAGATAATGGGCTATCTTCCCAAGAAATGTAATAAGGGTGGACTAACTATCGTTAAAAATTTAGCAAAATCCGTTAAGCTAACAAATGAACTATCTGTTCATATCAGAGCCGACTGTTGTTTCAGGACTAACTGTCCTAGACTAGCTGTCCTCTGGCATGAATTTTCTCAAAATGGACTAATTGTCCGAATTTAAAATGAGCTGACTGCCCGAATTTTCTTATGGGTTAACTATACTACAAAATATCTGAGCAAATTTCACTTCAAAATGTCCGAGCTAACTGCTCTACAAAATTTTCCTTAAAACCTTTTCAAAAAGATTTAATCCATCAAATTATAAATATACAAGGAAAATATATCTTTAGCTTTACTCTAAGCTATTTTTTCCATGTTATATATACTTTACTCAACATAATGTTGATGATGTTCGATAAGGATTGACTATCCTTTAAAGTAAGTTAAAGTCATTTATAACTTAAAACACTTAGGCTATCTGTCTAGTTCGTATATTCAAAACCATTGTTTAAAACTTTAGACAACCTTTCAAAAACATTGAAGGTAACTCCTTCAAAACCATTTATAAACCCTTCAAAAGTATTGAAGGTAACTCCTCCATATCCTTTAATATACCTTTCAAAATCCTTGAAGGTAACTCCTTCTAAACCTTTCAAAAGTCGTCCTTCCATAAGCTTTAGAACATATGACTTCCGCCTTTTAAATTCTTTAAACCTTAGCCTTTTGAAAACGTTGCAAAACCATACCTTTCGACCTTGTCGAAAGGCCCTAGCTTTCAACATTGCTGGAAGGTTTCTTTTCAACCCGACTTTGCCGAAAACCTAGGGTACCTCTCCTATGTAATAAACCTTTCGAAAGTAATGTAACTCAAAACCTTTCGAAGACATTGGGTTCAATTTAAAAACAGTGGAAACTTTTAGAACCCATTCAAAGTTAACTACTTTAAAACTTTAAAATGTTTCGACTTAAAACATTTGGATTACGCAAAAGGATTAGAAAAACATTAGAGTCGAAAGCAACTGCTTCGAAACCTTTATAAAACCTTTCGAAACCCTTCGAAAACAATGAAGTGTTGGTGTTGGAACCAACCCTTCAAAAACAATGGAGTGAGGCGGCAAGTGTTTAGAAAAAAAAAAGATAATCTTTGTCTTCATCTCCATCGAAAGGATAGGAAGTGGCAACTAAGCTTTCGGCCTTGTCGAAGCTATACCTTTCAATTTTGTTGGAAGGTTTCATTTAAAACAAGGAAGAAACCAACCGAAACCTTTTTCTTTTAAACCTTTTGACAATTTCGAAAGCACTTTGTCAAAAGCTAGCAAGCGTATTTTCTTTGAACCAAAACAAATCTTCATCTCATTCGAAAGCTATAACCTTTCATCCTTAAACCTTTCGACCACTTTAATTCACTACGTACCAATTGCCTGATACCCTGTACCTTGATATTTGAACTAGCCGAAAGGCTTAATACCTTTCGACTTTGTCTGAAGGTCTAGAATGATGGAGGAAGCACTATTGATAGGACTGAAATAGAAGAAAGACTATTTATATGTACTTTAAAACAATTCTTTTATACCCAACCTGCCTTATTTGTCAAAATCTGATTGGTTTCCAGAACTTTACATTGAAAAATGCAGCCAACTTTCCTTTTTTGGAAATTTGATTAATTTTGAAAAGGTCCATTTCTCCTTTATAATCATATAAATCATTTATGTCCCATACATTAAATAATTTTATAGAACTATTAAAACACCTTCAAAAATTCTAATTTTTTTTTGAGAAAATCAATTAATATGTTCTCTTCATCATATAAAATTTTCAAATCCAAATTGTAACTATTTTTCCCGTAAATAATTTTATAATCCAAATAAACCTTTTCTTTCTTAGAAAATTCATAAAATTCCACAAAAATTCAAAAAATTCAAAAAATCAAAACATTTCTCTAAAATAACTTTTAAGATCGTCACAAAAATTTGCAAGGCTAACGGATGTCATTTAACAGGGTTTTACTCTTAAAACATGTTATAAAATCTATATAAACATACATAAATCATCAACGTGTATATATATCATTTTATCTTTCAAAAACATGGCAAACCATTGAAAAAGAATTCAGAATTAACCTTAAAATATAATCCATAAAAATTTAGAGATGTAAACATTATTCACCTTTTGCTTTAATGATTAAGGCGCTTTAGATTTGAATGAGATTGATTTGAATTTTCTTTCCTTAAGCTTCTCTTTTGTTTCCTCGTCTTCTTCCTTCGTTAATGATGGCCACCCAAGCCTTTAATTTTTTTTTTAAATAAGAATGAAGGTATGTTATGAAACTCTTCCCCACAATATAGGAATGGCCTCTTCCCCACAATACCCCTCCTCTAATACATTTTAAACCCTTCATTTAATTCATTAGTTAAAAGGCATGACTACCTAAATTAAATCAAATCTCAATCTCCTAATCAACACATTATTTTTTAAATTAGTTTATCTAACTGAATTTCCTAAATAATTTTATCAAAATCTACGGTGCTACATCCACACACGTTCGCCACTTTCCATTTGACTTTTTGACAAGCACTAGATTCGATACCTACTCTAGGTATAAAGCATCACAAATAAACCCATTAGTCATGAGCTTATCCACTTCTTCTTTCTGGGCGGCAGATCTCTTTAGATCAAAACCGTGCCATTTTTGTTTCACTGGGACGTTCCGCGGGTCGATATTTAATGCATATCTCGCGATGTTCAGTGAGATCCCACACATTTCTAAACGAGTCCAGGCAAACACATCGAGGTTCGCCCGGAGAAATTCAACCAATTCATATCTCATCTGCTGGCAGGGTTGAGACCCAACCTTTGCCATTCTAGAATCGTGATCATCATCGATCAGAACATCAATCATCAACTCTACCGTCGAAGCCTGGCAGTCTTTGGCTTCACCCTCATCATTATTATCTCCGGGATCAAGGTCCTTAAGGAATTGGTTGTGGCGCCCGAGCCAAGGCCCAAGCGTTAATTGTCAATTTTTTGAAAAACGACGTAGAGAGATTCCTCTATGCTATTTCCTTTGTCCTTCTGTTGCGCATCCCGTAACTCTACAACATAATAGGCGCACCCAGCCACCTGTTCACCATGCACTACTCCGACCACGTTATCAGTGGAGAACTTGAGACTTAAGCACCAAGGAGAAATCACTGCCTTGAATTTCGCAAGCGCAGTTTAGCCTAAAAAAGCATTATAAGGGGAATGTATGTCCAACACAACAAACTGCAACATCCGGACTCTTCGGCTATCTCCAATGCCTAACTCAACAGGTTACTCTATCATCCCAGCTAGTATGGTTGCATTTCCGTTAAAACCCTGGATATGTGAGTTTTAGACCTTTTGCCTCCATCCTCATTTGATCATATGCGCACTTGAAAACAATGTTCACAGAGCTTCCACTGTCAACCAAGATCCTCTTTATCCAAGGAGGACCTATTTGAGCTGAGATGACCAATGGATCAATAGTGGGGGCCTCGACTTTGTCAGCATCACGGTTCCTGAAAATGATGTCATTTTTCATCGTCCTCTATTGTTTTGTCGGGGCCCGATCATCAACATTACTACAGCACTCAAAATCCACATGCCTAATCAAACTGGCATATGACTCCATTTCTTTCCAGCTCTGATCACTAGATGAGGACCACCACTCATAGTATTTATTACCAACTCAAGCCAGTATGCACGGGTTCTTCGGGTCTCGCTTCGCCTTGACCTTGATTTTGATTATATGGACCCATATCTCCATCCTTCGGAGCCTGGACGAACTATTCTAACTTTCTTTATCTAATCAATCTCTCGATAATATCTTGCAAATGATGGCAATCAATAGTATTATGGCTTTAACAATTGTTCTTCCCGGTATGAATTTGTTTCTTAGATGATGGTTTAGGAGCTGGCTTCTTATATTGTCTGGTATTACAAGTTTGAAGGTAAACATTTTCTAAAGATGTGTTTAGAGGAGTATATCGATCAAACGTGGAAGCTCTGGGTCTTGGTACGTAATGTGGGTCTCTCTTCTTTCCCTGACCTCCATTGCCCTTCTATTGACCTTGCTTGTTCTGCATGTTCAATTGTACATTACTAGAATTATCACCGGTCTATTTCACAACAACATTACTCTAAATGCCTTCACCACTGGGTCCCGCTACGTCCTACTTCCTAGATCGTCTAGCATCTTCTCTGCTCAGAAACTAGGCCTCCTTAGCATAGAAATGATCCAACGAAGCGGGGGTTTCCCAGCCAACCAATCACCAAACTTGGAATAGGGATCGATATTTTTAGTCAATGCCATTAGAATAGAATTATCATTGGGGTTGTTGACCTCAGCACAAGCAGCATGGAACCTTTCCAGATAACGTCTAAGGGTCTCTCCTGGAGCTTGATTAACACTGGACAAGGTGTTGACATCCTTTGGCCTAGTAGCATGCATATGGAACTGCATGACAAGCTTAGTAGCCAATTGAACAGAACATGAGATGGATCTGTTTGGTAAATGAGTGAACCTCATAGTTACAATGCCCACTAAGGAGATAGGGAAACTCCTACAATTGACCACATCGTTAGCTCGAGCGGCGTTTATGAGCCATTCATATTTTAAGATATGTTGGTTAGGATCCGAATTTCCTTCGTACATCGGTGGAGTCGGCATATTGAATTGACGGGTGGCTCTGCATAAAGAATGTCATTGGTGAATGGAGTGTTACTTTAGGAGATTCCCCAAGCGTCATTCATAAGGCCTTGAATTTCTCTAATTATCTGGCGTATCATGGTTGAAATGTCTGGCATCTAGATGTTCGAGGCCAGGGCATGGTCGGGTTCCATGTTGCGGGCACGGTCCGGTCGCTGTCTACGGTCTTTTCTTCACCTCCTTGGCTCCCAATCTTTAGGGTAATAAGGATCCTTAGAATGAAGATGTTGGTGATGAGCCAGATATGGTTTTTTATGGATCTTGGCTTCCAGATCTATAGCGGCAGCAGCTGCATGGTCATTAATGGTGTGATAAGGAAATGCCCCTCCTTGGGAGGAGGGTCAAGCTCGATGCCCTATAGAAGAACCAACCCCGACTTGTCCGACAATCATAGCATGTCGATGCCAAGAGGCTTCTGCATAGTTTCCATCCAACCGATGGTGTGTAGATCTGTGATTGAAGTCAGATGAAACCGAACTTTCGGTGGAGGAATGAGAGACAAGATCCCTTCAAGATCTCTTTCACCTTTCTTCATTCATTTGGTTTACGAGCTCCGTGTTGGCACGGATATGTTGAGTGAGCTCTTGACGGCTCTGAGTAAGCTCTTGCATGAGGGTTTGGGACTCCTCTCTAGTCATAGGACCTTGTGGATCTGGAGCTCCAACTGACGTTTGGCCTGCTGTGGTCGGTCGTGTGGGATTTTGCATATCCCTTCCATCTGGATCTACAACATTGGAAGCAATTCTGGTAGTGCGCACCATGATGAATGTAGCTCTTTCCTAGATCTGGAGTAATCTGAATAGAATGAAAGGAACCATCGAAAGGCAGATCTGGATCTCCTTCTGAGATTTTAGCAATCCAACAATGGAAGGGGATCCACTGAATCAAAAAAAGCAAAGTTTTCTCAGTGAAAACACCAAAGTGTTTGTACCAAAATTGGGCACAACACTCTACGAATGTAATGAAGAGACTAGTATGAAGAAATTAAATGGAAAAACAGGCTAATATAACAATCACACCAATAAAAGCAAGCAGAAATAAAAGGAGACAAGAATTTATAGTGGTTCGATGTTGTAGTCTATGTCCACTTTGAAGAGTTTACTATTTATTGATGATCGTCAATTGAGTTACAGCAGTACAGATCACTAACACTCAGGTTACAACGGAGTTGCAGTAGAGTAACGACATAGAAGCTTCCCAAAAGTCCATTTTCAATAGGTGTAGGGGTGCTGTTTATAGGAGTACATTTGAAAATATCTCCTTCAAACCTCGGAATACATCTTCTCACATGGTTGGGCCCACCAGATTGATCTAGGGTCATTTGGGATCGATTCTTGTCAATCCAAGTGCATTTCTTATCGATCAAATTTGGCTCCGTTTGAGCCGCAATTGATTAGGGAGCTTTTGAGTTAATATGCAAGCTCATGTGCAAATTTCATGGCATTTGGACTTGTATTTTTTGAGTTATGATCGATCCAAGATTGGATTTGCAAGTAGGCTAATGGATATTTATCGATATATGCGTATCGAATGACTTTGTATCGATATGATGCGTATAAATCAGCTGCGTGTTGATGACGTGGCATGAGAGTTCTAAGGAGATCCATATTTCACGCCTAAGACTGTTTCCTTTGGTTGGACTTTGTCCTTCGTATCCATCTATTGTCAAGCACTTCGTATCGATGAGTTTCCACTGCTTTCGTATCAATGCCTTACGTGTGGCTTCGTATCGATGCTTGGTCAATGTTTTTGTATCAATCGATTGACTGATCGTTATGAAAGGGGTAATTGTTGGGCAAATGAACTACGATCAACCCAGGAGGTGCTATTGCTTGATGGATACGAATGGATGGTTGTAGAGTGGCAGATACGAAGGGGATGGATACGAAGGGAGTATGTTTCACACGAACCTTGATCGATCCATAACTTGAGCATACAAACTCCGATTGACCAAAAATTAGGAAGTTTGTCTTTCATAGCTTTGTTCGACGTACCATGTTAATTGTAGCTTAATCCAGATTCGGACCAAGTTCGCCTGTATCCATCATGGACTTGTAGATAACCAATCTTCGGGATGAATTATCTTTAGTTTCTAATCAATTCCTAGTTGTCATGGCCTTGCCAAAAGGTGGGATAACATCTGGGATAACAACTATGTGGTTCATGAGACTACCGCCATAGTCAATTTTGAGATTTGATGAGCTGGCAACCGTGTTTGTAGAGCAATTCTGAATGCATGTGGTTCATCCTAAAGTTGTGATATTCCTTTCTAGTGTGATCCTAGCCCCAGCGGAATAGTTGAAAGATTACTTGGAGAGATTTCATAACACCGCCATAGAGGTCAATAACTCGAATGATCATGCCATACTCATGGCCGTGATGAGAGAGATTGATGTGGAATTTGAATTTAGCGACTGGCTTGCTGGAAAGCCACCCGCCAATTTGGAGCATCTCTATGTAAAGGCAACTCATTTTTTGAGGAATGAGAAAGCTAGGTCCTCTAGGAAAAAGAATATTGCGGGACCAAGTAGGGATGCAGTACAGAGTAATATTGCAATGAAACAGTCTAATGATAGTTTTGGGAAAGTTCAAGTGAATGCTCAGAATTAGTCGAATCAACAAAAGAAAGATGGAGACAAGAATCAAGAGCGGAAGAGGGATTTTGAAAGACTAAAGCCCAGGATTCCATTGTTTGAAAATTACATGCCACTAAAAATGTCCATGGAGAACATTTATCTATCCACTTTCACTACCTTGCAGTATAAGAAGCTACAACCAAAAGAGTGTCAGAGAGACAGAAGCAGAGTGGGAAGTATTGTCGATTTCATGAATGTTATGGGCAAAATACGAATGAATGCAAGCACCTCCAGGATGTCACAGAAAAATTGATTCGAGAAAAGAAGTTGCAATAGTCAGTGAAAACTCCACAGGATTACGGAAAGTGGACATCCGACCCCAACCGGGGACAAGCTCCGCATAGGGCTGTGGAGCCTTCACAGACCAGTGGATGATTAGTGACTAATACGATAGTTGGGGGACCGCACCCTGCAGATAGGAGTTGGTAAGATATGGTGCGTTATGCTAGTGCAATAAGGCATGTAGAATTTGAATATTGTTCAAACACGAAAGGTGAAGCTTTGGCGAAGCAGCAACGCACAATGGTGGATGATATTGTGTTTAAAACTAGGGACACAGACGAGGTAGAGGCTCCAACTATCAAATCAATGGTCATTTCAGCTATGGTTGGCCCAACATTAGCTAGACGGATTCTGATTGATTGTGGAAGCTCGGTCAACTTAATTTTCAAGAAGGCGTCTGATCAAAAAAGGATAGAGGCAGAATATTTAAAACCATCTAAAGCTCACATACATGGTTTTAACAGCCTGCAACTGAGGCTGTTGGTTATATGGAGTTTCCTTTTGAATTGGAGAAGGTGAATGTAGGAGTGTGTGGATCCTACCGTTTATTGTTTTGGAAGTTGACTCGCCGTGTAATGTTTTTCATGGCCGAACGGCCCTGGTTGAATTTTGGGCAGCTCTTGCCCTGTGGTGTTTAACGTTAAAGTTTCCAACGGATAATGTGTAACACCTCATATTTTTGGTAACATTATTTAGGATATTTAATTAGTTAAATTAAATAAATTAAGGGGCATTTTACCAAAAGGACAAATTTTGCAATCCAATTAGTTTCTAGGACACACATTCAAAGAAATTACTTTTAAGGCCAAAGTCAACAGAATAATTACTTTAAAGGACAAAATCAGCAGTCCAATTACTTTCAAGGACATAATTTCATAGGTTTTTAGGCCCTAAAAACTAATTATTTTGTGTTTGTCCTTGAAAATAATTATTTCAGTTGTGTGTCCTAGAAACTAATTCCACTTGCTAAAGAGACCCTTGTGGCTAATTTCCACATAAAATAATGTGTTAATTAGGGAACTGAGATTTGATTTTATTATGGGGTAGCCGTGCCATTTGACCAATGATTTAAAAGAAGATTAAAAAATGAAATAGAAGAGAGGTAAAATTGGAAAGAGACCATTCCTATATTTAAAACTTGGTCGTGTATCCTATACACGTTCATTTTCATTTTTTTAAAATTTTAAAAGTTTAAGGCCGACCACCATTAACAAGAAAAAGAGGAAGAAGCTTAATCAAATTAAATCCATTCACATCTCAAACTCTTTAATCTCTAAAGCTAAGGTGAATAATGTTTACATCACATATTTGTTTTGTTATCAGTTTTATGATGAAATCCAAAATATTTTGCTTTGATTTGCCATGTTTTTGAATGATGGAATTATTTATATACTTGTTGATGATATATGGATTTTCATATAGATTTTATGACATGTTTTAATATGAAAACTCCATTAAATGACATCCAAATGCCTTGCGAATTTTTATATATACCCGAAATATTATTTTAGACATAGGTTTCAATTTTCAGCATTTTTTGAATTTTTGTGGAATTTATATAAATTTTAATGTTATTTTGGGTTATAAATTATTTATGGTTAAATAATAATTGGTTTGGGTGTGAAATTAATAAACAAAAGGTGATTTTCAGGAATTTTTGTAAAATTTTCCTAAGTGTTTTAATGGTGTATAAAATTATTTAAGGTATGGGACTTAAATGTTTTATATATTTATAAAAAGGAGAAGGGGTATTTTCTAAAATAAATCAGTTTGTTAGTTCTGAAAAGTCGGTAGTACTTTTAGAAAAGAGAAACTTGCAATTAATCACAATTTGACAAACAAGGGAGGTTAGGTATAAAGAAATAGTTTAAAAGGACAAATAAACATGTTTTTCATTGTTTTGATACTCCTGGCACCAGGTTTCGCCTCCTTAACTTCTCTTCTGACACAGTCATCACCAATGCACATGGTATCAAGGAACTGGTATGTAGAGAATTGGATGTAGGTGGATGGTATGGATTCAGAACTAGATGTACCGAAGGGGTTGTGGCATTACTTTGCTTTAAAAAGAAAAGGCACCTGTTTGCTTTCAACTAATTCGACTTAGTTAGATTTCGACTAGGTAAAATGGATTTAAAGAAATGGTTTCAATTAGGTTATGATTTTGTTTTAAATGATTGCTCTTGACTAGGTCAAAGCCTTTTTACTGCCTTTTTCTACCTTTCGACTCAGACGGGTTTCGAAAGGGTTGTTTTGTTTTGCTTTTTTTTAACTTGACCACTTCTCCAATGCTTTGTAAGGGATGGTTTTGAAACCATCATTTCTTTACTTAGGAATGATTTCAGAAGGAAGGCATTCAACTTTAATGGGTTTCTGATCCTTTTGCTCTACTTGAAGGCATAATCAAAAGGGTTTTGACCGAAACAGTTTTCAAAGGTTTCGAAGGGGTAAATTTTTGAATGGTTTCGAAAATTTTCCACTTGTTTTAAATTGAACCCAAAGGCTTTCCAAAGGACTAGTACTTTAATGCTTTCGAAAGGGTTTTAATGAATGGTTTCGAAGGGCTGGTTCCTCACGGCTTCAAAAAGGTTGAAAGGAAAAGTTTTTTTTATGTTTTTGAAAGGCAATATTTAAAGGTTGTAAAGAAGGATGTCTAATGATTTGAATCTTTTAAAGGAAAGGCCTTTAACGGTTTCGAAAGGGTTACTTTTAATGGTTCAAGAGAGATACCTTCAAAGGTTTCGAAATGATTGTTTAAAGGTTTTAATTAACGGTTTCGAATGTATTAAATAGGCAATAGCCTAAGTATTTTCATGTTAAAAAAGATTTAACTTGTTTTTAAAGGATAGCCAATCCTTATTAAAGTTCATCAATATTATTTTGAGTAAAGTATATATCACATGGCAAAATAGCTTAGAGTAAAGCTTAAGGTGTATTTTCCTTGTATCAGTATGATTTAAATGGGTAAATCATTTTGAAAAAGTTTTTCAAGGGAAAAGATGAAGGGTAGTTAGCCCCATGAAAATGAATCAGGTTAGAAGACCAGATAGGACTTGTGTAGGGTCACGCCCTATACTCATTATTAGCCTCTAGCTAATTTAGTCCAGAATTCCAGTGTGTAGGGCTTAGTCAAAGGTAAGACTAAAATGTTGGTTACACATATAAAGAAATATTATGTACGAAGATAGGTTATTAGTTAGCCTGCAAAACCATTAGGATCAGTTGATCCTTGGAGAAGTAAGTTTAAGAACGGACCGTTTAGAAGTTTGGTCTAACATATGTTTAGACAATTTGATATTTTATCTGGTAGGCCCGAGTCAGCCAAAGGGATAATTAGTCCAGTTTGCGGGCAGTCAGCCAAATTTTGGATGGATAGTCCATTAATTACCAGATTTTAGCATAATGGATATTGATATTATTATTGTGACTAGTTTGATTAACTAGTTTGGTTGCAGGAAAAGATTTGAAAAATATATGTATTGAAAAGGATATTAGTGAGGGGAAACCCATTGCACTAAGCAGCATGGTCTCACTTAATATCAATAAACAGAGGTGTAACAGTATTATTCACAGCAGACTTTATGTCTGACTCGAAGTTATTGTTTCCTTATAAATTTTCGGGTGCTCAAAATTATTTATGTAGACAGAGGGTAAAGGTTTTAAGGTTTTAGAAATTTTGGTGAATAAAGTTTCTGAAGACGAGCAGGTGGTTGTCGGATAGCTAATTAGGAGTTGTAGTTTTATTTTGTTTTGATTCCGCTGTATATATTAATTCAGATATGACTATATTAACTCCGATCGACCAAGGAGGCATCATTATATGTTGCTCTTGGCGTATTTTTGTAATGATTATTGTTGATCTTTACTTGGGAAACATTAAGGGATTGTGTAACTTGGGTATGAATTTGTTTTGAAATGTAATTAGTAAAAAGTTGTTTTTGAAATCTGTGATATTGTTCATATTCAAGTGCTTCTAATAATACAGATACCATTAGCATTACCATATTTTGTCACCAGAAGTTAATATTGTAAATGATTGCAACATTTGTAGCACTTAGCTTTTGGCCTCTAGATACGAGATGTTACACCTTAGTATCAGAGCATAGGTTTATGAAAAACTTCAAAGTAAAAATGGTTTTTAAAATGCAATCTTAAGGAATTCGAGTTAGATTAGGGTATAGGATAACGCTATAGTAATGTACTTGTATTTTCTATATGTAAGTATACGTTTTATCTCTAATCTCCTATCTTTTATAGTTATTTTTTTGTATTTCATGAGGTTCGATTATGGATATGGATGGTAGAAGAGGAAGAGTTAACCTAGGAAGGAAATGCACTAATGAGAATGCCAGACCTAATGTGAGGAAGACCCAAGGTCAAGCACAAGTAGAGAATGTGGGTGCTAAAGTCCCACAAGTTGAAATGGAAGCTATGTATCAGTTTTTCATGAATACGATGCAAGCAGGAATTACAGTTGGAGTGCTAGGAGGAAATGCTATAGGAATAGGAGTTTTGGAAGTCCCAGTAGTTAACCAGTATGCTAAGCAGAGGGGAGATTATACTAAGCTTTGAGGGAAGCCTTTTATTCGAACGGAAGATGCTATTGAGGTGGAGAATTAGTTGCTGCATTGTGAGAGGATATTTGCAGATTTAGGGCTCAATGATGTGCAGGAGAGGAGGCTTGCTTTCAGACAGCTTCAGGAAGCAACTTTATTCTGGTGGAATAGTATGACTGTGTCAGTAGATGAGGAGACAATGACCTGGGAAGATTTCAAGAGGAGGTTCCATGAGAGGTTCATGTCTGTGATGGCATAGTCTGCTCTAATCAGAAAGTATGCTAAATTAGAGTAGGGAGAGATGAATGTTTTGGAGTATGCAGAAGGTTTGATAAGTTGGCCAGATATTAGTATGTTTCAGTGGATACAATGATGATGAGGAATAAGAAGTTTATTAGGTGGTTGAAGCTTGAGTTAGCAAGGGCTACATTGCCTCATATTAGAGATCCTTCTGATGTTGTCATGGAGATGGCCTTAAGGCATAAGGAGATTCTTGATTCTCTAGAGAAGATTAAGGTTAAGGAGGTGTAGGTTAGGCAAAGGCATAAAAGGAAGCTCTTTCCTAAGAAAGGTGCTCAGAAAGGTGGAGTAGCAAAGAAGGTGAAGTCTAAGATTGTTTGTTTTTAGTGCGTCAAGAAGGGGCATTTTGCTAATGAGTGTCATGCTGGAAATGCAAAGGAGGTAGCCGGAAAAAAGAATGTCAGGTATTCATTTGCGACTAGATTAGCCATTATAAAAACCATTGCAAGGAGCCCGCTAAAGATGGAAAGGGTAAGGAGTATGCATTGGAGCTTGCTACTTTGAAGCCAGCAGCTCAGGAGAAGGGAAATGTAGTTTTGGGTGGTACGGTTCATATTTATGGTATGTCTGTTAGCGTTCTATTTGATAATGGTGCATCGCATTATTTTATATCTAGATGTTTGATAGATAAGCTTAACCTAGAACCCACATATTTAGTTACTTCTTTATGGGTTGCGAATTCAATAGGAGGGCATGAAACTCTAGAGTTGAGATGTGACCACTTAGAGTTGGACTTGTTAGGTCATGCCTTTGTTTGCAGTTTGCATGTGTCTGATTTTGTGGGGTTCGGGATTAGTCTTGGTATGGATTGGTTAAGCGAGTGCGATGCTAGGATATTTTGCCAGGATAGGAAAATATCTCTTAGACACCCTAGTTGTAGCGACTAGATTATTTACATCGTAGAAGGTTCTAGTGGTGAGGTGAATGCTTTATTGGGTGTTACGTAATTGGAAGATGAGCTGAATCAAGTTTTCATGGTTAGAGAATTCAAAGATGTTTTTGAGCCTGTAATAGGATTGCCGCCGAAACGAGCCATTTGTTTTCAAATAGATTTGGCTCCAGGAGCAGAACCAGTGATTAGGCCGCTAAGTAGGATGCCCCTACTGAGATGAGGGAGTTGAAGGTGCGGTTAGTGGATCTAGATGGCAAGAGTTGTTGTCAAGCTGAGTAGTTTGCCTTGGGGAGCAACCGCAGTGTTTTCTAAGAAGCCGATGGATATTTAAGGCTACATATTGATTATCGTAAGTTGAATAAGAGGACGATAAAGAATCGATATCCATTTTCGAGAATTGATGATTTGTTCGACTAGTTGAGTGGAGCCAAAGTATGTTCTCAGCTAGATTTGGCTACAGGTTTCCATCATCTTAAGGTAGCAAAAGATAGTATACCTTTGACGGCGTTTAAAACCAAATATGGGTCGTACGAATGGTTAGTTATGTCGTTCGGACTAACTAATGCACCGGCTTTCTTTGTGGATTTGATGAACCTAATTTTCTAAGAGCACATGGACAGGTTCATATTGGTTTTCATCGATGATATCTTGATGTACTCAAAGGATAAAAGAGAGCATGAAGTTCATCTTAGAGTGATGCTTGAGACACTGAGGCAGCATCAGCTAAGGGCAAAGTTTTTGAAGTTTCATTTCTAGAAGAAGGAAGTGAAGTTTCTGGGTCATGTAGTCTTAGAGAATAGATTGTTAGTAGATCCGACTAAGATTGAAGCGGTGAATAGTTGGAAGAGACTCAAGACGGTGACTAAGATGAAGAGTTTCCTTGGATTAGCTGGTTATTATCCAATATTCATTAAGGATTTTTCACGGATAGTAGCAGCAATGACCAAGATAACAACAAAGGATATGAAGTTTGTATGGACCGATAAGTGTGAGGAAGGATTCCAGAGTTTGAAACACTTATTAACCCATGCACCAGTTTTGGTTTTTTCAGAAGAGATTCAGGATATGGCGGTCTATACAGATGCGTGTGGAATGGGATTAGGAGCTGTGCTGATGTAGAAAGGTAAAGTGATTGCCTATACTTCTCGACAGCTTAGACCGCATAAGGTCAGATATCCGATGCATGATTTGGAATTGGCTGTAGTGATTTTTGTGTTAAAGGTGTGGAGACATTACCTTTAGGGAGATAGGTTTGAGTTATATACAGATTATAAGCCACTAGAATATTTGTTCTTTCAAAAGGAGCTGAACATGAGACAGTAGAGGTGGTTAGAGTTTATTTGTAACATCTCCCTACATGGAGGTTTAAAAGTAATGGCTACAGATATTGCAATCATCTATATTTACTAATCCTTGGCGACTAAATACGGCGATATTAGACACGTTGATACACAAAAATACAAGATTATTGAAAAAAAAATTAATAGCGAACAAATTTCACATTCCATTTCAAAATATTCCAAATTGATTATATAATCCCAGTTCATAGACCACGTTCAGATAACATATAATTATTACAAAATACGCCAAGAGCGATATGTGAAGATGCCTGCAATGTTGATCAGAGTATATAAATAGGCAAGTAAATGATTTTGCCTTTACAAACAAAACACATAGCGGAAATAAAATAACTCTAATAACAGGCTCTCCTCCTGCACTTCCCCGGAAGCATTATTAGTCAAAAAGAACACCTAGAAAACTTAACTCTCAACCTACTCAAAATCAATTGAGTGCCCAAGAGTTTAAGGGGAAAACAAAAACTTCAAGTAAGACATAAGGTCTAGTATGAAAAATAATTTACCATCTCAAACCATTTTGATACCTAGTGAGACCACGCCGCTTAACGGAACGGGTTTTCCCCTCATTAGTATCCTAAAACAATTATAAAACCATATATTGTGCTCCTGCATCCACAATGGTCAAAACATTATTATGTTATGGAAAATAAGTAAATCAATTCTGGATTACCCATCCCCGTTCATTTTGGCTATCTGTCTCAACTATAATTTCTAGGATTACTATTAACCTGTTAAATGTTTATTGACTATCTGTCCAATATCATAGTTTTCATGGGATTACTAAGAACCGATTGGTAACTCCAATATCTTATCTCTTATCCTAGTTTTTATGGGCTAACTATGAACCTATTGACTAACTGTCAATATCTTAATCCGGATGTAGTTTTCATGGACTAACTACAAACCTACTGGCCCCTACAAGTATCAAATCATAGTTTTCATGGGACATCTATGAACCTATTAGCCCCTGCTAATATCTTTTGTTATACACAGTTTTCATGGGCATACTACAAACCTATTGGCCCTTGCCAATATCTAAAATTAAGACTCTACATTTCTTAGGTTATATTCACTACCGGGTCAACCTAAATGGTTATTCTGCCCTTTCCCAAAGTATTGTTATGGGTTAATTAAAATGTGAAAAAGTATATGAAGAAGTAAAACTTCTAAAATCTTTAGTTATGCTATGGTATTTCCTTTTTAAAAGTGAGAGTGGGTTATCTGTTTTGAAACTTTAATACATCACCATCAAAACCTCTGGACGACCTCCTTCAAAGGAATAATATTCTTTTCAAAACATAATAAACATGCCTTTCGAAGCCCTTGTTAAATGTTCACTTTTGAAACCAATGATACCTTTCAATGATATCAAAATACTCTATAAAACATATCTTCAAGACAAATAAAAGTACTTTGTCAAAAGCATTGGGTTTACTCTTTAAAAACATCCTTTAGTTCAAAATGATTATATATGAAAGCACCTCTTTTGAAACCACTTATAAATTTCACAAAAGAAAAATGAATGGTGTCAGAACCATTTAGTCGAAATCATAATCCTTTAAAATAAAAACTTTGAAGGATAGATTCAAAATCCCCTTTCGAATCCATTTCCTTCGAAACCCCCACCTTTTCGAAAACATTCAGTAGAAAGGCGTTGCTCAAGTTAAAACAGAGGTAACCCATCGACAGCATAGATGGCTTCAATGCAGTCGAAATGTAAATTAGCGGCTTGGTCTCGACTTGGTCGAAACAAATCATATCGGAAGCTTTTATTTAAGGAAAAAGTACCCTTCGAAAGCTTATTTATAAAGTCCCTTTCGAAAGCATGGCTTTCGACTATGTTGAAAGCTTTAAGTAAAACAAGGCAAGAATTTAACTTTAGAAAACAAACTAAGGTTTCGACTTTATAGGTTATCGACTCAGTCGAAAGCCCTTCCAAAAAGTAAGCAAGCACTTATCTTTTTTTCCTTAAAAGTGAACCTTGATTTTGAACCTGACGAAAGCATTGCTTTCAACACCCTACCTTTTTCTACTTACCAATTCACTTCGTACAAATATCATTGATACCATGTGCATTGGTTTCGACTATGTGGGTTTTGACTGAGGTGAAGCAGAGGTAAAGGAGTCGAAAGGTGGCACCGAATTTGGCAAGACAACCTTTTTCTAAGACGCTGATTTATAGCTAAATATGGCATTACTTTATAACTAACCTTGTTTGGCTACTTTAAAACATTTCAAATACTTTATCATTAAACCGCATTTATCAGATGTAAATCAAAATAAATTCAAACTTTAAGCCTTTCCATCTACAGAATTAGTATTTGTAGAAAAGTCCTTCTTTTGAAATAATTTATTTTCCCTAGTAAATCAATTGGGAAAAATCCCCAAAAATCCCATAAATCCAATTTTATCATGTAATCAAGCATATTAAAATTTCAGACCCCATTTCTTCTAGAAGTACTCGAAGTGAATTTTAAACCCAATATTACCATATTTTCCTTTAGAAATTCATACTAAATTTTGTATAGCTTGAAAAATTCTGAAAATCAAAACCTATCTCCAAAATCATGTTTTTCTTAACAAATTTTTTTTCCATGGCATTCGAAAGTCATAAACCCTTTGTTTTCCCTTAAAACCAAGCAAATTCATATGTATATGAATTAAAATAATTCGAACATAACATAATTCAAGCATATCATCTTCCATATCATTATAAAAACGAATTTAAACATAAATTCGAAAAAAATATAATCATAGAATAAAATAGAGATGGGCATAAAATTATTATTCACCTTAGATATGATAAGGAATTTGATATTTTTGTTGATTAATTCTTCCTAGCTTTGATCCTTAGCTTTAAATTATAATATTCCTCTTTTCCTCCTTGTTAATGGCCAGCCCTTAGGCTTTTGCGTTTGTTTTTTGATTTGAGAAAAATGAACATGAATAGAAGAGGATGAGAAGTGTATAGTCATGTAAAATAAAAAGATTATTTTATTAATATGCCCATATGTAATTTTAATTAGTTCAATAACCCAATTAAAGCCCATTTTCATTGTTAATAAGCATGACCCTATATATGGTTTATTCAAATCTCAATCCCCTTATCATCATTATTCTATTTAATTTATCTAATTAAATTTCCTGAATAATGTTATAAAAAATTAGGGATGTTATGGGCTATCCCCCTAAATAATTTCGTCCTCGAAATTCAGTAAGGACTAAATACTAAACATAACAATCATCTGTAATAACTCCTAACAACCATACTAGTCTAACTGAGCATCAACTATCTATATAAATCTGACAGAGACATACCTTCAAAGAAAATAAGGATAAGTATCTCTAATCCTATCCTCTGTCTCCCAAGTAAAGTCCTTCTGGTTGTCGCTCCACTGAACTTTCACCAACCTGACTATCTTATTTCTTAATATTTTCTCATCTCTAGCTACAATTCAAACTGGTTGTCGAACAAAAGTCAAATTAGGCTCTACTACTAAGTTTTCCAATCCTATCGGAGTAATAGTAGTCTTTGGATCATGCACATACTTGCGAAGGTGAGATACATGAAATACATTATGAACACCTTCCATACTGCTCGGCAACTCTACTCTGTATGCGAGGTTTCCAATCCTCTTTGTAATCTGGAATGGACCTACATATCATGGGACTAACTTCCCTGACTTTCCAAATCACACCACACCCTTCGTAGGTGATATCTTAATGAAAACCTAATCCCCAACTGAGAATTCTAAGTCCTTGCGCCTCTTATCTGTGTATCTCTTCTGTTTTGACTGAGTTTCTTTCATCCTTCCTTAGATTAACTCAATCTTCTTTGACGCCTCTCTGACCAAATCTGGACCGAAGACTAGTTTGTCTGCAGTCTCCAACCAACGCGCTGGTGATTTGCATAGTCTTCCATACAAAGCTTCAAACGGTGTTATTCCTATACTTGTCTGATAACCGTTATTATGGCAAAAATCGACCTAATGTAGGTAATCCTCTCACGGTCCACCAAAGTCCTATAGACAAGCTCTCAGTAGATCCTCGAGTGCTTTGTTGACTCTCTTTGTCTCCCATTTGTCTGAGTGTGATACGAATTACTCATATTAAGCTTGGTACCCATCACTGCCTATAGAATCGTCCAGAATTCAATAGTGAACAAAGCATCTTTATCGCTGACTATACTATTAGGAACTTCATGCAGTCTAACTATGTTCTTCAAGAATAAATAGATAAAACAGTTGTCGTTCTGGTTTACTAAACCGGAATGAAATGGCCACTCTTGGACAATCTGTCCACTATAACTCATATACTTTCATTACCTCTATTTGACCTTGGCAGTCCGTCTATAAAATCCATAGATATCGAATCCCATTTCCAAACTAGATTCTTTAAAGGCTAAAGCAACCCGCTCAGTTTCATATGTTCAACTTTCACTTGTTCACAGTTTGCACACTGCTTAACCCACAAGCCAACATCCCTCTTCATGCCTTCCTAATAGAAGCTCATCTTCATATCCTGATACATCTTGGTCCCTTTAGGATGAATCGTAAACTTGGACCGATGACATTCTCCAAGAACTTCTTTCCTCAAGTCCTCCACATTCAGAAAACACAACCGTCCCTTCTTTCTCAACAATCCTCTTTGGTCAAGGATAAAGTCCTTTAGATCATCGATCTAAGTTCCAACCTCAAGCCTTCTAATTCTTTCAACCAACACTACATCCTCCTTTTGCTTTGAAGCAATTTTCTCAATCAATACTGGTCGAGCATCTAAACAAGACAACCTGGCAGAACTCTGACTAGAACCATCAGTCAATCTTAACTTCATATCACAACTGACTAAAGCTTCTAAATCTTTTCACTCGACCAACGTAGCTAACACCACGTTCTAATGTTTTTTGCTAAACACACCAGCCACCTTATAACCTTTCCCCGGTGTATGCTCCATACTAAAATCATATGCAGCCAAAAATTTAAGCCATATCTACTGCCTCATATTCAACTCTTTTTGGGAGAATAAATATCATAAAGACTTATGATCAGTATGAAGCTCAAACCTATCCTCTAGGAGATGATGTATCCAAATATTCAATGCGAAGATCACAACTTTCAACTCCAAATCATGCGTAGGATATCTAACTTCATGCGGCCTAAGCTTAATTGATGTGTAGGTGATGACTTTACCATTCTACATCAACACTACTTCTAATCTAGTTCCACATGCATCAGTGTACACCACCGGTCCTCGGATTCCATCCGAAACAACTAACACATGTGCATTTGTTAACAAATGCTTTAACTTAAGGAATGCTTCCTCACATTCTGTTCGAACTGCCAATTCTCTATAGGATTAGAAAATGGCCGATCAAATTTTAATTAAAATTGTCTATAAGCGCAAGGCGTATAATGATAGAATGGAGAGTACGGGTATATCCATAGGAAATTTTTTGGATTTTAAAATTTCTACTCAATCAAATTAACCAAATTTGAGAGTGTTGGGAAGCTAAAAATGAAAATAAACTAACAAAATAAAATGGATAAATCCACTCTCTTGATCACATAAATCAACACAACATGAAATTATGATCTCTTTTTTTGTCATTAGTGGATTTAATTGATGTGTTTATTATAAGTATAGAATATGTGTGCTATTAATTAGTCCAATATAAACCATCAAACTATAACACACCCATTAACCCACTTCTTAACTCTCATGATAATTGCAATGAAATTAAAAATAAAATCTATTCTTAGCATGATCTATTAACTATTGATTAGAATATAGACCATTAGATTTTGATTTTAACATTCACTTCATTACCATAATCATAGGTAGATGAAGATGTAATTTGTGTTTTTGTTTGTTTAAGCATAGCCTATTTGGTGTCAACAACATAGGCTATCAAATTCAAAGCCAAAACAATAAATTTTAATCCATTCAAACATTTCCATTAAGCGGAAAAAGAGATCAAAAATTATCAAAATGTTAAAGATACATAATTGAAAGAGATTCATTACCCCTAAATTGAAGGGGGTTTAGCCCCTCATATTTGTTATCATTTCAACAAACGTAGATTGCAACACGAAACAAAAATAAGAAGAAAATGCAAGCTAATCAAAAATAAATCTAGTTACAATAAAATAAAAGCTAATCTACTTGCATAAGGAATGAAACTAAGCTACTAACATTAGAAGAAAGAGAGCATGTAAGTAGAAAAGAACATTAATTAACATTGCATAAAAAAGGAAAAATACATGATAGGAAATGACTAATTATCCACGAAAAAGAAAGAGAATATTTTGTTTATTTTTGAGCCTAAACTAAACTAACTAAAGAGAAGACTCAATGGCTAAGAGAGAGGAGAGACTAATTACATGAACATAAGGGGTATTAATACAAGTTTAAAACCATAATCCATAGTTTTTGGAACTACCCAAACTACCCACTTAGGAATTGTGGCAACCAAGTTATCATTAGCATGAGATAATTCTACATTTAAATGTGCATAAAACATTAATGCCAATTAGCATGTGCACTACCTCCTAATTTTTACATCATGATAAGTGGGTAGGCGGAGTCCTCCATGATATATGGTTTGAATTATTTTCATCTTCATTCATTTATTTCTTCTTGTGCATGCATATTTTGCATAAAGCCACTTGTAATTTCCATACAGTTTTCCTACAAATAATAATAAAACGTGTAAATAAATATTCTCAAATTAATATATGCACAGAAAAGGCCATTTTGCCCCTACATGAAGATAAACAAATGGTGATTTAAAAATAATTTGAATTTTGGTTTAAACATGTTAAAATACCCTAAATGCTTATTTATCGAATTAAATTAGATTAAATATGGAAGTAAAAATTTGCATGTTTACTTGCACATCAAATACCCCCACACTTATCTTTTTATTCGTCCTCGAATGAAGAAAAACTATGATAAATCTATTTTCGTAGGAAACACGATTGCATTAAGCGTATGCAACAAGCCGTTAAACCTCTAGGTGTCCTAGTAGAATGAGTTTGTCTCATTGGAGTATTCAGTAGATACTACCTAAAAAATCCAAAAGCAAAGTGAAAATTTTCTAAATGCAAGACTTATTTACAGTGATATGAATGTAAGTTTTTTAAAATATTTACAACTGAAGAATTTACTTTTAAATTGACACAAATAATTTAGATATAAGTTTTGGCTATTATCAAGGAATTTAAGTCCTTTTACTTGTCAAAATTTCCAACAAAAATTGTTATCATAAAAAATAGACTTAATTTTGGCTAGTTGTTTTTGTTGATCATATAGTGAATTTATGAAATGGATCCTTAGTTGATTTTCAAAGTTTATCAAAGTGGTATTTTCATTTCTTTTGAATAACAAGTCAAATCAAATAAGTAAAAATAGTGCTTGGATTTCAATTGCTTACTCTCTCTTATTTGAAAATTTTATGGAAATTAACAATATTTGCATATGCCTAACTAAGATAAACCGAGGGTAGATATATTACCCATGCACTACCATTCGGGATTACGTGAGAGGAATGCAGAGCATGACGAGTAAACACACAAATGTGTACACTTATTGACTGTAGGCATTATTAATAAAAAGAATTATTATATACAACACCTAACTCAGATAAACTGAGGCCAGATATACCGATCTTGCACTTCCTTTCGGGCTTACGCGAGAAGAGTACAGAGCATGGCGAGTGTACACACTTGTGTGTGAACACTTGACTCTAGGTGATAATAAAAAAAAATATACAAAATATTTTTTTCTTTTGTTTATTTGTTTATTTTATAATATATATAAACACACACACACACACACACACACACATATATATATATATATATATATTAAAGGGAGAGTTTTGCAAAATCATCTTAGTATTACTTAACTTAAAAGATAAAAAATTTTATATCCTTTACTTTTAAATTAACCACTTTTTAAAAAATGATTTTCAATTAGGATATACTTTATAATTTTTACCATGAATCTTTATATATACTAGTTAAACCATCGTTACTTATAATCAAACTTTATTTTTATTTTTGTTGAGACAAATAAATTTTAAAAAATTTCAATTTAATGACCAAAACCATATATTCACCCTATAATGTTTTTTGAAAATTAAATCCAAACGCTAAAAAAAGAAAATTTGGTTTTCGGGATTTGGTTTTTTTTTTTTTGAGTTTTGGAAGGAAAATGCAAAAAATAAACCATGGAAAACAAAAATGAAGATGAGACTCCCCTCGCACTTGATTTTGACTGTGTCCCCACAGTCAACCCAAGTGGAAGGAGAAAAATAAAATAAAAATATGACCTATATTTACATTAAACGATTATTATTTACAAGATATCAGAAAATATACCGTTAAAGAGTAAGTGAAATGGTAATCCAAAGACCAGTTCATCCGTCTCGTCAAGTATAAGAGATGCAGCTTAAGCACAGAAAACCAAATCATAAATGATTTTGAAGTTGAATGTAGATTTGGAAAAATGGATGTCGTTTTGTAAAAAATCATATGAGTTGTTTTGTTTTTGATGATTTTTAGTGTAGATATAACAATAGTTGAAGTTCAAGTTTATTCTCACCAAATTGAAATTCAAACTTATCATTGAAAACTTTTACAAAATTATTGACTTCAAAATCAAAATGGTTATTTAAATCTTCCCCTTCAGAATTTGATAACTCATTTTCGAAAAGTCCTAAGAAATATTGTTCACTAAATTCTTCTTCCTTTGTTGGATTATCAATAACTTCATTACATGTATCAAAATCCAAAATTGTTGTATACAAATTTTCAAAATTGGGAAAAGGAAGATCGAATTTTAAATTTTGTTCCACACACTCACAAGCATTGAAGTCAAACTCAATTATCGTATTTTCAACCACTTCATTAAGATCATCATTTCCAATTTCAAAAGTCATTATTTGAAGATCTTCAATTCTAGTAAAAGATGGATTATCACTTGACTCGTCACATGTCGGAGTTCTGTTGCTTACGTTGTTTCATATATGTTTCAAACAATAAATCTGTGTGATCCTTGTGAATTTCATCCATTTGCTCAACAAAATCAAATTTATAATTATTGACTTGAAATTATCAATTTGAACTTGTTGAGAATGAAAATTATCAATCACAGCATAGTCGAGATTATTCTCATTACCAAAATCATTTGAAAAGTGGTTTCCATTTTCGTTTTGATTTTGAAATTCAATTTGGATTTCAAAGTTGTATTGGCATGAGTTATAATCGAAATCCTTTGAATTTTGAAGTGAATTCAGTTTTTGATTATCTTGAAAACTTTAGCTTGAATCATTACACAAATATGAATTATGCAATTCATTTATCATTTTATTTTGTTGTGTAGAGAGTTCAAGTATCATTTCAATGTTATTTTTGAGATTTAAGGGTTGGTCATCGTTTTGAAAACTTTGTTGTTCAAAATTCGAATTGTTTGTACGACAGTTGTTGTTAAAATAACCATAAGAATTTGGATTGAAATTATATGGATTTTCACAACTATTGTAAAGTTCTTGTGAATATGGAAATTCAGACATTTTCAAAAGTTTTTTTTTCTTTTTTGTAAAGGAAAACTATTTACCAAAGGGAATTTATTTTTCAAAAGGGAAATTTGATTTTTGTTTTACTTTTTTGGGTTTTCAAATTTTTTTTAGAAGATTTTACATTTTTTTTCTTTTCTAAAAAAAACTAGTTCCAATTTTTTTTTGGATTTTAATTTTGATATAAAAAAAATTTCAAAATAAAAGATTTAAAAACTAAGTTAAATAATATTTACAATTTTTTAGTTTTGAATTTTGAATTTTTTTTCTTTCAAAATATGCATGAACTAATGCGACTAAATGAATGCAATGATAAATTTTCTATCCTAAGTTGCTCCTAACCAAAATTGTATAATCACACTTTGTCTTAAATCAACAAGATAGTTTTCTGCCAAGTAACGGACAGGATTTATCGGTGCACCATGAATCACCATAGCAATGCCCCCGAAGGTTTAAGTACCTTCAAAGAAACAACCACTATAATATTTACGAATCATCGTAATATTTATAAGTGGTTATTGCTCTGTCGTAGTCTAAACACCGAGAAATTAAATTGTTCAAAGAAGACAACTTATCAATATGCAATTAAGCGTTATCGTTTTCTAACTGTTATTACTAATCAAAATTCTAGGACGAAAAAGAAAGTAGAAATTAAATGTGTATTAACAACGCCACTACAAATGGATTTTTGTTTTTGTTTTTGAATATTTTTTTAAGATACAAGAAACCAACAATGCAAAGAAAAAATAAAAATAAGAGATGAAAGCACGATGCTAGAGCGTGTAGAATTATTAACAATTTAGTGTTTTTAGCAACGTTTTTTTAATAAGCAAGCAAAGCAGTTATTTCACAAGAAATTAACTTTTACAATCCAGATTTCCTGAAATCCACAATTTGAAAATTTGTGCAAGGAATTTTTTTTGAGGTTAAAATGAAAACAAAAGCAAATAAACTCTTTTTTTATCAAGAAAGAAACTAAGAAAAATATGGAACCAAAATAACTTATATTTTTTTAAAATTTTTTGTTTTTTGTTTTTATAAAAATATAAGGATGTAACTAAAACAAAACAAATTAAAAGAAAAAATTTATTTTTGACAAATGATTTTTTGTTTGTTTTTTTGTTTTGTTTTTTTTAAACTGAAAAAAAACTTCAAAATAATTCAACCCAACCCAAATTATAAAAACAAATTTTTTTCTTAGTAAAACAAAAGGAACAAAAAGGAGAATAGGAAACAAAATGGGGATAAAACAAAAAAAAATAAAAGTGAATAAAAAAATGAGTAGCCCACCAAGCCCACACTTTCGCTACGTTTAAACAAATCCACAGCCTAGTTCTTGTTTTAATTTTTTTTATACGAATAAAATCAACTCCCTCTTCATTAATCAATTCCAAGATCAATTCTAAGAATCGAAATCAATTTCCGAACTCGAAACTTGTTATTTGGATCCTATGGTTGGCAGGAGATTTGCTTGGAGATTAGGCGATTGTTGCGGAGACTTGGGTTGGTCACGTGTTTGGGGGAGCTGCAACGATTTGAAGAGGTTGAGGTTGCTACTAGGATTCGTGGGCTTGATTCGAAGAGGCGATTCGATTTTGGGTTTGATTGGGAGTTTGCTGGGGATGAAGGAGTTCAATTGCTTTGGTGTCAAAGGTTGCAAGCATGTTGTAATGTAGGCAGTTTGCTTGAAGTGTGTGGATTTTGATGTGGTTTGGTGAAGTTAAAGCTGTGGTTAATAAAGTGTGAGTGAAGTGTGGTGGTGGTGTATGAAGTACACTGGAATTGATCTGTAATGCATTGATGGGGTCGAGTTGCTATTTGATGTGGATTTCAGGTCGAGGCTTTTAAGGCTTGTTTCTGGTGATAGGTGAAGAGTAGGAAGGAGGAACAGTAGTTCCGTGGTGGTTGTTGGAATGATGAGTGGTAACTGCTAATAGTGGTGATAAGAGGGATATTGAAAGTGATGTGCACAATTATGGGGGCTGTGCTCTGGTGTTTTGTTTGATGAAGAGGTAATGAAACTTGTATATAAAGAGGTAGACTGAAGTGGTTAAGTTATGATCAGGTGGTTTGGTGAAGTTATGATTGGTGATAACAGGGAAGTTAACATGATCATGGTTGTATAAAACAGTGATGGTTCTGCTTGTAGGAGATAGCAATGTAGATGATAGTGCAGCAGCAATGTAAGGTGGGGTATGAGCAGTTGTCAAGTGAATATCAGGACCATGCACAGTTGTAGAAGACATGTCCACATGGTCATAACTGCTAACTAATGGAAGGAAGTGGCTAGGGTGTTTTGGTTGTTGATGTATGATCTGCAGTGTATTGTTAGCTGGAATGTAAAGAATGGTTGATCAGGAGTAGAAGTATGAAGAGGCAATGGTGCACAGTGTATAGCGGTAAGATATGGTGATGAGGTGACTGTGGTATATGGTGTATTTGTGGTGAAGATGTAGGTGATAGTAAGACGGCACTAGTAATGAAGTATGTAGGCCAAAGATATGGTGTGATATATTGGATTGCACAGCATGTAGGTGGCTGATGGTGTCTGTGGGGCGCTGTAGTTTGATAATGTTTCGGGGAAGTTGATTAGAGGGGTTGATTTGAGGTAGTTTGTAGATGATGTTGGAATGGCTGTGACAGGTTTGAGATATGAAGCAACCGTTTCTTGTTGTGGCTGAAGTGGTCCGAGGAGGCCTGTAGAACAAACAATGTTTAGAGATGTATGTAATGTTGTAGGTAGAAATCTACTAGAGTATATGATGGTGGATGACAGTTTTGAATAATGTTGGTGAGGTGATGGAATTGTTTGGGGACAGTAGTTAGAGAAGTAGATTGTGTTATATGGTATGATAAAGATGGCAAGGTGGCTGTAGCAGTTGGGGGAAGTTTGGGAAGTAGTGGTTAAGTTGACTGCCACAGTGGTAATCTGATGAGTTGAAGTTGATGGCAGGAAGTGGTTGGAATGAAGAAGTTTTATGGCAGTATGTGAAATGGAGCAGTTGATAGAGTTTGTGGTAGTGATGACACGGAGAAGGCAAATGAAGTTGTCTGTGGTGATGATGAACTGTTGTAGCAGGGAGGGTGGTTGATGTAGGCAAGTTGTATGAGGTGGTTTGATGGGCAGTTGTGGAAAATATGGGTATGTATGTGAAGTCAGCGGTAATAGGACGTCAGTGGACTGAAGTGGTGACATTATGTATGGCAACTAGTTTGAAGAGAAGCTCCACTGTGCACTGTCGAAGTGGTAGCAACACGGAGTAAAGTTGATTTGAGGCACATAGGAGTCTTGAAGGATATGTGGTTATCGCAGAAGAGGGTTTAAAGTTGAATGTAAAATCAAAATGAAATGTAAATGTAGATAAGAATTGTAAATGCAAATATGAAATGTAAAAATAATTCTTTTTCCAGTGAGATTGTATTTTTTTGTATAAGAAGAAAATTGCAAATACAAAATAAAAAAGCAACAAATGCAAACAAACATACAAACAAATGCAAGTAACCATCACAGAAACATAAAACAATTTCTTTTAAAATGCAAATTCACACAAAAGACAAACACACAACAAAAATCAAACAAAAATAATTCGAAAAATAGAAATTAAAATCAAAGTACATTTCCCTGCAACGGTGCCAAAAACTTGTTCAAACTGCCAATTCTCTAGCGGATTAGAAAATGGTCAATTAAATTTTAATTAAAATTAACCACAAGAGCACGGCGTACAATGATAGTACGTTGCGAGTACGGGTCGATCCATAGGGAATTGTTTAGATTTTAAAATTTATACTCAATCAAATAAACCGCAGATGATAGTGTTGTTTAGCTAACAATGAAAATGTAAATAAACTAACAAAAGAAAATGGATAAAAATATGAGTGATTGAAGGCAGTTTAGAGATAAATCCACTCTCTTGATCACATAAATCAACACAACATGAAATTATGATTTTTTTTGTCATTAATGAATTTAATTGATGTGTTTGTTGTAAGTATGGAATATTTGTGCTATTAATTAGCCTAATATAAACCATCAAACTATAACACACACATTAAACCACTTTTAACTCTCATGGAAATTGTAATGAAATTTAAAATAATATCTATTCTAAGAATGATCTATTAACTATTGATTAGAATTATAGACCATCAAATTTTGATTTTAACATTCAGTTGATTACCTTAATCATATGTAGATAAAAAAGTAATTTGTGTTTTTATTTGTTTAAGCATAGCCTATTTGGTGTCAACAATATAGGCTACCAAATTTAAAGCTAAAACAACAAATATTAACACATTCAAACATTTCCAATAAGCACAAAAAGAGATCAAAAATTATAAAAATATTGAAGCTACATGATTAAGAGAGCCTCATTAACGCTAAATTGAAAGGGTTTAGCCTCTCATATTCGCTACCATTTCAACAAATATAGATTGCAACATGAAACAAAAACAAGAAGAAAATGCAAGTTAATTAAAAAGAAATGTAACGACCCGTAAATTTTTGTGGTTTTATTAATTTAATTTTTATGAAAATTTAATTATTTGAATTTTGAAATAAAAATTTAATATTTGGAATATGTCTAATTAAACATAGCAAATGGTAAATTTTCATCAGATAATATGGAAGTTTAATTTCCTGTGTAATTTTAGTTAAATTTAAATCAGTCAATATTTGATGAGAATAAAATGTTTTCCAAAGCTGAATATTTTTACATAATAAATTTGTAAATCATTTTCTGAGTAAGACGTCATCTTCCGGTTTCATCAAATTTCGACTGCTATTGCTCTGTTTATCTTATTTTCAACGGATTAGCAGCATTTTCGGTACCGATATCGACTTTTGATCGGATAGTCATACCACTGATATCTGTATATCGTTTTGATCTTTTCGTCATGCTGATCTCTGCGGTATATTCACTTCTGTGTTTTGGTGTCCGGAATGCGGCGGAACCCGCGTAACGGATAACCGTATCGATATCTGTTTCGAGCTGTTTTGTTTCTATTATCATTTCGTTATTTACCGTACTAAATCTAATAGCTACTGGCTATTAATATTCACTGTATACAACTATTGACTTTTGTTATTCCTCTTTGTTCAACATTTGGTCGTTTGCACTCCTATCTTTACTTTTGCTTTGGAAACAATATATATTAAAATATTTATATAAACTTTGCCTGTTCAACTTTGTCTATTCATATCTTTTTTCCCTCTTTCTTTATATTTTTTTCTTTCTACAGGTCTGTAACAATTCCGGATTTTTAACTAAGTTTAAATCAATAATTAATTTAATTTTTGAATTAAATTGTGAAATTAATTGGTAATTAATATAAAATTTTAATTAAATTATGAAATGGATTTTTAAAGTTGTCTAAATAATGAATGAATGCACATGTAAAAGTTGTGTAAATATTGAATGAATAAAAATAAGTATGCAAGTTAAAATACATATTTAAGTTACAAATAAATTATGCAGTTTCATATGATATAAAGTCAATACATAGGATAAATTGTATAGTTTTATACAATATAAAGTAATATATTAGAATAAATTCTAACATCAAATTAAATATGGAATTTCATTTATATTACAAAGAAATATGACTAAAGAAAGAAAACGATAACAACTTTATATCTATACGCATAAAGTAAAGACAATACCAGGCAAGTAATGTATGTTACCTGTAGGATATATATGCTAGGCAAAAGAAATTAAAATATCTTTGCACAAAGAGGTTAAGTACAGAAACATAAAGGACTCATGCATTAAATGCTAGCAACAATTTTGCCAATTCGAATTTTTTTAAAAATCATCTCAGCCCCCGTTTGAAAAATCTTGCGTGATAAAACAAGAATAAATAGTGTACCAGCATTTGCAAGCCCAGATAGCACCTTCCCATGTAATCTTTCTTTCTATAAATATATCTCTACTTACTGTTGTTCGTTCAACATAGCAAACCAGAAAAAAAAATATAGTAAGCTTTTCTTTTTACAAACTTAAAAAACTTCATCAAACAGAAGCAAGGTGATTTAGAGGAAGATCAAAGCAAAACACTTTACAGCTTTAAAAATTCAAAACTGTTTTCAAAATCTAGGTGCTCTGTCATCTTCTCAAACGGTGAGTAACTTCACATTTTAAAACATAAATGTTAACTATCAGTTGCATGTGGATAACTAGAAATGAGTCTACTTTAAATGCTTGGTTTGTGATGATTCTTCTGTGTGTATATGTAAATACATAAGTACTGCTATGAATCTGTTTTGCCTGTGCTTGTTTTAGACTAAGATTTTGAAAAAAAGTCTTTACCACTTGATTTGATCTCACTTAGGATTTGAGTTGTAAACAAAAGTTGTTTGTTTAGTATGGATTTATGTTTATAAATTATAATTAAGATATGTTATGAATCTGGTTGTCTCTATAACTATAAGAACAATCATTGTTTAAGGTAAGTAAAATATCAAACGTCTTAGAATATTAATTCAGGTTTATAACTTGAATTCTTAACTAAAATTGATTTTTAAAACTAAAATCACTATTTTTAGTAAAGAGATTTGATAGCATTTCTGGTTTAACCAGAAAATGGAAATTAGAGAGTCTCTGTTGATCTCGATTGTCTGGAGGGTCGGGGTTCCTTCTGGTGATGGTAGAGTGATCAGTGATGATTGGAAAAATGGTGGAAGTGGGGGTAAATCACTGTGGACGCTGTGGTGTTGGGTTTTGTTCTGTAAACCTAGTTTTTACTGTACTTGATGAATCGATCACCACGGCACGTGTGATTGATCGAGTGTTATGAGATTTAGGGGAATGATAGCTGTGTAGTAGATGAAGACGATGCCGGAGTTCTAAGCGTTCTGGTGGTCGGGGCATGACGAACTAGGCATGACAGGTTCGAGGTGGTGTCGCTCTCGTGTTTTCCAGGTCTCGAATTGATACTCGAATTCGAATTTGTGAGGTGGATGGGTTTTCTGATGATCGAGGGATTGTTCGGGAACAATCTTCAACATGTTCGACGTCCTGGTGATGACCGGAGATGGTCGGCGACCACGTGCACGTGCACGGATGCATCATTGGTGATCTGGGGTTGTTCATCTGGGTGCTAGGTAAATTCGCGTGTATGGCTCGGGTCGATTCTTTTTGGCTACAGCTTTTTCTGAAATCCGTTTCCCGGTTTCAAATTTTTAATAAAAATTTGAAAGCTCAGTTTAAAAGAAAAGCAAAGTAGGAAGAGAGAGAAAAATGTTTAAAGTCAAGTTTAAGCCTGGTTCAAGTTTAGTGTAAATCTCAGTTTTAAAATAAAATAAAGTTTCTAAAATTTAAATTGTTTATCTACTTTAAAATGTTTAAATAGTTTTAATTTTAAATGAAGTTCTAAATTGTAAGAGAAGTTTTTAAATCTAAGTTAAATTGGAAATTAAGATTTATCTGGATTCCAGTTTTAATAAGAAGAGTTGATTTTTATTCTTTAAACTTCTTTATAACAAAAGTATTACTTTAAACATGTAATTTAAAGGTTTTAGAAAAAAATTGGATTTAAACTTCATATAAAATAAATCGGTATTCATTTTAAATCTTGAAATTTAAAATGAATTTAAAAGTAAATTGAATATAAATGTTTCGACACATTTATAAGTGATAAGAATGAGATTTGATTTAAGTTAATGAAGATATAATGATGATAATAATTCATTAATTATTAAGTTAATTAAAATGGATAATTTATTTATTTAATTAATTAATGATTTAGATAAATTAAATAAGTAATTAAAGGTTTAAATTACTTAATTAAGGTTTAAAGATTAATTAAGTAAGGAATAATTAATGTTTTGTATTAATTAACTTAGTAATTATAAGTTTAAATTTATTAATTAAAGTTAAGTTAATTTAAGTAAGGAATTAATTAATTGTAATTAAGAATTCATTAAGTTACTATTAACACTTAATTGATTAAATAATTAGGATTAATTAATGGATCAAACAATTCATAATTAAAAATGATTAATGTAACTAATTTCTTTAGAAAAGTAATTAAAGAATTATTATTAGTTAATGAAGGTCATTAACTAAGATTATTTGAATATTTAATTAATGTGATTAATTTTAACAATTAATTAGATCAATTAATTAATGATAATCATCTATGAAATTGTGTAAGTGTAATTACTTTATGGTAAGTAATTAATGGTTAAATTTCTTAAAATAATTAATTAAGGGGTTAATTAATTATATAATTGGTTTAAAGGTTAATTTAATTAATTAAGAGTAATTTAATTAAGTAAGGTTATTGATAAATTAATTTATATTAAATGATTTGTAATTAATAAATAAGGATTGGATAATTAATTAGTAATTAATTTAATTGGAAATAAATTGAATTAATTAGGATTAAACAATTAATTAATCCTTCTTATAATTTATTATTGAATGCTTGACCTTACTTATGAATGATTGTGTTGTATGAGATGCCTTGAATTTATTGTCCTATCTGATCTGTAATATTTTGTTCTGTGAATTGAACTGAGTATAAATCATTCATTTATTTGTGATACATTTGCATATTATCTGTGAATCTACGAATTACGATAAGCGTTATGGGTTATACCGCTTATCGATATATCTGTGATGATTAATGTTGCACTTTTATTGTGTAAAAACCCTTGGACCACACTATACACACACAAATATGGATTGCACGTGGAAATTGGTTAAGTCACAGATTTTTAAAATAGTTTTGAATTTGAATTTTTAAATTCAAATAGTTTTGAAAATGGATTGAGTTAAGTATAAAAAGCTTTTGAAAAGGGATTCCAAAAAAGTAAAAGTTATTCTCAATCACTTAGTTGAGTTTAGAAATTTGAATAATTTGATTTAAATTGGAATTCAATATCTGAAATTTAATTATATACTGGGTATGTAATGATTTAAAACGGTATAAAAGTTTATATGGGTTTTAACCCATTTTTAAAGCGTTGTTTTGGGAATTTGAATTAACCCAAAGATTGTGACTTGTATAAATGAAATAGGATTTCTCCGAAATAAAACTTGTTGTTTTCAAATGATAAAAGCTTTCACATAAGTAATGAATTTCCAATTCGTATTAAAAGGAATTTCAAGTTTGAATTGAAATGGTTTTTCCAAGTTATGAATAAATCTTTAGGAACGATTTGAAAGCTATAAGTTAAATCTTTAATTTATAGATTAATGAGTCAATCCAATTGAAATGGAAATTGTTTGAAATCCGTAAATGGATCTTTGTGAAACTAGGTGAACTTTTTGAAATAAATCTTTTTGTTTAAAGATTTAAAAATGGTAATTTGTTAACCATTTGAAAGAAAAGTTTTGGGTAATAAGTTGTGACTTAACTGAAATCCCATATCCATATTTTTTTAAATATTGCGCTCATTATTCGGTTTAGCCGGAAGAGGACCTTGTGTCATATAACCTATTCTGAATAATGATATGTCATTATGGATAGCATTTGAAGACCAGTGGTGAAGACCGGGTATTTGCGAGAACGATAGGATAACTTATCGAATGACTCTACATCGATTAGCGCCCGGTATAGAGACCTCCATATATGACGGGAAATCCGTTTGGGATTATGGATACTCGGATTGCAAGGGCTTCTTCGGAAGTGCCTTCGGTTCTGTTCGAACCCGGGACAGACTTGTATGGTTGTATGTCTGACACAACACTTTGAGATATAAAGAAGATTTCTTTCAAACGCATATCTGTTGGTGGCGGAGAATTTATTCTCTTAGCGTAACACCCTTCTCTGAGACATACGAGCTCAGATGTTATGTAGTTGAAGGTTATCAGTGATATACTCCCAATTTGGTAGTGTGGCATGCTAAGTGCTGTTGTGTGTTGATGATCATTTGTGATCAAAACATGGTTTTGTGAAAAAGCGTAGCTTTGTGGACGAGACCTCATCGAGCCTCACAAACCGGTAATGGTCGAAACAAGAAAGATGCGGCAAGGTTTCAGGGGTAGCTCCCCTAGGGTATAACCATTCCTTCTGGAAAAGGGTAGTATCATGGTATGGAGCCTAGATACTTACTCATGTGGACACACTATATTTATTACTGTGTGATGTTGTTGGTATCGAGGCCTCGGATAAAGGTCCTAAAGGACCGGGGGTGGCATATCTTTAGGTATTACTCCTAAGCAGGGAGGAAACCGGCCTTGTTTTGGTAGAGAGCTGGGTATGTTCTCGGGGCGTCCCTCCAGAGGCGTTCCCATGTGGCAATAGGAAGTTCCTTAGCCTGACCATTTGTTGGAAATCCAATCAAAACAATACGAGTCTTGTATGGTTTTAATTATAGAACCTGCCATCTAACATGGCAGCTATAGTAGGCATACTATAATGGTACGTATGATGGATAAGATTAATATTATACTTGCAAATGTTTTCCACTATGCATTAATAAGGATTTTTGCGTAGTAAGCATGTTTGACTATCATAAGGAGATATCTCCCCCATGTGTGCGATTGCATTGTGTGTGTGCCGGGAGGCCTTATGGTAGTTTCATTTTCCAAAAGCATTGTGGTTTTCAATATTATAAATTCTTCTGTTCATTTTAAAGATAAAACTATTTTTGTTGCTCATACCAGTCCCATGACTGACCCGGAGTTTATTGTTTCCTTCCTAAACTCTGGGTGCCCACAAATTTTCCACACGGGCAGTCTAGAGTTGAATTTTTCAGATAGTCAGGTTTAGTAGATTATCTGGAGCCAGTTCAGTCGGTGGATGACGGACCTTGCTTAGCTTTGTGCATCGTGATGTTGGTTCGAGCTAGCTTTGGATTGGAGCATTTGATTTGGAGATACATTCTATTGAAGATATTATTTCCGATGCAGTTGTCTTGTATCATATCTTTGATGTGCATTGATATTTATTGTATCATTCTGTTGTATCATATTGTATCAGATATTGTATCAACGTTGTATATATTGATATATTCTTTTTATTCCGCTGTGTTGTACTTAATGTGTTTTAAGCTTCGGCGGGCCAGATTCGGCGTTTGAATCTGCGGCATTTGAATATAGGTGACCTATTCGGTGCCGATTTTCGTAGGCCGAGTAATGATCGTTATAATTGATATCAGAGCTGAGGGTTAAAACTTTAGCTCAGGAGTATAACACATTAGGTAACTCATTATAGATAGGGTGAAGCATACCCTAGAATGAGTGTATCCCTAAGATATCCGTCTGTATGCCTCTGTAAATTCTCTTACTATTCATTGATAGTGAGTATCAGTGCAAGAAGAGGATGAGATAGGGGACAGGGAAGTATCACTATAAATGGTCAATACCCTGTACCAACAAGGAAACAATCTTTTCTCTATCAATCTTTTTTGTTCGTCATCTTTTCAATTCTTCGATGGTTCCTGGTAGATCCAGGAAGGAAATTTGATATATTTGCATGGGACATAAACTCCAAAAAGGTCAGAATTTTTTGTTTGGATGAATTGGTTGCTCCGGTTACTATGGTTGATAGGTATACTTTAGTTTCTAAACTAAAAGTTTTGAAATTGTATCCATATATCTATCTATTTTTGGATCCCAATATATTCTACGAATGGTTAGTTATCCCTTCGAACTAACCAATGCCCTGTATACTTCGTAGATCCGGATAACCCGAGTATCTTGTGAAGTGTTAAAAAGATTCGTTTTGGTATCTATTGTTGATATTCTGATTTGTTAAGCCAAATGCAGAATAGATATTCAGTTTGATTTGATAAAACATTCTTCATCTATCTTAATGTCTCCTAGGCAAATTTCGGGGACGAAATTTTTTAAAGGGGGGAATCTGTAATGATCCCAGATTTTTAACTAAGTTTAATTCAATAATTAATTTAATTTTTGAATTAAATTGTGAAATTAATTAGTAATTAATATAAAATTTTAGTTAAATTATGAAATGGATTTTTAAAGTTGTCTAAATAATGAATGAATGAATGCACATGTAAAAGTTGTGTAAATATTGAACTAATAAAAATAAGTATGCAAGTTAAAATACAAATTTAAGTTAGAAATAAATTATGCAATTTCATATGATATAAAGTCAATACATAAGATAAATTATATAGTTTTATACAATATAAAGTAATATATAAGAATAAATTCTAACATCAAATTAAATATGGAATTTCATTTATATTACAAAGCAATATGACTAAAGAAAGAAAACAATAACAACTTTATATCTATATGCATAAAGTAAAGACAATACCAGGCAAGTAATGTATGTTACCTGTAGGATAGATATGCTAGGCAAAAGAAAATAAAATATCTTTGTACAAAGAGGTTAAGTATAGAAACATAAAGGACTCATGCATTAAATGCTAGCACATTTTTGTCAATTCGAATTGTTTTAAAAATCATCTCAGCCCCCATTTGAAAAATCTTGCCTGATAAGACAAGAATAAATAGTGCACCAACATTTGCAAGCCCAGATAACACCTTCCCCTGTAATCTTTCTTTCTATAAATATATCTCTACTTACTCTTGCTCGTTCAACATAGCAAACCAGAAAAAAAAATATAGTAAGCTTTTCTTTTTACAAACTTAAAAAACTTCATCAAACAAAAGCAAGGTGATTTAGAGGAAGATCAAAGCAAAACATTTTACAGTTTTAAAAGTTCAAAACTGTTTTCAAAATCTGGGTGCTCTGTCATCTTCTCAAACGGTGAGTAACTTCACATTTTAAAACATAAATGTTAACTATCAGTTGCATGTGGATAACTAGAAATGAGTAAGCTTTAAATGCTTGGTTTGTGATGATTCTTCTATATGTATATGTAAATACGTAAGTACTGCTATGAATCTGTTTTGACTGTGCTTGTTTTAGACTAAGATTTTGATAATAAGTCTTTACCACTTGATTTTATCTCAGTTAGGATTTGAGTTGTAAACAAAAGTTGTTTGTTTAGTATGGATTTATGTTTATAAATTATAATTAAGATATGTTAAGAATCTAGTTGTCTCTGTAACTATAAGAACAGTCATTCTTTAAGGTAAGTAAAATATCAAACATCTTAGAATATCAATTAAAGTTTATAACTTGAATTCTTAAAATAAAATTGATTTTTAAAACTAAAATCACTATTTTTAGTAAAGAGATTTGATAGCCATTTTGGTTTAACCAGAAAATGGAAATTAGAGAGTCTCGGTTGACCTCGATTGTCTGGAGGGTCGGGATTCCTTCTAGTGATGGTAGAGTGATCAGTGATGATGGGAAAAATGGTGGAAGTGGTGGTAAATCACTGTGGAGGCTGTGGTGTTGGGTTTTGTTTTGTAAACCTAGTTTTTACTGTACTTGATGAATCGATCACTAAGGCACGTGTGATTGATCGAGTGTTATGAGATTTTGGGGAATGATAGCTGTGTAGTAGATGAAGACGATGCCAGAGTTCTAAGCGTTCTAGTGGTCGAGGCGTGGCGAACTAGGCGATGACAGGTTCGAGGTGGTGTCACTCTCGTGTTTTCCAGGTTTTGACTTGATACTCGAATTCGAATTTGTGAGGTGGATGGGTTTTCTGATGATCGAGGGATGGTTCGGGAACGATCGCCGACATGTTCGACGTTCTGGTATGACCGGAGATGGTCGGCGACCACGTGCACGTGCACGGGGCATCATTGGTGATCTGGGGTTGTTCATCTGGGTGCTGGGTAAATTCGCGTGTATGGCTCGGGTCGATTCTTTTTGGCTACAGGTTTTTCTGGAACCTGTTTCCCAGTTTTAAATTTTTAATAAAAATTTGAAAGCTCAGTTTAAAAGAAAAGCAAAGTAGGAAGAGAAAGAAAAATGTTTAAAGTCAAGTTTAAGCCTGGTTCAAGTTTAGTGTGAATCTCAGTTTTAAAATAAAATAAAGTTTTTAAAATTTAAATTGTTTAACTACTTTAAAATGTTTAAGTAGTTTGAATTTTAAATGAAGTTCTAAATTGTAAGAGAAGTTTTTAAATCTAAGTTAAATCGGAAATTAAGATTTATCTGTATTCCGGTTTTAATAAGAAGAGTTGATTTTTATTATTTAAACTTCTTTATAACAAAAGTATTACTTTAAACATGTAATTTAAAGGTTTTAAAAAAAAATTGGATTTAAACTTCGTATATGATAAATCGGTATTTATTTTAAATCTTGAAATTTAAAATGAATTTAAAAGTAAATTGAATATAAATGTTCCAACACATTTATAAGTGATAAGAATGAGATTTGATTTAAGTTAATGAAGATATAATGATGATCATAATTCATCAATTATTAAGTTAATTAAAATGGATTATATATTTATTTAATTAATTAATGATTTGGATTAATTAAATAAGTAATTAATGGTTTAAATTACTTAATTAAGGTTTAAAGATTAATTAAGTAAGGAATAATTAATGTTTTGTATTAATTAACTTAGTAATTATAAGTTTAAGTTTATTAATTAAAGTTAAGTTAATTTAATTAAGGAATTAATTAATTTTAATTAAGAATTCATTAAGTTACTATTAACACTTAATTAATTAATAATTAGGATTAATTAATGGATCAAACAATTCATAATTAATAATGATTAATGTAAGTAATTTCTTTAGAAAAGTAATTAAAGAATTGTTATTAGTTAATGAAGGTCATTAAATAAGATTATTTGAATGATTAATTAATATGATTAATTTTAACAATTAATTAGATCAATTAATTAATGATAATCATCTATGAAATTGTGTAAGTGTAATTACTTTATGGTAAGTAATTAAAGGTTAAATTTCTTAAAATAATTAATTAAGAGGTTAATTAATTATGTAATTGGTTTAAAGGTTAATTTAATTAACATGATTAATTAAGAATAACTTAATTAAGTAAGGTGATTATAAATTAATTTATATCAAATGATTTGTAATTAATAAATCAGGATTGGATAATTAATTAGTAATTAATTTAATTGGAAATAAATTGAATTAATTAGGACTAAACAATTAATTAATCCTTCTTATAATTTATTATTGAATGCTTGACCTTACTTATGAATGATTGTGTTGTTTGAGATGCCTTGAATTGATTGTCCCATCTGATCTGTAATATTTTGTTCTGTGAACTGAGCTGAGTATAAATCATTCATTTATTTGTGGTACATTTGCATATTATCTGTGAATCTATGAATTACGATAAGCGTTATGGGTTATACCGCTTATCGATATATCTGTGATGATTAATCTTGCACTTTTATTATGTAAAAACCCTTGGACCACACTATACACACATAAATATGGATTGCACGTGGAAATCGGTTAAGTTAAAGATTTTTAAAATAGTTTTGACTTTGAATTTTTAAATTCAAATAGTTTTGGAAATGGATTGAGTTAAGTATAAAAAGCTTTTGAAAAGGGATTCCAAAAAAAATAAAAGTTATTCTCAATCACTTAGTTGAGTTTAGAAATTTGAATAATTTGATTTAAATTGGAATTCAATATTTGAAATTTAATTATATATTGGGTATGTTATTATTTAAAACGGCATACAAGTTTATATGGGTTTTAACCCATTTTTAAAGTGTTGTTTTGGGAATTTGAATTAACCCAAAGATTGTGACTTGTATAAGTGAAATAGGATTTCTCCGAAATAAAACTGGTTGTTTTCAAATGATAAAAGCTTTCACATAAGTAATGAATTTCCAATTCGTATTAAAAGGAATTTCAAGTTTGAATTGAAATGGTTTTTCCAAGTTATGAATAAATCTTTGGGAACGATTTGAAAGCTATAAGTTAAACCTTTAATTTATAGATTAATGAGTTAATCCAATTGAAATGGAAACTGTTTGAAATCCGTAAATGGATCTTTGTGAAACTAAGTGAACTTTGTGAAATAAATCTTTTTGTTTAAAGATTTAAAAATGGTAATATGTTTAACCATTTGAAAGAAAAGTTTTGGGTAATAAGTTGTGACTTAACTGAAATCCCATATCCATATTTTTCCAAAATATTACGCTCATTATTCGGTTTAGCCGAGAGAGGACCTTGTGTCATATAACCCATTTCAAATAATGATACGTCGTTATGGATAGCATTTGAAGACCGGTGGTGAAGATCGGGTATTTGCAAGAATGATAGGATAACCTTTCGAATGACTCTGCATCGATTAGCACCCGGTATAGAGACCTCCATATGTGACGGGAAATCTGATTGGGATTGTGGATACTCGGATTGCAAGGGCTTCTTCGTAAGTGCCTTCGGTTCTATTCGAACCCGGGATAGACTTGTATGGTTGTATGTCTGACACAACACTTTGAGATATAAAGCAGATTTCTTTCAAATACATATCTGTCGGTGGTGGAGAATTTATTCTCTTAGCGTAACACCCTTCTCTGAGACATACGAGCTCAGAGGTTATGTAGTTGAAGGTTATCAGCGATATACTACCAATTTGGTGGTGTGGCATGCTAAGTGCTGCTGTGTGTTGGTGGTCATTTGTTGATCATTTGTGATCAAAACATGGCTTTGTGAAAAAGCGTAGCTTTGTGGACGAGACCTCATCGAGCCTCACAAACCGGTAATGGTCGAAACAAGAAAGATGCGGCAAGGTTTCAGGGGTAGCTCCCTTAGGGTATGACCATTCCTTCTGGAAAAGGGTAGTATCATGGTATGGAGCCCAGATACTTACTCATATGGATACACTATATTTATTACTGTGTGATGTTGGTATCGAGGCCTCGGATAAAGGTCCTAAAAGACCGGGGTGGCAAATCTTTAGGTATTACTCTCGGGCAGGGAGGAAATCGGCCTTGTGTTGGCAGAGAGTTGGGTAAGTTCTCGGGGCGTTCCCCCAGAGACGTTCCCATGTGGCAATAGGAAGTTCCTTAGCCTGACCATTTGTTGGAAATCCAATCAAAAAAATACGAGTCTTGTACGGTTTTAATTGTAGAACCTGCCATCTAACATGGCAGCTATAGTAGGCATACTATAATGGTACGTATGCTGGCTAAGATTAATATTATACTTGCAAATGTTTTCCACTATGCACTAATAATAATATCAAAAGGATTTTTGCGTAGTAAGCATGTTTGACTATCATAAGGAGATATCTTCCTCATGTGTGGATTGCACTATGTGTGTGCCGGGAGGCCTTATGGTAGTTTCATTTTCCAAAAGCATTGCGGTTTTCAATATTATAAATTCTTCTTTTGATTTTTAAGATAAAACTGTTTTTGTTGCTCACACCAGTCCCATGACTGACCCGGAGTTTATTGTTCCCTTCCTAAACTCTAGGTGTCCACAAATTTTCCACACAGTCAGTCTAGAGTTGGGTTTTTCAGATAGTCAGGTTTAGTAGATTATCTGGAGCCAATTCAGTCGGTGAATAACGGACCTTGCTTAGCTTTGTGCATCGTGATGTTGGTTCGAGCTAGCTTTGGATTGGAGCATTTGATTTGGAGATACATTCTATTGAAGATATTCTTTCCGCTGTAGTTGTCTTGTATCATATCTCTGATGTGCATTGATATCTATTGTATCATTCTGTTGTATCATAATGCATCAGATATTGTATCGATGTTGTATATATTGATATATTCTTTTTATTCCGCTGTGTTGTACTTAATGTGTTTCAAGCTCCGGTGGGCCAGATTCGGCGTTTGAATCTACGGCATTTGAACATAGGTGACGTATTCGGTGCCGAGTTTCGAAGGCCGAGTCAGGATCGTTATAAGATCCGCATTTTTCTCCCTCCGTCTACCAAGATACACCGGCCTTCCACCTACCCTCGTCAATTCTACTTTCCCCTCCCTTTGCAAACTCACTCAGCCTCTCCTCCTCAATACCGCTACCATGCAGCACAACCCGAAGGCAGGAACAAGCCATTCACCCATGTTTCCTCCCCTCCAAAGCCGAAACCACTCCACCTCACCAACCAGGCCTTGTCTTCACATGCTAGTGCCGCAGCAGTATATGATTTATATATGTTTTGATTACTGTAAGTTTATATTTAGTTTGTATAAGTTGTTTTGATGCTCTGTGTGTGTGTGTGTGTGTGTGTAATTGTATGGGTTGATTTTTTAGTATACTTTAGTTTGGCCTCTAAATACATATTTCATGCCTTAAAAATATAATACCTTTTTTATATACAGATTTAAACACTGTCAACATAAATATGTAGTATATCTTTGGTAATGATCTCCTACTTTATAATTTATACATTTTGGTTAAATTTATACTATATGTTACTTTATAATATATGAAGGTTCTAAATTTGTTTATGTATATTATACATGAATGTATAGAGAATTATTTTTATATATAGTTTCAGTAGTTTCTTTTATTTTCATTGACTAACTATTTGGTATATATATAAACCGTATAAGCTATATAAGTTGTATATATGCTATATCATTTTAAATAGGTCCACTACTATCTATATATGTACATTTGGATAGGTCTTCTTATATATGTGAGTCTGCATAAGTACTGTTTGGTATATATATAGTATATAGGTTGTTATAATGTATATTATATTTGACTCTAAAAGAAGCATGTTATGAGTATGGTTTTAAATATATATATATATATATATATATATATATATATGGTTATGGTCTGCATAGTTGTTAATATATATATAAGAAGTTTCATTTTATTTTAGTATATTTAGTTTTAATGTATATAAATGTTTATATTGCAGTTTTACAGCAGATGTCTATATATACTATCTTACATGTTTATAGCATAGATAGTATAATGCACCTAGTTTTAGATGTTGGAGTAGCTAAGTATTTTATATAGTGTAAAATTGTTTTCTCGTATAATTGGCTACATATATATATATATATATATATATATATATATATATAACAGTTTTGATACATTTGTAAGTAGATTTTTAATACCTATATATAATTAGGAATACTGATTTTAAAGTAATATATTTGTATGTGTTTTAAAGTTTATATTGATTTGAGAAAATGTATAACGACATAATTTACATTTCGTTTTAATTTATATCAAACTGACTCTAATTGTTTCATCAATCTCGTGCCCATCTTGACTTATCTTTTCAATATCGAATTTGTCGCATAATTCCTAGCTTTTCGATGTTCCGTGAGTGTACCTGTATCTATTCGCTTCCATTCTCATTCATCTCTCTAGCCTCGAAAGGTGAGCAATCACTCACGATTAACGTACTTATATTCATTAAATTTGATTTCAATTGAAATGACAACTGAAATATGCTGCTGTAGTTATTTACATTGCTACATATATGCTATTATCTGTATCTGTTCACCAGTGACATCTAACACCATCATATGTTATTTATACTGATGATATATGCCTGTTATATTATTATCATATATGTTATCACTCTGCAAGTTCCATGTTAGTATAGAAGTCCCTATGGGTTGAAATGATACACACCGGAATGATCTGTAGAATAGGAAACAATTGTTATGGGTTGAAATGATAAACCCAAGCGATTTTCATTGAATTGAATTTGGGATTGCGGGTTGAAATGATATATACCCGTATATACTTAAATTTTAGATTTAAATGATAAATGTCCGTATCACTTGACCATAGGATAGAAAATACACCGTTGGTCAATGTATGCATATATAATTTGAAATGATTTCCATGGTTTTGAAATTGAATTTATTTAAGAATTATACTCAAATAAGTTGGATTTGAAATTTATTAAATTTGGGATTTTAAAGATATGATTTTATAACTTGATTTTTGACTAAAAGTGATTTAAGTGAATATTTCAAATTTGCATAATTTGAAATGGTATATTTAGTTTTATTTAAATTTGAAATTTGAAGTTTTATTTAAATGTTTTTTGAATGATTAAGTAAATATTTCAAAATAAATAGTAGTAAAGTGAATTTGATATATATATATATATATATATATATGGAATTATCAAATCTAGTACAGAAATGTTTGAATATTTAAAGCTTTGAAAATATTGAAATGTAACGGTTCATTTTGTTATTAAAATCTGTATTTGAAATCGATATAATTTGAAATGGTTTATTGAGAAACTGAAATAAATTGAAATTGATGATTTGAGATTTGATTAAATTTGAATTTTGGAATTCGAGTTGATTTGCAATCGATTTGTCAAATTTAAGGAAACTATTTTATTATATAAAGTATTTTTAAATTTTATTTAAAATTATGTTTCTTTTTCATTTTACTTTATAAATTATTTTTAATATAATTTTTTTAATATAAACTATTTTAATATACTAATTATTTTAATATAAACTATTTTAACTTATAACTCTTTAATATAAACTATTTTACTTTATAAAATATTTTATTTTATATACTATTTTAATATCTAAAATGTTTAAGGGGTGGAAGTTATGTTTTTAAAGTTATGAATTTCAAATTATTATGTTTTGAAAGTGTTATAATTTCAAGTGTTTGGTTTTGAAAGTGGTATAACTTTGAACGTGTTATGATTTCGGAAAATGATATATATTTGAAATGGAAATGATATCGTATTTGGTTTTGAAATGGAAATAATATTATATTGATTTGGTATTGAAATGGCAATGATATTTTGGTTTTGAAGTATAAACTATTTTGAAATGACCGCGGTGTTATAATAACGATTGGTTGTTAAAGAGACCGGGATCGGATATTGTCATACTCTCTGCCAATACCGAAAACCACTTTAACACGCGTGTACGCTGTGGATATTCCAGAATGAAGTAGGATGGTGACGACGATCCTAAAGGTATATTTACGTGGACCTGACTCCCGTGAGTTAGCATAAAGTGGCTAAAACAGGAGCGATTCCGGGGCAAGTGAGGTAGCACTTCCGATCAGACACATTCCTTCGATACTATATTCTAATTTTGTGATTAATTTACTGGCCATACTTGATTTTTTGATTTGGGAGTGTGTTTCGAGGTGGGCGGTAGTGGCTGCTATGCATTACCACCAGTCCGGATGCGTAGTTGGCATATCTACCCTGGCATTGCCTTGTTGTGCCGTGTCACCTACCCTATCGAGACCACTACGAGTTTATTTTGTGTCGTACCTATGGAGTATCTTCTGGTAGCCTCCCGATCAGGAGGTATTACGGTACTGTATAGACTATTGGCACTATAAAATGTGTTAAGGGGGATATGGGTAACGCCTTAACGCTATTTTAATAGTTTACTTTACTATAGACATTATTATAATAGCGTATATTACTACATAGTAGATAGTTTAACGGATCCTTAGAGGATGGTTACCCAAACATCCTTTAAGTTACTTGTATTTCAGTTGTTATTTCATTTGAGTTGGATTTATTGATATAAGAATGTTAATCCTGACTCGAGTGTTTTGTTTTCTTTACGCTCGGGTCATACTGAGTGATACAGCTTTTGACACTTAGCTTTGGGGTTGGAACTTTGCTTGGAGATCCATCTACATCCTTTCAGCATGCAGTTATTCAGTTGATTCCTATGATGTATTCTGATCTTGTATTTGACTATTGTATTTGAGACTTCTGTTGTATCTTATTTAACTCTGTTATATATATAGTAGCTTCATGAACTACTATTCTCTTGTTTCCGCTGCATTATTGTATATTACTCTGTGTCTGTGATTTTGTGATTTATTTATTTACTGTATATGCTGAGTTTTGCCAAATATAAATTAACAATTCTATATTTTGAGCAATTCAAATCCGACATGTGTGGATGCCTATGCACTTGGCGGGTGCAGCATGATAGGGGGTTCTCGCATTTGGTTTGGTAGCGAGTGGATGACTCTTACTCCTACATGTCCGTGAGGGGGTTGGTGCAGTTGAGAGGCTGGCCGTAAAGGCAGAACACAGGTACAGTTGTATGCTACGGTGGGCGTTACCCCACTGACGTGGTTCATTACAGTTGGTATCAGAGCCAGATTTTAGGCAAACTTAGCATATAGAATGAATTTAATTACAGAATCACTTTCATTCGAGCTTGGGTTCTTCCTTTTTGACTCGGTTTCCTTTGAATTTTGGAACGTTTCCATCGGTTCCAAAATCTATTCTTTCCTCTCCCTATTCGTGTTCCTTTTAATTCTGGAGTATCCCATAGCTCCACTAAATAATTTGTAAAGGGGTGAAACTCCTTTACAACAGGTTTCAATTCACCGAAGATTTCTGTATCGTCGGTTTAGATGCTGCTATCTCTTGCGATGTTCGAATTCCATCTGTTGAGATCGAATGTCGATTTGCCTTTGGATTCTGCATCGATCTTATTCTTGAATTCATGGTTGACCTGGTTAAGGTTGCTCGCAATTAATATCAGTATATCCATCTTTCTATTTTGAAATTTAATTATTTTTTCTCCCGCTCAAGCCTATCTTCTTAGCTAGAATCTGCTTTGATTAAGATCCCCATGAATTTGAATCTCTATCGTTGTTCTATAATCTATTTTGTATAATCGAGTGAGGGAGTGTATTTGTATTAATATAAATAATATTTTATATATTTTGTTGTTTGAGTTGTTGATATTGATTTGGGTTTTCGATCGATTCATTGGATCAACGCCATTCGATAGGATTTCCAAAACACCTGAACAGAGAAAACCGACACAATATTGTTTTCAAATTTAGTAAATGAAATAAATTTTGTATAATTATATTATATATGTGAGTATTTTTTTTTCTGAAAGGTTATTTTTAAATGAATTGGTCGTCAAAAATGGTAATATTAATTTTCATTTGTTGATTGTAAAACCAATGACTATTGCCACATGATATAAATAAATGAATTTATAAACATGGTTTATAAATTGATTTGAAAAATGAAACATATTTAAATTTAGAATAATTTTCGGTGATTTCAAACTTTGGTTTTAAAATTTAAGATGCATATTATTTAAAGTATTTTAAAAAAAATTGTTTCCAAAAGAATTTTAAATGTTTAGATCAGAGCCCTCCTCTTTTGTCGCTAGAAAATAATGTCGGTGATGGCGGCCGCATCATCAACATTCATTTTCGAGTTTCAGAGTGGAGAGACCATTCTGTAGCTTTGCTACACATTTATTTTGGAAATAAATTGATTCGAATTTCTGGAGTATGACTTGATAACAGATATATTATATATTAGTATATGATTATAGATTTGATTTGATATATAATATATATATGTATACATTAACCTCTAGATGGTTTGAGGTAAATCAGAAACTTAAATCTTAAATTTTTGTTAAAGGATAATTTCAATTATAAAATGAAGTCAAATTTTGAATGAATATTTAACTTGAAATAAATTGAATTAAGAAAATTTTATTTGTATAATACCCAATTTCATTCTAATATAACTTACCTAAATTATTCAGAAGTTGAATATGTAATTGGATAATATACAATATAAGATGATTTTATAAATAAAATTTGAGTGGTTATAATAAATGTTATACACTTAAATTTTAATTATAAAAATGTTAATAAAGTTAAATAGAATAATAAGGTAATTGAATAATAGATGAGATAGATAAAATAAATTTTGTTTGAAGGAATTAATAAATTAAATCGACTAAATTAAATTTATTCTTTAAATTTGAGAGTGTCAATATACTTAATTTTCTAAATTACTAAAATGTTGAAAGAGTAAATTAAATAATAAGATAATGAGTGGATAAATATGAATTTAGAAATAGTTAAAATTGAATTATAAGTGAAATTAACTTAAGTGAAATCGAACGAATTAAATCAATTGTTGAATACTAATTAAATTGAAATTTGTACGGTTTAAATTAATTATTTTGTTTGGTTTTTCAAATCTATTTTCTTTCTAGTTATTTCTATTCTCCTACCTCCTTCTTTTTCGAGGAAGAAAAGTTTTGAGTGGGGGAGAGTGTAACGACCCATAAATTTTTATAGTTTTATTAATTTAATTAATTAAATTTTTGTGAAATTTTAATTATTTTAATTTTGAAATAAAAATTTAATATTTGGAATACGTCTAATTAAACATAGCAAATGGTAAATTTTCATCAGATAATATGGAAGTTTATTTTCCTGTGTAATTTTAGTTAAATTTAAATCAGTCAATATTTGATGAGAGTAAAATGTTTTCCAAAGCTGAATATTTTTACATAATAAATTTGTAAATTATTTTCTGAGTGAGACGTCATCTTCCATTTCATCAAATTTAGACTGCTATTGCAACATTTATCTTATTTTCGACGGATTAGCAGCATTTTCGGTACCGGTATTGGCTTTTGATCGGATAGTCATACCATTGATATTTGTATACCATTTTGATCATTTCCTCGTGCTGATCTCTGCGATATAATCACTTCAGTGTTTTGGTGTCCGTAATGCGGCGGAACCCACGTAACGGATAACCGTATCGATATCTGTTTCGAGCTGTTTTGTTTCTATTGTCATTTCGTTATTTACCATGCTAAATCTAATAGCTACTGGCTATTAATATTGACTGTACAAAAATGTTGACTTTTGCTATTCCTCTTTGTTCAACATTTGGTCGTTTGCATTCCTGTCCTTATTTTGCTTTGCAAACAATATACATTAAAATATTTATATAAACTTTGCCTGTTCAACTTTGCCTATTCGTATCTTTATCTCCCTCTTTCTTTCTATTTTTTTTTCTTTCTACAGATCCGCATTTTTCTCCCTCCTTCTACCGAGATACACCAGCCTTCCACCTACCCTCGTCAATTCTACTTTCCCCTGCCATTGCAAACTCGCTCAGCCTCTCCTCCTCACTACCGCTACCATGTAGCATAACCCGAAGGCAGGCACAAGCCATTCGCCCACGTTTCCTCCCCTCCAAAGCCGAAACCACTCCTCCTCACCAACCAGACCTCGTCTTCACATGCTAGTGCCGCAGCAGTATATGCTTTATATATGTTTTGATTACTGTAAGTTTATATTTAGTTTGTATAAGTTGTTTTGATGTTGTGTGTGTATATGTATGTATGTATGTGTATATATATATATATATATATATAATTGTACGGGTTGATTTTTTAGTATACTTTAGTTTGGCCTCTAAATATATATTTCATGCCTTAAAAATATAATACCTTTTGTATATAAAGATTTAAACACTGTCAACATAAATATGTTGTATATCTATGGTTATGATCTGCTACTTTATAATTTATACATTTTGGTTAAAATTGTATTATATGTTAGTTTATAATATATGAAGGTTATAAATTTATTTATGTGTATTATATATGAATGTATAGGGAAGTATTTTTATATACAGTTTCAATAGTTTCTTTTATTTTCATTGACTAACTATTTGTTATACATATATAAACTGTATAAGCTAGATAAGTTGTATATATGTGTTATATCATTTTAAATAGGTCCACTACTATCTATATATGTACATTTGGATAGGTCTTCTTATATATGTGAGTCTGCACAAGTACTGTTTGGTATATATATATAGTATATAGGCTGTTATAATGTACAATATATTTGACTTTAAAAGAAGTATGTTGTGGGTATGGTTATAAATAAATATATATATGGTTATGGTCTGCATAGTTGGTAATATATATATATATGAAGTTTCATTTTATTTCAGTATATTTAGTTTTAATGTATATAAATGTTTATATTGTAGTTTTACAGTAGATGTCTATATATACTAACTTACATGTTTACAGTATAGATAGTACAATATACCTAGTTTTAGTTGCTGGAGCAGCTAAGTATTTTATATAGTGTAAAAAAATTTCTCTTATAGTTGGCTATATATATAATAGTTTTGATGCATTTGTCAGTTGATTTTTAATACCTATATATAATATAGGAATACTGATTTTAAAGTAATATATATGTATGTGTTTTGAACTTTATATTGATTTGAGAAAATGGATAACGACATAATTTACATTTCATTTTAATTTATATCAAACTGACTCTAATTGTTTCATCAATCTCGTGCCCATCTTGACTTATCTTTTCAATATCAAATTTGTCGCAGAATTCCTAGCTTGTCGATGTTCTGTGAGGGTATCTGTGTCTATTCGCTTCCATTCTCGTTCATCACTCTAGCCTCGAAAGGTGAGCAATCACTAACAATTAACGTTCTTATATTTATTAAATTTGATTTCAACTGAAACGACAATTGATATATGCTGCTGTAGTTATTTACATCGATATATATATATATATATATATGCTATTATCTATATCTGTTCACCAATGACATCTGACACCATCATCTGTTATTTATATTGATGATATATGCCTGTTATATTATTATCATATATGTTATCACTCTGCAACTTCCCTGTTAGTATAGAATTCCCTTTGGGTTGAAATGATACATACCTGAACGATCTGTAGAATAGGAGAAAATCGTTATGGTTGAAATGATAAACCCAAGCAATTTTCATTGAATTGAATTTGAGATTGCGGGTTGAAATGATATATACCTGTATATACTTAAATTGCGGATTGAAATGATAAATGTCCGTATCACTTGACCATAGGATAGAAAATTATATACAAACACCATTGGTCAATGTATATATATATATATATATATATATATATAATTTGAAATGATTTCCAAGGTTTTGAAATTGAATTTATTTAAATTATACTCAAATAAGTTGGATATGAAATTTATTACATTTGGGATTTTAAAGATATGATTTTATAACTTGATTTTTGATTAAACGTGATTTAAGTGAATATTTCTTTTTGGCAAAGATTTAAGTGAATATTTCAAATTTACATAAATTGAAATGGTATATTTAGTTTTATTTAAATTTGAAATTTGAAGTTTTATTTATATGAATGATTAAGTAAATATTTCAAAATAAATAGTAGTAAAGTGAATTTGATATATATATGGAATTATCAAATCTAGGTTTGAAATGTTTGAATATTTAAAGCTTTGAAAATATTGAAACTGAATGGTTTATTTTGTGGTTAAAATCTGTATTTGAAATTGATATAATTTGAAATGGTTTATTGAGAAACTGAAATAAATCGAAATTGATGATTTGAGGTTTGATTAAATTTGAATTTTGGAATTCGAGTTGATTTGGAATCGATTTGTAAAATTTGAGGAATCTATTTTATTATATAAAGTATTTTTAAATTTTATTTAAAACTATTTTTCTTTTTTATTTTACTTTATAAATTATTTTTAATATAAAATATTTTTAATATAAACTATTTTTAATATAAACTATTTTAATATACTAACTATTTTATTATAAACTATTTTAACATATAACTCTTTTATATAAACTATTTTACTTTATAAACTATTTTATTTTATATACTATTTTAATATCTAAACTGTTTAAGTGGTGGAAGTTATGTTTTCAAATTTATGAATTTCAAAGTATTATGTTTTGAAAGTGTTATAATTTCAAGTGTTTGGTTTTGAAAGTGTTATAACTTTGAAAGTGCTATGGTTTTGGAAAAGGATATATATTTGAAATGGAAATGATATCGTATTTGGTTTTGAAATGAAAATAATATATGGTTTTGAAATGGCAATGATATTTTGGTTTTGAAGTATAAACTATTTTGAAATGACCGCGGTGTTATAATAACGATTGGTTGTTAAAGAGACTGGGATCGGATATTGTCACACTCTATGCTAATACTAAAAACCACTTTAACAACTGTGTATGCGGTGGCGGTTCCAGAATGAAGTAGGATGGTGGCGACGATCCTAAAGGTATATTTACGTGGGCCTAACTCCCATGAGTTAGCATAAGGTGGCTAAAACAGGTGTGATTCCGGGCCAAGTGAGGTAGCACCTCTGATCGGACACATTCCTTCGATACTATATTCTGATTTTATGATTGATTTGGTAGCCATGCTTAATTTTTTGATTTGGAAGTGTGTTCCGAGGTGGGCGGTAGTGGCTGCTATGCGTTACCACCAGTCCGGATGCGTAATTGATATATCTACCCTGGCATTGGCTTGTTGTGCCGTGTCACCTTCCCTATCGAGACCACTACGAGTTATTTTGTTGTTGTACCTATGGAGTATCCTCTAGTAGCCTCCCGATTAGGAGGTATTACGGTACTGTATAGACTATTGGCACTATAAAATGTGTTAAAGGGGATATGGGTAATGCCTTAATGCTATTTTAATAGTTTACTTTACTATAGACATTATTATCATAGCGTATATTACTACATAGTAGATAGTTTAACGGATCCTTAGAGGATGGTTGCCCCAAACATCCTTCAAGTTACTTGTATTTCTGTTGTTATTTCACTTGAGTTGGATTTACTGATATAAGAATGTTAATCCTGACTTGATTGTTTTTTGTTTTGTTTTACGTTCGGGTCAGACTGAGTGATACAGCTTTTGAGACTCAGCTTTGGGGGTGGAACTTCGCTTGGAGATCGATCTACATCCTTTCAGCTTGCAGTTATTTAGTTGATTCCTGTGATATATTCTGAACTTGTATTTGATTATTGTATTTGAGATATCCGTTGTATCTTATTTAACTCTTTTATATATATAGTAGCTTCGTGAACTACTATTCTTTTGTTTCCGTTGCATTATTGTATATTACTCTGTGTCTGTGATTCTGTGATTTATTTATTTACTGTATATGCTGAGTTTTTCCAAATATAAATTAACAATCTGGTATTTTAAGCAATTCAAATCCGACATGTGTGGATGCGAATGGTTGAAAATATCAGGCCGTTATAAGAAAGCTAATTACAGTGAAATAAAAGCTAATCTACTTGCATAAGAAATGAAGCTAGCTATAAGATAAGAAGAAAGAGAGCATGTAAGTAGAAAAGAACATAAATTAACATTGCATAAAAAAGAAAAATACATGAAAGGAAATGGCTAAGTGCCATGAAAAAGGAAGGGGATTTTTTATTTATTTTTGAGCCTAAACTAAACTAACTAAAGAGAAGGCTCAATGGATAAGAGAGAAGGGAGACCAATTACAAGAACATAAGGGGTATTTATACAAGTTTGAAACCCTAATCCATATTTTTGGGAACTACCCAAACTACCCTGTTAGGAAGTGTGGCCACCAAGTTGTCATTAGCATTAGATAATCCTCTATTTAAATGAGCATGAAACTTTAATGGCTATTAGCATGTGAATTAGTTTCTAACTTGTACATTATGCTAAGTGGGTAGTTAGGGTTGCCCATGATTCACGGTTTGAATTATTTCCATCTTCATTCCTTTGTTTCCTTCTATGCATGCATATTTTCTATGAAGCCACTTGTAATTTCCATCCATTTTTCCTTCAAATAAAAATAAAATGTGGAAATAAATATTCTCAAATTAATATATACACAAAAATGACCATTTTGCCCCTATATGAAGATGAACAAATGCTGGTTTGCAAATAATTTTAATTTTGGTTTAAGAATGTTAAAATACCCTATATGCTTATTTATTGAATTAAATTAGATTAAATATGGAAGTAAAAGTACACATTTACAAGCACATCATATTGTCGGACTAAACAATTCTCACTTCCTTCTTAGTTAGCTTAATTATGGGTATTGCTATCCGCGTAAAATCCTTAATGAATCTCCGATAGTAGCCAGCAAGTCCAAGAAAACTCCTGATCAAAGTCACCGTCACTGGTCTCTTCCAATTATTCATGGCTTCCATCTTATCCGGATCGACTGGCAATCCTTTCTCTAAAACCATATGACCATGAAATTTTATCTCTTTCTTCCAGAAATAACACTTGGTAAACTTCGCATTTAGCTGATTCTGCCTTAGCATCTCAAGTAGCACTCTAAGATGAACTTCATGCTCTGTCTCATCCTTTGAGTAGACTAGAATGTCATCTATAAACACTAATACAAACCTATCCTAAATAATCTTGGAAAACTCGGTTCATCAAATCCATAAAGAAAACTTGTGCATTTGTTAATCCAAATGGGATCACCAATAACTCATACGAACCATACCTAGTTCGAAATTCTGTCAAAGGAATACTGCCCTTTGTGACTCTTAACTAATGGGAACATATCGTCAAGTCCAACTGGGAAAACACTCTGGCTTCACTCAACCGATCAAACAGATCATCTATTCTTGGCAAAAGAGACTTATTCTTAATTGTCCTTTCGTTTAACTTATGATAGTCAATGCACATCCTTAACGACCCATCCTGTTTCTTTACGAACACCGCAGCCGCTCCCCAACGTGAATTGCTTGGTCTAATAAAACTCCTTCCCACTTGCTGCACCTTCAATTCCTTCATCTTAGTTGGTGTCATCCTGCTAGGTTGTCTACTAAACTCAACAGCACTTTTCGAGGGTAGTCCAGTGAAACTGCTATGCGAACCTGACTTAACTCATTTCCTTCTTCCACAGCATTAAGCACAACACTAACACTCCAGTCAGTATTCCCTACCGAGAATATCACTCAGTTATGACTATTAGGGTGTCTCAATAATATTTCCCTATCCTGGAAAAATACTATAATCTTATACCTACCCAACCAATCCATACCCAAAATGATACTGATATCTACGAAATCAATAACATACAAACTGCATGCAAAATTATGACCCAACAATGAAGTTCAAACTGGTCACATCTTAACCCTAGAATTATATACCCTCCTTTTGGATTCGCAAACCTTAAGGAAGTAACAAGGTAGGTGGGTTCTAAACATAATCTATCAACCAAACACTGAGATATAAATGAATGTGATGCACCGGTTTCCAAGTGTACTCTAACTGGAATACTCTGAATTAAAAGTGTACATTCCATCATAATCTTTCCTTTATCAGCTGCTGTAGGCCTAGACTGTCCTACAGCTAAAACCTTTCCTTTTCCTCCCTAACTGGCTCTAGAGACTGATTCTTGTAACGTCCAACTTGATCATAGTTAAAAGGCTTCACATTTTTATTACTTGCAGCTTTCTTCCCATTTCCTGCCCACATTAATTAGCAAAGTGATCCTTCTTGTCACACTTATAGAAAACTACCTCGGCCTATGACTTCTTAGCAGTATCTCTCTTCTAGGCTCCTTTCTTTTTAAAGAACTTCCTTTTCTTCCCTGAGAACCCTAAGTTTCCATTGACTTCTCTTTATCTAAATCAGTAAGTAACTCCTCATGGCGAATAGCCGTCCCCACCACTATATTACAAGGGTCGGACATGTGTTATGGTCATTCAGCAAGCTCGGGCCTCAACCCTCGAATGAACCTCTTATTCCTTTTGATTTTAGTATCTATAAAGGCATATCCATATCGAGACAGCTCTTCAAACTTAGTAACAACTCGACTAATTGACATCTCTCCTTGCACTAAATCCATAAAATTCCTCATCGGCTCAGACTTAGCAAAATCAGATACAAAATTTTGCTCAAATCTCATTTTAAAATCAGCCCAAGTTAACCGCTCTTCCGAAACTCCGGTAGTAACACTATTCCACCAACGTAGTGCTGACCGTTGTAATTGTCTAGAGTCTAATATTCTCTTTTGCCCATCATTCAGGCCCAAATCAGTAAATATACGCTTAGAATGCAACAGCCAATTCTGGACTTCTATGGCACTCTCTGTTCGTCGATGGGAATTCTATCGATTTAGAAAACCGTCGAATGAATTTAAATTTAAATTAACCGCAAGCGCACGGCATACAAAGTTAGTACATGGCGAGTACGGATTGATCCGCATGGAATTTTTAGATTTTAAATCTCTATTCAATCAAATTAAACCAAAGTTGAGAGTGATTAGCTAAAAATATAAGAAAATGAAAAAAAGAAAGTGATAAAAACATGAGAGTAGAAAGACAATTTAGAGATAATTTCCACTCTCTAGATCATATAAATCAACACAACATGAAATTGTGATCTCTCTATTTTTGGACATTAATGAGTTTAATTGATGTGCTTATCATAAGTATGGCCTATTTATGCTATTTGTTAGCTCAACATATGCCATCAAACTATAATACACCCGTTAAACCACTTAAAAACTCAAATGCAAAATGACAACAAAGTCGAAAATAAAAACAATTTTAAGTATGGCATATTAACTATGAATTAGAAATATAGACCATCAAATTTTGATTTCAATATTCACTTCAGTACCATCAGCATATGCAGATGAAAAGGTAAATATTGTTTGTGATTGTTTAAGCATAACCTATTTGTTGTCAACAATACAGGCTACAAATTTAAAGCAAAAAAAAGTTAAACCACTTTAAGCATTGTCATTAAGCACAAAAATAGAGCATAGACTACTAAATTATGTTGAATCTATATAATTAGAGAGCTTCATTACCATTAAATTGAAGGGGTTTAGCCTTTCATATTTGTTATCATTGTTTGCACCAAAATTAGTCACAACACTCTTCGGGAGTCGTTGAAGAGATAATAACGAAGAATATAGATTCAAAACGAATATTATCTAACAAAAGCTCCAATCACCAGTAAAGTAAAAGCATAGACAAGCGATTTATAGTGGTTCGACGTGTTGCCTACGTCCACTATGAAGTTTTTTGATGTTTTATTGATTCTCTTTCAATGATTACAAGTTGTTACAGCAGTCAACAGCAAGTTACAACTGGAAATTCGAAATCAACAACAACGTTATGATGTAGGATGATGGAGATCTCGATCCGGCAGAGTCTGCGGGCTTCAGGGTCGAAAGATCCCTTTTTTGTTGATTCTGGGGCTCTATTTATAGGTGTAGGATGCTGATATTTCGCTGAAAACTCGGGAGACCACTTCTGGCATGTGAGGGGGCCCATGCGCCCGGCCTCAGGAAATTCGGGCCCACTTTGGCATCGATTCGAACTCCATTCGAATCGATCATGAATTCATCCAATCGAGGTGAAATTTGGTGTGGACATTCTTCAACATGTATGCAAGCTTCTATGAAAATTTCGTGGCATTTGGATCAGTGGATTGAGATATGATGGATTCGAGATGGGATTCATTGCGTGGCTGTTTGGTTCGTAACCATCCTTTCGAATCGATGGTTTCGAATCGATGGTGGCACGTGTCTTCGTGTTGACATGGAGCGCATACTTCGTCTCGATCCGGGTTTCGCTCCAAGTTGACTGCTTCGACTCCATATATCTCGGCACATTCGAACCGATGAAAGACACGTCACCATGGCTAGTTGACCCAATGGATTCGAACGAAGCTTCTCAGATGGATTCGAACAGGGATCCAATGATGGGTTCGAACGAGGCTTCATGGATGGGTTCGATCGAGGCTTCATGGATGGGTTCGAACTACCGATGCTTGCTGGATACGAACTTGCGTTTCTCTGATGGGTACGAACTTTGTAACTACTCCATGGATGCGAAGTCAACACTGGCTGATGGATACGAGGTCCATCGATACGAAGTCGATGGGTTCGAAGTTGATGGAGTTGAACCGAGGCACTCCGATGGATTCGAAGCTAATCGATACGAAGGTGATCGGTTCGAACGGCGTTTGGTGATGGATTCGAAACCAGTGTTTTTCCCTCCAAGTTGAATCGATCATAACTTGAGCGTATAAACTCGGATTGACTTGAAATTTGAGATGCCGACTCCTATGATCTTTCTTGTCATGTCCTATCAATTGTAGCTCAATCTGGACTCAGACAAAATTCAGTGATATCCATAGCGAAACGAAGTATGACCAATCTCTGAGACGAACTGTTCTCCGTTTTCGATCGATCTTTTGGTATCGCGGCTTTGCCAAAAAGCGGGATAACATTTTGCCCCCCAAAGTACGTCTTGTGGGAACATGACGTGCTTTGAATAGCTGCAATTTCTCTCTGAACAATCATTGCTCTCTTTTTTGTTGAGACTCGTATTCTGTATTGCTGTAACCTTATGCTGATATGATTGATTACTGTATAATAGCGCTTAGCCATTGGCTGTTGCATTTGTAACAAGATGAGTATTCGATCCCTGTAAATGTTTAAAATCGAATGTTAGCTCGACATATATGCACATATGTTAGTTTGACCCTTGTTAACGTCGTGCGTCCATGAGTCGTTGCCAGTTTGGTTTGCTATTGAATTTCGTATCGATTCTCTCCTGAACCGATTTGCAAATTTGAGTTGAGACAAAGCTTGATGGTTGTTTTGAAAAGTCCCTTCGTATCGATCCTCTCCTGAACCGATATAGAAGGTCGAAGGAAACGATTTTGGGTTGTGCGAAGGTAATACTTCGAACCGATGTGCTCGAGCATCGATGAATTCAAAATCTACATTCATATGGATGGAGTACGCTTATGCTATAATGGGTACGAAACTGACATTCGAACCGATGGCTTGGACGAGTATGAAACGTTCATTCATACCGATGAGAAAGGATAGATACGAAATAGTAGTTCGTATCGATAGGAAATGATGGATACGGAGTCGTCGTTCGTATCGGTAGGTTGTGGATGAAGTTGAGAATTTGTTGATGTGAACTGGTGCTTCGAATCAATGTGCCTACTTTTTGTTTCGCATCGATGCAACTCGTCGCCCTTCTGTGTGTTTCGTATCGATGAAGTGTGAGGTTAACTTCGAATCGATAGGGCCTTAGGCCGATGGATTCGAAGGCTGACTTCGAATCCATCTGACAATTGACCGGTTGTGGCCGGTTGAGTTAACTGGGATGCGAAACGGCCCGGTCACTTCCTAAGCTTCATATAAATAGCAGAGGGTTTGCCACTTTTTCACTTTTTACTTTTTACTCTTGCCTTGCGTTTACTGTGTTCTGCATCGTCTCGAAGCTTCAGAGAAGAAGGCACTGTGTTACGTATTCGAACCATTCAAGATCCAAGTCTTTAATTCCTCGAATCCATCACTCAAATTAGGTAATTAACCTCGAATCCAAACAGTAAAGTTATTTCGAAACTATCTCTTCTTCATCGATTGTCCACTCTGGTGATTGGCAAAGCCAGATCTGGTTTGGGGAAGCTTCAAATCGATTCGTGGACTTGTGTTCGAAGCGATGATGGCGGCGTCGTTTTTCCTTGGATTTCACATCGATCCCTGGGATGACCTTATGGGGGTGACGCAGTTCGCACCGATTGACTATCTTGATGGGTCTATTTGAATCGATGGATTCGAATCCATTGGCTATCGGTTCAAAGTTCTCAACTTTATATCGATGCGAAGGGTATCAATTCGAACGTGATCGATGTTAAGTTGAGGGTTTCCTGATCGGTACGAACTAGTCAACCAAAGATCGATTCGAAGTCATCCTTCATTGATCGATTCGAACTTGACACCTGACCATCGATTCGAAGTGCGCCTTTCTTCCTCGATTCGAATTGATGTTAGGAAGGGTTCGAATGAGTTCCCTGTGATCGGTTTGAACGCTCTCTGATGGATACCAAAGTTTGACATTTTCTAAGCATAATTCCAACGAGCTTCATCCTTGCATATTCGGACTTGGTAATTAAACTGCATACTTGACCACCTTTTGAAGCTCGTCGATGGAACCATAACAACTTCTATCCGAATCAATTTCTATCATATAAACGGTTTAGTGATGACGGTCAGCGATGACGGTCATTATAACTGGACTTCGTAGCTTTGTCGTTTGCATATTTCCTTTAACTTTGCGATATTTATTCAAGTAATGCATGGCACTGTACAACATACATTCATACACTTTACACTGGGGAACGCACGGGTCCTTTGTCGTCTAACGATGGTTTCTTTTGAGTTAGCTAGTCATGGAACCTTCAAGTTTGAAGCAGCAGGAGGTTCAAAGTACAGTCACTCCGAGACTAGAGGTTCCGGAGATTGAACCTGAGATCATCGGTCCGGCCCCGGACGAATTCCCCAATGCGTCTTTTATTGCCAATCCATCGGATTCCGTTTAATCCAATATTTCTGAAGATATGTTGGGGAGAATATGCTTGAGGCACGGCCTGTCACTGGACGACGTGTTATTGCCGGGGCCGAATGATAGACCACACAATCCACTGGAGGGATATACAGCATTTAACCGCCATGCGTGTGCGGCCGGGACGCTTCCTCCGTTCAACGAGTATATAAGGGAAGTGTTATCTTTTTTGAGGAACGCTCCATCTCAACTACATCCGAACGGATATGCTTCCGTGAACAGTTTATTCATCTTCTTCATGGAGTACCTTCAAAGACCACTGATCCTGACCGAGATCAGATATCTATTTAATTTCAAAACCCGAGGTGATTACCCTTCCTTCACATTTCTGAAAGCAGTGAAAAATTGCCAAGTGTTCACGGGGTCCTGGACCAGGTTGAGTTATTACATGACGGAATGGTTCTATGTCAGATGTCCTACGGGGTTTGCCCGGCGATGGTTATTCAGACGTGAGCATAGCTGAGTTGTCAAATAATTATTACGGCAATCGCAGTCGAAGTGAAACTTACATTTTTTTTCTTTTTTTTTACAGCGACGATTCAGCGACCTGAAGGTGGACACTTTAAGGAGATGGTGCGAGTACTTCGAGAAGTTCCGAGCGAAGATAGGGATATCGAGTTGCTTTTGACAGATAGGAATCTCAGGACTTATGGGTTGATCGAACGAGGCCAGAGTATAAAGTTTGACGGGGCACTAAGGGCCGTCTCGAAAAAACAAGTCAGGCACAAGAAGCCCAAGATTATTATAGCCGAGGAGGGTGATTCCGAAAGAACCATACCGATGATGAGTCGCTGACCGAGCCTACGGATGTAGTTCAGGATGTCACGGAGCAGAGAAAAGGCAAGGCCGCCATTGTCAAGCCAACTAAGAAGGAGAGATGGAAATCGGTTGTTACGGCCCGATCCTCTCCCAGAGTTAGAATTTCGGAGATGTCTCCTCTGAGAACTGAAAGCGTTTATGAAGGGCTCGCCGATATTCCAATCCCGGACGATGTGTCCCTGCAGCATGATGCCGGATTGGTGAACTTTCAGAAACTTTAGTTTTGAGCGAGTCTTTTCCCACTGGTGTGGCAGACACATCCGGTTGGTCGGGGGGTTGCACATTCATACATATTTCACAACACTGCATAACCTTTGACTGTAAACTACTTGTTTCGAAAGGTTATTAATTCTATTTTATTTTGTTCTTCAGATACTATGTCTAGGTGAGGTTCAATGTTAGGGAGTCTCCGACATGCCCGCAAGTCTTCATATCATGATTCGCGCAGACGAGAAGGGGACAGAGATTACGACCAGGGATGCTCTGGGTATTCTGGTCAAGAGAGATATGATACAGATAGAGGCTATAAGCATCGATCACGATCGCGTACTCCTCCTCCTTCTAGAGATCCCATACAACCTCATGCTCATGTCTCTCGTCCCTTTGAATCTTCACACTATATGTCGGCCTCTCAATCTTCTAGGCATGAATCCCGCCATTCTAGGAGCGAAACAATAACTGCTGCCGTTACAGAACAGCCCCCTGTGAAAATTTCAGGGGAAGGAGCAATCAAGCTTGCTCAGCTAAAGAGAGATTTTCCAAACATCTGCTTCGACAACAATATCTTTCCTCCACATTTAAAGAAGATCCCAGAGGAAGCTGAGCAGTTAGTGCATGACTACGTACACGATTTTTACGCCCAGTACAAAGCGTGGTCGAAAGCGGCCGACAAAGCGTCGGCATTGGCCTTTGAGCGTGGGGCCACCATCGAGAGGTTGCAGGCTGAGTTAGCTCAAAAGTGCCGTATTATTGAGGTGCTAAACACTAAAGCCGAATCTTCTCGGAAATCTGAAATGGAGGCTATCAAAAAAGCCGATGAAGCCCAGGCAATGATGGATAGGATGAAATGTGAGCATTATGCCACGGTAGAGGATATGGGCCATCGAAACACCCTGGTCACTGCCGAGAGGGACGCAGCCCTGAAGGAGCTAAATGAGCTTAAGTCCAAATTTGCCGAAATCGCCAAGGATGGGGATGATGCGAACAATGTAGCCCAGGAGGCGTGTGAACAAGCCGTGATGCTCCGGACTGAACGGGATGCGGCAGTGGCCAAGGTCCAGGTGGTCGAGACGGAGATTGAGGAGAAAGTTCAACAAGCGGAGGCCAGGCTGGAGGCCGATATTGAAGATCCGCCTATCACTTACAATGCCAATGTGTTGAGACACAAAAATTTGGCCTAGCTTCAGGACTACCCGGTACACCTCCGTAGCGCTTGGAGTCGATTGGTTGAGGAGGAAGAGGAAGCGCTTCGGATGAATCGGTCGACCGATTTGAACTCGAAAACCGGTTGCTGACAGTTGATGAGAAAAAGATCCTCCATGACGCTATTATTGCTCATGAAAAGGAGATGATTGGTGGCCGATATCTGGAGGTTGGAGAGGGGTCAGGTGTTGAGCATCACGCTACTATTATTGAAATCACCGCTCCACCTTCGTTAGAGTATCTATCTGTGGTTGGTTCACAATCTGTTTCTGCTTATGACCCAGAACGGCCGCGATTATCTCCTATTCGGGAGCACGTCTCTGAGGCCGTCCAACCGTCATCGAGTCGAACTGAGGAAGGTACCTTAAACATATCACAAGTGTGTTTCTATTAGAGCGTTTGTTTTGAAGTGAATACTTATAATTCCTTCTCTTCTTTGCTCAGTAACCGAAACTACTTCGGCATCTTCGGCTGAGGAGTCTATTCAAGGGCAAAAGGCCATCACCACTGAAACGACTGTCGTGACGACGGCATTGTCTACTGAGACGGCGCAGGGGAGATCCTTATCTCTCGACGAACAAATGGTGAGTGAGCTGCTTGGCCAACAAGGTGACCCCTTTACAGACTTGCCATTTATCATCAGTGATCTTCCACCGGCCTCTCGTTTTGTAACGCAGACCACAGCTGCCCCCAGCCAGGCCCAACCAGCTCGAGACGAGGGAATCTTGGCCGAGATTAACGCCGAAATAGAGGCTGCGGGGCAAAGTGGTAGTATTGGTGGCAGCACGGCGGCGCATAGCCCAGCACCTTTAAGGGTGATATCATCAGGCGGCATTACCCCACCTTCCGTCGTGGACCCAGTCCCTCCTACTCCTCCGGTGGACGTTGACATTATGCCCCCAGCCGAAGAGCAGCCACCGGAGAGGAAGCGTTCCAAACGAAGGATCTCTGTCTCCAGCGAGTCCGAAGACGAACCGCTGATAAGGAGATTCAAAAAGAAGAAGTAGGTGGGCCGTTTAATCGGATTTTGTGGTAGATAGGAACTAGTGTTTGTTTTTTGTCAGTAGGCCGTATATAGATGCAGGTTCGGCCCCTGCTAGTGGGAATTCTTTTTTGGAAGAACTTACTTGCATGTAAGTCCTTGTCTATAGTTAGTTGAAATAAAATTCAATTTCTTTGTCTCAATTATCATTTCATTTGCGCTTAAGTATTTTCAGTGTTTAGCTATTAGTCCGGTGTGCTTGTGACGTTTTTACCGTCAAGTAGAGTTTGTTTTATTTGCCAAGTCTGAAAATCTTGGTCATATGTTGTTATCGATGAATAAGTTGAACTTCGGACATTGTATCACTTTGGTTAGTGATTAACACTTAGCTCTTTCGCCCCCTAGTCTCGGGGAATAACATTTGTATTTGGTGGTTGATCGCATTTATTGCAAATCTTTAGCACATGTCCACATTCTGGGGACTTAGGATAATTTGAGATCGATAATCCGGTCCGCACTCCAGGGATTTGAGAGTTATCGATATCTGTAACACAGTTCGCGTTCAGGGAACCTGGAATTGATGTTTATACTTCGCTTCATGCTCTGGGAACTTGGAGTTAGTATTGATGCTTCGGTTCGCAATCCGGGAACTCGTAATCTATGTTTATACTCCACGCTCTGAGAAGTTGGAGTTGGCGCGGATGCTTAGGTTCGCGCTCCGGGAACCTGTAATCCATATTTATATTCCAATTCACGCTCTGAGAAGTTGGAGTTGGCCGATAGATGGTTAGTCACACCTATCTGGGCTTTTAAAGAATTCGTTCACACTCCAAGAACAATGGATTTGATGTTTATATTCCAATTCGCGCTCTGGGAATTTGGAGTCCGTTCGCGCTCTGGGAACGAGTTATTGAATGTTTATACTCCAATTCACACTCTGGGAAGTTGGAGTCCGTTCGCGCTCTGGGAACGAGTTATTGAATGTTTATACTCCAATTCACACTCTGGGAAGTTAGAGTCCGTTCGCGCTCTAGGAACGAGTTATTGAATGTTTATAATCCAATTCACGCTCTGGGAAGTTGGAGTCCGTTCACGCTCTGGGAACGAGTTATTGAATGTTTATACTCCAATTCACACTCTGGGAAGTTGGAGTCCGTTCACGCTCTGGGAACGAGTTATTGAATGTTTATACTTCAATTCACGCTTTGGGAAGTTGGAGTCCGTTCGTGCTCTGGGAACGAATTGTTGAATGTTTATACTCCAATTCACGCTCTGGGAAGTTGGAGTCCGTTCCCGCTCTGGGAAAGAATTTTTAATGTTTATACTCCAATTCACACTCTGGGAAGTTGGAGTCCGTTCGCGCTCTGGGAACGAGTTATTGAATGTTTATACTCCAATTCACACTATAGGAAGTTGGAGTCCGTTCGCGCTCTGGGAACGAGTTATTGAATGTTTATACTCCAATTCACACTCTGGGAAGTAGGAGTCCGTTCGCGCACTGGGAACGAATTATTGAATGTTTATACTCTAATTCACGCTCTGGGAAGTTGGAGTCCGTTCACGCTCTGGGAACGAATTATTGAATGGACTGTTGTGTGTTGGTCCAGTTCAGCCTTTGATTCGTTGGCTTGCTCCTGAGCTGGGGTTTCACTTAGTGAGTGGCCGGTCGTATCACAGTCACTCGCAATTTGAATAAATTCCATTGTTTGATGGAATTTAGATCTTCGTGTGTCGTGATTGTTGAACATTGCATTCGGTGAATCACGGCTTTAGCTTGAAGAGATAGTACTTTATTGCTGAAATAAGAAAATATGGCAAAGTCAGTGCCTTATTACAAATTCAAATTTCAGAATGTAAAAGAAACTGCAAAGTATTGATAGATTGGATGAGCCTGTCATGTGTGACAGTGACGAAGATCTTCGTCGTTCTAGGCTCCTGGGAAAGTTGGTCCACCACTGATGGCGCTTATCACCAATCTTCCGCGGGGACAAGTCGAGTTCTCCTGTCTCGGTCGATTGGGTTCATTGTTCTGATTTGATGGGCCCGCTTCTCTGGGCTGCGGTGTCCACACAAACTGTTCCAGCTTCCTTTCTCTGATCAGTTTTTCAACGAGATCTTGTAAGTGACGACACTCGTTCGTATTGTGCCCGTAGATTTCATGGAACCTGCAAAACTTTCCCGTCTGGATTTGTCTCTCTGACGACGGCCTTGGTGCAGGTTTTTGGTACCGAATTGTATCACAGGTCTGTAAGTACATGTCCTCTAGTGATGTATTCAGAGGGGTCTAACTGTCAAACATTGGATTCTTGCGCTGCGGGCCAGGATTTTGATCTCGTTTTCTGGTTTGATTCACGCTCTCTCTTCGCCGAGCTTGTTTGTTTTTAACGTTCAATTGAACTTTTCCGAAGCTCTCGCCGGACTGTTTGATTGCAACATTGCTTTGGATCCCTTCCATACTTGGTCCTGCATCAGTTTGCTTCCTACACTGTTTCGCATCTTCCCGTCTCAGGAATTGAGCCGCCTTGGCGTGGAAACGGTCCAATGATGCAGGTGGTTTTCCAGCTAGCCAATTGCCAAATTCAGAATCGGGGTCGATCCCCTTAGTCAACGCCATAAGGATGGAGTTATCGTTTGGATTATTAATCTCCGCGCATGCAGTATGGAATCTCTCTAAGTAGTGTCTGAGCGTTTCTCTAGTAGCTTGAGTGACACTAGACATAGTGTTGACATCTTTGGGCCTTGCGACGTGCATGCAGAATTGCTCAATGAATTTTGTGGCCAACTGGTCGAATGAAGAGATGGATCAAGGTGGCAGTCGAGTGAACCACATGGTAGCGATGCCCCCCAAGGATATAGGGAAACTACGACATTTCACTGCATCGTCAGCTCTAGCTGCGGTCATTGACCATTCATATTTCAGAATATGTTGGTTGGGGTCGGAGTTTCCTTCGTACATGGGTAGAGTTGGCATTCTGAATCGCCATGGAGGTTCAGCAGTAAGGATATCGTCCGTGAAAGGAGTGTGGCTTTGGGAAACTCCCCAATCGTCATTTGTGAATCCCTGGCTCTCACGGATCATCTGACGTATCATAGTTGAAAGATCCGGCATTTGCGCCGGAGTATGATTAGGTTCCATACTTTGGGTTTGAACCAGATGTGGTCGACGGTCCAAGTCTTGCCTTCTTGGCTCATAGTCCTCTGGGACGTATGGTTCAGGAGTACGTCCGCTATGGCGACGGTCTTGGTCCGACTGACCTTGGACGTCGACCCATGGTTCAGCCGCAACGTTAGTAGTGTGGTATTCTGTAGTGTGGTGAGGGATGGCACCTCCTCGGGAGGAGGGTCCGGTTTGGAAACTGGCCGATGGACCAACTCTCGGCTGTCCAACGGTCAGCGTTGGTTGATCTCCAGCATCTAGCATGCGAATCCTATCTAGTCGGGGTCGTGGAGATCGATTATGATAATCAGAAGATGAAGAACTCTCGCTGGAGGAGCGAGACGCGTGATCTTCCTTGGATCTCTTTCCCTTCTGGCGATCCAGCTTGTTGATCAGCTCGGCGTTAGCGCGTAGCTCTTCTGTTAATTGTTGCCGACTCTGAGTCAGCTCTTGGAGTAGTAACTGCAACTCCTGTCGGGTAATCAGACCCGACGGTTCGGAGTGTTTAGTAGCATCTTGATTAGATGGAGGTGGCGGAGCAGGATTCTGTCTATCCTGTTCTTCTTGATTGACCGCGTTGGAGGTGGTTCTCGTACTAACCATCTTGGAAGTTGAATTCCTTTCCTAGACTTTGTGCAAATCTGAATAGAAGGGAAGGAACCTGGATTTGATGATCTGGATCTTTCTCTTAGATTTGTTCAATCTGGTATCAATGACAGATCCAAAGAGCAGTAGAAAATCTGGGTTTTCTCAGTGAAAGAACCAAAGTGATTGCACCAAAATTAGTCACAACACTCTTCGGGAGTCGTTGAAGAGGTAATAACGAAGAATATAGATTCAAAACGAATATTATCTAACAAAAACTCCAATCAACAGTAAAGTAAAAGCGTAGACAAGCGATTTATAGTGGTTCGGCGTGTTGCCTACGTCCACGGTGAAGTTTTTTGATGTTTTATTGATTCTCTTTCAATGATTACAAGTTGTTACAGCAATCAACAGCAAGTTACAACTGGAAACTCGAAATCAACAGCAAAGTTATGATGTAGGATGATGGAGATCTCGATCCGGCAGAGTCTGGGCGCTTCAGGGTCGAAAGATCCCTTTTCTGTTGAATCTGGGGCTCTATTTATAGGTGTAGGATGCCGATATTTCACCGAAAACACGGGAGACCACTTCTGGCATGTGAGTGGGCCCACACGCCCGGCCTGAGGTAATTCGGGCCCACTTTGGCATCGATTCGAACTCCATCCGAATCGATCATGAATTCATCCAACCGAGGTGAAATTTGGTGTGGACATTCTTCAACATGTATGCAAGATTCTATGAAATTTTCATGGCATTTGGATCAGTGGATTGAGAGATATGATGGATTCGAGATGGGATTCATTACGTGGTTGTTTGGTTAAAAACCATCCTTTCGAATCGATGGTTTCGAATCGATGGTGGCACGTGTCTTCGTGTTGACGTGGAGCGCATACTTCGCCTTGATCTGGGTTTCGCTCCGAGTTGACTGCTTCGACTCCATATATCTCGGCGCATTCGAACTGATGAAAGACACGTCACCATGGCTAGTTGACCCAGTGGATTCGAACGAAGCTTCTTAGATGGATTCGAACAGGGCTCCAATGATGGGTTCAAACGAGGCTTCATGGATGGGTTCGAACGACCGATGCTTGCTGGATACGAACTTGCGTTTCTCTGATGGGTACGAACTTTGTAACTACTCCATGGATGCGAAGTCAACACTGGCTGATGGATACGAGGTCCATCGATACGAACTCGATGGGTTCGAAGTTGATGGAGTCGAACTGAGGCACTCCGATGGATTCGAAGCTAATCGATACGAAGGTGATCGGTTCGAACGGTGTTTGGTGATGGATTCGAAACCAATGTTTTTCCCTCCAAGTTGAATCGATCATAACTTGAGCGTATGAACTCGGATTGACTTGAAATTTGAGATGCTGACTCCTATGATCTTTCTTGTCATGTCCTATCAATTGTTGCTCAATCTGGACTCGGACAAAATTCAGTGATATCCATAGCGAAACGAAGTATGACCAATCTCTGAGACGAACTGTTCTCCGTTTTCGATCGATCTTTTGGTATCGCGGCTTTGCCAAAAAGCGGGATAACAATCATATCGACAAATATAGATTGCAACATAGAACAAAAACAAGAAGTAAAAGAAAGCTAAAAGAAATAAAAGCTAATTAAAAAGAAATAAAACTACTTGGATGAATAAATGAAATTGCACTACTAGCATGAAAGGAAATAAACAAGAAAAGTGATGAGAGTGTATTGAAATTGCATAAAAAAAAAGAATTAGATAAAAGAAATGGTTAAGTAGCCATTAAAAGAAAGAGGGCTTTGTTTTATTTTTCCTAAACTAAGGAGCTAAGAGAGCCTAAGGGAAGTGAGAATAGTTACATGAAGATAAGGGGTATTTATACATGTATGAAACCCTAATTCACTTTTTTGGGAACTACCAAAAATACCCTCTTAGGGGGAGGCAAGTAATCATTAGCATCAAATAATCATCATTTAAGTGTGCATGAAGCTTTAAACTCTATTATCATGTGCGTTAGCCTCTAATTTGTACATGAAGGTAGGTGGGTAGGTGGCGTACTCCATGATTCATACCATGAATTATTTCCATCTTCATTTGCTTATTTTCACTCTTGTGCATGCATATATCTTCATGAAACCACTTGTATGTGAATTAAAATTCCTACAAAATAACATAGAATTTTCTAATAAAATTTTCACAAGATAATATATGCGCAAAAATGATCATTTTGCCCCCTATGAAGATGAATATATGACGATTTGAAAATAATTTGAATTTTGGTTTAAACATGTTAAAACGCCCCGTATGATCATTTATTTAATTTAATTAGAATAAATATGGTGCTAAAAATATGCATATTTATGTGCACATCAAATGCTCCACACTTATCTTTTTATTCATCCTCGAATAAAGAAAAACAAAGATAAATCCATTTTCGTAGGGAGCAAGATTGCATTGAGCATATGCAACAAGCCGTTAAACCTTTGGGTGTCCCCAGTAGAACGAGTGTTGTCTCATGAGGGTTTTTAGCCGATACTACCCACAAAAGCAAAATGCAAGATGAAAATATTTACAAAATACAAGATTTATTTACAAAGAGATGAATTCGAGTTTTTGAAAATATTTACAATGAATGAGTTACTTTTAAATCGAAAAATTAAATAAATATAAGTTTTGGTCATTATTTTGAAAATTTAAGTCATTTTCTTGTTAAAATTTCGAACAAAAATCAAGTTGTCATAACAAATAGGCTATAGTTTAACTCATTATTTCGGTTGATAATAAAGTGTAATTATGAAATGGATCTTTAGTTGATTATCAAAGTTTATCAAAGTGGTATTTTCTTTTCTTTTCAATAACAAGTCAAATCAAATAAGTTAAAATAATGCTTAAATTTCAATTGCTTACTCTCTCTTATTTTTTTTGAAAATTTTATGGATATTAACAATATATATACAATTGCCTTACTTAGATAAACTACGACCAGATATATTACCCATGCACTGCCTTGCAGACTTATGTGAAGGGATACAGAGCGTGGCCAGTGAACACACAAGTGTGAACACTTATCGACTGTGGGCATTATTAATAAAATAATTTTTATATGCATACACCGGGCTCGGATAAACTGAGACAGATATAACGATCATGCACTGCCTTTTGGGCTTACGTGAGAAGGGTACAGAGCATGGTGAGTGTACACAAAGTGTGTACACTTATCGACAATAGGTATTAATAAATATATACATATATATCATAAGATTTTTCTTTTCGTTTTATGGTCCATTTTTTCAAAAAGAAATCTTGGAAATAGAGAGATTTGCAAAATCATCTTAGCACCATTTAATTTAGAAGACAAAAAAATGTTATATCATTTACTTTAAATCAACCATATTTTAAAACAAAGATTTTCAATTAGAATATATTTCATAATTATCACGTATGAACTTCCTATATACTAAATAAACTATCGTTATTTGTAATCAAACTTTATTTTTATTTTTTCGAGACAATTAAATTTTCAAAAATTCAATTTAATAACCAAAATGTTATACTTATCCTATAGTGTTTCTTTAAAATAAATCAAAATGCTTAACTTTTTTTGAGTTTTTTTATTTTGGAAATAAAGTGTAAAATTAAACCATGAAAAATTAAAAATGAAGATGAGTCTCCCCCTCCCCCAACACTTGATTTTGACTGTGTTCCAACAGTCAACCCGTGTGGAAGGAGAAAAATAAAACAAAATAAATAAAAATGACCTATATTTACATGAAAATGAACGGTATTTACATGAGATCAAAAAGTATATCATCAAAAAGTAAATGAAACGGTCTTCTAAAGACCGATTCATTTGTCTCGTCAAGTATGCGAGACACAGCTTACGCTCGGAAAACCAAACTATAAAATATTTCAAAGTTGAATGTTGATTTGGATAAATGAATGTCATTTTATTAAAAATCGACCGAGTTGTTTTATTTTCGATGATTTTCGGGGTTGATAAAACAATTGGTTGAGGTTCACGTTTATTTTCACCAAATTGAAATTCAAGCTTATCATTTAAAACTTCTTCAGAATTATCGATTTCAAACGCAAAATGGTGATTTAAATCTTCCTTGTTAGAATTTAATAACTCGTCATCGAAAAGCCCATAAAATTCGTGTTCATAAATTCGTCTTCCTTTGTTGAATTATTCACAACTTCATCGCATAAATCAAGTTCAAAATCCGAAGTTTTTATGTTCAATTATTCAAAATCGAAGAAAGGAAGATCTAATTTCAAATCGAGTTTCTCACCCTCAAAAGAATTGAAATCCAGCACGATTGCCAACTTTTAACAACTTCATTAAGATCATCATTTTCAGTTTTAAAAGTGATTATTTAAAATCGTCAATTTTGGTAAAAGATGGATTATCGTTTGACTCGTCACACGTTGGGATTTGATTTTGTTGTTCACGTAATTTTTTGTATGTTCTAATAAAAAAAAAATCTTGTGATCATCGTAAATTTTGTTCATTTGTTCAACAAAATCCAATTTATAATTATTAGCTTGAGGATTTTCGATTTGGACTTGTTGAGAAAAAGAATCGTCAATTTCGATAAATGATGGATTATTATTTGATTCTTCAAAAGTTTGGATTTGATTTGGTTTCTAACAATTTTTTTTGTAGGATTCACGCAACAAATCCTCATACTCTTTTTCTATTTTCTCAACTAAATAAAATTCATGATTATTAAATAGAGAGTTATCAATTTGAATTTGTTGAGAACAAAAATTTTCACTCGCATCGCAGTCCAGATTATTCCCATTCCCAAAGTTGTTTGAAAAGTGGTTCACATTTTGATTTTGATTTTGAAATTCACTTTAGAGTTTGAAATTGAATTGGCATGAGTTATAGTCAAAATAATTAGAATTTGGAAGTGAATTCAAATTTTGATTGTTTTGAAAACTTTGATTTGAATTGTTGCCTAGATACGAATTCAACAAATCATTCATGTGATTTTGTTGTGTTAGAACCTCGATTTCGATGACAATAACTATACAAGCACTTGCATGCAATATACATAGGTATATATATCATCCATATGCAGGTAGACTTTCGCGACCAAGACTTAAAGACTGACACAAGGATTATTATATTGAGAAATATTAGTACATTCTATTAATTTCTTAAATAGATGATATATACAATCTCCTTGAGTAATCTTTACAAGCATCTGCACATACAAATTATTTAAAAAAGGAAGATAACAGAATATACATGTGTTAGTGGTCTGGCATATATGCTTAGACGTCTGACAACATGTTCTATTTTTAAAATTTTAAACAGACCAAACGTCTGGCACAAATGGCCGGACGTCTGACCTGGGTAACGGCCATTTTCCCCCAAAAGTCATCTTCTTCAATCGAAGAGTTGTATCTACTTGTTCTGGTCATAACTCTTTCTCCTCAAACATTGCAACTCTTAAATTGAAATAGAGTGAACCAAAAATCATTACTTCTCAAACAAACTCTTCATCGTCTATAAATAAACATGAAATTGAAAATTACAATTCACTTATGATTCTGAACTTCTCTCTTTATTTTCTAATATTTCTGTGATCTCTCTGATTTCCAAAAGTACTCAAAAGCACACTTTTACCTCTTCCTTATATCAAAGCGTAAACTATATACTAACCAAAGAAGATTATAGGAAGAAGCTTTACTTCTAGTCAAAATCAGTGTTGCATAGAACACATATTTGTCAAAGAAATACTCTTGTATAAAAGCCTATTCCTTCCGGCGAAGCGAGGGCAATTGGTTAGTGTATTTCCAAAGGGGAGCTTCGGGACGAGACGTAGGACGGGAGGTCTGAACCAGTATAAAAACTCTGGTGTGATTACCGTTAATTTTACCTGCATTATTACTCTGTGCAATTCATACTATCATACACGTAATTGTCATATACTATATACATATACGATCCACATAGACTTTCAATTGGAATCAGAGCAAGGTTACTTCAAATCACAATATTGTTAATATGGCAAGTATCTTTCAAGAAGGTCAGTCAACTGCACGGCCTCCACTATTCACCGGATCTAATTATGCATATTGGTCAACCCGAATGAGAATTTTTGTGGAAGCAAATGGTTTAGAAATATGGTTAGCAACTCATATTAAGTATGTAGCACCTAAAAAAATTATTAGCACATGGACAGATGCACAAAAAACTTCTGCTTCTAATAACGCTAAAGCTATGAATGTACTGTTTTGCTCTCTAGATAAAAATGAATTTTCACGTGTTATGTTATATACTACTGCATAAGATATATGGCGTACTTTACAAGTTACAAACGAAGATACGACTAAGGTCAAACAAACGAAAATATCAATTTTACAAAATAAATTTTCATCTTTTAAAATGAAATAAAATGAGTCAATTGTTGACATGTACTCAAGTTTTCAAACTATACAACGTGATCTTATGGCACTAGGAGTTAAATTTAATGATTTTGATTTAGTATCTCGAATTCTCAACTCTTTAACAATTGAGTGGAAAAGAAAATTATTGGTTATCGAAGAAGCTAATGATCTCTTAATACTAAAAATTGAAGAGTTGATTGGAAATTTAATATCGTATGAAGCAAATTTGCAGTCCATAAAGGAACAAAACCATGAAAAGAAGAATATAGCATTTCAAGCAAGCAATGAAGATTCTGAATTGGATGAAGATGAAATTGTATTTATTGCCAAGAACTACAACAAATTCAAGAAATTCAAGAAAATGACAAGATTACAAAATAATGGAAAATCAAATTCATCAAATCAAACATCGATTAAATGCTTTGAATGTGATCAGTTCGGACATATGAAAAAGGATTGCCCAAACCTCAACAACGAGAAAAAGAAAAATAAGTTTGAGAAATTTAAGAAAAAGAGAAAGGCATTCCAAGTCACATGGGATGACTCCGATTCGTCCTCTTCATCCGATAGTGACAGTGAAACGGAGCAAGCAAATGTATGTTTCCACTAATGAGGTATGTCCTAATCTTACTTATGATGAAATTTTAGAAGTAAGTATGGAACTTGATGACAATTATAGAGAAACTAAAAAATTAAATAAAGAATATGCTAAAATAAATCGATTAGAACTTGAAATAGGGGTCACTAAAAGTTGAAAAATCTATTTTAGAAGAAGAATTAGAAAACGCTCACGAAAAATGTAAGAATCTTTCTATTGAAAATAATGCTTTATCTTGTGAATTAGGAAAAGTTAAACAAGAAAATAATAAAGTTAGTAATGAGCATATTATCTTAAAAGATAATCTAGAAACTTCAAGATCTGAAAATACTGATCTTAAAAACAAATTGGATAAAATTACAAATAATATTACAAAATTTAACAAAGGAAAACAAGACTTGGAGAATTTAATTAAAATTTCCAAGCCATTCAAAAATAGAAATGGAATGGGGTTTGATAATAAAACCAAAAATACAAAGTATTGTAAGATTTATACTAAGATAAAACCTTCTTCCAAAAATAAGAAATTAATCACAAACTCAAAAATGATTAAAATAAGGATTCATAAAACAAATAAAAACTTAATTAAATAGAAATATATAAGTAATTATATGAAAGAAGTGATTCACAATAATAATTATATTTCTAAAAGGAATCAAACCATCTTGGGTATGGTTACCCTCACCAACTAACACTTAGGACCCAAAAATAAAAAGGGTACCAATTTAAATATTTTTAATTTTTAGAGGTATCCAAATACACAAATAAAGAAAAATGGATATTAGATAGTGGATGCTCCAAGCACATGACGGGCAATGCTCACATGCTGTCAAATATAAAATACACTGATGGTGGCATTGTAACTTTAGGCAATAATTCAAAAGGGTTTGTCATTGGCATTGGAGAAGTCATCAATATCGGTATCTCTAACTCTCCTATTATTTCTAATGTTTTTTTAGTATAAAATCTAAAACATAATCTTCTTAGCATAAGTCAGTTGTGTGATAAATGGTCTGGAATAAAAATTTGAAAAGGATAAATGTAAAATTATCGATCAAAACAAAAATTTACTTTTTGAAGGATTTAGAAATCTTAATATATATATATCCGAAATTTGAATATTAGAAATAATTCAGATTTATGTTTAACGACAAATCATGATGATCCTTGGATTTGGCACAAATGTTTCTATCGTATAAATTTTACATATATTAACAAACTAGCAAAACATGATCTAGTTAGAGGTCTTCCTAAAATTAGCTATAAAATTAAAAATTTATGTGACGCTTGTCAAATGGGCAAGTTAAAGAAAAGTACTTTCAAATCTAAAAATGACATATCTACTAAGTAACCTTTGAAATTGCTTTATTTAGATTTATTTGGACCAACCCAAGTACGATAAATAAATCATAAAAAATATGTGTTCGTAATTGTAGATGATTTTTCAAGATATACCTGGACATTATTTTTGAAACATAAAAGCGAAAATTTTGGAATGTTAAAATCTTTGCAAAATGGATCACTAACTTACTGGATTTAAAAATTAAAAATATACGTAGTGATCGTGGAGGAGAATTCGAAAATGAATTTTTCACTAATTTTTGTAACAAAAAAGGAATTAGTCATAATTTTTTGATCCATGAACACCACAACAAAATGGTGTAGTTGAAAGAAAAAATAGAACTTTACAGGAATGTGCATGAACACTACTAAATAGTAGTAATCTACCCAAATATTTTTGGGCTGAAGCTATTTCCATAGCCTGTTATGTATTAAATCGTGTCACACTTCGACCGATGACTAAGAATACATGTTATGAAATATTTTACGTAAAGAAACCAAAAGTTTCATATTTCAAAATTTTTGGGTCAAATTTTTTTATTTTATATACTAAAGATAATCTTGGAAAATTTGACCGTAAAGCCGATGAAGGAATTTTTATTGGTTATTCAGAACGTAGTAAAGTTTATATAATTTATAATAAACGAGCAAATATTATAGAAGAAAGCTTACATGTATCTTTTGACGAAAATTTCCAACAAAATATGAAAGAAGATGACGATGAAATTTTAACTAAAAATCAAATTGAAATTACAAACAATATGAATAATTCGTTTTTTTGATAATAATGAAACTGTTTTAAGATCACCCACACAAATATTAAAAAATCATCCTTTAGATAATGTAATTGGAGACTTAAATTCTTAAGTCACTGGAAATAAATTAAATCAAATGAGTCATGTTGCTTTTATCTCAAATACAGAACCTAAAAATTATAGGGAAGCAGCTAACGATGACTCTTGGATCTTAGCAATGCAAGAAGAATTAAATCAATTTTGAATGTAATAATGTATGGGAATTCGTTCCTAGACCATCAGATCAATCTGTAATTGGAACAAAATGGGTTTTTCAAAAACAAACCTGATGAAAATGGAAATATTATTCGTAACAAAGCAAGATTAGTGGCTCAAGGATATCATCAAAAAGAGGGAATTGATTATGAAGAGACATTTGCTCCCGTAGCTCATCTCGAAGCAATTCGTACTCTCCTTGCTTTTGCATGTCATCATAACTTTAAATTATTTCAAATGGATGTTAAAAGTGCTTTCTTAAATGGTTTTATCAAAGAAAAAGTTTTTGTGGAACAACCGCCATTATTTATTCATGAAAAATATTCAGATCATGTTCTTAAACAAAAAAGCTTTATATGGTTTAAAACAAGCACCACGTGCTTGGTACGATCGACTAAAAACTCATCTACAAAATTCTGGATTTCAAATTGGCAATATAGACACTACACTATTTATAAAACATAAAAATAATGATATACTAGTTGTACAAATATATGTTGATGACATTTTATTTGGGTCAACTAATGAAAGTTTATGTAATGAATTTTCTAAAATAATGAAAAATGAGTTTTAGATGTCACACACGGGTGAATTAATTTTTTTCCTTGGATTACAAATAGAACAATTGGACAATGGCATTATTGTAAATCATGAAAAGTATTGTAAGGATTTACTTAAATGATTCAGAATAGAAAACATTACTAGTAAACCTACTCCTATGAGTACAACCATATATTTAGCCAAAGATGAAAATGGAAAAGATTTTAATCAAAAATCTTATCGTAGTATGATAGGCTCTTTATTATATTTAACAGTTAGTCAACCCGATATAATGATGATGGTTTTTTATGCACACGTTTTCAAGCTCAACCAAAGGAATCACATCATAGAGCAGTCAAACGAATTTTATGTTACTTATCCAACACCAAAGATTACGGCTAATTCTATCCTAAAGGTACGATTTTCGAACTTGGATCATTTAGTGATGCAGACTTTGGAGGTTGTAAAACAAACATAAAAAGCACAAGTGGTACCTGCCATTTTATCGGTCAATCTTTAGTTTCATGGTTTAGAAAAAAGCAAAATAGTGTTTCTCTTTCAACTTATAAAGCATAATATATCTCTGGTGCTCTGGTTTGTGCACAAGTAAGATATATGTGTTAGCACCAAAATTGGTCACTAACACCCTTAGAAAGATTGTGTAGAGAGATTAATGAAGAAAACAAATTAAAACAGAGAAGAAAATGTAAAATTTAAGTGCCGAAGACAAGAACACCAAATTTATAGTGGTTCGGCGTAATAGCCTACGTCCACTTTGAAGTTGATCTTTATTTATTCCCTTGATACTTGATTACGGATACAATCCATTCTTAAGTATTCGAATATAATTGCTAAATAAAAAGTTGAAGTCTTGAATGAGGGTTGAATGTGGCAGTGTCTCCCCAGTGTTCTCTAAAATCTGATCCTGTTTTCTTTACCCCTGCCTCTCTATTTATAAACGAAAGTGGGTTGGACTTCATCGGTTCGAATGCGCCGAGATATATGGAGTCGAAGCAGTCAACTCGGAGCGAAACCCTGATCGAGGCGAAGTATGCGCTCCACGTCAACACGAAGACATGTGCCACCATCGATTCGAAACCATCGATTTGAGAGGATGGTTTTGACCAAACAGCCACGCAATGAATCCCATCTCAAATCCATCACATCTCTCAATCCACTGATCCAAATGCCACGAAATTTTCACAGAAGCTTGCATACATGTTGAAGAATGTCCACACCAAATTTCACCTCGATTGGATGAACTCATGATCGATTCGAATGGAGTTCGAATCGATGCCAAAGTGGGCCCGAATTTCCTGAGGCCGGGCGCGTGGGCCCCCTCACGTGCCAGAAGTGGTCTCCCGAGTTTTCAGCGAAATATCAGCATCCTACACCTATAAATAGAGCCCCAGAATCAACAGAAAAGGGATCTTTCGACCCTGAAGCGCCCAGACTCTGCCGGATCGAGATCTCCATCATCCTACATCATAACTTGCTGTTGATTTCGAATTTCCAGTTGTAACTTGCTGTTGATTGCTGTAACAACTTGTAATCATTGAAAGAGAATCAATAAAACATCAGAAAACTTCACAGTGGACGTAGGCAACCCGCGGAACCACTATAAATCGCTTGTCTACGCTTTTACTTTACTGTTGATTGGAGTTTTTGTTAGATAATATTCGTTTTGAATCTATATTCTTCGTTATTATCTCTTCAACGACTCCCGAAGAGTGTTGTGACCAATTTTGGTGCAAACACTTTGGTGCTTTCACTGAGAGAACCCAGATTTTCTCCTGCTCTTTGGATCTGTCATCGATACCGGATTGAACAAATCTAAGACAAAGATCCAGATCATCAAATGCAGGTTCCTTCCCTTCTATTCAGATTTGCACAAAGTCTAGGAAAGGAATTCAACTTCCAAGATGGTTAGTACGAGAACCACCTCTAACGCTGTCAATCAAGAAGAACATGATAGACAGAATCCTGCTCCGCCACCTCCATCTAATCAAGATGCTACTAGACACTCCGAACCGTCGGGTCCGATTACCCGACAGGAGTTGCAGTTACTACTCCAAGAGGTGACTCAGAGTCTGCGACAATTAACAGAACAGCTACGCGCTAACGCCGAGCTGATCAACAAGCTGGATCGCCAGAAGCGAAAGAGATCAAAGGGAGACCACGCGTCTCGCTCCTCCAGCGAGAGTTCTTCATCTTCTGATTATCACAATCGATCTCCACGACCCCGACTAAATGGGATTCGCATGCCAGCCGCTGGAGATCAACCAACGCTGACCGTTGGACAGGTGAGAGTTGGTCCATCGGCTAGGTTCCAAACCGGACCCTCCTCCCGAGGAGGTTCCATCCCTCACCAAACTACAGAATACCGCACTACTAAAATTGCGGCTGAACCGGGGGTTGACGTCCAAGATCAGTCGGACCAAGACCATCGCCATAGCGGACGTACTCCTGAACCATACATCCCAGAGGACTATGAGCCAAGAAGGCAAGACTTGGACCGTCGACGACATCTGGTTCAAACCCAACGTATGGAACGTAATCATACTCCGGTGCAAATGCCGGATCTTTCAACTATGATACGTCAGATGATCCGTGAGAGCCAGGGATTCACAAATGACGATTGGGGAGTTTCCAGAAGCCACACTCCTTTCACGGACGATATCCTTACTGCTGAACCCCCATGGCGATTCAGAATGCCAACTCTACCCATGTACGAAGGAAACTCCGACCCCAACCAACATATTCTGAAATATGAATGGTCAATGACCACTGCTAGAGCTGACGATGCAGTGAAATGTCGTAGTTTCCCCATATCCTTGGGGGGCATCGCTACCATGTGGTTCACTCGACTGCCACCTCGATCCATCTCTTCATTCGACCAGTTGGCCACAAAATTTGTTGAGCAATTCTGCATGCACGTCGCAAGGACCAAAGATGTCAACACTCTGTCTAGTATCACTCAAGCTCCTGGAGAAACGCTCAGACACTACTTAGAGAGATTCCATACTGCATGCGTGGAGATTAGTAATCCAAACGATAACTCCATCCTTATGGCGTTGACTAAGGGGATCGACCCCGATTCTGAATTTGGCAATTGGCTAGCTGGAAAACCACCTGCATCATTGGACCGTTTCCACGCCAAGGCGGCTCAATTCCTGAGACGGGAAGATGCGAAACAGTCTAGGAAGCAAACAGATGCAGGACCAAGTACGGAAGGGATCCAAAGCAATGTTGCAATCAAACAGTCCGGCGAGAGCTCTGGAAAAGTTCAGTTGAACGTTAAAAACAAACAAGCTCGGCGAAGAGAGAGCGTGAATCAAACCAGAAAACGAGATCAAAATCCTGGCCCGCAGCGCAAGAATCCAATGTTTGACAGTTGGACCCCTCTGAATACAACACTAGAGGACTTGTACTTACAGACCTGTGATACAATTCGATACCAAAAACCTGCACCAAGGCCGTCGTCAGAGAGACAAATCCAGACGGGAAAGTTTTGCAGGTTCCATGAAAGCTACGGGCACAATATGAACGAGTGTCGTCACTTACAGGATCTCGTTGAAAAACTGATCAGAGAAAGGAAGATGGAACAGTTTGTGCGGACACCGCAGCCCAGAGAAGCAGGCCCATCAAATCAGAATAATGAACCCAATCGACCGAGACAGGAGAACTCGACTTGTCCCCACGGAAGATTGGTGATAAGCGCCATCAGTGGCGGACCAACTTTTTCAGGAGCCTGGAACGACGAAGATCTTCGTCACTGTCACACATGACAGGCTCATCCAATCTATCAATATTTTGCAGTTTCTTTTACATTCTGAAATTTGAATTTTTAATAAGGCACTAACTTTGCCAAATTTTCTTATTTCAGCAATAAAGTACTATCTCTTCAAGCTAAAACTGTGATTCACCGAATGCAATGTTCAACAACCACGACACACGAAGAGCTAAATTCCATCAAACAATGGAATTTATTCAAATTGCGAGTGACTGTGATACGACCGGCCGCTCACTAAGTGAAACCCCAGCTCGGGGGCAAGCCAACGCATCAAAGGCTGAACTGGACCAACACACAACAGTCCATGCAATAATTCGTTCCCAGAGCATGAATTGGAGTATAAACATTCAATAATTCGTTCCCAGAGCGCGAACGGACTCCAACTTCCCAGAGTGTGAATTGGAGTATAAACATTCAATAACTCGTTCCCAGAGCGCGAACGGACTCCAACTTCCCAGAGTGTGAATTGGAGTATAAACATTCAATAACTCGTTCCTAGAGCGCGAACGGACTCCAAATTCGCAGAGTGTGAATTGGAGTATAAACATTCAATAATTCGTTCCCAAAGCGCGAACGGACTCCAACTTACCAGAGTGTGAATTGGAGTATAAACATTCGATAACTCGTTCATAGAGCATGAACGGACTCCAACTTCCCAGAGCGTGAATTGGAGTATAAACATTCACTAATTCGTTCCCAGAGCGCGAACGGACTCCAACTTCCCAGAGCGTGAATTGGAGTATAAACAATGAATAACTCGTTCCCAGAGCGTGAACGGACTCCAACTTCCCAAAGCGTGAATTGGAGTATAAACATTCAATAACTCGTTCCCAGAGCGTGAACGGACTCCAACTTCCCAGAGCGTGAATTGGAGTATAAACATTCAATAACTCATTCCCAGAGCGTGAACGGACTCCAACTTCCCAGAGCATGAATTAGAGTATAAACATTCAATAACTCGTTCCTAGAGCGCGAACGGACTCCAACTTCCCAGAGTGAAAATTGGAGTATAAACATTCAATAACTCGTTCCCAGAGCGCGAACGGACTCCAACGTCCCATAGTGTGAATTGGAGTATAAAAATTCAATAACTCGTTCCCAGAGCGCGAACGGACTCTAAATTCCCAGAGCGCGAATTGGAATATAAACATCTAATCCATTGTCCTCGGAGTGTGAACGAATTCTTTAAAAGCCCAGATAGGTGTGACTAACCATCTATCGGCCAACTCCAACTTCTCAGAGCGTGAATTGGAATATATATATATATATATGGATTATAGGTTCCCGGAGCGCGAACCGAAGCATCCGCGCCAACTCCAACTTCTCAAAGCGTGAATGGAGTATAAACATAGATTAAGAGTTCCCAGAGTGCGAACCGAAGTATCAATACTAACTCCAAGTTCCCAGAGCATGAAGCGAAGTATAAACATCTATTCCAGGTTCCCTGAACGCGAACCGTGTTACAGATATCGATAACTCTCAAATCCCCGGAGTGCGGACCGGAATATCGATCTCAAATTATCCTAAGTCCCCAGAATGTGGACATGTGCTAAAGATTTGCAATAAATGTGATCAACCACCAAAATAAAAATGTTATTCCCCGAGACTAGAGGGCGAAAAAGCTAAGTGTTAATTACTAACCAAAGTGATACAATGTCTGAAGTTCAACTTATTCATCGATAACAACATATGACCAAGATTTTCAGACTTGGCAAATAAAACAAACTCTAATTGACGGTAAAAGTGTCACAAGCACACCGGACTAATAGCTAAACACTACAAATACTTAAGCGCAAATGAAATGAGAATTGAGACAAAGAAATTGAATTTTATTTCAACTAACTGTAGACAAGGACTTTCATGCAAGTAAGTTATTCCAAAAAAGAATTCCCACTAGCCGGGGCCGAACCTGCATCTATACACGGCCTACTAACAAAAAACAAACACTAGTTCCTATCTACCACAAAATCCGATTAAACGGCCCACCTACTTCTTCTTTTTGAATCTCCTTATCAGCGGCTCGTCTTCGGACTCGCTGGAGACAGAGATCCTTCGTTTGGAACGCTTCCTCTCTGGTGGCTGCTCTTCGGATGGGGGCATAATGTCAATGTCCTCCTCAGAGCTCGAATCTACGTGAAGGCTTTCCACCGGAGGAGTAGGAGGGACTGGGTCTGCGACGGAAGGTGGGGTAATGCCGCATGATGATATTACCCTTAAAGGTGTTGGGCTATGCGCCGCCGTGCTGCCACCAATACTACCACTTTGCCCCGCAGCCTCTATTTCGGCGTTAATCTCGGCCAAGATTTCCTCGTCTCGAGCTGATTGGGCCTGGTTGGGGGCAGCTGTGGTCTGTGTTACAAAACGAGAGGCCGGCGGAAGATCACTGATAATAAATGGCAAGTTTGTAAAGGGGTCACCTTGTTGGCCAAGCAGCACACTCACCATTTGTTCATCGAGAGATAAGGATCTCCCCTGTGCCGTCTCAGTAGACACTGCCGTCGTCACGATAGTCGTTTCAGTGGTGATGGCCTTTTGCCCTTGAATAGACTCCTGAGCCGAAGATGCCGGAGTAGTTTCAGTTACTGAGCAAAGAAGAGAAGGAATTATAAGCAATCACTTCAAAACAAACGCTCTAATAGAAACACACTTGTGATATGTTCAAGGTACCTTCCTCAGTTCGACTCGATGACGGTTGGACGGCCTCAGAGACGTGCTCCCGAATAGGAGATAGTCGCGGCTATTCTGGGTCATAAGCCGGAACAGATTGTGAACCAACCACAGATACAGGCTCTAACGAAGGTGGAGCGGTGATTTCAATAATAGTAGCGTGATGCTCAACACCTGATCCCTCTCCAACCTTCAGAGATCGGCCACCAATCATCTCCTTTTCATGAGCAATAATAGCGTAATGGAGGATCTTTTTCTCATCATCTGTCAGCAACCGGTTTTCGGGTTCAAATCGGTCGACTGATTCATCCGGATGCGCTCCCTCTTCCTCCTCAGCCAATCGACCCCAAGCGCTACGGAGGTGTACCGGGTAGTCCTGAAGCCAGGGCAAATTTCTGTGTCTCAACACATTGGCATTGTAAGTGATAAGCAGATCTTCAATATCGGCCTCCAGCCTGGCCTCCGCTTGTTGAACTTTCTCCTCAATCTCCGTCTCGACCGCCTGGACCTTGGCCACTGCCGCATCCCGTTTAGTTCGGAGCATCACGGCTTGTTCACACTCCTCTTGGACTGCATTGTTCACATCATCCCTATCCTTGGCGATTTCGGCAAATTTGGACTTAAGCTCATTTAGCTCCTTCTGGGCTGCGTCCCTCTCGGCAGTGACCAGGGTGTTTCGATGGCCCATATCCTCTACCGTGGCATAATGCTCACGTTTCATCCTATCCATCGTTGCCTGGGCTTCGTCGGCTTTTTTGATAGCCTCCATTTCCGATTTCCGAGAAGATTCAGCTTCAGTGTTTAGCACCTCAATAATACGGCTCTTTTGAGCTAACTCAGCCTGTAACCTCTCAATGGTGGCCCCACGCTCAAAGGCCAATGCCGATGCTTTGTCGGCCGCTTTCGACCATGCTTTGTACTGGGCGTAAAAATCGTGTACATAGTCATGTACTAACTGCTCAGCTACCTCCGGGATCTTCTTTAAATGTGGAGGAAAAATATAGTTGTCGAAGCAGATGTTTGGAAAATCTCTCTTTAGCTGAGCAAGCTTGATTGCTCCTTCCCCTGAAATTTCCACGGGGGGCTGTTCTGTAACGGCAGCAGTTATTATTTCGCTCCTAGAATGGCGGGATTCATGCCTAGAAGATTGAGAGGCCGACATATAGTGTGAAGATTCAGAGGGACGAGAGACATGAGCAGGAGGTTGTATGAGATCTCTGGAAGAAGGAGGAGTACGCGATCGCGATCGACGCTTATAGCCTCTATCTGTATCATATCTCTCTTGACCAGAATACCCAGAGCGTCCCTGGTCGTAATCTCTGTCCCCTTCTTGTTTGCGCAAATCATGATATGAAGACTTGCGGGCATGTCGGAGACTCCCTAACATTGAACCTCGCCTAGACATAGTATCTGCAGCAAAATAAAATAGAATTAATCACCTTTCGAAACAGGTAGTTTACAGTCAAAGGTTATGCAGTGTTGTAAAATATGTATGAATGTGCAACCCCCGACCAACCGGATGTGTCTGCCACATCAGTGGGAAAAGACTCGCTCAAAACTAAAGTTTCTGAAAGTTCTTCCAATCCGGCATCATGCTGCAGGGACACATCGTCCGAGATTGGAATATCGGTGAGCCCTTCATAAAAGCTTTACGTTCTCGGAGGAGACATCTCTGAAATTCTAACTCCGAGAGAGGATCGGGTCGTTACAACCGATTTCCATCTCCCCTTCTTAGTTGGCTTGACAATGGAGGCCTTTCCTTTTCTCTGCTCCGCGACATCCTGAACTACATCCGTAGGCTCGGTCCGCGACATTCGGCCCCAGCAATAATACGTCGTCCAGTGACAGGCCGTGCCTCAGGCATATTCTCCCCAACATATCTTCAGAAATATTGGATTGAACGGAATCCGATGGATTGGCAATAAAAGAAGCATTAGGGAATTCGTACGGGGGCTGGACCGATGATCTCAGGTTCAATATCCGGAACCTCTAGTCTCGGAGTGACTGAACTTTGAACCTCCTGCTGCTGCAAACTTGAAGGTTCCATGACTAGCTAACTCATAAGAAACCATCGTTAGACGACAAAGGACCCGTGCGTTCCCCAGTGTAAAGTGTATGAATGTATGTTGTGCAGTGCCATGCATTACTTGAATAAATATCGCAAAGTTAAAGGAAATATGCAAGCGACAAAGCTACGAAGTCCAGTAATAATGACCGTCATCGCTGACCGTCATCACTAAACCATTTATATGATGGAAATTGATTCGGATAGAAGTTGTTATGGTTCAATCGACGAGCTTCAAAAGGTGGTCAAGTATGTAGTTTAATTACCAAGTCCGAATATGCAAGGATGAAGCTCGTCGGAATTATGCTTAGAAAATGTCAAACTTTGGTATCCATCATAGAGGGTTCGAACCGATCACAGGGAACTCATTCGAACCCATCCTAACATCACTTTGAATCGATGCAGAAAGGCACGCCTTGAATCGATGATCAGGTGTCAAGTTCGAATCGATCAATGAAGGATGACTTCGAATCGATCTTTGGTTGACTAGTTCGTACCGATCAGGAAACCCTCAACTTAACATCGATCACGTTCGAATCGATACCCTTCGCATCGATACAAAGTTGAGAACTTCGAACAGATAGCCGATGGATTCGAATCCATCGATTCGAATGGACCCATCAAGATAGTCAAACTGTGCGAACTGCGTCACCCCCATAAGTCATCCTAGGGGTCGATGTGAAATCCAAGGAAAAACGACGCCGCCATCATCGCTTCGAACACAAGTCCACGAATCGATTCGAAGCTTCCCCAAACCAGATATGGTTTTGCCAATCACCAGAGTGGACAATCGATGAAGAAGAGATAGTTTCGAAATAACTTTGTCGTTTGGATTTGAGGTTAATTACCTAATTTGGGTGATGGATTCGAGGAATTAAAGACTTGGATCTTGAATGGTTCGAATACGTAACACAGTGTCTTCTTCTCTGAAGCTTCGAGACGATGCAAAACACTGTAAACGCAAGGCAAGAGTAAAAAGTAAAAAGTGAAAAAGTCGCAAACCCTCTGCTATTTATATGAAGCCTAGGAAGTGACCGGGCCGTTTCGCATCCTAGTTAACTCAACCGGTCACAACCGGTCAATTACCAGATCGATTCGAAGTCAGCCTTCGAATCCATCAGCCTAAGGCCATATCGATTTGAAGTTAACCTCACACTTCATCGATACGAAACACACAGCAAGGCGACGAGTTGCATCGATGCGAAACAAACAGTGGGCACATCGATTCTAAGCCCCTGTTCACATCAACAAATTCTCAACTCCAACCACAACCTACCGATACGAACGATGACTCCGTATCCATCATTTCCTATCGATACGAACTACTATTTCGTATCTATCCTTTCTTATCTGTACGAATAAACATTTCATACTCGTCCAAGCCATCGGTTCGAATTTCAGTTTCGTACCCATCATAGCATAAGCGTACTCCATCCATACGAATGTAGATTTCGAATTCATCGATGCTTAAACACATCGGTTCGAAGTATTACCTTCGCGCAACCCAAGTCGTTTCCTTCGACCTTCTATATCGGTTCAGGAGAGGATCGATACGAAGGGACTTTTCAAAACAACCATCAAGCGTTGTCTCAACTCAAATTTCCAAATCGGTTCAGGAGAGAATCGATATGAAATTCAATAGCAAACCAAACTGACAAAGACTCGTGGACGCACGACGTTAACGAGGGTCAAACTAACATATGTGCATATATGTCGAGCTAACATTCGATTTTAAACATTTACAGGGATTGAATACTCATCTTGTTACAAATGCAACAGCCAACGGCTAAGCGCTATTATACAACAATCAATCATATCAGCACATGGTTACAGCATTACAGAATACGAGTCTCAACAAAAAAGAGAGCAATGATTGTTCGGAGAGAAATTGCAGGTATTCAAAGCACATCATATTCCCACAAGACGTACTTTGGGGGCAAAATGTTATCCCGCTTTTTGGCAAAGCCGCGACACCAAAAGATCGATCGAAAATGGAGAACAGTTCGTCTCAGTGATTGGTCATACTTCGTTTCGCTATGGATATCACTGAATTTTGTCCGAGTCCAGATTGAGCTACAATTGATAGGACATGACAAGAAAGATCATAGGAGTCAGCATCTCAAATTTCAAGTCAATCCGAGTTCATACGCTCAAGTTATGATCGATTCAACTTGGAGGGAAAAACACTGGTTTCGAATCCATCACCAAACACCGTTCGAACCGATCACCTTCGTATCGATTAGCTTCGAATCCATCGGAGTGCCTCGGTTCGACTCCATCAACTTCGAACCCATCGAGTTCGTATCGATGGACCTCGTATCCATCAGCCAGTGTTGACTTCACATCCATGGAGTAGTTAAAAAGTCCGTACCCATCAGAGAAACGCAAGTTCGTATCCAGCAAGCATCGGTCGTTCCAACACATCCATGAAGCCTCGATCGAGCCCATCCATGAAGCCTCGTTCGAACCCATCATTGGAGCCCTGTTCGAATCCATCTGAGAAGCTTCGTTCGAATCCACTGGGTCAACTAGCCATGGTGACGTGTCTTTCATCGGTTCGAATGCGTCGAGATATATGGAGTCGAAGCAGTCAACTCGGAGCGAAACCCGGATCGAGGCGAAGTATGCGCTCCACGTCAACACGAAGACACGTGCCACCATCGATTCAAAACCATCGATTCGAAAGGATGGTTTCGAACCAAACAGCCACGCAATGAATCCCATCTCGAGTCCATCATATCTCTCAATCCACTGATCCAAATGCCACGAAATTTTCACAAAAGCTTGCATACATGTTGAAGAATGTCCACACCAAATTTCACCTCGATTGGATGAATTCATGATCGATTTGAATGGAGTTCGAATCGATGCCAAAGTGGGCCCGAATTTCCTGAGGCCGGGCACGCGGGCCCCCTCACGTGCCAGAAGTGGTCTCCCGAGTTTTCAGCGAAATATCAGCATCCTTTACCTATAAATAGAGCCCCAGAATCAACAAAAAAGGGATCTTTCGACGCTGAAGCGCCCAGACTATGCCCAGACTATCCAGTTGTAACTTGCTGTTGATTGCTGTAACAACTTGTAATCATTGAAAGAGAATCAATAAAACATCAAAAAACTTCACAGTGGACGTAGGCAACACGCCGAACCACTATAAATCGCTTGTTTATGCTTTTACTTTACTGTTGATTGGAGTTTTTGTTAGATAATATTCGTTTTGAATCTATATTCTTCGTTATTATTTCTTCAACGACTCCCGAAGAGTGTTGTGACCAATTTTGGTGCAAACAATAACTATAATATGTTTCTGGTTATATAAGAGTTAGTTCAGTTTATACATGAGCAGTCTGTGTTTATGCCCATATTTTAGAAACAATAGACAACTTTTGTTCTTTTTGGTTGATATAGGTTATGTACAGTATTATATTTATACTATTTTGGATTTAAGATGATTCTATAAATACTCTAATTTATAAATTATTTTAATACACATATATAATTTGGAAATTTATATAGGTTGAATATAATATGTTATTGAATGTGAAAATAATGATGCATTTAAATTATGTATATATATATATAACATTTAATATATATAGAAATAGTTATATATAAAAAAAGAAGTTTTCTTTTAGGTATTCATATTTAAACATTTATTTTATCTGTTTGCGAATATATATATATATATACACACACACACACACACACTAGTTATATAAGTTTGGTATAAAGGTGTTAGTACATTTTTTTAAGTGTATGTTGATTTAAAAAAAAATGTAAGCTTGATTTATTTATTTATTTATATGTTTGAAAAACATGTAAATTAAATTTGTGATGTTTGAACTTAGAATATAAATTTCATATGTGTATATATAGTTATAGGTGGTTATAAAAGTTCGCTTATACCATTTATATTCATCGTTACAGTTCTGATCTGATCCGTTTCATCAATTCGAGCCAATCAGCTTTGATCGTTGAATTCGTGCCGATTTTGCTTTGCTTGGATTTGAAATTTAATTTCAGTGTCTGTATCAGTGTGCGTATCCGTGTCTCCTTCTATATTCTCTAGCCTCGAAAGGTGAGCAATCACTTACGATTAACATTTTTTTATTCATTAAATTTGATTTCAATTGAAACGACAATTGAAATATGCTGCTGTAGTTATTTAAATTTGTCATATATGCTATTATCTGTAACTGTTCACCTGCGGGATAAGACACCATATCCTGTTGTTTATATTATATTGTTATTGATGATATATGCCTCTTATTTTGTATTTTCTGTTATCACTCTGCAAGTTCCCTGTAGTTTAGAAATCACTATGGGTTGAAATGATACATACCCGAACAAACTTTAGAATAGGAGAAAATCGTTATGGGTTGAAATGATAAACCCAAGCGATTTTCATTTAATTGAATTTGGGATTACGGGTTGAAATGATATCCACCCGTATATATTTAGTATACGGATTGAAATGATAAATATCCGTAGCACTTGACTATATGATAGGAAATATATACAGACACCGTTGGTCCATATAAATATTTTGAAAATAATTTTTATAATTTTGGAAAGAAATATATGTTTGAATAAATTTGATTCTTAAGATATTATATAAATGAAAATTGTATATATAGATTTAGTAGTAATATTTGATTTAAATTAGATTGATTTAATACACATAATATGGTTAAGTATTTATGTAAATCTATATTTCAAATAGATTCTCTTGTAATAAATTGAATAATTAAGATTGGGAGATAAATTTGGGTTTATAAAAATGGTATTTAAATAAGGATTTATTTAATTAAATCGATTTGAAATTTTTGAATAGGAAATTTAAAGGGTATGATTCTATAACTGGATTTTTGATTTAAGTGATTTAATGAATATTTCACGCTTAAATAAATTAAAGAAAATATTGAGTAAAATGTAATTTAAGGTTACTTAAATGATATTGAATCTAATAAGGGAGTATTTCAAGACTAAATAATAATGAGGTTAAATCAAGATCTATATGAAACTGTTATATAGAACATTTAAATATTAAAGCCTTGAACTATATTGGAATTTAAATGGTTTATGTTGAGATTCAGATCTATATTTGAAATCAACGTAGTTGAATTTGTTATTTAGCAACTAAATTGAATTAAAATGACAATTTAGGATGAAATAAATTCGAATTTATTATTTAGAAAACTAAATTGAATGAAAATTTAGATGAAACGTTGAATACTTAAAGTTTTGAAATATATGGAAATATAAAGGGGTATTTGTGATTATAAATCCGAATTTGAGATCGATAAAATTTAAGTGGTTATTTTAGAAGTTGAGTTGAATTCAAATTGATAAATTGAGATTGAATTTAATTTGAATGGGAATGTCGGGTTGATGTTGGAACGATTTGTTAAGTTGAGGAAATTGAAAATACTTTACTGTATAAATTATAAATATTATTTTGGGAAATATAGAGATATCTGAAGTGAAAATGAGATTTGGTTTTGAAGTATAAATTAAGCTGAAATGACCACGGTGTTATAGTGTATATTTCTACCTTGTAGAAAGTTCCATGGACCCTTAGAGGATGGTTATCCCAAACATCCTTTAAGTTATTTGTATTTCAGTTGATATTTCACTTGAGTCGGATTTATTGATATAAGAATGTTAATCCTGACTCGAGTGTTTTGTGTTTTGCTTTACTCTCGGATCAGACTGAGTGATACAGCATTTGAGACTCACCTTTGGAGTTTGGAGCTTCATTTGGAATTCTAACTATCGATTCAGATTCCAGCCTTTCCAGTTGATTGGTTCAGGGAAGTCATCTGTTGCATTGGAGACTTCACTGCATTTGAAGTATTCGGATGTAATTTTCTAACTCTGATGTATATAGTAGTTTCATGAACTACTATTCTTTATCTATTCCGCTGCATTATATTACTTTGTGATCTGTGATTGATTTATTTACTGTATATTTTAATTTTTGCCAAATTTTAATTAACAATTCGGTATTTTGAATTATTCAAATCAGATATGTATGGTTTTATTGTCGATTTGAATGGTCCAAAATAGCGGGTCGTTACAGTTGGTATCAGAGCTTTGGCTCTAGGCAAAGCTTAGCATATATGGTAAATTTATTTACAAAATCACTTTCGCCCGAGTTGAATCTCTTCCTTTTGACTCGATTTCCTTTGAATTTTGGAATGTCCCTCGGTTTCGAAATTCATTCTGTCTCTCCCTATTTATATTCGTTTGATTCCGGAGTATCCCATAACTCCACTGAATGATTTGTAAAGGGGGTGAAACTCCTTTTCAATTGGCATTGACTCACCGAAGATTTCTGTATCCTCGGTTTACGATGCTGCTATATCTTGTTATGTCGAATTATATATCTCTGGCGATCGAATGTGGAATTGCCTCAGAATTCTACCCCGATCTAATTGTGGAATCATGGTTTACCGGTAAAGGTCGCCCGCGATTTATAAAAGTATATCTATTTTCTATTTTGTAATTTAATTATCTCATCTTCGTTCGAGTCTATCTTCGAATCAGGATTCTATTGATTGGAGTTCCTATAAGTTAAATCGCTATCTTTGTTTTGAAATCCATTCTTGAATCATCCTTTGAAAATCGGGTTTTGTTTGTATTTTTGAAATTGTTTATACCATAATTTTATTTTGATAACTATGATTTTTTTTATATATGTAAAATTGAAAATGTTTTCGATAAGGATTATATGCCTCTATATATAAAGCAAATAAGAAATGTTATTCTATATAAAAAGGTTTTGAAAGGATTTGAAATTTTGAAAAATTATAAGAAATTGATTTATATAAAATGATTTATATCTGTAGAGTTTAATTTGAAATTCGAGAATTGAATTCCGGTATTTTGAAATTGTTTTAAGATTTTGGAAAATATATAAAAATAATACGATTTAAAAGTATTTTTCCGAATAAGAAATGTTTCAAATGAGTTCAAATGAATTCCAATAATTTTGAAGAAATTTCAAAGAAGTTTTCAAGAAAATAGAAGTCCAGAACTCACTTATGTCGCTGGAAAATAATTTCGGTGATGAGTGCACGCATTATCGACATTGATTTTCGAGTTTCAGAGTGGGGGAGAGGCCACTTTAATAGCTTCGCTATGCAAGTGATTTTGTAAAACCGTTTTTGATTTCAAATTCCGAAGTATAATTTGATATTTTAGAAAGATATAAGTATATATTTGAAACAATTTAAAATGAGACCGGTGTTCAGTCCTTGAGTTTCGGATTTAATAATTGATTTATTGATTTATTGTTGATTTTCAACTCTTGGATTGAAAATTTGATTTCCCTAACTATTTTGAATGCTCAAACACTTGCAAATCAAGATTAAGTTTTCAAAGCTAAGAAATTTCGAAGAGTATAAAATGTTTGATAAAGAATATAAATTCAGTTTTGAAATGTTTTGAATAAAAAAAAATAGTTGAATAATGGTTTTCAGAAAGGTAAATTGGATATTTCACATAGAAATAGATAGTTTAAAAGTTTTAAAAAAAGGGATAATTATAAATTTGGAAACCATTTTGAGTATAATTGATTTTGGGAAAATAATTGGTTTTGAAATTAAATTGGAATTAAAAACCAGTACTTATATAGTGATTTTTGGAAATGAATTTGTTTGACTTGGATTATTTTAATTTTGAAAATGGGATAATTTTCTAAACCTATTATTTTGGGAACTTTGAAATTTAGATATTTAATTTGGAAGAAAATTTGGTGAAATCATATATGACTTTGAAACTGAATTGATATTGAAATGATTTGAAATTTGAGAACCTTATATTATTAAGCACTTGATTTGGGAGTGGTCGAACTTATATAAAATGGATTGTATAAGTATGAAGTTGATTTGAAATCTATTGATTTGAAGGTACTCAATTTGGAAAGAGATTTTATATAATCGAAGTCTATGTAAGTATGATTTGATCTACTATTGATTTGGAAAGTATTCGATTTGGAAAAAATGGAATCCTATATATATGGACTTTATATAAGTATGATATTTGAAAGTGATTTGAAAAGGTACTATATGATATATATTTTCGAAGTAAAGATATGGAAAGTGCCTTCTGCTTGATATCCTTTTTGTGGCCACATCGTGGATTCATTCTATCGATATTATTCTCTCTGATTTTTGGTTTTTCGGATGTAATACTCGAGTGTTCCCACCGTGGCGTAACCCATGGTTTTTTTTCTCTCTCGCGACTGCATAGCGCAATTGCCTGGCTGAGTCTGGCCTTAAGGGTACGTATTGTTTCTTGGGGGATCCAGGCGTAACCATTGTGTATCTGCGAACCATGGTCGGACAAAGGTTTTGGTTTGGTTGTTTTGTTTGGATTGTACTTTCCATATCTGTTTTAAAGGTTTTCAAGTATTTTCACTGGGTGTTGAAACAAGTCTACTAAGTACTTGAAGAATTCTAGCTTTGCGCCTGATCAACGCATGGCCAGAGTCTGCAAGAACGAGGATAAACTTGTTGAAACATCGAGTTATAAAAGTATTTTCGAAAATAAGATCTATTTCGATATAATAGCATTTTATTATAAAAGTATTATTATAAAGGTATTTATTATAAAAGTATTTTTCCCAATGAAGAAATATTATGTTAATATTTGAGATTGAAACTCTTATGGTTTGAAATTTACGATTCGTGCCTGATTCTATTCTTTGAATGTACCTTGTCTTCTCAGCTTTAGTTGTTCACCTATATTCCGTTTCCAGAATCTACATTCCTTTCCTTTTTGAATATAATCTTTTAAATATTGCTTATCTGTATACTACATTGGTTAATAGAAAATTTTAGTGGTATAAATATTTTTGAAGTTATTAGTTAAATAAAACATATTTAAAGAAAATGATTATTAATTTATTGATAATATTTGAAAAGTATCTTGAGATAAATTAAAAATTTCATGAGTCATGGATTTAATGTTTTCAAATAGCTTCTTTAAATATAACTAATAATGTAAATAATTGTTTTTAAATAGTTTTCATATACTTATAAAGGTGTTATTTAAACATATAAATGGTATTTATAAAGGAAGCAAGAAGTTTAACAAATGGGTTTTGAAAAGTATGAATATCTCAAGTAAAATTTATATAGTTAAATCAATTATTTACCCCTGACTTTCAATCTACTTTTATTTCTGGTTGTTCTATTCTCCTACCTCCTTCCTTTTCGAGACGAAAAGTTTTGAGTGGGGGAAAGTGTAACGACCCAATTTTTTTTAATAATTTTTAATAAATTAATAGGTAGAGAATAAATAAGTAACGTATAAGTTAATAGGTAGAGAATAAATAGTATAAATTAATAGGTAGAGAATAAAACGTATAAATTAATATGTAGAGAATAAATAGTATAAATCAATAGGTAGAGAATAAAACGTATAAGTTAATAGGTAGAGAATAAAACGTATAAATTAATAGGTAGAGAATAAAACATATAAATTAATAGGTAGAGAATAATAGTATAAATTAATAGGTAGAGAATAAATAAGTAACGTATAAATTAATAGTTAGAGAATAAATAGTATAAATTAATAGGTAGAGAATAAAATATATAAATTAATAGGTGGAGAATAAATAGTATAAATTAATAGGTAGAGAATAAAACGTATAAATTAATAGGTAGAGAATAACAGGTAAATAGGCACAAGGAAGAAGTTGCAAAAAAAATTAGTCTCAGGGACGACCAGTTTGTTTTTCAGTCTGAAGGACACTTTTTAGTGTAAATTGAAAATGATAGTTACAACTATCATTCTGTGATTTACACTAGAATGTGTCCTTCAGCCTAAAAAACAAACTTCTTGTCCTTGAGACTAAATTTTTCTCTAACTTTTTCCTTGAGCCTAAAAACCCCTAGAGAATAAATAGTATAAATTAATAGGTAGAGAATAAATAGTATAAATTAATAGGTAGGGAATAAATAGTATAAATTAATAGGTAGAGAATAAATCGTATAAATTAATAGGTAGAGAATAAAACGTATAAATTAATAGGTAGAGAATAAAACGTATAAATTAATAGGTAGAGAATAAATAATATAAATTAATAGGTAGAGAATAAATAGTATAAATTAATAGGTAGAGAATAAATAGTATAAATTAATAGGTAGAGAATAAAACGTATAAATTAATAGGTAGAGAATAAAACGTATAAATTAATAGGTAGAGAATAAATAATATAAATTAATAGGTAGAGAATAAATAAGTAACGTATAAATTTAGATACGTTATTTTTGTATAAATTTAGCATATCTTGTACTAACTATATGAAAAAATATATAAGAACAACGCATATATATATTGCCCATGATAAGCATATCTCTCCTTCTTCTTTTCATTCTCTGGAAAAAACTCTTTCCCTCGTTCCTCTTTGCTCCACGCGTTCACCACATGCTCGATTACCCACAACCATTTTCTCTCTTCTTTCATTCTTTATATGTAAGTATTTCTTTATATATTATATCTATTTCTTATACTTGCTTCTTTATATATATTCAAGCATACGAAAGGTTTGTTAAAACATAGATTTATATGTATATTTTATTTTATACAAATTTCAAGTATCCTGGTAAGTTTGTTTTAGAGCGTATATATATAATCTGCTTGGTTATTTTAAGCTTTTATTTATAAGTTTGAAATAGATTTTCATAACACATATTTATTTTTCGGTATGTATATATGATTTCTGCATATTTGGATAAGTTTATGTTGTACAAATTATTATATATATTAGTTGTTTGTGTTAGGTATATGCAGGCTATATGGTTTCTTGATGTGCACGTAAATGTGCATATTTTTACCACCATATTTATTCTATTTAAATTAAATAAATGATCATATTGGGTATTTTAACTTGTTTTAACCAAAATTCATATTAATTCCAAATATTCACATATTCATCTTCATATAAGGGCAAAATGGCTATTTGTGCGCGTATATTAATTTGAAAGAATTTAATTGGAAATTTCTATAACATTTTGTAGGAATTTAGCTTCTCATATTAGTGGGTTCATGAAGAAACATGCATGCACAAAATGGATGTAAAGGAATGAAGATGGAAATAATTCAAAGTGAAGATCATGGAGGACCCCACCTACCCACCTACCTTAATGTACAAATTAAAGGCTAATGCACATGCTTTTGGACTTAATGGCTTCATGTACACTTAATGGGGGATTAAGACATGTTAATGATTACTTGGCCTCCACACTTCCTAAGGGGCATTTTGGGAATTCCCTTAAAAAATGAATTAGGGTTTTAACACTTGTATAAATACCCCTTATTTTTCATGTAGCCATCTTCCTCTTAGTTAGTTAGTTTAGGTTTAGAAAATAAATCAAAGCTCTCTTTCTTTCCATGGCTACTTAGCCATTTCTTCTCTTATGTAATTCTTTTTTTTATGCAATGTTATTTAGTGTTTCCTTTTAATTACATGTTCATTTTCTTTTCTTGTTTATTTTCTTTCATGTTCTAGTATAGATCTCTTTTATTTTATGCAAGTAGAATAATTTTTCTTTTCATTTTGCTCTCTTTCTCTCTTCTTGTTTAATGTTGTTTTCTACATTTGTTCATACGATAACAAATATGAGAGCTTAATCCCTTCAATTTAGGGGTAATGAAGCTCTCTAGTATGTAGATCCAACATTTTGATGTTTATGCTCTCTTTTTGTGCTTAATGAGAATGATTGAAGTGGTTTAATGATGTTGTTTAGCTTTGAATTTGATAGTCTATGTTGTTCATAACTAATAGGCTATACTTAAACAAACAAAACACAAATTGCCTCTTCATTTACATATGATTATGGAAAAGAAGTGATTGTTGAAATTAAAATTTGATGGCTTATATTTCTAATTAATAGTTAATAGGTCATGCTTAAAATAGATTTTGCTTTCAACTTTGTTGTCATATTTTATGAGATTTAAAAGTGTATTAGTGGTTGTGTTATAGTTTGATGGTTTATATTGAGCTAATTAATAGCACAAATATACCATACTTATGATAAGCACATCAACTAATTCACTAATGACAAGAAAAGAGAGATCATAACTTCATTTTGTTGATTTATGTGATCTAGAGAGTGGAAATTGCCTCTAAATTGTCTTAACTTTCATATTTTTATCATTTTCTTTTGCTAGTTTTTGTTAGTTTCTTATATTTCTAGCTATTCACTCTCGACTTCGGTATAATTTGATTGAATAGAATTTTAAAATCATCAATTCCCTACGGATCGACCCGTATTCGCCACGTGCTACATTCGTACACCGTGCGCTTGCGGTATAAATTTTATTTCAAAATTCGTTCGACGGTTTTCTAAACCGATAGAATTTCCATCGACGAACAAGTTTTTAGCGCCGTTGCCGGGGATATTTTTTGATTTTGATTTTCTATTCTTCGAATTATTTTTGTTTTTGTGTGATTTTATTTGTGTTTTTATTTTGTGTGTTTGTTTGCATATAATTTTTTTTGTGTGTTGTAAGATTTTGTTTGTTGTTGTTTTCAAGTGTGTTGTTCATTTTCCATTTGCATTTCTAAGTTTTTTTATAAAAAAAACATATACACAAGTTCATTGAAAAAAAAATTCATTTCATTTCTCTTTTAGCATTTCAGTTTACAATTTACAATTTCTGTTTACAGTGCATCACCACTGTTACATCTAGTCTGGTTGCTTATAGTTTCTATTTCAACAACCCTGCACATACCCATTAGCCTTCATCCTTCCTCCCTGACATTCACTTCCTCTGTCATATACCCAAACAACCATCCCTCCATCAAACATTCCTTATGTTTACATCAACTAAACCCAACCATACTTCTCCAAATACAAACTATACCCCTGCCTGCAAATTCATTCCATACATCCCAAACATACACCATCCTTCTACACATCCCCACACAGCCCACTTCTCCAACATAATCACCCCCATAACTCCAAACAGGCATCTCCATTCAACATTGCAGAACCAACATGCACAAACCTCATTAAACACCACTATTCTCTTGTCACTGCCAACTATTTTTGCTGCCTCCACCCAGTCACCCATCATCTCCACAACCCAGAAGCTCCCCTGTACAAACATCAATACCAACACATCACTTCAACTCAATACATCAACTCATCCACCACTTCTTCATTCAACAGCCACAACCACACTTAATTCCCCTCTGTCCACCTGAAAACCATCTCATTGCTTACAACCCCTCTTACAACAGCCACAGACAACCACTACTTAGTTCATCATTCCCATCTTGCCTCCACTCTACATACATAACCACATACTCGACATTCAATCCACTCTACAACAAACAACTGCCGCCATTTCACAGACAACCGGCCACCACTGCCTATCCTATCACCAACCATCCCAATATCAAGCATCAACTTCAACCACCACAATCGCAGAACCGCGACCACTTGCAAAAAAAAAGAAAAAAAAATCGCACCTTCCCCAATAATCCCAATCACCATCCTCCGCAAACTCCAATTCCATCCCCAACCGCAACACCATAGTCTACCACACAAAAAAAAAATCTCCAACACCAGAAGACACGCAAGCAACCAAATTCAATCGCCAACTTAAATCACCAGTTCATCGACTCGAAGCCCTCATCCACCTTCTCGAAGCAGCGACCACAACGAATCGCCTGCAAAATTCATCCTCCTCGACTTCGACGCTCAACCATTGATCCAGCTGAACCTCAACAGCAATCGCTGCAACCCGAATTAACCACCGCCTCACTCTTCCTTTACAACCACCCCGCGATTTCAATATACCAATTCATGACTTCCACCAAATTGATTCGCTGCCACACACTTCCTTTTTGATTCTGATTGTGGGAGTTTCGTTTTTGCATATAAACGTGAATTTAGATTTGGTTGTGGAACTTAGTTGAGTGAATTTGAGAGAGAACTGCGTTTTATTTTGTTTTACAGAAGCAAGTTTGTTTGTATTGTGGGAATTTAGTCGAGTGAATTGTGGGAATTTTGTTGACGCCTGTTATTCTAAATTGGACCGACCCTGTTTACTTTTACCACCCTTTTTTTTCCCAATTCTTCCTTTAAAAAAATAATAATTTGTTTTTGTAATTTGAGTTCAGCTGAGTAGCTTTTAAGTTGTCTTTTAGTTTAAAAAAAACAAAAAAAAAACAAAAAACATTTTTTTTTAAGTAAAACCCTACTTTTAAGTTTCCTTTCAAAAAAAAACCAAAAAAAAAAAAATATTGTACATATCTTAGTTTTTAATTTTCAGGTTGCCCAAGCAGAAAATAAAGGAAGAATAGCTTGCTAAAAATTGCTTCCTTAGCTAGCCAAAATAAATTGCTCTGCTTGCTAAAAAAATTCTGCTTTCATTTCTAGTTTTATTTGAATTGAATTGTTGGTTGCTTGCATTTGCATTTTAAAAAAAATAAAAAAAATTCATTCGTAGTTGCATTGTTAATACACATTTTATTTCAGCTTTGCATTTCATCTTAGAATTTGATTAAATAATAACTCACTTAATTGTATATTGACTGTTGTCTTCTTTGAACAATTTAATTTCTTGGTGTCTAGGCTACGGCAGAGTAATAACCATTTATAAATATTACGGTGATTCGTAAATATTATTGTGGTTGTTCCTCTGAAGGTACTTAAACCTTCGGCTGCATTGCTACGGTGATTCGTGGTGCACCGATAACCCCTGCCCGTTAAGTGGTTGAGAAATATTTATGTTGATTTAAGACAGTGTGTGATTATACAATTTTGGGTTAACTTAGGATAAAGCATTTGTAATTAACCATTGCATTCATTTAGTTGCATTAGTTCATGCATATTTAAAAAAAAGAAAAAAAATTAAAATCCAAAACTAAAAATTGTAAATATTCCTTTTCCTTTGAAAATTTTAAATCTTGTTTCTTTGAAATTTCAAAAATCCAAAAAAATTTAGAAAATCAAAAAATCCAAAAATAAAAATAAAATCTTTTCATTAAAAAAAAATTTAGAAAAACCAAAAACAAAACAAAGGTCGACTTTCCATTTTGAAAAATAAATTCTTTTTGTAAATATTTTTTCCTTTACAAAAAAAACTAAAAACATTCTTGAAAATGTCCGAACTTCAATATTCATTTGAATTTTACAATAGTTGTGAAAATTAATAAAATCCACATGAGTTCACTCAGAATTCGTATGGATATTTTAACGACAACTATTCTTTAAACAATTCGAATTTTGAACAACAAAGTTTTCAAAATGATGACCAACCTTCGACTCTTGAAAATAGCATTGAAATGATTTCATCTTTACTCGAACTTTCTACACGACAAAATCAAGGGATAAATGATTTATATAATTCTTATTTGTGTAATAACTCGAGTCAAGGATTTCAAAATTTGAATTCAATTCAAAATTCAAACGATTACGATTATAACCCATGCCAATTTAATTTCGAACTCCAAAATGAATTTCAAACTCAACATAAAAATGGGAACAACTTTTCAAACGAATTTGGCAATGGGAATAGTTTCAATAGCGATACGATTGAAAACTTTGGTTATCAACAAATTCAAAGTGAAAATTTTCAAATTAATAATCATGAATTTGATTTTGTTGACGAAGTGGAAAAAGATAAAGGAGATTTATTACTTGAAAAATACAAAACTTATCGTGAAAATCATAATCAAATCTCAACCCACGAAGAATCAAATAATAATCTACCGTTTATCGAAATTGACAATTCTTGTTCTCAACAAGTCCAAATCGAAAATTTTCAAGTTAATCATTACAAATTTGATTTTGTTGAGCAAATGAATGAAATTTACGATGATCACACGAATTTGTTGATTAAAACATTGGAAAATTTTCGTGAGAAACAAAATCAAATTTCAACGTGTGATGAGTCAAGTAATAATCCACCCTTTACCCAAATCGACAATTTTCAAATAACAACTTTTGAATTTGATAATGACGATCTTAATCAAGTTGTTGAAAATAGGGTAATTAAGTTGGATTTCAATTCCTTTGAGGGTGCGAAACTCGATTTAAACTTCGATCTTCCTTTTTCTGAAAATTTGAATACGACAACTTTGAATTTTAAACTCGATTTACATGATGAAGTTGTTGATAATCCAATGAAGGAAGTCGAATTTAACGGACACGAATTTTTTGGACTTTTGGATGACGAGTTGTTAAATTCCAACGGGGAAGATGAAAATCACCATTTTGATTTTGAAATCAATAACTCAGAAAATGTTTTCAATGATAAGCTTGAATTTCAAATTAGTGAAAATAAACTTGAACTTCAATCAGTTCTTTTATCAACCCCAAAAATCATCGAAAACAAAACAACTCTTACAATTTTCAAAACAACATTCGTTTTTCCAAATCAAGATTCAACTTCGAAATCTTTTACGATTTGGTTTTTCATGCTTAAACTGTGTCTCACACAGTTGACGAGACAAATGAATCGGTCTTTAGAAGACCGTTTCATTTACTTTTTGACTGTATACTTTCTCATCTCTTGTAAATAATAATCTTTCATGTAAATATACGATTTTTATTTTATTTTTCTCCTACCACTTGGGTTGACTGTGGGGACACAGTCAAATTCAAGTGTGGGGGGGAGACTCACCTTCATTTTTTTTTCATGGTTTATTTTTGATTTAAAATCACAAAAACAAAAAAAACAAAAAAAAATTAAAAAAAAATCAAAAAAACAAATTTTCTTTTGATTTATTTTTAAAAGAAACACTATAGATAAATATATGGCTTTGGTTTATTAAATTGAAATTTTTGAAAATTTATTGGTCTTAACAAAAATAAAAATGAAGTTTGATTACAAATAATAATGGTTTAACTAGTATATAGGAAGATTCATACGTGTTAATTATGAAGTACATCCTAATTGAAAATCTTTGTTTTAAAAAGTGGTTGATTTAAAGTAAAGGATATAACATTTTGTTTGTCTTCTAAGTTAAATGGTGCTAAGATGATTTTACAAAACTCCCTCTCAAAAAATATAAAAATAAAAAATAATAACATCCAAGTATTCACTCTCATTTAAAAGTCCTCACGGTTATGCATGGGTGATTACTTGGAATTTTTGATTATGTGATTTCACACTCATTTAAAAGTCCTCACGGTTATGATGTATGGAACACATGTAAAAAAAGACTTAATAAAAACCACCTATGGTCGATAGTGTATGCATGAAAGTGTGTGCACTCGCCATGCTCTGTACTCCCCTCACATAAGCCTGAAAGGCAGTGCATGGGTGGTATATCTGGCCTCAGTTTATCTGTGCTAGGTGAGTAATTTTTCTTGCAAATAATGAGAGAGCAAGCAATTGAAATCCAAACACTATTTTTACTTAGTGATTTGATTTGTTATTGAAAAGAAATGAAAATACCACTTTGGTAAACTTTGATGATCAACTAAGGATCCATTTCATAATTACACTTTGTTATTAACCAAAACAACGAGTTAAACTATAGTCTATTTGATATGATAACTTGATTTTTGTTGGAAATTTGGACGAGTAAATGACATAAATTTTCAAGATAATAACCAAAACCTATATTTAACTTATTCGTGTCAATTTAAAAATAAATCCTTCATTTGTAAATATTTTCAAAAATTTGCATTCATCTCTTTGTAAATATATCTTGCATTTTGTAAATATTTTCATCCTGCATTTGGATTTTGTGGGTAGTATCCACTGAAAACCCTCACGAGACAACACTCGTCTTACTGGGGACACCGAGAGGTTTAACGGCTTGTTGCATACGCTCAATGCAATCGTGCTTCCTACGAAAACGGATTTATCTTAGTTTTAGTTTATTCGAGGACGAATAAAAAGATAAATGTGGGGGTATTTGATGTGCACGTATATGTGCATATTTTTACCACCATATTTATTCTATTTAAATTAAATAAATGATCATATTGGGTAATTTAACTTGTTTTAACCAAAATTCATATTAATTCCAAATTTTCACATATTCATCTTCATATAAGGGCAAAATGGCCATTTGTGCGCATATATTAATTTGAAAGAATTTAATTGGAAATTTCTATAATATTTTATAGGAATTTAGCTTCCCATATTAGTGGGTTCATGAAGAAACATGCATGCACAAAATGGATATAAAGGAATGAAGATGGAAATAATTCAAAGTGAAGATCATGGAGGACCCTACCTACCCACCTACCTTAATGTACAAATTAAAGGCTAATGCACATGCTTTTGGATTTAATGGCTTCATGTACACTTAATGGAGGATTAAGACATGTTAATGATTACTTGGCTTCCATAATTCCTAAGGGGCATTTTGGGCATTCTCCAAAAAAATGAATTAGGGTTTTAACACTTGTATAAATACCCCTTATGTTTTATGTAGCCATCTTCCTCTTAGTTAGTTAGTTTAGGTTTAGAAAATAAATCAAAGCTCTCTTTCTTTCCATAGCTACTTAGCCATTTCTTCTCTTATGTAATTCTTTTTTTATGCAATGTTATTTAGTGTTTCCTTTTAATTACATGTTCATTTTCTTTTCTTGTTTATTTTCTTTCATGTTCTAGTATAGATCTCTTTTATTTTATGCAAGTAGAATAATTTTTCTTTTCATTTTGCTCTCTTTCTCTTTTCTTGTTTAATGTTGTTTTCTACATTTGTTCATACGATAACAAATATGAGAGCTTAATCCCTTCAATTTAGGGGTAATGAAGCTCTCTAGTATGTAGATCCAACATTTTGATGTTTATGCTCTCTTTTTGTGCTTAATGAGAATGATTGAAGTGGTTTAATGATGTTGTTTAGCTTTGAATTTGATAGTCTTTGTTGTTCATAACAAATAGGCTATACTTAAACAACAAACCACAAATTGCCTCTTTATTTACATATGATTATGGCAAAGAAGTGATTGTTGAAATTAAAATTTGATGGCTTATATTTCTAATTAATAGTTAATAGGCACGCTTAAAATAGATTTTGCTTTCAACTTTGTTGTCATATTTTATGAGATTTAAAAGTGTATTAGTGGTTGTGTTATAGTTTGATGGTTTATATTGAGCTAATTAATAGCACAAATATATCATACTTATGATAAGCACATCAACTAATTCACTAATGACAAGAAAAGAGAGATCATAACTTCATTTTGTTGATTTATGTGATCTAGAGAGTGGAAATTGCCTCTAAATTGTCTTAACTTTCATATTTTTATCATTTTCTTTTGCTAGTTTTTGTTAGTTTCTTACATTTCTAGCTATTCACTCTCGACTTCGGTATAATTTGATTGAATAGAATTTTAAAATCATCAATTCCCTGCGGATCGACCCGTATTCGCCACGTGCTACATCCGTACACCGTGCGCTTGCGGTATAAATTTTATTTCAAAATTCGTTCGACGGTTTTCTAAACCGATAGAATTTCCGTCGACGAACATTTCTGCAAATAAAATATATAGCTTTTATAGTATTATTATATATTTTGGCAGAGTATATATTTATACAAAATATGTTTTGTTAACAGCTTGGTATGTTATGTTTATAAAATATGTTATGAAAAAAAAAGATTTTTGGTATAAATGATTTATGTCAGTTTTCCAATGTAAATGTTAGTAATATATGAGTTTGACAGTGTATATATGTTAGTAGAAATGATATTTTGTGTATTTATAAAGTTTACATAAGTTTGATATGTTATTCTTCAATATGTCTGTTTATATAATTCAGGTTTTGTTTTATATATATATTATTATTATATGATATGTATAGTAAGACTAAGTAAATTTTTAATATGTACCGTGTACATAATTTATTGTTGTTTAAGTATATAATGTATTTTGATTTTTTTTAAATGGCCGCAGCTCATATTAGCTTACATATTTTAACTTGCATAGGTTCTATTTAGTATATAAAGTATGTTATTTATCATATATGTAAAGTTTATATTATATGAGTTTAAGACAGCTGTAATTTGAACATCTGGTGCGTCACACACACACACACACACACACAGAGACATATATATATATTATATCCAGGCTGCTTTGTTTTGTCATTCTATATTTTACTATTTTAAGATGAGTATATATCATATATTTGTTATACAACTGGTTGTATAGGATATTATGAGTCAGTACTTAGTTTTATTGACGTTTTGAAATTTTTTAAGCACGTATGAATATATATGTATATTTATAACTATAATATGTTTCTGGTTATATAAGAGTTAGTTCAGTTTATACATGAGCAGTTTGTATTTATGCCCATAATTTAGAAACAATAGTCAACTTTTGTTCTTTTTGGTTGATATAGGTTATGTACAGTATTATATTTATACTATTTTGGATATAAGATGATTCTATAAATACTCTACTTTATAAATTATTTTAATACACATATATAATTTGGAAACTTATATAGGTTGAATATAATATGTTATTGAATGTAAAAATAAGGATGGATTTAAATTATATATATATATATATAACATTTAATATATATAGAAATAGTTATATATAAAAAAAAGAAATTTTCTTTTAGGTATTCATATTTAAACATTTATTTTATCTATTTGAGAATATATATATACTAGCTATATAAGTTTGATATAAAGGTGTTAGTATATATATATTTTTTAACTGTATGTTGATTTAAAAAAAAATGTAAGCTTGATTTATTTATATATTTATATATTTGAAAAACATGTAAATTAAATTTGTGATGTTTGAACTTAGAATGTAAATTTCATATGTGTATATATAGTTATAGGTGGTTATAAAAGTTCGCTTATACCATTTATCTTCATCGTCCCAGTTCTGATCTGATCCGTTTCATCAATTCGAGCCAATCAGCTTTGATCGTTGAATTCGTGCCGATTTTGCTTTGCTTGGATTTGAAATTTAATTTCAGTGTATGTATCAGTGTGCGTATCCGTGTCTCCTTCTATATTCTCTAGCCTCGAAAGGTGAGCAATCACTTACGATTAAAAAATTTTTATTCATTAAATTTGATTTCAATTGAAACGACAATTGAAATATGCTGCTGTAGTTATTTAAATTTGTTATATATTCTATTATCTGTAACTGTTCACCTGCGGGATATGACACCATATCCTGTTGTTTATATTATATTGTTATTGATGATACATGCCTCTTATTTTGTATTTTCTGTTATCACTCTGCAAGTTCCCTGTAGTTTAGAAATCACTATGGGTTGAAATGATACATACCCGAACAGACTTTAGAATAGGAGAAAATCGTTATGGGTTGAAATGATAAACCCAAGCGATTTTCATTTAACTGAATTTGGGATTACGGGTTGAAATGATATCCAGCCGTATATATTTAGTATACGGATTGAAATGATAAATATCCGTAGCACTTGACAATGTGATAGGAAATATATATAGACACCGTTGGTACATATAAATATTTTGAAAGTAATTTTTATAATTTTGGAAAGAAATATATGGTTTAATAAATTTGATTATTAAGATATTATACAAATGAAAATTCTATATATAGATTTAGTAGTAATATTTGATTTAAATTAGATTGATTTAATACACATAATATAGTTAAGTATTTATGTAAATCTATATTTCAAATAGATTCTCTTGTAATAAATTGAATAATTAAGATTGGGAGATAAATTTGGGTTTATAAAAATGGTATTTAAATAAGGATTTATTTAATTAAATCGATTTGAAATTTTTGAATGGGAAATTTAAAGGGTATGATTTTATAACTGGATTTTTGATTTAAGTGATTTAATGAATATTTCACGCTTAAATAAATTAAAGAAAATATTGAGTAAAATGTAATTTAAGGTTACTTAAATGATATTGAATCTAATAAGGGAGTATTTCAAGACTAAATAATAATGAGGTTAAATCGAGATCTATATGAAACTGTTATATAGAACATTTAAATATTAAAGCCTTAAACTATATTGGAATTTAAATGGTTTATGTTGAGATTCAGATCTGTATTTGAAATTAACGTAGTTGAATTTGTTATTTAGCAACTAAATTGAATTAAAATGAAAATTTAGGTTGAACTAAATTTGAATTTATTATTTAGAAAACTAAATTGAATGAAAATTTAGATGAAACGTTGAATACTTAAAGTTTTGAAATATGTGGAAATATAAAGGGGTATTTGTGATTATCAATCCGAATTTGAGATCGATAAAATTTAAGTGGTTATTTTAGAAATTGAGTTGTATTTAAATTGATAAATTAAGATTGAATTTAATTTGAATGGGAAGGTCGGGTTGATGTTGGAACGATTTGTTAAGTTGAAGAAATTGAAAATACTTTACTGTATAAATTATTTAATATATATAAATACTATTTTGGGAAATATAGAGATATCTGAAGTCAAAATGAGATTTGGTTTTGAAGCATAAATTAAGCTGAAATGACCACGGTGTTATAGTGTATATTTCTACCTTGTAGAAAGTTCCATGGACCCTTAGAGGATGGTTATCCCAAACATCCTTTAAGTTATTTGCATTTCAGTTGATATTTCACTTGAGTTGGATTTATTGATATAAGAATTTTAGTCCTGACTCGAGTATTTTGTGTTTTGCTTTACGCTCGGGTCAGACTGAGTGATACAGCATTTGAGAATCACCTTTGGAGTTTGGAGCTTCATTTGGAAATCTAACCATCGATTCAAATTCCAGCCTTTCCAGTTGATTGGTTCAGGGAAGTCATCTGTTGCATTGGAGACTTCATTGCATTTGAACTATTCGGTTGTATATTTCTAACTCTGATGTATATAGTAGTTTCATGAACTACTATTCTTTATCTATTCCGCTGCATTATATTACTCTGTGATCTGTGATTGATTTATTTACTGTATATTTTAAGTTTTACCAAATTTTAATTAACAATTCGGTATTTTGAATTATTCAAGTCGGATATGTACAGTTTTATTGTCGATTTGAATGGTCCAAAATAGCGGGTCGTTACAAACACATTTAGAAGGATTGATATATTCTTGGATCAAAGGGGAATGTAAGCATACCTAGAGTTATATTTAATAATTAGTATATGCATTCACCTTTCAAAATTTTGATAATTAAAATGAAGTTATTATATTCAATAATTAAATTATTAATTTTCCAAAAATTTAAACTTTTCAAAGTTATTCATTCACTTAATTTTATCAAAACAGTGAAAATTCACCTTTCGTAACATTTATAAAATGCTATGGAAAGTCCCATTCAAAATAGTTCAGTTTAACAAAAGACAGCATTTTAAAATGTTGTAATATCATTTACATTAGAATTAAGAGCATTTCAGAAATGCAGTTAATTAACTTCAAATATTCAGTATAATTTCACAAACAATTATATTTTTATTTAAATCATTTTTAACTTATACATCATATAATTTCACTTTTATAATCATCATTTAAATACCCTTATATTCATGATTTTATAAGGTTATATCTCCATTCAAAATTTCAAAATTAAATAATAATTCACTTATTAAATTCCAACATTAAATTTTAAATTCATTAAATTAAATTTAACTTAACACTTAAGTTTAAATTTTCATATATAACTTAATTTCATTTTTCTTTACTTAACTTAAAATTCACTTTTAAGTCAAATTCACAAATTTCCAATTTTAGTTATATTTCAAAATTTCAATTTAAATATTCATTCATTTCACATTTTAAATTTATTCAAAAATAATAATTAATATATTATAAAATCATTTTAAATTCATTTAAATTCAAAATATCATAAATTTATCATATTTTCATATTTAATTGAAATTCCATTTAAAATTAAATCAAAATTTCCAAAATAACTTACATTCAAATTTTCTAACCTTTCCATAGTTTATTTCGCTTATAAATTTTCAGAAAATCAATAATACTTCATGAAAATCATTTTTAATTAAGTTAAATCAAAATATTATAATATTTACATTTCTAAAATATTTAAATTTTTTAGGAAAACCTATTTTATCTATGTGTCTGTATTTCATTTTTTAGCCTAGGCAAAGTGATACAGGTAATATATCATTTCAACCCGTAATTTACAAAGAAAACCCGGGTTTGATCATTTCAAACCCGCAATCCCAAGTAAATGAAAATAATTGAAAATCATTCAGGCCTATCATTTCAGCCCATAACGATTTTCTCCTATTCTAAAGTCCGTTCGGGTATGTATCATTTCAACCCATAGTGATTCTAATCTAAAGGGAACTTGAAGTGTGATAAACTGATAAAAATAACAAAACAACATAATATAATAGTAACATATGATATAATAGGTGTTTAAGTAGGGGTGAACATCATAAAATCATAACATAACAGGTGTAGCATGATAATGTATTTTACAGATTCAAAAGGGGTCAATTTAGTAGTTATATATGTACATATTGTCTGGTGAGAATAACTCACTTGTTTAAGCTGGAGATGGCAAACAACTACACCCAACAGAGATCCATAAAAGCACGAGAGCACGATAATGATTTGAGTGTGAGAGAGACAAGACTAAATGCCTTGAATACATGAGACAAAACAATTCAAATATACATTAATAAACACTACACATACTTTTAAACAACTTATAAATTCAAGCACAAATCAAATCCAAACCAATTGCACTTGCCTTCATCCAGCATAGGCTCAGCCATGGCTAAAAAATACACGACTAAAGCTTTCTTTAAGGTCTGGTTATGGACCTATAGGGCTCGGCCTATCCTAGAGAAAGTGGTGCAAAGGTTTGTGAGGCAAGAGGCTAATGTTCAAAGGCAAATGCAAGGGTTTCTATGCAACTTTGGGCTCGGCCAAGGCTATGGAGGGCATGACCACTTCAGGTATGGTTAGGTGAGGGTGTACGGAGCTGTGTTAGGTCGAGATCAGGCCAGTGGTGGTGGTGGTGGTTGGTCGGCCTAGGTGGTTGAGAGAGGTGGTGCTAGACCTAAGTGCTCGGCTTGTACATATGTAGGTGACGTTGCTTCATTTTAAGGTGGTTCTTCATCACATAGGGGCTCGGCTATGGCATGGGAAGGGGCTAAGGTGATGATGGGGATGTTCTCAGGTGGTGGCGGAGGCGGAAGGGCATGGAGAGGAGGTGGCCGAACCTAAAGAGGTGATGAGCAAGTGCAACATTATCATAAAAACCATAAAAATAAACAAAAAAGAAAGAGAAGATTACCAAACTTTTTCTCAAAAGCGAAGGCCGAATTTTTTTCAGGAATGAGAAAAAGAATGTATGTGAAAGTGGAATGGAGTATGCGGCTGAAGGAAGTGAGAAATTATGGCTAATTGAATGAAAAGTTAGGTAAAAATATGAGAAGGTGGAAGATAAAAGGCCATAGGAAAATCAAAAGTCATAAGCCTTTCAAATTTCTTTTATTTTCTTTATATAAGTTTAAATAACTTAAAATGACTATAATTTCAGTAAAAATTTCAAAAATGCAACAAAACATAAAATATAAATAAATAAATAAATAATAATTATATAAGGTAAAAATAAGAAAATAGCTCAAAAAATGCAAACTAGTCAAGAAAAATTGAAAATAAACAGAATAAAATTTGGAAAAATTATATGGACTTGGAAAATATTTAAAAATAAAGATACTAACATAAAATAAAAATGAATTCATAAAATAAATAAATAAAATTTTATTTAAATATAATTTAAATAAAGAAAATAGCTTAAAAATACAAACTAGTCTTTAAAAATTGAAAATAAAATACAATAAGCTTTGGAAAATTATAACATCACTTTAGAAATGTTTTAAAATGAAAATATATACCTAACATGTCATATAACACATATTATAACATGATTTGGCAAATGAAAATATTATTTATATAAATTAAAATAGATAATTTTATTAAATAAATCAATTTACATACAATATTGTAAAAAACATAACTTTCACAATATAAATCGGATTTCAACGAAATGAAAAGAAGTATTCTTGAAATTTAATTTATTTTCATAATAAAAGATAAAATTCAAAAATTCAAAAATTTATATTTTTAAATTTAAAAGGCAAAGTTTGACCAGATTGACTAAAAATCCAATTTTTCTGGAAATATCCTATTTATTCAGATTTGAAATTATAATTCACATAAAATCAGAACATAATTTTAAAATAACAAAATTATTCATTTTAATAAATAAAATAAAGTTGTTAAATCAACTATTTAATTTAAATAATTAAAACAAATACATAGAAATAATCACAAAATACTAGGTTGTTACACTTGTCATATACTATATACATATACGATCCACATAGACTTTCATGTTGTTCAAGTAAAGATTCAATTCTTTCAATACACCTTTCAAGAGTTGAGGGTTGACCATTATTTTGAAATTTTGCGGTTTGAAATTCGAATTGTTTACACAATAGTTGTTGAAATATCCATAAGAATTTGGTGTGAAATTACATGGATTGTATTGATTTTCACAACTATCGTAAAATTCATGTGAATATGGAAATTCAGACATTTTTAAGAATGTTTTTGGTTTTTTTATAAAATAAAAATATTTATAAATAGAATTTATTTTTCAAAATGGAAATTTGATTTTTCGTTTTGTAATTTGGTTTTTCAATTTTTTTTGTTTTTGAAAAGATTTTGTGTATATATATTTTTGATTTATGTTATTTAAAATAAAACTAACTCAATTTTTTTTATTTTGTATTTTTGATTTTTGATTTAAAAATTTCAAAAGAAAGGATTTGAAAACTATGTTAAGGAATATTTACTATTTTTTTAGTTTTTGGTTTTGAATTTTTTTTAAATATGCATGAACTAATGCAACTAAATGAATGCAATAGTTTAATTACAAAATAGCCCTTAACCCAAAATTGTATAATCGCACATTGTTTTAAATAAACAAGATAATTCTTGGCCAGGTAACGGACAAAATTTAACAGTGCATTACGATCACCGTAGCAATGCAGCGAAGGTTTAAGTACCTTCAAAGAAATAACCACTATATTATTTGTGAGCCACCGTAATATTTATAAATAGTTATTGCTCTACCATAGCCTAGACACTAAGAAAATTAAAGAAGACAAATTGTTAATATACATTTAAGCGTTATCGGTGTCTAATCATTGTTAATCAAAATTCTAAGACGAAACGCAAAGCAGAAATTAAACGTGAATTAACAATGCAACTACAAATGGATTTTTTTTGGAATTTTTTTGAATTTTTTGAATGCAAGCAAACAACTATGCAAGGTAAATAAAAACAATAGATGTGGGTTAAAAGCAGCAATTTTTTTTATAAGCAAGCAAGTAGTTATTTTTTGGCAAGCTAAGCGAAGCAAGCAATTCTTCCTATCTATTTTAGCAACCTGAAAACAAAAACAAGATATATATATATATATTTATATCAAAGAAGAAACTAAATAAAAGTAAAACAAACAAGTGAAAAAAAATGACAAATTGAAAACATAACTAAACAAAACTTGTTTGTTCTTTTTTTTAATATCAAAGAAGTAAAACAATTGAAATCAAAAGAAATGAAACAAAACCAAAGATATATATACACACATTAAAAAAAGGTTATTACAAAAGAAAACTTAAAGGAAAAACTAGAATAAACAAATTGGAAAACAAAGGAAAACTAAACAAGGAAACTAAACAATAAAATAGAGGAAATAACTAAGAAGAAACTAAACAAACCAGTCGGCCCATTTGTCCCTGTATTTTAGGCTTTCAAGCCCGACCCAACAATTCTCAACCCACACTAAGAGCATCTTCAATGCAAATAGGTTGTGATGTTAATTAAATCCTACGTGTCAAGGGATAAATCACAATGTTAACTTAATGTAATTTCTAAAAATTAAACATCACATTAAAAACAAGAAAACCACTCCAACGCAAATGTATTTATTGAGAAAAAATTGACTATGTATTCCAATCAAAATTTAAATAAATTAAAATAACAGATAATAAATTACTCCATTGTGAATATTTACCACTTCACATTATGAAGTGCAATGTCTAAAACTAGACATTGCACTAGACAATGTCTAATAATTTTTTTTCCAAGTCATCATAACATTGTAATTAACATTGGCATTGAAGATGAAATTTTGAACTAAATTAAATGTTGATGATGGGTAACTGACATTACATCAAAATAGTTTATGTGTTGGAGATGCTCTAAATCATGCAAAAATACTTCTCCGTTGCCTCCTAACATTTTTCCTATTATGAATTCAGACCAACTTCTTAAATTAAATTACAAACAAAATTTCCATTCGAAATTCCACTCAAATTCAATTAGATTTCATGATGTGATTTTGTGATGTTCGATTGGATTGATTCAATTCAGTGGCAGGTTGGATTGAGTTCGCGTGAATTGGTTGCGATGGGGTGAAGTTTGATTTTGCAAGTTAGAGAAGGTCGACTGGAGTTTGGGTGTGGATGGCAGCTAGAATTCGAGGTTGCGGTTGATGACAGTGGGGATTTCGTGGTCGATTGGCGATTGGGGATTTAGGTCTGGCGATTTGGGAGGATTCGAAGGTAAATCATGCCAATTTTTGGGTGAGTTGTTAGAGATGGTCGTAAAGTAGAGTTGCTTGGTGATGTTGATAGTATGTTGAAGGGTAGAGTTTGTATGGATGTGAATGCGGACAATAGTTGTATGGAGTAGACAATAGTTGTATGGTTGTGCAAGTTTGATGTGCATGGTGTGGCAACAGAAAGGAGTTAAAGGCAGATGTATGTTATATTGATGATTGTGAAGTTAAAGGAATGATGATGATTGTGAATTGCAGTTATATTGATGTTGTATAGTAGAAGTGTGTGGTTTGGAATAGTGGAGGTTGCTGTTGTGGGTTGCAGTGGTGTGGACATGCAGTGCAGTGTTGTTTGTGGTGGTGAGTCGATAGAGGATTGTATGAAGTCTTAAAGGAAGGCAGATGTGAAGACCCGCAAATCCGTACTCCTTGAATATACACTAATCTCCATAGATTAACTCAAGATGAACAGAAATACGAATTATCAATGTTTAAGAAAAAAGAAAAAGACAGAAGAAAAGAGAGCAAAGAAGATAGGAAATAGGGGGGAAACATAAAACAACAGAACAACATCAGAATCTCACAATTCGCAGCGGAACAACATATAATAGATAAATGAATAATCTTTAAACAAAGAACTATATCAGTTATTACATTTTATACATTACATTTCATTACATCATATCATCAGAGTGTACAACAATATACAACAACAAACAGTGCAACGGAAAAAGAAATACTATATACTAGTAATACGCCATGCCATCCAGCTTGCCTCCAGCAACTCCAGAATATCCTGATAAACCTTAACTCTTGACTGCCCGTGTAGAAATTGGTGGGCACCCAGAGTTTAGGAAGGAAAACAATAAACTCCGAGTCAGTCATGTGACTGGTGTGAGAACTCAAAACAGTTTATTTATCTTTAAAATCAAAATAGAGGAATATTTTAAAGTCAATTCGCAATGCTTTTAAAAATGAGACTACCATAAGGCCTCCCGCACACACACACAATGCAAACGCAGAATCGGAGGAGATTTCTCCTTATGATAGTCAAAGATGCTTGATACGTATTAAAAAGAACATTTGATATTATTATTAGTGCATAGTGTAGGAAAAATTTATTTCGAAAGTAGAATATAAATCTTAGCCAGCATAGACATTTCGAACTATGCCTACTATAGCTACCATCTAAACAGTGGTGACCACCATAAGTAAATGGCAGGTTCTACAACTAATACCGTACAAGTTTCGTATTGGGAATTGGATTTCCAACGAATGATCAGGCCAAGGAACTTCCCTTTGCCACATGAGAATGCCTCTGGATGGACATCCCTGAGAACCAAACCGGATCTCTGCCAACACAAGGCCGGGTTACCACTAACTGAGTAACAACTGACCGAATATGCCATCCCCCGGTCCTTTGGGACCTTTCAACCGAGCGCTCGTAATAAATTCACACAATCATAAAGTGTTTTCAACATGAGTAAGTATCTAGGCTCCATACCATGATACCACCCTTTTCCAGAAGGAAATGCACATATCCTAAAGGGCGCTACCCCTCATAACCTTGTCGCGTCTTTCCTGTTTTGACCATTCCCGAGGTGTGAGGCTCGACGAAGTCACGTCCACAAAAACATACTTTATACAAAAGCCATGCTTTGGGTCAACAAATGATCATAGAAATGATCACCAAGATAGACGATCAAATAAACGATCCTATCACAAATAATTAACACAATGATCATTTCACAGCAACACTCAGCATATCACATTACCAAATTGGGAATATATCGCTGATAACCTTCAACTACATAACCTATGAGCTCGTACGTCTCAGAGAAGGGTGTTAAGCTAAAAGAATAAATTCTCTGCCACAAACAGAAATATATTTGAATGAAATCGGCTTTATATCTCAATTTGTAATGTCAGACATACAATCCATACAATTCTGTTCCGGGCTCGAACAAAACCGAAGGCACTTCTTACGAAGCCCTTGCAATCCGGGTATTCACAATCTCGATCGAATTTCCCATCACTTAGGAAATCTCTATACCAGGAGCTACCCAGTGCAGAGACAATCGATAGGTCATCCTATCGCTTTCGCAAATACCCGGTCTTCAACACCGGTCATCGAATGCAATTCATAACGACGTATCACATATTCGGAATGGGTTATACGACCCCATGGTCCTTTCCCGGTTAACCCGAATAGTGAGCGCTTATTCAAAAGTAAGTGTGGCATTCAAATTCAAACAAATCACATCAATTTCCCATTCAAAGGGAAATATTGATAGTCGGTTATTGAACTATCAATGGATATGCACACATCACCAGATTCCAAATAATTTTCCAAATTATTTATTTTCCAAAATATCTTTACAAGATATATTATTTTCACACTTCAAAAATAAATCAATATTTATTTTTAAACAACTTCCCTTTTTATTCATAAATTCCATAGTGAATTTATAATCCAAAATATCTATGAATATTCGATTTCAATTATTCATTTCAATTTATCTTCAGAAAGATAAATTCTCATAATATTCAATGAAATATTAGAAAACATCTCCATACTTATTTATTCATAAGTAATTCACAAATTTTATTTATTTTCAATACTTAGAAAATATTCAATATACTTAAATCGAGATTAAGTATATATTTCATTCTTTAAGGTAAACATGCTCTTAAACATATTTATTTGGGCCAAAACGAATGTTGCGTAAAACATCGTTACGACGTCCCAAAATCACTAGTATAGGGATTCGAAATTAAAATAGATATATAAATCCCAATACTATACAAAACATTTCCTTTCGGAAATCATTTACTATAACAACAGTGTTATAGTCTACCATTTCCTTCTATTTCTCGAAAACGTCTATTTCAACAATAAATGTTGAAATCTATGGTTTCGAATCTCAACACATTTTAAAACATCGTTAGATCGTTTTAATTCTATTTAAAACATCAAATCTAAACATTTTCTTTAACATATTATTCACTATTCAAAAACGTGAATATACTACGTTAATACATTTCATCCTTTTATTCATTTCATTTTAAATGATTATTCACTGTCTAAAATGTGAATATAGCTCCATAAATAAGTTATGACAATTTACTTATCAAAATAAGTCGTTTGCGAATTTTATAAAACAGCGTTTATAAATTCTATTTCTATTTGTTTTATAACGACTTCCTTTTTATACATCCTTTATTAACCTATTCGATTTATAACTCAATTATAAACCAAAAGTTCACATTATAAGTTAAATGCTTATAAAACGATTATTTTATAAAATCGTTCTTTTAAACTTCATAATTATAAATCTTATAACTTATAAGATTCAATTATTTATCCAAAACCATTCTTTTAACAACTTTATAAATTTTATAAACCTACTGCTTATAAAATTCCATTTATAACTTCACCGTTTATAATTCTATAAATTTCATTCACTTATGCAATCCATTTTCACTTCATTCAAACACTTATAAAAACTCGTTTTATAATTGAAATCTTTTCATTTATAAATATCAATTTATAAATCCTTTATAAAATCAATTTATATTATTCTTTTAAAACATCTTTAATCTCCTTTATAATTTCATAATTCTGATTTATAAAATAATTAAATTTCATAAATCCTATATTTAAACTTTTCACAATAATTTCAAAAATCCCGATTTTACTATTTTATAAAATCATCAGCATCATATTCTCAAAAATCAGTTTTTAACTATATTTCTCAAAAATATAATTTTTATAATATTAAAGTTATAACGTTTATTTATTTAAAATGAATCAATTTCCAAACATATAGTATATTTTCAAAAATCACTTTAAAAATCATTTTTAAAGTTCCAAATTTGGTCCAATGATGCTACATACCAGATAGTCAATCACGACAACAACGATATCATATATCGATATGATAATCCATCAAATATCAAAATATCTGAATTCAAATAAATACTGTTGAGGAATCCAGTTGGATCCCTTCAACCTATTTTCCTGCATCCACAAAATTAGCACAATACCAATTCCGCTCCAGTACGGAATTATCGCGGTATATGGGATTTAAAATATTATCCGCTTAATAGACGGCGCAATAGGGTCTCATCCGCTATACAAATGCGGGAAATCAATAACTCCAATATATACATATGCCAATATATATATATATATTGCTATTATATATAATACCAATTTCACTGTTTATGAAATATTCGCGGTATATGTTTTTAATAAATAACATCCGCTTACTAACGGCGCATAATGTCTATTTTAACAATCAATAGATAACAATCATCATTCAAACATGCATTCAAATATTTTAAATCTAACTATTTAAAATAAAATCGAAACTGATTTGATTGAGTGAGAAGTTCTCACCTTGATTTCAATTTCGTTTTAGCGATTTATTTCGAATAAAATTAAACGCGCGTTTAATTTTACCCAAAATTCTCACTAACTCCAAACGACTCCAATCCAATTCCATCGCGTAGTGCTCGTCCATACGATTCCAACGCAACTGGTTTCGCGCGTTTTTGACCTCGTATGAGAAAGTTATGCATTTTTAAACTTACACGAATTTTTATATTCATAATTTACAAATTTATTTAACATTTTTAACCTACTGCAAATATTGGCCACTAGATCTCACCCCCCCCCCCCTCATCATAGCCGTGCAACATCTTCATCTCTTTCACGCGCAACCTACAGGCTTCAACACGCAAACATGAACCCATCCTTTGATCATTAGGGTTTAATTTTACTACCATTTCAAGTGATTTGAACACGATCAGGTAGCTCCATTCAACTCGCCTCCCCACAAGCTACTCACGGCCTGAAGAGCTTCGAGCTCGGTCGACCCACTAGCACGAAAATCGAGGCCGAACGTATGGCCTTTGAGCCCAATTTTCCATCGATCTACAGCTCCGTTTCCAATCACAACCGTTGGATTGGTAGATCTCAGTGTGCTCTACAATCTTCTAGTTGGAAGATTCTTGTAATTGTTAGTGGATTGGAAGAAATCGAGGGGGAAAGGAGAGTGATTTTCAGCCTTCCATTTGTAACTGGCGGCTAGGGTTATTAGGGTTTACATTTTTTTTTATTTATGAAGGGAGGTGGGCTATTTATAGAGAACCGAACGAACACTATTCATTTCGATTTTCCGAACTCCGATTTACGCGCCATAACCAGCGTTTCTAGGGTTTACCCCACGTTCCGGACACAATGGAATAGGTTTCGAAAGCTAATTCGGTCATCTGTGCGAGTTATGGCAACAAACGTTCGATTTAAATTAAACCGATTTAAACGATTATCTAGGCGTTTTAATTTGTACCGGACAAAAGGTAAATCCAATTGACACGAAATTTGAAACCTTACAATAATATCACATTACGGATCCGATGAAACTGGTTTCGTCGAAATCCGAGACTTTTTGAAAAATGGCTATTTTAACTCGCCAAATTAATATTAAAACAATTCGATGCGTTTCGAGCTGCCACGATCAAACGATAACTCCGATTGCTACGAATATTGAAATCCGGTAATAACTAACTATTACGGATCAAATGAAACTGGTCTCGTTCAATTCTGAGACTGTTCAAAAATTGACTATTTTCACTAGTCGATTTAATATTAAAATATTCAATTTTCACAAATTAATATTTAATTCAATTTTAAAAGTTCCAAAATATCATTCTAACTTCAATATGATAAAATAAAATTTTTACAAATCATTTTCAATCATATTTAACTCGATTTTCAATTATTGCCATAATTTAACCTATTAAATTATTGATTTAATTATCCAATTAAATCCAATTATTTGAAATAAAATTTATTCGACTTATAAATTCACTTATTAATATTTAAAATTAATTAAATATTAAAATTTTAATTACTAAAAATCCTGGGTCGTTACAATCTTCCCCCTTAAAAGAATTTCGTCCTCGAAATTATCAAGTAAGAAAAGTTACAGAATTTATTAATTTTCCAAAATTCATAGTTAAACTTCTTACAATAACTTTACTAAGTTTTCCAATCATACTTAGTTATCTTTTCAAAAACAACTACTATTGTTTAACTTTCAATTCCAAACCAAAGTTATAGTTTTCAAAATTTTCCAATTTTCTCAAATTTTTTTTTTAACGCCTTAAATTTTCGGAAAAATTCGCCATAGTCTCCTTTGCGCGGCTCGATCCGAAAAAAAATGACAGTATATATATCACAAATATACATCTCATCAAGTAATGAGGCATCCCGCAGGGAAAAAAGTATAAAAGTACGATATTTAATCCGAGATATGTACCTTATATTTTATTAGCGAGCATATACGGCTAATATAGCGCGAAAGCGAGCTCCAAATGCGAAGCAAACGCGATCCGCACCTACTAAACACTCAACAAACAACATGAGAACATGTATATAGACAATAGTATCGATATACATCATATAGCAACATAATAACTATATATGTCAATATAGCAATTGAAACAAAAACAATATATTCAAACATCAACCAACTAGCATTCAACAAATTCATAACCAATATATATTCATTCATATTCTCATTAATATTCAATGAAATAGGTTTTCAATTTAAATCACGTTTGATTTATTAACAGTGGATGTTTACTAACATTCATTTTCAATTAGTTTATATTCAGTAATTCATATTCAAGTTGGTTCACTTCCAAATCAAATTCAATTTCATTCAAGATTCACTTAACTTCCAGTTGAATTTCAATTACTTTAGCTTCCAATTTCATTAACTCAATTTCATTAATACTTAATGAATTCATATATAATCAATCAACAATCAAATAACAACCAATGTTTAATCAATACAACCAAATTATTTCACTTTACATTCATTTTGGTTCAACCCATTTAATTCCATTTGGTTTAACATTAAATTGATTTCCATTCCAATTTATTCAACTTCCAATAACATTAGAATTTAATGAATTAACACTTACATTCATTATTTCCATATCAACTTTATTTTTACATTCAATTGACTTACATTCAATTCATTCATTATTTCGATAGCTAATTCCTTTATCAATATAAAGTTGAATTTCACTTACATAACTCAAGTTCACATTTATCACTTAACTTTATTAATTTACTTTGATACCTATTTTTATTCACAACTCATATTTATAAAATATTCGTATAGTTTCACTTCTTATATGTATAAGTTTATTTCACAATTGTAAATTACTTTTATTATAATTCAATTCTTATAATTCTTTTGCTTATACAATTCTTCTTTTATTTAGATTATTCAAACAATTTATTCAACAACTTATATATACCTTAATAATTTCACAAAATTTATAAATCTTACTATTTATAAATTTCATTGAATATACACTAATCTGTACTCCTTGAATATACACTATTCTCCATAGATTAACTCAAGATGAACAGAAATACGAATTATCAATGTTTAAGAAAAAAGAAAAAGACAGAAGAAAAGAGAGCAAAGAAGATAGGAAATATGGGGGAAACAGAAAACAACAGAACAACATCAGAATCTCACAATTCGCAGCGGAACAACATATAATAGATAAATGAATAATATTTAAACAAAGAACTATATCAGTTATTACATTTTATACATTACATTTCATTACATCATATCATCAGAGTGTACAACAATATACAACAACAAACAGTGCAACGGAAAAAGAAATACTATATACTAGTAATAGCCATGCCATCCAGCTTGCCTCCAGCAACTCCAGAATATCCTGATAAACCTTAACTCTTGACTGCCCGTGTAGAAATTGGTGGGCACCCAGAGTTTAGGAAGGAAAACAATAAACTCCGAGTCAGTCATGTGACTGGTGTGAGAACTCAAAACAGTTTATTTACCTTTAAAATCAAAACAGAGGAATATTTTAAAGTCAATTCGCAATGCTTTTAAAAATGAGACTACCATAAGGCCTCCCGCATACACACACAATGCAAACGCAGAATCGGAGGAGATTTCTCCTTATGATAGTCAAAGATGCTTGATACGTATTAAAAAGAACATTTGATATTATTATTAGTGCATAGTGTAGGAAAAATTTATTTCGAAAGTAGAATATAAATCTTAGCCAGCATAGACATTTCGAACTATGCCTACTATAGCTACCATCTAAACAGTGGTGACCACCATAAGTAAATGGCAGGTTCTACAACTAATACCGTACAAGTTTCGTATTGGGAATTGGATTTCCAACGAATGATCAGGCCAAGGAACTTCCCATTTCCACATGAGAATGCCTCTGGATGGACATCCCTGAGAACCAAACCGGATCTCTGCCAACACAAGGCCGGGTTACCCCTAACTGAGTAACAACTGACCGAATATGCCATCCCCCGAACCTTTGGGACCTTTCAACCAAGCGCTCGTAATCAATTCACACAATCATAAAGTGTTTTCAACATGAGTAAGTATCTGGGCTCCATACCATGATACCACCCTTTTCCAGAAGGAAATGCACATATCCTAAAGGGCGCTACCCCTCATAACCTTGCCGCATCTTTCCTGTTTTGACCATTCCCGAGGTGTGAGGCTCGACGAAGTCACGTCCACAAAAACATACTTTATACAAAAGCCATGCTTTGGGTCAACAAATGATCATAGAAATGATCACCAAGATAGACGATCAAATAAATGATCCTATCACAAATAATCAACACAATGATCATTTCACAGCAACACTCAGCATATCACATTACCAAATTGGGAATATATCGCTGATAACCTTCAACTACATAACCTATGAGCTCGTACGTCTTAGAGAAGGGTGTTAAGCTAAAAGAATAAATTCTCCGCCACCAACAGAAATATATTTGAATAAAATCGGCTTTATATCTCAATTTGTAATGTCAGACATACAATCCATACAAGTCTGTTCCGGGCTCGAACAAAACCGAAGGCACTTCTTACGAAGCCCTTGCAATCCGGGTATTCACAATCCCGATCGAATTTCCCATCACTTAGGAAATCTCTATACCAGGAGCTACCCAGTGCAGAGACAATCGATAGGTCATCCTATCGCTTTCGCAAATACCCGGTCTTCAACACCGGTCATCGAATGCAATTCATAACGACGTATCACATATTCAGAATGGGTTATACGACCCCATGGTCCTTTCCCGGTTAACCCGAATAGTGAGCGCTTATTCAAAAATAAGTGTGGCATTCAAATTCAAACAAATCACATCAATTTCCCATTCAAAGGGAAATATTGATAGTCGGTTATTGAACTATCAATGGATATGCACACATCACCAGATTCCAAATAATTTTCCAAATTATTTATTTTCCAAAATATCTTTACAAGATATATTATTTTCACACTTCAAAAATAAATCAATATTTATTTTTAAACAACTTCCCTTTTTATTCATAAATTCCATAGTGAATTTATAATCCAAAATATCTATGAATATTCGATTTCAATTATTCATTTCAATTTATCTTCAGAAAGATAAATTCTCATAATATTCAATGAAATATTAGAAAACATCTCCATACTTATTTATTCATAAGTAATTCACAAATTTTATTTATTTTCAATACTTAGAAAATATTCAATATACTTAAATCGAGATTAAGTATATATTTCATTCTTTAAGGTAAACATGCTCTTAAACATATTTATTTGGGCCAAAACGAATGTTGCGTAAAACATCGTTACGACGTCCCAAAATCACTAGTATAGGGATTCGAAATTAAAATAGATATATAAATCCCAATACTATACAAAACATTTCCTTTCGGAAATCATTTACTATAACAACAGTGTTATAGTCTACCATTTCCTTCTATTTCTCGAAAACGTTTATTTCAACAATAAATGTTGAAATCTATGGTTTCGAATCTCAACACATTTTAAAACATCGTTAGATCGTTTTAATTCTATTTAAAACATCAAATCTAAACATTTTCTTTAACATATTATTCACTATTCAAAAACGTGAATATACTACGTTAATACATTTCATCCTTTTATTCATTTCATTTTAAATGATTATTCACTGTCTAAAACGTGAATATAGCTCCATAAATAAGTTATGACAATTTACTTATCAAAATAAGTCGTTTGCGAATTTTATAAAACAACGTTTATAAATTCTATTTCTATTTGTTTTATAACTACTTCCTTTTTATACATCCTTTATTAACCTATTCGATTTATAACTCAATTATAAACCAAAAGTTCACATTATAAGTTAAATGCTTATAAAACGATTATTTTACAAAATCGTTCTTTTAAACTTCATAATTATAAATCTTATAACTTATAAGATTCAATTATTTATCCAAAACCATTCTTTTAACAACTTTATAAATTTTATAAACCTACTGCTTATAAAATTCCATTTATAACTTCACCGTTTATAATTCTATAAATTTCATTCACTTATGCAATCCATTTTCACTTCATTCAAACACTTATAAAAACTCATTTTATAATTCAAATCTTTTCATTTATAAATATCAATTTATAAATCCTTTATAAAATCAATTTATATTATTCTTTTAAAACATCTTTAATCTCCTTTATAATTTCATCATTCTGATTTATAAAATAATTAAATTTCATAAATCCTATATTTAAACTTTTCACAATAATTTCAAAAATCCCGATTTTACTATTTTATAAAATCATCAGCATCATATTCTTAAAAATCAGTTTTTAACTATATTTCTCAAAAATATAATTTTTATAATATTAAAGTTATAACGTTTATTTATTTAAAATGAATCAATTTCCAAACATATAGTATATTTTCAAAAATCACTTTAAAAATCATTTTTAAAGTTCCAAATTTGGTCCAATGATGCTACATACCAAATAGTCAATCACGACAACAACGATATCATATATCGATATGATAATCCATCAAATATCAAAATATCTGAATTCAAATAAATACTGTTGAGGAATCCAGTTGGATCCCTCTAACCTGTTTTCCTACATCCACAAACATTAGCACAATACCAATTCCGCTCCAGTACGGAATTATCGCGGTATATGGGATTTAAAATATTATCCGCTTAATAGACGGCGCAATAGGGTCTCATCCGCTATACAAATGCGGGAAATCAATAACTCCAATATATACATATGCCAATATATATATATATATATATTACTATTATATATAATACCAATTTCACTGTTTATGAAATATTCGCGGTACATGTTTTTAATAAATAACATCCGCTTACTAACGGCGCATAATGTCTATTTTAACAATCAATAGATAACAATCATCGTTCAAACATGCATTCAAATATTTTAAATCTAACTATTTAAAATAAAATCGAAACTGATTCGATTGAGTGAGAAGTTCTCACCTTGATTTCAATTTCGTTTTAGCGATTTATTTCGAATAAAATTAAACGCGCGTTTAATTTTACCCAAAATTCTCACTAACTCCAAATGACTCCATTCCAATTCCATCGCGTAGTGCTCGTCCATACGATTCCAACGCAACTGGTTTCGCGCGTTTTCGACCTCGTATGAGAAAGTTATGCATTTTTAAACTTACACGAATTTTTATATTCATAATTTACAAATTTATTTAACATTTTTAACCTACTGCAAATATTGGCCACTGGATCTCATCCCCCCCTCATCATAGCCATGCAACATCTTCATCTCTTTCACGCGCAACCTACAGGCTTCAACACGCAAACATGAACCCATCCTTTGATCATTAGGGTTTAATTTTACTACCATTTCAAGCGATTTGAACACGATCAGGTAGCTCCATTCAACTCGCCTCCCCACAAGCTACTCACGGCCTGAAGAGCTTCGAGCTCGGTCGACCCACTAGCACGAAAATCGAGGCCGAACGTATGGCCTTTGAGCCCAATTTTCCATCGATCTACAGCTCCGTTTCCAATCACAACCGTTGGATTGGTAGATCTCAGTGTGCTCTACAATCTTCTAGTTGGAAGATTCTTGTAATTGTTAGTGGATTGGAAGAAATCGAGGGGGAAAGGAGAGTGATTTTCGGCCTTCCATTTGTAACTGGCGGCTAGGGTTATTAGGGTTTATATATATATATTTTTTATTTATGAAGGGAGGTGGGCTATTTATAGAGAACTGAACGAACACTATTCATTTCGATTTTCCGAACTCTGATTTACGCGCCGTAACCAGCATTACTAGGGTTTACCCCGCGTTTCGGACACAATGGAATAGGTTTCGAAAGCTAATTCGGTCATCTGTGCGAGTTATGGCAACAAACGTTCGATTTAAATTAAACCGATTTAAACGATTATCTAGGCGTTTTAATTTGTACCGGACAAAAGGTAAATCCAATTGACACGAAATTTGAAACCTTACAATAATATCACATTACGGATCCGATGAAACTGGTTTCGTCGAAATCCGAGACCTTTTGAAAAATGGCTATTTTAACTCGCCAAATTAATATTAAAACAATTCGATGCGTTTCGAGCTGCCACGATCAAACGATAACTCCAATTGCTACGAAAACTGAAATCCGGTAATAACTAACTATTACGGATCCAATGAAACTGGTCTCGTTCAATTCTGAGACTGTTCAAAAATTGACTATTTTCACTAGTCGATTTAATATTAAAATATTCAATTTTCACAAATTAATATTTAATTCAATTTTAAAAGTTCCAAAATATCATTCTAACTTCAATATGATAAAATAAAATTTTTACAAATCATTTTCAATCATATTTAACTCGATTTTCAATTATTGCCATAATTTAACCTATTAAATTATTGATTTAATTATCCAATTAAATCCAATTATTTGAAATAAAATTTATTCGACTTATAAATTCACTTTTTAATATTTAAAATTAATTAAATATTCGAATTTTAATTACTAAAAATCCTGGGTCGTTACAGCAGACATAAGGTGTTTGCAAAATAGTAGTTGTATGAAATAGCACTGTGGTGGAGTGTGATTTGTTGTGTGAGTTGCAGTTGTGGGCAGTGGCAAGTGGATGACGTGAGTGTGAGGACAGTTTCTGGTTGAGGGGTGCTCTTTGGTGTGAGTTGAAGGGTTGTTTGATGGCAATGTGGTAAAAGTGAAGTTGGAGACAGTTTTGTAGTGGAGGCAATATGGTTGGTGATTTTGGGTGTTCGAATTTATGGTTGTATTGATGTGGGTTGTGTTGTAGATTTGGATGACGAAGCACTGTGTTTGAGTATATAGGCTGTCAGTCAATTGCAAGCTTGTATGCGGTGAAGTTGTGTGGTGGAATTGCTGTGATGGACTGGTTCAAGCAACAGTAAGTTTTGGCAGAGGAGGTGCAAATGTAGTGGTATGGTTCAGCAGTGTAACGGTTTGCAGCGGAAGGTAGTTGTTATAAGGAAGCTAAGAGAATTTGTAAATGAAAATAAAAAGAAACTGTAAAATGTAAACTGAAATGCAAAAGAAAAAAATGAATAATTTTTTTGTTTTTTAACGTGTATGCTTTTTTTTTTATAAAAATGCAAATACATTGCAAACTAGAACAACATCAACCAAATCAAATGCAAACAAAAATAACACAAGCATACAAAAATGTTTTTAATTTTAAACTAGAAACGCAAACGCAATGCAAATAGAAAACTAGAACAACATGCACACAAACAAAATGTCATAAAAAATCACACACATACACACAATTTTTTTTTATAATGCAAGGTACTCACAAAATTAAAACACACAAAAATCAAACGAAAATAATTCGAAGAATAGAAATTAAAATCAAATCAATTCCCTGACAATGGTGCCAAAACTTGGTTCGTCGATGGGAATTCTATCGAGTTAGAAAACTATCGAACGGATTTAAATTAAAATTAACCGCAAGCGCAAGACGTACAAAAGTTAATACGTGACGAGTACAGGTCGATCCGTAGGAAACTGTTAGATTCTAAATCTCTATTCAATCAAATTGAACCGAAGTTGAGAGTGATTAGCTAAAAAAGTAAGAAAATGACAAAAAGAAAGTGATAAGAATATGAGAGTTGAAAGACAATTTAGAGATAATTTCCACTCTCTAAATCAAATAAATCAACAAAACATAAAATTATAATCTCACTTTTTTGGTCATTAGTGAGTTTAGTTGATATGCTTATCATAAGTATGACATATTTATGCTATTAATTAGCACAACATAAGCCATCCAACTATAACACACCCCTTAAACCACTTACAAACGCATATGAAAAATGACAACAAAGTTGAAAATTCAATCTATTTTAAGTATGGTCTAGTAACTACGAATTAGAAATATAGACCATCAAATTTTGATTTCAACATTCACTTCATTGCCATCATCATATATAGATGAAGAGGTAATTATTGTCTGTGATTGTTTAAGTATAGTCTATTTGGTGTCAACAATATAGGCTATCAAATTCAAAGCAAAAACAACGAGTTAAACCACTTCAAGCATTGTCATTAAGCACAAAAAGAAATCATAGTTTACCAAATTATGTTGAATATGTATAATTATAGAGCTTCATTACCCCTAAATTAAAGGGGTTTAGCCTCTCGTATTTGTTATCATATCAACAAATATAGATTGCAACATAGAGCAAAAAAAGAAGAAAAAGAAAGCTAAATAAAATAAAAGCTAATTAAAAAGAAATAAAACTATTACACTTGCATGAATAAATGAAATTACACTACTAGCATGAAAGGAAATAAACAAGAAAAGAGAAGAGCTTGTATTGAAATTGCATAAAAAAAAAATTACATAAAAGAAATGGCTAAGTAGCCATAAAAAGAAAGAGAGCTTTGTTTTAATTTTCCTAAACTAATGAGTTAAAATTGCCCAAGCGAAGAGAGACTAATTACATGAAGATAAGGGGTATTCACACATGTATGAAACCCTAATTCACTTTATTGGGAACTGCCCAAAATACCCATTAGAAAGTGTGGAGACCAAGTAATCATTAACATAAAATAATCATCATTTAAGTGTGCATGAAGCTTTAAACTCTATTAGCATGTGCACTATCCTCTAATTTGTACATGAAGATAGGTGGGTAGGTGGGGTCCTCCATGATTCATGCCATGAATTATTTCCATCTTCATTTTCTTATCTTCACTCTTGTGCATGCATATATCTTCAGGAAACCACTTGTAAGTGAATTAAAATTCCTACAAAGTAACATAGAATTTTCCAATTAATTTTCACAAATTTATATATGCACAAAAATAACCATTCTGCTCCTTATGAAGATGAATATATGACGATTTGAAAATAATTTGAATTTTGGTTTAAACATGTTGAAACACCAAATATGATCATTTATTTAATTTAATTAGAATAAATATGGTGGTAAAAATATGCACATTTACATGCACATCAGTAACGACCCGCCTTTCACTCCACAGAAAGACGTATCATTATTACGAAAGAAATGGATAGAAAAGAGAAAAAAGATAGAAAAGAAAGAACTAAACAGTTTTCAAATTTTAAAAAGAAATCAAATTCAGGTTAGCTTTGACGAGTTTCTGGAGGAGATATGGAGCAGGAGGCTTCAGCGTATGTAGATATATAGTGGTTCCGTTGTGTTGATCTCTGTATTGTATCTTGAGTTGTATAATAGACAGGTTTTATAACTGTCTAATGTATTGTGATATAAAGCCGTGTAACTCTGATAGATGATGTATCTTATGTAATAACTTATGTGATTAATATATTTTATTCGTTTCGCAGTGAGATTCTGATACATCACTCTCAGTTTCCAAGAATGGCTTCCCACCCAAACTAGTGTAATCTCTATACAGCAAAGCATAATTAATCCCAATTAGAGCCACAGGATAAACTCCTCCTACATTTCCAGCAACACCAGCAGAAGCTCCAGCTTGCATCAACCCAACAAAGAACTGATAGATCATCTCCATATCTACTGGTGGATTTCTTGCACTCGCATTAGCATCAGCATTTTGATTACTAGCATTAGCCTGTCGACCAGGGTTCCTCCTGGTAGTGGGTCGAGCATTTCCATTAGTTGTGGTGCTTCCTCCATACTTTCCTCTTCCATTTCCTGCTTCTGTATCTCCTTTCTCAAAAATCTGCATACGAGCCTTAGTAAGATACAAAAGAACGTTCTAAGAGAGCGGGTGATACGTACGTATATATATAACTACATATATCAAATATAAGTACTTTACTATTGCGTTAAACCAAAGCCTAATCTTATTATTTGATTCATTAGATTATGTATGGAAAATCTTTTAGGTTTAATTTTCTTTTCAAGTTTCATGAACCTATGCTCTGATACCAACTTGTAACATCCCCCTATTTGGACGCCCAAAACTAACGGCTACAAATGCTGCAGTCATCCACATATGTTAATCTTCGACGACCAAATATGGTGATATTAGATACATTGATACACAAAAATACAATATTTTGGGAGAATTTTTAATATCAAAAAGAATTCCACATTCCATTTCAAAATATTCCAAATTGATTGCATAATCCCAGTTCGCAGACCCCGTCCGCATAACGTATAATAATTACAAAATACGCTAAGAGCGACATATAAAGATGCCTCATTGGTTGATCAGAGTATATAAATAGGCAAGAAAATAAATTTGCCTTTACAAACAAAACATACAGCGGAAGAATAATAATTCTAATAACAAGCTTGCCTCCCGCACGTCCCCGGAAGCTTTATTCGTCTAAAAGAACAATTGGAAACCTTAACTCTCAACCTACTCAAAATCAATTGAGTACCCAAGAGTTTAAAGGGGAAACAAAAACTTTGAGTCAGACATAAAACCTGGTATGAATAATAATTTACCATCTAAAACCATTTAGACATCTAGTGAGACCACATCGCTTAGCAGAATGGGTTTTCCCCTCACTAGTATCCTAAAACATTTATAAAACCTTATACTGTGCTCCTGCATCGATAATGGTTAAAAATTGTATTTCAAAACATTATGATGCTATGCAAAACAAGTAAATAAATTCTGGGTTACCCATCCCTATTCATTTTGACTATCTGTCTCAATTATAGTTTCTAGGATTACTATTAACATATTAAATGTTTATGGATTATCTATCCATTATCATAGTTTTCATGGGATCACTGAGCAGCTATTGGTTAATCCAATACCCTATCTCTTATCCTAGTTTTCATGGGCTGACTCACAACATATTGGCCGACTGTAAATATCTTAATCCGGATATAGATTTCATGGGCTAACTACAAAACAGTTGGCCCCTGCTAGTATCAAATCATAGTTTTCATGGCTGACTATGAACCTATTGCCCTCCGCCAATATCTTTTGTCATACACAGTTTTCATTGGCTTATTGTAAACCTATTGGCCCTTGCCAATATCTTTAATTAAGATTTTACATTTCTTAGGTTATATTCACTACCGGGTCAGCCTAACTGGTTATTCTACCCTTCCCCAAAGTACTGTTATGGGTAGTTACAATGTGAATAAGTATATGAAGAAGTAATACTTCTAAAATATTTAGTTATACCATGGTATTTCCTTTTTGAAAGTGAGAGTGGGTTATCTATTTTGAAACTTTAATACATCACCTTCAAAACCTCTAGATGACCTCGTTCAAAAGCATAAGATTCTTTTCAAAACATAATAAACATGCCTTTCGAAGCCCTTGTTGAATGTTCACTTTTAGAACCAAGGATAATTTTCGACGGTATCATAATACTATTTAAACATAGCTTCAAAACAAATAAAAGTACTTTGTCGAAAGCATTAGGTTTACTCTTTTAAATCATCCTTTGGGTCAAAATGATTATATACGAAAGCATCTCTTTTGAGAGCACTTATAAAATTGCTCGGAAGAAAAATGGATGGTGTCAGAACCATCTAGTCAAAAGCATAATCTTTTAAAGTAGAAACTTTAAAGGATAGAGTTGAAACCCCCTTTCGAATCCATTTCCTTCGAAGCCCCCAACCCCTTCGAAAGCATTTAGGAGAAAAGCTTAGCTCAAGTTGAAACAAAGTTAACCCTTCGACAGCATAGATGGCTTCAATGTAGTCGAAAGGCAAATCCGCTAATTACCCTGAGGAAAGCCTTCTGCTAATTACCAATTCACTTCGTACCAATTTCATTAATACCATGTGCATTGGTTTCGACTATGAGGGTTTCGATTGGGATGGTTTCAACTGAGATGAAGCGGAGGTAAAGGAGTTGAAAGGTGCCTCCGAATTTGGTAAAACAACCTTTTTTTTGAAACGCTGATTTATAACTAGATATGAAAATTACTTTATAAATAAGCAGCCTTATATAACTCCTTGATTGACTACTTTAAAACTTTTCAAATACTTTATCATTAAACTGACACATTTATTAGATGTATATCAAAATAGATTCAAACGTTAAGCCCTTCCATTTACAAAATCAGTATTTGCAGATATCCTTATTTTCGAGTAATTTATTTTCCCAAGTAAATCATTTGGGAAAAAATCCTTAAAAATCACATAAATTAAATTTATAATGTAGTCAAACATATTAAAATTTCAGACCCTATTTCTTCCTGAAATACTCAAAATGAATTTTAAACGAATTATTTCCATATTTTCCTTTAGAAATTCATAATAATTCCTCTATTGCTTGGAAACTTCTGAAAATCAAAACTCATCCACAAAATCATGTTTTTCTTAACATAAATTCTACATGGCATTCAGATATCATAAACCCTTGGTTTTCCCTTAAAACCAAGCAAATTCATAGGTATATGAAATAAAATAATTCAAACGTAGCATAATTCAAGCATATCATCATCCATATCATTATAAAAACGAATTTAAACATAAACCCGAAAACACATAATCATAGAATAAAATAGAGATGATATAAACTTATTATTCAACGTAGATATGATAAGGAATTAAATTTGTTGTTGATTAATCCTTTCTAGCTTTGATCCTTTGCTTTAGATTATAATCTTCATCTTTTCCTCCTTGTTAACGGCCAGCTCTTAAGTTTTTGCATTTGTTTTTTGATTTGAGAAAAATGAACATGAATAGATAATGATGACTAGTGTACAGTTGTAACACCCCTAATTTTATTGACATTATTCAAGAGATTTAATCAGAATAAACTAAATAGAATAATGTAGATGAGGGATTGAGGTTGATTAATTTATTAGGTCGTCGTGCTTATTAAAACTAACGAACTTATATAAATGGTTAGGAATTAAATATAAGGGCATTAGGGTAAATAGCCGCCACACCTCCTACCCTTATACTATTCTCATTAGGTTTTGCACGTTCATTTTACTAAAGCAAAAACACTTACAACCGTGAGAAGCAAGGCCGACCGTTAGAAGAGAAGAAAAAGACTTAAGAAAAGCGTAGGATTCAAGCTATAGGAAAATAAATCTCAAACAATCTCTAAACTCCTTATCTCAAGCAAGGTGAATAAAATTTCTACATTTCTATTTCGATATTCATATCAAATGATTTTGAATTTAAGGATAAATATGTTTTATGATATTTTGAATAATGATATGCTTGTTTATGATTTATAAGTGTTTAAATAAGGTTGTTTAATATGGGACATGCACGGGTTTAGGGTAAAACCGAAATGAAATGATATTTAAATGCCATGAGAAATTTTATGTTATAGAAAACATGATTTTGGAGATGGGATTCAATTCTTATAATTTTCTGAGTACATATGGATTTTATACGAATTTTCTAGTGAAGAAAATGAATTATTCTGTTATAAATTATTTACGGCAAAAATAATGATTAATTGGTTTGGAAATTTTTATATGTTGGAAAATATTAAAGTAGATTTTTTAGGATTTTTTTAGATTTTTCCTAAGTATTTGATGAATATATAAAATTATTTATGGTATGGGACTTAAATGTTTTATATACTTATTTAAGGAGAAGAGGCATTTATAAAATAAAATGATTATTTAAATTTGAATTCGAGACAACATTTTTATAAAAAGTAAAGTGTTAACCAATGAGAATTTGAAGGGACGAGTTAGTTAAAAGTTACCTTCTTTAAGTTAAAAATAATAAAATCAGGCTTTTAGCATGTTTCAACCATTTTAGGCATAGTACCTTCTGTCCCAGACCTTTCGTCTAGGTCGAAAGGATTAATCCTTTCGGCAAGGTCAAAATAATGCATATGGTATCAAGTACTTGGTGCGTAATGAATTGGATTGAGTCGAAGGGTTTGTAGTCGAAAGATTGATGGTCGAAGAGGTTGGGATATGTTTGTTTTATAAACTAAAATCTTCACCTGCTTTGCTTTTGAATTAGAACTTTCGACTTTGTTGCCTTCAACCAAGTCAAATATTTAAAGAAAGGTTTTAAACCTTTCGACAAAGTCGAATGGTTACTACCACTTTTTATTGTTTGTTTGTTTTGAACCTTCCGATGCAGTCGAAAGGTTTGATTTTTATAAGTTGTTTTGTATATATGAGACCTTTCAACAATATACAAAGGTTTGGTTTTGACAGGATGTTTCAAAGTGACTTTGAAAAGAAATGTCGCCTTTAATTTGTTAAAACCCTTCAAAGGGGTCGAAAGTGGGAGCTTCTCGCTTAATCGAAAGGTTTATCTGTTTTAAAAAGCCAGTCGCTTCTCCCATTACTTTCAAAAGGTCTCAAGGCTTTCGACTTGAATGATTTACCCTTGTATTATAATTAAAGTATAACCCAAGTTTTTGAAGGAGTTGCATTAAATAGGTAGAGGTCTATTGTTTTAAATGAAATGATTTAAGCTTTAAAGTGGATCTTTCGACAAGGTCGAAAGGTTGTTTCCTTTTTTCCAAAAGGTTTTAAAAGATGACCTTCTGCATGTTTTAACTTGAACCCAGTAAGTTTTCAAAAGTTTAAATCCACTGATTTTGAAAGGTTTATGTAATAAGGGTTGAATGCTTCCGAAAGGTTTAAATTGCCGAATTGTTTCAATGGTTTCAAAAGGCTGTTTTGCAGACCTTGCGACGAGGTTGAAATGTTTGGTTTTGGATGGTGTGAAAACCCATACTCTGATTTTTAAAAGAAATCACACGGCTTGTATAAAGGAGTTCTATAATGGCTTAAGTATGTGATTTTTAAAAGAAATCACACGAACAAGACCTTTGGTGGTAAGCCTTCGATGGATACGATACAACACGTCTGATGGATACGATACAACACGTCTGATGGATACGATACCAATGTCTGATGGATACAACACATCTGATGGATACGATAAGTATGCATCCATCAATAGCTCGAACAAACGAACTCCATTTGACTTGAAATTTGAAATATAGCCTTCTCTAGCCTTTCTCTTCATTTTCTAGCAATTTCACCTCGTTTGGAGCTTGGTCAAACTTGGTCGACATCCATCATAACCTTGTTGTCAATTGATCTCCTCTCCTGTTATCCATTCTTTCTAGCCAATTTATTGATATTCCGGCCTTGGCCAAAAGAGAATTTTTGCTGACTTAGTATTGAATGTTGCACAAAAGAGGAGATTAGCTTCAAGGCAGCTGCGGTGTTCGTGAAGAAACCAGATGGGTCGTTAAGGATGTGCATCGACTATCATATGCTGAACGAAAGGACGATCAAGAATAGGGACCCTCTATCGAGGATAGATGATCTGTTTGATGAGCCAGAGTATTTTCCCAATTGAATTTGGCATTGGGTTTCCATCAGTTGAGAGTGGCGGAGGATAGTATTCCTTTGACTGCATTTCTATCTAGGTATGGTTCACATGAGTGGTTAGTAATGCCATTCGGATTGACGAATGTTCCTGCTTTCTTCTTTGATTTAATGAACCTAATTTTCAAAGAGAACTTTGAACGGTTTGTTTTTTTGTTTATAGATGACATTTTAGTGTACTCTAAAGACGAAAGAGAGCATGAGATTCATCTTGGGTAGTGTTAGAGACGCTGAGGCAAAATCAGCTAAAGGCGAAGTTTTCCAAGTGTCACTTATGGAAGAGAGAAGTTAAGTTTCTTGGTCATGTGGTTTCAGTGGAAGGATTGTCAGTTGATCCAGTTAAGATCGAGGCAGTCAATATTTGGAAGTGACCATAGACAGTAACCGAGGTTAGAAATTTTCTTGGACCGGTGGGCTTTTACCAATGATTCATCAAAGATTTCTCATGGATAGCGGCGGCCTTGACTAAGTTGATCAGAAAGGACGTGAGGTTTGTTTGGTCGGACAAATGTGAGGAAGCATTCCTTAAGTTAAAGCATTTATTGACCATTGCACTAATGCTAGTAGTTCCAGATGGTAACCATTGGTTGGTGGTCTACATTGATGCATGTGGCACTGGATTGGAGCAATATTGATGTAGAAGGGCAAAGTTATCGCTTGCACATCTAGGCAGCTTAGACCGCATGAGTTAAGGTATCCTACTCACGACTTGGATTTAGCTGTGGTGAATTTTTTCCTTGAAAATTTGGAGGCATTATTTATTGGGAGAGAAATTTGAGTTGTATACCGATCATAAGTTATTAAAGTATTTATTCTCTCAAAAGAAGTTGAATTTGAGGCGGCAGAGATGGCTGGATTTTTTGGCTGCTTATGATTTTGGTATAGAGTATACCTTGGGAAAAAGAAATAAGGTAGTTGATTCTCTCAGTAGAAAACATCAGAATGTAGTATTAGCAATGTTGGCAGAATGGAAGGATCTAGAAGCATTAGCCTATTGTGGGGTGCAGTTGTGATCTACTGTTAGTTCCAGTCAGGGTACTGCCATGTTATCTTGTTAAGAAGTTTGATCAGTAATGATAGAAAGGATAGCTTCTAAGAAAAGAGAAGATCCAATTTTAGCAGAGAGGACTTGAAGACTTGAATGAGGATCAAAGATTAATGACCCAAAAGATTTTATTCTTGACCAAAGAGCATGGCTGAGGAAGAAGGAACGGTTATGTGTTCCAGATGCAGAGAACTTAGGGAAAGAAGTTCTAGAAGAATGTCATCGATCAAAGTATACGATTCATCCTGGAGGGACCAATATTATCAAGACATGAAGAGAAGCTTCTATTGCCAAGGAATGAAGAGGGATGTTGGCTTGTGGGTTAGACAGTTTGTTAACTGTCGACAAGTGAAAGCCGAACATCAGAAGCCATGTGGCTTACTTCACCCTTTAGATATTCCAGTTTGAAAAATGGGATTCGATATCGATGGATTTTGTAGACGGGTTACCAAGGTCAAATAGTGGAAATGAAAGCATATGGTTTATAGTGGACAAGTTGACCAAGAGTGTTGATTTCATTCCAGTAAAGTCAACTAGGACGACACTTTCTCTAGCAAAGTTGTTCATGAAGAATATAGTTAGACTTTATGGGATTCCTAGCAGCATAGTCAATGATAGGGATGCATTATTCACTAGCGAATTTTAGAGGAGTTTACAGGAGGTATTAGGTACCAATTTCAAGATGAGTATAGCATATCACCCACAGACGGATGGGCGGACTGAGAGGGTCAATAAGGTAATCGAAGATTTATTGAGAGCTTGTGCATTGGACTTTGGTGGATCTTGGGAAGATCGCCTACATCTGATTAAGTTTTCCTATAATACTATTTATCAGTCTACTATATGAATGGTGCCTTTTAAAGCTTTGTATGGAAGGCCATATAGATTGCCAACATGTTGGTTAGAGACTGGACATAGATTGGTCTTAGATCCAGATTTAGCTAGAGCGGCATCAGAAAAATTGAGATAATCTAAGGATGGATAAAGGAGGCTAAATCAAGACTAAAGAGTTACGTAGATAAGAGGCGTAAAGACCTAGAGTTCTCAGTGGGAGACCAAGTTTTCATTAAAGTATCAGCGATGAAGGGCGTGGTACGATTTGAGAAATCAGGAAAGTTTACCCCAAGATATATTGGTCCATTTTAGATTATAGAAAGGATTAGAAAGCTCGTGTATATAGTAGAGTTATTGAACATTTTGGCAAGTGTCCATAACATATTCCATGTGTCTTATCTTCGTAAGTATGTGCATGATCCAGAGGCTATTATTCCTCAGACACAGTTGGAGGACTTAGCACTAGACCCCGATTTGACTTTTGTTTTACAACTAGTTCAGGTTGTAGCAAGAGGTGAGAAAAGGTTGAGACCAAGACAGTTAAGTTGGTAATGTTTCATTGGAGCAATACCGAGAAAGACTGTACTTGGGATACGGAGGACTGGATTCGAGAGGCTTATCTTGATCTGCTTTGATGGCATATCTATATCATATTTACATAGGTTGGTTGCTAGTCCTATAGGCTAGTGTGGGCGTCAGGAGAAGTTACATACCATTGCTATGTTTGCAAGTTAGTCCTTGCTGAATTTCGAGGACGAAATCCTTTAAGGAGGGGAGCCTGTAACACCTCTAATTTTATTGACATTATTTCGGAGGTCTAATTAGGATAAATTAAATAGAATAATGTAAATGAGGGGATTGAGGTTTATTAATTAATTAGGCGGTCGTGCTTATTAAAACCAATAAACTTATATAAATGGCTAGGAAATTAAACATTAGGGCATTAGGGTAAATAGGCGCCCACACCTCCTACCCTTATGCTATTCTTATTAGGTTTTGCACGTTCACTTTACCAAAACAAAAACATTTACAACCATGAGAAGCAAGGCCGACCATTAGAAGAGAAGAAGAAAAACATAATAAAAGCTTAGGATTCAACCTAGAGGAAAATCAATCTCAAACAATCTCTAATCTCAAGCAAGGTGAATAATAATTTTTACATTTTTATTTTGATATTCACATCAAATGATTTTGGATTTAAGGATGAATCTATTTTATGATGTTTTGCATGAAGATATGCTTCTTTATGATTTATAAGTGTTTAAACAAGGTTGTTTAATATGGGATATGCATGGTTTTTGGGTAAAACCTAGATGACACTATTTTTAAGAAAATTTTATATTATAGAAAACATGATTTTGGCGATGGGTTTCAATTCTCATAATTTTCTGAGTGCATATGGATTTTATACGAATTTTCTTGTGAAGAAAATAAATTATCGGGTTCTAAATTATTTATGGCAAAAACAATGATCATTTGGGTTCGAAATTTTTATATATCGAAAAACACATTAAAAAAGATTTTTTGGAATTTATTCAAAATTTTCCTAAGTATTTTGATGAATGTATAAAATTTTCAAGGTATGGAACTTAAATATTTTATATATTTATTTAAGGAGAAGGGGCATTATGTAAAATAAAATGATTATTTAAATCTTAATTTGCGACAGCATTTTTCTAAAAAGTAAAGTGTTAACCAATGAGAATTTGATAAAAGTGGCAAGTTAGTTAAAAGGTTACCTTTTTTAAGTTAATAATAAGAAAATCATGCTTTCAGTATGTTTCAGCCTAGTAACTTCCGACCCAGGCCTTTCATCTAAGTTGAAAGGATTAAACCTTTCGGGCCAAACCAATGCATATGTTATCAAGTATTTGGTGCGTAATGAATTGTATACAGTCGAAGGGTTTGCAATCGAAAGGTTGTTGGCCGAAGAGGTTGTGATATGTTTGTTTTAAGAACTAAAGTTTTCACCTGCTTTGCTTTCGAGTTAGAGCTTTCGACTTGGTTGCCTTCAACCAGGTCAAATGTTCAAAAAATGCTTTTAAACCTTTAGACAAAATCGAAAGGTTACTGCCACTTTTTATTGTTTGTTTGTTTTGAACCTTCCGATGCAGTCGAAAGGTTTTATTTTTATAAGTTGATTTATATATATGAGACCTTTCAAGAAGATTGAAAGGTTTGGTTTCGAAAGGATGTTTCAAAGAGACATTGAAAAGATGTGCCGCCTTTACTTTGTTAAAACCCTTTGAAGGGGTCGAAATCAGGAGTTTTCGGCTTAGTCGAAAGGTTTACCTATTTTAAAAAAGCCATTCGCTTCTACCACTGTTTTAAAAAGGTTTCATGGCTTTCGACTTGAATGATTTAACCTTGTATTATAATTGAAGTATAACTCAAGATTTCAAAGGAATTGCTGTAAAAAGGCGGAGGTTTATTGTTTTTAAATGAAATGATTTAAGCTTTCGAAGTTGATCTTCCGACAAGGTCGAAAGGTCGCTTCCTTTGTATTTGAATGTGTTTAAAATAGGACCTTCCGCATGCTTTAACTTGAACCAGAAAGTTTTTGAAAGGTTTAATCCACTGATTTAAAAAGGTTTTTGTTATAAGGATTGAATGCTTTCGAAAGGTTTAAATCGCCGAACAGTTTCAATGGTTTCAAAAGGCTGTTTTGTAGACCTTGCAATGAGGTCGATATGTTTGGTTTTAGAAGGTTTGAAAACACATACTCTGACTTTTAAGGGTAAACCCATGGCTTGTATAAATTTTTTTATAATGGCTTGCGTATGTGATTTTGAAGAAGTTTTAACTGTATTTTGGGAAAAAGGGGCAGCAGAACCAGCTAGGTTAACTCAATAGTGAATATAACTTACTTAAACTTCTAAATGAGTAGAATTGCATCCATGGAGTCAGGGTGACCAAAAATATAGGATGCCTAAACTTTGTAGTTTTTGGTGCATACCAAAAGGTTCATAGTAAACCCATGAAAACTATGATAAGGTAGTTATTGGTGCAGACCAAAAGGTTCGTAGTTAACCCATGAAAACTATGTAGTAAGTGTGGTTTGCAAGGGCCAATTGGTTTGTATTGGACCCATGAGAACTATATCCAGATTGAGGATTGACAATAGTCATAGGTTCTTGGTAAACCTATGAAAATTAGGATAATTAAGTTGTTAATGGATGTATCAGTAGGTTCCTAGTTAACCCATGAAAACTAGGATGTGAAGTGAGTTACTGGATAAATCCATTGGTTCCTAGTATACCCATAAAAACTAGGATAAGCTGATTTGTTATTGGAAGTTCCAATAGGCTCAGGAGTACCCATGAATTGATTAAGTTATCTAGCATGAGCTTATAGGGTCTTAATGATCCCATTAAACTATGAATAAGACAGAATGTATATTAATCGTGACAAGGTTATTAGTAAACCCATGAAAACTAAAAAAGTTAATAGTGACACTAGAAACTATAATTATGAAAAAGCGTCAGACTAAACTATTTTCAAATATGCATATCATCATAATATTTTGAAATGTATGTTTTAATCATTGTGGATGCAGAAGCACAATATAAGGTTTTATAAAGGTTTTTAATATACTAGTGAAGGGAAAACCCGTTCCGCTCTACGACGTGGTCTCACTAGATATCTAAAAGGAATGAGATGTTAGATTATTATTCATACCACGTTTTGTGTTTGACTCGAAGTTTTTGTTTTCCCCTTAAAATATCGGGTACTCAACTGATTTTGAGTAGTTTGAGATTTATGGTTTATAGGTGTGCTTCTTAGACGAATAAAGCTTCCAAAGACGTGCAGGGGCAAATAGTTATTTGTTTTCTTGCCCGCTGTGTGTTTGTTTGTAAAGGCAGATTTACAAGCCTTACTATATACTCTGATCAACAAAGGGGGCATCTTCATATGTCACTCTTGGTGTATTTGTAATAATTTTATTTTGCTAAATGTGGTTAATGTAATCTGGGATTTGTAATGAACATGAAATGATTTGATTTGAATATGGAAATATGTTTCTGAATTGTTAGAATTTTACCATATTTCTGTGATCTGTGTATCAATGAATCTAGGACCACCACATTTAGTCGCCGAAGATTAATAACTATGGATGACAGCAGCATCCGTAGCCGTTAGTTTTGGGCCTCCAATAAGGGGGATGGTATAGTAGCCATGTAAAATAAAAATGTTATTTTTACTAATATGCCCATACATATTTTTAATCAGTTCAATAACCCTATTAAAGCCCATTTATTATGTGAATAGCACAACCCTATATATGGTTTACTCAAACCTCAATCCCCTTATCATCATTATTCTATTTAATTTATCTGATTAAATTTCCTGAATAATGTTATCAAAATTAGGGATGTTATAGTATTGTCGCTTATGATTTTGGGATTGAGTACACATCGGGCAAAGGCAACAAAGTTGCAGATGCACTTAGCAAGAAACATCAAAATGCAGTGTTGGTGATAATTGCTGAGTGGAAATATTTGGAAGCATTTGCTGATTGTGGAGTGTAGTGGAGATCTGAGGCTGGGTCTAGTGGACAAACCATGGTGTTATCTTGTTTGGAAGTTCGACTAGTGATGATTGAAAAGATTGCTTCTAAACAGGAAGAGGATCTGGTATTAGCTAAACGGATCGAGAAGTTAAGAGATGGAACCGAGAGCGATGACTTAAAGGATTTCACCCTTGGCTAGAATGGATGGTAGAGAAAGTGTTTGCGCCAAAATTGGTCACAAACTCCAGAAGTAGTGAAAGAACTAATATATACACACAGATTTGCAACATCCAAGCACAGATCTCAGATCCAGATAAAGTAGAGAACAAAAATGAAGAAACGGTAAAATTAAAAAAGAGCAAGAAGGAAAAGAACATAGGGTATATAGTGGTTCGACAATCCGAACTACGTCCACTTTGAATCAATCCTTTTATTCCTTTTTGTATTGAGATTACAATTACAAGCCTTTGAATATCAATGAACAAAATAACAGAGTTTCACCTTCCAGAGCAAAAGTAGAACCCTTTTTAGTTTCCATAGGACTGCTTTTTATAGGTGTAGAACTAAAAATATCAGCCTCAAAACTTGGAATACCTTTTCTCTTGCGTAGGTGGGCCCGCCAGATCGATCTAGAGTGATTTTGGATCGATCCATGTACAATTTGTATTGACTCAAAGGTGGTCCAATCGAGATAAGATCGAAGATGGAGGTTCTTGAGTGCATAAGGAGGCTTTTGTGAAAATTTCATAGCGTTTGGAGTTGTATAAAGAGTTATGATCGATCCAAAATTGAGTTTGCATGAAGGCTGAATGATTCGTATTGATCAGCTCGCCTCGATCAACTTTATATCCATTCTATCTCCATATCCATAGCTATAGCCTTTGCATCAATCCAAGTTCCATGCCTAAATCCATGATGAGCGCTTCATCACTTGACCAGCTCCATTACTTTGTATCCATCCATCTGATCACTTTTGTATCCATCAACCCATTCCTCTTTTCGTATCGACCCCTGCTCACCGTCTTCGTATCGGTCCTTTGTGCCCATAGCTTTAGAATCATTCCAAGTCTTATGCACAGATCCATGTTTAGCGCTTCTTCCCTTGACCTGTTTGTATTAATCGATATGAAGTGTGCCTTCGGATCCATCCAATGTAGCAACCCTTCATATCCATTAGTTTGTTGCCATCTTTGTATCGATGTCAAAGTCCTTTTGTATCCATCTAAGGCCATGTCCTTTGTAAGGATCCCAATTTTTAATTAAATTTAAAATTGATGATGTAAATAAATTTTTGGATAAAATTGTAAATTAATTTGAATTTTTTCAAAGTAAATGGGATATTTGTTTATTTGAGTATTGATTTTAAAATTTAATTGAGGTTTTGAATTTCTATATTTAAAATCTTATAGATAAAAAGTAACATCCTAAAGTATCAATTTAAATAAATAATATATTTAAAACTCTTGGGATTTAATTCGAGAATAAATTGGAAGAAAAATCTAAAACAAATAAAATAAGTGGAAATAATATATGAATTAAATCCCAATTTTATTTTGAGATCAAAATATTGAAATAATAAATATTGTTAAAAGTCATTTGGATTTAAAATCTTATATATCATGACATATATTAGTAACATTGAATACACATTAAAAAAAAATTAATTTAAATTTGTTCAAAATAAGTGTGGATGTACAAATGGATATGAAAGTTTATACTTCAAGTTTAAAATTTAAATTTGAAATAAAAGTTTTTAAAAAAAAAATTAAGTAGCATTAAAAATCATTGAGAAATAAAGTATACAATGGTCAAAAACGACTTTTCTTTTGACATTGTACATATGCATATATATATATATATATACACACACAAATGAATTAGGGATACCTTTATTAATAAAATGTATGTAATATAAAAATTAAAGATTTAAGAATTTCTTTTACTTTGTAAAAATCAAGAAAAGGCTGAACATACCTAGCACATGGAAGAATGGAGTGGAATAGTGAACAAAATCAAAAGCTTAAGATTTTCTTTTTACAAATGGCATGAAGGCATCATTACTAAATAAATTAATCAAATAAAAATTCAGAAAACTTTTCACCTTCCAATTCGAATTTTTAAATCTCCTAAACATCTGAAGTTCAGTACTCAAAAGATTTTGCAATCTTTAAACTCCAACACTCAAGCAAGAAAAAAAAAATTCAGAAAGAAAAGAAGAAAGAAAACTGCCTATTTTCTTCTTTAATTCAAACTAAACACTGAAGTGATTTCTAAAGCCTCAAAACTGTAGTGTGCTCTCAGGTAAGTTTTGAAAATTTTATAGTTAATAAAATTTTGATTTTGAAGTCATACTTTAACAACAAATTTAAATCAAACTGCAGATTTGCTTTAAAACAAGTGCTTCAAGTTTCTGGCCAGTGCAAGTTTCTGGAAAAGAATTTTTAAAAGGCAAGTAACATTTTTAATTTTGAATTGAAGCTATAATCTGTAATAAAGCAAGAATTAAGTACAACAATATTCAATCAATTGCAGGAAAAAAATCAAGATCAAGGTTTGGTTTCTAGTTGCAGAAAAAAAAGAGGCTTCTCTGTTTCATTCAAAACAGTAAGTAAAATTTAAAATTCTAGTTTGATATTAATAAACTGAATAAACAAGAGCATGCAACAGAGATTAAACAAAGTGTTATAATTTCAAGTTGCAGATTTAAATTTCAAAATCAAAGTAGGAAAAAGAAAAGAATTATCCAGGCTTCATTTTCTGCTTTGGAAACTCTCTAGAAAAAAAAACAGGGTGAGCAAAACTTCAAGTTTGAATCTGCTGTTGTTGTTTGTGAATAAACCTATGCTTGCTCTAATTTTCTTTGTGTTTGGATTTTTTATGGATGCTTATATGAATGTGAATGGCTTTGCATGTGAATGAGTGGCCAAGCTTATGTTTGATTTTCCTGGAAACATTTGTTTCCATGTCTCTGTCTCCTAGTAACATTTTAGTCACAGTGATATCTAAAATCTCTCTCCCCAGTTCTTTTGAAAAGTAATCGAATTGTAAAGATAGGTAGAAGGATGTTTGACAATGCACCATGGTTCAGATTTAATCAAAGCAAAGCCACTGTTCTTTTACTAGGAAAACTTTGAAAGAAAAATAATAATCACAGGACATGTTTAAAGTCCTGTTATGAAGAGTAAAAGCATATCAAAGAAACCCAAACATTCTCTCCCTCTCTTTAGTTCTGAAAAGAATTGTTTTTGACAAGTTAAACTATTGTTTAATCTGTACCTTGATTTAGTAATAAAAAGAAGCAATGGAACTTGATTTATTTTTACTTGGAGAGGCAAACACAGTCACAACTCAAAATATCTAAAAATTCGAACCTCGTAAATTTGAATTCTAGTTACACCAATTGAATCACTACCTGGAACGATGATTTTTGAAAGCAAAATACATAATTTTCATTGGGTCTTCACCGAGAACTTTGATTTGATTTGAAGAACGGATTCTTGTCAAAATCTGGTGATCTAAATAATGGAAGGCCTCGAGTTCGTTTTCGCAGCAAGATTCAACGTTCGAGATTACTAGAAAATAAAACCTTAAAATTTGAACTCGAAACCAAACTAAGGTTTAGAAACCCATCTGTGTCCACGCTTGAAACAACGTTGCTGCACCACCCACAAGTGATCGGACTTTGTGCTTCTGGTGCAGATCGAAGCGTCGCGTGATGACGAAGCTAGGGTCCAAATATGGTGGCCAATAGTGTACTGGGGAGGCGACGCGAGGCAAAGGTTCAGGTGACGTTCCCTGATGGTTTTGGGTTGGAAGGTCGCGATTCACGTTTCAAACTTTTTTCCAAATCTGGGTGGTCGTATCGTTCTAGGGAATGCTCGGCGACTTGTTGGTGGCCGCAGCACCGCCCAACGGCGGCGAGTTTGTTCGTGCACGTGCACGTACTTGGTTGGTTTGTCAGTGGACTGGTTGGGAAGGACAGGTGAAAGCTCGAAGCATGGCACGGGGATATTGAGTGGAAACTCGAAGATGAGCTCGAGTGGTTTTGCGTTGTATCGAGTCACCTTTTAAAACTTAGCAAATTTTTGAAAAAGATCTTACTCGGGTAGATTTGGCTAAAAACTCGAAGTAGGGGGGAGTTTTCCTCGGGGACGACCCGAAGCACGTCTCGGGTGAGTGAATTTAAAACAGCAACTCAGTTTGTCTTTACCAAATTTTTGGAAACACCAGTAAACTTATTTCCTGAATAAATTTATGATGATGATAAATAGCATATGAAATAAATGGTATTTCAAATTTATAATTTTATAAAAGTTGTTTTAAAGTTTAACTTAACAAATTTATTTTAAAATAAATGTTTAAATGTTAATTTAAAAACCAAATTGATTTATATAAATGAAGTATTTCAAAAACTTAGATTTTAAAATAATAAAATTGTTTAAAAAAATTTAACTTGATAAAATACTTAGGAGTAAATCAAATATTCAAATTTTTAACTTAAAGACAAAATTCTTTATAATGATTAAGTAAAGATTTTAAACAATTAAAATTTGTAATTACTTTATAATTAAAAGTTGATTTAATTAAAGGGTGAAAGTAATTAAGATCTACTTAATTATAAATTAAGGATTTTATGAATTAAGATAACTAAATTAAGAAAATTAGTTGATAAAGTTAATTAGGATTGAATCAATTTATAGTTAAGAATAATTAATTGTTGATTTAAATTTTATAAAATAAATTGTGTGGTTAACACACTTAATCTTATTCACCCTAATTAGAGATGATTAACTATCATCAATTGTTCTGTATTGGATTGATATTTTGGTTGTGATTGCTTTGTGATGGACTGTGATTTGTGATTTGTTCCCATATGACTATGAAACCCCTTTTTCCCGTAAAACGGCATTTGAATTTCGATGCGTTAGGGAGTCGGATTCCAGTTCGTTATCCGAAACCCACATCGAATCATATTAGTGAATCTTTGTGATTGATAAATTTACTTTATCTATGAATCTGTTGATGAAGATAAGCGTTATGAGTTATACCGCTTATCGATATATCTATGATGATTGATGTTGTGCACTATCGTGTAATACCCCTGGACCACACCTATACACACACAAATATGGATTGCACGTGGTAATGAGTTAAGTCACAGATTTTTGAAATAATTTTAAAGATTGAATTTTGAGTCCAAAATAGTCTTGGAATTAGAATTGAAATCTTTTGAAAATGAATTTCAAAGATAAGAGTTATTTCGAATAACTTAACAACTTTTTGGAATTTAAATAATTTGATTTAAATTTGAATTCAATGTTTGAAATTGAATTCTACGATTTGGAAATTATGGTTTAAAAAGGTTATTCAACTTATAAATGTGTTTATATGGGATTTTAAACCATTTTTAAAAGTGTTGGTTTGGAATTTAAATTAAACCCAAGGATTTAACTTGTGTAAATGAAATCGGATATTTCCAAAACGAAAACTATTTTTTTCAAAATAATAAAAGCTTTCACATAAGAAATCAACTTCCAATTCGTGGTAAAAGGGATTCAAGTTTGAAATGAAAATAATTTTCCAAGTTATGAATAAAACTTTGGAAACGAGTTTGAAATCTATAAATTAAATCTTTGATTTAAAGATTTCATTGAGTTAATCCAAATTGAAAGGGAAATTGTTTTGGGAATCTATAAATAGATCCTTGTGAAACTGAGTGAACTTTGTGGGATAAATCTTTTTGTTTTAAAGATTTAGAATGGCAATTTGTTTAACCATTTAAAAGAAAGGTTTCTGGGTTTTATAAGTTGTGACTTAACTGAAATCCCATATCCATATGTTTTTAAATATCGCGCTCGCTATTCGGTTTAGCCGAGAGAGGACCTTGTGTCATATAACCCATTCCGAATAGTGATACGACATTATGGATTGCAATTGAAGACCGGTGTTGAAGACCGGGTGTCTTCGGGAATGGCAAGATAACCTGTCGATTTGACTCTGCACTGAGTTGCTCCGGTATAGAGTTCTCCTTATGTGATGGGAAGTCCGATCGGGATTGTGGACACCCGGATTGGCAAGGACTTCTTCGGAAGTGCCTTCAGTTCTGTTCGAACCCGGAACAGACTTGTATGGTTGTATGTCTGACACTACACTTTGAGATATTAAACTGATTCCTATCAAATACATTTCTGCTTGGTGGCGGAGAATTTATTCTCTTAGCTTAACACCCTTCTCTGAGACGTACGAGCTCAGAGGTTATGTAGTTGATATTTATCAGTGATATACTCCCAAATTTGGTAGTGTGGCATGCTAAGTGCTGCTGTGTGTTGATGATCACTTGTTGATCATTTGATCAAAGCATGGCTTTTGTATAACACATAGTTTTGTGGACGAGACTGCATCAGGACCTCACACCCCGGAAATGGTCGAAACAGGAAAGATGCGGCAAGGTTATGAGGGTCGCGCCCTTTAGGGTGTGTCATTCCCTTCTGGTAAAGGGTGGTATCATGGTATGGAGCCCAGATGCTTACTCATGTGGATACTGCAGACCTATTACTTTGTGATTGCTTTGTGGTTGTTGGATTAGAGGTACCTCGGATAAAGGTCCCAAAGGACCGGGGGATGGCATGCTCGAGTAGTAGTTACCTAGTTACAGAGGTAACCCGGCCTTGTGTTGGCAGAGATCCGGTTAGGTTCTCGGGACGTCCCGCCAGAGGCGATCCCATAGACAGTAGGAAGTTCCTTAGCCTGACCATTTGTTGGAAATCCGTCTATCCAATACGTGCCTTGTACGGTTTTAGTTGTAGAACCTGCCATTTACTTATGGTGGTCACCACTGTTTAGATGGTAGCTATAGTAGGCATAGTTCGGAATGTCTATGCTGGCTAGGATTTATATTATACTTTCGAAATGGTTTTCCACACTTTGCACTTATAGTAATAATACCAAAGAAATTTTCTCATATTAAGCATATTTGACTATCATAAGGAGAAATCTCCTCCAAGTCTACATTTGCATTGTGCGTGTGGCGGGAGGCCTTATGGTAGTTTCATTTTCTAAAAAGCATTGCGGATTTCAAATTTAAATTCTTTTGTTTGTTTTAAAAGACCAATTGCTTTTGTTTGCTCATACCAGTCCCATGACTGACCTGGGGTTTATTGTTCCTATCCTAAACTCTGGGTGCCCACTATTTTCCTACACGGGCAGTCTAGAGTTGGGTTTTCAGATAGTCAGGTTTAGTAGATTATCTGGAGCTAGTTCAATCTTTGGATCTGAACCGCACTTGCTCATCTGTGTGCATCATGATGGGGAGTTCGAGCTATTGCTGGATTGGTGTTTTGAAGATGGAGTTCTTCCTCGAAGATCACCTTGGAGATTTTTGTTCCGCTGCTGATGTTATCTTTTCTTTCTGCTGCAATTGTCTTGTATCATATCTCTGATGTGTATTCATTGTATCATTCTTTTGTATCAGATATTGTGTCATGTTGTATATCAAATGTATATTCTGTTTCTTCTGCTGCATTGTACTTAATGTGTTATAAGCTCCGACGAACCAGGTTCAACATTTGGATTTACGGCATTTGAATACGAGTGTCGTATTCGGTGCCGATTTTCGAAGGTCGAGTCAGGGTCGTTAGAATTGGTATCAGAGCTGAGGGTTAAAACTTTAGCTCAGGAGTATAACACATTAAGTAGCTCATTAGAGATAGGGTGAAGTATACCCTAGAATGAGTATCCCTAAGATATCCGTTCAAATGCCTCAGTAAATTCTCTTACTATCCACTGATAGTAAGTATGAGTGCGAGAAGAGAACGAGATAGGGGACAGGGAAGTACCACTATAAATGGTCAATACCCTGCAACAGTGGAAACAGCTTTCTTCTCAATCTCCTTTGATTCGATTCCCAATTCTTTTGATTGCTTCGTAGCAGCTCTAGAAGAAGTTTCGGTGCGATGGTAGCCTTACAAATCGTTGTAGAAAATCCTTACTTCGTATCTTCATCGGTTTCTTATCAGCTATTCGATCTAAAACTCTAATGAATTTGAAATTGAAAATTTAAATTAAATAAATTGGGAATTTTAAATTAAGTAAATTCGTTAACTAATATGAAGCTAAATTTGAATTGTATCAATAAAACGATATAGGTTAAAACCAAATTTGAAATTTTATTATAATTTCTTGTGAGTATCAAAGTCCGAAGTGGGACAAGTTATATATATTTTGGAGTATTCCGACTTGAGTTTAGAATCCGTATCTAGTGTTTGAGAAATTATAGAAGACTGAATCCATCTATCTATTCTTTGGGATCCGATATATTCTACGAACGATTAGTTATCCCTTCGAACTAATCAATGCCTTTGCATATTCGTAGACCGGATAACCCGAATATCTTGTCAAATAATTGTATGAGTTTATTCTCATATTGTTGATATTCTGATTTGGTAAGCCAAATACAGAATTGTTATCCAGTTTGATTTGGAAAGATATTTCTCTATCTGTCATCTTTTCTTTGTCGTCTTCCTTGCAAATTTTGAGGACGAAATTTTTTTAAGGAGGGAAATCTATAACGATCCCGATTTTTAATTAAATTTAAAATTGATGATGTAAATAAATTTTCGGATAAAATTGTAAATTAATTTGAATTTTTTCAAAGTAAATGGGATATTTGTTTATTTGAGTATTGATTTTAAAATTTAATTGAGGTTTTGAATTTCTATATTTAAAATCTTATAGATAAAAAGTAACATCCCAAAGTATCAATTTAAATAAATAATATATTTAAAACTCTTGGGATTTAATTTGAGAATAAATTTGAAGAAAAATCTAAAACAAATAAAATAAGTGGAAATAATATATGAATTAAATCCCAATTTTATTTTGAGATTAAAATACTGAAATAATAAATATTGTTAAAAGTCATTTGGATTTAAAATCTTATATATATGAACATGACATATATTAGTAACATTGAATACACATTAAAAAAAATTAATTTAAATTTGTTCAAAATAAGTGTGGATATACAAATGGATATGAAAGTTTATACTTCAAGTTTAAAATTTAAATTTGAACTTAAATTTGAAATAAAAGTTTTTTTTAAAAAAATTAAGTAGCATTAAAAATCATTGAGAAATAAAGTATACAATGGTCAAAAACAACTTTTCTTTTAACATTGTACATATGCATGTATATATATACATACACACACACAAATGAATTAGGGATACCTTTATTTATAAAATGTATGTAATATAAAAATTAAAGATTTAAGAATTTCTTTTACTTTGTAAAAATCAAGAAAAGGCTGAACATACCTAGCACATGGAAGAATGGAGTGGAATAGTGAACAAAATCAAAAGCTTAAGATTTTCTTTTTACAAATGGCATGAAGGCATCATTACTAAATAAATTAATCAAATAAAAATTCAGAAAACTTTTCACCTTCCAATTCGAATTTTTAAATCTCCTAAACATCTGAAGTTCAGTACTCAAAAGATTTTGCAATCTTTAAACTCCAACACTCAAGCAAGAAAAAAAAAATTCAGAAAGAAAAGAAGAAAGAAAACTGCCTATTTTCTTCTTCAATTCAAACTAAAAACTGAAGTGATTTCTAAAGCCTCAAAACTGTAGTGTGCTCTCAGGTAAGTTTTGAAAATTTTATAGTTAATAAAATTTTGATTTTGAAGTCATATTTTAACAACAAATTTAAATCAAACTGCAGATTTGCTTTAAAACAAGTGCTTCAAGTTTCTGGCCAGTGCAAGTTTCTGGAAAAGAATTTTTAAAAGGCAAGTAACATTTTTAATTTTGAATTGAAGCTATAATCTGTAATAAAGCAAGAATTAAGTACAACAATATTCAATCAATTGCAGGAAAAAAAATCAAGATCATGGTTTAATCTATTTTGGTTTCTAGTTGTAGAAAAAAAAGAGGCTTCTCTGTTTCATTCAAAACAGTAAGTAAAATTTAAAATTCTTGTTTTATATATTAATAAACTGAATAAACAAGAGCATGCAACAGAGATTAAACAAAGTGTTATAATTTCAAGTTGCAGATTTAAATTTCAAAATCAAAGTAGGAAAAAGAAAAGAATTATCCAGGCTTCATTTTCTGCTTTGGAAACTCTCTAGAAAAAAAAACAGGGTGAGCAAAACTTCAAGTTTGAATCTGCTGTTGTTGTTTGTGAATAAACCTATGCTTGCTCTAATTTTCTTTGTGTTTGGATTTTTTATGGATGCTTATATGAATGTGAATGGCTTTGCATGTGAATGAGTGGCCAAGCTTATGTTTGATTTTCCTAGAAACATTTGTTTCCATGTCTCTGTATCCCTGTAACATTTTAGTTACAGTGATATCTAAAATCTCTCTCCCAAGTTCTTTTGAAAAGTAATCGAATTGTAAAGGTAGGTAGAAGGATGTTTGACAATGCACCATGGTTCAGATTTAATCAAAGCAAAGCCACTGTTCTTTTACTAGGAAAACTTTGAAAGGAAAAAAAAAATCACAGGACATGTTTAAAGTCCTGTTATGCAGAGTAAAAGAATATTAAAGAAACCCAAACATTCTCTCCCTCTCTTTAGTTTTGAAAAGAATTGCTTTTGACAAGTTAAACTATTGTTTAATCTGTACCTTGATTTAGTAATAAAAAGAAGCAGTGGAACTTGATTTATTTTTACTAGGAGAGGTAAACACAGTCACAGCTAACAATATCTAAAAATTCGAACCTCGTAAATTTGAATTCTAGTTACACCAATTGAATCACTACCTGGAACGATGATTTTTGAAAGCAAAATACATAATTTTCATTGGGTCTTCACCGAGAATTTTGATTTGATTTGAAGAATGGATTCTTGTCAAAATCTGGTGATCTAAGTAATGGAAGGCCTCGAGTTCGTTTTCGCAACAAGATTCAACGTTCGAGATAACTAGAAAAATACCGTGTGATTTATAAAACCTTAAAATTTGAACTCGAAACCAAACTAGGGTTTAGAAACCCATCTGTGTCCACGCTTGAAACAACGTTGCTGCACCACCCACAAGTGATCGGACTTCGTGCTTCTGGTGCTGATCGTAGCGTCGCGTGATGACGAAGCTAGGGTCCAAATATGGTGGCCAATAGTGGACTGGGGAGGCGGCGCGAGGCAAAGGTTCAGGTGACGTTCCCTGATGGTTTTGGGTTGGAAGGTCGCGATTCACGTTTCAAACTTTCTTCCAAATCTGGGAGGTCGTATCATTCTGGGGGATGCTTGGCGACTTGTTGGTGGCCGCAGCACCGCCCAACAGTGGCGAGTTTGTTCGTGCACGTGCACGTACTTGGTTGGTGTGTTAGTGGACTGGTTGGGAAGGACAGGGGAAAGCTCGAAGCATGGCACGGGGATATTGAGTGGAAACTCGAAGACCAGCTCGAGTTGTTTTGCGTTGTATCGAGTCACCTTTTAAAACTTAGCAAATTTTTGAAAAAGATCTTACTCGGGTAGATTTGGCTAAAAACTCGAAGTAGGGGGGAGTTTTCCTCGGGGACGACCCGAAGCACGTCTCGGGTGAGTGAATTTAAAACAGCAACTCAGTTTGTCTTTACCAAATTTTTGGAAACACCAGTAAACTTATTTCCTGAATAAATTTATGATGATGATAAATAGCATATGAAATAAATGGTATTTCAAATTTATAATTTTATAAAAGTTGTTTTAAAGTTTAACTTAACAAAATTTTTAAAAGTAAAATAAATGTTTAAATGTTAATTTAAAAACCAAATTGATTTATATAAATGAAGTATTTCAAAAACTTAGATTTTAAAAAAATAAAATTGTTTAAAAAAATTTAACTTGATAAAATACTTAGGAGTAAATCAAATATTCAAATTTTTAACTTAAAGACAAAATTCTTTATAATGATTAAGTAAAGATTTTAAACAATTAAAATTTGTAATTACTTTATAATTAAAAGTTGATTTAATTAAAGGGTGAAAGTAATTAAGATTTACTTAATTATAAATTAAGGATTTTATGAATTAAGATAACTAAATTAAGAAAAGTTAGTTGATAAAGTTAATTAGGATTGAACCAATTTATAGTTAAGAATAATTAATTGTTGATTTAAATTTTATAAAATAAATTGTGTGGTTAACACACTTAATCATATTCACCCTAATTAGAGATGATTAACTATCATCAATTGTCTTGTATTGGATTGATATTTTTGTTGTGATATTGTGATTGCTTTGTGATGGACTGTGATTTGTGATTTGTTCCCATATGACTGTGAAACCCCTTTTGCCCGTAAAACGGCATTTGAATTTCGATGCGTCAGCGAGTCGGATTCCAGTTCGTTATCCGAAACCCACATCGAATCATATTAGTGAATCTTTGTGATTGATAAATTTACTTTATCTTTGAATCTATTGATGAAGATAAGCGTTATGAGTCATACCGCTTATCGATATATCTATGATGATTGATGTTGTGCACTATCGTGTAATACCCCTGGACCACACCTATACACACACGAATATGGATTGCACGTGGTAATGAGTAAAGTCACAGATTTTTGAAATAATTTTAAAGATTGAATTTTGAATCCAAAATAGTCTTGGAATTAGAAATGAAAGCTTTTGAAAATGAATTTCAAAGATAAGAGTTATTTCGAATAACTTAACAACTTTTTGGAATTTAAATAATTTGATTTAAATTTGAATTCAATGTTTGAAATTGAATTCTATGATTTGGAAATTATGGTTTAAAAAGGTTATTCAACTTATAAATGTGTTTATATGGGATTTTAAACCATTTTTAAAAGTGTTGGTTTGGGAATTTAAATTAAACCCAAATATTTAACTTGTATAAATGAAATCGGATTTTTCCAAAACGAAAACTATTTGTTTTCAAAATAATAAAAGCTTTCACATAAGAAATGAACTTCCAATTCGTGGTAAAAGGGATTCAAGTTTGAAATGAAAATAATTTTCCAAGTTATGAATAAAACTTTGGAAACGAGTTTGAAAGCTATAAATTAAATCTTTGATTTAAAGATTTCATTGGGTTAATCCAAATTGAAATGGAAATTGTTTTGGGAATCTATAAATAGATCCTTGTGAAACTGAGTGAACTTTATGGGATAAATCTTTTTGTTTTATAGTTTTAGAATGGTAATTTTTTTAACCATTTAAAAGAAAGGTTTCTGGGTTTTATAAGTTGTGACTTAACTGAAATCCCATATCCATATGTTTTTAAACATCCCGCTCGCTATTCGGTTTAGCCGGGAGAGGACCTTGTGTCATATAACCCATTCCGAATAGTGATACGACGTTATGGATTGCAATTGAAGACCGGTGTTGAAGACCGGGTGTCTTCGGGAATGGTAGGATAACCTGTCGTTTTGACTCTGCACTGAGTTGCTCCGGTATAGAGTTCTCCCTATGTGATGGGAAGTCCGATCGGGATTGTGGACACCCGGATTGGCAAGGGCTTCTTCGGAAGTGCCTTCGGTTCTGTTCGAACCCGGAACAGACTTGTATGGTTGTATGTCTGACACTACACTTTGAGATATTAAACTGATTCCTATGAAATACATTTCTGCTTGGTGGCGGAGAATTTATTCTCTTAGTTTAACAACCTTCTCTGAGACGTATGAGCTCAGAGGTTATGTAGTTGATATTTATCAGTGATATACTCCCAAATTTGGTAGTGTGGCATGCTAAGTGCTGCTGTGTGTTGATGATCACTTGTTGATCATTTGATCAAAGCATGACTTTTGTATAAAGCGTAGCTTTGTGGACGAGACTGCATCAGGAACTCACACCCCGGAAATGGTCGAAACAGGAAAGATGCGGCAAGGTTATGAGGGTCGCGCCCTTTAGGGTGTGTCATTCCCTTCTGGTAAAGGGTGGTATCATGGTATGGAGCCCAGATGCTTACTCATGTGGATACTGCAGACCTATTACTTTGTGATTGCTTTGTGGTTGTTGGATTAGAGGTACCTCGGATAAAGGTCCCAAAGGACCGGGGGATGGCATGCTCGACTAGTAGTTACCTAGTTAAAGAGGTAACCCGGCCTTGTGTTGGCAGAGATCCGGTTAGGTTCTCAGGACGTCCCGCCAGAGGCGATCCCATAGACAGTAGGAAGTTCCTTAGCCTGACCATTTGTTGGGAATCCATCCATCCAATACGTGCCTTGTACGATTTTAGTTGTAGAACCTGCCATTTACTTATGGTGGTCACCACTGTTTAGATGGTAGCTATAGTAGGCATAGTTCGGAATGTCTATGCTGGCTAGGATTTATATTATACTTTTGAAATGGTTTTCCACACTTTGCACTTATAGTAATAATACCAAAGAAATTTTCTCGTATTAAACGTATTTGACTATCATAAGGAGAAATCTCCTCCAAGTCTGCGTTTGTATTGTGTGTGTGGCGGGAGGCCTTATGGTAGTTTCATTTTCTAAAAAGCATTGCGGATTTCAAATTTAAATTCTTTTGTTTGTTTTAATAGACCAATTGCTTTTATTTGCTCATACCAGTCCCATGACTGACCTGGAGTTTATTGTTCCTATCCTAAACTCTGGGTGCCCACTATTTTCCTACACGGGCAGTCTAGAGTTGGGTTTTCAGATAGTCAGGTTTAGTAGATTATCCGGAGCTAGTTCAATCTTTGGATCTGAACCGCACTTGCTCATCTGTGTGCATCATGATGGGGAGTTCGAGCTATTGCTGGATTAGTGTTTTGAAGATGGAGTTCTTCCTCGAAGATCACCTTGGAGATTTTTGTTCCGCTGCTGATGTTATCTTTTCTTTCTGCTGCTATTGTCTTGTATCATATCTCTGATGTGTATTTATTGTATCATTCTGTTGTATCAGATATTGTATCATGTTGTATATCAAATGTATATTCTATTTCTTCTGCTGCGTTGTACTTAATGTGTTATAAGCTCCGGCGAACTAGGTTCGACGTTTGGATTTACGGTATTTGAATACAAGTGTCGTATTCGGTGCCGATTTTCGAAGGTCGAGTCAGGGTCGTTAGATCCTTCATATCCATTCCCTGCCCCTTCTTCATATCGATCCCCAACGGTCCAGTTCGTATCGATCAAGATCAATACGTACCGTGATCAATCTGAAGCAAGGTGCTAAGTGTGTTGTCCATATCTATCCAAGTCCTGCTTCCTTTGTATCGATCCAATCTTTGATTGATACGAAGCATACCAACAAGCCTTGCCGGATCCATCCAATCGCTGGACATTGCATTGATACGAAACCCATCGATCCAAAGCAAACAACCGAGCCTACTCCGATCGATATGAAAGCATCGATATGAACTGATGTTCCATGAATATTGATCCATCCATAACTTGAGCATATGAACTTCGATTGAAATAAAATGCAAAACATAGCCTTTTCTAGCTTTATTTATCATTCATAATCGATCCCACCTTGATTAGAGCTCGGTACAATTTTGGCGTTATCGATCATAGCCTTATTTCCAGTCGATCTCCAATCCTAGTATCCATCCTTTTTAGCCAATTTTTGATATCCTGACTATGACCAAAAGGCGGGGTAACATAAAGAAAGGAAGATTATGTGTTTCGAGTGTAAGAAACATAAGGAAAGAAGTCTTGGAGGAATGCCATCGTTCAAAGTTCTTTATTAATCTACGAGGAAATAAGATGTATCAAGATATGAAGAGAGGTTTCTTTTAGGAAGGTATGAAGTGGGATATAGGTTTATGAGTAAGGTAGTTCTTGAATTGCCAACAGGCAAAGGCCGGACAACAAAAGCTAAGTGGATTGCTTCAGGCGTTAGATATTCTAGTATGGAAATGAGATTCTATTTCCGTGGATTTTATTGACGTGTAACTAAGGTCGAACAGAGGAAATGAAAGTATATGGGTTATAGTGGACAGATTGAATAAGTGTGTCTATTTCATTCCAGTTAAGTCAACCAGAATGACACCTGCATTAGTGAAGTTGTTTATGAAGAATGTAGTTAGACTGCATGGAATTCCTAGTAGTATAGTTTGTGACAGAGATTCCTTATTCACTAGCGAGTTTTGGAAGAGTCTATAGGAAGTTTGGGAATGTTAACGCTAAAATTTGAACGCTAACACCCCGGTGTATGAAGTGAGATTGTGAAAGCACCACCCGATAGCTCGGGAACAGATTATAAGCAGATAAAAGTGAAAAAGTAGTAAACAACAGCAATTTTATAGTGGTTCGGCTTAAGAGAGAGCCTACGTCCACTTTGAATATCTTTATTGACGATTCGATTACAGATCAATGCAGTTACACTTTGGTTACAACACACTTTGAATTTCAAGTGACTTGGAACAAGTAGTCTAAACTTCGATGTTGATCCGAATCTTTGAACACAGGTTAGACATGTTTGATTTCTTCGTGAAGTTCCTTGAAGGTGTTGAAGTAGTTCAGAATGCAGCAGAGTAACGGCGCTTGAAATGAATGAGCCGAAAAGTCCCTTGAATGTTGGGGGTGGTCATGTATTTATAGGCAAATCTGGATAGAAGTTTTTTCGCCCAAGTCCTGAGTCGTGACCGACTCAGGCTAAGCCGTGGCCGAGTCAAGTTGAGTCGTGGCCGGCTTATCTGCATTTGGTCTTCTCACTAGCTCATTCTCTTGCTGGATTCTAAGCCAAGTCCTGAGTCGTTGGCGAGTCAACTCGCACTGGGACATGCATTGTTGCAACAGAATACGACTCAGTGGCTTTAAGTCGTGGACGAGTCGTCCTGAGTTATGAGTCGTCAAGCCATTTCTTAGGTCGTCAATCCTCTTGAGTCGTTTCTTATGATGAGTCGGTCCAGTCCTTGAGTCGTCTCGTACGAGCCGTGAACTTCGTTGAGTCGGTAACTCAATGAGTCGGCCTGTATCATGAACCGCTAACCTCCATGAGCCGTTCCATTCCTCTAAGCTGCCTTGAGCCTTAACTCGTCAGCCAATTGAGTCGCTACCAGTTGAGTCGTTGAAGCAATTCCTTTGATGAGTCGGTAATTCTTTGAGTCGGTCCGTCTTGTGAGCCGTTAACCCCCTTGAGTCGTAACCCATTAAGTCGCTTTGAACTTTAGGTCATTAACTTAGTGAGTCGATGACTCGATGAGTCGTGAGGCTTCCTGAGTCGTTAAACACCTTAAGTCGTAGCTCTCCCCAGGCCTTAACTGGTTGATTCCTTTAACTCGTGGGCCCCTTAACTTGTAAGCTAGAACGAGGTTAACATTTGCCCCTCGAAGCGCACACTTAAGTCGTAAGTCGTGTGCTTCGACTTATCATAACTCGGGCGAGCCGATTCAAGTTACAGCTCTTTCAGGTATAAAGCGCTTGACTCGTTCCTCCTATCTCCCACTTCTTATCAGCGATCTTCTAAACCACATCCGCCATTAACGCACCTCCAAGTTCTCACAGGCGATTCCAACTCGATTCTCCTCTGATCATCTTTGACACCACATTACGTAAGCATTACGTAAGCGCTTCCCTTCCGATTATCAATCATCGTTAACCTGTGCGCTCCGTCCCTACCTTCATTTTATTCCCTTGAGTCTTGCAAGTTCGGTCATTCTAACCATCAATGAATGTAGGGTTGTTTGATCTAACGATTTTCGTCTTGAGGTGATTTAGTGGCGTGATAGGACCGGGGTTGTTTATTGAGAGTTTTATTGGGTTAATGGGTTAAAAGTTGGAAGATTAACGGGTTAGGAGTGAAATGGTTTATGGGTTAGAAGTTGGAAGATTAACGGGTTAGGAGTTAGGTGATTAGTTGGTCAAATAGAATTGAATACTGCTTTAGGTATGACTCGGCTATTTTTGTATGATCCAGCGACCTTTGCGATTTAACCATGATACGACTCAACATGCTCCACGACCTAAGCCTTGAGTCGTGGCCGAGATAAAACCCTTGAGTCGTGGCCGAGATAAGACTTGGAGATTTTCTTATTACTTTGAACCAGAGCTTCTTTAACATACTCCACGACCTAAGCCTTGAGTCGTGGCCGAGATAAGACTTGGATATAATCTCCTTATTTCTACGACTCATGACTTAGGGCACTGCCGACTCAGAATTTTTGAACCGTTGACGAGTTAGGACTTGCGTGAATTCTGTTTGAACTTTGGACCATTGCAGTAACTTTGAACTGTTGAATTTTATTGCATTCATTCACAGGTTATTTTGACTTGCAGGCTAACAACCTGTTCAATACAACATTCACAGAAAACTGGGACGAATATACTGTCATCGACTGCCCATATCAAATGACAGATTAGTTAATAACAGATAATTAACTTAAACAAATCGTGTGAACGAAGTGCTATCGATTTCAAGTAGAATATTAAAGCAACACTGAAACAATCAATTGAAACTGACCAGCCTGCACTAATATTATGCTTGAACTCTAAATTAACAAGTTCTGAAATTACCATAGTCGATCAATCGTCAACCAGTTTAATTCCAGTTATATTTACTTGTTATTTTCATTAGTTCTGCACAACACTTCACACTTTTAGGAAACGTGCACCTTCGCATTTGAACACCCAGTTGCTTGTGTAGAATGACATCTCAACAAGAAGAACCGATGGGTCAGGCTGAAGATGTCTTCCCAGTAGCCAACTTGTTGGATAACCCTCCGGAGAGAACTACCACAACTCTGAATCAGCGGGTGTTTAACCAATTGCTCATCCAGTTTGGCATTGCCGAAGCTGATGCCTTACTGCCGGGGCCAAATGATACTGCAGATAGGCCCCCTTCTGGCTTTATTGCTGTCAACCGCCAAATGTGCTTGAGCGGTGCCATAACACCTTTCAATGACTTCCTTCAGCAGTTCCTGCTTCGACTATCTATCTCTCCATTCCAATTGCACCCCAATGGCCATGCCATTCTGATGGGGTTATGCGTGCTGTTTAGTAGAGTTCTGGACCGATTACCGAGCTTTGAGGAGATCTGTTACTTCTGCTCATTTACAAAAATTAAAGATCATCCCTCTATCGTAGTCATAAGGAGCGCTCGAAACCGCAAACCCATCACCGATCTTCCTGAAAGCGTTCACGGATTTCTAAATCAGTATTTCTTTGTTCGCTGCCCTCCAGGGTTTTATGCCATCTGGAGAGTAGGAAGTAAGATTTTTCTGTTTTTATTTCTCCATTCTTGGGCTTTTCGAAATCTGAGTTGCTAGATGTTAACTTTGCTTCTTTTTTCCTGTTTCAGCACTTCCTCATCCCTCTAGAGATCCATGCTATAAACAAATTTTTGAGAGATTGAACGCCGTGGCGGCAGAAGAGAGGAGTATAAAGTTTTTGTTAAATGATGGATTTTTACATCAATATGGGCTTCTTCATTCTTCTCGCTTCACTCAGCCTCGTGAAGTCCCAACTGAAATTCCTGATTCTCCGACGGAAACTCCTGATGCCCCGGTCTCTATTAAAGAGCACATGCAGGGAGGAACTTCTATAGAAACTTCACTAGTAAAGTGTTCAATTCCGAATGATGTTGTGGGGCCGTCTGACAAGTCTGTACTTGCCCCAGTTACCGAAGAGGAAGAACCTCCACGATCTTTCGGAAAATCTACTAACGAAGGAGTTAAGAAAGCAAGTCCCAAAAAACATGATGGCGATGATGTTTTCGAGGGGTTGAGCGATTTAATTGTGACTTCTCAAGAACTTTTCAAAGATGATGTTTCCAAAACCATCTCTTCTGTAATCGAGGCGACATCTTCTCTACAACAAATGTCAACTCCTCCTACTCAAGTTATCACTACCTCTATTCCACAGAGTGGTCTGTAACTTGATGCGTGTAGTTTACACGTTACACAACACTTAGGATTTTTCATCACTTATACGCATTCATCTTCTTATACTTTAAAGATTTCTAAAGCTCATTATTTTTATTCCAGATTCTCCAATGGGACGCAGCAGCTCATACTACGATGATTTCCAGCGTTACGGGAGGCGTAGCCAGTATGATTATAGGCATTACCTCCCTTCTTACAGAGAATCCGATGAAGAGAGGGCCATCAGGAAAGCAGACGAGAGACGAGCATACGAAGAACGTCACCGAAGGGAACAAGAAAGACATGACCCTCCTCACAGAGATGATGATACTCAAAAAAGAAAGACTCACGATGAGAGAGGTAAAGGTCACATGGACGATTCTTCTAGCAAGCGGGCTAGACTTACTGAAGAAACAATGCCGACAGTTTCTGAACATGTTCCTGCTCAATCTCCTGCCCCCGTTCGTTCCGACATTCAAACAACCATCAACCGGCCTGCATACCAAGTTGGGCAAGGTCCTCCCACTCTTCAAAGTCGATTCCCTCAGTGGTGCCTGAGAGGGGTTCGGTTCGATCTCGACTTGGTTCCTCTCGACAAATCGGCTATGCTGCGAAATCTTGATATTGTCAGGACCGATATTGAAAGAATGACGAACTGGCAAAAACTTGTCGACGAGCTTCAAAGGGTTAACCGAGCCAATCTCGAGGCCATGCTCACAATGGAGAACGATAAGGCTGAGTGGCAGAAAACTCTCAAACAGCATGACGCCGAAATGAGAAGCATTGCTTCCTATAATGAAAAGCTAGAAGCGGAAATGGAAAAGCTTAAGGAAGAATTAGTTACTTCATCAACTTCCTATTCTCAAAAGGAGAGCATGCTTCAAAAACAAGTACGAGATGCGCACGCCAGTCAAAGGGCAGTCGAAGATAAGCTTGCACACAGGGAAAAGGTCATAGAAGAATATCGTGCTGAAACTTTACAGCTGCGAGAACAGACCGGCTCTCAAAGCTTGGAGATAGAGTTGTTAAAAACTCGACTTGCTATGGCCGAAAAGGAGCGTGACGAGGCTGTTGCTGGTAAACTCGCGGTCGAAGAGGCCCATCAAGCAACCAAAGCTGACATTAGCTCCACATTATTTGATTTTTATCTGCACAGCATTTTGGGGCGTGGCAGCCTTGCCTTTCTAGGCCCCAAGTATGAAATCACACTGGCTGAAGTTTGGGAGGCAGCACTTGATATGCTCGGTGGTAAAGGTGCTGGATACGCTGAGTCAGCCCTTGAAGAGCATTATCTTGACGATGAAGCCCGCGCCGCTCTTGCCAAGGGAAAAGAGCAACTCGCCAGAGCGCGGACTGGGATGGCGGAAGAGGAGCATTCTGAAAAAGAAGTACCGCCTACTACCTCTGAACGTCCTCTAGTTTCTTTTGAAGTTGACATCGCAGGTTCCAGTGCTCATTCGCTGCCTCCTACAAGTACCGGGGTAATTACCCCTACTGATGATGAGGCTTTGGAGGATATTGGGGCTCAAAATTATGAGATTGAACTAACGAAGCCAACATCTTCAGGTAATTTCGACATTGGTCCGATTCAGGTGGATCGCCTGCTTATTCCTCAAAAATTTGATGAGCTTCTCGATTACTTCCTGAATCTCGATGAACCCATATCTCCCTTCTTTTGGGAAGATACTAACATTTTCAATTTCTCTTCTTCTGCAGTTGAAACACCAAGTGCTGTGCAGACTTCGCCTCCTCCGGTTATCCCTCCTCCATCTCTTCAGGTGACTCCTCCTTCTGCTTCACAACCCGGGTCACAAGAGGAGAAAATTGAGGCTCTTCATGGCTTGGATGACCCTATTGCTTCGCAGGAGAAAAAAGATGAGGGACTTGAAGGAGGCGAGATTTCTCCGGAGCGGACTCCTTCTGACGACGTAGTTTTGTCCGCTCTTGTTACTCCAGGGAGTGAGTCTTCTTTGAAGAGAAGAAAGAAGCACGTAACATCGAAGAGGAGGGGGAAGAAAATCATCACTGCTGAAGAGGAACCCGAAATTGCACCAGTTGCACCTCCCTCCCCTTCTTCCCTTATGCCTTCAGACCGACCTGAAAAGCTAACCATTCGGCCGGGTAAAGGGTCTAAAGGTGGCAAGAAGAAATGAAGAGTCGGGCTTCGGGCTTTTTGATTCCTTTTTTGTGTAATGGTCGGATGTTGTGCAGGCACCGGCCCCTGCTTTTTTATTTTGAAACCTGTATCTGCAATTGAATAAAATGATCCTTTATTTGTACAGACTTTTGTTTGAATTTGAGAATGCATTTATTATTCATTTTTGCACAAGTTTATTTATATGATATTGCGGTGAGCTTGTGGTATGTTGTTTGAGCGTACTTTACCAATGTAGCTATACCATTTTGTATGTAACTATACCATGTTGCCCCCATACCATAAGCTTGCTGCCATATTGTATACTTTGAGGGGACTTGCACTCTTATTTTTTGAAGAATAATTACTTCATTCTCGAAGAAAATTTTCGTAGAGTGCAACTTCCTTCATATAAGTTTTTACGCTTCGTCCTTCGAAGAAATCACTCTTTTTTTTATGTACACATTTTGTCAAGTGAACTCTTCTATGTGGTGAAGCGGGCCTCTGAAGGGTACTTCAACTTTAATTCTTCCTTTGAAAGTTAAAGTATGCCCTTGATGAGGATTTTTTTTTTAAAAATAGAAATTTGTGCCTCTGAGGAGGGATTTTTCACGTTTCAACACTTGGAAGTTTTATTTCAATCTTGGTGAAACGTGTTCCTCCAAAGAGTTGTGCCTTTGAAGAAAGCCTTTTCACGTTTCAACACTTGGAAGTTTTATTTCAATCTCGGTGAAACGTGGGCTTCTGAAGAGGTCTTTCTTTTTAATTGTGTCCTCGGGAGGGGGTTGTACCTCTGAGGAGGGATTTTTCACGTTTCAACACTTGGAAGTTTTATTTCAATCTTGGTGAAACGTGTACCTCCAAAGAGTTGTGCCTTCGAAGAAAGCCTTTTCACGTTTCAACACTTGGAAGTTTTATTTCAATCTCGGTGAAACGTAGGCTTCCAGAAAGGTCTTTATTTTGTTTTGCATTTCAACTTTGGTGAAGTGAAATTCCGAAGAGCAGTTGTTACACTTCAACTCCTGGTGAAATGTGCCTCCGAAGAGGTCTTTATTTTGTTTGCATTTCAACTCTGGTGAAGTGAAATTCCGAAGAGCGGTCGTAACACTTCAACTCCTGGTGAAATGTGCCTCCGAAGAGGTCTTTTATTTTGTTTGCATTTCAACTCTGGTGAAGTGAAATTCCGAAGAGCGGTCGTAACACTTCAACTCCTGGTGAAATGTGCCTCAGAGAGGGTTTTCATCGCCTGGAAGTTACTCTCTCATGGTTGGAGGGTCATGACTCCTCCAATCTTTTTTGTTGAGTAGAGAACTTTCTTTTTTGTGGCGTATGACCCATTAGAGGTCTTTATCCTCCGAAGAGTTGTGCCTCCGAAGAGGACTTGTGCTGCCGATGATGGCTTTGGTTGCTCCTCTGTCCACTTGCTTATGCCTTTTCAGTGATTCTTTTTTTTTTAGCTTTCACTCCCTTTTCTTACAAGTAACTTGTTTAATCCAAGGAAGTGTGCTTCATTGTCAGGCAATTTCGTGAAAACGAGCATTAGCTTCTTAATTGGATGTTTGTTTGTTCAAACGATCTCAATTTATTAGCAAAGACCCGTTTCTGTCGAAATCATAGGCCGTTCAATTGAAGTACTTCCTATCTAGGATTTGAATTCGGGGCTTTTGTGACTTGAAATTTGGCGAGAATCACTTGGTCTTTTTATGTGCAAGTTTCACTTCCATTGTCTACAAAAATTTAAATCGACATTTCAGCAATACATTCTATGTACTTTTTATATCGAAAATAAAGCAAACATGTAATAATAATAAGGAACACAAGATTTATAGTGGTTCGGCCAGGAAATTGGGCTTACATCCACTTTATATTCTTTCATTATTTACTTGCATCAGTTTTACAATTGCCTTCAATTACAAGAATCATACATTCGTAATTCTTTTTACAATATTTCAACAAAATTTTCAAGTAAAGTATGGACGCAAATGATTGCTGTTCCATGCCCTTGGAATTTGACCTCCTTCAACAGTGGTGAGTTTGAATGTGCCGTCAAGAAGCTTTTGACCTATGACATGCGGTCCTTCCCAATTTGGCCCAAACACACCTGTCGCTGTCATAATTCTCTTCAGGACTAGGTCTCCAATCTCAAAGCTGCGTTGGCGAACTTTGGAATTGAAATGTCTGGCTATCTTTTGCTGATGAGCTGCAATTCTGAGATTAGCCTCATCTCTTTTTTCATCAAGGAGATCTAGCGCTTCAAGCTGTAACTTCTCGTTTTCTGCTTGATTGAAATGGATTCTTCTGTGTGAAGGGACTTCTATTTCTACAAGAATCATTGCCTCTGACCCGTATGCCAATGAAAACGGGGTGTGCCCAGTCGCAGTTTTGTGAGTGGTTCTGTATGCCCATAGTGCCAGTGGTAGCTTATCGACCCAACCACCTCTTGCTCTTTCAAGTTGCTTCTTGATGGTTGACTTAATAATTTTGTTTACGGCTTCCACTTGCCCGTTTGCCTGCGGATGAGCCATTGCTGAAAAGCTTTTCCGGATTTTGAATCGCTTGCAAAAATCTTGGAATTCTTCACTTTCAAACTGAGTTCCATTGTCTGTAATTATTTTTTGAGGCACACCGTATCTGCAAATGATGTGTTTAGTCACAAAACTTATCATCTTCTTTGAGGTGATAGTAGCCAGTGGTTCAGCTTCTGCCCACTTAGTAAAATAATCTACAGCAACAATGGCATATTTAATTCCAGATTTGGCAGTTGGTAACGGTCCTACAAGGTCTATCCCCCATATTGCAAATGGCCATGGACTGACCATCTGTGTGAGTTCAGTGGAAGGAGCTCTAGGAATTTTGGCGAATCTTTGACATCTGTCACATTTTCGAGAATACTCTGCTGCATCTCGATTAATTTCTGGCCAAAAATATCCGTATCGGAGAATTTTCTTTGCTAATGTTTGGCCACCTGAATGATCATCACATTCTCCTCCGTGTACCTCTGCTAGGATTGCTTTAGACTCTTCCCTGGATACACATCGAAGTAATGGCATTGAGAATCCCCGTCTGTATAACCGGCCATCCTGGATTATGTATCGAGAGGCTTTTCTCAGTAGCTTTTGTCGTTCTTTTGAGTTCCCTGGTAAGGATCCATTGAGCAAATATTCTGTTATTGGAGTCATCCATGATTCTTGCTCTTGAGACATGCTCATGATCCAATCAATGTCCATCTCATCAATGCTAGGAGTCGACAGGACCTCCACTGGAGTTAGCCCCAGAAATTGAGCTTCGCCTGTGCTAGAATACTTTGCGAGAGAATCTACTTTCATGTTTTCTTCTCGAGGAATGTGACTTATCATGTAATGATCGAAATCACCCAGGAGTTCCCAAGCCTTTGACAAGTAGGCGGGCAGATTCCCCCCTTTTGCTTGGAATTCCTTTTTGACTTGGCATACAATAAGCTGAGAATCACTGAATATCTGTAACGCTCGGATGTTTAATTCTTTGGCAGTCCTTAAGCCAGCGATAAGGGCTTCGTACTCTACTTCATTTTTTGTTGAAGGAAATTCCAATCTTAGTGCATAGCATAATGATCGGCCTTCAGGGGTCTCAAGTACAACTCCGGCTCCAGAACAGTAGTCGTTTCTCGCACCATCGACATATAACTTCCACTGGATTGGGGAATCGTCGACCGTTTCCTCCTCACTGTTACCCTTATCTGTGAATTCTGCAATGAAATCCGCTAAAGCTTGTCCATTGATTGCTTTCCGGGGATGATAAGTGATGTCATACTGACTAAGTTCAATATTCCACTTTAGAAGATGACCCGAAGTTTCAGGACGAAACAGGACTTGCTTTAAAGGTTGATCAGTGAGGACTCTGATAGGATGAGCTTGAAAATATAGCCTCAACTTCCTAGATGCAATTAGTAAGCAATAGGCGAGTTTTTCCAACTTAGAGTAATTCATCTCTGCCCCAGTGAGTCTTTTGCTGATATAGTAAACTGGATGTTGAATCCTTTTGTCTTCCCGTATCAGCGCTGCACTTAAAGCATGAGATGATACTGCCAAGTATATAAGAAGATCCTCGCCATCGCCAGGCCTAGAAAGTATTGGAGGCGTTTCCATATGGCGAATCAATTCATCAAAGGCTCTTTGGCATTCGGGAGTCCAATCGAAGTTTTTCTTTCCTTTCTTTAGGGCGTCAAAGAATGGGATGCATTTATCTGTGACTTTGGAAATGAACCGACTCAAGGAGGCGACCTTTCCATTGAGACTTTGCAATTCCTTCTTTGTTCTAAGGGCTTTGACTTCTTTCAATGCAGTAATTTGAGCTGGACTGGCCTCAATGCCCCTAGCGCTCACGATAAAACCTAAAAACTTGCCGGACTCCACTCCAAATGAACATTTTAAAGGATTGAGCTTCATTCCGTATTTTCGGAGGACTGCGAACATGTCTGCTAAGTGTTCTATGTGATCCACTGCTTTCTTAGATTTTACTAACATGTCATCGACATAGACTTCCATAGTCTTGCCCAGTTGCGGTTTGAACATAGCATTAACAAGTCTTTGGTATGTTGCCCCTGCATTCTTCAACCCGAAGGGCATAACTCTGTAGCAGTAAAGACCAGTATCGGTGATAAAGCTTGTGTCCTCCTGATCTGGCTCATGCATCATGATCTGGTTATATCCGGAGTAAGCATCCATAAAAGATAACAATTCGTGTCCTGCTGTTCCGTCTACTAGTTGGTCGATCCTGGGTAATGGGAAGCAGTCTTCGGGGCAGGCCTTGTTCAGATCCGAAAAATCGATGCATACTCTCCATTTTCCGTTGGCTTTCTTAACCAGCACTGGATTTGAAACCCAATTCGGATAGGTAGATTCTTTGATAAAATTATTCTCCATGAGCCGATCAACTTCTTCTTTTAATGCCGCCGACCTTTCTGGACCTTGAGTTCTCCTTTTCTGTTTCACAGGTGTAAATTTTGGATCAATATTTAGAGCGTGCACTGCAACTTCTGGGGATATTCCGCACATATCGGCATGAGTCCAAGCAAAAACATCCAGATTTGCCTTTAAAAAAGATATCAAGATATTCTGAATTGACGCATTAAGTTGTGAACCCACATTCAGCACTTTGTTTGGGTCCTTTGGGTCGACAGGTATTGGTATTGTCGTTTCCACCGGTACCACTCTATTTTCCCCTGCACTGACTTTTCTAGGGTCCATCTCTTTCCTTGCTCCGCTGTGCTCGCCAGTGCAGGGTCCGTCCTGTAATTGATACGAGGCTGGTTCTTTGATGCGGACTGGGGCTGCTGCATTCTTTCCCATTTCTCTTTTTCTGGTTTCTCGTAGCTCTGTCAGATAACACTCTCGCCCAGCATTTTGATCCCCTTTTATAACTCCTACTCCATTGTCTGTAGGGAATTTAATAGTGAGGCACCACAGGGCAAGAACAGCTTTAAACGCTGCCAGAGTTGGACGACCAAGGAAAGCATTGTAAGCAGAAAATTCGTCGACAATCACAAAAGTTTGCTTGCGGACCACTTTTCTCTCTCCTTCTCCAAGTTCCACAAACAAATCAATGGTTCCAACCGGCTGCTTTGGCTCCCCAGTGAAGCCGGCAATTTTCTGTGATGATGCTTGCACATCAGCCATAGGGATCTTCATTTGGTCGAATGTTTTCTTGAAGAGGATATTGCAGGATGCGCCACAATCAATGAGAACTCTTCTGACAATAGCTGGCCCGATACCAGCCGAGATGACTAAGGGATCCAAGGTAGGAGCTTCAATACCTGCGGAATCCCTAGCTTTGAACACAATATCATAATCGAAAGTTCTTTGTTGCTTCCAGGGCGTAGCACCCTCCAAAACGAATACATCTTCCTCGGTCGGTACAAACTTTAAAGCTTGGGTATACCTTTCCATCTCACCCCAGCTTCTGCCTGCTGGGTGAGGTCCTCCTGTAATGACATTGATAATGGGCCTTCCAGATTCATGCCCTGCAGCCTTCTCAATCGTCCTAGGCTGATGAGTAGGAGCCTGTTGCCCCTGACTAGATGAAGTAGGATTGTTGCCATTCTTTTTCAAAAATTGTTGCAGTTTGTTTTCCCTTAGCAACTCTTCAATCATATTTTTCAACTGGCGGCATTTGTCGGTCTCGTGACCGAGTTGATTATGGAAGCGGTAGAACTTCCCACTCTGTATAGCCTTTTTCCCGGTCCTTAGAGGAGGAGGTTTAGGAAAGTCAACAGAATCTTTAGTGGCAAGGTAGATACGCTCCGGCGTATCTGATAAAGGAGTATACTCTGATGGCTTGAAGGATCGAGGCTTCTTCAGATTACTCTGCTTCTTCCCATTGTTATTTTCCCTTTTTTGCCCTACAGATTCATTCTCGCGTGGAGCAACAGTGTTATCTTCAGCTTTTTCCAACACTGCCTTTACCGGTACGGGACGGCTTTCTAAGCGTATGAATTCATCTGCTTTTTTATAGAATTTTTCAAGGGAATTTGGTTCCTTCATGTTTAGCCATTTCCCAAATTCGCTCGACTTGTCGATACCCTTCATCAGATAAGTCAATATCATTCGCGGTTCTGCATTGTCCACCTCAGCTAACGCTATATTAAAGCAATTTAAGAAAGATCTGATAGTCTCTCCTGGATTCTGCTCCAAACATGGCAGTGACATGATATCCTTGGCTTTTGAGGCATATAGTCTGAACTGCTCCTTGAACTTCCGGGTTAAGTCAGAAAACTGATCGATAGATCGGACTGGCAGCTTGGTGAACCAAAGCAGAGCTACGCCTTCGAGATACATAGGAAAATATCGGCACTTTATTTCATCAGAGGCTCTGGCACCTATCATGTGCCAATCATACTTGTATAAGAATTCGTTCGGATCACTTGTCCCCTTGTAAGCTGGAATGGTTGGAGGGACAAACTACCTTGGGAATTCAGCCTTTAAGATTTTCTCAGTAAATGGAGTCTTACTTGGGGCGAAACCCCATTCTTTCTCATCTTCAACCCTCTGCATACTCTCTTTCATGATTTGTCGGACCATTCCAGAAAGATACTCCTCATCATGTCGAGTTCTAGATCCACCAACCTCTGGAAGTGTTTGTTCAACGGGGCTAGCAGCCCTTTCAGGAGCATTTCTTTCTTCAGCATCATGAAGGCTGCCAGCAAAATTCCTTTCATTACCTGCTGGTTGACGGTTTACCCCAAGCAAATCGTTCAACCTATTTAGAATTAGGGCATTCTGGGCATTTTGAGCCTCGAATTGTGCATTTTGGGCATTTATCTGTTGGTTCAGCCCTAAGATTGCAGCATCCAGCTCTGCCTTTGTAACTCCGACAGCTGGCGTGGCTTGATTCGATACAGGGGAAGCGGAGGTTCCCTCTTGAATATTCCCAGATCTGACAGATCTACTTTTCCTTCCAGGAGCCATAATCTCGGATAAACTTCTGGTTTTCAAGGAAATTCTCTCTACAAACCTCTGTGAAGCAATGATGATAACTCACCTGAGTTCAATTCTCAGTGAAAGCACCAAAAATGTTAATGCTAAAATTTGAACGCTAACACCCCGGTGTATGAAGTGAGATTGTGAAAGCACCACCCGATAGCTCGGGAACAGATTATAAGCAGATAACAGTGAAAAAGTAGTAAACAACAGCAATTTTATAGTGGTTCGGCTTAAGAGAGAGCCTACGTCCACTTTGAATATCTTTATTGACGATTCGATTACAGATCAATGCAGTTACACTTTGGTTACAACACACTTTGAATTTCAAGTGACTTAGAACAAGTAGTCTAAACTTCGATGTTGATCTGAATCTTTGAACACAGGTTAGATATGTTTGATTTCTTCATGAAGTTCCTTGAAGGTGTTGAAGTAGTTCAGAATGCAGCAGAGTAACGACGCTTGAAATGAATGAGCCGAAAAGTCCCTTGAATGTTAGGGGTGGTCATGTATTTATAGGCAAATCTGGATAGAAGTTTTTTCGCCCAAGTCCTGAGTCGTGACTGACTCAGGCTAAGCCGTGGCCGAGTCAAGTTGAGTCGTGGCCGGCTTATCTGCATTTGGTCTTCTCACTAGCTCATTCTCTTGCTGGATTCTAAGCCAAGTCCTGAGTCGTTGGCGAGTCAACTATCACTGGGACATGCATTGTTGCAACAGAATACGACTCAGTGGCTTTAAGTCGCGGACGAGTCGTCCTGAGTTATGAGTCGTCAAGCCATTTCTTAGGTCGTCAAACCTCTTGAGTCGTTTCTTATGATGAGTCGGCCCAGTCCTTGAGTCGTCTCGTACGAGCCGTGAACTTCGTTGAGTCGGTAACTCAATGAGTCGGCCTGTATCATGAACCGCTAACCTCCATGAGCCGTTCCATTCCTCTAAGCTGCCTTAAGCCTTAACTCGTCAGCCAATTGAGTCGCTACCAGTTGAGTCGTTGAAGCAATTCCTTTGATGAGTCGGTAATGCTTTGAGTCGGTCTGTCTTGTGAGCCGTTAACCCCCTTGAGTCATAACCCTTTAAGTCACTTTGAACTTTAGGTCATTAACTTAGTGGGTCGATCACTCGATGAGTCGTGAGGCTTCCTGAGTCGTTAAACACCTTAAGTCGTAGCTCTCCCCAGGCCTTAACTCGTTGATTCCTTTAACTCGTGGGCCCCTTAACTTGTAGGCTGGAACGAGGTTAACAGGGAACCAAGCTCAAGATGAGTACCACTTACCATCCGCAGACAGATGGGCAAACAGAAAGCCTTAACAAAGTCTTATAAGATTTGTTAAGAGCTTGTGGTCTAGATTTCAGGGTATCATGGGAAGACCATCTTCATTTAGTCGAGTTTTCGTATAATAACAGTTATCGGACTAATATTAGAATGGAACCGTTCGAAGCTTTATATGGAAGGCCATGCAAATCTCCCGTTTTTTGGTTAGAGACCATATATAGGTTGGTTCTGAGTCTAGATTGTGTTAAAGGAGTTGTAGAAAAAATTGAGGTCATTCGGGCTAGAATGAAGGAGGCTTAGTCTAAGTAGAAGAGTTATGCAGATAAGACGAAAAGAGTTTGAGTTCACGGTTGGAGATCAGGTTTACATCAAAGTTTCACTGATGAAGGGTGTGATCAGATTTGGAAGATCAGGGAAATTAGCACGGAGATGTTTCGGACCTTTTCGTATTGTTGAGAGTGTTTGGAAAATCGCATATAGAGTTGAGTTACCATGCAGTTTGGCAAGAGTTCATAATGTTTTCCATGTTTCTCATCTCAAAAAGTGCGTTAGGGACCTGGAGACCGCTATTGCACCGACTATGCGAGATGACTTAGTAGTAGAACCAGATTTGACTATAGTGAGAAAGCCTATTCGTATTGTTGCAAGAGACGAGAAGAGGGTTCGAACCAAGATGGTCAATTTAGTCAAAGCCTAGTGGAGCGATGATGATAGGGACTGTACTTGGGAGATTCCGAGCAGGATTAGATATACTTATCCTGACTTGTTTGATGGTATGTCTTACCTCTTTGATTGATGTATTGTGTACCTTATCATAATTTTAGAGGATGAAATTTTTTAAAGGAGGGGAGCTTGTAACGCCCTATATTTTTGGTAACATTATTTAGGATATTTAATTAGTTAAATTACATAAAATAATGTGTAGATTAGGTATCAAACTATGCATTGACGGCTTGAAGCCGTCAAAGCTATAGAACTCACAAAGGGCTTCGTTTTGACTAGTTATGGCTTCGGTAACTCTATACGAGTCAACCGTTAAGGCTGTCTGAATAATCGATATTCTCAGGGTACAGCATCTGCGGCCCAAGGTGCAACATCCATCCAAAATGCCAAAAAAGTTCCGTATGACTTCTATAGTTGAGTGCATGGATTTGAAACAGAACAATACCGTGGTGCACCACTCTCCGACGATGGTAAATCGAAGACTAACCACGGTGATCTCGTTTTACCGTAAAGTTCACGTGAAGAAAATGAAGGATAAAATACATTCGAGACCCGAAAGTGATTCGGATAGTATTTCTTGGGTATAAAACTATGCATTGACGGCTTAAATCCGTTAGATCCGTAGAACTCACAGCTGTGCAGTTAAAGCGCTCAGCAGATTCAATGCAGCAGAGGTACGAAAAGTCAAAGCGGAGATACATCGAGGATATAGCAAGGTATAGCGGATGACTCAAAAATAGCATATAAATCTCATACTTAATGTTTTTACAAATATTAAATAGTAATTAAATGAAAAATTAACAATTAGTTGAGTTATAATTTATACATAAAACATTTTAAGTAAAAACATGTGTGAATTTACTGTAAATAAATGTAAAATTGTTATAAAACATAAATTGAATTTAGTAGAATATTAGAGTATATGCATTTCAAAAAATATATTAAAAATTCAATTAAATTAATTGATTTCTTAATTCTTATAATGTATAAATGTCATTTTTCATTTCATTTCTTTTAAAGAAGACAGAGTAGAATTAGCGGAATAAAGCAGGAATAACGGGATATAGCGGAAATAGAGGGGCTAAAAGTGGAAAGGCTATATTTGGAGCTATATAGAAAAATCGCGGTAGAAATCCGCTATGAGATATAACAGGTTTAGAGTGGGGTAATAGCAAGGCACTAACTTCACATACTCAGAAAGAACTTTGTTTTGATTGGTTATGGCTACCGTATGTAACAACCCGCATATATTACGATTGTATATTTAAATATTTTATTTAAATATAGCATCGTTAGTCGGATTAAAGTCCCAAAAACTAATTTTTGCAAAAAGTTGAATTAGTACTCGAGACCACTTCCATTGAGTTTAAAATGACGTTTGCGACCTTTTTGAGTCTAAACATCGATATGTTTGGAGTTGATTAAAATTTTGATGTTTTCATTTAGTGCTTTGGATTTGGGTTTCAGCCCATTAACCTAACATATCAACCCAACTCCACTCCATTCCTCTTCATTCCTTCATAATATTTCCTAACACTCAAGCTTTATCAAAAATGAGGGAAAAGAGGAGAAATTAAAATTCCTAAGCCCTAGTTTTCTTTTAAAATTCAAGCGCTAGCTCCAAAATCCAAGAGAAGCTTAGGTAAGCATCCTCTTCATCTTCTCCTCTCCATTCCTCTTCAATTTCAGAAATTTCCTATAACCTAACTTAGAAAAAATTCCACCTTTGATAATAGATTGAAGAATCTAGAGGTGTAGTGAAGAGGAATTGATCTTGCCTTGTCTTAAAAGCTTCTCCTTCATTGTTTTTGGGTTTAAAGGTGAGTTTTTGAACTCACATCTATTCTATATCTTTGATAGTTGTTAGGTAGTAATTCCTAACATCTATTCCTTGTCCATTTGCTTTTGGAATGAATTGGTTTGATGAATCTTCAATTTTTTGGTGTTTTGAGGTCAAATCTTTAAAAATCCTATCTTTGATGTTTGAACACGTTTTTGCGGTGTTTCGAAGAGCCATACAAGGCTGGGTTTTCACTTGGCATAAATTCTTAGTCTCCGTTGCCCGTCCATTCGCCTCCGTTTAGGATTTTTCCCCACTTAAGGGCTAGGCTGATAATGCTGTAGAAGCAGGTTCAGTCGACTGAATCAGGAGGTCAGTCGACTGAATCAGGGGATAGAAAATGCTCTGTACCTGTATCAGTCGACTGAACCATAACCTTATGGTTCAGTCGACTGACCTAGAAACCGAAAGTTTTCAAGCATTGGGTCAGCCGACTGACCACCTGGCTCAGTCGACTGATCTGCTTGCCTCAACCCTATTTGCCTATCTTGCTTGGGTTTCCAATTTTAATTGATTCGTGATGATCTGATTTGTTGTTATCATTTATTATCGACTTTGATGACTTCTTTTTTGGGATTTTTGGGAATATCCATTTCGGTGGATTCGTTATCGATTTCTACGGATTAGATACACGTCTTCGTATGTGAATTTTTGTTGATTGATTGTTTCTACAATCATATCTGCGACTTGTCACTTTGAAATACAAAGGTTTCTATACTAGTAGTAAATATTCAAAATCTTTTACAATGATGATTTCAACTCTATTTCTAATACAAAGCTCTTTATAAAACCGTTTTCCAACCTATTAGTATATACAAATCTTTACCTCATTCGTATGAGAAAATCTAATTAAACAGCGTAGCAAAACTAGTGGTATGAAACGCTTGCGTTTACATTGTCGCTTAATTTTTGGACTTGTTCGATTGAAAACCTCGTGACAATCTTCGAGTGGAAATCTACAATTTGTTCGTAAATATTTAAGTTAAGCCAGTGGTTATGGGACATGAAGCTAAACTCATTTATTCACTAGCTTAGTGTAATTCACACTTTTTATTGATCAATAGTGATCATTTTATGATTTAGACTAGCATAGTGCGATGTCTCTTTGTCCACGTGGGGGACTGTACCTCGTTTTTTTGAGCTTCCACTCATTTCTTTTATAGGCTAACGACCTATGAGTTCTTTGGAGTTTCGACTCAGTATTTATGGGCTAGCGACCCATGTTCTTTTGTGGAGTTCGGCTCATCGGGTGTAGCGTTATTGTACTACGTCGTTATTTCAAACTATTCGGGTTTCAGGTTCCTCGGGCGTACTGTTATTGTACTATGTCATTGCACCGGCTCTATGGTTAGTGACCATGGGTTAGCGACCCGTTTGTGATGCACGTGTTGGTGAGTTTTCATGCTCCCGTTTGTGATAGGCCTCCCCCTTTATGAATTCTGGATTTCTAACTGATGATTTCTAGAATTTGTGTTTCACCAGTTTTTGAGAATTGGCATTGATATATTGTCAATATTTGTGGTTTGGCGAATAAAATAAAGAATATGACATTCTAATCTCATTTTATCTGAAATTTATAGCTAGACCGATCCGTTTATTGTTTTCTTGTTAAATAATACTCGGGTCAGACCGAGATGTTACAAGTGCTTCTGCTTGACTCCTAATCTTGGATCATCATTTGACTTTTGTCTAACTACATTAGATTGTTAGTTTTTTTTGTTGTACATATTGAGATAGAGACAAATTGATGTATACATATTCTTTTGTCTAGCACTTGTATCTATTCTTTTGTGATATTGTGGATCTTGTTTGACCACTACTCTGATGTACACTTCTATGTGTTATATTCATATCTGTTTCCGCCTTTGTGATATGAACATCTGTGACAGATTTATGTTATGCTTATTTCTATATTTGTTTTCGAAGAACACATAGCCACTGTGTGGTAGCTTTGAGTTTGTATTTGATATGTCGGATTTCCTCTTGAAATGTAATGCATGTTATACTATCTGACATATCGGTACTCGCACAAAGCAATTACACGGATGGTCGCTTCTCAATAGCCTTATTCTTCATGTTAGTCGACGACATTACCTCGTAGTGTCCTTGGCTAGTGTGAGTATAGAGGTGTGGCGTCACAGCTTGGTATCAGAGCCAAACTTCGGAACAAAGTAGAGTAATCTAGCAAGGATCATCGTCCTAAGTTCTTCTTAGGAGTCGTGCCTTAGGATTTTATCCAAGTCTTAGGACCTGTTCTATCCTTATTTCTTTTATGATGCCTTGTTTTATCAATCAAGTTTGTTTGATATTCATTCTGAGAATAACCTTTTTCTTCTTCTTTCTTTCTTAAAGAAGGGAAATGGTTAGATCTAACCGTCCTAGCGCCGATCAATCCAGTGCTACTCCTTAGGATGGAGTATTTATGTCTGCCCAACAACTTCTAGATTTTGTAAAGAATGCTCAAGCTTCCAGACTCATTCTAGAGTTTACTCACCCTAAATCTGGGTTTGCATGCCTGTGCGGTGATTATACCAATTTGGGTGGGAAGCCATTCAAGGATTTCGAAAGCGTCATAGAAGTCCAAGCTTGGCTTAGAACATGCGATCACATCTTTTCTCGCATGAATCTTATTGATCTTCATCGAGTCCAAGTGGCTTCTAGTATGCTCCAAGAAAGGGCATTAGATTGGTATAAGCTTATGATTTCTGAAATTATTGAAGCGGATCTTACTTGGGAGCAATTCCGGGAACGATTCGAATTAAAGTTTGTACCGAAAGCTGAAAAAGTAACTTTAGCTCGACATTTTATTGACCTTGTTCAAGGTGAATCTTCTATGACGGATTACATCGCATCTTTTGAATCCCTCTCTAAATATGGGGTCGAGTATATAAATACCCCAATGAAGAAAAATCACAGATTTGTCTATGGCTTGACCAAGAATTTCAAAAAGCCATTACTTTTGAAACTGGAAGTTATTTTGATCAGCTTGTCGATATCGCTCTTCGACTTGAAGAGGCAAATAAAGAGAGTGATGTTGAAGTTGGGAGTGGCAAACCAAGCTTCAACAACAACAAGAAGAGGCCTATTAAGTTCAAAGGCCTTAATCCCAACAAGAAAGGGAAGTAGGCAACTTCGGTAGCAAAGACTCCTACCTCTAGTAGTGGGCAATACTACAATTGTCGTTCTAAGGACCATTATGCTAATAGATGTCCGAAACCTCTCTTTTGTCGTTATTGCAAAAGTTCGGGTCGTCTTTTATCTACATGTCCTATACTTCAAAGCAAGAAGGAGGGAAAGTTAAATGTTGTGCAAGCCCCTAGTAACACATCTCGCGGTCAAGGTATTTCTCATTCTATCCTTGATGGCATTATTATGTTTTGTAATCATCTTATTCGAGTTCTTTTTGATATGGGTGCATCCCTTTCTTTTATATCAAAAGAACTTGTTGATACTTTGTCTTTAAGTGTTGTGGCTTTAATGACTTCTTTGAGAATTGCGAATCCGGTTGGTGGATCTGCAACAATCAATTTACTTTGTAAAGATGTCGAGATTATTTTATGTGATTATTCTTTCCGAGCCGATTTGCATCTTATTCATTACTTGGGCTACAGAACGATTTTGGGAATGGATTGGTTTAACCGTTATGAAGCCCATATCCTATGTCCTGAGCGGACTATTCATCTTCGACATCCTCAATCAGTTAAGCAGATTAATATTGTTCTTAAAGATTTGGAGTCCAATTTGACAGCATCCTTATATTCTTTAAATCCTCATGATGACGATAATGATGACGAGGAAGATGTCAATTCTCTCATTCACGTTGTTCGTGAATTTTCTGACATATTTGAGCCCGTTTTAGGATTACCACCTAAGAGAGCAATTGAGTTTAGAATTAATCTAATTTCTGGAGCTTTACCTATTACTCATCCTCCTTATTGTATGTCCAATAAGGAAACTAAGGAGATGCGTAAACAATTATCCGAATTGGAGACGAAGCAGTTTATTCGTTCTAGTTCCTTCCCTTGGGGAGCTTCAGCTATTTTTGTGAAGAAATCCGATGGTACTCTTAGGCTTTGCATTGACTACCACAAGCTTAATGATCTCACTATCAAGAATAAATATCCCTTACCTCGGATTGATGATTTATTCGATCAGCTTAGTGGTGCTAGAGTCTTTTCACAATTAGACTTAGCAACCGGTTTTCATCAACTTCGTATTGCAGAGGATAGTATTCCTTTACATCATTCCGTATCCGTTATGGATCTTATGAATGGCTTGTTATGCCATTTGGTTTAACGAATGCTCCAGCTTAGTTCGTTGACCTCATGAATCAAGTTTTCAAAGACTTCCTCGATCGATATGTTCTCATCTTTATAGATGATATTCTTGTTTATTCAAAAACCGAGGAAGAGCATGAAAAGCATCTTCGGATTGTGTTGGAAACTCTTAGGAGCAATCAATTGAAAGAAAAATTTTCTAAGTGCCATTTTTTCAATCTCGTGTGAAATTTCTAAGTCATATCATTTCTGAATCCAAAATTTCCGTGGATTCTTCAAAGTTCAAAGCGATTCAAAATTAGAAGAGACCGTAAAGTGTTACGGAAATCCGTAGTTTCTTGGATTGGCGGGCTATTACCGTCGTTTCATAAAAGACTTTTCTAAAATTTCCGTGCCTCTTACTAGCTTGAAAAAAAAGGGAGTTAAATACATTTGGTCAGACAAATGTGAAGCTTTATTTCAAAAATTAAAAGAACTCCTTTTTGATGCTCCTATTCTTGTGATTCCCGAAGAGAACCAAGACTTTATTGTTTATACCGATGCTAGTCGTGTTGGTTTAGGATCCGTTCTCATGGGGAACGTGTTATTGCTTATGCTTCTAGGCAATTAAAGCCTACCGAGACTAGATATGCCACACATGATTTAGACCTCACGGCTATTGTTTTCGCCCTTTGAATTTGGCGTTATTATCTTTTGCGAGAGAAATTTGTTCTCCACACCAATCATAAATCTTTGAAGTATTTATTTTCTCAAAAGGAACTTAATTTGCGTCAACAATGTTGGCTCGAATTCCTTGCATCTTATGATCTTGATATTCTTCATACTCCCGGAAAGGGAAATCGTGCCACCGATGCCCTTAGTCGTAAGCAACAAGTAGTTGTTTCAATGATGATATCCGAATGGAATAATCTCAAGACTTTGTCCACTTGTGAGATTCGAGATCGTGGATCCGATTCATGTTCATCTCTTATTCTTTGTAGCCTTGAGGCTCATCAATCTCTTTTAGACCGCATCCGTGAAGCTCAAAAGCTAGATCCCAAATTGGCTCTTCTTAGCAAAAATTTTAGGGATAAAATTGACATTGAAGGTTTGAAAGACTTTGATATTGATGCTCGTGGCGGTATTTGAAATTTTGGCAGATTCATCGTGCCAAATATTATTGATCTTCTTAAAGACATTTTAGAAGATTCTCATCATTCTAAATTTATCATCCATCCCGGTAGTAGCATAATGTACGCAGATATGAAGCGACTCTATTATTGGGATGGGATGAAATCTGATATTGCTAACTTTGTTAAGTGTTGCATGACTTGCCAACCCGTTAAGGCGAAGCATCAAAGGCCAGGTGGGTTATTGCAAACTTTGGACATTGCAATTTGGAAGTGGGACAAAATTTCCATGGATTTTATTGACGGTCTTCCCCATTCTCGTTCGGTTCATGATAGCCTATGGGTGATAGTTGATAGACTCACAAAATCCGCCTATTATATTCCCGTTCGGTCCAATCGGATCGTGCCTCTTTTCGACAAACTCTTTATTAAAGAAAATTTTAAATTGCATGGAGTTCCTACTTCTATTGTTAGCGATCGTGATCCATTGTTTACTAGTGGATTTTGGAAGAGTCTTCAAAACCCTTTGGGAACGAAGCTTTACTTTAGCACCGTTTATCATCCTCAGTCCGATAGACAAACCGAGCGTGTGAATCAAACTCTTGAAGATCTTCTTCGTGCATGTGTTCTTGATTTAGGTGGAAGTTGGGAAGATCATATTTCTCTTGTTGAGTTTTTCTATAATAATAGTTTCCAATTTAGTATTGGTATGGCACCTTTTGAGGCACTCTATTGAAGGCCAAGCCGATCTCCTTCTTGTTGGCTAGAGGCCAGTGAGAAGTTGGTTTTAGGTTTAGATTTTATTCGTGATTCCACATAAAAGATTGACCTTATTCACCATAGGATGAAAGAAGCTCAAAGTAGGCAAAAATCCTATGCCGATAACCGAAGAAGGAAATTAGAATTTTCTGTTGGAGATTTTGTGTTTATTCGTGTTTCACCTATGAAGGGTGTTGTGCCTTTCGGTCGATCGGGAAAATTAGCACCTCGATATATTGGTCCATTTCCCATCATCGAACGCATTGGTTCCGTGGCTTATCATCTTTTACTACCGGTTCAGTTTTTTGCTATTCATGACGTATTCCACGCCTCTCAATTATGGAAATGCCTTCGAGATTCTGATTCTATTCTTGAGCCCGGTGTTGTGGAAGAAATTGAAGTTTCGCCTAATTTGACTTATGAGCAGCATCCTATTCGTTCATTGCTTCGGAGGGCAAACGCCTTCGAAATTAAGATGTTCCTCATGTGAAAGTTCAATGGTCCTCAAATCCTAAGGATTGCTCTTGGGAATCTAGAGAATTCATCAAGCGAACACATCCAGACTTACTCTCTCGTGCTCTTTAAGGTGAACTTCTTATTTCAAATTTTCTTTTGTGTTGATATGCTTTTATGGTTGTTACTCTTTATTTTCTTCTTAAATATTGTGAGGACGCGATTTCTTTAAGGAGGGGAGTCCGTAACAACCCACATATTTTACAACTGTATATTTAAATATTTTACTTAAATATAGCATCGTTAGTCGGCTTTAAGTCCGAAAAGCTACTTTTTGCAAACAGTCGAATTAGGACCCGAGACCACTTCAATTGAGTTTAAAATGACGTTTGCGACCTTTTTGAGTATAAAATCGATATGTTTGGAGTTGATTAAAATTTTGATGTTTTTATTTAGGGCTTTGGATTTGGGCTTCAGCCCATTAACCCAACATATCAACCCAACTCAACTCCACTCCTCTTCATTCCTTCATAATATTTCCTAACTCTCAAGATTTAGTAAAAATAGGGGAAAAGAAGAGAAATTAAAATTCCTAAGCCCTAGTTTTCTTTGCAAATTCAAGCTCTAGCTCCAAAATCCAAGAGAAGCTTAGGTAAGCATTCTCTTCATCTTCTCCATCTCCATTCCTCTTCAATTTCAGAAATTTACTATAATCTAACTTAGGAAAAACTCCACATTTGATAATAGATTGAAGATTCTAGAGGTGTAGTGAAGAGGAATTGATCTTGCCTTGTTTTAAAAGCTTCTCCTTCATTGTTTTTGGGTTTAAATGTGAGTTTGTGAACTCACATCTATGTCCATATCTTTGATAGTTTTTAGGCAGTAATTCCAAATATCTATTCCTTGTCCATTTGCTTTTAGATTGAATTGGTTTGATGAATCTTCCAATTTTTGGTGTTTTAAGGTCAAATCTTTAAAAATCCTATCTTTGATGTTTGAAAACGATTTTAGGGTGTTTCGAAGAGCCATACAAGGCTGGGTTGTCGCTTGGAGTAAATCCTTAGTCTTCGTTGCCCGTCCGTACGCCTCCGGTTAGGATTTTGCCCCACTTGGGGGCTAGGATGATAATGCTGTAGAAGCAGGTTCCGTCGACTGAACCAGGAGGTTAGTAGACTGAACCAGGGGATACAAAATGCTCTGTACCTATATCAGTCGACTGACCTTATGGTTCCGTCGACTGACCTTATGGTTTCGTCGACTGACCTGGAAACTGAAAGTTTCCAGGCATTGGGTCAGCCGACTGACCACCTGGTTCAGTCGACTGATCTGCTTGCCTCAGCCCAATTTGCCTATTTTGCTTGTGTTTCTAATTTTAATAGATTCATATTGATCTGATTTGTTGTTATCATTTATTATCGACTTTGATGACTTCCTCTTCGGGATTTTTTGGAATATCCATTTTGATGGATTCGGTATCGATTTCTATGGATTTTATTCACGTCTTCGTATGTGAATTTTTGGTGATTGATTGTTTCTACAATCATTTCTGTGACTTGTCACTTTGAAATACAAAGGTTTCTATACTACTAGTAAATATTCAAACTCTTTTACAAAGAAGATTTCAACTCTATTTCTAATACAAAGCTCTTTATAAAGCAATTTTCCAACCTATTAGTATATACAAAGCTTTACCTCATTCATATGAGAAATCTAATTAAACGGGTTAGTAAAACAAGTGGTATGAAATACTTGCATTTACTTTGTCGGTTAATTTTTGGACTTGTTCGATTGAAAACCTCATGACAATCTTCGAGTGGAAATCTACAATTTGTTCGTAAATATTTAAGTTAAGCCAGTGGTTATGGGACATGAAGCTAAACTAATTTATTTACTAGCTTATTGTAATTCACACATTTTATTGATCAATAGTGATCATTTTATGGTTTAGACTAGCAATGTGCGATGTCCCTTTGTCCACGTGGGGGACTGTACCTCGTTTTATTGAGCTTCATCTCATTTCTTTTATAGGCTAATGACCTATGAGTTCTTTGGAGTTTCGACTCAATTTTTGTGGGCTAGCAACCCATGTTCTTTTGTGGAGTTCGGCTCATCGGGCGTACCGTTATTGTACTACGTCGTTGTTCCAAACTATTCGAATTTCAAGTTCCTCGTGCGTACCGTTATTGTACTACGTCATTGCACCGGCTCTATGGTTTGCGACCATGTGTTAGTGACCCGTTTGTGATGCACGTGTTGGTGAGTTTTCATGCTCCTATTTGTGATAGGCCTTCCCCTTTGTGATTTCTGGATTTCTAATTGATGATTTCTAGAATTTGTGTTTCACTAGTTTTTGAGAATTGGCATTGATATGTTGTCAATATTTGTGGTTTGGTGAATAAAATAAAAAATATGACATTCTTTTTTATGTTCTGAGATTCTTGAGATTCTATAGAACAGCGCTTAGAAGAACAGCGGATATTGTATGATTTTTGTTGTTATCTAATGTATACTTTTCATAGTATGACATTATTGTTATCATACGTTTTTTCGTATCTCTTATTCTATCTGATATTTATAGCTAGAATGATCCGTTTATTATTTTCTTATTAAATAATACTCGGGTTAGACCGAGATGTTACAGGTGATTCTGCTTGACTTCTTATCTGGGAACATCATCTGACTTTTGTCTAACTACATTAGATTGGTAGTTTTTGTTGTTATACATATTGAGATAGAGACTCCTTGATGTATACATATTCTTTTGTCTAGCACTTTTATCTATTCTTTTGTGATATTGTGGATCTTGTTTGACCACTAATCTGATGTACACTTCCATGTGTTATATTCATATTTATTTCCGCCTTTGTGATATGAACATCTGTGACAGATTTATGTTATGCTCATTTCTATATTTGTTTCTGAAGACCACATAGCCACTATATGGTTGCTTTGAGTTTGTATTTGATATGTCGAATTTCCTCTTCAAATGTAATGCATGTTTTACTATCTGATATATCGGTACTCGCACAAAGCAATTACATGGATGGTCTCTTCTAAACAGCCCTATTCTTCATGTTAGTCGACGACATTACCTCGTAGTGTCCTTGGCTAGTGTGAGTATAGAGGTGGGTTGTCACATCATAACTCTAAACGAGTCAATCTTTACGGCTGTCTGAAGAATCAATATCCTCAAGGTGCAACATATAAGGCGCAAGGGCAACATCCATCCAAAATGCCAAAAATTTTCCGTATGACTTCTAGAATTGAGTGCATGGATTTGAAGTGGAGCAATATCATGGTGCACCACACTCCAGCGATGGTAAATCGAAGACTGGCCACGGTGATCCCATTTTACCATTAAGTTCATGTGAGAAAAACGAAGGGTAAAAAACTTTCGAGATCCAAAAGTGATTCATATGGTATTTTTTGGGTATGAAACAATGCATTGATTGCATAAAGCCGTCAGAGCCGTCAAACTCACAGAGGGCTTCGTTTTGACTGGTTATGGCTCCCGTAAATCTAAACGAGTCAACCATTATGGCTGTATGAATAATCGTTATCCTCAAGGTGCAACATCTACGGCGCAAGGTGCGACATCCGTCCAAAATGACGGTTCCGTATGAATTCTAGAATTGTGTGCATGGATTTGAAATAGAACAATAACATGGTGCACTACTCTCTAACGATGGTAAATCGAAAACCAGCCATGTTGGTTCCGTTTTACCATAATATTCACGTGAAGAAAATGAAGGGTAATAAACTTTCAAGACCCGAAAGTGATTCGAATAGTATTTTTTGGGTATGAAACAATGCATTGACGGCTTGTAGCCATTAGAGCTGTAGAACTCATCGAGAGCTTCGTTTGACTAGGTATGCCTATCGTAATTCTAAGCGAGTCAACCATTATGGCTTTTCGAATAATCGATATCCTCAGGGTGCAACATCTACGGTGCAATGTGCAACATCCATCTGAAATGCTGAAACAGTTCCGTATGACTTCTAGAATTGAGTGCATGGATTTGAAATGGAACAATCCCATGGTGCACCACTCTCCAGTGATGGTAAATCGAATACTGGCCATAGTGATCTAGTTTTACCATAAAATTCACATAAAGAAAACGAAGGGTAAAAAACTTCTGAGATCCAAAAGTGATTCGGATAGTACGTTCTAGGAATGAAACTGTGCCTTGATGGCTTGAAGCGATCGGAGGTGTAGAACTCATAGGCAGATTCGTTTTGACTGATTAAGGATCTCGTTACTCTGAATGAGTTAACCGTTATGGCTGTCCAAACACTCGATATCCTCAAGTTGCAACATCTATGGCGCAAGGTGCAAAATCCATGCAAAATGGAAAAACAGTTCAATATGACTTCTAGAATTAAGTGCATGGATTTGAAATGGAACAATATCATGGTGCACCACCCTCCAGCGATGGTAAATAGAAGACCAACCATAGTGATCCCGTTTTACCATAAAGTTCACATGAAGAAAACGAAGGGTAAAAAACCTCCGAGACCCGAAAGTGATTCGGATAGTATTTTTTGGGTTTGAAACTTTGCATTGATGTCTTAAGGCGATCTATGTTGTAGAACTCACAGAGAGATTCATTTTGACTTGTTATGTCTTCTGTACCTCTAAACGAGTCAACAGTTATGGCCTTATGAATAATCGATATCCTCCTGGTGCAACATCTACGACACATGGTTCAACATCCATCCAAAATGTCGAAACAGTTCCATTTGACTTCCAGAATTGAGTGCATGGATTTGAAACAGAATAGTACGTTGGTGCACCAGTCTTCTCCAGCGGTAAAAAAATCAAAGACCTGTCACAGTGGTCACGTTTTACCATAAAATCCACGTGAAAAAACTAAAGGGTAAAATACTTCTAATACCTGAAAGCGATTCGGAGTATATTTTTTGGGTATGAAAGTTGCATTTGTTGAATATGCGCTTATATGATTTTTTGTTTGATGATAATAAACATATATACATTCATTTAAATGTATTTGTTAATATACTATTTTATTTTTCACAGTTTGAATAAATATTTGCTGAATAAAATAAATAACACAGATTTTGAATTCAAACAGATATTTTATTCAAACAAATATTTATTACAATTTTGAATAGAACAATTTCAAGGTCTCACTATAAATATACAACTTTGATTAAGTACATCACAATTTTACATTTACAGTTAATCTCACTACATATCACTCACACTCGTATTTATCTTCAACTGCATTCCAGTTTGAATCCAGCATCTAAGCAATCTGCAAAAATATTCACTAACGCAGTAAAATTGAAAAAGAAATATTTTTGCAAAAGAAAATGAAATATCATTTTTTTGAAAGTATTATTTGCCTCAGTTATTTGGGTTGTTCGTCATTATTTAAATTTGAATTCATCATACACGAACAACTTGTGACATACACAGTGTATCACTGTATATGCCACAAGGCCGTGCACACCGATATACACTTGATAATGTTACAGGGACAGGTGAGCACAGGTCAAACCCAAATAACTCACGGGTTCAACTCAAGGCAACTTGAAGCACACAAGGACAAATAATCAAACTGCAACAAAATTTCTGAATGGAGGCAATGAAACAAAGACACAGCAGTGTCAAGTGAAACAGTGGATAAGCCAAGACTGTCAAATAACCAGAAGTGTGCTCAAAGCAAAACTAGTGCCAACATGAACTAAAACATGAAGCAACACATACAACAAGTGCTTGCAACAGTGAAACTCGAACTCAATGCAACACAGTGAGATACAATAATTAAGAATACAACAGAGCTCACTACAAACCAAATATACAGTGATGCAGGTCAAAGACTGGACCACAATGAAGTGCGACAATACTACACTACCTCTACCATCAAGCCAAAATGATCAAGTCAAAATAAAGTGATCATAATGCACAGTGAAGTCCAAACAAATGCTCAGTTAAAATGGCCAGAGACAAAAGCTCACAGAGGCCAGAGAATTGAAGAAAACTAGTGCAATGATGCAAGTTCAAACATAATGGAACAACATGTACAGGACAGTGAAAAAGCATACTGGAATCGAACCAACAAGCTTCAGGATCAACAACAATGAAGAGACCACAAGTAAATGCAACTACAAGATGAATCATGAAATGCAACATCAAATCAGAGTTTTTTTTTCAATATTCACGCATGAAGCTCAAGCAACATGTCCAGTTACAACAACAATGAATACTGCAATAAACCAAATGAAGACTACACATATATAAACCACGGTTGCAACATGGATATCACAAGCAATGAACAGAACATCAACTGGACAGAGACAAAACAACTCAATAGCAACTGCATAGCAACTGCAACACAGTATCAAACTGAAACGAAGTGATGAACCAACAATGCAAACAAGTACCAGATGGTGCCAGCTCAGTAATCAAGTGAACAACAATGCAAACATGAAGTGAATGCATGTACAGGAAAGCAATAAACAAGTCTAAGTTCGAATTCAATGCAGACGCAAACAATTTCAAGTTGAACAAATCAAAGCCGTAAGATGCAGTCAAGTCAAGAGGCCGTGTTCATACATAAAGTCAAAGCCGTGGTCATCACAAAGAAATCAAAGTTTCGTTTTGACCAAATATATCGCAATGTCAAAAATTCAAGCCGAGTATATTACACCGTATTGACCAAGCAATGAATCAACACCGTGTCAACCAAGCAAGCATCGAATATACGTTTGTGAACTAGTCAGAGAAATCAATAACGTCCAAGCATAATCGTACGGTCGAAGCAAATTTTTGAAACAATCAGACGAACGAAAAATAAGGAGATCGAACGCATATAAATCCTAATCATCATCGGCAATTTTATGTATCGAGTTCAAGCATCAACCCAGTAAAGAAAAAGGATAAATTGCATACCGAATAAAGGAGACGAACTCGATCCAAATTGAAGAGCCGTGAGAAAAACAGTGAGGGAAACGATCGACGAAAGCAACGAGAAAACATATATTCGATCGAATGAAAGTCGGCATCTTCAAAATTTACAAAACTCTAATTTTGGAAGCAAATAGCAAAAGAGCCGAAGCCCTAATTTAGATGCAGAGAAGAACAAGCCGCCATCTCAAAAAGGAACGAGCAAGAAGAACCGGGCTAAAATAAAGAAAAGGGCCGGCCGTATTTTAAAAGGGTTTTAGTATATTTTAAATAGGGTTTAAGTATTTTATTGTCTTTTAATTGTTGTTTTTTTTACTTTTCGAATCAAAGAATTTGTAAATCACCACCTAGGGTTTAGGTAGTGTCAGATTGTCTAGTTAGAATTAGTTCAGTGAGCAGGGTGCGAGTTTGCAAAGCTCTATAGGCGGGAGCAGAGTATGCGAGTAAGCAAAGCTCTGTAGGCGGGAGCAAAGTTTGCGAGTAAGCGAAACTCTATAGGCGGGAGCAGGGTGTGTGAGTCTAGTAGAGTGTTTGTAAGCGGGAGCAAATGTTTGCGAGTCTAGTAGAGTGTTTGTGAGCGGGAGCAAAAGGTTTGCGAGTCTAGTAGAGTGTTTGTAAGCGTGATACTGTTTGATTCTAATAGAAATCTGGGAATGCAGCAGTAGGCATGGGTTGCCGAAGCTGGGTAAATTTTGTGTGTGATTTACTTTTCAGCATATTTATTTCTGCAGTTTGTTTTTACGTTTAATTCAAGAAAATTTGCTATAACCCTATTCACCCCCCCTCTAGGGTTAATCTTGATCCTACAACATTGATGGCTTGAACCATTAGAGCAGTAGAACACACAAAGAGCCCTGTAACTCTAATTGAGTCAACCATTATGTCTCTCCGAAGAATCAATATCCAAAGGGTGCTACATCTTCGACGCAAGGTGCAACATCCGTCCAAAATGCCGATATAGTTATATATGACTTCTGAAACCGAGTGTAGGATTAGAAACAGAGCAAAACCATGGTGCACCACTCTCCAGCGATGGTAAATTAAAGACCAGCCATGGTGATCCCATTTTACCATAATGTTCACATGAAGAAAATGAAAGGTAAAAACTTCCGAGACCCAAAAGTGACTCAGATAGTATATTTTAGGTATGAAACTATGCATTGACGCTCGAAGCCAACGTAGTCGTAGAACTTATAGAGAGCTTCATTTTGACTTGTTATGGCTCCCGTAACTCTAAACGAGTCAACCTTTATGGATGTCTGAAGAATCGATATCCTCAGGGTGCAACATCTAGGGCGCAAGGGGCAACAGCCGTCCAAAATGCCAAAACGGTTTCGTATGACTTCTAGATTCAAGTGAATGGATTTGAAATTGAGCAATATCATGATTCACCACTCTCAAGAGGTGGTAAATCGAAGACCACCAACGGTGATCCCGTTTTACCATAAAGTTCAAGTTAAGAATACGAAGGGTAAAAAACTTCCAAGACAGGAAAGTGATTCGGATTTTTTTGGGCATGAAACTATGCCTCGACAGCTTGAAGCCATTAATGCCGTAAAACTCACATAAAGCTTCGTTTTGACTGGTTAGGACTCCTGTAACTCTAAACGGGTCAACCGTTATGGTCGTCTGAAGAATCGACATCCTCGGGGTGCAACGTGTACGGCTCAAGGTGCAACATCTGTCCGAAATGCAGAAACAGTTCAGTATGACATCTAGAATTGACTGCATGGATTTGAAATGGAGCAATACCATGAGGAACCACTCTCTAGCGATTATCTATCGAAGACCAGCTACGGTGATCCTGTTTTACCATAAAATTCACATGAATAAAATGAAGGGTAGAAAACATCCGAGACCCGAAAGTTTTTCGGATAGTATTTTTTGGGTATGAAACTATGCATTGACGGCTAGAAGCTGTCAGAGTCATAGAACTCACAGAGAGCGTGGTTTAAACTGGTTATGGCTCCTGTAACTCTAAACAAGTCAACCGTTACGGCTTTCCGAATAACCGATATCTTCAGGATTCAACATCTACGGCGCAAGGTGCACCATCCGTCCGAAATGCCGAAACAATTCTGTATGATTTCTAGAATTAAATGCATGACATGGAAATAGTACAATACCATGGTGCACCACTCTCCACCGATGATAAATCGAAGACCAGCCATAGTGATCCCTTTTTAGCATAAAGTCAACGTGAAGAAAGCAAAGGGTAAAAAACTTCGGAGACCCGAAAGAGATTTGGATAGTATTTTTTGGGAATGAAACTATGCATTGACAGCTTGAAGCCATCCGAGCCGTAGAACTCATGGAGTGTTTATGGCTCCTGTAACTATAAATGAGTCAATCATTATGGATTTCCAAATTATCGATATCCTCAGGGTACAACACCTACGGTACGAAGTGCATCATCCGTCCAAAATGCCGAAACAACACCGTATGACTTCTATAATTGAGTGGAATTGAGTGCAATTGATTACCACTCTCCAGCGATGATAAATCGAAGACGAGCCATGGTGATCCCGTTTTATCAAAAAGTTCAATTGAAGAAAACGAAGGGTAAAAAATTTCCGTGATCCGAAAGTGATCCGGATATTATTTTGTGGGGATGAAACTATGCGTTGATGGCTTGAAGCCATCAAAGTCATAGAACTCGCAGAGAGTTACGTTTTGATTTGTTATGGCTCGCGTAACTCTGAACGAGTAAACCGTTATGGCTGTCCGAATAATCGATATCCTCATGGCGAAACATCTACGGAGCAAGGTGCAACATCCATCCAAAATGCTGAAACAGTTCTGTATGACTTCTAAAATTGAGTTCATGTATTTGAAACGGAACAATACAATGGTACACCACTCTCCAGTGATGGTAAATCGAAGACCAGCCATGGTGATCTCATTTTACCATAAAGCTCGCGTGAAGAAACGAAGGGTAAAAAACTCCCGAGACACGAAAGTGATTTGAATAGTATTTTTTGGGGCATAAAACTCTGAATTAATCGGTTGAAACCATCAGAGCCGTCGAACTCATAGAGTGCTTCATTTTGACTGGTTATGGCCCCCGTAACTCGAAACGAGTCAACCGTTATAGCTGTCTGAAGAATCGATATACTCAGGGTGCAACATCTACGGTGCAAGGTGCAACATCTGTCCAAAATCCCAAAACAGTTCCGTATGACTTCTAGAATTGAGTGAAGGGATGTGAAACATAGCAATACCATAGTTCACTACTCTCCAGCGATGGTAAATCGAAGACCACCAATAGGGATCCCGTTTTACAATTAAGTTTAAGTTATGAAAACGAAGGGCAAAAAACTTCCGAGACATGAAAGTGATTTGGATAGTATTTTTTAAGTATGAAACTATTCATCGACAGCATGAAGCCGTAAGAGACGTAAAACTCATAGGGAGCTTCATTTTGTTTAGTTAAGACTCTTGTAACTCTAAATGTGTCAATAGTTATGGCTGTTCGAAGATCGGTATACTTAGGGTGCAGCATCTATGGCACAAGGTGCAACATATGTCCAAAATTCCGAAATAGTTCAGTCCGACTTCTAGAATTGAGTGCATGGATTTGAAACGGAGCAATACTATGGCGCACCACTCTCAAGCAATGGTATATCAAACACCATCCACAGTGATCCCATTTTCCATAAAATTCACGTGAAGAAAAGGAAGGGTAAATAATTTCTGAGGCCCGAAAGTGATTCAGATAGTAATTTTTGGGTATGAAACAATGTATTGAGGGGTTAAAGCTGTCACAGTTGTAGATCTCACAGAGAGCTTTGTTTTAACTGGTTATGGCTCCTGTAACTCTAAACAGGTCAACCGTTATGGCTTTTTGAATAATCGATATCCTCAGGGTGCAACATCTACGCTGCATGGTGCAACATCCGTCCAAAATGCCGATACAGTTCCGTATGACTTGTAGAATTGAGTACATGGATTTGAAACGGAACAGTACCATGGTGAACCACTCTCAAGCGATGTTAAATCAAAGACAAGCCAAAGTGATCCAGTTTTACTATAAGTTCACGTGAAGAAAACGAAGGGTACAAAACTTCCAAGATCCGAAAGTGATTCAGAAAGTGTTTTTTAGGAATGAACCTATTCATTAACGGCTTGAAGCCATCAGAGCTGTGTTGGGGAGGCGGATTAAGGATCTTAAGGCAGAAATAACACTAGAGGGAGGGGGGGTGAATAGTGTTTTAAAGAATATATGAACTATATGACTAAATTAAAACTTTCAACACAAATCTAAACAGAATTCTAACAAAGAATGATCACAGAACATATAACAAATGCAAATAGTAAAGTAAAGCAAGTAAAAGGAAAGAACACACTGGATTTTATACTGGTTCGGAATCCTCCTACATCCAGTCCTGCACCAAGGCAATATCCTTGTACAGATTTTTATAAGCCAATATCCAAATTACAACCCTCAATTTCTAAGGCCTTGAGGAACCCTCCTATCTCCGAGTCTGGGGTAAACTCTCTTGATTTACGGGACACAAGATCACCCTAATACTTCTTAATAACAATCCTTTTGAATGGATAGATTCTATGGACTTTTTGAATACAAATTAATCCTATAACTCTGAATAGCACTTTGATCCTTAGTTGAATGATGGAGAATCAAATAGAGAGAGTATCTAAATGATTTCCTATTGAGAATTTGATAGAATGATGGCACGATCTTGAAAATATGAAGTTTTATGGATATGGAATGGTGGAGAAGAAAGAGTGAAGAAAATAAGAAAGTAGTTGTTAAAAAAATTCATTTTGGAAGCCTTTATATAGATGCACAACAGTCATAACCATTGGAGAAAGGTTTTTAAACGAATGGACACTTCTTTTGAAATTTGAATTTTGAATCCAACTGTCACCATGTCGACATGGGGTATCCCCATATGTCGACATCCCTCAGTTCAAAATTGTAGAGATGTTGTTTTGTAAAAGCATTTGAATTTAAAACAAGTTGAAACTTCTCTGAAGAAAAATAAAGTATTTAAACAATATTTTGAGATAGAGAATGAATATAAAACATTATTTTAATTATATATATAATTGATATAGACCGTCATTTATATAAGTAATATTTAAAATCAGAATAAGTTTTGATGTTTTAAAAATAGAAGTTTTTAAAATCAGAATGGAGGAATATTTCTAGGCTAAAACAAAGTTTGAAAACATTTTTTGAAAACATGATTTTGAAAGCTAAAATATTTTGAAAACAGATTTAAAAACATATTGAAAAATCTATTCAAACTGAAATTGCAAGAACCTTCCTACAGAGCTCCTCCATAGGACTCGAGAACTTGTACAAAGTAGTTTAAATGATTTTGATTTTCATGGGTTTGTAAGCCAATTGTCGTAGGTTTGTAAGCTACTTGTCATGGGTTTGTAAGCCACTAGTTTCGATAGAAATTAGGTTCCTTCCCAAAAGAAAATTGGAAGAAAGATGAGAGTGCTATTATGAAGTTTTAACAAAATACTAGACACTTATCTTGAGATCTTGAAATCTTGATTCTCTAGAGTCTTGAATCTTGAATCTCTAATCTTCATCTAGATGCTCGAGTCTTTATACTGATCAGTCTTTGATAATACCTGCATATACTTCCTATATACATACATACATACATATATATATATATATCTATATGAAAATGTTATTATATATTTTATAAAGTAAAGTATAATAACTATATAAGGTTGTTGTCATCAAAACATCATCAACTCAGTTCCTAACAATCTCCCCCTTTTTGATGATGACAACCTTTATTTATAAAATATTCTTACCATACCATAACTCCCCCTTACTCCGTGATTTCTTCTTAAAACTACAACTCCCCCGTACACCAAGCACATATATTTTTGTAACTTTCTCCCCCTTTGTCATCAACAAAAAGGAATAAAAGTTTTTCCTATTCTAAGATAATCAAGTATATTTAGAATAAAAGTGTAAAGTGAACGTGTAAGTGATCAAGTGTGTGAGCATATATATAAGTGTAACTTGACAATCAAATCAATATCATACATAGCAAACCAATCATGTATAGTATATGAAGTTATATACATACCAAATCCAAATCAAACTTAGTAAACAATTCAATCAAATCCTAATCAAATCTAAATCAAATCAAATCAAATCAAATCAAACAAACAAACATACATAATGATCAGACATTCCTTGGGACTTCCACCCATCCATCTTCTCCAAAGATAGGATCAGTTTTGATAACATCCCAATTATCTTTGTCGAGAGTGACCGGTGGATTTGCCTCGGGTTCGTCTTTGCTAAGGCTTTAGATCATCCAACGAAGTGCGTCGAAGTGTTTCTCTTGCTCTTTGATCATCTGCATTTGGCTTAATTCTAAGTGCCTTTGATTTCTAAGTATAAAAGAAAGAAAATTCTTGAAAGAAGTAAGAGTTTCTTCAAAATTTTCAATTAAATTCTTAATTGGAGAAGCCATTATTTAATAAATAAATTGAAGTATGAGAGGAGATGAATAGAAATGGAGGTTGAGAAGTTTTTCTGGAAAAAATAGGTATTTATAGGAGTTATTGGCCGTTCAAAATGAATTGTCACTTGGTAGTTACAAGAATTTGAAGTTAGAAATTGTAACTACTTTCTGACTCTTGTATGTCGACATGGGGGGATGGGGCATGTCGACATGGTCTAGACAGAATGACCAAGTTGAGTTATTTTTTCATTTTTAAGTTTATTTTTATACTAGTGGACCTATATAAACTTAAAATAAATAACTATCAGAGATATATAAAGCTGGAAAATAGAGAATAAGATAGCATTACTTATATTAGTTAACAATACATAATCTTAACTAAAAAAGTAGAAAATACAAAGATAGATATACGATAGCTAGAGAGATAATGGCTAAGATTAGTTTGATGAAGATGATGATGAAGACAAGCCAAGTTTCCTGCCTATCTTCCCAAAGAACATGTCGATCGTGGTGGAGATTTTATCCATTTTCTTGCTAGTAGATCTCTTAAGAACCTTTTGGTTTTGAGCAAGTATCTTTTGGTTCTTGTGTATGGTTTTGTTGGATGGATTGGCGGGTATATGTGGATACTCTATACTTTCCAAAAATAGCAAAAAGAGCTTTACACAATTTTGAAGTGGGATTATTGTAGTTTCCCGACCTAGGAATAATTGTGTGTTGAATAAGAAGGTTGACAATTCTTGCTTTTGGGCGGAAAAAGCGATTCTTAAAATCCATGTGGTCATCGCTTTCAAAAATGTGATGAAAAGTCTCTCGATCGGTTTCATTGATTTGAAATTCCGAGAGATTCATACCGGTAGATTTGCAACCCAAAATAGTACCCAAAATATCGGAATCCAAAACAATAAGTGTTCCTTTAACACTACTCCAAATTTGATCTTCATTTCCATTATAAAATCCACGATTTAGGTTTGCATAAAACATTTTGAGATGGTTTGGATAACAAACGAAATCATTTTGCTTATTATCAATCAAGCTAAGAATGGAGTTTTCTTCAAAAAGTTGATCGATTTGATAAGAAGAAAAATCATCAAAAATGGCAAATTTTCCCATATTGACTTTACCATAGTTTACATAGCTTATGTAAGGTTTGATAGCCTCCAGGCCATTGAAAAGACCATTTTTGATGGATTTGGGCAGCCTCATAGTTGATGGGTTACTTGAGGAAGCAATCGATGAGTGTTTGAGAGGAGTAGAAGATAATGAAGAAGGTTTGAATAATGAGAATAAAGTGAAAAGAGATGATAAGAGAAGTATATTAAATAGATTCTCTAAAGTCATTTTCTCTGGTCAAGAGGTATCTTTTCAGAATTTTGAAGTAAGCGAAAAGGTGGAGGAAAATTCAAAAGTTTGAATTATGAGAATTTGAGAGGAGTAGAAGATAATGAAGAGGGTTACTTGAGGAAGCAATTGATGAGTGTTTGAGTGGAGTAGAAGATAATGAAGAAGGTTTGAATTATGAGAATAAAGTGAAAAGAGATGATAAGAGAAGTATATTAAATAGATTCTCTAAAGTCATTTTCTCTGGTCAAGAGGTATCTTTTCAGAATTTTGAAGTAAGTGAAAAGGTGGAGGGAAATTCAAAAGTTTGAATTCAAATTTTGAAATCAAATTTCTGAGAGGCATGTCGACATGGGGTATCATGGCATGTCGACATGTTCTTGTTGAATTTGAAAGGAGGTGTCTATTTCTAAAATCTAATAAATTCCTAAAATCCTAAGAAAACTAATCTATATTCTATATCTATATTTAATTCCAGTAATAATATTATATATAATAATATTAAAATATTTTAGTATTTAAAATATTATTAAAACAATATTATTTTGAATTTAAAAATTCAAATTTCAAAGGGTGATATTGAATTTAAAAATTCAAGAAATTGCAAACAAAATCAAAGCAAGCAAGCATCCAATAAAATTAAAATAAATGTGTACCTATTTTTAGATCCAAACTCCGATCGTCTTCTGAATCGAGAATAGCCGTGAAGCACAGATTTGAATTATCAGTTTTCTTCTCGTCATCACTGGATGAATCTGAATCGTCAAGAGTTTCTGCATATGCCGTCTTCCTTTTCTTTGGTTGCTCGTTGTTTGGTTGAAATGCCTGTTTGTCTGGATATGGACAATCCATCTAGTAGTGCCCTGTTTTGTTGCAGTTATAGCATCTATCACCATTATTGTTGTTGTAGTAGTAGTTGTTGTTGTTCTCCGAAGTATTTCTGGAATTTCTTTGATCATTTCTTTTAAAGTTATTCATCTTTCTATACTTCAGAAATTTCCTGAAATTTCTAGTCATGAAAGCAATTTCTTCACCACTCTCTTGTTCTGAATCTCCAGTTGTTGCTTTGAATGCGATCGATTTCTTTTCCATCGCCTTAGATTCTTTTCTCCCTTGTAGTTGAACTTCATAAGACATTAGATTACCGATTAACTCTTCGATCTTCATTTGACTAACATCATTTGCATCTTCAATAGTAAGTGTCTTTGGATCCCATTCTAGAGTGAGTGAATTGAGTATTTTTCTGACCTGATCTTCTTCTGAGAAACCCTTTCCTAAAGCAATCAATGAATGTACAATATCTTGAAATCGACAATACATGTCGGAAATGGACTCATTTTCATGCATTTAAACAATTGAAACTGGTTAGTTAATATGGAAATTTTAGTCTGTTTAACTTTGCTTGTTCCTTCATGAGTTACTTGCAAAGTTTTCCAGATTTCAAATGCAGACTTACAAACAGAGACTCTATTAAACTCATTCCTATCTAGTGAACAAAATAGTATATTCATAGCCTTAGAATTGTTTTGTGCAACTGTCTTTTGCTCAGTAGTCCACTGGGCAAAATTAGTAGTTGATTCAACATATTCAATTTGTGTCATATTCCAAGTATCTAAACTTATTGATTGTAAATAAATTTTCATCCTACATGCCCAATATGCATAAATACTGCCATTAAAAAGTGGTGGTCTGACAGTAGACTGACCTTCTATAAATGAACTAGTGTTAGTGCTTGTGTTGACAGAAGTAGTAGTGACAGGAGTGACATTACTAGTGTGTTGTGCCATTAAAACTTTTCAAAATTTCAGATTATGAAAACAATGAAAACCAATGCTCTGATACCAATTGTTGGGGATGTGGATTAAGGATCTTAAGGCAGAAACAACACTAGAGGAGGGGTGAATAGTGTTTTAAAGAATATATGAACTATATGACTAAATTAAAACTTTCAACACAAATATAAACAGAATTCTAACACAGAATGATCACAGAACATATAACAAATGCAAATAGTAAAGTAAAGCAAGTAAAAGGAAAGAACACATCGGATTTTATACTCGTTCGGAATCCTCCTACATCCAGTCCTGCACCAAGGCAATATCCTTGAATAGATTTTTATAAGCCAATATCCAAATTACAACCCTCAATTTCTAAGGCCTTGAGGAACCCTCCTATCTCCGAGTCAGGGGTAAACTCTCTTGATTTATGGGACACAAGATCATCCTAATACTTCTTAATAACAATCCTTTTGAATGAGAATCTATGGACTTTTTGAATACAAATTAATCCTATAACTCTGAGTAGCATTTTGATCTTTAGTTGAATGATGGAGAATCAAATATAGAGAGTATCTAAATGATTTCCTATTGAGAATTTGGAAGAATGATGGCACGATCTTGAAAATATGAAGTTTTACAGATATGGAATGGTGGAGAAGAAAGAGTGAAGAAAATAAGAAAGTATTTGTTAAAAATATTCGTTTTGGAAGCCTTTATATAGATGCACAACAGTCATAACCATTGGCGAAAGGTTTTTGAACGAATGGACACTTCTTTTGAAATTTGAATTTTGAATCCAACTGTCACCATGTCGACATGGGGTATCCCCATATGTCGACATCCCTCATTTCAAAATTGTAGAGATGTTGTTTTGTAAAAGCATTTGAATTTAAAACAAGTTGAAACTTCTCTGAAGCAAAATAAAGTGTTTAAACAATAGTTTGAGATAGAGAATGAATATAAAACATTATTTTAAATATATAAATATATAATTGATATAGACCGTCAATTATATAAGTAATATTTAAAATCAGAATAAGTTTTGATGTTTTAAAAATAGAAGTTTTTAAAATCAGAATGGCGGAATATTTCAAGGCTAAAACAAAGTTTGAAAACATTTTTTTAAAACATGATTTTTAAAGCCAAAACATTTTGAAAACAGATTTAAAAACATTTTGAAAAATCTATTCAAACTGAAATTGCAAGAACCTTCCTACAGAGCTCCTCCATAGGACTCGAGAACTTGTACAAAGTAGTTTAAATTATTTTGATTTTCGTGGGTTTGTAAGCCACTTGTCGTAGGTTTGTAAGCTACTTGTCGCGGGTTTGTAAGCCACTGGTTTCGATAGAAATTAGGTTCCATCCCAAAAGAAAATTGGAAGAAAGATGAGAGTGCTATTATGAAGTTTTAACAAAATAGTAGACACTTATCTTGAGATCTTGAAATCTTGATTCTCTTGAGTCTTGAATCTTAAATCTCTAATCTTCATCTTTATGATTGAGTCTTTATACTGATCAGTCTTCGATAATACCTGCATATACTTACTATAAACATACATACATACATGCATATATATATATATACATATATATATCTATATGAAATTGTTAGTATATATTTTATAAAGTAAAGTATAATAACTATATAAGGTTGTTGTCATCAAAACATCATCAACTCAGTTCCTAACAAGCTGTGTTGTTGTCATCAAAACATCATCAACTCAGTTCCTAACAAGCTGTATAACTTATAGAGAGCTTCGTTTTGACTAGTTATGGCTCTTGGAACTCTAAACAAGTCAACCATTATGGATGTCCGAATAGTCGATATTCTCAGGGTGCAAATCTACGGTGCAAGGTGCAAAATACGTCCAAAACGTTGAAACAGTTCTGAATGACTTCTAGAATTGAGTGCATGGATTTGAAATGGAAAAATACCATGATGCACCACTCTCCAGCGATGGTCAATCGAAAACCAGCCACGGTGATCCAATTTTACCTTAAATTTCACGTTAAGAAAACGAAGGGAAAAAAAACTTCCGAGAGCCGAAAGTGAAACGAAAAGTATTTTTTGGATATGAAATTATGTGTTGATGGTTTAAAGCCATCAGAGTCGTAGAACTCACAGAATGCTTTGTTTTCACTAGTTATTGCTTCCAAAACTCTAAACAAGTCAACCATTATGGCTATCCGAATAATCGACATCCTCAGGGTGCAACATCAACGGTGCAAGGTGCAACATCCATCCAAAATGCCAAAACAGTTTCGTATAACTTCTAGAACTGAGTCCATGGATTTGAAATGGAATAATACCATGCCGCACCACTCTCATGCGATTGTAAATCGAAGAACAGCCATGGCGATCCCGTTTTACCAGAAAGTTTACGTGAGGAAATCTAAGGATAAACTACCTCCGAGACCTAAAAGTGATTCAGATAGTTTTTTATGGGCATGAAACTTTGCATTGACAACTTAAAGAGGTCAAAGCCATAGAAATCATAGAGAGCTTTGTTTTAACTGGTTGTGGCTCCCGCAAATCTAAACGAGTCAACCGATATAGCTGTCTGAATAATCAGGTATCCTTACGGTGCAACATCTATGGGCAAGGTGCAACATCCGTCCAAACTGCCAAAACAGTTCCGTTTGACTTCTAGAATTGAGTGCTTGGATTTGAAAAGGAATAGTACGATGGTGCACCATTCATCTCCAGCGATGGTAAATCGAAGACCAGCCACGGTGATCCAGTTTTATCATAAAGTTGTTTGCGCAAAAGTGGTCACAAACACCTAATTGCAGATTAAACCTGTTCACAATCACAGATCATTGATAGAAAGTATGTAGATAATATATATATGAAGAACACTCATAATTTTAAAAGGAAAGTAGTATAAAGACTAGATTTTAGTGGTTGGGCGTTGTAGCCTATATCCACTTTGAAGAGTTTTTGTTTTATTGACGATTCTCTATGGATTTACAAGAATTCAATTGATGATATCCGAATTACAGTGGAGTTTAGCAGAGTAGTGGAATAGAAGATCCAAAGATCCCTTTTCTAAAGCTCTTCAAATGTTATTTATAGGTGTATACTGCAACTATCTCGATCAGATCTCGGAAGACTCCTTCTCTCACGTTTGTGGGCCTACGTAATCAATCCCCAATTATTTCGACTCGATTCATGATCGATACGTACCAAATTCGTATCCATCCAAAATTTCTCTTTTTGGGCTGGGATCGACCTTATACACTCTTGAGGTTGTATGCTAACTTCTATGAAAATTTAATGGCATTTGGAGTTGTAGATTGTGAGATATGATCGATGCAAGTTTGCATTTTGCAAGGCATTGTCGAGCTCGTATCGATGTCGTTCGTATCACTCTCGTTCGTATCCATAGGATGCATGTGATTGCTAGATGACGCGATGCTGTCTTTTAGGATCGATCAACATTTCATTACGAGTTGACTTCTTCCTCATTCAAACGCGCTTACATTGTATCGCTTCAGTGTAACCTCTTTCGTACCATATATTTTTGTCCATCTTGTGCATTGTCTTTTGTGCCGATCACGTATTCTATTCGTATCGATGCTGGAATATACCCTTCGTGTCGATCATTTGATGTTGGTTTCGTATTTGTGAAAACTGAACGATAAGAAGTGCATAACAATTTCGTATTGATGGCCTAGGTGACCGATACGAGGAACATGTTAAAATGGATCGATACGAAACATGCGTTGATACAAGTGAATAATCTATGATGGATATGAAAGGGATCGAATGCAACATGACAGGTACGAATTGCATTGATACGAAACCTAGGGTTTTTATTGGTTGATCAGTTGCCGTGGTCACTTGGTTGCGAACTGGGTGACTTAAGTGGATGGACACGAATGGATGTTCAGGTGATGGATACGAATGACATGGGGATGGATACGACGGTTGATACATGGCTGTGACTCGAAGCAGTTGCCTCCTTGACCTGAAGTAAATCCTCCAATGACTCAAAGCAAGTAATGTAGCGCCTCAAAGCATTCTATAAACATGCTACCCCATCAAAGACCCGAAGCAAACTCTTCTATGACCCGAAGTAAACCTAGGGATGACTCGTGGCCAACTCCAAGCAACTTGAAACGACTCGAATTTTGTTGAAACCATGCTTTAAACATTCTCATTTAAGAGTGAGAGGCTTCCTCCCATATCGAAAGCGTAGGAAGATATCCATTCATTTCTTCTTGACATTTATTTTTCTATTATAAAGAACTCGCTTACCTTTATTTAGGTTACCCGGTTTGACTTGCTAAGAAACAGGAAGAGAGCTTTCAAATAGAAACAACAACTTTCAACTCTTGTGTTGTTTGTTCATCGACTCTGCTACATTTTGGCTTCCAGATCATACTTACTGTCTGTGGAAGTTAGGCTTTGATCATCTTGCAGTCGATTGGGTAAAATCTGCTTGTATTTTGCCTTGTAAAAAGGCAGGTTAACACTTTGCCCCCAAAAACATGCCATGCGATAGGAAGGTGTGTTTTGTAGTACGATAAGATGGATGTTTATGCCGTGTTGATGACCTATAAAGAGATCGATGATCTTGCACGATAGTGAATGGAGATCGTTCGAGATTGTATTTCCGTTCGAGGCGACATGTGACCATTCGAGGTCGGGTGCCATTCGAGGCGAATTGAGACCGTTCGAGGTCGGGTGTCGTTCGAGGAGAATTGTGGCCGTTCGAGGTCGGGTGCCTTTCGAGGAGAATTATGACCATTCGAGGTCACGCGCCATTTGGGATGAATTGTGACCGTTCGAGGTCGGGTGCCTTTCTAGGCGAATTGTGTATGCCCGGGGGGACTTAATATTATTAATGTCATATTTCACGTTCGAGTGAGTTTCTGAATCATTTGTTTCGGCGATTCATCGCCATCTCAAAGCATGCCCGGGGACCGTTCATGGTTCGGTGCATGTGTAAGTGACTTGGCCATTATGGAATTATAATACCAGATTTACATTCAAAATGAGTCTTATAACAAAAATTTCCATCTAATTCAAGTTCAGATGCAGAAAATAGAAAACAAAAGCAAAAACAAAGACGTTGAAATGCAAACACCTATACTGATGCGTTGATAGTGTCGCAGAGCATGCCCGAGGACCGTTCGTGATCCTGACCATGACTAAGCAACTCAACCGTGTTAGTGTGAAGTTTGCAATTTATTCGTCATTACTCCAATCAGTTGATGACAAGCCGACGCCCCGATCCGGAGCAGTCCTCAATCGATGCAGATGGTGGTCACTCTTGCCCCACTGTTGTTGCTCGCTTTCTCACGTACTATAATAGCATGCTGTTTCGGATATGCCCTTCTATCTCATCTATCAAGTGTCTGCACTCATTTGTAATATGATCGCTTAGCTCATGGAATAAGCAACACATGTCTGATTTTCTCTCATTGTTGGTTGGATCCCCCCTCATTGGCCTCCGGTAGGGAACCTGCCCCCTAGTGTCTTTGTAGATTCGTTCCAAAATCTCATTCATCTTTAAATAAGTGGAGAACATTGGCTCCTTTCAAGGACGTTTTGGCTCATCACAACAATCTTCTGTTTTTTTCCCTTTATCCTTGCCTGAATCCTTTCCGGGCAGATCTCAGCTTTTAACTGCATAAACCTCAAATCCCTCTCCTTCCTCTCTCTCAGTATTTGCATCCTCTTATCGCAGAAACCTTTACGCCTCATGGTAAAACTCTCCTAGATCCATGGGTGGATCCCTTATCAATGAGGTCTTGAGTTCTATGCCATTAATTATGCCTGATATAGCTGCCACCAAAACCATGGATGGATCTGGTCGATCCATCGATGCCGCTGCTGCATTGAATCGTGTCAGAAAACTCCTCAAAGATTCCACAGTTCTTTGCTTCAGTATTGTCAAACTCATCACACTCTTGGGTCTTGAAATGTGAACTCTGAACTGCCTCATAAACTTCTTAGTCAATTCGGTCCATGTTCCAATGGAGCCGCTCTCCAATTGCCTGAACCATAATGCTGATATGTTTGTCAAATATAATGGGAAACATGGGGCCATGACCTCCTCCGATGCCCCCAGTACCTCCATGTGCCTCATATACCTTATCAGATGAACAACAGGATCGATCCTTCCATACTACATCTCCAATGTTGTTAGCTTGAATTTTGGTGGATTCCTAGCCTACCTAATTGTGGGAGCGAAGGGGCTCCTGTTCGCATCTTCCAGATCTCTATTCACTAATCTGCCTCTCATTGGTTGTCTGACCATCTTTGTCAATCTATCACTGTCTCCAAGCTGCAGTCCTTGTCCATTGCCTCTGATCCACCCCTGAGTTCATAAAGGAATTCTGGGATCTACTCTCCTAGACTAGCACCCATTCCTCTATCAACGCCATGTTGAACAGCTCCGCCTGGTATCCTGCCCGAGGTTGGATCAACATGCTCCTAAGGAGTGCGCATCAGCTTAGGGGCCGCTCCTGGTAGTCCTAGTCTATCCGATCGCCTGTTGAGTCTTTCTGGTCCGGCTTTGGGGATATGGACTCCAACTGCTCCTATTGTTCTAGCCTGTCCAAACTATGCGAGAAAATTCTGCATCATCTCCTCCTCTCTTTTCAACAATTCTTCATGCATGGCCCCCATCATCATCTCCATCTCATCTCTGGTGATGAAGGCCGAAGTTTGATTAGCTCCTGAGGATGCTTCCTGACTTCCTTCACGAAGACTTCTCTCCGCTTTTTGCCTCTATGTTCATTGCTTCATCATAGCTTTCCAGATCCAAGTCTTTAAGCTTTCAGATCCAAAGTCCAAGTTGTAAAATCCCTAAATGCTATCCTTCTCACTAAAAGCACCAAAATGTTTGCGCCAAAATTGGTCACAAGCATCTAATTGCCGATGAAAGCACCCGTTCACAATCACAGATCACAGATAGCAAGTATGTAGAGAACATAAATTTAAAGAACACTCAAATTTTTAAAAGGAAAGCAATAGAAAGAGAAGATTTATAATGGTTCAGCATTGTAGCCTACGTCCAGTTTGAAGAGTTGTTGCTTTATTGATGATTCTCTACTAATTTACAAGAGTACAATTGATAGTATCCGAACTACAAAGGAGCTTAGCAGAGCAATGGCATAGAAGAGCCAAAAGATCCCTTTTTTGAAGCCCTTGGACTACTATTCATAGGTGCAGGCTGTAAATATCTCGTTCAGATCTCGGAAGACTCCTTCTCTCACATCGGTGGACCCACGTGAGAGATCCCTTGTCATTTCGACTCGATCCATGATCGATACGTACCAAATTTGTATCGATCCAAAATTGCTCTTTTTGGGCTGGGATCGATCATGGACACTCTTAAGGTTGTATGCAAGCTCTTGTGAAAATTTGGTGCCATTTGGACTTGTAGATTGTGAGATATGATCGATGCAAATTTGCATTTACAAGACATTGTCGAGCTTGTATCAATACCATTCGAATTGCACTCGTTCGTATCCATAGGATGCATGTTATTACTAGATGATGCCGTGCTATCTTTTAGGATCGATCCACTTTTAATGCCGAGTTGACTGCTTCCTCATTCAAACGCGCTTACTTCATATCGCTTCAGTGAAACCTCCTTTGTACCATACATTTCATATCCATCATGTGCATTGTCTTTTGTGTCGATAACGTATTCTTTCCGTATCGGTGCTGGCATATAGCTCATTTGATGTTGGTTTTCGGTGAAAAGTGATCGATACGAAGTGCATAACAATTTCGTATTGATGGCCTAGGCGACCGATACGAGGGACATGTTAAAATGGATCGAAACGAAACATGAGTTGAAATGAGTGAATAATCTCTGATGGATACGAAAGGGATTGAGTGCAATATGACGGGTACGAATTGCATTGATACGAAGCTAGTAGGGTTTTTGTTTGTTGATCGGTTGTCGTGGTCACTTGGTTGCAACTGGGTAGCTTGAGTGGATGAAGACGAAGGGACGTTCAGGGGATGGATGCGAATGTCAGGGGATGGATACGAAGGTTGAAACGTGGTTGTTACTCGAAGCAGCTGCCTCCTTGACCCAAAGTAAACCCTCCAATGACTCAAAGCATGTAATGGAGCTGCTCAAAGCAATCTGTAAACATGCTACCCCATCAAAAATTCGAAGCAAGCTTTTCAATGACCCGAAGTAAGCCTAGGGATGACTTGTAGCCATCTCCAAGAAACTTGAAACGACTATACTTTTGTTGGAACTATGTTTCAAATGTCTTGTGTTGTTTGTTCATCAACTATGCTATATTTTGGCTTATGATCATGCTTACTATCTGTAAAAGTTTAGCTTCGATCATTGTGTAGTTGATTGGATTAAATCCGCATGTATTTTGCCTTGCAAAAAGGCAGGTTAACAAAATTCACGTGAAGAAAATGAAGGTTAAAAAACTTCCGACGAAATTGATTTGGATACTATTTTTATGGTATTAAATATGCATTGACGACTTGAAGCCGACAAAGCAGTAGAACTCACAAAGAGCTTCGTTTTGACTAGTTATGGCTCCCGTAACTCTAAATGTGTCAACCGTTATGGCTGTCCGAAGAATCGATATTCTCAGGGTGCAATATCTACAGCGTGAGGTGCAACATCCATCCAAAATGCCGAAACAGTTCCATATGACTTCTAGAATTGAGTGAATGGGTTTGAAATGAAGCTATGCCATGGTACACCACTCTCAAGTGATGGTATATTGAAGGCCAGCCACAGCGATCCCGTTTTACCATAATGTTCACGTGAAGAAAACGAATGGTAAAAAACTTACGAGACCCGAAAGTGATTCAGATAGTATTTTTTGGGTATGTAAGTATGCATTGATGGCCTGAAGCCATCAGAGCCGTTGAACTCACAAAGAGCTTCGTTTTGACTGGTTATGGCTTCTATAACTCTAAATGAGTCATCCGTTATAGCTTTCCGAATAATCGATATTCTCAAGGCGCAACATCTACGTCGCAAGGTGCAACATCCCTCCAAAATGCCAAAATAGTTTCGTATGACTTCTAGAATTAAGAGCATGGATTTGAAATGGAACAACACCATGGTGCATTACTCTCCAGTGGTGGTTAATCGAAGACCATCCATGATAATCTCGTTTTATCATAAAGTTTACGTGAACAAAACGAAGGGTAAAATACTTCTGTGACCGGAAAGTGATTGAGATAGTATTTTTTGGATATAAATCTATGCATTGATAGCTTGAAGCATCAAAGCCGTAGAATCACAAAGAGCTTTGTTTTGACTGGTTATCGCTACCATAACTCTACACGAGTAAGCCATTATGGTTGTCCAAGTAATCGATATCCGCAGGGTGCAACATCTATGGTGCAAGGTGCACCATCCATCCAAAATGCCCAAACAGCTCCGTATGACTTCTAGAATTAAGTGCATGGATTTGAAATAGAACAACACCATGGTGCATTACTCTCCAGCAGTGGTAAATCGAAGACCAGCCACGATTATCCCATTTTACCATGAATTTCACGTGAAGAAAATGAAGGGTAAAAAACATCCGAGATACGATAGTGATTCATATAGTATTATTTGGGTATGAAACTATGCATTGACAGCTTGAAACCATCAGAGCCAAAAAACTCACAAAGATCTTTATTTTGACTAGTTACGACCTCCGTAACTTTAAACGAGTCAACCGTTATGGTTGTCCGAATAATCGATATACTCGGGGTGCAACATCTGCGGCGCAAGGTGCAACATCTACGGCGCATGGTGCAACATCCGTACAAAATGCCGAAACAGTTCTGTTAATTCCTCTTCATTAGCGACCTAAAACCTAAAGGCATGGAGCGACCTAACTACAGGAATGGCATGGCAACTTAACTCATCAAGCGACCTAAAAGTATCTGCGACCTAAGGGAAGCACCGACTTACAGAGCTCTGCGACCTAAGGGAAGCACCGACCTATAGAATTCCACGACCTATAGCATTCAAACGACCTAACTGTGTGCTCAGACCTAAGGAAGGCCGCGACCTAGCTGAACCCAGCGACCTAAGAGTAGCTGCGACCTAAAGTGTTGCAACCTAAGGACTGTTGCGACCTAACAGAAAGCTACAACCTAAAGGAAGTCGCGACCTAAGAGTGAGTGTGACCTGAAGATGGACTCGACCTATGGAACTCCGCGACTTAACTATCCACCGACCTAAGGAGCTCCGCGACCTAAGGAAGGTCGCGACCTAAGGGACTCAGCGACTTAAGATTAACTATGGCTGCAGGAAAGTACTCGCGACTTAGGTTAGGTCGCTAACGACCTAAACACCAGAATATAGAAGACTATGCAATGCCACAGGGGGATAGGTCGCTCACGACCTAGTACTTGTGCAAATCAGCATGCGTGAGAAAGGAGGGGCCAATGCTCTTCAGGTCGACTACAACCTTACTTAGTTCGGTCACGACCTACGACCTTACTTAGGTCGGTCACGACCTACGACCTTATTCTGAAAAATGCCTATAAATATGATCCTAACTCCAACTAAAAGGGGACTTTTGGCTCACTCTCTTCAAGCGCCGTTACTCTGCTGCATTCCAAACCAATCCAACACTTAAAGCTCTCAAGACACGAAGAACGCTACAAACAACTTCGAGAAAAGATCACACACATCCAACATGGATTTGAAGACTCTAATCTCCATTGTAGTTTAGGCCACTTGTTCTAAGTGACTTGTAATTCAAAGTGTACTGTACTTGAAAAGAATTGTATCAGCTTGTAACGAGATCATCAATAAAAGTACTCAAAGTGGACGTAGGCTATACCCTTAAGCCGAACCACTATAAAATTGTTGTTGCTTACTGCTTTTCCGCTATTATCTGCTTGTAATCTGTTCCCGAGTTATCGGGTGGTGCTTTCACAACTATAACTCATACACCGGGGTGTTAGCGTTCAAATTTTAGCGTTAACATTTTTGGTGCTTTCACTGAGAATTGAACTCAGGCGAGTTATCATCATTGCTTCACAGAGGTTTGTAGAGAAAATTTCCTTGAAAAGCAGAAGTCTATCCGAGATTATGGCTCCTGGAAGGAAGAGTAGATCTGTCAGATCTGGGAATATTCAAGAAGGAACCTCCGCTTCCCCTATATCGAATCAAGCCACTCCAGCTGTCGGAGTTACAAAGGCAGAGCTGGATGCTGCAATTTTAGGGCTGAACCAACAGATCAATGCCCAAAATGCACAACTCGAGGCTCAAAATGCCCAGAATGCCCTAATTCTAAATAGGTTGAACGATTTGCTTGGGGCAAACCGTCAACCAGCTAGTAATGAGAGGAATTTTGCTGGCAACCTTCATGACGCCGAAGAAAGAAATGCTCCTGAAAGGGCTGCTAGCCCCTTTGAACAAACACTTCCAGAGGTTGATGGATCTAGAACTCGACATGATGAGGAGTATCTTTCTGGAATGTTCCGACAAATCATGAAGGAGAGTATGCAGAGGGTTGAAGACGAGAAAGAATGGGGTTTCGCCCCAAGTAAGACTCCATTTACTGAGAAAATCTTAAAGGCTGAATTCCCAAGGAAGTTTGTCCCTCCAACCATTCCAGCTTACAGGGGGACAAGTGATCCGAACGAATTCCTATACAAATATGATTGGCACATGACAGGTGCCAGAGCCTCTGATGAGATAAAGTGCCGATATTTCCCTGTATATCTCGAAGGCGTAGCTCTGCTATGGTTCACCAAGCTGCCAGTCCGATCTATCGATCAGTTTTCTGACTTAACCCGGAAGTTCAAGGAGCAGTTCAGACTATATGCCTCAAAAGCCAAGGATATCATGTCACTGTCAAGTTTGGAACAGAATCCAGGAGAGACTATCAGATCCTTCTTGAACCGCTTTAATATAGCGTTAGCTGAGGTGGACAATGCAGAACCACGAATGATATTGACTTATCTGATGAAGGGTATTGACAAGTCGAGCGAATTTGGAAAATGGCTAAACATGAAGGAACCAAATTCCCTTGAAAAATTCTATAAAAAAGCAGATGAATTCATACGCTTAGAAAGCCGTCCCGTACCGGTAAAGGCAGTGTTGGAAAAAGCTGAAGATAACACTGTTGCTCCACGCAAGAATGAATCTGTAGGACAAAAAAGGGAAAATAACAATGGGAAGAAGCAGAGTAATCTGAAGAAGCCCCGACCCTTCAAGCCATCAGAGTATACTCCTTTATCAGATACGCCGGAGCGTATCTACCTTGCCATTAAAGATTCTGTTGACTTTCCTAAACCTCCTCCTCTAAGGACCGGGAAAAAGGCTATACAGAGTGGGAAGTTCTGCCGCTTCCATAATCAACCCGGTCACGAAACCGACGAATGCCGTCAGTTGAAAAATCTGATTGAAGAGTTGCTAAGGGAAAACAAACTGCAGCAATTTGTAAAAAAGAATAGCAACAATCCTGCTTCATCTAGTCAGGGGCAACAAGCTCCTACTCAACAGCCTAGGACGATTGAGAAGGCTGCAGGGCATGATTCTGGAAGGCCCATTATTAATGTCATTACAGGAGGACCTCACCCAGCAGGCAGAAGCTGGGGTGAGATGGAAAGGTATACCCGAGCTCTAAAGTATGTACCAACCGAGGAAGATGTATTTGTTTTGGAAGGTGCTACGCCCTTGAAGCAACAAAGAACTTTCGATGATGATATTGTGTTCAGAGCTAGGGATTCCGCAGGTATTGAAGCTCCAACCTTGGATCCTCTAGTCATCTCGGCTGGTATCGGGCCAGCTATTGTCAGAAGAGTTCTCATTGATTGTGGCGCATCCTGCAATATTCTCTTTAAGAAAACATTCGACCAAATGAAGATCCCTATGGCTGATGTGCAAGCCTCATCGCAGAAAATTGCTGGTTTCACTGGGGAGCCAAAGCAGCCGGTAGGGACCATTGATTTGTTTGTGGAACTTGGAGAAGGAGAGAGAAAAGTGGTCCGCAAGCAAACTTTTGTGATTGTCGATGAATTTTCTGCTTACAATGCTTTCCTTGGTCGTCCAACTCCGGCAGCGTTCAAAGCCGTTCTGGCCCCGTGGTGCCTCACTATTAAATTCCCTACATACAATGGAGTAGGAGTTATAAAAGGTGATCAAAATGCTGAGCGAGAGTGCTATCTGACAGAGTTACGAGAAACCAGAAAAAGAGAAATGGGAAAGAATGCGGCAGCCCCAGTCCACATCAAAGAACCAGCTTTGTAGCAATTACAGGGCGGACCCTACACTGGCGAGCACAGCAGAGCAAGGAAAGAGATGGACCCTAGAAAAGTCAGTGCAGGGGAAAATAGAGTGGTACCCGTGGAAACGACAATACCAATGCCTGTTGACCCAAAGGACCCAAACAAAGTGTTGAATGTGGGTTCACAACTTAATGCGTCAATTCAAAATATCTTAATATCTTTTTTAAAGACAAATATGGATGTTTTTGCTTGGACTCATGCCGATATGTGCGGAATATCCCCAGAAGTTGCAGTGCATGCTCTAAATATTGACCCAAGATTTACGCCTGTGAAGCAGAAAAGGAGAACTCAAGGTCCAGAAAGGTCAGCGGCATTAAAAGAAGAAGTTGATCGGCTCATGGAGAATAATTTTATCAAAGAATCTACTTATCCGAATTGGGTTTCAAATCCAGTGCTGGTTAAGAATGCCAACGGAAAATGGAGAGTATGCATCGATTTTTCAGATCTAAACAAGGCCTGCCCCAAAGACTGCTTCCCATTACCCAGAATCGACCAACTGATAGATGGAACAGCGGGACACGAATTGTTATCTTTTATGGATGCTTACTCCGGGTATAACCAGATCATGATGCATGAGCCAGATCAGGAGGACACAAGCTTTATCACCAACACTGGTCTTTACTGCTACAGAGTTATGCCCTTCGGGTTGAAGAATGCAGGGGCAACATACCAAAGACTCGTTAATGCTATGTTCAAACCGCAACTGGGCAAGACTATGGAAGTCTACGTCGATGACATGTTAGTAAAGTCTAAGAAAGCACTGGATCACATAGAACACTTAGCAGACATGTTCGCTGTCCTCCGAAAATACGGAATGAAGCTCAATCCTTTAAAATGTTCATTTGGAGTGGAATCCGGCAAGTTTTTAGGTTTCATCGTGAGCGCTAGGGGCATTGAGGCCAGTCCAGCTCAAATTACTGCATTGAAAGAAGTCAAAGCCCCTAGAACAAAGAAGGAATTGCAAAGTCTCAATGGAAAAGTCGCCGCCTTGAGTCGGTTCATTTCCAAAGCCACAGATAAATGCATCCCATTCTTTGACGCCCTAAAGAAAGGAAAGAAAAACTTCGATTGGACTCCCGAATGCCAAAAAGCCTTTGATGAATTGATTCGCCATATGGAGACGCCTCCAATACTTTCTAGGCCTGGCAATGGCGAGGATCTTCTTATATACTTGGCAGTATCATCTCATGCTTTAAGTGCAGCGCTGATACGGGAAGACAAAAGGATTCAACATCCAGTCTACTATATCAGCAAAAGACTCACTGGGGCAGAGATGAATTACTCTAAGTTGGAAAAACTCGCCTATTGCTTACTAATTGCGTCTAGGAAGTTGAGGCAATATTTTCAAGCTCATCCAATCAGAGTCCTCACTGACCAACCTTTAAAGCAAGTCCTGTTTCGCCCTGAAACTTCGGGTCGTCTTCTAAAGTGGAATATTGAACTCAGTCAGTATGACATCACTTATCATCCCCGGAAAGCAATCAATGGACAAGCTTTAGCGGATTTCATTGCAGAATTTACAGATAAGGGTAACAGTGAGGAAGAAACTGTCGACAATTCCCCGATCCAGTGGAAGTTATATGTCGATGGTGCGAGAAACGACTACTGTTCTGGAGCCGGAGTTGTACTTGAGACTCCTGAAGGTCGATCATTATGCTATGCACTAAGATTGGAATTTCCTTCAACAAACAATGAAGCAGAATACGAAGCCCTTATCGCTGGCTTAAGGATTGCTAAAGAATTAAACATCCGAGCGTTATAGATAATCAGTGATTCTCAGCTTATTGTATGCCAAGTCAAAAAGGAATTCCAAGCAAAAGGGGGGAATCTGCCCGCCTACCTGTCAAAGGCTTGGGAACTCCTGGGTGATTTTGATCATTACATGATAAGTCACATTCCTCGAGAAGAAAACATGAAAGCAGATTCTCTCGCAAAGTATTCGAGCACAGGCGAAGCTCAATTTCTGGGGCTAACTCCAGTAGAGGTCCTGTCGACTCCTAGCATTGATGAGATGGACATTGATTGGATCATGAGCATGTCTCAAGAGCAAGAATCATGGATGACTCCGATAATAGAATATCTGCTCAATGGATCCTTACCAAGGAACTCAAAAGAAAGACAAAAGCTGCTGAGAAAAGCCTCTCGATACATAATCCAGGATGGCCGGTTATACAGACGGGGATTCTCAATGCCATTACTTCGGTGTGTAACCCGAGAAGAGTCTAAAGCAATCCTAGCAGAGGTACACGGAGGAGAATGTGGTGATCATTCAGGTGGTCAAACATTAGCAAAGAAAATTCTCCGATATGGGTATTTTTGGCCAGAAATTAATCGAGATGCAGCAGAGTATTCCCGAAAATGTGACATATGTCAAAGATTCGCCAAAATTCCTAGAGCTCCTTCCACTGAACTCACACAGATGGTCAGTCCATGGCCGTTTGCAATATGGGGAATAGACCTTGTAGGACCGTTACCAACTGCCAAATCTGGAATTAAATATGCCATTGTTGCTGTAGATTATTTTACTAAGTGGGCAGAAGCTGAACCACTGGCTACTATCACCTCAAAGAAGATGATAAGTTTTGTGACTAAAAACATCATTTGCAGATACGGTGTGCCTCAAAAAATAATTACAGATAATGGGACTCAGTTTGAAAGTGAAGAATTCCAAGATTTTTGCGAGCGATTCAAAATCCGAAAAAGCTTCTCAGCAGTGGCTCATCCGCAGGCAAACGGGCAAGTGGAAGCCGTCAACAAAATTATTAAGTCAACCATCAAGAAGCAACTTGAAAGAGCAAAAGGTGGTTGGGTCGATAAGCTACCACTGGCACTATGGGCTTACAGAACCACTCACAAAACTGCGACTGGACACACCCCGTTTTCATTGGCATACGGGTCAGAGGCAATGATTCCGGTAGAAATAGAGGTCCCTTTACACAGAAGAATCCATTTCAATCAAGCAGAAAACGAGAAGTTACAGCTTGAAGCGCTAGATCTTCTTGATGAACAAAGAGATGAGACTAATCTCAGAATTGCAGCTCATCAGCAAAAGATAGCCAGACATTTCAACTCCAAAGTTCGCCAACGCAGCTTTGAGATTGGAGACCTAGTCCTGAAGAGAATTATGACAGCAACAGGTGTGTTCGGGCCAAATTGGGAAGGACCATATGTCATAGGTCAAAAGCTTCTTGACGGCACATTCAAACTCACCACTTTTGAAGGAGATCAAATTCCAAGGGCATGGAACAGCAATCATTTGCGTCCATACTTTACTTGAAAATTTTGTTGAAATATTGTAAAAAGAGTTATGAATGTATGATTCTTGTAATTAAAAGCAATTGTAAAACTGATGCAAGTAAATAATGAAAGAATATAAAGTGGATGTAGGCTCAATTTCCTGGCCGAACCACTATAAATCTTGTGTTCCTTATTATTATTACATGTTTGCTTTATTTTCGATATAAAAAGTACATAGAATGTATTACTGAAATGTCGATTTAAATTTTTGCAGACAATGGAAGAGAAGCTTGCACATAAAAAGACCAAGTGATCCTCGCCAAATTTTAAAAAAAAAAAGCCCCGAATTCAAATCCTAGATAGGAAGTACTTCAATTGAACGGCCTATGATTTCGACAGAAACGGGTCTTTGCTAATAAATTGAGATCGTTTGAACAAACAAACATCCAATTAAGAAGCTAATGCTCGTTCTCACGAAATTGCCTGACAATGAAGCACACTTCCTTGGATTAAACAAGTTACTTGTGAGAAAAGGGAATGAAAGCTAAAAAAAAAAAAAAAAGAGGAAGCAGAGGATCATTGGAAAAGGCATAAGCAAGTGGACAGAGGAACAACCAAAGCCATCATTGGCAGCACAAGTCCTCTTCGGAGGCACAACTCTTCGGAGGATAAAGACCTCTAACGGGTCATACGCCACAAAAAAGAAAGTTCTCTACTCAACAAAAAAGATTGGAGGAATCATGACCCTCCAACCATGAGAGAGTAACTTCCAGGCGATGAAAACCCTCTCTGAGGCACATTTCACCAGGAGTTGAAGTGTTACGATCGCTCTTCGGAATTTCACTTCACCAGAGTTGAAATGCAAACAAAATAAAGACCTCTTCGGAGGCACATTTCACCAGGAGTTGAAGTGTAATAACCGCTCTTCGGAATTTCACTTCACCAGAGTTGAAATGCAAACAAAATAAAGACCTCTTCGGAGGCACATTTCACCAGGAGTTGAAGTGTAACAACCGCTCTTTGGAATTTCACTTCACCAGAGTTGAAATGCAAAACAAAATAAAGACCTTCCTGGAAGCCCACGTTTCACCGAGATCGAAATAAAACTTCCAAGTGTTGAAACGTAAAAAGGCTTTCTTCGAAGGCACAACTCTTTGGAGGTACACGTTTCACCGAGATTGAAATAAAACTTCCAAGTGTTGAAACGTGAAAAATCCCTCCTTAGAGGTACAACCCCCTCCCAGGGACATAATTAAAAGGAAAGACCTCTTCAGAAGCCCACGTTTCACCGAGATTGAAATAAAACTTCCAAGTGTTGAAACGTGAAAAGGCTTTCTTCAAAGGCACAACTCTTTGGAGGAACACGTTTCACCAAGATTGAAATAAAACTTCCAAGTGTTGAAACGTGAAAAAATCCTTCCTCAGAGGCACAAATTTCTATTTTAAAAAAAAAATCCTCATCAAGGGCATACTTTAACTTTCAAAGGAAGAATTAAAGTTAAAGTACCCTTCAGAGCCCCGCTTCACCACATAGAAGAATTCACTTGGCGAAATGTATACATACGCAAAAGGAAAAAGTGATTTCTTCAAAGGACAAAGCGTAAAAACTTATATGAAGGGAGTTGCACTTTACGAAAATTCTCTTCGAGAATGAAGTAATTATTCTTCAGAAAATAAGAGTGCAAGTCCCCTCAAAGTATACGATATTGCAGTAGGCTCATGGTATGGGGGCAACATGGTATAGTTACATACAAAATGGTATAGCTACATCGGTAAAGTACGCTCAAATAACATACCACAAGCTCACTACAATGTCATATAAATAAACTTGTGAAAAAATGAATAATAAATGCATTCTCAAATTCAAACAGGAGTTTGTACAAAGAAAGAGGAATCATTTTATTCAACATTACTTTATATACAGGTACAAGTTTTAACAAAAAAAAAGCGGGGGGCCGATACCCGCACAATTCTCGACCAATACATGCAAAAGACGAGAAGCTAAAAGCTAAAGCCTTTATTTCTTCTTGCCACCCTTGGACCCTTTGCCTGGCCGAATGATTAGTTTTTCGGGTCTGTCTATAGGCATAAGGGAAGAAGGAGAGGGAGGTGCAACCGGTGCGACTTCCGGTTCCTCTTCAGTAGTGATGATTTTCTTCCCCCTCCTCTTCGATGTTCCGTGCTTCTTTCTTCTCTTCGAAGAAGACTCACTCCCTGGAGTAACAAGAGCGGACAAAACTACGTCATCAGAGGGAGTCCGCTCCGAAGAGATCTCGCCCCCTTCAAGTCCCTCGTCCTTCTGCTCTTGCGAAGCGATAGGGTCATCCAAGCCATGAAGAGCCTCAATCTGTTCCTCTTGTGACCCGGGTTGTGAAGCAGAAGGAGGAGTCACCTGAAGAGACGGAGGAGGGATAACCGGAGGAAGTGAAGTCTGCACAACACTTGGCGTTTCAATTGCAGAAGAAGAGAAATTAAAAATATTAGTATCTCCCCGAAAGAAGGGAGATATGGGTTCGCCGAGATTCAAGAAGTAATCGAGAAGCTCATCAAACTTTTGAGGAGTAAGCAAGCGATCCACCTGAATCAGATCAATATCAAAATTACCTGAAGATGTTTGCTTCGTAAGTTCAATCTCATAATTCTGAGCCCCGATATCCTCCAAAGCCTCATCATCAGTAAGGGCGATTATCCCGGTTCTTATAGGAGGCGGCGAATGAGCACTAGAGCCAGTAATGTCCACTTCGGGAGAAACTAAAGGACGTTCAGAAGTGGTAGGCGGCATTTCTTTCTCAGAACGTTCCCCTTCTGCCATTCCGGCCCGTACCTTATCAAGTTGCTCTTTTCCCTTGGCAAGAGCGGCGCGAGCATCGTCATCGAGATAATGCTCTTCAAGAGATGTCTCGGCGTAGCCAGCACCTTTACCACCTAGCATATCAAGTGCTGCCTCCCAGACTTCAGCTAATGTAATTTCGTATTTAGGGCCTAGAAAGGCAAGGCTGCCACGCCCCAGAATGCTGTGCAGATAGAAATCAAATAATGTGGAGCTAATATCAGCCTTGGTTGCTTGATAGGCCTCTTCGGCCGCGAGTTTACCAGCAACAGCCTCGTCACGCTCCGTTTCGGCTATAGCAAGTCGAGCTTTTAACAACTCTATCTCCAAGCTTTGAGAGCCAGTCTGTTCTCGCAGCTGTGAAGCTTCAGCACGATACTCTTCTATGACCTTCTCTTTGAATGCAAGCTTATCTTCGACTGCCCTTTGACTGGCATGCGCATCTCGTACTTGTTGCTGAAATATGCTCTCCTTTTGAGAATAGGAAGTAGACGAAGTAGCTAATTCTTCCTTAAGCTTTTCTACTTCCGCTTCCAACTTTTCATTATAGGAAGAAATACTTCTCATTTCGGCGTCATGCTATTCGAGAGTCTTCTGCCACTCAGCCTTATCATTCTCCATTGTGAGCATGGCCTCGAGATTGGCTCGGTTAACCCTCTGAAGTTCGTCGACAAGTTTTTGCCAGTTCGACATTCTTTCAATATCGGTCTTGACAGTATCAAGATTTCGCAGCATAGCCGGTTTGTCGAGAGGAACCAAGTCGAGATCAAATCGAACCCCTCTCAAGCACCACTGAGGAAATCGACTTTGAAGAGTGGGAGGACCTTGCCCGACTTGGTATGCGGGCCGGTTGATTATTGCTTGAATGTCGGAGCGAACGGGAGCAGGAGATTGAGCAGGAACATGTTCAGAAGCTGTCGGCATTGTTTCCTCGGTAAGTCTAGCCCGCTTGCTAGAAGAATCGTCTATGTGACCTTTACCTCTCTCATCGTGAGCTTTTCTCTTTTGAGTATCATCATCTCTGTGGAGAGGGTCATGTCTTTCTTGTTCCCTTCGGCGACGTTCTTCATATGCTCGTCTCTCGTCGTCTTTCCTGATGGCCCTCTCTTCATCCGATTCTCTGAAAGAAGGGAGGTAACGCCTGTAATCATACTGGCTACGCCTCCCATAGCGCTGGAAATCATCATAGTACGAGCCGCTGCGCCCCATAGGAGAATCTGGAATAAAAATAATAAGCTTTAGAAATCTTTAACGTACAAGAAGATAAGTGCATAGAAGTGACGAGAAATCCAAAGTGTCGTGTAACGTGTAAACTACGCGCATCGAGTTACAAACCACTCTGTGGAATAGAGGTAGTGATAACTTGAGTAGGAGGAGTTTACATTTGTTGTAAAGAAGATGTCGCCTCGATTACAGAAGAGATAGTTTTAGAAACATCATCTTTGAAAAGTTCTTGAGATGTCACAATTAAATCGCTCAACCCCTCAAAAACATCATCGCCATCTTGTTTTTTGGAGCTTGCTTTCTTAACTCCTTCGCTAGTAGATTTTCCGGAAGATCGAGGGGGTTCTTCCTCTTCGGTAACTGGGGCAAGTACAGACTTGTCAGATGGCCCCGCAACATCTTTCGGAATTGAACACTTAACTAGTGAAGTTTCTATAGAGGTTCCTCCCTGCAAGTGCTCTTTAGTGGAGACTGGGGCATCAGGAGTGTTCGTCGGAGAATCAGGAACCTCCGTTGGAACTTCATGTATTTGAGTGGAACGAGAAGGATGTAGAAGCTCAAACTGATGAAGAAGTTCTTTTGTCAATAGAAATTTTGCGCTTCTTTCTTCAGCGGCCACAGTGCTTAGCCTTTCAAAAACCGACTTATAGCTGGAATCTCTAGAAGGAGGAGGAAGTGCTATAAAAATAAGGAATGGAATCAACATCTAGCAATACGAACCAGGTAAAGCTTAGAATAAAATTAAAGAAAGAAGAGAAAAAAAATCTCACTTCCTACTCTCCAGTCTGCGTAAAACTCTGCGGGGCAACGAATGTAGAAGTATTGATTCAGGAAACCATGTGCACTCTCTGGCAAATCCAAAATAAGTTTGCGGTTCCTCGCACCTCTTACAAGTACAATTGAAGGATGGTCCTTGTTCTTCGCAAAAGTGCACAAGTAATAGATTTCCTAAAAACTCGGAAGACGGTCAAGAGTCCTCCTGAACAGAACGCACAATCCCATCAAAATAGCATAGCCATTGGGGTGCAGCTGGAAAGGAGAGATCGTCAGTCGAAGGAGGATTTGTCGGAGAAATTCATTAAAAGGAGGAATTGCTCCACTCAAGCACATTTGTCGATTAATGGCAGCAAAACCGTAAGGTGGTCTATCAGCAGAGTCATTTGGTCCAGGGAGTAAAACTTCTGCCTCGGCAATGCCAAATTGAACGCATAATTGATTATGCGCCCGCTGTTTCAAAAGGGTAGGAGTTCTTTCCGGAGGATTCTCTAATGGAATAGCAATCGGGAAAACCCCTTCAGCATGTTCTATCATCTCTTCTTGTTGAGACATCATTCTACATAAGCGACTGGATGTTCAGATGAGAAGGTGCACGTTTCCTAAAAAGTGTGAAGTGTTGTGCAGAACTAAGAAAAAAGAAAGCAAACATAACTGAAATCAAACTAGTTGACAATTAGTCGACTATGAGATTTCAGAACTTATTAATATAGATCTCAAGTGTAGTGTTAATGCGAACGAATCAACTTTAACTGGATATTTTAGTTTTGCTTTAACACTTCACTTGAATTCATTGGTTCACAGCATTTCATTCACACAGTTCATTTAAATTGATTATTCTTTATCGACTAATCTATCATTCGATGTGGGCAGTCAATGGAAGTATATTCGTCCCAGTTTTCTGCAAATGTTATGTTTAACAGGTTATTAGCATTAGAGATAACCTAAAACAAAGTGCAACAGAATTCAAGTCCATATAGTTCAAAGTTCAAACAGTTCAATCAAAGTTGTCTCAAAATTTCACAAGTCCTAGGTCGTCCAGCGACCTAGCATAGGTCGGAGCCTTTTTAGGTCGCGCTGTGTAAAGTACAGGATGAGGCTTTACAAATTCGTCCTAGTGTTAGCTCGGCCGCGACCTAAAGCCTATGTCGCAAGGAAGTTAGGTTGCGCAGTTCTTAGCTCGAGTAACTCTTAACTCATGCAAGGTCTTAGGTCACATGAAGATTAGGTCGTTCAGCGACCTAGTATAGGTCGAAACTATTCCTTAGGTCGCAAGGATCATTAGATCGCGAATTATTTTAAGTCGTTCAAATCCGCTAGGTCACTAACTTCCTCTCCACGCAATGCTTCACCAGACCCAATAACCCGCCATCAACTACCCGAAGAGATTCATCATCCTCTCCATGAAATTTACCATCTCTTCATACCACCAGATCATTCCAAAAACTAACCAAAAAATCCTCAATCCATCATAAATTCAACGCATTGCCATGACTTCCTAAATCAACCAAATAACGACCGAAAAAATCGATCGCAACAATCACTCGAGATAAAGCGTGATACATGGAGTTGAGCTAAGGTCAGAAAGTGAGAATTCATGATTTAACGGCGATTATGATGGGATGAAGACCAGGTTTACTTACGAGACGTAATGATGAAAGTGAATCGGTGACTGGATGGGTCGAATTCGCCTTTGGAAGCTCAGAGAATTGTTAATGGCAGTAGGAGGTTAGAGCAATGAAATGAGGAAGAAGTAGCGACCTAACAGTTTTATATGAGGCAAATATGGGAAAACAAATAGACACGCGTATTGGCACAAGTGTTAGGTCGCTCACGACCTAGCTAAGTCAGGTCGAAGCACGCGACCTACGACCTAGGCACGTACTTCGAGGGGCAAATGTTAATTCCTCTTCATTAGCGACCTAAAACCTAAAGGCATGGAGCGACCTAACTACAGGAATGGCATGGCAACTTAACTCATCAAGCGACCTAAAAGTATCTGCGACCTAAGGGAAGCACTGACTTACAGAGCTCTGCGACCTAAGGGAAGCACCGACCTATAGAATTCCGCGACCTATAGCATTCAAGCGACCTAACTTTGTGCTCAGACCTAAGGAAGGCCGCGACCTAGCTGAACCCAGCGACCTAAGAGTAGCTGCGACCTAAAGTGTTGCAACCTAAGGACTGTTGCGACCTAACAGAAAGCTACAACCTAAAGGAGGTCGCGACTTAAGAGTGAGTGTGACCTGAAGATGGACTCGACCTATGGAACTCCGCGACTTAACTATCCACCGACCTAAGGAGCTCCGTGACCTAAGGAAGGTCGCGACCTAAGGGACTCAACGACTTAAGATTAACTATGGCTGCAGGAAAGTACTCGCGACTTAGGTTAGGTCGCTAACGACCTAAACACCAGAATATAGAAGACTATGCAATGCCACAGGGGGATAGGTCGCTCACGACCTAGTACTTGTGCAAATCAGCATGCGTGAGAAAGGAGGGGCCAATGCTCTTCAGGTCGACAACAACCTTACTTAGGTCGGTCACGACCTACGACCTTACTTAGGTCGGTCACGACATACGACCTTATTCTGAAAAATGCCTATAAATATGATCCTAACTCCAACTAAAAGGGGACTTTTGGCTCACTCTCTTCAAGCGCCGTTACTCTGCTGCATTCCAAACCAATCCAACACTTAAAGCTCTCAAGACACGAAGAACGCTACAAACAACTTCGAGAAAAGATCACACACATCCAACATGGATTTGAAGACTCTAATCTCCATTGTAGTTTAGGCCACTTGTTCTAAGTGACTTGTAATTCAAAGTGTATTGTACTTGAAAAGAATTGTATCAGCTTGTAACGAGATCATCAATAAAAGTACTCAAAGTGGACGTAGGCTATACCCTTAAGCCGAACCACTATAAAATTGTTGTTGCTTACTGCTTTTCCGCTATTATCTGCTTGTAATCTGTTCCCGAGTTATCGGGTGGTGCTTTCACAACTATAACTCATACACCGGGGTGTTAGCGTTCAAATTTTAGCGTTAACAAGTTCCGTATGACTTCTAGAGTTGAGTGCATGGATTTGAATGGAACAATACAATGATGCACCACTCTCCAGTGATGGTAAATCGAAGACCAGCCACTATGATATCGTTTTACCACAAAGTTCACGTGCAGAAAACGAAGGGCAAAAATTTCCGAGACCCAAAAGTGATTCGGAGAGTCTTTTTTGGTGTGAAACTATGCATTGACAGCTTGAAGCCATCAGAGCCATAGAACTCATAGAGAGCTTCATTTTGACAGGTTATCGTTCCCGTAACTCTAAACAAGTCAACCGTTATGGTTGTCCGAATAATCGATATCCATAGTGCAAAATCCGTCCAAAATGCCGGATCAATTCCGTATGAATTATAGAATTGAGTGCATGGATTTGAAATGGAACAGTACATGGTGCACCACTCTCCAATGATGGTAAATCAAATACTAGCCATGGTGATCCCGTTCTACCATAAAGTTCATGTGAAGAAAACGAAGGGTAAAAAACTTCGGAGACCCGAAAGTGATTCGGAAAGTATTTTTTGGTATGAAGCTATGCATTGATAGCTTGAATCCATCGGAGCCATATAGCTTACAGAGATCTTCGTTTTGACTGGTTGTGGTCCCTGTAACAATAAATGGGTCAACCATTATGGCTTTCCGAATAATCAATATCCTCAGTGTGCAATATCTACGGCGCAAGGTGCAACATCCATCCAAATTGCCGAAACAGCTCCATACGTCTTCTAGAATTAACTATAAGGATTTGAAACAGAATAACACCATAGTGTACCACTCTCCAGCGGTGACAAATCGAAGACCAGCCACTACGATCCCGTTTTACCATAAAGTTCACGTGAAGAAAACGAAGGCTAAAAAACTTCCGAGATCCAAAAGTGATCGAGATAGCATTTTTTGGGGTATGAAACTATGCATTGTCGGCTAAAGCAATTAAAGCAATAGGAATCACAGTGAGCTTCATTTTGACTACTTATGGCTTCCGTAACTCAAGACAATTCAACTACCATGGCTGTCCGAAGAACTGATATCCTCAAGGTGCAACATCTACAGTGCAAGGTGCAACATCCATCCAAAATGTCGAAACATTTTTGTATGACTTATAGAATTGAGTGCATGGATTTGAAATGGAATAATACCATGGTGTGCCACTCTTCTGCGATGGTAAATTAAAGAACAGCCATGGTGATCCCGTTTTGCCATAAAATTCACGTAAAGAAGACGATGGTAACCAACTTTCGAGACCCGAAAGTGATTCGGGTAGTATTGTTTGGGTATGAAACTATGAATTGAAAGATTGAAGCCATTAGAGTGGTAAAACCCATAGAGAGCTTCGTTTTGGCTAGTTATTGCTCCCGCAACTCTCAACGAGTCAACTATTATGGTTGTCCGAATAATCGATATCCTTAGGGTGCAACATCTATGGCACAATATGCAACATCCGTTCAAAATGCCAAAATAGTTTCGTACGACTTCTAGAATTGAGTGCATGGATTTGAAATGGAATAGTACCATGATGCACTCCTCTTCAGCGATGGTAAATCAAAGATCAGCCACGGTGATCCCGTTTTACCATAAATTCACATTAAGAAAATGAAGAGCAAAAAGCTTCCAAGACCTGAAAGTGATTCTAATAATTATTGGAAATAAAACAATGCATTGACAGTTTGAAGCCATCAGAGCCGTAGAATTCACAGAGAGCTTCGTTTGGACTGGTTATGGCTCCCGTAACTCTGAACGAGCCAACCATTATAGCTGTTCGAATAATCGATATCCTCAGGGTGCAACATCAATGGTGGAAGGTGCAACATCCGTCCAAAATGCCGAAACAGTTCATTATGACTTCTAGAATTGAGTGCCTAGATTTGAAACGGAACCATACCTTGGTGCACCACTCTCCTTCGATTTTGAATCGAAGACCAGCGACGGTGATCCCGTTTTACCATAAAATTAACGTGAATAAATTGAAGGCTAAAAAACCTTTGAGATTAGAAAGTGATACGAATAGTTTTTTTGGGTATGAAAATTTTCACTAATGGCTAAAAGCATTCAAAGCCGTAGAACTCGTAGAGAGCTTCGTTTTGACTAGTTAAGGTACCCGTAACTCTAAACGAGTCAACCATTATAGTTGTTCGAATAATCGATATCCTCATGGTGCAACATCTACGGTGCAAGGTGCAAAATCCGTCAAAAATGCCAAAAAATTTCCGTTTGACTTCTAGAATTCAGTGCATGGATATGAAATGGTACATTACGATGGTGCACGATTCATCTCCGACGATGGTAAATCGAAGACCAGCCACGTTGATCCTATTTTTCTATAAAATTTATATGAAAAAACGAAGGTTAAAGAACTTCCGAGACCCGAAAGTCATTCGAAGAGTATTTTGTGGGTATGAAAATATGCATCGATGGCTTGAAGCCATTAAAGCCATAGAACTCAAAGAGAGCTTCGTTTTGGTATGTTATGGCTTTCGTAACTCTAAACGAGTCAACCATTATGGCTATCCAAAGAATTGATATCCTCAGGGTGCAACATCGAAGGCACAAGGTGCAACATCCATCCAAATTGCCGAAATGATCTCGTATGACTTCTAGAATTGAGTGAAGGGATTTGAAATGAAGCAATACCATGGTGCACCACTCTCAGTCAATGGTATATAGACGATCAACCACGGTGATCCCATTTTAAAATAACGTAAACGCGAAGAAAATGAAGGGTAAAAAACTTACAAGACCCGAAAGTGATTCGGATAGCATTTTTTGGGTATGAAACTATGAATTGATGGCTTGAAACTGTCAGAGCCGTCGAACTCATAGAGGCTTCATTTTAACTGGTTATGGCTCCCGCAACTTTCAACGAGTCAACTATTATGGTTTTCCGAATAATCGTAATCCTAAAGGTGCAACATCTACGGTGCAAGGTGCAACGTCCATCCGAAATTCCGAAATAGCTCCGTATGACATCTAGAATTGAGTGCATGGATTGGAAACGGAACAATACCATGATGGATTTGAAATGGAAAATTGTGATGGTGCACCATTCATCTACAGTGATGGTAAATCGAAAGCGGTTAAGATAGTATTTTTTGGGTATGAAAGTATGCATTGAAGGCCTGAAGCCGTCAAAGTCGTAGAATTCACAAACAGCTTCGTTTTGACATGTTATGGCTCCTATAACTCAGGGTGCATCATCAACAGCACAAGGTGCAACATCCATCCGAAATGCCGAAATAGTTTCGTATGACAACTAGAATTGGGTGAATGGATTTGAAACAAAGCAATACCATGGTGCACCACTCTCAAGCGATGACATATTGAAGACCAGCCACAGTGATCCTGTTAACCATAATGTTAACGTAAGGAAAACCATGGGTAAAAAACTTACGAGACCCGAAAGTGATTCAGATAGTATTTTTTGGGTTACGAATATGTGCATTGATGGCTTAAAGCCGTCACAGCCGTTGAACTCATATAGACCTTCGTTTTGACTGGTTATAGCTTCTGTAACTCTGAGTGAGTCAACCTTTACGACCGTACGAAGAATCGATATCCTTAGGTTACAACATCTATGGCGCAAGGTTCAACATGCATCAAAATTGACGAAACAGTTCTGTATGACATCTAGAATTGACTGCATAGATTTTAAACGAAAAAATATCATGTGCATCACTCTCAATCGATGGTATACCAAAGACCTGCCATGGTTATCCCGTTTTACCATAAAGTTCATGTGAAGAAAACGAAGGGTAGAAAAAATTCCAAGATCCAAAAGTAATTTGGATAATATTTTTTGGGTATGAAACTATGCATTGACGGCTTGAAGCCATTAGAGCTGTAGAAATCACAAAGAGCTTTGTTTTGACTGGTTATGGCTTCCGTAACTCTAAACGAGTCAACCGTTATGGCTGTCCAAAAAATCGATATCCTTAGGGTGCAACATCTACGACGCAAGTTGCAACATCCGTCAAAATTTCCGAAACAGTTCTGTATGTCTTCTAGAATTGAGTGCATGGATTAAAAAAGGAATAATACAATGGTGCACCATTATCAAGCGGTGGTATATCGAAGACCAGCCACGGTGATCCCATTTTACAAAAAAGTTCATGTGAAGAAAACGAAGGGTAAAAAACTTTCGGGACCCGAAAGTGATTCGGATAGCATATTTTGGGTATCAAAATATGCACTCATGTCTTGAAGCCACCAGACCCATAGAACTCATAAAAAGCTTTGTTTTGACTTGTTATGCCTCTCGTAACTCTAAACGAGTCAAACGTTATTACTGTCCAAATAATATATATCCTCAGGATGCAACATCTACGGCGCAAGGTGGAACATTCGTCCAAAATGTTGAAACAGTTCCGTATGACTTCTAGAATTGATTGCATGGATATGAAATGAAACAATATAATGGTGCACCACCCTCGAGCGATAGTAAATCAAAGATGAGCCATGGTGATCCCGTTTTACCATAAAGTTCACGTGAAGAAAACGATGGGTAAAAACATCCGAGACCCGAAAGTGATTCAGATAGTATTTTTTGGGTACGAAACTACGCGCTGATGACTTGAAGCTATTAAAGCCGTAGAACTCATAGAGAGCTTCGTTTTGACTGATTATGAATCCTGTAACTGTAAGCGAGTGAACTGTTATGTTTGTCTAAATAATCGATATCCTCATGTTGTGACGCAAGGTGCAACATCCGTCCAAAATGCTGAAACAATTCTGTATGACTTCTAGATCTGAGTGCATGGAATTGAAATGGATTAATACCATGGTGCATCACTCTCCCCTGATAGTAAATCAAAGACCAGCCATAGTGATCCTGTTTTACCATAAAGTTCACGTGGAGAATCCGAGGAGTAAAAAACTTCCAAGACCCGAAAGTGATTCAAATAGTATTTCTGGCTATGACGCTATGCACTAAAAGTTTGAAGCATCAGAGACGTAAAACTCATAAAGATCTTCATTTCGACTGGTTATGGCCTCGTAATGCTAAACGAGTCAACCGTTATGGCTGTCCGAATAATTGATATCCTCAGGGTGCAACATCTACGGTGCAAGGTGCAACATTCGTCCGAAATGCCGAAACAGTTCCATATGACTTCTAGAATTGAATGCATGGATTTGAAATGGAACAACACCACGGTGCACAACTTTCCAATGGTGGTAAATCAATGACCAACCACGATGATCCTGTTTTACCATAAAGTTCATGCTAAGAAAACGATGGGTAATAAACTTACGAGCTACGAAAAGTGATTCCGATAGTATTTTTTAGGCAAGAAACTATGCACCAATGGCATAAAGCAATTAGAGCCATAGGAATCACAGAGAGCTTCATTTTGACTAGTTATGGCTCCCCGTAACTTTAAACGAGTCAATCGTTATGGTTGTCCAAAGAATCGATATCCTCCAGGTGCAACATCTATGGTGCAAGGTGCAACATCCATCCAAAATGCCGAAACATTTCCGTATGACTTCTAAAATTGAGTGCATGGATTTGAAATTGAATAATACCATGGTGCACCACTCTCCAGAGATGCTAAATCGAAGAGCAGCCATGGTGATCCCGTTTTACCATAAATTTCACGTGAAGAAAACGAAGGGTAACCAACTTCCGCGACGTGAAAATTATTCGGATAGTGTAACTTGGGTATGAAAATATGCACTGACGGATTGAGCTATTAGAGCCATAGAACTCACAAAGAGCATCGTTTTGACTGGTTATGACTCCTCCAACCCTCAAAGAATCAACTATTATGGCTGTCTGAATAGTCGATGTTTTCATGGTGCAACATCTGCGGCGTAAGGTGCGACATCTGTCCAAAATGCCGAAATAGTTCCATTTAACTTCTAAAATTGAATGCATGGATTAGAAATAGGGCAATACCATGATGCACCACACTCTAGTGATGGTAAATCCAAGACCAGCCACAGTGATCTCATTTCACCTTGAAGTCCACGTTATCAAAATAAGGGGTAAAAAACTTTCGAGACCCGAAAGTGATTCGAATAGTATTTTTTGGATATGAAACTATGCATTGATGGCTTATAACCATCATAGCCGTAGAACACCAATGATCTTCGTTTTGACTGGTTATGGCTCCGTAACTTTAAACGAGTCAACCGTTATGGCTGTTCGAATAATCGATATCCTCAGGGTGCAACATCAACGGTGCAAGGTGCAATATCCGTCCAAAATGCCGAAACAGTTTCGTATGACTTCTACAACTGAGTGCATGAATTTGAAACGGAACAATACAATGGTGCACCATTCTCCAACGATGGTAAATCGAAGACCTACCACGGAGATCCCATTTTACCATAAAATTCACCTGATGAAATCGAATGGTAAAATACCTCCAAGACCCGAAAGCGATTCAGATAGTTTTTTTAGGTATGTAACATTGTATTGACGGTTTAAAGTGGTCAAAGACATAGAACTCATAGAGAGCTTCATTTTAAGTGGTTATGGCCCCCGCAACTCTAAACGAGTCAACCGTTATAGTTGTCCGAATAATCGATATCCTCACAGTGCAACATCTACTGCGCAAGGTGCAACATCCGTTCAAAATTCCGATATAGTTCCATTTGACTTCTTGAATTGAGTGCATAGATTTGAAGTGGAACAATACTATGGTGCTCACCTCCAGTGATGGCAAATTGAAGACCGGCCATGGTGATCCCGTTTTACCATAAAATTTGCATGAAGAAAATAAAGGGTAAAAAACATTCGAGAAGTAAAAGTGATTCCGATAGTATTTTTTGGGTATGAAACTATGCATTGATGGCTTGAAGTAGTCGAAGCCATAGAACTCACAGAGATATTCCTTTTGACTGGTTATGGCTCCCATAAATCTAAACGAGTCAACGCTTATGGCTATCCGAATAATTGATTTCCTCAGGGTGAAACATCTGCGGAGCAAGGTGCAACATCCATCAAAATACTGAAACAGTTCCGTATGACTTCTAGAATTGAGTGCATGTATTTGAAACGAAACAATACCATGGTGTACCACTCTCCAGTGATGGTAAATCGAAGACCAGCCACAGTGATCCCATTTTACCATATAGTTCATGTAAGGAAAACGAAGAGTAAAAAGCCTCCGAGACCCGAAAGTGGTTCGGTTAGTAATTTATGTGCATGAACTATGCATTGATGGCTCGAAGCCATCTAAGCTATAGAACTAACAAAGAGCTTCGTTTTGACTGGTTATGGATCCTTTAACTCTAAACAAGTCCACAGTTATGGCTGTCAGAATAATCGATATCCTTTGAGTGAAATCTCTACGGAGCAAGGAGCAACATCCACCCAAAATGTTGAAATAGTTCCGTATGACTTCTAGAATTAAGTGCATGTATTTGAAATGGATCAATACCAAAGTGCACCACTCTCCAGCGATGATAAATCGAAGACGTGCCATGGTGATCCTGTTTTACCATAAAGTTCACATGAAGAAAACGAATGGTAAACTACTTCTGTGACCCGAAAGTGATCCGGATAGTATTTTATGTGTATGAAACTATGCGTTGATGGATTGAAGCCATCAACATTATAGAACTCGCAGCGAGCTTCGTTTTGATTAGTTATGGCTCGCATAACTCTAAACGAGTCAACCGTTATTGCTGTCCGAATAATCGATATCCTCATGGTGAAACATCTACGGAGCAAGGTGCAACATCCATCCAAAATGCTAAAACAGTTTTGTATGACTTCAAGAATTGAGTGCATGTATTTGAAACGAAAAATACAACTGTACACCACTCTCCAGTGATGGTAAATCGAAGACCAGCCATGGTGATCCCGTTTTACCATAAAGCTCGCGTGAAGAAAACGAAGGGTAAAAAATTCTCGAGACCCGAAAGTGATTCGAATAGTATTTTTTAGGCATAAAACTTTGAATTAATCGTTTGAAACCATCAGAGCCGTATAACTCATAGAGTGCTTCATTTTGACTGGTTATGGCCCTCGTAACTCTAAACGAGTCAACCATTATGGCTGTCCGAAGAATCGATATTCTCAGGGTGCAACATCTACGGTGCAAGCTGCAACATCCGTCCAAAATCTCGAAACAGTTCCGTATAACTTCTAGAATTGAGTGCAAGGATGTGAAACAGAGCAATACCATGGTTCACTACTCTCCAGCGATGGAAAATCGAAGACCACCAATGGGGATCCCGTTTTACCATTAGGTTCAAGTTATGAAAACGAAGGGTAAAAAACTTCCGAGTCACGAAAGGAATTCAGATAGTATTTTTTAAGTATGAAACTATTCATCGACAGCTTGAAGCTGTCAAAAACGTAAAACTCATAGAGAGCTTCATTTTGTTTAGTTATGACTCCTGTAATTCTAAACGAGTCAACAGTTGTGGCTGTAGGAAAATCAATATACTTAGGGTGCAGCATCTACGGCGCAAGGTGCAACAAATGTCCAAAATGTCGAAACAGTTCAGTCCGACTTCTAGAATTGAGTGCATGGATTTGTAACAGAGCAATACTGTGGTGCACCACCCTCAAGCGATGGTATATCGAAGACCAGCTACGATAATCCCATTTTACCATAAAATTCACGTGAAGAAAAGGAAGGGTAAATAACTTTCGAGGCCCGAAAGTGATTCAGATGGTAATTTTTGGGTATGAAACTTTGCATTCAGTGGTTAAAGCTGCCACAGTCGTAGAACTCACAGAGAGCTTTGTTTTGACTAGTTATGGCTCCCGTAACTCTAAACAAGTCAACCATTATGGCTTTTTGAATAATCGGTATCCTAAGGGTGCAACATCTACGGCTCAAGGTGCAACATCCGTCCAAAATGCCGATACAGTTCTGTATGACTTGTAGAATTGAGTGCGTGGATTTTAAATAGAACAATACCATGGTGCACCACTCTCAAGCGATGGTAAATCAAAGACAAGCAAAAGTGATCCAGTTTTACCGTAAGTTCATGTGAAGAAAACGAAGGGTACAAAACTTCCGAGATCCAAAAGTGATTCGGAAAGTATTTTTTGGGAATGAACCTATTCATTAACGGCTTAAAGCCATCAGAGCCGTAGAACTTATAGAGAGCTTCGTTTTGACTGGTTATGGCTCCTGTAACTCTAAACGAATCAACTGTTATGGCTGTCCGAATAGTTGATATCCTCAAGGTGCAAATCTATGGTGTAAGGTGCAACATACGTCCAAAATGTTGAAACAGTTCTGAATGACATCTGGAATTGAATGCATGGATTTGAAACGGAATAATACCATGATGCACCACTCTCCAGAGATGGTAAGTCGAAGACCAGCCACGGTGATCCGATTTTACCTTAAAGTTCACGTTAAGAAAACGAAGGGAAAAAAACTTCCGAGACCCCAAAAGTGAATCGGAACGTATTTTTTGGATATGAAATTATGCGTTGACGGTTTAAATCCATCAGAGCCGTAGGACTCACAGAGAGCTTCGTTTTCACTAGTTATGGCTTCCGAAACTCTAAACTAGTCAACCGTTATGGCTGTCCGAATAATCGATTTCCTCAAGGTGCAGCATCATCGGTGTAAGGTGCAACATCCGTCCAAAATGCCAAAACAGTTTTGTATAACTTCTAGAACTGAGTCCATGGATTTGAAATGGAACAATCCCATGCTACACCACTCTCCAGCGATGGTAAATCGAAGAACAGCCATGGCGATCCCGTTTTACCATAAAGTTGACGTGAAGAAATCGAAGGGTAAAATACCTTCGAGACCCGAAAGTGATTCAGATAGTTTTTTATGGGTATGAAACTTTGCTTTGACGACTTAAAGCGGTCAAAGCCGTAGAAATCATAGAGAGCTTTGTTTTAATTGGTTCTTGCTCCCGTAACTCTAAACTAGTCAACCAATATAGCCGTCCGAATAATCGGTATCCTCACGGTGCAACATCTACGGGCAAGGTGCAACATCCGTCCAAAATTCCAAAACAGTTCTGTTTGACTTCTAGAATTGAGCGCCTGGATTAGAAATGGAATAGTACGATGGTGCACCATTCATCTCCAGCGATGGTAAATCGAAGACCAGCCATGATGATCCCATTTTACCATAAAATTTGTTTGCGCCAAAGTGGTCACAAACACCTAATTGCCGATGAAATTCGTTCACAATCACAGATCACAGATAGAAAGTATGTAAAGAACATAAATATGAAGAACACTCAAAATTTTAAATGGAAAGTAGTATAAAGATAGGATTTATAGTGGTTCGATGTTCTGGCCTACATCCACTTTGAAGAGTTGTTGTTTTACTGATGATTCTTTACGGATTTACAAGAGTTCAATTGATAATATCCGAATTACAATGGAGTTCAGTAGAGAAATGGCGTAGAAGATCAAAAGATATCTTTTCTGAAGCTCTTGGACTGCTATTTATAGGTGTATGCTGCAAATATCTCGATCAGATCTCGAAAGACTCCTTCTCTCACGTGTGTGGGCCCACGTTATTGATCCTCTATCATTTCGACTCGATCCATGATCGATATGTACCAAATTCGTATCTATCCAAAATTGCCCTTTTTGGGATGGGATCGACCATAGACACTCTTGAGGTTGTATGCAAGCTCCTATGAAAATTTGGTGACATTTGGAATTGTAGATTGTGATATATGATCGATGAAAGTTTGCATTTGCAAGGCATTGTCGACCTTATATCGATGTCGTTCGTATCACTCTCGTTTGTATCCATAGGATGCATGTGATTGCTAGATGACGCGATGCTATCTTTTAGGATAGATCCACTTTTCATGCCGAGTTGACTGCTTCCTCATTCAAACACGCATATTTCGTATCACTTCAGTGTAACCTCCTTTGTACCATACTGTTATCCTGCTTTTTGGCAAAGCCGCGATACCAAAAGATCGATCGAGAAACGGAGAATAGTTCGTATTAGAGATTGGTCATGCTTCATTTTGCTATGGATATCGCTGAATTTTGTCTGAGTCCAGATCGAGCCACAATTGATAGGACTCGATAAGAAAGACCATAGAAGTCAGCATCTCAAATTTCAAGTCAATCCGAGTTCATATGCTCAAGTTATGATCGATTCAATTTGGAGGGGAAAACCAAAGTTTCGAACCGATCACCTTCGAATCCATCAACTTCGAACCCATCAACGTGCCCTGGGTTCAACTCCATCACCTTCGAATCCATCGGCTTCGAACTCATCAACGTGCCGCGGGTTCGACTCCATCACCTTCGAATCCATCGAGCGTCAATGGTTCGAACCCATCACAGAGGTCCTGTTCGAACCCATCATAGAGGCCCTGTTCGAACCCACCTGTGAAGCTTCCTTCGAACCCACTGGGCCAGCCAACCATGATGACGTGTCATTCATTGGTTCGAATGCACCGAGATATATGGAGTTGAAGCGGTCAACACGGAGTGAAGATCGGATCGATTCGAAGTTTGCGCTCCACGTCAACACGAAGCCACGTGCCACCATGGTTTCGAAACCATCGGTTCGAATACATGGTTTCGAACCAAACAGCCACGCCGCGAAACCTATTTCGAATCCATCATATCTCCCAATCCACTGATCCAAATGCCATGAAATTTTCACAGAAGATTGACTACATGTCGAAGAGTCTCCCCACCAAATTTCACCTCGATTGAACGAATTCTTGATCGGTTCAAATGGAGTTCGAACCGATGCCAAAGTGGTCCCAAACTTCCTAAGACCATGCATGTGGGGCCCCTCACGTGCCAGAAGTGGTCTCCCGAGTTTTCAGCGAAATATCAGCAGCCTACGCCTATAAATAGAGCCCCAGGGCCAACGGAAAAGGGATCTTTCGACACTCAAGCGCCCAGACTCTGCCGGATCAAGATCTCCATTATCCTACATCATAATATTACTATTGATTTCGAATTTACGGTTGTAATTTGCTGTCGATTGCTGCAACAACTTGTAATCATTGAAAGAAAAGCAATAAAATATCAAAACACTTCACAGTGGACGTAGGCGACACGCCGAACCACTATAAATTGCTCGCCTTTGTCTTTGCTTCATTGCTGTTTGGAGTTTTTGTTAGATAATCCTCATTTTTAATTCATATTCTTCATTTATTATCTCTTCAAAAGACTTCCGAAGAGTGTTGTGCCCAATTTTAGTACAAACACTTTGGTGCTTTCACTGAGAAAAACCCAGTTTTTCTCCTGCTCCTTGGATCTGTCGCCGATACCGGATTGCACAAGTCTAAGGGAGAGATCCAGATTTCACCTTCAAATTCCTTCCGTTCTATTCAGATTTGCTAAAGTCTAGGAAAGGAGTTCACTATCCAAAATGGTTAGCACAAGAACCACATCTGCAGCTGGTCAAGAAGGTCGGGATAGACAAAATCCCACGCAACTACCTCCGCCTAACAAAGATGATACCGGGCATTCTGACCGATCAGGTCCGGTCACCAGGCAAGAGTTCCAGACATTGCTCCAAGAACTAACTCAAAGTCGGCAACAGCTAGCCGAGCAATTGCGCGTCAACACTGAGTTAGCCAGCCAACTAGATCGCCAAAAGCGAAGAAGATCCAGAAGGGATCAAGCCCCTCATTCTCCCACCGAAAGCTCTGCTTCGTCTGACTACAAAAACAGGTCTACCCGTCCCAGGCTAGACGGAAACCCTGCGCAAGCCGCTGACTATAAACAGGAGTTAAGCGTTGGGCAAATAAGAGTTGGTCCGTCTACCAGTTTCCACACTGGACCCTCCTCTCAAGGAGGCACTATTCCACAATACACTACGGATGATCGAGCTCCTACAGCCGCTGCAGCTGACATAGGGGTTGATAATCGAGATCACTCTAATGAAAATTATCATCAGCCAGGACATGCTCCAGAACCCTATGTCCCGGAAGACCTCGCGCCAAGGAGGCGAGACACGGATCGTCGACAGCGTCCGATCCCATCTCGCACTGTGGAACCCGACCACACTTTGGCTCACCACCCTCAGAATGTTCCAACCCCAGATTTATCAGCCATGGTACGCCAAATGATTCGCGAGAGTCAAGGCCTGACAAATGACGATTGGGGAATCTCTCGAAGTCATACCCCATTCACTGATGACATATTGTACGCTGAACCTCCTAGGCGATTCAGAATGCCAACCCTGCCCATGTATGAGTGGAATTCCGACCCAAATCAACATGTTTTGAAGTACGAATGGTCGATGACAGCTGCGAGAGCCGATGACGCAGTAAAATGTCGTAGTTTTCCCATTTCTTTAGAGGGAATTGCGACAATGTGGTTTACGCGATTGCCTCCGCGGTCTATTTCTTCTTTTGATCAGTTAGCTACCAAATTTGTTGAGCAGTTTCGTATGCATATTGCCAGACCCAAGGATGTTAATACCTTATCAAGTGTTACTCAAGCTCCCGGAGAAACACTTAGACGATATTTGGAGAGGTTTAATGCTGCCTGCGCAGAGATCACCAACCCCAATGATAATTCCATCTTAATGGCTTTGACTAAAGGAATCGATCCTGATTCCGAGTTTGGCAATTGGTTGCCGGAAAGCCTCCCGCATCGTTGGACCGTTTCTATTCCAAAGCCGCTCAGTTCTTGAGACGTGAGGATGCGAAACAGTCTAGGAAGCAGGACGATGCAAGGCCCAGTAGTGAGGGGATTCAGAGTAATGTTGTAGTTAAACAGACCGGCGAGAGTTCAGGAACAGTCTAGTTGAATATTCAAAATAAACAGACTCACCGGTCGAGAAATGGTGATAACCGAGGCAAGAAGCAAGATCAGAACCGTGGTCCGAGGCGTAGGGCTGCAATGTTTGACAGTTATACACCGCTTAACACGTCGCTGGAAAACGTATACCTACAGACTTGTAATACAATGCAATATAAGAAGCCAGCTCCGAAGCCTTCGTCGAAGAGGCAGATTCAAACGGGAAAATTCTGTAGGTTTCATGAAAGTTAAGGGCATAATACCAATGAGTGTAGACATTTGCAAGACCTCATTGAAAAGTTAATCAGAGAGAGAAAGTTGGACCAGTATGTTCGGGCGCCGCAGTCTGGTGGAGCGGGCCCATCCAATCAAAATCGTACACAGAATCAGGAGAGACAAGGTGAACCCGCTCGTACGGGCGGAAGGTTGGATATCAATACAATAAGAGGTGGTCCCCATCCAGCAGACAGAAGCTGGAGAGAAATGGAGTCATATGCTAGCTCGATCAGGCATATGGACTTTGAATGCTATAGTAACTCAGAGGACGGGACACCGGCTAAACAGCAAAAGACGATGACAGACGACATCGTGTTTAGAAATCGAGATGCTGATAGAATCGAAGCTCCCACGATCGACCCACTAGTTATATCCGCTCAAGTTGGTCCTGCTTGGATGAAGAGGATCTTGGTAGACAGTGGGAGTTCTGTGAACATACTGTTTAAAAGAGCATATGATTTAATGAAAATGGAAGCTAAGGACTTAAAACCTTGCCAATCACGAGTCCACGGCTTCAACGGAAGTGCAACGATACCGACCGGAATGGTTGAATTGCCGGTGGAGTTGGGAGTGGGAGAATGCCGGAGAGTTCGGATGTTACAATTTATTGTCTTGGATATTCCTTCTCCGTATAATGCTTTCTTGGGCCGACCGGCCTCGCTTAATTTAGGGCGGCTATCCCCCCATGGTGTTTGACCCTTAAGTTCCCTACTGATCACGGGGTAGGGGTTATACAAGGAGATCAGCCTGCGAGGAGAGCCTGCTATGTTGCCGAGCTGCGAGAGGCGCAGCGGAGGGAAAAAGGAAAGGGCGTAGAGGAATCTCTCTGCGTTCGTTTCACCGAAAATTGACAATTAACGCCTGGGCCTCGGCCCATGCATCACGACCAATTCCAGAAGGATCTAGACCCCTGTGACAATGAGAATAAAAATGAATCTAGAGAAAGTCAGGCTTCTCCAGCTGAATTAACAGTCGACGTTCCAATCAATGGTAACGATAACTCAAAGGTGTTGAAAATTGGGTTGCAATTAAGCCTTCAAGCGCAACGGGATTTGGTCGAGTTTCTCCAAGTGAATCTAGACGTATTTGCTTGGACGCATTCCGATATGTGTGGGATCTCGCCTGATATCGCGAGCCACACCCTAAATATTGACCCGCGGTTTGTCCCGGTCAAGCAAAAAAGGCGTGGTATGGATCCAGAGAGATCTGCCGCCCTAAAAGAGGAGGTTGATAAGTTGAAATCAAATGGGTTCATCAGAGACGCTTTATACCTAGAATGGGTGTCCAATGCCGTACTCGTCCGAAAACCAAACGGGAAATGGAGAACGTGTATCGATTACTCAGATCTGAATAAAGCCTGCCCGAAAGACAACTTTCCACTCCCCCGAATCGATCAACTGGTAGATTCGACCGCAGGACATGAATTATTATCTTTCATGGACGCTTACTCGGGTTAAAATCAGATACCCATGCATGTACCTGATTAAGAGCACACAAGCTTCATAACCGATTTGGGGTTATACTGCTACAATGTCATGCCTTTTGGATTAAAGAATGCTGGCGCAACCTATCAACGCTTGGTCAACTGAATGTTTGCCGATCAGATCGGGAAGACTATGGAGGTTTATGTAGATGACATGTTGGTGAAATCACGATACTCCGTTGATAACGTCAAAGATTTGGAGTCAATGTTCAGCATTCTCCGGAAATACGGAATGAAGCTCAATCCGTTGAAGTGTCATTTCGGAATCGCATCCGGAAAATTCCTTGGGTTCATTGTCAATGCCAGAGGAATAGAGGCTAACCCCGAGAAGATCTGGGCTATCAGGAATCTTCAAACTCCGAGAACCATAAAGCAAGTCCAGAGTCTTAATGGGAAAATTGCAGCACTGAGCAGGTTTATCTCAAAGTCGACCGACAAATGCATTCCCTTCTTCGATTTGATTCGAAAAGGGAAGAGAAACTTCGAATGGACTGCAGAATGTGAGGGCGCATTTCAATCGCTAATCCAACATCTTTCCGTACCGCCAATCCTTTTAAAGCCTGTTGATCGTCAACAGTTATATCTCTACCTGGCGGTGTCTGAAAATGCAATCAGTGCTGCATTAGTTCGGGAAGAGGACCGAGTGCAAAAACCGGTCTAGTATTTGAGTAAACGATTAACCGGAGCCGAGAGAAATTATCCAAAGCTTGAAAAGTTGGCATATTGCCTAGTCATTGCCTCGAGGAAGCTCCGTCCATAGTTCCATGCTCATCCTATTACTGTGTATACTGATCAGCCGTTACGACAGGTCCTCACGCGGCCTGAGACGTCTGGTAGGTTACTAAAGTGGAACATCGAACTGAGTCAGTTCGACATCGCTTATAATCCGAGAAGAGCCATTCACGGCCAAGTCCTAGTAGATTTCATAGCCGAATTCACTATTTCTGAAGACTTGCCCGAGACCAATAAATCTCCCGAATGCATCTGGAAGCTGTACACCGATGGTGCGTCAAACGATCGATGCTCAGGAGCTGGAGTAGTGCTTGAAACCCCCGAGGGATGATCCATATGTTATGCTTTAAAGTTCGAGTTCCATGCAACCAACAACGAAGCCGAGTACGAAGCTCTACTTACCGGACTAAAGCTCGCCTGTGATCTGAAAATCCTCGCCGTAGAGATCTACTGCGATTCCCAACTGGTAGTATGTCAAGTCCGAAGAGAGTATCAGGCCAAAGATCGAAGATTAGCCGCTTATCTAACTCGAGTCCTGGAGATGCTTGATCAATTTGATTACTATGCTATTTGCTGCATACCCCGAGAGCACAATCAAAAAGCTGTCTCGTTGGCAAAGTTAGCAAGAACAGGTGAAGCTCAGCAGTTGGGGGTTGTTCCGGTTAAAACCTTATCCTCTCCGAGCATTGATCAAAGGGAGACTGATTTCACATTTGAAGCCGCCTCCGATAAGGAGTCGTGGATGACTCCCTATCGGGATTATATCGAACGTGGCGTATTGCCCGAGCAACGGAGCGAGAAAAGACAAATTCTACGAAAGGCCTCGCGATTTTTATTCAAAATGGAGTCATGTACCGGAGAGGATACTCTGTTCCACTCCTTCGATGTATCTCGCATGATGAAGTCAAACGAGTGTTGCACAATGTACACGAAGGAGAATGTGGCGAACACACTGGAGGGCAAGAACTTGCAAAGAAAATACTTCGATATGGGTATTATTGGCCTACTGTAAATCGCGATGCCATGGATTATGCGAAAAAATGTGACAGATGCCAAAAACATGATCGGATTCCTAGTGCCCTGCCCGCTGAAATGACCCAAATGGTTAGTCCATGGCCGTTTGCAATATGGGGGATTGATATAATTGGTACATTGCCTTTGGCTAAAGGTGGCGCGAAATATGCTATCGTTGCAGTCGATTACTTTACGAAATGGGCGGAAGCCGAACCACTTGCAATGATCACGACGAAGAAAGTTATCAACTTTGTACTACGCAACATCATCTGTCGGTTCGGTGTCCCGCATGCTATTATTACCGATAACGGAGCCCAGTTCGACAGTGCTGAATTCAAGAATTTCTGTCTTCGATTCCATATCCATAAGAAATTCTCCGCTGTTGCACATCCGCAAGCAAATGGCCAAGTCAAAGCCGTGAATAAGGTCATCAACCCTATTTTGAAGAAACGATTGGAAAAGGCCGGGGGCAAGTGGGTTGATGAACTCCCCATGGCTTTGTGGGCTTATCGGACGACTCACAAAACTGCAACCGGCCACACTCCATTCTCTCTATCTTATGGCGCTGAAGATGTTATTCCGGTCGAAATGGAGGTTCATTCTCATCCTGTGACATATTATGATCCGAAAACGAATGTTATACTACTTGTCGAATCCCTGGATCTGCTTGATGAAAGGCACGAAGAGGCCGATTTGAGGGCATCCGCATATCGGAGTCGAGTCGCCCGAATGTACAATGCCAAAGTCCGACCACGGACCTTCGAACTCGGCGACCTTGTACTCAAGAGAGTTTACCCGGTTCCTTCTCACATGAAGCCAAATTGGGAAGGACCGTATGTGATTTAACAAAAGCTTGGAGATGGCACATTCAAGTTATCGACCGTTGACGGTCTAACTCTGCCGAGAGCCTGGAATAGCGAGAGTCTCCATCTCTACTATACATGATAGGCTTTATTCGTTCTAGCTCATTATTTCCTTTGCATTTTATTTTCGCATTTTGAGATTTGAATTTGTAATAAGGCAGCTGACTTTGCCATGTTTTCTCATTTCAGCAATAAAATGCTATCTCTTTAAGCCAGAGTTGTGATTTATCGAATACGCCGCAAAACATCACAGTGCACGAAGAGCTAAGTTCCATCATGCGGTGGGATTTAATTCAAGTAGGTAGTGACTGTGATACGACCGGTCACTCGCTACGCGAAACCCAAGCTCGGGGGCATGTCACCATGTTAACATTTAAAGGGATTGATACACGACAATCCCCACACTAACTCCAAATTCCCAGAGTGTGAATTGGAGTATAAACATTAAATAAATCATTCCCAGAGTGTGAACGAACTCCAAATTCCCAGAGTGTGAATTGGAGTATAAACATTAAATAAATCGTTCCCAGAGTGTGAACGAACTCCAAATTCCCAGAGTGTGTATTGGAGTATAAACATTAAATAAATCGTTCCCAGAGTGTGAACGAACTCCAAATTCCCAGAGTGTGAATTGGAGTATAAACATTAAATAAATCGTTCCCAGAGTGTGAACGGACTCCAAATTCCCAGAGTGTGAATTGGAGTATAAACATTAAATAAATCGTTCGCAGATTGTGAACGGACTCCAAATTCCCAGAGTGTGAATTGGAGTATAAACATTAAATAAATCGTTCGCAGATTGCGAACGGACTCCAAATTCCCAAAGTGTGAATTGGAGTACAAACATTAAATAAATCGTTCCCAGAGTGCAAACGGACTCCAAATTCCCAGAGTGTGAATTGGAGTATAAACGTCCAATAAGTAGTTCCCAGAGTGTGAACGGATCCCAAATTCCCAGGGTGCGAATTGGAGCATAAACGTTCATTCCAAGTTCCCTAAGTGCGAACCCAAACATACATGTTTTCTCCAAGTTCCCGGAGTGTGAATCGGAGCACAAATGCCACGTTAAAGTTCCCGTAGTGCGAACTGAAATGTTAATACAAACTCCGAGATTCGCATAGCGTGAGTCAGAATGTGAACATCAATTCCGAGTTCCCGGAGCGCGAACCATGTTGCAAACGTAGATAACTCTCGAGTTCCCGGAGTGCGAACCGGATTATCGGTTTCAAATTATCTTAAGTCCCCAGAATGTGGACATGTGCTTAAAGTTTGCAATAAACGCACTCAACCACCAAAATGTAAATGTTATTCCCCGAGACTAGGGGGCAAAAAAGCTAAGTGTTAATCACTAACCAAAGTGTTATAATGTCCGAAGTTCGATTATTCATTGATCGCAACCAGCGACCAAAATTCTTAGACTTAGCAAATAAAAACAAGTTCTACTTGATAGTAGAAACACCACAAGTGCACCGGACTGAAAACAAGACACCATAGACACTTAAGCAAAAAAAAAAATGAGAGCTGAAGCAAAGAAACTAAATTTTATTTCAACTAACTGAAGATAAAGACTTACATGCAAATAAGTTTTCCCAAAAAAGAATCCCTACTAGCAAGGGCCGAACCTGCATCTATAAACGGCCTACTAACAAAAAACGAAAACAAATTCCTATCTACCCAAAAAATCTGCTTGGGAAGCTGATCTATTCCTTCTTCCTGGGCTTCCTTATCAGCGGTTCGTCGTCAGAATCGCTAGGAACCGAAATCCTTCGTTTGGACGACCTCCTCTCCGGTGGTTTCTCTTCGGCCGGGGGCATGATATCTACGTCCTCCTCAGAACTTGAATCCAAATGAAGGCTCCTCGCCGGAGGAGTAGGAGGGACCAGTGCCACCCGACGATACTATCCTCGTAGGTGCTGCGCTCTGCGCCGCCGTACCACCGCCAACACTACCACTTTGCCCCGCAGCTTCTAATTCTGCCTAAATCTCGGCCAGAATCTCTTCGTCGCGAATCGTCTGGGCTTGGCTGGGGACATCCACAGCCTGCATCGAAGAGCTAGAGGTCGGCGGAAGGTCACTAATGATGAACGACAGATCTAAGGAGAAGCCACCCTACTCACCGAGCAGCTCGCTCACCATTTGTTCCTCAAAAGATAGTCCACTCCCCTGCACCGCCTCGGTTGATACTGCCGTTACAACTGTAGTGTCGGTGGTGATGACCTTATTCCCTTTGCTTGAATCTTGGGTCGCGGCAGTTGGAGCAACTCCAGTCACTAAACAAAGATAAGAAGAGGTTATTAGCAACTGCTTCAGAACAAACTCTCTATTTAGAAAACACTTGAGATAAATCCGGAATACCTTCCCCAGTTTGGCTTGCGGACGACTGAGCGGCCACGGAAGTATGCTCATGAATAGAAGATAACCGCGGCTGTTCCGGGTCGTAAGCAGGAACAGATTGCGAACCAACCGCAGATACAGGCACTGATGAAGGTGGCGCGGTGACTTCGGTGACCGCAAGATGGTGCGCAACGCCTGATTCCTCTCCAACCTCTAGAGATCGGCCACCGATCATCTCCTCCTCATGAGCGATAATAGCGTCGTGAAGGACCTTCTTCTCATCGTCAGTTAATAGCCGGTTCTCAAGTTCAAATCGATCGACCGATTCACCCGGACGTGCTTCCTCTTCTTCCTCGACCAATCGACCCCAAGCGCCGCGGAGGTGTATCGGATAGTCTTGAAGCCAGGCTAAATTTCGGTGTCTCAGCACGTTGGCATTGTAAGTGATAAGCAAATCTTCGATATCGGCCTCCAGCCTGGCCTCCGCTTGATGAATCTTCTCCTCAACCTCCATTTCAGCCGCCTGGACCTTAGCCACTGCTGCATCCCGTTCAGTCCGGAGAATCACAGCTTGTTCACACGCCTCCTGGGCTGCATTATTCACATTGTCCCTATCCTTGGCGTTTTCGGCAAATTTGGACTTAAGCTCGTTCAACTCTTTCAGGGCTGCGTCCCTCTCAGCAGCCAGGGTGTTTCGATGGCCCATGTCTTCTACCGTGGCGTAGTGCTCACGTTTCATCCTATCCATGGTCGCCTGGGCTTCATCGGCTCTTTTGATGGCTTCCATTTCAGACTTCCGAGAAGATTCAGCTTCAGTATTTAGCACATCAATAATATGGCTTTTTTGAGCTAACTCAGCTTGCATTTTCTCGATAGTAGCCCCACGCTCAAAGGCCAATGATGACGCTTTTTCGGCCGCCTTGTACCACGCCCTATATTAGGCATAAAAGTCGTGCACATAATCGTGTGTCGTCTGCTCGACCTCCGGTGGAATTCTTTTCAAGTGAAGAGGAAATATGTAGTTATCGAAGCAAATATTTGGAAAGTCCTTCTTCAGTTGAGCAAGCCTGATTGCTCCTTCTCCCGAAATTTCAGTGGGAGGTTGTTCCGCAACTACTGGAGGAATTGCCTCAGATCTGGGGTGGCGAGATTCATACTTAGAAGATTGAGAGGCCGACTGGTAGTACGAGGAATCAGAAGGACGAGGAACATGGACAAGAGGCTGTATAGGAGCTCTTGGAGGAGGGGTGCGCGATCGAGACCGATGTCTATAATCCCTATCTCTCCGTTCTTGGCTAGAATACCCGGAGTACCTGCGATCGTAATCCCTATCTTTTTCTCTCCGTTGCGACTCGTAATATGAGGAAGATTTGCGAGTATGCCATAGGCTCCCTAGCATCGAACCGCGCCCAATCATAATATCTGCGAAGTGAAATAAGAATAAAGTTAGTGGTTTCTCGAAACCGATGACCTAAGACTAGGGACCATGTAGTGTCGTGAAGTGTGTATGAATATGTATTCCCCCCGACCAACCAGAAGTGTCGACTGAGCTAGTAATAACAGGCTCGCTCAATTCTAGAGTACGATGAAACTCCTACAACCCGGCGTCATACTGAAAAGACACATTATCCGGGATTGGAAGGTCGGTAAGCCCTTCGTAAAGACTTTTAGTTCGCGGAGGAGACATCTCAAAAATTCTAACTCCGGGAGAGGATCGGGCCATAACAACCGATTTCCATCTTCCCTTCTTAGTTGACGAGACGACGGCAGCCTTGCCTTTTCTTTGCTCTCCACGTCTGTAGGCTCCATCAACGGCCTGTCGTCAGTGTGAGTTCTTTCAGAATCAGCCTCCTCGGCTATGATAACTTTGGGTTTCTTGTGCTTGACTCGTTTCTTCGAAACAATCCTTAGCGCCCCGTCAAACAGTATGCTTTGCCCTCGTTCAATCAGCCTATAGGTCCGGAGATTCCTGTCGGTCAAAAGCGACTCGATGTCCCTGTCCTCGGTCGGGACTCCCCGGAGTACTCGCACCATCTCTTTAAAGCGCTCGCCTTCAGGTCGCTGAATCGTCGCTGTGAAAAGAGAAAAACATAAGTTTCGCTTCGACCGCACTTGCCTTAGAAATAACTTAATAACTCGGCTATACTCACGTCTGAATAACCATCGCCGGGCAAACCCCGGAGGACACCTGACATAGAACCATTCCGTCCTATAGTAGCACAACCTAGTCCGGGACCCAGTAACCAACTGGCAGTTCCTCACCGCTCCCAGAAATGTGAAGGAAGGATAGTCGCCTCGAGTCTTGAAGTTAAATAGATATCTGATCTCGGTCGGGATTGGCGGTCAATGAAGGTATTCCATGAAGACGATGAATAAACTATTCACGGAGGCGTACCCGTTCGGGTGTAGCTGAGATGGAGCGATCCTCAAAAAAGACAACACCTCCCTTATGTACTCGTTGAACGGAGGAAGCGTTCCAACCGCGCACGCATGGCGATTAAATGCTGTATATCCCTCCGGCGGGTTGTGTGGTCTATCATTCGGCCGTGGCAATAACACGTCATCCAGTGACAGGCCGTGCCTCAAGCATATTCTCCCTAACATGTCTTCAGAAATGTTCGATGGGACGAAATCCGACGGATTGGCAATGAAAGACGCATTGGGAAGTTCGTCCGGGGCCGGACCAATGATCTCAGGTTCGATATCTGGAACCTCTAGTCTCGGAGCAGCTGTACTTTGAACCTCCTGCTGTTGCGAACTTGACGGTTCCATAACTAGCTAACTCATGAGAAACCATCGTTAGAGGACAAAGAACCCATGTGTTCCCCAGTGTAAGGTGTATGAATGTATGTTGTGCAGTGCCATGCATTACTTGAATAAATATCGCAGAGTTAAAAGAAATATACAAACGACAAAGCTACAGAGTCCAGTAATAATGACCGTCATCGCTGACCGTCATCGTTGAACCGTTTGTATGATGGAAGTTTGATTTGAATAGAAGTCATTATTGTTCCATCGACGAGCTTCGAAAGGTGGTCAAGTATGCAATTTAATATGTCCAAATATGCAGGAATGAAGATCGCCAGAGTTGTGCTTGGAAATGTCAAACTTTGGAATCCATCATAAAGGGTTCGAACCGATCACAGGGACCTTGTTCGAAACCAACCTAACATCACTTCGAACCGATGACTTGAAAGCATGCTTCGAAATGATGACCAGGTATCGAGTTTGAATCGATCGAAAATGGATGACTTCGAATCGATCCTTGTTTGGCTAGTTCGTACCGATTCGAAACCACCAACTTGACATTGATATCGTTCGAATGGATCCTATTCGAATCGATATAAAGTCGCGAACTTCGAACCGATAGCCGATGGGTTCGAATCCATAGATTCGAATGGACCCCTCGAATCCATCAATCGGTGCGAACTGCGTCACCCCCATAAGGTCATCCAAGAGATCGATACGAAACCCAAGAAAAAACAGGCCGCCATCATCGATTCGAACTCGAATCCACGCATCGGTTCGAAGCCTTCTCAAACCAGATCTGGTTTTTCCAACCACTGAAGTGAGCAATCGATGAGGAAGACGTGGTTTCGAAGCACCTTTGCCGTTTGGATTCGAAGCTAATTACCTAGTTTAAATGATGGATTCGAGGAGTTAAGGTCTTGGATCTGGATTGGTTCGATAACGCGACACGGTGTTTTCTCCTTTAAAGCTTCGAAACGATGCAACGAGCAGCGAAAGCAAGACGAGAGTAAAAAAGTAAAAAAATGAAAAAAGTGAAACCCCTTGCTATTTATATGAGACCCTGGACGTGACCGAGTCGCTTCATATCCCAGTAAACCCAACCGGTCATAACCGGTCAAGACTCAGGTCGATTCGAAGTCTGCTTTCGAATCCATCAGCCTAAGGCCCTATCGGTTCGAAGTTCACCCCATATTCCACCGTTGCGAAGCACACAGCAGAGTGACAAATTGCATCAATGCGAAACGCGCAGTGGGCGCATCATTTCGAAGCCTCTGCTCACGACTCCATCTAAAACCTACCGAAACGAACTGCTAGTTCGAATCCATCCTTTCGCATCGGTTCGAATGTTAGTTTCGAACCCATCACAACACATGCATCAGCGCGACCATACGAACGTGGATTTCGTGCCCATCTGTGCTTCAGCGCATCGGTTCGAAATCTTACACTCGTGCAATAAAAATTCAATTCCTTCCACTTTCAATATCGGTTCAGGAGAGGATCGATACGAAGGAACTTTTCAAAACAACCATCAAGCGTTGTCACGATTCAAATTTCAAAATCGGTTCAGGAGAGAATCGATACGAAATTCAATGGCAAACAAAATTGGCGATGACTTTTAGACGCACGACGTTAACAAAGATCAAACTAGCATATGTGCATATATATCAGACTAACATTCGATTCTAAGCATTTGCAGGGATCTAACACTTATCTTGTTACAAATGCAACAGCCAACGGCTAAGCGCTATTATACAGCGATCAATCACATCAACTCAAGGTTGCAGCAATACAGAATACGAGTCTCGACAAAAAAAGAGCAATGATTGTTCGAAGAGAAGTTGTAGCTATTCAAAGCACGTCATGTTCCCACAAGACGTACTTTGGGGGGGAAAATGTTATCCCGCTTTTTGGCAAAGCCGCGATACCAAAAGATCGATCGAGAAACGGAGAATAGTTCGTATCAGAGATTGGTCATGCTTCGTTTTGCTATGGATATCGCTGAATTTTGTACAAGTCCAGATCGAGCCACAATTGATAGGACTCGACAAGAAAGACCATAGAAGTCAGCATCTCAAATTTCAAGTCCATCCGAGTTCATATGCTCAAGTTATGATCGATTCAATTTGGAGGGGAAAACCAAAGTTTCGAACCGATCACCTTCGAATCCATCGACTTCGAACCCATCAACGTACCCCGGGTTCGACTCCATCACCTTCGAATCCATCGGCTTCGAACCCATCAACGTGCCCCGGGTTCGACTGCATCACCTTCGAATCCATCGAGCGTCAGTTGTTCGAACCCATCACAGAGGTCCTATTTGAACCCATCACAGAGGCCCTGTTCGAACCCACCTGTGAAGCTTCCTTCGAACCCACTGGGCTAGCCAACCATGATGACGTGTCTTTCATCGGTTCGAATGTGCCGAGATATATGGAGTCGAAGCGGTCAACACGGAGTGAAGACCGGATCGATTCGAAGTTTGCGCTCCACATCAACACGAAGCCACGTGCCACCATGGTTTCGAAACCATCGGTTCGAATACATGGTTTCAAACCAAACAGCCACGCCGCGAACCCTATTTCGAATCCATCATATCTCCCAATCCTCTGATCCAAATCCCATGAAATTTTCACAGAAGCTTGAATACATGTCGAAGAGTCTCCCCACCAAATTTCACCTCGATTGGACGAATTCTTGATCGGTTCGAATGGAGTTCGAACCGATGCCAAAGTGGGCCCAAACTTCCTAAGACCATGCGTGTGGGCCCCCTCACATGCCAGAAGTGGTTTCCCGAGTTTTCAACGAAATATCAGCAGCCTACGCCTATAAATAGAGCCCCAGGGCCAACGGAAAAGGGATCTTTCGACACTCAAGCGCCCAGACTCTGCCGGATCAAGATCTACATCATCCTACATCATAATTTTACTGTTGATTTCGAATTTACGATTGTAATTTGTTGTTGATTGCTGTAACAACTTGTAATCATTGAAAGAAAAGCAATAAAATATCAAAACACTTCATAGTGGACGTAGAGGACACGCCGAACCACTATAAATTGCTCGCCTTTGTCTTTGCTTCATTGCTGTTTGGAGTTTTTGTTAGATAATCCTCATTTTTAATTCGTATTCTTCATTTATAATCTCTTCGAAAGACTCCCGAAGAGTGTTGTGCCCAATTTTAGTACAAACACATACATTTCGTATCCATCATGTGCATTGTCTTTTGTGCCGATCACGCATTCTTTTCGTATCAATGCTAGCACATAGCCTTCTTATGGATCATTTGATGTTGGTTTCGTATCGGTGAAAAGTGAACGATAAGAAATGCATAACAATTTCGTATTAATGGCCTAGTTGACCGATACGAGGCACACGTTAAAATCGATCGATACGAAACATACGTTGATACAAGTGAATAATCTCTGATGGATATGAAAGGGATCGAGTGCAACATAATGGGCACGAATTGCATTAATACAAAACCAGTAGGGTTTTTGTTTGTTGATCGGTTGCCGTGGTCACTTGGATGCGAATTGGGTGGCTTAAGTGGACGGACACGAATGGATGTTCAGGTGATGGATATGAATGACATGGGTATGCGTACGAAGGCCGATACGTGGCTCTGACTTGAAGCAGTTGCATCCTTGACCCGAAGTAAATCCTCTAATGTCTCAAAGCAAGTAATGTAGCGGCTCAAAGCAATCTATAAACATGCTACCAAATCAAAGACCCGAAGCAAGCTCTTCTATGACCCAAAGTAAACCTAGGGATGACTCGTGGCCAACTCCCAGCAACTTGAAACGACTCGACTTTTGTTGAAACCATGCTATAAACATTCTCATTTGAGAGTGAGAGGCTTCCTCCCGTATCAAAAGTGTAGGCAGGTATCCATTCATTTTTTCTCGACATTTCTTCTTCTATTATAAAGAACTCGCTTACCTTTATTTAGGTTACCCTGTTTGACCTGCTAAGAAACTGGAAGAGAGCCTTCAAATAGAAACAAAAACTTTCAACTCCTGTGTTGTCTGTTCATCGACCATGCTACATTTTGGCTTCGTCATCATGCTTACTATCTGTGGATGCTTGGCTTTGATCATCATGCAGTCGATTGGGTTAAATCTGCCTGTATTTTGCCTTGCAAAAAGGTAGGTTAACACTTTGCCCCTAAAAACATGCCTTGCGATAGGAAGGTGTGTTTTGTAGTACCATATGTTGGATGTTTATGCCCTGTTAATGACCTGTAAAGAGATCAATGATCTTGCCTGATATTGAATGGAGATCGTATTGCCGTTCGAGGCGACATTTTAACATTCGAGGTCGGGTGCCGTTCGAGGCGAATTGAGACCGTTCGAGGTCGGGTGTCATTCGAGGTGAATTGTGACCGTTCGTGGTCGGGTTCCTTTCGAGGTGAATTGTGACCGTTCGAGGTCACGTGTCGTTTGAGACGAATTATGACCATTCGAGGTCGGGTGCCGTTCGAGGCGAATTGTGTATGCCATGGGGGAATTAGTATTATTAATGTCAAATTTCACATTTGAGTGAGTTTCTGAATCATTTGTTTCGGCGATTCATTGCTATCTCAGAGCATGCCTGAGAACCGTTCGTGGTCCCGTGCATGTGTAAGTGACTTGGCTGTTATGGAATTATAAATAATAGATACATTCAAAATGAGTCTTATAAAAAAAGTGTCCAACTAATTCAAGTTCAGATGCAAAAAATAGAAAACAAGAGAAAAACAAAGACGTCGAAGTGCAAACTCCTATACTGATGTGGTTGATAGTCGTCTCAAAGCATGCCTAAGGACCGTTCGTGATCCTGAACATGAATATGCGACTCAACCGTGTTAGTTTGGAGTTTTTAATTTATTCGTCATTACTCCAATCAGTTGATGACAAGATGACACCTCGATCCGGAGCCGTCCTCAATTGATGCAGATGGTGGTCGCTCTTGCTCCACCGTTGCTGCTTGCCTTCTCACGTAGCTTAATAGCATACCATTTCGGATATGCCCTTCTATCTCATCTATCAAGTGTCTACACTCATTTGTAATATGGCCGCTTAGCTCGTGGAATAAGCAGCACCCGTCTGATTTTCTCTCATTGTTGGTCGGATCCCTCCACATTGGCCTCCGGTAGGGAACCTGCCCCCTAGTGTCTTGGTAGATTCGTTCCAAAATCTCACTCATATCTAAATAAGAGGCGAACATTGGCTCCATTCGCGGCCGTTTTGGCTCATCACAACTTTCTTCTGCTTTCTTTTTCCCTTTATCCTTGCTTGAATCCTTTCCAGGCCGATCTTAGCTTTTAACTGCATAAACCTCAACTCCATCTCCTTCCTCTCTCTCAGCATTTTCATCCACTTATCGCAGAAACCTTTCTGCATCATGGTAAAACTCTAATAGATCCATGGGTGGATCCCTTATCAATGGTTCTTGAATTTAGTGCCATCAGCTATACCTGATATAGCTGCCACCAAAACCATGGATGGATCTGGTCAATCCACCGATGCTGACGCTGCATTGATTCGTGTTAGAAAACTCCTCAAAGATTCCCCAGTTCTTCTCTTCATTGTTGTCAAACTCATCACATTCTTGGGTCTTGAATTGTGAACTCTAAACTGCCTCATAAACTTCTCAGTCAATTCGGTCCATGTTCCAATGGAGCCGCTCTCCAATTTCCTGAACCATAGTGCCGCCACGTCTGTCAAATATAATTGGAAACATGGAGCCATGACCTCCTCCGATGCCCCCGGTACCTCCATGTGCCTCAAATACCTTATCAGATGAACAGCAGGATCGATCCTTCCATAATACGTCTCCAGTGTTGTTAGCTTGAATTCTGGTGGATTCCTAGCCTGCCTAATTGCGGGAGTGAAGGGGCTCCTGTTCGCATCTTCCAGATCTCTATTCACTAATCTACCTCTCATTGCTCGTCTGACCATCTCTGTCAATCTATCACTGTCTCCAAGCTGCAGTCCTTGTCCATTGCCTCCATCTGACCCCTAAGTTCACAAAGGAATTTTGGGATCTACTCTTCTGGACTAGCACCCATTCCTCTATCAACGCCGTGTTGAACAGCTCCTCCTGGTATCCTCGCCGAGGTTGGATCAACATGCTCCTGGGGAGTTCCCCCAAGCTCAGGGGCTGCTCCTGATAGTCCTAGTCTATCGGATCGCCTGTTGAGTCTTTCTGGTCCAACTTTGGGGATCTGACTGCAGCTGCTCCTGCTGTTCAAGCCTATCCAAACTGTCCGAGAATATTTTGCATTATCTCCTCCTCTCTTTTCAATAATTCTTCATGCATAGCCCCCATCATCATCTCCATCTCATCTCTTGTGATCAAGGCCAAAGTTTAATTAGCTCTTGAGGATGCTTCCTGGCTTCCTTTATGCAGACTTCTCTCCGCTTTTTGCCTCCTTGTTCATTGCTTCGTCATAGCTTTCCAGATCCAAGTCTTTAAGCTTTTAGATCCAAAGTCCATGTTGTAAAATCCCTGAATGCTATCCTTCTCACTGAAAGCACCAAAATGTTTGCGCCAAAATTGGTCACAAACACCCAATTGCCGATGAAAGCACCCGTTCACAATCACAGATCACAGATAGTAAGTATGTAGAGAACATAAATTTGAAGAACACCCAAAATTTTAAAAGGAATGCAGTAGAAAGAGAAGATTTATAGTGATTCAGCATTGTAGCCTGCGTCCACTTTGAAGAGTTGCTGTTTTATTGATGATTCTCTACTGATTTACAAGAGTACAATTTATAGTATCCGAAATACAAAGGAGCTTAGCAGTGTAAATGCGCAGAAGAGCCAAAAGATCCCTTTTTTGAAGCTCTTAGACTGTTATTTATAGGTGCAGGCTGCAAATATCTCGCTCAGATCTCGGAAGATTCCTTCTCTCACGTGGGTGGGCCGACGTGATCGATCCCTTGTCATTTAGACTCGATCCATGATCGATACATACCAAATTTGTATCGATCCAAAATCTCTCTTTTAGGGCTGGGATAGACCATGGGCACTCTTAAGGTCGTATGCAAGCTCCTGTTAAAATTTGGGGCCATTTGGACTTGTAGATTGTGAGATATGATCGATGCAAGTTTGCATTTACAAGGCATTGTCGAGCTTGTATCAATACCGTTCGAAACGCTCTCGTTCGTATCCATAGGATGCATGTGATTACTAGATGACGTGGTTCTATCTTTTAGGATCGATCCAATTTTAATGCCGAGTTGACTGCTTCCTCATTCAAACGCGCTTACTTCGTTTCGCTTCAGTGTAACCTCCTTTGTACCATACATTTCGTATCCATCATGTGCATTGTCTTTTGTGTCGATCATGTATTTTTTCCGTATCGATGCTAGCATATAGCCTTCGTATCGATCATTTGATGTTGGTTTCGTATCGGTGAAAAGTGATCGACACGAAGTGCATAACAATTTCGTATTGATGGCCTAGGCGACCGATACAAGGCACATGTTAAAATGGATCGAAACGAAACATGTGTTGAAACGAGTGAATAATCTCTGATGGATATGAAAGGGATCGATTGCAATATGACGGGTGCGAATTGCATTGATACGAAACCATTAGGGTTTTTGTTTGTTGATTGGTTATCGTGGTCACTTGGTTGCGAAGTGGGTAGCTTGAGTGGATGGACACAAATTTACGTTTAGGGGATGGATACGAATGACATGGGGATGGATACAAAGGTTGATACATGGTTGTTACTCGTAGCAGCTGCCTCCTTGACTCGATGTAAACCCTCCAATATCTCAAAGCATGTAATGTAGCTACTAGAAGCAATCTGTAAACATGCTACCCCATCAATGATCCGAAGCAAGCTCTTATATGACCCAAAGTAAGCCGAGCGATGACTCGTAGCCAGCTCCAAGAAACTTGAAACGACTCGACTTTTGTTGGAACTATGTTTCAAATTTCTTGTGTTATTTGTTCATCGACTATGCTACATTTTGGCTTTATGATCATGCTTACTATCTGTGAAAGTTTAGCTTTGATAATTGTGTAGTTGATTGGATTAAATCCGCATGTATTTTTCCTTGCAAAAAGGCAGGTTAACAAAATTCACGTGAAGAAAATGACTGGTAAAAAACTTCCGAGACCCGAAAGTGATTCAGATAGTATTTTTTTGGTATTAAAATATGCATTATGGCTTGAAGCCGTCGAAGCATTAGAACACATAAAGAGGTTCGTTTTGACTAGTTATGGCTCCTGTAACCTAGATGTGTCAACTGTTTTGGTTGTCCGAAGAATCGATATTCTCAGGGTGCAATATCTATAACGTAAGGTGCAACATCCGTCCAAAATGCCAAAACAGTTCCATATGACTTCTAGAATTGGGTGAATGGATTTCAAATGAAGAAAATACCATGGTACACCACTCTCAAGTGATGGTATATTGAAGACCCGCCACGGTGATCCTGTTTTACCATAATGTTCACGTGAAGAAAACGAAGGGTAAAAAACTTACGAGACCCGAAAGTGATTCAGATAGTATTTTTTGGGTATGTAACTATGCATTGATGTCCTAAAGCCATCAGAGCCGTCGAACTCATAGAGAGCTTCCTTTTGACTAGTTATGGCTTCCATAATTCTAAATGAGTCAACCGTTATAGTTGTTCGAATAATCGATATTCTCAGAGTGCAACATCTACGTCGCAAAGTGCAACATCCCTCCAAAATGGCAAAACAGTTTCGTATGACTTCTAGAATTAAGTGCATGGATTTGAAACAGAACAACACCATGGTGCATTACTCTCCAACGGTGGTTAATCGAAGACCATCCATGATGATCCCGTTTTATCATAAAGTTCACATGAACAAAACGAAGGGTAAAATACTTCTGAGACCCAAAAGTGATTGAGATAGTATTTTTTGGGTATAAATCTATGCATTGATAGCTTGAAGCATTAAAGCCATAGAACTCAAAGAGAGCATTGTTTTGATTGGTTATCGCTACCATAACTCTGAACGAGTCAGCCATTATGGCTGTCCAAGTAATCGATGTCCTCGGGGTGCAACATCTATGGTGCAAGGTGCAACATCCATCCAAATGACCAAACAGTTCCATATGACTTATAGAATTAAGTGCATGGATTTGAAACGGAACAACACCATAGTGCAATACTCTCCAGCGGTGGCAAATCGAAGACCAACCATGATTATCCTATTTTACGATAAATGAAGGGTAAAAAACATCCGAGATACGATAGTGATTCATATAGTATTTTTTGTGTTATGAAACTATACATTGACAGATTGAAACCATCAGAGCTGTAAAACTCACAAAGATCTTTGTTTTGACTATTTATGGGCTCTGTAACTTTAAACGTGTCAACAGTTATGGCTGTCCAAATAATCGATATACTCAGGTTGCAACATCTACGGCGTAAGGTGCAACATCCATACAAAATGCTGAAACATTTCCGTATGACTTCTAGAGTTGAGTGCATGGATTTGAAATGGAACAATACAATGGTGCACCACTCTCCAGTGACGGTAAATCGAAGACCAGCCAAAGTGATCCCACGTTACCAAAAAGTTCACGTGATGAAAACGAAGCGTGAAAAAATCCCGAGACCCGAAAATGATTCGGATAGTATTTTTTTGGTGTGAAACTATGCATTTATAGCTTGAAGCCATCAGAGCCACAGAACTCATAGAGAGCTTCATTTTGACAGGTTATCGCTCCCGTAACTCTAAACGAGTCAACCGTTATAGCTGTCCGAATAATCGATATCCTTAGAGTGCAACATCCGTCCAAAATGCTGAATCAATTCCGTATGACTTGTAGAATTGGGTGCATGGATTTGAAATGGAACAGTTCCATGGTGCACCACTCCCCAGTGATGGTAAATCAAATACTAGCCACGGTGACCCCGTTTTACCATAAAGTTCATGTGAAGAAAACGAAGGGTAAAAAACTTCCAAGACTCGAAAGTGATTCGGAAAGTATTTTTTTGGTATGAAGCTATGCATTAATAGTTTGAATCCAGTGGAGCCATATAGCTCACAGAGATCTTCATTTTGACTGGTTATGGTCCTAGTAACAATAAATGAGTCAACCATTATGGCTGTCCGAATAATTAATATCCTCAGGGTGCAACATCTATGGCGCAAGGTGCTACATCTGTCCAAATTGCCGAAACAGTTCCATACGATTTCTAGAATTGACTGCAAGGATTTAAAACAGAACAGTACCATAGTGCACCACTCTCCAACAGTGGTAAATTGGAGTCCAGCCACTACGATCCCGTTTTACCATAAAGTTCACGTGAAGAATGTTATCCCGCCTTTTGGCAAGGCCGAGATAACCAGGAACTGACTGGAAAAAGACAAGATCACATGTCCTCAATTTGTAATGATTGATGGGGCAACGACAAATATCGAAGAATTTTTCCCGAGTCCGGATCGGGCTACGATTGATAAGACACGTCAAGCTAAGTGGTAGAAACCAACGTTCCAAATTTCGGGGCAATCCGAGTTAGTATGCTCAAGTTATCGCCAATGGGAGATGGATGAAATGATATAGGCTCGAATCCCTCAGGAATGGCATAGGTTCGAATCGATCAGAAGTAAGCCATGCTCCGAATCCATTGACCACACATTGGTTCGAATCCATCCAAGTGGCCATGCTTCGACTCCATCAACCACACATTGGTTCGAATCCGTCCACAAGGCCTTGGTTCGAATCCATCAATAGTCAGCCATGGTTCGAATCCATCAGAACACACCTTGCTTCGACTCCATCGAGCAAGCTTTAAGGTCGTATCCATCCCATTATGCCTTGGTTCGAATCCATCGTTGTATGCCCCAGCTCGAATCCATCGGGGGAAAGTTTCCTCGAATCCATGCAAGTGAAGAAGCCCCGGCTCCATTCCAAAACTTGTCTTCAAATACCCCAATTGAGGCAACCTCGAATCGATCAAATGCTTTGACCGATTCGAACGAGTACCAGTTCCATCGATTCGAAGGAAGCGTGCCTTCGAATCCAACTCTTCGAATCCATCAGATAAATGCGGCTAAAACCAAGGGTATGACCTAGAAAACTCGGAGAAAAAGGAGGATTGACCCGAAGCATATGCACCACGTCATCACTTTCACATGCAGAAGCATGGATTCGACCCTATGGATTCGAACCATATCGATTCGAACGGATCCCTCGGGCGAAAAACTCCAACTTGAATCGATCATAACTCGAGATCTACAAATCCAAATGATATAAAATTTTCGCAGGAGCTTGCATATAGATAGAAGAATGTCCACGCCAAGTTTTATCACGATTGGACTCCTTTTTGATCGATTCGAACCAAGGGTCGAATCGATTCCAAAGTGGGCCCGGGTCTCCAGAATTCGGCCATGTGGGCCCCCTCACGTGCCAGAAGCGTTCTCCCCTGATTTTAGGCAAAATATCAGCCTCCTACAACTATAAATAGAGCCCCTGGTCATTCAGAAAGGGGATCGGAGAATTTGATAGATAAAGCACGCCCGGACGCTGCCAGAATTGATTCAGAGCGCCACCGCTGCCTTTGATTTTGAATTTTGGCTTACTACTTGCTGTACTTTGACATAAAAAAGTTGTATTCTCCGAATATCAAGCAATAAAGTAACGAAACTTCATAGTGGACGTAGGCAATACGCTGAACCACTCTAAATCGTTGTCTCTCGTGCAATTTACTTCCTGTTATTTGGAGTTTTTGTTAGATAATCCACATTTTAATTTACTTTCTTCATTTATTATCTCTTCAAAAACTTCCGACGAATGTTGTGCCCAATTTTGACACAAACACTTTGGTGCTTTCACTGAGAATAACCCGGTTTTTCTCCTGCTCCTTGGATCTATCTTCGATATCGGATTGCATAAATCTAAGAGAGAGATCCAGACCTCATTTTCAGATTCCTTCCGTTCTATTCAGATTTGTTCAAATTCTAGGAAAGGATTCAATGCTTCAAGATGGTGAGTACAAGAACCACTTCTAACATTGGTGATCAAGAAGGTCGGGATAGGCAAATCCCACACAGCCGCAGTCAACCAATCAAGATGCTGTTGGGCATACGGATCAGTCAGGTCCGGTCACAAGACAAGAGTTCCAGGTGCTACTCCAGGAACTAACCCAACGCCGACAACAGCTAACTAAGCAGTTGCGCGCTAACGCTGAGTTGACCAATCAACTAAATCGCCAAAGGCGAAGAAGATCCAGAAGGGATCAAGCTCCTCATTCTTCCACCGAAAGCTCTTCTTCATCTGACTACAATAACAGATCTACCTGTCCCAGGCTAGACGGAAACCATGCTCAAGCTGTTGACTATCAACAGGCATTAACCGTTGGGCAAGTAAGAGTTGGCCCATCTACCAGCTTCCATATTGGACCCTCCTCCCGAGGAGGCACTATTCCACAATACACTGCAGATGATCATGCTGCCACAGGAGCTGTAGTTGACATAGGAGTTGATACCCGAGATGACTCCAATCAAAATTATCATCAGCAGGGACATGCCCGAGAGCCATATGTCCCAGAAGACGTCGAGCCAAGGAGGCGAGATACGGATCGTCGACAGCGCCCGATGCCACCTCGCACTGTGGAACCCGACCACACTTTGGCTCACTACACACAGAATGTTCCGATGCCAGACCTCTCAGCCATGGTACGACAAATGATTCGCGAGAGTCAAGGCCTAACAAATGACGATTGGGGAATCTCCCGAAGTCATACCCCGTTCACTGATGACATATTGTATGCTGAACCTCCTCGGCGATTCAGGATGCCAACCCTGGCCATGTATGAAGGGAATTCCGACCCAAATCAACATATTTTGAAATACGAATGGTCGATGACTGCTGCGAGAGCTGATGACGCAGTAAAGTGCCGTAGTTTTCCCATTTCCTTAGGGGGAATTGCGACGATGTGGTTTACGCGATTACCGCCACGATCTATTTCTTCATTTGATCAGTTAGCTACCAAATTTGTTGAGCAGTTTTGCATGCATATTGCCAGACCGAAAGATGTTAATACCTTATCAAATGTCACTCAAGCTCCCGGAGAGATACTTAGACGATATTTGGAGAGATTCAATGCTGCATGCGCAGAGATCACCAACCCCAATGATAATTCTATCTTAATGGCTTTAACTAAAGGAATCGACCCTGATTCCGAGTTTAGAAATTGGTTAGCTGGAAAGCCTCCCGCATCGTTGGACCGTTTCTATTCCAAAGCCGCTCAATTATTGAGGCGAGAGGATGTGAAACAGTCTAGGAAGCAGGACGATGCAAGGCCCAGCAGTGAAGGCATTCAGAGTATTGTTGCGGTTAAACAGTCTGGCGAAAGTTCAGGAAAAGTCTAGTTGAATATTCAAAATAAGTAGACTCAACAACCGAGGAACGGTAATAACCGGAGCAAGAAGCAAGACCAGAATCGTGGTCCGAGGCGTAGAATCGCAATGTTTGACAGTTATACACCACTTAACACGTCAATGGAAAATGTATACCTACAGACTTGTAATACTATGCAATACAAAAAGCCTGCTCCGAAGCCATCGTCGGAGAGGCAGATTCAAACAGGAAATTCTGTAGATTTCATGAAAGTTATGGACATAACACCAATGAGTGTAGGCATTTGCAAGACCTCATTGAAAAAGTGATCAGAGAAAGAAAGTTGGATCAGTTTGTTCGGGCACCGCAGTCCGGTGAGGCGGGCCCATCCAATCAAAATCGAATGCAGAATCAGGAAAGACGAGGTGAACCCGCTCGTACGGGCGGGAGGTTGGTTATCAATACAATAAGTGGTGGTCCCCATCCAGCAGACAGAAGCTGGAGAGAAATGGAGTCATATGCTAGCTCGATCAGGCATGTGGACTTTGAATGCTATAGTAACTCTGAAGACGGAACACCGGCTAAACAACAAAAGACGATGGCTGACGAAATCGTATTTAGAAATCGAGATGGCGATAAGGTCGAAGCCCCCACAATTGACCCGCCGGTCATATCCGCTCAAGTTGGTCCTGCTTGGATGAAGAGGATATTGGTAGACAGTGGGAGTTTCATGAACATACTGTTTAAAAGAGCATACGATTTAATGAAGATGGAAGCTAAGGACTTAAAACCTTGTCAATCACGAGTCCACGGCTTCAATGGAAGTGCGACAATACCAACCGGAATGGTTGAATTGCCGGTGGAGTTGGGAGTGGGAGAATGCCGAAGAGTTCGGATACTGCAATTTGTTGTCTTGGATATTGCTTCTCCGTACAATGCCTTTTTGGGCCGACCGGCCCTTGCTGAATTTAGGGCTGCTATTGCCCCATGGTGTTTAACTCTGAAGTTCCCTACTGACCACGGGATAGGAGTTGTAGAAGGAGATCAGGCTGCTGGAAAGAGCCTGTTATGTTGCCGAGCTGCGGGAGGCGCAGCGAAAAGAAAAAGGAAAGGGCATAGAGGAATCTCTCTGCGTCCGTTTCACTGACAATTGACAATTAGCGCCTGGGCCTCGGCCTGGGCACCACAACCAATTCCAAAAGGATCTTGACCCAAGGGGCTATGATAATAAAGAAGAATCTATGGAAAGTCAAGCTTCTCCGGCTGAGCTAACCATCGATGTCCCGATTGACGATGATGACAATGACTCGAGAATGTTGAAGATTGGGTGTCAGCTGAACCAAGAGACACAACAGGAATTGGTTGATTTTCTCCGGGCGAATCTCGACGTATTCGCCTGGACGCATTCTGATATGTATGGAATCTCGCCGGACATCTCGAGCCACACTTTAAATATTGACCCGCAGTATATCCCAGTCAAACAGAAGAGACGTGGTATGGATCCAGAGAGATCTGCCGCCCTTAAGGAAGAGGTCGACAAATTGAAGACGAATGGGTTCATTAGAGACGCTTTATACCCAGAATGGGTGTCCAATGCGTACTCGTCCGGAAACCAAACGGGAAATGGAGAACGTGTGTCGATTACTCTGACCTGAATAAAGCCTGTCCGAAAGACCGCTTTCCACTTCTCCGAATCGATCAACTGGTAGATTCAACCGCCGGACATGAATTATTATCCTTCATGGATGCTTACTCAGGTTACAATCAGATACCCATGCATGTACCCGACCAAGAGCACACAAGCTTCGTAACCGATTTGGGATTATACTGTTACAAGGTCATGCCATTTGGATTAGAGAATGCTGGCGCAACTTATCAACGCTTAGTCAACCGAATGTTTGCCGATTAGATTGGGAAGACTATGGCGGTTTATGTAGATGACATGTTGGTGAAATCACGATACTCCGTTGATCATGTCAAAGACTTGGAGTCAATGTTCAATATCCTCCGGAAATGCGGGATGGAGCTTAATCCACTAAAGTGTCATTTCGGAGTCGCGTCTGAAAAAATCCTTGGGTTCATTGTCAATGCCGGAGGAATGGAGGCCAACCCCGAGAAGATCTGGGCTATCAGAAATCTTCAGACTCCGAGAACCATAAAGCAAGTTCAGAGTCTTAATGGGAAAGTTGCAGCACTGAGCAGGTTTATCTCGAAGTCGACCGACAAATGCATTCCCTTCTTCGATTTGATTCGAAAAGGAAAACGAAACTTCGAATGGACTGCAAAATGTGAGGGTGCATTTCAGTCTCTAGTCCAACATCTTTCTGTACCACCAATCCTTTCAATGCCTGTAGATCATGAACAGTTATATCTATACGTGGCGGTGTCTGAAAATGCAATCAGTGCTGCATTAATTCGGGAGGAAAACCGAGTGCAAAAACCGGTCTACTACGTGAGTAAACGATTGATCGGAGCTGAGAGAAATTATCCAAAGCTTGAAAAGCTGGCATATTGCCTAGTCATTGCCTCGAGGAAGCTCCATCCATATTTTCAGGCCCATCCTATTACTGTGTACACCGATCAGCCGTTACGACAGGTCCTCACGCGGCCTGAGACGTCTGGTAGGTTACTAAAATGGAACATCGAATTGAGTCAATTCGACATCACTTATACTCCGAGAAGGGCCATTCACGACCAAGTCCTAGCAGATTTTATAGCCGAATTCACTATTCCTGAAGACTTGCCCGAGACCAGCAAATCTCCCGAATACATCTGGAAGCTATACACCGATGGTGCGTAAAACGATCGGTGCTCAGGAGCCGGGGTAGTGCTTGAAACCCCTGAGGGACGATCCATATGTTATGCTTTAAAGTTCGAGTTCCGCGCAACCAACAATGAAGCCGAGTACGAAGCTCTACTTACCGGACTAAAGCTTGCCCGTGACGTGAAAATCATCGCTGTAGAGATCTACTGTGATTCCCAGTTGATAGTATGTCAGGTTCGAGGAGAATATCAGGCAAAAGACCGAAGATTGGCCGCTTATCTAACTCGAGTTCTGGAGATGCTTGATCAGTTTGATTACTATGCCATTTTCTACATATCCCGAGAGCACAATCAGAAAGATGATTCGTTGGTGAAGTTAGCAAGTACGGGTGAAGCTCAGCAGTTGGGGGTCGTTCCGGTTGAATCCCTATCCTCCCCGAGCATTGATCGAAGGGAGAGCGATTTCACATTTGAAGCTACCTCCAATAGGGAGTCGTGGATGACTCCTTATCGAGATTATATCAAACATGGTGTATTGCCCGTGCATCGAAGCTAGAAAAGACAAGTTCAACGAAAGGCCTCGCGATTTGTTATTCAAAATGGAGTCATGTACCAGAGAGGATACTCTGTTCCTCTCCTCCGGTGTATCACGCACGATGAAGTCAAACGAGTGTTACACGATGTACACGAAGAAGAATGTGGCGATCACACTGGTGGGGCAATCACTTGCAAAGAAAATACTTCGATATGGGTATTATTGGCCTACTGTTAATCGTGATGCTGCAGAATATGCGAGAAAGTGTGACAAATGTCAAAAACACGCTCGAATTCCTAGAGCCCCGCCTACCGAGATAACCCAAATGGTCAGTCCTTGGCAATTTGCAGTATGCGGAATAGATATCATCGGCACATTGCCTCTGGCCAAAGGTGGCGCGAAGTACGCCATCGTCGCAGTTGATTATTTCACCAAATGGGCTGAAGCTGAACCCCTTGCAACAATTACGACAAAGAAAGTAATCAACTTTGTAGTACGTAACATCATCTGCCGGTTTGGTCTCCCACATACTATCATCACCGATAACGGAGCCCAATTCGACAGTGCTGAATTCAAGAATTTCCGTCAACGATTCCACATCCATAAGAAATTCTCTGCAGTAGCACACCCTCAAGCAAATGGTCAATTCGAAGCTGTTAATAAAGTCATCAAATCCATTCTAAAGAAGCGATTGGAAAAAGCCGGGGGCAAATGGGTCGACGAACTTCCTATGGCGTTATGGGCCTATCGTACGACTCATAAAACTGCAATCGTCATACCCCGTTTTTTCTATCCTACGGCTCTGAAGCCGTTATTCCAGTCGAAGTGGAAGTGAACTCTCATCGTGTAACATATTATGATCCGAAAACAAATGCCATACTACTTGCTGAATCTTTGGATTTACTCGATGAGAAGCGCGAAGAGGCTGACTTGAGGGCAGCCGCATATCGAAGTCAGGTCGCCCGACTGTTCAATGCCAAGGTCTGCCCGCGAACCTTCGAAATCGGCGATCTCATACTCAAAAGAATCTATCCGGTTCCTTCGCACATGAAGCCAAATTGGGAAGGGCCGTATGTGATTTCACCAGAGCTCGGAGATGGCACGTTCAAATTATCGACCGTTGACGGTCTTACTTTGCCGAGAGCTTGGAATAGCGAAAGTCTTCGCCGCTACTACATATGAAAGACTTTACTTATTTATTTGTCGTCAATTTATCCCTGTGCATTTTATTCTAGCATCTCGAGATTTAAATTTGTAATAAGGCAACTGACTTTGCCATATTTTCTCATTTCAGCAATAAAATGCCATCTCTTCGAGCCAGAGCTGTGATTTACTGAATATGACGTACAATATCACGATGCACGGAGAGCTAAGCTCCATCATGCGATGGGATTTATTCAAATAGGGAGTGACTATGATACGACCGGCCACTCGCTAAGTGAAATCCGAGCTCAGGGGCATAACACCACATCATCATTCACAGAGATCGATACACGACAATCCCTCCTCCAACTCCAAATTTCCAGATTACGAATTGGAGTATAAACTTCAACTCTCGGTTCCCGGAGTGCGAACCGAAGTATAAATCCATCGCTCCCAGAGTGCGAGCCAACTCTAAATTCCCAGAGTGCGAATTGGAGTATAAACTTCAACTCCCGGTTCCCGGAGCGCGAACCGGAGTATAAATCTATCGCTCCCGGAGTGTGAGCTAACTCCAAATTCCCAGAGTGCAAATTGGAGTATAAACTTCAACTTTTGGTTCCCGGAGTGCGAGCCAGAATATAAAACTCTATCTCCAAATTCCCAGAGTGTGAATCGGAACATAAACACCAACTCTTGGTTCCCAGAGCGCGAACCGGAATATAAACACTAACTCCAAGTTCCCAGAGCACGGACTGGAGTATAAACATCAACTCCAAATTCCCGGAGCGCAAATTGGAGTGTAAACATAAAAATAACCCTAAGTCCCCAGAGCATGGACTGAAATACAATCACTAACTCCAAATTCCCGGAGTGTGAATTGGAGTATAAACATCAATTACAGGTTCCCGGAGAGCGAACCAAGTCATAAACATTGATAATTAACAAGTTCCTAGAGTATGGGCCGAACTGTTAACTGCAAATTGTGTTAAGTCCCCGGAGTGTGGACATGTATTCAAGGCTTATAACATATGTGAGCACGAGCTAATCGACGCAACACTTAAGCAAAAGAGTAAAGAGTTGTTTTCCATTTTATCAACAAACAAAAAGGAGTTTGATTACAAAACAAAACAAAAAAATTTCAATTAAGTGGAAGCCGAATCCACATATATACACGGCTCTAGAAGAGCAAAAGAAAAGGTAAAAGAATTTCCATTTCACAACCACATGATAAAACGAGAAGTTCACTCCCTCTTCTTCCGGGGTTTTTTCTTCGGAGTTGAGCAGCTAGACCCACTACCCGGCTTCCTGTGAGACTTTTTGTCCATCTTTTGAACAACCTTAGGATCTGGCATAATATCAACGTCTTCCTCAGAGCTGGAAGGGATAGAGATCCTTTTGTGAGGACGAACCGGAGACAGAGGAGCCGTAACAGGTGGTGGAGCTTCGGCACTAGAAGTCATAGCTCTGCCGATAGGAGAAGTAACCATTAATGGAGTTAAGCTTGGTGGAGCAGCATCACTTCCGGAACCACCAACCGTCGTCGCCGTAGCCATTTCAGCGCTTATTTCGGCAAGCATTTCTTCATCTCGGGAAGATCGAGCAGCGCTGGACACACTGATAGTTGGCATAAACGAGCTAAAAGTTGGAGCGACTCCACCCATTGCAAAAGAAGGATCGGTAAAAGGTTCGCAGGGCTGCTTGAGAAGTTCCTCAATCATCTAAGCATCAAGCGACATTGAACTCCCCTCTCCAGTCTCGCCCGTTACGGTGGTAGCCATAATAGCCTCAGTAACGACAGCTCCTTGCATTGACTGCGAAATTTGCGGTACTGGAAGTGCTGGCACATCACTTTCAGTCACTGATCGAAAAGAAATGAGAATAATCAGTCAAACGATCTGTTCCAAGTTCGTCATTCTAAAACACTTAAGGAATATTTGAAATACATTCTTTGCCTCGGCTCGGTGATGAAATGAGTTCGGTAACAGCAGTTGTACCGAGAGACAGTTCCGGTTGATCCGGGTTATAAGCAGGAACAACATGTGGACCAACTGTAGTAGTAACTCCAGACGAGGTCGGGGCAGAAACTGAAACATCCTCGCTACAATGTGCAGCTCCAGAACCCTCGCCAGTCACCACATGGTGAAAACCGAGTCTCTCTCTCTCTCTCAGCAGAAACCATTGCTTCATGGAGAAGTTTCCTTTCCTCCTCGCTCAACAAGCGAGACTCGAGTTCAAATTCAATCACGACACCTTCGGGGAGAGATGCTTTCTTGTTCGCCACCAATTTTCTCCAAGCACTGAGTAGAAGCACAGAATAATCTCCGAGCCACGAGAGATTCCTGTGCTCAAGCACATTAGCACTATAAGTGTCAAGGAGCTCATCAAACTCAGCTTCTACCTTGAACAGCTCTGCCTGGACTCTCCCCTCCACTTCTGTCTCCACCGCTTCAACTTTAGCAACCGCCGCGTCTTGCTCAGCTCGGAGAGACACGGCTTGCTCACACGCTTCTTGTGCGGCCATATTAGCATCATCTTTTTTCTTGTTTATGTTGGCAAACTTAGCCTTTAATTCCTCTAGTTCTTTGACCGCCGCATCTCGCTCAGCCTCAACATTTTTGTACCGATGGCCCAAGTCTTCAACTAAAGTGCAATGCGCCTGTTGTATCTTTGCCATCTCAACTAATGTCTCATCAACCTTTTTTAACGACTCAACTTCGGCCTTACGAGTGGATTCCACTTCAGATTGAAGTATATCAGCAATACGGTTCTTCTGAGCCAAGTCGGCTTCCACTTTCTCAATAATTTTGGCTCGATCGAAGGCTACTTTCGAAGTTTAATAGCCGCCTTGCACCATTCTTTGTACTGAGCATAGAAATCGCGGTATAGCTGAGGGCGGTGTTCACAGCCTCTTCGGGAATTCTTTTGAGATTGGGAGGAAAGATGTAAGCATCGAAGCATATTTCTAGAAAATCTTTCTTCAGTTGAGCAATTCTTATGGCCCCTTCACCAGATGGTTCGAGAGGGGCCTCCTCCACATTTATGGTCGTAGTCGTATCAGTCCTAGAACGATGTGGACCAGGTTTTGAGATCTGTAAAGATGGCTGTTGTCGCGAAGGTTCAAGTGCAGGTGCATGGCTTCTGGGTGGCAGAGAAGAACGAGAGGGTGAACGGTACCTTCAGTCCCTATCAGAACGCTCCTGGCTAGAATAATATCGAGAATGGTCCCTCTCACGATGCTCTTGCTCATAATGCCTCCGTTCACGATCACGATCAGAATCCCTACGGCGAGATTCGTAATAAGATGAAGAATGATGCACTCGCCGAAGTCTATCAAGTGTAAAAGGACGATCCGACATAGCACCTGTAAAGAAGAAACAATTCAGTTAAGGCCCAAGGAAAAGCACTACAATGCATGTGGAAGTCGTGAAGTGTTGTGAAAGTGTATAAGTGCGCAAACCCCCCGACCAACCAGAAGTGTCGATTACACTAACGGGTAAAGACTCGCTTATATCAAGCGCTTCCCGAAGCTCTTCCAAACCGGACCCGTGGTGGAGAGATACGTAGTCCGGAATGGAAATATCGTCCAGCCCTTTGAAAAAGTCACCGGACTGGCTAGGAGGGGCGCCGGAGATAGTAACCCCAGGCATGGAACGGGTTACGACTACAGACTTCCATCTCTTAAACTTAGGTACAGCGGCCTTGCCTTTCCGACCCTCTTCTATTCGGGAAAGGTCGGCTGCTATCTCAGTGTCCGTGGGCGTTCTTTCATCACCGCTTGTTTCTCTTATCATAATGCCAGGTTTTCTTTTTACAACTTCCTCCTTCTTCCTCGAGGTCGGTTTTGCCAAACCTTCAATTACAATACTCTGGCTCATCTCAATCAAACCCAGCGTCCTTAAGTTATCGTCGGTCAACAGCATGTCGATGTGCCTTGAGTCGCTAGGAACCCTTTGCAAGCTTTAAACGATGCCTCTATAATGCCCACCGGTAGGTCTCGAAATGATGGCTATAAGAGTAACTAAGTATTAGTGCAAGTATTAAGAGTGGCCATTCAAGGATGACTTATGATACTTACGTCTGGATAACCATCTCCTGGCAAACTTTGGGGGGCATCGAACAAAAAACCACTCATTCTTGAAATAGCTAAGCCTGGTCCAGGCCCCAGTCACAACCTGACAGTTTCTGACCGCTTCCAGAAAAGTGAAAGATGGGCTATCACCCCTACTCTTGAAATTGAATATGCGCCTGATCTCGTTTGGCCTTGGTGGGCGAAAAAGGCAATCCATAAATAAGACAAAGACGTTATTCAGCAATGCATGCCCGTTGGGATGGAGTTGTGAGGGAGCAATTCCTAAGTACGACAGCATCTCTCTGATGTGTTGGTTAAAAGGAGGGAGAGATCCAGCCGCGCAGGCATGGCGGTAAAAGGCAATATATCCTTCAGGTGGGTTATGTGGTCTGTCATTGGCACTAGATAATAATACATCATCCAGGGATATGTTATGTTTCGAACATATCCGGCCCAACAAAGACTCTGAGATACTGGACTGAATAGAATCGACAGGATCTTCGATAAATATGGCCTTCGGCAACTCATCCGGACCCGGATCTATAACTTCAGGAGGGATTTCCGGAATCTCAAGCACTGGAGGAGGCGAGCTTTGTACTTCTTGTTGTTGAGAACTCGAAGATTCCATAATTAACTAACTCACCAGTAAGCGGCGTTAAATACATAAAAGGCCCATGCATTCCCCTAGTGTAAAGTGTATGAATATGTCGTGCAGTGCAAGCGCTATGCATAACTTAAGAAGATTTCACAAGTTGAAACAAGATGTCCGAACGACGAAACTTTGGAATTTGAGAATGAAAATGACCGTCATCGCTAACCATCACTTTCACGCCATCCAGATACTACTGACCAAATCAAGTATAAACTCGTTATATTTTGGTTAAGTCATGGTGCCATCAACGAGCTCCAAAAGGGAGGTCAAGTCAAATTCGATTATGCAAGGCCAAAGCTCGCCGGAGTCAAGTATGCTAAAATTCAGTGAGTTCGTTAAAGTTCAACTTGAAATTGGTCGTAGTTCAGACGTTGGAGCAAATCAGAAGAGTGGGAGTCCCAGAAGCAAGGATGTTCGAATTGATCGACTCGAATCGATACGAGTCGAATCGACGAACTTCGAATCGATCGACTCGAATCGATATGAGTCGAATCGATGAACTTCGAATCGGTACGCCCCGACTCCATGTAGTTCGACTTGATGAGACCTTGGGACAGAGAAGCAATACGAATCCATGAGCTCTGCATAACTTCGAATCGATCAATATTGAACACCTTCGAATCCATCAGAATATCGTTACTTCGAATCGTTCGGCACGAGACCCTTCTTCTTTCACAACCATCGATTCGAAGCCCTGCACTCAAGATCGATTCGAACTGTTCATTCCTGGATCGATGCGAAGCAATGAAGGAAGATACCGTCCATCAGTATCTATGCTCCTTCAAGACAACATTCTACGATCGATACGAATTAAATGATTTCGTTCCTCAGGTCCATCGAGTCGACCCATTCTAGATCTCACAACCCTTTATGATTTCAGAAGAAAGGATTGAATCGATGCTGGAAACTCCAGTTTTATCATTCCCTACGCTCTAATCGATCCCTTGGTTACCTGATTGGATTCGATTGCAAAAGAAGACATGGTGGAATTTTATCATTTCGTGCAAAGACACGGTTGTTTCTAGCTCTGGAGGATCGATTCGAAGAAGCGGCGATGGTACTAGTAAAAAGTAAAAAGTGAAAGTGAGGCTTACCTCGCATATTTATACTGGTTCGAGAAAACGCTTGAGGCTCTTCGTCTCTCGTTCATATTGACCTTATACCACCGGTTACTCGCAATATCCTATCGATTCGAAAGATCGCTCAATCACTTATCGTGTTCGAATCCATCACACGGATGAATCCATATATCACCTCGAATCCATTACACGTTCGAATCCATCCCTGCAGGATCGATGCGAGGCATTATCGATTCGAAGGAGCCATCGAACAAAGGTTGGATTGAAAATTGTATCGATTCGAAGCACGAAGACCATTGAACCATTGATTCGAAAGCTATCGCTTAGAACATACATGACTTCGAATCCATCAAAATCCACAGATGAGAACGGACGAATCGCTTCAATTTGAAAAATTACTTGTCTACCTTTTATATCGATTCAGGAGAGGATCGATACAAGAGGACGATTACAAACAATCATAAAAACAGTGTTTTAACTCGAATCTCAAGATCGGTTCAGGAGAGGACCGATGCAGAATTCGCTAACAAACCGAACTGACAACGACTTGCAATCACGCAACGTTAACCAAATTCAAGATGGTACATATATGCACATATGTCTGACTAATGTTTGATCTGTATTATTCACCGGGATCAAATGTCCATTTCGTCATGATGTAGACGACGAACAGCCGATCGCGATCATACGACGATTGGCTACAGCAATAAAGAATACAACTCTCAGCAAAGCATGTTCTAATTGTCCAACGATAGACTGCAGCTTTTCAAAGCACGTCAGGTTTACACAAGACGTACTTTGGGGGGCAAATGTTATCCCGCCTATTGGCAAGGCCGAGATAACCAGGAACTGACTGGAAAAAGACAAGATCACATGTCCTCAATTTGGAATGATTGATGGGGCAACTACAAATATCGATGAATTTTTCCCGAGTTCGGATCGGGCTACGATTCAACGTTCCAAATTTCGGGGCAATCCGAGTTAGTATGCTCAAGTTATCGCCAATGGGAGATGGATGAAATGATATAGGCTCGAATCCCTCAGGAATGGCATAGGTTCGAATCGATCAGAAGTAAGCCATGCTCCGAATCCATCGACCACGCTTTGGTTCGAATCCATCCAAGTGGCCATGCTTCGACTCCATCAACCATGCATTGGTTCGAATCCGTCCACAAGGCCTTGGTTCGAATCCATCAATAGTCATCCATGGTTCGAATCCATCAGAACACACCTTGCTTCGACTCCATCGAGCAAGCTTTAAGGTCGTATCCATCCCATTATGCCTTGGTTCGAATCCATCCTTGTATGCCCTAGCTCGAATCCATCAGGGGAAAGTTTCCTCGAATCCATGCAAGTGAAGAAGCCCCGGCTCCATTCCAAACTTGTCTTCGAATCCCCCAATTGAGGCAACCTCGAATCGATCAAATGCTTTGACCGATTCGAATGAGTACCAGTTCCATCGATTCGAAGGAAGCGTGCCTTCGAATCCAACTCTTCGAATCCATCCGATAAATGCGGCTAAAACCAAGGGTATGAATTAGAAAATTCGAAGAAAAAGGAGGATTGACCCAAAGCATACGCACCACGTCATCACTTTCACGTGCAGAAGCATGGATTGGACCCTATGGATTCGAACCATATCAATTCGAACGGATCCCTGGGGCGAAAAACTCCAACTTGAATCGATCATAACTCGAGATCTACAAATCCAAATGCTATGAAATTTTCGCAGGAGCTTGCATATACATAGAAGAATGTCCACGCCAAGTTTCATCACGATTGGACACCTTTTTGATCGATTCGAACCAAGGGTCGAATCGATCCCAAAGTGGGCCCGGATCTCCAGAATTCGGCCATGTGGGCCCCCTTACGTGCCAAAAGCGTTCTCCCCTGATTTTAGGCGAAATATCAGCCTCCTACAACTATAAATAGAGCCCCTGGTCATTCAGAAAGGGGATCAGAGAATTTGATAGATAAAGCACGCCCGGACGCTGCCAGAATTGCTTCAGAGCACCACCGCTGCCTTTGATTTCGAATTTTGGCTTACTACTTGCTGTACTTTGACATAAAAAAGTTGTATTCTTCGAATATCAAGCAATAAAGTAACGAAACTTCATTGTGGACGTAGGCAATACGCTGAACCACTCTAAATCGTTGTCTCTCGTGCAATTTACTTCCTGTTATTTGGCGTTTTTGTTAGATAATCCACATTTTAATTTACTTTCTTCATTTATTATCTCTTCAAAAACTTCCGACGAGTGTTGTGCCCAATTTTGACACAAACAAAGAAAACGAAGGGTAAAAAACTTCCGAGATCCAAAAGTGATTGAGATAGTATTTTTTGGGTATGAAACTATGCAATGTCGGCTAAAGAAATTAAAGCAATAGGAATCATAGTGAGCTTCATTTTGACTAGTTATGGCTCCTGTAACTCAAAACAATTTAACCATTATGGTTGTCCAAAGAACCGATATCCTCAGGGTGCAACATCAACAACGTAAGGTGCAACATCCTTCCAAAATGCCGAAACATTTCTGTATGACTTATAGAATTGAGTGTATGGATTTGAAACGGAACAATACCATGGTGTGCCACTCTTCTGCGATGGTAAATTAAAGACCAACCATGGTGATCCCGTTATGCCATAAAATTCACGTAATGAAAACGAAGGATAACCAACTTTCGAGACCCGAAAGTGATTCAGATAGTATTTTTTGGGTATGAAACTATGAATTGATGGATTAAAGCCATTAGAGTGGTAAAACCCACAGAGAGCTTCGTTTTGACTGGTTACGGCTCCCTCAACTCTCAACGAGTCAACTATTATGGCTGTCCGAATAATCGATATTCTTACGGTTCAACATCTACGACACAAGGTGCAACATCCATTCAAAATGCCGAAATAGTTCCATATGACTTCTAGAATTGAGTGCATGGATTTGAAACCGAACAGTACCACGATGCACTCCACTTAAGCGACAGTAAATCGAAGATCAACCATGGTGATACCGTTTTACCATAATTTTCACGTTAAGAAAATGAACGGTAAAAAACTTCTCAGACCCGAAAGCAATTCTGATAGTATATTTTGGAAATGAAACTATGCATTGATAGTTTAAGCCATTAGATCCATAGAATTCACAAAGAGCTTCGTTTTGACTGGTTATGGCTCCTATAACTCTGAACGAGTCAACCGTTATAACTGTTCGAATAATCGATATCCTCAAGGTGCAACATCAACGGTGGAAGGTGCAACATCCGTCCAAAATGCCGTAACAGTTCATTATGACTTCTAGAATTGAGTGCCTGGATTTGAAACGGAATAATACCTTGGTGCACCACTCTCCTGCGATTATAAATCAAAGATCAGCGACGGTGATCCCGTTTTACCTTAAAATTCACGTGAATAAATCATAGGCTAAAAACCCTCCGAGATTAGAAAGTGATACAGATAGTTTTTTTGGGTATTGAAACTCTGCATTGATGGTTTAGAGCATTCCAAGCCGTAGAACTCATAGAGAGCTTCTTTTTGACTGATTATGACACCCGTAACTCAATAATAGTCAACCATTATAGCTGTTCGAATAATCGATGTCCTCACGGTGTGACATCTACGGCACATGGTCCAACATCCATCAAAAATGCTGAAAAAGTTCCGTTTGACTTCTAGAATTCAGTGCATGGATATGAAATGGAACAATACGATGGTGCACCATTCATCTCCGACGATGGTAAATCGAAGACCAGCCACGATGATCCTATTTTGCAATAAAATTTACATCAAGAAAACGGAGGGTAAAGAACTTCCGAGACCCGAAAGTCATTCGGAGAGTATTTTATGGGTATGAAACTATGCACTAATGGTTTGAAGCCATCAAAGCCATAGAACTCAAAGAGAGCTTCGTTTTAATATGTCACGGTTTCCATAACTCTAAACGAGTCAACCATTATGGCTATCCGAAGAATCGATATCCTTAGGGTGCAACATCAAAGGCACAAGGTGCAACATCCATCCAAAATGCCGAAATGGTTTCGTATGACTTCTAGAATTGAGCGAAGGGATTTGAAATAAATCAATACAATGGTGCACCACTAACAATAATTTGTATATTGAAGACCAACCACGGTGATTCCGTTTTACAATAACGTAAACGTGAAGAAAACGAAGGGTACAAAACTTACAAGACCCGAAAGTGATTCGGATAGCATTTTTGGGTATGAAACTATGAATTGATGGCTTGAAACTGTCAGAGCCATCGAACTCACAGAGAGCTTCGTTTTAACTAGTTATGTATCCCACAACTCTTAAAGACTTAAATGTTATGGTTGTCCGAATAATCGTAATCCTCAAGGTGCAACATCTACGGTGCAAGGTGCAACATCCTTCCAAAATTCCAAAATAGCTCTGTATGACATCTAGAATCGAGTGCACGGATTGGATACGGAACAATACCGTGATGCACCACTCTCTAGCGATGGTAAATCGAAGACCAGCCACGGTGATCCACTGTTATCATAAAGTTCTCGTTAAGAAAACGAAGGGCACAAAACTTCGGTGATTCAAAAGTGATTGGGATAGTATTTTTTTGATATGAAACTATGCATTGGCGCCTCGAAGCCACTAGATAAACCGTCATGGCGGTCCGAATGATCGACATCCTCAGGATGCAACATCAACGGTGCAAGGTGCAATATCCGCCCAAAATGTAGAAACTGTTCCGTATGACTTCTAGAATTGAGTATATGGATTTGAAACGGAACAAAACCATGGTACACCACTCTCTAGCAATGGTAAATCAAATACCAGCCTGGGTGATCCCGTTTTACCATAAAATTCACGTGATGATATCAAAGAGTAATTAACCTCCAAGACCCGAAACTGATTCGGATAGTTTTTTGGGGTATGAAACTTCACACTGATGACTTAAAGAGTTCAAATCCATAGAACTCATAGAGATCTTCATTTTGACTAGTTATGACTCCCATAACTCTAAACGAGTCAACCGTTATAGCTTTCCGAATAATCGATATCCTCACGGTGCAACATCCATGGCACAAGGTGCAACATCCGCCCAAAATACAAAAAAAGTTCCGTTTGACTTCTAGAATTGAATGCATGGATTTGAAATGGAACAGTACGATGGTGGACCATTCATCTCCAGTGATGGTAAATCGAAAGTGATTCAGATAGTATTTTTTGGGTATGAAAGTATGCATTGATGGCTTGAAGCCATCAAAGCCGTAGAATTCACAAAGAGCTTCGTTTTGACATGTTATGGCTCCCATAACTCAGGGTGCATCATCAACATCGCATGGTGCAACATCCATCCGAAATGCCGAAAAAGTTTCTTATGACAACTAGAATTGAGTGAATGGATTTGGAACAAAGCAATACCATGGTGCACAACTCTCAAGCGATGGCATATTAAAGACCAGCAAAAGTGATCCTGTTTACCATAACGTTAACATAAAGAAAATCAAAGGTAAAAAACTTACGAGACCCGAAAGCAATTCAGATAGAATTTTTTGGGTATGAATCTATGCATTGAGTGCTTAAAGCCGTCAGAGCCGTCGAACTCACATAGACTTTGACTGGTTATAGCTTCTTTAACTCTAAGTGAGTCAACCTTTATGGCTGTACGAAGAATTGATAACCTCATGGTACAACATCTACGGCGCAAGGTTAACATCCATCTAAATTGACGAAACAGTTCCGTATGACATCTAGAATTGAGTGCATAGATTTTAAACGGAACAATATCATGGTGCATCACTATCAAGCGATGGTATATCAATGACCAGCCATGGTGATCCCGTTTTACCAAAAAGTTCACGTGAACAAAACAAAGGGTAGAAAAAATTCCCAAATTCGAAAGTAATTCAGATAGTATTTTTTGGGTATGAAACCATGCATTGACGGATTGAAGCCATTAGAGCTGTAGAAATCACAAAGAGCTTCATTTTGACTGGTTATGGCTCCTGTAACTCTAAACGAGTCAACCGTTACGGCTATCCAAAAAATCGATATCCTTAGGGTGCAACATCCACGACGCAAGGTGCAACATCTGTCAAAATTGCCGAAACAGTTCTGTGTGTCTTCTAGAATTGGGTGCATGGATTAAAAAAGGAACAATACAATAGTACACCATTATCTAGCATTGGTATATCGAAGACCAGCCACGGTGATCCCATTTTACAATAAAGTTCATGTGAAGAAAACAAAGGGTAAAAAACTTCCGAGACCCGAAAGTGATTCAGATAGAATTTTTGGGTATGAAACTATGCATTGATGTCTTGAAGCCACCAGACCCTAGAACTCACAAAGAGCTTTGTTTAGACTTGTTGTGCCTCCCGTAACTCTAAACAAGTGAAACGTTATTGCTGTCCGAATAATATATATCCTCAGGATGCAACATCTACGGCGCAAGGTGCAACATTTGTCCAAAATGCCGAAACATTTCCGTATGACTTCTAGAATTGAGTGCATGGATTTGAAATGGAACAATGCAATGGTGCACCACCCTCGAGCGACGATAAATCAAAGATGAGCCATAGTGATCCTGTTTTACCATAAAGTTCACATGAAGAAAACGATGGGTAAAAACTTCCAAGACCAGGAAGTGATTTAGATAGTATTTTTTGGGTATGAAAATATGCGCTGACGACTTGAAGCCATTAAAGCCATAGAACTCATAGAGAGTTTCATTTTGACTAGTTATGACTCTCGTAACTCTAAGCGAGTGAACCGTTATGTTTATCTGAATAATCGATATCCTTAGGGTGCAACATCTACGACGCAAGGTGCAGTATCCATCCAAAATGCTGAAACAATTCCGTATGACTTCTAGATCTAAGTGCATGGAATTGAAATGGATTAATACCATGGTGCATCACTCTCCAGTGATGGTAAATCAAAGATCAGCAATGGTGATCCTGTTTTACCATAAAGTTCACGTAAAGAATACGAGAAGTTAAAAACTTTCGAGACCCGAAAGTGATTCAAATAGTATTTTCTGTCTATGACACTATGCATTAACAGCTTGAAGCCATCAAAGACGTAGAACTCATAAAGATCTCCATTTTGACTGGTTATGGCCTCGTAACTCTAAACGAGTCAACCGTTATGGCTATCCGAATAATCGATATCCTCAGGGTGCAACATCTACGGTGCAAGGGGCAACATCCAACCAAAATGCCAAAAAAGTTCCATATGACTTCTAGAATTGAATGCATGGATTTGAAATGGAACAACACCATGATGTACAACTTTCGAATGGTGGTAAATCAATGAACAACCACGATGATCCTGTTTTACCACAAAGTTCCTGCTAAGAAAACGATGGGTAATAAACTTCCGAGATCCAAAAGTGATTATGATAGTTTTTTTTGGGCAAGAAACTATGCGCCAACGACATAAAGCAATCAGAACCATAAGAATCACATAGAGCTTTGTGTTGACTGGTTATGGCTCCCGTAACTTCAAACGAGTCAACCGTTATGGTTGTCCCAAGAATCAATATCTTAAGGGTGCAATATCTGCGGTGCAAGATGCAACATCCATCCAAAATGCCGAAACATTTCCGTATGACTTCTAGAATTGAGTGCGTGGATTTGAAATGGAATAACACCATGGTGCACCACTCTCCAGAGATGCTAAGTCGAAGAGCAGCCATGGTGATCCCGTTTTACCATAAATTTCATGTGAAGAAAATGAAGGGTAACCAACTTCCGAGACCCGAAAATTATTCAGATAGTATATCTCGGGTATGAAAATATGCATAGGATTATTGAGCCATCAGAGCCATTGAACTCATAAAGAGCATCGTTTTGACTGGTTATGGCTCCCGCAACCTTCAACGAATCAACCGTTATGGCTGTCTAAATAATCAATATCTTCAGAGTGCAACATCTGCAGCGCAAGGTGCAACATCTGTCCAAAATGCCGAAATAGTTCTGTTTGACTTCTAAAATTGAATGCATGGATTAGAAACAGGACAATACCATAATGCACCACACTCCAGTGATGGTAAATCGAAGACCAGCCACGGTGATCACATTTTACCTTGAAGTTCGCGTTAAGAAAATAAGGGGTAAAAAACATCCGAGACCCGAAAGTGATTCGAATAGTATTTTTGGATATGAAACTATGCATTGATGGCTTATAACCATCAGAGCCGTAGAACTCCAATGATCTTCGTTTTGACTGGTTATGGCTCCGTAACTTTAAACGAGTCAACCGTTATGGCTGTTCGAATAATCAATATCCTTAGGGTGCAACATCAACGGTGCAAGGTGCAATATCCGTCCAAAATACCAAAACGGTACTGTATGACTTCTAGAATTGAGTGCATGAATTTGAAATGGAATAATACAATGGTGCACCATTGTCCAACGACGATCTATCGAATACATGCCACGATGATCCCATTTTACCATAAAATTCACCTGATGAAATCGAAGTGTAAAATACCTCCAAGACCCGAAAGTGATTCAGATAGTTTTTTTAGGTATGAAACATTGCATTGATGGCTTAAAGCGGTCGAAGCAATAGAACTCATAGAGAGCTTCATTTTGAGTGGTTATGGCTCCCGCAACTCTAAACGAGTCAATCGTTATAGTTGTCCGAATAATCTATATCCTCACGATGCAACATCTATTGCGCAAGGTGCAACATCCGTCCAAAATTCCGAAACAGTTCCATTTGACTTCTAGAATTGAGTGCATGGATTTGAAGTGGAACAATACGATGGTGCACCATTCATCTCCAACGGATAGTATTTTTTGAGACCTAAAAGTGATTCTGATAGTATTTTTTAGGTATGAAACTATGCATTGACGGCTTGAAGCAGTCGGAGCCATAGAACTCACAGAGATCTTCGTTTTGACTGGTTATGGCTTCCAAAAATCTAAACGAGTCAACGCTTATGGCTATCCGAATAATCGATTTCCTCAGGGTGAAACATCTATGGAGCAAGGTGCAACATCCATCAAAATACTGAAATAGTTCGGTATGACTACTATAATTGAGTGCATGTATTTGAAAAGGAACAATACCATGGTGTACCACTCTCCAGTGATGGTAAATCGAAGATCAGCCACGGTGATCCCGTTTTACCATAAAGTTCATGTAAAGAAAACGAAGAGTAAAAAATCTGCGAGAGCCGAAAGTGATTCGGTTAGTAATTTATGTGTATGAAACTATGCATTGACAGCTCGAAGCCATCTAAGCTGTAGAACACAAAGAGGTTCGTTTTGACTGGTTATGGCTACTGTAACTCTAAACGAGACCGTTATGGCAGTTCGAATAATCAATATCCTTAGAGTGAAATCTCTAAGGAGCAAGGTGCAACATCCACCCAAAATGCTGAAACAGTTCCATATGACTTCTAGAATTGAGTGCATGTATTTGAAATGGATCAAAACCATGGTGCACCACTCTCGAGCGATGATAAATCGAAGACGAGCCATGGTGATCCCATTTTACCAAAAAGTTCACGTGAAGAAAACGAAGGGTAAAAAACTCCCGTGACCCGAAAGTGATCCGGATATTATTTTATGGCTATGAAACTATGCGCTGATGGCTTGAAGCCATCAAAGTCATAGAACTCGCAGCGAATTTCATTTTGATTAGTTATGGCTCACGTAACTCTAAACGAGACAACCGTTATTGTTGTCCGAATAATCGACATCCTCAAAGTGAAACATCTACGGAGCAAGGTGCAACATCCATTCAAATTGCGGAAACAGTTCTGTATGACTTCTAGAATTGAGTGCATGTATTTGAAACGGAACAATACAATGGTACACCACTCTCCAGTGATGGTAAATCGAAGACCAGCCATGGTGATCTCGTTTTACCATAAAGCTCGCATGAAGAAAACGAAGAGTAAAAGCTTCCGAGATCCGAAAGTGATTCAGATAGTTTTTTTTGGATATGAAACTATGCATTCACAACTTGAAGCCATCAGAGCCGTAGAACTCACAAAGATCTTCATTTAGGCTGGTTATGGCCCCTGTAGCTCTAAACTAGTCAACCGTTATGGCTGTCCGAATAATCGATATCCCCAAGGTGCAACGTCTACGGTGCAAGGTGTAACATCCGTCCAAAATGTCAAAAAATTCCATATGACTTCTAGAATTAAATGCATGGATTTGAAACGAAACAACACTGTGATGTAACACTCTCCAACAGTGGTTAATCAAAGGCCAACCATGATGATCCCATTTTACCGTAAAGTTCACATAAAGAAAATGAAGGGTAAAAAATTTTATGAGATACGATAGTGATTCAGATTGTATTTTTTGGGTATGAAACTATGCACTGACAGATTGAAGCTGTCAAAGCCATAGTACTCATAGAGATCTTCGTTTTTACTGGTTATGGCCCCTGTAACTCTAAACGAGTCAACCGTTATGGCTGTCTGAATAATCGATATCCTCAGGATGCAACGTCTATAGTGCAAGGTCCAACATCCGTCCAAAATGCCGAAACCATTCCATATGACTTGTAGAATTGAGTGGATGAAATTGAAATGGAACAACACCGTGGTGCACAACTCTCCAAAGATGGCCAATCATAGACCTGCAACGATGATCCCATTTTACCATATAATTCGCATGAAGAAAACGAAGGGTAAAAAAAACATTCGAGATCCGATAGTGATTCAGATAGTATTTTTGGGGTATGAAACTATGCATTGACGGCTTAAAGCAATCAAAGCCGTAGAACTCACAGTGAGCTTCGTTTTGACTGGTTATGGCTTCCATAACTCTAAACGAGTCAACCGTTATGGCTATCCGATTAATCAATACCCTCATGGTGCAACATCTACAGTGCAAGGTGGAACATCCATCCAAAATGCAGAAACAGTTCCATATGACTTCTATAATTGATTGCGTGGATTTGAAATGGAATAATACCATGGTGCACCATTCTCTAGTGATGGTGAATCGAAGACCAGCCACGGTGATCCCGTTTTACCATAAAATTCACGTGAAGAAAACGAAGGGTAACCAGCTTTCGAGACCCGAGAGTGATTCACATAGTATTTTTTGGGTTTGAATCTATGCATTGGTGGATTGAAGCCATCAGAACCGTAGAATTCATATAGGGCTTTGTTTTGACTAGCTATGCCTCCCGCAACTCTCAACGAGTCAACCGATATGGCTGTCCGAAGAAAAGATATCCTTAAGGTATAACACCTATGGCGCAAGGTGCAACATCCGTCCAAAATGCCGAAACAGTTCTGTATGACTTCAATAATTTAGTGCATTATTTGAAACGAAGCAATACTATGTCGCACCACTCTTCAGTGGTGGAATATCGAAGACCAGCCATGGTGATCTCGTTTTACCATAAAATTCACGTAAAGAAAACGAAGGTTAAAAAACTTCCAAGACCCATAAGTGATTTAGATAGTATTTCTGGGTATGAAACTATGAATTGATTGCTTAAAGCCATCATAGTCGTAGAACTCATAAAGAGCTTCGTTTTGGCAGGTTATGGCTCTCGTAACTTTAGATGAGTCAACCATTGTGGCGGTTGGAATAATCGATGTCCTCTGGGTGCAACATCTACGGCGCAAGGTGCAACATTAGTCAAGAATGCCGAAACAGTTTTGTATGTCTTCTAGGGTTGAGTGCATGGATTTGAAACATAACAATAACATGGTGTGCCACTCTCCAGTGATTATGAATCGATGACGAGCTATGGATATGAATCTATGCATTGACGTCTTGAAGCAATCAAAGCCGTAAAACTCATAAAGAGCTTCGTTTTTACTGTTTATCGCCCCTGTAACTCTCAACGGGTCAAACGTTATGGTTGTCCGATTAGTCGATATCCTCTGGATGCAACATCTACGGGGCAAGGTGTAACATCCGTCCAAAATGCAGAAATAGTTTCGTACATCTTGTAGAATTGACTGCATGGATTTGATACGGAACAATACCATGATGCACCACTCTCCAGTGATGGTAAATCGAAGACTATCCATGGTGATCCCGTTTTACCATAAAGTTCACGTGAAGAAAACGAAGGGTAAAAAACTTCCCTGACGCGAAAGTGATTCGGATCGTATAAAGCTATGCCTTGATATCTTGAAGGCATCAGAGCCATATAACTCACAGAGAACTTTGTTTGACTAGTTATGGCAATTGTAACTCTAAACGTGTCAACCGTTGTGGTTGTTTGAATAATCGATATCCTTAGGGTGCAAGGTCTACGGCACAAGGTGCAACATCCGTCAAAACTGCTGAAACGGTTCCATATGACTTCTAGGATTGAGTGCATGGATTTGAAACAAAACAACACCATGGAGCACCACCCTCCAATGATGGTAAATCGAAGACCAGCCACTGTGATCACATTTTACCATAAAGTTCACATGAAGAAAACGAAGGGTAAAAAACATCCAAAATCCAAAAGTGATTCTTTTTTGGTATGAAACTTTGCATTGACGGATTAAAGAAATCAAAGCCATAGGAATCGCAGAGAGCTTCATATTGACTGGTTATGGCTCCTGTAACTCTAAACGAGTCAACCCTTATGCTTGTCCGAAGAATCGATATCCTCAGGGTGCAACATCTACAGCACAAGGTGCAACATCCATCCAAAATGCCAAAACATTTCCGTATGACTTCTGTAATTGAGTGCACGGATTTGGAATGGAACAATAAAATAGTGCACCACTCTCCAATGATGGTATATTGAAGACCAACAACGGTGATCCTGTTTTACAATAAAGTTCAAAGAAAACGAAGGGTAAAAACCTTCCGAGACATGAAAGTAATTCGGATAGCATTTTTTGGGTATGAAACTAAGCATTGACGGCTTGAAGCCATTAGAGTTGTAGAACTCACAAAGAGATTAATTTGGACTGGTTATGGCTTCTGTAACTCTAAACGAGTCAACCGCTATTGCTGTACAAATAATTGATATCCTCAAGGTGCAACATCTACGGTGCAAGGTGCAACATTCGACTAGAATATCGAAACAGTTCAGTATGACTTCTAGAATTGAGTGCGTGGATTTGAATTGGAACAATACAAAGGTGCACCACTCTCCGGTGACGATAAATCAAAGACATGCCATGGTGACCCCGTTTCTCAATGAAGTTCACCTGAAAAAAACGAAGGGCAAAAAACTTATGAGACCCAAAAGTGATTCAGATAGTATTTTTTGGGTATGAATCTATGCATTGACGGCTCGAAGCCTTCAAAGCCGTAGAAATCACAAAGAGCTTCTTTTTGATGGGTTATCACACTTGTAACTCAAAACTGGTCAATCATTATCGCTGCCCGAATAATCGATATCCTCAAGGTGCAACACCTACGGCGCAAGGTGCAAAATCAATCCAAAATGCCGAAACAGTTCCCCATGACTTCTAGAATTGAGTGCATGGATTTGAAATGGAACAAAAACATGGTGCACCACTCTCCTATGATGGTTAATCGAAGACAAGCCACGGTGATCCCATTTTACCAAAAAGTTGTGATGAAAACGAAGCGTAAAAAATTTCCGAGACCCGAAAGTGATTCGGATAGAATTTTCTATTTATGATGCCATGCATTGACAGCTTGAATCCATCAGAGCCGTATAACTCATAGAGATCTTCATTTTTACAGGCTATGGCCCCCATAACTCTAAACGAGTCAACCATTATCACTGTCCGAATAATCGATATCCTCAGGGTACAACATGTACGGCGCAAGGTGCGACATCCGTCCAAAATGCCGAAACAGTTCCATATGACTTATAGAATTGAGTGCATGGATATGAGATGGAATAACACCATGGCACACCACTCTCAAACAATGGTAAATCGAAGACCAGCCACGATGATCCCATTTTACCATTAAGTTCACATGAAGAAAACGAAGGGTAAGAAACTTCTGTGATCCGAAAGTGATTCCGATAGTATTTTTTGGGTATGAAAATATGCATTGATGGCTTAAAGCAATCTAAACCATACGAATCATAGAGAGCTTTGTTTTGATTTGTTATGGCTCCCGTAACTCTAAACGAGTTAACTGTTTTGGCTATCCGAAGAATCGATATCCTCTGGCTGCAACATCTATGGCGTAAGCTGCAGCATCCTTCCAAAATGCCAAAATAGTTCCATATAACTTCTAAAATATAGTGCATGGATTTGAAATGGAACAATACCATGGTGCACCACTCTCCTATGATGGTAAATTGAAGATCAGCAATGGTGATCCCATTTTACCATAAAATTCACATGAAGAAAACAAAGAGTAACCAACTTCCGAGACCCGAGTGTGATTCAGATAGTATTTTAGGGTATGGAACTATGCATTGACGGGTTGAAGTTATCAGAGCCATAGAACTCACATAGACCATTATTTTGAATGGTTATGGCTCCAGCAACTCTCAACAAGTCAACCATTATGGCTGTTCGAAGAATCGATATCCTCAGGGTGCGACATTTACAACGCAAAGTGAAACGTCCGTCCAAAATACCAAAACATTTTTGCATGACTTCAAGAATTGAGTGCATGGATTTAAAATGGCGCAATACCATGGCACACTACTCTCCAGCGATGGTATATCGAAGACCAGCCATGATGATCCCGTTTTACCGCAAAACTTGCGTGAAGAAAACGATGGGTAAAAACTTCCAATGCTCGAAAGTGATCGGATAGTATTTATGGGTACGAAACTATGAATTGACTGCTTAAAGCTGTTGAAGTCATAGAACTCATAGAAAACTTTGTTTTGACAAGTCTTGGCTCCTGTGACTCTAAACTAGTCAACCGTTATGGCTATTGGAGTAATCGATATCCTTAGGATGCAACACATACAGCGCAAGGTGCAACATCCTTCTAAACCTTCGAAACAGTTCCTTATGACTTCAATAATTGAGTGCATGGACTTGAAATGGAACAGTACCATGGTGCACACATCTCCAGTGACGGTAAGTCGAAGACCAGCCATAGTGATCCCATTTTACCATAATGTTCACATGAAGAAAACGAAGGATAAAAAACTTACGAGACCAGAAAGTGATTTTGATAGTATTTTTTGGGTATGAAACTATGCATTGATGGCTCGAAGCCATCAGAGCAGTAGAGCTCGCAGAATGCATCGTTTTGACTGTTTATCGCTCACGTAACTCAAACGAGTCAACCATTATGGCCGTTTGAAAAATCGATATCTTCTGGGTGCAACATCTACGACACATGGTGCAACATCCGTATAAAATGCCGAAACAAGTCCATATGGCTTCTAGAATTGAGCGCATGGAACAGAAACAGAACAATACCATGGTGCACCACTTTCCAACGATGGTAAACCGAAGATTGGCCATGGTGTTCCCATTTTACCATAACGTTCACGTGATGAAAACGAAGGGTAAAAAACTTCCGAGGACCGAAATTGATTCGGATAGTATTTTTTGTGTATGAAACTATGCATTGATGGCTTGAAGCTATCAGAGCCGTAAAACTCACAAAGAGCTTCATTTTGACTGATTATGGCTCCCGTAACTCTAAACAAGTCAACCATTATGGCTGTCAAAATAATCGATATCCTCACGTTGCAACATTTACAACACAAGGTGCAACATCCGTCCAAAATGTCGAAACAGTTCTGTTTGGCCTCTATAATTGAGTGTATGGATTTGAAACGGAACAGTACGATGGTGCGCCAATCTTCTCCAATGATGGCAATTTGAAGACCAGCCATGGTGATCCAGTTTCACAATAAAATTCACGTGAAGAAAACGAAGGGTAAAAAGCATCCGAGACCCGAAAGTGATTCAGATAGTATTTTTTGGCTATGAAACTATGCGTTGTGGCTTGAAGCCATAAGAGCCGTAGATCTCACAGAGAGTTCGTTTTGACTGGTTATGGCTCTCGTAACTCAAAATGAGTCAACCATTATGGTTGTCCAAAGAATCGATATCCTCAGTGTGCAACATCTACGGCGCAAGGTGCAACATCCGTCCAAAATGCCGAATTAGTTCTGTATGACTTCTAGAATTGAGTGCATGGATTTGAAACGAGGCAATACCATGGTGCACCATTCTCAAACAATGGTATATTAAAGACCAACCACGATGATCCCGTTTTACCACAACGGTTACGTGAAGAAAACGAAGGGTAAAAAACTTCCGAGACTAGAAAGTGATTCAGATAGTATTTTTTGGGTACGAAACTATGCATTGATAGCTTGAAGCCTTCAGAGCCGTCGAACTCACAGAGGGCTTCATTTTTACTGGTTATGGTTTTCGTAACTCTAAATGATTCAATCGTTATGGTTGTCTGAACAATCGATATCCTTGGGGTGCAACATCTATGGTGCAAGGTGTAACATCCATCAAAATTCTCGAAACAGTACTATATGACTTCTAGAGTTCAGTGCATAGATTTTAAACTGAAAAATACAATGGTGCACCGCTCTCCATCGATGGTATATGAAGACCAGCATCGGCGATCCCGTTTTACCATAAAGTTCACAAGAAGAAAACAAATAGTAAAAAACTTCAGGGACCCGAAAGTAATTTTGATAGCATTTTTTGGATAAGAAACTGTGCATTGACAGCTTGAAGCCATTAGAGCCGTAGAACTCACAAAGAGCTTCGTTTTGACCGGTTATGGCTCCCATAACTCTAAACGAGTCAACCTTTATGGCTATACGAATAATCGGTGTCCCTAGTGTTCTACATCTATGGCGCATGGTACAACATTAGTCCAAAATGCCGAAACAGTTCCATATGACTTCTAGAATTGAGTGCATGGATTTGAAATGAACAATACAGTGGTACACCACTCTCCATCGATGACAAATTGAAGACTAGCCATGGTGATCCCATTTTACCATAAAGTTCACGTGAAGAAAACGAAGGGTAAAACACTTCCGAGACCCAAAAATGATTCGGATAGTATTTTTTGGGTTTGGAACAATGCATTGATGGCTCAAAGCCGTCAGTGCCGTTGAACTCACAGACAGGTTCGTTTTCAGTAGTTATGGTTTCGTAACTCTAAATGACTCAACGTTATAACTGATCAAAGGATCGATATCCTTAGGGTGCAACATCTACGGCACAAGGTGCAACATCCTTCAAAATTGCGAAAACATTACCATATGACCTCTAGAGTTGAGTGCAAAGATTTGAAATGGAACAATACAATGGTGCACAACTCTCCAGTGATGGTATATCGAATACTAGCCACGGTGATCCCGTTTTACCATAAAGTTCGCATGATTATGAAACTATGCATTGACGGCTTGAATCCATCAAAGCCGTAGAAATCACAAAGAGCTTCGTTTTGATTAGTTATGGCTCTCGTAACTCTAAATGGTTCAACCATAGTGGCTTTCCGAATAATCGATATCCTCAGGATGCCACATCTACGGCACAAGGTGCGACATTCATCCAAAATGCCAAAACAGTTCCATATGACGTCTAGGATTGAGTGCATTGATTTGAAACAGAACAACGCAATGGTACACCACTCTCCATCAATGTTAAATCGAAGACTAGCCATGGTGATCACATTTTACAATAAAGTTCACGTGAAGTAAATGAAGGGTAAAAAATTCCCGAGACTCGAAAGTGATTCGGATAGTATTTTTTGGGTATGAAACTATGCATTGATGGCTTGAAGCCGTAAAAGCCATAGGACTCATAGAGAGCTTCATTTTGACTAGTTATGGCTTTTGTAGCTCTAGATGACTCAACCATTATGGTTGTTCGAAGAGTCGATATCCTTCGGGTGCAACATCTACGGCACAAGGTGCAACATCCATCAAAATTGCTGATATAATAACGTAAGACTTCTAGAATTGATTGCAAAGATTTAAAATGGAACAATACAATAGTGCACCACTCTCTAGCGATGGTATATTGAAGACCAGCCACAGTGATCCCGTTTTACCATAAAGTTCGCGTGCAGAAAACGAATGGTAAAATACATCCGAGACCTGAAAGTGATTCAGATAACATTTTTTGGATATGAAACTATGCATTGACAGCATGAAGCCATCAGATCCACAGAATGCACAATGAGCTTCATTTTCACTGGTTTTGGCTCCTATAACTCTAAACAAATCAACCGTTACGGCTGTCCGAATAATCGATATCCTCAGGGTGCAACATCTACGACACAACGTGCAACATCCGTCAAAATGCCGAAACGGTTCCGTATGACTGCTAAAACTGAGTGCATGGATTTGAAACGGAGCAGTACAATGGTGCACCACTCTCCAGCGATGATAAATCGAAGACCAGCCATGGTGATCCCATTTTACCATAAAGTTCACGTGAAGAAAATGATGGTTAAAAAACTTCTGAGACCCGAAAGTGATTCAGATAGTATTTTGTGGTTTGAAACTATGCATTGAAGGCTTGAATCCATCAAAGCTATAGAACTCATAGAGAGCTTCGCTTTTAATGGATATGGCTTCCGTAACATTAAACAAGTCAACCGTTATGGTTGTCCGAATTATCGATATCCTCAGGGTGCAACATCTACGGCCCAAGGTGCAACATCCGTCCAAAATGCCAAAACAGTTCCGTACGACTTGTAGAATTGAGTCTATGGAGTTGAAATTGAACGATACCATGGTTCATCACTCTCCAGTGATGTTAATCGAAGACCAGCCACGGTGATCCCGTCTTACCATAAAGTTCACGTGAAGAAAACGAAGGGTAAAAAACTTCTGAGACCCGAAAGTAATTTGGATAGTATTTTTGGGGTATGAAACTATGCATTGAAGGCTAGAAGCCATCAAAGTCGTAGAACTCATAGAGAGCTTTGTTTTGACTGGCTATGGCTCCCGTAAATCTAAATGAGTTAACCGTTGTGGCTGTCTGAATAATCGAAATCCTCAGGGTGCAACATCTATGGCGCAAGGTGCAACATCCATCCAAAAGGCCGAAGCAATAACTACAAACTTCTAGAATTTAGTGCATGGATTTGAAACGGAACAACACCATGGTGCACCACTCTCCAACGATGGTAATTCGAAGACTAGCCACGGTTATCCCGCTTTACCATAAAGTTCACGTGAATAAAACGAAGGGTAAAAATATCCTAGATTTGAAAGCGATTAAAATATTGTATTTTGTGTATGAAACAATTTACTGATGGCTTAAAGCAGTTACAGCCATAGAAATCACTTAGAGCTTCATTTTGATTGGTTATGGCTCCCGTAACTCTAAATATGTCAACCGTTATTGCTGTCCGAAGAAACGAAATCCTTAGGGTGCAACATCTACGGCGCAAGGTGCAACCATCGTCAAAATTTCCGAAACAGTTCCGTGTGACTTCTAGAATTGAGTGCATGAATTTGAAATGGAACAATACCATGGTGCACCACTCTCCAGCGATGTTAAATTGAAGACCAGCCACGGTGACCCGTTTTGCCATAAAGTTGAAAAGGAAGGGTAAAAAACTTTCGATTCCCGAATGTGATTCGGATAGTATTTTTTGGGTATGAAACTATGCATTGATGGCTCGAAGCCATCGAGATATAGAACTAGTAGAGTGCTTCCTTTTGACTAGTTATCCCTCATTAAACACTAAACGAGGCAACCGTTATGGCTATCCAAAGAATCGATATCCCCAGGGTGCAAAATCTATGGCTTAAGGTGCAACATCCATAAAAAATGTCGAAACAGTTCTATATGACTTCTTAAATTAGGTGCGTGGATTTGTAACACAATAATACCATAGTGCACCACTCTTCAACGATGGTAAATCAAAGACCAGCGATGGTGATCCCATTTTACCATAAAATTCACATGAAGAAAACAAAGGGTAAAAAATATCCGAGACCTAAAAGTGATTTGGATAGTTTTTTTGGGGATGAAACTATGAATTAACGGCTTGAATCCATCAGAGCCGTAGAATTCACAAAGAGCATCGTTTTGACTGGTTATGGCTCTCGTAACTCTGAATGAGTCAACCATTATGACTGTCCGAATAATCGATATTCTCACGGTGCAACATCTACGGCGCAAGGTGCAACATCAGTCCAAAATGCCAAATCTATTTTGTTTCACTTTAGAATTGAGTGCATGATTTGAAATGCAACAGTGCGATGGTGCACCATTTATCTCTAGTGATTATAAATCGAAGACCAGCCATGGTGATCCAGTTTCACCATAAAATTCACGTGAAGAAAACGAAGGGTAAAAAACTTCCTAGACCCGAAAGTGATTTGGATTGCATTTTTTGGGTATGAAACTATGCATTGATGGCTTTAAGCCATCAAATCCACAGAAATTACAAAGAACTTCATTTTGACTGGTTATGGCTTTTGTAAATCTAAACGAGTCAACCGTTATGGATGTCCAAATAATTGATAACCTCAGGGTGCAACATCTTCGGCGCATGGTGCAACATGCATCCAAAATGACGAAACAGTTCCGTATGGCTTCTAAATTGAGTGCATGGACTTGAAACGGAACAATACATGGTGCACCACTCTCCCGCATGCTAAATGAAGACCAGCCATGGTGATCCCGTTGTAACATAACGTTCACATGAAGAAAACGAATGGTAAAAAACTTCCGAGACCCGAAAGTGGTCATGATAGTATTTTTTGGGTATGAAACCATGCATTGACACCTTTAAGCGGCCAAAGTGGCAGAACTGACATAGAGCTTCGTTTGGACCGGTTATGGCTCTCGTAACTCTAAACGAGTCAACCATTGAAGCTGTCTGAATAATCGATATCCTTCGGGTGCAACATCCACAGCGCAAGGTGCAACATCCGTCCACATGCCGAAACAGTTCCATATGACTTCTAGAATTGAGTGCATGGATTTGAAACCGAGCAATACCTTGGTGCACTACTCTCCAGTAATGGTAAATCAAAGAACAACCACGGTGATCCCATTTTACCATAAAGTTCACCCGAAGAAAACGAAGGGTAAAAAACTTCCGAGACCTAAAGGTGATTCAGATAGTATTTTTGGGTATGAAACTATGCATTGATGGCTTGAAGCCATCAGAGCCGTAGAACACACACAGATCTTTGTTTTGATTGGTTACGGCCCCCGTAATTCTAAACGAGTCAACCGTTATGGCTGACTGAATAATCGATATCCTTAGGGTGCAACATCTATGGCGCAAGGTGCAACGTACGTCCAAAATGCCAAAACAGTTCAGTATGACTTCTATAATTGAGTGCAAGGAATTGAAACGAAACAAAACCATGGTGTACCACTCTCCAGGGATGGTAAATCGAAGACCATAAACGGTGAATCCTGTTTTACCATAAAGTTCACGTGAAGAAAATGATGGGTAAAGAATTTCCTAGATTCGAAAGCTATTCAGATAGTATTTTTGGGTATGAAACTATTCATTGATTGCTTGAAGCCATTAGAGCCGTAGAACTCGTGAAGAGCTTTGTTTTTACTGGTTATGGCTACTGTAACTCTAGAAGAATCAACCATTATGGCTGGTCAAATAATCAGTATCCTTAGGGTGCAACATCTACGGCGCAAGATGCAACATCCATCCGTAATGCCGAAACGGTTCTGTATGACTTCTAGAATTGAGTGCATGGATTTAAAATGGAAAAATACCATGGTGCACCACTCTCCAGTGATCGTACATCGAAGGCAAACCACGGTGATCCCATTTTACCATAAAATTCATGTGAAGAAAACGAAGTGTAACCCACTTCCGAGACCTGAAAGTGATTCACATAGTATTTTTGGGTATGAAACTATACATTGATGGCTTGAAGCTATCAAAGTCGTAGAAATCGCGTAGATCTTCGTTTTGACTAGTTATGGCGCCCATAATTCTAAAAGAGTAAATCGTTATGGTTGTCCGAATAGTCGATATCCTTAGGGTGCAACATCTATGGCGCAAGGTGCAACATATGTCCAAAATGCCGAAACAGTTCCGTATGACTTAAAAAATTGAGTGCATGGAATTGAAATGGAACAACGACATGGTGCACCACTCTCCAGAGATGCTAAATCAAAGACCAGCCACGGTGATACCATTTTACCATAAAGTTCACCCGAAGAAAACGAAGAGTAAAAAACTTTCAAGATTTGAAAGTGATTCTGATATTATTTTTTGGGTATAAAACTATGAATTGATGGCTTGAAGCCATTGGAACCATAGAACTCAAAAAGAGCTTCGTTTTGACAGGCTATGGTTGCTCCAAACGAGTCAACTGTTATGGCTGTTCAAATAATTTGTATCCTCAAGGTGCAAGATCTACGGCACAAGTGTTAGTCTATGAGATGATGGTTGTGATGACAACAACCTTATAATAGATTATAAAATATAAATACTAACATTATAAGTTTAGATATATATGTATATGCAGGATTTAACCATGCAGGTACCAAGAACGAAGACTCTACAGTATAGAGATTCAAGATATCAAGATTATCAAGAGTTCAAGACTTCAAGAATATGTATTTTAATTAGGAATTTTTTAAAACTCCTAGAAAAGCACTGGCATATTAAAATCCAATTTATTCGTGGAATGGAATCCACTTCGAGCCCGTTAGAGGGATGGAACCCTAAGTAGGATGGAACCTACGAAAAATCTAGTGAAACATTGTTTTGTATCCGCTAATTTTTATTCGAATGATTTTACAAAATTATCTTGTTTTCAAAATGATTTCAAAACTTTCCTTTTAAAAGATTCAAAAACATCTATCTTGATTTTAAATACTTTTATCCTCAAAATCATCTTTAATTTCAAAGTCAAATTACATCTGATTTTAAACTATCTTTTAAATATAATATATTTAACTTTTAAATATTTATACTTAGATTTAAATATAAAATTATAGTAAAATTCTATAATATTATTCTTTATATTTATTTATGTATTTCAACTATATCTAAGTATATTTATAAAGTTTAAAATAGTTTTAATATAAGATAGAGGTTATTTTCAAAGAAAATCAAAACACAAAAAAAACCTTTGGGATGTCGACATACCCATGATGACCATGTCGACATAGTGTCAGTTGAGTTCAAAATTTAAATTTCAAAAGAAGTGTCTATTCGTCATAACTCTTCACGAATGGACATGGCGGTTGTTCTTCTATAAATAGGGGTTAGTTTCAACGAATTTTATATCAGTTTTTCTGGTTTTTCACTCCTCTTCTTCTTCCACATTTCTTTATACATATTCTTAACATTACACTGCCGAAATCAACATTGAATCTAACTCGATCATTTCTGGTTTGATTCTCTATCACTATCTCAACAAGGTTCTCAGTGCTATTAAGAGTTATAGACTTCTTTGTAATCTATTAAGCGAGAAAAGGTGTGATTGTGGCCTTGAAAATCAATCAAGCGAGATAAGGTGTGATTGTAGCCTTGGGAAATCAATCGGGTGAACTTGTTGCCCGGAAAATCAAGTATCTCTAACTAGAGGATTGTGATTTTGGAGGGTGTGCCTCGAAGCCTTGAAATCGAGGGTGTAATTGTAAAGATTGCTTTTGAAAGGAAATCTGTACTTGTTGTGCCGGATTGGATGTAGGGTAACTCCAAACCAGTATAAAATCCGGTGTATTCTTTCCTTTACTACTTTTACTTTATTTCTGCATCTGTGTTTGTTTCTGTAATCATATATATGTCTGAATATTGCGTACAACTGTGTTCAAATTAACATAAATTCAAAAAGATTTAGTAATTCTTTATAAACACTATTCACCCCCCCTTTAGTGTTAATCCTAGCCTTAAGATCCGTAATCCGCATTTCTCACAATTGGTATCAAAGCAAGGTTTTTAAAAGTTTCATAATCTGATTTTTGAAAAGTTTTCAAAATGGCTACCAACACTGGTACTGTTACTAACACTAGTATCCCTGTCACTACTTCATTTGTAGAAGGTCAGACTACTGTCAGACCACCACTTTTTAATGGCAGTAACTATGCATATTGGGCATGTAGGATGAAAATATATTTATAATCTATAGCTTTAGACACTTGGAATATTACACAATCTGAATATTCTGAACCTACAACTGATTTTGCACAGTGGACTTATGAGCAAAAGACTGTTGCACAAAATAATTCTAAAGCAATGAATATTCTGTTTTGTTCACTAGATAGAAATGAATTTAATAGAGTGTCAGTTTGTAAGTCTGCATATGAAATCTGGAAAACTTTGCAAGTTACTCACGAAGGAACAAGCAAAGTTAAACAGACCAAAATTTCCATGCTCACAAATCGGTTTCAATTATTTAAAATGAATCCTAATGAGTCTATTTCAGATATGTATAGTAGATTTCAGGATATTGTGCACTCTCTAATATCCTTGGGAAAGAAAATTTCTGAAGAAGATCAAGTCAGAAAAATCTTAAATTCTCTTACTCCAGAATGGGATGAAAAGACACTTGCAATCAAAGAGGCAAATGACATCAGTATCTTAAAGATAGAAGAATTAATTGGAAATCTAATGTCGTTTGAAGTTCAAATGATCGGGAGAAGAGAAAGCAAAGCATCTGAAAAGAAATTAATGGCATTCAATGCATTGACCGATGGATCAGACTCAAACAGCGATAATGATGAAGAGATAGCCTTGATGACCAGAAATTTTAGGAAATTCCTGAAATACAGAAAGATGAATAATCTCAAGAGAAGCAACTATAAGAACTCTGGAAATCAGAATATAGTGCCAAATAATGTCAAATGTTACAACTGTGATGAGCCAAGCCATATGAAAAGAGATTGTCCTATCTAGATAGGCAAAGTCCTCCTATGAACAATGATCCAGCAAAGAAACGGATGCGTGCACTTACTGCTACTCTACATGACTTAGACTCGTCCTCAAGTGACGATGATCAGAAGACAGATAATTCAAATTTTTGTTGCACTGCAGTTCACGACTCCGAAGAATTCATAGAAACGGACTCAGAGAAAGGTACATATTTGTTATCCCGCTTTTTGGCAAAGCCGCGATACCAAAAGATCGATCAGAAACGGAGAACAGTTCGTCTCAGAGACCGGTCATACTTCGTCTCGTTATGGATATCAATGAATTTTGTCTGAGTCCAGATTGGGCTACAATTGATAGGACACGGCAAGAAAGACCATGGGAGTTAACCTCTCAAGTTTCAAGTCAATCCGAGTTCATACGCTCGAGTTATGATCGATTCAATTTGAAGGGCAAGGCTTAGGTTTCGAACCCATCGTTGACCAACATTTCGAAACCATCGCGTTCGAATCCATAAGCTTCGAATCCACCGAACCACCTCGGGTTCGTCTCCATCACCTTCGAATCCATCTTGTTCGAACCCATCGTGTTCGAACCGATGGGCCTCGTATCCATTGAGAAGTGACACAGTTCGTATCCATCACTGAAGCCATGTTTCGAACCCACCACAAAGCCTTGTTAGACTCCAAACCAGAACCCTTGTTCGAATCCATCATCGGACATTGCTCGAACCCAAACATGGAACCTCGTTCAAACCCATCCATGAAGTCATGTTCGAACCCATCCATGATGCCAAGTTCGAATCCATCCTGTGTAGCCTCATTCGAATCCACTGGGTCAACCAACCATGATGACGTGTCTTCCTTCGATTCGAATTCGCCGAGATATATGGAGTCGAAGCGACCAACTCGGAGTGAAGACCGGATCGATTCGAAGTTTGCGCTCCATGTCACCACGAAGTCGCGTTCCATGATGAGTTCGAAACCATCGGTTCGAAAGCATGGTTTCGAACCAAACAGCCATGCAATAAACCCCATTTCAAATCCATCATATCTCCCAATCTATTGATCCAAATGCCATGAAATTTTCACAGAAGCTTGCATACATGTTGAAGAATGTCCACGCCAAATTTCACCTCGATTGGATGAATTCTTGATCGGTTCGAATGGAGTTCGAACCGATGCCAAAGTGGGCCCAAACTTCCTGAGAACGTGCGTGTGGGCCCCCTCACGTGCCAGAAGTGGTCTCCCGAGTTTTCAACGAAATATCAGCAGCCCACGCCTATAAATAGAGCCCCAGGGCCAACGAAAAAGGGATTTTCGGACTCTGAAGCGCCTAGACTCTGCCGGATCGAGATCTCCATCATCCTACATCATACTTTTACTGTTGATTCCGAATTTACAGTTGTAATTTGTTGTTGATTGCTGCAACGACTTGTAATCATTGAAAGAGAATCAATAAAACGTCAAAATACTTCACAGTGGACGTTGGCAACACGCCGAACCACTATAAATTGCTTGTCTACGCATTTACTTTGTTGTTGATTGGAGTTTTTGTTAGATAATATTTGTTTTGAATTTACATTCTTGACTATTATCTCTTCAACGACTTCCGAAGAGTGTTGTGCCCAATTTTGACACAAACACTTTGGTGCCTTCACTGAGAGAACCCAGCTTTTCTCCTGCTCGTTGGATCTGTCATCGATACCGGATTGAATAAATCTAAGAGGGAGATCCAGATCATTGAATTCAACTTCCTTCCCTTCTATTCAGATTTGCATAAAGTCTAGGAAAGGAATTCAACTATCAAGATGGTTAGCACAAGAACCACCTCGAACGCTTTCAATCCAGAAGAACTGGATAGACAGAACCCTGCCCCTCTACCTCCACCTAATCAAGATGTCGTTGGGCACTCAGAACCGTCGGGTCCGGCTACCCGACAAGAATTGCAGTTGTTACTCCAAGAGCTGACCGAGAGTCGGCGACAACTAGAAGAGCAGCTACGCGCTAACGCTGAGCTAATCAACAAGTTTGATCGCCAGAAACGAAAAAGATCCACGAGAGATCATGCTTCTCGCTCCTCCAGCGAAAGTTCTTCGTCTTCTAATTATCATAACCGGCCTTCGCGACCCCGGTTAGATGGGAGTCGTATGCCACCCGTTGGAAACCAACCGGCATTGACCGTTGGACAAATAAGAGTTGGTCCGTCAGCCAGTTTCCAAACCGGACCCTCCTCCCAAGGAGGTGTCGTTCCTCACCACGCCGCAGAATACCGCACCACTAGCATTGCGGCTGAACCAGGGGTCGACGCTCAAGATCAGTCGGACCTGGACCGTCGTCATAGCAGTCGTACTCCTGAACCGTACGTCCCGGAGGACTATGAGCCAAGAAGGCGATACTTGGACCGTCAACGATATCCAGTTCAATCCCAAAGTATGGAACGTGATCATACTCCGGCACAAATGCCGGATCTTTCAACTATGATACGACAGATGATCCGTGAGAGTCAGGAGTTCACAAACGACGACTGGGGAGTTTCCCGAAGTCACACTCCCTTTACGGACGATATTCTTAATGCTGAACCCCCACGGCGATTCCGAATGCCCACTCTACCCATGTACGAGGGAAACTCCGACCCCAACCAACATATTCTGAAATATGAATGGTCGATGACTGCTGCCAGAGCTAATGATGCAGTGAAGTGTCGTAGTTTCCCCATATCCTTGAGGGGCATCGCTACCATGTGGTTCACCCGACTACCACCTCGATCCATCTCTTCCTTCGATCAGTTAGCCACAAAATTCGTTGAGCAATTCCGCATGCACGTCGCAAGGCCAAAGGATGTTAACACTCTATCTAGTGTCACGCAAGCACCCGAAGAGACGCTCAAGCACTACTTAGAGAGATTCCATACTGCATGCGCGGAGATTAGTAATCCAAACGATAACTCCATCCTTATGGCGCTGAGTAAGGGGATCGACCCCGATTCCGAATTCGGCAGTTGGCTAGCTGGGAAACCACCCGCGTCATTGGACCGTTTCCATGCCAAAGCAGCTCAATTCCTGAGACGGGAAGACGCGAAACAATCGAGGAAGCAAACTGACGCAGGGCCAAATGCGGAAGGGACCCAAAGCAGTGTCGCAATAAAACAGTCCGGTGAGAGCTCCGAAAGAGTTCAGTTAAACATTAAAAATAAACAAGCTCGGCGAAGAGAGAGCGTGAATCAACTTAAAAAACAAGATCAAAATCATGGCTCGCAACGCAAAAATTTGATGTTCGACAGTTATACTCCTTTGAATACTTCACTGGAGGACTTGTATTTGCAGACCCGTAATACAATTCAATATGAAAAACCTGCTCCAAGAACGTCGTCAGAGAGACAAATCCAGACGGGAAAATTTTGCAGGTTCCATGAAGGCTACGGGCACAATACGAACGAGTGTCGTCACTTACAGGATCTTGTTGAAAAACTGGTCAGAGAAAGGATGCTGGAACAGTTTGTGCGGACACCGCAGCACAGAGAAGCGGGCCCATCCAATCTAATCAATGAACCCAATCGACCGAGGCAGGAGGACTCGGCTTGTCCCCGTGGGAGATTGGTGATAAACGCCATCAGTGGCGGGCCTACTTATTCAGGAGCCTGGAACGACGAAGAACCTCGTCACTGTCACACATGACAGGCTCCTTCAATCTATGAATACTTTGCAATTTGTTTTACGTTCTGAGATTTGAATTTGTAATAAGTCACTGACTTTGCCACATTTTCTTATTTCAGCAAATAAAATGCTATCTCTTCAAGCTAAAGCTGTGATTCACCGAATACAACGTTCAACAATCACGACACACGAAGAGTTAAGTTCCATCAAACAATGGTATTTATTCAAATAGCGAGTGACTGCGTTACAACCGGCCACTCACTAAGTGAAACCCCAGCTCGGGGCAAGCCAACACATCGAAGGCTGAACTGGACCAACACACGACAGTCCATACAACAATTCGTTTCCAGAGGGCGAACGGACTCCAACTTCCCACAGCACAAATTGGAGTATAAACATTCAACAATTCGTTCCCAGAGTGCGAACGGACTCTAACTTCCCGGAGCGCGAATTGGAGTATAAACATTCAGCAATTCGTTCCCAGAGTGTGAACGGACTCCAACTTCCCACAGCGCGAATTGGAGTATAAACATTCAATAATTCGTTCCCAGAGTGCGAACGGACTCCAACTTCGCGGAGCGCGAATTGGGGTATAAACATTCAGCAGTTCGTTCCCAGAGTGCGAACGGACTCCAACTTGCCACAGCGCGAATTGGAGTATAAACATTCAACAATTCGTTCCCAGAGTGCGAACGGACTCCAACTTTCCGGAGCGCGAATTGGAGTATAAACATTCAGCAATTCGTTCCCAGAGTGCGAACTTACTCCAACTTCCCACAGCGCGAATTGGAGTATAAACATTCAACAATTCGTTCCCAGAGTGCAAACGGAGTCCAACTTCCCAGAGCGCGAATTGGAGTATAAACATTCAGCAATTCGTTCCCAGAGTGCGAACGGACTCCAACTTCCCGGAGCTTGAATTGGAGTATAAACATTCAGCAATTCGTTCCCAGAGTGCGAACGGACTCCAACTTCCCAGAGTGCGAATTGGAGTATAAACATCAAATCCATCATTCTCAGAATGTGAACGAATTCCTAAAAAAGCCCAAATAGGTGTTACTGACCATCTATCGGCTAACTCCAAGTTTTCAAAGCATGAATTGGAGTATAAACATAAATTACAGGTTCCCGGAGCGCGAACCGAAGCATCCGTGCTAACTCCAAGTTCCCGAAGCATGAATTGGAGTATAAACATAAATTACAGGTTCCCGGAGCGCGAACCGAAGCATCCGTGCTAACTCCAAGTTCCCAAAGCATGAATTGGAGTATAAATATAAATTACAGGTTCCCGGAGCGCGAACCGAAGCATCCGTGCTAACTCCAAGTTCCCGAAGCATGAATTGGAGTATAAACATAAATTACAGGTTCCGGGAGCACGAACCGAAGCATCCGTGCTAACTCCAAGTTCCCGAAGCATGAATTGGAGTGTAAACATCAATTCCAGGTTCCCGGAGCGTGAACCATACTACAAACGTCGATAACTCTCAAATTCCCATAGTGCGAACCGGAGTGTAAATGTCGACCCTAAATTTCAAGGATGCGAACCAGAGCATTAACTTTGAAATAATTCTAAGTCCCCGGATAATGGATCGGAGTACAAGCCCTAACTCTAAGTTCCCAAGACGTCGACTGTATCATAAACATCGATAATCATCGGGCTCTTGGGGCATGAACCAAGCTGTTGCTTGCAAATTATTCTAAGTCCCCGGAGCGTGGACATGCGTTCAAGATTCGCAAAAAAGCACAGTCGTAAACCCATCGCCTCAACGCTTAAGTAGAAAACATAGTTGAAATAAGAAAAACAAAATTTTATTTCAACTAACTTAAGACAGGGACTTACACGCAAATAAGTTCTTCCAAAAAAGAATGCCTACTAGCAGGGGCCGAACCTGCATCTATACACGACCTACTAACAAAAAAAAAAAAAACACCGGTTCCAATCTACCAAAAAATTCACTTGAGCGGCCCGTCTACTTCTTCTTTTTGAATCTTCTTATCAACGGTTCGTCTTCGGACTCGCTGGAGACAGAGGTCCTTCGTTTGGAGTGCTTTCTCTCCGATGCTTGTTCTTCGGCCGAAGGCATAATGTCGAAGTCTTCCTCAGAACCTGAATCTAAATGAAGGCTCCCCGCCGGAGGAGTAGGAGGGACCGGACCCGCAACGGAAGATGGAATAGGGCCACCACCAACACTACCGCTTTGCCCCTCAGCTTATAATTCGGCTTGAATCTCGGCCAGGATCTCTTCATCACGAACCGTCTGGGCTTGGCTGGGGGCATCCGCAGTCTGCATTGAAGAGCTGAAGGTCGACGGAAGGTCACTAATGATAAATGGCAAGTCAGTGAAAGAGCCACCCTGTTGGCCAAGCAGCTCACTCACCATTTGTTCGTCAAGAGATAGGGACCTCCCCTGCGCCGCCTCGGTTGATACTGTAGTCACAACAGTAGTCTCGGTGGCGATGGCCTTATCCCCTTTGCTCGATTCCTGGGTCGCGACAATCGAAGCAGCTCCAGTCACTAAACAAAGATAAGAAGAAGTTGTTAGCAACTGCTCCAGAACAAGCTCTCTATTGAGAAAACACTTGAGATAAATTCGGAATACCTTCCCCAACTTGACTTGCGGACGACTGAGCGGCCTCAGAAGCATGCTCCCGAATGGGAGATAACCGCGGCTGTTCCGGGTCGTAAGCGGGAACGGTCTGTGAACTAACCACAGATACAGGCTCCGATGGAGGCGGAGCGGTATTTTCGAGAACAGTGGCACGATGCTTAACGCCTGACCCTTCTCCGGCCTCCAACGATCGACCGCCAAGCACCTCCTTCTCATGAGCGATCGTAGCGTCATGGAGGACCTTCTTTTCCTCATCTGTTAGCAAACGATTTTCGAGCTTGAATTGGTCGACCGATTCGCCCGGGTGCGCTTCCTCTTCCTCTTCAACCAATCGTTCCCAAGCACTGTGGAGATGCACTGGGTAATCCTGAAGCCATGCCAAGTTTCTGTGCTTCAATACATTGGCATTATAGGTGATAAGCAGATCTTCGATGTCGGCCTCTAGTCTGGCCTCGGCTTGCTGCACTCTCTCCTCAATCTCCGCCTCGACCGCTTGAACTTTGGCCACTGCCTCATCCCGTTTGGTCCGGAGTATCACAGCTTGTTCGCACGTCTCCTGGGCTGCATTGTTTGCATCGTCCCTATCCTTGGCGATTTTGGCGAATTTGGATTTTAGCTCGTTTAGCTCCTTCAGCGCCGCATCCCTCTCGGCAGTAACCAGAGTATTCCGATGGCCCATGTACTCTACCGTGGCGTAATGCTCACGCTTCATTCTATCCATCGTAAGTTGGGCTTCATCGGCCTTTTTGATGGCTTCCATCTCTGATTTTCTGGAAGATTCGGCCTCGGTGTTCAGCACATCGATAATACGGCTCTTTTAGGCCAACTCAGCCTGCATTTTCTCAATGGTGGTCCCACGCTCAAAGGCCAGTGACGACGCCTTCTCGGCCGCCTTGTACCATGCCCTGTATTTGGCATAAAAATCGTGCACATAATCATGCGCTGTCTGCTCGGCCTCCGGCGGAATTCGTTTCAAGTGAAGAGGGAAGATGTAGTTGTTAAAGCAAATATTCGGAAAGTCCTTCTTCAGCTGAGCAAGCCTGATTGCCCCTTCTCCCGAAATTTCAGTGGGAGGTTGCTCCGCAATTACTGGAGGCATTGCCTCAGATCTAGGATGGCGAGGCTCATGCCTAGAAGATTGAGAGGTCGACTGGTAGTGTGAGGAATCAGAAGAACGAGGAACATGGACAGGAGGCTGTATAGGAGCTCTTGGAGGAGGGGTGCGTGATCCGGATCGATGTCTGTAATCCTTATCTCTCCATTCTTGGCTAGAGAACCCGGAGTACCTGCGATCGTAACTCCTATCTCCTTCTCTCCGTTGTGAGTCGTAATATGAGGAAGATCTGCGAGCGTGTCGTAGGCTCCCCATCATCGAACCACGTCCAGTCAAAATATCTGCAAAGCAAAATGAGAATAGAGTTAGTGGTTTCTCTGAACCGATCACTTAAGACTTGGGAAAATGTAGTGTCGTGAAATGTGTATGAATATGCATTTCCCCCGACCAACCAGAAGTGTCGACTGAGCTAGTAATAAAAGGCTCGCTCAATTCAAGAGTACGATGAAACTCCTCCAACCCGGCGTCATGCTGAAAAGACACATCATCCGGGATTGGAAGGTCGGTAAGCCCTTCGTAAAGACTTTCGGTTCGCGGAGGAGACATCTCGAAAATTCTAACTCCGGGAGAGGATCGGGCCGTGAAAACCGACTTCCATCTCCCCTTCCTAGTTGACGCTACGACGGCAACCTTGCCTTTTCTTTGCTCTTCGACCTCCTGAGCCACGTCTGTAGGACCCAACAATGGCTCATCGTCAGTGTGAGTTCTTTCAGAATCAGCCTCCTCGGCTATAATAACTTTGGGCTTCTTGTGCTTGACTCGCTTCTTCAAAACGGCCTTTAATGCCCCTTCGAACTGTATGCTCTGCCCTTGTTCAATCAATCCGCAAGTTCGGAGATTCCTATCCGTCAAGAGCAGCTCAATATCCCTATCTCCACTCGGGACTTCTCGAAGCACCCGCACCATCTCCCTAAAGTGCTCGCCCTCAGGTCGCTGAATCGTCGCTGTAAAAAAGAGAATAAACATAAGTTTCACTTTGACAGCAATTGCCTTAATAATTACTTGATAACTCAGCTACACTCACGTCTGACTAACCATCGCCGGGCAAACCCCGGAGGACACCTGACGTAGAACCATTCCGTCCTATAGTAGCTCAACCTGGTCTAAGACCCGGTAACCACTTAGTAGTTCCTCACCGCTCCCAGGAATGTGAAGGATGGATAATCACCCCGAGTTTTGAAATTGAACAAGTATCTGATCTCAATCGGGAGTGGTGGTCGATGGAGATATTCTATAAATGCAATGAACAAGCTATTAATCGACGCATACCCATTCGGGTGCAACTGAGATGGGGCGATCCTCAAAAACGACAATACTTCCCTTATATACTCCTTGAACGGAGGAAGTGTCCCGGCCGCACACGCGTGGCGGTTAAATGCAGTGTACCCTTCTGGTGGATTGTGTGGTCTATCATTCGGCCCTGGCAGTAACACATCATCCAGCGACAGGCCGTGCCTCAAGCATATCCTTCCCAACATGTCTTCAGAGATATTGGATGGAACGGAATCCGATGGATTTGCAATAAACGACGCATTAGGCAATTCGTCCGGGGCTGGACCGACGATCTCAGGATCGATGTCCGGAACCTCTAGTCTCGGAGAGGCTGTACCTTGGATCTCCTGCTGCTGTGAACTTGACGGTTCCATAACTAGCTAACTCATGAGAAACCATCGTTAGACGACAAAGGACCCGTGCGTTCCCCAGTGTAAAGTGTATGAATGAATGTTGTGCAGTGCCATGCATTACTTGAATGAATATGGTAGAGTTAAAGAAAATATGCAAACGACAAAGCTAAGGAATCCACTTGCAATGACCGTCATCGCTGACCGTCATCGTTGAACCGCTTGTATGATGGAAATTTGATTTGAATAGAAGTCGTTACTGTTCCATCGACGAGATTCAAAAGGTGGTCAAGTATGCAATTTAATATGTCCAAGTATGCAAGGATGAAGCTCGCCGGGGTTATGCTCAGAAAATATCAAATCTTCGAATCCATCATAGAGGGTTCGAACCGATCACTGGCACCTCGTTCGAAACCACCCTGACATCGCTTCGAATCGATGGCTGGAAAGCTTGCTTCGAAACGATGGACAAATGTCGAGTTTGAATCGATCGAAAATGGTTGACTTCGAATCGATCCTTGTTTGGCTAGTTCGGACCGATCAGGAACCCTCGACTTGACATCGATATCATTCGAATCGATCCTATTCGAATCGATATAGGGTTGCGAACCGACAACCGATGGGTTCGAATCCATCGATTCGAAAGAAACCATCGAATCCATCAATCGGTGCAAACTGCGCCATCCCCATAAGGCCATCCAAGAGATCGATACGAACTCCAAGAAATATGACACCGCCATCATCGATTCGAATTCGAATCCACGTATCGATTCGAAATTCCTCCAAAAGCCAGATCTGGATTTACCAAATCCCAAGAAAGGCCGATCTATGAAGGAGTGATGGGTTCGAGGTAGCTTTGCCGTGTGGATTCGCGGTTAGTTACCTAGTTTGGATGATAGGTTTGAAGAATTGAAGATTTAGATCTCAAATGGTTCGAATACGAAAGCACGACACCTTCTTCTCTGGAGTTTCAAGTGCACAGTAAAACAAGGCAGGAGTAAAAAAGCAAAAAGTAAAAAATGCCGAGGTCCTTGCTATTTGTATGGGGGGTTGGAGATGACCGAGACGATTCCACTTCCAGGTAAACTCGACCGGCGGCAGCCAGTCAACTTGTGGATCGGTTCGAAGCCTCCTTTCGAAGCCATCGGCCTAGGACCCTGTCGTTTCGAAGTTACCCTCGCGTGTCATCGGTACGAAGCGCACAACAAGGCGAGGAGCTGCATCGATGCGAAACACAGGCTGGTCCCAACAGTTCGAAAAGCTCTTGCACACATCAACTACTTCGTATCCATTCTCTCATATCGGTTCGAATGTCCATTTCGAATCCATCATAGCGCAAGCGTACCGCGTCCATAACAAACGCATATTTTGAATCCATCGATGCTCTAACTCATCGGTTTGAAATATTACACTCGCACAATGCAAATTCAATTCCTTCAGCCTTCAATATCGGTTCAGGAGAGGATCGATACGAAGGGACTTTTCAAAATGACCATCAAGCGTTGTCTCAATTAAAATTTCAAAATCGGTTCAGGAGAGAATCGATACGAAGTTCAATGGCAAACAAAACTAACACGACTCATGGACGCACGACGTTTACAAGGGTCAAACTAACATATATGCATATATGTCGAACTAACGATCGATTTTAAACATTTACAGGGATCAAATGCTCATCCCATTACAAATGCGACAGCCAGCAGCTAAGCACTATTATACAGCAATCAATCATATCAACACAAGGTTACAACCATACAGCATATGAGTTTCAACAAAAAGGAGAGCAACGATTGTTCTGAAAAATTGCAGCTATTCAAAGCACGTCATGTTCCCACAAGACGTACTTTGGGGGGCAAAATGTTATCCCGCTTTTTGGTAAAGCCGCGATACCAAAAGATCGATCAGAAAGGGAGAACAGTTCGTCTCAGAGACCGGTCATACTTCGTCTCGCTATGGATATCACTGAATTTGTCTGAGTCCAGATTGGGCTACAATTGATAGGACACGGCAAGAAAGACCATGGGAGTTAACCTCTCAAGTTTCAAGTCAATCCGAGTTCATACGCTTGAGTTATGATCGATTCAATTTGAAGGGCAAGGCTTAGGTTTCGAACCCATCTTTGACCAACGTTTCGAAACCATCGCGTTCGAATCCATAAGCTTCGAATCCACCGAACCACCTCGGGTTCGTCTCCATCACCTTCGAATCCATCTTGTTCGAACCCATCGTGTTCGAACCGATGGGCCACGTATCCATTGATAAGTGACACAGTTCGTATCCATCACTGAAGCCATGTTTCGAACCCACCATAAAGCCTTGTTCGACTCCAAAGAAGAACCCTGGTTCGAATCCATCATTGGACATTGCTCGAACCCAAACATGGAACCTCGTTCGAACCCATCCATGAAGTCATGTTCGAACCCATCCATGATGCCAAGTTCGAATCCACCCTGTGTAGCCTCATTCGAATCCACTGGGTCAACCAACCATGATGACGTGTCTTCCTTCGATTCGAATTCGCCGAGATATATGGTGTCGAAGCGATCAACTCGGAGTGAAGACAGGATCGATTCGAAGTTTGCGCTCCACGTCACCACGAAGTCGCGTGCCATGATGGATTCAAAACCATGAGTTCAAAAGCATGGTTTCGAACCAAACAGCCATGCAATAAACCCCATTTTGAATCCATCATATCTCCCAATCTATTGATCCAAATGCCATGAAATTTTCACAGAAGCTTGCATACATGTTGAAGAATGTCCACACCAAATTTCACCTCGATTGTGTGAATTCTTGATCGGTTCGAATGGAGTTCGAACGGATGCCAAAGTGGGCCCAAACTTCCTGAGACCGTGCGTGTGGGCCCCCTGACGTGCCAGAAGTGGTCTCCCGAGTTTTCAGCGAAATATCAGCAGCCCATGCCTATAAATAGAGCCCCAGGGCCAACGAAAAAGGGATTTTCTGACTCTGAAGCGCCTAGACTCTGCCGGATCGAGATCTCCATCATCCTACATCATACTTTTACTGTTGATTCCGAATTTACAGTTGTAATTTGCTGTTGATTGCTGCAACGTCTTGTAATCATTGAAAGAGAATCAATAAAACGTCAAAATACTTCACAGTGGACGTAGGCAACACGCCGAACCACTATAAATTGCTTGTCTACGCATTTACTTTGTTGTTGATTGGAGTTTTTGTTAGATAATATCTGTTTTGAATTTACATTCTTGACTATTATCTCTTCAACGACTTCCGAAGAGTGTTGTGCCCAATTTTGACACAAACAACATTTACAATATAATTGGTTGAAATTGCTTGCTTAGAATTAGATGCTTGATTGCTTGATTGATTAATTTTGAATTGATGTGTTGTTTGAATTTTAAAATTTATTTTTCATTTTTTATTATTGTTTTGTTATTTTATTAATATTTGTATTTTTTTAATAGTATAATAATATTTTCTGAAATATACTATAAGTCCAATAATATTTCAAATATATATATATATAGACATTAAAAATAATAAGTGTGTATATATATATGTATATATATTAGAGAACTTAGGAAAAATAATTCATGAAAATTCACTGGCACATGTCGACATGGTCCCTACCATGATGTCGACATGGGTACCAGAATTTGTAATTCAAAATTTGAATTCGAATGTTTGAATTTTCCTCCACCTTTTCACTTCATTCAATTCTATGAAAAGCTACCTTTTGACCAGAGAATATGTCCTTTGAGAATCTGTTTATCCACTATCTTTCTTCATTTCTTTTCACTCTCATTTTCAAATTCAAACTCTCTATTCATAACTTCAAGCTCGCTACTCTCTACTTTAATGTCTTCTTCAAGCAACCCCTCCACCATGAGAATTTCCAGAAAGATAAAAGAGCAACTATTCAATGATCTGGAGGCAATAAAAGCATACATCAATTATGCTAACTATACCAAAGTCCATCCTAGAAAGTTTGCTATTTTTCAAGATTTCTCTTTTTATGAAATTGGTTCTCTTTTTGCAAACAATGGAGTTCTAATTCTTATTGATGCTTCACAAAATGATTTTGTTTGTTATCCTAATCTTGTCAAAATTTTCAATTCTAGTTTAAACCATGGATTTTATGATGGAAATGAGGATGAAATTTGGACTAGTGTCAAAGGCATTAGAATTGTTTTGAATTGTGATCTTTTGGGTACCATTTTCAATTGCAAGAATTCGGGAATGGATCTTTCTAGTTTTAAAATCGATGAAAATGATCATGAGACATTTCATCATATTTTTGAAGGAAATGATGATTTTGAATTTAAAAATCGAAATTTTCGACCAAAATCAAGAATTGTCAATCTTCTTTTGCAATATACTTTGACCCCAAGATCGGGAAATTTTAACAATCCTACTTCAAAAGTTTGCAAAGCACTTTTTGCTATTTTCGAAAATTATGATGTTAATTGGGCGCAAGTTATTTTGGATGAACTTCGTCCCAAAAATCTTGAAATGTGTGAGAATACTTTTATATCATGGAATTTATCTCACTCAGATTTTTAACTATTTTGGAGTGGATTTCAAAGGTGAAGAATTTGTTTCTAGAAAAGTTTTCAATCATTCCAACATTTCACTTATGAAAATTCCATTTGTTTTTCAACCTTATGAGACCCTTGCCGAAAAGGAAGAGGGTTTGGCTCATGAGGAAATGGAAGAAGAGGAAGAGAAAGAAGAAGAAGAAGGGGATGAAATGGAAATTGAAGAAGAAGAAGGTGAAACTTCTTTGGAAAGCATCGACTATCCTCCTAATCCATCCAACAAAACCCTTCTCAAAAACCAAAAGACTATTGTTGAGAATCAACGGATTCTTAAACGATCTGTTAGTAAAAAGTTGGATAATATTTCTTCGAAGATGAACAAGTTCATTTCCAAAGTCAGCAAGAAACTTGGATTATCTTCATCATCTTCATCCTCTAACTAGTTCCACGTTTTCGTATCTTGTTGTATTTGTTTTAGTTTGTTTTAATTCGAAGATTCATGTAGTTCTTTGTGTTTAATCGTTCTATCATATTTGTATGCAATGAAATGAAATTTCTTTGCTATTATTTTACTAATCTTATCTCCAAAATAAATGTTAGTATATTATATAAATATATATATACATAATTATTCACAAAATCAAATTAGTCATAATTTTTTCACTAACCCATGTCGACATACACCCTATGACCATGTTGACATGTACTGGTCAGAAATGACAATTCATTTTGAATTTGAAATTTGAATAACTACCAAATGTCTATTCATTTCAAACGAATTTCTACACCTATAAATACCAATTTCTTCCAGAATTTTTCACTGAAAATTATTTCTTATCTTTTATACCTTTAATTTCTTTTACAAATTTAAGTATGGCTAATCCAATTCATAATTTATCCGAAAATCTTGAAGAAACTGTTAATTCATTCAAGAATATTCTCTCGTTCATTCTTTGTAACCAGCGTCACTTAGAATTGAGTCAAATGCAGATGATTAAGGAGCAAGAAAGGCATTTCATTGCCATACGATGGATGATCTTCTCCCTGCACAAGGATGATAACGAAGGACATCCTCCTGTCTCTCTCACCAATGACAATGAAAATTAGGATTCCATTAAAGTAGACCCTATATTTGGAGAAGGATGGGTAGAAGTTCCTCATAACGCTTGATTTTATTTTAGTGCTTTGTTTGATTTGTTTGTTTGAATTGATTTGGTTTGGTTTGAATTGATACTTGGTGTGGATTGATTTCTTAATATTGGTTTGATGTTTGCTGTATATAACATGTGTATATACATTGAATATATACAATCTTTGATTAATATCATGTTCATGAGTGTAATTTTTTCTTAATCTATCTATTATATATTCCATTGTATAGTTAATCAATGCAGGTACTTTTGTCCAAGAATGAGGGGGGGTTAGTTTTTGTTGATGACAAAGAGGAGAAATATAAAACAAGTAATTAGTTATAAATAAATTAAGGGGAAGTTATTAGTTTTAGGGGAATTTATTAAGATAGAAGTAATATTTTATAAACAAAGGTTGTCATCATCAAAAAAGGTGAAATTGTTAGTCCGTGAAATGATGGTTTTGATGAAGACAACCTTAGAATAGATTATAAAATATAAATACTAACATTATAAGTTTAGATATATATGTATATGTAGGATTTAACCATGCAGGTACCAAGAATGAAGACCGTACAATATAGAGATTCATGATATCAAGATTATCAAGAGTTCAAGACTTCAAGAATAAGTATTTTAATTAGGAATTTTGTTAAAACTCCTAGAAAATCACTTGCATCTTAAAATCCAATTTATTCGTCGAATGGAATCCATTTCGAGCACGTTAAAGGGATGGAACCCTAAGTAGGATGGAACCTACGAAAAATTTAGTGGAACATTGTTTTATATCCGCTAATTTTTATTTAAATTATTTTACAAAATTATCATGTTTTCAAAATGATTTCAAAACTTTCCTTTTAAAAGATTCAAAACCATCTATCCAGATTTTAAATACTTTTAGCCTCAAAATCATCTTTAATTTCAAAGTCAAATTACTCCTGATTTTAAACTATCTTATAAATATAATATATTTAACTTTTAAATATTTATACTCAGATTTAAATATAAAATTATAGTAAAATTCTATAATATTATTCTTTATATTTATTTATGTATTTCAACTATATTTAAGTATATTTACAAAGTTTAAAATAGTTTCAATATAAGATAGAGGTTATTTTCAAAGAAAATCAAAACACAAAAAAACCCTTTGGGATGTCATATCCATGGTGACCATGTCGACATAGTGTCAGTTGAGTTCAAAATTTAAATTTCACAAGAAGTGTCTATTCGTCACAACTCTTCACGAATGGACATGACTATTGTTCTTCTATAAATAGGGGTTAGTTTCAACGAATTTTACATCAGTTTTTCTGGGTTTTCACCCCTCTTCTTCTTCCATATTTCTTTATACATATTCCTAACATTACTCCGCCGAAATCAACATTGCATCTAACTCGATCATTTCTGGTTTGATTCTCTATCACTATCTCAACAAGGTTCTCAGTGCTATTCAGAGTTATAGACTTCTTTGTAATCTATTAAGCGAAAAAAAGTGTGATTGTGGCCTTGAAAATCAATCGAGCGAGATAAGGTGTGATTGTAGCCTTGGGAAATCAATTGGGTGAACTTGTTGCCCGGAAAATCAAGTATCTCTACCCAGAGGATTGTGATTCTAGAGGGTGTACCTCGTAGCCTTGAAATCGAGGGTGTAATTGTAAAAATTGCTTTTGAAAGGAAATCCGTACTTGTTGTGCGGGATTGGATGTAGGATAACTCTGCACCAATATAAAATCCGGTGTGTTCTTTCCTTTATTGCTTTTACTTTATTTTTGCATCTTTTTTGTTTCTATGACCATATCTGTGTCTGAATATTGCATACATTTGTGTTCAAATTAACATAAATTCAAAGGATTTAGTAATTCTTTATAAACACTATTCACCCCCCCTCTAGTGTTAATCCTAGCCTTATGATACGTAATCCGCATTTCTCACAACAAGGTTCAACATCCGTCCAAAATGCCAATACTGTTCCATATGACTTCTAGAATTGAGTGCATGGATTTGAAATGGAACAATACAATGGTGCACCACTCTCTAGTGACGGTATAGACCTGCGACGGTAATCCTATCTTACCATAATGTTCACGTGAAGAAAACGAAAGGTAAATAACTTCCTAGACAAGAAAGCGATACGGACAGTATTTTTTGGGAATGAATCTATGCATTGACTGCATGAAGCTGTTAGAGCTGTAGATCCCAAGGAGTGATTCATTTTGACTGGTTATAGCTTCCGTAACTCTAACCAAGTCAACCGATGAAGCAGTCTGAATAATCGATATCCTCAGGGTGCAACATCTACGGCACAAGGTGCAACATCTGTCCAAAATGCCGAGACAGTTCCATATGACTTCTAGAATTCAGTGCATGGATTAGAAACGGAACAATACCATGGTGCACCACTCTCCAGTGATGGTAAATCAAAGACCAGTCATGGTGATCCCGATTTACCATAAAGTTCACATGAAGAAAACGAAGGGTAAAAACCTCCAAGGCCGGAAAGTGATTCGAATTGTTTTTTTTGGCATGAAACTATGCATTGACGGCTTGAAGCCATCATAGCCACGCACATATCTTCCTTTTGACTGGTTATGGAACCCGTAATTCTAAACGAGTCAACCGTTATAGCTGTCCGAATAATTGATATCCTTAGTGTGCAACATCTACGGCGCACGTTGAAAAATCCATCCAAAATGCCAAAACAGTTCCGTATGACTTCTAGAATTGAGTGCATGGAATTGAAACGGAACAACACCATGGTGCATCACTCTCCTGGGATGGTAAATCAAAGACCAGCCCGGTGATCCCGTTTTACCATAAAGCTTACATGAAGAAAACGAAGGTTGAAAAACTTCCAAGATTCGAAAGTGATTCAGACAGTATTTTTGGGTATGAAACTATACATTGATGACTTGAAGTCATCAGAGCCATAGAACTCATAAAGAGCTTCGTTTTGACTGGTTATAATTCCTGTAACTTTAAACAAGTCAACCGTTATGGCGGTTCGAATAACCAATATCATCAGGGTGTAACTTCTACGGCGCAAGGTGAAACATCCATTAGAAATGCCGAAACAGTTCCATATGACTTCTAGAATTGAGTACATGGATTCGAAATGGAACAATACCATGATGCACCTCTCTCTAGCGATGGTAAATCGAACACAAGTCATGGTGATCCCGTTTTACCATAAAATTCATGTGATGAAAAAGAAATGTAACCCACATTCGAGACTCGAAAGTGATTCACATAGTATTTTTTGGGAATGAATCTACGCATTGACGGATTGAAGCCATCAGAGCTATAGAACTTACAAAGAGCTTCGTTTTGATGGGTTATGGATCCTGTAACTCTAAGCAAGCCAACAGTTATGGCTGTCCGAAAAATCGATACCCTCCGGGTACAAAATCTGCGTCACAAGGTGCAACATTCATCAAAATTGCCAAAACAGTTCCGTATGACTTCTAAAATTGAGGTCACTGATTTGAAACAGAACTATGTAATGGTGCCCCACTCTCCAGCAAAGGTATATCGAAGACCAGCCACAATATTCCGTTTTGACATAAAGGTCAAGTGAAGAAAACGATGGGTTAAGAACTTCCAAGACCTATAAGTGATTCAGATAGAATTTTTTAGGTATGAACAATGCATTAACGGCTTGAAGCCATCCGAGCCGTAGAACTAACAAAGAGATTCATTTTGACAGGTTATGGCTCCTGTAACTCTAAACGAGTCAACTGTTATGGCTGTCCGAATAATCGATATACTCGGGGTGCAACTTCTACAGTGCAAAGTGCAACATTCATCCAAAATGCCGACAGTTCTGTATGACTTCAATAATTGAGTGTGTTTGCGCCAAAAATGGTCACAAACCCCAAATATTGTGAAACCACAAGTATATGAATACAAATCATCAATAATAAACACAAATCTCAGATCTAAGTAATGTAAAGGATAAAAAGTGAAGAATAATAAACTTTAAACAGGAAGAAACACAGGATTTATAGTGGTTCGGCTATCTCCGGCCTACAACCACTTCAAAGGTTTATCTTTTGTTGATTATCCTTGCTGGTTACAATTGATTACGGCGATTACAATGAAGAAATTCGAGTATAAGAGCAATGATAAGGTGCAAAGTTGAATCCGGTAGAGTCTGGACGTTGAACAGCCAAAAGATCCCTTTTCTGTAGGCCTTCGGGGGCTATTTATAGGTGTAGGAGGCTGATATCTCCCTCAAACTTCGGGAGACCCCTTGTGGCACGTGTGTGGGCCCACGCGATTGATCTCAGCAAGTTTCGACTCGATCCGTGATCGATACGAACCAATTTCATATCGATCAAGAAATAGTCAAATCGAGCTGAAAATTGGGAGGAACATTCTTTAGCTTGTACGTAAGATCCTATGAAAATTTCATAGCATTTGGACCCGTGGTTTAGGAGATATGATCGATGCAATCTTAAATTCTTCAAAGGCTACCGACTTTGAATCCATGGTTTCGTATCCATCCTTTTCGTATCGATCAAAAGCATGTGCTTGCTCGTGACGCGGAACGATAAACTTGGGGAGATCCATATCCTTCACCGTGTTGACCGAGGCTTCATTCCTCCCTTTGCATCTAACGGTAATCTCCTATTCGTACCCATTTGACCAAACCATATTCGCATCGATGAATGACGTCTCTTGTATCAATAGCTGCAATATGATCGATACGAAGTAACTTGTTTTGAGGTGGGTACGAACAAGAGCCATATGCAGATGGATACGAATAGAATTCATTCCTTGATCTTTCGTGAATGCAATCGATGCGGACAACCATGAACTGCATGGATACGAAGGAGGGCTGTAGAGTGGATGGATACGAACCAAACTTACCTGTGTTCGATACAAGAGCATGGATTCGAAGTGTGCCGCCTGCCTCCAACCTGATCGATACGAACGTCATCAATTCGTACTATTGCTGATCGATACGAACGGTATCGACTCGAAACGCCATCTGCTGATCAATACGAAATGCATCGATACGAACCATTCCCTATGCACTTTAACCCATCTATATCTTGTGCATACGAACTCCGATTGGCCCGAAAATTGAAACATAGCCTCTCTTAGCCTTGATCATCATCTCCAATCGATTCCGTCCTGATCAGAGCTTAGCCAAATTTTAACGACATCGATCGCAGCCTTGGTTTCCAATCGATCTCCATTTCTGATATCCATCTTTTCTTGCCAGTTTGTTGATATTCCAGCCTTGACCAAAAGGTGGGATAACATTTTCCCCCCAAAACAAGCCTTGTGATAAGAAGGTATGTTTTGAATAGTTCCGAATCCGATGTTCGAAGTCCATAGCCATATCATTAGTTTACATCATTCTCGACTGCTCCGAGTCGGTGCCCAATCCCAAATCCAGTAACCAAAGCCTTTAGTCAATTCCATATCCATCTGAACTCGGCAACCGAGTCCTATTCCATCCTTATCCAATAGCCAATAACCGAATCCAAGACCTCTCTGGGTCGATATCCAAATCCGTAACATCTCCGGGTTCTTGCCAAGCGCAACCGACACCTAACGACCGTGGTCCAGTGTCCCTAGACGTTGTATAATGCCATGGCTTAAGTCCTAAGCCGAATCCTGATCACTTCGGACCCTTGTCGAGCATAGTCGACACTCGACGACCTGAAACGGCAACCAATAACATAGGGCATAAGTCCTAGGCCGAATCCTGGTCTCTCCGGACCCTTGTTGAGCATAGACCATACTCAACGACCTGAAATAATAGCCGATAATATAGGGTCTAAGTCCTAGGCCGAATCTTGGTCGCTTCAGACCTTTGTCGAGCATAGTCCATACTCGATGACCTGAATAAGTCGACTTGCCATGCTTAGACAAAGCAACTTACCCCTTGCCAGGTATAATCCATACCCGAAGATCGTTTACCAAAAACCATACAAAAATCCAATCAACATCCAATCCAAATCAAATCAGAAAACAAAAAATCCACATCCGAAATCAAAACCAACATCCAAACGCAAAAACAGTCATCCAACCAAAAACCCAAGCGAGGAAACAAACAAAATAAGGAGTTCAAACCAAACTCCAAAACCAAACCAAAAAAATGGGTGTCCAATCCATAAAAAAGACAGATTTCACAAACCATAGCATCGCGGTTACCATCATTCAGAGCATGCCTAGGGCTATCTCCGTCCTCGTACCTGAGTAAATGACTTTGCCGTTTGCCAGTAGCTTGATACTTATTTCACATTATCCTAGTCAATTAAAAACCCATCGACCATCATTCCTAGGCCTCGCACCATCGTTGTTTGAGGTAGGCGGTGGTTTCTCCTGCTCCACCGCTGCATTCCGAGTCCCGACATATTGTCGCAACTGCCCATTCCTTACGTGTTCCTCAATTATATCCATCGGATGCTTGCAACTGTTGGTATCATGTCCGTCCAGATCATGGAAGAGTGTGACGACCCGGAAATTTTAAGAAGTTAAATTGGAATAATTAATCGATTTTAAATTATTTAAAAGTTAATTTTAACTTGAATTCAAGATATCAATATTTACTTGATAATTAAATCAATGAATTGTATAGTTTAAATATTGAATTTTAATAATTTAAATTTGGTAAATTGTTGAATCTGAAATTTCTAAGCCTGTTTAAATAATTTAAAGACTTATGAAATTTATAATGATAATACTGGAGATAATAAAAGGATTGAAAATTTAATTTAAAGGAATTTGTTTAATTTTAAAAATATATCGTTCAATTGAATTTAAAAATAGCCTTCCGAGGCACGGTCTCAGAATTCGATGAAACTAGTTCTATTGGATCCGTAATAGTTAGTTATTATCGGATTTCAATTTTCGTAGCAATCTGAATTGTCGTTTGACCCTGGCAGCTCGGAACGCTTAAAAATTATTTAATCGATTTAGTTGAAATTGACCGTTTACTTCCGTAACTTGCGCATATGATCAAATTAGCTTCCGTAACATGTTCCATTGTGTTCGGAATACGGGTAAAGCCTTGTAAATGCCTGGCGGCATGTCTGATTAGGAGTTTGAAATTTCACGGTATGCAACACGAGATATTTTTACTATTTAATTATATAAATCAATTCAAAGGCTAAATTGAATCACCATAGTCACGTGATTATACCCTATACCCGAATCTTCTTTAGGAAATATCTCTTCATTATTTCCAGAGAAATCAAATTGTTCGTATATTAAATGGTGGCCGACCTTTCTCCTTGCCCTTTTCTGATTCAAAAAGAAAAGAAAGTCGTTCGGAAAAAAATGGCTGTTCATAATCGATGAAGGAAAAAGGGGAATAACAGAAACTCATCTTAAAACCCTCGTTCTCCCTCTGTTTTTGCTGAAACCAAAATTATTCCCTTTCTACTCGAACGAACTCGTTCGTAAAAAAAAAAAAAATTAAAGAGGAGAGGCGAGCGGCGAGCGGCGACCGGAGTCATGATTTTGGGTAAGCTCGAGCATCGAAGCATCGAGCGAAGTCGCGACGAAGAGAGGAGCTATCGCGAGATTTAGGGCATCGCGTGCGCGAGGAGAAGGAGGACGAGGCAGCTGGATTTCACTCGCGATTGAATCGCGTTGTCGCATGGCTAGGGTTTCAACATGGGTCGCGGTTGCGTGTGCGCAAGGTGAAGGAGCTCGCAATGGTTTGTGGGCAGAGCACGAGTGCGGCGACGTGAAGAGGGTTGTGGAGGATGCCGTGGTTTTGCAAATGGGGTTTGACAACAGCTGGTTAGGTGACTACTCTTTAATCTGTGCAATCTGATTGCTATTACGAATTTTGTGGAAGTTTTAAATTGTTCGGTTGCTGCTAGCTATCGTTATTGTTTGAAATAAAACAATTTTAGATTTAGAAATTAATTTGGAAGGAAACACTTTAAAAGTGTTTGAGAATGATTTTTTTTAAAGAAAAATTAATCAATTAAGAACTTAAGAATAATAAATCAAGTAGTAGTAACTTAATATAATGATATAGGTATAATTATTGAATAATTACGTGAATAATAAAAAGGGGTACTCAAATTAATTAATTTAATAATTAATTAAAATATGATTCGTTAAAGGTCAGTTATTCTCTGAATATGATTAGTTAATAAGTAATGGATGAAGGAGATTGATGAAAGTAATTAAGGATGGTTAATTACATAATGTAAAAAAAAGAAAAAGGAAAATTTAAATATAGAATAAATTAAGGATCAATGTAATTAATAAGAGTAACTAAAGGTTGATTATTATAATTGTTGGGATTAATTAAATATATATAATTAATTAAGGATAATTATGGAATGTAATTAGAGGATTGATTAATCAAGGATGATTAAATCAAGATGGGTAATTAAGGGATGCTTTATACATTGAATAATTTAATTAGTGGTAAATAAGCAAGATCTATAAGTAATAAAGTAATTAATTTAATTCATTGGTAGTTAATTAGATTTATCAGAAATATCATACTAATTTATCTTGCTTATGAATGATATTTGAACGCCTTGGATTTTTGTTGTCTCTGAGGTGTGATTGTGGTGTTTTGTGAAGTGAAATGTTCTCGTGATAAGATAAGTTGGGTTTAAAACTGAGATGAGATGGTTATCTATGGAGGATGAATTAATAGAGGTGACATCCTGTAATTGAAGTTTGAATTGTGTTCACTTAAATAAGATGGTATGAGATGGTATTGTTTTCGAAGAGTCTGGAGTCGGGTATTAGGAAATACCCGAAACCGCTTAGAAATTTTTATAAATTGTTTTGAAATATCATTAAGCTGGAGTGAAACAATTTAAGTGAATTGGATTATTGTATCTAAGTTTGGTACTTAGAAATGGAAGTGTGAAATAAATGTTGTCTATAGCAAATTGTGAATTGGTTAGATTGATATAGTTTACCCGGGTTTATATAAGTTGTTTGCTTTTGTATTGCATGTTAGTTGGGTTTACTCACGCTGGTTTTCAGCCTGACCCGGGTGTTACTTTGGTGTAATGCTCGGGTCAGACCGAGTATTACAGATTTCTCAGGTTAGGACTTTCTGGAGCTCAAGAGGTGAGCTGGTGGCAATATTGTATAGAGTATATCCGCTGTATTTATGTTGTTGTTAATCTGAGTCATGACAATTGTAAATATTCAGTGGCTGTATATATGTGAAACTCTGATTGTATATTAAATGTCATTGACTGATATAGTATTCTTCTGTAAACTGTTATGATTTATTATTATATTTTATCCGCTGCGATTGTGAGATGTTTGTTGATTCTGTTCTTCTTCTTCTATCTCTTTCTTCTTTTTCATAACTATCTGGAATTTTCGGCTTCGAAAATTTCAGGTCGTTACATTTGGTATCAGAGCCGAAAGGTTAAGCGAGAACCTTGGCTCTGGTGGGGATTACTCATTTAATAGAGTCTGGAGTACTCTAGAATGAGTTGAGTGTATATATATGAGCGCGTACTTGTTCTTTTCTTATATAAAGATTTTAAATGATTTTATATATAATATATATTTTTGGATATATAAAGCAATATTTCCTTCTAATAAATATTAAGGTGATTGGTTGTTAAATTATTAGAATTAAAATTGAGAAGTAATATAATACAACCAAATTGAAGTCTTGAATTAGAATTAAATGAAGTAAAAATGAAAATACAACCAAATCGAAATTTAAAATGAAATACTAAAATTAGAATTTAGGAATTAAATTATTTAAAAGCTTTAAATAAAGGTAAGTTTGAAATGGGATTCAAACTGAAATTTAATCTTGAATCTATAGAAATAAGGATAAAATAAGAGGGGAAATTGGACTTGATGCAAACAATGGGTTGTTTGGAAATTGATTTAAATTTAAAACCAAGGGTGGTTCAAAATTATAAAACATGGCTAGGAGGGCCGAGAAATAAATATGTATATGTGTATGGATATACATGATATCAAAGATAATTTGAAATAAACCCTAAGGGGTTGAGTTTGATTTTTTTTCCTGATGTGTGATGTAAAAACCTAAAGTGATATAAGTTTTGAACTTAGGGAAAGAATTTTGTAGTTGAAGCGGGAATTCTCATTGAGTAAGGTTGATTTGATGAGTAAATCTCACTCTGTTGGATTTTTATTTAAATTTAAATGGTTAAATGTAAATAAATTGGATGAATGATTAAATTGTTTGGAAGTCTACTGATGATCTTGTGATTTAGTTTTGGTTGTTTCTTGAGTTAATTGTGGTTGATTCAGAGTATTTGAGTTATTAAAATTATTGTAAACTTAAGTCATAAATATAAAAATGTGTTCATTGTTAATAATGGCTTAATGACTTGTGATACATTGAATTAGTAGGATAATTAAAATGGATAATTAATTAATTCAATTAATAAATGGTCTGGGTTATTTAACATAGTAATTAAAGGGTTAAATTAATAATAAATTAAGTTGTAAGTTCATTAACTAAGTATAAGTAATCCAGAATACTCATTTGATGGTGTGATAAATAATTACTTAATGTAATTAATAAAATATAATTACTTCATGAAATTAATCAAGAGATTAATTAAGATAGTTATGTAAGGAGTAATTAATTTATAAATGATGTAATTAAAAAGATAGTTAATGACAGTTTGGGATTAGTCGGAAATGATTAATATTGTGTTCAGAACGCGGGTAAAACTTTATAAACGTCTGTCGGCATGTTTGATTCGGGGTTCGGGATTTTGAGTTTTGCAACATGAGATATTTTCGATATTTAATTATTTAACATTCACGCGTACTCACGAAGTTTCCCAACCCTATAACGTACCCCCGTCCTCTCTCTACCTTCAACAGCAATCAAATTTTTTTCAAAAAAAAATTGAAAATGGAAGGATATTTTAAAATAAATTGGATGATATCATCCTATTGTTAATAAAAATCTTTAAATTTGAATGGAAGTGTATAAATAAAATAAATTTAAATAATTGAATAAGTAAATTAAACTTGTTTAAGAACCGGCTCCAAACTGGAAGACAAAATTTAATAATAAATTAAAATTTTAAAATGGAATTGTGTTGAATTCTTAGTTGAACCTTGAAATAAATAAGTAAAGATAATTTAAAATGGAATTTTGAGAATTGAACTCAGAAATTATATTGATTTAAAACTTGGAATAAAAGTAAATTGGTTTGAAAAGGTAAACCAACCTTTGAGAATTTAACTCGAATTTCTATAATTCAAGATAGTTTAAATTCAAGATTGAATTGAATTAGTTCAAAATTTCAATTTGGTTTGAAGTAAATGGATTGGATTAAATTGAAGTGATTTGGAATTTTGAAATTAAATTGATAATAATTCAAATTGATTAGAGTAGTATGAAATTATAATTAAAATTGAACAGGATTTAAAATCAACTGGAATTTGATTTCAATTAGGTAAGGAATCAAGATTGATTCAACTTGAATTGGGGATTAATCAAGTCCAATGGAACTTGGAGTTATTTGAATTGGAATTGGGTCAATTTAAATGAAGATTTAAATTGAATTGTTGGGAAAGTGAACAGTTGGCTCTTGACTATTTTCAATATAAATTATTTTCATATAAACTTATTTTCTAAGCTATTAAATACATACAACCTTTCTTTCTTAAGGCCAAATTATTTTATATACTTGTTTTACGATTATTTTTGGGGTTATTTTACCATTTTTCAACTATTAACTAAACTAATTACTATTTTTCAACTATTTCACAAACTAATTTCTATTTTACAACTATTTTGCAATTATCTACAAATTTTGAAACTATTCAACTATTTCTTAACTATTTTACAGTTAGTTACCTATTTTATAGCTATTTTACAAACTAATAATTATTTTTCCACTACTTATTTATTTTTAGAATTTTCAATCTATTTTCTAAATATAAACTGGTCGAGTTCAAACTGTTATGGATTTAATACCCAACTGAGATAACAAATAAAGTGATAATCCAAATGAGGATTAATGTAAAGGTGGATAAGTGAATGGAAAAGAAATTGATATTGGAAAGAGTAATCAAATTGAGATATTTGGTTTTGAATAAACAAAGATGTATATCTTTGTTATATAGATAAATCTTCCCTTGTTGAATTTATTGCTGGAGGAAAAATGTTTTGAAAATGTTTGAAGTATAAAAGGGAGTTTTATACGAAGGAATTTTATACGGGGTTGAAATGATCCAAGTTTTTTAAATTTTATATATCTAAATATACATAAAGGGTCTTATGAGGATTTTGGAAAAGGTTTTGAGAACCTTTGGATTTGGAAAGGATTTTGATTTTTGGGTAAAATCAATATGAGAATTTGGAAAGCCTAGTTTGGGAATTATCGATTTTGGAATAATCGATTTTGTATAAATGAGCTTTGTATGAGATCATACTAGGTGTATGATTTGAAAATACTTTATGTGTATAGTATAAAATGTTTTGATGATGGCTCTGGGGAAAAAGGCGCTCCCTTGAAATGGACTTCTCAAGAGTGCCACTGGGGGGTGCTGCCTTGAGCCCAAGGGGGGTTCTAAAGTTAATCCTGTGAGGAGTCCAGACAAAACTAGTTCCTGAGGATTATGAGTTGAGTATACCATAGTGAGGGTCGTGTGTGCCACTGAGAGCCAACAGTTACATGGACTTTTGCTGTGACGACAACGTAACCCAGGATGTAACTGCGACCTATGATATAACATAGCGAAAGTCGTGTGTGCCGCTGGGAGCCAACAGTCTGCCTTTGATTTTATATCGATAGACTGCGACGTATGTAGAATTGGAGAAGTTTCATTTCGATAGCGAAAATCAGAGGACGCGGAGAGCCTGCAGTTACATGGACTTTTGCTGTGACGGCAACGTAACCCTGGAGGTAACTGTGATCTATTGTATGGGATCCATGGCGTAATCGATAGGCCGCGGAGAGCCTGCAGTTACATGGACTTTTGCTGTGATGGCAACGTAACCCTGCTATGTAACTGTGACCATGGATGGGGGTGATGATTTCCAGAGCATTCTCACAAAAAAAATTCCCTCTATTTCAAATTGCTTTCAATATTTTCAATAAATTATTTTCCAAATATTTTCACTGGGTGTTGAAAACGAGTGTACCAAGTACTTATAGATTTTCAGTCCTACATCTGATCAACGTATGACTGAATTTCCGTGAGAACAAGGATGGACTGGTTGAAAACATTGAGTCATAAGAAGTATTTTTATAAAGGGCAATTTTATTAAGTATGATGTGAATTTAAAAGCATTTCTAAATTTATTTTAAATAATGAAGTTCGAATTTTGGAAAATTGAGGGAAACCCAAACTGAAATTTTAAAATAAAATTGAAACTCGGAAATTTTAATGAAGTGATTTTGTAATTAAAATCGAATATTGTTTTAGAAGTTGGAAATAAGCTAATTGGTTAAATAATTATTTGATTGAGCATATAAATAAAATTTAACTAGGTTAAATAATATGAATTGTAAATTAATAATGGAATGTGGGAATGAATTCGAATTTTAAACAGAATTCGACTTAGATACGATAATGAAATAAATTAGAAGAGATGTTGTAAAAATAAAATAGTGGGGGATTGAAAAATGTGTTGGTTTGAATTACAAATAAAATTCAAAGGTAATTTGAATGATATTTAATGAAATTTGCAAGTAGATTGGAATAAGAGTAGTGATTATAATAGAAATAGTTTGAGTTGCAAAAACAAAAACCAAGTGAGTAGAAATAAATTTAGAATGGTTTTGTATAAATATAATAAATTTGGAAATGAATTAAGTAGTTGAATTCAAATTCTAAAATGGGGTGAATAAATGAGTTAATTGAATTAAGTAATAATTGGATGAAGTTTGATTGAATGGAAATTAAATAAAGGTTTTAGTTGGAATGGAATTGCCAGAATGCACTTAAGTTATGAGACGATTAAATATGAAGTAAGATTTCTTAAATCAATGAAAGCTTGGATTAAATTAAGTCGAAAACGGTCGTAAATTTATAAGTTTGAATGAGCAAAGCCTAATAAATTGTTTTGGATGAATCCAAGGCTGAGATAAAATGAAATGCAATGAATGGTTCGTAAATAATTTAGAAAAGAAATGGAACTAAATGCAGAATGGGTTGAAATTAATTTAAAATAGTTATAAACTAAATAAATACTCTATTAAGCAAATATTGTCGACTTGTATAGAATGAATCGTCGTATGACGCAAATAAAAGTAATTAAATTTCTGTGAATGTATAAGGACTAAATAAATTGGTTTTAGAATTAATCGAAGTGAATATGAGCTTGTTTGGATTAGAAATCAATTGGATGTAAGGAATTGAGTTGCAAACCATTGAAACTGAATTAAATGGCTTATGAATTAATAGAAAGCAATTGAATTAGCTTTAAAGTTATATATAAATCGCTTATGGAAAGCGTTTGGTGTTTGTTGCTTTTGAAATGCTTGTGTTTAGCCATTAAAGGTAAGTGAAATGCCAATAGATTTTCTATGTATGGTACTTATATGTTTAAATTGAGTAAGTACAGGTACCTGAAGGCCGTTTGGCTGGATTTGGATTGCACAAATTGCTAAAATAAATAAGTTGCATGCTTAAAATGCTAAATAAGGTACGCCTACGCAATAAAAGTAGGAAATATGAACTGTTTTTGCTTTTTCCGACTGTGTGGGTCGATGTATACATATTTATATCTCTTCTCAAATTGCAAAAGCTCCTCCGTACAAAGGAGACTCTGCCAAAGTTTTCCGAAAATTTTGGGAGTTAGAAAAATTTTGAAAATTTTTGAATTTTTTTTTGTTAAACAATTAAACGATTTTAAATATGAAACTGAAATAGATTAGCAGGTGGAACTAATAAGACTCAGTTATAAATGGAAAATAAGAACTTAATATTCAAAATTGAAAATAAATTGAGTCCATATTAAAACGGGGAAAACAAATTTGAATAGAAGTAAATATGGAAACCTATATAAGAGAATGTATAAAATGATTTGTAAGTTACGATTGAATATTGTCGCTAAACAAGATATGCAGGTATTAAAAAGGGAAAAGAAAATTGGATGTGATTCCAAAAGATAAATTTGTTTGGCCCGACAAAAAGGTACGTATTTAAATTCTAGATGAAATTGGATTGGGTTTTTGATGTAGCCACATGGCTTTTGTTTTCTTTTGGAATTTGGGAGCCCGTAGAGGCCTTTCGTAGTTGTACCGAGCTAGCCGCGCAAAGGAGACGCTGGTAAAATTTTCCGGAAATTTAGAGAGTTAGAAAAATTTTGAGAAAATTTTGATAATTAAAAATTTGGTTTTAAATCGAAATTTAAATGATTGAGCAAAACGGGTATTGCTTGAAAACTATAAAAGATTTTGGAAGGTTGGTTGAAGTAATAGTGGGTCTTAATAAAAGAATATGTCGAGGACGAAATTCTTTTAAGAGGGGAGGAATGTGACGACCCAGAAATTTTAACAAGTTAAATTGGAATAATTAATCGATTTCAAAATATTTAAAAGTTAATTTTAACTTGAATTCAAGACATCAATATTTACTTGATAATTAAATCAATGAATTGTATAGTTTAAATATTGAATTTTAATAATTGAAATTTGGTAGATTGTTGAATCTGAAATTTCTAAGCCTGTTTAAATAATTTGAAGACTTAAGAAATTTATAATGAAAATACTGGAGATAGTAGAAGGATTGAAAATTTAATTTAAAGGAATTTGTTCAATTTTAAAAATATACCGTTCAAAATGAATTTAAAAATAGCCTTCCGTGGCACTGTCTCGGAATTCGACGAAACCAGTTCCAATCGATCCGTAATAGTTAGTTATTATCAGATTTCAATTTTCATAGCAATCTGAATTGTCGTTTGACCCTGGCAACTCGGAACGCTTAAAAATTATTTAATCGATTTAGTTGAAATTGACCGTTTACTTCCGTAACTTGCGCATATGATCAAATTAGCTTCCGTAACACGTTCCATTGTGTTCAGAATATGGGTAAAGCCTTGTAAACGCCTGGCGGCATGTCTGATTAGGAGTTTAAAATTTCACGGTATGCAACACGAGATATTTTTACTCTTTAATTATATAAATCAATTCAAAGGCTAAATTGAATCACCATAGTCACATGATTATAGCCTATTCCCGAAGCTTCTTTAGGAATTATCTCTTGGTTATTTCCAGAGAAATAAAATTGTTCGTATATTAAATGGTGGCCGACCTTTCTCCTTGCCCTCTTCTGATTCAAAAAGAAAAGAAAGTCGTTCGAAAAAAAATGGCTGTTCATAATCGATGAAGGAAAAAGGGGAATAACAGAAACTCATCTTAAAACCCTCGTTCTCCCTCTGTTTTTGCTGAAACCAAAATTATTCCCTTTCTACTTGAACGAACTCGTTCGTAAAAAAAAAATTAAGTATAGAATAAATTAAAGATCAATGTAATTAATAAGAGTAATTAAAGGTTAATTATTATAATTGTTGGGATTAATTAAATTTATATAATTAATTAAGGATAATTATGGAATGTAATTAGAGGATTGATTAATCAAGGATGATTAAATCAAGATGGGTAACTAAGGGATGCTTTATACATTGAATAATTTAATTAGTGGTAAATAAGCAAGATCTATAAGTAATAAAGTAATTAATTTAATTCATTGGTAGTTAATTAGATTTATCAGAAATATCGTACTAATTTATCTTGCTTATGAATGATATTTGAATGCCTTGGATTATTGTTATCTCTGAGTTGTGATTGTGGTGTTTTGTGAAGTGAAATGTTCTTGTGATAAGATAAGTTGGGTTTAAAATTGAGATGAGATGGTTATCTATGGAGGACGAATTAATAGAGGTGACATCCTGTAATTGAAGTTTGAATTGTGTTCACTTAAATAAGATGGTATGAGATGGTATTGATTTCAATAAGCTGGAGTGAAACATTTTAAGTGAATTGGATTATTGTACCTAAGTTTGGTACTTAGAAATGGAAGTGTGAAATAAATGTTGTCTATAGAAAATTTTGAATTGGTTAGATTGATATAGTTTACCCGGTGTAATGCTCATGTCAGACCGAGTATTACAGATTTGTCAGGTTAGGACGTTTTGGAGCTCAGGAGGCGAGCTGGTGGCAATATCGCATAGAGTATATCCGCTGTATTTATGTTATTGTTAATCTGAGTCATGACAATTGTAAATATTCAGTGACTGTATATATGTGAAACTCTGATTGTATATTAAATGTCATCGACTGATATAGTATTCTTCTGTAAACTATTATGATTTGTTATTATATTTTATCCGCTGCGATTGTGAGATGTTTGTTGATTTTGTTCTTCTTCTTCTATCTCTTTCTTCTTTTTCATAACTATCTGGGATTTTCGGCTTCGAAAATTTCGGGTCATTAAAAAGAGGCAGTGCCTTCCTGATGCCTTTTCACGTTCGGAGGGTTTTCTCCTAGCCGGCCTTTGATAGGGAAGGCGGTTCTGGGTCTCCATAAATATACACTCCAACATCTCGTTTAATCCTATGTATGTGGAAAACTTTGGATCCTTCCATCGCTCCTAGCTTTTCTTGAATTATCATTCAGCTTCCTCTTTCCTTTATCTTTAACAAAGCTTCCACTGGATGGACCTCCATCCTCAGCTGCATTCACCTCCTTTAACTTCAGATATGCACATGCATCTTCTTATCGAAGGAATCTCTCAACTTCGTGAAAGAATTCTCCGAGATCGGGTCTAGTACTAGAGATACTTTGAAATATGAATCCTCTCTGACTCGTGATACCGCTGCCATCAAAACCATCGATGGATCCGGCCGACCCACCGAAGCAACCGCCGCATTGAACCGAGTTAGGAAAGCTATAAGTGACTCATTCATTCTTTGCTTTATTGACGTTAGCATCATCACGTTCTTCGGTCTCTTGATATGAACCCGAAATTGACTCAAAACCTGTCCACCAACTCTGTCCATGTTCAAATAGATCCTTCTTCCAGCTGCCTGAACCACATCGCAGCTATGTCCATCAAGTATAGAGGGAAGCATCGGGCCATAACTTTCTCCAATGCCCCCAGCACGTCCATGTGTCTGGTATACCTCATTAGATGATCAGTTGGATAAGCCTTGCCATTGTACACCTCCACGTTAGGTAGCTTAACCTCTGGTGGACTCCGAGCTATCCTGATTTCACGAGTAAACGAGCTTCTGTTCACTCCTTCCAGATCTCTATTTGTTAAACCTCCGCGCATAGTTCGTCTGATTATCTCAGCCAATCCAGCCTTGTCCGTCAAGGGTTGCCCCCCGAGTCCCCTGGTACGTATTCTTCATGTGTCTCATCTCTAGCCTATTGAGCTCCATCCATAGGTCTTCCAGTGTCGGATCCTGAGGGTCTGCCCCCAAGTCCTTGTTGATTTCCTTCTGGTTCTGCATTCTCACCTTGAACTTGACCCCCATTGGTTTCTACAACCCTAACTCCTTGTTCTGCATTCACAGTCGCTGTAGTCAGCCCATGGTTCTGCGTACTCGCTGCTCTCATCTGTTCAAGAGAAGTTTTGCATCATATCCTGTTGACTCTTCAATAATCTTTCATGTAATGAATCTGCTATCGCCTCCATCTCATCCCTGGTGATGTAAATCGAAGCTTGTCCTTCTCCAGCTCCATAGGATGCCTCTTGACTTCCTCCTTGTTGGCTACTCTCAGCTCTTTGTCTTCTACTTGTTTGTCGCGTCATTGTCTTTCAAATCTAAATTTTTCATGATTTCAAATCTGAATTCTGAATCTGGTATAGCGGGTGCTAGTCCTTCTCAGTGAAAGCACCAAAGTGTTTCGCCAAAAATGGTCACAAACCCCAAATATTGTGAAAGCACAAGAATATGAAGACAAATTAGCAACAATTAACACAAATCTCAGATCTAAGTAATTTAGATGATAAAAAGTGAAGAATAATGAACTTTAAACAGGAAGAAACATAGGATTTATAGTGGTTCGGCTATATTCGTCCTACATCCACTTCAAAGGTTTATCTTTTATTGATTATCCTTGATGGCTACAATTTATTATGGCGATTACAATGAAGAAATTCGAGTATAACAACAATGATAAGGTGCAAAGTTGAATCCGGCAGAGTCTGGACGTTGAACAGCCAAAAGATCCCTTTTATTTAGGCTTTGGGGGCTATTTAAAGGTGTAGGAGGCTGATATCTCGCTCAAACTTTGGTTGATTCCTTCTGGCACATGAGTGGGCCCACACGATCGATCCCAGCAAGTTTCAACTCGATCCATGATCGATACAAACCAATTTTATATCGATCAAGAAACAACCCAATCGAGCTGAAACTTGGCAGGAACATTCTTTAGCTTGTACGTAAGTTCCTGTGAAAATTTCATAACATTTGGACATGTGGTTTAGGAGGTATGATCGATGCAATTTTGTGTTCTTCAAAGGTTGCCGACTTCGAATCTATGTTTTCGTATCCATCCTCTTCGTATCGATCAGAAGCACGTGCTTGCTCGTGACGTGGAACGACAAACTGGGGGAGATCCATATCCTTCGCTTTGTTGACCGAGGCTTCATTCCTCCCTTCACATCCAACGGTAATCTCCTATTCATACCCATTTGACCTAGACCGTATTCGCATCGATGAATGACGTCTCTCGTATCGATCGCTGCAATATGATCGATACGTAGTGACTTGTTTTGAGGTGGATACGAACAAGGGCCATATGCAGATGGATATGAATAGCATTCATTCCTTGATCATTTGCGAATGCAATCGATTCGAACAACCATGAACTGCATGGATACGAAGGAGGGCTGTAGAGTGGATGGATACGAACCAAACTTACCTGTGTTCGATACGAGAGCATGGATTCGAAGTGTGCAACCTGCCTCCAACCTGATCGATACGAACGTAATCGATTCGAACTATTGATGATCGATACGAATGGTATCGACTTGAAACGCCATCTGTTGATTGATATGAACCATTCCCTATGCACTTTAACCCATCCATATCTTGTGCATACGAACTCCGATTGAACTGAAAATTGAAACATAGACTCTCTTATCCTTGATCATTATCTCCAATCGATTTCGTCCGGGTTGGAACTCAGCCAAATTTTAACAACATCGATCATAGACTTGGTTTCCAAACGATCTCCATTCTTGATATCCATCTTTTCTTGGAAGCTTGTTGATATTCCAGCCTTGACCAAAAGGTGGGATAACAGAGTGCATGGAATTGGAATGGAACAATACAATGGTGCACCACTCTCCAGCAATGATAAATCGAAGACCAGCCATGGTGATCTCGTTTTACCATAAAGTTTACGTGATTAAAACGAACGGTCATGGTGCATCACTCTCTAGCGATGGTATATCGAAGACCAGCCATGGTGATCCCGTTTTACCATAAAGTTTACGTGATGAAAAGGAACGGTCAAAAACTTTCGAGACCAAATAGCGATTTAGATAGTATTTTTGGGCATGAAACTATGCATTTACGACTTGAAGCCATTAGAGTAATAGAACTCACAAAAAGCTTCATTTTACACTGGTTATGGCTTCCGTATCTTTAAACGAGCCAACCATTATGGCTGTCCGAAGAATTAATATCCTCTGGGTGCATCACCTACGGCGCAAGGTGCAACATCCGTCCAAAATGTCGAAACAGTTTCTTATGACTTCTAGAATTGGGTGCATGGTTTTGAAATAAAACAATACCATAGTGCACCACTCTCCACCGATGGTAAATCGAAGATCAGCCATGGTAATCCCGTTTAACCATAAAGTTCACGTAAGGAAAATGAATGGTAAAAAACTTCTGAGACCCGAAAGTGCTTCGGATAGTATTTTTTGGGTATGAAACTATGCATTTATTGATGGCATCAGAGCCATAGAACTTACAGAGAGCTTCATTTTGACTGGTTATGGCTCTAGTAACGCTAAACAAGTCAACCATTATGGCTATCCGAAGAATCGATATCCGTAGTGTGCAACATTTACGGCGCAAGGTGCAACATCCGTCCAAAATGCTGAAACAATTCCTTATGACTTCTAGAATTGGATGCATGGATTTGAAACAGAGCAATACCATGGTGCACCATCGCTCCAGTAATGGTAAATCGAGGACCAGCCACGATGCTGCTGTATTACCAAAAAATTCACGTGAAGAAAACGGAGGGTAAAAAATTTCGAGACCCGATAGTGATTCGGATAGTACTTTTTGGGTATGAAACTATGCATTGACGCCTTGTTCCCATCAAATCCATAGAACTCATAGAGATCTTCTTTTTGACCGGTTATGGCTCCCTTAACTCTAAACGAGTTAATGGTTATGGCTGTTCGAAGAATCGATATCCTCAGGGTGCAACATCTGCGGCGCAAGGTGCAACATCCATCCAAAATGCCAAATCAGTTCTATATGACTTCTAGACTTCAGTGCATGGATTTTCAATGAAGCAATACCATCGTGCAATGCTCTTTAGCGATGGTATATCAAAACCAGCCACGGTGATCCCATTTTACCGAAAATGAAGGGTAAAAAATTTCCGAGACCTAAAAGTGATTCGGATAGTATTTTTTGGTTAGGAAATTATGCATTGACGGCTTGAAGGTGTTAGAGCCATAGAACTTACAGACATCTTCGTTTTGACTGGTTGAGGCTCCAGTAACTCTAAATGAGTCAACCGTTATGGCTGTCCGAATAATCGATATCCTTAGGGTGCAACATCTATGGGCGTGGTGAAACATCCATCCAAAATGCTGAAATAGTTCCTTATGACTTCAAGAATTGATTGCATGGATTTGAAATGAACCAACACAATGATGAACCACTCTCCAGGATTGTAAATCGAAGACCATCCATGTTGATACCGTTTTACCACAAAGTTCACGTGAAGAAAACAAAGGTTAAAAACTTCCGAGGCCCGAAAGTTATTCGGATGGTATTTTTTAAGTATTAAGTTGACGGCTTGAAGCCGTTAGATCCGTAGAACTCGCAGTGAGCTTTGTCCTGACTGGATATTGTAACTCTAAATGAGTCAACCATTATGGCTATTTTAACTCTAAACGAGTCAGCCATTATGGCTATTCGAAGAATCGATATCCATAGTGTGCAACATCTAAGGCGCAAGGTGCAACATCCATCCAAAATGCCCAAACAGTTCTGTATGACTTCTAAAATTGAGTGCTTGGATACAAAACGAAGTAATACCAAGGCGCACCACTCTCCCACGATGGTATATCGAAGACCGGCCATGGTGATCCTGTTTTACCATAAAGTTTACGTGATGAAAACGAACAGCAAAATACTTTCGAGACCCGAAAGCGATTTAGATAGTATTGTTTGGGTATGAAACTATCCACTTATGGCTTGAAGCCATCAAAGTCATAGAAGTCACAAAAAGCTTTATTTTGTATAGTTTTGGCTTTTGTATCTTTAAATGAGTCGACCATTATGGGTGTGCAAAGAATTAATATCCTATGGGTGCATCATCTACCGCGCAAGGTGCAACATTCGTCCAAAATGTCGAAATAGTTCCGTATGACTTCAAGAATTGGGTGCATGGTTTTGAAATGAAATAATGCCATGATGCACCACACTCCAGTGACGGTGAATCGAAGACCAGCCACCACGATCCCGTTTAACCATAAAGTTCACCTAAAGAAAACAGGGAAAAAAACTTCTGAGACCCGGAAGTGATTTGGATTGTATTTTTTGGGTATGAAACTATGCATTGATAGCTTGAAGCCATCAGAACCCTAGAACTCATAGAGAGCTTCATTTTGACTGGTTACGGCTCCAATAACTCTAAACAAGTCAACCTTTAAGGTTGGCTGAAGAATCGGTATCCTAAGGGTGCAACATCTGCGGCGCAAAGTGCAACATCTGTCCAAAATGCCGAAATAGTTCCGTATGACTTCTAGGATTGGGTGCATGGATTTGAAATGGAGCAATACCATGGTGCACCACTCTCCGATGTTAAATCGAAGACCAGCCACGATCCCGTTTTACAATAAAATTTATGTGAATAAAACGAAGGGTAAAAATATTCTGGGACCCGAAAGTGATTCAGATGGTAATTTTTGGGTATGAAACTATACATTGAACGCTTGAAGGAATTAAAGCTATAGAACTCACAGAGGGCTTCATTTTGACTAGTTATGGCTCTCATAACTCTACACAAGTCACGTTATGGTTGTACGCAGAATCGATATCCTCAGGGTGCAACATCTACGGCACAAGGTGCAACATCCGTCCAAAATGCCGAAATAGTTCTGTATGAGTCTAGAATTTAGTCCATGGATTGGAAACAGAACAATACCATGGTTCATTCTCCAGGAATGGTAAATCAAAATCCAGCCAAGGTGCTCCTAGTTTACCAAAAAGTTCATGTGAAGAAAACGAAGGGCATAAAACTTCCGAGACCTAAAAGTGATTCGGATAGTATTTCTCGGGTATGAAGCTATGCATTGACGGCTTGTTCCCATCAGAGCCATTGAACTCATAGAGAGCTTTGTTTTGTCTGGTTATGGCTCTCATAACTCTAAAGAGTTAACCGTTATGGCTGTTCGAAGAATCGATATCCTCAGGGTGCGACATCTGCGGCGCAAGGTGCAACATCCATCCAAAATGCCAAAACAGTTCTGTATGACTACTAGACTTGAGTGCATGGATTTATAACAGAGAAATACCTTAGTGCACCACTCTCCAGCGATGTTATATCGAAGACCAGCCACGGTGATCCCATATTACCATAAGTCACGTGAAGAAAACGAAGCGTAAAAAACTTCCGACACCCGAAAGTGATTCAGATAGTATTTTTTGGTTATGAAATTATGCATTGACAGCTTGATGGTGTCAAAGCCATAGAAATCACAGGCATCTTTGTTTCGACTGGTTATGGCTCCCGTAACTCTAAACGAGACAATCGTTATGGTTGTTCGAAGAATCGATATCCTCATGGTGCAACATCTAAGGCGCAAGGTGCAACATCCGTCCAAATGCCGAAACAGTTCCGTTTGACTTCTAGAATTGAGTGCATGGATTTGAAATGGAATAATACAATGATGCACCATTTTCCGGGATGGTAAATCGAAGACCAACCATGGTGATCGGTTTTACCATAAAGTGCACATGAAGAAAACGTAGGGTAAGAAACTTTCGAGACCTCGAAAGTGATTTAGATAGTATTTTTTAAGTATGAAACTATTCATTGACGGCATGAGGCCGTTGGATTCATAGAACTCATAGAAAACTTCGTTTTGACTGGTTATGGCTCTCGTAACTCTAAATGAGTCAATTGTTTTGGCTATCCGAAGAATCGATATCCGCAGTGTGCAACATCTATGGCGCAAGGTGCAACATTTGTCCAAAATTCTGAAACGGTTCCATATGACTTTTAGAATTGAATGCATGGATTTAAAATGGAGCAATATCATGGTGGACCATGCCCTAGCAATGGTATATTGAAGACCAGCCACGGTGATCCTATTTTACCATAAAGTTAACGTGATGAAAATGAACGGTAAAAAACTTTCGAGACCCGAAAGCGATTCGGATAGTGTGTTTTTGGTATGAAACTATGCATTTAGGGCTTGAAGCCTTCAGAGTCATAGAACTCACAAAAAGATTCATTTTACTAGCTATGGCTTTCGTATCTTTAAACGAGTCAACTGTTATGGTTGTCCGAAGAATTAATATCCTCTGGGTGCAACATCTACGGCGCATTTTACAACATTCATCCAATATGTCGAAACAGTTCCGTATGACTTCTAGAATCGGGTGCATGGTTTTGAATTAAAACAATACCATGGGGCACCACTCTCCAGCGATGGTAAATCGAAGACCAGCCTCGTTGATCTCGTTTAACCATAAAGTTCAAGTAAAGAAAACGAAGGTGAAAAAACTACCGAGACCCAAAAGTGATTCAGATTGTATTTTTTAGGTATGAAACTATGCTTTGATGGCTTGAAGGCGTCAAAGCCGTAGAACTCATAGAGAGCTTCATTTTGACTGGTTATGGCTCCAGTGACTCTAAACAAGTCAGCCGTTAAGGTTGTCTGAAGAATCATTATCCTCAAGGTGCAATATTTATGGCGCAAGGCGCAACATCAGTTCAAAATGCCGAAATAGTTATGTATGACTTCTAGAATTAAGTGCATGGATTTGAAACGGAGCTATGCCACGGTGCATCACTCTCCAACAATGGTAACTCAAAGACCAGCCACGGTGATCCCATTTTACCATAAAGTTCACGGGAAAAAAACGAAGGTTAAAAAACTTTCGAGACTCGAAAGTGACTCGAAAAGTATTTTTTGGGTATGAAACTGTGCATTGATGACTTGTTCCTATCAAAGCCATATAACTCATAGAGAGCTTCATTTTGACTAGTTATGGCTTCCATAACTCTAAACGAATCAACCAATATGGCATTTCAAAGAATCATTATCCTTAGGGTGCACCATCTACGGCGCAAGGTCAACATCCGTCCAAAATGTCGAAATACTTCCATATGACTTCTAGAATTGAGTCCATGGATTTGAACGGAACAATACCTCGACACACACTCTCCAGCGATGGTAGGTCAAAGACCAGCCACAGTGATCCCATTTCACCATAAAGTTCACGTGAAAAAAATGAAAGATAAAAAACTTTCGAGACCCAAAAGTCATTCGTATAGTATTTTTTGGGTATTAAACTAATCATTGATGGCTTGAAGGAATTAGAGCCATAGAACTCACAAAGAGCTTCATTTTGATGGGTTATGGCTCCCGTAACTCTAAACAAGTCAACAGTTACGGCTGTCCGAAAAATCGATATCCTCAAGGTGCAACATCTATGGTGCAAGGTACAACATTCGTCCAAAATGCCGAAACTGTTCCGTATGACTTTTAGAATTGAGTACATGGATTTGAAATGGAGAAATACTATGGTGCACCGCTCTCCAGCAATGGTAAATCAATGACCAGCCATGGTGATCCCGTTTTACCATAAAGTTTACATGAAAAAACGAAGGGTAAAATACTTCTAAGACCAAAAAAGTGATTCGGATAGAATTTTCTAGGTATGAAACTATGCATTGACTGCTTGAAGCAGTCGGAGCCGTAGAACTCACAAAATGCTTTGTTTTGACTGGTTATGGCTCCAATAACTCTATACGAGTCAACCGTTTTGCCTGTCGGAAGAATCGATATCCTCAGAGTGCAACATCTACGGCGCAAGGTGCAATATCCGTCCAAAATGCGGAAACAGTTCCGTATGACTTCTAAAATGGAGTGCATTGATTTGAAATGTAGCAATATCATTATGCACCACTCTCTATTGGTGGTATATTGAAGACAAGCTATGGTGATCCCGTTTTACCATAAAGTTTACGCGAACAAAACGATGGGTGAAAAACTTCCAAGACCCAAAAGTGATTCGGATGGTTTTTTTAGGTATGAAACTATGCATTGACAACTTGAAGGCATCGGAGCTTTAGAACTTACAAAGAGCTTCATTTTTACTAGTTAGGAATCCCGTAAACAAGTCAACCATTATGGCTGTTTGAAGAGTCGATATCCTACGGGGCAACATCTACGACGCAGTGTGCAACATCCATCCAAAATGCCAAAACAGTTCCGTATGGCTTCTAGAATTGAGTGCATGGATTTGTAAAGGAGCAATACTATTGTGCACCACTCTCCAGCTATGGTAAGTTGAAGAACCCTCCACGGTGATCCCGTTTTACCAAAAAATCACATGAAGAAGACGAAGAGTAAAAAATTTCGAGACCCAAAAGTGATTCGGATATTATTTTTTAGGTATGAAATAATGCAATGATGGCTTGAAGCTATAAGAGCCGTAAAGATCACAGAGGGCTTCGATTTGACTAGTTATGGCCCTCATAACTCTAAACGAGCCAACCATTATGGGTGTCCTAATAATCGATCTCCTTAGGGTGCAACATCTACGACGCAAGATTCAACATCCGTCAAAAATGCTAAAATAGTTCCGTATGACCTATAGAATTGGGTGCACGGATTTGAAATGGAACAACACAGTGTTACACCACTCTCCAGTTATGGCAAATCGAAGACATACCACAATGATCCCGTTTTACCATAAAGTTCGCGTGAAGAAAATGAATGCTAAAAAACTTTCGAGACCCGAAAGTGACTCGGATAGTATTTTTGGATATGAAACTATGCATTGATGGCTTGAAGTCGTCAAAGCTGTAGAACTCATAGAGAGCTTCGTTTTGACTAGTTATGGCTCTCGTAACTCTAAACGAGTCAACCGTTATGGCTGTCCGAAGAATCGATATCCTTAGGTTGCAACATCTATGGTGCAAGGGGCAACATCCATCCAAATGTCAAAACAATTTCGTATGACTTCTAGAATTAATTGCATGGATTTAAAATAGAGCAATACAATGGTGCACCACTATCTAGCATTGGAATATCAAAGACCAGCCACGGTAATCCCATTTTACCATAAAGTTTCATGAAGAAAACAATGGGTAAAAAACTTTCGAGACCCAAAAGTGATTCGGACAGTATTTTTTGGGTATGAAACTTTGAATTGACAGCCTGAAGCGGATAAAGTCATAGAACTCACAGAAAGCTTCATTTTGACAGGTAAGGGCTCCCGTATCTTTAAACGAGTCAACCATTATGGTAGTTCGAAGATTCGTTATCCTTAGTGTGCACCCTCTACGGTTCAAGGTGCAACATCCGTCCAAATGCCGAAACAGTTCTGTATGACTTCCAGAGTTGAGTGTGTGGATTTGAAATGGAACAATACCATGGTGCCCTACTCTCCAATGATGGTAAATGGAAGACCAACCATGGTGATCCTGTTTTAGCACAAAGTTTAGGTGAGTAAAATGAAAGGTAAAAAACTTTTGAGACCCAAAAGTGATTCAGATAGTATTTTTTGGTTATGAAATTAGGCACTGATGTTGTAAAGGCATCAGAGCCATAGAACTCATAGAGATCTTCATTTTGACTGCTTATGACTCACGTAACTCTAAACTCGACAACCGTTATGGCTGTCCGAAGAATTTATATCCTCAGGGTGCAACATCTATGGCGTAAGGTACAACATCCGTCCAAAATGCCAAAACAGTTCCTTATGACTTGTAGAATTGAGTTCATGGATTTGAAATGGAGCAATACTATGGTGCACCACTCTCCAACGATGGTAAATCGATGACATGCCACGGTGATCCAGTTTTACCAAAAAGTTCACGTGTAGAAAACGAAGGGTAAAAAACTTCTGAGACCCAAAAGTGAACCAAATAGTATTTTTTGCGTATGAAACTATGCATTGACAGCTTGAAGCAGTCGTAACCATAATACTCACAAAGTGCTTCGGTTTGACTGGTTATGGCTTCCTTAACTCTAAACAAGTCAACCGTTATGGTTGTCCGAAAAATCGATATCCTCAGAGTGCAACATCTACGGCGCAAGGTGTTACATCCGTCTAAAATGTGAAAACAATTCTGTATGACTTCTAGAATAGAGTGCATGGATTTGAAACGGAGCAATGCCATTGTGCTCCACTCTCTAGTGGTGGTATATCGAAGACCATCCAAGGTGATCATGTTTTACCATAAGGTTCATGTGAACAAAACGATGGGTAAAAAACTTCTGAGACCCAAAATCCAACTTCCAAGCGGTAGAATCCCTGAATTAGCCTTCTCAGTGAAAGCACCAAAATGTTTGCGCCAAAATTGGTCACAAACACCCGAAAGTCTTTCAAAGCACCCGTTCGCAATCACAGATCACAAATGACAAATATGAAGAGAAATGAATATGTAAATCACTTAGGAAATTCCGCAGAAACAGTAAATAACACAAGATTTATAGTGGTTCGGCGCTCTTGCCCACGTCCACTCTGAAGTTGGTGACTTTATTGATTCACGTAATGATTCCAATCGATTACAACATATTACAGAAGATTATAGCTCTGAAATTCGAGTACAATAGCAATGATGAAATGAAAAATTGAATCCGGAAGAGTCTGGACGTCTGAAAGCCAAAAGTTCCCTTTTCTACAGGCTTCAGGGGGCTATTTATAGGCGTAGGAGGCTGATACCATGCTCAAACTTCGGGAGACTTCTTCTGGCACGTGAGTGGGCCCACGCAACCGATCGTGGAAAGTTTCGACTCGATCCGTGATAGATACGAACCAATTATGTATCGATCAAAAAGTGATCCAATCGAGCTGAAACTTGGCAGGATTCTTCTTTAGCTCGTACGCAAGCTCCTGTGAAAATTTCGTAGCATTTGGACTTGTGGTTTGTGAGATATGATCGACGAAATATTGTGATTTTCGTATGCTGTCGAGTTCAAATCCATAGCTTCGTATCGATGCTCTTCGAATCGACGGAGAACGTGACAACGCGGCGATGTGGCGCGCACTCCTCGCATTGATCCACCTTTAGCTCCGAGTTGACCGTGTCGCATCCATGAACTTTGCCTCATTTATATCGATGACCATTGCCTTGTTCGAGTCGAAAGCCGTTGCCAATTCATATCAATGGAAGTAGGTTTGTTCGTAACGATAAAAGTAGCCATGTCCGTATCGATCAAGCGCGATGGGTACAATTGATGGTTACGAACTGACGAGCCTCGATGGATACGAAATGGAACATCTTGATTGATTCGAACAAATGTTCGCCGATGGTTACAGAGTCGACCGATGTGAACTGAGGGAACTTGATTGATGTGAATGAGGCCGCTAAGTGGATAGAGCCCTGATCGATACGAAGTGACCGAGTTCAATGGATTCGAACGGTGCGATGGTGGATGGATTTGAATTTGCCAAGGCGAGCTCATTCTGATGGATACGAATCCGATCGATTCGAGTAGACCATCACCTTGACTTTTTGAAGGATACGAACATCACATTTTCTCTAACTTGTAGCGATCGTATCTCATTCATGAGAACTCCAATTTTCCTGAAATTTGGAATGCTGGCTTTTATAGCTTTGCTTGCCGTGTCCTATAAATTGTAGCCTGATCCGGGGTCGGACAAAATTCGTTGATATCCATGGTGAAACAATGTATAACCAATCTTTAATATGAACTATTTTTAGTTTCCAGTCAATTTTTGGGTGTCACGGCCTTGCCAAAAGTCGGGATAACATTTGCCCCCGAAAACATGCCTTGCAATAGGAAGGTGTGTTTTGTAGTGCCATAAGCTGGATGTTCATATCCTACCAACGACTTGAAAATAACTTGATAGTTTCATATGACTTCGGATGACGATCGTTCGGGATCGTATGTCATTTGAGGTGAAATAGGATCGTTCGCGGACGAATGCCGTTCGCGGAAAATGGTGACTGTTCGCGGTCGTGGTATCGCATCAGAAGAAGGGCGGCCATTCGAGGTTGGACATTGTTCTAGACGGTTTGAGATCGTTCGCGATTGGACGTCATACTATACGAACTGCGACCGTTCGCGGTCAGATGCCGCATGAGGCAGAGTGTGATCATTCGCAACCGGATGCCGCAAGAGGTTGATTGTGATCGCTCGCGACCGGATGCAGCACGAGGCTCACTGTGATTGTTCGCGACCGGATGCTGCACGAGGCAGATTGTGATCGTTTGCGACCAGATGCTGCACGAGGCAGATTGCGATCGTTCGCGATCGGGTGCCGTTCGAGGCAAATTGTGATCATTCACGATCGGGTGCCACGCGAGGCAGATTGTGATCGTTCGCGACCGGAGGCCGCACGAGGAAGATTGTGATCGTTCGCGATCGGCTGCCGTTCGAGGCAGATTGTGATCGTTCGCGATCGGGTGCCATTCGAGGCAGAGCGTGATCGTTTGCGATCGGGTGCCGTTCGAGGCAGAGCGTGATCGTTCGTGCTCTGGTGCCGTTCGAGGCAGAGTGTGATCGTTCGCGATCAGGTATTAATACGGGCTTGGTACTACCAAAGTCAGACATCACGTTCGGGTGAATTTCTAAATCAATGACGTTGGCGATTTGCCATCATACAAGACACGCTTGTGGACCGTTCGCGATCCCTCGCATATACAAGTAACTTCTTTCACAGAATTGAAAATATTAAAGTAACATTCATATGAATGCCATAACAGAAATGTTCAAACAAACTGAATCCAAATGTTCAAATAAAAAAAAACCAGGCAAAGATGTCAAAGTGTAAACTCTTACTATGATACGGTCAATAGTTATTCAGAGCATGCCTATGGATCGTTCGCGATCTCGCACATGTGTAAATGATTCAACCGTGCTAGCGAGAAATTTACGACTTGTTCATCGTTATTCTAATCAATTGATAACCATCCGGTGTCCCGGTTCAGGGTCACCCCTATTCGATGTAGACGGTGGTTGCTCTGGTTCCACCGTTGGAGCTTGCCTTCTCACATAGTGAAGCAGCCTACCGTTCCTGATATGCCCTTCTACCTCATCCTTCAGGTGTCTACAATCGTTTGTGTTATGACCATTCAGTTCGTGGAATAAGCAATATTTGTCTGATTTCCTCTCGTTAATAGTCGGATCTCTTCGCATTGGTCTACGATAGGGAATTTGCTCTCTGATGTCTTGATAGATTCGCTCCAAACTCTCATTCAGCTCAGAATAAAAGGAGAATCGCGGCTCCCTCCACGATTTCTTTGACCTGTCATCAGCATCCTCAGCCTTTCGTTTCTCTTTACCAATTTCTGCACCTTTTCCAGACGGATTTCCGCTCTTGACAGCATAAACATATATTTCCTCTCCCCTTTCCGCACTAGCATCCTCCAATCGTAAAAACTTTTCTGCCTCGTGACAGAATTCTTCCAGCTCCATAGGCGGATCCTTAGTTAACGAATTTTTGAATTTTGTGCCAGCAGCTATTCTGGACACAGGTGCCATCATAACCATGGATGGATCTGGTCGATCCACTGATGCCACTGCCACATTGAATCGCGTTAGAAACTCCTCAAAGACTCTTTGGCTTTTTTCTTTAAAGTTACCAGACTCATCACATTCTTAGGTCCTGCAATGTGAACCCTGAATTGCCTTATGAATTTCTCGATTAAATCAGCCCATGTTCCTATGGAGCTGCTCTCCAGCTTCCTAAACCATAATGCTGCAATAAACGTCAGAAATAATGGAAAGCACCGGGCCATGACTTCCTGTGATGCTCCCGGCACTTCCATGTGCCTCATATACTTCGTTAGATGGACCGCAGGATCCGTCCTCCCATCATACATTTCCACTGATGGTAGTTTGAAGTCTGGTGGGTTCCTAGCTGTCCTAATTGTAGGAGAGAAAGGACTCCTGTTCACATCTTCAAGATCTCTGTTTGCTAATCCTCCCCTCATGGCTCGCCTGACCATTTCTGCCAATCTGTCACTATCCTCAAGCTGAAATCCCCGAGTAATGCCTCCGTTCTGCCCCCCGAGTCCGTGGGAGTTTTCAGGAGTATGCCCCCTGGGTGAGCATTCATCCCTTTATTGCTGCCAGGTTGCTCGGATCCCCCTGACTCTCTCCCCGGGATTGGACCAACGTGCTCTAGGTGTGCGTCCCCTAGCTCCGGTGCTACGTCGGATGGTCCTGCTCCATTCTGAACTCTGGTTGCTCCTTGATTTTGCGCTGCAAGTTGCCTAATCTGTTGGAACAAATTCTAGATCATCTCTTCTTATCTTCTCATCATTGCCTCCATCTTATCCCTGGTGATGAAGACTGAGGTTTGGTTTGCACCTGAAGAAGCCTCTTGACTCCCTTCATGCTGACTTCGCTCTGGCCTTGGCCTTCTACTTGATTGCCACATCATAGCTTTTCAGATCTGGACTCTTAAACCTTCAAATCCAACTTCCAAGCGGTAGAATCCCTGAATTAGCCTTCTTAGTGAAAGCACCAAAATGTTTGCGCCAAAATTGGTCACAAACACCCGAGAGTAGTTGAAAGCACCAGTTCGCAATCACAGATCACAGATGAAAAATATCTAGAGAAATGAATATGTAAATCACTTAGGAAATTCGACTGAAATAGTAAATAACACAGGATTTATAGTGGTTCGGCGATCTTGCCTACCTCCACTCTAAAGTTGGTGACTTTATTGATTCACATGATGACTTCAACGATTACAACAGATTACAGAAGATTATAGCTCTAAAACTCGAGTACAACAGCAATAATGAAATGCAAAATTGAATCCGGCAGAGTCCGGACGTCTGAAAGCCAAAAGATCCCTTTTCTGCAGGCTTCAGGGGGCTATTTATAGGTGTAGGAGGCTGATACCACACTCAAACTTCGGGAGACTTCTTATGGCATGTAAGTGGGTCCACGCGACCGATCCTGGAAAGTTCTGACTCGATTCGTGATCGATACGAACCAATTTCCTATCGATCAAAAAGTGATCCAATCGAGCTAAAACTTGGCAGGATTGTTCTTTAGCTCATACGCGAGCTCCTGTGAAAATTTCGTAGCATTTGGACTTGTGGCTTGTGAGATATGATTGATGCAAGATTGTGATTTTCGTATGCTGCCGAGTTCGAATCCATAGTTTTGTATCGATGCTCTTCGAATCGATGGAGCACGTGACAACGCGGCAACATGGCGCACACTCCTCGCATCGATCCACCTTTTGCTCCGAGTTGACCGCGTTGCATCCATTAACTTCGCCTCATTTGTATCGATGACTGTTAACGATAAGAATGGTTTTAACGCTAACACCCGGTGTATCTCGTGATGAAGTGAAAGCACCACCCGCTTATATGGGAAACAAAGTAAAAAGAAAAGTCGCAGAAAAGTAAAAGAGACAGAGATGTTTATAGTTGTTCGGCTTCTAGTAAGCCTACATCCACTTTACATTCTTCATTATCTTCTTTGTACATACTTTTACAAGATTACAACACTTTTACAGCATGATCTCTCGATTACAACATGATCTTACAATTACAACATGAACGGAGAAAGAAGTTAGGACGTTCATGGTGAATTGCTCTTCGAATCTCTCTTAGAAGAAGTAGATCTCTTGATGAAGAATCTTCGGTGGTTGAGGTGCTTGGATAGTCCAGAAATCAGTAGAGTGTAGGCGCCTTCAAATCCCAAAAAGTCCCCCCTAGTTGGAGTAAGCGGAGTATTTATAGGAGAGCTCGGAGTTAGGTTGGCTGGGTTTAGGTCGTGAGCGACCTAAGGTAGGTCGTAGGTCGTGTAGGAGATTTGGAGTTAGGTCGGCTGGGTTTAGGTTGTGAGCGACCTAAGGTAGGTCGTAGGTCGTGTGGGAGATTTGGAGTTAGGTCGGCTAGGTTTAGGTCGTGAGCGACCTAAGGTAGGTCATAGGTCGTGTGGGAGATTTGGAGTTAGGTCGGCTGGGTTTAGGTTGTGAGCGACCTAAGGTAGGTCGTAGGTCATGTGGGAGATTTGGAGTTAGGTCGGCTGGGTTTAGGTCGTGAGCGACCTAAGGTAGGTCGTAGGTCGTGTGTTGCCGAGTTACGACCTAAGAGGATGGGTTGGCAAGTGGCTTATCATGCTGAGGTACCAGGAGCGACTTACGGTTTAGGTCGTGAGCGACCTATGAGTTAAGGAAGGAAGGTAATGATTTATGGAGTTGGCAGTAGGTCGTTAGCGACCTAATCATTAAGAGGGGCACGAGCTAAAGGAGTGGCGACCTAACTGAATATTTGCTAGGTCGTTATGAGCTGCCTTAAGTCGTGGACTCTTTAAGTCGTCCCACTTTTAGGTCGTCCCACTTTTAGGTCGCAGTATCTTTTAAGTCGCTGCACCCTTAGGTCGCGACTTCCTGTGAGTTGTTAAGTCGTTTAGTTTTAGGTTGTTGGACCACTTTATGCCTTAAGTCGCGGAGCTGCTTGAGTCGGTCATGCATTAGGTCGCGAGGTCTTCGTGGTGGCTTAGGTCCGAACTCCTTCAAGCAGTTAGGTTGCTGGAAGCTTTAGCCCGTTGGAGACTCCATGCTCTAAGTCGCATACCGTTTTGGACGGGGCGCTGCCCCGCACCCTGCCGGGGGCGCTGCCCCCTGGACCCCTGCGACCTGACCGGTCAGGTCGAACACCGTAGCGGTGGCGTTGCCCTCGCACCCCCACCTTGGGGGGTTGGCACCCCCCTGGACCCCCCCTCCGTAGGGGATCTTAGATGAAAAATCATTCAACAGAACTTGCTTTGTTGAGATGTTGAATTGACCGATCTTTGAGACGAGCTATCTTGCTTTTCTCGGTCGATCTTTTGATATCACGGCCTTGCTGAAAAAGGCGGGATAACAATGACCATTGCCTTGTTCGAGTTAATAGCCGTTGCCAATTCGTATCGATGGAAGTAGGTTTGTTCGTAACGATAAAAGTGGCCCTGTCCGTATCGATCAAGCGCGATGGGTATGATTGATGGATACGAACTGAAGAACCTTGATGGATACGAAATGGCACATCCTGATCGATTCAAACAAACATTCGTTGATGGTTATGAAGTCGACCGATGCGAACTGAGGGAACCTGATTGATGTGAACGAGGCTGCTAAGTGGATAGATCCCTGGTCGATACGTAGTGACTGAGTTTAATGGATTCGAATGGTGAGATGGTGGATGGATTCGAATTTGCCGAGGCAGGCTCATTCTGATGGATACGAATCCGATCGATTCGAGTAGGCCATCACCTTGACTTTCTGATGGATACAAACAGCATATTTTCTCAAACTTGTATCGATCGTCTCTCATTCATACGAACTCCAATTTACCTGAAATTTGGAATACTGGCTTTTATAGGTTTTCTTGTAGTGTCCTATCAATTGTAGCCTGATTTGGGCTTGGATAAAATTCATCGATATCCATGGTGAAGCAATGTATAACCAATCTTTGAGATAAATTGTCTTTAGTTTCCAGTCAATTTTTGGGTGTTACGACCTTGCCAAAAGGCGGGATAACAATAGAATTCTTAGAAAATTTTGTTTTGACTATTTAGGGCTCTTTTATCCCTAGGGTGCACCAACAACGGCGCAAGGTGCAACATCCGTCCAAAATGTCGAAACAGTTCCATATGACTTCTAGAATTGAGTGTATGGATTTGAAATGGAATAATACCATGGTGCCTCTCTCTCCAGCGATGGTAAATCGAAGACCGCCACGGCGGTATTGTTTTACCATAAACTTCGGGTGAAGAAAACGAAAGGTAAAAAACTTCTGAGGCCCAAAAGCGATTCGGATAGTATTTTTTGGTATGAAACTGTGCATTGATGAATTAAAGGCATCAGAGCCATAGAACTCACAGAGAGCTTCATTTTGACTGGTTTTGGCTCCCTTAACTCTAAACAAGTCAACAGTTAAGGCTGTCCGAAGAATTGATATCCTCTGGGTGCAATATCTATGGCATAAGGTACAACATCCGTCCAACATGCCAAAATAGTTCCATATGACTTCTAGAATTTAGTGCATGGATTTGAAATGGAGCAAAACTATGATGCACTACTCTCCAGTGACGGTAAATCGATGACAAGCCATGGTGATCCCGTTTTACCATAAAGTTCACATGCAGAAAACGAAGGGTAAAAAACTTTTGGGACCCAAAAGTGATTCAGATAGTATTTTTTGGGTATGAAACTATGCGTTGACAGCTTGAAGCAGTCGAACCCGTAGAACTCACAGAGTGCTTCGTTTTGACTGGTTAAGGCTCCTTTAACTCTAAACAAGTCAACGGTTATGGTTGTTCGAAAAATCGATATCCTCAGAGTGCAACATCTACGTGGCTAGGTGCAACATCCGTCCAAAATGCGCAAACAGTTCCGTACGACTTATAGAACAGAGTGCATGGATTTGAAACAGAGCAGTACCATTGTGCAACACTTTCCAGTAGTGGTATATCGAAGACCAGCCACGGTGATCCCGTTTTACCATAAAGTTCATGTGAACAAAATGATGGGTAAAAAACTTCCGAGACTCGAAAGTGATTCGGATAGTATTTTTTAGGTATGAAACTATGCATTGACAACTTGAATGCCTTAAAGCTATAGAACTCACACAGAGCTTCATTTTGACTGGTTATGACTCCCGTAACTCTAAACAAGTCAACTGTTATGGCTGTTCGAAGAGTCAATATCCTCAGGGTGCGACACCTACGACGCAATGTCCAACATCCGTCCAAAATGCCGAAACAGTTCCGTATGACTTCTAGAATAAGTGCATGGATTTGAAATGGAGCAATACTATTTTGAACCACTCTCCAGCTGTGGTTAATTGAAGACCAGCCACGGTGATCCCGTTTTACCATAAAGTTCACGTAAAGAAAACAAGGGGTAAAAAACTTCCGGGAGCCAAAAGTGATTAAAATATTATTTTTTGGGTATGAAACAATGTATTGATTGCTTATAGGTGTCATAGCCATAGTAATTACAAAGAGCTTCATTTTGACTAGTTATGGCTCCCGTAACTCTAAATGAGTCAACCTTTATGGGTGCCCTAATAATCAATATCCTCTGGTTGCAACATCTATAGCTCAAGATGCAACATCCGTCCAAAATGCTAAAACAGTACCGTATGACATCTAGAATTGAGTGCATGGATTTGAAATGAAACAATATAATGGTGCACCACTCTCCATTGATTGTAAATCGAAGACCATCCACGGTGATCCTGTTTTACCATAAAGTTCACGTGAAGAAAAGAATGCTAATAAACTTCCGAGACCCGAAAGTGATTCGGATTGTAATTTTTGGGTATGAAACTATGCATTGACGACTTGAAGCATCAGAGCTGTAGAACTCATAGAGTGCTTCATTTTGACTGATTATGTCTTTCATAACTCCAAACAAGTCAACCGTTATGGCTGTTTGAAGAATCGATACCCATGGGTAGCAACATCTACGGCGCAAGGTGCAACATCCGTCCAAAATGCCAAAACAGTTCCATATGACTTCTAGAATTAAGTGCATGGATTTAAAAAGGAGCAATACAATGGTGCACCAGTCTCCTCTGTTGGAATATCAAATACAATCCATGGTAATCCCATTTTACCAGAAAGTTCATATGAAGAAAACAAAGGGTAAAAAACTTTCGAGACCCAAAAGTGGTTCGGATAGTATTTGTTGGGTATGAAACTTTGAATTGACGGCTTAAAGCGGGTAAAGTAATAGAACTCATAGAAAGCTTCATTTTGACTAGTTAGGGCTCCCGTATCTTTAAACGAGAAAACAATTATGGTTGTTCGAAGAATCATTATCCTCAGGGTGCACCATCTACGGCGCAAGGTGCAACATCCGTCCAAAATATCAAAACAGTTCCGTATGACTTCTAGAATTGAGTGAATGGATCTGAAATGGAACAATACCATGGTGCCCCACTCTCTAGCGATGGTAAATCGACAACCAGCAACGGTGATCCTGTTTTACCATAAAGTTCAGGTGTAGAAAACGAAAGGTAAAAAACTATCGAGACCCGAAAGTGGTTCAGATAGTAGTTTTTGGGTATGAAACTATGCACTGTTGGCTTAAAGGCATTAGAGCCATAAAACAGACACAGAGCTTCATTTCGAGTAGTTATGGCTCCCGTAACTTTAACCTAGTCAACCGTTATGGCTGTTTGAAGAATCGATATCCTTAGGGTGCAACATCTAAGGCGCAAGGTGCAACATCCGTCCAAAATTCCGAAAAAGTTCCGTATGACTTCTAGAATTGAGTGCATGGATTTGAATTAAGCAATACTATGGTGCACCACTCTCGAACGACGGTAAATTGTTGACCTGTCACGGTGATCTCGTTTTACCATAAAGTTCGCATGAAGAAAACAACGAGTAAAAAACTTTTGAGAGCCAAAAGTGATTCCGACAGTATTTTTTTGGTATGAAACTATGCATTGACAACTTGAAGCAGTCGAAGCCGTAGAACTCACAAAGTGCTTTGTTTTGACTGGTTATGGCTCCCGTAACTCTAAAGGAGTCATTCGTTATGGCTGTCCGAAACATCAATATCCTCAAAGTGCAACATCTACAGCTCAAGGTGCAACTATTACATCCATCCAAAATGTGGAAACAGTTGCGTATGACTTCTAAAATAGAGTGCATGGATTTGAAACGGAGCAATACCATTATTCACCATTCTTAAATGGTGGTATATCAAGGACCAGCCACGGTGATCCCGTTTTACCATAAAGTTCACGCGAACAAAACGATGGGTAAAAAATTTCCAAGACCTAAAAGTGATTCGGATAGTATTTTTTCGGTATGAAAATATGCATTGACGTCTTGAAGGCATCCGAGTTGTAGATCTCACAAAGAGCTTCATTTCGACTGGTAATGACTCCCATAACTCTAAACAAGTCAACCATTATGGCTGTTCGAAGAGTCGATATTCTTAGGGTGCAACATCTACTGCGGTGTGTGCAACATCCCTCCAAAATGCCGAAATAGTTCTGTATGACTTCTAGAATTGAGTGCATGGATTTGTAATGGAGAAATACCATTTTGCACCACTCTCCAGCAATGGTAAATTAAAGACCAGTGTTTAACGAAAAAATTTCTATTGAGTTAGAAAAATGCCGATAAATTTTGAATTAAAATTTACCGCAAGAGCACGGCTTACAAAAATTAGTACATGGCAAGTACGAGTCGATCTGTAGGGAATTGTTAGACTTTAAATCTCTATTCAATCAAATTAACCAAAGTTGAAATTGTGCTTAACTGATATTGTAGAAAACTAAGAAAAGAAAATTGATAAAAATATGAGAGTTAAATGACAATTTAGAGATAATTCCACTCTCTAGATCATATAGTTCAAACAATTATGAAATTATGATATCTTTTTTGTCATAATTGAGTTTAAATGATGTGTTTATCATAAGTATCGCTCATTGGTGCTATTAGTTAGCACAACATTAGCCATCGAACTATAACATAACCTTTAAACCACTTTTAATTCTCATGAAATATGACAACAAAGTTGAAAGCAAAATCTATTTTAAGTATGGTCTATTAACTATTAATTAGAAATATAGACCATCAAATTTTAATTTCAACATTCACTTCATTACCATCATCATATGTAAATGAAGAGGTAATTATTGTTTTTGATTGCTTAAGCGTTACCTATTTGTTATGAATAACATAGACTATCAGATTCAACATGAAGCAATACATCAACATTTATTTAAGCATAAAAGAGAGAAATAATTATTAAAATGTTGAATTTATATGATTAGAAGCTTCCTTACCCCTAGATTGAAGAGATTAGCCTCTCGTTTGTGATATCATATCAACATAAGTAGCATGTAACATGAAACAAAAAGAATCGGAAAAAAGAGCTAAATGAACAAGAAATAAAACTAATCTACTTGCATTAAAATCAAACTACACTACCAGCATGAAAGGAAGTGAACATGAAAAGAAAAGAGCAATGTATTAAAATTGCATAAAAAAATTATGTGAAAGAAACGGCTAAGTAGCCATGAAAAGAAAAAAGAAGCTTTCTTTTATTTCTAAGCTAAAAACTAACTAAGAGGAAGAGGGTTACATAATGCATAAGGGGTATTTATGCAAGTTTAAATATCTAATATTTTTTTTTGGGAATGCCCAAAATACCCCCTTAGGAAGTGTGGTGGCCAAGTAATCATTAGCATCATATAATCATCCATTAAGTTTTCAAGAAGATTTAATGGCCTTTTAGCATGTGCATTAGCTCCTAAGTGTGCATTAAGGAGGGTGGGTAAGTGGGGTCCTCCATGATCTTGGTTTTGAATTATTTCCATCTTTATTTGTTCTCTTCACTCTTGTGCATGCGTATATTCTCATGAAACCACTTGTAAAATTTACTAAACTTCCTATAAAACGACATATAAAATTCCAAGTAAATTTTAACAAATTAATAAATGCATAAAAATGACTATTTTGCCCCTATATAAAGACGAATATGTGACAATTTGAAAATAATTTGAATTTGGTTTAAACAATTTAAAGTCCCCAATATGATCATTTATTTAAATTAAATGGATTAAATATGGTGGTAAAAATATGCACATTTACGTGCACATCAAATAACCCCACACTTATCTTTTTATTCATCCTCGAATAAAGAAAAACTAAGATAAATCCATTTTCGTATGGAGCACGATTTCATTGAGCGTATGCAACAAGTCGTTAAACCTCTAAGTGTCCCCATTAGGAGGAGTGTGGTCTCGTGAGCGTTTTCGGCGGATACTACCCACAAAATCCAAATGCAAGCTGAAAATATTTACAAAATGCAAATTTTATTTACAAAGAGATGAATGCGAGTTTTTGGACATATTCCCAAATGAAAGATTTACTTTTAAATAGACACAAATAAGTTAAATATAAGTTTTGGTCATTATCTTGAAAATTTAAGTCATTTACTCGTTAAAATTTCCAACAAAAATCAAGTTATCAAAACAAATAGACTATAGTTTAACTCGTTGTTTCAGTTGCTAACAAAGTATAACTATGACATAGATCCTTAATTGATTATCAAAATTTATCAAAGTGGTATTTTCATTTCATTTCAATAACAAATCAAATCAAATAAGTTAAAATAGTACTTAGATTTCATTTTCTTACTCTCTATGATTTATTTTTGAAAATTTATTTATATTTACAATATTTACATATGCCTAACTCAGAAAAACGAGGCCTAATATATTACCCATGCACTGCTTTACGGACTGATGTGAGGGGAATACAAGGCGTGGAGAATGAACACACAAGTGCGAACACTTATCGACTGCAGGCGTTATTAAAAAGAATTTTTATATACATACACCTAACTCAGATAAACTAAGGCCAGATATACCAATTGTGCACTGCCTTTCGAGCTTACGTGAGAAGGGTACAGAACATGGCGAGTGAACATATGAGTGTGAACACTTCTCCACTGTAGGTGTTAAAAATAAATAAATATATACAAATGTTTTTTTACTTATATATTTTTTTGTGTTTTTTTTCAGAAAGAGAGAGTTTTGCAAAATCGACTTAGCACCATTTAACTTAGAAGACAAAAAAATGTTATATCCTTTTATTTGAATTCACACTTTTTAAAACAAAGATTTTCAATTAGGATATTGTATAACTAACACGTATGAACCTTTCTATATACTAGTTAAACCATCGTTATTTGTAATCAAACTTTATTTTTATCTTTGTTGAGAATAAATTTTCAATAATTTCAATTTAATAACCAAAACCATATATTTATCCTATAGTGTTTCTTTAAAAATAAACCAAAATGCTAAAAAAATTCTTCTTTTTAATTTTGACAAAAAAAATACATACATACATATATATATATATATATATTGAGTTTTGGAAGAAAAATGAAAAATTAATCATGAGAAAACAAAAAAGAAGATGAGACTCCCCCCGTACTTTATTTTGATTGTGTCGCCTTAGTCAACCCAAGTGTAAGGATAAAAATAAAATAAAAATAAAAAGATGGCCTCACTACGGTGCAAGGTGTAACATCTGTCCAAAATTTCGAAAAAGTTCTATATGACTTCTAGAATTGAATGCATGGATTTGAAATGGAACAATACCATGGTGCAACACTCTCAAGCGATGGTAAATCGAAGACCAATAATGGTGATCCCGTTTTACCATAAAATTCACGTGAAGAAAACGAAAGGTTAGAAACTTCCGAAACCCAAAAGTAATTGGGATAGTATTTTTGGGTATGAAACTATGCATTGATGGCATGAAGCCATTAGAGCCATGGAACTCATAGAGAGCTTCATTTCAATTATTTATGGCTCCCATAACTCTAAACGAGTCAACCGTTATGGCTGTCCGAAGAATTGATATTCTCAGGATGCAACATCTACGGCGCAAGGTGCAACATCCATCTAAAATGTCGAAACAGTTCTGAATGACTTCTAGAATTGAGTGCATGGATTTGAAATGCAACAATACCATGGTACACCACTCTCTAGAAATGGTAAATCAAAGACCGGACATTGTGATCCCGTTTTACCACAAAATTCACGTGAAGAAAACATAGGGTAAAAAGCATCCGAGAACCGAAAGTGATTCAGATAGTATTTTCTGGGTATGAAACTAAGCATTGACGGCTTGAAGCCATCAGAGCCATAGAACTCATAAAGAGCTTTGTTTTGATTGATGGCTCCAGTAACACTAAACGAGTCAACCGTTATGGGTGTCCGAATAATTGATATCCTCAGGGTGCAACATCTGTGGCGCAAGTTGCAACATCCGTCCAAAATGCCAAAACAGTTCTGTATGACTTCTATAATTGAGTGCACGGATTTGAAATGGAAAAATACTTTTTGCACCACTCTCCAGTGATAGTAAATCGAAGACCAACCACGGTGATCCCTTTTTATTATAAAGTTCATGTCATGAAACGAAGGGTAAAAAGCATCCAAGACCCGAAAGTTTTTTGATAGTATTTTTTAGGTATGAATCTATGCATTGACGGCTTGAAGGCTTCAGAGCCGTAGAAATCACAAAGAGCTTCATTTTGACTGGTTATGGATCCCGTTACTTTAAACGAGTCAACCGTTATGGCCGTCCGAAGAATCGATATCCTCATGGTGCAACATATACGGTGTTATCTCGCCTTTTAGCAAGGCCATGACACCAAGGAATTAACTGGAAACCAGAGATGGTCCGTCTCGAAGATTGGTTATACACTGGTCCACTGTGGATACTGTCCAATTTTGTCCTAGTCTGGGTCGAGCTACAATCAATGTGGTACAACTAGCAAAGCTATAAAAGCCACCTTTCCAAATTTCAAGTCGATCGGAGTTTGTTTGCTCAAAATTTGGATCAACCAAAATCAGGAGGGAAAACATTGGTTCATATCTATCAATAACCACTGACTTTCGTATCCGTCATGTTTTTTCCACTTCGTATCGTCAACTACCCATGAATACAAACTGCTTATCAGTCTTCTATCTACATGGCTCGTATTGATCGTTGCCGATTGATACAAAAGAAGCCATGTCCCATCGAAAAGAAATCCACTGCTCGATGATCGATACGAAGAGTTTCTCTAGCTATCGATACGAAACGGTCACTAAGCCATCGATACGACGTGGCTTTAGGAATCGATACGAAGTGAAGTACAAAGCAACGATGCGAATAGAGTTACATCTGGTGAATACGAACAAAGAACGATTAAAATGGAGAAACTTTCACGGGGCATGAAAGGTGGATCGTTCCTGGAACATAGCGCCATGTCACCTTTACAGATACGTATAACGTCGATACAAATAGTTATGGATACAAATCCATTGATACGAACTCTGCCGCCCTTTGCAAATCCATATTTTGATCGATCGTAACTCAAAATTTACTAGTCCAAATGCCATCAAATTTTCACAGGAGCTTGCGTACCATCTCTACGTTGTCTAATATCGATGTTAGCCCAAACAAAGCCAATTTTGATAGATACGAACCATATAGGGATAGATCAGGGATCGATCCCAATTGACCATGGATCGATCTAGTGGGGCCACCAACGTGGGAGAAGGAGTATTCCGAGATCTAAGTCAGATGTTTTCAGCCTACTCCTATAAATAGCAGCATATGCCTCCAGAAAATGGACTTTTTGATTCTTCTACGCTAATACCCTGCCGGAGACATTTTTCAACTTGAGTGCTTGATTATTCTCGATTGTAATTAGTTTATAAATATCAGTAAAACAGAAAATTTTCCACAGTGGACGTAAGCTACAACGTCGAATTACTCTAAATTCTTGTGTTCCTGTACTCCTGTTTGTCTATTTTGGCATGTTTGTTAGATTAGATTCCCTTATCATTTATATTCTTCATTTTAATCTCTTCATATATGCCCGAAGATTGTTGTGCCCAATTTTGGTACAGACACTTTGGTGCTTTCACTGAGAAAACCCAACTTTAATCCGCTTCATTGGATCTACTATCGTCGTTGGATTGCATAAATATCAGGAGAAGATCCATATCTACCATCCAAAAGTTCGTTCCATACTATTCAGATTACATCAGATTTTGGAAGGAATGGCATCAGCCATGGTTAACACGAGGAATGCTTCTACTGCTGCTAATCTAGAAGTATGAGATAGGAAAAAACTTGCGGAGCTGCCTGTAACTGGTCAGACTTTTGTTGGACCCTCAGATCCATAAGGCCCTATCACCATGGAGGAGTTCAAAATTCTTGTGTGGGAGCTTACCCAAAGCCGTTAGGAACTAATGCAACAGACCTGTGCTAACATGGTGCTTACAAATAATATGAATGAGGAGCGTAGAAGGAGATCTAGGAGGGATCACATCTCAAATTCCTATACCAAATGCTCAGATTTATCCGACTTCAACCGTAGATCCACTCACCGTCGGTTAGATCGAAACTACGCAGGAGCCTTCGAGCATCAGCACACTTTGAGCCTCGGCCAAGCTATAGCTGGCCTTTCTTTCGGTCAACAAGCTGGACCTTCCTCCCAAGGAGGTACGCTTCCCTACTGCATCGTTCATGACCACGTAGCTATTGCAATGGCAAATATGGAAGCTCGACTTCAGAATCAACCAGATCCAGTCTCTCATCAACACAATCATGGTCTTAATCCTTACATTCCAAAAGCTATGGAGCTAAGGAGACGAGGCATGGATCGTCGACCGCACCCGGGCCATCCTCGTAACATGAGACCAGACCAATCCTTGGCTCCAAACATGTCAATGCCTGACATCCCAACCATTCGCCAGATGATCCATGAAAGTCAAGGCCTTACTAATGATGGTTGGGGAATCTACCAAAGTCATACTCCGTTCACCGAGGTCATCCTCTTTGCTGAACCACGTCGCTGATTCTTAATGCCAACGTACATGTTTACAAAGGAAGCTCAGATCCCGATCAGCACATCATAAATCATGAATGGCTCATGAACATCGCTCGAGCTAATAACGCGATCAGGTGTAGAAGATTTCCTATTTCTCTAGTAGGCATCGCAGCCATGTGGTTTACTCATTTACCACCTCGATCCATCTAATGCTTTGATTAGTTGGCTACCAAGTTTGTTGAACACTTTCATATGCATGTCAACAGGCCAAAAGATGTTAACACCTTATCCAGCATCACTCAAGCTCCAGGAGAGGAACTCAGACATTATATAGAAAGGTTCATGCTACCTATACTGAGGTCAGCAATTCAGACGACAATTCAATCTTGATGACATTGACTAAGGGAATCGATCCTGATTCAGAGTTTGCCAATCGGTTAGCTTGGAAACCACCTGCATCGTTGGATCGTTTCTATGCTAAGGCAGCCTAGTTCTTGAGGAGAGAAGATTCTAGACGATCTAGGAAGAAGGACAATGTGGATCTCAATATCGAAGGCATTCAAAGCAATGTCGTTATGAAATAGACCTGTGAGAGCTCCGACAACGAGCAATTGAATATACAGAACAAGTGCATGGAAAGGCAATGGAGGTCAGGGTAAGATGCAAGATCAAAATCATGGACCGTGACATAGAGCTCCCATGTTTGACCAGTAAACTCCCCTGAATACATCGCTGGAGAATGTTTATCTGTAGTGTTGTAACACTGGCCAGTATAATAAGCCTCCCCTGATATAGTCGTCTGAGAACCAGATCCAAACCGAAAAATTCCATAGATTCTATGATAGTTACGGCCACAACACTAATGAGTGTCGTCAGTTGCAAGATATTACTGAAAATTTATACAGGGAAAGGAAGTTGGAACAATTTTTGCGGGCGCCGCGGAAAGGAGGAGCGGGCCCATCGAAGCCATGTCAAGGTCAAAACCAGGCTAGACTGGAGGAACCCGCGCATACTGGAAGGAGATTGGTTATTAATACGGTTATTGATTGTCCTCATCTAGCTGATCGGAACTGGAGGGAAATGGAGTCGTATGCCAATTTGATCAGGCATGAAGACTTTGAATGTAGTAGTAATATTGATGATGGGCCTCTGGCAAAACAACAGAAGACGATGACGGATGACATCATTTTTCGAAACAGAGATGCTGACAGAGTCAAAGACCCTACTATCAATCCGCTAGTCATATCATCTCAAATAAGTCCTACATGAATGAAGGGGATCTTGGTAGATAGTGGAAGCTCCATGAATATTCTTTTCAAATGAGCCTATGACCAGATGAAAATGGAGGCAAAGGACCTGAAGCCTTGTCATTCTCGCATACACGGTTTTAATGGAAGTGCAACGATACCCGTTAGGATGGTGGTGTTTCCAGTTAAGTCGGGAAACGAAGATCGACGGAGAGTCCAGATGATACAATTTGTTGTGTTAGACATTAATTCTCCGTATAATGCTTTCTTAGGCCGACCAGCCCTAACTGAATTCAGGGAAGCCATTGCCCCATGGTGCTTAACTCTAATGTTCCCCACTGATAACGATGTTGGAGTTGTTTAAGCTTATCAGCGGCAGGACACGCTTGTTATGTTGCTGAGCTCCGGGAGGTGCATCGGAAAGAGAAAGGCAAGGGCCTAGAGAAATCTCTCAGCGTCCATTATTTAGAAAATTGGCAACTAATGTCTGGCCTAGGCCTGGGCGTCACAACCAGTTTCTGAAAGATCCTTATCCATTAGATAATGATAATGAAGATGAAGTCAAAGACAGCCAGGCTTCCCCGGTAGAGTTGACGATCGATGTTCTGATCAATGATAATGATGAATCTAGAATGGTAAAGGTCGGGGCTCAAATTAGCTACCAGATGAGAGAGGAATTGGTTGAATTTCTTTGAGCAAACCTCGGCGTTTTCTCCTGGACGCACTCTGACATGTGTGGGATCTCGCCAGACATCGCAAGCCATGCACTGAACATCGACCCGCGTCATTTCTCGATCAAACAAAAAGGCGCGGTATGGATCCAGAGAGATCTGCTGCCCGTAAGGAAGAGGTAAAAAACTAAAATCGAATGGGTTCATTTGAGATGTGTTATACCCGGAGTGGATATCCAACCCAGTGCTTATCAGGAAATCTGACGGGAAATGGAGAACTTTTGTAGACTACTCAGATTTGAATAAAGCCTGCCTAAACACAGTTTTCCACTATCCAGAATTGATCAGCTTGTAGTTTCTGTTATCCCGCCTTTTGGCAAGGCCGAGATAACCAGGAACTGACTGGAAAAAGACAAGATCACATGTCCTCAATTTGGAATGATTGATTGGGCAACTACAAATATCGATGAATTTTGCCTGAGTCCGGATCGGGCTACGATTGATAAGACACGTCAAGCTAAGCTGTGGAAACCAGCGTTCCAAATTTCGGGGCGATCCGAGTTCGTATGCTCAAGTTGTCGCCAGTAGAAAGTGGCAGGAGTAACATTGTTTCGAACCCAATAGAGCCAATCCTCGAGTTCGAATCCATCAATACATGTGTCACTTCGAATCCGTGAGAAGTGGTTTTGTTTCGAATCCATCGAGCAAGCAAGCAGTTCGACCCATCCAAGTGGCCATGCTTCGACTCCATCAACCACGCATTGGTTCGAATCCGTCCACAAGGCCTTGGTTCGAATCCATCAATAGTCTGCCATGGTTCGAACCCATCAGAACACATGTGGGCCCGGATCTCCAGAATTCGGCCATGTGGGCCCCCACACATGCCAGAAGTTGTCTCCCTGAATTTTAGACGAAAAATCAGCCTCCTACACCTATAAATAGAGCCCCTGGTCATTCAAAAAAGGGATAATAGAATTTTTAGAGTAAGAGAACGCCCGGACGCTGCCAGAATTGCTTCAGAGCACGACCGCTGCCTTTGATTTCGAATTTTGGCTTACTACTTGCTGTACTTTGACATAAAAACGTTGTATTCTCCGAATATCAAGCAATAAAGTAACAAAACTTCATAGTGGACGTTGGCAATACGCCGAACCACTCTAAATCGTTGTCTCTCGTGCAATTTATTTCCTGTTATTTGGAGTTTTTGTTAGATAATCCACATTTTAATTTACTTTCTTCATTTACTATCTCTTCAAAAACTTCCGACGAGTGTTGTGCCCAATTTTGACACAAACAGATTCAATGGCCGGACATGAGCTCTTGTCTTTCATGGATGCGTATTCCGATGACAATCAAATACCGATGCAATTATTGGATCAGGAGCATACCAGCTTTGTCACCATCTGGGACTCTATTGTTATAAAGTGATGCCATTCGGACTCAAGAACGTCGGGGCAACCTATTAGAGACTCATCAACCGAATTTTAACTAACCAGATTAAGAAAACCATGGACATGTAAGTGATGATATGCTCGTGAAATCTTGATTGTCCATCGATCATATCAAAGACTTGGAAACAACGTTCAACATCCTCCGAGAGTACCGAATGAAGCTCAACCCGTTGAAATGTCCCTTAGGAGTTGCATCCGGAAAGTTTCTTGGATTCATCATCAATGTCCGAGGAATCGAAGTCAATCCTGAGAAGATCTAGGCGATTCGGAATCTCTAAACCCTTGGAACCATAAAGCAAGTACAAAGCCTCAACGGGAATGTGGCAGCCTTAAGCAGATTCATCTCCAAATCCGTAGACAAGCGCATTCCCTTCTTCGACCTGATCCAAAAAGGAAAGCGGAACTTTGAATGGACGAAGGAATGTGAAGGTGCATTCCAAGCATTGGTTCAAAATTTGGCAACACCTACCATTTTGTCAAACCAATTGATCATGAGCGATTATATATCTATCTGCGGTTCCGTTATACGCGATCAGGATGCTTTGATTCAAGAAGAGGATCGGAACCAACGACCGGTCTTCTACATCGGAAAAAGGTTAACTGGGGCGGAGAGAAACTAACTAAAATTTGAAAAGCTCGCTTATTGCCTCGTCATTGCCTCAAGAATGCTCCAACCATATTTGCAGGCTCATCCGATCACAGTCTACACCGACCAGCCGTTACGACTAGTCCTTACGCGGCTTTAGACGTCTAGTAGAAAGCTCAAGTGGAACATCGAGTTGAGTCAATTTGACATTACTTATACACCAAGGCGAACCATCCAAGGATAAGTTCGGGCGGACTTAATAGCTGAGATTACTATACCAAAGGACCTGCCCAAAACCAGTGAGTTTCCAAAACACATATGGAAGCTTTATACTGATGGTTCATTGAACAAACGCTGCTCAAGCGCTGGAGTGGTACTTGAAACCCCAAAAAGATGATCTATATGCTATGCTTTGAAGTTTGATTATCGTGGCACTAACAACGAGGCCGACTATGAAGCTTTACTCACCAGCTTTAGACTTACGAAAGAATTAGATTTTTGCTATAGAGATTCGTTGTGATTCACAATTGGTCGTGTGCCAGGTTCAGGGAGAATATCAAGCTAGCGACCGGAGGTTGGTTACTTATGTCGCTCGGGTTCAGGAAGTGTTGAATTAGTTCGACTACTACGCCATCCACTGCATACACCGGGAGATCAATCAAAAAGCTGATTCTTTAGCAAAGCTGGCCAGCACATGTGAAGCGCAACAAATGGGACTCGTCGCCGTTGAGACACTTACTGCTCCGAGTATCGATCGAGCAAAGATAGACTGGGTACATGAGGCAACACCCGAGAAGGACCCGTGGATGACCCCATTCAAAAGTTATCTTGAGCACAGAACTTTACCCGAACAAAGAAGTAAGAGAAGAAAAATTCACAGAAAAGCTTCACGATTCGTAATTTAGAATGGATTCATGTACAAAAGAGGATACTTTGTCCCTTTACTGCGGTGAATCTCCCATTACGAGATCAAACGAGTGTTACATGATGTGGACAAGGGAAAATGTGGCAATCAAGTTGGAGGGCAAGCCGTTGCTAAGAAAATACTCTGATATGGGTACTATTGGCCGCCGGTGAATCGAGATGCATCAAATTATGCTAAGAAATGTGATAGATGCCAGAAGCATACCAGGATTCTTAGGTCCTCGCCTACTGAAATCACTTAGATGGTCAGTCCATGGACATTTGCCACGTGGGGCATCTATATAATTAGATCTTTACCTCTATCTAAAGGTGGTGCTAAGTATGCCATCGTTGCAGTTGGCTACTTTACCAAGTGGGCTTAAGCCGAGCCCCTTGCTACTATCATGATGAAAAAAGTAATCTACTATGTTGTCCACAACATCATCTGTTGTTTTGGACTCCCATAGACGATTATCACCTATAATGGGACCCAATTCGACAGTGTCGAGTTCAAGAACTCTATCAATGTTTCCACATCCAGAAGAAGTTCTCTGTGGTTGCTCATCCTCAAGAAAATGGATAGGTCGAAGCTGTTAATAATGTTATTGATTCTATTCTGAAGAAACGACTGGAGAAGGCTTGAGGCAGATGGGTCGATGAACTTCCCACGGCCGTATGGGTATATCAAACTACCCCCAAGTCCACGACCGGCCACACTGCATTTTCACTTTCCTACAGCTCTGAAGCCGTTATTCCAGTTGAGTTGGTGGTACCCTCCCATCATGTGACATATTATGATCCGAAGACGAACGCCATATTACTTGCTAAATCTATGGATTTATTGGATGAGATGCGTAAAGAGGCTTACTTGAGGGCAGCTGCGCACCGAGGTCGAGTCGCCCGAATATACAATGCCAAGATCCGACCCAGAACCTTTGACTTGGCGATCTCATATTCAAAACAATTTATTCGGTCCTTTTACATATGAGACCAACATTGGAAGGACTGTATATCATCGAACGGAGACTTGGAGACGGCACATTCAAATTATAAAATATTGATTGTCTCATTCTATCGAGAGCTTGGAATAGCAAGAGTCTTCATCGTTGCTACACATAACAGGCTTTATTTATTCATTTAGTTTGCTTTTCATTTGAAATTTGTTTATAGATTTTGAAATTTGAACTTTTAATAAGGCAACTGACTTTGTTGTACTTTCTTATTTCAGCAATAAAATGCAAACTCGTAAAGTTAGAGCGGCGATTCTTGAAATGTATCATGCGACCCTCATAATGCAAAATGAGCTAAGTTCCATCCTACGGTGGAACTTATTCAAATAGGGAGTGGCTGTGTTATGACCGGTCACTCGCTAAGTGAAACCCCAAGCTTGGGAGCAAGTAACCATACCAAAGCCAAAAAGGATTGATACACGACAATCCTCTAATGAACTCCAGTTCCTAGAGTGCGAGCTAGAGTATAAACTTCAAATCCAAAACATGGGCTCGAGGAGGGTGGGCCCATCCACCCATGACTTCAACCATGTAATATCTAAACTCGAGGAGGAAGGACCCTTCCATCTACGACTTCGCTTGCCAACTTAGGGTGGATGTGATCTGACCATCCTTACTCTTGATCAGCTTCTCGTTCCTGGAGTGTGAAAAAAATCCCAATACTTTGGCAGACGTGACTGGCCGTCCGTCAATCAATACTAGATTCTCAAAGTGCGAACTGGAGTATCAACATCAAAATCGGTGTGACTTACCACCCATCGACAAACTCTAAGTCCCTAGAGCACGGTCGGGAGCTCAAATCGTGTGTGAACCGACCACCTGCGAGACAACTCTAAGTTCCCAGATAGTGTACTGGAGCACAAACATAAATTGGGTGTGATTGACCACCCACAAATCAACCTAAGTCCCAAGACCGCGGATGTAATTCTATGTATTAAACGGGTGTGATTGACTGCTCGTAAATTAATCTAAGTCCACTGAGTGAAAAAACAACTTTAAACATTAATCAAGCATGACCGACCGCCGACATACAAGTTCAATCTCCAAAGTGTGGATGTGATTACCAATAGACGAGCGAGTGCGATCCGAACACTCGAACTAGTCTCACTTCAACTTTGTTTCGATTAAGTTAAGCTCAATTTTTGGAAGGCAGTAAGCGACTATCGACTGACCACTTCAATTCATCTCCAAGACTGGTTAGAAAAACTCAAGTACCAGTTGTTGATCGAGACAGTACAACATTGGGACTCGACTTACGTTTGGTAATGACCCAAAGTCATGACTTCGGGACTTAACAACCGAACTCAAGTCCGATTCAGAGACTAAAGCCTCACTTGTACATTGAATCAAAATTCGAGTGCTAAAATACTTACGCAAATAAACACAGAGTTATGCTGAAAGCAAAATGAAATTTCATTTCAACTATTCTTTGAAAGGGGAGGATAAGTACAAAAGTTATTTCAATAATTCCCATAGGTGGGGGCCGAACCTACATCTATACACGGCCTACAGAAAGCAAAAACAAAACACTTTATGAAATTCCTATCTATCTACCAAAAAAGGGAGCAAAAGGGCATTTCTACTCCTTCAACTTCTTCTTCTTCTTAATTAGTGTTGATCTGCTGGAACTACCACTCGGATATCTTTTTAAGATTTTGCCTCCCCAGCCTTCTTTTGCTGGTTGGTCTTCCGCTGCGGGAATCATGGTGATCTCTTCCTCTGAACTCACGGGGATTGAGATACTCTCTTACCGCTGGTGCTTCTGATGTTAGAGGACGAGGGAAGCACGCCGGTCTCAACGATTTACCTCCAGGAGAAATCATACGCATGAGGACCGGACCAAGACCCACCATACCACCTCCAGTACTACTAGCCTGCGCGGCTCTTTCTATTTTTGCATTGATCTCTTCCATTATCTCCTACTCCCGGACTGCTTGAGAATCCACGAGAATACTGCTAATTAGGCCCGAAGAGCTAGCCATAAATACACCTTCACCCATGACGAAAGGAAAGAAGGTAAGTGAATGACTTTGGTGACCAAGAAGTTCTTCCATCATCTGTTCGTCATGAACGAAAGTACTCTCGTGCACATCCTCGATTGATGCAGCAGCCATTGTCGTGGTTGTCTCCGTCAGAATAGCCTCCTGCTAATGATGCAACTCCTGGGTTGCAGGAGGCACGGCCGATGCAGATTTTATAACTTAACAAAGATAAGAGAAAACATTAGTGACATCTTTTGATAGCGCTCCCGACATTGAATGGATACAAGAAGTGTTTAGAGTACCTTCCTTAGATCGGCTCACGTGCAGGGCCAGTGTGCCTTCGGAGCTGTTCTCGCGCACTAGAGACAAACACAACTGATCATGATCATAAATAGGAATAGTTGGAGGATCTATTTAGAAGTAAGCTAGGGTTGAGTTGCTGCAGGCGTTTCAGAGCTTGCTTCATGGTGTTCAACTCCAGAACCCACTCCAATATCCAGATACTGGGCGGCAAGTTCTCCTTTTCAAAAGTGACAATGGCATGTGGAGAAATTTTCTCTCACCTTTGGTTAATATCCGGTTCTCCAGCTCAAAGCCGTCGATAGATGTGGTGTGGTGGTTTGCCTTTTCATCCTCTATCAAGCGACACCATGCATTGTACAGATGAAGCGAATAGTCATTGAGCGTTCTTAGGTTGCAGTGTTTTAGAACATTGACATTATAAGTGACCAGGAGGTCTTCCATGTTGCCTTCCAACCTGGCCTCTGTCGCTCTAACACCAGTTTCATCCTTGGCCTTGAATTCTTGGACTTTCAACTTGGTCGCATCCCGCTCACCCCTAGGTACCACGGCCAGCTCACATGCCTCTTGGGAAGCTTTATTAGCATCGTATTTATCTTTGATGACTTCAGAAAATTTGGCTTTAAGCTCCTCAAGCTCCTTAAGCGTAGCATCTCTTTCCACTATGATGTTGGCGGTTCTGTGGCCCATATCCTCAACTAAAGTCGTATGCTCCTGCCGCATCTATTCCATCTTCTTACTTGTCTCATCGAATTTCTGTTGGGCCTCCATCTCCGAGTTTCTTAGAGTATCATTTTTGGTGGTAAGCACTTGTACTATGCGATCCTTATGGGCGAGATCTTTCTCCAGTTTTTCAATTGTCTTCGCCCAATCAAATGCCACCGTTGAAGCTTTCTCCATGGCCTTAATCCATTCTCGATATTGTTTGTAAACATCATATACGTGATCATGCATAGTTTGTTCAGCCCCATCGGGAATTCGCTTCATGTTCGGAGGAAAGTAAAAGCATTCAAAGCAGATATTGGGGAAATTCGTTTTCAACTGAGCTGTTCAGACAGCTCTCTCCCCATGGGCTCCATAGCCGATGATGTTTGTAGTGGCACTGGATGGCGTGAAGTGTCGGTAGTTGGTTTTTCGAAGATGGACGATTGCAATGGACCTTTAGTTGGCGGAGAGCATGACCGAGAACGGCGCCTATACTGCCTATCCCTATCCCTTTCCCTATATCTTTCCCTCTTGTAATGCTCCCTCTCTTGACTTGAATAGCCGCGATAGCATTCTCTTTCGGCTTCATACCTACGAGCTTTGGAATACGAACTAGAAGAATGGCGCACGGCTCGTAGGCTACTAAGCATAGACCCTCTCTTCGGCATCGTATCTGTAAAGTGAAAAGAGAAACAGAGCTGGTAATCTCCAGAGATTAATAATTTGTGATTAGAAATTGCGTGGTGTCGTGAAGTGTGTGCATGCATTTGCAAACACTCTAACCAACTGGTTATAGTAGCCATACTCAAAGGAGTTGGCTCTCCTATATCTAAGGTGCTTTGAAGCCACTATAGTCCGATATCTTGATGTAAAGGAAAGTCGTCTAGAATGGGAACGTCTGCCGGTCCTTCAAAAGAACCTTGCATTCGTGGAGGAGAAGTCTCCGCGTTTACACCAGTTTTAACAGGCGAAGATAGCACGACAGTTTTGCATCTCGTAGATTTGTAAGCAACAGCCTTGCCTTTTCTTTTCAATTTTGAGGATCAAAGACTATGCGAAGGCACAACCGCAGGCTCATTCCCAATAGGCATATCCTCACAGTCACCATATTCAGTTGTAACAATTCCAGGAGCTCTCCATCTCATTTGCCTCACCAGAGCCATCCTGAGAAATCCTACAAGTCCAATGCTCTGGTCTCTATCTATTACCCCACGGCAATCAGATTTTTATCTATAAGGACTTCGTCAATTTCTCTGTGCACGGTTGGTACCTCCTGAAGAACCCATACTATCTCCTTAAATAGAGCGCCTTCAGGCCATGTAAACAAAGCTATAAAAGAAAGAAAATGTTAGACTCGGCATCGATTGTTTACTATTATCCAGTTGATCAGCAGAGAGGTTGAAGCACTTACATCTGACAAACCACCATCTGGCGAACCCCGGTAGACAACGAACGAAGAACCTTTCTGTCTTAAAATAACTTTGTCTGCTCCAAGCCCCGACCACGACTTGACAGTTCCTAGCTGCTTCTAGAGAAGTGAAGGAACGGTTTTCCCTATAGCTCTTTATATCGAATAAGAATCTGATCTCTTCTGCCGTTGGAGGTCGGAAGAGGTGCTCCATAAAGATGACAAATAGACTATTGAGCAAGGAACACCCGTTCGGGTGCAACTAAGATGGGGTAATCTTCAAGAAAAGTAAAACATACTAGATGAACTGATTGAAGGGTGGAAGTGTCCTGGCTACACACAAGAATCTGTTGCAAGCTGTATACCCTTTTGGGGGTTATGGTCTCTATCTTCTGGCCCCGGCAGTAAGACATCGTTTAGCAACAACCCATGCCTTAGGTAAATCCAGCCTAACATGTCTTTAGAAATATTAGAGCAAACAGAATTTGTGGATTAGCGATGAAAACTGCTACGGGTAGCTCATTCGGAGCAAAGGTAGTAACTTCGGCTGCGATAGCTGGTATTTCGATTGCGGGAAGAGGCGGACTTTGAACATCCTACGACTATGAACTTCTAGGTTCCATAGCTATTGAACTTAGTAAAAATCATCGTTATACGACAATGAATCTGTGTTCCCCCTATTGTGAAGTGCGTGAATGTGTTATGTAGTGCAGTGCTACATAATACTTAGAATTTTACGGTATTTAAAAGATGCTCTAACGGCAAGACTTCGAGATTCCTTCGTAGTGACCATCATCACTGACTGTCACAACAATGCCATGCAGACTTCAAAGAACAATCCAAGTTATAGTTTACAGAATTTGTTGAATTGCAGTTCCATCGGTGAGCTTCGGAGGGCAGTCAAATATGTAGTTGTTTGCGCCAAAATTGGTGAGAAATATCCAATTACCGATGAAAGCACCAATACACGATCACAGATCTCAGATGACATGTATGTAGAGAATAAAAAATGAAGATTGCCTAGAAAATTAATAGGAAAGCGGTAAAGAACACAAAGTTTATAGTGGTTCGGCAATTCGGCCTAAGTCCACTTTGAAGTTAATCACTTTATTGGAGTTTGCTTGCTGATTACAATGAGTTACAGAAGATTACAACAGTAGAATTCGAGTAGAATTATGATTCCAGCAGAGTCCGGACGTAGAAGAACCCAAAGATCCCCTTTCTGAAGCCTTTAGGATATTATTTATAGGCGTAGGTTGCAAATATCTTGCTCAGATCTTGGGAGACCTCTTCTGGCACGTGTGTGGGCCCATGCGATCGATCCTAGTGATTTCGACTCGATTCGTGATCGATACAAACGAATTTCGTATCAATCAAGATCTTGTCCAATCGAGTCGAGATCGATCATGGACATTCTTTAGGTAGTGCGTAAGCTCTTTCGAAAATTTTATAGCATTTGGACCTGTGGATTGTGAGATATGATCGATATGAATTGGGCTCTCCAACAAGGATTCGACTTCGTATCGATACCTTTGGCTTCATTTCCTTCGTGTCGATCAAAGGCACGTGCCCATTTGTTCACATGGAGCGATAAACTGGGGTGGATCCATATTTTTTGCCGCGTTGACCCAGCCTTCATCCTTGAAAACCTCACTCGTATCCATCTGTAATACTTCCTTCGTATCCATCCATTTTAGCCCTGATTCTTATCGATAATTATCGGTGTACTTCATATTGATCATTGCAGATACAATTGACATGAGTTGACTTTGTTTGAGGGGTTTTCTGATGAATACAAACAAAGATTATGATGGATACGAAGGCTCTCGGATGCTATCGATTGGAACAACCATGAGTTCGATGGATATGAACGAGGCCTGCAGGGAAGATGGATACGAACCAACCTTACCTGTGATCGATATGAACTAGGCCGATCCTCGATGGATACGAAGTAGCACGGACATGAAATAGGCTGATGGGTTCGAACTTAGTGGACACGAACATTGGGCTTACGGCTACAAACCAAACCAGTTATCTCCCTGACCCGAAGCAAACCATCGCATGACTCGAAGCAAATGGTGTATCGACTCAAAGTAATGTACCATAATGCTATTTTATTAGAAAACTCGAAGTTAGCTGTCCTTCGACTCGAAGCAAATGCAAAATAATTCGAAGCTGACCCTAAACTACTTGAAACAACCCAAACTTTGTCAAAATCATACTCCAAGCATCTTGTAACATTTGTTTATCGAATATGCTACATTTTATCTTCGTTATCATGCTTGTTACTTGTAAAATTCAACTTCGACCTTTATGCAGTCGATTGGATTAAATCCGCATGCGCGTGGTCTTGTCCAATGGTGGGTTAACACTTTGCCCCCCAAAACACAGCTTATGATAGGAAGGTGTGTTTTTTAGTGACATAGGCTGGACGTTCGTATCTTTTTGATGACCTGTAAAAGAGATTGACAGTCTTACCAGACTGTGTACAACGATTATTCGAGATCGTATATCATTCAGGTTGGTATGTGACCGTTCGACGTCGGATGCCGTTCGCGGCATATGTTGACCATTCGCGGTTGGGTGCCGTTCGAGGGGAGTTATGACCATTCACAGTCGTGTGTCGTTTGAGGCGAGTTGTGATCGTTTGCTGTCGGGTGCCGTTCGAGGCGTGTTGTGACCGTTCACGGTCGGGTGTCGTTCGAGGCGAATTGTTTGTGCCCGGGGCGGGGGACCTAGTATCATTAATGTCTGATTTCACGTCCGAGTGAATTTCTGACTTGTTTGTTATGGCAATGTATCGCCATCTCAAAGCAAGCCTGACAATCATTCGCGATCCTGCACATGTGTAAGTGGCTTATCCGTTATGGAATCACAAATAGAAGATTTACATTCAAAATGAGTCTTTCAACAGAAATGTCTGACAAAACCAAATCCAAATATGAGAAACAGAAAACAAAAGCAATACAGAGACGTCAAAGTGCAAACACCTACACTGATGCGATAGATAGTCGTATTAGAGCATGCTTGAGGATCGCTCGTAATCCTGCACATGAGTAAATGACTTAACCGCATTGGTGTGGATTTTTTAACTTATTCGTCGTTATTCCATTCAATTGATGACAAGCTGACGCCTCTATCTGGAGCCACCTTCATTTAATGTAGGGGGTGGTTTCTCTCACTCCCCCGTTGTTGTTCGCCTTCTCACATATTACGATAGCAGACCATTTCGGATATGTACCTCAACCTCATCCTTCAAGTGCCTGCAACCATTCATGCTATGACCGTTCAGCTCTTGGAATAAGCAATACTTGTTTGATCTTCTCTCATTGCTGGTCAGATCCCTCATCATTTGCTTTCGATAAGGAATCCGTCCCCTTATGTCCAGGTCAATCCATTCCAAAGTTTCATTCAACTCCGAATAGGAGATGAATCTCGGTTCCTTTCCTGGTCGCTTTGGTCCATCATCATTATCTTCGGCCTTCCGTTTCCCTTTATCTGTTCCTGAATATTTTTCAGGATGATTTCTGCCCTTGACTGTATATACATCAACTCCTTCTCCTTCCACTCTTTCGGCATTTGCATCCTCTAATCGTAAAAATCCTTCAGTCTCATGGTAAAATTCTCCAAGATCCATAGTAGGATCCCTTGTCAACGAATTCTTGAATTATGTGCCATCAACTATGCTAGAAACAGCTGCCATCAAAACCAAAGATGGATCTTGTCGATCCACCGATGCTGCTGCTGCATTGAGTCGCATCAGAAAGCTCCTCAAAGATTCCCCGGTTCTTTGCTTTAATGTTGCCAAACTCATCACATTCTTGGGTCTTGAAATATGAACTCTGAATTGCCTCATAAACTTCTCAGTCAAATCGGTCCATGTTCCAATGGAGCTACTCTCCAGTTTCTTAAACCATAGCGCTGCAATGTCTGTCAAATACAATGGGAAGCACCGGGCCATGACCTCCTCCGATGCCCCTAGTACTTCCATATGTCTCATATATCTTGTCAGATGAACGGCTGGATCTGTCCTTCCATCATATGTCTCCAATGTTGGTAGCTTGAATTATGGTGGATTTCTAGCCTGCCTAATGGCGGGAACGAAGGGGCTTCTGTTAACATCTTCCAAATCTCTATTCACCAGTTCGCCTCTCATGGCCCGTCTGACCATCTCCGCTAGTCTGTCACCATTGCCAAGCCGTAGTCCTTGTCTGTGGCCTCCAGCCTGCCCCCCGAGTTCGCGAGAGAATCCTGGAATATGTTCTTTTGGACGGGTGCCCATTCCTTTGTTAATGCCGTGTTGAACAGCTCCACCTGCTATCCTGCCTGAGGTTGGACCAACACGCTCCTGGGGAGTGCCCCCTCGCTCTGGGGCCGTTCCTGATGGTCCGGCTCTGTTCTGGATTCTAATTGCTCCATGCTCCTGACTCCTATCTTTAGCATCTCCTGCTGCTGTGTTAGCTTGATTCTGCACTCCAGTTTGTCCCGTTTGTCGAAGCAAATTCTGCATCATCTCCTCTTGTATTTTCAGAAGCTCTTCATGCATAGCTCCCATCATCATCTCCATCTCATCTCTGGTGATGAAGGCTGAGGCCTGATTTGCTTCTAAGGAAGCCTCCTGACTCCCTTCATGCTGACTCCTTTCAGTCCTCTGTCTTTTTGCTGATTGCCTTGCCATTGTTTTCCAGATCCAAGTCTTCAAGCTTTCAAATCCGAAATCCAAGCTTTATAATCCCTGAGTTCATCCTTCTCGGTAAAAGCACAAAAATGTTTGCGCTAAAATTGGTCACAAAAACCCTATTACCGATGAAAGCACCAATACACCATCACATATCTCAGATGACAAGTATGTGAGAATAAAAAATGAAGATCACTCAGAAAATTAATAGGAAATCAGTAAAGAACACAGAGTTCATAGTGGTTTGGCAATTCGACCTACGTCCATTTTGAAGTAGATCAATTTATTGGATTTTGCTTGCCGATTACAATGAGTTGCAGTAGATTACAACAATATAATCCGAGTACGATGATGATTGCAGCAGAGTTTGGATGTAGAAGAGCCCAAAGATCCCCTTTCTAAAGCCTTTTGGATACTATTTATAGGCGTAAGATGCAAATATCTCGCTCAGATCTTGGAAAACCTCTTCTAGCACGTGTGTTGGCCCACGTGATTGATCCTGAGTGATTTCGACTCGATACGAATCGATACGAACGACTTTTGTATTGATCAAGATCTTGTCCAATCGAGTCGAGATTGATCATAGACATTCTTTAGGTTATGCATTGGCTCTTTTGAAAATTTCATAGCATTTGGACCTGTGGATTGTGAGATATGATCGGTATGAATTGGGCTCTCCAACATGGATTCGAGTTCGTATCGATACCTTTGGCTCCATTTCCTTCATGTCAATCAAAGGCATGTGCCCACTTGTTGACGTGGAGCAATAAACTAGGGTGGATCCATATTTTTGCCGTGTTGACCGAGCCTTCATCCTTGAAAACCGCATTCGTATCCGTCTGTAGTACTTCCTTCGCATCCATCCATTTCAGCCCTTATTCATATCGATAATTATCGGTGTACTTCGTATTGATTATTGCAGATACAATCGATACGAAGTGACTTTGTTTTAGGGATTTTCTGATGGATACGAACAATGATTATGATGGATACGAAGGCTCTTGGATGCTATCGATTCGAACAACCGTGAGTTCGATGGATACAGACCAACCTTTCCTATGATCGATATGAACTAGGCCGGTCCTCGATGGACACGAAGTAGCACGGACACGAAGTAGGCTGATTGATTCGAACTTGGTGGACACGAACATTGGGCTTATGGCCACAACCCAAATCGGTTATCTCCTTGACTCGAAGCAAACCATCCGATGACTCGAAGCAAACGGTGTATCGACTTGAAGTAATGTACCATCATGGTATTTTATCAGAAAACTTGAAGTAAGCTGTCCTTTGACTCGAAGCAAATGCAAACTAACTCGAAGCTGGCTCCAAACAACTTGAAACAACTCAAACTTTGTCGAAATCGTACTCCAAGTGTCTTGTAACATTTGTTTATCGAATATGCTATATTTTGGCTTTGTTATCATGCTAGTTACTTGTAAAATTCAACTTCGACCTTTATGCAGTTGATTGGGTTAAATCCTCCTGCGTGTGGCCTTGTCCAAAGTCGGGTTAATAGTAGTGAAAAGATTAAGTCCAATTATGCAAGGCAGAAGCTTGGCAGAGTCAAATGTTCGAGTGCGCATAAAATTTCAAATCCATGCAAATTTGAACTTGGATCGGTTGGCAAATGATCAAGTCTTATCGATAAGAAAAAAAATTCATATCGATTAGAAAAACAGTATTCCCATCGATCAATAAATCATCGATTTGTATCGATCGGCAGTAATAACTTCGTAACGGTTTCCTGTTGCAAAATTCACATCGATCACTACATATCGATACGAATGCCATCTTTGATTGACCGATACGAATGCCCACCCTCAATCAATACGAAGCTGCATTATATCCATGTTGATACACAAATCTACTATGGATAATGTCCAATTTTGTTCGAGTTCGGATCGAGCTACAATCGATGCGATACAACAAGTGAAGTTATGAAAGCCAGCGTTCCAAATTTCAAGTCGATCGGAGTTCGTATGCTTAAGATATGGATATATCAAAATTAGAAGGGAAAGCATTAGTTTTTATCCATCAGTGACCACTCCCATTCGTATCTATCGTGTTTGCTCCACTTCCTATCCATCAATTATTGATACTTCGCAGCGGATTTATGAATACCCACTGCGTAAGGGTCTTTTATCTACATGGTTCGTATCGATCGTTACTAATTGATACGAAAGAAGCCATGTACCATTGATACGAAATCAACTACTCGGTGATCGATACGAAGAGTTTCTCTAGCTATCGATACGAAATGGTCACGAAGCCTTCGATATGAAGTGGCTACAAGAATTGATACGAAGTGAAGTGCAAAGCAACGATATGAATGGAGTTAGATTGGGTGGATATAAACAAAGCACGATTCAAATATAAGAAATAGTCACTTGGCATGAAAAGTTGATTGATCTTGGAATATAGCACCACCTTACCTTTATCGATACATATAACATCAATACGAATAGTTATGGATACAAATCCATTGATACAAACTTGGCAGCCCTTTGCAATTCCAAACTTGGATCGATCATAACTCAAAATCTACAAGTCCAAATGCCACAAAATTTTCAAAGAAGCTTGCATGCCATCTCTAAATTGTCCATGATCGATCCCAGCCTAAACAAATTCAATTTTGATCCATATGAACTAGATAATGGTCAATCCCAAATGACCATGGATCGAGCTGGTGGTCCCACACATGTGGGAGAAGGAGTATTCCGAGATCTAAGTCGGATATTTTCGTCCTACGCCCATAAATAGCAGCCATATGCCTCCAGAAAAGATACTTTTTGATTCTTCTACGCCGATACTCTGTTGGAGACCTTTTGTAACTCGAGTACTTAGTTATTCTTTGTTGCAATCAGTGTATAAACATCAATAAAACAACAAACTTTCCATAGTAGACATAGGCTACAATGCCGAACCACTCTAAATTCCTGTGTTCTTGTACTTCTGTTTGTCTGTTTTGGAGTGTTCATTAGATTAGCTTCCCTTTTCATTTATATTCTTAATTTTAATCCCTTCTAATACGCCCGAAGAGTGTTTGTCCCAATTTTGGTACAAACATACGGTGCAAGGTGCGGCATTCGTGCAAAATGCCAAAAAATTCCGTAAGACTTCTAAAGTTGAGTGCATGGATTTGCAACGGAACAATACCATGGTGTGCCACTCTGCAGAGATTGTTAGTCAAAGACCAACCATGGTGATCCTGTTTTACCAATAAGTTAACGTGAAGAAAACGAAGGGTAAAAAACTTACGAGACCCGAAAGTGATTCAGATAGTATTTTTTGGATATGAAACTACGCGTTGACGGGATGAAGCCGTTAGAGCCGTATAACTCATAGAGAACTTTGTTTTGACTAGTTATGGCTTACGTCTCTCTAATGAGTCAACCTTTATGGCTTTTTGAATAATCGATATCCTTAGGGCGCAAAATCTACGCCACAAGGTGCAACATCTATCCAAAATGCCGAAATAGTTCCATTTGACTTCTAGAATTGAGTACATGGATTTGAAACAGAACAATACCATGGTGCACCACTCCCCAGTGATGGTAAATCGAAGACCAGCCACAGTGATCACGTTTTACCATAAAGTCCACGTGAAGAAAACGAAGGTTAAAAAACTTTCGAGATCCGAAAGTGATTCGGATAGTATTTTTTGGGTATGAAACTATTCATTGATGGTTTGAAGCAGTCATAGTCGGAGAACTCAAAGAGAGCTTCATTTTGACTAGGTATGGCTCTCGTAACTCTAAATGAGTGAATAGTTACGGTTGTCCTAATAATCGATAACCTCAGGGTGCAACATCTGCGACGCAAGGTGCAACATCCATAAAAAATGCCGAAATAGTTCCGTATGTCTTCTAGATTTCAGTGCATGAATTTGAAACGGAACCAAACCATGGTTACCACTCTCCAGTGATGGCAAATAGATGACCGGCCATGGTGATCCCGTTGTACCATAAAATTCATGTGAAGACAACGAAGGGTAAAAAGATTCCGAGACGCGAAAGTGATTCAGATAATATCTTTTTGGGTATTAAACTATGCATTGACGGCATGTGGCCGTCAGAGCTGTAGAACTCACAGAATCTTCATTTTAGCTGGTAATGTCTTCTGCAACTCTAAATGTGTTAACTCTTATGACTGTCCGAAGAATCAATATCCTTTGGGTACAACATCTACAGCGCAAGGTGCAACACCCGTTCAAAGTGCCAAAACAGTTCCGTATGACTTCTAGAATTGAGTGCAAGGATTTGAAAAGGAATAATACCATGGTGCACCACTCTCTAGCGATAGTAAATCGAAGACTAGTGTTCAACGATGGAATTTCGATCGAGTTAGAAAAATGCCGATAAATTTTGAACTAAATTTATACCGCAAGCGCACGGCGTACAATTTTAGTGCGTGGCGAGTACGGGTCGATCCATAGGGAAATGTTACAGATTTTAGAATTTTCTAATCAATCAAATTAGATCAAAGTGAGAGGAAATTGTTAACTACAAGCAAAATGAAGCTAAAACTAGAATTAAATGAGATTTAAAAATTATGAGATTAAAGAACAATTTAGAGGCAAATCCACTCTCATATTTTTGGAAATCAACAAACAAATAATTTATGATCTCTAGTTATGATATTAAGTGAAATAATTGTTGCATTAATCATAAGTATGGTTTATTTATGTTATTAATTAACATAACTTAAACCATCAAACTATAATACAACAAATATACCACTTATACATTCTTATGAAAATGAAGTCAAAGAAAAAACTATTTTAAGTATGATCTATTTACTATTGTAATTAGTAAGATAGATCATCAAATTTTGTTTTTACTTTCTTTTCAAAATAAAAAATCAATTAGCAAATGATGATGTACATTGTGTTTATGTTGAATAAGAGTAGCCCATTTGCAAAAGCAACATAAGCTATCAAACCCACTTGTATAAACTTACATTAAAAATCTACTCCCATGAAGCATAAATAAAAGAGATCATAAACCATAGAAATGTTGAAATTACATAATCTTGTAGAGCTTCATTACCCCTAAATTGAAGGGGTTTAACTACTCATTTGTATTATCAAATAAACATTTATAAATTCCAACATTAAAAAGCAAAGAAATGAAACTAAGCAAAGAAAGAAAAAGAGATTAGCTACTAACTACTTGCATAAAAATTAAAGCTATACTACTTCCATGAATGTAAATCTAAGCTATAAACATGAAATAAAAGAAGGCATAGAGATAAACATCAACATAAAGTAAAGAAAAACAAGCAGAAAAGAGAAGAGAAAGAGGCTAGGAGGCCATTTTTATTTCGTGAAACATAGTGCTACAACTTGCATTTTTAATTTCAAAGAGTAGAAGATATTTACATGTACATAAGAGGGCTATTTATACATGAATAAAACCTTAATTCAATTTTTAGGGTGCTTCCAAAAATGCGTTTTAGGAATTGTGGCCACCAAGTAACCATTAACCACTAATTAATCCATCATTAAATGTGCATAAAGCTTTACCTTCACTTAGTTTTCCATTAGCTTCTAATTGTATATTTAGGTAAGTGGGTGGGGTCCTCCATGATCATGAGCTCGAATTATTTCTCTCTTCTTTCCTTTGTATTTATTTGTGCATACATGTATCTTCATAAAAGCCTCTTCCATATGCACCCAAATTCCTATAAAAATCATAAAAGAATGTCCAAGTAAAAATTCTCAAATTGACACTAGCACAAAATGACTATTTTGCCCCTATATTTAGATGAATATACGATTATTTGAAAATGGTTGAATTTTAGTTTTAAACATGTTAAAATAACTAAATATGACATTTACTTAAATAAAAATAGATAAAATATGGATGTAAATATATGCACATCAAATACCCTCACACTTATCTTTTTAATCGCCCTCGAATAAAGGAAAAATAAGATAAAACTGTTTACGTAGGGAGCATGATTGCATTGAGCGTATGCAACAAGCCATTAAATCTTTGGGTGTCTCAGTAGGACGAGTGTTGTCTGGCGAGGGTTTTCAGCGGGTACTACCCACAAAATAACAATGCAAAGTGAAAATATTTACAAAATGCAGGATCTATTTACAATGGGATGAATGCGAGTTTTTGAAAATATTTACAAAATGCAAGATCTATTTACAATGGGATGAATGCGAGTTTTTGAAAATATTTACAATGTAGGATTTACTTTTAAATCGGCACAAATAAGTTGAATATAAATTTTGGTCACTAATTTCAAAAATTTAAATCATTTACTCGTTAAAATTTCCAATAAAAATCAAGTTGTCATAACATATAGACTATAGTTTGGCTAGATGTTTCGGTTGATAACACAATTTAATTATGAAATGGATCCTTAGTTTATTATTAAAGTCGGTAAAAGTGATATTCTCATTTCTTTTCAATAACAAGTTAAATCAAATAAGTAAAAATAGTGCTTAGATTTCAATTGCTTACTCTCTCTATTTTTTTTTAAATTTTATTGATATTTACAATATATACATATGCCTAACTCAAAAAAAACTAAGGCCAGATATATAACCCTTGCACTGCCTTGCGGACTGATGTGAGGGGAATACTAAGCGTGGCGAGTGAACACTTATCCACTGTAGGCGTTATTAAAAAGTATTTTTATATACATACACCTAACTCAGATAAACTGAGGCCAGATATACCGATCGTGCACTGCAATTCGGGCTTACGTGAGAAGGGTACAGAGCAAGGTGAGTGAATACACGAGTGTGAACTCATGACTCTAGTTGTTAAAAAATATATATAGATATATACAAATGTTTATATATATATATATATATTTGTTTTTTAAGAAAGGGAGAGTTTTGCAAAATCATCTTAGCACCATTTACTTAGAAGGTAAAAACGTTATTTCCTTTACTTTAAATTTACCACTTTTTTAAACAAAGATTTTCAATTAGAATATACTTCATAATTAACACATATGAACCTTCCTATATACTTGTTAAACCATTGTTATTTGTAATCAAACTTCATTTTTAATTTTGTTAAGACAAATAAATCTTCAAAAATTTCAATTCATTAACCAAAACTTATACTTATCCTATAGTGTTTCTTCAAAAATAAATCAAAATGCTAAAAAGAAAATGTTTTTGAAATTTAGATATTTTGATATTTTTTTGAGTTAAAAGAAAATGAAAATTAAAAAATGCCATGAAACTAAAATAAGTGAAAATGAGACTCCCCCCCCCTCCACATTTAATTTTTACCGTGTCCCCTAGTCAATGCACGATATAATAAGTGTAATAGGGAAAAATATGTACGTATTTACAAAAGAGGGTTAACATTCTTACTAGACGTAGCTTGGCTCATGAAGGATCATGAGCTCATTCTCTTGGTTATTGGGCATTTTCAATAAAGGTTTCAAACGATGACCATTGACCTTGTAAATCGATCCATCCCTAGGGTTTTCTATTTCTACGGCATAATGTGGAAAAACAATTCGTACCGCAAATGGTCCGGTCCGTCTCGATTTAAGTTTCCTAGAGAATAAATGAAGTCTTAAGTCACTTAAAAGAACTTTTTGGTTAGGAGAAAACGGTTTTCTTAGGAATGACTTGTCATGAAAAAGTTTTCTTCTTTCTTTGTAAATTTTTTCGTTTTCATACGCATTGTTCCTAAATTCTTCCAATTCGTTGAGTTGCAATTTTTTGATTTTACCAGCTTTCTCGAGGTCAAAGTTTAGGTTCTTTATTCCCCATAACGCTTTGTGTTCGATTTCAACAGGTAATGGCAAGCCTTACCCTAAACTTAACGAAATGGGACATCCCAAGGTTAGTTTTAAAAGTAGTACGGTAAGCCTAAAGCATGTCGGTTAATTTCTAAGACCAATCTTTTCAATTTTTGTTAACAGTTTTCTCCAAAATTTATTTGATTTCTTGATTTGAAACTACAACTTACCCACAAGTTTGAGGATGTTATGGAGTGGATAACTTATGAGTTATCGAGTATTTCTTCATTAAAGTTTCAAAAGAACAATTGCGAAAATGGGTTTTGTTATCACTGATTATTGTGCGAGGTGTGTCGAACCTTGAAAAATGTTTTCTTTGAGAAATTTCACAACTATTCTATGGTCATCGGTTTTGCAAGAAACGACTTCGACCTATTTTGAGACATAATCGACAGCGAGAAGGATATAAATGTTTCCAAAAGAGTTGGGAAAAGTCCTATAAAGTCGATACCACAATCATCAAAAAATTTGATCGTAAGAATGAGGTTTAGAGGCATCATATTTTGTCTAGAATTTCATCCAAGCATTTGACATCGATCACATTTTTTACAAATTTCAAACTGGTCTTTGAAAAGAGAAAGCCAATAGAAACCACACCGAAGAACATTTTCGCAATTTTTCGAGGACCGAAATGTCCACCGCACGCTTGATCGTGGCAAAACGAAAGAACACTCCTGATCTTGTTATCCAAAATGCAACGTCAGATGATTTAGTCGAGGCAATATTTGAACAAGTATGGATCGTGCTAGTAGAAATACTTCACTTGGGACATGAATTTGCATTTGTCTTGTTTGGACCAAGATGAGGGAGTATCTTTAGTGACTAAGTAGCTCACTATATCAGCATACCGTGGAACGGTAGAAATTGAAAGAAGTTGTTCATCCGGGAAGTTTTCATTAATTGGCAAAGAAGATGGTGTGTGCGAAGATGAGACAAGTGATCGGCTATGACGTTATTGGATCCTTTTTGTCTTCTATTGCAAGGTCAAATTCTTGAAGTAAAAGGATCCAACGAATCAAACGGGATTTAGCATCCTTTTTGGCAAGAAGGTATCGAAGAGAAGTATGGTCAGTATAGACCGTGATGTATGAACCTATCAAGTATGGTCAAAACTTTTCGAGTGCAAAAATGACAGCTAGAAGCACTTTTTGGTTGTTGTGTAGTTGAGTTGAGCATTGTTCAGTGTCATACTTGCATAGTAAATGACATGTAGGATTTTGTTGGTGCATTGACCTAAGGCAACACCAACGGTAAAGTAAGAAGCGTCACATATTATTTCAAATGGTGATCCCAATTGGGTGCATGAATGATTGGAGAGGAAATGAGTTTGTTCTTAAGACGTTCAAAAGATCAGATACACTAAGAGTTGAAATCGAATGGAACGTCTTTTCCAAGAAGAGTCATAAAAGGACGAGCGATTTTGCTAAAGTCTTTCACAAAGCGTCGGTAAAAGCCAGAATGTCCTAAAAATGATCAAATGTCCTTAACAGATTTGGCAATGGGTAGGTTTGCAATTACTACAACTTTCGCTTTATCTACCTCAATGCCTTTATTTGAGATGATATGTCCAAGGACTATGCCTTGTTTGACCATAAAGTGGCATTTTTCCCAATTCAAAGTCAAATATTTTTCCTTACATCGATTTAGAACCAACTCGAGATGAAGTAAACATTGGGAAAAAGAATCGCCAAAGATAGAGAAATCATCAATAAAAACTTCTACAAAGTGTTCAATAATGTAGGAAAAAATGCCAACCATGCATCGTTGGAAAGTAGAAGGAGTGGTACAAATTCCGAATGGCATACGTCGATAAGCAAAGGTACTGAATGGACACGTGCAAATCATTTTCTCTTGATCTTTGGGAGCGATTGGAATTTGGTTATAGCCGGAATAACAATCAAGGAAGCAGTAAAATTCATAGCCGGCTAAACGTTCGAGCATTTGGTCAATGGAAGGAAGAGGGAAGTGATCTTTTTGTGTTGCGGCATTTAGTTTTGATAGTCACTGCAAACATGCCAACTTGTTTAAGTACGAGTTGGAATAAGTTTGTTTGAATCATTCTTGACAATGGTTAGCCCAGAATTTTTCGGTACAATGTGAATTGCTAACCCTTGAACTATCAGAGATTGGGTAAATGATTCCATTGTCGAGAAGTTTAAGAATTTTATCACGCACCGCATATTTCATTTTTGGATTAAGCCTTCGTTGCGCGTCACGAACAGCAGCGTCAATTAAATGGATGCGGTATTAAACAAAAGCGACACCAATTCCCTTCATATCGGAGATCAACCATCCCATTGCTTCCTTGTTTTTGGAAAGGATTGAAAGTAAAGAAGTTTCTTGATTGAGAGAGAGAGAGTCATAGAAATTATGATGGGAAATGTTTCATTATCACTAAGTATGCACACTTAAGATGATCGGGAAGTGGTTTGAGGTCCAACTTCGGGAGTTGCTTGATTACATAATTAGGTTGAGATTCGGACTCAAAGGGAAGCGATTCAAAGGGAAGAGTGTTTTCAATCTCGTTGGAAATTTCATTAAACAATTTTTCATACTTGACTTCGCATTAGTCGTTAAGGTCAAGTGTCTCGTTTTCAAAATTTTCGTGGATCGAACTAACTTCCAATATTTGGTCACAAGGTTCATTTGATCGGCTTTCAAGATTGAAAATGTTGTGATCCAAAGTCATGTTTCCAAAAATGATTTTCATCGAACCGTTATGACAATTGATTAAGGTATTTGATGTCGCTAAGAATGGTCGGCCTAAAATCGATGTAATTTGATTAGCGGGATTCGTCATGGGTTGTGTTTCGAGAACAATAAGGTCAACGGGGAATATGAATTGTCCTACTCTAATAAGCACGTCCTCGATTTCTCCCATGGGCTTCTTAATGGAACGATCGACGAATTGAAGAGATTTGTGGGATTGAGCTCACCTAAGCCTAATTGTGAGTACACTGAGTTTGGAATCAAGTTGACACTCGCGCCTAAGTCTATCAAACATTTGTTAATCGTCTTGTCTCCAATTGTACACGAAATCGTAGGGCAACCAGGATCTTTGTATTTAACGGGCATGGATTAGGACAAGACTTCACTCAAACTGGCAGCTAAGAAGACTTTTTTGGACACTTGAGTGTGTCGCTTTTGGATGCAAAAGTCCTTAAGAAATTTTGCATACGCATGGACTCGTTGAACGATGTCAAGAAGTGGAATGTTAACTTTGACTTGTTTAAAAATTTCCAACGTCTTTTCCATTTGGTCCAGTGTTTCTTTGGTCGAAGACGGTGTAGAAATAGAGCACGATACTCGGTAGGCGAGACTACTCGAGTAGGAGAAGAAATTTGATTGGCATTTGATTCAACATTTGGCTCCACGTTCTATTCAGATTTGTTTGTTGTTTTAGAGGTGTCGAGAGAGGTTTCCTGTAAATCTTTTGGATTAACGACTTGATTATCGATTTGTTTACCGGAACGTAGAGTTGTGATAGCATTCAATTGGGTGACGTTGCTATGTTAAAGAATATGGGCTTGATTTGAATTTGCGTTTTGATTTCTGGGATTTGGAAGAGGCTGGCTTGGGAATGTGCCTTGTTCACATTCACTTACGGATGTGGCTAATTGACTCATTTGCATTTCAGGTTTTGCAATCGGTTGGTTTGTGTTTTACATATATGAGGTCAATAAATTTTGCAAATTGCTGTTTGATTAAAGGCTTTGAGTAGTTGCTTTAGCCAATCTTTCAAGAGTTTTCTCAAGTGAACTTAAACGTTTATCGTCTTGGGAAGGATGGGCCGAATTTGGTTGAAAATTTGATTGTAGCAGTTGATGATGAGACTGACCCGCAAAGTTTGGTTGAAAATTGTTGGTTTGAAAGGGAGGATTCGAAGCATTATTCGAGAATGCTTGAAAATTAGGACGAACCGTATTCGTGTAGGGATTGTTTTGGTTCCTAGCGAAATTCGGATGATTTCTCCAACCAGGATTGTACGTTGGGGAAAACAGGTCGTTTTTGGCTTTATTGAAAGCATTGATTTATTCGACAGAATTGGGATGCTGATCGGCTATATGAATAGCATCGTTGCATTTATAATACATCGGTTGGGAATCTTGGTTCATATCATTCGATGAGAAAACATTATCTAATTTTTTAATCATTGCGTCGATCTTAGCTTCCAAAGTAGAAGAAGATCCTATCGAGTGTGCATTCGATCGTGAGTAAATTGAATTTTCATTCGAATGTTCCCATTGGAATGACTTTCGACGAGGTTGTCAAGGAATTGCCAAGCACTATCGTGATGTTGGGCAAGAAAGTTGCCTTGGTACATTGATTCGAGCATGGTTCGTGAGCTATTTTAGAGTCCATCGTAATAAGATTTGGCAGATCGTCCATTTTTCGATGTTATGGTGTGGACATTTTATTAAAAGATGTATGAATCTTTCAAAATATTTTTCGAATAGTTCTCCCTTGAATTGATGAAAATTTACAATTTCGTTTCGGATTCTACTCGTTTTTTCCAAGAGGTAGAATTTTTTTAAGAGAGCTTTTACGAATTCTTCCCATGTTTTAATCGAGTTCGATGGTAAGCTGTAAAACCATTTTTCAGCGTAATCCGTAAGAGTGAATGGGATTAATCAAATTTTGAGTCTGTCACCGAAAAGTTGTTGGAGTTTAATGGTTACGCAAACTTATTCGAATTTAGTCAAGAAAATGTATGAGTCATCATGCTCGAAATTGCTAAAATTTGGAAGCGTGGCAATATGGTTCAAGTGAATTTCGAAATGGTTACTCGTAAGGACAGTAACGTGATGCAAGATGGAATAGAAACTCTATCCGGAAACATTCTATCCATAAGAGTTGAAGGGGCGTTCTCGTTCGCCATTTCGGGAGGATCGTGTGTTCGAGTTAAACGGTTAGTTGTTGAGTCGCGAGTCCAATGATTTGTTGTTGTGTCACGAGTCCAAGCACTCATGCATAAGTGAAAGTCGAGAAGAGAAAGAAGTTAGAAACGAGCTTAGAGAATGAAAAAGGATTTGAAAAATGAAGTGAAAAATAATTTTTTTAAGGAAGGAAAATATTTACCAAGTGAAATTTATTTTCAAAAGAGAAGTTTGATTTTTTTTTGCTTTTCAAAATTCTTGATATGTTTTTGTTTTCGTACTTTTTTTTGAATTTCCAAATATTCAAATATTTACCAAAAGGAATTTTTTTGTTTCTACAAAATGGGATTTTTTTTTTGAATTTTAATTTTTTTCCTTTTTAAAAGATTTTATATATTTATATATATATATATTTAGATTTTTGTTTTTGATTGAAAGTTATCAAAGGAAAGGAAAAATGATATTTTTTTTGGCAAAGCCAGCGGGGTTGACTGGATCCCTACCAGTTTTTACTGAAACACAATAAAAAGATACAGAACATCAAGCAAGAAGGAGAACAGAAAAAGAAAAGAAAAAAACAAAGAAAAAAGAAACAAAGCTAGCAAGGCCAACCATGAATCAAGTGATCAAGGAAAGGACTAAATCTCTTCTTTAATTGTTTGTAAGTTCTTGACCTAACTTCATACCAAAGTGCTTCAAGATTCTTTCTCTGATTTTCAAACACAATAGCATTCCTTTCTCTCCAAATCACATCCAAATATATTTTCAAACAAACAGCCAACACTCTTGCTCCATCAGTCCTCCATCTTGTAGCTTTATAAATAATACTCCAAACAATGCTAGAATTAGCAGAGGATAAAGAATACCCCGTTATACAACTTATTCTATTCAACATGAAGATTAGAGTCGGGCATTGAAAATAAAGGTGTTCAATTGTTTCCTTATGAAACTCACAAAACACACACTCAGGACAACAACCCATACCATAATTGTTCAATACACTTCTTGTCAACAAAGCATGGCTAACAACTTTCCACATCATAAAATTATCTTTTGGTACAGAGTCACTTGTCCATATAACAGAGAACCACCTTGCAGCAGGCAAAGGAGCATTAACGGATAAATGTTTGTACACACTTTTTATAGAGTGTGGCTTCAGGTCCCATGTTACAGAAACATGTTGACTAGCAGAGCAGAAGTTAATGTTGTTATCCCCTTTTTTGGCAAAGCCGCGATACCAAAAGATCGATCAGAAACGGGGGACAGTTCGTCTCAGAGACCGGCCATACTTCGTTTCGCTATGGATATCACTAAATTTTGTCCGAGTCCGAATTGTGCTACAATTGATAGGGCATGACAAGAAAGACCATAGAAGTCAGCATCTCAAATTTCGAGTCAATCCAAGTTCATACGCACAAGTTATGATCGGTTCAACTTGAAAGGGGATGCACTGGTTTCGAAACCCCCGAGCTAAGCGTCTTAGAACCCATCGACAAGCATCATTCGAAACGATCATCTTCGAATCGATGGACTTCGAACCCATCGGAGCGCCTCGGTTCGAATCCATCAAACTCGAACCCATCTAAGTTCGTATCTGTGGACCTCGTGGAAGGGTTGTAAAGCTCGAGCCCATCCAAAGGATCCTTGTTCGAATCCACTAAGCTTCGGTTGTTCGAACCCATCACAGAAGCCTTGTTCGAACCCATCACAGAGGCCTTGTTCGAACCCATCACAGAGATCTTGTTCGAACCCACCTGTGAAGCTTCATTCGAACCCACTGGGTCAACCAACCATGATGATGTGTCTTTCATCGGTTTGAATGCGCCGAGATATATGGAGTCGAAGCGGTCAACACGGAGTGAAGACCGGATCGATTCGAAGTTTGCGCTCCACGTCAACACGAAGCCACGTGCCACCATGGTTTCGAAACCATCGGTTCGAATGCATGGTTTCGAACCAAACAGCCATGCCGTGAACCCTATTTCGAATCCATCATATATCTCAATCCACTGATCCAAATGCCATGAAATTTTCATAGAAGTTTGCATTCATGTCGAAGAGTCTCCACGCCAAATTTCACCTCGATTGGACGAATTATTGATCGATTCGAATGGAGTTCCAACCGATGCCAAAGTGGGCCCAAACTTCCTAAGACCGGGCGTGTGGGCCCCCTCACGTGCCAGAAGTGGTCTCCCGAGTATTCAGCGAAATATCAGCAGTCTACGCCTATAAATAGAGCTCCAGAGCCAACAGAAAAGGGATCTTTCGACTCTCAAGCGCCCAGACTCCGCCGGATCAAGACCTACATCATCCTACATCATAATTTCATTGTTGATTTCGAATTTCCAGTTGTAATTTTCTGTTGATTGCTGCAACGACTTGTAATCATTGAAAGCAAATCAATAAAATATCAAAACACTTCACAGTGGACGTAGGCAACACGCCGAACCACTATAAATTGCTCGCCTTTGTCTTTGCTTCATTGCTGTTTGGAGTTTTTGTTAGATAATCCTCATTTTTAATTCATATTCTTCATTTATTATGTCTTCAAAAGACTCCCGAAGAGTGTTGTGCCCAATTTTGGTACAAACACTTTGGTGCTTTCACTGAGAAAAACCCAGCTTTTCCCCTGCTCCTTGGACCTGTCGCCGATACCGGATTGCATAAATCTAAGGGAGGGATCCAGATTTCATCTTCAGATTCCTTCCGTTCTATTCAGATTTGCTAAAGTCTAGGGAAGGAGTTCACTATCCAAAATGGTTAGCACAAGAACCACATTTGCAGCTGGTCAAGAAGGTCGGGATAGACAAAATCCCACGCAACTACCTCCGCCTAACCAAGATGATACCGAGCATTCTGACCCCTCAGGTCCGATCACCAGGCAAGAGTTCCAGACATTGCTCCAAGAACTAACTCAAAGTCGGCAACAGCTAGCCGAGCAATTGCGCGTCAACACTGAGTTAGCCAGCCAACTAGATCGCCAAAAGCGAAGAAGATCCCGAAGGGATCAAGCTCCTCATTCTTCCACCGAAAGCTCTGCTTCGTCTGACTAAAATAACAGGTCTACCCGTCCCAGGCTAGACGGAAACCAAGCGCAAGCTGCCGACTATCAACAGGCATTAACAGTTGGGCAAATAAGAGTTGGCCCGTCTACCAGCTTCCACACTAGACCCTCCTCCCGAGGAGGCACTATTTCACAATACACTGCAGAGGATCGAGCTCCTACAGCCGCTGCAGTTAACATAGGGGTTGATACCCGAGATCACTCTAATCAAAATTATCATCAGCAAGGACGTGCTCCAGATCCATATGTCCCAGCAGGCGTCGAGTCAAGGAGGCGAGAAACGGATCGTCGACAGCGCCCGATCCCACCTCGCACTGTGGAACCCGACCACACTTTGGCTCACCACACGCAGAATGTTCCAACACCAGACCTCTCTGCCATGGTGCGCCAAATGATTCGCGAGAGTCAAGGCCTAACAAATGACGATTGGGGAATCTCCCGAAGTCATACCCCGTTCACTGATGACATATTGTACGTTGAAGCTCCTAGGCGATTCAGAATGCCAACCCAGCCCATGTATGAAGGGAATTCCGACCCGAATCAACATATTTTGAAGTATGAATGGTCGATGACAGCTGCGAGAGCTGATGACGCAGTGAAATGCCGTAGTTTTCCCATTTCCTTAGGGGGAATTTCGACAATGTGGTTTACGCGATTACCACCGCGATCTATTTGTTCTTTTGATCAGTTAGCTACCAAATTTGTTGAGCAGTTTCGTATGCATATTGCCAGACCTAAGGATGTTAACACCTTATAAAGTGTTACTCAAGCTCCCGGAGAAACACTTGGACGATATTTGGAGAGGTTTAATGCTGGTGCGCCGAGATCACCAACCCCAATGATAATTCTATTTTAGTGGCCTTGACAAAAGGAATCGATCCTGATTCTGAGTTTGGCAATTGGTTGGCTGGAAAGCCTCCTGCATCGTTGGACCGTTTCTATTCCAAAGCCGCTCAGTTCTTGAGGCGAGAGGATGCGAAACAGTCTAGGAAGCAAGACGATGCAAGGCCCAGCAGTGAAGGGATTCAGAGTAATGTTGCGGTTAAACAGACCGGCGAGAGTTCAGGAAAAGTCGAGTTGAATATTCAAAATAAACAGACTCAATGACCGAGAAACGATGATAACCGAGGCAAGAAGCAAGATCAGAATCGTGGTCCGAGGCGTAGGGCTGCAATGTTTGACAGTTATACATCGCTTAACACGTCGCTGGAAAATGTATACCTACAGACTTGTAATACTATGCAATACAAGAAGCCTGCTCCGACGCCTTCGTCGGAGAGGCAAATTCAAACAGGAAAATTCTGTAGGTTTCATGAAAGTTACGGGCATAATACCAATGAGTGTAGGCATTTGCAAGACCTCATTGAAAAGTTAATCAGAGAGAGAAAGTTGGACCAGTATATTCGTGCGCCGCAGTCTGGTGGAGCGGGCCCATTCAATCAAAATCGTACACATAATCAGGAAAGACAAGGTGAACCCGCTCGTACGGGCAGGAGATTGGTTATCAATACAATAAGTGGTGGTCCCCATCCAACAGATAGAAGCTAGAAAGAAATGGAGTCATATGCTAGCTCGATCAAGCATGTGGACTTTGAATGCTATAGTAATTCAGAAGACGGAACATCGTCAAAACAGCAAAAGACGATGACAGACGACATCGTGTTTAGAAATCGAGATGCTGATAGAATCGAAGCACCCATGGTCGACCCACTGGTTATATCCGCTCAAGTTGGTCCTGCTTGGATGAAGAGGATCTTGGCAGACAGTGGGAGTTCTGTGAACATACTGTTTAAAAGAGCATATGATTTAATGAAGATGGAAGCTAAGGACTTAAAACCTTGTCAATCACGAGTCCACGGCTTCAAGGAAGTGCGACGATACCGACCGGAATGGTTGAATTGCCGGTGGAGTTGGGAGTGGGAGAATGCCGAAGTGTTCGGATGTTACAATTTGTTTTCTTGGATATTCCTTCTCCGTATAATGCTTTCTTGGGCCGATCGGCCCTCGTTGAATTTAGGGCAGCCATTGCCCCATGGTGTTTGACCCTCAAGTTCCCTACTGATCACGGGATAGGGGTTATCCAAGGAGATCAAGCTGCGGGGAGAGCCTGCTATGTTGCCGAGCTGCGAGAGGCGCAGCAAAAAGAAAAAAGGAAAGGGCGTAGAGGAATCTCTCTGCGTTCGTTTCACCGACAATTGACAATTAACGCCTGGGCCTCGACCCAGGCATCACGACCAATTCCAGAAGGATCTAGACCCCCGAGACAATGAGGATAAAAATGAATCTAGAGAAAGTCAGGCTTCGCCAGATGAATTAACAGTCGACGTTCCGGTCAGTGGTGACGATAATTCAAAGATGTTGCAAGTTGGATCGCAATTAAGCCTGCAAGCACAACGGGAATTGGTTGAATTTCTCCAAGCGAATCTGGACGTATTTGCTTGGACGCACTCCGATATGTGTGGGATCTCGCCAGACATCGCGAGCCACACCCTAAATATTGACCCGCGGTTTGTCCCGGTCAAGCAAAAAAGGCGTGGTATGGATCCAGAGAGATCTGCCGCCCTAAAAGAAGAGGTTGATTAGTTGAAATCAAATGGGTTCAACAGAGACGCTTTATACCTAGAATGGGTGTCCAATCCCGTACTCGTCCGAAAACCAAACGGGAAATGGAGAATGTGTATCGATTACTCAGATCTGAATAAAGCCTGCCCGAAAGACAGCTTTCCACTCCCCCGAATCGATCAACTTGTAGATTCAACTGCAGGACATGAATTATTATCCTTCATGGACGCTTACTCAGGTTACAATCAGATACCCACGCATGTACCTGATCAAGAGCACATAAGCTTCGTAACCGACTTGGGATTATACTGCTACAAGGTCATGCCTTTTGGATTAAAGAATGCTGGCGCAACTTATCAACGCTTAGCCAACCGAATGTTTGCCGATCTGATTGGGAAGACTATGGAGGTTTACGTAGATGACATGTTGGTGAAATCACGATACTCCGTTGATCATGTCAAAGATTTGGAGTCAATGTTCAGCATTCTTCGGAAATACGGAATGAAGCTGAATCCGTTGAAGTGTCATTTCGGAGTCGCATCCGAAAAATTCCTTGGGTTCATTGTCAATGCCAGAGGAATAGAGGCTAACCCCGAGAAGATCTGGGCTATCAGAAATCATCAAACTCTGAGAACCATAAAGCAAGTCCAGAGTCTTAATGGTAAAGTTGCAGCACTGAGCAGGTTTTTCTCAAAGTCGACCGACAAATGCATTCCCTTCTTCGATTTGATTCGAAAAGGGAAAAGAAACTTCGAATGGACTCCAAAATGTAAGGGCGCATTTCAATCGCTAATCCAACATCTTTTCGTACCACCAATCCTTTCAAAGCCTATTGATCATGAACAGTTATATCTCTACCTGGCGGTATCTGAAAATGCAATCAGTGCTGCATTAGTTCGGGAGGAGGACCGAGTGCAAAAACCGGTCTACTAAGTGAGTAAACGATTAATCGGAGCCGAAAGAAATTATCCGAAGCTGGAAAAGTAGGCATATTGCCTAGTCATTGCCTCGAGGAAGCTCCGTCCATACTTCCAGGCTAATCCTATTACTGTGTATACAAATCAGCCGTTATGACAGGTCCTCACGCGGCCTGAGACGTCTGGTAGGTTACTAAAGTGGAACATCGAACTGAGTCAGTTCGACATCACTTATACTCCGAGAAGAGCCATTCACGGCCAAGTCCTGGCAGATTTTATAGCCGAATTCACTGTTTCTGAAGACTTGCCCGAGACCAGCAAATCTCCCGAATGCATCTGGAAGCTGTACACCGATGGTGCGTCAAGCGATCGGTGCTCAGGAGCTGGGGTAGTGCTTGAAACCCCCGAGGGACGATCCATATGTTATGCTTTAAAGTTCGAGTTCCGTGCAACCAACAATGAAGCCGAGTACGAAGCTCTACTTACCGGACTAAAGCTTGCCCGTGATCTGAAAATCATCGCTGTAGAGATCTACTGCGATTCCCAACTGGTAGTATGTCAAGTTCGAGGAGAATATCAGGCCAAAGACCGAAGATTAGCCGCCTATCTAACTCGAATTCTGGAGATGCTTGATCAATTCGATTACTATACCATTTTCTACATACCCCAAGAGCATAATCAAAAAGCTGATTCGTTGGCAAAGTTAGCAAGTACGGATGAAGCTCAGCAGTTGGGGGTTGTTCCGGTTGAAACCTTATCCTCTCCGAGCATTGATCAAAGGGAGACCGATTTCGCATTTGAAGCTACCTGCAATAAGAATTCGTGGATGACTCCCTATCGAGATTATATCGAACGTGGTGTATTGCCCGAGCAGCGAAGCGAGAAAAGACAAGTTCTACGAAAGGCCTCACGATTTGCTAATCAAAATGGAGTCATGTACCGGAGAGGATACTCTGTTCCACTCCGGTGTATCGCACACGATGAAGTCAAACGAGTGTTACATGATGTACACGAAGGAGAATGTGGCGATCACACTGGGGGGCAAGCACTTGCAAAGAAAATACTTCGATATGGGTATTATTGGCCTACTGTAAATCGCGATGCCATGGACTATGCCAAGAAATGTGACAGATGCCAAAAACACACTCGGATTCCTAGAGCCCCACCAACTGAGATGACCCAAATGGTCAGTCCATGGCCGTTTGCAATATGGAGGATCGATATAATTGGTACATTGCCTTTGGCCAAAGGAGGCGCAAAATATGCTATCGTCGCAGTCGATTACTTTACAAAATGGGCGGAAGCCCAACCACTTGCAACAATCACGACGAAGAAAGTTATCAACTTTGTAGTACGCAACATCATCTGTCGGTTCGGTCTTCCGCATACTATTATTACCGATAACGGAGCCCAGTTCGACAGCACTGAATTCATGAATTTCTGTCTGCGATTCCATATCCATAAGAAATTCTCCGCTGTTGCACATCCGCAAGAAAATGGCCAAGTCGAAGCCGTAAATAAGGTCATCAAATCTATTTTGAAGAAACGACTAGAAAAGGCCGGGGGCAAGTGGGTTGATGAACTTCCCATGGCTTTGTGGGCCTATCGAACGACTCACGAAACTACAACCGGCCACACTTCATTTTCTCTATCTCATGGCACTGAAGCTGTTATTCCGGTCGAAATGGAAGTTCATTCTCATCGTGTGACATATTATGATTCGAAAACGAATGCTGTACTACTTGCCGAATCCCTAGATCTGCTCGATGAGAGGCGCGAAGAAGCTGATTTGAGGGCAGCCGCACATCGGAGTCGAGTCGCCCGAATGTACAATGCCAAGGTCCGACCGTGGACCTTTGAACTTGGCGACCTTGTACTCAAGAGAGTTTAACCGGTTCCTTCTCACATGAAGCCCAATTGGGAAGGACCGTATGTGATTTCACAAAAGCTTGGAGATGGCACATTCAAGTTATCGACCGTTGACGGTCTAACTCTGCCGAGAGCCTGGAATAGCGAGAGTCTCCGTCGTTACTATACATGACAGGCTTTATTTGTTCTAGCTCGTTATTTCCTTCGCATTTTATTTTCGCATTTTAAAATTTGAACTTGTAATAAGGCAGCTGACTTTGCCATATTTTCTCATTTCAGCAGTAAAATGCTATCTCTTCGAGCCAGAGCTGTGATTTACTGAATATTACATACAACATCACAATGCACGGAGAGCTAAGTTCCATCACGCGGTGGGATTTATTCAAATAGGGAGTGACTGTGATACGACCGGTCACTTGCTAAGTGAAGCCCGAGCTCGGGGGCAGAACACTACATCAACATTCACGGGGATTGATACACGACAATCCCTCCTCTAACTCCAAATTCTCAGAGTGCGAATTGGAGTGTAAACTTCAACTCTCGGTTCCCAGAGCGCGAACCGGAGTATAAATCCATCGCTCCTAGAGTGCGAGTTAACTCCAACTTCCCAGAGCGTGAATTGGAGTATAAACATCCAATAAATCGCTCCCAGAGTGCGAGCTAACTCCAATTTCCCAGAGCGTGAATTGGAGTATAAACATCCCATAAATCGTTCCCGGAGTGCGAACAGACTCCAATTTCCCAGAGTGTGAGTTAGAGTATAGACATCCACTGAATCGTTCCCAGAGTGTGAACGAACTCCAATTTCCCAGAGTGCGAATTCGAGTATAAACATCAAATCCAAATTCCCAGAGTGCGAACCCGAACATACATGTTTTCTCCAAGTTCCCGGAGTGTGAATTGAAGCGTAAATACCAAGTTAAAGTTCCCGTAGTGCGAACTGAAATGTTAATACTAACTCCGAGTTCGCAGAGTGTGAGTTAGAATGTGAACATCAATTCCAGGTTCCCGTAGCGCGAACCGTGTTATAAATATCGATAACTCTCGAGTTCCCGGAGTGTGAACCGGATTATCGATCTCAAATTATCTTAAGCCCCCAAATGTGTACATGTGCTTAAATTTTGCAATAAACGCACTCAACCAACAAAACACAAATGTTATTCCCCGAGACTAGGGGGCAAAAATGCTAAGTGTTAATCGATAACCAAAGTGTTACGGTGTCCGAGGTTCGATTGTTCATTGATCACAACTTGCGATCAAGATTCTCAGACTTGGCGAATAAAAATGAATTCTACTTGACAGTAGAAACACCACAAGTGCACCGGACTGAAAACTAGACACCACAAACACTTAAGCACAAAAGAAATGAGAGTTGAAACAAAGAAACTAAATTTTATTTCAACTAACTAAAGATAAGGACTTACATGCAAATAAGTTTTCCCAAAAAAGAATCCCTATTAGCAGGGGCCGAACCTGCATCTATACACGGCCTGCTAACAAAAAACGAAAACAAATTCCTATCTACCAAAAAATCTGCTTGGGAGGCCGATCTATTCCTTCTTTCTTGGCTTCCTTATCAGCGGTTCGTCGTCGGAATCGCTAGGAACGGAAATCCTTCGTTTCGACGACCTCCTCTCCGGTGGTTGCTCTTCGGCCGGGGGCAAAATATCTACGTCCTCCTCAGAAATTGAATCTAAATGAAGGCTCCCCGTCGGAGGAGTAGGAGGGACCGGACCCGCAAAAGAAGATGGGACAGTGCCACCCGACGATACTATCCTCGCAGGTGCTGGGCTCTACGCCGCCGTGCCACCGCCAACACTACCACTTTGCCCCGCAGCTTCTAATTCTGCTTGAATCTCGGCCAGAATCTCTTCATCATGAACCGTCCGGGCTTGGCTGGGGGCATCCGCAGCCTGCATTGAAGAGCTAGAGGTTGACGGAAGGTCACTAATGATGAACGGTAGGTCTGTGGAGAAGCCACCCTGCTCACCGAGCAGCTCGCTCACCATTTGATCCTCAAGAGATAATCCGCTCCCCTGCGCCGCCTCGGTTGATACCGCAGTTACAACAGTAGTCTCGGTGGTGATGGCCTTATTCCCTTTGCTTGACTCTTGGGTCGCGGCAATCGGAGCAACTCCAGTCACTAAACAAAGATAAGAAGAGGTTCTCATTAACTGCTTCAGAGCAAACTCTCTATTTAGAAAACACTTGAGATAAATTTGGAATACCTTCCCCAGTTTGGCTTGCAGACGACTGAGCGGCCTCGGAGGTATGCTCATGAATAGGAGATAACCGCGGCTGTTCCGAGTCGTAAGCAGGAACAGATTGCGAACCGACCGCAGATACAGGCACTGACGAAGGTGGTGCGGTGACTTCAGTGACAGCAAAATGGTGCTCAACACCTGATCCCTCTCCAACCTCCAAAGATCGGCCACCAATCATCTCCTCCTCATAAGCGATAATAGCGCGTGAAGGACCTTCTTCTCATCGTCTGTCAGCAGCCGGTTTTCAAGTTCGAATCGATCGACTGATTCACCTGGACGTGCTTCCTCTTCTTCCTTGACCAACCGACCCCGAGCGCTACGGAGATGTATCGGGTAATCCTGGAGCCAGGCCAAATTTCTGTGTCTCAACATGTTGGCATTATAAGTGATGAGCAAATCCTCGATATCGGCCTCCAGCCTGGCCTCCGCTTGATGAACTTTCACGTCAACCTCCATCTCAACCGCCTGGACTTTAGCCACTGCTGCATTCTATTCAGTTTGGAGAATCACGGCTTGTTCACACGCCTCCTGGGCTGCATTATTCGCATCGTCCCTATCCTTGGCGATTTCAGCGAATTTGGACTTAAGCTCGTTGAACTCCTTCAGGGCTGCGTCCCTCTCAGCAGTGACCAGGGTGTTTCGATGGCCCATGTCTTCTACCGTGGCAAAGTGCTCACGTTTCATCCTATCCATGGTTGCCAGGGATTCATCGGCTCTTTCGATGGCCTACATTTCAGACTTCCGAGAAGATTCAGCTTCAGTATTTAGCACATCAATGATACGGCTCTTTTGGGCTAACTCAGCTTGCATTTGCTCGATAATAGCCCCACGCTCAAAGGCCAATGATGATGCTTTCTCGGCCGCCTTGTACCACGCCCTGTATTGGGCATAAAAGTCGTGCACATAATCGTGCGCCGTCTGCTGGGCCTCCGGCGGAATTCTTTTCAAGTGAAGGGGAAAGATGTAGTTATCAAAGCAAATATTTGGAAAGTCCTTCTTCAGTTGAGCAAGCCTGATTGCTCCTTCTCCCGAAATTTCAGTAGGAGGTTGTTCCGCAACTACTGGAGGCATTGCCTCGGATCTGGGGTGGCGAGATTCATACTTAGAAGATTAAGAGGCCGACTGGTAGTGCGAGGAATCAGAGGGACGAGAAACATGGACAGGAGGATGTATAGGAGCTCTTGGAGGAGAAGTGCGCGATCGAGACCGATGTCTATAATCCCTATCTCTCCGTTCTTAGCTAGAATACCTAGAGTACCTGCGATCGTAATCCCTATCTTTCTCTCTTCGTTGTGACTCGTAATATGAGGAAGATTTGCGAACATGTCATAGGCTCCCTAGCATCGAACCGCGCCCAGTCATAATATCTACAAAGCGAAATGAGAATAAAGTTAGTGGTTTCTCGAAACCGATGACCTAAGACTCGGGGCTATGTAGTGTCGTGAAATGTATATGAATATGTATTCCCCCCGACCAACCGAAAGTGTCGACTGAGATAGTAATAAAAGGCTCGCTCAATTCTAGAGTACGATGAAACTCCTCCAACCCGGCGTCATGTTGAAAAGACACATCATCCGGGATTGGAAGATCGGTAAGCCTTTCGTAAAGACTTTCAGTTCGCGGAGGAGACATCTCAGAAATTCTAACTCTGGGAGAAGATCGGGCCGTGACGACCGATTTCCATCTCCCCTTCTTAGTCGACGTGACGACGGCTGCCTTGCCTTTTCTTTGCTCTTCAACATCCTGAACCACGTCTGTAGGCTCCAACAACGGCTCGTCGTCAGTGTGAGTTCTTTCAGAATCAGCCTCCTCGGCTATGATAACTTTGGGTTTCTTGTGTTTGACTCGCTTCTTCGAAACAATCCTTAGCGCCCCGTCAAACAGTATGCTCTTCCCTCGTTCAATCAATCCGTAGGTCCGGAGATTCCTATCGGTCAAAAGCGACTCGATATCCCTATCCTCGCTCGGGACTCCCAGGAGTACTCGCACCATCTCTTTGAAGCGCTCGCCCTCAGGTCGCTGAATCGTCGCTGTGAAAAGAGAAAGAACATAAGTTTCGCTTCGACCGCAATTATCTTAGAAATTACTTAATAACTCAGCTACACTCACGTCTGAATAACCATCGCCGGGCAAACCCTGGAGGACACCTGACATAGAACCATTCCGTCCTATAGTAACTCAACCTGGTCCAGGACCCAGTAACCACTTGGCAGTTCCTCACCGCTTCCAGAAATGTGAAGGAAGGATAATCGCCTCAAGTTTTTAAGTTAAATAGATATCTGATCTCGGTCGGGATCGGCGGTCTATGAAGGAACTCCATGAAGACGATGAATAAACTGTTCACGGACGCATATCCGTTTGGGTGTAGTTGAGACGGAGCGATCCCCAAAAAAGACAACACTTCCCTTATATACTCGTTGAACGGTGAAAGTGTCCCGACCGCGCACGCCGGTTAAACGCTGTATATCCCTCCGGCGGGTTGTGTAGTCTATCGTTCGGCCCTGGCAATAACACGTCATCCAGTGACAGACCGTGCCTCAAGCATATTCTCCCTAACATGTCTTCAGAAATATTTGATTGAACGGAATCCGACGGATTGGCAATGAAAGACGCATTGGGAAGATCGTCCGGGGCCAGACCAATGATCTCAGGTTCAATATTTGGAACTTCTAATCTCGGAGCGGCTGTGCTTTGAACCTCTTGCTGTTGCGAACTTGAAGGTTCCATAACTAGCTAACTCATGAGAAACCATCGTTAGACGACAAAGAACCCGTGCGTTCCCCAGTGTAAAGTGTATGAATGTATGTTGTGCAGCGCCATGCATTACTTGAATAAATATCGCGGAGTTAAAGAAAATATGCAAACGATAAAGGTACGGAGTCCAGTTACAATGACCGTCATCGCTGACCGTCATCGTTGAACCGTTTCTATGATGGAAATTTGATTTGAATAGAAGTCGTTATTGTTCCATCGACGAGCTTCGAAAGGTGGTCAAGTATGCAGTTTAATATGTCCAAATATGCAAGGATGAAGCTCATCGGAATTATGCTTAGAAAATGTCAAACTTTGGTATCCATCATAGAGGGTTCGAACCAAACAAAGGGAGCTCATTCGAACCCATGCCAACATCACTTCGAATCGATGCAGAAAGGCGCACTCGAATCGATCGATGAAAGAGGACTTCGAATCCAACCTTGGTTAACTGGTTCGAACCGATAAGCAAACCCTCAACTTCACATCAATCACGTTCGAATCGATGCCCTTCGTATCGACGCAAAGTCGAGAACTTCGAACTGATGGATGATGGGTTCGAAACCATCGATTCGAATGGATCCATCAAAGATGGTTTATCGGTGCGAACTGCGTCACCCCATAAATTCATTCCAGAGATCAAGGAGAAACCAAGGGGAAGTGACACCGCCATCATCGATTCGAACTCGAGCCCACGTATCGATTCGAAGTCCCCCCAAACCAGATCTGGTTTTTCCAATCTCGAGACTAAGCAATCGATGAAGATGAGATAGGTTCGAAATAACTTTGCCGTTTGGATTCGAGGCTAGTTACCTAGTTTGAATGATGGATTCGAGAGATTGAAGAATTGAATCTTGGTTGATTTGATGACGCAGCACAGTGTTTTCTTCTCTAAGAGGCTTCGAAATGATGCAATGCACAAAAAACACGAGGCGAGAGCAAAAAGTAAAAAGAGAAAAATGTGAAACCCCTCTGCTATTTATTTGAAGCCTCGAAAGCAACCGAGACGATTCCTCTTCCGGTGGACTTGAACGGTTGCAACCAGTGAGAACGTGGATCGTTTCGAAACCATCCATTCGAAGCCATTCGCCTAATGCCGTGTGGGTTCGAAGTTACCCTCACACTTCATCGATACGAAGTACATAGCAGGACAGCGAGTTGCATCGATGCGAAAGAAACTGTGGGAGCATCGATTCGAAGCCCTTGTTCACATCAACGACTTCGTATCCATCCATAACCTATCGATACAAACTACTATGCTGTATCCATTCTTTCAGATTAGTTCGAATGTCAATTTCGTACCCATCATAACATAAGCGTACTGTATCCATACGAGCCTAGGTTTCGAATCCATCGATGCTCAAACGCATCGGTTCGAAATCTTACACTTGCGCAATAAAAATCCAATTCCTTCAACTTTCAATATCGGTTCAGGAGAGGATCGACACGAAGGGACTTTTCAAAACAACCATCAAGCGTTGTCTCAATTCAAATTTCAAAATCGGTTCAGGAGAGAATCGATACGAAATTCAATAGCAAACAAAACTAACAACGACTTGCAGACGCACGACGCTAACAAAGATCAAACTAGCATATGTGCATATATATCGAACTAACATTTGATTCAAAACATTTGCAGGGATCAAACACCTTTCTTGTTACAAATGCAATAGCCAACGGCTAAGCGCTGTTATACAGTAATCAATCATATCAATGCAAGGTTGCAGCAATACAGAGTACGTGTCTCAACAAAAAAAGAGCAATGATTGTTCAGAAAGAAATTGCAGCTATTCAAAGCATGTCATGTTCCCACAAGACGTACTTTAGGGGGCAAAATTTTATCCCGCTTTTTGGCAAAGCCGCGATACCAAAAGATCGATCAGAAATGGGGGACAGTTCGTCTCAGAGACCGGTCATACTTCGTTTCGCTATGGATATCACTGAATTTTTTCCGAGTCCAAATTGTGCTACAATTGATATGACATGACAAGAAAGACCGTAGAAGTCAGCATCTCAAATTTCGAGTCAATCCAAGTTCATACGCACAAGTTATGATCTGTTCAACTTGAAAGGGGAAGCACTGGTTTCGAACCCCCCGAGCTAAGCGTCTTCTAACCCATCGACAAGCATCATTCGAAACGATCATCTTCGAATCGATGGACTTCGAACCCATCGGAGCGCCTCGGTTCGAATCCATCAAACTCGAACCCATCTAAGTTCGTATCTGTGGACCTCGTGGAAGGGTTGCAAAGCTCGAGCCCATCCAAAGGATCCTTGTTCGAATCCACTAAGCTTCGGTTGTTCGAACCCATCACAGAAGCCTTGTTCGAACCCATCACAGAGGCCTTGTTCTAACCCATAACAGAGACCTTGTTCGAACCCACCCGTGAAGCTTCATTCGAACCCACTGGGTCAACCAACCATGATGATGTGTCTTTCATCGGTTCGAATGCGCCGAGATATATGGAGTCGAAGCGGTCAACACGGAGTGAAGACCGGATCAATTCGAAGTTTGCGCTCTACGTCAACACGAAGCCACGTGCCACCATGGTTTCGAAACCATTGGTTCGAATGCATGGTTTCGAACCAAATAGCCATGCCGTGAACCCTATTTTGAATAAATCATATCTCTCAATCCACTGATCCAAATGCCATGAAATTTTCGCAGAAGTTTGCATTCATGTCGAAGAGTCTCCACGCCAATTTCACCTCGATTGGACAAATTCTTGATCAATTCGAATGGAATTCGAACCGATGCCAAAGTAGGCCCAAACTTCCTGAGATCGGGCGTGTGGGCCCCCTCACGTGCCAGAAGTGGTCTCCCGAGTTTTCAACGAAATGCCAACAGCCTATGCCTATAAATAGAACTCCAGAGCCAACAGAAAAGGGATCTTTTGACTCTCAAGCGCACAGACTCTGCCGGATCAAGACCTACATCATCCTACATCATAATTTCATTGTTGATTTCGAATTTCCAGTTGTAATTTGCTGTTGATTGCTGCAACGACTTGTAATCATTGAAAGAAAATCAATAAAATATCAAAACACTTCACAGTGGACGTAGGCAACACGCCGAACCACTATAAATTGCTCGCCTTTGTCTTTGCTTCATTGCTGTTTGGAGCTTTTGTTAGATAATCCTCATTTTTAATTCATATTCTTCATTTATTATCTCTTCAAAAGACTCCCGAAGAGTGTTGTGCCAAATTTTGGTACAAACAAATGTGAATATCACTCCACAGCTACATGATCATCTGATTACTATTGTATGGCATCTGCATTATGCATTCATTTAAGAAATCATTAGCCTTAGCATCACAATGAATACCAAACTGAACAGACAGAGAAGAATCACACACTTTGGATAGGATCTTACCCTTACTCATCCATGGATCATGCCAAAAACTAACACCAGTATTAGGATTAACTTGATATTGTATCATAGGAAGGTAAACATCACTAAGCTTCAACAAATTTCTCCAATTCCAACAGCAATTTTGCAGTACATCCATACACCAAAAATATCTATTCTTTATTTTGAATTTCCATGTCCAATTAATCAATAAACTTTTTTTCTTATTGATAAGGTCATCAAAATGTTTACTTATCGCTGCAATATTTGTTTGCACCAAAATTGGTCACAAACACCCAATAGTCGTTGAAAGCACCAGTACGCAATCACAATTCACAGATAACAAATATGTAGAGAAATGAAAATGAAGAACATTCAACAGATTCAGTAGGAAATAATAAACAACACAAGATTTATAGTGGCTCGGCGATCTTGCCTACGTCCACTTTGAAGTTGATTTCTTTACTGACATTCCCTCTGCTGATTACAGCCGATTATAGCGATTACAATGAAGAAACTTAAGTAAAACTACAATGAAGAAGTGTTGGATTGAATCCGGTAGAGTCTTGGCGCTTCAGAATCCAGATCCCCCTTTCTGAATGACTTGGAGCTCTATTTATAGGCGTAGGAGGCTGATATTTCGCCTAAATTTCGGGAGACCACTTCTAGCACGTGAGTGGGCCCACACGCCCGGCCTCAGGAAATTTGGGCCCACTTTGGGATCGATTCGAACTCCATTCGAATAGATCAAAAAACATCCAATCAAGATGAAATTTGGTGTGGACATTCCTCAACATGTAAGCAAGCTCCTGTGAAAATTTCATGGCATTTGGACTTGTAGATTGCAAGATATGGTCGATTCGAATTGAATTTTCTCGGCTGGCCGTCTCGTTCGAATCGATCCCGATGCATCGATACCTTCGAATCGATGGTGGCATGTGACTTCGTGATGACGTAGAGCACAACTTTCGTATTGATCTGCCTTTTTCGCCGCTTTGACCGAGTCATTCCCGAGACTTCGCCGCGTTCATATCCACGCTTACCGTGTCGACTTAGGCTTCCCTGATTCGATGGATACGAACGAGTCGTCTCCTGATGGATTCGAAGGACTCCAATCCAATAGGTTCGAAGGACTTCAAGTCGATGGGTTCGAACTTGATGGGTGTGAGGTCTTTGCCATTCTGATCAATGCGGGGGCCATGGATTCGAACATTTGCCATATTTGATGGAAACGAACTAGGGATTACTGGGGGATTCGATTATGTCTTCGGCCGATGGACATGAAGTGGGGAATGGATGATCGATACGATGCTAGACCATCTGTTGGATTTGACCTGCTCGATACGAAGCCAAACCGTCTGATGGATTCGACTTGATCGATGTGAAGCTGGAGGATGCGAAGCTTATGCCAGGCGATCGTTGTGGAGCGTTCTATCAGCTGATGCATACGAAATGGTGTGCGATGATGGATACGAACACATACTTACCGATGGATGCGAAGCTGACAATGGATGATGGATGCTAATCGAGGCTAACTGCTGATCGATTTGAATAGAGGTGTTGCCTATGTATTCGAATAAGGGATATCTCCTTCATTTTGCATCGATCATAACTTGAGCATATGAACTCAGATTGACTTGAAACTAGGAACGCTAGTTCCCATGAATTTTCTTGCCGTGTCCTATCAATTGTGGCCCGATCCGAGCTCGAACAAAATTCATCAATATCCATAGCGAAGCAGTGTATAACCAGTCTTTCAGACGAATTATCCTTGATTTTTCGATCAGTCCTTTTGTGTCGCGGCCTTGCCAAAAGGCGGGATAACATTTGCCCCCAAAACATGCCTTGCGATTGGAAGGTGTGTTTTATAGTGCCATAAGCCGGATGTTCATATCCCATCGACCTGAAAAGAATTCGATAGCTCCATATGACCTCGAATGATGATCGTTCGGGATTGCCTGTCATTCGAGGTGAAGCATGACCGTTCGTGGCCGAATGCCGTTCGTGGCAAATGATAGAATGGGACCGTTCGTGGTCGGACGCCGTTCGCGGCAAGGTGTGATCGTTCGTGGTCGGACGCTGTTCGCGGCGAATTGTGACCGTTCGAGGTCGGGTGCCGTTCGAGGAGAATTGTGATCGTTCGAGGTCGGGTGCCGTTCGAGGCGAATTGTGTGCCCGGGGGGGGACTTAATATTATCGATACCAGGTTCATGTTCAAGTGGGTCCCTGGATCGTTTGTCAGGGCGGTTTATCGCCGTCTCAGAGCATCCCCAAGGATCGTTCGCGACCCCGTACATGTGTAAGTAGCTTAGCCATTTCAGAATTATCAGAACCAAATATCCATTCAACCGATGGGTTTTAAAATAGAATATCCAAAAAAACAAAGTCTAAATGTCCAAATCAAAACGAAATAAAAGCAAAGCAAGGATGTCAAAGTGTAAATTCTCACAACGATAGGGTTAATAGCCATTCAGAGCATGCCTGTGGACCGTTTGTGATTTCGTACACGTGTAAATGATTAACCCATGTTAGTGAGAGGTTTACTACTTGTTCTTCATTATTTCAATCAATTGATAACCATACGATGTCCCGGTCCAAGGTCACCCCTAGCTGATGTAGACGGTGGCCGCTCTGGCTCCACCGCTGGAGCTCGTCTCCTCACATACTGAAGCAGCATACCATTCCTGATATGCCCTTCTACCTCATCCTTTAGATGCCTACAGTCGTTTGTGTTATGACTGTTCAATTCGTGGAATAAGCAATATCTGTCTGATTTTCTCTCGTCAACAGTGGGGTCCCTTCGTATTGGCCTACGGTATGGAACTTGATCTCGTGTATCTCGGTAGATTCGCTCCAAACTCTCATTCAGCTCTGAATAGGTGGTGAATCGTGGCTCTCTCCGCAGTCGCTTTGACCCATCACCACTATCCTCAGCCTTTCGTTTTCCTTTATCCTTGCCTGAATCCTTTTCGAGAGGCTTTTTGTCTTTAAGCACATAAACTTCTATTCCCTCTCCTTCTTCTCTTTCAGCACTCGCATCCTCTAATCGCCCAAACTTTTCGGCTTCGCGATAAAACTCTCCTAGGTCCGTAGGAGGATCCTTAGTTAGTGAATTCTTGAACTCCGTGCCATCAGATATTCCAGATACAGCCGCCATCACGACCATAGATGGATCTGGTCGATCCACCAATGTTGCTGCCGCATTAAATCGCGTCAGAAAACCCCTCAAAGATTCCTCGGCCTTTTTCTTTAGAGTCACCAAACTCATCACGTTCTTGGGTCTCAAAATATGAACCCTGAATTGTCTCATGAACCTTTCCGTCAAATCTGTCCAAGCCCCAACGGAGCAACTCTCCAGTTTTCTATACTAGCGCTGCAGTATCCGTCAAATACAATGGAAAGCACCGGGCCATGACTTCCTGCGATGCCCCCAGCACTTCATGTGCCTCATATACTTCGTTAAATGGACCGCTGGATCCGTCCTCTCGTCATACATTTCTACCGATGGTAGCTTGAAGTCTGGTGGATTTCTGGCGTGCCTGATTGTAGGAGTAAAGGGACTCCTATGTACATTCTCTAGATCTCTATTGACTAGTCCGCCTCTCATCGCCCGTTTGACCATCTCTGCCAAACTATCATTGTTTCCTAGCTGTAGTCCTCGTTCACTGCCTTCAATCTGCCCCCCGACTTTGTGCGAGCTTTCAGGTGTTTGCCCTCCTGGCTGCGCATTCATCGCTCCATTGCCACCAGTTTGTTATGATGCCCATGTCTCCCTTCCCGGGATTGGATCAACATACTCTAAGTGTGTGACCCCTAGCTCCGCGCTGCGTCGGATGGTCCTGCTCTGTTTTGAACCCCGGTTACTCCTTGATTCTGCTCTCCAAGTTGCCCAATTTTTGAAGCAAATTCTGGATCATCTCTTCCTGTCTCCTCATCATTGTCTCCATCTCATCCCTGGTGATGAAGACTGAAGCTTGGTTTGCTCCTGAGGAAGCCTCTTGACTCCCTTCATGCTGACTTCGCTCTGGCCTTGGCCTTCTGCTCGATTGTCTCGTCATAATTTCTCAAATCTGAACTCTCAAACTCTCTGAATCAACTTCTAATCGGTAGAACTCCTGAGTTCAATTCTCAGTGAAAGCAATATTCCACTTCCTAGCATTAATAATTCCAAGCCCACCTAGTTTCAAAGAAGACTCAAATTTTGAAAAGGAGCAAGGCAACAACTTCCTATTGTGCATACTCCCAGTCCAAAAATATCTATTCATAGCAGAGCTAACAAGATGCAAGAGCTTGGTAGGAAGGATTAGAGTACGAGCCCAACAGATAAGTGAAGGAAAAACAATAGATTTAATAAGAACAAGCCTTCCACTTTGAGACAGATGTCTATTAGCCCATACAGACATGACAGAAGTAATTTTATTGAATAGGGGTAAACAATCTGCATTAGTTATTCTTTTCGAAATTAAGGGAAGACCAAGATACCTCATATTAGTATCCATACAAGTGAAACCAATATGTTGATACAATGCAGCAGCATGAACATCACTGACACCATCAACTAGCATGGAAGATTTGGCTTGATTTATTGAAAGGCCTGTCATTCGGTTGAAAGACTGCATAGCCTCCATTAAACCACTCAAGGAGGGAAACTCAGGCTTGGTAAACAACATTACATCATCAGCAAACATAATAGAGGTTATTTGGTGGTGCAAGCACTTAGGGTGATACTTGATGATCTTTTGAGAATATCTAGCTTTTAGAATTACAGTAAATACTTCCATGACCAATAGAAATAAATAAGAAGATGTAGGATCACCTTGACGTATAATTTTTTTACATCCGAAATTCCCGACAGGCCTACCATTAATAACAACAGAGAATGAAGGTGTGGATATGCACACATAATCCCACGACACAAAGATTTTAGGAAATCCCATCATAGACATAATCCGAACAATAGATGCCCAATGAATAGAGTCATAAGCCTTGGATATGTCAATTTTAAGAGCAGCAGCAGGAGACACATTTCTTCTACTATAACCATTTAATAACTCTTGAGCAAGAAGGACATTGTCTAGAATATTTCTGGAAGGAATAAAAGCAGCTTGGTTGCTAGAAACAACAGATGGCAGAACACTGACAAGTCGAGAAGCAAGAATTTTGGTAATACATTTGTAAACGAAATTACAACATGAAATAGGCCTGAAGGAGGACACACTGGAAGGGGGAGTGACTTTAGATATTAAGGCAATGTTAGTGCAGTAGACTTCCCCCAATAATTTGCATTTGAAAAAGAAATTATGTATTGCTTGACAGAATTCATGGCCTAGCACACTCCAAGAAGATATAAAGAATGTAACATTAAGACCATCAGGCCCACCAGAAGATTGTTGATTCATAGAAAAGAGGGTAGACTTTGTTTCTTCATCAGTGACAGACTTAATCAGAGTAGCTGCTTCCTAGAGAGATATACATGGCAGGGCAAGGGAAGTGATTTGGTCTAAATCCGGAATGAACCCATTAGTGTTGCCAAGAAGATTAGAGAAGTAATCTATAAATGCTTTGTCAAAGAATCAGCAGTAGAAAATAAAGTTCCATGTTCATCATAAATGCTAAAAATATCATCTCTAGCATGCTTAACCTTTAATGAATCATGAAAGAATTTAGTGTTCTAGTCTCCTTCTTCAATCCATTTATTGTGCAGTTGTTTCCTTTTCTTACATGCTTCCAAGTTTAGAGCATTGTGAACCTCCCTGAATAATTTTCCTTCTTCAGCAGCAGCATTCTCATCTTCAGGCTTCTCCATCATATTTTCTTGATATATCTTCAGATGTTCCTTCAGGGTGGTAGAAAGTAGGCTTCCAGTACCAAAGGTGGTAGAAGCCAACAATTTGATCGCTTGTTTGATGCATTTTAACTCCTGCAAAACTTGTACATAGGATTACCAAAACAATTAAAATTAGAATTAACTTAAGAAACTAAAACAAGAAACTGGTCATGCTTAACCCAAGCATTAAAAAATTTAAAACTTCTTCTTTCTCTTCCTAAAAGGTGATTAAGAGTTAAAATAAAGGGAGAGTGATCAGACAATATGGGTTGAGGAAGAAAAACAGACAGGGAAGGCCAAAAATTGAGAGCTTGGATGTTACAAAAGGCATGGTCAATAGTTATGAAGGAACACCACTACGACTTCTGTTGTTCCATGAATATTTAGCTCCTGACTTGTTAACCTAGATTAAGTCAGAATCATATATGGAAAGATTGAAGGGAGCAAGATCCCCAGGAATATGAGGAATTCCACCAAATTTATCATTATAGTCATAACAGGAGTTGAAATCTCCTAAAACAACCCAGGGATGAGAAGATTGTAAAGAGGAGGCAAGGAATTAAAAAATAGATTCCTGGATAAAACAGAGTTGTAGGAATATACGAAAGTGATGTAGAAGGAAGTTTGCGGCTGAGAATCAAGGACATGAAAGTGAATGAATTGTCTAGTTTTTAGAATTGAGATAGAATCAACACAGCAGGATCATAGATTACAAGAATTCTGCCGTATGTAGTAGAGTCAAGGTTATGGTTGGAGACCCAATTAGGGTTAATATATGTAGCAGCCTTAATGGATAAGGATTGGTTGAGCTTAGTTTCTAGAAGTCCAAAGAGACATATATCATACATGGAGATAAGACTTTTCACCTGGTCGAGTTTCAAATTGTTGTGGGCACCTCTGAGATTCCAAGAAGCAATTTTTTTTATTCATAATTAAATTATTGATGTAAGATGGATTTATTTCTTCTCTTTGCTGAAAGAGCTCTAGTTTTAATTTGCCTAGAAGGCAGAGATGGGGGGAGTTCAGATCAGGGATAGTAGAATTAGAGAAGGAAGGTTCAGGTGGTGGGACATTTTGACGAACAGGGCAGGGGATGCTTAAAGGCCAACCTGGCAACTCAATTGAAAAATTATAATGTGGAGGTACTGCTAATTGTTCGTCCACGGTAGATTTTTGCATGGAAGTAATTAATTGCCTTACTTGAGTCTCAAAGGAAATGCACCAGCTACTGTCAAAATCTGATACATGAGTATCACCATGTTCACGCACATCAGGAGTAACTATACCATCTTTCTTATTACTTCAAGAAGTTTTATCATTTATAGGCATAAGCTGAGCCACATAAGTAGAAGATAGAACTTTACTTACAATTTCATTACCTTCAACTGTGTTAAGGTTATTTAAGGAAGAATTCTTATGTTGTACCTCACAATTCACATCATTAGTAATTTCACCTTCCTCCACATCTAAAACTTCCAATATGCCTTGCTCATACTCTTCAGTTTGAAGAAAGTTGAATTTGTTATTAGTGTTTATAGTACAATCTTGGTCGACTCTGAGAATATTATTCCCTACATCAAGTTTAATTATGTTTCCCTCACTTCCATCTGGAGCAGATTTTTCCTTCTCACTTGGCATTTTCAATATAGTATCTTCCACACCTTCACGTATAATTCTTTTTTTCCTCTATTGTTATTAATTTTTTGCCAGACTTGATTCACTTTGACTTCCTTGGCCACCTTTTTCACTATCTTCACTTTGTTTTGATCCACATCACTAGTTTTTTGTTGCACATAATTTTCACATAGTTTAACATTTCCTTCACCTGCAGCTTTCTTGCAACTGGCTACCAAATGCCCAAATTCCTTACATATTCTACAAATTTCAAGTTTCCACAAATAATCAACATTCAAAATTTGGTCTGAACCATCAAGCAGTTTCACTATAAAATTTTCAGGTAACTCATGCTTTGGATATACTTCAACTAAACATTTAGCAAATGAGATTCGTTCAAAATTTTCTGTTGATGCATCCATAAATAGAAGTTTACCAACCCTTGATGCTAACCAGTTAATGCCCAATGGAGACCAAGCTTACAAGGGAATATTAGAGAGGTTAGTCCAGACAAGAACAGCTTTAATACTACTACAACTGTTACCTATATATTCATCCCAGGGCTTCACAATAAATAGTTTATTCTTCATCACAACTGGATCAGATTCAGATATCCTATTCCTATCTTCCTCATTGGAGAACTTGAATAAAACCAGGAACCCATCTGATTTAACAGTTATAGAGCCCTTTAATTTCCAAGCCTTCTTAAGATAATACAGGACAGTGGAGTAAGGTAGTGGGTTATCAAGAAAAAAACCAACAAGGAAATCTTTCCACATAGTATTTACAGCCTTAACAACTTCATCAGGAGGTACGATAGCATCACCATTATACACAAGTTGGATGTCTCGTGGAACATATTTACCAGCATTAATGGGTTTGGCTTTAAACAGAGAGTTTCGAGCAAGTCGAGATGGTGTTTGAGGGAGCAAGGATGGAGTTGAGAGAATCTGAGCAGAAGGCATAGGAAGAACAGAGGAAGCTTCAGCATGAGTGGCAGAGACGGAAGGGACAGAGACTGGACAGGGGATGTGAGAAGGGATATTGATTGACACAGAAGGAAGGGTAGCAGCAGAAGGAGGTACAAGGATAGGGGACGAAGGACAAGGCTGAAGAGAAGAAGCGGGATGGGATGGGTCAGCGGGAAATGAAATTAAAGAAGGAGGGGTCCCCATTAGAGAAGAGAAGAAGCGGGATGGGATGGGATGAAAAAAAAAATTTGGTTAAAAACTACGGAAAGTAAAATTAACAAATTTTTTTGGATTTTGGATTTTGGATTTTTTTGTTTTTTTTTAAATATGCACGAAGTAATGCAACTAAATGAATGCAAAGGACTTAATTATAGTTTTCTGTCTTAGTAGCTTCTAACCCAAAATTATGTAATTACACTTTTTCTTAAATCAACAAAAATATTTCTCAACCAAATAACAGGCAGGGGTTATCAGTGCATCACGAATCACCATAGCAATGCAGTCGAAGGTTTAAGTACCTTCAGAGGAACAACCACTATAATATTTTTTGAATCTCCGTAATATTCATAAATGGTTATTACTCTGCAGTAGTCTAGACACCAAGAAATAAAATTTTTCAAAGAAAACAATTGTGAAGATACAATTAAGCCCTAGATGAGCTCGTGACTCCCCTAAGTCGAATTTCTAACATTTATTATTAGTCAAATATTGCAGTGAAATGCGATTTGTGGGCTAAGGAAAGGGTGATGAAATCCCTCACCTTATGTGAATTGGGTATTTCCCTTGGAAAATGAAAATAAGATGAGATAAATGCGAAGAAAAATTAAACGTGAATTTACAATGCAACTGAAATGAATTTTGTTTTGTTTTTTGGATTTTGAAATTTTTTATATAGAAATGCAAATGCAAGCAACCAACAATGCATTTCAAATAAAAACAAGGGCTAAGGGCACGATACCAGAGCATGCAGAATTATTAGCAAATTATTTAAAGTTAGAATTTTTTTAAGCAAGCAAGCTATTTATTATTAGTAAGCAAAGCGAAGCAAGCAACATTTTCTATCTGCTTTGGCAACCTGAAATAAAATATATATATATATATATATATATATAGTTTTTTATACATCAAAGAAGAAACTAAACAAATTAAAAAAATTAAATTAAATTAAACAAAACAAATATTTTTTTTTAAAGGACAAAACAAAGAAAAACTAAAAGAAAACAAACTCTTTTTTTACAAAAAAAACACCTAAAAGAAAACAAAGCAAAACAAAAGAACTATTTCTCTTTTTTTTTATAAAAACAAGTTACAACCCAAAGTTTAATTTCAAAATGAAATTCATACAACAACCAACCCGGCCCAAACACTTACTAATCCAAGCTGTTGTAATCACACAGAAGAGAAAACAATCGACTTCAAACACCAACCCGTTCATTTGTTACCAAAAAAAAGTTTAAATCAAAATTTCTTAAAACAAAAATCAAAATCGAATCAAAGTCACGTTCAATTGTTCAATAGCTCGACTTTTCTATTCTCAAAATTGAATTAAGATCTGGGTTTATTGGAAGTGGTCGCCGATGGCGATTTGGAATGTCTGGTTTGTTTGGCGATTGGTTTTGTAGGTCGCGATTTGAAGATGGAGGCAAAGGGCCTTCGGTGGGAGATTTGGTTGCGATGGACTATCGTGAATTGTGGTGGTGGTTAGAATAGTGGTGTATTTGATTGAGGCAGTAGCAGCAGTAGTCCTGGTGTTTTACGCAAACGAGGTGGTCATGGATTTTGTTGAAGTAATTGAATGAGGCAGTGGATGGTATTATTTTAGTGGCAATGTCCAGTTTGAGTGGAAACGTCATTGTCAGGAATGATGTTGTGTTGATGACTGTTTGGACAGTGGAGTGTCGTTTGAAGTTGTTGTATGGAATAGTTTGTAACAGGAGGAGGGGGTATCTTGTTGCTGCATAGAAGTATTGTAACGACCCACTATTTTGGACCATTCAAATCGACAATAAAACCACACATGTCAGACTTGAATAATTCGAAACAATAGATGGTAATATAATTCGGAGCAAATAAAACCAATCACAGAATCATAGACACAAATAAATCAGAATAACTTGCAGCGGAAATAAAAATAACCATAGTAGTTCATGAAACTACTACAACACAGTCTCAAAACAAGTACAAAATATAGAGTCTGAAAAGTAAATACAATAGAAATCCCAATACATAAATGTCCACTAGTACATAAGCTGAATAGAAATACTGAATGGAAACAGATAACACTAGATAGATAGATATCTCCAGCAAATCCTCTAGCTCCAGAAGGTGAAATCCAAGGCTTTTACCCAGGCTGACCCGAGCGTAAAGCAAACACAAAACACTCGAGTCAGAACATACATAATTATACAATTTAAATCAAATAAAGTGAACTGTAATAAAATACACAAGTAACTTAAAGCATGCTTGGCACCGCTCATCCTCTAAGAATCCATTAAACTATTTACTATGTAGTAATATACGCTATTGTAATAATGTCTAAAGTAAAGTATAATATATTTAAAAATAGCGTTAAGGAGTTACCCAATATCCCCTTTAACACATTTTATAGTACCAGTAGTCTATAAAGTATCGTAGTCCCTCCTGATCGGGAAGCCACCAAAGGATACTCCATAGGTACTATTTGCGCCAAAAATGGTCACAAACCCCGAATATCGTGAAAGCACCAGTGTATGAATACAAATCAGAAATATTCAAACACAAATCACATATCTAAGCAATCAACACACAACAATCTAGGGATAACGAACAGAAACACAAGATTTATAGTGGTTCGGCTATCTCCGGCCTACGTCCACTTCAAGTAATTATCTTTTATTGATGTTCTTCGTTGATTACAGACGATCACAGTAGTTACAATGAAGAATTTTGAGTATAATGGTCGTGATGAAGTGTAAAATTAAATCCGGCAGAGTCTGGACGTCGAATGGCCAGAAGATCCTCTTTTCCGTAGGCTTCAGGGGGCTATTTATAGGCGTAGGAGGCTGATATCACGCTCAAACTTCGGGAGACTTCTTTTGACACGCGAGTGGGCCCATGCGTCCGACCCCACCAAGTTCCGAATCGATCTGTGATCAATACGAATCCATTTCGTATCGATCAAGAAATCATCCAATCGAGCTGAAACTTGACAGAGACATCTTTAGCTTTTACCTAAGCTCCTGTGAAAATTTCGTAGCATTTGGATCTGTAGATCGTGAGATATGATTGGTGTAAGGTTGCGCTTTCTTGAACACTGTCGCGTTCGAACCCATCGTTCGCATCGGACCATTTTGAACCGATCTGGGCACGTGCGTGCGTGGTTACATGGCCTGAGATCCTTGGATCGCTCCACTTTTCGCTCTGTGTCGACCGAGCAGTTTCCATGAACTTCGCCTCGTTTGTATCGATGAGCGTTGTATATATTGAATCGATGGAGACACTCTGATTCGTACCGATGGGGGTAGCCTTGTTCTTGTCCATCGATCCAGTCCTTGTTCGTATTGATTAGAGTTACTACAACTTGATGGATACGAACAAGCAGTATTATGCCCTGGCTCAATGGATACGAATGATCATTTAAGAAGTATGGCTACCTGATGGATACGAACTAGAGAATGGGACTCTCCAGCCGATGGGTACGAAGTATGTGATAGGCGATCGACACGAAATGAGATCGTTTAATGGATACGAAATTGATCGATGCTGATGGATACGAAGGTGCAACCATTCTGTTCGATCCGAAGCCGAGGGATTCGAACAGAGAGGTGATGATCGATTCGAAGATCATCGATTCGAATTGTGGCCTATCGATGGACAGGAACAGCATATTTTCTCCAATTTGTATCGATCATATCCCATTCATACGAACTCCGATTAACCTGAGATTTGAAATGCTTGCTTTTATGGCTTTGCCTATCATGTCTTGTCAATTGCAGCCCGATCCGGACTCAAACAAAGTTCATCGATACCCATGGTGAACCTGCAATGCAACATCGATATTCATGGCTAGTAATCGTTAATTTTCAGTTAATTTTTGGGTATCTTGGCTTTGTCAAAAAGTGGGATAACATTTTGCCCCCCAAAACATGCTTTTCGGTAAAAGGCGTGTTTTGAATAGTTCTCAAATCGAGTGTAGTGAGTTCATGTTTTATTCAAAGCTTATAGCATTTTCAATCAAGTTCGCGGCTGTTCGAAGAAAAATCATTATCCATTTCTTCCCGTGGAAGTTAAGAATGAAGTTCTACAGTCTCCTCGAACTATCAATGGTTACTCGGGACCCTTGCCAAGCCCATTCCAGACTTAGCGATCAAATTGAAAGATCCTATTGCACTCCGACGTTGCCTTCTATCCCTTGCACTCTGGCCCCAGTTAAGGCGTCTAGCGATGTCTTGGTCGTTCAAGACCGATCGTAGCCTCTCCGGGCTATTGCTGCATCCCATCCTGTCACTCTCTGGTGAAGGAGAAACAGCGTTAAGTGAGTCGTTCATGTCGCTCTCCGGCGAAGCAACTCACTACTTGCACTCCGGACCCCGCCTCTCCGGGCAAGGTTATAAAGCGATCATTTTCAAGTTGGCTTTCAATATTCATCCTTTAACTCTCTGGTCAAAGGTTTTATTTCAAGAAATTCAAGTTTATTCATCAATTTCAAATCCTAGATGTTCAATCTCAAACATCAGGAAAAGCTAGACATTGCCTCTCCGGGCAGATCGGCCTATTACCAACTCAGAGCGTGCCTAGGGATCTCTCCGGTTCCCGTACACGAGTAAGTGGAATAGCCATTTTATTTTAAAATCAAATCTAAGAAATCTAATCTACCAAAATCTAAATCATGAACTCGGCCCTTGCCATCATAATCAATTGATGACGAGTCGTGGTCCCGATCCAGGACCAGTTCTACTAGTTGGAAGCGGTAGCTGTTCAGGTCTTACGGCCGCTATCCGTTCCCTAGTATATTTTGGCAATCTACCACTCTTGGCATGTTCTTCCCCCTCATCTTTTAAGTGGCGGCATTCATTGGTCGTATGCCCATCCATCTCATGGAATAGGAAATATTTTCTAGTTCCATGCTCCCGCTCCGTGGGATCTCTCCTGGGTGGTTTTCGATAGGGGAGTTGCCCCCGTGTTTCAGTGTAAATTCATTCCAGGCTAGCCGTCAAATCTGTGTAATGCCTGAACCTGGATTCTCGGAATTTCTTCCATTTATCAGGACCATCATATCTATCATCCTGTTTTCTCTTTCCTTTGTCCGCTCCAGACTGTTCTTTGGCAGTTCCTTCGCCCTGCACAGCATTTGTCTCCTGCCTTTCGACGCGTGAATCTTCCAGCCGAATGAATTTTCAGCTTGATGATAGAATTCCCCGAGATCCTGTGGTGGATCTCTTGCCCAAGAATCCTTGAATTCGGGGCCTTCCCCAACTCCTGCCACCGCCGCCATCAGAATCATTGATGGATCCGAGCGATCTACAGAAGCCACCGTCGCATTGAATCGCAATAGAAAATCTCTTATGGACTCTCCAGTCCTTTGCTTTATCAAGGCCAAAGTCATCACTCTCTTGGGTCGTGTCACGTGGACCCTGAACTGTCTCATGAAGCAATCCACTAGCTCGCCCCATGTTCTGATTGATCCAGTCTCTAGTTGTCTGAACCAAAGTGCACCCAAATCCGATAAGAACAGAGGGAAACATCATGCCATCACTTCCTCGGATGCTCCCAGCACTTCCATGTGCCTGATGTATCTGGTTATGTGCATGGTTGGGTCTGACTTTCCGTCATAAGGATCCAGCATTGGTAGTTTGAACTTTGGAGGGTTCCATACATTTCTGATATTCGGAGTGAACGGACTCCGACTAACTTCTTCCAATCCTCCACTCGACAATCCTCCTCTCATGATTCATCGCACTAGACCAATTATTCTTTCATCTCCATCCAGGGGTTGCCTCCTCATCATATTTGTGTCCTGCCCTCCAAGTCTCGAAGGGAATTCTGGTACGTGCTCTTCGTGTGGCTCGTTAGCATTAGCGTTGGCTTAGCCTGTTGAGCTCCATCCATCGGTCTTCCAGTATCAGATACTGAGGTTCTGCCCCCAAGTCTTTGTTGATTGCCTTCTGGTTCTACATTCTGAACTTGAGCTTGACCTTCATTGGCTTCTGCAATCCTGACTCCTTGTCCCGCACTTGTAGCCGCTGTAGCCGGTTCAAGGTTTTGCACGTTTGCCGCTCTCATCTGTTCAAAGAAATTCTGCAGCATCTCCTGTTAACTCTTCATCATTCTTTCAAGCATTGAATTAGCCATAGCCTCCATTTCATCCCTGGTGATGTAGATCGAAGCTTGTCCTTCTCCAGATCCGGAGGATGCCTCTTGACTTCCTCCTTGCTGTTTTATCTCAGCTCTTTGTCTTGTTTGTCGAGTCATTGTCTCTAAATCTGAATTCTTCAAGCTTTTAAATCTAAACTTCAAATTTGGTGTAGCGGGTGCTAGTTCCTCTCAATGAAAGCACCAAAGTGTTTGCGCCAAAAATGGTCACAAACCTCAAATATCGTGAAAGCACTAGTGTATGAATACAAATCAGCAATATTCAAACACAAATCACAGATCTAAGCAATCAACACACAACAATCTAGGGATAACGAACAGAAACACGAGATTTATAGTGGTTCGGCTATCTCCGGCCTACGTCCACTTCAAGTAATTATCTTTTATTGATGTTCTTCGCTGAGTACAGACTATTACAGCAGTTATAATGAAGAATTTCGAGTATAATGGTCGTGATGAAGTGCAGAATTGAATCCGACAAAGTCTGGACGTCGAATGGCCATAAGATCCTTTTTTCCATAGGCTTCAGGGGGATATTTATAGGCGTAGGAGGCTGATATTGCGCTCAGACATCGGGAGACTTCTTCTGACAGGTGAGTGCACCCACGCGACCGACCCCACCAAGTTTCGATTCGATCTGTGATCGATACAAATCCATTTCGTATCGATCAAGATGTCATCCAATCAAGTTTAAACTTGGCAGAGACATTCTTTAGCTTGTACGTAAGCTCGTGTGAAAATTTCGTAGCATTTGGATCTATAGATCGTGAGATATGATCGATGCAAGATTGCACTATCGTGAACACTGTCGCGTTCAAACCCATCGTTTGCATCGACCCATTTCGAACAGATCTGGGCACATGCGTGCATGGTTATGTAGCGCGAGATCCTTGGATCGCTCCACCTTTCGCTCCATGTCGACCGAGTCGTTTCCATGAACTTCGCCTCGTTTGTATCGATGACCGTTGTATATATTAAATCAATGGAGACCCTCTGATTCATACCGATGGAGGTAGCCTTGTTCTTATCCATCGATCCAGCCCTTGTTCGTATCAATCAGAGTTACTACAACTTGACGGATATGAACAAGCAGTATTATGCCTTGGCTCGATGGTTACGAATAATCATTTAAGAAGTATGGCTACCTGATGGATACAAACTAGAGAATGGGACTCCCCAGCCGATGGATATGAAGTATGTGATAGGCGATCGACACGAAATGAGATCGTTTGATGGATATGAAATTGATTGATGCGAAGTTGATCGATACGAAGGTGCAACCATTCTGATCGATGCGAAGCCGATGGATTCGAACACAGAGGTGATGATCGATTCGAGATCATCGATTTGAACTATGGCCTATCGATGGACACGAACAGCAGATTTTCCCTAACTTGTATCGATCATATCTCATTCATACGAACTCTGATTAACCTGAGATTTGAAACGCTAGATTTTGTGGCTTTTCTTATCATGTCTTGTCAATTGCAGCCCGATCCGGACTCGGACAAAATTCGTCGATATCCATGGTGAACCTGCAATGCACCATCGATATTCATGGCTAGTAATCGTTGATTTTCAGTTAATTTTTGGGTATCTTGGCATTGTCAAAAAGTGGGATAACCGGTACGACACAAAACCAAAATCGTACAAGGCACGCTAGGATAGGTGACACGGCACAACGAGGCAATGCCAGAGTAAATATACTAATTACGCATCCGGACTGGTGGTAACGCGTAGCAGCCACTACCGCCCACCTCGAGCCACACTCCCAAAATCAAAGGTGCGCACCAATCAATCAAAAAGTAATAGAATAACATACGAAGAAGTGTGTCCGATAAGAGGAGCTACCTCATTGGCCCGAAATCGCTCCTGTTTTAGACACCTTATGCCAACTCACCGGAGTTGGGTCCACGTACATACCTCAATCGAACGTCACCACCATCCTACTTCATTTTGGAATCTCCACCGCGTATACGGTTGTTAAGGTGATTTTCGAAGTTAGGCAGAGAGTATGACAACTTTCGATCCCGGTCTCTTTAACAACCAAACTTTATATTACCCATGGATATTTATTTCAAAACATTTCTATTCCGAAACCATTTAAAATCTAATACTATTACTTTCCAAAAATAATATCCATTTTCAAAAATCGGTAAAATTTTCCAAATCCGTATATATTAGTTATAGCACTTTTAAAAGTGTAACAATTTAAAAAATCATAACACTTTCCAAAACCATACACTTACTATAGCACTTTAAAAGTGTTGTCTTTTAGAAATCATACTACTTGAAAAATATGATCCATATATATAATAGCATATCAAAAATCTTATCTTTTATGATTATAATATTTTTAAAACATTACCAAAAGTAGTATAACACTTTTAACCATATAACTAAAATAACATAACATTTTGGAAAACATTACCATTTGGAAATAGTGGTACTTTCAAAACATTGCTGTAAATATAATAGTATTTCAGAAAATATTGTCTTTACAGAAACAGCAGCACTTAGAAAATGTTATTGTAGATATAATAGTACTTTGAAAAACAATACATTTTCAAAAATGATAGCACTTAGAAAACGCTACCTTAAAAACACTTCATTTTGGAAATGTTTCCAATATAAATCTAAGATTTATAATAACATTTCAAAAACATTAAAATTTTAGTTTTTCACCATTTTTAAATTATAAAACATATCTCACATTTCAGAAATATTTATTCTGATATCATTTAACTTATGATTAAATAAAATAAAACTTTATAAATAAAATATCAAAATTAAACTATAATTCATTTATAGAGTCAAAAGAACATTGTTTTACTTAACTTTTATCTTAACCAATAACTTAATACTTTATTTTAAAACTACCCATTTCATAAATAAAATATTCTTATTACTAAATTAAACTTAAAATTTTCATTTGGAAACTAAATTTTCAATTATCAAGTTAAGTCATATTTTAAATTACATGTTAAACCATTTATTTACTTATACATTTTAACTTATAGAAAATCACTATAAAACTTATTTAAATCATTTAAATCCAATTTTTATCATAGTTTTATTTATACAAAACATATCTATTCCATAAATAAAACTTCTTATTATTATTAGGCTAGAATTAAAATTCCATATTACATCAAATTTAAATTATTAAGTTATTTATCATAGATGAAATCTTAAATTTAGTTTAAACCAATTATTTACTTATAAAATTCCAATATCTCATTATATAAAAAAATCATTAAATCAAGTTTTAACTTAAAATTTCATATATTTAAAGATTCAAAATACTTAATATTTTTTTGAAAACTATTATTAAAACTTAACCATGGGTCTATATATAATTTTCTAACCTAGGTCAAGTGATACAGATATATATCAATTTAATCTGTAATTGGAAATAAAAATCCGGGTTCTATCATTTCAAACCCGCACTCCCAAGTCAAAAAATGAAATAAAATTCATTTGAGCCTATCATTTCAGCTCATAACAATTTTTCCCTATTCTAAAGTCTGTTCGGGTATGTATCATTTCAACCCATAGTGATTCTATACTAACAAGGAACTTGCAGTGTGAGAAACAGTAAATAAAATAAACAGTATAATATGGCATATCATATCAGGTGATGTAAAAAATATATATCAGGTTATAACATTATGAAATATCATATCATAGGCATATATAAATTACTATTATATCAGCATCTACAATTCACATGCCATTGTTTCACAATTATATAAGTACGAATGACGAGAGTGATAAACTCACCTTCTAAAGCTGGAGATAACAACTCAAAGACACAAGAACTAACTTCGAAAAGCACGACAAAGCACGAATTAGATTCGAGTGGGTGGAGAGCCAAGATTCATGTCTTGTAAACAACAAATATGAACATACATAAATATATAATTCCACACAAGATTTTAAATCAAAACAATGCACAAATATGAATCAAAATTGAAGCAAAGTGGCTTAACTCATTCAAGTAGGCTCGGTCACTTTCCAATTTGGCTTGACCATCACCCAAATGGCTCGGCCATGATTAGTTGCTGCATGAAATGCTCGGCCATGGTCAGGTAATGAAAGGCAAGAAAATGGAATGTGAAGAGATGGCAAGGCAAAACTCATAGAAAGGCAAAAAGGCAAGAATAGGTTGATGCTTTGCCCAGGCCTATGGCAACATGGCTCGACCCTATGTGCTAAGATCTGGATCAGGTCACATCAGAAAGGCAAGGGTCAGAGGATGGTCACGGCAAGGGGATGGAGGTAGTAGAAGTGATGGTGGTGGCCGAGGCTTGCAATGGAAAGGGATAACAAGGTGGTCTCGGCTAGGGTTTGAAACACGCTTTGGTGGAGTTTTTGGATCACGGTGGTCACGGCAAGGCAAGAGGGAGGTGACGAGGTGGTGGAGGCCGAGCATAGGTGGTGTAGAGGGGAAGATGGTGGTTAGCTAGGAGGTTATGGTGATGGTCGATCTTTGTTAAGAAGAAACGAACAAAAGAAAAGAGAAAAGAAGAGAGAAAGAAGGAGATAATTTACTGTAAAATCTTTAGCCAGGAAATGAAATGAGAAGAGATGGAGATGAGAAATATTTTTGTACGTGAATTGAAAGGAATATGACAAGTTTTGTGTACGGCTAAGAATAGAAAAGGAACGGCTATGGGAAATCAATGTTTGAATGGCTACAAAAGGAAAAGGCTTTACTTCATTTCCAAGTAAAGAAACCTAACTCCTTTTGAATTTCCAAGCCAAAAATTCAAATAAAAATCAAATCAAAAGTCCAAACGAAATACAAAATAGAAAATAAAATAGAAATGAACCATAAAATATAGAATAGAAAAATAAACAGAAAATGCTAAAAACAATCGCGTGTAAAACGCTTAAATTTATCCGTTTTTAAAAGTTTAAACACAATTTTATGGAACGAAAAGCAGCACGAATATCAGAATCAAATACAATTTCAAAGAAAAAGATTAGAAATTAAAAGTTCAAATTTAAAATTTCAACTAAAAGTCAAAGTTTGACTATAGTTGACCAAAATATAAAATTTTCAAAAAATCTTTAATTTATTACATTTGGAAAATAATTATAAACAAAATCCAAAATTACATTGTAAAATTCCAAAATTTCAAATTTAAATGATTTTAAAAATCAATGTTTCAAAAAAATTGAATTAAAAATATTTTTAAAATTATGGGTTGTTACAAGTATGCAGGTTGGGTGGCAGTTTTGGTAGTCTTGTTATGTGCAGTTGTAGTTTTCAATTCTGGGGAGAGAGCAAGAAATTGAAGTGAAGCAATTGAAATTAGGTGGTCTATGGTCGATGTAGTAAGAACAGTTACAGTGGGTAGATGTGATGGTATGGATTTTGTTTGAGTGATGTGAACTGTGATGTGGTGGATGGTTTTGCTACTGTGAAGGTAGGAGTATTGCTATGGAAGTTACAGTGATGTTTATTGCTTGTTGATGGATGAGGGGAACTGTCAGGTTTAAGTAGTGATACGTGGTAGTGGTTTTGTGATGTTGGTGATATAGATGAGCAAGAAGTGGTCGAAGGGAAGTTTGTATGGAGGATGAAGTTAAGCAGCAGTGTGTTAAAAGCAATAGTGGTGTTGATAGTTTGGTATGTGGAGTGAGCGATATTAGCTGTTTGAAGTTGTAGATGTATGAAGTGATTAGAGAAGGAGGGTGACTGCGCCGTGATGGTAGTGGAGGTGGTGTGATAGGCGGTTGTAGAAGTGCAGTTTGAATTGAAGTTGAACTTGTTAACGCTTAAAATGTGAACGCTAACACCCCGGTGTGTAAAGTGTAGTTGTGAAAGCACCACCCGATAGATCGGGAAAGAATTACAAGCAAGTAATAGCAGAAAAGCAGTAAACAACAACGATTTTATAGTGGTTCGGCTTAAGGATATAGCCTACGTCTACTCTAAGTACTTTTATTAATAATCCCGTTACAAACTGATACAATTCTTCTCAAGTACAATACACTTCAAGTTACAAGTGATTTGGAACAAGTCTTAAGCTTCAATGTCGATTAAAGTTCTTAGATTCATGTTGAAGATGTGTGGTTTCTTCGTGAATTTCTTTGATGTATTCCTCTAATCTTGGAAGCTCTAAGTGTTGATGAAGTTCTCAATGCAGCAAGGTAACGGTGTGTGAAGAGAATGCGCCAAAAGTCCTTTGAATGTTGGAGGTGGTTGCCTATTTATAGAGAGTTCTGTTCTGAAATTTTTGCCAAGTCCTAAGTCGTGGCCGATCTAAGTTAAGTCGTAGCCGACTTAATATGAGTCGTGGCCGGTCCATCTGGCCCCCTTCTGGCTTCACAGGAGTTCACTTGCACAAGTCCTAGGTCGCCTCCGAGTCAACACTACTCCTTCTCAGTAATATGGCATCGGGCTTATACTTAGTGGCTTTAGGTCGTGGACGAGTTAACTTGGTAAGTCGCAAGTCACGGTCCAACTGGTAAGTCCTGGATCGTGTACGAGTTAAGAGGCCACTGTGCCAAGTAGCTGCATTGAACTTACCTTCCTTTGCTTAGGTCGTGATCGACTTAACATTGGTCATAGGTCGGTAGCTATCTTGGGTCGGCGTTCCTTAAGTCTTAGGTTGGTATACATGCTAGAGCATTGGGTCGGCACCTCTCTTAAGTCGGTATCCCTTTTCGGCCTTAGGTCGGCATTCCTGTTAAGGCAGTTAGGTCGGCAACCAGTTAAGTCAGCAATCTCCCTAGACTGTTAAGTCGGTATCTATGTTGAGTCAGTAGCCTCATTGAAGTGTTAGGTCGGCAACCCTTTGAATCTTAGGTCGGCACCCCTGTTGAGCCCTAGGTCGGCATCTCCTTGAGTCGCAGAGTCTAAACCGAGGCAGAGTTAACAATTGCCCCTCGAAGAATACGCCTACTGGTTAGGTCGTGTGCTTCGATAGTCCTTAACCCGTCCCCTCTTAGGTCGGTAGGTCGTACGCGACCCAACAGTTAGACCGCATCTGCCGCTTCAGTTCTCCCTACTGTAAGGTATAAAACATCCATCTTCTTCTTCCTTTTCATTACTTACTACCTTGCTCAATTCTGCCATTAAAATTCTTCCGGGCTCAAAAAAGACGATTTAATTCCAATCAACTACTGAAAACATCTGCTATTCATTGCGTAAGCGATTTCATTCTTTTTTCGACCATAGATTACCATTGATTCGTGAATTCTGTTGCCTAAACTCGAATCGCCTCCCTATATGACGCTCCATCACGAATCTCATCACGTTTATAGCTGATGGAGCCTAGGTTACTCAATCCGGCTTCAGATGATTGCTGATACAACGAAGGTGATTTATCACCTTAGGCTCGATGATCTCTGATGGCAGGGTATTGGATTTGTGACAACTTCGAACCGTTGTATTGGGTGATTCGATAGCATGAATGAAGGCTATTGTTGATGGAATGGTTATCGAGTTAATGGGTAGATGGAGTGTGATGTTGGTTCGGGAGCGAGTCAGTGATTTTGGGTGGCTTATCCTTTAGTCGTCCTGGCTCTTAGCAACCTTAAGTCGTGGCTGAGATAGTGCTTGAAGAACATTTGCCGATTTAAACTTTAAGGCCTGAATCGTGACCGAGTTAATACTTGGAAAAGTTCCTGTCTTTCGGACCGGAGCTTACATTCTTATCTCTCCCTTGCGACCTAGAGGACTGAGTTGCCAAATTAAAATGCTTAGACTCTGACCCGCTACCGACCTAGCCTTATCTCGCGAAGAACTTTTGAACCATAGCCGACTTAATACTTGGGGAAATCTGCCGATTCAACCTTCTACTGATTTAACCTTGAACTGCAGCCAATGTTAACCCCTAAGTCGTGACCGAGCTAAGCCCTTAAACCGTGACCGAGTTGGCTCTTAAACCGCTGCCGAGTTAACAATTAAGCTTTGGGCATGCTGACTTGTTGAGAGCATAGATCCACTTTGAGTTTCTAACTTGAACTGCCAAACTAAGTTGCCTGAATTTTGAACTGCCCCAACTTTAAATTTGCTTGAATCTCATTGTATTATTTCACAGATCGCATTAACTTATAAGCTGCTAACCTGCTGAAAATAACAAACAAAGAAAACCAAGGCGAAAATACTGCCATCGACTGCCCATGTCAGATGACAGATTAGTCAAGACAAGACAAGCAACTTAATTATATTGCATGAAATGTTTGTGAATCAATCAGTTAAAGTTAAATATTAATGCAAAGTATCAATAATCTGAACTGATTTATCTGCATCAACATCTTACTTGCATATTTAGGCTTAAAACAATAGTCCCTGAATTTCATAACTAACGAATGTTTGCTAGTTTTCATTCCAGTTATATTTGTTCACTGCTTGATTGATTTTACACAACACTTCACACACTTTAGGAAACGTGCACCTTCATGTTTGAATACCCAGTTGTTTATGTAGAATGACTTCCCACCGAGAAGAAGAAGTGGTAACTCCAGAGGAAGAAACTTTTCCGATAGCTGTTCCGATAGAGAATCCTCCGGAGAGAACCCCGACTATTCTAACTTCGAGAGCGTTTGTCCAGCTGCGCACTCAATTTGGCTTTGCTGAAAGTGATGTTCTTCTCCCTGGGCCTGGCGATACTACTGACAATCCTCCCTATGGCTTTGTTGCAGTCAACCGCCAAATGTGCTTAAGTGGGGCGATTCCTCCTTTTAACGACTTCCTTCGAACTCTTCTCCTTCGGTTGACAATCTCTCCGTTTCAACTTCATCCCAATGGCTATGCCATCTTGACGGGGTTATGTGTTTTGTTCAGAAGAACCCTTGATCGCCTACCGAGTTTTGAAGAAATTCGTTATCTGTGCTCGTTTGCAAAGAGTAAAGATCATCCTTCCCTTATTATTGTGAGAAGTGCCAGGAACCGCAAGCTCATTTCCGATCTTACTGAAAGCGTTCATGGATTCTTGAACCAGTTTTTCTTTGCCCGCTGTCCCTCAGGCTTTTATGCCATCTGGAGAGTAGGAAGTAAGATTAGTGTTTCTATTTTCTCCGTTTTGAAACTTTTTCGAGATCCGAACTTTCAGTTGCTAATTTCATTCTTTATTCTTTTCAGCACTTCCTCTCCCCTCTAGAGACCCAATTCACAAGCAAGTTTTTGAGAGGTTGAGTGTCGTGGCCACAGAAGAGAGGAGCATAAAATTTCTGTTGAGGAATGAATTTTTACATCAACATGGGCTTCTACACACTTCTCGCTCTATGCATGCTCATGAAGTTCCAACGGAAGTCCCCGATTCTCCGATAAAGACTCCTGAATCTTCGCTGGTGAAGTGCTCCACTTCTGTCGATGTTGCGGGGCCATCTGGTAAACTTGCCCCGGTTATCGAGGAAGAAGAGCCTCAGGGATCCTCTCACCATTCACAAGAATCTGGTGAAAAGGCTAAGAAATCCAGTCCTGTCAAGCAAAGCAGAGACGATACCTTCGAAGGATTGAGCGACCTCTTCGCTACTTCACAAGAGATCTTCAAAGATGACCCTACTACTGCCGGGATTTCTTCTTCAGTAGTTGAAGCTACTTCTATTTTGCAACAGCCGTCGTCGACTCAAGAGTTGACGTTAACTATTACACCCACAACCACTCCCCAAATAAAGAGTGGTTCGTAGATGAATGCGCGTAGTTTGCACAAAACACACACTTAGAATTTCTCATCACTTCTATGCACTTATCTTCTTGCACTTTAAAGATTTCTAAAGCTTATTATTTTAATTCCAGATTCTCCTATGGGGCGCAGCGGCTCGTATTATGACGATTTCCAGCGCTACGGGAGGCGTAGCCAGTATGATTACAGGCGTTACCTTCCTTCCTACAGAGAGTTGGATGAAGAGAGGGCTGCCCGAAAGGCTCATGAAAGGAGGACTGAAGAAGAACATCGTGAAAGAAGGGAGAGAGAAGAGCGCCATGATTCTTGGCAAAAAGGCGATGACTCTCACAAGAGAAAATCTCATGACGATCGAGGAAAAGGTCACATGAGTGAAGACTTAAGCAAACGAGCTCGTCACAGTGAAAAGCAGGCCTCTACTACTCCTGAGAAAGTTACTATTCCTGCCTCACTCGACATCCCTTCTGACTCTCCCGCTCTTGGGAAATCAGATATTCAAACGATAATTAGCAGGCCCAAATTTCAAGTTGGACCGGGTCCTGCCACTCTGCAGAGCCGATTTCCTCAATGGTGCCTTAAGGGGGTGAGGTTCGACCTAGACTTGGTCCCCATCGACAAGTCTGCTATGTTGCGCAATCTTGATGCAGTCAAGCTCGATATCGAGAGGATGTCAAACTGGCAGAAGCTTGTCGATGAGCTTCAAAGAGTTAACCGTGCCAACATAGAGGCCATGCTTACCATGGAAAACGATAAGGCCGAATGGCAAAAGGTCGTTGAGCAACACGACACCGAGATGAGGAACATTGCTTCTTACAATGAGGAGCTTGAAGCAAAAGTCGAGGAATTGAAACATGAACTTGCTGCTTCCTCTACTTCCTATTCTCAAAAAGAAGAAGTGCTCCTGAAACAAGTGAGAGACGCTCACGCTAGCCAAAGGGATGCCGAAGACAGGCTAGAAGTACAAAAAAGAATCAGTGAAGGCTATGCTACTGATATTGCTGAGCTCCGAAAGAAAAACAACTCCCAGGAGGCGGAGATACAAATGCTTAAGCTTCAGCTTGCCAAAACTGAAAGGGAGCGTGATGAGGCTGTCGCCGGCAGAATCGCAGCTGAAGAATCTCATGAGGCGACTAAAAACAGCATCAGCTCAACATTATTCGACTTCTACTTGCACAGCGTCTTGGGGCGTGGAAGCCTTGCCTTTCTAGGCCCCAAGTATGAAATCACACTGGCTGAAGTTTGGGAGACAGCACTTGATATGCTCGGTGGTAAAGGTGCTAGATATGCTGAGTCAGCCCTTGAAGAGCATTATCTTGATGACGAAGCCCGTGCCGCTCTTGCCAAGGGTAAGGAGCAGCTTGCCAGAGCGCGGGCCGGGATGGCGGAAGAAGAGCGTACTGAAAAAGAAGTACCGCCTGCCATCTCCGAACGTCCTCTAGTTTCTCCCGAGGTGGACATTACAGGCCCTAGTGCTCATTTGCCGCCTCCTACAAGAACTGGGGTAATCACCCCTACTGATGAAGAGGCTTTGGAGGACATTGGGGCTCAGAATTATGAGATTGAACTGACAAAGCCAATATCTTCAGGTAATTTCGACATTGGTCCGATTCAGGTGGATTGCTTGCTTATTCCTCAAAAATTTGATGAGCTTCTCGATTACCTCCTGAATCTCGATGAACCCATATCTCCCTTCTTTCGGGAAGATACTAACATTTTCAATTTTTCTTCTTCTGCAGTTGAAACAACAAGTGCCGTGCAGACTTCGCCTTCTCTGGTTATTCCTCCTCCATCTCTTCAGGTGACTCCTCCTTCTGCTTCACAACCTGGGTCACAAGAGGAGAAAATTGAGGCTCTTCATGGTTTGGATGACCCTGTTGTCTCGCAGGAGCAAAAAGATGAGGGACTCGAAGGAGGCGAGATCTCTCCGGAGCGGACTCCTTCTGACGACGTAGTTTTGTCCGCTCTCGTTACTCCGGGGAGTGAGTCTTCTTCGCAGAGAAGAAAGAAGCTTGGGACATCGAAGAGGAGGGGGAAGAAAATTATCACCACTGAAGAGGAACCGGAAATTGCGCCAGTTGTACCTCCCTCCCCTTCTTCCCTCATGCCTTCAGACCAACCTGCAAGACCCGAAAAGCTAACCACTCGGCCGGGTAAAGGGTCTAAAGGCGGCAAGAAGAAATGAAGAGTTGAGCTTTTTGATTCCTTTTTTGTGTAATGGTCGGATGTTGTGCAGGCACCGGCCCCTGCTTCTTATTTTGAAACCTGTATCTGCAATATCTGCAATTGAATAAAATGATTCTTTATTTGTACATACTTCTGTTTGAATTTGAGTATGCATTTATTATTCATTTTTGCACAAGTTTATTTATATGATATTGCAGCGGGCTTATGGTATGTTGTTTGAGTATTACTTTACTGATGCAGCTACACTATTATACCATGTTGCCCCCATACCTTAAGCTTGCTGCAATATTTTATACTTCGAGGGGACTTGCACTCTTATTTGCTAAAGAATAATTATTTTATTCTTTAAAGAAAATTTTTGTAGAGTACAACTCCCTTCGTATAAGTTTCTACGCTTTGTCGTTCGAAGAAATCACTTTTTTCTTTTGCTTATGTGCATATTTTACCAAGTGAATTCCTCTACGTGGTAAAGCGGACCTCTGAAGGGTACTTTAACTTCTTTTCTTTTTTTTTTTTTTTTTAAACGATCATTTTCCATAGTAGGTAAATTACTCTTCCTTTGAAAGTTAAAGTACGCTTTTGATGAGGATTTTTTTTTATACAAAGTTGTACCTCTGAGGAGGGATTTTTCACGTTTCAACACTTGGAAGTTTTATTTCAATCTCGGTGAAACGTGTACCTCCAAAGAGTTGTGCCTTTGAAGAAAGCCTTTTCACGTTTCAACACTTGGAAGTTTTATTTCAATCTTGGTGAAACGTGGGCTTCCGAAGAGGTCTTTACTTTGAATTGTGTCCCCGGGAGGGGGTTGTACCTCTAAGGAGGGATTTTTCACGTTTCAACACTTGGAAGTTTTATTTCAATCTTGGTGAAACGTGTACCTCCAAAGAGTTGTGCCTTCGAAGAAAGCCTTTTCACGTTTCAACACTTGGAAGTTTTATTTCAATCTCGGTGAAACGTGGGCTTTCAGGAAGGTCTTTATTTTGTTTTTGCATTCCAACTTTGGTGAAGTGAAATTCCGAAGAGCGGTTGTTACACTTCAACTCCTGGCGAAATGTGCCTCCGAAGAGGTCTTTCTTTTGTTTGCATTTCAACACTGGTGAAGTGCAATTTCGAAGAGCGGCTGTTACACTTCAACTCCTGGCGAAATGTGCCTCCGAAGAGGTCTTTCTTTTGTTTGCATTTCAACTCTGGTGAAGTGCAATTCCAAAGAGCGGCTGTTACACTTCAACTTCTGGTGAAATGTGCCTCAGAAAGGGTTTTCATCGCCTGGAAGTTACTCTCTCATGGTTGGAGGGTCATGACTCCTCCAATCTTTTTTGTTGAGTAGAGAACTTTCTTTTTTGTGGCGTATGACCCATTAGAGGTCTTTTATCCTCCGAAGAGTTGTGCCTCCGAAGAGGACTTGTGCTGCTGATGGTAGCTTTGGTTGTTCCTCTGTTCATTTGCTTATGCCTTTTCAGCGATTCCCCTTTTTTTTTTTTTCTTTTCAAGTTTTCATTCCCCTTTTCTCGCAAGTGGCTTGTTTAATCCAAGGAAGTGTACTTCATTGTCTGGCAAGTTCGTGAGAACGGGCACTAGCTTCCTAATTGGATGTTTGTTTGTTCAAACAATCTCAATTTATCAGCAAGGGCTCGTTTCTATCGAAATCATTAGCCGTTCAATTGAAGTATTTCCTATCTAGGATTTGAATTCGGGGTCTTTGTGACTTGAAATTTGTTTGTTGAATGATGGTGAGAATCGCTCGGTCTTATTATGCGCAAGTTTTATTTCCATTGTCTGCAAAAATTTAAATCGACATTTCAGCAATACATTTTATGTACTTTTATATCGAAAACAAAGCAAACATATAATAATAATAAGGAACACAAGATTTATAGTGGTTCGGCCATGAAATTGGGCCTACATCCACTTTATATTCTTTCATTATTTACTTGCATCAGTTTCACAATTGCTTCCAATTACAAGAATCATACATTCATAATTCTTTTTACAATGTTTCAACAAAATTTTCAAGTAAAGTATGGACGCAAATGGTTGCTGTTCCATGCCCTTGGAATTTGATCTCCATCAACAGTGGCGAGCTTGAATGTGCCGTCAAGAAGCTTCTGACCTATTACATACGGTCCTTCCCAATTTGGCCCAAACACACCCGTCGTGGTCATAATTCTTTTCAGAACTAGATCTCCAATTTCAAAGCTGCGTTGACGAACTTTGGAATTGAAATGCCTGGCTATCCTTTGCTGATGAGCTGCAACTCTGAGGTTAGCTTCATTTCTTTTTTCATCAAGGAGATCCAGCGCTTCAAGTTGTAGCTTTTCATTTTCTGCTTGATTGAAATGGATCCTTCTGTGTGAAGGGACCTCTGTTTCAACCGGGATCATTGCTTCCGATCCGTATGCTAACGAAAAAGGAGTATGCCCAGTTGCAGTTTTGTGAGTAGTTCTGTATGCCCATAGTGCAAGTGGTAGTTTATCGACCCAACCACCTTTTGCTCCTTCGAGTTGCTTTTTGATGGTTGATTTGATGATCTTGTTCACTGCTTCCACTTGCCCGTTTGCCTGCGGATGAGCTACTACTGAAAAGCTTTTCTGGATTTTGAATCGTTTGCAAAAATCCTGGAATTCCTCGCTTTCAAACTGAGTACCATTGTCTGTGATTATTTTCTGAGGCACACCGTATCTGCAAATGATATTCTTGGTCACAAAGCTTATCATTTTCTTAGAAGTGATAGTAGCCAATGGTTCAGCTTCAGCCCATTTAGTAAAGTAATCGACTGCAACAATAGCATATTTAATTCCTGATTTAGCAGTTGGTAGCGGCCCAATGAGATCCATTCCCCAAATTGCAAATGGCCATGGACTGACCATCTGTGTGAGTTTGGTAGAAGGTGCTCTAGGAATTTTGGCAAATCTTTGGCATTTGTCACATTTTCGGGAGTAATCTGCAGCATCTCGATTAATTTCCGGCCAAAAATATCCTTATCGGAGAATTTTCTTTGCTAATGTTTGACCACCTGAATGGTCACCACATTCTCCTCCATGCACCTCAGCTAGGATTGTTTTGGACTCTTCCCGGGATACACATCGAAGCAATGGCATTGAGAATCCCCGTCTGTACAATCGGCCATCCTGAATTACATAGCGAGAGGCTTTCCTTAGTAGCTTTCGTCTTTCTATCGAATTTTCTGGCAGAGAACCTCTGAGTAGGTAGTCCAGTATTGGAGTCATCCATGACTCTTGTTCTTGAGATACATTCATAATCCAGTCTATATCCATCTCGTCTATACTCGGTGCTGAAAGGACTTCTACAGGGACCAATCCCAATAGTTGAGCTTCACCAGAACTTGAATACTTTGCGAGGGAATCTGCCTTCATATTCTCTTCCCGAGGAATGTGGCTTATTGTATAGTGATCCAGTTCACATAGGAGTTCCCAAGCCTTTGACAAGTAGGAAGGCAGGTTTCCACCTTTTGCCTGAAATTCCTTCTTGACTTGGCATACAATAAGCTGAGAATCACTGAAGATCTGTAATGCTCGAATGTTTAGCTCTTTAGTGATTTTCAGACCTGCAATAAGAGCTTCATATTTTGCTTCATTGTTTGTTGAAGGAAATTCCAATCTTAATGCATAACATAATGATCGACCTTCAGGAGTTTCAAGTACCACTCCGGCTCCAGAACAGTAGTCATTTCTTGCGCCATCAACATACATCTTCCACTGGATTGGGGAATCATTGATCGTTTCTTCCTCACCATTATCTTTCTCTGTGAATTCTGCAATGAAATCAGCTAAAGCTTGTCCGTTGATTGCTTTTCGGGGGTGATAGGTGATGTCATATTGACTGAGTTCAATGTTCCATTTTAGAAGGCGACCCGAAGTTTCAGGGCGAAATAGGACTTGCTTTAGAGGTTGATCAGTGAGTACTTTGATAGGATGAGCTTGGAAATATTGCCTCAGTTTCCTTGATGCAACTAGTAGGCAATAGGCGAGTTTTTCCAACTTGGAGTAATTCAGCTCTGCCCCAGTGAGTCTTTTGCTGATATAGTAAACCGGATGTTGAATCCTTTTGTCTTCCCGTATCAGCGCTGCACTTAGAGCATGAGATGATACTGCCAAGTATATAAGAAGATCCTCACCATTGCCTGGCCTAGAAAGTATTGGAGGCGTTTCCATATGACGGATCAACTCATCGAAGGCCTTTTGGCATTCGGAAGTCCATTCAAAATTCTTCTTTCCTTTTTTCAGGGCGTTAAAGAATGGGATGCATTTATCAGTGGCTTTGGAGATGAACCGACTCAGGGCGGCGACCTTTCCGTTGAGACTCTGCAATTCCTTCTTTGTTCTAGGAGCTTTAACTTCTTTCAAGGCAGTAATTTGAGCTGGACTAGCCTCAATGCCCCTAGCACTGACGATGAAACCTAAGAACTTTCCGGACTCGACCCCAAATGTACATTTCAGAGGGTTAAGTTTCATTCTGTATTTCCGGAGGACTGCGAACATTTCTGCTAAGTGTTCAATGTGATCCGCTGCTTTCCTGGACTTCACTAACATGTCGTCGACGTAGACTTCCATAGTTTTGCCCAATTGCGGTTTGAACATAGCATTAACAAGTCTTTGGTAGGTTGCCCCTGCATTTTTCAATCCGAAGAGCATAACTCTGTAGCAATAAAGTCCAACATCTGTGATAAAGCTTGTATCCTCCTGATCCGGCTCGTGCATCATGATTTGGTTATAACCGGAGTAGGCATCCATGAAAGATAACAATTCATGTCCCGCAGTTCCGTCTACCAGTTGATCGATCCTGGGTAATGGGAAGCAATCTTTGGGGCAAGCCTTGTTTAGATCAGAAAAATCAATGCACACTCTCCATTTTCCATTAGCTTTCTTGACAAACACAGGATTTGAAACCCAATTCGGGTATGTAGATTCTTTGATGAAGTTATTTTCCATAAGTCGATCAACTTCTTCTTTTAATGCTGCTGACCTTTCTGGACCTTGGGTTCTTCTTTTCTGTTTAACTGGCGTAAACTTTGGGTCAATATTCAGAGCGTGTACTGCAACTTCTGGGGATATTCCACACATATCGGCATGAGTCCAAGCAAAGACATCCAGATTTGCTTTCAGGAAAGATATCAAGATATTCTGAATTGACACATTAAGCTGTGAACCCACATTTAACACCTTATTTGGGTCCTTCGGGTCAACAGGTACCGGAACTGTCGTTTCCACCGGTACCACTCTATTCTCCCCTGCACTGGCTTTTCTGGGATCCATTTCTTTCCGTGCCCCGCTGTGCTCGCCAGTGCAGGGTCCGCCCCGTAATTGCTACAAGGCTGGTTCTTTGATGCGGACTGGGGTTGCCGCATCCTTCCCCATTTCTCTTTTTCTTGACTCTCGCAGCTCTGTCAAATAGCACTCTCGCGCAGCATTTTGATCCCCTTTTATAACTCCTACTCCATTGTCAGTAGGGAATTTAATAGTGAGGCACCACGGGGCTAGGATAGCTTTGAATGCTGCGAGTGTTGGACGGCCAAGAAAAGCATTATAAGCAGAAAACTCATCGACAATCACAAATGTTTGCTTGCGGACCACTTTCCTTTCTGCTTCCCCAGGTTCTACAAGCAGATCGATGGTCCCAATTGGTTGTTTTGGCTCCCCGGTGAAGCCAGCGATCTTCTGTGATGAAGCTTGTACATCAATCATAGGGATTTTCATCTGGTCAAATGTCTTCTTGAAGAGGATATTGCATGATGCTCCGCAGTCAATGAGGACTCTTCTGACAATGGCCGGTCCAATACCAGCCGAGATGACCAAAGGATCTAGGGTAGGAGCTTCCATACCTGTGGAATCTCTGGCTCTGAAAACAATATCATCGCTGAAAGTTTTCTGTTGTTTCAGGGGCGTAGTGTCTTCTAAAACAAAGACGTCTTCTTCGGCTGGAGCATATTTCAAAGCCCTGGAATATCTCTCCATCTCACCCCAGCTCTTGCCAGCTGGGTGAGGCCCTCCTGTGATGACATTGATAACGGGCCTTCCAGATTCATGTCCCGTAGCTTTCTCACCTGTCCTAGGCTGATGAACAGGAACATGTTGCCCCTGACTTGACGATGCAGGATTGTTGCTATTTTTCTTCACGAATTGCTGCAGTTTGTTTTCTCTTAGCAACTCTTCGATCAGATTTTTCAACTGGCGGCATTCATCAGTTTCATGACCGGGTTGATTGTGGAAGCGGCAGAATTTCCCACTCTGTATGGCTTTTTTCCCGGTTCTCAAAGGGATAGGTTTAGGGAAATCGACGGAATCTTTAGTGGCCAGGTAGATGTGCTCCGGTGTATGTGATAATGGAGTATATTCTGATGGCTTGAAGGATCGGGGCTTCTTCAGATTACCCTGTTTCTTCCCATTATTATTCTCCCTTTTTTGCCCCACCGATTCATTCTTGCGTGGAGCGACAGTGTTGTTTTCTGCTTTCTCCAACACTGTCTTTACTGGTAAAGGACGGCTTTCCAAGCGAATGAATTCATCTGCTTTTTTGTAGAACTTTTCGAGAGAGGTTGGCTCCTTCATATTTAACCATTTCCCAAATTCGCTTGACTTATCAATAGCCCTCATCAGATAAGTCAATATCATTCGTGGTTCAGCATTGTCCACCTCAGCCAGCGCTATATTAAAGCGGTTCAAGAAGGATCTGATAGACTCACCAGGATTCTGCTCTAAACTCGATAGTGACATAATGTCCTTGGCCTTCGAAGCATATAGTCTAAACTGCTCCTTGAATTTTCTGGTCAAGTCTGAAAACTGATCGATAGATCGGACTGGCAACTTGGTGAACCATAGTAGAGCCACACCTTCCAAGTATACGGGGAAATATCGACACTTTATTTCGTCAGAGGCCCTGGCACCTGTCATGTGCCAATCATATTTATACAAGAACTCATTCGGATCACTTGTCCCTTTGTAAGCTGGAATAGTCGGAGGGACAAACTTCCTTGGAAATTCCGCCTTCAAGATTTTTTCAGTAAACGGAGTTTTACTTGGGGCGAAACCCCATTCCTTCTCATCTTCAACCCTTTGCATACTTTCTTTCATGATCTGCCGGACCATTCCAGAAAGATATTCCTCATCATGCCGAGTTCTAGATCCACCAGCCTCAGGAACTGCCTGCTCAAAGGGACTAGTAGCCCTTTCCGGAGCATTCCTCTCACTAACATCATGAATGTTGCCAGCATAGTTCCTTTCATTACCAGCTGGTTGATTGTTTGCCCCAAGTGAATCGTTCAACTTATTCAGAATCAGAGCATTCTGGGCACTTTGAGCCTCTAATTGTGCATTTTGGGCGTTTATCTGCTGGTTTAGCCCTAGAATCACAGCATCCAACTCCGCTTTCGTAACTCCAACAGACGGAGAGGGTTGATTAGGTACAGGGGAAGCGGAGGTTCCCTCTTGAATGTTTCCAGATCTGATAGATCTACTTTTCCTTCCAGGAGCCATAATCTCAGATAGACTTCTGGTTTTTAAGGAAATTCTTTCTTCAAATCTCTGTGAAGCAATGATGACAGTTTTCCTGAGTTCAATTCTCAGCGAAAGCACCAAAAATGTTAACGCTTAAAATGTGAACGCTAACACCCCGGTGTGTAAAGTGTAGTTGTGAAAGCACCACCCGATAGATCGGGAAAGAATTACAAGCAAGTAATAGCAGAAAAGCAGTAAACAACAACGATTTTATAGTGGTTCGGCTTAAGGATATAGCCTACGTCCACTCTAAGTACTTTTATTAATAATCCCGTTACAAACTGATACAATTCTTCTCAAGTACAATACACTTCAAGTTACAAGTGATTTGGAACAAGTCTTAAGCTTCAATGTCGATTAAAGTTCTTAGATTCATGTTGAAGATGTGTGGTTTCTTCGTGAATTTCTTTGATGTATTCCTCTGATCTTGGAAGCTCTAAGTGTTGATGAAGTTCTCAATGCAGCAAGGTAACGGTGTGTGAAGAGAATGCGCCAAAAGTCCTTTGAATGTTGGAGGTGGTTGCCTATTTATAGAGAGTTCTGTTCTGAAATTTTTGCCAAGTCCTAAGTCGTGGCCGATCTAAGTTAAGTCGTAGCCGACTTAATATGAGTCGTGGCCGGTCCATCTGGCCCCCTTCTGGCTTCACAGGAGTTCACTTGCACAAGTCCTAGGTCGCCTCCGAGTCAACACTACTCCTTCTCAGTAATATGGCATCGGGCTTATACTTAGTGGCTTTAGGTCGTGGACGAGTTAACTTGGTAAGTCGCAAGTCACGGTCCAACTGGTAAGTCCTGGATCGTGTACGAGTTAAGAGGCCACTGTGCCAAGTAGCTGCATTGAACTTACCTTCCTTTGCTTAGGTCGTGACCGACTTAACATTGGTCATAGGTCGGTAGCTATCTTGGGTCGGCGTTCCTTAAGTCTTAGGTTGGTATACATGCTAGAGCATTGGGTCGGCACCTCTCTTAAGTCGGTATCCCTTTTCGGCCTTAGGTCGGCATTCCTGTTAAGGCAGTTAGGTCGGCAACCAGTTAAGTCGGCAATCTCCCTAGACTGTTAAGTCGGTATCTATGTTGAGTCAGTAGCCTCATTGAAGTGTTAGGTCGGCAACCCTTTGAATCTTAGGTCGGCACCCCTGTTGAGCCCTAGGTCGGCATCTCCTTGAGTCGCAGAGTCTAAACCGAGGCGGAGTTAACAGAACTGTTGAGTGTATTTGAACTATTGAGTGTATTTGACATATTGAGTGTTGGACAGTGCAAGGAATGGCTTGTAAGTGCAAAGAGATGATGTAATGTGAGTGAGTTCTGAAGTACTAGTTGTGTGACAATTGTAGGTGGTGTGAAGTTGATGGGTGGTGACAGTTTGGAGTGGGATGATGCTGGTGTATGTTTGTACCAAAATTGGACACAACACTCTACGGAAGTATTTGAAGAGATAAAATGAAGAAATTAAATGTAAGAAAAGGATTATCTAACAAACACTTCAAAAACATATAAGAAAGACACGTAGAATCACAGGGATTTAGAGTGGTTCGGCGTATGGCCTACGTCCACTATGAAATTGATGATTTTATTTATTTTTGCTTGCTGATTACAACTGGTTACAGCAGATTACAGCAGTAGATCTCGAGTACAATAGTGATCTATGAGTGCAAAAATGGTTTCGGTAGAGTTTGGACATAGGAGAGCTAAAAAGTCCTTTTTATGTAGGCTCTGGGATGCTATTTATAAGCGTAGGATGCAAATATCTCGCTCAGATCTCGGGAGACTTCTTCTGGCATGTGGGTGGGCCCACGCAATCGATCTCCTGTGATTTGCACACGATCGGGGATCTATACGAACGAGCTTCGTATCGATCAAAACTTCATCCAATTGAGTCGGGACCGATTGTGAATGTTGCTAAGGATGTACGCAAGCTCCTGTGAAAATTTCATAGCATTTGGACTTGTGGATTGTGCGTTATGATTGATGCAAGATTGGGTTTTTCAGTTGTCGTTCTCTTCGTATTGATGCTGTTCGAATCGGTCATTTCGTATCGATGATCATGTATGTGTTGCCAGTTGACGTTGTGCTTGCTTTTAGGATCGATCTAAAGTTCATGACGAATCTATTGAGTCTTACTAATGTTTGCGCCTTGTTCGTATCGATCTGACTTGGTCTTGTTCGTATCGATCGAAGTTGTTCTGTTCGAATCGATTAAGTTGTTCTGTCCATATCGATTGTCGTGGCCTTGTTCGTTTCGATCGAAGTTGTTCTGTTCGTTTCGATTGTCTTGGCCTTGTTCGTATTGATACTCATAAGCTATTTTGTATCGATACCTGAGGGCCATTTCGTATCGATAGCCGGAAGATGATTTATTTGTATCGATCGATACGAACTGTGCGGTTAGGATCGATGAGAATTGACTCCAGTTGATTGATACGAAGTTGAACCAATTTAATGGATACGAAAAACTAATAACGTAATGGATACGAATAGATGGATGTGAAATGATGGATATGAACAAACAGATGTGTGTGAGTTGATTTCTTTGGATTGCATCCATCATATCTTGAGCATACGATCTCCGATTGACTTCAAATTTGGAACGTTGGCTTTCATAGCTTTGCTGGTCCTGTCACAACAATTGTAGCTCGATACGGACTCGGACCAAATTTATTGACATCCATAGTAGACCTATGTATTAATGATCTCCAGGACGAACAATCATTGTTTCTAGTCAGGTTCTTGGTGTCACGGCCTTGCCAAAAGGCGGGATAACATTTTCCCCCCAAAGTACGTCTTGTGAGAACATGACATGCTTTGAAATTTGCAATCTTCATCCTGAAAAGTTCCACCTGACTTGTTAAACGGTTGTTGTCTTTTCATCGAAAGGTATAACCTTTGATCAATCTTCTGTAATATGAACTATTGACTGCCAACTGTTGTACCGTGTACTGTTGTAACTGAGTGTTGTATGATAGTGATCCATTGCCTGCTGTTGTAATCATTACCATACGAATATTCAATTCTTATGAATTTTAAAAACTAGATGTTAGTCCTTCATACATGTGTGTATGTTAGCCTAACTCCCGTTAACATTTGCATGTTCGTGAGTCGTCATCGGTTTTTTGTTTTTTGTTTTTTTGTATCAAATTATGTAATGATCCTCTCCTGGTCAATGTGAAATTCGATTTGTAACAACACTTGATGGATGTTTTGGAATGTACCCTCGTATCGATCCTCTCCTGGATCGATGTAGAAAAAATTGATTCCGTATCGATGGTTTGATGGGTACGAATAGCTTGCTTTGAATCGATTTTAGTTGATGGTTACGAACTATTGCGGCTGAAGTTCGGTGGTGAATGGATATGAATTTGGCCCTTCGTATCACTAGTGCAGAAAACCATCCGCACCGGTCATTAACACTGGGAGACTAAACGTTTCCCTTTGAGTTCGAGTCCATATAAACACATTTGGGACTTAGAAAAAATTTCATCCATCATTATTTTACATTTGTCTTCGTATCGATAGAAAAAACTGAGAAATAGAAATTAGCCTTCGTCCTCAAAACATCACGCCTCGTTATTCCTTCGAATCGATACTATTATCTAGGTAATTAGTCGCATAATCTCACATTAAAAATGTTAAGACTTGAAATTTAACGCCAATTCTCCATAACCACGGCCAATTCTGATGACGATGATGAGGCCGGAATTGGATTTGAGCATTGTTAGGGGGGGAAGGAACCGTAGTCTAAAGTGTTTGGAGAAGAAGGTGGAAAGGGTGATGGACACGCATGGCGCATTCGTATCGATCTGGACACATTGACATTTCGTCTCGATCTGGACATATTGGTTTAGAAAACTTGTTCGTCGACGGAAGTTCTATCGGTTTCGAAAACCGTCGAATGAATTTTGAAATAAAATAACCGCAAGCGTACGGTGTACGAATGCAGCACGCGGCGAATACGGGTCGTTCCACAGGGAATTGATGATTTAAAAATTTCTATTCAATGAAATTATACCGAAGTCGAGAGTGAATAGCTAAAAATGTAAGAAACTAACAAAAACTATCAAAAGAAAATGATAAAAATATGAGAGTTAAAAGAACAATTTAGAGATAAATCCACTCTCTAGATCATATAAATCAACAAAATGAAGTTATGATCTCTCTTTTCTTGTCATTAGTGAATTAGTTGATGTGCTTATCATAAGTATGGTATATTTGTGCTATTAATTAGCTCAATACAAACCATCAAACTATAACACAACCACTAATACACATTTAACTCTCATGAAATATGACAACAAAGTTGAAATAAAAATCTATTTTAAGCATAGCCTATTAACTATTGTTTAGAAATATAGGCTATCAAATTTCAATTTCAACATTCACTTCTTTGCCATAATCATATTTAGATGAAGAGGCAATTTGTGTTATGTTTGTTTAAGCATAGCCTATTTGTTATGAACAACATAGAATATCAAATTCAAAGCTAAACAACATCATTAAACTACTTCAAGTGTTTCCATTAAAGCACAAAAAGAGAGCATAAACATCAAAATGTTGCATCTACATACTAGAGAGCTTCATTACCCCTAAATTGTAGGGATTAAGCTCTCATATTTGTTATCAAATCAACAAATGTAGAAAGCAACATGAAATCAAAAAGAAAGGAAAATGAAAGCTAATGGAAAAGAAAACTAATCTAATTGCATAAAGGCAGATCTACACTATTACATAAGAAGAGAAGAAGTATGTAAATAAAAGAGAATTAACATTGCATAAAAGAAAAGAAAATTACATGAAATAAAATGGCTAAGTAGCCATGAAAAGAAAGAGAGCTTTGATTTATTTTCTAAACTAAAACTAACTAACTAAGAGGAAGATCGCTACATGAAACATAAGGGGTATTTATACAAGTTAGAAACCCTAATGCATATTTTTAGGGAGTATCCAAAATGCCATTGGAGGAAGTGTGGTGGCCAAGTTATCATTAGCTTTAATAATCCCCCACTTAAATGTACATGAAGCTTTAAATGCCTTTTAGCACGTGCATTAGCCTTTAATTTGTACATTAAGGTAGGTGGGTAGGTGGGGTCCTCCATGATCTTCACTTTGAATTATTTCCATCTTCATTCCTTTATATCTTCTTTGTACATGCATATTCCTTCATGAACCACTTGTAATTGAGTTTAAATTCCTACAAAATAATATAAAAATTTCCCATTAAATTTTCGCAATTTGATATATGCACAAAAATGACCATTTTGCCCCTATATGAAGAGAATATGTGACAATTTGAAAACAATTTGAATTTTGTTTAAACAAGTAAAAATACCCAATATGATTTAAATAGATTAAATATGGTGGTAAAAATATGCACATTTACGTGCACATCAAATACCCCCACACTTATCTTTTTATTCGTCCTCGAATAAAGAAAAACTAAGATAAATCCATTTTCGTAGGTAGCACGATTGCATTGAGCGTATGCAACAAGCCGTTAAACCTCTGGGTGTCCCCAGTAGGACGAGTGTTGTCTCGTGAGGGTTTTCAGCGCATACTACCCACAAAATCCAAATGCAGGATGAAAATATTTATAAAATGCAAGATTTATTTACAAAGAGATGAATGCAAGTTTTTGAAATATTTACAAAATTAAGGATTTATTTTTAAATCGACACAAATAAGTTAAATATTGGTTTTGGTCATTATTTTGAAAATTTAAGTCATTTACTTGTAAATTTCCAACAAAAATCAAGTTATCATAACAAATAGACAATAGTTTAACTTGTTGTTTCGGTTGATAACAAAGTGTAACTATAAAATGGATCCTTAGTTGATTATCAAAGTTTATCAAAGTGGTATTTTCATTTTTTTTCAATAACAAATCAAATCAACTAAGTAAAAATAGTGCTATGATTTCAATTGCTTGCTCTCTCATTATTTGCAAGAAAAATTACACACCTAGCTCAGGTAAACTGAGGTCAGATATACCACCCATGCACTGCCATTCGGGCTTATGTGAGGGGAGTACAGAGCATGGCAAGTGCACACACTTTCGTGCATACACCTATTGACCGTAGGTGGTTTTTATTAAGTTTTTTTACATGTGTTCCATACATGCATAACCGTGAGGACTTTTAAATGAGTATGAAAGCACATAATCAAAAATTCCAAGTAATTCACCCATGCATAACCGTGAGGACTTTTAAATAAGAGTGAATATTTGGATGTTATTATATTTTATTTTTATATTTTTTTTAAGAGAGAGAAAGAGAGATTTTTGCAAAATCATCTTAGCACCATTTAACTTGGAAGGCAAAAAAAATGTTGTATCCTTTACTTTAAATCAACCACTTTTTAAAACAAAGATTTTCAATTAGGATGTACTTCATAATTAACACGTATGAGTCTTCCTATATACTAGTTAAACCATTATTATCTGTAATCAAACTTCATTTTATTTTTATTAAGACAAATAAATTTTTTTAAAGTTTCAATTTAATAAACCAAAACCATATATTTATCTTAGTGTCTCTTTAATAATAAATCAAAAGAAAATTTGATTTTGTGATTTTTTTTTGAAAATTTAAAGCAAAAATAAACCATGAAAAGAAAAGAAAATGAAGATGAGTCTCCCCCCCCCCCCACACTTGATTTTGACTGTGTCCCCATAGTCAACCCAAGTGCAAGGAGAAAAATAAAATAAAAATCCAATATTTACATGAAAGATTATGATTTATAAGAGATGAGAAAGTATACAGTCAAAAAGTAAATGAAACGGTCTTCTAAAGACCGATTCATTTGTCTCGTCAAATGTGTGAGACACAACTTAAGCACGAAAAACCAAACCGTAAAAGATTTCGAAGTTGAATGTTGATTTGGAAAAACGAATGTCGTTTTATTGAAAATTGAATGAGTTGTTTTGTTTTCGATGATTTTTAGGGTTGAGAAAACAATTGATTGAAATTCAGGTTTATTTTCACCAAATTGAAGTTCGAACTTATCATTGAAAACTTCTTCAAAATAATCGATTTCAAAATCAAAATGGTGATCGAAATTTTCCCCTTCAAAATCCAACAACTCGTTTTCAAAAAGTCCATAAAACTCATGTTCGTTAAATTCGACTTCCTTTGTTCGATTATCAACAACTTCATTTTGTAAATGGAGTTTAAAATTCAAAGTTGTCGTACTCAAGTTTTCAGAAAAAGGAAGATCGAAGTTTAAATCGAATTTCGCACCCTCAAAAGAATTGAAATCCAACTTAATTACCGTATTTTCAACAACTTGATTAAGATCGCCATTATCAATTTCAAAAGTTGTTATTTGATAATCATCGATTTGGGTAAAAGATGGATTATTGTTTGACTCGTCACACATTGAAATTTGAGTATGTTTATCACGTTGATTCAAATATGTTTCGAACACCAAATCCATGTGATCATTGTACATTTCATTCATTTGCTCAACAAAGTCAAATTTGTAACTATTAACTTGAAATTTTTCGTTTTGGACTTGTTGAGAACAAGATTGTCAATTTCGATAAACGGTAGATTATTATTTGATTCTTCGCAAATTGTGAATTGATTATGATTTTCACGATTTTTTTTGTATTTTTCAAGTAATAAATCCCCGTTATCATTTTCAATTTGCTCAACAAAGTCAAATTCATGATTATTAGTTTGAAAATTTTCACTTTGAATTTGTTGATAACCAAAGTTTTCAATTGTATCATGGTCGAGATTATTCCCATTGCCAAAATTATTTACAAATTGGTTCACATTTTCATTTTGATTTTGAAACTCATTTTGGAGTTCAAAATTGAATTGGCATGGGTTATACTCGAAATCGTTTGTGTTGAATATGCGCTTTGCGCTATATGATTTTTGTTTGATGATAATAAACATATATACATTCATATAAATGTATTTGGTAATGTACTATTTTGTTTTTCATAGTTTAAATAAATATTTGTTGAATAAAATTAAATTACACAGAATTCGAATTTGAATTCAAACAGAACAAGTTAAACAGATTTTGAATTCAAACAGAAATTTTATTCAAACAAATATTTTGAATAGTATGTATTTGGTTAGATAAATATCTGTTGAGTAAAATTAAATTACACAGAATTCGAATTTGAATTCAAACAGAACAAGTTAAACAGATTTTGAATTCAAACAGAAATTTTTATTCAAACAAATATTTATTACAATTTTAAATAGTACAATTTCATGCTCTCACTATACATATACATTTTTGATTACAATCACATCACATTTACAATTAACCTCACTACATATCACTCACACTCGTACTTTGTCTTCAACTGCATTGCGGTTTGAATCCAGCATCTGAGTAATCTGCAAAAATATTTTCAAACGCAGTAAAATTGAAAGAGAAATATTTTTGAAATTTGAAAGAAACGATGATTTTGAAAACATTATTTGCCTCAGTTATTTGGGTTGTTCGTCATCATTTTTGACTGTGCAATATCTGTGCATATCAGTATTTTTATCAGGGACAGATAACTATAAGTGGCTGCAATACACACGTGTACATTCGTATACGTGTGCACTGCCTCGCCAACTTGTGTGCAAAAAAATCAAACAAAAGCACAGAAATCAAAAACAAGGTCAAACCCAGGATAGGTTCAACTCAAGGCAAATAGACAAAGCAATTGACTAAAAACAGTTCCAGTACAAGCCTGCAGAATGCAAATGGACTCGACCAAGTATACAAATGCAACAGTCAGACCAAAAGGCTGCATGAAGAACCAGAATACAAGTACAGGAGGTAGTTCAATATAAACATGCTCAGGTCAAAGACAACAAGTACAACACTGTACAAGTGCCACAAGCAACATCAACAAGCAGTGCAGACTTAAAGCACCACTGACCAGAATACATAGGCAACATGTAGCAATGCACATGTCATCAGAACATAATGAAGGCTGCAGTGAAGCATGTACATGAGTGGACTGGACTACAACTCGACCAAATGGCCAACATAACATGCAGTGCTGTGCACAAAAGCTACAATGGACTGCACAGATGTATTCAAGTCCAGCAACATGAACACATGAGAATGGACAAGGCACAAATCAAGTTGCAGACTCCAAGTTACAAACTCAAATACAAACAGGAATAAAATATGACAATGCAATATGGTGAAACAGCATTGATACAGCATAAGTCAAGACAGCTACAACACAAGTATAGGTGAAACCATACTTGACACAGTGGCAAGGCTAGAAGCACACGAGTTAATGAAGACTGCATGAATCAAGACCACACAGTTCATATATGTCAAACATGAATGCCACGACTTGAAATGAAGACCAACAAGTTACATGATGAACAAGTGCAAACTGAATGTAACAAGCATGAATAGAGTACAGTGTCACTCTCATGTATGCAACAGATAATGAAACAAGTTGCACCAGACCAAGTTCAAGTAAAAGGGCAACATACTAACTTAAACAACAACAATGAACCAGAGCCAATAATATATGTACAATATGGCAAATAGAGTTACAAACAACAGTGAGCAGACTTATATGAACAAATGCAAAGAACAGTGAAGCATGCACATAGGCCACCAGTGAAACAAAGCAATATATACATGAACAAGTGTAGCATCTGTTACAGTGAAAAGCCTAAGTCAAGATGGAGTTACAACAATGCATCAGTGAGGAACACAACAACAATGAATACTGCAACAACCAAATGGAGATGGCATCCCACAATATCCAAAAGTTTAGAAAATCAAATGGCCGAAGTAAATACTCAGTATCAAGGCCGAAGTGACAGTGAATCGCAAATTCAATGATGAACAAGTCAACAAAGTGAAAAATCACGAAATCAATGCTACAGTGGAGGAATGCAAAGATGACTGAAGCTGTGTCAATCAAGATGATTAAACAAGTCAAAAATATACGTGTGACAAAGTCAAATGTCACAAATTAAAGCCGTGGCCAACACATGAATTCGAAACCGTGTTGTTCAAGTAATTTGAAGAAGTCAGAATCAATCTCAAACATTCAAGCATCATCAAGTGGCCGAGGTAATTCATTGACAAATTCAAACACGAATATATGAACGAATACTCAGGGGATCGAACCCTATAAAAACCAAATTATCATCATCGGCATAAGGAGGAGTTCGCAATACAGAAATCAAGCAATTGCAAGCAATAAAAAGAACATACCAATTCGAACACGAACTCCATCGAAGCAGCCGCATAAGCAACAAGGAATAAATCGATCAAGGCGACACGCAAAATATCAATGGATCGATCGAATTAAAGCCGGCGACTTCAAGCCCTAATTTCCAGAGCAGAGAGATCGAAAGCCCCAATTTTACAAGCCCTAATCTCAGAAAGAAGAAAACAACAACCGGCATTATTCTCAAGAAAAAAAGGGAACCAGGCCGATAAAATAAAAAGGAGAAAGGGGACGCAAGTTTCTAATTAGTGGGCCGGTCTTAAAAATAAAAGGGGGTTTTGTTTTCTTTTAAATTTAAGGCTTCTTTATATAGTTAATTAGTTTTAGGGTTATTGTCTATTGTTTTTAAATTATTGTTTTTTTATTTTACGAATCAAAGAGTTAGTAAATCACCACCTAGGTTTAGGTAGTGTCAGATTGTCTATTTTGAATTAGTTCAGTGAGCAGGGTGTGCGAGTTTACAAAGCTCTATAGGCGGGAGCAGTGTTTGCGAGTGAGCGAAACTCTATAGGCGGGAGCAGGGTGTGCGAGTCTAGTAGAGTGTTTGTGAGCGGGAGCAAAAGGGTCTGCGAGTCTAGTAGAGTGTTTGTAAGCGTGATACTGTTTATTTCTAATAGAAATCTGTGAATGCAGCAGTAGGCAGGGGTTGCCGAAGCTGGGTAAATTTTGTGTGTGATTTACTTTTCAGCATATTTATTTCTGCTATTATATTTCTGTGTTTAATTCGAGAAAATTTGCTATAACCCTATTCACCCCCCCCCCTCTAGGGTTAATCTAGATCCTACAAGTGGCATCAGAGCCCGGTATATTTTTTATTTAACTCTAGAGTCATGAGTCTACAAAATAATGCTTTTTCTGAGGGGCAATCTATTGCTAGGCCACCCATGTTTAACGGGAACGATTATGCTTATTGGAAAGTTAGGATGAGTATTTATCTTAGTTCCATTGATTATGATGTTTGGGATATTATTGAAACTGGCTATAAACCTCCCACTATAATCGTTGGTGGTACTGAGATTCCTAAACCTAAGGATAGGTGGGATGCTAACGATAAGAAATTGAAAACTACAAATGCTAAAGCCATGAATGCTTTGATATGTGCTCTTGATAAAAATGAATTTAATAGAATTTCTCATTGTACAACAGCACAGGAAATATGGCATACTTTGGAGGTGACACACGAAGGAACTTCTCAAGTCAAGGAGTCTCGGCTAGCCCTATTCAGCAATGAATACGAAAACTTTGTGATGGACAAAGGCGAGAGCATAAAGGATATGTTTGGACGCTTATCAACCTTGGTATACAATGCTAGAGCGCTTGGGAAGGTATTCACTGAGGTAGAGCTTGTGCGGAAGATACTACGAGTTTTACCAATGAACTTTGAGGCAAAAGTCACAGCAATCCAAGAATCGAAAGATCTGAGCAAACTAAGCATGGAGGAGTTGATTGGCAACTTGATGACATATGAGCTTGAGTTAAAAGCAAAGGAAGAACGCAACAACTCCGAACCAAAGAAGAAGACGATTGCCTTAAAAAGTAAAGAAGAAAGCGATGAAGAAGATCCAATTGAAGAGCTTGCAATGGCTGTCAATAATCTTAGAAGATGGTCTTGATTCAAGCCACGCAAGAAGAAAACAAAGGGCAATAGGTCAAAAGATTCCGAAAATTCCGATAATGAACTGACATGTTATAACTGCAACAAGCCTGGCCACATCAAACCAAAATGCCCACTTCTCAAAAACAAAAAAGAAAAGAAAAAGGCGAAGAAGGTATTTGCAGCGACTTGGGATGATGAAGAAGGAGAGGAAGCTTCGGATAGCAGCCCAGAGGAGGCTAACTTGTGTTGCATGGCAAAATCAGAATCAGAAGCAACCTCCGACGAATCTAGTGAGGCAGGTGAGTTTTCTTATTAAGAACTTGTTTTTATGTGTTCTGATCATACTAAGGTAGTGGATACTCTTGAATCTAAAATTGAAAAACTGAAATCTGATAGGAGAGAATTTGCTCGTGAAAATTTTAGGTTAAAAACTGAACTTGAAAATATTCAAAACCAAGAATGTAAAAAATGTAAGATTTTAGATTCAGAATTATCAAAACTGAGGAATAACTTTGAAAGTCTTGAAAATGAAAACTTGAATCTTAAGGAAACCATCGACACTAGGAGAAAGGATTTTATTAATCGATGCACCTCACTTGTCACTGAAAATTCAACATTAAAAACCAAAGTCCAAAATCTTGAGAAATCTTTGAATAACTTTTCAAGAGGCGAAAAATCTTTCAAAATTTTATTTGGAAATCAAATTTTTGCTAACAATAGAAAAGGACTAGGTTATGGAAAATCACAAGATGATGGTAAAGGTAAAAGTGTTGCTCGATCTGAAATAATTGGAAATCATGTTGAAAATCTTAGTCATAGGAACGCAAAATTTAATCAAGTCAATTTAATGTACACGTTTTGTAGAGAATTTGGACATAATCGAAATAATTGTTGGTATAGACCCAAACACGTGAAAACTATACCAATTTGGGTTCCCAAAGGCACAAATATAAAATCTTTGAAAGTCAAACAAATTTGGGTGCCAAAAGGAACATATATAAATAGTTTTGAGTCTCCAAAAACATATTTTTCATATTCTGCCACTAACAACAATGGACCTATAAAAACAAATAGGTCACGCAAATCTTTTATCGTGTAGGTGTGGTGGCAGGCTAAGGAACAACAACAGTGTTCTCTGGATTTCGGCTGTTCCAAAAACACAACGGGCGACAAAGCAAAGTTCCTTAGCCTAGTATAAAGGTGACAGAATCACAATGGGCAATCACGAAAAATTATCGTAAAGGTAAAACAGGTAATTGTTTTTAAATGTGATTATCTGCACCATACTCTAAATTAAAATTAGCCAATATTGAGATGAACAAAAGATGATGATTTTGATGCTATGATTTTTTTTTAAAATATTGACTAACCATCTTTAAATAGAATTACTTGGAGTAATTATGATGGTTGACTGATTCGGACTTAATTGATATGATTTTTTGACTTGTTCTTATTTATGACATTAATTTGTGCTTAATTGATGACCAATCAGATTTTCAATTTTTGAACTAATTTATATAAGTTTGTTCGGTCAAATGCTGGTTACTCATGCTACACGTAGATATATTGGTTCTGACATTTTGATCACTGCTTGCAAATTTGCACGATTTCAAATTCATGAGAAAAAGGATTTTAAGAAATTGTTTTTGAAATAATTATGATGTTGATTGACTGTTGATTACTCATGAAAATAATTGTTTATCCTCTGGTTTCTGAAATTAACATCATGATATTTGTTTGAGTGTTAACACGGCTTAAATTCAAAATTCAAAAGAATGATGTTTTGAGATTTTTTGGTGCACATCTCATGGTTTGATTCAACAAGTGAATATTGAGTGAAATTTAAATTCAGATGCGGATTACACTGGTAATATAGTTGATAGAAAAATTATTAGTGTAACATGATTAATTATTGAAATATTCATTTGCTGCATCGTTTTTTTTTCAAAGAAAATATCTGCATATTTTTCACTTGAAATAATTTTCAAATAGCAGAAAATTTTCTTATAAAACTCCCCTCAAGAAAATCATGTTTGACCATATTTACAGCTTAATCATTTTTGAAAAATTGATTTTATAATTTTTAATTTGATTTGAAATGACAAATTTGACTAATCTGACTCCCTTTGATTATCGAAAAGATAAATAGTGATTGAAAAAGAGATGAGTGTTGATATTTATCATATATTATAACTCGAGAAAGTATAATTAGAAAATTTCTTTAGAATTTCATAACAAGAGTTATAAAAACTTTTTGTTGGGTAATAATTCCATGACCATTTCTATTTCTATCATCTTTCTATCGAACATCACTCATCAAGATCATATTTAGTATGTAAATTTGTGGTAGTTTACAAAGGAAATCATTTGTTCTTCAATATCTTTAAATCGGTGAAGGAAATTATTTGTGCTTCAATTTATTATATTCAGCAATTAAAAATAAATATCCAAAGTATTCACTCTCATTTAAAAGTCCTCACGGTCATGCATGGGTGAATTACTTGGATTTTTGATTATGTGCTTCCATGCTCATTTAAAAGTCCTCACGGTTATGCATGTATGGAACGCATATTAAAAATAATTGATTTAATAGACAAGTTGATTCTAATCCCATTTAAAAGTCCTCACGGTCATGCGTGGTTAGAAGATACTTGATTTTATTTTTTAAATTAAATTGGAATACTACTAATCTCATTTAAAAGTCCTAACGGTTATGCATGGTTAGTAGATATTCAAATTTCCAGAAATAAATATATCACAAATAGACATATCTATATGAATTTTTGATAATCCTATCTCCATCACTTCTGAAAGTGGAATATGCGCTTGACAAGGGTAATTATGATTTTTGTTTGAGTTTTATTGAAATTTGATATTTATATTTAATTGAGTTAAATGTTTGATTCATGTCTATCACTTCATCCCTATTTTTATAACACTGTTATTCTTTTGCTGATAACAAAAGGGGGAGAGAAAAGTTAAGATTTTGTCAAATAGAATCAAGCAAAGGTCAAATAACTTTCAATTTGCATATAGGCTCATTTACGTATTTTTATTTGTATGCATATATGAAGGGGGAGCCATATATGTAGGGGGAGTATCACATAAAAAGGAAGCATTCAAATAGGGGGAGAAAATGAAATTATCAAATACATTTAATATATTCAAAATCTTAAATATATGTTTGTTATCATCAAAAGGGGGAGATTGTTGAATATGCGCTTTGCGCTATATGATTTTTGTTTGATGATAATAAACATATATACATTCATATAAATGTATTTGGTAATGTACTATTTTGTTTTTCATAGTTTAAATAAATATTTGTTGAATAAAATTAAATTACACAGAATTCGAATTTGAATTCAAACAGAACAAGTTAAACAGATTTTGAATTCAAACAGAAATTTTATTCAAACAAATATTTTGAATAGTATGTATTTGGTTAGATAAATATCTGTTGAATAAAATTAAATTACACAGAATTCGAATTTGAATTCAAACAGAACAAGTTAAACAGATTTTGAATTCAAACAGAAATTTTTATTCAAACAAATATTTATTACAATTTTAAATAGTACAATTTCATGCTCTCACTATACATATACATTTTTGATTACAATCACATCACATTTACAGTTAACCTCACTACATATCACTCACACTCGTACTTTGTCTTCAACTGCATTCCGGTTTGAATCCAGCATCTGAGTAATCTGCAAAAATATTTTCAAACGCAGTAAAATTGAAAGAGAAATATTTTTGAAATTTGAAAGAAACGATGATTTTGAAAACATTGTTTGCCTCAGTTATTTGGGTTGTTCGTCATCATTTTTGACTGTGCAATATCTGTGCATATCAGTATTTTATCAGGGACAGGTAACTATAAGTGGCTGCAATACACACGTGTACATTCGTATACGTGTGCACTGCCTCGCCAACTTGTGTGCAAAAAAAATCAAACAAAAGCACAGAAATAAAAAACAAGGTCAAACCCAGGATAGGTTCAACTCAAGGCAAATAGACAAAGCAATTGACTACAAACAGTTCTAGTACAAGCCAGTAGAATGCAAGTGGACTCGACCAAGTATACAAATGCAACAGTCAGACCAAAAGGCTGCATGAAGAACCAGAATACAAGTACAGGAGGTAGTTCAATATAAACATGCTCAGGTCAAAGACAACAAGTACAACACTGTACAAGTGCCACAAGCAACATCAACAAGCAGTGCAGACTCAAAGCACCACTGACCAGAATACATAGGCAACATGAAGCAATGCACATGTCATCAGAACATAATGAAGGCTGCAGTGAAGCATGTACATGAGTGTACTGGACTACAACTCGACCAAATGGCCAACATAACATGCAGTGCTGTGCACAAAAGCTACAATAGATTGCACAGATGTATTCAAGTCCAGCAACATGAACACATGAGAATGGACAAGGCACAAATCAAGTTGCAGACTCCAAGTTACAAACTCAAATACAAACAGGAATAAAATATGACAATGCAATATGGTGAAGCAGCATTGATACAGCATAAGTCAAGACAGCTACAACACAAGTACAGGTGAAACCATACTTGACACAGTGGCAAGGCTAGAAGCACACGAGTTAATGAAGACTGCATGAATCAAGACCACACAGTGCATATATGTCAAACATGAATGCCACGACTTCAAATGAAGACCAACAAGTTACATGATGAACAAGTGCAAACTGAATGTAACAAGCATGAATAGAGTACAGTGTCACTCTCATGTATGCAACAGATAATGAAACAAGTTGCACCAGACCAAGTTCAAGTAAAAGGGCAACATACTAACTTAAACAACAACAATGAACCAGAGCCAATAATATATGTACAGTATGGCAAATACAGGTACAAACAACAGTGAGCAGACTTATATGAACAAATGCAAAGAACAGTGAAGCATGCACATAGGCCACCAGTGAAACAAAGCAATATATACATGAACAAGTGTAGCATCTGTTACAGTGAAAATCCTAAGTCAAGATGGAGTTACAACAATGCATCAGTGAGGAACACAACAACAATGAATACTGCAACAACCAAATGGAGATGGCATCCCACAATATCCAAAAGTTTAGAAAATCAAACGGCCGAAGTAAATACTCAGTATCAAGGCCGAAGTGACAGTGAATCGCAAATTCAATGATGAACAAGTCAACAAAGTGAAAAATCACGAAATCAATGCTACAGTGGAGGAATGCAAAGATGACTGAAGCTGTGTCAATCAAGATGATTAAACAAGTCAAAAATATACGTGTGACAAAGTCAAATGTCACAAATTAAAGCCGTGGTCAACACATGAATTCGAAACCGTGTTGTTCAAGTAATTTGAAGAAGTCAGAATCAATCTCAAACATTCAAGCATCATCAAGTGGCCGAGGTAATTCATTGACAAATTCAAACACGAATATACGAACGAATACTCAGGAGATCGAACCCTATAAAAACCAAATTATCATCATCGGCATAAGGAGGAGTTCGCAATACAGAAATCAAGCAATTGCAAGCAATAAAAAGAACATACCAATTCGAACACGAACTCCATCGAAGCAGCCGCATAAGCAACAAGGAATAAATCGATCAAGGCGACACGCAAAATATCAATGGATCGATCGAATTAAAGCCGGCGACTTCAAGCCCTAATTTCCAGAGCAGAGAGATCGAAAGCCCAATTTTACAAGCCCTAATCTCAGAAAGAAGAAAACAACGGCCGGCATTATTCTTAAGAAAAAAAAAGGGAACCAGGCCGATAAAATAAAAAGGAGAAAGGGGACGCAAGTTTCTAATTAGTGGGCCGGTCTTAAAAATAAAAGGGGGTTTTGTTTTCTTTTAAATTTAAGACTTCTTTATATTGTTAATTAGTTTTAGGGTTATTGTCTATTGTTTTTAAATTATTGTTTTTTTATTTTACGAATCAAAGAGTTAGTAAATCACCACCTAGGTTTAGGTAGTGTCAGATTGTCTATTTTGAATTAGTTCAGTGAGCAGGGTGTGCGAGTTTGCAAAGCTCTATAGGCGGGAGCAGTGTTTGCGAGTGAGCGAAACTCTATAGGCGGGAGCAGGGTGTGCGAGTCTAGTAGAGTGTTTGTGAGCGGGAGCAAAAGGGTCTGCGAGTCTAGTAGAGTGTTTGTAAGCGTGATACTGTTTAATTCTAATAGAAATCTGTGAATGCAGCAGTAGGCAGGGGTTGCCGAAGCTGGGTAAATTTTGTGTGTGATTTACTTTTCAGCATATTTATTTCTGCTATTATATTTCTATGTTTAATTCGAGAAAATTTGCTATAACCCTATTCACCCCCCCCCCCCCCTCTAGGGTTAATCTAGATCCTACAGTTTGAATTATGAAGTGAATCCAAATTTTGATTATTTTGAAAACTTTGATTCGAATTATCGCACAAATATGAATTACACAACTTATTTATCATTTGATTTTATTTTGTAGCGATTTCAAGTAAAGATGAAATGCTATTTTCAAGATTTGAAGGTTGGTCATCATTTTGAAAATTTTGAGGTTCAAAATTCGAATCGTTTGAATAATAGTTGTTGCTGAAATATCCATAAGAATTTGAAGTGAAATTATATGGATTATATTGATTTTCACAACTGTTGTAAAATTCATGTATGTGGGGAAAATCAGACATTTTCAAGAACGTTTTTGGTTTTTTTTTATAAAGAAAATATTTACAAGCAGAATTTATTTTTCAAAATGGAAAATTGTTTTTTTTGTTTTGTTTTTGGATTTCAATTTTTTTTTGAAAAGATTTTTTTTTTGGGTTTTTGATGTTTTTTTTGGATTTTTGGAATTTTGATTTGAAAATTTTCAAAGGAAAAGGGAAAAAAAAGATTAAGTTAAGAAATATTTATAATTTTTTTTACTTTTGGATTTTGGATTTTTTTGTTTTTTTCTAAATATGCATGAACTAATGCAACTAAATGAATGCAAGGGTCAATTACAAATGATTTATCCTAAGTTAACCCAAACTTGTATAATCACAAACTGTCTTAAATAAAGAAGATAGTTCTCAGCCATGTAACGGACAGGATTTATCGGTGCACCACAAATCACCATAGCAATGCAGCCGAAGGTTTAAGTACCTTCAGAGGAACAACCACTATAATATTTACGAATCACCGTAATATTTATAAATGGTTATTACTCTACCGTAGCCTAGACACCAAGAGATTAAATTGTTCGAAGAAGACAGATTGTCAATATACAATTAAGAGTTATTGGTTTCTAACCGTTATTATTAACAAATTCTAAAATGAAATGCGAAACTGAAATTAAACGTGTACTAACAATGCAACTACGAATGATTTTTTTTTTGAAATTTTTTATGCAAATGCAATCAACCAACTATGCAAGACAAACAAAAACAATAGATATATACAATGCAAGGCAAATAAATGAAAATTATAAACAAGCAAGCAGTTATTTTTTGGCAGCAGTTCTTCTCCTTTTGTAATTTTGCTTTGGCAACCTGAAATAAAAATAAGATATATACAATTTTTTTTTTGGAAACAAATTAAAAACAGATCAATACTAAACTAAAATCAAATTGAGCAGCTCTTTTTTTTAAGCCTTCGCTAAAAAAAAGTGAAACCAACAAATTCAAACAAAGCAAAATAAATAAAAGAAAACTCAAGAAAACCAGAAAAAGGAACCAGGCTATTTTTTTTTAGTTCAAAACAAAAGAAAATTAGCCTAAGAAGAAAAGACAGCAAATTGAATAAAATAAAATATTGAACCCGGCCCACACAAATTAAAAGAACTGTAATCCCCTTTCTATCAAAACAAAATATCCAGTTCGTTTTCTTCTGTACAAAACAAAACGCTGGAATCGATTAAAAAAAATTTAGAAATCATGGCATTTTTGGCGATGGAAGGTCGCTGTGTTCTGGAGGGCGATGGGGCGATTGTGGATTTGTATTTGAGGAAGGCGGTCGACTGGAGTTTGGGTGTGGATGGCGTGGTTGTTTGATTGGGGTTATGGTTGCGATTTTCAGGTAGATGAAGGCTAGGCGGTGAAGGTTGTTCGAAATTAACTGTGGTCGGAAGTTGATGGAGTTGCGATGTTACGGCGTTTGGTTTCGGGGCAGTATGATGGTGGTTAGTGTGTCGACGAGGGCAGTTTGTGGATGAGCTTGCTCAATGCCAAGTAATGGATGTAGTATATATAGCAGTGTGATTGAAACAGAGGGGTAATGGTCGAAGTGTCAGGAGGTTCTATGCATCTGTTTGTAGATGGAAGTTTGGAATGGCAACAGTTGACAGGGATGAATGGTGAGTGTATGCACTAGTGCGAAGCAAGTAAGGGGTAGTGTTGAGTGGAAGGGGGATGTATAGAAAGGAGAAGTGATGACTGTTGTGGCACAGTTTTGGGTTTTAGGCGAGGTTGAAGTGTTTAGCAAAAGGGTGGAGCAGTTTGCATAGTTTTTGTGTGAAATGTTGAAGGGTATTGTAAGGCAGTTTGATGGTGATCGTGGTGGAGTTGTGGTTGCAAAGCAGTAAGGTGATGGTGGTATGGTCAGTTGATTGGCTGTTGTCGCCAGAGAGGGTTGTGTAGGTTTTTGGGTTGCTGAGATTTGAGTGGTTGCTGAGGCGAGGTTGCGGTTTCGGCGAAGTGGTATTTGCGGTTGTGAGCGACAATTCTGGTTGGTGCTTTTGGTTAGGAAGAATGATGAAAAGTCGGTGATAGGGCTGTTGTTTGAATTGATCGCGATTTTGGAGTTGGGTTGGTTTATTGACAGGAAGTGAATGTGGGCTAAGAAGTGGTTGAAGTTGATGGGTTGATATGTGTAATTGTGGGTTGTGGCACAGGGAACTATTGCGTGGGTATGTTTGTGAAACTGTTGGATGTAGTGCAGATGGCTGTGGTTTTGTAATGTGCAATGTGGTGTTTAAGTTGCTGGATGGTGGTTGAATGATGATGCTGTGGGCAGTGAGTAGTCGGTGATGTTGTAGTGCAATTTTGTGGTGAAGAAATGTTGGTTGTAAGGATGAAGTGGTATGTAGTGGGAGCGGGGGTTTGATGGTTGTAAGGGATGAAGTGGTTGATGGCAGGAATTGTTGTAAACTGTCGGAAGGTTGATGTACGGTTGGCAGCAGTCAAGTGGATGCTGATAGAATTGTGGCTTCTGTTGTATCGGTGTTGTTCTGCCAGAAATGATATTTGTTTTGCGAAGTTGAAATGAAAATGCAGAATGGTAGGGGTGAAGTATGTGGGTGTTGACAGTTTCAGGTGGTGAATTGATTGTTGTGGTCAGTTATGGAGATGGTTCTGGTCTTGGTATATGACTGAAATGCTTCAGGCTATGTATGGCAGCAGATGAAGTGCAGTGATTGGTTGAAGTTTTGAGGAGTGGCTTAAAGGAGATTGTCAGTGGGAGTATAAGTGAATGAAGATTGATGTTGTGGTTGTGGTATGGTATGGTAGTGGTTGTTGTAATGGTGTTGTACAACTGGAAGTGGTGATGTATGGAGTTGTACAGCAGTGTGTTGAGCAACAGGGCAGTGATGGTAGCAGGGTTGAAGTAATTGGGGGAAGTTTAAGTTGTGCAGTAAGGCAATGGACAGTGGGTTAGAGTTGAAGCAAGTCAGTGAATAAAGTATGAAGAAGAAGTTAATGACTGTCAGCAATGTCAACAATGGAAGGGAATGGTGATTGCTTGTATCACTGTGCAGAAAATAGAAAACAGAGGCAGCGTAACAGTAACAGAGAAGGGTAAAATGTAAATAGAAAATAGAAATTGATGAAAGTGAGTGTAAATGAAAAATGAGAATGCAATGTAAATTTGTACAATAAGAAATGAAATGCAATGCAAATTTGGAGAAATGTTTGTGGAGTTTTTTTTTCCTTTAAAATATATACAATGCAAATGCAAAACAACAATCACACAAACCAATGCAAGCTACAAACACGCAACAATATTTTTTTTTGTTACAAACAAGCACACAAAAGAAAACACACAAAAATTCAAACGAAAATAATTCGAAGAATAGAAAATGAAAAATCAAAGCAAATCCCCGGCAATGACGCAAAAAACTTGTTCGTTGACGGAAGTTCTATCGGTTTAGAAAACCGTCGAACGAATTTTGAATTAAAAATAACCGCAAGCGCACGGTGTACGAATGTAGCACGCGGCGAATACGGGTCGATCCACAGGGAATTGATGATTTAAAATTTCTATTCAATCAAATTATATCGAAGTCAAGAGTGAATAGCTAGAAATGTAAGAAACTAACAAAAACTATCAAAAGAAAATGATAAAAATATGAGAGTTAAAAGAACAATTTAGAGATAAATCCACTCTCTAGATGATATAAATCAACAAAATGAAGTTATGATCTCTCTTTTCTTGTCATTAGTGAATTAGTTGATGTGCTTATCATAAGTATGGTATATTTGTGCTATTAATTAGCTCAATATAAACCATCAAACTATAACACAACCACTACTACACATTTAACTCTCATGAAATATGACAACAAAATTGAAATAAAAATCTATTTTAAGCACAGCCTATTAACTATTGTTTAGAAAATAGGCTGTCAAATTTAAATTTCAACATTCACTTCTTTGTCATAATCATATTTAGATGAAGAGGCAATTTGTGTTATGTTTATTTAAGCATAGCCTATTTGTTATGAACAACATAGACTATCAAATTCAAAGCTAAACAACATCATTAAACCACTTCAAGTGTTTCCATTAAAGCACAAAAAGAGAGCATAAACATCAAAATGTTGCATCCACATACTAGAGAGCTTCATTACCCCTAAATTGTAGGGATTAAGCTCTCATATTTGTTATCAAATCAACAAATGTAGAACGCAACATGAAATCAAAAAGAAAGGAAAATGAAAGCTAATGGAAAAGACAACTAATATAATTGCATAAAGGTAGATCTACACTATTACATAAGTAGAGAAGAAGCATGTAAATAAAAGAGAATTAACATTGCATAAAAGAAAAGAAAATTACATGAAATAAAATGGCTAAGTAGCCATGGAAAGAAAGAGAGCATTGATTTATTTTCTAAACTAAAACTAACTAACTAAGAGGAAGATGGCTACATGAAACATAAGGGGTATTTATACAAGTTAGAAACCCTAATGCATATTTTTGGGGAGTATCCAAAATGCCCTTGGAGGAAGTGTGGTGGCCAAGTTATCATTAGCTTTAATAATCCCCCATTTAAATGTACATGAAGCTTTAAATGTCTTTTAGCATGTGCGTTAGCCTTTAATTTGTACGTTAAGGTAGGTGGGTAGGTGGGGTCCTCCATGATATTCACTTTGAATTATTTCCATCTTCATTCCTTTATATCTTCTTTGTACATGCATATTCCTTCATGAACCACTTGTAATTGAGTTTAAATTCCTACAAAATAATATAGAAATTTCCCATTAAATTTTCTCAGTTTGACATATGCACAAAAATGACCATTTTGCCCCTATATGAAGATGAATATGTGATAATTTGAAAACAATTTGAATTTGGATTAAACAAGTAAAAATACCCAATATGATCATTTATTCAATTTAAATAGATTAAATATGGTGGTAAAAATATGCACATTTACGTGCACATCAGACACGCATGGTGCATTCGTATCGATCTAGACACATCGGCATTTCGTCTCGATCTGGACATATTGGAATTTTATCGAAGGGGGAGATTGCTTCGTAGCTATATCTAGCGGACATTCGCATGGATCGGTTGATGATTGGTCTTCGTATCAACTTGTTACAATCGATACAAAATCTTGGGTATGGTGATCAATATGAATGTGTTGATGTAAATCGATACGAAGCATAGCGTTTTGCATCGATACGATGTGACCTCCAAGCGATCGATATGAAGTACCATCGTATAATCGATACGAACCTCTGCTACCGATGATCGATACGAATGGCGTTCCTGGTGATCGATACGAATTAAGCCTCCTATGATCGATTTCGGTTTTGATCTCAATGGATATGAAATTTTTTCGTACTCGAATATTTGACTCCGACGAGTTTCTGCCTTTCATGACTGAACTTAATCGTTTCACTGCATATCTGACTGCCCTTCGAAGCTCGATGATGGAATTGTAACTTAACAAAAACTTAAAAAACTTTAACTTGGATCGGTCTTTGATGTCACGATGGTACGGTGGTGGCGGTCAGGGATGACAGTCACTTCCAGTTGAATCTCAAAGTCTTGTCGTTTGAATATTTTCTCAAACTCTGTAGAGTTTCTCAAGTAATATGTTTGCACCAAAATTGGGCACAACACTCGTCGGAAGTTTTTGAAGAGATAATAAATGAAGAGTGCAAATTAAAACAGAGGATTATCTAACAAAAACTCCAAATAGCATGTAAATAAGTGCGTAGACAAGCAATTTATAGTGGTTCGGCATATTGCCTACGTCCACTGTGAAGTTTTTATACTTTTATTGACTTTCTTTCGATGATTACAAGTCAGTACAGCAAACAACAGCGAATTACAATCAGGAATTCGAATTTAACAACAAGTTTATGATGTCAAATGATGGAGATCTCAATTCGGCAGAGTCTGGATGCTTCAGAATTCCCAAAAGTCCCTTTTCTGCTGGCCCTGGGGCTCTATTTATAGGTGTAGGCTGCTGATATTTCGCTGAAAACTCGGAAGACCACTTTTGGCACGTGAGGGGGCCCACACGCACGGTCTCGGGAAGTTTGGGCCCACTTTGGCATCGGTTCGAACTCCATTTGAACCGATCAAGAATTCGACCAATCGAGGTGAAATTTGGCGTGGGCATTCTTCAACATGTATGCAAGCTTCTATGAAAATTTCATGGCATTTGGATCAATATATTGGGAGATATGATGGATTCGAAATGGGTTCATTCCTGGCTGTGTGGTTCGAAACCATGCTTTCGAACCGATGGTTTCGAACCCATCATGGCACGTGACTTCATGGCGACGTAGAGCGCAAACTTCGAACCAACCCGGTCTCCACTTCGAGTTTACCGCTTCGACTCCATGGATCTCGGCGAATTCGAACCGAAGGAAGACACGTCATCATGGTTGGTTGAGCCAGTGGATTCGAATGAGGCTACACAGGTGGATTCGAACTTGGCGTCATGGATGGGTTCGAGCATGGCTTTGTGGATGGGTTCGAACGAGGTTCCATGTTTGGGTTTGAGCAATGATTCTTGTTTGGAGTCGAACTAGGCTTTGTGATGGGTTCGAAGTGTGGCTTTTGTGATGGATACGAACTACGTCACTTCTCCATGGACACGAGGCCCATCGGTTCGAACACGATGGGTTCGAACACGATGGATTCGAAGGTGACGTAGGCGAACCCGAGGTGGTTCGGTGGATTCGAAGCTTATGGATTCGAACGTGATGGTTTCGAAACGTTGGTTTACGATGGCTTCGAAACCCAAGCTTTCCCCTTCAAATTGAACCGATCATAACTCGAGTGTATGAACTCGGATTGACTTGGAACTTGAGATGTTGACTCCTATGGTCTTTCTTGCCGTGTCCTATCGATTGTAGCTCAATCTGGACTTGGACAAAATTCAGTGATATCCATAGCGAGACGAAGCATGACCGGTCTCTGAGACGAACTGTTCTCCGTTTCTGTTCGATCTTTTGGTATCGCGGCTTTGCCAAAAAGCGGGATAACATTTTGCCCCCCAAAGTACGTCTTGTGGGAACATGACGTGCTTTGAACTGCTGCAATTTCTCTGAGCAATCATTGCTCTCTTTTTTGTTGAAACTCGTATGTTGTATTGTTGTAACCTTGCGTTGACATGATTGATTGCTGTATAATAGTGCTTAGCCGTTGGCTGTTGCATTTGTAACAGGACGAGTGATTGATCCCTGTAAATGTTTAAAATCTATTGTTAGTTGCGACGTATATGCACATATGTTAGTTTGAACGTTGTTAACGTCGTGCGTCCATGAGTCGTTGTCCGTTCGGTTTACTATAGAATTTCATATCGATTCTCTCCTGAACCGACTTGGAACTTTGAGTTGAGATAACGCTTGATGGTTTTTTAGAAAAGTCCCTTCGTATCGATCCTCTCCTGAACCGATATTGAAGGCTTATAGTGTATGAATTCGCATTGGGCGAGTGTAACATTCCGAACCGATGACTTAGAGCATCGATGGATTCGAAATCTGCGTTTGTTATGGACGCGGTACGCTTGCGCTATGATGGATTCGAAATGGACATTCGAACGGATATGAAGGAATGGATACGAAGCAGTTGATTTGTATAAGAGCTTCTCGAGCCGTTGGTGCCATCGTGCGTTTCGCATCGATGCAGCTCGTCGTTTTGTTGTGCGCTTCGCACCAATGACACGCGGGGGTAACTTCGAAACGACAGGGTCCTAGGCTGATGGCTTCGAAAGGAGGCTTCGAACCAATAAATCCTTAGGCATATGGGTTCGAATGGAGATTTCGAACCGACGCGCGTTTTGACTGGTTGCGACCGGTCAAGCGTACTGGGTGGCGAACCGACCCGGTCATCTCCAACCCCCCATATAAATAGCAATGACCTCGGCCTTTTTTACTTTTCACTTTTTTACTGTGCACTTGAAACTCCAGAGAAGAAGGTGACGTGCTTTTGTGTTCGAACCATTTGAGATCCAAACCTTCAATTCCTCAAACCCATCATTAAAACTAGGTAACTAATCTTGAATTCACACGGCAAAGCTACCACGAACCCATCACTTCGTCATCGATCGGCCTTTCTTAGGATTTGGTATATCGAGATCTGGCTTTTGGAGGAACTTCGAATTGATTCAAAAACTCGTGTACGAATCGATGGGGGGGCAGCACCATTCTTTCTCAGACTTTGAGTCGATCCTTGTGATTCCCTTGGAGGGGGTACAATTTGCACCAAGCTAACCAGGGTGTTGAGTTGTATCGGTGCCCAACGATCGATACAAGAAGCAGCCGTTGATTGGAATGAAGCTCTCAACTTCGCATCGATACGAAACATTCCTTTACGACCGATATGAAAGGCATCGAGTCGAATTCGAGCGATGTTTAGTTGAGGCTTTCCTGATTGGTACGAACTAATTAATCAAGGATCGATTCGAAGTTATCCCCCACTGACCGATTCGAGCTCGGCGTTTTGATGGATTTGAAGTGTGCCCCTACGTATCGATTAGAAGTCACCCTTCACTGATCGATTCGAGCTTGGCACACTGACTATCGATTCGAAGCTCGCTCCTTCGGATAGATTCGAAGTGGTGTGATGATGGGTTCAAACAAGTCGCTTGTGATTGGTTCGAAACTCCATATAGTATATACCAAAGTTTGATATTTTCTGAGAATAATTCCGACGAGCTTCACTCCTGCATATTTGGACACGTTAAACTGCATACTTGACCACCTTTCGAAGCTCGTCGACGGATCAATAACAATCTTTGTTTGAATCAATTTTCCTTATGTGAAGGGTTTTGCGATAACGGCCATCACGACTGGGCTTTGTAGCTTTGTCGTTTGCGTGTTTTCTTTAATTCTGCGATATTCATCCAAGTAACGCATAGCACCGCGCAACACACATTCATACACTATACACTGGGGAATTCACGGGCCCCTTGTCATCTTATGATGGTTTCTCATGAGTTAGTCAGTTATGGAGCCTTCGAGTTCGCGTCAGTAGGAAATCCCACAAGATGCTCAGAGTATAGTTCCTCCGAGGTTAGAGGTCCCGGACATTGATCCTGAAATTATCGGTTCGGCGCCGGATGAACTTCCCGACGCGTCATTCATTGCTAATCCATCAGATTCCGTCCCATCTCATATTTCTGAAGATATGCTGGGGAAGATATGCTTGAGGCACGGTTTGTCACTAGACGACGTGTTACTACCGGGGCCAAGCGACAGACCACACAATCCGCCGGAGGGGTATGCCGCATTCAATCTCTATGCGTGCGCGGCCAGGACGCTTCCTCCGTTCAATGAATATATAAGAGAAGTGCTATCTTTTTTGGGAGTCGCACCATCCCAACTTCACCCGAACGGGTATGCTTCGGTGAACAGCCTGTTCATCGTCTTTATGGAATATCTTCATAGACCACCGGCCCCGACTGAAATCAGATACTTGTTTAACTTCAAAACTCGAAACGATTACCCATCTTTTACATTCTTGGAGGCAGTACGAAATTGTCAAGTGGTTACCGGATCCTGGACTAGGTTAAGCTATTACAGGACGGAATGGTTCTACGTCCGATGTCCTTCGGGCTTCGCCAGGCGATGGTTATTTAGACGTGAGTATAGCTGAGTTTCCAAACAATTACTAAGGCGATTGCAGTCGAAGTGTGACTTATATATTTTTCTTCCGTACAGCGATGATCCAGCGCCCCGACGGTGAAAACTTTAAGGAGATAGTACGAGTGCTCCAAGAGATCCCGAGCGTCGACAGGGATATCGACGTGTTATTGACGAATAGGAATCTTCGGGCCTGTGGATTAATCGAACGATGGCAGAGTATAATATTCGACGGGGTGCAAAGAATTGTTCTGAAAAAACACGCCAAGCACAAGAAACCCAAAGTCATTGAAGCCGAGGAAGTTGATTCCGAAAGAACTCACACAGACGACGAGCCGTTGTTAGAGCCTACAGACGTGGCTCAAGATGTTGAAGAGCAAAGAAAAGGCAAGGCGGCCGTCGTCACATCAACTAAGAAGGGGAGATGGAAGTCGGTTGTCACAGCCCAATCCTCCCCCGGAGTTAGAATTTCCGAGACGTCTCCTCCGCGAACCGAAAGACTTTACGAAGGGCTTACAGATCTTCCAATCCCGGATGATGTGTCCTTTCAGCATGACGCCGGGTTGGAGGAGTTTCATCGTACTCTTGAACTGAGCGAGCCTTTTATTACTAGCTCAGTCGACACTGTGGGTTGGTCGGGGGAAATGCATATTCATACACATTTCACGACACTACATAGTCCCGAGTCTTGGGTCATCGGTTTCGAGAAACCACTAACTCTGTTCTCCTCTTTGCTTCGTAGGTACCATGTCCAGGCGTGGTTCGATGCTAGGGAGTCTGCGACATGCTCGGAAACCATTGTATCGTGACTCTTGCAGGCGGGAAGGAGATAGGGACTATGATCAGGAATACTCCGGATATTCGAGCCGTGAAAGATACGACACAGATAGGGGTTATAAGCGTCGATCCCGATCGCGTACCCCTCCTCCTCCCAGAGATCCCGTACCACCTCCGGCCCATATTTCTCGCCTCTCTGAGCCTTCACGTCATACGTCCACTTCCCAATCTTCCAGGCACGAATCTCACCGTTCCAGAAGCGGGGCATCGACCGCCGTAGTTGCGGAACAGCCTCCTATGGGAATTTCGGGTGAAGGGGCGCTCAGGCTTGCTCAGTAGAAAAAAGACTTCCCAACTATTTGCTTCGACAACTACATTTTTCCCCCACACTTGAAAAGAATCCCTCCGTCGGCGGAGCAGGTGGTGCATGACTATGTGCACGACTTCTACGCTCAGTATAAAGTATGGTTTAAAGCGGCGGAGAAGGCATCGGAGCTGGCCTTTGAGCATGGGGCCGCCAACGAAAAGTTACAGGCGGAGTTGGCCCAGAAGAGTCGTATTATCGATGTGCTGAACACCGAGGCCGAATCCTCCAGAAAATCAGAGATGGAAGCCATCAAAATGGCCGATGAAGCCCAACTCACGATGGATAGAATGAAGCGTGAGCATTACGCCACGGTTGAGGACATGGGCCATCGGAATACTCTGGTCACTGCCGAGAGGGATGCGGCGCTAAAGGAACTAAATGAGCTCAAATCCAAATTTTCCGAAATCGCGAAGGATAGGGACGATGCAAACATTGCAGCCCAGGAGGCGTGCGAACAAGCGGTGATACTCCGGACCGAACGGGATGAGGCAGTGGCCAAAGTTCAAGCGGTCGAGGCGGAGATTGAGGAGAGAGTTCAGCAAGCCGAGGCCAGGCTGGAGGCTGACATTGAAGATCTTCTTATTACATACAATGCCAATGTATTGAAGCACAGAAACTTGGCCTGGCTTCAGGATTACCCGGTGCATCTCCGCAGTGCTTGGGAACGATTGGTTGAGGGGGAAGAGGAAGCGTACCCCGACGAATCGGTCGACCGATTCGAGCTTGAAAACCGGCTGCTAACAGATGAGGAAAAAAGGGTGCTTCATGATGCTACGATCGCTCATGAGAAGGAGATGGTTGGCGGTCGATCTTTGGAGGCCGGAGAAGGGTCAGGCGTTGAGCATCGTGGCACCGCTCTTGAAATCACAGCCCCGCTTCCGTCTGAGCCTGTATCTGCGGTTAGCTCACAGACCGTTCCTGCTTACGACCCAGAGCAACCGCGGTTATCACCCATTCGTGAGCACGTCTCCGAAGTCGTTCCACCATCAACAAGCCGAACTGAGGAAGGTATTCTGAACAAATTTCAAGTGCATTTTCGCTAGAACTCTCGTTTCGAAGTGATTGTTCTTAACCCCTTCTCTTCTTTATCCAGTGACCAGGACTACCCAGGTGTTTTCGACCCAGGAGCCGAGTCAAGGGCAGAATGCTATTACTACTGAAATGACTGTCGTGACAACGGCAGCGTCTACTGGAGCGCGCTGAGAAGCTCTTTGTCTCTTGACGAACAAATGGTGAGTGAATTGCTCGGTCACCAGGGTGACTTCTCTACAGACTTGCCATTTATCATTAGTGAGTTACCTCCAGCTTCTAGCCCCCTTGTGGAGACCGGAGTTGCCTCCAGCCAGGCTCCATCAGCTCGAGAAGAAGAATTCTTGGCCGAAATCCATGCTGAATTAGAAGCTGAGGCGTAGAGCGGTAGTGTCGGTTGCGACATTATTCCACCTTCCTTTGCGGGTCCAGTCCCTCCTACTTCTCCGGCGGGGAGTCCTCATTTAGATTCAAGTTCTGAGGAGGACGTAGATATTATGACCCCTGCTGGAGAGCTGCCACCGGAGAGGAGGCCGTCAAAGCGAAGGATTTCCGTTCCTAGCGATTCTGACGACGAACCGCTGATAAGGAAGCCGAGAAAGAAGGAATAGAGCGGCCCCCAAAGCAGATTTTTTGGTAGATAGGGACTTGTCTTCGTTTTTTGTTAGTAGGCCGTGTATAGATGCAGGTTCGGCCCCTGCTAGTAGGCATTCTTTTTTGGAAGAACTTATTTGCGTGTAAATCCTTGTTTTAAGCTAGTTGAAATAAAATTTAGTTTCTTTGTTTCAACTCTCATTTCTTTTGCGCTTAAGTGTTTGCAGTGTTATGTTTTCGGTCTGGTGCACTTGTGGTGTTTTTTCCGTCAAGTAGAATTCGTTTTTATTCGCCAAGTTTGAGATCTTGGTCGCGAGTTGCGACCGATGAATAACCGAACTTCGAACATTGTATTACTTTGGTCAGTGATTAACACTTAGCTTTTTTGCCCCCTGGTCTCGGGGAACAACATTTGCATTTTTGTGGTTGATTGCGTTTATTGCAAACTTTAAACACATGTCCACATTCTGGGGACTTAAGATAATATGAGATCGATAATCCAGTTCGCACTCCGGGAACTCGAGGGTTATCGATGCTTGTAACACGGTCCGCACTCCGAGAACTTGGAAATGATGTTCACATTCCAACTCGCACTCTACGAACTTGGAGTTAGTATTAACATTTCAGTTCGCACTACGGGAACTTTAACTTGGTGTTCATGCTCCAATTCACACGCCGGGAACTTGGATAAAGCATGTATGTTTGGGTTCGCACTTCAGGAACTTGAAATTGATGTTTGTACTCCAACCCGCGCTTCGGGGATCTGGAGCTAGCACGGATGCTCTGGTTCGCGCTCCGGGAACCTGTAACTTACGTGTATACTCCAATTCGTGCTCTGGGAAGTTGGAGTCCGTTTGCACTCTGGGAACGAATTATTGAATGTTTATACTCCAATTCATGCTCTGGGAAGTTGGTGTCCGTTCGCACTCTGGGAACGAATTATTGAATGTTTATACTCCAATTCACGCTCTGGAAAGTTGGAGTCCGCTCGCGCTCTGGGAGCGAATTGTTCAATGTTTATACTCCAATTCGCACTCTGGGAAGTAGGAGTCCGCTCGCGCTCTGGGAACGAATTATTGAATGTTTATACTCCAATTCACGCTCTGGAAAGTAGGAGTCCGCTCGCACTCTGGGAGCGAACTGTTCAATGTTTATACTCCAATTCGCACTCTGGGAAGTTGGAGTCCGCTCGCGCTCTGGGAGCGAATTGTTCAATGTTTATACTCCAATTCGCACTCTGGGAAGTTGGAGTCCGCTCGCGCTCTGGGAACGAATTATTGAATGTTTATACTCCAATTCACGCTCTGGAAAGTTGGAGTCCGCTCGCGCTCTGGGAGCGAATTGTTCAACGTTTATACTCCAATTCGCACTCTGGGAAGTTGGAGTCCGCTCGTGCTCTGGGAGCGAATTGTTTAATGTTTATACTCCAATTCACACTCCGGGAAGTTGGAGTTAAAGGAGGGATTGTCGTGTATCAATCCCTGTAGATATTCATATGGTGTCCTGCCCCCGAGCTCGGGTTTCACTTAGCGAGTGACCAGTCATATCGCAACCACTCTCTATTTGAATAAATCCCACCGCATGATGGAACTTAGCTCTCCGTGCATCGTGATATTGTGCGTCACACTTAATAAATCACAGCTTTGGCTCGAAGAGATGGCATTTTATTGTTGAAATGAGAAAATATGGCAAAGTCAGTTGCCTTATTACAAATTCAAATCTCGGAATGCTAAACTAAAATGCAAAAGAACAAATTGGCAGAAAAAGCAAAGTCTTTCATGTGTAATAGCGACGAAGACTCTCGCTATTCCAAGCCCTCGGCAAGGTGAGACCGTCAACGGTCGATAATTTGAACGTGCCGTCTCCGAGCTTTTGTGAAATCACGTACGGCCCTTCCCAAGTTGGCTTCATGTGCGAAGGAACCGGGTAAGCCCTTTTGAGCACGAGATCGCCGAGTTCGAAGGTTCGCGGACGGACCTTGGCATTGAATATTCGGGCGACTCGACTCCGATATGCGGCTGCCCTCAAATCAGCCTCTTCACGCCTCTCATCCAGTAAATCCAGAGATTGAGCAAATAATATGGTATTTGTCTTCGGATCATAATATGTCGCACGATGAGAACGCACTTCCAATTCGACTGGAATAACGGCCATGAGCCATATGATAGAGAAAACGGAGTGTGACCGGTTGCAGTTTTGTGAGTTGTTCGGTAGGCCCATAACGCCATAGGGAGTTCGTCGACCCACTTGCCTCCGGCCTTTTCTAGTCACTTCTTCAGAATGGACTTTATAACTTTATTAACAGCTTCGACCTGACCATTTGCTTGAGGGTGAGCCACTGCTGAAAACTTCTTATGTATGCGAAAGCGCTGGCAGAAATTTTTGAACTCGATACTGTCGAATTGGGCTCCGTTATTGGTGATGATAGTATGCGGGAGACCGAATCGGTAGATGATGTTGCGCACTACGAAGTTGATCACTTTTTTCGTTGTAATCGTTGCAAGAGGCTCAGCTTCGGCCCATTTGGTGAAGTAATCAACCGCGACGATGGCGTATTTCGCGCCACCTTTGGCCAGAGGCAATGCTCCAATTATATCGATTCCCCATATCGCGAACGGCCAGGGGCTAACCATTTGGGTTATTTCGGTAGGTGGAGCTCTGGGAATCCGAGCATGTTTCTGGCATTTGTCTCATTTTTTGGCGTAGTCTGATGCATCTCGATTAACGGTAGGCCAGCAATATCCGTATCGGAGTACCTTCTTGGCGAGTGCCTGCCCCCCAGTGTGATCGCCACATTCTCCCTCGTGTGCATCGTGCAACACTCGCTTAATTTCATCGTGTGCAATACATCGGAGTAGAGGGACAGAATACCCCCTTCTGTACATAACTTCGTTTTGAATGACAAACCGTGAGGCTTTTCGAAGGACCTGCCTCTTTTCACTCCTGCGCTCAGGCAGTGTCCCATGTTCAATGTAATTTCGATAGGGGGTCATCCACGACTCCCTACTTGTGGTAGCCTCGAATGCATGGCTGACCTCACTTTGATCAATGCTCGGAGAAGGTAGGGTTTCAATGGGAACAAGTCCCAACTGTTGAGCCTCGCCCGTACTTGCCAAATTCGCCAATGAATCGGCCTTTTGATTGTGCTCCCGGGGGATATAGAAAATGACATAGTAATCGAGACGATCAAGGATTTCCCTGACTCGAGATAAGTAAGCAGCTAGTCTTCGATCCTTAGCTTGATATTCACCTCGGACCTGACATACGATTAATTGGGAGTCACAATAAATCTCTACAGCGACAATTCTCAGGTCGTGGCCAGCTTCAACCCAGTGAGTAAAGCTTCATATTCAGCCTCATTATTAGTTGCATGGAACTCGAACTTTAGGGCGTAGCATATTGATCGGCCTTCGGGGGTTTCAAGCACTACCCCTGCTCTCGAACACCGTTCATTGGAGGCACCGTCAGTGTATAACTTCCACATGTGTTTAGGAGGTTCGCTACTCTCAGGTAATTCCTCGGGAACAGTGAATTCAGTGACGAAATCTGCTAGAACTTGGCCATGTATGGCCCTTCTCGGAGTATAGGCAATGTCAAACTGGCTCAATTCGATATTCCATTTTAGTAGCCTACCAGACGTCTCAGGCCGCGTGAGGACCTGTCGTAACGGCTGGTCGGTGTACACGGTGATAGGATGAGCCTGAAAATATGAACGGAGCTTTCTCGAGGCAATGACTAGACAATATGCCAACTTTTCTAGCTTGGGATAGTTCCTCTCAGCTCCGGTCAACCGTTTACTAACGTAATATACCGGTTTTTGCACTCGGTCATCCTCCCGGACTAATGCTGCACTGATTGCGCTTTCAGATACCGCCAAGTAGAGATATAATTGCTCGTGATCGACAGGCTTCGAAAGAATCGGCGGTGTAGAAAGATGTTGAACCAGTGACTGAAACGCACCTTCACATTCTGCGGTCCATTCGAAGTTTTGCTTCCCTTTTCGGATCAGATCGAAGAAAGGGATGCATTTTTCAGTTGATTTCGAGATGAACCTACTTAATGCTGCGACTTTCCCATTGAGACTCTGGACCTGCTTTATGGTCCTTGGAGTTTTAAGATTCCTGATGGCCCAAATCTTTTCAGGGTTAGCCTCTATCCCTCGGGCGTTGACGATGAACCCAAGGAATTTTCCGGACGCAACCCCAAAATGGCATTTTAGCGGGTTGAGCTTCATCCCATATCTCCGGAGGATATCAAACATTGATCCCAAGTCCTTTACGTGATAAACAGAATGCCTTAACTTTACTAACATGTCATCTACATAAACTTCCATGGTCTTCCCGATCTGGTCGGAAAACATCCGGTTAACCAAACGTCGATAGGTTGCGCCGGCATTCTTTAACCCAAAAGGCATGACTTTGTAGCAGTATAATCCCAGATCAGTCACAAAACTCGTATGTTCTTGGTCGGGCACATGCATGGGTATTTGATTGTAGCCCGAGTAAGCATCCATAAAGGATAACAATTCGTGTCCGGCGGTTGAATCAACAAGCTGATTGATTCGAGGAAGTGGAAAACTGTCCTTCGGGCAAGCCTTGTTCAAGTCAGAATAATCGATACACGTTCTCCATTTCCCGTTCGGTTTTCGGACAAGTACCGGGTTTGACACCCACTCCGGGTATAAAGCATCTCTAATGAACCCAATTGTTTTCAACTTATCGACCTCCTCCTTAAGGGCGGCAGATCTTTCTGGATCCATACCACGCCTTTTCTGCTTGACTGGGATATACCGCGGGTCAATGTTTAAAGTGTGGCTCGTGATATCCGGCGAGATCCCACACATGTCGGAATGCGTCCAGGCGAACACGTCAAGATTCGCCCGGAGAAATTCAACCAATTCCTGTTGTGCCCCCTGGCCCAATTGAGACCCAATTTTTAACACTCTCGAATCATCCCCACTATCATTGATCAGTACATTGATAGTTAGCTCGGCCGGAGAGGCCTGACTCTCTGTAGACTCCTCATTGTTGTCGTCGTCCCTTGGGTCAAGGTCTTTCTGGAATTGGTTGTGGTGCCCGGGCTGAGGCCCAAGCACCAATTGTCAATCATCGGCAGAACGGACGCAGAGAGATTCCTCTACGCCCTTCCCTTTCTCCCTTCGCTGCACCTCTCGCAGCTCTGCAACATAACAGGCTCTTCCAGCAGCCTGATCTCCATGAATCACACCGATACCACAATCGGTAGGAAATTTCAAAGTCAAACACCACGGGGCGATTGCCGCCCGAAATTCAGCAAGGGCCGGTCGGCCCAGAAACGCGTTGTACGGTGAATGTATGTCCAAAACAACAAACTGTAACATGCGTACTCTTCTGCACTCACCGATCCCCAACTCCACGGGTAACTCCACAACCCCCGTGGGTATATTAGCACTTCCATCGAAGCCATGAATCCTGGACTGGCAGGGCTTCAGATCTTTGGCTTCCATCTTCATTTGGTCGTAAGCTCTCTCGAACAAAATATTGACTGAACTACCACTATCCACCAGTATCCTCTTCATCCAAGCAGGACCAACCTGGCCGGATATAACAAGTGGGTCGATAGTCGGGGCTTCGACCTTGTCTGCATCATGGTTTTGGAACACGATGTCATCTGCCATCGTCTTTTGTTGTTTTGCCGGAGCCCCTTCGTCATAACTACTGCAACATTCGAAATCCATATGCCTAACCGAGCTAGCATATGACTCCATCTCTTTCCAACTCCTATCCGCCGGATGAGGACCACCACTGACGGTGTTTATCACTAACCTTCCGCCCGTTCGGGCGGGTTCTTCCTGCCTTGGCTGATTTTGCCGATTGTTCTGGTTTGACGGACCCGCACTGCCAGACTGCGACGCCCGTACAAACTGGTCCAACTTCATTTCCCTGATCAACTTCTCAATCAAATCCTGCAAGTGTCTGCATTCGTTGGTATTGTGGCCGTAACTGTCGTGAAATCTACAAAACTTGCCCGTTTGAATCCGTCTCTCCGACGACGGCTTCGGAGTAGGCTTCTTGTATTGCATGGCGTTACAAGTTTGCAGATATACGTTCTCCAACGATGTATTCAGCGGAGTATAATTGTCGAACATAGGGGCCCTACGCCTCGGCCCACGGTTCTGATCCCGCTTCCTGCTCTGATTCCCATTATTCTTCGGTTGTGATTGTTTGTTCTGGATATTTAGCTGCACTTTCCCAGAACTCTCTCCCGATTGTTTAACAGCCACATTACTTTGAATCCCCTCTCCACTGGGTCCTGCGTCGTCCTGTTTCCTAGACTGCTTCGTGTCCTCACGCCTCAAGAACTGGGCGGCTTTGGAGTAGAAGCGATCCAACGACGCAGGAGGTTTTCCTGCCAACCAATTTCCAAAATCCGAATCAGGGTCAATCCCTTTCATCAATGCCATCAGAATCGAGTTATCATTAGGATTTGTGATTTCCACACAGGCCTTATGTAATCTCTCCAAGTAGTGTCTAAGAGTTTCTCCTGGAGCTTGGGTAACACTAGACAAAGTGTTGACGTCCCTAGGCCTCGCAACATGCATGCGGAACTGTTCCACGAACTTCCTGGCCAGCTGATTGAACGAGGAGATAGAACGGGGCGGCAATCGCGTAAACCACATCGTAGCAATGCCCTCCAAAGAGATAGGAAAGCTCCTACACTTGATCGCATCGTCTGCTCTAGCGGCGCTCATGGACCATTCATACTTCAGTATGTGTTGATTAGGGTCCGAGTTTCCCTCGTACATTGGTAACGTGGGCATCCTAAATCGCCGAGGGGCTTCGGCATACAGAATCTCGTCTGTGAATGGGGTGTGACTCCGGGAGATTCCCCAATCGTCGTTAGTGAACCCCTGACTTTCACGGATCATCTGCCTGATCATTTCTGGAAGATCCGTTACAGCTGCGTTCTGGGCATGTCGGGCCAAGGTGTGGTCGGGCTCCACAATGCGGGACTGGACCGGATGCTATCGACGGTCCGGATCTCGCCTCCTTGGTTCGACATCTTCTGGTACATACGGCTCAGGAGTTTGCCGTCGTCGGTGGTGGTTCTGATCTGACAAAGTATGGATGTCAACCCCTGGTTCCGTAGCAATGGTTACAGGACGGTTGTCGGTAGTGTGTTGAGGAGCAGTGCCTCCCCGGGAGGAAGGCCCTGTATGGAAGCTTGCAGATGGACCGACTCGTAGTTGCCCAACCGTCAATGCCGGAAGGTCTCCGGTAGCCTGTGCATGATTCCCATCCATTCGGGGTCGTGAAGGTCGGTGATGATAATCGGTGGAAGCCGAACTCTCCGTGGAAGACTGGGATGCATAATCCCTCCTGGACCGCCTTCGCTTATGACTGTGTAGCTGGCGGGTTAATTCAGCATTAGCACGTAGTTGCTCCGTCAACTGTTGCCGACTTTGGGTCAGCTCTTGGAGCAACGTTTGAAACTCTTGTCTCGTTACCGGTCCGGATGACTCCGAAGGCCCAGCGACGTCCTGAGTAGATGGTAACTGCGCGGGATCTGGCCTATCCCGGCCTTCTTGGTTACCAAGGTTAGAGGTGGTTCTAGTACTCACCATTGTGAATAGCGAGATTCTTTCCTAGACTTTTATCAAGTCTAAATAGAACGGAAGGAACCTAAGCTTGAGATTCGGATCTCTCTCTTAGATTTATGCAATCCGGTATTGATGACAGATCCGTGGAGCGAGAGAAAATCTGGGTTTTCTCGGTGAAAGCACCAAAGTGTTTGCACCAAAATTGGGCACAACACTCGTCGGAAGTTTATGAAGAGATAATAAATGAAGAGTGCAAATTAAAATAGAGGATTATCTAACAAAAACTCCAAATAGCATGAAATAAGTGCGTAGACAAGCAATTTATAGTGGTTCGGCGTATTGCCTACGTCCACTGTGAAGTTTTTATTCTTTTATTGACTTTCTTTCGATGATTACAAGTCAGTACAACAAACAGCAGCGAATTACAGTCAGGAATTCGAATTTAACAACAAGTTTATGATGTCAAATGATGGAGATCTCAATTCGGCAGAGTCTGGATGCTTCAGAATTCCCAAAAGTCCCTTTTCTGCTGGCCCTGGGGCTCTATTTATAGGTGTAGGCTGCTGATATTTCGCTGAAAACTCGAAAGACCACTTCTGGCACGTGAGGGGGCCCACACGCACGGTCTCGAGAAGTTTGGGCCCACTTTGGCATCGGTTCGAACTCCATTCGAACCGATCAAGAATTCGTCCAATCGAGGTGAAATTTGGCATGGACATTCTTCAACATGTATGCAAGCTTCTGTGAAAATTTCAGGCATTTGGATCAATAGATTGGGAGATATGATGGATTCGAAATGGGTTCATTGCCTGGCTGTGTGGTTCGAAACCATGCTTTCGAACCAATGGTTTCGAACCCATCATGGCACGTGACTTCGTGGCGACATGGAGCGCAAACTTCGAACCAACCCGGTCTCCACTCCGAGTTGACCGCTTCGACTCCATGGATCTCAGCGAATTCGAAATGAAGGAAGACACGTCATCATGGTTGGTTGACCCAGTGGATTCGAATGAGGCTACACAGGTGGATTCGAACTTGGCGTCATGGATGGGTTCGAGCATGGCTTTGTGGATGGGTTCGAACGAGGCTCCATGTTTGGGTTTGAGCAATGATTCTTGTTTGGAGTCGAACTAGGCTTTGTGATGGGTTCGAAGCGTGGCTTTTGTGATTGATACGAACTATGTCACTTCTCCATGGACACGAGGCCCATCGGTTCGAACACGATGGGTTCGAACACGATGGATTCGAAGGTGACGTAGGCGAACCCGAGGTGGTTCGGTGGATTCGAAGCTTATGGATTCGAACGTGATGGTTTCGAAACGTTGGTTTACGATGGCTTCGAAACCCAAGCTTTCCCCTTCAAATTGAACCGATCATAACTCGAGCGTATGAACTCGGATTGACTTGGAACTTGAGATGTTGACTCCTATGGTCTTTCTTGCCGTGTCCTATCGATTGTAGCTCAATCTGGACTTGGACAAAATTCAGTGATATCCATAGCGAGACGAAGCATGATTGGTCTCTGAGACGAACTGTTCTACGTTTCTGATCAATCTTTTGGTATCGCGGCTTTGCCAAAAAGCGGGATAACATAATATATAGCACTGCGCTGCACAACACGCTCATGCACTTCACATTGGGGAACACACAGGCTTTATTATTGTCTACTGATGGTTTTTTCTTAGTTGATTAGCCATGGAATCCACAAGTTCTCAAGAGCAAGAAACCCGAAGTTCATCTCGTCTAATAATAGAGTTGCCGGCCATCGCGGCCGAGGTCATCGATCCGGCTCCGGATGAGTTGCTAGGAGCTACTTTTATTGCAAACCAACAAGATTCTATGTCATCCAACGTGTCCGAAGATATGTTGGGATGGATATGCCTAAGACACGGCTTGTCGTTGGATGACGTCTTATTACCCGGGCCAAGTGATAGACCACATGCTCCCCCGGAAGGGTTTACTGCTTTCAACAGGCACTCATGCATAGCTGGGACGCTTCCACCCTTTAATAAATACATTTGAAAAGTGCAAGCCTTCTTCGGAATTGCCCCGTCACAATTACAACCGAACGGATACGCATTGCTGAACAACTTGTTCGTTGTATTCATGGAGCATCTTTTATGACTCCCGACTCCGATCGAAATTAGATATCTATTTAATGTTAAGATTCGGGGAGACTGTCCTTTGTTCACATTCATGGAAGCAGTTAGGAACTATCAAGTGGTGATGGGCTCTTGGACTAGGCTCAGCTATTTCAAGACAGAATGGTTCTATGTCCACTGCCCTCCAGGATTCGCCAGTCGATGGTTAGCCAGACGTAAGTGTCACAATTTTCTTCGGTAATTCATGAATTTGTTGTAACCAATGCTGAATCTAATATCTTCTTTCCTTTTACAGCCGCAATTCCATGACTCGAGGGTGCACACTTTAAAGAAATAGTACGGGTCCTTTAAGAAGTGCCAAGTGAAATGAGGGACATAGACACGGTGCTAACAGATAGAAATTTGCGGATCGTCGGGCTAATTGAGCGAAATCAGAGCTTTAGGCTTGAAGGAACACTGAGGGAGGCTCCGGTGAAACGGGCTAAATGTAGATCTCCTAAGATTGTATTAACCGAAGAGGGTGAGGAAGAAAATACATCCACCGACGATGAACCCATAGCCGGACCTTCTAACAACTTTTAAAATCTTGAGGGAAGGAGAAAAGGCAAGGCTGCAGTGCATAAGCGCCACAAATCTTTGAGATGGAAATCTGTAATTGTATCTTTGCCTATTCCCGATATTAGAATTTCAGAAGCTCCTTCCTCGCAAGTGGATAACCTTTTCGAAGGGCTTGTCGATGTCTCAATCCCGGATTATGTGTCACTTCAACATGACACCGGATTGGATGAGCTTCGGAGGTCTTTAGACTTAAGTGAGTCTCTTCCCACAAACATGGCCGACATTTCCGATTGGTCGAGGGGTTGCACATACATATAGACTTCACGGCACTACATGATTTCCGATCACAAGCTGCTTACCTCAGGAAATTACTAATTCTATTGTTCTTTCTTCTTTATAGATTCAATGACCAGAAAAAAGTCTTCGCTCTGCGCAGAAATCATCAAGCTCGTATTACGAGTCCCGTAGCAGGGAGGACGATAGAAACTGCGATCGTGGTTATTCGAGCCAAGAATGTCACAATAGAGAGAGAGGGGGATAGGGATTATAGACATCGCGTTCTCCTCCTCGAGCGACTATACAACCCTCGGGCTACAGGAAACAACAAGTAGAGCATCCTCACCCAAATTCGTCATCTCAAACCTCTAGGCCGAAATCACAGCATCGTAGACACGAGGCCGAAACCCCCATTGTTGATGAGCAAGCTATCACTGATCCCATTGGGGAAGGGGCTATTAGAATTTCTCAGTTGAAGAAAGATTTTCCAAATTTATGCTTTGACGGCTTCGTCTTCCCCCTTCACTTAAAGAGAATTCCAGCTGAAGCAGAGCATACAATGCATGATTATATTCAAGATATCTACACTCAGTACAAGGGGTGGGGAAAGCTATAGAGAAAGCATCGAAGGTGGCCTTTGAGTGGGCGAATGCCATAGAGAAATTAGAAACTGAGCTTGCTAAAAAAGACTGGATAATTCAAGTGCTTAACGACGAAGCCTAATCCTTTTGGTAATCAGAAATAGAGGCAACCTAGAAGGCCGACGAGGCAAACTTAGCGATGGAAAGGATGTGGCAAACACATTTTTCCTTAGTGGAGGAGATGGGCCATCGAAACACTACTGCCACAGTCGAATGGGATGCTGCTCTTAAAGAACTTAACAAGCTCAAAGCCAAGTTTTCGTAATCATCAAGGAGAGAGATGATGTAAATAGCGCAGCCCAGAAGGCATGTGAACTGGGCATAGTGCTTCAGGGCGAATGGGATGCGGCTACGGCTAAGGTCCGGGAGGTGGAGACTGAGGTCGAGGAAAAATTTCAAATGGTGGAATCCATGCTTGAGGCTGACATTGAAGATCTCCTCATTACCTATAACGGTAACGTCTTGAAGCATACGAACCTAGCCTGGCAAGATAATTTTCCAACACACCTATACAACGCCTGGGGGCCGATTAGTAGAGGATGAGAAGGCAGCCCATCAGGGGAATCAGTTGATGAATTCGAGCTTGAGAACCGATTGCTGAACAAAGACGAAAGGAAAGTTCTCCATGATGCCATGATTTCATATGAGAAGGAGAAGCTTGGTGCTCAGCACTCGGAGGTCGGAGAAGGTTCTAATGTCGAGCACCACGATACAAGTCCCGAAACTCTTGTTCCGGGTCGGCCTGAACCATCTTCTGTGGTTGATTCTCAATCCATTCCTGCTTACAACCCGGATCGGTAGCAAATATCTCATGCTAGCGAGCAAATTTCTGAGGCTGTTCAACTGCAAACGAGTCGAACTAAGGAAGGTACTTTGCACATTTCGTATACTTGTTCATGATCGTAAGCTTCACCTGAAATACTTAATAATAGTTTTTCTTTTTCTCTTTCCATTGATTGGAGCCACATCAGTCGCGCCTCCTGCAACCCATGAGTCGCATCATGAGCAGGAGGCGATCATTACGGAAGCGAGCACGACATCGTCCACTGTACCTACAGATTGATGTACAAGGGAGCACACTTTAATTCGTTGAATAGGTGATGGAGGAATTCAGTCCCAACATGAGTGGAGTAGGGCCAGCGACCAGCTCCTCAGTCCCAACAGCAATCATTTCCGGTGAAGCACAAACACTTCATGATGAAGAAATTATAGCCGAGATTAACTTAGAAATGGAAACAGCTGCTCAGGCCAGCAGCTTTGGAGGTGGAATGGTGGGCCCAAATCCGGCCCCATTACTAATGATATCTACTGGTGGCACTGTCGTCGACACCAGCGTGCCTATTCCATCTCCTGTAGTGGACCCGACCCCTCCGATTCCGCCTGCTGGAAGCAAACCTATCAATTTAAGTTCGGAGGAGGAGGAGGTAGACATAATTCCCCTGGCGGGGAGTCAGCCATCGAAAGGCAAGGGCTCGAGGAGGAAAATAAGTGGTGAATCCAGCGGGTCAATACCAAAGAGGAAGCCAAGGAAAAAGAAAGAATGGACTTGCTTCCTTGGTGTATTTTTTGGTAGATAGGAACTTCTTCAGCTTTTGTTAGCAGTGTATAGATGTGGGTTCGGCCCTTGCTAGTAGGATTTTTGGAAATAACTTGTACATAAATTCCTTCCAAAAGTAGTTGAAATGAAATTTTATTTTGTATTCAACTCAATTATTGTTTATTTGCTTAAGTGTTCCAGCATTTGCATTCTTATTCAGCAAACTTGTGAAGTTTTGACCTTTGGATCGGACTTTGAGTTTATTTGTTAAGTCCTAGAATCACGGCTATGAGTCGTGTTCGGACAATAAACTGAATTCTGATGCTGCATTGCCTCAGTTAGTGATCGACACTTAAGTTTTGTCCCTAATTTTGGGGATTAGTTGTAAAGGTCGGCTAACAATTGCATTTCGCCTCCAATACATTGAGCTTAGCGTCGTTGAATTGACGCTGAAACAAGTGAAGGTCGAGTGGTCGAATCACACTTGCTCACTTATTAATGCTCACATCCGCACTCCGGGGATTTGCAATTGTACGTCGGCGGTCGTTCATGCCTATTTAAGTTTTAAGTATATGTCCGCACTCCGGGGACTTAAGTTGTTTTATGGGTGGTCAGTCACACGCGAGTTATGTCTATACTCTGACATACTCTGGGGACTCAGAGTTGGGTTACAGATGACCGATTTGTATCTGAATTGTGTTTAAGCTCTAATCTATTCTCTAGGGATTTAGTGTTAGTCGATGTTTATTCCCCAATCCACGCTCTAGGGACTTAGAGTTGATTGTGGTCAATAATCCGGTTCGCACTCTAGGAATCCAGAGTTAGTCGATGTTTGTACTCTAATTCACACTCTGGAAACCTGAAGATGGTTGATGTTGACACTCCGGTTCACACTCTGGGAATCCAGAGTTAGTGTTTATACTCCAACCCACACTCTGGGACTTGGAGGTGATATTTATACTCCATTTCATGCTCTGGGAATTTGGAGTTGGCTGACGGACGGTCAGTCACGTCTGTTTAGGCGTTTGAATTTCGTTCGCACTCCGGGAATGATGGATTTATCAAGATCGTGGATGGTCGATTCACATTCACCCTAAGTTAACAAGCGAGGTTGTTAGATGGACGGGTCCATCCTCCTCAAACTTGGTCAAGATACGAGCGAAGTCATTAGGTTGATGGATCCACCCTCTTCAAACCTGCATTTACAAGTTTATACTCCAGCTCGCACTCTGGGAGACTGGAGTTAGTTAAAGGATTGTCAATTATCAATCCATTTTTAAGCTTCAGTGTAGTGACTTGCCCTCGAGCTAGGATTTCACTTAGCGAATTGTCAATCGTATCATAGTCACTACCTATTTGAATAAATCCCACCGTATGATGGAACTTAGCACTTCGTGCATCATGATGGTTGTATGACACATTCAATATATCACAGCTCTGGCTCGAAGAGGTTGCATTTTATTGCTGAAATAAGAAAATACGGCAAAGTCAGTTGCCTTATTACAAATTCAAATTTCGAAATGCAGAAACAAATTGCAGATGAAAAATAGACTAAATAAATAAAGCCTGTCATGTGTAGTAGTGACGAAGACTGTTGCCGTTCCAGGCTGTTGGCAGAGTAAGACTGTCAACGGTCGACAATTTAAATGTGCCATCTCCGAGCTTTCGTTCAATCACATATGGCCCTTCCCACGTTGCTTTCATGTATGAAGGAACCAGGTAGATTCTTTTGAGGACGAGATCGCCGATTCGAAGGCTCGAGGTCGGACCTTGGCATTGTATAATCGGGCGACTCGACTTCAGTATGTGGCTGCCCTCAAATCAGCCTCTTCATGCTTCACATCCAATAAATCCAAGGATTCAGCAAGTAGTATGGAATTTGTCTTCGGATCATAATAAGTCACATGATGAGAAGGTACTTCCATCTCGACTGGAATAATGGCTTCTGAACCAAAGGAAAGAGAGAATGGAGTGTGTTTGGTCGCAGACTTGTGGGTTGTTCGGTAAGCCCATAGAGCCATAGGAAGTTCATCGACCCACTTGCCCCTGGCCTTTTCCAGTAGTTTCTTTAGAATAGACTTTATAACTTTGTTCATAACTTCAACCTATCCATTCGCTTGAGGGTGTGCAATTGTGGAGAATTTCTTTTGAATGTGGAATCATTGACAGAAATCCTTTAACTAAAGACTGTCGAATTGGGATCCGCTATTAGTGATGATGGTATGTGGGAGACCAAATCGGCATATAATATTGCGGACTACAAAGTTGATCGCCTTCTTTGTCGTGATTGTAGCAATAGGTTCACCTTCAGCCCACTTGGTAAAGTAATAAACTGCAACGATGGCGTACTTCGCACTACCTTTGGCTAGAGGCCGAGAGCCAATAATATCAATGCCCCAGACTGCAAACGACCATGGAATGACCATTTGGGTTATTTCGGTAGGAGGGGCTCTAGGAACCCAAGCGTGTTTTTGACATTTCACATTTCTGGCATAATCCAATGCATCACGGTTCACGATCAGCCAATAATATCCATATCGAAGTATTTTCTTAGCAAAAGCTTACCCCCCACTGTGATCGCCAAATTCTCCTACGTGTACATCATATAATACTCGTTTAATTTCATCGTGAGCAATACACTGGAGTAGAGGAAAAGAGTATCCTCTTCTATACATGACTCCATTTTGATAAGTTAACTGCGAAGCTTTTCGAAGAATCTATCTTTTTTCACTCCTACGCTTTGGTAAGGTTCCATGCTCGAGATAATTTCTGAATGAAGTCATCCATGACTCCTTATCGAGAACGACTTCAAATACCCAATCTGCCTCCATTCGATCGATGCTTGAGGAAGACAAAGTTTCCACAGGAACGAGTCCCATTTGTTGTGCTTCACCTGTGCTGGCTACTTTTGCTAATGAATCAGCTTTTTGATTGCGCTCACGTGGGATGCAGTAGATAGCATAATAATCGAATTGATTCAGCATCTCCTGGACCCGTGCTAGGTAAGCAGCCAATCTTCAATCTTTGGCCTGGTACTCCTCCCGAACTTGACATACGACCACTTGCGAATCACAATAAATCTCCACTTCAATGACTTTTAAATCTCGGGCCAGTCTTAATCTGACATTCATGGCTTCATACCGAGATTCATTGTTGGTTGCGCAAAAATCAAACTTCAAAGCATAGCATATAGATCGACCTTCAGGAGTTTCAAGTACAACCCCAGCACCTGAGCAACGGTCATTTGATGCACCATCAGTATGCAACTTCCAGATATATTTAGGAGACTCACTAGTTTCAGGCAAGTCCTCTGGGATGGTAAATTCAGCTATGAAATCTGCTAGGACTTGTCGTTGAATGGCTCACCTTAGAGTGTAGACGATATCAAACTGACATAGCTCGATATTCCACTTGAGTAACCTATCAGACATCTCATGCTGCATAAGGACCGGTCGTAATTGCTAGTCGGTATAAACGGTAATAGGATGAGCCTTAAAATATGGACGGAGCTTCCTTGAGGCAATAACGAGACAATAAGCCAATTTCTCTAGCTTCGGATAATTTCACTTAGCTCCGGTTAGTCGTTTACTAATATAGTAGACCGGTTTTTGCACTCGGTCTTCCTTCTAAACTAGGGCAGCACTGATTGAGTTTTCTGATACCGCCAAGTAGAGGTACAATTTCTCACGATCGATAGGCTTTGACAAAATAGGTGGCGTGGAGAGGTGCTGAATTAGTGCTCGAAATGCGCCCTCACATTCGGTGGTCCATTCAAATTTATGTTTCCCTTTTCGGATCAAGTCGAAGAAGGGAATGGATTTGTCACTGGATTTTGAAATGAACCTGCTCAGTGCAGTTACTCTCCCATTGAGGCTCTGGACTTGCTTTATGGTTCTTGGAGTCTCAAGATTTCTGATCGCCTAGATCTTTTCAGGATTGGCTTCAATTCCTTGAGCGTTGACGATAAACCCAAGGAATTTGATGGATGCGACCCCAAAGTGACATTTCAACGGATTGAGTTTCATTCTGTATTCTCGAAGGATATTAAACATCGACTCCAGGTCTTTCACATGATCGGTGTAGAATAGTGATTTCACTAGCATGTCGTCCATGTATACCACCATAGTTTTCCCAGTTTGGTTGGCGAACATCCAATTAACCAATCGTTGGTATGTTGCACAGGTGTTCTTGAGTCTAAAAGGCATAACTTTGTAGCAATACAGTCCCAGATCGATCATGAAGCTGGTATGCTCCTGGTTGGGCAAGTGCATGGGTATCTGGTTGTACCCTAAATACACGTCCATGAAGGATAGGAGTTCATGTCCAACCGTTGAATGTACAAGCTGTTCGATTCGAGGAAGTAGAAAACTATCTTTGGGGCAAGCTTTATTCAAGTCTAAATAGTCGACAAACGTTCTCCATTTCTCATTTGGCTTTCGGACGTGTACAGGGTTGGATACCCATTTCGTCTATAAGGCATCTCGAATAAATCCATTTAATTTAAGCTCGTCTACCTTTTCCTTAAGGGCGGTAGATCTCTCTGGATCCATACCATGCCTTTTATGTTTAACTGGGATGTACCGTGAGTCAATGTTCAATGTGTGGCTCGCGATGTCCGGGGAGATTCCACACATGTCAGAATGTGTCCAAGCATACACATCAACGTTTTCTCGGAGAAATTCAACCAATTCCTCTTGCATTTGTTGGTTCAACTGGGATCCAATCTTGATCATTCTAGAATCGTCGCTATCATCAATCGGGACATAGATCGTCAGTTCGGTCGGAGTGGCTTGTTGTCTTTACTTTCATCTTCGCCTTCGTTATCTCTCGGGTCAAGAACTCTTTGGAATTGGTTGGGATGCCCGGGTTTGGGCCCAGGCATCAATTTTCAAAGAAATGGACGCAGAGAGATTCCTTTACGCCCTTTCCATTCTCCTTTCGCTACGCCTCATGCACCTTAGCAACTGTTATCCCGCTTTTTGGCAAATCCGTGATACCAAAAGATTGGCCAAAAACAAAGGACAGTTCGTCTCAGAGATTGGTTGCACTTCTCTTCGCTATGGATATCGATGAATTTTGTCCGAGCCCGGATCGGGCCGCAATTGATAAGGCATGACAAGAAAGACCATAGAAGCCAGCATTTCAAATTTCAAGTCAATCCGAGGTCATATGCTCAAGTTATGATGGATTCAAGTTAAGAAGGTGCACATTGCTCGGTTCGAACCCATCATGTTCGAACCCATCATATTCGAACCCATCGTGTTCGAAACCATCGTGTTCGAAACCATCTATTTCGAACCCATCATATTCGAACCCATAGGAAGAGGCGACATTCGAATCCATCTAAGGAACTCCCTACTTCGAATCCATCACAAATTCGAGTCCTTCCTATGCTTCGAATCCACCACAGCTTCGAATCCATTAATAGCTTCGAACCCATCACAGCCTCGACTCCATCAGACACCTTCGAATCCATCCATCATCTTCGACTCCATCACTCACCTTCGACTCCATCGACTTCGATAACTTCGAATCCAACAAATCGGCTAAGCTAGCACGAACATGGATCGGCTCGAAGACAGGCGCACCCCAATCGATTCGAAGTATTCGCTTCGGCCATGCATCGATTCGAACGAATCGATTCCATCGATTCGAACCAAACAGCATGCCGAACACCCAATTTCGAACCGATCATAACTCCCAATCTACTGATCCAAATCCCATGAAATTTTTACAGAAGTTTGTCTACATGATGAAGAACGTCCACGCCAAGTTTCATCGCAATTGGACAATTTTTTTGATCGATTCGAAGTTCACTTCGAATCGATCCCAAACTGGGCACGCACTTCAAGAACGCGGGCCTGTGGGCCCCCCGTCACGTGCCAAGCAGCCTCTCCATGATTTAGGTGGGATTTTGGCCTTTCACACCTATAAATAGAGCCCCTGGTCATTCAGAGAAGGGGTCGGAGAATTAGGAGAGAAAGGGTACGCCTAAACGCTGCCAGAATCACTCCATACCACCATCTTGGCTGCTGATTTCGAATTTAAGTCTGTTGTCTGCTGTAATTTGCTTCAAAACACTTTTAACCTTCAAGTATTAAGCAATAAAGTGATCAAACTTCATAGTGGACGTAGGCGCATCGCCGAACCACTCTAAATTCTTGTCTTCTATGCAATTTACTTTTCTATAACTTGGAGTTTTTGTTAGATAATTTTCATTTCCAATTTAAGTTCTTCACTTATTATCTCTTCAAAGACTTTCGAAGGGTGTTGCCCAATTTTGGTGCAAACATTTTGGTGCTTTCACTGAGAAAACCTAGATTTTCTCCTGCTCGTTGGATCTGTCATCGATACCGGATTGAATAAATCTAAGAGAGAGATCCAGATCTATCGTTCATGGGTTCCTTCTATTCTATTCAGATTGCTCTAAAATCTAAGAAGAACCATATTCATCATGCAGTCCGTACCCCTATTTTCGAATCCGGAAAAAATGCTGTTTTTCGTACCCATATTTTCGTATCCATGAAAATATGATGAATTTCGTACCCATATTTTCGAACCCAGAAAAAATGCTGTTTTTCGTACCCATATTTTCGTATCCATGAAAATATGATGAATTTCATACCCATATTTTCGTATCCATGAAAAAATGATGGTTTTCGTATCTATATTTTCGAACCCAGAAAATATGGTGAATTTCGTATCCATATGTTCGAATCCATGAAAATATGATCATTTTCGAACCCATATTTTCGAATCCATAAAATGTGGTGAATTTCGTATCCATAGCTTCGAATCCAGGAAATGTGTTGTATTTCGTATCCATAGCTTCGAATCCAGGAAATGTGGTGAAGTTCGTATCCATAGCTTCGAATCTAGAAAGTGTGGTGAATTTCGTATCCATAGCTTCGAATCCAGGAAATGTGGTGAATTTCGTATCCATAGCTTCGTATCCATCATGGAGCGCTACTTCGTACCCATCATGGAGCGCGACTTCGAATCCATCAGGGAGCGCTACTTCGTATCCATCAGGAAGCGCTACTTCGTATCCATCCATCTGCCTCCAATTCGAATCGATACTCACATATACTTCGTATCCATCCATCTGCCTCCATTTCGTATCGATACGCACATGCAGTTCGTATCCATCCATCTGATCGATACGAAGACGAGCACATCTGATGGATTCGAACAAGAACGATACGAAGGACTTTTTCAGGTTGCTTGATGGATACAGAATCTAAAAAAAAAAAAAAAAAAATCGGGTACGATCCAAATTTCCTAAAAAGAGGCTAAAAAAAAAAATTCGGGGGGAAACCCCCCCGAACCCTAGCCGCAGCACAGAGCGCCCGCATAGTTAATTCAAAACTCAACTTAAATAAAGGAACATTCAGGTCGTTCCATGACTGGACGGGAAGTAGGAGATTACAATAGCAATTTTTGAGTTGCAATCAAGGAATGGGTATTGAAATACTATTCAAATGGTGCTCCCAGAGGCTGGAGAACCTAGCTAATATGGCACGAACTAGGGTTGATTAATGTATCATGCTTCTAAAGTGGACTGCAACTTCCTCCAATTAACCAGCTTTTAAAACTCCTAAACTGACAATTATGGTGCGATGGCTAGTATTACGACTACCCTGCCTTGTCTACTCTGCCAACTCAAAACATAGTTGTTCACCACTGAACCATCTTCATATGCCCGTATCTTAATCATTCCATGTCCATATGACTAAAAGCATGACATACAACTCTAAGAGGACTTCCTAACTATCTTATGCGAGCCTCCTTCATGGTGAAAATTAGAAATAATCACCAATCAATGAGCCCATATTAATCCACTCACCATCCGATCGACATTACCAACCACTCGAACATTAGGCAGTTGGGCATACATCATTCACCAGTATCACAAGACCCCGTAACCATAAAATGGACTTGATAATGTTGATTCGAGTATCGTTCCCAGTCGGGGCCTATTCATTGAGACCATCCTACACGTAGAATTTCTAACTAAAATTCAGCATGCCGACTATGTCCGTGTACTATGGAAATTCAACCTCCACCACTACCTCATGAAGTGAGAATGGTGAATGGAGTCCACGAAAAGTGATGAATACCATCAAATGCGTTGTATCCCCTATTTCTCAAAGAAGACTGTCAATCGTAGTTAGGCATATCATTTCTACTTCTCATATTGCTAAAGGGAATAAAGAAGCTGGCAGCCAATGAACTGATCAAAATCTACAGCCCGTTGCTGCCAACACTAATAAATGAAATCAGCACAAAAGCTTATTTCCAGAGTTTGATAACAGAATTGGTAGATAGTCGTCGACGACTACACCAACATGTCCAGGCCAACATTACGTTGATGAATCAGACGAAGGATCAACTTGGCGACATACAAGGGAACCTGCTCCATACTCTAAATCGGGAAGCTCCTTTTCTTTATATGACTATCATGGATGCCAACGCCATAAGGCTGCTCCAGAAAGGATAGCTCTGGCAATATGTTCAAGCCCCTTAAAATGAAGAGCCGGGAACCCCCGACCTCAATTGGAACTTTGATCAAACTGAACCATTTGCGTTAGACTCCCAACTGTGAAAGGCTGGACCGAAGTGCAATAGCGAGCATACGACGCCGCTTCACTTATCAATGAGATTTTATCCGATCTCTTTTGAATCATTTCTATTTCTATTTCGTTTATGTTGCAAGATATAATCGACTTGAATTAAACTACTTGCAAATGATGCAGGTAACCGAGTACTTAAGGACGGGTGCAAAACAACCTCCGTGGACTATGATAAAGTCATTTAGGTATCATCATGGCGAGCATAATTCAACCACTCGTCGGTTGCTATATGCACCTGACTTGGGGCAGGCCATCAAAGTGGAAGAGACAGACAAGTTTAGGGCTCCAGTATGAAGTGGATGCAACCGACCATCCACTCACATGCCTATGCAATTTAGTCAGAAGATTTGAGAAAGACTTGGAGTTATGTAGCCCAACCATGCACTCTCCATCTCTTACTTGAAGCTCACCAAAATACTTATGCTTCCTCGGATGCCCAATAAAATTTAAATCACACCGAGAGTCGACGTGACATGGCCATCTATGCATCCAATCCTACATTAGAACTTGGGGTAATTTGAGGACATATGTTTAAAGTGGATATGATTTGATCATTCACTCTCCAGTTTGCATCTGTGATTCGGCAAAACAATCATGCCTTAAACCAACTTCATCAGGGGCCAACCATCAATCTATAGTCATCAATGAATGACTACCTACTCACAAACCATCATGAGCCATCGTTCCAACTCTCTTCCTCAACTCGACTGGAAGAGTGCAAAGCGTAAAGTGGACGTGGCTCGACCGTCTACTCTCCAACTCTTGCCCCCAACTTAAGGGAAAATACACAACTCAAAGTGGATGTAGTTCAGCCATCCTCTCCTCTGCTCGAGCTCAAAGCTTGCCAGAACACTAATCTTACTCCTTAGGCTTGGCAGAAGCGGGATCCAAATGAACACGGATGTGATTCATCCGTCCATAAATCAAGTCTCCTCCTTCGTTGATGGAAGATAAGTGGAAAGTAATCGAGATCCCACCGATCATTTGCTAAGCGAAACCCACTTCTCGGGGGCAAGCCATCACATCAATGGCCGAACTGGACTGACACACGACAGTCCTGCAATCAACTCTAGGTTCCCAGAGTGCGAACCGGAGTATAAACATCCAATAAATCGTTCCCAGAGTGCGAACAGACACCAACTTTCTAGAGTGTGAATTGGAGTATAAACATCCAATAAATCGTTCCCAGAGTGCGAACAGACTCCAACTTCCTAGAGTGTAAATTGGAGTATAAACATCCAATAAATCGTTTCCAGAGTGCGAACGGACTCCAAATTCCCAGAGTGTGAATTGGAGTATAAACATCCAATAAATCGTTCCCAGAGTGCAAACGGACTCCAAATTCCCAGAGTGTGAATTGGAGTATAAACATCCAATAAATCGTTCCCAGAGTGCGAACGGAGTCCAAATTCCCAGAGTGTGAATTGGAGTATAAACATCCAATAAATCGTTCCCAGAGTGCGAACGGACTCCAACTTCCCAGAGTGTGAATTGGAGTATAAACATCAAATCCATCGTTCCCAGAGTGTGAACGAATTCCTAAAAAGCCCAAATAGGTGTGACTGGCCATCTATTGGCTGACTCCAACTTCCCAGAGTATGAATTGGAGTATAAACATCTATTCCAGGTTCCCGGAGTGCGAACCAACCCATCAATGCGAACTCCGGGTTCCCAAAGCATGAATTGGAGTATAAACATAAATTACTGGTTCCCGGAGCATGAACCGAAGCATCCATGCTAACTCCAGATTCCCAAAGCGCGAGTCGGAGTACAAACATTAATTCTAGGTTCCCGAAGTGCGAACCAAAATGCAAATGCTAACTTCAGGCTCCCAGAGCGTGAATCGGAGCATTAACATCAATTCCAGGTTACCGGAGGGCGAACCGAAAAATACAAATGTCAACTCCAATTCCCTAGAGCGTGAAGTGGAGTATAAACATCAATTCCTGGTTCCCGGAGCGCGGACCAAAATACAAATGCCAACTCCAAATTCCCAGAGTGTGAATTAGAGTGCGAATGCCAAGTCAAAGTTGCGAACTGGAGTATAAACATTTAATAACTCTAAGTCCCCAGAGTGCGGACTGGAGTATAAACACTAAAATGGGTGTGAACGGCCATACATCAACTAACTCCAGATTCCCAGAGTGCGAACTGGAGTATAAACATCAATAAACTCCAGATTCCCAGAGGATGAATTGGAATATAAAACAACGACTCACTCAAGTCCTGAGAGCACGGATTGGAGCACGAATTCCAAATGGGTATGACTAACCACCCATCAACTAATTCCAGATTCCCAGAGTGTGAACTGGATTGTAAACATCAACCAACTCCAATCCTCGAAGCATGGATTGGAATATAAATACCAGAAGGGATGCGATTTTATTGTCCATCTATCAATTCTAATTCCGCAGCAAGTTCTGTAGTACAAAAAGCGGATGTGGTTAGACTTTCTTCTTTCCAACTCTTCCCCTGACATGGGGGCACACTTATCACAAAAAATCGGTTGTGATCCGACTAACTAGCACTAAGCGGGCACGACATGACCGTTCATGCATCAACACTTATTCCCGGCACGGGACCTATAATATAATCTTTTAGAGATGCACTCCAACCGAGCAAGACAAGATTTCTTCCTTGATTCGACAGGGAGATGTAGATTCGCAAAACGGACCTAGCTGAACGCCTTATCCTAAATGGATATGGCTACCCATCCTACCGCAAATGAACATGACACGACCGTACATCCGCTAACTCTAGCCAACGATCTGGCGAGTTGTGCATGCAACATGGAAGGAAGTGACCCAACCATCTGCCAATCAACTCCTTCCTCCAATTCAATCGGAGAAACATCAAATTAAAGTTGCCGCAATGTGACCGCAATGTGCCAGAGGAATTAATCGAGGAAAATGCGGTTGACCATTTTCTACTAAAACTCTTAGTCCCCAGAGTAGGGACAAGGGTATGAACATCAAATAGGTGTGACTAATGGCCCTTCAACTGCCTCTAGTCCCCAGAGTGCGACTGCGACGATAGACAGATGAAGAATGTGATTCGACCGTTCATTTACCAACTCCGACCTAAAGTCGACGAGAGGAGTATAAACTCGCTACAGATGCAATTGGACCGTCCACAAACTAACTCCGCTAAAACCAAGACTGGGGGCAGAAGAACAAATCATTGAAAGAAGAGAAAGGTGACTCGCTACATTGCTAGCTTAGGGTCCTTCACAACTTAAGGCAATGACTACAAGGAGGCCTTAATGCTAACCAATTAGAACGATGCCCGAAGTTACAGGAAGCCAATTACACCGTACCGCCTGATCGACGGGCAATATCGATCTGCACCATTCATGTCATACCCCTGTATCGATATGCTATGAGGTCCGTACATTCTACATTGTGTCGCTAAATCCACGGCCAATATCGATCCTCTTCGACTGCAATTCGATGTGACACGAGCGCCCATCGAATACCTACGACCATCAGAGCATGGATAGAACCACGAATGAGTGTGACTTGACTATTCGTCCTCCGTCGCCTTCCGTCGATCCACCAGGAAGGGCATGAGACTGGATGAGCATGACTTGACTGCATTTGAGCTAATTTTGTCTGTAGATCCGACGGGAGAACGTAATTCAAAACTGACGTGGTTGATCACCCAACTCCGAAAGAATGCAATGTGACCATTCATTCATCGACTCTTACCATAATCCGACTAAGCGAGCTTTTCACAACGAGTGCAACAAAACTGGCCACGCACCGATTCTTACCCTCGGTCCGATAAGGGAAGTATCAATCCTACATTGGATCTTACTGGACGATTCACTCTTCAATTTCTGCCCAGAGAATGTCGACATAAGCAACAAAGTGAATGTCTATGAGGCAACAAAGTATTCTACCTAGAGGAAAGAACTAGGACAGAATGCAAAATATGGCACGGCTCGGCCTTCCATCGGTTAACTCGATATCACGGTTTAATGGGATAGAGTGTGAAATTGAAGCGAACACTATCTACCTTGCTGTTTATCGAGATATTCCCCAGACTTGGGGGCATGCACGAGAAATGAGATGAATATAATTTGATCTTTTATCAAACAACTCTAGCTCTTACAACTTGGACTACAGTATAAACACAATAGAAGCTAGGCTCGATCATTCATGCAATACACCCATCAACCCAAGACTGGGGACATGAATGCGATCATCCAAGAGCTGGATACAACTACTCAACCCAATAGCTTATGCCTAGTATTTATAACAGCTTGACGTTACAACCGAAATGATGCTTAGAGATAGAATCCTCAGATTAATGCCTGGACTTATGTGCAGTAGATCATCATTCCGACCCTTCTAATGAGCAATGGATCGTGAGTACATTGAATGGAAAACGCATTGCTTGGAAACACATATAGATTCAAACTCGTAGTTGGAGCCAGCTATGCAGCAACACACAATACGGGGCTAAAATTTACTAAGCCTTTGGTTTAACACACCTATAAGGCTAACCATTTACCATTGCAGATAAGCACATGGAGTGTATACAACCCATCATGAGAATTGTAGATCAGATCACAACTCTACGCCATGATTGTGCAAGAGTCAACTGCATTGCTCCAATGAATAAAAACGAAGCGACGTGGATCTAGGAAGATCTACTGCACTTAAGGAGGAGGCGAATCTACTCAAAACCAATAGGTTTATCCGCGGTGTCCTCTACCCAAAATGAGTATTCATTCCTTTGCTTGTGCGAGAAACAAAAGGAGAGTAGTGAACGTACGCCGACTACTCAGATTTGCACAAGGCATGGCAAAGCATAGCTTTCCACATCTAATGATCAACCAACTAATAGACTCAACCATCATACATGAATTACTCTCATCCATGGACGCAAACTCCAGATACAATCAGATACCGAAACATATCCCAGACTAGGAATACAACTGTTTCATTACTGATGCGAGCCTATAGTGCTATGCTGCATTCCTTGGATTCAAACTTTGGAACGCTTATGCTACTTACCAAAGGACGATTAACAAATCATTCAAAAATCAGATCGGCCGATCAATGAGAGTATATGTACTTAACATGCTTGTGAGATCACGACCATCAAGCGACCGCATCGATCACTTGACAAAGATATTCAGTGCTATCCAACAACCGCAGAATGAAATTTAATCCTTTGAAAGGCTCTTTTAAGCGTTGTATAAAATGAATTCTCGGGTTTCGTCATCAATTCCCGTGGGATTGAGGCTAATGTCAGAAAATGCTGAAGATTAGAGTCATCCGTATATGGAGGAAACCAAGCAGCTTTGATAGATCGCTCAGAGAGGCCTCCCATTTTGCCCAAGATCTTGGATCGTGAAGATCTACACTTCAATTGGGTCATGTCAACACCCGCCATAAGCATCGCAATGCTATGTGAAGATAAACTAATCCAAAGACTAATATGCAATGAAAGCTGGCTATTGACAAGCTTACCCTGTTAATGTTTGTACCGACCAACCGTTACGATGGGACCAATGGCAACCTTAAATGTCTGAAAGTTTACTCAAATGGAATAATAAAGCTAAGTATGAAGCCTTAGTCGCCAAGCTAAGACTTACACAAAGAATAGGAATGGAAGCTTTACATATCTTATACGATTTCTTCTTAATGTGCCAAGTCAGGGAAGACTATCTGACTAGGGGGCAACGTCTTGCTCCTTATCTCAATTGTATCCTAGAGATACTAGCCGACTTCTAGTATTACGCCACTATCCCAATCGTTAGAGAACAAAACGAAAAGGCCGAATCATTGGCTGAGCTAGCCAACTCTGGGGATGCGCAACAAAAAGACTTTATCCTAGTAGAGATATTTACTATTCCAAGCGCTGAAAGATGAAGATCGACTAGATTTTAGAGACGGATCCAAGAAAGGGGTCATGGGTGACTCCTATCAAAGGCTATCTACCGTGGGGAATTCTTCTTGAATAGACGAATGAGAGATGGCATATCCTCCGCAAACAATCACTGCACGATTATGTCTGGATCGTTCAACTCCATCAACACAAAACATTACACTTGTATCCATCAATCCAAGATCCAATATTACATATCCATCGATACGAAGCATACATTCTAACATCCCAAATCGATCCAGGAGAGGATCGGTACAAAAGGAAGGACTTAAAACAACCATCGAACGTTGTTACAACTCAAATTTCACTTCGAATCCATTACCTTCCTACCTTTACACGATCAAATCCATCCCAACTTTATCGGTGCGAGGAATCATCGATTCAAGGAAGCACTAAGCAAAGGCTGGATTAAAAAACCGTCGACTCGAAGACGATCGATCCGAACAGACGTGACTTCGAATCCATCAAAGGACGTCTATGAGAGCAAATGAATCGCTATGATTTGAAAAATTACTTGCCTACCTTGTATACCGATTCAGGAGAGAATCGATACGAAATTCAATAGCGAACAAAACCGACATGACTCGTAAACGCACGACGTTAACAAGGGTCAAACTAGTATATGTGCATACCTATCGAACTAACATTTGATTTTAGGCATTTACAAGGATCAAACAGTCATCCTGTTACAACTACAACAGCCAACGGCTAAGCGCTATTATACAGCAATCAATCATATCAAGGCAAGGTTGCAGAAATACAGCGTACGAGTCTCAACAAAAAGAGAGCAATGATTTTTCAGAAAGAAATGGCAGCTATTCAAAGCACGTCATGTTCCCACAAGACGTACTTTGGGGGGCAAAATGTTATCCCGCTTTTTGGCAAAGCCGTGATACCAAAAGATTGGCCAAAAACAAAGGACAGTTCGTCTCAGAGATTGGTTGCACCTCTCTTCGCTATGGATATCGATGAATTTTGTCCGAGCCCGGATCGGGCCGCAATTGATAAGGCATGACAAGAAAGACCATAGAAGCCAGCATTTCAAATTTCAAGTCAATCCGAGGTCATATGCTCAAGTTATGATGGATTCAAGTTAAGAAGGTGCACATTGCTCGGTTCGAACCCATCATGTTCGAACCCATCATATTCGAACCCATCGTGTTCGAAACCATCGTGTTCGAAACCATCTATTTCGAACCCATCATATTCGAACCCATAGGAAGAGGCGACATTCGAATCCATCTAAGGAACTCCCTACTTCGAATCCATCACAAATTCGAGTCCTTCCTATGCTTCGAATCCACCACAGCTTCGAATCCATTAATAGCTTCGAACCCATCACAGCCTCGACTCCATCAGACACCTTCGAATCCATCCATCATCTTCGACTCCATCACTCACCTTCGACTCCATCGACTTCGACAACTTCGAATCCAACAAAGCGGCTAAGCTAGCACGAACATGGATCGGCTCGAAGACAGGCGCGCCCCAATCGATTCGAAGTATTCGCTTCGGCCATGCATCGATTCGAACGAATCGATTCCATCGATTCGAACCAAACAGCATGCCGAACACCTAATTTCGAACCGATCATAATTCCCAATCTACTGATCCAAATCCCATGAAATTTTTACAGAAGTTTGTCTACATGATGAAGAACGTCCACGCCAAGTTTCATCGCAATTGGACAATTTTTTGATCGATTCGAAGTTCACTTCGAATCGATCCCAAACTGGGCACGCACTTCAAGAACGCGGGCCTGTGGGCGCCCCGTCGCGTGCCAAGCAGCCTCTCCATGATTTAGGCGGGATTTTGGCCTTTCACACCTATAAATAGAGCCCCTGGTCATTCAGAGAAGGGGTCGGAGAATTAGGAGAGAAAGGGTACGCCTAAACGCTGCCAGAATCACTCCATACCACCATCTTGGCTGCTGATTTCGAATTTAAGTCTGTTGTCTGTTGTAATTTTCTTCAAAACACTTGTAACCTTCAAGTATTAAGCAATAAAGTGATCAAACTTCATAGTGGACGTAGGCGCATCGCCGAACCACTCTAAATTCTTGTCTTCTATGCAATTTACTTTTCTATAACTTGGAGTTTTTGTTAGATAATTTTCATTTCCAATTTAAGTTCTTCACTTATTATCTCTTCAAAGACTTCCGAAGGGTGTTGCCCAATTTTGGTGCAAACAGCAACATAATAGGCTCTCCCAGTAGCCTGATCTCCTTGAACGACTCCAACTCCATGATCGGTTGGGAACATTAGTATCAAACACCATAGGGCAATGGTAGCCCTAAACTCAGCTTAGGGATGGTCGGCTCAAGAAAGAATTGTACGGAAATTGCAATATCCGGAACCCTTTGGCGTTCTCCGGTTCCTAACTCCACTTGCAATTTCACCACTCCAGTGGGTATGGTTGCACTCCCATTGAAGCCATGAATACGGGACTGGCAAGGCTTCAAATCTTTAGCCTACATCTTCATCTGGCCATAGGCTCATTTAAACAGTATATTAACATAACTTCCACTATCAACTAGGATCCTCTTCATCCAAGCAGGACCTACTTGAACTGATATGACAAGTGGATCAATAGTGGGGGCTTCAACCCTGTCATCATCTCTATTTCGAAACACGATTGTTAACGCTAAAAATGTACGCTAACACCCCGGTGTGAGTTGTGATATAGCGAAAGCACCACCAGTTGGTACGGGAAATAAAGAAAAGTATAGAATAGCAGAAAGTAGCAAAGAGACAACAATTTTTATAGTAGTTCGGCTCAAAGTCAAGCCTACGTCCACTTAATCTCTTTTATTACTGATTTGACTACAAATTTCACAATAATTCTTCAGTTACAACATAAGTAAAGCATGTAGTTAGAACTTTGATGCAGGAAAGCTCTTTGAATTCATGTTGAATGAACTTAATCTTTTCCAAGGTTCTTTGAAGTGCCTTCGGCGTTTGAAGTGTTGTAGAAGTCGTGAAAATAGCAGAGTCTTGGCGTTCCAGAAAAAATCCCCCCTCCCAATGTGGAGTAGGCGAGGTATTTATAGGGGAGTCTCGGAGTTAGGTCGTGTGGTGTCATAGGTCGTGAGCGACCTAGGGAGTTGCGACCTAAGAGCGATCCTGAGGTAGCATAAGCTGTTAGCGATTTAGTGGAGCCATCCTGGACAAAATATATGTTGTGAGCCACTTAGCATGGGTAGCACAGAAGTTATCTTGGCTTGCTAAGGTCGTATGCAACCTAATGGAAGAGGCAGTGCGCATGCGGCTTAACACTGAAGCTTGCTAGGTCGTTCTTTCCTTAACTCATTAGTTCGTCGCCTTCATTGAGTTGCTAGGTCGTTAACCCGTTGAGTCACTGGAGCTCCTTAGGTTGCTGGGTCGTGCCATGTTGAGCCGTTCTATGCTTTAGGTCATTAGGTCGTGCCCTGCTGTAGGTCGTTAAGTTGTTTATGCCTTTAGGTCGTTAGGTCGCGAGCTTTTTTCTTAAGCAATTGGGTCGCCATTCAGAAAAGGGATTAACACTTTCCCCTCGAAGTACACGCCTAGGGGCTAGGTCGTGTGCTTCGATGCCTCTTAACTCGCGCCATTCTGAGTTGCTAGGTCGTGAGCGACTTATGAGAGGGCTAGGTCGTTCGTGCCTATTTGAGTTCCATTGCCCCTGTATATAAGTTGCTTAGGTCGCTCCTTCTTCTCTTCACCTGCTCTAACATTCTAACCCACCATTGAAGAATCTCCAGGCTCTCGAAGACGAATTCAAACCAACCAACCGTTGATCATTTTCATCATCTCCTTACGTAAGTGAATCCGGTCATTATCTAACCACGACCATCACCGAATCATGAATCACCCATTTCCCGACCCTAATCCGATCTTATATGCCGCATTTCACCACGAGTCGTGTTACGATTGATTTTTGATCGTCACTGGACATGTTGTCGTTGCAATTCATGAGAACACAGCAGTGCATCGGACCTACGATGGATCTAAGGTGATTTGAATCTGTCTTGGACGATTTGGCGGTGTGGAGAGATGATGGATTTCATTGTGGAGATGCTAATGGGTTATCGGGTTACGAATTAATGGGTTAGTGAGTTAGGCGAGTTGTTGAATGAAGAGGAGTTAGCGGTTTACGGAGAGTTAGGAAGTGCCCGACTTAGGAGCTTCGAACGACCTAGGGCTTAGCAGTTTGGACATGAGCTTCGAACGACCTAGGGCTTAGCAGTTTGGACATGAGCTTCGAACGACCTAACTTAGTGAACGACTTAAAGAATCAGCACGACCTAATTTAACCCGCAGCATAGCTTTAACTCATAGGGACTTGACTAATGAACTGCCAGAATGAATTGCTTGAACTTGTTGCACTATTTCACATATTATATTAACTTTTAAGCTAACAACCTGTTAAATATAACATTTACAGAAAACTAGGGCGGATATACTTCCATTGACTGCCCACATCGAATGACAGAATAGTCGATAATCAACTTAAGGGAATTGTGTGAACGAAATGCTATGAATCAACAAGTTCAATTGAAGTATTAAAGAAAAGCTAAATTAATCAACTAACGCTGATCTGTTTGCATCAACACTGTACTTGGACTTAAAATAACAAGCCCTGAAACTTTATAATCGATAAATGCCAACTAATTTAATTCCCGTTATATTTGCTTGTCATTTTATTAGCTTTGCACAACACTTCACACTTTTAGGAAGCATGCACCTTCATATTTGAATATCCAGTTCCTTATGTAGAATGGCTTCTCAACAAATTAAAGAAGAGATAATAGAGCGGGTCGATGAGGTCTTCCCAATAGCTGACCCTTTGGAGAATCCTCCGAAAAAAGTTTCAACTACACTGAACCAACGGGCTTTCAGCCAGCTATGTATTCAATTTGGAATTGCTGAAGCGGGTGCTCTGCTTTCTAGGGTAAATGACACTGCTGATAGGCCGCCTCCTGGCTTCATTGCAGTTAATCGTCAAATGTGTCTGAATGGAGCTATTCCCCCCTTCAAATATTTTCTTAGAATACTCCTCCTTCGATTGACTATTTCTCCATTCCAGTTGCATTGTAACGGCTATGCCATTTTGATGGGGTTGTGCGTACTGTTTAGGAGGACGCTTAACCTCCTCCCAAGCTTCGAGGAGATCTGCTATTTGTGTTCATTTGGGAGGAGAAAATATCACCCTTCCATCACTGTTGTAAGGAGTGCAAGAAACCTCAAACTGATTACGGATCTGCCCGAAAGTGGTCATCGGTTTTTAAACCAGTTCTTCTTTGTCCGTTGCCCCCCGGGATTCTACGGTATCTAGAGAGTAGGAAGTAAGACTACCTATCTCCGTTTACTCCATTTCTGAGCCTTTGAAAATTTGAGTCGTCAAGTGCTAACTTCATTCTTTACTTTTGTAGCTCTTCCTCCTCCCTCTAAAGATTCTAGTTACAAATCGACTTTCCAAAGATTGAATGCCGTAGCTGTTGATGAAAGAAGTATTAAGTTCCTACTGAAGGACGAGTTTTTGCACCAATTCGGACTTTTGCACTCTTCTCGATCCATTTAGTCCCGTGATGCCCCCAGTTCTCAAGCAGGAGCGTCAGATGCCCCAGCCTCCGTAAAGGAATCCGCATCGGAGGAACCTATTGTAGAGGCTTCATTAGTGAAATGCTCAAGTTCCGTTGACGATGCGGGATTATCTGGAAAATCTAAACTTCCCCCAATTATTGAAGAAGAGGAATTTCCTCAACATTCTGGGAAGGCTACTAGAAGAGCTGATGAGGGAGCCGAGAAAGAAAGTTCTGTTACAAAGAGTGCAAAGCGTGCTGAAGAGGGCACTGCTTATATGACCCATTCCGTTGGGCACGATGGTGATGATGTCTTTAGGGGACTGAGCGACCTTATGGTGACTTCCCAAGAGTTGTTTAAAGATGACACCATCACCTCTAAGCTTGTTTCTCCAGCAATCGAAGCGACGTCCGTTTTGAGATCAATTCCGTCAACCCAAGAGTTGACTCCTACTGTAAAAGCCGACATAACTCCTAAGCCGAAGAGTAGTTTGCGGCTTGACGTGCACAGTTCACACGTCACACACACACTTAGGATTTTTGGCAATTATGCGCACTTAGCTTCTTTTTTTCAAAGATTTATAAACTTTTTCTCTTCTTCACTTTCAAGTTCTCCCATGGGACGCAGTGACTCATATTACGGTGATTTTCAATGTTATGCAAGGCGTGATTCTTATGATCCCAGGCGCTATCTTCCTGCCCCTAGGGAGACTGATGAGGAAAGAGCGGCTAGGAAAATTCACGAAAGGCAGGCTTATGAGGGGTGTTATGGAAGAAGGGACGACCGACATGACTCTTACCAAAGAGATGATGACTCCCATAAGAGAAAGTATCATGACGATAAGTGGAAGAGTCATGTAACCGAAGAGTCAAGCATGCGAGCCAAGAATAGCGAGAAGCCGACATCTGAAATTTATGAAGTGCCCGCTGCTTCTATCTCTCCAGACATCCCTTCTAGCTCTTCTGCCCTTAAAAGAGCTGAAATTCAAAAAATCATTAATAGGCCTCCTTATCAAGTTGAAAAGCCTCCGCCTGAACTCCAAAGCCGATTTCGGCATTGCTGTTTGAAAGGAGTACGCTTTGATCTGGACTTGGTTCTAATTGATAAACAGGCCATGTTGAGAAATCTCGACGCTGTCAAGCTTGATATTGAAAGAATGTCCGGCTCGCAAAAACTAGTTGATGAGCTTCAAAGATTAAACCGTTTGAGTCTCGAGGCTATGCTGACCATGGAAAGTGATAAGTCCGAGTGGCAAAAAATTCTTGTTCAGCATGATACAGAGATGAAGAGCATCACCGCCTATAATGAGAAGCTTGAGGCTGAAGTTAAGAAGCTTAAAGATGATCTTGCCACCTCTTCCACTTCTTATACTCAAAAGGAAGAAGTTCTTTAAAAGAAAGTAAGAGACGCCCACGCTAGTCAATGAGATGCTGAGGCTAAACTTGAGGCGCAGTAGTAAATCGTGGAACTCTACCGCAATGATGTTGCTCAACTGCGGGAAAAGACTAACTCCCAAGATTTAGAGATTGCAATGTTAAAGGCCTAGCTTTCTAAAGTTGAAAAGAAGCGTGACGAGGCCATCGCTGGAAAAGTAGCAGCTGAACAATCACATGAGGCGACTAAGGCCAACGTGAACTCCACTCTATTCGAGTTTTACATTCACAGCGTCTTGGGGCGTGGAAGTCTTTCATTTTTGGGTACAAAGTATGAGGTTACCCTGGCTAAAGTGTGGAAGGCAGCAGTTGAAATGCTTAGAGGTGTCGGCTACGCTGAGGAGGGTCTTGAGGCTTATTTTTTGGATGATGAGGGTTGAGCCGCCCTTTCCAAAGGGAAAGAACAACTCGCCAAGGAACGAGCCGAAGCGGTGGAAGGAGAGCATCTAGGGAAGGCACCTTGGGCTGACCTAACTCGTCCTTCGGCTTTGGTTGACATTGATATTATTGGTTCCAGTTCTCACTCTCCGCCTCCGGCCAAAGCCGAAACCGAAACCGAAACTACAACTGCTCATGCCGAAGACAAAGCTCAAGAAGACACCGAAGCCAAAAATTTTGAAATTGACGTGATAAACCCAACCTCTCCAGGTAACTTCAACATTGATCCAACTCAAGTGGACTACTTGCTTTGCTTCACATGAGCTCGATCAACTTCTTGCTTATTACTTAAACCTCGACGTGCCACTATCTCCTCTCTTTGCGAGAAATACTGATGTTTAACTCTTCTTCTTCTGTAGTGAAAACAACAAGTGTTGTACAGGCTTCGCCTCTTCCAGCTGTTGCTCCTCCATCTCTTCAAGTTACTCCTGCTGCTTCTCAACCGGGATCGCAAGAAGTACAAATAGGAGCTCTTCAAGGCTTAGATGACCCGGCCGCTTCACAAGAGGAGAAAGCTGAAGAACTTGAGGAGGGTGAGAGGACCCCGAAGGAATTTACTGCCGAAGATATAAGCTGATTGATCTTATCACTCTGGGCAGCGAATCTTCTTCAAAGAAGAAGTAACGACCTGGAAATTTCGATCCCGAAATTTCCAAATAGTTAGAAAAGAAGAAGAGATAGAAGAGAAAAGAAACAAAAACAAGTCACAGGAAACCTCGCATTCGCAGCGGATAAAATATAATATTAAATAATAATAACAGTTATACAAAGGAAAACTGTATTTATAAATTTATATTTTAATACATCAGAGTTACAACATATACAATCAGTGGACATATACAATCAACATGTCCCAAATATGCAACAATATATCTCAGCGGAAATACTCCAAACATTCCTGCCATCCAGCTCGTCTCATGACCTCTAGAACGTCCTTACCTAAAAACCTGCAATACTCGGTCTGACCCGAGCATTACGTCAACGAAACACCCGGGTCAGGCAGGAAACCAGCGTGAGTAAACTCATCTAATAAGGAATACAAAAGTATACAGCTTATATGCACCCGGGTAACTTGCATCAATATACAATTTTACAAATTGTCATAGTCATCACTTATTTATCACATCAATTTCTAAGTACCCAAACTTAAATCATTCCATTTCATCCTATTGGTCCCATATATCAAATTATAAAGAATTGAAATGGTTTCGGGTATTTACTAATACCCGACTCCGCTCTCATCAAATCCAATGTCATCTGAACACAAGTTATCCAATTAAATACAATTCAACTTTAATTGACGGATAACACTTTTACGTGGCAATTCATAATTGATTGATAATCACATTATCAACATCCATCCAACATATCAAATCACAAAACAATTCATATCAGGGATATCAACCAGTCCAAAGCACTCAACACCATTCAATCATTAATAAGCAGGATTGATTACTTCATTAATTACATTAATTAATGATTCTCAAATTACTTTCATTAGTCAATTATTATTAAATTCATTTAATAATAAACCTTTAACTTAATTACATTCATTAATCAACCTTGATTATTAATAACCTTTGACTATTCTCCTAAATCAATTATACCATGCTTAATCAATTGATTAACTTTTAATTAATTTCCAATAAGTAATTAACTAGTCTTAATTACTTACACTAATAAATCTTATTAATTAATCATCCAACTTAAGTAATTATCCTTAATTAATTTCTCAAATTAATTATTCCTAATTAATCTCCTTAATTACTTAAGTTAATTAATAAACCCATTTAATACTTATATTAATTAATGACTTTAATTTAATTACCCTGATTATTTACCCCTTAAAATCAAGACCATAATTGGTTTAAGATAACCATTTTCTCAATTTAACTACTAAATCATCATTTAATTTTATTTAAAATCCCTTAGAAATAAAATTATATAATTAGCTTATTATACTAACTTGAAACCCTTAACCTATAATGTACCCAGGTCTAATACAAAAAAAAAATCCCCGAGCTGACCAAATGCTCAAATTAACAACCACGTATTCTAGAAAATATTTCTTTCCCATACCCCTTTTACGTCAATTTATTAACACTTATTTCATAACTAACTCTATACCTTAATAAACTAATTACAAAACCCAACTGGCCCATAATCTTCAGCCCATCCATGACCCAGATCCACGAAAACATCAAATTTCCCCTAATTCACTTATCTTCAGCAACAGGTCAAGTTCCAACTACGGGCAAGAGCACCAATTCGTGCATGTATCAGTGCACACTTCCTTCGATGATCGTTCCTTGCCGTCGATCATCTCTACACATCTCATACAATCACATTATCCTTCCCAAACACCAAAACCTCGACGAACAGCTCCGTGCAAAGAAAAACAAGTTCGACCTCTCCTCTTCATTACTAGGAATGTTCAGATGCTCAACGATCTACACGCTACGGCCGTCCCGCCATCGTATACCATAGAATTTCATTGGAAGACTCGTCTCCTCCTCCAGCAGAGTTTCCCCTACGTGTGCAACCTGCATCTTTCCCCCTTGCTACGATGTTCAATTCGAAGCCGATGCTATACCAATGACAAATAAAACCCTAAATCGACCCTACCGCATCAATCCATGCAATAAGAATTACATCTATCATTTTTCCCTGGTGCCACTCCGACCTACGCTTCTTCCTGCCCATTGCTAAGTAACACAAGCGACCCTATGCCGGAAAATGGCAGCACACCCAAAACCGATCATCTCCCAATTCCACATGAATTACAAGCTTAAAAATTGAGAATTTGTTATCATAAATCATCATTTTCCAATACTAATCTGTTTTTATAATCAGAACGTAAATTTCTGATCTTTGATTTTTCTGATTTTCAATTTACTTCACAGTAATTTCTATTTCTAGAATATTTACCAAATATTTCTTCTGGATTTTATTTTTAAAAATAAATTTACATTCATTTAATCATTTCATCTTCAATGATGATGATCCAACCTTTAAGTTATGAAGAGAAAAGAATTTATTAAGGTGATTTGTCCCTGAAGTTTAACAGAGAAAGATATATACTCATCTACTTAGTCACGCACACATTATACAGGAAGTTTTCAACTATCTCCAGTTCCAAAACATTCATGCAATTCTTGTTTACCCCATTACTGTATAAGATTATCACATGCATCATGTATTTAAATCAATTTAAGCCCTAAAAAAATTAACTGAAATTTACTTCCAGGTATAAATCAGAAAAAGATTGTTTTGAATGAACCTGGAACTACACTTTAATCTGAATCCACATTTTTGAAATGATCTTACTACCTCAACAAATTTCTGTTATTTAATGAAGATTAGGAAAATCCAGCAATGAAATTTGGATTTTTGATCAAATTTTTGAACCTGTATAATATGCACAGAACAAACACCCTATATTCAGACATGCAAACCCATTTTGTCATATGGATATACCTACAAGTCATATTTAAACAATCATATAAACTTTTCTTTATATACTTTACTTCGAGTTCACAGCACGCAACAGACTAAAAGATTTGTTTACTTATAGATATAAAATAGAGAAGCTTGCCATGATGGATCTGGAACCCTGAATTGTTTTGGCTTGCTTGATATCTGATTTGGACCTGATGTTTATGATCTACTACTTGATATTTTGAATCTTGAATTTTTGTTTTGGATCTGAGATGATTTGATTTCATTTCCAGGTCCGATCTTCATTTTATATTTTAGTTTTTTTTTATGATGGAAGATGATTTTAAAGACTTGAGTATGTTCCCCCCCATTTTTTTGGAATGAAAGAGTAGGAATTTCTCATCTTATTTTATTTTAGCCTTGCTTCTAATATGATAATTGTATTATCTTAAAGAAAAGAAAATGAACAAATGCCACTTGTAAATACAAAGCTTACAATTGTCAATGTAAATGATTATCTCCTTACAAATGTATGAATGCAAGAATTAAATGCTAATAAATGTTTACATTTGTTATAATGCATAGTGAATTTATTTATATTTGTAATTAAAGTGTACCTAATATGTTTATGTATTTTTATATAATATTCTTTATTAAATCTTATTTTACCCAAGTCTTATGCATTTGTTAATTTCTTAAATCAATATAATATTTTTATACATACATGCTTTTAACCTTATATTTTTACAAACTACCTTCACTTTTAAGTATATCCTTCAAAGAATTTTTTTTTAATATATATACACCTTTATTAAATCTTACTTTATACCTTATAGAAACTATTTTAGTGTTGAATATAGAATTCAACTTTAAATAAATCATGAAAATCAATAAAAATATAATTTCCAATTCAATGTATGTACATACCAATATATTATATTATGATTAGAAAATCACTTTTATTAATTCTGGAAAGATAAATTTGTCCAACTAAATAATTATAAAAGAAGATTATTAAACTAATATTATCAAACTTTAATACTTTAGTTTGGAAAATTATTAATATAAATATTTATTTAGATATTTATAGTTCAACCTATGTTTTATTTTTAAATCTTCATTTGTTAAATTCAATTAACAGACGCCCAAAATTCGGGTTATTACAGAAGAGGAGAAAGCATGGAATTTCGAAGAATAGGAAGGGCACTTCTGCTAGTGATGAGAAAGCGGAAGAGGACCCAATTGCACCTCTTTCTCCTCTTTCCCCGACTCGTTCAGGCCGACTTAAGAAGTTAACCATTAGGCCAGGCGAGGGCTCCAAAGGCGGCGGGAAGAAGAAGTGTGGGTCTGGTTTTACCCTTCTTGTTCTGCTTTTTTGCTTTTTGCTTGTATTTAAAGACATGTATCGACCGGAGATTGTGCGGGTACCGGCCCCCGCTTTTTAAGACCTAAACATGTATACAGATCTTTTATAGTATGGAATAAAATGACTCTTTTTACTTGTACAGTCTTTTGACTGTATTTGCAAATGCATTTATTCCTCATTTTCACATCAGTTTCTTTATTTTCTTTGTATAATATTGCAGTAAGCTCGTGGTATGTTGCTTGAGCGTTGCTTTATTAACGTAGCTATATTATATTGCTCCAATACCACGGCTTATTGCAATCTCCTTCATTTTGAGAAGACTTGTACTCTTACTCTTGAGAATAATTCTTCCATCTTGAGGAAATATTATTCTGCTCTAGCAGAGTGTGCTTTATATTAGAGAAGTTTACTTTTTTTTTAAAAAATTTTTTACACTTCAACTTTTGGAGATGGTCACTTTTATTTTTGAGAAGTGGATTCTCCTACGCGGTGAAGCGGGCCTCCAAAAAGGGATTTGATTTGCTTGCCAGAAAGTTATATCTCAATGCTAAGTGGATCCAGGGAGCAGACACAAGCTATCTAACTGGATGTTTGTTTGCACAAACGATAACAATTAACTAGCAAGGGCCAGGAACCTTCACTTCGAGAAGGAGCCCCTTTGGTGGTCCCACCAACGACTTTTTCAAGAGATAACATTCTGTTTTTGGGCGTGCCTCGTTAGAGGGCTTTTTTGTGCCTCCGAAGAGGGCTTTTTTGTGTCCCTCGTTAGAGGGCTTTATTTGGGTGGCTCGTTAGAGGGCTTTATTTGGGTGCCTCGTTAGATTTCTTTATTTGGGTGCTTCGTTAGAGGGCTTTATTGCTTTGTATGTCAGGAAGGTTGCATCTCACAGTTGAGTGGATCCACGGAGCAGACGCAAGCTACCTAACTGGATGCTTGTTTGCACAAACGATCACAATTAACTAGCAAGGGCCTGGAACCTTCACTTTGGGAAGGTGCCCCTTCGGTGGTTCCACCAACCTTTTGGTTGAGAGACAAGATTCCATTTTGGTTATATTTTTTTTCATCTGCTTGCCCATGTCTTTTCACCATTCTCCCCTCGGCGATTCCTCGTTATCATTTCCAAGCACATGTTCCTTTCTTTTGCAAGTTGTTTGTTTTTTCCAAAGAAGTGTACTTCATTGTTAAGTGAATCCACGGGGCAGACGCAAGCTACTTAACCGGATGTTCATTTGCACAAACGATCGCAATCAGTTAGCAAGGGCCTGGAACCTCCACGTTAGGAAGGTGCCCCTTCGGTGGAATCACCAACTGTTTGTGAGAAGCACTTCTTATGTAGGAATTGAATCTTGAAGTTTCGTGGCTTGACATTTGTTTGTTGAGTGATTTGTACGAATCGCTTGGCCTTGTGATGTGTTGAATAGGTAAGCTTTGCTTTGATAGCCTGCAATATTAATTCGACATTTTAGCAATATATTTAAGATATTTGCACATCGAAATGAGACAGGTATTTTATAGTAGTAGAGAACACAAGATTTATAGTGGTTCGGCCAAGAAATGGACCTACATCAACTTTGTAGTTCTTATTATTGATTTTATAATACAAGAATGATACATCCACAATCATTTTACAAATTTAAACATAGCTTCTAAGTAAAATATGGACGCAAGTGATTGCTATTCCAGGCTCTCTGAATTGGATCTCCTTCGACAGTTGTGAGATTGAAAGTGCCACAAAGAAGTTTTTTGCCTATGACGTATGGCCCTTCTCAGTTTCGCCCAAACACTCCTGTCGCTGTCATGACCATATTCAAGACTAGATCCCCAATTTCAAAGATGTTGTTATCCCGCCTTTTGGCAAGGCCGTGACACCAAGAACTTGACTAGAAACCAAGGATGGCTCGTCCTGGAGATCGTTAACGCATAGGTCTGCTATGGATGTCGGTAAAAATTTTCCGAGTCCAGATCGAGCTACAATTGATATGACATGGCAAGAAAAGCTAATAAAGCCAACATTCCAATTTTCAAGTCAATCGGAGTTGGTATGCTCAAGATATTGATCGATCACGGTTGAGAAATCCAAACTTGCATCGATCATAACTCAAGATCTACAAGTCCAAATGCCACCAAATTTTCACAGTAGCTTACTGGCAACATGAGGAATGTTCTTGCCAAATTTCAGCTCAATCGGATCAAATCTCGATCGATTCGAAGTGGCTTTGTATCGATCACGGACCAACTAGCATCGATCATATCTCACAATCCACATGTCCAAATGCTATGAAATTTTCACAGTATCTCACTGCCAACATAAGGAATGTTCTTGCCAAATTTCAGCTCAATCAGATCAAATCTTGATCGATTCGAAGTTGCTTCGTATCGATCACAGACCAACTTGCATCGATCATATCTCACAATCCACACGTCCAAATGCCATGAAATTTTCACAGTATCTTACTGCCAACGTGAGGAATGTTCTTGCCAAATTTCAGCTCAATTGGATCAAATCTTGATCGATTCGAAGTTGCTTCATATCGATCACGGACCAACTTGCATCGATCATATCTCACAATCCACATGTCCAAATGCTATGAAATTTTCACAGTATCTTACTACCAACATGAGGAATGTTCATGCCAAATTTTAGCTCAATCGGATAAAATCTTGATCGATTCAAAATTGAGTTCGAATCGATCCCGGAATGGGCCACAATTTCCTATGGCCGGGCATGTGGGCCCCCTCACGTGCCAGAAGTGGTCTCCTAAATTTTCAGCGAAATATCAGCCTCCAGCACTTTTAAATAGAGCCCCTGGTCATTCAGAAAAGGGGGTCGGAGAATTTTCAAAGTAAAAGAACGCCCGGACTCTACCACGTTCACTCCAGAACGCCATTACTGCCATTGATCTCGAATTTAATCTTATTATCTACTGTACTTCACTATAAAAAACTTGTACTCCTCATGTATCAAGCAATAAAGTGATAAAACTTCATAGTGGATGTAGGTCATATGCCGAACCACTTTAAAACTCTGTGTTTCTATGCATTTTCTTATATGTTTATTAGTGTGTTTGTCAGATCTGCTTCATTTTACAAATTTTCTCTTCGTTTTATCTCTTCAAACACATCCGAAGAGTGTTGTGCCCAATTTTGGTACAAACACTTTGGTGCTTTCATTGAGAGAAAACCAAGTTTTTTCTCCTGCTCGTTGGATCTACTACCATCGTTGGATTGCAAAAATCTAAGGAGGAGACCCAGATCTATTGTTCAGTGGTCCCTTCTATTCTATTCAGATTGCTCCAGATCTAAGAGGAACTACATTCATCATGAATTCCATACCCATATTTTCGAATCCAAAAAATATGTTGGTTTTCGTATCCAGAAAATATGATGCTTTTCGTATCTATGTTTTTGTATCCAAAAAATATGACAACATTCGTATCGACCGAATTTCGTACTCTCTTTGTATCGATCACGTATGGACTACTTCGTATCCATCAGCGAGCTCTACTTCGAGCGCTATTTCGTATCCATCAGGGAGCGCTACTTCGTATCCAACATGGAGCGCTACTTCGTATCCATCATGGAGCGCTACTTCGTATACATCATGGAGCGCTACTTCGTATCCATCAAGGAGCGTTGCTTCCTATCCATCATGGAGCGCAACTTCCTATCCATCATGGAGCGCTACTTCCTATCCATCCATCTGCCTCCAATTCGAATCGATACTCACATGTACTTCGTATCCATCCATCTTCCTCCATTTCGCATCGATATGCACATGCAGTTTGTATCCATCCATCTGCCTTTAATTCGTATCAATCTGGCCATTTCGTATCGAAACTACTAGAGCTAATTCTCTGGATGGATAAGAACTGGGTCTTTCAGCTGATGAATACGAAAAGTGCAATTCCTCTGATCGATACGAAGATGAGCGCATCTGATGGATTCGAACAAGAACGATACGAAGAAGGACTTTTTCAGGTTGCTTGATGGATACGGAATTTCAAAACAAAAAATATTTTCGGGTACGATCCAAATTTCCTAAAAAAAGGCTAAAAGAGATTACAAAACTTAACTTAGTAAAGAAACATTCTAATCATTCCATGACTGGATGGGACATAAGAGATTACAACAACAATTGTTGAATTGCAGTCGAGGAATGGGTATTGAAATACTACTCAACCGGTGCACCCAGAGGCTGGAGAACCTAGCTAATATGCCAAGAACTGAAGTTGATTAATATATCATGCTTCTAAGGTGGACTGCAGCTTCCTCCAATTGACCATCTTTTAAAACTCTTGAATTGACAACTGTGGTACGATGGCTAATATGACAACTGCTCTACACTGTCAACTCTGCCAATTCAAAGCATAGCTGGTCACCACTGAATCATCTTCAAATGCCCACATCTTAATCACTCCACATCTATACGACTAAAAGCATGGCATACAACCTCTAGAGAACTTCCTTAATACCCTATACTGGTCACCTATCTGTTAGCCCATCTTAACCAACTCACATCGAATCGACATTACCAACCGCTCGAGCGTTGGGAAATCGGGCATGCATCATTCACTAGTATACAAGGCCCTGTAGCCTTAAAATGAACTTGATAAAGTTGACATTAGTTTCTCTCCTAGTCAGGACCCATTTATTGAAATCATCCTACGTGCAAAATTTGCAGCAAAAATTCAGCATGCTGACTATGTCAGTGTACTATGGAAATTCAACCTATGACACTATCTCATGAAGGGAGAATGGTGCATGGAATCCATGAAGAATGATGAATGCCATCAAATGCAAAATCCATGCTCTAAATCAGGAAGCTCCTCTTCTTTACATGGCTAACGTGGATGTCAATGCCATAAGGCTGCTCTAGAAAGGATAGCTTTGACAATGTGTTCAAGCCCCATAAAACGAAGGGCTGGGAACCCTCGATCCCTATCAATCAAGAGCTTTGATCAAGCTAAACCACTGGCATTAATCTTCCAACTAATAAGGGCTAGATTGAAGTGCAATAGCAAGCATACGACACTGCTTCACTTATCACTGAGATTTAATCCGATCTCTTTTGAATTATTTCTATTTCGTTTATGTTGCAAAATATAATCGACTTGAATTAAACTACTTGCAAATGATGCAGGTAACCGAGTACTTAAGAATGGGTGCAAAACAACCTGCATGGACTATGATAAAGTCATTTAGGTATCATAATGATGAGCATGATTCAACCACTCGCCGGCTGCTCTATGCACCTGACTTGGGGGCAGGCCATCAAAGCGGAAGAGACAAACAAGTTCAGGGCTCCAGTACGAAGTGGATGCAACCGACCATCCGCTCACATGCCTATGCAATTTAATTAGGAGATTTGAGAAAGACTTGGAGTTATATGTCCCAACCATGCACTCTCCATCTCTTACTTGAAGCTCGCCAAAATACTTATGCTTCTTCTGATGCCCAGTAGAATTAGAATCACAACAAAGATGGACGTGACTGTCCATGCATCCAATCCTGCATTAGACGCTTGTGGTTACTTAATAACACTTGTTTAAAGTGGATATGATTTGACCATTCACTCCCCAATTCGCGTCTGTGATTCCATAGAACAATCGTGCCTTAAATCGACTTCATCAGGGGCTAACCCTCAATTTATAGACACCAACAACTGACTGCTTACTCGCTAATCATCATGAGCCATCGTTCCAACTCTCTTCCTCAACTCGACTGGAAGAGCGCGAAGCGTAAAGTGGACGTGGCTCGACCGTCTACTCTCCAACTCTTGCCCCCAACTTAAGGGAAAATACACAACTCGAAGTAGATGTAGTTTAGCCATCCTCCCCATTGCTCGAGCTAAATGCCTGCCAGAACACTAATCTTACTCCTTAGGCTTGGCAGAACCGGGATCCAAATGAAGCTGGATGTGGTTCAACCATCCATAAACTAAATCTCATCCTTCGTAGTTAGCAGATAAGTGGAAAGTAATCGAGATCCCATCGATCACTTGCTAAGTGAAACCCTGACCACGGGCACAAGTCACCACACCGAAGCCAAAAAAGGATTGCTACACGATAATCTTTAACTAACTCCAAACTCCCGCAGTGCGAGCTGGGGTATAAAACTCATAAATGCGATTTCGAAGAGGGTGGATCCCTTCACCTAACGACTTTGGCTGTATCCTAACCAAGTTAGAGGAGGATGGACTCGTCCATCTAACGACCTCGCTTTTTAACTTAGGGTGGATGTGATCCGACCATCCATGATCCGTCTCTTCATTCGACCAGTTGTCACAAAATTTGTTGAACAGTTCCGCATGCACGTCGCAAGCCCAAAATATGTCAACACTCTATCTAGCGTCACTCAAGCTCCTGGAGAGACGCTCAGACACAACTTAGAAAGATTCCGTACTGCATGTGTGAGGATCAACAATCCGAACAATAACTCCATCCTTATGGCGTTGACTAAGGGGATCGACCCCGATTCTGAGTTTGGCAATTAATAGCTGGAAAACCACCTGCATCATTGGACCGTTTCCACGCCAAGGCGGCTCAATTCCTGAGAAGGGAAGATGCGAAACAGTCCAGGAAGCAAACTGATGCAGGGCAAAGCACGGAAGGAATCCAAAGCAATGTCGCAATCAAACAGTCCGGTGAGAGCTCCGGAAAAGTTCTGTTGAGTGTTAAAAACAAACAAGCTCGGCGGAGAGCGAGCGTGAATCAAAATAGAAAACGAGATCAAAATCGTGGCCCACGGCGCAATAATCCCATGTTTGACAGTTATACTCCTTTGAATACATCACTGGAGAACTTGTATTTACAAACCTGTAATACAATTCAGTACCAAAAACCTGCACCAAAACCGTCGTCAGAGAGGCAAATCCAGACGGGATAATTTTGCAGGTTCCATGAAAGCTATGGGCACAATATGAACGAGCGTCGTCACTTACAAGATCTCGTAGAAAAATTGATTAGAGAAAGGAAGCTGGAACAGTTTGTGCGGGCACCGCAGCTTAGAGAAGAGGGTCCATCAAATCAAAACAATGATCTCGATCGACCGAGACAGGAGGATTCCACTTGTCCCCACGGAAGATTGGTGATAAACGCCGTCAGTGGCAGACCCGCTTTGTCAGGAGCCTGGAACGGCGAGGATCTTTGTCACTGTTACACATGACAGGCTCTATTCAATCTATGAATACTTTGCAATTTCCTTTACATTCTAAAATTTGAATTTGTAATTAGGCACTAACTTTGCCATGTTTTTCCGTTCCAGCAATAAATTACTATCTCTTCAAGCTAGAGCTATGATTCACCGAATGCAACATTCCACAATCACGACACACGAAGAGCTAAGTTCCATAGGACAACGGATTTTATTCAAATAGAAAGTGACTGTGATACGACCGGCCACTCACTAAGTGAAACCTCAGCTCGGGGGCAAGCCATCACATCAAAGGCTGAACTGGAACAACACACGACAGTCCTACAACTAACTCCAAATTCCCAGAGTGCGAATTAGAGTATAAACATCACATAAATCGTTCCCAGAGTGCGAACGGACTCCAAATTCCCAGAGTGCGAATTGAAGTATATACATCAAACAAATCGTTCCCAGAGTGCGAACGGACTCCAAATTCCGAGAGTGCGAATTGGAGTATAAACATCAAATAAATCGTTCCTAGAGTGCGAACTGACTCCAAATTCCCAGATTGCGAATTGGAGTATAAACATCACATAAATCGTTCCCAGAGTGCGAACGGACTCCAAATTCCCAGAGTGCGAATTGGAGTATAAACATCACATAAATCGTTCCCAGAGTGCGAACGGACTCCAAATTCCCAGAGTGCGAATTGGAGTATAAACATCAAATAAATCGTTCCCAGAGTGCGAACGGACTCCAAATTCCCAAAGTGCGAATTGGAGTATAAACATCAAATCCATCGTTCCCAGAGTGTAAACGGACTCCTAAAAAGCCAAAATAGATGTGACTGACCATCTAACGGTTAATTCCAGATTCCCAGAGCGCGAGTCGTAGTACAAATATCAATTCCAGGTTCCCGGAGTGCGAACCAAAATGCAAATGCTAACTCTAGATTCCCAGAGCGCGAGTCGGAGTACAAACATCAGTTCCAGGTTCCCGGAGTGCGAACCAAAATGCAAATGCTAACTCCAGATTCCCAGAGTGCGAACTGGAGTATAAACATCAACTAACTCTAGTCCCGAGAGCGCAGGCTGGAGTATAAATACCAAACGGGTTTGACTGACAACCCATCAACCAACTCCAGTCCTCAAAGCTAGAATTGGAATATAAATATCAGTAGGGATGTGATTCGACTGTACATCTATCAACTCTGATCCCGCAGTAAGTCCTATAGACAAAAAGTGGATGTGATTCAACCATCCGCTTTCCTATCTTCCCCTGAATTGGCGCATACTTATCATAAAAAATCGAATGCTCCGACCATCTAGCATAAAGCAGGAATGACACGACCGTTCACACATCAACACTTTTCCCCGGCATGGGACCTATAACATAATCTTATAGGGATGCACTCCAACCGAACAAGACAGAATGTCTTCCATGATTCGACAAGGAGATGTAGATTAGAAAAACGGACCTAGCTGAATGTCTTATTCTTAATGGATGTGATTACCCATCCTAGCGCAAATGAACGTGACATGACCATTCATCCGCTAACTCTAGCTAATGATCTGGCGGGTTGTGTATGCAACGTGGCCGGATATGACCCAACCATCTGCCAATTAGCTCCTTTCTCTAAATTAGAAGGAGGAACATCAAACTGAAGTTGTCGCAATGTGACCGACTACACTTTGACTTTCGCCATTGACTAGCGCTAGAGGAATTAATCGAGGAAAATGTGGTTCGACCATTTTCTGCTAAAATTCTTAGTCCCTAGAGTGTGGACATGGATGTAAGTATCAAATAGGTGTGACTAATGGCCCTTCAACTAACTCTCATCTCTGGAGTACGACTACGAGCGTAGACAAATGAATGAATGTGATCCGACCATTCATTCACCAACTCCGACCAAAAGTCGACGAGAGGAATATAAACTTGCTACAGGTGCAATTAGACTGTCCACAAACTAACTCTACAACTGTGGGCAGAATAACAAATCATTGAAAAGAAGAGAAAGGTGACTCGCTACATTGCTAGCTTAGCGTCCTTTACAACTTAAGGCAATGACTGCAAAGAGGCCTTAATGCTAACCAATTAGAATGATGCGCGAAGTTACGGGGAGCCAATTATATCATACCGCCAGATCGACGGGCAATATCGATTTGCACCTTTCATATCATGCCAATGGATCGATAGGCAATGAGGTCCTTACATTCTACACTGTGTCGCTAAATCGACGGCCAATGTCGATCCTCTTCAATTACAAATCGATGTGACACGAGCGCCCATCGAATACCTTCGACCACCAAAGCATGGATAGAACCACGAATGAGGGTGAATTGACCATTCGTCCTACGTCGCCTTCCTTCGATCCGCCAGGAAGAGCATGAGACTGGATGAGCATGACTTAACTGCATTTGAGCTAATTTTGTCCGTAGATCTGACGGGAGAACGTAAATCGAAACGGACGTGGTTGATGACCCAACTCCGAAAGAATGCAATGAGACCATTCATTCATCGACTCTTACCATTATCCGACTAAATGAGCTTTTCACAACGAGTGCAACAGAACTGTCCATGCACCGATTCTTACCCTCGATCCGATAAGGGAAGTATCAATCCTACATAGGATCTTACTGGACGATTCACTATTCAGTTTTTGCCCGGAGTATGACGACATAGGCAATAAAGTGAATGTCGATGAGGCAACGAAGTATTCTACCTAGAGGAAAGATTTAGGATAGAATGCAGAATACGGCACAATTCAGCCTTCCATCGGTTAACTCGATCCCATGGTTCAACGGGATAGAATGAAAAACATTAACTACCTTGCCACTTATCGAGATTTTCCCCATACTTGGGGGTACGCACAATAAATAAGATGAAAATAATTTGATCATTCATCAAACAACTCTGGCTCTTACAGCTTGGACTACAGTATAAACACTGCAGAAGCTAGGCTCGATCATTCACACAATACACCTATCAAACCAAGACTGGGGACATGAATGTGATCTTCCAAGTGCTGGATACAACTACTCAATCCAATAGCTTGTGCCTAGTATTTATAACAACTTGACGTTACGGCCGAAATCATGCTTAGAGTTAGAATCCTAAGATCGATGCCTGGACTTGTGGACACTTGATCATCATTCTGACCCTTCTAATGAGCAATGGATTGTGAGTACATTGAATGGAAAACGCATTGCTTGGAAACACATATAGATTCAAACTCGTAGTTGGAGCCAGCTATGCAGTAGCACACAATACAGGGTTAAACTTTACTAAGCCTTTGATATAACATACCTATAAGGCTAATCATTTACCATTGCAAATAAGCAATGGAGTGTATACAACCCATCACGAGTATTGTAGATCAGATCACAACTCTGCGCAATGATTGTGCAAGAGTCAACTGCATTGCTCCAGGTGAATTCGATATGTTCGCTTGGACTCAATCTCATGTGTATATATGGACTCTCACCCACCATTAAGAACTCTGCATTAATTGTCAACCCGTTGCATGTTTCGGTGAATTAAAACGAAGCAACGTGGATCTAGAAAGATCTACTGCACTTAAGGAGGAGGCGAATCTACTCAAAACCAATAGGTTTATCCGCGATGTCCTCTACCCAAAATGAGTATTCAATTCCTTTGCTTACGAGAGAAACAAAAGGAGGGTGGCGAACGTACGCCGACTACTCAGATTTGCTGGAGGCATGGCAAAGCATATCTTTTCACATCCAATGATCAACCAACTAATAGACTCAACCATCATACATGAATTACTCTCATCCATGGACGCAAACTCCAGATACAATCAGATACTGAAACATGTCCCAGACTAGGAATACAACTGCTTCATTACTGACGCGATCCTATAGTGCTATGCTGCATTCCTTGGATTCAAACTGAGAACGCTTATGCCACTTACCAAAGGACGATTAACAAATCATTCGAAAATCAAATCGGCCGATCAATGAGAGTACATGTAGTTAACATGCTTGTGAGATCACGACCATCAAAAGACCATATCGATGACTTGGCAGAGATATTCAGTGTCTCCAACAACTCCAGAATGAAACTTGATCCTTTGAAATGCTCTTTGAGCACTGTATAGGACGAATTATTTGGTTCCATCATCAATTCTCGTAGGATTGAGGCTAATGTCAGAAAATATTGAAGATCAAAGTCACCCATGTAACGAGGAAACCAAGCAGCTGTGATAGATCGCTCAAAGAGACATTTCATTTTATCCAAGCCTTTGGATCATGAAGATCTATACCTCAATTGGGTCATGTCAACATACGCCGTAAGCATTGCAATGCTATGTGAAGATAAACTAATCCAAAGACCGGTATACGATGAAAGCTAGCTATTGACAAGCTTACCCCGTTAACGTTTGTACCAACCAACCATTACGGTAGGTCCAATGGCAACCTTAAATGTCTGAAAGGTTACTCAAATGGAATAATGAAGCTAAGTATAATGCCTTGGTCGCCACGCTAAGACTTGCAAAAAGAATAGGAATGGAAGCTTTACATATCTTATACGATTTCTGCTTAATGTGCCAAGTAAGGGAGGAGTATCTGACTAGGGGGCAACGTCTTGCTCCTTATCTCAATTGGATCCTAGAGATACTAGCCGACTTCTAGTATTACACCACTATACCAATCCTTAGAGAACAAAACGAAAAGGCCGAATCATTGGCCGAGCTAGCCAGTTCTGGGGATGCGCAACAAATAGACTTTATCCCAGTAGAAATACTTATTATTCCAAGCACTGATAGATGAAGATCGACTAGATTTTAGAGATGGATCCAAGAAAGGAGTCATGGATGACTCCTATCAAAGGCTATCTACTGTAGGGAATTCTTCTTGAATATACGAATGAGAGATGGCATATCCTCCGCGAACAATCACTGCATGATTATGTCTGGATCGTTCGACTCCACCGACACAAAGCATTACACTTGTATCCATTAATCCAAGATCCAATATTACGTATCCATCGATACGAAGCATACATTCTAACATCCCAAATCGATCCAGGAGAGGATCGATACAAAAGGAAGGACTTAAAACAACCATCGAACGTTGTTACAACTCAAATTTCACTTCGATCCAGGAGAGGATCGATACAAACTCAATCCAAACAACAACTAAAGAACTTGATGACGACCCGCAAATGTGCAAACATGAATAGGTGTCAGCCTAACGTATGTGCATGTATGCCAAAATAACACTCAATTTTCAAAGTTACCAGTTGAATGCTTACCTGATGACAATCAAAATGATGAACAACAAATCGCTAGTGCTCAACACTCGGTTACAACAAAACACTTCATGATCATTGACAATCAACAGTTCGACATCTACGTCACTGAAGATCAACCAAAGGAAAAATCTTTTGACGAAAAGATAACAACTACTCAGTGAATTGGGTAGAACTTTTCTGAATGAAGATGGCAGTTTTCAAAGCACGTCATGTTCACACAAGACGTACTTTGGGGGGCAAATGTTATCCCGCCTTTTGGCAAGGCCGTGACATCAAGAACTTGACTAGAAACCAAGGATGGTTCGACCTGGAGATCGTTAACGCATAGGTCTGCTATGGATGTCGGTAAAAAATTTCCGTGTCCAGATCGAGCTACAATTGATATGACATGACAAGAAATGATAATAAAGCCAACATTCCAAATTTCAAGTCAATCGAAGTTGGTATGCTCAAGATATTGATTGATCACGGTTGAGAAATCCAAACTTGCATCGATCATAACTCAAGATCTACAAGTCCAAATGCCACCAAATTTTCACAGTAGCTTACTGGCAACATGAGGAATGTCTTTTCAAATTTCAGCTCAATCGGATCAAATCTTGATCGATTCGAAGTTTCTTCGTATCGATCACGGACCAACTTGCATCGATCATATCTCACAATCCACATGTCCAAATGCTATGAAATTTTCACAGTATCTTACTGCCAACATGAGGAATGTTCTTTTTAAATTTCAGCTCAATCGGATCAAATCTTGATCGATTCGAAGTTGCTTCGTATCGATCACGGACCAACTTGCATCGATCATATCTCACAATCCACATGTCCAAATGCCATGAAATTTTCACAATATCTTACTGCCAACGTGAGGAATGTTCTTGCCAAATTTTAGCTCAATTGGATCAAATCTTGATCGATTCGAAGTTGCTTCGTATCGATCACGAACCAACTTGCATCGATCATATCTCACAACCCACATGTCCAAATGCTATGAAATTTTCACAGTATCTTACCTCCAACATGAGGAATGTTCATGCCAAATTTCATCTCAATCGGATCAAATCTTGATCGATTCGAAATTGAGTTCGAATCGATCCTGGAACGGGCCCCAATTTCCTAAGGCCGGGCATGTGGGCCCCCTCACGCGCCAGAAGTGGTCTCCCAAATTTTCAGCGAAATATCAGCCTCCAACACTTATAAATAGAGCCCCTGGTTATTCAGAAAAGAGGGTCGGAGAATTTTCAAAGTAAAAGAACGCCCGGACTCTGCCATGTTCACTCCAGAACGCCATTACTGCCATTGATCTCGAATTTAAGCTTATTATCTACTGTACTTCGCTATAAAAAACTTGTAATCTTCAAGTATCAAGCAATAAAGTGATAAAACTTCATAGTGGACGTAGGCCATATGCCGAACCACTTTAAAACTCTGTGTTTCTATGAATTTTCTTATATGTTTATTGGTGTGTTTGTTAGATCTGCTTCATTTTACAAATTTTCTCTTCATTTTATCTCTTCAAACACATCCGAAGAGTGTTGTGCCCAATTTTGGTGCAAACAGCTACGTTAACGAACTTTAGAATTGAAGTGCCTGGCTATCCTTGGATGATGGGCTGCAACTCTGAGCTTAGCCTCTTTCCTTCTTTCATCAAGCAAGTCAAGTGCTTCAAGTTGCAGCTTTTCATTTTCAGCTTGGTTGAAATGAATTTTCCTGTGTGAGGGGACCTCTATTTCTACTGGAATCATTGCTTCTGATCCATATGCTAATGAGAATGGAGTGTGCCCAGTCGCAGTCTTTTGGGTGGTTCTGTATGCCCAAAATGCTAGTGGCAGCTTGTCGACCCAACCACCTTTTTCTTTTTCCATCTTTTTTTTGATGGTTGATTTGATAATTTTGTTCACTGCTTCCACTTGCCCATTTGTCTGCGAATGAGCCACCGCTGAGAAGCTTTTTTTGATTTTGAATCGCCTGCAAAAGTCGTGGAATTCTTCGCTTTCGAATTGGGTACCATTATCTGTGATTATCTTCTGAGGCACACCATACCTGCGAATGATATTTTTAGTCAGAAAGTTTATCATCTTTTTAGAGGTAATAGTAGCCAATGGTTCAGATTCGGCCCATTTATTGAAATAATCAACAGTAACAATAGAATATTTGATTTTGGACTTGGCAATCGGCAAAGGCCCAATGAGATCTATCCCCTAGATGGCAAATGGCCATGGACTGACCATCTGTGTTAGCTCGGTGGAAGTTGCTCTTGGGATTTTTGCAAATCTCTGGCATCTATCACACTTTCGGGAATAGCTAGCAGCGTCTCGATTAATATCTGGCCAAAAATACCCATAGTGGAGAATTTTCTTTGCTAGAGTTTGGCCACCTGAATGATCCCCACACTCTCCTCCGTGCACCTCAGCTAAAATTGTCTTAGCCTCTTCCTTGGTTACACATCGGAGTAATGGCATCGAGAATCCTCGTCTGTACAAACGACCGTCTTGAATTACATATCTTGGGGCTTTTCTTAACATCTTGTGGCTCTCTTTTGAGTTTTCTGGCAGGGAGCCATTGAGTAGATATTCCTTGATCGGGTCCATCCATGAATCCTGCTCTTGAGATATAGCCATAATCCAATCAATATCCATCTCGTCAGTACTTGGAGCTGACAAGACTTCCACAGAGACCAATCCCAATAATTGAGCTTCGCTAGAGCTTGAATACTTTGCGAGAGAATCTGCCTTCATGTTCTCTTCCCAGGGTATATGGCTTATTGCATAATGATCAAAATCATCGAGAAGCTCTCAGGCCTTTGACAAGTAAGCAGACGGATTTCCTCCTTTAGTTTGAAACACTTTCTTGACTTGCCATACAATAAGCTGGGAATCATTGAAGAACTGCAATACTTTGATGTTCAGTTCTTTAGCAATCTTCAAGCCGGCAACAAGAGCTTCATATTCTGCTTCATCATTTGTCGAAGGAAATTCTAATCTCAATGCATAGCACAATGATCGCCCTTCAGGGGTTTCAACCACAACCCCAGCTCCGGAACAATAGTCATTTCTTGCACCATCAACATATAATTTCCATCGGATCGGGATGTCATCAGGAACCTCTTCCTCACTGTCACCTTTACCTGTGTATTCTGAGATGAAATCTGCTAAAGCTTGTCCATTGATTGCTCTTCGAGGATGGTAGGTGATATCGTATTGGCTGAGTTCAACATTCCACTTTAGAAGACGACCCAAAGTTTCAGGGCGAAATAGGACTTGCTTTAGAGGTTGATCAGTGAGGCCTTTAATAGGATGAGCTTGGAAATATGGCCTCAACTTTCTGGACGCAATCAACAGACAATAGGTGAGCTTTTCTAGCTTTGAATAATTCATCTCTGCCCCAGTGAATCTTTTGCTGATATAATAAACCGGGCGCTGAACTTTTGCGTCTTCCCGTACCAATGCTGCACTAAGAGAATGAGATGAAACCGCTAAATATATGAAAAGATCTTCACCATTGCTGGGCTTAGAAAGTACCGGAGGCATTTCCATGTGAAGAATCAGTTCATCAAAAGCTTTCTGACATTTAGGAGTCCATTCAAAGTTTTCCTTTCCTTTCTTCAGAGTGTCAAAGAAGGGAATGCATTTATCGGTGGCCCTGGAAATAAACCGACTCAAAGCAGCGACTTTCCAGTTGAGGCTTTGCAATTCCTTCTTTGTCCTAGGGGCTTTGACTTCTTTTAAAGCATTAATCTGAGCAGGATTAGCTTCAATGCCCCTAGCACTCACAATGAAAACCAAGAATTTTCCGGATTCTACCCCGAATGAACATTTCAGAGGATTTAGCTTCGTCCCATACTTTCGGAGGACCGCGAACATTTCTGCCAAATAATCCTTGTGGTCTACTCCCTTCATAGATTTCACCAACATATCATCAACATATACTTCCATAGTCTTACCAATCTGGGGTTTGAACATGGCATTTACAAGTCTTTGATAAGTTGGCCCTGCGTTCTTCAGTCCGAAGGGCATGACTTTATAATAGTAATGACCAACATCAGTGATGAAGCTCGTGTCCTCCTGATCTGGCTCATGCATCATGATTTGATTATATCCTGAGTAACATCCATAAAAGACAATAATTCATGCCCGGCGGTTTCAACCACCAACTGATCAATCCTGGGTAACGGGAAACAGTCCTTGGGGCATGCTTTGTTCAAGTCTGAGATGTCGATACATACTCTCCACTTTCCATTTGCTTTTCTAACCAACACCGGATTAGAAACCCAATTTGGATAAGTGGATTCTCTGATGAAGCCATTTTACATGAGCCGATCTACTTCTTCTTTTAATGCTGTCGACCTTTCAGGACCCTGGTTTCTTCTTTTCTGCTTTACGGGTGGGAATTTTGGATCAATATTCAAAGCTTGCATTACGATTTCTGGAGATATTCCACACATGTCAGCATGACTCCAAGAGAATTCATCCAGGTTTTCTTTCAAGAATGATATCAACATATTCTGAACCGTCATACCGAGTTGTGAATCCACATTCAGCACCTTGTTTGGATCATTCAAGTCAACAGGTATTGGCACCGTCACTTCCACCGGCACCACTCTACTCTCACCTACACTGGTTTTTCTGGGATCAATCTCTTTTCGTGCACCACTATGCTCACCAGTGCAGGGTCCACCCCGTAATTGCTACAAGGTGGGAGCTTTGATGCGGAGCGGAGCTGCCGCACCCTTACCCATTTCTCTCTTCTTTGCCTCCCGTAACTCTATGAGATAGCATTCTCGCCCGGCATTTTGGTTCCCCTTCACAACACCGACGCCATTATCAGTGGGGAACTTCATAGTCAGGCACCATGGGGCGAGAATGGCCTTGAATGCGGCAAGAGTCGGTCGACCGAAGAAGGCATTATAAGCGGAGAATTCATCGACAATCACAAAAGTTTGTTTTCGGACCACCTTCTTTTACCCTTCTCTAAGTTCTGCAAATAAGTCAATAGTCCCCATAGGCTGTTTTGGTTCTCCAGTGAACCCAACAATCTTCTGTGAGGAAGCTTGGACATCAGCCATGAGAATTTTCATCTGATCGAATGTCTTTCGGAAGAGGATATTGCAGGAGGAGCCGCAGTCAAAAAGCACCCTTCTTACAATGGCTGGTCCGATGCCTGCATATATCACCAAGGGATCCATGGTGGGGGCCTCAACACCAACAGAGTCTCTAGCCCGGAATATGATGTCATCGTTAAAAGTTCTTTGCTGTTTTAAAGGTGCAGCATCTTCCAAGACAAAAACATTTTCTTCCGCCGGGGCATATCTCAAAGCGTGAGCATAATCTCCATCTCACCCCAACTTCTGCCCGCTGGGTGAGGACCCCCTGTGATAACATTAATGACAGGCCTCTCAGATTCCTGTGCTGTAGTCCTTTCGCCTAAGCCGGATTGATGAGCAGAAACTTGTTTCCCCTGAGTAGATGAGGTTGGGTCATTCCTGTTTCTCTTCACGTATTGTTGTAGTTTATTCTGTCTCAACGGCTCTTCAATCAAATTCTTTAAATGGCGACATTCATTAGTGTCATGGCCAGGTTGATTGTGGAAACGACAGAATCTCCCATTATGGATAACATTTTCCCCAAGTTTCATCTCAGATGGTTTGGGATATTCAACAGTAACTTTGGTTGCGAAAAAGATTTTTTCTAGAGTATCAGTTAAGGGAGTAAAATCTGAAGGTTTAAAGTGGCGAGTTTTCCTCACATCTTTCTGCTTTTTTCCACCGTATTCTCCCTCTTTTGGCCACCAGATTCCTTTTTGTTAGAAGCAACAATGTTTTTCTCAACTTCAATCACGACTATTTTTGTTGGCGCAGGAAGGCTTTCTAAGCGCATAAATTCATCGTCCTTCTTGTAGAACTTCTCAAGTGAATTTGGCTCTTTCATCTTTAGCCATTTTCCGAATTCACTTGATATGTCAATAGCTCGCATCAAGTAAGTCAAAATCATCCGAGGCTCTGCAATATCAACTTCGGCCAAGGCTATATTAAAGCCCGGTTTAAGAAAGATTTGATAGGCTCTTCGGGTCTTTGTTCGAGGCTGGATAGTGACATTATGTCCTTAGCCTTTGAAGCATGTAACCTGAACTGATCTTTGAATTTTCGAGTTAGGTCGGAGAACTGTTCCACGGATCGAACTGGCAGCTTTGTGAACCAAAGCAGGGCCACTCCCTCCAAGTACACCGGAAAGTATCTGCACTTGATCTCATCCATTGCTCTGGCACCTGTCATTTGCCAGTCATACTTGTATAAGAACTGGTTAGGATCGCTTGTCCCCCGATTAGCTGGAATAATGGGAGGAGCTAACTTCTTCGAAAATTCAACCTTCAGAATTCTTTAAGTAAAAGGAGTCTTGCTTGGAGCAAACCCCCAGTCACTTTCATCTTCCTTCCTTTGCATGCTCTCTATCATAATTTGTCGAATCATTTCCGAAAGGTACTCCTCATCGTTTAGAGGCCCCGTGGGACAGACGTCAGCTACTTTTTCGGAAGTTTGCCTGGAAAAATTTTCACGAAGAGTTGGCTGCGGCCTTGAACCTCCGGCTTGGGGAGGTGCCCCTTCGGCGGTACTAGCTGCCCTCTGAGGAATACTTTTCCCTTGGGAATCATGAACATTCTCGGCAAAGGTTTCTTCATTATTTTCTAGTTGCTGGTTAACTCTAAGAAAAGCATTCAACCTGTCCAACATCAAAGTGTTCCGGGCTTCCATTTGTTGATAGAACCCAGACACTACAGCATCCAATTCCGCCCTTGTGATTCCAACATTAGGAGCCGCTTGATTTGACGCGGGAGAAGTGACGGTGTTGTCATAAGCATTTCCAGATCTAGTAGATCTACTTTTTCTTCCAGGAGCCATAATTTCGGATAGACTTCGGGTTCTTAGGGAGAATCTTTCAACAAATCTTTGCGAAGCAATGATGAGAGCACTCCTGAGTTCATTTCTCAATGAAAGCACCAAAAATGTTAATGCTAAAAATGTACTCTAACACCCCGGTGTGGATTGTGATATAGCGAAAGCACCACCCGTTGGTACGGGAGCTAAAGACAAGCAGAGAATAGCAGAAAGTAGTAAAGAGACAACAATTTTTATAGTGGTTCGGCTCAAAGTCAACCCTACGTCCACTTAATCTCTTCTATTACTGATAGGACTACAAATTTCACAATAATTCTTCAGTTACAACACAAGTAAAGCATGTTGTTTGCGCCAAAATTGGTCACAAACACACAATTACAGTTGAAAGCACCAGTTCGCAATCACATATCTCAGATATCAAATATGTAGAGAAATATATATTAAAAATCACTCAGCAAATTCACAGTAAGAACAGTAAACAACACAGGATTTATAGTGGTTCGGCGATCGTGCCTACGTCCACTCTGAAGGTGATTACTTTATTGATTCACTTGATGATTTCAGTTGATTACAGCAGGTTACAATGAATTATCGCTCTGAAACTTGAATACAACAGCAATGATTAAGCGTAGACTTGAATCGGGCGGAGTCTGGATGTATTCTCCCCAAAAAGCCCCTTTTTCTGAAGAATTCAGGGGGCTATTTATAGGCGTAGGGTGCTCAGATCTCGCTCAAACTTCGGGAGACTTCTTCTGGCATGTGATTGGGCCCACACGACCGACGCCACCAAGTTTCCACTCGATCTGTGATCGATACGAAATGATTTCATATCCATCAAGAATTAGTCCAATCGTGTCGAAACTTGGAAGGAACAATCTTTATCTTCTATGGAAGCAGCTGCGAAAATTTCGTTGCATTTGGATCAGTGGTTTGGGAGATATGATCGATACGAGCTGATATGTTACGGTTGGCTGCTTACTTCGACTCGATCTCTTCGAATCCACCCATTCGAATCGATGGATGCACGTGTCTTCGAGACGACATGGCGCACACATCTCGCATCGATCCGCCTTTTGCTCCGAGTTGACCGCTCCGACTCCATGAGTTTCGCCTCGTTTGTATTGATGACCGTTGTATTGCTCAAATCCACCAATGATGTGTACTTTGCTTCGGTTCATAGTTCGCCCACTTCGTATCGATTGAGGTGGATGGATACGAAGTGAGAATAACAGATGGATACGAACCAAGGTTCTCTGATGGATTCAACCAAGTGCCTCGATACGAACTAAGGTTTATGGATGGTGCATCGATGGATGCGAAGCGGTGTGGGTTGATCGATGCGAACTTCATCGATTCGAACCTGGTGGATACGAATCTGATGGACTCGAATAGACCAATGCATGACTTCCTGATGGGTACGAACAATGGATTCGAACTACTCTAAACTCAATGGATACGAATATGCTGAGGCGATGCCTATTTGATCGATTCGAACTCGATCGATTAAGAGTATGTTGAATTTTGATGGATTCGAACAAAACAAATTGATGGATACGAATCCCTTCGATTCGAAACTGGCATATCCTCAACAATCCGATGGATACGAACTATGTGTTTTAGAAAACTTGTATCGATCATATCTCGTGCATACGAACTCTGATTAACCTGAAATTTGAAACACCGAAATTCACGGCTTTGCTTGTCATGTCCTATCAATTGTAGCCTGATCCGAGCTCGGACAAAATTCATCGATATCCGTCACGAAGCAATATATAACCAATCTTTGAGACGAACAATCTTCGGTTTTCGATCGGTCTTTCGGTATCACGGCTTTGCCAAAAAGCGGGATAACATTTGCGCCCCAGAACATGCCTTGCGGTAGGAAGGCGTCTTTTGTAGTACCATGAGCTGGATGTTCATATCCTGTCAACAACCTCTAAAGAGCTTGATAATTTTGCATGACCTCGAATGATGATCATTCGGGATCGTATGCCATCCGAGGTGAATCGGGACCGTTTGCGGTCGGTACCATTCGCGGTAAAAGATGGAATGAGATCGTTCGTGGTCGGATGTCCTTTGTGGCAAATGAAGCAATGGGAGCGTTCGCGGTCGGATGCCGTATGAGGCAAATTATAAGTGGGACCATTCGCGGTCGGGTGCCGTACGAGGCGAATTGTGACCATTCGAGGTCGGTTGCCGTTCGAGGCGAATTGTGACCGTTCGAGGTTGGTTTGCTGTTCGAGGCGAATTGTGACCGTTCGAGGTCAGTTGCCGTTCGAGGCGAATTATGACCGTTCGAGGTCGGGTGCCGTTCGAGGCGAATGAGTGTGCCCGGGGGGACTTAATATTATCGATACCAGGCTCACGTTCGAGTGGGTCCCTTGGTCGTTTGTCAAGGCGGTTTATCGCCATCTCAGAGCATGCCTAAGGACCGTTCCCGACTGATGTCCTGGTCAGGGCCATCCCTAGTTGTTGTGGACGGTGTTCGCTCGGGATCCACCGCTGGAGCTTGCCTCCTTACGTATTGAAGCAGCATGCCATTCCTAATGTGCCCCTCCACCTCATCCTTCAGATGCCTACAGTCGTTTGTGTTGTGACCGTTTAACTCATGGAATGAGCAATACTTGTCCGACCTTCGCTCGTTGCTAGTTGGATGTCTTCTCGTTGGCTTTCGATAAGGGACTTGCCCCTTAGTGTCCTGGTAGATCTATTCCAAATCTCATTCAACTCTGAGTATGTGGTGAATCTCGGTTCCCTCTGCGGTCGCACTGATCTGTCATTATTATCCTCAGCCTTTCTCTTTCCTTTACCAATCTCCGCACCCCTTCCAGGTGGATTTTCGCCCTCGATTGCATAGACGTCGACTTCTTCCTCTCTTTCTATACTAGCGTCTTCTAATCGTAGAAACTTCTCTGCCACGTGATAGAATTCTCTTAGATCCATGGGAGGATCTTTAGTTAATGAGTTTTCGAATTCTTTTAATGTGAACCCTGAATTGCCTCATTAACCTCTCAGTTAAATCATTCCATGTCCCGATAGATCCACTCTCTAGTTGTCTAAATCATAACGCTGCAATATCCGCCAAGTACAATGGAAAGCACCGGGCCATAACCTCCTCTGATGCCCCCAGCACTTCCATATGCCTCATATACTTCGTCAGATAAACCGTGGGGTTCGTTCTCCCGTTATACATGTCCAACGATTGTAACTTTAAATCCGGTGGGTTCCTAGCTCGTCTGATTGCTGGAGTAAAAGGACTCCTGTTAACATCCTTCAAATCTTTGTTTACCAAACCGCCTCTCATAGCTCTTCTAACCATCTCCGCCAACCTGCCATTGTCTCCAGGTTGTAGTCCTTGTTCACTGCCTCCGATCTGCCCCCCGAGTCCGTGTGAGCTTTCAGATGTCTGCCTCGTTGGCTGAGTGTTCATCCCTCTATTACCACCAAATTGCTCGGATCCCTCTCTTTCTCTTCCCGGGATTGGATCGACATGATCTAAGCGTGTGCCCCCCGGCCCTGGCGCTGCACCAGATGGTCCTGCTCCATTCTGAACTCCGGTTTCTCCTTGATTATGTGCTCTAAGTTGCCCAATTTGTCGAAGCAGATTCTGGATCATCTCTTCCTGTCTCCTCACATTGTCTCCATCTCATCCCTGGTGATGAAGACTGAAGCTTGGTTTGCCCCTGAGGAAGCCTCATGACTCCCCTCATGCTGACTTCGCTCTGGCCTTGGTCTTCTTCTTGATTGCCTAGTCATAGCTCTTAGATCTAAATTCTTAAGTCATCATATTCAACCTCTCCTGAGTTCAATTCTCAGTGAAAGCACCAAAATGTTTGCGTCAAAATTGGTCACAAACACCCGATTATAGTTGAAAGCACCAGTTCGCAATCACAGATCTCAGATATCAAATATGTAGAGAAATATATATTAAAAATCACTCAGCAAATTCATAGTAAGAACAGTAAACAACACAGGATTTATAGTGGTTCGGCGATTGTGCCTACGTCCACTCTGAAGGTGATTACTTTATTGATTCACTTGATGATTTCAGTTGATACAGTAGGTTACAACGAATTATCGATCTGAAACTTGAATACAACAGCAATGATTAGGTGTAGACTTGAATTCGGTAGAGTCTGGATGTATTCTCCCCAAAAACCCCTTTTTTGAAGGCTTCAGGGGGCTATTTATAGGCGTAGGGGGCTCAGATCTCGCTCAAACTTCGGGTGACTTCTTCTGGCATGTGAGTGGGCCCACGCGACCGACGCCACCAAGTTTCGACTCGATCTGTGAACGAGACGAAATGATTTCGTATCCATCGAGAATTAGTCCAGTTGTGCCGAAACTTAGCAGGAACAATCTTTATCTTGTATGGAAGCAGCTGCGAAAATTTCGTTACATTTGGATCAGTGGTTTGGGAGATATGATCGATACGAGCTGATATTTTTCGGTTGGCTGCTTACTTCGACTCGATCACTTCAAATCCACCCATTCGAATCGATGGATGCACATGCCATCGAGACGACAAGGGGCGCACATCTCGCATCGATCCCCCTTTTTCTCCGAGTGGACCATTTCGACTCCATGAGTTTCGCCTTGTTTGTATCGATAACCATTGTATTGCTCGAATCCACCAATGATGTGTACTTCGCTTCGGTTCGTAGTTCGCCCACTTCATATCGATGGAAGTGGATGGATACGAAGTGAGAACAGCAGAAGGATACGAACCAAGGTTCTCTTATGGATTCGACCAAGTGCCTCGATACGAACTAAGGTTTATGGATGGTGCATCGATGGATGCGAAGTGGTGTGGGTTGATTGATGCGAACTTCATCGATTCGAACCTGGTGGATACGAATCTGATAGACTCGAATAGACCAATGCATGACTTCCTGATGGGTACGAACGATGGATTCGAACTGCTCTAAACTCAATGGATACGAATATGCTGAGGCGATGCCTATTTAATCGATTCGAACTCGATCGACTCGAAGTATGTTGAACTTGATGGATTCGAACAAAACAAATTGATGGATACAAATCCCTTTGATTCGAAATTGGCATCTCCTCAACAATCTGATGGATACGAACTATGTGTTTTAGCTAACTTGTATCGATCATATCTCGTGCATACGAACTCCGATTATCCTGAAATTTGAAACACTGGCATTCGTGGCTTTGCTGGTCATGTCCTATCAATTTTAGCCTGATCCGGGCTTGGACAAAATTCATCGATATCCATCGCGAAGCAATATATAACCAATCTTTGAGACGAACTATCTTCGGTTTCCGATCGATCTTTTGGTATCACGGCTTTGCCAAAAAGCGGGATAACATGTATAGTTACAACTTTGATGCAGGAAAGCTCTTTGAATTCATGTTGTATAAACTTTATCTTTTCCAAGGTTCTTTGAAGTGCCTTCGGCGTTTGAAGTGTTGTAGAAGCCGTGAAAACAGCAGAGTCTTGGCGTTCTAGAAAAAATCTCCCCTCCCAATGTGGAGTAGGCAAGGTATTTATAGGAGAGTCTCGGAGTTAGGTCATGTGGTGTCATAGGACATGAGAGACCTAGGGAGTTGCGACCTAAGAGCGATCCCGACGTAGCATAAGCCGTTAGCGACTTAATGGAGCCATCCTGGATGAGATATATGTTGTGAGCGACTTAGCATGGGTAGCACAGAAGTTATCTCGGCTTGCTAAGGTCGTATGCAACCTAATGGAAGAGGCAGTGCTTATGCGGCGTAACTCTGAAGCTTACTAGGTCGTTAGGTCATTCTTTCCTTAACTCGTTAGGTCGTTGCCTTTATTGAGTTGCTAAGTCGTTAACCCGTTGAGTCGCTGGAGCACCTTAGGTTGCTGGGTCGTGCCATGTTAAGCCGCTCTGTGCTTTAGGTCGTTAGGTCGTGCACTGCTGTAGGTCGTTAAGTCGTTTATGCCTTTAGGTCGTTAGGTCGCGAGCTTTTTTCTTAAGCAATTAGGTCGCCATTCAGAAAAGGGATTAACAATGATGTCGTCAATCATCGTCTTCTATTGTTTTGCTGGAGCCCCATCTTCAAAACTACTACAGCACTCGAAGTCTGCATGCCTAATAGAACTGGCACACGACTCCATTTCCTTCCAGCTTCGATCTGCTGAATGAGGACCACCACTAGCAGTATTTATCACTAACCTCCCGTCAGTACGAGTGGGTTCCACCTGTCTTGCCTGATTTGGTACACGATATTGATTTGATGGGCCCACACCACTAAACTGCGGCTCTCGAACGAACTGGTCTAACTTCCTTTCTCTTATCAACTTTTCAATGAGATCTTGCAAGTGACGGCACTCATTTGTGTTGTGGCCGTAGCTATCATGGAATCTACAAAACTTTCCTGTTTGGATTTGTTTCTCTGATTGTTATCCCGCCTTTTGGCAAGGCCGTGACACCCAAAAAATTTGTTGGAAACTAAAGACAGTTCGTCTCAAAGATTGGTTATACATTGCTTCGCTATGGATGTTGATGAATTTTTTCAAATCCCAATCAGGCAACAATTGATAGAACATGAAAAGCAAGACCATAAAAGTCAGCATTCCAAATTTCAGGACAATCGGAGTCCATATGCTCAAGGTATGATCGATGTAAACTTGTATATAATTCTCGTTCGTATCCATCAGGCCGGTGCATTTCGTATCCATCGACCATACATAGTTTTTATCCATCAAGTTGGTGCGTTTCATATCCAACAACCGTATATAGTTCGTATCCGTCGTCGTGTCACAATTCGCATCGATGGACTTCGTATCCATCCTCAAGCGCTAGTTCGCAACAGTCGGCTTCGTATCCATCAATAAGCATTTGTTCGAGTCGATCAAGATATGCCATTTCGTATCCATCAAAGGAATGCGCCTCCTCGTATCGATCTACCTAAAGTCATGAACGCATTGAAGCTCGTTAGTTCGTATCCATCAATCGTACCCATCACTTTTGATCGATACGAACAGGGCCAATTTCTATCGATACGAACGAGCGTACTTCCATCGATACGTGTTGGCAGCTGTTATCGAATCGAACTATGGAACCTCTCTCGATACGAACGAGGCGAAGTTCATGGATGAGAAACGGTCAACTCAGAGCAAAAAGAGGATCGATGCGAGGAGTGCGCGCCACGTCGTTATAGTAACACGTACTCCATCGAGTCAAACGTGATGGATACGAAGGCATGGATTCGAAATCGACATCAAACGAAAATTACAATCTTGCATTGATCATATCTCGCGAACCACAAGGCCAAATGCTACGAAATTTTCACATAAGCTTACGCATAAGGTAAAGAATGTTCCTGCCAATTTGCAGCTCGATTGGACTATTTCTTGATGGATACGAAATCAATTCATATCGATCACAGATCGAGTTGAAACTTTGTGGGACCGGTCGCGTTGGCCCCCTCACGTTCCTGAATGAGTCTGCCAAAGTTTGAGCGCGATACCTGCCTCCTACGCCTATAAATAGCCCCCTGGAGCCAACAGAAAAGGAGATCTTTCGACTTTGGAACGTTCAGACTCTGCCGGATTCAATTCTACACTTCAATACCATTGTTGTATTCACACTTCAGAGCTATCAACAATTGTAAACTTGTTGTAACTGATTTAAATCATTAAGTGAATATCAATAAAGTCATCATCTTCAAATGGACGTAGGCGCGATCGCCAAACCACTATAAATCCTATGTTGTTTATGTTTTCTGCTGAATCTGTTGAATGTTCATCATCTTTGTTCCCTACGTACTTGTTATTTGTGAATTGTGATTGCATACTTGTGCTTTCAACGACTATTGGGTGTATGTGACCAATTTTGGCGCAAACATTTTGGTGCTTCATTGAGAATGCTAATTCATGGATTTTATCGCTTGGAAGTTGAATTTGAAGGCTTAAAAGTTCAGATTTGAAAAGTTACGACGAGACAATCGAGCAGAAGGCCAAGGCTAGAGCGAAATCATTACGAAGGGAGTCAAGAGGCTTCCTCGGGAGCAAACCAAGCTTCAGTCTTCATCATCAGGAATGAGATGGAGACGATGATGAGAAGACAGGAAGAAATGATCCAGAATTTGCTTCAACAGATTGGGCAACTTGGAGCGCAGAATCAAGGTGCAATCAGAGTTCAGAATGGAGCAGGACCATCTGGCGCAACACCAGAACTGGGGGCACACACTTAGAGCATGTTGATCCAATCCCGGGGAGAGAGACAGGGGCATCCGAGCAACCTGGTGGCAATAGAGGGATGAACGCTCAGCCAGGGGGACAGACTCCTGAAAGCTCACACGAACTTGGGGGGCATATCGAAGGCAGTGGACAAGGACTACAGCTTGGAGACATTGACAGATTGGAGAAGATGGTTAGACGGGCTATGAGATGTGGATTAGTAAACAAGGACTTGGAGGATGTAAATAGGAGTCCCTTTACTCCAGCAATCAGGCGAGCCAGGAACCCGCCAGATTTTAAGATACCATCATCGGAGATGTATAATGGGAGGACAGACCCTACAGTTCTTCTGACAAAGTATATGAGGCATATGGAAGTGCTGGGGGCATCAGAGGAGGTTATAGCCCGGTGCTTTCCATTGTATCTAGCAAATATTGTGGCTTTATGATTTAGACAGCTGGAGAGTGGATCTATCGCAACATAGAATGATTTGACTGAAAGGTTTATGAGGCAATTCAGGGTTCACATTTCGAGACCCAAGAATGTGATGAGTTCGGCAACCCTGAAACAGTGAGATGGGGAGTCTCTGAGAAGCTTTTTGATGCGATTAAATGCCGCTGCAGCATCGGTGGATCGACCGGATCAATCCATGGTCTTGATGGTAGCAGTATCAGGCATAGCTGATGGCATGGAATTCAAGAATTCACTGTCAAGAGATCCCCCTGTGGATCTAGGGGAATTTTATCATGAGGTTGAAGGATTTTTACGGTTAGAGGATGCGAATGCAGAAAGAGAGGAAGGAGAGGGAATCGATGTTTATGCAGTCAAAGGAGGAAACCCTCCTAAAAATGGTGCAGAAACTAGCAAAGGAAAACGGAAGGCTGAGGATAATGATAATAAATCAACGCGACCGCGAAAGGAACCAAGATTCACCTCATACTCAGAACTGAATGAGACTTTGGAGTAGATCTACTAGGACACTAGGGGACAGGATCCTTATCGAAAGCCGATGAGGAGAGATCCGACTAGCAACAAGAGAAGGTCATACAAGTATTGTTCATTCCATGAGTTGAATGGTCACAACACAAACGACTGCAGACATTTAAAAGATGAAGTCGAGGGGCATATCTGGAATGGTTTGCTATCGCAATATGTGAGGAGGAGGGCCACAATGGTGGAACATGAACGACCACCGCCTGCATCAGTTGAAGACGGCTCAGGATCGAGGCGTTAGCTTATTATCAATTGATTGAGATAATGACGAACGAGTGGCAAACTCCACATCGGTGCGATTAAGTTGTTTACACATGTATAGGATCGCGAACGATCCTCAGGCATGCTCTGATACAACTATAAGTCACATCGATGTAAGTGTTTGCACTCTGACGTTAATGTTTTGCTTTTGTTTGTTGCTTCTTATGTATTGGATTTGATGTTGTCAGACATTTCTGTTTTAAGTCTCTTCAGTTGAATTGATGTTTGATTTTTATAAATCTGACACGGCTAAGCCCCTCACACATGTATGGGGTCGCGAAAGGTCCTTAGGCATGCTCTGAGATAGCAATAAACTGCCTTGGCAAATGATCCGGAAACTCACTCGAACGTGAAATCTGGTATCAACAATACTAAACCACCTCCCCGCCGGGCACACACAATTCGCCTTGAACGACACCCGATCGCGAGCGATCACAATTCGCCTCGAACGGCACCCGATCGCGAATGATCACAATTCGCCTCGAATGGCACACGACCGCAAACAGTCACAATTCGCCTCGAACGGCACCCGATCGCGAACGATCGACTTTTGCCGCAAACGGCATCCGACCGCGAACGGTCCCATTTCATCATTTGCCACGAACAGCATTCGATCACGAATGGTCACGCTTCACCTCAAATGGCATACCATCCCGAACGATCGTCACTCGAGGTCATCTGAAACTGTCAAGCTCTTTACAGGTCGTCGACAGGATGTGAACATCCAGCTTACGGCATTACAAAACACACCTTCATACTGCAAGGCATGTTTTCAGAGGCAACTGTTATCCTGCCTTTTGGCAAGGCTGTGACACCCAAAAAATTGGTTGGAAACTAAAGACAGTCCGTCTCAAAGATTGGTTATACATTGCTTCGCTATGGATATCGATGAATTTTGTCAAAGCCCAGTTCAGGCTACAATTGGTAGAACATGACAAGCTAGACCATAAAAGCTAGCATTCCAAATTTCAGGACAATCAGAGTCCATACGCTCAAGGTATGATCGATGCAAACTTGTATACAATTCTCGTTCGTATCCATCAGGTCAGTGCATTTCGTATCCATCAACAATACATAGTTCGCATCCATCAAGTTGGTCTGTTTCGTATCCATCAACCGTACATAGTTCATATCCATCGTCCCGTCATAATTCAGATTGATGAACTTCGTATCCATCCTCAAGCGCTTGTTCGCAACGGTCGGCTTCGTGTCCATCAATAAGCATTTGTTCGAATCGATCAAGATACGCCATTTCGTATCCATCAAAGTAATGCGCCTGCTCCTATCGATCTACCTAAAGTCACGAACCCATTGCTCGTTAGTTCGTATCCATCAATCGTACCCATCACTTTTGGTCGATACGAACAGGGTCAATTTCTATCGATACGAACGAGCATGCTTCCATCAATACGTGTTGGCAGCTTTTATCAAATCGAACTATGCAACGTCTCTCGATACAAACGAGGCGAAGTTCATGGATTAGAAACGGTCAACTCGGAGCAAAAAGAGGATCGATGCAAGGAGTGCGCGCCACGTCGTCACAGTACCACGTGCTCCATCGAGTCGAACGGGATGGATACGAAGGCATGGATTTGAAATCGGCAGCAAACGAAAATTACAATCTTGCATCGATCATATCTCGCGAACCACAAGGCCAAATGCTACGAAATTTTCACAGAAGCTTATGCATAAGGTAAAGAATGTTCCTGCCAAGTTTTAGCTTGATTGGACTATTTCTTGATGGATATGAAATCAATTCGTATCGACCACGGATCAAGTGGAAACTTGGTGGTACCGGTCGCGTGGGCCCCCTCACGTGCCTGAACGAGTCTCCCGAAGTTTGAGCGCGATATCAGCCTCCTACGCCTATAAATAGCCCCCTGGAGCCAATGGAAAAGGGGATCTTTCAACTTTGGAATGTCCAGACTCTGCCGAATTCAATTCTACACTTCAATACCATTGTTGTATTTACACTTCAGAGCTATCAACAATTGTATACCTGCTGTAACTGATTTAAATCAGCAAGTGAATATCAATAAAGTCATCAACTTCAAAGTGGACGTAGGCGCGATCGTCGAATCACTATAAATCATGTGTTGTTTATTTTTTCTGCTGAATATGTTGAATGTTCATCATTTTTGTTCTCTACATACTTGTTTTTTGTGAATTGTGATTGTGTGCTGGTGCTTTCAGTGACTATTGGGTGTTTGTGACCAATTTTGACGCAAACACTGATGATGGTCTTAGGGCAGGTTTCTTATATTGAATGTTATTGTAAGTCTATAAGTACACATTCTGCAGCGACATATTCATAGGAGCTTAATTATCAAACATGGGAGCTCTACGTCGTGGACCACGATTCTGATCCCGTTTCTTATTTTGATCTCCATTACCTCTCTGCTTATTCCGTTTATTTTGAATATTCAACTGCACTTTTCCGAAACTCTCCCCGGATTGTTTAACAGCTACATTACTCTGGATTCCTTCGACACTGCGCCCTGCGTCATCCTTTTTCCTTGACTGTTTCGCATCCTCCCTTCTTAAGAATTGAGCGGCCTTGGAATAGAAATGGTCCAACGACGCAGGAGCTATTCCGACCATCCAGTTGCCGAATTCAGAATCGGGATCAATCCTCTTAGGTAGTGCCATCAGAATAGAGTTATCGTTGGGATTGCTAATCTCAACACATGCAGCTTGAAATCTTTCTAGATAATGCCTGAGTGTCTCTTCAGGAGCTTGAGTGACACTAGACAAAGTGTTAACATCCTTCGCTCTCGTTACATGCATTCAGAACTACTCAACAAACATTGTTGCCAACTGATCAAAACGATTGAGGCGGCAGACGGGTAAACCAGATAGTAGATTTGCCACCAAGAGAGATCGGAAAACTTCGGCATTTAACTGCATCGTCAGCTCGTGTAGCATTCATCAACCATTTGTATTTCAAAATATGATGATTGGGATCTGAGCTTCCTTCACAGACAGTTAGAGTTGGCATTCTGAATCGCCTAGGTGGTTCAGCATAAAGTATGTCATCAGTGAAAGGGGTATGACTTCCGGAGATTCCCTAGTCATCGTTAGTAAGACCCTGACTTTCACGAACCATTTGACGTATCATTATCGGTATATCTGGCATTTGGACATTTTAGGCGCATTGGGACAAGGTGTGGTCGGGTTCTGCAACGCGGGGCTAGGCTGGACGTGGTCGACGGTCCAGGTCTCGCCTCCTTGGTTCTAAGTCTTCAGGGATGTAAGGTTCGGGAATATGCTGACGTTTGATCAGATCTGTACGATTTCGAGCATCAACTCCCAGTTCAGTATTAATGGTGGTAGCTCGGTTGTCTGTAACATGATATGGAATAGTACCTTTTCGGGAGGAGGGTCTAGTCTGATGGCTGGTGGACGGGCCAACTCTTGGTTGCCTAAGGCTCAGTACGTGCTGTTGTTCAATAGCTTGGGTATAACTCCCATCTAGCCGTCGGCGCGTAGATCTATGATGATAGTCTAAAGAAGCTGAACTTTCAGTAGATGAATAGGAAGCCTGATCCCTCCTGGATCTTCTGTGCCTTTGGAGATTCAGCTGATTGGTCAATTCTGCTTTGGCACACAGCTGTTGAGTAAGTTGCTGACGTCTCTGTGTCAGTTCTTGCATTAGCATCTGAAACTCTTCCTTGGTGACATTGCCTTATGGATCTGATGGTCCGGCAGCATTCTAATCAGTTGGAGGTAGTTGCATGGGATTATGTCGATCCCGTCCTTCTAGATCTGCAGCAGTAGAGGTGGTCCTTGCATTTACCATGACGAATATCGAAGCTCTTTCCTAGATTTGATGAAAATCTGATTAGGATGGAAGAACTCTGAACTTGAAATTTGGGTCTTCTTCTTAGGTTTACGCAATCCGATATCGATAGTAGGTCCAATGAGCGGGAGAAAAACTGTGTTTTCTCAGTGAAAGCACCAAAGTGTTTTTACCAAAATTGGACACAACACTATTCGGAAGTATTTGAAGAGATAAAACGAAGAAAGTAAATGTAAAAAGAGGATTATCTAACAGACACATCAAAAATAGATAAGAAAAACATGCAGAAACACAAAGATTTAGAGTGGTTCGGCGTATGGCCTATGTCCACTATGAAATTGATGATTTTATTGATGTTTGTTTGCTGAATACAACTTGTTGCAGCGGATTATAGCAGTAGATTACGAGTACAACAGTGATCTATGAGTGCAAAAATGGGTTCGGCAGATTTTGGACGTAGGAGAGCTAAAAAGTCCTTTTTCTGTAGTCTCTGGTATGATATTTATAGGCGTAGGATGCAAATATCTCGCTCAAATCCTGGGAGAATTCTTGTGGCATGTCGTTGGGCCCACGCGATCGATCTCATGTGATTTTCACACGATCTGGGATCGATATGAATAAGCTTCGTATATATCAAACTTCACCCAATTGAGCCGGGATCGATTGTGAATGCTGCTGAGGATGTACCAAGCTCCTGTGAAAATTTCGTAGCATTTGGACTTGCGTATTATGAGTTATGATCTATGCAAGTTTGGGCTTTTCGGTTGTTGTTCTCTTCGTATCGATGCTGTTTGAATCGATCATTTCATATCGATGATCATGCACGTGATGCCAGTTGACGTGGTGCTTGCTTTCAGGATCGATTCGAAGTTCATGCCGAATCGATTGAGTCTTCCCATTGTTTGCACCTTGTTCGTATCGATTGAAGTTGTTCTATTCGTATCGATTGCCATGGTCTTGTTCGTATCGATCGAAGTTGTTCTGTTCGTATTGATTGTCGTGGCCTTGTACGTATCGATACTCATAAGCTATTTTGATAGCTGAGGGTCATTTCGTATAGATAGGCGGAGGTTGTTTTATTCGTATCGATTGTTGATCGATTGTTACGAGTTGTGCTATTAGGATCGATGCAAATTGACTCCAATTGATCGATACGAAGTTGAACCAATTTGATGGATATGAACAACTGATAACGTGATCGATATGAATAGATGGATGCAAAATGATGGATACGTACAGACGGATGCATGTGAGTTGATTTCTTTGGATTGCATCGATCGTATCTTGAGCATACGAATTCTGATTGACTTGAAATTTGGAACGTTGGCTTTCATAGCTTTAGTCGTCCTGTCATATCTATTGTAGCTCGATCCAGACTCAAACAAAATTTATCTACATCCATAGTAGACATATGTATTAATGTTCTCAAGGACGAACTATGCTTGGTTTCTAGTCAGGTTCTTTGTGTCACGGCCTTGCCAAAAGGCGGGATAACAGTGTATGACACTGGGATAAGGTAGTATGCAACTGTGGTGTGTTGATGGCTGTTAAGACAGAGGGAGTGGAAAGTAGTTGCTGTCAACTGTTGGTGGGGGAGTGAAGTTTTTCTGGAGGATGTAGGTTGTGTGCACAAAGATGTGCACAGAAATTTCTTTTTTTTTTTGTAAATGTAAAAGAAGAAAATGAAAATGTAAGAATGTAAGTGTATGAAATGGAAATGAAATGATCTTTTTTCCTTTTTCATTTTCAAGTAAAATTGTGTGTTGTTTATGCAAATTCAAATGCAACTAGAAAACTAGAACAACATGCACACAAACAAATGCAAACAAAAATCATACAAACACACAATAACTTTTTTTAAAGCCAAAAAACACAAAATTAAAACACAAAAATTAAAACACACAAAAATCAAACGAAAATAATTCGAAGAATAGAAAATCAAAATCAAAGGAAAGTTCTTGGAAACGGTGAAAAAACTTGTTTTACGACGGAATTTCTATTGAGTTAGAAAACCGTCGATAAAATTAGAATTAAATTTATACCGAAAGCGTACGGCGTATAATTTTAGTACATGGCGAGTACGGGCCGATCCGTAAGGAATGTTTTAGATTTTAGAATTTTCTAATCAATCAAATTAGACCAAAGTGAGAGGAAATTGTTAACTACAAGAAAAATGAAGCTAAAACTAGAATTAAAATGAGATTTAAAAACTGTGAGATTAGAGAATAATTTAGAGGCAAATCCACTCTCATATTTTTGTAAATAAACAAACAAATAATTTATGATCTCTACTTTTGATATTAAGCGAAATAATTGTTGCATTGATCATAAGTATGGTTTATTTATGTTATTAATTAACATAACTTAAACCATCAAACTATAATACAACAATTATACCACTTATAAATTCTCTTGAAAATGAATCCAAAGCAAAAGCTATTTTTAGTATGATCTATTTACTATTGTAATTAGTAAGCTAGATCATCAAATTTTGTTTATACTTTCTTTCAAAATCAAAAATCAATTAGCAAATGATTGTGTACATTTTGTTTATGCTGAATAAGAATAGCTCATTTGCAAAAGCAACATAAGCTATCAAACCCACTTGTATAAACTTACATCAAAATCTACACTCATGAAGCACAAATAAAAGAGATCATAAACCACAGAAATGTTGAAATTACATAAAATTAAAGAGCCTCATTACCCCTAAATTGAATGGATATAGCTACTCATTTGTATTATCAAATCAACACTTGTAAATTCCCACATTAAAAAGCAAAGAAATGAAACTAAGCAGAGAAAGAAAAAGAGATTAGCTACTAACTACTTGCATAACATTAAAGCTACACTACTTGCATGAATGTAAATCTAAGCTATAAACATGAAATAAAAGAAAGCATAGAGGTAAACATCAATATAAAGTAAAGAAAAACAAGTAGAAAAGAGAAGAGAAAAAAGAGGCTAGGAGGTCATTTTTATTTCGTGAAACATAGAGCTTACAACTTGCATTTTTAATTTCAAAGAGTAGAAGATATTTACATTTACATAAGAGGACTATTTATACATGCATAAAACCCTAATTCAATTTTTAGGGAGATTCCCAAAATGCCCTTTAGAAATTGTGGCTACCAAGTAGCCATTAGCCACTAATTAATCCATCATTAAATGTGCATGAAGCTTTAACCTCCACTTAGATTTCCATTAGCTTCTAATTGTAGATTTAGGTAAGTGGGTTGGGTCCTCTATGGTCACGAGCTAGAATTATTTCCCTCTTCTTTCCTTTGTATTCATTTGTGCATGCATGTATCTTCATAAAATCCTCTTCCATATGCATCCAAATTCCAATAGTAATCATAAAAAAATGTCCACGTAAAAATTCTTAAATCGACACATGCACAAAATGACAATTTTTCCAATGTATGTAGATGAATATATGATAACCTGAAAATGATTGAAATTTGGTTTTAAACATGTTAAAATACCCAAATATGACATCTATTTAAATAAAAATAGATAAAATATGGATGTAAATATATTCACATTTACATCAAATACCCCCACAACTGTCTTTTATTCTTTCTCGAATAAAGGAAAACTAAGATAAATCTATTTTTATAGGGAGCACGATTGCATTGAGCATATGCAGCAAGCCGTTAAACCTCTGGGTGTCCCCATTAGGATGGTTGTTGTCTCATGAGGGTTTTAAGCGGATACTACGCACAAAATCCGAATGCAAAGTGAAAATATTTACAAAATGCAAAATGTATTTTCACTGGGATGAATGTGAGTTTTTAAAAATATTTACAATAAAAGATTTACTTTTAAATCGGCACAAATAAGTTAAATATAAGTTTTGGTCATTAACTTCAAAATTTTAAGTCATTTACTTGTCAAAATTTCCAATAAAAATCAAGTTGTCATAACAAATAAACTACAATTTGGCTAGTTGTTTCGGTTAATAACACAATGTAATTATGAAATGGGTCCTTAGTTGATTATCAAAGTTTGTCAAAGTGTTATTCTCGTTTCTTTTCAATTACAAGTTAAATAAAACAAGTAAAAATAGTGCTTAGATTTCAATTGCTTACTCTCTCTATTTTTTTGAAAATTTTATTGATATTTACAATATTCACATATGCCTAACTTAGATAAGCTAAGGCCAGATATATTACCCATGCACTGCCTTGCAGACTGATGTGAGGGGAATGCAGAGCGTGGCGAGTGAACACACAAGTGTGAACACTTATCGACTGTAGGCGCTATTAAAAGAATTTTTATATATATACACCTAACTTGGATAAATTGAGGCCAGATATACCGATCGGACACTGCCCTTTAGGCTTACGTGAGAAGGGTACAGAGCATGGTGAGTAAACACACGAGTGTGAACACATGACTCTAGGTATTAAAAAATATATACAAATGTTTTTTCATATATATATATATATATATATATTTGTGTTTTTTTTCTATTTTTTAGAACGAGTGAATTTTACAAAATCATCTTAGCACCATTTACATAGAAGATAAAAATTTTATATCCTTTACTTTAAATTTACCACTTTTTTAAAAAAGATTTTCAATTAGAACTACTTCATAATTAATACATATGAACCTTCCTATATACTAGTTAAACCATTGTTATTTGTAATCAAACTTCATTTTTATTTTTTTAAGACAAATAAATTTTCAAAAATATCAATTTATTAACCAAAAATTATACTTATCCTATAGTGTTTTTCCAAAATAAATAAAAATGCTATAAAGAAAGTATTTTTGAGATTTAGATATTTTGATATATATTTTTTGAGTTAAAAGAAAATGAGAATTTAAAAATGCCACAAACTTTAAAAAAATGAAAAAGAGACTCCCTCCATACTTAATTTTGATTGTGTCCCTACAGTCAATGCACGATATAATAAGTGTAATGGGGAAAAATATGTACATATTTACAAAAGAGGGTTAACATTCTGGCTAGACGTAGCTTGGCTCATGAAGGATCATGAGCTCCTCCTCTTCGTTATTGGTAAATTCCAAGAAAGGTTTCAAACGATGACTGTTGACTTTGAAAATTGATCCGTCCCTAGGGTTTTCTATTTCTATGGCACCATATGGGAAAACAGTTCATACCACAAATGGTCCGGTCTATCTCGATTAAATTTTCCCAGGGAATAAATGAAGTCATGAGTCATATAAAAGAACTTTTTGGTTAAGCGAAATTGTTTTTCTTAGGATTGACTAGTCATGAAAAACTTTTGCCCTTTCTTTGTAAAATTTTTTCGTTTTCATACGCATCATTCGTAAGTTCTTCAAGTTCGTTGAGTTGCAATTTTCTGTTTTCACCAGCTTTCTCGAGATCAAAGTTTAAGTTCTTTATCGCCCACAACGCTTTGTGTTCGATTTCCACGGGTAAATGGCAAGCTTTACCGTAAAATAAACGAAATGGAAACATCCCAAGGTTAGTTTTAAAAGCAGTATGGTAAGCCCAATGTGCGTCGGCTAATTTGTGAGACCAATCTTTTCAATTTTTGTTAATAGTTTTCTCCAAAATTTGTTATATTTGTCGATTTGAAACTTCAACTGGCCCACAAGTTTGAGGATTATATGGAGTGGATAACTTATGTGTTATCGAGTAGTTCTTCATTAAAGTTTCAAAAGAACGATTGTAAAAATGGGTTCCGTTATCACGTGCCGAAATATTTTAGCATGGCTGTCCGAAGGATCGATATCCCCATGGTGCAACATCTACGGCACAAGGTGAAATATCCATCCAAAACGCCGAAACAATTCAGTATGTCTTCTAGAATTAAGTTCATGGATTTGAATTGGAACAACGCCAAGGTGCACCACTCTTCAGCAATGTAAATCGAAGACCAGCCACGGTGATCCTATTTTACCATAAAATTCACATGAAGAAAACGAAGGGTAAAAACCTTTAGAGACCCAAAATTGATTCGAATAGTATTTCTTGGGTATGACACAATGCATTGACGACTTGAAGCCGTCAGAGCTGTAGAACTCACAGGGATCTCCGTTTTGACGAGTTATGGCTCCAGTAACTCTAATTGAGTCAATCATTGTGGCTATCCGAATAATCGATATCCTCAAGGTGCCACATCTACGGTGCAAGATGCTATATCCATCCTTAATGCCGAAATAGTTCCATATGACTTTAAGAATTGAATGCATGGATTTGAAACGGAAAATACCATGGTGCACCACTCTCCAGTGATGGTAAATCAAAGACCAGCCACGGTGATCCTGTTTTACCATAAAGTTCACACGAAGAAAATGAGGGTAAAAAAATTTCGAGACCCGAAAGCGATACGGATGGTATTTTTTATTATGAAACTATGCATTAATGGCTTGAAGCCATCAGAGCAGTAGAACTCACAGAGAGCTTCGTTTTGACTAGTTAAGGCTCCCGTAACTCTAAACGAGTCAACCATTATGGCTGTGCGAATAATCGATATCCTCGGGGTGGAACATCTATGGCGCAAGGTGCAACATCAATCCAAAATGTCGAAACATTTCCGTATGACTTCTATAATTGAGTGCATTGATTTTAAACGGAACAGTGCCATAGTGCACCAATCTCCAGCGGTGGTAAATCAAAGACCAGCCACGGTGAACCCATTTTACCATAAAGTTCATTTAAAGAAAACAAAGGGTAAAAAACTTCCGTGACCCAAAAGTGATTCGGATAGTATTTTTTGGATATGAAACTATGCATTGATGGCTTGAAGGCGTCAGATCCATAGAACTCACAAAGATCTTCGAATTTGATTAGTCCCACAACTCTAAACGAGACAACCGTTATGGCTGTTCGAATAGTCCATATCCTCAGGGTGCAACATCTATTGCGGAAGGTGCAACATCTGTCCAAAATGCCGAAAAAGTTCCTCATGACTTCTAGAATTGAACGCATGGATTTGAAACTGAACAATACCCTGGTGCACCACTCTCCAGCGATGGTAAACCGAAGACCAACCACTGTAATCCCGTTTTACCATGAAATTCACATGAATAAAACGAAGGGTAATAAACATCCGAGGCTCGAAAGTGATTCGAATAGTATTTTTTTGGTATGAAACTATGCATTGATGGCTTGAAGGCGTCAAATCCATAGGAATCACAGAGAGCTTCGCTTTGACTAGTTATGGCTCACGTAACTCTAAACGAGTCAACCGTTATGGCTGTCCGAAGAATCGATATCCTCAGGGTGCAACTTCTACGGTGCAAGGTGCAACATCTATCCAAAATGCCAAAATAGTTCAGTATGTCCCCTAGAATTTAGTGCATGGATTTGAAACAGAACAATACCATGGCGGACCACTCTCCAATGATAGTAAATCGAAGACCAACCACGGTTATCCTGTTTTACCATAAAATTCACGTGAAAAAAACGAAGGGAAAAAACTTTCGAGACCCAAAGTGATTCAGATTGTATTTTTTGAGTATGAAATAATGCATTGACAGTTAAAGAATTCAGAGTCGTCGAAATCACAAAGAGCTACATTTTGACTATTTATATCTTCCATAACTCTAAACGAGTCTATAGTTACGGCTGTCCGAAGAATCGATGTCCTTAGGGCGCAACATCTACGGCGCAAGGTGCAACATCAATCTAAAATGCCGAAACGGTTCTGTATGACTTCTAGAATAGAGTTCATGGTTTTGAAACGGAACAATATCGTGGTGCACCACTCTCCAACAATGGTAAATCAAAGACCAGCCATGGTGATCCCATTTTACCATAAAGTTCACGTGGAAAAAAAGAAGGGTAAAAATCTTTCGAGACCCATAAGTGAGTCAGATACTATTTTTTGGTATGATACTATGCATTGACGGATTAAAGCGGTCAGAGCCGTAGAAATCACAGTGAGTTTTGGTTTGAATGGTGATGGCTCCCATAAATCTAAACATGTCAATTGTTATGGCTGTATGAAGGATTGATATCCTCAGGGTACAACATCTATGGCGTAAGGAGCAAAATCCATCAAAATTGCCGAAAAAATTCCGTGAGACATCTAGAATTGAGTGAATTGATTTGAAATGGAACAATACAATGGTGCACCACTCTCCAGCGATGTTAAATCGAAGACCAGCCACGGTGTTCCTATTTTACCATAAAGTTCACATGAAGAAAACGAAGGGTAAAAAACTTCCAAGACCCGGAGGTGATTCGAAAAATATTTTTTGAGTATGAAACTACGCATTGATGGCTTAAAGCATTCAGAGTTGTAGAAATAATAGAGAGCTTCATTTCGACTGGTTATGGCTTCCGTAACTATAAATAAGTCAGTTATGGCTTTCCAAATAATGGATATCCTCCGGAGGCAACATCTACGGCGCAAGGTGCAACATCCGTCCAAAATGCCGAAATAGTTCTATATGACTTCTAGAATTGAGTGCATGGATTTGAAATGGAAAAATACCATGGTTCACCACTCTCCAACGATGGTAAATCGATGACCAGCCACGGTGATTGCGTTTTACCATGATGTTCACATGAAGAAAACGAAAGGTAGAAAACTTCCTAGACCTAAAAGTGATTCGAAAAGTATTTTTCGTTGACGGCTTGAAGGCGCTGGATCGTAGAACTCATAGAGATCTTCCTTTTGACTGGTTATGGCTCTCGTAAGGCTAAATGAGTCAACCATTATGGCTAAACGAAAATCGATATCCTCTAGGTGCCACATCTACGACGCTAGGTGTAACATCCGTCCAAAATGCCAAAACAATTCTGTATGACTTCTAGAATTGAGTGTATGGATTTGAAATGGAGCAATACCATGATGTACCACTCTTCGATGATGGTAAATCGAAGACCGCTGAACCTATTTTTCCATAAACTTCACATGATGAAAACGAAGGGTAAAAAAACTTCTGAGTCCCAAAAGTGATTTGGATAGTTTTTTTTTAGTATGAAATTATGCATTGACGGCTTGAAGCCATCAGAGCCATAGAACTCATAGAGAGCTTTGTTTTGACTGGTTATGGTTCCAGTAACTCTAAACGAGTCAACCGTTATGGTTGTCCAAATAATCGATATCCTCAGGGTGCAACAACTACGGTGCAAGGTGCAACATCTGTCCAAAATGCCGAAACAGTTCTGTATGACTCTTAGAATTGAGTGCATGGATTTGAAACGGAATAATACCACGGTGCACCAATTTCCAGCGATAGCAAATCGAAGACCAGCCACGGTGAACCTGTTTTACCACAAAGTTCACATGAAGAAAACGAAGGGTAAAAAACATGCGAGACCCGAAAGTGATTCGGATGGTATTTTTTCGGTATGAAACTATGCATTAACGTCTTGAAGCCTTCGAAGTCATAGAACTCAAAGAGAGCTTCATTTTGACTGTTTATGGCTCTCATAACTATAAACGAGTCTACTTTTATGGTTGTCCAAATAATCTATATCCTCTAGGTCCAACATTTATGGCACAAGGTGCAACATCCATCCAAAATGCCTAAACAATTCTGTATGACTTCTAGAATTAAGCGCATGGATTTGAAACAGGACAATACTATAGTGCACAACTCTCCAACGATGATAAATCATAGACCAGCAATGGTGATCCCATTTTACCATAAAGTTCACGTGAAGAAAACGAAGGGTAAAAAAGATCCGAGACCCGAAAGACATTCGGAAAGTATTTTTTGTGTATGAAACTATGCATTAACGGCTTGAAGATGTCAAATCCGTAGAACTCACCAAGCATTGTTTCGAATGGTTTTGGCTCCCGTAACTCAAAACGAGCTGACCATTATGGCTGTCCGAATAATGAAATCCTCGGGGTGCAACTTCTATGGCACAAGGTGCAACTTCCATCCAAAATGCCAAAACAGTTCCGTATGTCTTCTAAAATTGAGTGGATGGATGTGAAATGGAATAATACCATGGTGCATTAATCTCTAGCGATGGTAAATTGTAAAACCAGCCATGGTGATCGCATTTTACCATAAAGTTGACGTGAAGAAAACGAAGGGTAAAAAACTTTCAAGTCCTAAAAATGATTCAGATGGTATTTTTTTGTATGAAACCTTGAATTGACGGCTTAAAGCACTCAAGACCGTAGAAATCACAAAGAGTTTCGTTCTGACCGGTAATGCCACCCATAACTCTAAACGAGTCAACCGTTATGGTTGTCCGAATAATCGATATCCTCAGGGTTCAACATCTACGACGCAAGGTGCAACATCCATCCAAAATAATGAAACCGTTTCGTATGACTTCTAGAATTGAGTGTAAGGATTTGAAATAGAACAATACCATGATGCACCACTCTCCAGCGATGGTAAATGGAGGACAAGCCACGACGACCCGTTTTTCCATAAAATTCACGTGATGAAAATGAACGGTAAAACACTTCAGAGACACGAAAGTGATTCAGATAGTATTTTTTCGGTTATGAAACTATGCATTGGAGGCTTGAAGGCATCAGAGCCGTAGAACTCAAAGAGAGCTTCAATTTTACTAGTGATGGCTCCTGCAACTGTAAACGAGTCAGCTGTTAAGGCTGCCCGAAGAATCGACATCCTCAAGGTGCAACATCTACGGTGCAAGGTGCAATATCCGTCCAAAGTGCCAAAACAGTTTCGTATGACTTCTAGAATTGAATGCATGGGTTTGAAACGGAACAATACCACGATGCACCACTCTCAAGCGATGGTAAATTGAAGCCAGCAACGGTTGTCAATTTTTGCCATAAAATTCACGTGAAGAAAATGAAGGGTAAAAAACATCCGAGACCCGAAAGTGATTCGGATAATTTTTTTGGGTACGAAACTATACACTGATGGCTTGAAGTCATCAGAGCCATAGAACTCATTAAGAGCCTTGTTTTGACTGTTTATGGATTCTATAACTCTAGACGAGGCAACCGTTATGGCTGTCTGAATAATCTATATCCTCAGGGTGCAACATATACGTCGCAAGGTGCAACACCGTACAAAATGCCTAAATAGTTCTGTGTTACTTCTAGAATTGAGTGCATGGATTTGAAACGGAACAATAACATGGTGCACCACTCTCCAACGATGGTAAATCAAAGACCAGCCACGGTGATCCTGATTTACCATAAAGTTCACATGATGAAAACGAGGGGCAAAAAACTTTTGAGACCTAAAAGTGATTTGGATAGTATTTTTTGAGTATGAAACTATGCATTGATGGCTTAAAGCGTTCAGAGCCATAGAAATCATAGAGAGCTTCGTTTTGACTGGTTATGGCTCCCGCAACTCTAAACAAGTTGACCATTATGGCTGTCCAAATAATCGATATCCTCAAGGTGCAACATCTACGGCGCAAGGTGCAACATCCGTCCAAAATACCGAACCAGTTCCGTATGACATCTAGAATTGAGTGCATGGATTTGAAATGGAACAATACCATGGTGCATCACTCTCCAGCAATGGTAAATTGAACACTAACCACGATGATCCTATTTTACAGTAAAATTCACGTGATGAAAATGAAAGGTAAAAAACTTTCGAGGCCCAAAAGTGATTCAGATAGTATTTCTGGGTATGAAACTATGCATTGACGAAATTATGCCATTAGAGCTATAGAACTCAAAGAGAACTTCATTTTGAATAGTTATGGCTCAAGTAACTCTAAACATGTCAAATGTTATGGCTGTATGAATAATCGATATCCTCAGGGTGCAACATCAACGGCGCAAGGTGCAACATCCATCCAAAATGGCAAAATAGTTCCGTATGACTTCTAGAATTGAGTGCATGGATTTGAAATAGAACAATACCATGGTGCACCACTATCCAGTGATGTAAATCGAGGACTTTCCACAGTAATCCCATTTTACCATAAAGTTCACGTGAAGAAACGAAGGTAAAAAAACTTCCAAGACCCGAAAGGGATTCAGATAGTATTTTTGGAGTATGGAACTAAGCATTAAAGGCTTACAACATTCAAAGCTATAGATATTACAGAGAGCTTAATTTTGACTGGTTATGGCTCCCATAACTCCAAATAAGACAACCGTTATAGCTGTCCGAAGAATCGATACCCTCAAGGTAAAACATCTATGGTGCAAGGTGCAACATCTGTCTAAAATGCTGAAATAGTTCCGTAGGACTTCTAGAATTAAGTGCATGGATTTGAAACGAACAATACCATGGTGCACCACTCTCAAGCAATGGTAAATTGAAGACGAGCCACGATGATCCGGTTTTACCATAAAATTCACTTGATGAAAACGAAAGGTAAAAAACTTCAAAGGCCCAAAAGTGATTCGGAGAGTATTTTTGGGTATGAAAATTTGCATTGATGGAATTATGCCATCAGAGGTGTAGAACTCAAAGTAAGCTTCATTTTGAATAGTTATGGCTCCAGTAACTCTAAATGAATCAACTGTTATGGCTGTATGAATAATCAATATCATTAGGGTGCAACATCTATGGCTCAAGGTGCAACATCCGTCCAAAATGGAAAAATAGCTTCGTAAGACTTCTAGAATTGAGGGCATGGATTTGAAACAGATCAACACCATGGTGCACCACTACCCAACAATGGTATATTGAGGACTTGCCACGGTGATCCCGTTTTACCATAAAGTTCACGTGAAGAAAACGAAGGTAAAAAACTTCCAAGACCCGAAAGTGATTCGGATAGTATTTTTTGAGTACGAAATTAAGCATTAAGGGCTTGAAGCATTCAAAGCCATAGAAATCACAGAGAGCTTAATTTTGACTGATTATGGCTCCCGTAACTCAAAACAAGACAACCGTTATGGCTGTCCGAAGAATCGATATCCTCAAGGTGCAAATCTATGGTGCAAGGTGAAACATCTGTCCGAAATACCAAAATAGTCCCGTATGACTTCTAGAATTCAGTGCCTGGATTTGAAACAACAATACCTTGGTGCACCACTCTCCAATGATGTTAAATTGAAGAGCAGCCACAGTGATCTTCTTTTACCACAAATTTCACGTGAAGAAAACGAAGGGAAAAAAACTTCCAAGACCTAAAAGTGATTCAGATAGTATTTTTTGAGTGTAAAACTATGTATTGATGGTTTAAATCATTCATAGCCATAGAAGTCACAAAGAGCTTCGTTTTGACTAGTTACGGCACCTATAACTCTAAACAAGTTATAGTTGTTCGAAGAATTGATATCCTCAGGGTGCCACATATATGGCACAAGGTGCAACATCCATCCAAAATGCTAAAAAAATTCCATATGACCTCTAGAATTGAGTGTAAGGATTTGAAATGTAACAATACCATGGTGTATCACTCTCCAAAGATGGTAAATCGAAGATCAGCCACGGTGATACTATTTTACCATAAATTCACGTGAAGAAAACGAAGGGTAAAAAAATTCCGAGACCCGAAAGTGATTCAGATAGTATTTTTTGAGACTAAAACAATGCTTTGATGGCTTAAATCATTCAGAGCTGTAGATATCACAGAGAGCTTCTTTTTAACCGGTTATGGCTCCCGTAACTCTAGACGAGTCAACCGTTATGTTGTCCGAAGAATTGATATCCTCAAGCTGCAACATCTATGGCGCCACGTGCAACATCCATCCAAAATGCTAAAATAGTTCTGTGTTACTTCTAGGATCGAGTGCATGGATTTTTAACGGAACAATACCATGGTGCACCACTCTACAGCGATGGTAAATTGATCACCAGCCACGGTGACCCTGTTTACTCATAAAATTCACGTGAAGAAAACAAAGGGTAAAAATTTTCCGGGACCCGAAAGTGAATCAGATAGTATTTTTTGGGTATGAAACTATGCATTGATGGTTTGAAGCCATCAGAACAACATAACTCACAGAGTGCTTCGTTTTGGGAGGTTATGGCTCCAGTAACTCTAAATGAGTCAACTGTTATTGTTGTCCAAATAATCGATATCCTCAGGGAGCAACATCTACGGCGCAAGGTGCTACATCCTTCCAAAATGCCAAAACAGTTCCGTATGACATTTAGAACTGAGTGCATGATTTGAAATGAAACAATATCATGGTGCACCACTCTGCAACAATGGTAAATCGAAAACTAGCGATGGTGATCCCGTTTTACCATAAAGTTCACGTGAAGAAAACGAAGGGTAAAAACTTCTTAGACCCGCAAGGGATACGGATAGTATTTTTTGGGTACGAAACTATGCATTGACGGCTTGAAGCCATCAAATCCGTAGTACTTATAGAGAGCTTTGTTTTGACTGGTTTTGGCTCCCGTAAATTTGAACGAGTCAAAGTTATGGCTGTCCGAATAATCGATATCCTAAGGGTGGAACACCTAAGGTGCAAGGTGCAACATCTGTCCAAAATGCCGAAACAGTTCCGCGTGACTTCTAGAAATGAGTTCATGGATTTGAAATGGAACAAAACCTTGGTGCATTGATCTCCAGCGATGGTAAGTCGAAGACCAGCGACGCTGATCCCGTTTTACAATAAAGTTCACATGAAGGAAACGAAGGGTTAAAAACTTTCGAGAACCGAAAGGAACTCGGATAGTATTTTTTGGGTATGGAACTATGCATTGACGGCTTAAAGCATTTAGATCCTTAGAAATCACAGAGAGCTTCATTTTGACTGGTTATGGCACCAGTAACTCTAAACGAGTCAACCGTTATGGCTATTCGAAGAATCGATATCTTCAGGGTATAATATCTGCGACGCAAGATGCAACATCCGTCCAAAATGCCAAAACAATACCGTATGACTTCTAGAATTAAGTACATGGATTTGAAATGGAACAATACCATGGTGCACCACTCTCCAACGATGGTAAATCGAGGACCAGCTAGGGTGATTCTGTTTTACCATAAAATTCACATGAAGAAAATGAAGGGTAAAAAACTTCCAAGACTCGAAAGTGACTCGGATAGTATGTTTTTAGTATAAAACATTGCATTGACGGCTTAAAGCATTTAGAGCTGTAGAAATCACAGAGTTCTTCATTTTGACCGGTTAGGGCTTCCATAACTCTAAACCAGTCAACCATTATAGCTGTCCGAAGAATCGATTTCCTTAGGGTGCAACATCTATGGTGCAAGGTGCAACATCCGTCCAAAATGCTGAACAGTTCCGTATGACTTCGAGAATTGAGTGCATGGATTTAAAATGGAACAATATCATGGTGAACCACTCTCCAACGATGGTAAATCGAAGAAAACCACTATGATCCTGTTTTACCATAAACTTTATCTGAACAAAATGAAGGGTAACGAAAATTCCGAGAACCAAAAGAGATTCAGATAATTTTTTGGGTATGAAACTATGCATTGATGGCTTAAAGCTGTCAAAGCCGTAGAACTCATGGAGGGGTTTGTTTTGACTAGTTATGGCCCAGTGACTTTAAACGAGCCAACCGTTATGGCTATCCAAATAATCGGTATCCTCAACGTGCAACTTCTACGATGCATGGTGCAAGGTGCAACATTCATTCAAAATGTTGAAACAGTTCCGTATGATTTCTAGAACTGAGTGCACTGATTTGAAATGGAATGATATCATGGTGCACCACTTGTTTGTACCAAATTGGGCATAACACTCTTCGGATGTGTTTGAAGATATAAAATGATGAATATAAATGAAAAAGAGGAAGATCTAAAAAAACACCAATTGCTAAACAGAAAAAGCATGCAGAAACACACAGATTTAGAGTGGTTCGGCATATGGTCTACGTCCACAATGAAATGGATGACTTTTATTAACTTTTGCTTGCTGGTTATAACGTGTTACAACAGTAAAATCCGAGTATAACAGTGATTTCGGCAGAGTCTGGACGTAGAAGAGCCAAACATCCTTTTTAACTAGGTCCTGGGCAGCAATTTATAGGCGTAGGCTGCAAATATCTCGCTCAGATCTCGGAAGAAATCTTCTCATGTGGATGGGCCCACATGATCGATCCCATGCTATTTGCTTTCGATCCGTGATTGAAACGAACGAACTTTGTATTGATCAATATTTCATCCAATTGAGTCGAGATCGATCATGAACATTCTAGAGGATGTACGCAAGCTCCTGTGAAAATTTGGTAGCATTTGGACTGTAGATTTTGAGTTATGACCGATGCAGTTTTCGATTTTTCAATGGCTGTTGAATTCGTATCAATGTTGTTCGTATCGATAGCTTCGCATCGATGGTTAAGAACGTGATGCGTAATGTCGTGGCGCTAACTTTTTGGATCGATCAACTTTTCGTGCCGAACGATCGAGTCTTTCCTTTGGATGCGCTCGTTCGTATCGACCCGACTTGGCCTTGTTTGTGATGACCCGAAATTTTGGCAATAACAATTTGATAATATAATTATTTAAAATGGCAATATTGGTTTGATAATTTTCTTTTATAACTATTTAATTTGGCAAAATTTATCTTTTCAAAGTTAATAAAAATTTGTTTTCTATTTATAATGTGTGTGTATATATATATATATGTATGTATGTATATACATTGTGAATGGGAAGCTTTGGTTTGAATTTAAAAAAATATATTTTCAAATTATAATATATATATATATGTATGTATGTATATGTATTGTGATTTTGAAGCTATAGTTTGAATATAATAATTTTCAAGGCAATTTAAAGTTGAATTTTATATTTTTAAACAACAAAGATAATATATATGTGTATATATATATATATATATATTTATGTAAAAGTATTTTAGCTTAAGTTTAAAATTTAAATAAGATTTAATAAAAAAGGGTAATATTCTTTCTTTTTAAAATTTCATGAAATAAATTTGGTTTGTATGTATATATAGATTTAATAAAATAGGATTTAATAAAAATAAGTGTTTATATTCTTTCTTTTAAAATTATACATGAATTATACATGGTTTGTGTATATGAAAATATAAACATAAATATAAAATATTTAAAAACATTTGTAGACATATAATACATACATATATAAACATGTTACATAATTTATAAAACTTAAGTAATTAAGAAAAAAATATTTAAATATAAGTTTTTACATTTTTTAGATAATAAAAACATGCTTTAACCATTTGTAACTTATGTAACATGCAAATTTACATGTGGCTTAATCTTCTTTTTATTAAATTATACATAACTAGAAATGTAGAGAAACCTGGTTATTTCAGTTCAATTTTTTTATTTTTACTTTCTCAATTCTTTCTTTCTTCTTCTTGTAAATCAAATAAAAACCAAAGGAAATCAAATTAAAAACAGCATCAGTTTTCTAAGTTTCAACCTGAGCAAGGATTCAACTCAATATAAATCAAGATTCAATTCAACTAAACAAGTAAATCAGTCATCAAGCAGATTCAACATCAAATACAGATCAAAATCAAACAGTTCCAGATCAAGAAAATAAAGTCTGTCTCTGTTCTTCCAGAATCAAGTGAGTAAAAAAAACTTTTCAAAGTTTAAATCTAGTTGAATACTTGTTGCATGTGATAAAATTGTGAACTGATATTGAAAATATGATTTGCATGGTTGTTCTTAACTGGAATACTCTGCATATAAATATGAAAGCCTATGCATATCTATATATGTATATACATATGTATCAGTTTGTACTACAGGATCTAACCCATTCAAAATAAGTTCAATTGCTCTTTATGTAATCTATTTTAGGTTGTAATCTCTGAAGAGAAAATGATTGTAATAGCGTAATATCATTTTTAAAAATGGTTCCAATAATTTATATTAAGTAATTATTTCTAAAATGATAAATTACAGGAAAAATCAAATGCAAGTCAAAAATCGAATGTTTGGAAATCATGTTTGGATTTTACCATCAGATTCATAATGCAAATTAATGATTTTTGATAATCATTTTATGATTTGTATATGTCATGAATTCGTGAGTTGATCGGTTTTTGCTTTATCATCGAATTCCGAAAATCGACAAGGTTATAGTCGTCATGATCAAGGTGGAAGGTGGCTTGTGTTTCGATGGTCATAGAAAAAATGGTGAAGGAATTTTTAGATCGACCTAGAGGTCGGGCGACGTCGAACTAGGGTTCGATGTCTGGTTTTGGTCGAGAAGATTATCGAGGCGACTGCGTCGACGTTGGAGCATCGTGGTCGATCGGACAGGTGGGAATAGTCACGTAGGGTGGTGACGCTGCTCTGGACAAGGCGGCGTGGGTTCCGATGGACGGGATCATCGGGGCATGGCAATTTTATGGATCGAGGTTGGCTCCAGTTAGGTGCCGTTTTTCTCGATTAGGATTTTCAGGCAAATCCACGGAGCTTGGTGATCGGAATGATTATGGAGGTGGTCATCAACTTTCGAGTGTCGCGGCGAGGTGTCGAAGACAATCAGATCGACGTGCACATGTGCACGATCGTATCTGGTATTGTTTGTAGGGTCGGAAAAGTTGATGGTCTCTCAGGACTTGCTCGAAGTAGTACGTGGTTTGACTCGAAGCCGAGGACGTGAGGTTTTGCTCGTGAGTAATTCGGGGAAGAATCGAAGATGGCTCGGGTGGTTTATTTTAAATAACCAGGTTTTGAAATTTTATACGAAATCATGACCAGGTTTTAAAATTTAAAGAAAGCATGTATCTAGTTTTAAAAGAAATGAGGAAACAAAGTTTTTAATGCAAATGAAGATAAAAGAAATTGTGAAACAAGTTTTAAAAACAAAGTGAATGTTTACTAAGTTTTGAGTAAATGATTTAATCATGTTTTAAAGCATATAAATGTAAACTTTGATACCAAATTTTAAAGTGTATTAAAATCAATGATTTTCCAAAGTAAATTTATTAAACAAATTTTTTTAAATAATTTTCAAAGTTGTAATTTGTAAAAGTTAAATGTTTCAAAATTGTTTTGTTTTAAAGTAATTATATATTTGGTTAATTATGTAATTTAATTCCTAAATGTTTTTCAAATGAAATTTAAAGATGTAATTAAGAGATGATTAAGGTATATGGTATTAAACCTTAATAAATCAAAAAGATCTCAATTGATTTTGTATGATTTAATTAAGTAGTTAATTAAGATAAAGGGTTTATTTTTAATTAAGGATAATTAATTAGTGTAATTAATTAGAGGTTAATTAATATAATGGAAATTAAATGATCATTAATTAGTAATTAAGGATAATTAATGAATGTAAGTTATTAAAGGATAGTTAATTATTTAATGTGATTAATTTAAGAATAATAAATGAAAGTAATTAAAGAATATTTACTTAATGGAAGTAATTAAAAGAATAATTACTTAAAGTAATTAATTAAAGATTAATTAATGTAATTAATTTAAGGGTTGGTTAGTTAGTGTAACGATAATTAATGAATGTGATTAATTAAAAGATAATTAATCAAGTGAAGATCGAATCAAAATTTGGGTCTTTTAATCACAAACATTATTCAAAATGGTGCCATCTTCTCCCGTACCTCCCTCTCCTGTTCCATCTTCTCCCGTACCTCCCTCTACCGTTCCATCTTCTCCCATACCTCCCTCTCCTCTTCCACCATCTCTCGTACTTCCCTCTCCTGTTCAACCTTATTCCGTACATTCTCCCACGACCGTGTCAAACTCCCATCCCATCGACGTTAGTTCTCCTATCCAAACTATCGACCTTCCTACAGCCAAGCAAAAACCACCCCCATACCCACCTGACCCTCCACCCTTGAACGTTTCCTCTCACACTTCACTGTTGGGTAGACCTACTTTGCCGTTTCCCACTGCCTTCCCCCCATCTCCCCCTCCTGCTGATCCATCTCCTTCCCTACCAGGCTGTCAACAAGCTCGGACTTCCTTATTCAAATGCAAACCTCTCAACGCGGGGAAGTACAAGCCTTTTGACTTTGTTCCTACCTTCTCTGACGATGTGCTTGACTTGGTCGACGATGTTGTTCAGGCCGGCTCTTCTGTGTGGAAGGATTACTTAGTGGGTTTTTTCCTTGATAAACCTTTATCTTATTCTTCTGTTGTTGCTAAATTGAAAAGTATCTGGAAACTGAAAGGATCAGTGCAAGTTAAATCAGATGGTGTGATTTTTCTATTCCTGCTTTCGTCAGAAGAAGATAAAAGCAGAATTTTACATGGCGACCCCATTATAATGAACAACAAAGTGTTTATCATTAGGCCATATGATGTTGCTGTTAGCAATGTTTGTGGATCTGTTCCCACAGTGCCTTTGTGGGTTCATCTTCGCAATATTCCTCTTTTTGCCTGGTCACACCTTGGTATTAACTGGATAAGTAAACGAATTGGTAAACTGCTCTGTATGGATTAAAGGACTGGGAGGCTTGAAAGATTGGAATTCGTGAAATGCATGATTGAAATCAAGCCGAATAAGGGGTTACCTAATGATTTCCTTATTAGTCTGGCTGATGGTGGTGTTCAGCATATTTTTGTTGAGTATTTATGGCAGCCACACATTTGTGTTCTGTGCAACTCCTTTGGGCACATTAAGGAATCGTGTGACAAGAAGGTTGAATCTGTTACTTCTGTGAATCGCAAGGATATAGGGAATAAGCACAAAGAAAAGATTTCAAAAAACAAGGAAAAGACTAATAAGCAAGTTCGAACATGGCAAAAAGCAGGTTATAACAGAAAAAAGATGGGATCGAGTAGGATTTTCAGAAGGGTGATTAATAAGGAAAGTATTCAGGAGAGGGTAAAAGAAAGCGAGAGAACAAATGGAAAAGAGGAAAATTGTTTAAAGGAAATATAGATTTAAGTAAAGAGAATGAAGTGAGATCTGATAAGGAAGGAACTCAAAAACATAACGTTGTTTATGATTTGGTTATTGACAATCCAGTGGTAGTTGGTGAGGCCCCTTCTGTAGTAGCAACTGGTTTCATGACGGCGGTGAGCAACAGATTTGACATTCTTCAAATAATGGAAGAAAAAAAGGACAATGATAACGCTCAAATACATGAAAATGATAAATTAGAAATGGTACATCCTCATGAGGCTAATATTTCGTTTGTTGAAAACTTGCTTGTATCACCGGATAGTGCTACCACAGGGTCAATTGGAACTGTTTCAACACATCTTCAAAGCAATGCAAATGATGCTACTATTTCTGAAGCACCATCTCACTTTTTCAAATTAACAATGGGAAGAAGACAATGCAGTGAGAAATCAAAGACAATTTAAATTCTTCACTGCCAGAGTTTTTAAATTCAAGAATTCAATCTTTGAATTCCAAATCATCCATATCACTTGACACTGTATGTCCAATAATTATTCTCCGGCAAAACTCCACTACTTCTCAAAAGCCATCACCATGTAAAGATTCCAACGTGCACAGTGTGCATGTGCACGAAAGTCTCGACCACGTTCCACCTCTTGTAATCTCTAACATTGTCATCCCTCCTCCCTCCTTCTCTACAGCAACTAATCTTTGTATCCTGAACAATTCCACCGAAGATTCTTCAATTCTAAACACTCCCACAAAAAAAATCTTGCCTTCGCCAATTGGTATCCTACAGTTAGCAATTTCTTCCCCCCAATTAGAAAAATCAAGACTTACCAAGAATCTAGCTCTCTCACCTCACAACACCAGTGCTTCAAACATGGTCCTACAAAGCAAGAAATCAATCACCCCGTATGAAAATTCGTCCGCTCAATGATGCAAACCATCGGAGCTTGGAATATTAGAGGGGCACACCATGAAACAAAACTATCCCAATGCAAAAATATGATAACTCAACAAAACTTATGTATGTTAGCCATTCTTGAAACAAAGTTAAATCTAGTCCTCTCCATCAAAGCCGCAGAATATATTAACCCAAGGTGGGATGTCATTCACAATCTTGACGAGGCGCCTTATGGTAGAATCCTCATTGTTTACGACCCTAAAGTGATCCTCCTTTCCAAAGTTTTCGCTACTTCTCAAATCATTCACTGCCATGCAAAAAATATCATCACCTCTAGCTCATTCTACATATCTGTTGTCTACGCAGTTAATAATAAAGCCGCTAGAACTATTTTTCTCCACTACTTACCCATGCTACGTCAAGATTCTCATCCATGGATCATTTTTGGTGATTTCAATTACTGTAACAAGCTTGCTGATAGGCTTGGTGGCAATCCGCTCTCACTTAATGAAATAGAACTGCTGCGTACTGCAGTTATTGATTCTAACTTAGTGGAAATTAAGACTACTGTTATGAGATTCTCATGGAACAACAAAAGTAGACATGGGAGAAGGACCTACACTAAAATCGACCATGCTTTTGGTAACCTCCTTGCCCTCTCCAAATGGCCTACCATATATATCCACCTTCCTCCTCCTCTTCTTTCCGACCACACTCCCTAAATTATTCACCTTCGGGAAGATGGCATCAAAAGCATTTCAAGTTTCAAATTTTTTAATACTTGGGTTAATGAACCTGATTGTTTTGACATTGTTAAAGAAGTTTGGGCGAAACCTGTATATGGTAATCCTATGTCTATTTTGCAGGTCAAGTTGAAAATTACCAAGTTGGCTCTCAAACAATGGTCAAGCAACAGATTTGGAGAAGGAAGTAAACAAAGTACGTACTGGAAGAATAAACTGGAAGAGATTCAAATAAACTTGCTGGATGATCCCCACAACACTACAATTAGCGCCATGGAGACGTACATATCATCTAAGTACTACATTGCTCTATCAAGTGAGATTTCTATGATGAATCAAAAAGCGAGACTGAAGTGGAGAACTGATGGTGATAGGAATAGTGCTTACTTTCATGCTAACTTAAAGGCTAAGCAATCCAGAGAAAATATAGATACCATTCTCGATGTCGAAGGAAATGTTCAAAATTCTAAACAGGGTGTGGACGAGGCTTTCATAAGACACTTCACCAAAGTTTTCAACAACTCCGACAACTTTGAACCTGACCTTAACCTCATCAATCCCATTATCCTTCCCAGACTTTCTGACGACGAACATGCCTCCTTGAATCTTGCTGTTTCTGATGAACAGATCAAGTCTGCTATTTTATCTCTTAATAGAAAATCGGCTAGTGGTCTGGATGGTTTTAATGCTAATTTCTATTTTCTTTGTTGGGACATTGTTAAGGTGGAAGTGCTGCGTGGTGTGAAGAATTTTTTCACAAATACCAATCTGATTCCTTCTTTCAACAACACTAACATAGTTTTGATTCCTAAAGTCAACAATCCAAACTCGGTGTCTTCTTTTAGGCCTATTTCCTGCCGTAATACTATATACAAATGTATCTCAAAAATTATTGCAACCAGGATGAAATCTGTCGTGCATAATATTATATCTTCAAACCAAGCAGCTTTTTTGCCAGGAAGAAGCATCTTAGATAATGTCTTACTGGCTCATGAACTTATGATGGATACAATAATAAGAACTCTTCTTCTAAAGCTATGTTGAAATTGGACATCATAAAGGCTTTCGACATGCTTCAGTGGGAAGCTATTGTTAAAGTTATGCAATGTATGAACTTTCCTGTTACATTCATTGCTTGGATTATTGAGTGTATCTCCACCGCTCATTTCTCGGTCAACGTTAATGGTTCCAGTGTGGGATTCTTTGGAAGTAGGCAAGGCATTCGTCGGGGGACCCAGTATCGCCATATATATATTCATTCTCAACATTGAACTTCTCACAAAACTGATTAAAAAAATCGGCTTCTGGGCTAATCAAACACCATCCGAGATGCTCTAACCCGGAGATATTATCTTTAATGTTCGCTGATGATCTTGTTATTTTTTGTTCTCCGGATAACTCTACGATGCACGCCATTATGGATACTCTTCATGAATTTCATGCTATAACAGGTTTATCAGTTAATCTCCTCAAATCGCAAATGATAACTTATGGCCTCACAACTACCCAAAACAATGCTATTCGGGTTATCACTGGTTTAGAGATCAGTAATAACACTATTTCATATCTTGGTCTCCCGCTCAATTTCGCCAAAATAACAGTTAACCAATGTTTACCTCTATACGAAAAGAACACTTCAAGACTTGATTCCTGGGCGAGCAAATTGTTGAACCAAGCAGGAGGAGTTACATTAACTAAGGCTGTGATCTTCTCCATACAAGTCTATTGGGCTAGAACCTTCATATTACCTCAGAAACTCATCAACATGATTCGATCGGCTTTCATGAGATTTTTTGGACTAGAAAAACCGTGGGTCGATATTTAGCCCCTGTTAGTTTCAAGAAATTAGAAAAGCCTATAGCTAACGGAGGCCTTGGAATGATTAACATGTTCCACTGGAATCGGTCAGCAATGGCTCGTCTTATCTACGACTGCATCACTGCCAATAACAATATGTGGGTTAAATGGTCCAACATTCACGTGCTACATGGTTTCAATTTTTGGAAAATGGCAGCTCCAACCATGATCAGCTGGACGTGGAGATCTATTTTCAAGCTTAAGGAAGCTATTCTTCCCCTTGTTCGATACCCAGTTCATCACAGCAATGTCATTAGCTTTTGGGACGATCCATGGATAGATAGTGGAGTGATCATGAGGTGTGTTCTTTCATATGCCGAGTGAGTGCAAACTGGAGTGAGACAGGAAGTTACTATTCAGAACTTCATCCACGGTAATATCTTAAGCCTTCCTAGGATTTCCAACTTTCGAATTCAACAACTCTAGAATACGGCTGATTGCAAAATTAAAAATTATGGTGGCTGCTGTGCTCAGTGGGGAAGTAATGTTGATAGTTTCAATATAAAAGAAACATACTCTTTCTTTACGTGGGCAGTAGGAGAGAAATGCAAGTGGAGGCGAAGAATATGGTGCACTGATAATATTCAGACGGATAATCTTTTCCACTGGAAAGTGATGAACAGGGATCTTAATACTAAAATTAAGCTGATAACCAAAGGGGTACATGTTACTGCCAATTGTGTTTTCTAACATCAATCACCAGAGATGGTCGAGCATTTGTTTTTCGAATGCAATTATCTGAATGCTCTATGGAAGGCATGGATTAGGAGAACCGGAAGAAAATGGAAAGGAGTTAACAACGTCGTTCAGTGGAAGTACATCTATGACAATACTGGTAGTAAAGCTGATTCGAATAGACTTTTCTTGTACGTTGTCAAGAGAATCATGAAAGTGGTCTAGGATGAAAGAAATTAACGTGTTTTCCAACTGGATAAAGGCTTAAAGCCTGAACAGTTCGAGAAGCTTTTGATGCAAGAAATTAGGCGTGATTTTTTTCATGTTTCTTTTGCGTTTGACCCTGGCATCTTTGGTTAGACTCCTCTTCTATTTTCTTCTTTTTTGTGTTGTCTTTTCTTTGTTTTCCCAGTAAATGTTGCACTTTGTTTTCCTTGTATTTCTTACAAGTCTTTGGCTTGTTCTCTTTCGTCCTCTTGGTGTAGCAATAAAATGGTAGGGGTCCATTTAACCCCGTCGGCTTTGCCAAAAAATTAAAAGATAATTAATTAATGTAAGTGATTATAGAAAAATTAATTAATTTAATTAATTAGGGATCATTAATTAATGTATTTAATTATAGATGTATGTGATTAGAGGTTAATTAATTAATGTGAATAATTGAGGGATGATTAATTAATTTCATTACTTAATTAAGATACTTGGTTTATAATTAATTAAGATGGATAATTAAAGGATGATTAATTAATTTCATTAATTAATTTAAGTAATGGTTTGTAATTAATTAAGGTTAAGTAAGAAGGATTTAAAAGTAATTAAAGTAAATAATTTAATTTATTTGGAGATTAAATTAATTAGGAATTGTTCAAACTATTAAATCTTGCTTATGGATGATTGAATTATATTGAATACCTTGGATTATTTGATATCTCTGATATGTGATGTTCTGTGATACAAATGTTGTGGTTGAACTGTGATATTGTGGATTATCTATTTGTGATAAATTGCTGCGTAAATATGTTACTCTAAATATAAATTAATTGCTTAAAACTTAAACAACTTAGACTTTAAGACGGTGTTTGGATTTCGGTAAGACCGGGATCGGATTCCAAATTGGATATCCGAAAACCACATTGATCCAAATCAAACGATAGGTCGTGAAATCTCATGTAAAGATCAAGATGAAGACTCATAATGCAAGGGCTATTTGTTGTTAACGCTAAGCGTGATTCCAAAACAAGTATAACGGAGATAGTGCCTTCGATCGAGATGAAGATTCAGAGTGCAAAGGCTATTTTTTGTTAACTCTATGGGTGATTCCAAAACAAGTGTAACGAAGATAGTGCCTTCGGTTTCGTTCAAAATCGGAATAGACTTGTATGGATGAATGCTTTCAGACCATCGTCATTGGAGGACGATGAGTATTCCAAGATATGTGTTCTAAAAAGGTAATCGTAGCCTCAAGCCTCATCAACCGAGAATGGATAAAACATGGGAGGTGCAGCAAGGCTAAGTGGGTAGCACCCAAGTAGGATGAGATTTTCCTCTGTCTAGAGATCCCTTTCTATTCGGCTGTGTGGGCGGTTGGTCGCCCCAACTGCGGGGTTGTCTTATTTGGGATTATCTAGTAAGGGGTAGTTCCGGTCTTGCGTTGTAGGGGATCAGGGTGGTTCCTCGGTACTCTGATCTAGACCATGTACCGTGACGAGCGGTACCCCAGTAGCCCTGCCATTGTATGAAATCCAATTTCCAATAAGTGCCGTACGTTTTGAACGTGCCCAACTATGTTGGAACGTGAGATGTAAGCATTCCAACTATTTTCTATTTTATTTGAAAACCCTAGACACTATTATAATATCACTGGATTTCCTACCATATGTATTGGTTATGGTATGGTAAAAGCCCGACATGTTTATTTATGGCGTGGTCTTACGAGATACCTTTGTTTTCGAATGATTTTCAAAGTTAAACAACTTTAACCCGTTTACTCACATCAGACCCATGTCTGACGCAGAGTTTATTTTCTATTTTTCTTAAACTCTTAGGCACTCAAATTTTTATAAGTAGCCAAGGGATTTAGGTAGCTTTGACGAATTCTGCAGGAGATTTGGAGCAGGAAGCTTCAACGTATATAGATATTTTGTTTCCGCTGTGCCAGTAACTCTGTTGTATTTTGGTTGTAATGTATAGACAGGTCTTCATGACTGTTTAATGTGATGTATTATGCTATATGACTCTGATAAATGATGTATATTATGTAATAACTATGTGATGTAATATATTTTATTCGTTTCGCTGTGAGATTCTGATATTGTTTAGTTCTTTCTTTCCTATCTATTCTCTTTTCTATCCCTTTCTTTCTTATTGGTGATACGTTTTTATGTGGAATGAAAGACGGGCCGTCACATTATTCGTATCGATCGACTGCATCTCACTTCGTATCGATCAACATAAGTGCATTTCGCATCGGTCCATCATGTACTATTCGCACTGATCACTGGCCGATCGATACGAGTGTTGTGTGTGTTAATGGATCAATACGAAGTAACGACTTTGTATGTCTTGGATGGATACGAAGTGGACGTTGGTTGATCCATACAAACAAGCTGGAGATGATGGATGCGAAGCAGTATGAGGATGGATGGATTCGAACTACGTGCATTCTATGGATACGAACAAGTTCGACCTCAAGGGATACGAAGGAGGCCGCTGTGGAGGGACGCGAATGTGGATGCATACGAAGAACGCTGCTCTGGATGGATACGAACTTGTGCTCCCCTGACCGATACGAAGCCATGCGCATCTGATGGATTCGATCAAGATCGATACGAAGGAGGTTTTTCTCTGATTTCTTGATTGATGCGAACAAGATTATCGCTTGATTTGCATCGATCATATCTAGAGCGTACGAACTCTGATTGAATTGATATTTGGAACATTAGCTTTCATGGCTTTGTTTGTATTGTCATATCAATTGTAGCTTGATATGGACTCGGATAAAATTTACCAGCGTCCATAGTGAACTTGTGTACATGCGTTCTTCGGGATGATGTATCTTTAATTTTCATCTAACATCTTGGTGTCACGGCCTTGCCAAAAGACGGGATAACATTTACCCTCCAAAGTACGTCTTGTGAGAACATGACGTGCTTTTAAATGCTGCAATCTTCATTCTGAACAGTTTTATCTGACTTGTTGGCCAATAGTTGTCTTTTTGTTGAAAGATGTAACGTTTGATGGATCTTTAGTAATATAAATAACTAACTGTTGGCCGCCAATTGTCGTACTGTACACTGATGTAACTGAGTGTCGAATGATAGCGAACTGTTATTTGTTGTTGTAACTATCATCAGGTGAGCAATACCCATCCAAAATGCGGAAACAATTTCGTATGACTTCTATAATTGAGTGTATGGATTTGAAATGGGGCAATACCATGGGGCAGCACTCTCCAGCGATCGTATATCGAAGACCGGCCACGGTGATCCTGTTTGACCAAAAAATTCATGTGCAGAAAACGAAGGTTAAAAAAATTTCGAGACCCGAAAGTGTTTCGAATAGTATTTTTTAGGTAGAAACAATGCGTTGACGGCTTAAGCCGTCAAACCTGTAGAACTCACAAAATGCTTTGATTTTACTAGTTATGGCTTCCCTATCTTTAACGAGTCAACTGTTATAACTATCTAATGAATTGATGTACTCAAGGTGCAACATCAATGGCGCATGGTGCAACATCCGACCAAAAGACCGATACAGCTCCGTATGACCTCTAGAATTGAATGTATGGATATGAAACATAACAATACCATTGTGCACCACTCTCCGGCGGTGGTAAATCAAGGACCCGCCACGGTGATACCGTTTTACCATAAAGTTCACATAAAGAAAGCGAAGGGTAAAAAAATTTCGAGACTCAAAAGTGATTCGAATAGTATTTATTGAGTATGAATATATGCATTGATGGCTTAAAGCATTCAAAGCCATAAAATCATAGAGAGCTTCATTTGACTAGTTATGGATCCCGTAACTCTAAACAAGTAAACTGTTATGGCTGTCCGAAGAATAGATCGATATCCTCAAGGTGCAACATATACGGCGCAAGGTGCAATATCCGTCCAAAATGCCGAAATAGTTCTGTATGACTTCTAAAATTGAAGGCATGGATTTGAAACGCAACAATACCATGGTGCATCACTTTCGAGCAAAGGTAAATTGAAGACCAACACGGCGGTCTTATTTTACCATAAAGTTCACGTGAAGAAAACGAAGGGTAAAAAACATCCGAGACCTGAAAGTGATTCGATAGTATTTTTTGAGTCTGAAACTCTACACTGATGGTTTAAATCATTCAGAGCCATAAAATTCACAAAGGGCTTCGCTTTAACTGGTTATGGCTCCCATAACTCTAACGAATCAACCGTTATGGCTGTTCGAAGAATCGATATCCGCAGGGTGCAACATCTACGGCACACGGTGCAACATCCGTCCATAATGACAAAACTGTTCCATATGACTTCTAGAATTGAGTGCATGGATTCGAAATGGAACAAAAGCCTGGGAACCCACTCTCCGGTGATGGTAAATCGAAGACCAGCCATGGTGATCCTGTTTTACCATAAAATTCACATGAAGAAAACGAAGGGTAATAAACTTCTGAGACCCGAAAGTCATTCGGATAGTATTTTTTCGGTATGAAACTACGCGTTGATGGAATGTAGCCATCAGAGCCGTAGAACTCACAAAGGGCTTTGCTTTGACGGGTTATGGCTCCCGTAAATCTAAACGAATCAACTGTTATGGTTGTCTGAAAATCCTCAGGGTGGAACATCTATGACGCAAGGTGCAACATCCGTCCAAAATGCGATAACAGTTCTGTATGACTTATATAATTGAGTGCATGGATTTGAAATGGAACAATACCTTGGTGCACCACTCTCCAGCTATGGCAAATAAAAGACCATCCACGATGATCTCATTTTTCCATAAAATTCACTTGAATAAAACATAGGGTAAAAAACTTCCGAGAGATGAAAGTTAATAGTATTATTTGGGTATGAAACTATGCATAGGTGGCTTGCAGCCATTAGTGCCGTAGAATTCACATACAGCTTCGTTTTGACTGGTTATTGCACCTGCAACTCTAAATGAGTCAACCGTTATGGCTGTCCGGATAATCAATTTCTCAAGGTGCAACATCTACCACGCAAGGTGCAACATCCGCCCAAAATACCGAAACTGATACGTATAACAACTAGAATCGAGTGTATGGATTTGAAACGAAACATACCATGGTGCACCACTCACCATCGATGGTAAATCTATAACCATCCAATGTGATGCCGTTTTACAATATAGTTCACGTAATGAAAACGATTGGTAAAAACTTCCGAGACCCAAAAGTGATTCAGATAGTATTTTTTTGGTATGAAACTCTACATTGATCGCTTGAAGGCTTTAGAGTTGAAGAAGTCATGGAGTTCTTTGTTTTGACTTGTTATGGATCTGTTAAACCTAAACGAGCCAACCATTATGGCTACCCGAATAATTGATATCCTCAGGGTGCAACATCTATGGCGCAAGGTGCAACATCCGTCCGAAATGCTGAAACAGTTCCTTATGACAACTAGAATTGAGTGCATGGATTTGAAATGGAAAAATACCATAGTGCACCACTTTCCATCGATGGTAAATCGGAGACCAGACACGATGATCCTGTTTTACCATAAAGTTCACGTGAAAAAAAACGAGGGGTAAAAAACTTTCAAGACCCGAAAGTGATTCGAATAGTTTTTTTTAGGTATGAAACTATGCATTAACGGCTTGAAGCCATCAGAGCTGTAGAACTCATAGAGAGCTTCGTTTTGGTTGTTTATGGCACTCGTAACTCTAAACGAGTCAAACATTATGGCTATCTGAATAATCTATATCCTCAGGGTGCAACATCTACGGCGCAAGGTGCAACATCCATCCAAAATGCCGACAGTACTGAATGACTTCTAGAATCGAGTGCATGGAATAAAAACGTAACAATACCATGTCGTACCACTCTCCAACGATGTTAAATCAAAGACCAGCGACAATAATCCCATTTTACCACAAAGTTCACGTGAAGAAAACGAAGGGTAAAAACCATCCGAGACCGGAAAGTAATTCGGACAGTAGTTTTTGTGTATGAAACTATGCAATTACTACATGATGCCGTCAAAGACATAGAACAAATAAAGGGCTTTGTTTAGTCTGGTTATGGCTCCAGTAACTCTAATTGAGTCAACCGTCATGGCTGTCTAAATATTCTATATCCTCAAGGTGCAATATCGACGACGCAAAGTGCAACATCCGTCCCAAATGCCGAAACGGTTCTGTATGACTTCTAGAATTAAGTGCATGGATTTGAAATGGAACAATACAATTGTGCACCACTCTCCAGCGATGGTAAATCGAAGGCCATCCACGGTGATCCCGTCTTACCATAAAGTTCACGTGAAGAAAACGAAGGGAAAAACTTCTAAGACCTGAAAGAGAATCGAATAGTATTTTTTGATATAAACCTATGCATTGACAACTTGAAGCCATCAGAGCCGTAGAACTCACAGAGAGGTTCATTTTGACTTGTTATGGCTCCCGCAACTCTAAACGAGTCAACTGTTATGGCTGTCCAAACAACCGTAATCCTCATGGTGCAACATCTACGGCGCAAGGTGCAACATCCGTCCAAAATGTCGAAATAGTTCCGTATAACTTTTAGAATTATGTGCAAGGAGTTGAAATGGAACAATACAATTGTGCACCACTCTCCAGCGATGGTGAATCGATGACCTGCCATGGTGATCCCGTTTTACCATAAACTTCACTTGAAGAAAACGAAGGGTAAAAGACTTCTTTGACCCGAAAGTGTTTCAGGTAGTATTTTTTCGGTATGAAACTATGCCTTGATGGAATGTAGTTGTCAGAGCCTAGAACTCACAAAGAGCTTCATTTGACGAATTGTGGCTCCCGTAACTCTAAATAAGCCAACTGTTATGGCTGTCCGAAATATCCTCATGGAGCAACATCTATAGTGCAAGGTGCAACATCCTTCCAAAATGCAGAAACAGTTCTGTATGACTTCTAGAATTGAGTGCATGGATTTGAAATGGAACAATACCATGGTGCACCACTCTCCAGCGATTGTAAATAAAAGACCATCCACGGTGTTCTCATTTTTCCATAAAAATCACATAAAGAAAACGAGGGGTAAAAAACTTCCGAGACACGAAAGTGATTCAAATAGTATTTTTTGGGTATGAAACTTTCCATTGATGGTTTGCAGCCATCTGAGCCGTAGAACTCGCAGAGAGCATCGTTTTGACAGGTTTTGGCACCCGAAACTCTAAATGAGTCAACCACTATGGCTATTCGAATAGTCGATATCCTCATGGCGCAACACCTACGGCGCAAGGTGCAACATCCATCTAAAATGCCGACACAGTTCCGTATAACTACTGGAATTGAGTGTATGTATTTGAAATGAAACAATACCATGGTGCATCATTGTCCATTAATGGTAAATCGAAAACCAGCCATGGTATTCCCGTTTTACCATAAAGTTCGCGTGATGAAAACAAAGGGTAAAAAACTTCCAAGACCCGAAAGTGATTCGGATAGAATTTTGGGTACGAAACTATGCATCGTTGTCTTGAAGGCAACCGAGTTGTAGAAGTCGCAGAGATCTTTGTCTTGAATTTTTATGGAACCCGTAATACTAAATGAGTCGAACTTTATGGCTGCCCCAATAATCGAAATCCTTAGGGTGCAACATCTATGGCGCAAGGTGCAACATCCATCCGAAGTGCCGAAATAGTTCCTTATGACATCTAGAATTGAGTGCATGGATTTGAAATGGAACAATACCATGTGCACCACTTTCCAGTGATGGTAAATCGAAGACCAGCCACGGTGATCCCATTTTACCATAAAGTTCACATGAAGAAAACGAAGGGTAAAAACTTCCAAGACCCGAAAGTGATTCAGAAAGTATTTTTTGGGTATGAAACTCTGCATTAACGGTTTGAAGCCGTAAGGGCTGTAGAACTCACAGATAGTGGTTGAGCCAAAATTGGTCACAAACACCCAATTGTCGATGAAAGCACCCGTTCACAATCACAGGTCATAGATAACAAGTATATTGAGAATTGGAAATGAAGAACGCTCAGAAATTTAGATGAAAGCAGTAAGAACATAGAGTTTATAGCGGTTTGGCAATACTGCCTACGTCCACTTTGAAGTTGATGACTTTTGCTATTCACTTGCTGATTATAAAGGATTACAGCAGATTACAATGATAAAATTCGAGCACAACAACAGCCTTGAATTATGAAAATAGTTCCGGCAGAGTCTCGACGTCCAAGAGCCAAAAGATCCCTCTTCTATAGGCCATGGGATGTTATTTATAGGTGTAGTATGCAAATATCTCGCTCAAATCTCGGGAGACTACTTCTGGCACATGAGTGGGCCCACGCGGTCGATCCGTCATAATTTTGACTCGATCCGTGATCGATACAAATGGATTTCGTATCGATCAAGATTTTGTCCAATCGAGTCGAAATTTGGCAAGAACGTACTTTGGGTTGTAAGTAGGCTCCTGTGAAAATTTCATAGCATTTGGATTTGTGGATTGTGAGTTAGGAACCATGCAAACTCTAGTTTTCAGTAGGCCGTTTTAGTTTGAATTGATACATTCATGTCGACCAGTTCGAGTCGATGTTGATCACGCACCAGCAAGTTGACGTGGCGCTTGATTTCAGGATCGATCCGAAGTTCATACCAAATTGATAGAGTCTCCCCAACATTTGCACCTTGTTCATATCAATTTGACTTGTGCATGTTCGAGTCTATTGAAGCTATTCCATTTGTATCGATTGCCATAACTCAGTTCGTATCGATCGGTCGCTCTGTCATGTTCGTATTGATCAAGCACTTAGGTTTTGTTCGTATCAACGAAAAGTGTCTACTTCGTATCGAACTTCTATTGATCGATACGAAGTATGCACGATGTTTGATTGACACAAACTAGATACTTATGTTGCTGCCGATGGATACGAAATGTGCAGCAGCCGATTGATTCGATGTGGACCTGCTTTTTGATGGATACGAAAAAGGCCATCTTCAGTTGATACGAACAAGACAACTATCGATTGATTCGAAATGGAGATGTTGGAGTCGAATTGATCGATACGAACGAAGCATATTCCCCTCATTGTTATGAATTATGTAGTTCCAGATGGGTTCGAACAAATCGGTTCGAACATGGTCTTTTGATGGATACGAATGGCTTGTTCACTCGAGTTTTATCGATCATATCTCGACCGTACGAGCTTATATTGACTTGAAATTTGGAAAGTTGGCTTCTACGGCTTTGCTCGTCGTGTCTTGTCACTTGTTGCTTGATACAGACTCGGACAAAATTTACCGACATCCATAGCTGACTTGTGCATAACTGGCAATCGAGGAGAACTGTCTTTAGTTTCTGGCTAATCTTTTGGGTATCACCGTCTTACGAAAAGGCGGGATAACACTTGCCCCCAAAACATGCCTGGAGATAGGAAGATGTGTTTTGTAATGCCATAAGATGGATGCTCATATCCTATTGATGGCCTACAAAGAAATTGATAGTCTTATCTGACCGCGAATGACAATCGTTCGGGATCGTAAGTCATTTGGAGTAGTATCGGATGCCATTTGCGGCGAATGGAAATCATTCACGATCGGGTGCCGTTCGAGACGAATTATGACCGTTCGCGATCGGGTGTCGTTCAAGGCGAATTGTGTGCGCCGGGGGGGCACTTAGTATCATTAATGTCAGATTTCATGTTCGAGTGAGTTTCTGGATTGTTTGTTATAGCGGTTTATCGCCATCTCAAAGCATACCTATGGACCGTTTGCGATCCCATACATGTGTAAGTGGCTTAGCCGTTATGGAATCACAAATGGCATATTTACATTCAAAATAAGTCTTTTAACAGAAATGTCTAAAAAATCAAATCCAAACATAGGAAACGGAAAACAAAAGCAATAGAGTGACGTCAAAGTGCAAACATCTATACCGATGTGATTAATAGTCGTATCAAAGCATGCCCGAGGATCATTCATGGTCCTGTACATATGTAAAAGACTTAATGGCATTGGTGTGGAGTTTGTCGCTCGTTTGTCATTATTTCAATTAATTGATGTCAAGCTGACGCCTCGATCCTGAGCAGTTCCCAGTTGATGTATGTGGTGGCTGCTCTCGTTCCACCGTTGTTGTTCCCTTTCTCACATACTGCGATAGCAGACCATTCCGGATATTTCCCTCAAGCTCATTCTTCAAATGCATGCAATCATTCTGCTACGACCATTCAGCTCGTGGAATAAGCAATACTTGTCTGACCTTCTTTCATTGCTAGTCGAATGCCTTCTCATTGGCTTTCGATAAGGTATCTGCCCCCGGTATCCTGGTAGATTGGCTCCAAAGTCTCATTCAACTCCGTATAAGAAGTAAATCTTGGTTCCTTTCATTGTCGCATTGGCCCATCACCGTTGTCCCCAGTCTTCCGTTTCCTTTTATCAGTTCCTGCACCTTTTTTAGGAGGATTTCCGCCTCTGACTGCATAAGCATCGACTCCTTCTCCTTCCTCTCTTTCAGCATTTGCATCCTCTAATCATAAAAATCCTTCAGCCTCATGATAAAATTCTCCTAGATCCATAAGGGCATCCCTTGTCAATGAATTCTTGAATTATGTGCCATCAGCTATGCCAGATACAACTGCCATCAAAACCATGGATGGATCTAGTCGATCCACCGATGCTGCTGCTGCATTGAATCACGTCAGAAAGCTCCTCAAAGATTCCCCAATTCTTTGCTTTAACGCTGCCAAACTCATCACATTCTTGGGTGTCGAAATGTGAACTCTAAATTGCCTCATAAACTTCTCAATCAAATCGGTCCACGTTCCAATGGAGCCACTCTCTAGTTGTCTAAACCATAGCGCTGCAATGTCTGTCAAATACAACGGGAAGCACCGAGCCATGACCTCCTACGATGACCTTAACACCTCCATATGCCTTATGTATTGTGTCAGATAAACTGCAGGATCTATCCTCCCATCGTATGTCTCTAATGTCGGTAGCTTTAATTCTGGTGGATTCCCAGCTTGCCCGATCGTAGGAGCGAAGGGACTCCTATTAACATCTTCCAGATCTCTATTCACTACTCTGCCTCTCATGGCTCGTCTGACCATCTCCGCCAATCTGTCACTATCTCCAAGTTGTAGTCCTCGCCTGTTGCCTCTGATCTGCACCCCTCCGAGTTCACGAGGGAATCTTGGAATCTGCTCTCCTAGTCGAGCATCCATTCCACTATCAATTCCATGTTGCTCGGGTCCACCTGATACTCTTCACGGGATTGGGTCAACATGCTCTAGGTGAGTGCCCCCAAGTTCTGGCGCTGTGCCGGATGGTCCTGCTCCATTCTGAACTCTGGTTGCTCCATGCTCCCAATTCCTATCTCCAGCATCTCCTGCAGTTGCGTTCCACTGATTCTGCACTCCAACTTGTCCAACTTATCGAAGTAGGTTCTGCATCATCTCCTCTTGTCTCTTGAACATCCTTTCCATCTCGTCCCTGGTGATGAAGATCGACGTTTGATTCGCTCCTGAGGAAGCCTCCTGACTACCTTCATGCTGACTCCTTTCTGCTCTTTGCCTTCTACTTGATTGCCTTGTCAAAGCTTTTCAAATCTGAATCCTTAAGCCTCCAAACTCAACTTCCAAGTGGTAGAATCCTTGAGTTTAATTCCCAGGGAAAGCACCAAAATGTTTACGCCAAAATTGGTCACAAACACCCAATTGTCGATGAAAGCACTAGTTCACAATCACAGATCACAGATAACAAGTATGTTGAGAATTTAAAATGAAGAAAACTAAAAAATTTAGATGAAAGCAGTAAGAACACAGAGTTTATAGTGGTTCGGCAATTCGGCCTACGTCCACTTTGAAGTTGATGACTTTATTGCTATTAACTTGCTAATTACAAAGGATTACAGCGGATTGTAATCATAAAATTCGAGTAGAATAGCAGCATTGAAGTATGAAAATGGTTTCGGTAGAGTCTGGACGTCCAAGAGCGAAAAGATCGCTCTTCTGTAGGCCCTATGATGCTATTTATAGGCGTAGTATGCAAATATCTCGCTTAAATCTTGGAAGACTCCATCTGGCACGTGAGAGGGCCCACGCGATGGATCCCACATAATTTTGACTCGATCCATGATCGATACGAACAGATTTCGTATGGATCAAGGTTTGATCCAATCGTGTCGAAATTTGGTAGGAACGTTCTTTGGGTTGTACATAGGCTCCTGCGAAAATTTCATAACATTTGGACTTGTGGATTGCGAGTTAGGATCGATGCAAACATGAGTTTTTAGTAGGCCATTTTAGTTCGAATCGATACATTTGTATCGACCAGTTCAAGTCGATGTTGATCACGCGCTTGCAAGTTGACGTAGCGCTTGATTTCAGAATCGATCCGAAGTTAATACTGAGTTGACCATTTCTCCCCAACATTCGCACCTTGTTCGTATAGATTTGACTTGTGCATGTTCGAGTCGGTTGAAGCTATTCCGTTCGTATCGATTGCCATGACTCTGTTCGTAACGATCGGTCTCTCTCTCATGTTCATATCGATCGACCGCTTGGGTTTTGTTCGTATCGACGAAAAGTGTCTACTTTATATCGATCTGCGGTTGATTGATATGAAGTATGCGCGATGTTTGATTGACATGAACTAGATACTTGTGTTGCCACCGATGGATACAAAATAGGCAGCAGTCGATCGATTCGAAGTGGGCCTGCTTTCTGATGGACACGGAGAAGGCCATCTTCGGTGGATACAAACAAGACAACTGTCGATCGATTCAAAATGGAGATGTTGGAGTCGAAATGGTTGATACGAACGAAGCATATTCCCTTGATGGATATGAATTGCGTAGTTCCAGATGGGTTTGAACAAATCAATTCGAACATTGTCTTTTGATGGATATGAATGGCTTGATCACTCGAGCTGTATCGATCATATCTCGACCATATGAACTTTGATTGACTTGAAATTTGGAAAGTTGGCTTCTCCAACTTTGCTCGTTGTGTCTTGTCAATTGTAGCTCGACCCGGACTCGGAAAAAATTTACCGACATCCATAGCTGACCTGTACGTAACTGGCTACCGAGGAGAACTGTCTTTGGTTTCCAGCTAATCTTTTGGGTATCACGGTCTTGCTAAAAGGCGGGATAACGGATAGCTTTATTTTGATTGTTTAAGGCCGTTGTAACTCTAAACAAGTCTAATGTATGGTTGTCTGAATAATATATATCCTTAGGGTGCAACATCTACGTGCAAGGTGCAACATCCGTCCAAAATGCCGAAATAGTTCTGTATGACTTCTAGAATTGAGTGCATGGATTGAAACAGAACAATACCATGGTGAATCACTCTCTAGCGATGTTAAATCAAAGACCAAAAACGATAATCCCATCTTAACATAAAGTTCACCTAAAGAAAATGAAGGGTAAAAAAATCCGAGACCCGAAAGTGACTCAGATAGTATTTTTTGGGTATGAAACTATGCAATGACTACATGATGCCATCGGAGTCAGAGGGCTTCATTTAGACTTGTTATGGCTTCTGTAATTCTAAACGAGTCAACCTTATGGCTGTCCGAATATTCTATATCCCCAGGGTGCAACATCTATGGTGCAAGGTACAACATGTGTCCAAAATGCTGAAAAAGAACTGTATGACTTCTTGAATTAAGTGCATGGATTTGAAATGGAAAAATAAAATTTCCAACGATGATAAATCGAAGACCAGCCATGCCCGTTTTACCATAATGTTCACGTAAAGAAAACGAAGGGAAAAAACTTCTAGGACCCGAAAGTGATTCGGATAGTATTTTTTGTAATTAAACTATGCATTGACAGCTTGAGGCCATCACAGCCATAAAACTCACAGAGAGCTTCGTTTTGACTTATTATGGCTCCCGCAACTCTAAACGATTCAACCATTACGGTTGTCTAAATAATCGATATCCTGAGGGTGGAACATCCACGGCGTAAGGTGCAACATCCGTCCAAAATCTCGAAACAGTTCCTTATGACTTCTAGAATTAAGTGCATGGATTTGAAATGGAACAATTCAACTGTGCACCACATTCCAGCGATGGTAAATTGAAGGCCAGTCGCGGTGATCCTGTTTTACCATAAAGTTCATGCGAAGAAAACAAAGGGCAAACAACTTCCAAGACTCGTAAGTGATTCGAATAATATTTTTTGAGTATGAAACTATGTGTTGAAGGCTTAAATGATCAGAGACGTAGAACGTATAGGGAGCTTTGTTTTGACTAGTTACGGTTCTCGTAACTCTAAATGAGCCAACCGTTAAGGTTTTCCGAAGAACCAATATCCTCAGAGAGCAACATCTACGGCGCAAGGTGCAACATCCATTCAAAATGATGAAACTGTTCCGTATGACTTCTAGAATTTAGTGCATGGATTTGAAATGGTACAATGCTATTATCCTGCCTTTTGGCAAGGCCGTGACACCAAAGAACTGACTGAAAATCAAAGACAGATCACCTCGAAGAATGGTTATGTACAGGTTCACGATGGATGCTGGTAATTTTTGTCCGCGTCCGTTTCGAGCTACAATTGATATGGCATGACAAACAAAGCTCTAAAAGCCAACTTTCTAAATCTCTTGTCAATCAGAGTTCGTATGTACGAGATATGATCGATGTAAGCCAAGGAAATCAATTCGTTTGCATCCATCTGGGACTACAGTCTTCGTATCCATCCATCCTCGGATTGTTGCGCATCCATCGTCTTCGGCTTGTTCACATCGATCATCCAACACCCAATTCGTACCCATCAAAACTGCACTTTGTATTGATCCATTATTGTACTACATTCGTATCGATCGGTAGTGACACGGAAGTCCATTCCGCATCGATCTAGTTTTCAAAATCATGCTTCGTATCGATTGGCCACAGGTCGATACGAAGTCGTCATCTCCCATCGATACGAAATTGATTACTCTGTGATTGATATAAACAAGGCCAAGCTTGATCGATACGAACAAGGCCGAGCCGGGGCAATACGAGCAAGGCGCATCTATAGGAAAGACTGGATCTTTCGGCATGAAATGTGGATCGATCCTAAAAGCAAGAGGCACACTATCGACCTAACGTGTAGGACTATCAATACAAAACTATCGATACGAATAGTATCGATATAAATTGGACAGCCTTTGAAAAACCCAAATGTTATCTGGCCCTTTGGCAAGGCCGTGATACCAAGGAGTTGACTGGAAATCAAAGATAGTTCATCCCGGTAAATTTTGTCCGAGTCCGGATCGAGCTACAATTAATATGATAGGACCAGCAAAGCTATGAAAGCCAACATTCCAAATTTCAAGTCAATCGGAGTTAGTATTCTCAAGATATGATCGATGAAAACTAAGGAAATCAACTCACTCGCATATACCATTTCGCATCGATCGGGTCGTATCCATCATTTTGCATTGAACAGTTTCGTATCCGTCAGGCATCCATCTATTCATATCCATCACCATCCAATCGTCCTATTCGTATCCATTGACCATCGGACCTCATCTCGTATCCATTCATCTTCGCATCCATTGTAGTCGATCTTCTTCGTATCTCTCAACAAGCAAGCTCACTTCGTATCGAACAGCCACTGTCTATTTTGTATCCATCGGCAGTGACACGGAAGTGCATTTCGAATCGATCTAGTTTTCAAGCACACTTCGTATCGATCGACCACAGGTCGATATGAAGTCATTATCTCACATCGATACAAAATAGACTACGTTGTGATCGATATGAAAGGGGTCATTCATCTATCGATATGAAGTGACTATTAAGTGATCGATACGAAATGAATGCTTCCCATCGATACGAACTAAATGCAAAACACCGGTAAGAATGGAATGCACGGAATCGATACGAAAATAGGCATTCTGATCGATACGAATAGGCCCAAGATAGGTCGATACGAACGCGGCGTAAACATTAGAAGGACTTGGTCGATTCGGAATTGAAAGTGGATCGATTCTAAAAAAAGCGCCATGTCGATTGGCAGCACGTGGTCTGATCGATACGAACAGATCGATGCGAATAGGAGCGATGCGAATTCAGCAGACTTCAATAAATCCTAACTTGCGTTGATCATAACTCAAAATCTACAAGTCCAAATGCCACCAAATTTTCATAAGAGCTTACGTACATCCTCAAGAATGTTCATAATCGATCTCGACTTGATTGGACAAGATTTTGATCGATACAAAATTTGTTCATATCGATCGCGAACTGAGTGCAAATGTTATAGGATCGATCGTGTGGACCCACCCACATGAGAAAAGAGGTCTTCAGAGATCTGAGCAAGATATTTGCAGCCTACACTTATAAATAGTATCCCAGAACCTACAGAAAAGGGAATTTTTCGCCCTCCTGTGCCCAGACTCAGCCGAAACCATTTTTGTGCTCGAAAATCACAGTTGTACTCGAAATTCACTGTTATAATTCATTATAACCAGCAAGCAAAAGTTAATAAAGATCAACCATTTCATAGTGGACGTAGGCAACACGCCGAACCACTCTAAACCTTTGTGTTTCTCTGTTGTTTTTCTGATTATAATTTGGAGTGTTTGTTAGATAATTCTCTTTTACATTTATTTTCTTCACTTTTATTTCCTCAAACACTTCTGAAGAGTTTTGTGCCCAATTTTGGTACAAACAATTTGGTGCTTTCACTTAGAAAACACCTCTTTTCTCCTGCTCATTAGATCTACTATCGATAACGGATTGCACAAATTTAACAAGAAGATCAAGATTTCAAAGTTTAAATTTCTTCCATCCTATTCAGACTTGCATCAAGTCTAGGAAAGAGCTTCGTTATCCATCATGGTTACCATGAGGACTACTTCAGCTGTCGCAGATCCAGAAGGACGGGACAGGCAAAATCCCATACAGCTATCTCCTGCTGATCATAATGCTGTCTTAGCATCAGATCCGCAAGGCCCTGTCACCAAGGAAGAATTTCAAATGCTAATGCAAGAGCTAATTCAGAGCCGCCAACAGCTCACTCAAGAACTCCGCGCTAATGCGGAATTGACCAACCAACTGAACCGTCAACGATAAAGGAGATCCATGAGGGATCAAACTTCCTATTCATCTACTGAGACTTCAACCTCTTCAGATTTCCATCATAGATCCATACGTCCACGGCTGGATGGGAGTTACACTCAAGCTACTGGATATCATCATACACTAAATATTGGGAAACCGAGAGTTGGCCCGTCAACCAGCTATCAAACTGGACCGTCCTCCCGGGGAGGTATTGTTCCTCATCATGTTATAGACAACCGCACTGCAACTGCTGCTACTGAATTGGGAGTTGGTGCCCGAAATCGGACAGATCCTAACCGTCGCCAACATGCCACCAAACCTTATGTTCTAGAGGACTTAGAACAAAGGAGGCGAGATACGGACCATCAACTATGATTGGCCCAACCTCGCATTGTGGAACCCGACCACACCTTTTCTCACGAGCCCCGAACGTCCAGATGTCGGACATCCCGACGATGATCCGTTAGATGATCCGAGAAAGTCAAGGTCTCACCAATGACAACTGTTGAATCTCCCAGAGTCATACCCCTTTAACTGATGAGACACTCTATGCTAAACCACCTCGGCGATTCAGGACGCCAACTCTACCCATTTATGAAGGGAGCTCCAATCCTAATCAACACATCCTAAAGTATGAATAGTTAATGAATGTTGCACGAGCTGATGATGCAGTTAAATGCCAAACTTTCCCAATCTCTCTTGGGGCCATAGCTACATGTGGTTTACTCATCTGCCACCTCGATTTATCTTGTGTTTTTATCAGTTAGTGACAAAGTTTGTTGAGCAGTTCCGAATGCATGTAACGAGGCCAAAGGATGTTAACACTTTGTCTAGTGTCACTCAAGCTCCTTGAGAGACACTCAGACGTTATTTGGAGAGATTTCATGATGCATGCGCTGAGATTAGCAATCCCAATGATAACTCTATTCTGATGGCACTGACTAAGGGTATTGATCCTGATTCTGAATTCGACAACCGGTTGGCCGGAACACCTCCTGCGTCATTGGACCATTTCTATTCCAAGATAGCCCAATTCTTGAGAAGGGAGGATGTGAAACAGTCTAGGAAACAGGGTGACACAAGGCCGAGTATGGAAGGGATTCAGAGCAATGTTGTTGTTAAACAAACTGAGGGGAGTTCCGAAAAAGTGCAATTGAACATACAGAATAAAAAAACTCAGCAAAAAGGCAATGGAAACCAAATTAGGAAGCGGGATCAGAATCGTGGTCCACGACGTAGGGCTCCTATGTTTGATAATTATACTCCTTTGAATATTTCGTTGGAGAATGTGTATCAACAAACCTTCAATACTATTCAGTACAAGATGCCTGCTCCAAAACAGTCATCGAAGAAACAGATTCAAACGGGGAAGTTTTGTAGATTCCATGAAAGCTATGGCCATAACACGAATGAGTGCCGTCACTTTTAAGATCTCATTGAAAAGTTGATACGTGAGAGAAAATTGAACCAGTTTGTCCGGGCCCGTAGTCTGGAGGTGAGGGCCCATCAAATCAGAACCGTGTGCCGAATCCGGCAAGGCAGGAGGAACCCGCTCGTACTTGCAAGAGGTTAGTGACAAATAATGTTAGTGGTCATCCTCGTCCAATCGACCGAAGCTGGAAGGAAATGGAGTCGTATGCCAGTTTTATTAGGCATGCGAGCTTTGAGTGTTGTGGTAGTTTAGAAGATGGGCCCCGGCCAAGCTACAGAAGATGATGACATACAACGTCGTCTCCCGAGACAAAAATGCCGACAGGGTCGAAGCTCAAACCATCGATCCACTTGTCATAATAGCTCAAGTAGGTCCTGCTTGGATGAAGAGGATCTTGGTAGATAGTGGAGGTTCTATGAATATATTGTTTAAGCGAGCCCATGACCAGATGAAAAGGGAAACTAATGATTTGAAGCCTTGTCAGTTTCGTATTCACGGCTTCAATGGGAGTGCAACAATACCTACTGGAATGGTAGAATTGCCAATGGAGTTAGGAATCGGAGAATGCCGAAGAGTCCGGATCTTACAATTTGTTGTTTTGGATATAGATTCGCCATACAATGCTTTCTTGGGCCGACCGGCCCTAGCTGAGTTGAGAGCTGCTATTTCCCCATGGTGTTTGACTTTAAAGTTCCTCACCGATCATAGGGTTGGAGTCGTTCAAGGAGATCAGGCTGCTGGACGAGCCTGTTATGTTACTGAGCTGCGAGATTCGCAGCGAAGAGAAAAAGGAAAGGGCGTAGAGGAATCTCTCTGTGTCCATTTTGTTGAGAATTGACAATTGACGCCTGGGCCTAGGCCCAGGCACCACAACCAATTCTTGAAGGATCTTGACCCGAGAGATACCGAGAGCGAAGATGAAAGCAAAGACAGTCAAGCTTCCCCAGCTGAGCTAATGATCAATGTCCCAATCGATGGTGACGACGATTCTAAAATGATAAAGATGGGATCTCAGTTAAGCCAACAAATGCAAGAGGAATTGGTTGAATTTCTCCAGGCAAACCTTGACGTGTTTGCCTATACACATTATGAAATGTGCGCAATCTCGCCAGACATCGCGAGCCACACGATGAATATCGACCCGAGGTATATCTCGGTCAAACAAAAAAAGGCGTGGTATGGATCCAGAGAGATCTGCCGCCCTTAAGGAAGAGGTAGATAAGCTTAGATCGAATGGATTTATTCGATATGCATTATACCCGGAATGGGTATCCAATCCTGTACTTGTCCGAAAGCCAAATGGGAAATGGAGAACGTGTGTCGATTACTCAGACTTGAATAAAGCTTGCTCCAAATACAGTTTTCCGCATCTACGAATCGATCAGCTCGTAGATTCAACGGCTGTACATGAACTCCTATCCTTCATGGACACTTATTCAGGCTACAACCAGATACCCATGCACCTGCCTGACCATGAACATACCAGCTTTGTGACCGATCTAGGACTTTATTGCTACAAGGTTATGCCTTTCGGACTCAAGAACGTCGGGGCAACTTACCAACGATTAGTTAACCGAATGTTCGCTAACCAAATCAGAAAAACCATGGAAGTGTATGTAGACGATACGCTGGTAAAGTCGTGGTTCTCCACCGATCACCTTAAAGACTTGGAATCAATGTTTAATATCCTTAGAGAATATACAGTGAAGCTCAACGCACTGAAATGCCACTTTGGACTCGCATCCAGAAAATTCCCTAGGTTTATCGTCAACGCTTAAGGAATCGAAACCAATCCTAAAAAGATCCGAGCGGTTTGAAATCATGACACCCGAAGAAATATAAAGCATGTCCAGAGCATCAACGGATAAGTAACAGCAATGAGCATGTTCATTTCAAAATCTACTAACAAATGCATTCCCTTCTTCGATCTGATCCGAAAAGGGAAACGAAACTTTGAATGGACTACAGAATGTGAGGGCGCATTTCGAGCACTAATTCAACACCTCTCCACACCGCCTATTTTCCCAAAGCCTATCGATCAAGAGAAATTGTACATTTACTCGGTAGTATCAGAAAACGCAATCAATGTTGCCCTAATTCGGGAGGAAGACAGAATACAAAAATCGGTCGACTATATTAGCAAATGATTAACAATACCTGAGGAAATTATCTAAAGCTAGAGAAGTTGGCCTATTGTCTTGTTATTTCCTCAAGGAAGCTCCGTTCGTATTTCAAGGCTCATCCTATCGCTGTTTACAGCGACCAGCCATTACAACAGGTCCTTACACAGCCTGAGACGTTTGGTAGGTTACTCAAGTGGAATATCGAGCTAAGCCAGTTTGATAATACTTACACTCCAAGGTGAGGCATCCAAGGGCAAGTACTAGCTGATTACATAGCTGAATTTACCATCCCAGAGGACCTGCTCGAAACCTGTGAATCTCCCAAGTATATCCGGAAGCTGCATACTGATGGTGCATCAAATGACCGTTGCTCATGTGCCGGAGTTGTACTTGAAACTCCTGAAGATCGATCTATATGTTATTCTTTGGAGTTTGATTTTCGTGTGACCGATAATGAAGCCGAGTATGAAGCCCTACTTGCCAGATTGAGACTTGCCCAAGATTTAAAAATCATTACTGTGAAGATTAATTGTGAATCGCAATTGGTCGTGTGTCAAGTTCAGGGGGATTACCAGGCCAAAGATCGAAGACCATTTGCTTACCTAGCTTGGGTTCGGGGGATACCGGATCAGTTCGATTATTATGCCATCTACTGCATACCCCGAGAGCGCAGTCAAAAAGCCGATTCATTTGCAAAGTAAGCCAGTACAGGTGAAGCACAACAAATGGGACGCATTCTTGTGGAAACTTTCTCTTCCCTGAGCATTGATCAAATGGAGACAGGCTGGGTATTTGAGGTTATTCCTGGTAAGGAGTCATGGATGACTCCGTTCAGAAATTATCTCAAGCATGGGACGCTGTCAAAGCGCAAGAGTGAAAAGAGACAAATTCTTCGAAAAGCTTCGCGGTTCACTATTCAGAATGGAGTCATGTATAAAAGAGGATACTTACTCCGGTGTATCTCTCACGATGAAATCAAACACATACTGCATGATGTGCACGAAAGGGAATATGACGGTCACACTAGGGGGCAGGCCCTTGCCAATTAGGTGCTCTGATATGGATACTATTGGATGACTGTAAATCGCGATGCACCATACTATGCCAGAAAATGTGACAGATGTCAGAAGCATGCTCGAATTCCTAGAGCCCCACCTACTTAGATATCTCAGATGGTCAGTTCATGGCCGTTTGCAGTATAGGGCATTGATATTATTGGCTCTCTAACTCTAGCCAAAGGTGGTGTGAAGTACGTCATCGTCGTAGTTGATTACTTAACCAAGTGGGCGGAAGTTGAGCACCTTGCCACAATCACAACGAAGAAGGTGATCAACTTTGTAGTCCGCAACATTATCTGCCGATTTGGTCTCCCACATAACATCATCACTGATAACGGAACCTAATTCGACAGTGTTGAATTTCAGAACTTCTGTCAACGATTCCACATTCAAAAGAAATTCTCAACAGTTGCACACCCTCAAGCGAATTGACATGTGGAAGCTGTGAACAAAGTTATCAAGTCTATTCTAAAGAAACGATTGGAAAAGGCCGGGGGAAAGTGGGTCGGTGAACTTCCTATAGCTCTATGGGCTTACCGAACAACCCACAAGTTCGCAGCCGGCCACACTCCGTTCTCTCTTTCTTATGGTTCAAAAGTCGTTGTTCCAATCGAGATGGAAGTACCTTCTTATCGTGTGACTTAATGTGATCCGAAGACAAATTCTATATTACTTGTCAATCCCTAGATTAATTGGATGAGAAGCGAGAAGAGGCTGTCTTGAGGGCAGCGGCATACCGAAGTCGAGTCACTTGATTGTACAATGCCAAGATCCGATCCCAAACCTTCGAACTCGTCGACCTCGTCCTCAAAAGAATCTACCCGGTCCCTATGCTCATGAAACCAACATGGGAAGGGCCGTATGCAATCGAACAAAAGCTCGAAGATGGCACATTCAAATTATCGACCATTGACGGTCTTACTCTGCCAAGAGCCTGGAACAGCGAGAGTCTCCGTTGCTACTACACATAACAGGCTTTATTTATTCTGTCTACTTTTCATTTGCACTTTTTTTCTTCATTTTGAAATTTGAATTTTTAATAAAGCAACTGACTTTGCCATATTTTCTTATTTCAGTAATAAAATGCCATCTTTTTGAGCCAGAGCTATGATTTTTTGAAATGTGTAATACAACTATCACTATGCACGGAGAGCTAAATTCCACCCGACGGTGAGGTTTATTCAAGTAGGGAGTAACTATGATACGAACGGTTACTCGCTAAGTGAAACCCAAGCTCGAGGGTAATTTATCACACCGATGTCAAAAAAGGATTGATACACGACAATCCTTTAACTAACTCTAGAATCACAAACTGCGAGCTGGAGTGTAAACTTAAAAATACGGTCTCGAAGAGGGTGGATCCGTTCACCTAACGAATTCGCCCATATCTTGATCAAGTTTGAGGAGGATGGGTCTGTTCATCTAGCGACCTCACTTGTTAACTCAGGGTGGATTTGAACCGACCATCCATGATCCTGATAACTCCGAGTTCCCAGAGTGCGAATTGGAGTATAAACATCAACTCCAAATTCCCAGAGTCCGAATTGGAGTATAAACATCAACTCTGAATTCCCAGAGTGCGAATTGGAGCATAAAAATCAACTCCAGATTTGCGAAGTGGGAACTGGAGTGCAAACATCAACTAACTCAGGATTCCCGGAATGCAACTGGAGTATCGACATCAACTGACTCTAATTCCCCAGAGTGTGGATTGGAATATAAACACCGACTAACTCTAACATCTCCAAACTGTTGATTGGAGTTTAAACATAAATATCCTTCACACAACTCTGAGTCCCCAGAGTGCGATCAGAGTATGAACTTAAATCAGGTGTAACTGACCACCCATGAATCAATCTAAAGTCCCCAGAGTGTGTACGCAGTTATAAATATTAAACAGGCACAATCGACTGCCAACATACAAATGCAAATCACCGGAGTGTGGATGCAGTCGTTGATAGATGAGCGAGTGTGAGTCGACCACTCGAATATCCTTTTTTCAACGTTAATTCAACGACGCTAAGCTCAATATGTTAAAGGCGAAATACAATTGCTAACTGTTCTTTACAATTCATCCCTAAAACCGGGGGTAGAACTTAAGTGACAATCACTGAATGAGATAGTGCAGCATCAGAGTCCATCTTAACGTTCGGTCGTGACCTATATCCCTGATTTCAGGACTTAACAAATAAACTCGGATCCAATCTGAGAGTTTAAACCTACAAGTGTACCGAACTGGAGTTCAAATGCTGAAACACTTAAGAAAATAAATGAAAATTGAGTCGAAGACAAAATGGAATTTCAACTATTTGTGGAAGAAAATTAAGTACAAGTTTGTCCCAAAAATCTTACTAGCGGGGGCAGAACCCGCATCTATACACGTCCAACAAAAAAGAAAGCACAATAGATTCCCATCTATCAACCAAAAATGAGCCGAAGAGGAACGTCTATGTTTTCTTTTCTCTCGGTTTCTTCTTTGGTGTGGACCTGCTAGAGCTGCCACTTGGTTTTCTCTTTGAGCCCTTGCCTTTCAACGGCCGACCTCCAGTCGGGGGCATTATATCAACTTCCTCCTCTAAACTCACGTGTATGGGAATGTTTCCTGAAGGCAGAGTCGGAGGGACCGGATCAACCGTAGGAGGTGGGACGGGCACGCTGGTGTTGAAAACCGTACCACCAGAAGATATCATTCTTAACGAAGCTGGGCCAGGTCCCACCATCCCACCTCCAAAACTACTAGCTCGAGCGGCTGCCTCCATTTCTGCATTAATTTTGGCTATTTTCACTTCTTCGTGACTTGTTTGAGCCTCATCGGGAATATTTGTGGTTTAGACTAAAGACCTGGTCGTAGGAGCTATTCACCAATAACAAATGGTAAATCAACAAAGGGGTCGCTATGATGACCGAGGAGTTCCTCCCTCATCTTATCATCAAAAGTCAGCGGGCTCGGCTGTACCCCATCTGTAGATGCGGTAGTCGTCGTCGTGGTTGCTTCGGTTATGATGGCCTCCAGCTCTAGATGTTGTTCTTGAGTTATAGGAGGCACATGTAACGACCCGTAAATTTCGATAATTAAATTAGTTAAGTTAATAAGATTTATGTAATTAAATTTAGAAAGAAATAAAAGAAAAAACTTTATAATTTATAATGAAGTGAGAGTTAAAAATGAAATGTAAATTAAAGGTTGTAGTAACGGTTGTAAGTTACTATTTAATTGGTCTATTAAGGTAGGTATAACTGTTACATTTGGGTATAAAAGTGAATATAAGTAAATTAATGTATGCTAATCGAACGAATTCAACATTATGTATGCAATTCTGATAATTAGTGGAAATAATAAACTTGAGTGTAATATAAAGTTAGTGATAACATTTATGCAAGTCAACATTTATTTAGGATGCTAAATTCAGAGTAGGAAATCAATTACATTTAAATGTAGGTAAATGTTCACTAATGTGAGATAGGACTGTAACTGTAACATGTGAATGTAATGACATAAACGGAAATGTATATTTTATTCATAAGATGAAAAAAAGGAATGAAACCTAGATGAATAAATTGATTGAGGTTTTAATTATAATAAATGTATATTTGGCAAATTCAGTATATTTAAAAATAACAGTTATTACAAAGGAAAGATCAAAATTTGAATATATATTTATGTAATGAAAGTTGAACAAATAATAACTAGGTTTATAGAGTGATAATAGATTTAATAAAAAGAGTAGAATTGAAGCAAGGCAATTATTGGAAATAAACTAATTGGAATTCAATCCGTAATAAATGGATTTATTGTAGGTAAATGTAACTAAATACTATGCAAATTTAAAAATGGATGAATAGGGAAATTATTAATGTTTAGTTATATAAACCAGTGATTATATTACCCATAAGAGGATAAGTTAATAGTTGATTCAATAACAAATTTGAGAAATCAAATATATGGATTACATGGGGAATTAAACTTATATTTTTTAAATTAGATAAAATACAGTTTTTACACGCAATGACTTTCTATATTTTATTTCCCTATTTTTGTTTCTCTAATTTTTATTTTCTATTTTATTTGTATAAACTTTGAATATATTTATTTGATTTTTGATTGATTTTATTTTTAGTAATAGCTTAGAAATTTCAAAAGATATAGGTTACTTGTTTTGTTTATTTGTTTCCTTTTTCTTTTCCCTTGCCTTTCCATTTTCATAGCTAATTACTTCCCATATTCATTGCCGTGAATTCTTCTTATAATTCACGTACATATTGTTCCTCAAACTCCTCTTTTCATTGCACGCAAACAAAGGAAAAAATTAATAAATACATCAAGTTATTTGTTGCCTTTTTATTTACCAAACCATTCAAACTCCTGCCTTTTATTGCCTAGCCTCTTTATTTCTTGCCATTTCTTTCATTTGGACGTGTATCTCCTAAAACCTAGCCGCCATCTATTTTTTTCATGTGAAAAGTTTCTCATCCTCCTCATTTATCATTTGCCTGAAAGAAAATAAAATATACAAGTTCTCATTGCTTCCTTCTTCTTTTCCTCTATTCTAGTTGTTTTTCTTTGTTTTGCTTCAAAGCTAGGCTCGGCCTCTTGCCTCTAGCCACCACCATGACCACCTCCATCAACCATCATCACCACCTAGCCCACGACCGTAACCACCTAGAGGAAGACATCACCACAACTTGTTGAAAGCCTAGCCAAGCTCCACTATTTCATCCCATTCTCCTTCCTATTGCTCGGCCACAACACATAACATCACCATGCCGTGCTTTGCCATGCCTTTGCCTAACCCTAGCCGTGTGCATATGCATCAAGACCATCATGGCCGAGCTACTTGATTGACGTTAGGCAAGTTATGTCATTTTATCTTAAATCTTTTCATTGTTTCAATTTATATTCTTTGTATTGAATCTATGCTTACATTTGTTTGGTATTGTGTTGTTTACAAGTTTGGTTCTTGGCTCTCATTTCACTCAAAAATATAGTTGTGCTTTGTCGTGCCTTTTCGTGCTTTGCGGAGTCTAGATTTGGGTTTGAATTTCAATTCTAGCTTTAAAAAGGTGAGTTTTATCACTCTAGACATATGTACTTATATTATTTAGAAATATGACAAGTGAATTGTATAAATTTATATGCTATGTCCATATTTGCAGGTGATATGTTATATGATGTTAAATGCTGTTTATATATTTGTTACATCATCTGATATGTTATTATATGATAAACAGTTCATTTTATTTACTGTATTTCACACTGCAAGTTCCTTATCACTATGGGTTGAAATGATACATACCCAAACGGACATTAGAATAAGGAAAAACATTATGAGATGAAATGATAGGCTCGAGTGATTTTACTATGATTTTTATTGCATTTATTTTACGTGGGATTGCGGGTTTGAAATGATAGAACCCGGATTTTTCTTTTTAAATAACGGATTGAAATGATAAATATCCGTATCAGTTGACCTAGGTTAGGAAATATTATACAGGCCCATGGTTATATTTAAAGCAATATTTTCCTAAAAATTTATTAAGGATTATTAAATAATATTTCCTTAAAATATTTTTAAATATTTTTTAGTTTTATAAATATATGAAATTTTGACTTAAAAATTTGATGCAATGCTTTAATTATAAAGGTGCATTGGTTTTTCTATAAGTTAAATTTTCGTAAGTTAATAATTGGTTTTAAGATGAATTATAGACCTTTATTGATGATAAATAACTTAATAATTGAGTTTGACCTAATATGGAAGTTGAAAATCTAACCAAGAAATTGTTATGAATTTTACTTTATGAAATGGACATGTTTTGTATAATAAATAGTGTATTTTGAACCGGTAAAATGGAATACATTTTTAATTGGACAATTTGTAGTAAAATTTATTTGACTAGAAAATCATAGTTGAATTGATGTCCAAATGAGTAAACTTGTAAAGAATTTGATTGTTATATTAACTATGATAAAATATTCTTTTGTGAAATGTTATGTTTTGTAAAACAAATAGCTACGACTTTAAAATGGAAAAATGTAAGTTAAAGCATACATGTGAGATACAAGTTTAATTAGTATGTTAATTGATTAATATAATAAATATTCTTTACTGTAATAACCAAAACGAAAGAAACATGTAAAGTTTTAATTAATGAAAGAAACATGTAAAGTTTTAATTAATGAAAGAAACATGTAAAGTTTTAATTAATGTAATATTGATTAAAATAATAAATGCTCTTTATTGTAATAAAAATGTAAATTAAAACATACATTTGGTAACGCAAGTTTTAATTAGTGTAATGTTGATTAAAATGATAAATGCTCTTTATTTTAATAAATGTATGTTAAAATGTACATTTAACAAGTAAGTATAAGTTCACGTAAAAAAAGAGATTTTGTTCCTTCAGCCCCTCCGGTTCCCCTTGCCCTCCCCTCTCTACCCGGTCTCCCTTCTGATCTTTCTGGCCACTCTCCCATTCATCATCCTACCCCCCCCCCTTCATCATCCTTGACCCAGAATCAACATCCTTCCTCTACCCCTTCTTCGACTCTAGTCGATTCTTCAGTCGCTCCCCAACAGGTCCCTCCGGTCTCATGGACCATTCCCAAAAAATCATATGCCCAAGCTGCAGCAACTCCACCTCTGCGTCCCCTTCTTCCTAACCCCCCGATTTCTAAGCGTTTCAAATCTCTTCCAACTTTCAAAGCTACCAAGACGACATTTGAATTTTTGTAGTTGAAATGGCTATGTTTTCGTTGTGCGGGAAAGGATCACGTGGCGAAAAAGTGCAGAGATCCTAAGATTTTCTATTTCTGCGGTTTTTTCGGTCACTCGCAGCTGCAGTGTCCCGAGAAAAAAGTAACTGAGTGCAACCTTTCGAAAAATGCACGTATCATTCTGAATGGCCAAATCACTCAGATTTCTGAGACATCTCTCTCTGTGCCTTCTGCAAAACGAATTAATGTGTAGCCATTGCGGGCCCCACCTTCACATCCGATTGGCAAATCCAAGTCTCATTTTATGCAACCCATGCGGACCCTACCCTCTGAACCAATCCTCAATCACAACTATTCCTCTAAACCTGATCACCTTTCTCCTCTAAAACCTCCCTCAAAATTCCCTCCACTCCCTTGCTTTCCCATGAATAATCCCACAGACTACTTCACAGCCACAATTATTGATGGATTCTGGATGGTGGAAACGCTCTAAATTACCCTCACGGCCCGTCTCCACTTACGAGAATGGCCAATATGGCTGCTGTCAGACAACTGCTTTCTCACCTTTTGCCCTTCGACTGCTGTCAGGGACCAAGCTTTTAGGCTAGGAATAATCAGCAAAGTAAACAGTACTGGGTCGGTCCGTATTGAACCATGGTCGGACTTCATCCGCCATCTGCTCCTAGTCTCTAAACTGCTACTTGGGCTCGGGTGCAAGGTTTTTCAGAACCTTTGCGTAATAACTTTGAGGCGGTAAGTTCTGCTCTGCATCCCATTGGCAGAGCTATAGCGCTGGACGAATGCGACTTGGCGCATTTTGATCACAGATTCCTATATATCAGAATTCAGCTATATGAAGGTGTAACTACGCCTTGTAGCTTTATTGCTTCCCTCAACAATTCTGACCATCTCCTGACGGTAGTCCACTGCAACCATGAGCATCCTAATAGGCGTTCGGAAACCTTCATCTTAGGCACAGACTTTGAAAGGGATTGGTTATGTTTTTATGAACCCCTCAATATAACTTCTGACACATCTGATCCTGATGCCTTCTTTGATGCCATGAACTTTGAGCCTATCTCCCCCTGCCCCACAGTTTCGTCCCCAAGATGACTCCCCAGAGGTGATGATCCCTTCCAACGATGGCTATCCTGAACCTCGATGGGACCCAATGGCCGATTTAGACCAATCCACCCTCATTCATCTACAGCGTCCACAAATTCATGATGACTCATCTCCTCCAGCCATGTCTCAGCAACCCTATGTCTCCACTTCGGCACCACCCAATCTGGACTCACTCACTCCTGCCCTAGTTCGACGAAGCAACAGGCTTAACCACGGTGCTGCCGTTCGGAGAGCTCCGGTTGTTTTCTTAAACCGGTTGTCTTTTCATCAGCTAATACTAAATTAAATTAAAAAAATGAGTCGATGCATGGAAATTAACGTAACCAACGAACACCTCATAGTCATGCAAAGTCTAGAGTCTGAGCGTATGTCTTTATCCCAATGAAAATTGTCACATGGAATGTTAAGGGTCTGGTTGACCCCTCCCAATGCCATGCAATTAGTCTTTTGCTAGCCCCCCATAGAACTGACGTCCTCCTTCTACAAGAAACCAAACTAACCGATCCATCCCCTTTTTTATTTAGACTTTTAGGTGGGCCCTATCTGTCGGGGTCAGCTCACATTGGCTCCACTGGTTCTTGTGGCGGCATAATCTCTTTATGGAATGAAAACATTTGGAGCTTGTGTCAAGTCATCCAACATCCTTCAGCCATACATACAATCCTTCGCCATATTCACTCCGACACATTAAGTCTCATATCCAACATATATGGTCCTCAAATCCCTTCCAAGCGAGAAGCTCTTTGGTCTGACTATCGTGAAACCGCCTCGCTCTTCAATGGTCCTTGGATTATCCGTGGTGACTTCAATACTACCAGATTCCCTCCTAAGAGAAACTCTTACTCCTACTCGAACGACTCAGCTGCTTTCAATGCCTTTATCAATTCCTGCGCGCTCATTGACTCACCCATCAGTAACCGCCTCTTCACCTGGTCGAATCGTCGCTCAAATTCATCTCTGGCTAAGCTGGATCGATTTCTTTTCAACCCTGTCTGGGAGGACCTCCATCTCTTAACTACTATCTCGGTCCTTTCCACGACTCTTTCGGACCATTGCCCTCTTCTCTTGGATTCTGGTTTTTCGCCTACCCCACAAAAACAATTCAGATTCGAACGATTATGGCTCCTCGAACCTTCCTTTGAAAACTTTGTCAGATTTGCTTGGTCCCAACCTCCTCAGTGTCAGTCAGCTTTTGCCAAAATAGTCTTCAAACTTCGCTCCCTCCATAAACTTATTAGACCATGGGCCAAGAATATTTGGGGTTCACTCCGCAACTGGATTGCGGATGCCCAAGATGATATCTTACATCTCAATATCCTCGAGGAATCTCGTCCCATATCGGTTGCTGAAGCTGATCGTCTCAAAGATCTGGAATTCGAGCTTGAAAGGCTCATCGTACAGGAAGAAATTGGCTGGAAACAACGGTCTACTTCGAAATGGATTAAAGACGGGGACAAGAATATGGCTTATTTCCATCGATTCGCCAATAGCCGCCGTAGATAAGCGTTCATTGCAGAAATTTGTCACAATGATACCTCTTACACCAATCAAAGTGATATCCTTAATCTTTTTACAGAATACTATCGCTCTATCCTGGGTAAATCCTCTCCTAAGCTTCCAACTATTGACTAGAACCTCCTTTTTCCCAACCCGGACCCTATAACTCTTGATTCCCCCTTTTCCGAAGATGAAATTTGGGCTGTCATGAAAGATATGGATGATTATAAAGCCCCTGGTCTTGATGGCTTTGGACATCGTTTTTTCAAGCATTTTTGGACAACTGTCAAATCAGATATTATTGATATGTGTTAGGAATTCCAGTTGAACCCATCTCTGATCGCTAGGATCAACCACGCCAACATCATCCTCATTCCTAAATCCTATGGCTCTGCTTCCCTTTCTGCATTCCGTCCTATTAGTCTCCTCAACACCACCTTCAAAATTATCACCAAACTCCTTGCTAGGCGCCTCCAACATGTTATTGGCCCATTGGTCGGTATCGAACAGTTGGCATTTATTCTAGGTCGAAATATCCTAGATTGTGTAGTGGCTACCCAAGAGGTTATCTCATTCTGTCATCGTTCCACGTCCTCTGGAGTCCTCCTTAAGCTAGACTTCTCCAAATCTTTTGACTCGGTTAACTGGGTTTTCTTGATTGAGCTACTTAAGCATAGAGGCTTTTCCGAGACTTGGTGCAATTGGATAAAAAGTATTCTTGATTCAAGCTTTTCAACAATTTCCATCGGTGGCGAGATTGGGGGTCATATTAAATCTGCCAGAGGCCTTAAGCAAGGTGATCCACTCTCGCCGCTTCTATTCGTACTTATCTCTGATGTCTTCAGTCGCATGGTCCAACTAGCCAGATCCAATAACCTTCTAGCAGGTATAAACCTTCCCAACTCAGACCTGGCGGTCTCCAACCTTCAATTTGCCGACGACACCATTTTACTCATCTCGCCTAACCCGGATTACCTCCACTGCCTCAAAGTCCTCCTATATAATTTCGAACTTATCTCTGGTCTCTCTATCAACTTCCATATAAGTTCTGTCATCATGCTTGGTGGTGCCCGCCAGCTCGGCCCCTTCACTGCAGCTCTGCTCAATTGCAAACTAGACCATTTCCCCATCACTTACCTTAGTATCCCCCTACATCCTTCCAAATTAGCCAAACGTGACTGGTACTCGCTTATATCCATGTTTTAAACTCGCCTATCGACATGGAAAGCTAACTCACTCTCCTCCGTGGGTCGCTTAACTCTCGTCAAATCGATCCTCTCTGCCCTCCCCACTTTCTGGATGTCATTTCATGTGCTACCGAAATGGGTTATTACTAAACTGGACCCTTGCAGGCGTACATTCCTCTGGAATGGTTCAAGAGGTAAATGATTAATTAATTGGAAGTCAGTATATCTTCACGTAGATCACGGTGGACTAGGAATTGTAAACCTTCGTTCCTTCAACCTCGTATTGTTATCCAAGTGGCTTTGGCGTATCATCACTCTAGGAAACTTCATATGGAAGTCTTGGATCCTGCAACATCATTATCGTTCCAACCCTCATTTGGTTCTCCATACTGCTCCACTTCTTTCGACTTCACCATTCTGGGATGGAGTGACTAAGATCATACCTCGAATCATTATTCCATGTGTCCATTGGTAATGGTCAGCATTGCATTTTCTGGCATGACATCTGGTGGGATCAGCTCCCCCTTGCGCTCGCCCTCCCTCATTTATTTCCTCTCATCACTCACCCACTCAAACCGGTTGCCGATCGTTCCTCCAGTGGCCTTTCCACCGTCTGTCCTCCGACCTTCTTTGACCTTAACACACTAGCTGACCTTACCTCTGCCTCTTCCATTCTCCTATCCACCCAGCTAAATGGTTCCTTTGATCGATACTACTGGGCTCTAAATCAAAGAAAACCTTTTCGGTGGCTTCTTTCTATTCATATCTCAATAATCCTGGCAGGTCATTTGGTTTGTAGGCTCTGGCAATGCAAATTACCGCCCCGCATTCTCTTCTTCCAGTGGTGTCTTATCCATGGCCGTATCAACACTAAGGATAGGCTCAGTTGATGGAACCCACAGATTGACTCTCGCTGTATCTTCTGCTCTTCAAACGACGAATCAATAACTCATCTCTTTTTCGAATGTGACTTCTCTTACTACATCTTCGCCTCGACCAGTGCCAACCTTATTGGCTACATCTCGGCAACATGCTCGTTCTGCAATCATTGGCAATCCTTCAAACCGTCTGAAACTCTTGATTCGTTTATTGGTATTTTTAGCTGGTGCATCTGGAAAGAAAGAAACGCTTTTGTCTTTAATAAACCCAAAAACAGTGTTCTTGGTATTTGTATCAAAATATCATATTTGTTTGCTCTTTGGACAGGAGCGGCTCAGATACGCCCCTTCACCTGGCGTCTACCCTTCAGCAATGGCGACTGTTCGAATTAACCGCTACTTCTTCTGATGTTCCTCTTGCCGTCTTCATTGGCGGCTTGCTTGAAGGCTCTGATTGGTTGCCCCCCTACTTTATTTGTTTTATCTGTAACTATAGTTCTACTGCAGTGTGTATGTATAATAGGCAATACTATCTCTGTATGGGTATGGCTTCATAGATAGTTTCGCCTTTTGGCTATCGATCAGGTTTGTTGATCGGATTTGAACCCTATTAGCTATAATATAACGTATCTAATCGGCTGTGTAGCTATGCGCTACACACCCGTATTCTCCAAAAAGTTTTAATTAATGTAATGGTGTATTTTAAATTTACTAAAATGATAAATGTCCCTTAATGTAATAATAAAATGTAAGTTGATAATGTACATTTGATATGTAAGTTTTAATTAATGTAATTGGCATATTTTAAATGATTAAAATAATAAAATTTCTTTATTGTAATAATAATGTAAGTTATTAAGGTACTTTTAACTTAACATAAGAATTTCAGCTTTAAATTGGATATTACAGTAACAAAGTTTATTTAACTAAAAGGCTATGATAAAATGACCATGTTAAAATTTGTAATTATATAAATACTTTGATTATATAAAATGTTAAAGTGGAAAGGATTACATTTCCAAAATGCTATGATAAATTAAAGGAATATTTCAAGTTTAAATAAATTGAAGGAAATATTCAGTGATTTGGAAATTTGGGTTTTATTTAAATGATATATATTGAATTAGTTTTGAAATGGAAATGATACTATTGTGATATGGTTTTGAAATGAGTATGATATCTTGGTTCCGAAAGTATATACTATTTCTAAAGAAATGATATGATTTTGAAATGGATATGCTAGTTTGGTTTTGAAACTATAAATGATTTTGAAATAAATATCCATGGGTTATAATAACGGTTGGTTGTTGAAGAGACCGAGATTGGAAGTTGTCATACTCTCTGCCAACTCCGAAAACCACTTTAACAACCGTATACACGGTGGAGATTCCAGAATGAAGTAGGATGGGGCGGCATTCCTTCAAGGTAAATACGTGGACCCAACTACCATGAGTTGGCATAAGGTGGCTAAAACAGGAGCGATTGACGGGCTAAGAAGTTAGCACATTTTATCGGACACACTCCTTCGATACCATTCTATTGCTTTGTGATTGTTTGGGGCCCTTTTGATTTTGGGGGTGTGGCTCGAGGTGGGGGGTAGTAGCTGTTACGCGTTACCACTGATCCGGAAGCGTAATTGGTATATCTACCCTGGCATTGCCTAGTTGTACCCTGTCACCTACCCTAGCGGGCCTTGTACAAGTTTGGATTTCTCTTGTAGCCCGTGGAGTATCCACTAGTAGCCTCTCGATCAAAAGGTATTATGATATTGGATGGACTACTAGGACTTTTACGTGTTAAGGGGAATATTAGGTCACTCCTTAACGCTATTTAAAAGTAAGATTATTTTACTATAGACATTATTATAATAGCGATACATTACTGCATAGTAAATAGTTTAACGGATCCTTAGAGGGTGGGCGGTCCCAAGCATCCTTTAAGTTACTTGTACCTTATATTACAGTTCACTTGTGTTGGTTTACTTGTATAAGTATGTATGTCCTGACTCGAGTGTTTTGTGTTTTGCTTTACGCTCGGCTAAGACTGAGTGATACAACATTAAAGACTCACCTTCGGAGTTGCAGCTTTGCTTGAAGATCCAGCTATCTATTTCAATTTCAATATTCAGTTGATTCCAGTTATTCAGTCGATTCCAGTGATGTATTCAGTTTTGTACTTGATTAGTGTATTGAACTTCTATTGTATCTTGTTTAACTCTGATATTTATATAATAGCTTCATGAACTACTATCTCTTTGCTTCCGCTGCATTATATTACTTTGTGTCTGTGTTCTGTAATTTATTTATTTACTGTATGTTCTAAGTTTTGCCAAATTTAAATTACAATTCGGTATTTTTAACAATTCAAGTCCGACATGTGTAGATGTGAATGTTTGAAAATATCGGGTCATTACATTTGGTATCAGAGCGTTGGCTCTAGGCAATACTTAGCGTATACGGTAAATTTATCTAAAGAATCACTTTCATTCGAGTGTGAATCTCTTCCTTTTGACTCGGTTTCCTTTGAATTTTGGAAAGTTCCCTGCGGTTCCAAATTACATTCTTGTTCCCCACTCTTCGTCTTCTTTTGGTTTTGGAGTATCCCATGACTCCACTTCGGATGATCTTTACAATGAGTCGGCGGTTGCGCCAATCTTCGATTTATTTGTAAAGGGATGAAACTCCTTTACAATAGGCATTGATTCACCGGAGATTTTATATATCCTCGGTGTAGATGCTGATACCTTTTTTCCAACCCGAATTTTATCTTTTGAGATCGAATGTAGATTTTCCCCAGAATTCTACATCGATCTTATTCTTTAAATCAAGGCTAACCCGGTTAAGGTTGCCCGTGATTTATATAAGCTTATCCATCTCCCTATCCTGTTATTTACTCATTTCATCTTTTGTTTCCAACTTATCTTCAAATCCAAATTCTCTTTGATTTGGGTCAATTAAATTTGAACACCTATTCTTTATTTGTAAAGCTATATTTAAAATGTTTTATATGTTGTGTTGTTTGAGTTGTTGATGTTGATTTGGGTTTTCGATCGATTCGTCTGATCGAAGCTATCGATAGGATCTCCAAAACGCTTAAACAGAGCAAACTGACACAGTATTGTTTTCAAATTTAGTAAATGAAATAAATTTTGTATAATTATATTATATATAAGTATAATTTTCTGAACTTCGATAGTTAATTTAATTGGATGTTAAGTAATAATATTTGACTCTGTATATAGCTTGTAACTATTGGCTTTTGCTTCAACTATTAATAATTGAACTAGAAAACATAATTATAGATTAATTTGAAAATTTAAATGAATTTAAAATAAGAGACTAAGGATTTAATTTTTGATGGTTTCAAACTTTGTGTTTAAAGTTTTAAATGGTGTATTATTTAAAGTATTTCAAGTAGAAATTGTTTCAAAGAATTTTTAAGTTTAAATCAGTGCTCTTCTCTTTGTCGTTGGAAAATAATTTCGATGATGACTGCAGCATCATCGACATTCATTTTCGAGTTTTGAAGTGAAGAGACCATTTTGCAGTTTTGCTACAGTCTTGCTTTGGAGAATTAAATGGATTTGGATTTCTAAAATTTGATTTGATATATATTGTGTATATTTATTTATCTCTAAAATCGTTTGAAGTTAATCGAAAATCTAATTCTTAAACTTTGTATTAAAGGATAATGTCAAATATATAATGAAACCAAAATTTTGAATAAATATTTAGAATTGAGATAATTGAATTAGAAAATTTCATTTGTATAATACTCAATTGCATTCCAGTATAACTACCTTAATTATTAGAAGTTAAAAATGTAATTGGATAATATACAATATAAAAGGGATTTTATAAATAAAATTTGAGTGTTTATAATAAATCTTATACACCTAAATTTAGTTATAAAAAGGATTAATTGTGGTAAATAGAATAAAAGGTTAGTTGAATAACTTACAATAAAAAGTGGTGTTAAAGGAATTTTTATATAAATTGGCATATTTTATTCAAATTAATTAATTTTGTAAATTTATTTGTTTATAAAGTTAGTATTTTTTGAATAAGATGTATTGTTAACACAATTCTTCTTTTGCCCTTTTCGGGGACGAAATTTTTTGAGTGGGGGAGAGTGTAACGACCCATAAATTTCGTTAATTAAACTGGTTAATTTAATAAGATTTATGTAATTAAATTTAGAAAGAAATAAAAGAAAAAAACTTTATAATTTATAATGAAGTGAGTGTTAAAAATGAAATGTAAATTAAAGGTTATAGTAACGGTTGTAAGTTACTATTTAATTGGTCTATTAATGTAGTTGTAACTGTTACATTTGGGTATAAAAGTGAATATAAGTAAATAAATGTATGGTAATTGAATGAATTCAACATTATATATGAAATTCTGATAATTAGTGGAGATAATAAACTTGAGTGTAATATAAAGTTAGTGATAACATTTATGCAAGTCACTTTTATTTAGGCTGCTAAATTCAGAGTAGGAAATCAATTACATTTAAATGCAGGTAAATGTTCATTAATGTGAGATAGGACTGTAACTGTAAAGTGTGAATGTAATGACATAAATGGAAATCTATATTTAATTCATAAGATGAAAAAAAGGAATGAAACCAAGTTGAATAAATTGATTGAGGTTTTAATTATAATAAATGTATATTTGGCAAATTTAGTATAATTGAAAATAACAGTTATTGCAAAGGAAAGATGAAAATTTGAATATATATTTATGTAATGAAAGTTAAACAAATAATAAGTAGGTTTATAGAGTGATAATAGATTTAATAAAAAGAGTAGAATTGATGCAAGACAGTTATTGGAAATAAACTAATTGGAATTCAATCCGTAATAAATGGATTTATTGTAGGTAAATGAAACTAAATACTATGTATTGAAATTTGGATGAATTGGAAAATTATTAATATATTAGTATATAAACCAATGTTAATATTACCCATAAGAGGATAAGTTAATAGTTGATTCAATAACAAATTCGAGAAATCAAATATATGGATTTATTGGGGATTTAAACTTATACTTTTTAAATTAGATAAAATACATTGTTACACGCAATGACTTTCTATATTTTATTTCCCTATGTTTGTTTCTCTAATTTTTATTTTCTATTTTATTTGTATAAACTTTGAATATATTTATCCGATTTTTGATTGATTTTATTTTTAATAATAGCTTAGAAATTTCAAGAGATATAGGTTACTTGTTTTGTTTATTTGTTGCTTTTTTCTTTTCCCTTGCCTTTCCATTTGCAGAGCCAATTACTTCCCACATTCATAGCCCTGAATTCTTCTTATAATTCACGTACATATTGTTCCTCAAACTCCTCTTTTCATTGCGTGCAAACAAAGGAAATTTTCTTAATAAATACATCAAGTTATTTGTTGCCTTTTTATTTCCCAACCCATTCAAACTCCTGCCTTTTATTGCCTAGCCTCTTTATTTCTTGCCGTTTCTTTCTTTTGGACGTGCATCTCCTAAAACCTAGCCGCCATCTATTTTTTTTCACGTGAAAAATTTCTCACCCTCTTCATTCATCATTTGCCTGAAAGAAAATAAAATATACAAGTTCTCATGGCTTCCTTCTTCTTTTCCTCTTTTTTATTTTTGTTTTTCTTTATTTTGCTTCAAAGCTAGGCTCGGCCTCTTGCCTCTAGCCACCACCATAACCACCTCCATCAACCATCATCACCACCTAGCCCATGACCGTGACCACCTAGAGGAAGACATCACCACAACTTGTTGAAAGCCTAGCCAAGCTCCACTATTTCATCCCATTCTCCTTCCTATTGCTCGGCCACAATACATAACATCACCATGCCTAGCTTTGCCATGCCTTTGCCTAACCCTAGCCGTGCGCATATGCATCAAGTCCATCATGGCCGAGCCACTTGATTGATGTTAGGCAAGTTATGTCATTTTATCTCAAATCTTTTCATTGTTTCAATCTATATTCTTTGTATTGAATCTATGCTTACATTTGTTTGGTATTGTGTTGTTTACAAGTTTGGATCTTGGCACTCTTTTCACTCAAAAATATAGTCGTGCTTGGTCGTGCCTTTTCGTGCTTTGCAGAGTCTAGATTTGGGTTTGAATTTCAATTCTAGCTTTGAAAAGGTGAGCTTTATCACTCTAGACATATGTACTTATATTATTAAGAAATGATGACAAGTGAATTATATAAATTTATATGCTATGTCCATATATGCCTGTGATATGTTATATGATGTTAAATGATGTTTATATATTTGTTACATCAACTGATATGTTATTATATGATAAACAGTTCATTTTATTTACTGTATTTCACAGTGCAAGTTCCCTATCACTATGGGTTGAAATGATACATACCCGAACGGACATTAGAATAAGGAAAAACATTATGAGATGAAATGATAGGCTCGAGTGATTTTATTACGATTTTTATTGCATTTATTTTACTTGGGATTGCGGGTTTGAAATGATAGAACCCGGATTTTTCTATTTAAATTATGGATTGAAATGATTAATATCTGTATCAGTTGACCTAGGTTAGAAAATATTATACAGGCCCATAGTTATACTTTAAGCAATATTTTCCTAAAATTTTATTAAGGATTATTAAATAATATTTCCCTAAAAGATTTTTAGGTATCTTTGAGTTTTATAAATATATGAAATTTTGACATAAAAATTTGATGCAATGCTTTAATTATAAAGGTGCATTGGTTTTTCTATAAGTTAAATTTTCATAAGTTAATAATTGGTTTTAAGATGAATTATAGACCTTTATTGATGATAAATAACTTAATAATTGAGTTTGACCTAATATGGAAGTTGAAAATCTAACCTAGAAATTGTTATGAATTTTAATTTATGAAATGTACATGTTTTGCATAATAAATTATGTATTTTGGACCGGTAAAATGGAATACAGTTTTAATTGGACAATTTGTAGTAAAATTTATTCAATTAGAAAATCATAGTTGAATTGATGTCTAAATGAATAAACTTGTGAAGAATTTGATTGTTATATTAACTATGATAAAATATTCTTTTGTGAAATGTTATGTTTTGTAAGATAAATAGCTATGACTTTAAAATGGAAAAATGTAAGTTAAAACATTCATGTGAGATGTAAGTTTAATTAGTATTTTAATTGATTGATATAATAAATGTTCTTTACTGTAATAACAAAAACAAAAGAAACATGTAAAGTTTTAATTAATGAAAGAAACATGTAAAATTTAATTAATGAAAGAAACATGTAAAGTTTTAATTAATGTAATATTGATTAAAATAATAAATTCTCTTTATTATAATAAAAATGTAAATTAAAATGTACATTTGATAATGTAAGTTTTAATTAGTGTAATGTTGATTAAAATGATAAATGCTCTTTATTGTAATAAATGTATGCTAAAATGTACATTTGACATATAAGTTTTAATTAATGTAATGGTGTATTTTAAATTGACTAAAATTATAAATGTTCCTTACTGTAATAATAAAATGTAAGTTAATAATGTACATTTGATATGTAAGTTTTAAATACCGTAAATGGCATATTTTAAATGACTAAAATAATAAAGTTTCTTTATTGTAATAATAATGTAAGTTAGTAAGGTACTTTTAACTTAACATAAGAATTTCAGCTTTAAATTGGATATTACAGTAACAAAGTTTATTTAACTATAAGGCTATGATAAAATGACCATGTTAAAATTTTAACTATTTTGATTATATAAAATGTTAAAGTGGAAAGTATTACATTTCCCAAACGCTATGATAATTTAAAGGAATATTTCTAGTTTAAATAAATTGAAGGAAATATTCAGTGATTTGGAAATTTGGGTTTTATTTAAATTATATATTATTGAATTGGTTTTGAAACGGAAATGATGCTATTGTAATATGGTTTTGAAATGAGTATGATATCTTGGTTTTGAAAGTATATACTATTTTGAAAGAAATGATATGATTTTGAAAAGGATATGCTAGTTTGTTCTGAAAGTATAAATGATTTTTATATAAATATCCATGGGTTATAATAACGGTTGGTTATTGAAGAGACCGAGATTGCAAGTTGTTATACTCTTTGCCAACTCCGAAAATGACTTTAACAACTGTGTACGCGGTGGAGACTCCAGAATGAAGTAGGATGGTGGCGGCATTCCTTTGAGGTATATACGTGGACCCGACTCCCGTGAGTTGGCATAAGGTGGCTCAAACAGGAGCGATTGACGGCCTAAGAAGGTAGCACCTTTTATCGAATACACTCCTTAGATACCATTCTATTACTTTGTAATTGTTTGGGGCCCTTTTGATTTTAGGGGTGTGGCTCGAGGTAGGCGGTCGTAGCTACTACGCGTTACCACCGGTCCGAAAGAATGATTGATATATCTACCTTGGCATTACATTCTTGTGTCGTGTCACCTACCCTAGCGCGCCTTGCACGAGTTTGGATTTCTCCCATAGCCCGTGGAGTATCCTGTAGTAGCCTCCCGATCAGGAGGTATTATGATACTGGATGGACTACTAGGACTTTTACGTGTTAAGGGGAATATTGGGTCACTCCTTAACGCTATTTAAAAGTAAGTTCATTTTACTATAGACATTATTATAATAGCGACATATTACTACATTGTAAATAGTTTAACGGTTTCTTAGAGGATGGGCGGTCCCAAGCATCCTTTAAGTTACTTGCTTTATCCTACCTTTTGGTCAAGGCTGGAATATCAACAAATTGGCAATGGATGATGGATATCAGGAACGGAAATCGATTGGAAACAAGGCTGCAGTCGATGTCGTAAAGATTTGGTCGAGCTTCGATCAAGAAAGAATCGATTGGTGACGATGATGAGGACTAAGAAAGGCTGTGTGTCAAGTTTCAGATCAATCGGAGGTCGTATGCATAAGATATGGATGGATTGAAGTGCGCAAGGCACGGTTCGTATCGATGCGTTTTGCATCAATCGTCATATGGTCGTTCGAATCGATACATTTCGTATCGATCGCAAAGTAAGGACTTCGAATCGATACTGTTCGTATCCATCGACACAGGTTCGACTCGATGACTTCGTATCGATTGGATAGGAAGGCTAGGTGGATTTCGACTCGATGGCAACACACCCAGATTGGTAGGCAAGCGTGCGGAGGTTTGTTCGAATCGATATATTTTGTATCGATCAGGAAGGGTACAGGTGGTGCATTTCGACTCCATCAGGTAAAATCTCGCTCGTATCCATCAGGTAAGGCTTCATTCGTATCCATCATTGAGCTTAGTTTCATACCCATCTATTGGCCTTTCATTCGTGTCAATCAAATTCACCATTTCGTATCGATCGGTCATAGACCGATACGAACTACACTCCTGCAATCGGTACGAGTGAACATGGTTTATCGATGCAAATAGTTGAGTACGAGCGTTATGGAGAAGCGATGGACACGTACAAGCGTGAAGCGTGGGTACGTGCGAAGAATATCCAAGAATCCAAGGAAGAAGCGTTTACCTTGGCACCCAAAGTGGATCAACCTAGGGATTACGCGACACGTCATCGCATACGCACGTGCCTCTATCGAGTCGAAAGTGATGGATTCGAACAGATGGATTCGAAGACGACAGCCAACGAAAAACCCAAGCTTGTATCGATCATAACTCAAGATTCACCGATCCAAATGCGATGAAATTTTCACAGGAGCTGACGTACAAAGTAAAGAACAATCCTGCCAAGTTTCTGCTTGACATTTTTTGATGGATACGAAATCACTTTATATCAATCACGGATCGAGTCGAAACTTGGTGGGGTCGGTCGCGTGGGCCCACTCACGTGCCAGAAGAAGTCTCCCAAAGTTTTAGCTTGGTATCAGCCTCCTACGCCAATAAATAGCCCCATGAAGCCTGTAGAAAATGAATCTTTTTGGCAATTGGACGCCCAGACTCTGTCGGATTTAATTCTACACTTCATCAGCACTTTTGTAATCAAATCGCTTCATTGTAATCGCTGTAATCATCTGTAATCAGCAAGGATAATGAATAAAGGATAAAACTTTAGAGTGGACGTAGGCCGGAGATAGTCGAACCACTATAAACCGTGTGTCTTTGTTTATTATTTTTGGATTGTTGTTTGTTGTTTGCTTAAATTTGAGGTTTGTGTTTGGAATATTGCTGATCTATATTCATAACTTGGTGCTTTCACGATACTTGGGGTTTATGACCAATTTTGGTGCAAACAACTTGTATCTTATATTACAGTTCACTTGAGCTGGTTTACATTGTATAGGTATGTATGTCCTGACTCTAGTGTTTTGTGTTTTGCTTTACGCTCGGGTCAGACTGAGTGATATAACATCAGAGACTCACCTTCATAGTTATAGCTTTGCTTGAAGATCCAACTATCTATTTCTATTTCAATTTCAATATTCAGTTGATTCCAGTTATTCAGTCGATTCCAGTGATGTATTCAGTTTTGTACTTGATTAGTGTATTGAACTTCTATTGTATCTTGTTTAACTCTGATATTCAGATAATAGCTTCATGGACTACTATCTCTTTGCTTCCACTACATTATATTACTTTGTGTCTGTGATCTGTGATTTATTTATTTACTGTATGTTCTAAGTTTTGCCAAATTTAAATTACAGTTCGGTATTTTGAACAATTCAAGTCCGACATGCGTGGATGTGAATGGTTGAAAATATAGGGTCGTTATAGCATGGCTGGCGTAGCTTCAATCACTGGATAGAAGCAAAAAAAACCATTAGTAATTACTCCGAATAAAGCTCCTGATTTAGCACAAGTATGAGCAATGTTTGGAGTACCTTCTTCAGTTTGACTTGTTGGCAGAGCAGCTTCAAAGACTTATTAGCGAGCCGGAGATAAATGCGTTTGATTAGGATTATAAGCAGAAACGAATTGAGGATCAACCGCAGATACAAATTCAGGTTAAGCTGGCACAGGAATTTTAAGACTTGTATCATGGTGCTCACCACCTGAACCTTCTCCAATCTTCGTGTTCTAGGTGACAAGTTTCTCCTTTTCTTATGAAATCAGTAAGTCGTGGAGAACTTTTCGTTCGTCGTCATTCAGCACTCGGTTCTCAAGCTCGAACTCATCAACTGATTCGCCCTGATGCGCAGCCTTTTCGTCTTTAACTAATCGGCCCCAAAAGTTGTACAGATGTGTTGAATAATTATCGAGCCATGCAGGCTAGGTTTCTATGCTTCAAGACATTAACATTATAAGTAATGAGAAGATCTTCAATATCGGTCTCTAGCCTGGATTCCGCCATTTTGACTTCCTCCTCAACTTTGGACTCCACCTCCTGAATTTTGAGTGCTACCGCATCTCGTTCGCTCTGAAGCACCACCGCCTTTTCACACGCCTCTTGGGCTTCTTTATTCGCCTCATCCTTCTCCTTGAGAGTTTCGAAAAATTTGGCTTTAGACTCATTAAGTTCTTTCAGAGCAGCGTCCCTTTCTGATGTGATGGTGGTGTTTCGGTGGCCCGTCTCCTCTACCAAAGCAAAATGTGTTTGTTGCATCCTCTCTATAGCCAGGTTCGCCTCCTTAGCTTTTTGAGTGGCCTCTATTTCATATTTCCAAGAGGATTCAGCTTCATCATTGAGCATTTGAATCATACGGTCTTTCTGAGCCAGATCAGTTTCCAACTTCTCAATCGACTGTGCCCGTTCGAAAGTCACCATAGAGACCTTATCAACAGTCTTCATCCATTCCCTGTATTGGCTATATACATCGTGAATGTAGTCGTGTATGGTTTGTTCAGCCTCGAAGGGAATTTTCTTCTAGTGTGGGAGAAAAGCAAAACCATCGAAACAAATATTGGGAAAGACTTTCTTCAGCTGGGCGATTTTGATCGCCCCTTCCTCTTAGGTTCGGTAACAGCCTGCTCTGTAATAATGGGGGCTATAACTTCGGTCCTACGGTGTTGAGACTCAGACCTCGAAGCATGAGAAGATGGTTTTTGGCATGGAGGCTCCGGGGATGTGTGTTGTGGGTAGAAGGTTGTGTAGGGACTCGAGGAAGTGGAGAACGCGATCAGGATCGATATCAATGCTTTTTGTCTCTGTCTCTCTCGTAATGCTCTTGGCGGGAATAGCCATGATCGTGGTTTCTATCATCCTCCCTTCGACAGGACTCATAATACGAGCTCTATGGCTGGCGCACTGAACAGAACTTCCAAGCATAGAATCTCGCCTAGTCATTGTATCTAAAAAGTAAAAGAAAAACAGAGTTAGTAAACTCTAGAAGCGGGCAACTTACGACTGGAAATCATGAAGTGCCATGAACTACATATGTGCGTGCAACCCCCCGACCAACCAGTGATCTCGGCCACGCTTGTAGTAAGAGACTCGCTTAATTCCAGAGCACTTTGAAGCTCCTCCAATCCGGTGTCGTGTTGAAGTGACACACAGTCCAAAATCAGAATATCAGCAAGTCCTTCGAAAGGATTCACTGCTTGCGAGGGAGTAGCCTTCGAAATTTTAGTACGGGAGACAGGCAGAGACACAATTATGGATTTCCATCTCGAAGATTTATGACGCTTGTGTGCTACTGCCTTGCCTTTTCTTCTTCTCATGGAACCCTGAATACTGTCAAAAGTCCCGGCTACAGGTTCATCGTTCATGGGCGTGCTTTCTTCATCACCCTCCTTAGTTATTACAACCCCGAGCGCTTTATGTTTCATTCGCCTCCCCTGGCTGCCCTCAGCGTCCCCTCCAGTTTGATACTTTGGTTTCGTTCGATTAACCCAACAGTTCTCAAGTTTTTATCCGTTTGCACCGACTCGATTTCCTTCATGTCACTTGGTACTTCTTGAAGGACCCACACTATTTCTTTAAAGTGTACGCCTTTAGGTCGTGGAATTGCGGCTGTAAAGGAAAGAAGATATTAGTTTCAGTGTTAGTTATGGCTATTTTGCCAGTTACCAGAAAAATTGTAGCACTTACGTCTAACTAACCATCAACTAGCAAACCCTGGAGGGCATCGAACATAGAACCACTCAGTTTTGAAGTAGCTCAATCTGGCCCAGGTACCAGTCACAACTTGGCAGTTCTCGACTGCCTCCAAGAACATGAAGGAAGGGCTATCTCCTTGACTCTTAACATTAAACTGGTATCTAATTTCGATCGGGGTCGTGGGTCGAAAAAGATGCTCCATGAATGCAACGAATAAACTATTTAGCAGTGCGTATCCGTTTGGATGTAGCTGCGAAAGAGTGATTCTAATGAAAGCCAACACTTTCTAATATATTGGTTAAATAGAGGAAGTGTTCCCGCTGTACATGCATGGTGATTAAAGGCAGTAAACCCTTCTGGGGGAGCATGCGGTCCGTCATTCGGTCCCGGTGATAGTACGTCGTCCAACGGTAGATCGTGCCTTAGACATATCCGCCCTAACATATCTTCGGAGATGTTGGACGGCATAGAATCTTGTGAGTTCCTTATAAACCTGGCACCAGGAAGCTCGTCCGGAGCTGGATCTTTAACTTCGACCGTGATGATCGGTACCTCTATGACCGAAGGAGATGGACTTTGAAGCTCTTGCTGCTGTGAACTTGTGGATTCCATAGCTAATCAACTTATCAAAAACCATCATTAGGTCATAGCAAGCCTGTGTGTTCCCCAATGTGAAGTGCATGAGTGTGTTGTGTAGTGCAGTGCTACATAATACTTAAGAAATTATGCAGAATTTAGGAAAACCTTCAAATGATAAGATTTTGAGATTCAACCGGAGCGGCTGTTAACACTGACCATCACAACCGTGATGTCCATATTTTAGACCAATCCAAGTTAAAAGTATATTAAATTCAGTTTAGTTACGGTTCCATCGACGAGCTTCAAAAGGAGGTAAAATGTGCGGTGAAACAGCTAAGTCCAGTTATGCGGGGCAGAAGCTCGTCGAAGTCAAATGTTTGAGTAGAAGATCGTCGGAGTAAAATGTTTGAGTATGTAGAAATTTCATATCCATCGAGGTTCAAAACTTGGATTGATCATCGAAAAATCTACTTCATATCGATCAAGGGAACATAAGCTTTGTATCGAACGAAGGCCATCACCTTCGTATCGATCGCCCACAATGAGTTCGTATCGATAGGCATAGCCTTCTTTCGTATCGATAGCCCATGGGGAGTTCGTATCGGTCATGTAATTCTCTTTCGTATCGATTGAATTGTCGATGCTTCGTATCGATGGCCTTAGATCAATACAAAGTTCTGCGAAACTAATTGATACTAATATCTCCATCTGTTAGTTCTATATCTACATGAACTCCACACTCCTGATCGATACGAATAGTTCTCTTTCTTTTAATCTTCCATCGATATGAAGTCGGAGCCGAGTGTCCATCCATACTTCATCTTCCCCCGATCAAATTAGATGTTATTACCACCTTCTTCGGCCAAACCCCGGCCTCAACGCGACCGGAATCCACCATGATCGTGAACATGATGGCGCTAGATCTCAAAGTCTCATCATTCAAGTGTGGATTAACAGTACAATTACCTAATTTGGGTAATTAAGTGGATTAGATAACTTGAAAGCGAAAGGCAGTTTAAGTTTCCTATTACTCGAAGTGATACGAAAGCAAGGCTGCAGAATGAGAAAGTGGAATTTTTTCTAAGTATTAAGCCTATATATATACCCAAGAAACGACCATTCATCTCCCAGTTACCCATAACGATTGGAACAGTCAATAGTGCAATCGGCCTGAATCCACCGATTCTTATCCAATGGCTCAACCGAGATGAATGTGACACTACCGATATGGAAACTTCTTCATAACCAAGTTTTGCAAGAGCAACTTCTCATTCGTATCCATCGATACGAACTACGTTTAAATGCTAGCTAAATTCATGTTGAGCATCATCGATACAAAACACGTATCTATTATCCCGCCTTTTGGCAAGGCCAAGATATCAAAGAACTGAATGGAAATTAAGGATTGCTCATTCCGGATATCGAGCACGCACAGTTTCGCTATGGATGTCGATGAATTTTTTCCGAGTCCGGATCAGGCTACAATTGACAAGACACGACAAGCGAAGCCATTGAAGCCAGCATTCCAAATTTCAAGTCAATCCGAGTTTGTATGCTCAAGTTATGATCGATGAAAGTTGGACGAAATAGCCTCATTTACGTATCCATTAGTGAGCCATATTTCGTATCGATCAGCTTCTTATCCATCACCACGACGTAGTTCGTATCGATCGACTTCGCATCCATCAAGTAATAGCGCACTTCGTATTGATCATCTGGTGTCATTTTTGTATCCATCAAGTAAATGCTTTATTTGTATCCCTCAAGGAGAGCTATGTTCGTATCCATCTGTCTTTGCTAGTTTGTATCCATCACGGACCTTTGTTTATATCCATCAAGCCCTATCAAAGCCACCAATTATTCGTGTCCATCTAGTCATTCGAATCCATCAAATTTCCGATACGAACCACGCGTTTCCATTGATACGAATTAACAACTTCTATCGATATGAACTGGGCAACGATCATCGATACAAACGAGGCGATGTTGAGGGAAACGACTCGGTCAACTCGGAGTGAAAGGTGGATCGATGCGAGGAATGTGCGCCACGTCATCACAAAGGCACGTGCAAACATAGATTCGAAGAGATCGATTCGAAGTGATCGATTCGAAGCAAACGGCCAACCGAAAAAATCCATCTCGTTTCGATCATAACTCGAGATCCACAAGTCCAAATGCTATGAAATTTTCATAGGACCTTACATACAAGCTAAAGAAGGTTCACACCAAGAAAACTCCATTAGACAAAATCATGATCGATGCGAATTCATTCGTATCGATCACAGATCGAGCGAAACTTCCCGAGATCAATCACGTGGGCCCACTCACGTGCCAGAAGGAGTCTTCCAAAATTTGAGTGAAATATCAGCCTCCTACACCTATAAATAGAGCCCCAGGGCCTACAAAAGAGGGAACTTTTGATTCTGAAGCGCCTAGACTCTACCGGATTCAGCCTTGCCCATTACTACTGCTGTAGTATTCGAATTTCAGAGTTGTATTTATTTATTACTTGATGTAATCAAGTGTATTCATCAAGAAAGGATCAATAAAATCATAAAACTTCATAATGGACTTAGGAAACACGCCGAACCACTCTAAATCGCCTGTGTATGTGCATTTATTTATCAGTTTTTGGAATTTTTGTTAGACAATCCACATCTTAAATTTATATTCTTAATTTTAATCCCTTCAAAAACTTCCTAAGAGTGTTGTGCCCATTTTTGGTACAAACACTTTGGTGCTTTCATTGAGAGAAACCAAGTTTTTCTCCTGCTCCTTGGATCTACTTTTGATACCAGATTGCATAAAACTAAGAGGAAGATCCAGATCTCTAATCCAGAATCGTTCCAACCTATTCAGATTTGCATAAAGTCTAGGAAAGGACTCCATTATTAGCCATGGTTAGCAGAAGGACTGCCACCACTTCTGCAGACCAAGAAGGCTGGGATAGACAAAATTCCGCGCAATCGTCTCCATCTAACCAAGAAGGATGAGATAGACAGAATCCCGCGCAACTGCCTGCATCCAACCAAGGTGTTGCCGGACCTTCAGATCCAGCAGGCCTAGTCGCAAGACAAGAGTTCCAGATGTTGCTTCAGGAGTTGACCCAGAGTCGGCAACAATTGACTGAACAGCTGCGCACTAATGCTGAACTGACTAACCAGTTGAACCGCCAATAATGTAGGAGGTCCAAAAGGGATAATGCTTCACGTTCCTCCATAGAAAGTTCTGCCTCATCTGACTACCACCACAGATCCACCAGTCCTCGACTAGACGAGTGTTACACAGAAGCCACCAGACCTCAACCTACTTTCACCGTTGGATAAATGAGAGTTGGGCCTTCGGCCAGCTTCCAGACTGGACCCTCATCTCGGGGAGGTACAGTTCCACACTATACCATGGACAACCGCACTTCAACCGCCACTATAGAACCAGGGGTTGATGTAAGGAATCAACCGAATCTGAACCAACATCAGCATGGACGTACTCCTAAACCATACGTCCCAGAAGACGTTAAGCCAAGGAGGCGAGACGTGGACCATCGACAACATTCAGTCCAACCTCGCATTGTGGAACCCGACCACACTTTGGCTCACCGTGCGTAAAATGTCCAAATGCCAGATCTTCCAACTATGATTAGGTAGATGAATCGAGAAAGCCAAGGTCTTACCAATGACGACTGGGAATCTCTCGGGGTCATACTCCTTTTACAAACAAGATATTATACGCTGAACCTCCACGGCGATTCAGAATGCCAACTCTACCGATATATGAAGGAAATTCTAGCCCCAATCAGCATAACTTGAAATATGAATGGTCAATGAGCGCTGCGAGAGCTGATGTTGTAGTGAAATGCCATAGATTTCCCATTTCTTTGGGGGGCATTGCAACTATACGGTTCACACGATTTCCACCACGATCCATTTCTTCCTTTGACCAGTTGGCCACTAAATTTGTAGAAAAATTTCGCATGCATATTGCGAGGCCTAAAGATGTCAATACTCTATTCAGCGTCACTCAAGCTCCCGGAGAGACACTTAGACGCTACTTGGAGAGATTTCATGCTGCATGTGCAGAGATTAGTAATCCCAATGATAACTCAATCTTAATGGCATTGACTAAGGGGATTGACCCTGACTCTGAGTTTGGAAATAGGTTGGCTGGGAAACCACCCGCGTCATTGGACTGTTTCTGCTCCAAAGCTGCCCAATTCTTGAGGCTAGAGGACGCAAAACAGTCTAGGAAGCAGGATGATGTGGGGCCCAGTAGTGAGGGGATTCAGAGTAATGTTGCAGATAAACAGTCCGGTGAGAGTACCGGGAAGGTTCAGTTGAACATATAGAATAAACAAACCCAGCAGAGGAACAATGACAACCAAAATAAGAAGCAAGATCAAAACCATGGCCCATGATGTAGGGCTCCAATGTTCGATAACTGCACTCCCTTGAATACGTCGTTAAAGAACATGTATTTGCAAACCTGCAATGCTATGCAATACAAGAAGCCTGCTCTGAAGCCATCATCGGAGAGGCAGATTCAGACGGGAAAGTTTTATAGGTTCCATGAGAGTTATGGCCATGACACAAATGAATGTCGTCATTTACAGGATCTCATCAAGAAATTAATCAGAGAGAGGAAGTTGGATCAGTATGTGCGGGCACCATAGTCAGGTGGTGCGGGCCCATCAACCCAAAATCGTGCATCGAATCAAGAAAGACAGGAGGAGCCCGCTCGTACAGGCGGGAGGTTAGTTATAAACACAATAAGTGGTGGTCCTCATCTAGTGGACAGAAGCTGGAGGAAAATGGAGTCGTATGCCAGCTCTATCAGGCATGCAGACTTCGGGTGTTGTAGCAGTTGTGATGACGGGGCTCCGGCCAAGCAGCAATGGACAATGACAGATAACATTGTATTAAGAAACAGAGACGCTGATAAGGTCGAAGCCCCCACTATCGACCCACAAGTCATATCTGCCCAGGTAGGTCCTGCTTGGATGAAGAGGATCCTAGTTGATAGTGGGAGCCCTATTAATATTTTGTTTAAGCGAGCTTACAATTTGATGAAAATGGAAGCCAAGGATTTGAAACCTTGCCAATCTAGAATCCACGGCTTCGATGGAAGTGCTAATATACCCACTAGATTGGCGGAGCTACCGGTGGAATTGGGAGTTGGGGAGCGCCGTAGAGTCTCGATATTGCAATTTGTTGTTTTGGACATTCACTCCCCTTATATTGCATTTTTGGGCCGATCGGCCCTTGCTGAATTCAGGGCAGCTATTGCCTCATGGTGTTTGACTCTGAAGTTCCACACCAAACGTGGGATCGGAGTCGTTCAAGGAGACCAGGCTGCTGGGAGAGCCTGTTATGTTGCTGAGCTGCGCGAGGCGCAGCGAAAAGAGAAGGGAAAGGACGTAGAGGAATCTCTTTGCGTCTGTTTTGCCGATAATTGACATTTGGTGCCTGGGCCCTGGCCCGGGCATCCTAACCAATTCCAGAGGGATCTTGACCCGAGAGACACCGAAAGCAAAGATGAATCTATAGAAAGTCAAGCTTCCCCAGCTGAACTGACGATCGATGATGATAATGATGATTCAAGGATGCTAAAGATTGGGTCTTAGTTTAGCCAACAGAAGCAACATTAATTGGTTGAATTTCTCCGAGCGAATCTCGGCGTATTCGCTTGGACACACACTGACATGTGTGGGATTTCACCGGACATCGCGAGCCACACCTTGAATATTGACCCGCGGTGTATCCCGGTCAAACAGAAATGGCATGGTATGGATCCAGAGAGATCTGCCACCCTTAAAGAAGAGGTCGATAAGATGAAATCAAATGGGTTTATTCGAGATGCTTTATACCTAGAGTGGGTATCCAATCCCGTACTTGTCCGAAACCCAAATGGGAAATGGAGGACGTGTGTTGATTATTCTTATCTGATCAAAGCTTGCCTGAAGGACAGTTTCCACTTCTCCGGATTGATCAGCTTGTAGATTTAGCGGATGGACACGAATCGTATCTTTTATCGATGCTTATTCCGGTTACAATCAAATACCCATGCATTTAACTGACCGAGAACATACCAGCTTCGTGATCGATCTGAGGCTCTGTTGGTATAGAGTCATGCCCTTTGGACTCAAGAACGCCTGAGCAACATATCAATGCTTAGTCAACCGGATGTTCGCCAACCAGATCGGTAAGACCGTGGAAGTATACGTAGACAACATGCTGGTAAAAATGCGATTCTCCACTGATCACATCAAATATTTGGAATCAATGTTCAACATCCTACGAGAATACATGATGTAGCTCAATCCGTTGAAATGTCATTTTAGAGTCGCGTCTGGAAAGTTCCTTGGGTTCATCGTCAACGCTCAAGGAATAGAAGCAAATCCCGAAAAGATCTGGGAAATTAGAAATCTGCAAACTCCGAGAACCATAAAGCAAGTCCAGAGTCTCAACGGGAAGGTTGCAGCATTGACAACGTTCATATCAAAGTCCACCGACAAATGCATTCCCTTCTTCGACCTGATCCGAAAAGGAAAGCGAAACTTTGAATAGACCACATAATGTAAAGATGCATTCAGAGCATTGGTTCAACATCTTTCTACACCGTCGATTTTGTCAAAGCCTATCGACCACGAGTAGTTATATCTTTATCTGGCAGTATCAGAAAATGCAATCAGTGCTACCTTAGTTCGGGAGGAAGACCGAGTGTAGAAACCAGTCTATTATGTTAGCAAACGACTAACCAAAGCCGAGAGAAACTATCCCAAGCTATAGAAATTGGCTTACTGCCTAGTCATTGCCTCAAGGAAGCTCAGTCCAAATTTCCAGGCTCATCCTATCACTGTGCACACCGATCAGCCGTTACGACAGGTCCTCACGCGGCCTGATACGTATGGAAGGTTACTCAAGTGGAACATCGAACTGAGTCAGTTTGATCTCACTTATACTCCAAGGAGAGCCATTCAAGGACAATTCCTAGCAGATTTCATAGCTGAATTTACCGTTCCAAAGGACTTTCCAGAGACCATTAAATCTCCCGAATACATCTAGAAGTTGTATACCATTGGTGCATCCAACGATCAGTGCTCGGGTGCCGGAGTAGCGCTTGAAACCCTCGAGGTCCGATCCATATGCTATGCCTTGAAATTTGAATTTCGTGCGACCAATAATGAAGCCGAATATGAAGCCTTACTTGCTGGATTGAAACTCGCTCGTGATCTATTAATTATTGCCGTGGAAGTCTACTATGATTCCAAATTAGCTGTATGTCAAGTTCGGGGTAAATATCAGGCCAAGGATCAAAGACTAGCTGCTTATCTAGCTCGAGTCCAGGAAGTGCTTGATCGGTTTGATTATCATGCCATCTTCTACATACTCCGTGAACACAATTAGAAGGCTGATTCATTGGTGAAGCTTGCAAGTACGGGCGAAGCACAACAAATGGGACTTGTTCCTGTGGAGACACTATCTTCTTCGAGCATTGATCAGATGGAGATCGACTTACTATTTGAAGCCACTCCCATTAGGGAGTCATGGATGACTCCTTACCGATACTACATCGAGCATGGAACACTGCCTGAGCGCAGGAGTCAGAAAAGACAGATTCTTCGAAAAGCCTCGCGGTTCACCATTCAGAATGGAGCCATGCATAGAAGAGGATATTATGTTCCTCTCCTCCGATGTATCGCACACGATGAAGTTAAACGAGTGTTACATGATGTACACGAAGGAGACTGTGGCGATCACACTGGGTGGCAAGCTCTAGCTAAGAAAGTACTCCGGGTATTATTGGCCCACTGTAAACCGTGATGCAGCAGACTACGCCAAGAAATGCGATAAATGCCAGAAACATGCTCGAATTCCTAGTGCCCCACCTACTGAGATAACCCAAATGGTCAGTCCTTGACCGTTTGTAGTATGGGGCATCGATATCATTGGCGCTTTACCTCTGGCCAAAGGTGGCACGAAGTACGCCATCATTGCAGTTGATTACCTTACCAAATGGGCAGAAGCTGAACCTCTTGCAGCGATCACGACGAAGAAAGTAATCGACTTTATAGTTCGCAACATTATCTGCCGATTTGGTCTCCCGCATACCATTATCGCTGATAATGGAGCCCGGTTCAACAATGTTGAATTCAAGAATTTCTGTCAATGATTCCATATCCACAAGAAAGTCTCTGCAGTTGCACACCCTCAAGCGAATGGCCAGGTGTTGTTAATAAGATTATCAAATCTATTCTGAAGAAACGACTGGAAAAGACCGGGGGCAAGTGGGTTGATGAACTTCCTATGGCTTTATGGGCTTACCGAACGACCCACAAGTCCGCGACCGAGCATACTCCATTTTCTCTATCTTACGGCTCAGAAGCCGTGATTCCAGTCGAGATGGAGGTGCCTTCTCATCGCGTGACTTAGTACGATCCAAAAGCTAACGCCATATTACTTGCTGAGTCCCTGGATCTATTGGATGAGAAGCGTGAAGAGGCTGATTTGAGGGCAGCCGCTTATCGAAGTCGAGTCGCTCGATTATACAATACCAAGGGTCGACCACGAACCTTCGAGCCTGCCGATCTTGTCCTCAAGAGAATCTATCTGGTTCCTTCACACATGAAACCAAATTGGGAAGGACCCTATATGATTACCCAAAATCTCGGAGATGGCACGTTCAAGTTGTCGACAGTTGACGGTCTTACTTTGCCAAGGGCCTGGAACAGCGAGAGTCTCCATCGCTACTACACATGACAGGCTTTATTTACTTCGGTCTATTTTTTCATTTGCAATTTGTTTCTGCATTTCAAAATTTGAATTTGTAATAAGGCAACTGACTTTGCCGTATTTTTATATTTCAGCAATAAAATGCCATCTCTTCGAGCCAGAGCTGTGATTTATTGAATATGACGTACAATATCACAATGCACGGAGAGCTAAGTTCCATCGTGTGGTGGAATTTATTCAAATAAGGAGTGATTGTGATATGACCGTTCACTCGCTAAGTGAAACCCGAGCTCGGGGGCAAGTCACTACACTAAAATCAAAAAAGGTTTGATACACGACAATCCTTTAAGTAACTCCAAACTCCAAAGTGCGAGTTAGAGCATAAACTCGTAAATGCGGTTTTGGAGAAGGTGGACCCGTCCACCTAACGACTTCAACCGTATCCTAACGAAGTTCGAGGAGGATGGATCTGTCCATCCAACGACCTCACTTATTAACTCGGGGTGGATGTGAACTGACCATCCATGGTCTCGATAAATTCATCGTTCCCAGAATGAGAACAAACTCCTAAGAGGCCTAAACAGATGTGACTGACCATCTGTCGGCCAACTCCAAATTCCCGGAGTGCTAATTGGAGTGTAAACATCAACTCTAGGTTCCTAGAGTGCGAACTGGAGTATAAACACTAAGTCCAGGTTCCCGAAGTGTGAGATGGATTACAAACATCGATAATTCTCCAGATTCCCAGAGTGCGAACCAGATTATCGATCGCAAATAACTCTGAGTCCCCAGAGTGTGGTCAGAGTATAAATATAACTCGAGTGCAAACGACCACTCATGAACTAATCTAAGTCCCCAGAGCGTGGACATGTGCTTAAAAAATTTAACAGGCGCGACTGATCGCCAAAATACAAATGTGAATCCCCGAAGCGCGGATGTGACTATTATGAGTAATCGAGTGTGATTCAACCGCTCAACTTTCACTTGTTTCAGCATCAATCTGACGATGTTAAACTCGAAAAATAGAGATAAATTGGGATCGCTAGCCGATCATTACAACTTGTTCCCAGAATTAGGGGCAGGGCTCAAGTGTTAATCACTGGCTGAAGCAGTGCGACGTCAAAAGTTCAACTCAACCTCCAGTTACGGCTTGTGTTCATGATTTTCGAATTTGGTGTATAAAACGAACTCAACTCAAGAGTTGAAACTTCACAAGTACACTGAATTGACATTCAAAAACTGCAACACTTGAGCATAAAAGTTGAAGCAAGAAAATAAAATTTCATTTCAACTGATTATAAATGAAGATTCATATACAATTTTTTCCAAAAAATTCCTACTAGGAGTGGCCGAACCCGCATCTATACATGGCCTACGAAAGGAAAGCAAAAATAAACTTCTATCTACCCAAAAAAAGCCTATCTATTCCTTCTTCTTCCTCGGCTTCTTCTTCTGCGTAGAACTGCCGGAACCACTAATGACCCTTCGTTTCGAGCCTTTACCCTTTGGTGGATTATCCCCAGACGAAGGCATGATATCGATGTCCTCCTCCGAACTTGAATCTAGAGGAATGCTCTCTATAGGAGGATTCGGAGGAACAGAATCTACAGCCAGGGGCGGAATGGACACACTAGTATCAACAAGTGTACCCCCAGGTGATATCATTCTAAGTGGAGTTGGGCCGAGGGCCGCAATTCCACCGCCAAGACTACCGCCATGTGCTGCTGCCTCCAACTCAGCGTTGATTTCAGCCAATATTTCTTCTTCACGAATAGATCGGGCTTCACTGGGGGCAGCAGTGGTCCGTGTTGAAGTGCCAGAGGCGGGCAAGAATCCACTAATAACAAACAACAAGTCCACGAAGGGGTCGCTTTGTTGGCCTAGAAGCTCATTCATCATCTGCTCATCAAAATAAAGTGAGCTCCCATGCTACACTTCAATGGGAACAGTCGTTGTTGTAGTGGTCGCTTCGGTGATGATAGCCTCCTGCACTTGATGTAATTCCTGGATTGTAAGAGGCGCTGTCGATGTAACTCCTGTCACTGAAAAAATAAAGAAGAGAAGTTGTTAGCAAACTCTTCGAAATAGGATCTTTATTTTGAATACACTTGAGATATGTCCAAAATACCTTCCTTTGTTTGGCCCACGGTCGGCTGAGCAGTTTCGAAAGAGTGCTCCTTGATGGGAGATAGATGTGGATGCTCTAAGTCATAAGCCGAGACAGGCTGGGACTCAACCACTGAAGTAGGCTCAGATTGAGATAGAGTAGTAGTCTCAGAACTTGTGGCGTGATGCTCGATGCCTGAACTTTCCCCGATCTCCTGGTGCTGGGTGCCGAGCTTCTCTCTTGCATGTGAAATCATTGAGTCATGGAGGACTTTCTTTTCTTCTTCATTCAATATACGGTTCTCCAACTCAAACTCATCAAATGCTCCACCCAGATGCACCACCTTCTCCTCTTCGACCAACAGGTTACAGGCGTTGTAGAGATGTGTTGAGTAATCGTCGAGCCAAGCCAGGTTTCTATGTCTCAACACGTTGGCATTGTAGGTGACGCGAAGCTCTTCTACATCAGTCTCCAGCCTAGTCTCCACCAGCCGAAATTTCTCTTCAACCTCAGCCTCGACCAAGCAAGCTTTTTACATAGCCACATCTCTCTCACCCTGATGCGCTACCGCCTGATCACATGCTTCTTGCACGGAGATATTGGCGGCGTCCCTCTCTTTCATAATTTCTGAAAACTTGGACATAAGTTCGTTGAGCTTTTTGAGGGCCGTGTCATGCTCAGCAGTGACGGTGGTGTTCCTATGGCCCATGTCCTCCATCATGGCATAGTGTTCAAGCTTCATCCTATCCATGGCCAAGTTGGCATCATCGGCCTTTTTGAGGGCTTCTATTTCGAATTTTCGAGAAGACTTGGCCTTAGCGTTGAGCACTTTGATGATCCGGTCTTTCTGGCCAAGCTCCCTCTCCATCTTTTCAATCGTGGAAGCCAGATCAAAAACCACTTTTGACGCTTTTCTCGTGGCCTTCGACTAATCCTTATATTGGAAGAAGATGTTTGCAACATAATCGTAAATAGTGTTCACACCTCCCATCGGAATTCTCTTTAAATGCGGGGGGAAGATATATCCGTCAAAGCAGATATCGGGGAAATCTTTCTTCAGTTGAGCAAGCTTGATCGCTCCTTCCCCCGAAGGCTCAGTACGTACCTGCTTTGCAGTTGTGGGGGCCACTATTTCAGTTCTACGTTGAGTTTTAGGCCTTGACGACTGGGAAGACGGCTTGTGCTGTGGAGCTTCCGAAGGTCGTGAAACGTGGACCGGAGGCTGTACGGGATTTCTAGGAGGGGTGAGCGAGATCGAGATCGGTGTATGTACCCCCTGTCTCTGTCAGACCGCTCCTGACTGGAGTACCCTTGATCGTAATCCCTGTCTCCTTCTCTCCTACGTGACTCGTTACATGACGAAGATCGACGAGTGTTTCGTAAACTACCAAGCATAGAGCCTCGGCCAGACATGGTGTCTGCAAAAAATAAAATAAGAATAGAGTTAGTAATCTTCTAAAGTGGTCAGCTTATGGTCCAGAATCATGTAGTGCCGCGTAATGTATATGTATGTGCAACCCCCGACCAACCGGAAGTGTCGACCATGCTAGTGGGAAGAGAATCGCTTAAATCTAAAGCGTGTTGAAGTTCATTCAATCCGGCATCATGTTGGAAGGACACATAGTCCGGAATTGGGAGATTAGCGAGCCCTTCGAAGATATTTTCCGCTCGCGGGGGAGAAGCCTCTGAAATTCTAACTCCAAAAGTGGGCCGAGACATGACCATAGATTTCCATCTTTCGGGTTTCGAATGTTTAAAAGCGGCTGCCTTTCCTTTTCTCTTTTCTTCGGAATCCTGGATTACATCCGTAGGCCCAACCAAAGGTTCGTCGTCTGTGTGGGTTCTTTCTAACAACTCTGGATGTCTTGCGCTTAGCTCGTTTCTTCGAGCTAGTCCTTAGCGCCCCTCGAGCCTTATACTTTGTTTGTGCCCAATCAATCCAACGATTCTCAGGTTTCTATCTGTCAGAACCAAGTCAATGTTTCTCTCTTCACTTGGGACTTCTTGAAGAACCTGCACTCTTTCTGTGAAATGAGCACCTTTGGGTCGCTGAATTATCGTTGCAAAGAGAATGAGATATGATTTTGACTTTAGTTATAATTATCTTATCAGCTATTTGAGAAAACTGCAATACTTACGTCGGAATAGCCATCGACTGGCAAATCTTGGAGGGCATCGGGCATAGAACCACTCCATCTTGAAGTAGCTCAGCCTGGTCCAAGATCCCACGACAATTTGACAGTTCCTTACTGCCTCTAGGAATGTGAAAGATGGGCTATCTCCCCGGCTCTTGATGTTGAACAGATATATAATCTCGGTCGGGATCGGTGGACGATAGAGATGCTCCATGAATACTATGAACAAACTGTCCAGCAATGCGTATCCGTTGGGATGTAGATGGGATGGAGCAATCCCGAGAAAGGACAACACTTCCCTGATATACTACACTACACCAAATCAGTGATTTTGCAACAGTTTATATTTGTTAATTGCTAACACTTATAAATGCTGCAAACTCCTAATGGTAAAAAAAGTGTTGGGATACCGAAAAAGTGTTGGTGAAAATAAATACTTTTCTGAATAAACTTTGCAACACAAATAAGTGTTATTGTAGTTGGTAAAAATGTAAATAATTTATTAATAAGAGGAGTCTTCTATAATTTAGATGTGCATTCTCTTCTCACGCTTACCCATCCATTTCCAGACATATTCTGGTCGCATAAAATTTAATTTATGGTTTTCTCTTCCTCCCAAAATCAATGTCGATTCAACCACTTCTAAAAATCAATGGCACTTCATCCAATTCCAATTATCGAATGCCGACTACAGGCACTTCAACGATACCGACTTCAATTTGCTTTGCATAGGTTCTTCTTCCTCTCTATTTTTTTTCATCTCTTCGCTTTGCTGTAGAAGTACTTTCGATTTGCACAAAATTTCTTATAAGCTCTAATGTCCAAGACTGATTCAGTCTTTTTACCAAATTGGTCTCCATAATAATAGCAGATATGATGTCTTTATCTTCGAAAAAATTTGTCTATGGCTTGACATCGATAACATGCTTGATTATGTTGTCCTTTTTGTTGGAAGCATTGATGTGCTTGATGGCCTTGTTCTATGGATATAACGTAGTTTTCTTATTTTGGATTTTATATTTTAATTGATAGCTATCTAATTCTTTTGATAACAAAAATTTTGAGTCATTTTGCCATTGATCTTGAATTTGTCCGCATTAGAGAGATTACCATATTCAACCATGTTATTGTTGTCGGACTCAATGGACAACACCGAATTTATTCTTTGAACAATCGAATTTCTTGACCACCATGTGACGAATTAGTTCTTGAAGCGATAAATTTTTATTTTTGTGGGAGCAAGACGGTGTGAATCTTTCCAATAACACATTATCCTGCAAAATCTCAGTTTTCTTCATACCTTTGTTAAGTATATCAGATGTAAAAATTTCATATTCACATATCTTTTCCATTACTGATTCATTATCGATCATCTAAACTTGCAACCATTTACCCACCAGGTAAGTTTTACTTCCAGCGTCATCTGAAACCATTTGTTCGACGTGCATGTGAGCATGCGTCCCTTGAACTGTTTATCATCCCTCTCAACTTTCCTTGTCTTCATCGTCTATCTGCCTTGTCATTATATTTTGATGAGCAGTTTCAGTTCTAGCAGGAGTAGTGTGTTTGAAACATCTAGGTTCAGTATATATAACATAATTGACTTCCAATTGTTTGAGCAAGACGAATGATTTTTATGACCAACATTTATAGTTGACACCATCCAAAGCTTCAATGCTCAAAGGCTTAGGAAAATTGATTAAAAGGGTTATCACTTTTTACTGAGTTTTTCTTTCAAAACATTCAGATCATCAACTGTGTAAGGTACACAATACTTAGAAATGCATGTAAACAAACAGAAGTCATCCAAATGCAGTATATAAATTGTTTCATTCCAACAAAATCCCAACACACAACACAATACTCGAGTTCAGTACCAAATATCCATTACTGATTTCCCTATCTACCCGTGAATTAATCCACTATTTCCTACACATATCCTTCATTTGTGTACAAAAGTTACACCCATACATGTCATTCCCAACGTCTTTATGTGATATATTTTGAATGGTTGACACTTTCTTTCATTTTAGAAGTATGATTTCATTCCAGATGTAGAGTTCAGCACTAAACACATCAAAAATAGGCATTAAAATAAATCAACATGTCGTGGAAGATAAGTGGATTTTAGTTTCATTTTTTTGTTTTCTTATATTGGTATAGATGGCTTATTCGTCTGTACTTTTTTCTTTACAAAGCCTCTCGTATTTTATTTGGATTTTGAATAAAATCTTTTATCCTAAAGCTTTCCAGGTAATTGTTCGTTTTGTTTTTCGTTTGTTCTTGATTTATTATATCGTATCCTTTTTATATTTTAATTATAACTTTTGATGTATCTTTTATTATGCAATAAAGAACCGAAGTAATATCAATTGTGATTTAGTGTGAAGTGTTGTGTTGGGTAACTTGGGTTATGTTGTGAATTATTTGTTTGTTTGTGAAGCTTAAACTCTGTCTGCCATGTTTTTATAGTCCCCCAATTAAGAATTTGTTTCTATTGTATCCTTCTTTTTCTTATTTTAGTTGAATATACTATAATTTTGAATTAGTCAATCTTCATGTTCTGTTATTTTATTACTTGTACTATAGCTAGTGAATATCCTTTATAAACTAAGTTCTGATGAGTATGTTTGGATCTAATCAAGGGATGAGGAATTGCTTGGTCTGGGACTTTCCTTCAATGATGAATTACATCGAGTATTAGCAAAACATGATGCTATTACTACAGGAATTGCTATTTGTTGGAAAAACCAAAATCTCCTAAATCATTAGTGGATATCGATGACTCCACAGCTTCAAACAAAGATACACAGCCTGATCAAAGGTGATACTTGCGTTATTTGATTTGTGCTTCCATTTAAATAATTCTCAATCACATAACATTGCAGATGATTCTTGAATTTAAAATATGTAACAAATTATTATTTGTTATGTAACATATTTATTTAAGCTTCCAAGTACCTATCAAAATGTCTCTTTAAGAAAGTTCGCAAAAAGAATCTTTTCAATACTGCTTCCTTAATTTAAGAACGAAATGTCAGATATGCAGACAACCATGATATTATATCCCAAAACCTGTCATGATGCTCTCACGTCAAAGAAATCTTGCCGGAGAATGAAAACTCGCATTTTTATCCCTCGCCAAAATAACTTAAAGCTCTTCTAAAAATGCACAGCAGCTTTGTTAGTCATGTTACTGAATTTTCAGATTGAAACTAGTACTAAAATATGATGATATAATGGTAATTGCTCTCCTCGGTTGCAATTTTTAATGATTTAGTGAAATATTGATTTAACATCAGCCATCCCTTGATTGGGTTTGAGTTATGCCAAACATGTAAGTTCATTCAAAAAATAAATATGCATGTTAATTTGTTATTTACGTCATTGGCCAGCACCAGTAGAAGCCAAGCTCCTATTCCACAGCTAGTTGTACCTACGCCTCCAGTATCAAATGGATCTTTCTCAACTGCTTTAGTCAAAGCCGATCCTCTTATTGATCTTCTTAGTGGCGATGATTTCAGCAAGCCTACATCAGCTGCAGTAGATAATAATAATAATAATAATAATAATAATAATAATAATAATAATCTACTTGCTTTTGTTCCTATTACTGAGCAAGTTTCAAATATGCCTTCTGATCAGAATGCTTTAGCTCTAGCTGATATGTTTCCAGGAAAAACCAACAACAATACTGCACCTGCTACTTCTCAGTTCCAGCCACAGAATTCTGCTTTATATTCCAATGGAAATGAATCTCAAAACTCTGAGCAGGCAATGTATGGTCAAGGTACAGGAAATTCTTCATGGAATAATCAAATAAAAGCTTCCAACTACAGTAAGTACCAAGTAATTCGTTTTCTTATTTAACTTACTGCAATTAGTTCATTGTTGTCATCGATACATTTTATCAAATGTTTGACTATTTCAATACGAGGGTTTCAACAAGAGTTAAATACTGTAACCCATGAATCTTTGAATTGCTACTGCTTCCAGTAAATTGATAATTGTTGTTTGTAACCAAACAACTTCCCTTTAGTAGTTATAACTAAGAAGATGAAATAGTTATAAGTTGAAAAGTGTGTACATGTATTAGTAGCTTCTACAAAACTTTTCCTGCATTTTAAAGAAGTTTCTAAATCGTTTTTGAATTTGTCTAATGATCTTGCATGAATACGTCCTAACATTGCTTGGAATAAGGTATAACTTTATTTACACTAACGTTTATGATTAAAATAGTGCAAAAACTTGGTCGTGGGTGATGTAGATTGTAAGGGTGTTTTGCTATTTGGTAATTCCTTTAGTGAACATAAATTTTTGAGGAACTAAAGTGAGGCAAATAATTTGGGGGTTACGGTGGAAAGTGGTGGTGGTAGTATTTCGATTTGGGATTTCGAAGTGGTCGTGGTGATTGTCGAGGCGACAATGAGGCCGAGTTGTTGTAGTTTGATGATATGTATGTGGTAGGTGTCGTATGTTAGTGTAGTGAAATGGAATGTTGTTTGTGGAGGGGATAGTTGGTGGAGACAGTTAATTAGTAGCAAGCAGCGGCAGGTGATTCAATGAATAAAATGTGGATTGGTGGAACAGGCAGCAAGTGAATGATGTCTTGGCACTTGGGAGAAAGTTTGGTGGGAATTAGCATGTAGGCAGGTGGTCAGTGTGGAAGTTTTGTTCAATGAAAGGAATGGTCACAAATTTACTGTAGTGGGTGACTGCTCAGGTGAAATGGTTTTGCTGTTTCAGCGGCAGTTTTTTGAAGGGAGGCAGGCAGTATATTGATGTGTCAGGCGATTGTGGTGAAGCACTAATGACGGTTGCTATGTTGTATAAGTTGTTGTTGTTGTGGTTAGTAGAGTGGATGTTGGTTGTAGCAGTGTGAAATGGGTGATGTTAGTGAAGAGTTGAATGAAAGTGGTAATGAGACTGTACCGCTGTCTAGAAGGTGGTAGGTTGAAGTGCTAGTTTATTGTTAATGATAAGATGATGTGACAGGGCAGTTGGAATTGAATGGATAAATGAAGCAGTATGTCCAATGATGATGGGGTGGCAGTTGAATTGTACAGCGGAAGTATACGTAGTGCACTGGGTCAATGCACAGAGCAGAGATGATAATGGTTTTGGTTGTATGTTGTTATATTGCTATGGTATGGTAGAAGTAGGTTATGAAGATGGCAGTAAGTGGTTATGATGTGGAATTGTTTAGGCAGGAAGAAGCAATAGTTTTTTTTCCTCTGGCTGATGTTTGGTAACTGAAGTTGCAGTGGGAAATTATGCTTGTCTTTTACCTTCTTGTGGCCTGTTGTTTACAGGGAAAATTTCATTTTCAGGTGTCGGCTTAAGTACAGACTGTAGAGAACAATGGGCCAGCTAATCCATGGAATTGATGACTAATTTGCAGAATTATTGGAGACAGCATTGAACTGTGAGTTTGAATTTTAAGTGCATTTTGAAAAAAAAATGAATGGTTAGGTTAACCGTAAGTTAAACTTTAAGTGTATTTTGAATTATTTTTTTGAAGCTTATGTTGTAATAATATCTGAATATATGACATTGTGGTATATTAAATATGTAAATAATTGTTTATGATATATTATACTACATTTGCAGAGCGTTTAAACTTTGCAATGAATATGTATGATGAATTATTTGCGATATGGAAAGCATTATTTGTACAGTGTTTATATTTAAACTTTGCGTTTAAGTTTTGGCATATATATGTGTGTGTGTTACTAAATAATCATTTTCCACCAACACTTATAAGCGTTACCGTATATTTCTGTACCAACACTTATAAGGGTTACCGTATATTTCGCTACCAACACTTATAAGCGTTACCGTATATTTCTGTACCAACACTTATAAGTGTTACCGTATATTTCGTTACCAACACTTATAAGCGTTACCGTATATTTCTGTACCAACACTTATAAGTGTTACCGTATATTTCGTTACCAACACTTATAAGCGTTAACGTATATTTAGGTACCAATATTTATAAGTGTTAGTAATACGTATGTTACACTTATAAGTGTTACAAATTTGGCTACTCCATTGCTCACAGTCCATTTGTAACACTTAAAAAGTGTTACTGAAATTATTTATAACACCTATAAATGTTAGAATTTTCCTGTTTTGGTGTAGTGCTGGTTAAAATGAGGAAGTGTCCCGGCTGCACATGCGTGACGAATGGATGTGGATATCCTTCTTGTGGGTAATGCGGTATTTTATCAAGTCCAGGCAATAGCACATCATCAAAGGACAAGCCATGCCTCAGGCATATTCGTCCCAGCATGTCTTCGGAAACATTAGATGGAACAGAGTCTGTCGGAATACCAATGAAAGATGCGCCAGGCGCCTCATCTGGGGCTGGATCAATGACTTCGACCTCGATGGCCGGTATCTCGATTACTGGAGGAATTAAACTCTGAACTTCATGTTGCTGTGAGCTTGAGGTTTCAATAACTAACTAACTTGAGAGAAATCATCATTAGACAGTGGTAAGCCCATGCGTCCACGAATGTGAAGTGTATGAATGTGTTGTGCATTGCAGTGCTGTGAAGTACTTGGAAAGATTCTGCAGAGTTAAAGATAGTATGCAAACAACAAGACTTCAAAATCCAGTTGGAATGACCGTCATCGCTGACCGTCACAACCGTACCATACAGACATTGGCGATCGATCCAAGTTGGAGCTCGTTATATTTTTGTTAAGTTATAGTTCCATCGACGAGCTTCGATAGGCAATCAGATATGCAGTGAAATGATTAAGTCCAATTATGCAAGGCAGAAGCTCGTCGGAGTCAAATGTTCAGATATGCAAAAGTTCTCCAAATTTATCAATTTTCGGTTTACGATCGATCGCTGCAGTTCAAATTCGTATTGAGTCAGAGACACCTAACTTTCGTATTGATCGATTTCGAATCAACGCAATTCGTATCGATCGCATTCGAATAGATACCTTTCGTATCGATCGATTTCGAATCGATACCTTTCGTATCGATCATGGGAGTAAATTCTGCGTCGATCATAGGCCTTGGCTTCGTATCGATCAGCGCTGGCACCTTCGAACCGTTCTATAGCACCCATTTCGTATCAATCCCAAGTGGTCAACTTCGGATCGATTGTTGAAGGCTAACTTCGTATCGATCGGTATGACCAATGTTTCGTACCAATCGAGTGGTTAGTTTTTGCACCGGTCGGTATGGATCAACACGAACTCCAACCATCGCCCATCGATACGAAACCATTCCATCCCTCTAAATGAAATTCTCTCAGCTACAAATCGATTTGAAATCCCATCATCCCCAGATCGATACGAAAAACCATCTCCTTTATCGATCGATACGAACATCTCCCTTGCATCCTTCAACCATTCTTCTTCCTCAAACTGCGCAAGCACCATGGCCATGTTCTCTGAGTCGACTTCAGCCTTGACTTAATAGGAGATCGATTGCAGAGGCGAATAGGATGGCAAAGATTTCAAGTATCGTTGTTTAGACGTTAGATTCAATCGATACATAACCTAATTGCAATGGATTGTTTAATAGGTTGAAAGTTTGGTTTCGATTCGAAGGCGAGCAGAGTTCTTATTTTTCCAAGTCCTCAGAAGCGATGGGAAGACAAAGAGCAAAGTAAAAGTAAAAAAGTGAAAGACTCCCCAAGTCCATGGTATTTATTTGGACCCAAGGGAAGGATAAAAGGCGATTCACCTCCCAGTGAAAAGCGACCGGTAGCAACGGTTTTGCCTTATCGATTCGAACGAGTAGTTCGCATCCATCAGCTCAGGCCTTCATCGATGTGAAACTGTCAACAGAAACCATCGATTCGAAACTGCCGTTCATATCGATTGGCTCGACCCCATCCACAGTGCATCGATACGAACTGCGCAATTCGAATCCATCAAGTCACTGCCTCCAAAAGCCAACATTCATCAGTGCGAAGTGAGGATCATCTATTCGAATCCAGCAGCTCAATGCTTCATCGATATGAAAGGCATTACAAAGACCTGACGGAGCCACTAACAACCATCGATACGAATGTTAATTTCATATCCATCGAATCCTATATCCATCGATATGAAATGTTTGTGTCATATCCATCAATGTGAAGTATATCGATTCAGGAGAGGATCGATACGAAGCAGCATCCGAAGACAACTGTTAAGCGTTGTTGCAACTCGAATTTCACATGGTTCTGGAGAGGATCGATACGGGATTCAATGCGAGAAAACAGACAACGACTCATGAACGTGCAACGTTAACGAGAGCGAGGTTAATATATATGCATATATGTTGGAATAATATTCAATTTTCAACATTCACAGGAATTGGATAATCATCTAACGACGATTACGGCGACAAACAGCTAATCATTATCAAACGGCAATCAATTACAGTGGCACAGGGAACAACAGTTGACAATCAGTAGTTCGCATTACCGAGAAAATCAGTCAAAGATTACAACCTTCAACGAAAAGGCAATAACTGTTCAAAATGAAGACTACAGCTTTTCAAAGCACATCATGTTTCCTCAAGATGTACTTTAGGGGGAAAATGTTATCCCGCCTTTTGGCAAGGCCGAGATATCAAAGAACCGAATGGAAATCAAGGATCACTCATTCCGGATATCGAGTATGCACAGGTTCGCTATGGATGTCGATGAATTTTTTCCGAGTCCGGATCAGGCTTCAATTGACAAGACGCGACAAGCGAAGCCATAGAAGCCAGCATTCCAAATTTCAAGTCAATCCGAGTTCGTATGCTCAAGTTATGATCGATGCAAGTTGGACGAAATAGCCTCATTTTCGTATCCATCAGTGAGCCATATTTCGTATCAATCAGCTTCTTATCCATCGTCACGCCGTAGTTCATATCGATTGACTTCACATCCATCAAGTAATAGCATACTTTGTATCGATCTTCTGGTGTCATTTTCGTATCCATCAGGTAAATGCTTTATTCGTATCCCTCAAGGAGAGCTATGTTCATATCCATCTGTCTTCGCTAGTTCGTATCCATCACGGACCTTTATTCATATCCATCAAGGCCTATCAAAGCCACTAACTATTCATGTCCATCTAGTCATTCGAATCCATCAAATTGGAACAATGTGGATCGATGCGAACAAGACCCCACAGCCGATATGAACTACACGATTCCCCACCGATACGAACCATGCATTTCCATCGATACGAATTAACAACTTCTATCAATATGAACCGGGCAACGGTCATCGATACAAACGAGGCAAAGTTCAGGGAAACAACTCGGTCAACTCGGAGTGAAAGGTGGATCGATGTGAGGAGTGTGCGCCACGTCTTCACAAAGGCACATGCAAACATCAATTCGAAGAGATCGATTCGGAGTGATCGATTCGAAGCAAACGGCCAACCTAAAAACTCCATCTCGTATCGATCATAACTCGAGATCCACAAGTCCAAATACTATGAAATTTTCACAGGAGCTTACGTACAAGCTAAAGAAGGTTCACACCAAGTTTCGACTCCACTGGACAAAATCTTAATCGATATGACTTGCATTTGTATCGATCACAGATCAAGTCGAAACTTCCCAGGATCGATCGTGTGAGCCCATTCACATGGCAAAAGGAGTCTCTTGAAGTTTGAGCGAAGTATCAGCCTCTTTCGCCTGTAAATAGAGCCCAGGGCCTACAGAAAAGGGATCTTTTGATTCTGAAGCGGCCAGACTCTGTCGGATTCAACCTTGCCCTTTACTACTGCTGTTCTATTCGAATTTCAGAGTTGTAATTCACTGTTGCTTGCTGTAATCAAATGTATTCATCAAGAAAGGATCAATAAAATCATAAAAGTTCATAGTGGACATAGGCAACATACCGAACCACTCTAAATCGCTTGTGTCTGTGCATTTATTTATCAGTTTTTGGAGTTTTTGTTAGATAATCCACATCTTAAATTTATATTCTTCATTTTAATCTCTTCAAAAATTTACGAAGAGTGTTGTGCCCATTTTTGGTACAAACAGTATCCCAACTTCTAAAATTGATCCACGAGAGAATCGATACAAAGGTATACTCTAAAACGACCATAAAGCGTTATTACAAATGGGATTTCACATCGGGCAAGAGAGAACTGATATGAAACTCGATTCAAAAAAAACTTGACAACGACTCGTAAATGTGCGAACGCTGACGAGAGTCGGGTAAACGTAAGTTCATGTATGACGGACTAACATTCAATTTTCGAAATTGATAGGAATTGAATGATCGCCTGATGGTAATTACGTCATTGAACAATAGTTTTCTATCATTCGACACTCAGTTACAACAGTGTGCAGTACAACAATTGGCAGTCAATAGTTCGTTATTTGTATTAGTGAAGAACAATCGAAGGTTACATCTTTCGATGAGAAGACAACAACCGTTCAACAAGTTAAACGGAACTTTTTACAATGAAGATTGCAGCTTTTCAAAGCACGTCATGTCCTCACAAGACATACTTTGGGGGGCGAGTGTTAACCCGGCTTTTGGCAAGGCCATGATACGAAGGAGTTGACTGGAAATCAAAGACAGTTCATTCTGGGACACGATTATATACAAATCTACTATGGATACCAATAAATTTTTTCCGAGTTTGGATCGAGCTACAATTTATATGATAGGACCAGCAAAGCTATGAAAGCCAACGTTCCAAATTTCATGTCAATCGGAGTCCATATGCTCAAGATATGATTGATGCAAACCAAGGATATCAACTCACTCGCATCCGCCATTTCACATCGATCGGGTTGTATCCATCATTTCGCATCGATTGGTTTCGTATCCATTAAGCATCCATCTATTCATATCCATCAGCATCCAACCCTCTTGTTTGTATCCATTGACCCTCGGACCTCATCTCGTATCCATTCATCTTAGCATCCATCGAAGTCGATCTTCTTCGTATCCATCAGCAAGCAAGCTCACTTCGAATCGATCGGCCACTATCTACTTCATATCCATCGGCAATGACACGGAAGTCCATTTCACATCGATCTAGTTTTCAAGCACACTTCGTATCAGCTGGCCACAGGTCGATATGAAGTCATTATCTCACATCGATACGAAATAGGCTAATCGATACGAAGAGGCCATTCATCTATCGATATTAAGTGACTGTTAAGCGATCAATATGAAATGAATGCTTACCATCGATACGAACTAAATACAAAACATCGGTACGAATGGAATGCACAGAATCGATACAAAATGAGGCAGAGTTGATCGATACGAACAAGGCCAAGATATGTCGATACGAACGATGCGCAAACATTGGTACGACTCGGTCGATTCGGCATCGAAAGTTGATCGATCCTAAAAACAAGCACCACGTCGACTGGTAGCACGTTCTCAGATCGATACGAACAGATCGATGCGAACAGGAGTGATGCGAATTCAGCAGCCTTTAATAAATCCTAACTTGCGTCGATCATAACTCAGAATCTACAAGTCCAAATGCCGTACAATTTTCACAGGAGCTTACGTGCATCCTCAAGAATGTTCATGATCGATCTAGACTTAATTGGATGAGATTTTTGATCGATACAAAATTAGTTCGTATCGATCGCGGAACGAGTGCAAATATCATGGGATCGATTGTGTGGGCCCACCCATGTGAGAGGAGAGGTCTTTCGAGATCTAAGCGAGATATTTGCAGCCTACACCTATAAATAGCATCCCAGAACCTACATAAAAGGGACTTTTTGCCCTCCTGCGCCTAGACTCTGCCGAAAACATTGTTGTGCTAAAAAATCAATGTTGTACTCGAAATTCACTGTTATGATTCATTGTAAACCGCAAGAAAATTTAATAAAGATTAACCATTTCGTAGTGGATGTAGGCAACACGCCGATCCACTTTAAACCATTGTGTTTCTCTGCTGTTTTTTTTATTATAATTTGGAGTGTTTGGTAGATAATTCCCTTTTACATTTTTTTTCTTCACTTTTAACTCTTCAAACACTTCCGAAGAGTGTTGTGCCCAATTTTGGTAAAAACACCAAACTTGCATCGATCGTAACTCAAAATCTACAATTCCAAATGCCACCAAATTTTCACAGGAACTTACATACATCCTCAAGAATGTTCATGATCGATAACGACTCGATTGGACTTGAGATACGAAGTTTATTCGTATCGATCACGGACCCAGTGCAAACGACATGGGATCGATCATGTAGGCCCACCCACATGAGATAAGAGGTCTCCCGAGATTTGAGAAATATATTTGCAGCCTACGCCTATAAATAGCAGCATGGGACCTACTGCAAAGGGACTTTTTGGCTCTTCTACGTGCAGACTCTGCTGAAATCATCATTGCACTCGAGTTTCACTAGTGTAATTCGTTATAAACAGCAAACAAAAGTTAATAAAAGTCAATTATTCCATAGTGGACGTAGGCCATATGTCGAACCACTGTAAATCTCTGTGTTTCTCTGCTATTTTTCTGATTATTATTTGAAGTGTTTGTTAGATAATGCTCTTTTTCCATTCTTTTTCATCATTTCAACTCTTCAAACACTTCCGAAGAGTGTTGTGCTCAATTTTGGTAAAAACACTTTGGTGCTTTCACTGAGAAAACCAGTTTTTCTCCCGCTCAATGGTTCTACCGTCGATGTCAGATTGCATAAATTTAAGAAGAAGATCCAGATTTTAAGTTTAAAGTTCATCCGTCCTATTCAGATTTGCATCTAGTCTAGGAAACATCTTCACTGCCACCAACGGTTAACACTGCGACTACTTCAACTGTCGGAAGGACGGGACAGCAAGAATCTCGTATAGCTACCTCCTGCCGATCAGAATGCTACAAGACCATCAGATCCGCAGGGCCCTGTCACCAGGGAAGAGTTTCAGCTGCTTATGCAAGAACTAACTCAGAGCCACCAATAGCTCACTCAACAACTCTGCGCTAATGCAGAACTAACCAACCAAATGAACCGTCAAAGATGAAGGAGATCTAGGAGAGATCAGGCTTCCTATTCATCTACTAAGAGTTCAGCCTCTTCAGATTACCATCATAGATCCACACGTCTACGGCATGGACGGAAGTTATACTTAAGCCACTGGATATCAGCAGACATTGAATATTGGGCAATCGATGGTTGTCCCGTCAACTAGCTATCAAACTGTACCCTCCTCCCGGGAAGGTACTGTTCATCACCATGTTACATACAACCACACTGCCACCGCTACTACTGAGTTGGGAGCTGATGCCCGAAATCGGACAGTTACGAACCGTCACCAACATGAATATACTCCCCAACCTTATGTTCCAGAGATTTTAAAACCAAGGAGGCGAGACATGCAATGTCGACAGCAAACAGCTCATCCTCGCATTGTGGAACCCGACCACACCATGGCTCAACAAGCCCAGAATGTACAGATGCCAGACATCTCGATGATGAACCGTTAGATGATCCGCGAGAGTTAAGGCCTCGCCAATGACGACCGAAGAATCTCCCAGAGTCATACTCCTTTTACTTATGAGATACTCTATGCTGAATTACCTTGGAACTTCAAGATGCCGACTTTACCCGTTTATGAAGGAAGCTCTGATCCTAATCAACATATCTTGAAGTATGAATAGTTAATGAATGATGCACGAGCTGATGATGAAGTTAAGTGCCGAATTTTCTCGATCTCGCTGGGGGGCATAGTGACTTTGCGGTTCATGCGTTTACCACCTCAATCTATCTCATGTTTTGATCAGTTGGGGACAAAGTTTGTTGAGCAGTTCCGCGTGCATGTAACGAGGCCGAAGGATGTTGATACTTTATCTAGTGTCACTCAAGCTCCTGGAGAGACACTTAGACGTTATTTGGAGAGATTTCATGATGCATGCGCTAAAATTAGCAATCCCAGGGATAACTCTATTCTGATGGCATTGACTAAGAGGATTGATACCGATTCTGAGTTCGGTAGTTGTTGGTCGGAAAACCCCTGCGCCATTGGACCGTTTCTATTCCTAGGCAGCCAATTCTTGAGATGGGAGGATGCCAAACAGTCTAGGAAAAAGGATGACGAAGGGCCTAGTACGGAAGGGATTCAAAGAAATGTTGCTGTTAAACAAACTGGGAAGAGTTCCAAAAAAGTGCAATTGAACATACAAAATAAACAAAGTCAACAGAAAGGCAATGGAAATCAAAACAGGAAATGGGATCAGAATCATGGTCCACGACGTAGGGCTCCTATGTTTGATAATTATACTCCTTTGAATACGTCGCTAGAGAATGTGTATCTACAGACCTGAAATACTATTCAGTATAAGAAACCTGCTCCGAAACAGTCATCTGAGAAATAGATATAGACGGGGAAGTTATGTAGATTCCACGAAAGCTACGATCACAACACGAATAAGTGCCGTCATTTGTAGGATATCATTGAGAAGTCGATACGTGAGAAAATTGGAGCAGTTAATGCGGGCACCGCAGTCTAGAGGTGCGGGCCATCAAATCAGAGTCGTGTACCAAATTAGGTGGGACTGGAGGAACTCAATCGTACCGGCGGGAGGTTGGTTATAAACACTGTTAGTGGTGGTCCTCATCCAGTAGATCGAAGCTTGAAGGAAATGGAGTCGTATGCAAGTTTTGTTAGGCATGCGAGCTTCGAATGTTGTAGTAGTTTGGAAGATGGGGCTTCGGCAAAGCAAAAGAAGATGATGACTGACAACATCGTCTTTCGAGATAGAGACGCCGACAGGGTTGAAGCCCCAACCATCGATCCACTTGTCATATCAGCTCAAGTAGGTCTTTCTTGGATGAAGAGGATCTTAGTAGATAGTGGAAGTTCTGTGAATATATATTTTAAGCGAGCCTATGACCAAATGAAAATGGAAACTAAATATTTGAAGCCTTATCAGTCTCGCATTCATGGCTTCAACGGGAGTGTAACTATACACACTGGAGTGGTGGAACTGCAAGTGGAGATGGGAATCAGAGAACGCCGGAGAGTTCGGATGCTACAATTTGTTGTGTTGGATATAGAGTCGCCATACAATGCTTTCTTGAGCCAATCGGCCCTAGCTGAATTCATGGCTGCAATTGCCCTTTGGTGTTTAACCCTGAAATTCCCTACCGATAACAGAGTCGGAGTCGTTCAGGGAGACCAGGCTGTTGGGGAGCCTGTAATGTTGCTGAGCTGCGAGAGGCGTAGCGAAAGGAAAAAGGAAAGGGCGTTGAGGAATCTCTCTGTGTCCGCTTTGTTGAGGATTGACAATTGATGCCTGGGCCTAGGCCTGGGCACCACAACCAATTCCTACGGGATCTTGACCTGAGAGCTATGCAGTTAATGCGCTCAACAGATTCGAAGCGGTGGAGGTGCAAAAAGTCATAGCGGGGATACAGCGAGCATATAGCGGGATATAGCGGATGGCTCTAAAATAGCATATAAAACTCATACTTAATGTTTTTACAAATATATAAATGGTGATTAAATGAAAAATTATGCGGTTATACTTTAAATAAATGTAAAACTGTTATATATAACATATTTGAATTTAGTAGAATATTAGAGTATTTTCATTTCTGAAAATATATTAAAAATTAAATCAAATAAATTAGTTTCATAATTTTTATAATGTATAAATGCAATATTTTAATTTATTTTATTAAAGAAGAAATATAGCAGAAATAGCAAAATATAGCGGGAATAACGGGATATAGCGGAAATAGCAGGGATTAAAGCGGAAAGGCTATATTTTGGGGCTATATGAAAAAATCGTAGCGGTAGAAGTCCGCTATGAGATATAGCGGGGTTATAGAGGGGTTATAGCGAGGCATTAACTACACAGCCCGAGAGATACCGAAAGTGAAGATGAAAGTAAAGACAGTCAAGCTTCCCCGGCCAAGCCGACGATCGATGTCCCAATCGATGATACCGACGATTCTAAAATGATAAATATTGGATCTTAGTTAAGCCAAAAAATGCAAGAGGAATTGGTTGAATTTCTTCGGGCAAACCTTGACGTGTTTGCTTGGACACATTCTGACATGTGTGAAATCTCCCCGAACATTGCGAGCCACACATTGAACATTGACCCGCGGCACCTCCCGGTCAAACAAAAAAGGCGTGGTATGGATTCAGAGAGATCTGCCACCCTTAAGGAAGAGGCAGCTAAGCTTAATCGAACGTAATTTATTCGAGATTCTTTGTACCCGGAATAGGTGTCCAATCCTGTACTTGTCCGGAAGCAAAACGGAAAATGGATAATAAGTGTTGACTACTCAGACTTGAATAAAGCTTACCCCAAAGACAGTTTTTTACTTCCTTGAATCGATCAGCTCATAGATTCAACGGCTGGACATGAACTCTTATGCTTCATGGACGCATATTCTGGCTACAACCAAGTACCTATGCACTTACCCGACCAGAAGCATACCAGCTTCGTAATTGATCTGGGACATTACTACTACAAAGCCATGCCTTTCGGACACAAGAATGCCAGGGCAGCTTACCAACGACTAGTTAATCCAATGTTCGCTAACAAGGTCAGAAAAACCATAGAGGTATATATGGATGACATGCTATTAAAGTCATGATTCTTCGCCGATCATATCAGAGACCTGGAGTTAATATTTAACATCCTTTCAAAATATAGGATGAAGCTCAACCCATTGAAATGCCACTTTGGGGTCGCATCCGAAAAATTCCATGGGTTTATCGTCAACGCTAGGGAATCGAAGCAAATCCCAAAAAGATCTGGGCAATCAAAAATCTTGAGACTTTAAGAACCATAATGCAAGTCCAAAGCCTCAACGGGAAAGTAGCAGCACCGAGCAGGTTTATTTCAAAAATCACTGACAAATACATTCCCATCTTCGTTCTGATCAGAAAAATGAAACAGAACTTTGAATGGACTACGGAATGTAAGGGTGCATTCCGAGCGCTAATTCAACACCTCTCCGCATCTCCTATCTTGCCAAAGCCTATTGATCATGAGATATTGTACATTTACATGGCGGTATCAGAAAACGTAATCAGTGCTGCGCCTATTCGAGAGGAAGATCAAATGCAAAAGCCGGTCTACTACATTAGCAAACGAGTGACCAAAGCTGAGAGAAAATATCCTAAGCTAGAGAAGTTGACTTATTGTCTTGTTATTGCCTCAAGGAAGCGCCATTCATATTTCCAGGCTCATTCTATCACCATTTACACCGACCAGCCATTACAATAGGTCCTTACGCGACCTGAGATGTCTAGTAGGTTACTCAAGTGGAATATCAAGTTAAGTCAGTTCGACATTGCTTACACTCCGAGACGAGCCATTCAAGGACAAGTCCTAGTAGATTTCATAGCCGAATTAACTATCCCAGAGGACTTGCCCAAAACCAGTGAATCTCCCAAGTATATCTGGAAGCTACATATTGATGGTGCATCAAATGACCATTGCTCAGGTGCTGGAGTTGTACTTGAACTCCCGAAGGTCGATCTATATGCTACGCTATAGTGTTTGATTTTCATGAAACCAACAACGAAGCTGAATATAAGGCCAAGCTTGCTGGATTGAGACTTGCCAGAGATTCAAAAATCATTGTTGTTGAAATTTATTGTGATTCGCAATTGGTCGTGTGTCAAGTTCGGGGGGAATACCAGGTCAAGGACCGAAAACTGGCTGCTTACCCTAGTCGGGTTCAGGAAATATTAAATCAATTCGATTATTATGACATCTACTACATACCTCGAGAGCGCAATCAGAAAGCCGATTCATTAGCAAAGTTAGCCAGTACAGGTGAAGCACAACACATGGGACTCGTTCCTATGGAAACGTCATCTTCCCCGAGCATCGATCAAATGGAGACAGATTAGGTATTTGAGGTTGTTCCTGAGTCATAGTTGACTTCGTTTAGAAATTATCTCGAGCATGGGATCCTACCAAAGCGCAAGAATGAAAAGAGACAAATTCTTCGAAAAGCTTAGAGGTTCACTATTCAGAATGGAGTCTTGTATAGAAGAGGATACTCTGTTCCTTTACTTTGCTGTATCGCTTACGATGAAATCAAATGAGTATTACATGATGTGCATGGAGGAGAATGTGGCGATCACACTAGGGTGCAAGCTCTTGCCAAGAAAGTGCTTCGATATGGAAACTATTGGCTGACTGTAAATCGCGATCCATCGGACTATGCTAGAAAATGTGACAGATGTCAGAAGCATGCTCGAATTCCTAGAGCCCCACCTATCGAGATAACTCAGATGGTCTGTCCATGGCCGTTCGCGGTATGGGGCATTGACATTGACATTATTGGTTCTCTACCTTTAGCTAAAGTTGGTCGAAGTACGCCATCGTCGCAGTTGATTACTTTACTAAGTGGGCGGAAGCTGAATCCCTTGCTACAATCACAACGAAGAAAGTGATCTACTTTGTGCAACATTATCTGTCGATTTGGTCTCTCATATACCATCGTTACCGATAATAGAACCCAATTCGACAGTTTTGAATTTAAGAATTTCTGTCAGCGATTTCACATCCAGAAGAAATTCACCGCGGTTGCACACCCTCAAGCAAATGGACAGGTTGAAGCAGTTAATAAAATTATAAAGTATGTTCTAAAGAAACGACTGGAAAAGGCCGGGGGCAAGTGGGTTGATGAACTTCCTATGGCTCCATGGGCTTACCGAACAACCCACAAGTCCGCGACCAGACACACTCCATTCACTCTTTTCTTCTTTTCAAAAGCCGTTATTCCAGTCAAGATGGAAGTACCTTCTCATCGTGTGACTTATTATGATCGAAAACAAACGCCATATTGCTTGCCGAATCTTTGGATTTATTCGATGAGAAGCGTGAAGAGGCTAATTTGAGGGCAGCCGTATAACGAAGTTGAGATGCACGATTATTCAATGCGAAGGTCCGACCCCGAACCATTGAATTCGGCGATCTCGTCCTCAAAAGATTCTATCTGGTTCCTTCATACATGAAACCAAAATGGAAAGGGCCGTATGTCATCGAACGAAAGCTCGGGGACGACAATTTCAAATTATCGACCGTTGATGGTCTTACTCTGCCGAGATCCTGGAACTGCGAAAGCCTTCGTCGCTACTACACATGACAGGCTTTAATTATTCGGTTTACTTTTCATTTGCAATTTGTTTATGCAATTTTTAAATTTGAATTTTTAATAAGGCCACTGACTTGCCGTATTTTCTTATTTTAGCAATAAAATGCAATCTCTTTGAGCCAGAGCTGTGATTTTTTAAAATGCGTCATAGAACTATCACTATGCACGGAGAGATAAATTCCACCAAACGATGGGTTTATTCAAAGAGGCATTAACTGTGATACGACCGGTTACTCGCTGAGTGAAACCCGAGTTCGGGTGCAAGTCATCACAATGAAGCCAAAAAAGGATTGATACACGACAATCCTTTAACTAACTCCAGATTCCCAGAGTGCGAGCTGGAGTGTAAACTTAAAAATACGGGCTCGAAGAGGGTGGATCCGTCCACCCAATGACTTCGCCCATATCTTGACCAAGTTTGAGAAGGATGTATCCGTCCATCTAATGATCTCGCTTGTTAAATCAGGGTGGATGTAAATCGACATTCCACGATCCTGATAGATTCGTCGTTCCCGGAGTGCGAACGAAATCCTAAAGCCTAAACAGATGTGACTGACCATCTATTGGCCAACTCCAAGATTCCCAAAGTGCAAACTGGAGTGTAAACATCAACTAACTCCGGATTTCCAGAGCGCAAACTGGAGTATCAGCATCAACCAACTCCAGATTCCCAAAGTGTGAACCGGAGTATCGACAACAATTGACTCTAAGTCCTCGGAGCGTGGATGGGAATATAAACACCGACTAACTTTAAAATCCACAGAGTGAAGATTGGAGTTTAAACATAAACATCCTTAACACAACTTTGAGTGTTAAGAATGCGGTCCGAGTATAAACATAAATCGGGTGTGACTGACCACCTACAAATCAATCTAAAGTCCTCAGAGTGTGGACACAGTTATAAATATTAAACAGGCGTGAATGACTGCCCGTAAAAATAAATTAAGTCCCCGGAGCATGGATGTATCACTAAAACTTGAGCAGGCATAATCGACCGACGAACAAGTGTGATCCCCAAAGTGTGGATACGATCACCAATTAGTGAGCCAGTGTGGTTCGATTGCCTAAATTCGCCATGCTTCCGTTTCATTTCATCAAGATTAAGATTGATGTATTAAAGGAAAACAGCGATTGCTGACTAATTTTTCCAGTGTATCCCCGAATCTGGGGGTAGAACATACGTACCAACCACTGATTGAGACAATGCGATATAGGAATTCGACTTAACACTCAATCGCCACCTGAAACGGTAACCCCAAGACATAGCAACTAAATCTGGGTTCAAATTAAAGAACTAAAGCTTCACAAGTATATCAAAGGAAAGTTCGAATGCTGAAACACTTAAGCAAATTAACACAAGTTGTACAGGAGACGAAATGAAATTTTATTTCAGTCATTCTTTGGAATAAAAAGGTTAAGTAGAAAACTATACCAAAAGTCCTACTAGCGGGGACCGAACCCGCATCTATACACGGCCTACAAAAAGAAAGCTAAAGTAGATTCCTATCTATCTACCAAAAATAAGCCGAAGAGACATGTCTATTCTTTCTTCTTTCTCGGTTTATTCTTCGACGTCGACCTGCTGGATTTGCCGCTAGGCTTTCTCTTCGAACCTTTGCTTTTCGACGGCCGATCTTCAGCGGGGGGCATTACGTCAACTTTCTCCTCCGATTTCAAGTGAATAGGAGTGCTCCTGAAGGCGGAGTCCGAGGAATAAAATCAATGTTGGCAGGCGAAGGGGGTACACTTGTCTCAACAATCGTTCCTCCTGGAGAGATCATCCGTAAAGGGGCTGGACAAGGGCTAGCCATTCCACCTCCAAAACTGCTAGCCTGTGCTGCCACTTCCATCTTGCCATTGATCTCGGCTATTATTTCCTCTTCATGAGTTGTTTGCGCATCGTCGGGAACGCTAGCGGTTGGGTCTGAGGAACCGACCATAGGTGTTACTCCACCTATAACAAACGGCAAGTCGGCAAAGGGATAACTGTGATGACTGAGAAGCTTCTCCATCAGCTGTTCATCGAAAGTAAGTGTGCTCCCTTGTACCCCATCCATAGGTGCAGTAGCCGTTATCGTGGTCGCTTCGGTTGTGACGGCCTCCTGCTTTTGGTGTTGCTCTGGTGTTGTAGGAGGGACGACCGATCTAGTTCCAATCATTAAATAGAAACAAAAGAAGAACTATTAATAATTACTTCAAGTAAGGCTTTCGATTTTGAGCAAGCATAGGAAATGTTCAGGATACCTTCCTCAGTTTGACTCATAGCTAGTGGGGCAACTTCAGATACTTGCTCTTGGACTGGAGACAACCGCGTTTGATAGGGATTATGTGTAGGAATAGACTAGGGATCAACCATAGATGTAGTTTCAAGATGGATCGGCGCGAGAGTTTCAGGACTTATATCATGGTGCTTGACACCAGAACCTTCTTTGACCTCCGAGTGCTGAGCGCCAAGTTTCTCCTTTTCATATGAAATCATCGTATCGTAGAGAATTTTCCGTTCGTCTAAACTCAACACCCGTTTCTCGAGCTCGAACTCATCAATGGATTCAGCTTGGTGAGCAGCCTTTTCATCTTCTACTAATCGGTCATAACCAATGAACAGGTGTGTTGGATAATTATCAAGCCAGGTCAGGTCTTTGTGCTTCAAAATATTGGCATTCTAAGTAATGAGAAGATCTTTAATATCTGCCCCTAGCCTGGACTCCGCCATTTTAACTTCATCCTCAACCTCGGCCTCAACCTCCTGGATTTTAAGTGACGCTGCCTCCCTTTCACCCCGAAACACCACAGCTTGTTCACACACCTCTTGGGCTGCGTTATTTGCATCATCTTTTTCTTTAGTGGTTTCAAAATATTTGGCCTTAAGCTCGTTGAGTTCTTTCACATCTGCGTCCCTTTCAGCTATAACTGTGGTGTTCCGTTGGATCATCTACTCCACCAAAGTGAAATGCGTTTGTCGCATTCTTTCCATAGATTGAGTTGCCTCTTTAGCTTTCTTGGTAGCCTCTATCTCTGTTTTTCGAAAAGATTCAGCTTCATCATTGAGCACTTGGATAACAGGGTCCTTTTAGGCTAGGTCGGTTTCTAACTTCTCGATTATTTTCTCTCGCTCAAAAGCCACCACCGACGTTATATTCGTGGCTTTCATTCACTCCTTGTATTAGGTATAAATATCATGGATGCAATCATGCATCGTTTTTTTCGCCTCAAATGGAATTTTCTTTAAGTAAGGGGGAATATAAAACCGTCAAAGCAAATGTTCGGAAAATCTTTTCTCAACTGAACAATTTTGAATGCCCCTTTCCCAATGGGCTCGGTAATGGCTTGTTTAATGACAAGGGGAGTTTCGGCCACAATTCCACGACGTTGTGAATCGGGCCTGGGGACTTGAGAAGATGGTTTTTGACGTGGAGGCTCTAATGATTGTTTTCCTTGACCAGAGAGTTGTGTTGGGGCTCGAGGAGGTGGAGAGCGCGATCGGTATCGATGTTTGTATTCTATATCTCGGTCCCTCTCCCTCTCATAGCGTTCTTGGTTGGAATACCCGTGATCGGGTCTCTATCTGCCTCCCTCCGGCGTGACTCATAATACGAGCTCGATGACTGACGCACCGAACAGAGACTTCCAAGCATAGAATCTTGCCTGGTCATTATATCTGTAGAACAAATGATGATCTCTAGAGATGGACAACTCAAGATTAGAAATCGTGTAGTGCCGTGAAGTGTGTATGCATGTGCTAAACCCCGACCAACCGTATATGTCAGCCACACTAGTAGGAAGTGGCTCGCTCAAATCTAAGGCACTTTGAAGCCCTTCCAATCCAGTGTCGTGTTGGAGCGACACATAGTCCAGAATTGGGATGTTGGCAAGGCCTTCAAAAAGATTCTCCACTTGCGAGCGAGGAGCCTCCGAAATTCGAACACCGGAGATTGGTAGAGACATAACTATGGATTTCCATCTCGAAGATTTATGATGCTTGTGTGCTACTGCCTTGCCTTTTTTCCTTCCCTCCAAACCTTGAAAACTGTCAGAAGGTCCGGCTATAGGTTCATCGTCAGTGGGCGTATTTTCTTTATCGTCCTCCTTGGTTATTACAACCCCCAGCACTTTACGCTTCACCCGCCTTGTCGGAGCTACCTTAAGTGTTCCCTCTAGTCTTATGCTTTGCTTTTGGTCAATTAGCCCAACAATCCTCAAGTTTCTATCTGTTAGCACCGAGTCCATATCTCTCATTTTGCTTGGCACTTCTTGAAGAATCCATACTATCTCTTTAAAATGAGCGCCTTCGGGTCATGGAATTGTGGTTGTAAAGGAAAGAGAATATTAGACTCAACATCGGTTACAACAAACTCGTAAACTACTGGAGAAATCGTGTCACTTACGTCTAACCAACCACCGATCAGCAAACCCCGGAGGGCATCGGACATAGAGCCACTCTGTCAGGAAATAGATGAGCCTAGTCTAAGACCCTATCACCACCTGACAGTTCCTAACTGCTTCCAGAAATGTGAATGAAGGATTGTCCCCTTGAATCTTGACGTTAAATAAATATCTGACTTCTTCCGAGGTTAAGGGTCGAAAGAGATGTTCCATGAAAACGATGAACAAACTGTTCAGCAGTGCATGTCTATTCGGATGTAATTATGACGGGGCGATTCCAAAGAAAGCTAGCACCTCTCGAATGTACTGGTTTAATGGGGGATGTGTCCCCGCTGTGCACGAATGTCTATTAAAGGCAGTGAACCTTTCTGGGGGAGATGTGGTCTATCATTCCGTCCCGGTAATAAGACGTCGTCCAATGGCAATCTGTGCCTTAGGCATATCCGCCCCAACATATCTTTAGAGACATTGGATGGAATAGAATCTTGTGGGTTCGTAATAAAAGTTGCCCCTGGCAGCTCATCCGGAGCAGGACCTATTACTTCGACTGCAATGGTCGACACCTCTATTATCGGAGACGATGAGTTTGAGTTTCCTGTTGCTGAGAACTCATAGATTCCATAAATAATCAACTCACCAAAAAACATCGTTAGATGATAATAAGCCCGTGTGTTCCCCAGTGTGAAGTGCATGACTGTGTTGTGTAGTGCAGTGCTACATGATACATAGGAAATTCTACAAAAATTTAAGGAATGTTCAAACGACAAGACTTCGAGATTCAATCGGAGTGACCATCATCGCTGACCGTCACAACCATGCTGATGTGCACTTAAATGTGCTTATTTTTACCACCATATTTATTCTATTTAAATTAAATTAATAATCATATTGGGTATTTTAACTTGTTTTAAACCAAAATCCATATTAATTCCAAATTATCACATATTCATCTTCATATAGGGGCAAAACGGTCATTTGTGTGCATATATTTCTTTGACAAAAATTAATTGGAAATTTATATATGTCTGTGCAGTAATTAGATCTCAAATAGGAGTGGTTTCATGAAGACACATGCATGCACAAAATGAGTACAATGGAACTAAGATGGAAATAATTCAAAGTGAAGAACATGGAGGACCCCACCTACCCACCTACTTTAATGTACAAATTAGAAGCTAATGCACATGCTTATGGAATTAATTGCTTAATGTACACCTAAATGATGATTAGTAGAAACTAATGATTGCTTGGTCTCCACACTTTCTCAAGGGTAATTTTGGCATTCCCTAAATTATGGATTAGGGTTTCATGCTTGTATAAATAATCCATTATGTTCATGTAACCTCTTCTACCTTATCTTAAGCCCTCTTATGGAGGCACTCTCTTCTCTTAGCTTTAGTTGAGAATAATTCTCTTTTCTTTCTTTTCATGGCTACTTAGCCATTTGTTTTTATTTTCATATAACTTTCTTTTTCTTACGCAATTTAAGTACTTGTTCATTTTACTTTCCTCGTTCATTTACTTTAATGTTGGTAGTGTAGATTTACATTCATGCAAAGTAGATTAGTTTTAATTCTTGTTAATTAGCTTCTCTTTTCCATTAGCTTTCATTTTCCTTTCGTTTTTCTTCATGTTGCTAGCCACATTTGTTAATCAAATGACAAAATATGAGAGGCTAAACCCCTTCAGTTTAAGGGCAATGAAGCTCTCTAATTATGTAGCTTCAACTATTTGTTAATTCATGCTCTCTTTTTGTGCTTAATGATGATCAATGAAGTGTTTTATTTATGTTCTTGCTTTGAATTTGATAGCCTATATTGTTGACACCAAATAGACTATGCTTAAACAATCACTAACACAAATGCCTCTTAATCAAAGTATGATTATGGCATAAGAAAGTGATTTGAAATTCAAATATGTTGGTCTATATTTTTAATCAATAGTTAATATGCCCATACTTAAAATAGATTTCATTTTCATTGTCAAGTTTCATGAAAGTTAGTAAGTGGTTTAAAGGGTGTGTTAAAGTTTGACGGCTTATGTTAGCTAACTAATAGCACAAATATGTCATACTTATGATAAGCACATCGATTAAAGCACTAATGTCCATAAAAGAGAGATCATGATTTCATATGTGTTGAACTACATGATCTAGAGAATGGATTTATTCTCTAAATTGTCATTATACTCTTATATTTGCATCTCTTTTCTTTTAGTTAGTTTATTCTCTAATTCTCTAGCTTAACTTTCACTAGAAATTGGTGTAATTTGATTAAATTGAATTTTTAAAATCATCAATCTCCACGAATTGACCCGTACTCGCCACGTACTTCAATAGCACGTCGTGCGCTTGCGGTATAAATTTAATTCAAAATTTATCGGTGGTTTTCTAATTCGATAGAAATTCCATCGTTGAACAAGTGCCAACCTGACTTCGGAGAACGAGCCATGTTAAAGTTCGTTATGTTTGTCAAATTACAGTTCCGTCGACGAGCTTTGAAGGATAGTCAAATATGCAATTTAACAGTTAAGTCCAGGTATGCAAGGCAAAAGCTCGAAGAGGTCAAATGTTCGAATGTGGGGAAGATTTTGTATCCATCAAGGTCAAGATAGGGATCGATCACCAGAGGCTCCATTCGTATCGATCGTAAAGAAAAGGGTTTCATATCGATCATATAGAGGTCCGTTCCGTATAGATCAACAAACCCCTTGTCTTCGTATCGATCAATAGGACCAGTACTTCGTATCCATCACACAGTTAGTTTTTCGTATCGATCGCTCCAAGTCGATATGAACTCCCCCATCTCCTATTGATATGTAGTTGCTCCCTTTTTACGATACGAATCTCTGCTGCTTTTAATCGATACGAATTTCAACAACTCCCAGATCGATACGAATCACACCTCATCGATCGACATGAATGCTGCCTTCGCATCCTTCTACTACCCTTCTTGTCCAATCGGCCTGGAAGTCATTTCCTCCTTCCCTCAACTTTACTCCGGCCTCCACACCACCAGAATCGGCCAAGAAAACTAGTAGAGTGGCACAAGAATTAAATTCTCGTCGTTTGGAGTTGATTCTAATTCATTAATTACCTAATTGGGGAAGTTAGTTCAAGGGGTTAATGGATTAACTGACTCGGAGATGAAGGCAAGTCCTTTTCCTATTTTGTTCTAATCGATACGAAGGTAGTGTGTAGAAATGAAAGCAAGTGGAATTTTTACTAAGTCCGAAATGTATTTATATGGGCTCAAACTCAGGGGGAAAAAGGTGATTCGTCTCCCAGTAAAATGAACCAGTCGGAACGGTCAAGGCCATAACGATACGAAGGGCATTGAGCAAACATGCCTGGAATGATTCCCTCCATCGATATGAAGAGTTTTCTTCCTGTCCATCCTATACAGATCAACTCGGAGTATGGCATATCGAATCATTTGGTGAGCCTTCGATACGAAAGACACAGCGAAGGCTCATTTGAATTACTCAATACCATCGATACAAAGTTTCTTTCTTATCCATCCACTACCTATTTGAGATGAAGCAATTCGTAACCATCAATACGAAGCACAAAGCTGAGGCTTGTTTGAACCACTCGGATCTATCAGAGATTCATCGATACGAAGTGGGAACTTTGTATCCATCACTTTTAAGCTCCCGAATACCTATAACCGTCGTTACAAAATATTTTAGAACGACAACTAATTCGTATCGATCACCATCGATGCGAAGATGATTTTCCCACTTCTCAAATCGATCTAGGAGAGAATCGATACGAAGGGATACTCTAAAACTACCATCAAGCGTCATTACAATTCAAATTTCACATCATTCCAGGAGAGGATCGATAAGAAACTCATTTCAAACAAAAGCTAAAAAAACTTGACAACGACTAGTGAACGCGCAAACGTTAATGGGAGTCAGCTTAACATACATGCATGTATGATGGATTAACATCCAACTTTTAATATTCACAGGAATTGGATGCTCACTTGGTAACAATTACAATAACGAACAACAGATCACTATCATACAGCACTCGGTTACAACAGTACATAGTACAACAATTGGAGGTCAACGGTTCATTATTTATATTTCTAAAGATCAATCAAAAGTTACAACTTTCGACGAGAAGACAACAACCGTTCAAGAGAGTCAGATAAAACTGTTCAGAATAGAGATTGCAACTTTTCAAAGCACGTCATGTTCTAAGAAGATGTACTTTGGAGGACAAATGTTATCCTGCCTTTTGGCAAGGCCGTGACACCAGGGAACTGACTGGAAATCAAAGACAGATCACCACAAAGAACGGTTATGTACTAGTTCGCTATGGATGATGGTAAATTTTGTCCGAATCCGGATCAAGCTACAATTGATATGGCACGGCCTACAAAGCTGCGAAAGCCAACGTTCCAAATCTCAAGTCAATCCGAGTTCGTATGCCCAAGATATGATCGATGCAAGCTAAGAAAATCAATTCGTTTGCATCCATCTGCGACTGCACTCTTTGTATCCATCCATCCTCGGATTGCAGTGCATCCATCATCTTTGGCTTGTTCGCATCGATCGACCAATGCCCGATTCATACCCATCAATACTGTACTTTATATCGATCCATTACTGTACTACATTCGTATCGATCGGTAGGGACACGGAAGTCCATTTCGCATCGATCTAGTTTTCAAAATCATACTTCGTATCGATTGGCCACAGGTCGACACGAAGTCATCATCTCCTATCGATAAGAAATTGATTACCCTGTGATTGGTACGAAGAGATAGTTAATCTATCGATAACAAGGCCAAGCTTGATCGATACAAACAAGGCCGAGCTGGGTCGATACGAGCGAGGCGCATCCATAGGAAAGACTCGATCGTTCGACATGAAATGCGGATCGATCTTAAAAGCAAGCGGCACGTCATCAGACATCACGTGCAGGACTATCAAAACGGAACTATCGATACGAACAACATCGATATGATTTTGATAGCCTTCGAAAAACCCAAACTTGCATCAATCATACCTCCAAATCTACAATTCCAAATGCCACAAAATTTTCACAGGAGCTTGCGTACATCCTCAAAAATGTTCATGATCGATCTCGACTCAATTGAGTGAAATATCGATCGATACGAAGTTCGATCGTATCGATCACGGATCGAGTGCTACCAGCATAGGATCGATCGTGTGGGCCCACCCACATGAGAGAAGAGGTCTCCCAAGATCTGAGCGAGATATTTGCAGCCCACGCCTATAAATAGCAGCCTAGGATCTACTGGAAAGGGACTTTTTGGCTCTTTTATGTCCAGACTCTGCCGAAATCATCATCGTACTCGAGTTTCAATGTTGTAATTCATTGTTACTAGCAAGCAAAATTTAATAAAAGTCAATCAATTATCGTGGACGTAGGCCATACGCCGAACCACTCTAAATCTCTATGTCTCTCTGTTATTTATCTGATTATTGTTTGGATTGCTTGTTAGATAATCCTTGTTTTCCATTTATTTTCTTCATTTCATCTCTTCAAACACTTCCAAAGAGTATTTTGTCCAATTTTGGTACAAACAAATACCATGGTGCACCACTCTCCAACGATGGTATAAAGAAGAGCAGCCACGGTGATGATTTGAATAGTATTTTTTTGGTATGTAAATATACATTGACAACTTGAAGGAGACCGAGCCATAGAACTCACAAAGATATTTGTTTTGATTGGTTATGGCTCCCGTAATTCTAAACGAGTCAAACATTATGGCTGTTGGTATAATCGATATCCTCATGGTGCAACATCTATGGTGCAAGGTGAAACATCCATCCAAAATGCCGAAACAGTTCTGTATGACTTCTAGAATTGATTACATGTATTTGAAAAGCAACAATACAATGGTGCACTACTCTCCAGCGATGTTAAATTGAAGACCAGCCATGGGGATCCCGTTTTACCATAAATTTCACTTGAAAAAAATGAAGGGTAAAAAGTTCCAAGACCCGAAAGTGATTCGGATAGTATTTTTGGGTATGATACTATGCATTGATAGCTTGAAGCCGTCAGAGCTGTAGAACTCACAAAAAGCTTCATTTTGACTAGTTACGGCTCCCGTAACTCTAAACAAGTCAACCGTTACGGCAGTCCGAATAATCGATATCCTTAAGGTGCAACATCTACGGCGCAAAGGTGTAACATCCGTCAAAAATGCCGAAACAGTTTTGTATGACTTCTAGAATTGAGTGCATGGATTTGAAACGGAAAAATACCATGGTGCACCACTCTCCGGTGATGGTAAATTGAAGACTAGCCATGGTGATCCCATTTAAGCATAAAATTCACATGAAGAAAACTACGGGTAAAAAACTTCGGAGATCCGAAAGTGATTCGGGTAGTATTTTTGGGTACGAAACTATGCATTGATGGCAAGAAGCCATCAGAGCCGTGGAACTCATAGAGAGCTTCATTTTGACTTATTATGTCTCCCATAATTCTAAACGAGTCAACCGTTATGGCTATCCGAATAATCGATATCCTCAGGGTGCAGAATCTACAGTGCAAGGTTGCAACATCCGTCCAAAATGTCAAAAACTTTTCCATATGACTTCTAGAATCAAGTGCATGGACTTTAAACAGAACAATACCATGGTGCACCACTCTCCAGCGATGGTAAATCAAAGACCAGCAAAGGTGATCCAGTTTTACCATTAAGTTCACGCAACGAAAAAGAAGGGTAAAAAAACTTATGAGACCTAAAAGGGATTCGGATGGTATTTTTTGGGTATGAAACTATGTACTAACAGTTGAACCACTATTTTTTATTCATGACAAAGCAATGTAGAAGAAAAAGAGAATTCACGACAAAAAGAGATTATCAAAGGACGACGGCTACATCAAGACTTTTAATTTATGCTTTCACTGTCTAGTACGTATGATTGAGTCTTAGAAATTTGTTAAAATCTATCCTCAAGTAGTCCGCACTTCATATTTCACATAAAAATCAAAATAGAAGCATACTATGTATAAATGTCACAGCAAGTCGACTGGCCATAACCATCTAGTCGACTAACTATGTACATATACAATATGCACTATTTTATTGCATAGTTAGTCGACTGACTTAGAACGACCAGTCGACTAACCTGAGACTACCTGTCATATTTCTAAAAGGACATCTTCTTCTGCGATGGGAAGCAAATCTTCTCTAAACAGAAATGGACGCTCCTCTTCATAAGAACCCTTCACCAATGGCAGTAACTCTTCAATTACTATATATAGATACTCCCAAACACTTCATATTCACTGAAATTCACTATAACTCTCTAATATTCTTCTTGTGCTATCATACTTGCATTCAAACAGCGAACAAACATTTTTACTGTTTTGAATCTTCAAATAAACTTTCATAATCTGCGATTCTTAGCATTACCTTCTCTTTATATCTTCACATACACTTCATATACTTGAGGATTTGATTATAGGAGGTTTGTACTATCAGAGACAAATTAGTGTTATCAAGAAAACACAGTGCCAGATATTCATTTGTATTAGTGAAGTCTCTTCTGCTACTGAGGCAAAAATCCTGTTCTGTTACTCAGGTGTATGTTCTGCTGCTCAGACTGTGTATACATGTTCCTCCGGGTTAAGCGAGGTCTATTGTTTTAGTGAAATTCCAGAAGGTGTCTGGGACTGGGCGTAGGACGGTGCTCCGAACCATTATAAAAATCTCTGGTGTTATTTTTATTATTATGTTGCTTTTTATTCCGCACTATTTACTACATTACTACTCTGCATTATTATATCCATATTGCACGATCCTACACACTTTTCATATGGTATCAAAGCAAGGCATCTTATGACCATTACAAAGTTATCTGATATCTTGCTAATATGGAAAATAACAATAGCACTACCACTAACACTAGTTTTATCGAAGGTCAATCCACTACACGACCTCCATTTTTTAATGGTTTGAATTATAATTATTGGTCTACTCGTATGAAAATTTATATGCAATCTTATAGTTTTGAATCATGGAATACCACACAGAATGAATACACTCTTCCTACTGGAGAATTCTCCACTTGGTCAAACACACAAAAATTAGATGCTACTACCAATGCTAAAGCTATGAACATGTTATTTTATGCACTGGATAGAAATGAATTCAATCGTGTTAGCATGTGTCAAACTGCTTATGAAATATGGAGAACGCTTAAAATCACTCATGAAGGAACTAACAAAGTCAAACAAAGCAAAATCTCCATGCTCAAAAATCAGTTTCAAAACTTTAGAATGAAACAGGATGAATCCATCAATGATATGTACTCTAGATTTCAAGATATCTATCATTCACTATTAGGATTAGGAGAAAAGTACACTGATTTTGATATTGTATCAAAAATCCTAAACTCTTTAATGGATGAATGCGAAAGAAAAGTCTTGCCTATTGAAGAAGCTAATGACCTCTCTACCATAAACGTGAAGAGTTAATAGGAAATCTAAGGTCCTATGAAGTGAATTTGCTGGAAAAATGAGTACAAGCACAAGACAAAAAGAACATAGCTTTCCATGCTGAAGAAGAAAAAGATAAAGATTCGGATGAAGAAGATCTAGCATTTATTGCCAAAAATTTCAAAAAGTTCTTGAAATTCCGGAAAAATGACAAAAATAATGGAAAAAGGAACTTTCTAAACAAACCATCATCTTCAGTTCTAGAATGTTTTAATTGTCATAAGAAAGGTCACATCCGGAAGGAATGTCCAAAATTAAAAAAAAAAATTCAACAAGGGCAGAAAAGTTAAGAAAAAGAAAGCATTCTCCTTAACATGGGACGATTCAGATACTTCTTCATCAAAGAACAGTAGTGACATTGAAAACGAGCAAGCAAATGTCTGCTTCATGGCTACTAAAAACGAGGTTAGTGCTTTTACTTTTGATGATATGATTGAAATAAATTCAGAACTAGTTGATACATTGAAAAATCTCAAAAGAAAATATAAGGAGACTCGTGAACGTCAGAACAAAGCAGAATTCGAAAGAGATATGCTTAAAGATGAGAAAATAATACTAGATGAAGAACCTGAAAAATTACAAGAATCAGTCTCTAATATCAATTCTCAACTCACTCTTTTTAGTCAAGAAATTGAAACTCAAAAAGAGATGAATGACGCTCTTATTTCCGAAAATCATGAACTAAAAACAAAGGTAAAATTGATAAAATTGGATAATGCTAGTCTCAAAACTAAGTTTGAAAGCATCACCAAAAATGTTTTGAACTTTAATAAAGGAAGAGAAACTCTATAAAAAATTATTGATAGTTCTCAATCTGTTTCAAGTAGGAAAGGACTAGGATATGCTAAGAAAACAACGGCTCCACCTGAAAAAAATTAGGAGAAATGTTAATCCTACTACAGTACAGACAAAAAGGAATTTTACCCTAAAAGCATAAAAATCTGGGTTCCTAAAAAACAATAGTTTGGTTAGGAAGAAATATATAAACACCTTTTTAGGAACTGTTCATACAAATAAAAATTACATCTTTAAATGGGATACCGAGCCCTCTTGGGTTTGATTTCCTAAGATTTAACTCCTAGGACCCTATTAAAAAGTGGGTACCAATATTATCTTATATTTTTTGTAGGTCCCACTCAAGAAAAGAGGAAAATGGATACTCGACAGTGGTTGCTCAAAACGTATGACAGGAAGTAAAGATATGTTATCAAATATTATTTACTCAGATGGAGGCTCTGTCACATTTGGAGACAACTCCAAAGGCTATATCATCGGAAAAGGCGATGTGAGCAACAACGGTATTTTAAATTTACCTCTAATTTCAAATGTTTTACTAGTCAAAAATTTAAAACATAATTTACTTAGTATCAGCCAATTGTGTGACAAAGGATTTGAAATCGCTTTTTCTGAAAAACAAATGTAGTATTTTTGATCAAAATCTTATCTTTGATGGAAATAGAGACAGAAATATATATGTTCTGAATATGAAAATAAATCATAATTCAAATATGTGTTTAATAGCCAAAGAAAATGATCCTTGGTTATGGCACAAATGATTCTGTCATATTAATTTCAAAACAATAAACTAGCTTTCTAAAAATGATTTAGTAAAAGGTCTACCAAAAATGAATTTTAAAATTGATCATATTTGTAATGCATGTTAGTTAGGAAAATTAACTAAGTCATCTTTTAAATCTAAAATGGTTATTTCAACTTTAAAACCACTTGAATTAATACATATGGATTTATTTGGACCAACACAAGTACAATCCATTAATCATAGTAGATATGTGTTTGTAGTTGTTGATGATTTTTCTAGATATACTTGGACTATATTTATGAAAAATAAAAGTGATACCTTTGATAATTTCAAAACATTTGTCAACAGAATCCAAAATTTTAAAGGTTTGAAAATCAAAAACATAAGAAGTGATCATGGAGATGCATTCGAAAACGAAGCCTTTGAACATTTTTGTAAGGAAAAAGGGATATTCCATTATTTTCGTTTCCTAGAACTCCACAACAAAATGGAGTTGAAGAACGTAAAAATAGAACCCAAAAAGAATGTGGAAGAACTTCGTTAAATGGAAGTACGTTACCAAAACATTTCTGGGCTGAAGCAGTTGCAACAGCTTGTTTTGTTTTGAATCGTGTTTCTATTCGACCAGTAACTAAGAATACTCCTTATGAACTTCTTAATGGACGAAACCAAATATTTATTATTTTAAAGTTTTCGGTTCAAAATGCTTTGTTTTAAACACAAAGGATCATCTTAGTAAATTTGATCCAAAATCCGGTGAAGGAATCTTTATAGGATATTCGGATCGAAGCAAAGCTTATCGAATTTATAATAAAAAAACAAATATCATCGAAGAAACACATCATGTATCTTCCGATGAGATCAATTTTAAACCAATCCCAAAAATAACAGATGATGAAGATTTCCCCGATAATACCACAAATACAGAAACTTCAAATCTTGAAAATAACGGAAACATTGTTCACAATAACAGTGAATTAAGATCTCCACCTAGATTACTAAGAGATCATCCTTCTATTAATGTTGTTGGAGAACTCAATTCATCTGTTAGAATAAGAAGTCAATTAAATCAAATGGGTCATGTAGCTTTCCTTTCTCATATTGAACCTAAAAATATTAAAGAAGCATCTACCGATGAAAATTAGTTAATCGCTATGCAAGAAGAGCTAAACCAATTCGAAAGAAATGACGTTTGGGATTTAGTTCCAAGTCCTAGGGATCAATCAGTTATTGGTACAAAATGGGTCTTCAAAAATAAAGCAGATGAACAAGGAAATATTACTAGAAATAAAGCTAGATTAGTTGCTCAAGGCTATAAACAAGAAGAAGGGATTGACTATGAAGAAATGTTTGCTCCAGTCGCTAGACTAGAAGCAATACAAATCTTGCTAGAATTTGCATGTTTTCATAACTTTAAATTATATCAAATGGAAGTCAAAAGTGCCTTTTTAAATGGTTTTATAAAAGAAAATGTTTATGTTGAACAACCTCCATTATTGATACACGAACAATTTCTTGACCATGTCTATAAGCTTAAAAAGGCTTTATACGGTTTGAAACAGGCACCCCGTGCTTGGTACGATCGTCTTAAAAAATATTTAATAGATTTTGGTTTTGAAATTGGAAAGGTTGATCAAACTCTTTTTGTTAAAAGAAATAAGCATGATATTTTAATTATTCAAATATATGTTGATGATATTATATTTGGATCTACAAATGAAAGACTTTGTCAAGAATTTTCTAAAATAATGACAAATGAATTTGAAATGTCACATATGGGTGTATTAAATTATTTTCTCGGCCTACAAATACAACAATTAGAAAATGGTATTTTTATTAATCAAGAAAAGTATTGTAACAATCTAATTAAACGCTTTGGTATGGAAAATACTTCTACCAAACCTACTCCTATGAACATGTTCACGGGTGACGACATGATTGAATTGCGTTCTAAGCTTCTTCGTCCTAAAGCAAGAATTTTACACAAGACGTTTATGCGATCTATTCTCCACCGAACTGGATCATATGAATTAATATATCCGAAAAATTTCAAAGCTCTTTATGCCATATGGGGAAATATACGCATTAATTGGTTGCGTCGTATTATGGATGAATTTCTCACCTTCACACATGGGAATATGCATGTTATCTACTTTGGAGAATATATTATGCGACTTCTTCTAGATGCGGATGTTCGTCAACCAGATTCGGAATTCTCTACTGTCAGAATGATAAATATAAGGACCATAAGTCTTATGAAGCTACCAACACAACCGCCACCTTTTTCTTCATTTGAAGATCGGAAGCATCAATAGACTCAACAACAACAATCTGGAGGTCCTACTATTAGAGAACCGAAAGCACAACAAGAAGAAGGCGATATTCGCTTAGCTACTTCCTCTAGCACCCGTGAATCCATAGAAATTCTCTCCCGCAATCAACTTATTTTGGATTCTAGACTCAAGAAAATGGATAAGAAACTCGATAAAATCAAAGGTTTCTTTTCTACATTATGGGATGCATTATCATGTTCTTCTTTAACTGCTGCCACGTCTGTCGCCCAAGGAAAACGCCTCGCACCTCGATTTACTTGGTCTACATCCGAGGAGCATACTAGTAGCAACACTAGTAGCGCAGGCAGTGGCGCTCAAGGCGCTTCTAGACCAGGAAATGAGCCCACACCAGAGGGAGAATACGGGATCTTGATGAGTAGGTCTTTTGGTGAGTGAGTTAGGTATGAATTATTTGCTTATCCATAACTTTATTGTCAATTTAAACATACTGAAACTTGCTAATTATTTATCTTTTGAGACCCGTACTAAATAGTCTCACTTTGATATTTATTTTGCACTTTATATTGAAATTATGTTTTCTATATCTCCTTTTTGTCGATGACAACGGGGGAGAAGAATTGTCCTAATAATCTTTATATAGGTACAAAAAGTATCATATATTCAGGGGGAGTTTTTATATTTGTTCTCTAGGATTTTTATATACAGGTTCGTCATCAATCAAAAAGGGGGAGAATGTTGAATCACTAGTTTTGATTCATGACAAAGCAATGTAGAAGAAAAAGAGAATACATGACAAAAAGAGATTATCAAAGAACTATGGCTACATCAAGACTTTTAATCTATGCTTTCACTATCTAGTACGTATGATTGAGTCTTAGAAATTTGTTACCTCATGTAGTATGCACTTCATGTTTCACATAAAAAATCAAAACAGAAGCATATTATGTATAAATGTCACATCCAGTCGACTGGCCATAACCATCCAGTCGACTGACTGCGTACATATACGATATGCACTATTTTATTGCATAGTCAGTCGACTGACCAAGAACGACCAATCGACTGACCTGAGACTAACTGTCATATTTCTGAAAGGACACCTTCTTCTACGAACGGAAGCAACTCTTCTCTAAATAGAAATGGACGCTCCTCTTCATCAGAACCCTTCACCAATGGCAGTAACTCTTCAACTACTATATATAGATTCTCCCAAACACTTCATATTCACTGAAATTCATTCTAACTCTCTAATATTCTTCTTGTGCTATCATAATTGCAATATTCAAATAGCAAACGAACATTTTTACTGCTTTGAATCTTCAAATAAACTTTCATATTCTTCGATTCTTAGCATTACTTTCTCCTCATATCTTCACATACACTTCATATACTTGAGAATTTGATTATAGGAGGTTTGTACTATCAGAGACAAATTAGTGTTATCAAGAACACACAGTTTCAGATATTCTTTTGTATTAGTGAAGTCCTCTTCTGCTGCTGAGGCGAAAATCCTGTTCTGCTGCTCAGGTGTCTATTCTGGTGCTCGGACTGTGATATATGTTCCTCCGGGTTAAGTGAGGTTTATTGTTTTAGTGAAATTCCAGAAGGAGTCTAGGACTGGACGTAGGACGGTGCTCCGAACTATTATAAAAATCTTTGGTGTTATTTTTATTGTTATTTTGCTTTTTATTCCGCACTATTTACTACATTACTACTCTACATTATTATATCCATATTGCACGATCCTACACACTTTTCACTGATAGCTTAAAGCATTCAAAGCCGTAGAAATCACAGAGAGCTTCGTTTTGACTGGTTATGGCTCCTGTATCTCTAAAGGAATCAACCATTATGGCAGTCCAAAGAATCGATATCCTCATGGTGCAATATAAACGGTGCAAGGTGTAGCATCCGTCCAAAATGCCAAAACAGTTCTATATTACTTCTAGAATTGAGTGCTTGGATTTGAAACGGAACAATACCATGGTGCACCACTCTCCAGCGATGGTAAATTAAAGACCGGCCACGGTGATCCTATTTTACCATAAAATTCACGCAAAGAAAATGAAGGGCAAAAAGCTTTCGAGACCTGAAAGTGATTCAGATAGTATTTTTTGGGTATGAAACTATGCATTAACGGTTTGAAGCCATTAGAGTCATAGAACTCATAGAGAGCTTCATTTTGACTTGTTATTCCTCCCATAACTCTAAACGAGACAACCATTATGGCTGTTCGAAGAATCGATATCCTAAGGTTGCAACATCTACGACGCAAGATACAACATCCGTCCAAAATGATGAAACAGTTTCGTATGACTTCTAGAACAGAATGCATGGATTTGAATAGAAAAATACCATGTTGCACCACTCTCTAGTGATGGTAAATCGAAGACCAACCACGGTGATCTCATTTTACCATAAAGTTCACGTGAATAAAACAAAAAGTAAAAAACTTATGAAACCCGAAAGTGATTCGAATAGTATTTTTTGGGTATGAAACAATGAATTGATTGCTTGAAGAAATCAAAGCCGTAGATCTCACAGAGAGCTTCATTTTGACTGATTATGGCTCCCTTAACTCTAAACCAGTCATTCGTTGTGCCTATCCGAAGAATCGACATCCTTAAGATGCAACGTCTACGATACAAGGTGCGACATCCGTCCAAAATGCTGAAACAGTTCCGTATGACTTCTAGAATAGAGGGCATGAATTTGAAACGGAACAATAAAATGGTGCACCACTCTCCAGCGATGGTAAATCGAAGACCAGCCATAGTGATCTCGTTTTGTCATAAAGTTCACATGAAGAAAACAAAGGATAAAAAACTTCTGAGACCCGAAAGTGATTCGGACAGTATTTTTTGGTATGAAACTATGAATTTTTGGCTTGAAGACATCAGAACTGTAGAACTCACAGAGAGCTTTATTTGGACTGATTTTGGCTCCCGTAACTCTTAATGAGTCATCTGTTATGGTTATCCAAAAGATCGATCTCCGCAGGGTGCTACGTTTACTGCGCAAGGTGCGACATTCGTCCAAAATTTTTAAACTGTTCTGTACATGTTCTAGAATAGAGGGAATGGATTTGAAATGGAACAACACAATAATGAACCACTCTCAGCAATGGTAAATCGAAAACCATCCACGGTGATTCTGTTTTACCATAAAGTTCACGTGAAAAAAATGTAGGGTAAAAAACTTTTGAGACGCGAAAGTGATTCGGATACTATTTTTTGGGTATTAAACTGTGCATTGATTGCTTGAAGCCATTATAGTCGTAGAAATCACAGAGAGCTTCATTTTGACGGGTTATGGATCCCGTAACTCTAAGCGAATTAATCAATATGGCTGTCGGTATAATAGATATCCTCAGGGTGCAACATCTATGGAGCAAGGTGCAACATCGGTCCAAAATACCGAAACATTTCAGTATGACTTCTAGAATTAAGTGCTTGGATTTGAAATGGAACAATACAATGGTGCACCACTCTCCAGCGATGGTCAATCGAAGACCAGCCAAGGTGATCACGTTTTACCGTAAAGTTCACTTGAAAAGAATGAAGGGTAAAAAATTTCAGAGACCCGAAATTTATTCGGATAGTATTTTTTGGTTATGAAACTATGCATTGATGGCGAGAAGCCATCATAGCTGTAGAACTCACAAAGAGCTTCGTTTTCACTAGTTACGGCTCCCGTAACACCAAACAATTCAATCACTATGGCTTTTCGAATAATCGATATCCTCAGTATGCAACATCTACAGTGCAAGGTGCAACATCCATCCAAATGTTGAAACAGTTCCGTATAACTTCTAAAATTGAGTGTATGGATTTGAAACAAAACAATACCATAGTGAACCACTCTCTAGCGATGGTAAATCAAAGACCATCCATGGTGATCTCGTTTTACCATAAAATTTACGCGAAGAAAACGAAGGTTAAAAAACTTCCGAGATCGGAAAGTGATTCGGATAGTTTTTTTAGGTATGAAATTATGCATTGACGGCTAAAAACTATTAGGGTGGTAGAACTCATAGAGAGCTTCATTTTGACTTGTTATGGCTCCCGTAACTCTAAACAAGTCAACCATTATGGTTGTTCAAATAATCTACATCCTTAGGGTGCAACATTTAAGGCGCAAGGCGCAACATCCGTCCAAAATGCCGAAATAGTTCCGTATGACTTCTACAATTAAGTGCATGGATTTGAAATGGAACAATACCATGGTCTACCACTCTTTAGCAATGGTAAATCAAAGACTAGGCTCTATGATCCCGTTTTACCATAAAGTTCACATGAAGAAAACGAAGGGTAAAAAACTTCCGATACCCGAAAATGATTCGGATAGTATTTTTTTGGGTTTGAAACTATGCATTGACTGCTTTAAGACGTCAGAGTCATAGAACTCACAAAAATCTTTATTTTTACCGGTTATGGCTCCCGTAACTCTAAACGTGTCAACCTTTTGGATGTCCGACTAATTGATATCCTCAAGGTGCAACATCTACGGCAGAAGTTGAAACATCCATCCAAAATGCCGAATCAGTTCCGTATGACTTCTGGAATTAAGTGCTTGGATTTGAAAAGGAACAATATCATGGTGCACCACTCTCCAGCGATGGTAAATCGAAGTCCAGTCATGATGATTCCGTTTTACCACAAAGTTCACATGAATAAAATTGTGGATAAAAAACTTCCAAGACCTGAAAGTTATTCAGATAGTATTTTTTGGGCATGAAACTATGCATTGATGGATTGAAGCCATCAGAGTCATAGAACTCACCGAGAGCTTCGTTTTGACTGGTTATGGCTCCCATAACTCTAAACGTGTCAACCGTTTTGGCTGTTCGAATAATCGAAATCCTCGGGATGCACCACTCTTCAGCGAGGATATGTCGAAGACAAGCCATGGTGGTCCCGTTTTACCATAAAGTTCATGTGAAGAAAACAATGGGTAAAAAACTCTCGAGACCCAAAAGTGATTGGGGTAGCATTTTTTGGGTATGAAACTATACATTGACGACTAGAAGCCATCAGAGCCGTAGAACTCGCAGAGAGCTTCGTTCTGACTGTAACTCTAAACGCGTGAACCATTATGGTTATCCGAAGAATCATATCTTCAGGGTGCAACATCTACGGCGCAAGGTGCAACTCCGTCCAAAATTCTTGAACAGTTCCATACGACTTTTAAAATTGGGTGCGAGGATTTGATACGGAACAATACCACGGTGCACCACTCTCCAGCGATGGTAAATCGAAGACTAGCCACAGTGATCCCGTTTTACCATAAAGTTCATGTGAAGAAAATAAAGGGTAAAAAACTTCTGAGCCCCGAAAGTGATTCGGATAGTATTTTTTAGGTTTGAAACTATGCATTGACTACTTTAAGGCATCAGAGCCGTTGAACTCACAGAATCTTCATTTTGACTAGTTATGGCTCTCGTAACTCTAAATATGTCAACCTTTTGACCGTCTGACCAATCGATACCCTCAGAGTGCAGCATCTACGGTGCAAGGTGAAACATCTATCCAAAATGCCGAAACAATTCTGCATGACTTCTGGAATTGAGTGCATGGATATGAAAAAGAACAATACCATGGTGCACTACTCTCCAGCGATGGTAAATCGAAGATCAGCCATGATGATCCGTTTTACCATAAATTTCACATAAAGAAAACAAAGGGTAAAAAACTTCTAAGACCCGAAAGTGATTCAGATGGTAATTTTTGGGTATGAAACTATGCATTGACGGCTTGAAGCCATCAGAGCTGTAGAACTTACCGAGATCTTCGTTTTGCCTGGTTATGGCTCCCGTAACTCTAAACATGTCAACTGTTTTGGTTTTCTGAACAATCGATATCCTCAGGGTGCAACATCTACGGTGCAAGGTGCAACATCCGTCAAAAATTCTGAAACAGTTCCATATGAATTTTAGAATTCGGTGCATGGATTTGAAACGGAACAATACCATGGTGCACCGCTCTCCGGGGATGATATATCGAAGACCAGCCATGGCGATCCAGTTTTACCATAAAGTTCACGTGAAGAAAATGTTGGATATAAAATTTTCGATACCCAAAAGTGGTTTCAGTAGTATTCTATGGGTATGAAACTAGGCATTATCGGCTTAAAGCCATCAAAGCCTTAGAAATCGTAGAGAGCTTCGTTCTGACGAGTCATGGCTCCCGTAACTCTAAATGAGTCAACCATTTTGGTTGTCCGAAGAATCATATCTTTAGGGTGCAACACCTACGGCGTAAGGACCAACTCGGTCCAAAATTCCGGAACAGTTCTGTATGACTTTTAGAATTGAGTGCATGGATTTGAAATGGAACAATACCATGGTGCAACACTCTCCAGTGATGGTAAATCGAAGACCAACCACGGTGATCCCGTTTTACCATAAAGTTCACGGGAAGAAAACGAAGGGTAAAAAACTTCAGAGACCCGAAAGTGATTCGGATAGTATTTTTTGGGTATGAAACTATGCATTAATGGCTTGAAGTCGTCAGGGCCATAAAACTCATAGAGAACTTCGTTTTCACTAGTTATGGCTACCGTAACTCTAAACTTGTCAACCGTTATGGTTGTCCGAAGAATCGATTTCCTCAGGGTGAAACATCTATGGCGCAAGGTATGAAACTATGCAACATCTGTCCAAAATACCGAAACAGTTCCCTTTGACTTGTAGAATTGAGTGCATGGATTTGAAACGGAATAGATTGATGGTGCACCACTCCTCTGCAGCGATGGTAATCGAAGACCAGCCTCGATGATCTCTTTTTACCATAAACTTCACGTGAAAAAAACGAAGGGTTAAAACTTTCGAGACCCGAAAGTGATTCGGATAGTATTTTTAGGTATGGAGCTATTCAACGATGGCTCAAAGCCATCAGACCCATAGAACTCACGAAGAGTTTCATTTTGACTGTTATGGCTCCCGCAACTCTAAACGAGTCAACCATTATGGCTGTCTGAAGAATCGATATCCTCAGGGTGCAATATCTATGGCGCAAGGTACAACATCCGTCCAAAATGCCGAAACAATTCTGTATGACTTCTAAAATTGAGTGCAAGAATTTTAAATGGAGCAATACCATGGTGCACCAATCTCCAGCGATGGTATATCAAAGACCTTCCATGGTGATCCCGTTTTACCATAAAATTCACGTGAAGAAAACGAAGGGTAAAAAACTTCTAAGACCCAAAAGTGATTCAGATAGTATTTTTTGAATATGAAACTATGCATTGACGGCTAGATGCTGTCAGAGCATTAGAACTCATAGAGAGCATCGTTTTGAATTGTTACGCTCCCATAACTCTAAACGAGTCAACAATTATGGTTGTCCGAATAATCAATATCCTCGGGTTGCCACATATACGGTGCAAGGTGCAACATCCGTCCAAAATGCCGAAACAGTTCCATATGACCTCTAGAATTAAGTGAATTGATTTAAACGAAACAATACCTTGGTGCACCACCCTCCAGCGATGGTAAATCGAAGACTAGCCACAGTGATCGCATTTTACCATAATGTTCACGTGAAGAAAATGAACGGTAAAAAACTTCCGAGACCCGAAAGTGATTCGGATAGTATTTTTTGGGTATAAAACTATGCATTGACTTCTTGAAGGCAACAAAGCCGTAGAACTCACAGAAATCTTCATTTTGATTGGATATGGCTCCTGTAACTCTAAATGTGTCAATCTTTTGGCTGTCCGACTAATAGATATCCTTAGGGTGCAACATCTACGGCGCAAGGTGAAACATCCATCCAAAATGCGAAAACAGTTCCATATGACTTCAAAAATTGAGTGCATGGATTTGAAATCGAACGATACCTTGGTGCACCACTATCCAGTGATGGTAAATCAAAGACAAGCCGTGATGATCCCATTTTACCACAAAGTCCACGTAAAGAAAACGAAGGACAAAAATCTTTCGACACCCGAAAGTTATTCGGATAGTATTTTTTGGTACGAAACTATATATTGATGGCTTAAAGAATACATAGACATAGAAATCATAGAGATCTATGTTGTGACATGTTATGGCTCTCGTAACTCTAAATGAGTCAACTGTTATGCCAGTCCGAAGAATTGATATCCTCAAGGTGCAACATCTATGGCGTAAGGTGGATATCCGTCCAAAATGCCGAAACAGTTCCATATAACTTCTAGAATTGAGTGCTTGGATTTGAAACAAAACAATACCATGGTGCTCTACTCTTTATCAATGGTAAATCGAAGACCAGCGATGGTGATCCCGTTTTACCATAAAATATACGTGAAGATAACGAAGGGTAAAAAACTTCCGAGACCAGAAAGTGATTCAGATAGTAATTTTTGGGTATGAAACTATTCATTGACGGCTCGAAGCCATCAGTGCCGTAGAACTCAATGAGAGCTTTGTTTTGACTAGTTATGGCTCCCGTAACACTAAATGTGTCAACCATTTTGGTTGTCCGAATAATCGATATCCTCAGGGTGCACCATCTACGACGCAAGGTGTAACATCCGTCCAAAATTCCAAAACAGTTCAATATAACTTCTAGAATTGAGTGCGTGGATTTGAAATGGAACAGTACCATGGTGCACCACTCTGCAGTGATGATATGTCGAACACAAGCCATGATAATCCCGTTTTACCATAAAGTTCACGTGAAGAAAACGAAGGGTAAAAAACTTCCAAGACCCGAAAGTGATTTGGGTAGTATTTTTTGGCTATTAAACTATGCGTTGACGGCTTGAAGCCATCAGAGCCGTATAATCGGAGAGAGTTCGTTATGGCTAGTCATGGCTCTCGTAACTCTAAACGAGTCAACCATTATGGTTGTCCGAAGAATCGATATTTTAGGGTGCAACATCTACGGCGCAAGGTGCAACTCCCTCCAAAATGTCGAAACAGTTCCAAATGACTTTTAAAATTGAGTGCGTGGATTTGAAACGGAACAATACTATGTTGCACCACTTTCCGGTGATGGTAAATTGAAGACCATCCACGGTGATCCCATTTTACCATAACGTTCTTGTGAAGAAAAAGAAGGGTAAAAAACTTTCGAGACCCGAAAGTGATTCGGATAGTATTTTTTAGTTATGAATCTATGCATTGACGACTTGAAGCCGTCGGAGCTGTAGAACTCAAAGAGAGCTTCGTTTTCACTAGTTATGGCTACCGTAACTCTAAACGTATCAACCGTTATGGTTGTCCAAAGAATCGATATCCTTAGGGAGCAACAAATGTGGCGCAAGGGTATGAAACTATGCAACATTCATCCAAAATACTGAAATAGTTCTGTTAGACTTCTAGAATAGGGTGCGTGGATTTGAAACGGAATAGTACGATGGTGCACCGCTCCTCTCCAGCGATGGTAAATCGAAGACCAGCCACGGTGATCCCATTTTACCATATATTCGTGTGAAGAAAACAAACGGTAAAAAAGTTGGAGACCCGAAAGTGATTCGGATAGTATTTTTATGTATGAAACTATCCATCGACGGCTCAAAGCCATCAGAGCCATAGAACTCACGGAGAGATTCATTTTGACTGGTTATGGCTCCTGCAACTCTAAACAAGTCAACCATTATGGCTGTCTGAAGAATAGATATCCTTAGGGTGCAACATCTACGACGCAAGGTGCAACATCCATCCAAAATGCCGAAACGGATTTGTATGACTTCTAGAATTGAGTGCATGGATTTGAAATGGAACAATACCATGGTGCACCACTCTCCAGCGATATTATATCAAAGACCAGCCACGCTGTTCTCTTTTTGTCAAAAAATTCACGTGAAGAAAACGAAGGGTAATAAACTTCCGAGAACCGAAAGTGATTCAGATAGTATTTTTTAGGTATGAAACTATGCATTGACGATTTCAAACCTTCAGAGCCGTAGAACTCACCGAGAGCTTCGTTTTGACTGGTTATGGCTTCTGTAACGCTAAATGAGTCAACCATTATGGCTGTCTGAAAAATCGATATCCTCAAAGTGCAACATCTACGACGCAAGATACAATATCCGTCCAAAATGCCGAAACGGTCCATATGATTTCTAGAATTGAGTGCATGGATTTGAAACGGAACAATAGCATAGTGCACCACTCTCTAGCAATGGTATATCGAAGACCAACCATGGTGGTCCCATTTTACCATTATGTTTACGTGAAGAAAACGAAGGGTAAAAAACTTTCGAGATCCGCAAGTGATTCAGATAGTATTTTTTGGGTATGAAACTATGCATTGATGGTTGGTGCCGTCAGAGCCGTATAACACACAGTGAGCTTTGTTTTGGCTGGTTATGGCACCCGTAATTCTAAACGAGTAAACCGCGCCGTCCGAAGAATTGATATCCTTAGGAAGCAACATCTACAGCGCAAGGTGCAACATCCGTCCAAAATGCCGAAACAGTTCCATATGACTTCTAAAATAGAGTGTATGGATTTGAAACGGGACAATACCATGGTGCACCACTCTCCAGTAATGGTAAATCAAAGACCATCTAGGTTGATCCCATTTTACCATAAAGTTCATGATGTGTACGTAAATGTGTGTATTTTTACTACCATATTTTATCGAATTAAATTAAATAAATGACCAAAATTGGGTCTTTTAACATGTTTAGACCAAAATTAAAATTATTTTCAAATCATCACATATTTATCTTCATATAGGGGAAAATAATCATTTTTGTGCATATATTAATTTTATAAAATTTAACTGAAAATTTCTATGTTGTTTGTAGGAATTCGAATTCAAATATAGGTGGCTTCATGAAGAATTATGCATGCGTAAGAGGATACAAAGGAATGAATATGGATATATTTCAAACTCATGATTATGGAAGGCCCCACCTACCCACCTACCTTAATGTACAAATTAGAAGCTAATGCACATGCTAACGGCCATTAAAGTTTTCATGTACGCTTAATGGAGGATTATCTCGTGCTAATGATAACTTGATGGCCACACTTTCTCAAGTGTAGTTTGGATAGTTCCCCAAAAATGCATTAGGGTTTTAAAACATGTATAAATACTCATATGTTCATGTAACCCTCCTCTCTTCCTTAGGCTCTTTTCCCCTTTAGCCTCATTAGTTTAGGATCAAAAATAAAAGCTCTCTTACAATTTAATACATGCTCTTTTCTTTTCCTTGTTTATTTCCTTCATGCTCGTACTGTAGTTTTTTTTTCTTGCAAGTAGACTTGTTTTATTTCTTGTTAATTAGCTCTCATTTTATTTTAGCTCTTGCTTTCTCTTGTTTTTATTTCATATTGCATGTTATAATTATTGATATGATAACAAATATAAGAGACTAAACCCCTTCAATTTAGGGTAATAAAGCTCTTTAGTATGTAGATTCAACATTTTGATCATTTATTCTCTTTTTTGTGTTTTTTGGAAATGTTTGAAATGGTTAATTTATTATTTTATCTTTGAATTTGATAGCCTACATTGTTGATACCAAATAGGTCATGCTTAAACAAGCAGCAAAACACAAATTACCTCTTCATCTACATATGATTATTGTAATAAAGTGAATGTTGAAATCAAAATTTGATGATCTATATTTCTAATCAATAATCAATATGACATGCTTAAAATAGATTTTAGTTCCAACTTTGTTGTCATTTTTCATAAGATTTAGTAAGTGGTTTAAGGGGTGTGTTATAGTTTGATGGCTTATGTTGAGCTAATTAATAGCATAAATATGCCATTTTTATGATAAATACATCACTTGAACTCACTAATGACCAAAAAAGAGAGATCATAATTTCATATTTTGTTGAATTATGTGATATAGAGAGTGGATTTATCTCTAAATTTTCATTTTATTCTCATAGTTTTCATTCACCTTTGTAGTTGTTAGTTTTTGCAATTTTTAGTAGTTAACAACATTCTCAAATATTTTGTTAATTTGGTTGAACATAATTTTAAAATCTAACAATTTCCTACGAATCAACTTTTACTCGCTACATACTAAAATTGTACGTCGTGCGCTTACGGTTATTTTTATTATAAATTCGGTTGACGGATTTCTAAACCAATATGATTCCCATCAACGAAAAAGTTTTTCGCGCCGTTACTGGGGAATATTTTTTATTTTAATTTTCTATTCTTTGAATTATTTTCTTTTGATTTAATTGTGTGTTTGTTTTGGGTGTTTAGTGCATTTAAAAAAAATTGTCGTGGGTGATTGATTTGTGCTTGCATTTGTTTGTGTGTTTGTAGCTTTTCTATATTGCATTTGCATTTTATAAAAAAAAAAACTCCACAATTTTATTTCAAAATAAAAAATAAAAAATTCATTTCATTTCCATTTCTTTTATTTCTACGTTGCATTTGCATTTACATAAAAAAAAATTACATACACTGTTGCTTTAACATTGTGCATGAGCTCTGTGCACAGGTAATTGCTGCTACTCCAAAACTATTTGCATTAACATCAACACACTTTCAATCCTTCTGTGTTTTCAACTCCTCTAACTTCTGAAACACAAATAACTTTCCTCCTTGAACCCCTCGCGACCATCACTTCAACAGAATCCTCCTACAATCATCAAACTATACATCAACTTCCACTTACTCCGCACGAACCCATATTTATTCCTTGCCAGCAACCAACAGATCCCAAACTATCCTTGAGACCATCTTCTTTTAGTGGAAAATAGGCATAAGGACAAACTTTGAAAAAAAATTAGACCGAAGGACATCAAGTTTCATTTTTAGACTGAAGGACGAACTTTGAAAATTATTTGGCTGAAGGACAATGCTAGTTAGAACTAGCATTTTGTATAGTGTAAAAACTGAATTAGATGCTAGTTAGAACTAGCATTTTGTATAGTGTAAAAACTGAATATAATGTTAGTTGGAACTAGCACTGTCCTTCAGCCTAATTTTTCTCAAAGTTTGTCCTTCAGCCAAAAAATGAATGATGTCCTTGAGACAAATTTTTTATCGAAGTTTGTCTTTTTCCCTAATTCCCTCCTTCTTTTATTCACCCAAACCATTCCAAGCTGCACACAACATAACCCATCCATCCTTTAACCTTGTTGTGCTCTGCAAACCACCAATGTATGTTCTAAATACAACGGTGTTCACTGCTGCCATCCATTTCTACTGAATTAACGCTGTTCTAAAAAACCATCAATACACTCCTGATCATCTTCAAAAACTGACCAGCTACAAACCCATACATCAACAGTAGTAGCCACCTGAACCCCCTATACAACTCCTTAACGTCCCCTGACCATAACTGCATAACTGCAGTTTCATCCCCTGACAAACATCCCCTTCATTGACCTCCCTCCACCACTACAAATTCTTTCTCAACCCAGAGGCCAACCTACCACCACTTCTAAAATACGAGCCTATCATCAACTAATAGCCTTCTTTCCACCATCACATTTCCTTTTGCATTTCATCAAACAGCTAAACTGCAACACCACTGTTTACAACCAAACGACACAGCAAATCGAATTAGGAACCACCGAACTCTGGTCGCAACCGAAACCCCCTTCCTTCAACTTAACTCATGATTGAATTCCTCCTTCAACCTTCAATCGCCTTTTCAACCTCTTCGAGCACATCATCTAACCAAATTTCCATCAATACGAACCCCTCTCCAATTCACTAACTCCTACAAAATACCACCGCGACCAGACATCACGAAAACATTCGCACCTTGCCTGAAACTGTCATTGTCAAGCAATCTCACCGCGACCACAACCAGAACACCACCGCCATCTCGTACTACAACACAGGCAATCGCAAGTTAGACCCAACTGACTTCCCTCTGCAAATCCAATTCAAGATCCCATAAAAGCAATCACGCCAAATTTTGAGAATTTTCTTCAACTTTTTTTTTAAAAGAGGAAGTCGAATTTCTCAAAGTCGAGCAAGCAAACGAACGGGAGATAAACAGTGGCTCGAGTCGATTTTAATCATGACAACGCGGTTTACATATTGGGTTGTGGACTTCTTCTTCTTTTTTTAAAAAATTAATTTTTTCAGTTTCAATTGGTTTAGATTGGAGGGGACATTGGGCCGTGAGTTATTAAGGCCTTTATTGTTGTATAGGTTATTTGTTCTTGGTTAGTTAGTTAAAAAAAATTTCTTCAGAAGGAATTGGTATTGTTTGTGTTATTTTTTTGAAAGGCAAGCAGGGTTGAATGGTCCCTTACCTTATTTATTAACCACATAAAACACAAACAAAAAGAGAGCAATAACAAGCTAGAGCTCTCAAAAGCAAACAGAGAAGACTAAGAAGAAAAAAAGAATGAAAGACTGAGAACAAACCAAACAAGAACCGCACAAGGAAAAGAAAGACTAAAAACCCTAATCCAGAGAGCCATAAGCAACATGTAGGGAAGACTTTTCCTTGACCCTAGATATTATGATGTTTATCAAGGCACTTTCAAGTTTCATTTTATTCTCAAAACTCTAGCATTTCTCTCAGCCCATATCACATCCACATAAACTTTCAGAATCAGTAACAGCCTATAAGGTGAAGCATCCTTCCATCTAGTTCTTCTAAAAACTCTATTCCATTCACCATTACCATTCAGAATTGACTCAGATAATCCACCACTGAAGAGACTAGCTTTCCAGATTCTTTTATTAACCAAACAGTCAAAGTAGAGGTGAGAGCCATCTTCAATAAAAATTATTGCAGAAGTTACACATCAATTCCATAGAAAAATCTCTCCTACATAATTTATCCTTGGTCATGAGTGCATTTCTTAGGACTTTCCATAAAAGGAAGTTTAGTTTTTGAGAAGTGTTTGTATTCCAGACTCTAGCATGCCATCTAAAGATAGGTTTATTCTCATCTCTTATCAAAGCTTTATAAATTCTTGATATGGAGTGCTGCCCAAGATTAGCAGTCCACACATACCCATCATCACCAGTGGGGAACTTCTTGCATTGCACAACAGCCCACAGCTGATTAATGATAGGGTTGGAGGAGTAAGGCAAAACAATTTCACCATTATAAAAATAATCAACTGCCCTGGGATTCAAGGGGATGCCAGTTTGATTCCTCTGCTCATAGGAGAGAAAATCATGCAAGATAATTCCTCTTCCCACCCATGGTTCAAACCAGAATTTAGCTTTACTATCAGAGCCAAGCACAAGCTAGACACGAGGAAGTAAACTGCCCCTGAGTTTAAGGATAGATCTCCACACCCAACCACACAGAGGAGAGGATTCAATTTTGCAGAAGTTCTTATTGCCAAGATGATAATACCTAGCCCACTTAACCCACGAATTTGGTTTTTCATTAATCAGATTATCAAAATGCTTTGAAAACGCAGCTTGATTCCAAGTCCTCATGCATTTTATTCACAATCCACCATATTTTTGTGGTTTCTCCAATTTCGCAAAAGCAATAGGAATAAGTTTTGTAGAATACATATCCCCAGTCCATAGAAAATGATTCATTGCTTTCCTGATGCTAAATAAAAGATCAGAAGGTAAAATAAAGCACCTGCACCAATAAACAGTCATAGCTTGTATTATCGATTTTATGATTGTGGTTCTGCCTGCCTGAGATAACTTATTGCTTGCCCATCTATTCATAGCTTCAGTGATTCTTTCAAACAGAGGCAAACAAGCATTTGCTCCAATTTTTCTAGAGCACAAGGGGATACCCAGGTGCATGGTACCCTCAGGAAGATTAGGAAGTTGACTTTCATGGTGTATGTTTTGGTTGTCATTGTCATTGAGTCCTGCCACCATAAGGAATGACTTGCTTCTGTTGACTTGTAGACCAGTGCACTTCTCAAAAGTGTGAAGGATGCCTTTGACACATTCCATTAATGATACAGTAAGCTTAATAAAAAGTATAACATCATCAGCAAAAAGAAGAGAGGTAACGAGAGGATTCCTGCATTTGGGATGGAACTTGAAATTGTTGTTCCCGACCTGTTTGTTAATAAGCTGAGTAAAAAATTCCATCACAATTATGAACAAATAAGAAGGCATCGGGTCTCCCTGTCTTATTCCTCTCTAACTTCTAAAATATCCAACAGTGCCACCATTGTAACATAATGAGAAGGAGACTGTCGAAATACATGTATATATCTAGCTGATAAAGTGGCAAGTAAACTCCATTAATTCCATAATACCAGTCAGAGCTTCCTAGCTAACTGTATCATAAGCTCTTCTTATATCAAGCTTCATCATAGCTCTTGGAGAAACATGAGCTCTACAATAACCATTAAGTAGTTCATGAGTAATCAGCACATTATCTAGGATATTTCTATTATTCAAAAATGCAGCTTGGTTCTCAGAAATCACTGTAGGAAGCACATGTCTAAGCCTAGCACCAATAACTTTAGATATGCATTTGTATATTATGTTACAGCAAGCAATAGGGCGAAATGCATTAAGATTAGCAGCAGCTTACCTTTTGGCACCCAACATAAGTTGGTAGCATTTATGGGAATAGGCAATTTATTGTGCTCAAAAAAGTTATGCATGGCTGCCTTGAGATCATTAGCAATGACATCCCAACAATGAATAAAGAAAACAGCATTAAAACCATCAGGACCACCACAAGAATCCCTCTTCATACCAAACGTAGCATTATATATTTCTTCATCAGTTACTCTTGAAGACAAAAATTGGATATCAGACTTAGACAGAACAGGCAAAGGAGTAGACATGAGCTCTTGAGAGTTAGGGTTCCATGTTTCATTTGGGGAGTAAAGATTGATATAATGATCAATGAAAGCTTTGTCAGTTTCATCTGGTTTGTTTAAAATCCTTCCTTCCTCATCTTGTATCTGATGGATGTTTCTTTTAGCATTTTTAATTTTTAGGGTACTATGATATAGTTTAGAATTTCTATCACCATACAAATCCCACCCCTTCCTCAATTTTTGTTTCTTCATACTTAGCTCAGAGGCCATAGCTTCTGATAATAGCTGAGTTAGTTCATGTTCTTGCTCAGATAGTTTGCTATTACCTGGATCTTCAAGCATACTCAATTGAATAGAAGACAGTTGATTCTGCAGATTATTGTAGTTCTTGTTACCATCACCATACTTGTTCTTTGCCTATCTCTTTAAAGCTTCCTTGGTAGCATTCAATTTTTGCTGCAAAATAGACATTTTGTTACCAAATTTAGGATAATTCCATAATTAACAACTAAAGGCATAAATTCTTGATCTTTGATCCACGAGTTAAAAAACTTAAAATTGGAGTTCCTTTTAATGGCATTGCATTCAGTGGCTAAAAAAACAGGTGAATGGTCAGAGAGCAGAGGAGGGAGGATATGATTCGGATAATTAGGGAATTGAGTAAGAGCTTTGGTGTTGAGAAAGGTTAAGTCAAGTCTACTCATGGTTCTCACTCCTGATCTACTTTTGTTGTTCCAAGTTATTTTGGACCAACATAGGCAGCTTCATGTAAATTGGAGGAAGAGATAGCATGGTTGAGAGGAGCAATGTCAGAGATAGAAAGGGGTGTGCCACCACAACGATCATCAGCAGCTAACATACAATTAAAATCTCCTAACACAAACCACGGATGTGTTTCCTGCCTAAGATGTGGTAAATAGTTCAGCATATCCTGTCTTGTTGCAACATGGTTTTCCCCGTAAATAAAGGTCAGATAGAAGGAAGTAGTGGTTGGTAAATGCAAGGCGTGGAAATGAATGAATTGTTTGTGGGATATAATTGGAGTGAGAGTGTAGAAGGTTGGATCAGAAAGAACCATAATTCTGCCATATGGAGCCTCATCCAGATTATGATGAACACTCCATAGTGGATTAATAAGATTGGCTGCTTTGAGGGTAAGATCAAAGTTAAGTTTGGTCTCCAGAATGCCAAAGATTCCAAGATTATTATCAGAGATAATTTGTTTTGCTTGCACAAGTTTTATTTCCAAATGTGCACCTCTTATATTCCAATACCCTATTTTTTGTAGCATGGATTAACTTATGGTTGAATAGTTTGTAATCTCATAGACCATCTAAGGCCTGAATTTGGGTTGTATCCTTTTTAGGTAATGTTTTAACAAAGTCAACATCCTTTCCTTTGTCAAAATATGACGGTTAACTTTCTTTTTTCCTCCTAATACTGCTGTGATTCTTATGTAGAGGGATTGGAGTTTTGGACAGTGTGGGTTATGGGTATTCCTGATTAAGTAAATAACCATGAGGGGGAGATATATGAGAATAAGGAGGTATGGATTGATAGTTAGGGGTTATGGTAACTTCTAAAACATGCACACTGACATTGTGTGCATGTGAATTTTCAGATTGCTCAAGATGATTGAGCAAATTGATGGAATGAGATGCATTGGTTATAGAATTTTAAGTTAGCTTAATGGGTAACAGGGATAGCACACACTTTCTACCCAAATTGTCTTTGCTTCCATTATTTTCTGAATGCATATTTCTTTCAGCTTGCATATCTACTTTTTGTTTTCCTTTTGTCAGTTCATACTCTTTTTCCTTTCTTACCCCAACCAATTCCTGAACTAGCATCCCATAGTTTTTAGCAAGTTGAGAATTTACTTCTAAATCTGCTACGTCACTTTGCACTTTTAAATTCTTCTCCTTACAGTCACCCAAACTTTCTTTAGCCACTATTGCTTCCTCAATGGTCAAATTAGTTGCACCATTCAACTGTTCAGTATAAATTTTATTTCCACTACCTCCAATACTCAGTTCTCCATTTTCCTCAGTCAAATTTTGTTGCACTTGAAATTTATTGCCCATATTAATCTCTAATTCCTCAACAACTTCTCCTTCTTCAACTAAATCCACCACATTGTCCTTGTTATTATAAGTTTCAATTCCTACTTTCCTTGTTTCATTTTCTCTGTCACTTCCATTCCTACCACTCCCACCATCTTCCTTAGTCTTCATTAAATCACTCTTTCTTTTGCTCCCATGCTCAACTTTCTTCAAAACTCTAGAGGACTTATTATGCATAATTTTGTCATTTTGATCTTTCACCAGGGAACCTTTATTTGGAGCTTGTTTTGACAAAGTATTTGTATCACTCTTTATTACTTCATCTAATTTTACACTATTTTTGCAACTAGAAGCATCATGCCCAAACACCTTACAAGTTGTACATGCTTGTGGCCTCCATTGATATTCCACAAAAACAGTCTGTTTTGATCCATCCTTACACAGTACTTGAAAGCTATCAACTAATTCGGAGATGGGTGTCACTTCCACCAATGCTTTAGCATAGGTCAACCTTTCCATTCTTTCCATACTTTCATCCAAACATTTAACACACCTTATTCTTCTAGCAAGCCAATTGATGCCAAGTGGGGACCATGCTACTAGTGGTATGTTGTAGATATGTATCCAAATAGGAACTGAAGTGACTGAGCCGCAAATATTGCTTATTGTGGGGTCCCATTGTTTAACAATAAACAATTTATTCCTTATGATTATCGGATCAGCCTGGATGATTCTTCTCCGATCATCCTCACTTGAAAATAGGAACATAAAGACAACTCCATCTGATTTAACCTTAATGTTACCCTTCAATCTCCACACTCTCTTAAGGTGTTGCACCACTGCTGTAAATGATAGGGGTTCGTCTAGGAAAAGTCCAACTACATATTTTTGCCATATACTTTGCCCAGCTTCTTGAACAGAGTCAGGAAGAACCAATGCATCCCCAACAAATTCATTGATGAAGCTAACAGGCATGTACTTCCCCGCATTGCGTGGTTTGTTCTTGAATAGAGAAGTCCATGGTTGTTGACTTGAGTTGCTGATGGGAGGGTTAGACTGAACATACAAACGAGGAGAGGAGTTAGGAATTCTTAAAGAGGAAGAGGCTAAAGGATGGCCAGAGAGAAAGGGAGGAGGATCAGGGTCAGGCAAAGGAGGGACAGGGGAAGGTAAAGGTTGGGCTGGAAGGGAAGGAGAAAGGATGAGCTCTGCCATTAAAAGAAAAGAAAGAAGAGGGAGGAAAAAAGAAAATAATGTATTGTTTGTGTTATTGTGTATTGTTGTTGTGTGTTTTTTATTTGTCGGGGTTTGGTGTTACAGGAAAAAAATAGTTTCAATTTGTTTTATTTTCAATTTTTTTTAATTGTTTTACTTACACCCGTTTTGTTTTCTTTTTGCTTTAATTTCTTCTTTTTTTATATCTTGTTTTTATTTTCATGTTGCCCAAGCAGATAGGAGATGTTGCTCGCTTTATTTAGTTTGCCAAAAAAATAACTGCTTGCTTGCTTATAAAATATTAAGTTGCTTTGAACCCCTATCTATTTTTTTATTTATCTTGCATTGTTGTTTGCTTGCATTTAAAAAAAATTCAAAAGACAAAACAAAAATAATAAAATTGTCATCATAGTTGCATTGTTAATACATGTTTAATTCCCGCTTTGCATTTCATCTTAGAATTTGATTAGTAATAACGCACTTAATTGTATATTGACAAGTAGTCTTCTTTGAACAATTTAATTTCTCGATGTCTAGGCTATGATAGAGCAATAATCAGTTATAAATATTATGGTGATTTGTAAATATTATGCTGAATGGTTTCTCTGAAGGTACTTAAACCTTCTGCTGCATTGTTACGGTGATTCGCGGTGCACCGATAAATCCAGCTTGTTACCTGGCTGAGAACTATCTTGTTGATTTAAGACAATGTGTGATTATACAATTATGGTTTAGGAGCTATTTAGGATAAATAATTCGTAATTAAACCCTTGCATTCATTTAGTGGCATTGGTTCATGCATACATAAAAAAAGAAAAAAAATTCAAAATCCAAAACTAAAAAAATTTGTAAATATTCCTTTTGCTTCAAAGTTTTTAAATCCATTTCCTTTGAATTTTTTTAATCAAAATAAAAAGAATTACTGAATTATCTAAAAAAAAGTCTTTTCAAAATAAAAAAAATTGAATATCCAAAAACAAAATAAAAAAAATTAAACTTTCCCTTTTGAAAATAAAATTTTATATAAATATTTTTCCCTTGATAAAAAAAACATATTGAAATTGTTTGAATTTTCGTATTTGCCGGAATTTTACGATAGTTGTGAAAATCAATATAATCCATATAATTTCACACCAAATTCTTATGGATATTTCAACAACAACAATTTTTTAAACGATTCGAATTTAGAACCATAAAATTTTAAAATTGATGACCAACCCTCAACTCTTGAAAAATGCATCGAATCGATTTCGTCTTTAATTGAACTCACTACACAAAATAATCAAAGGATGAGTGAGCTATGTAATTCATATCTATGCAACAATTCAAGTCAAAGTTTTAAAAATAATAAAAATTCTAATTCCCTTCCAAATTCTAATGATTTTGATTATAACCCATGCCAATTCAACTTCGAACTCCAAAATGAATTTCAAAATCACAATGGAAAGGTGAATCACTTTTCAAATGATTTTGGCAATGGGAATAGTTCCAATTTTCTTGCAATTGATAATTTTGTTTTCAACAAATTCAAATTGAAAATTCTGAAATTAATAATCATGAAAATGAATTAGTTGAGCAAATGGAAAAAGATTACGGGGATTGGTTTCGTAAAACCTACAAAAAATTCCACGAGAAACAAAATCAAATCCCATCTTGTGAAGAATCAAATAATAATCCACCGTTTATCAGAATTGACAATTTTTATTCTTAGCAAGTTAAAATCGAAATTTCTCAGATTAATAATTATTAATTGGATTTTTTTGAGAAAAAGGACGTGATTTACAATGATCACAAGATTTGTTGATTGAAACATACAAAAAATTACACAAACAACAAAATCAAATCCCAACGTGTGACGAGTCAAATAGTAATCCACCTTTTACTACAATTGACGATTTTCAAATAACAACTTTTAAAATTGAAAATGACAAAGTTGTTGGAAAAACCATAATTGAGTTGAATTTCAATTCATTTGAGGGTGTGAAACATGATTTAAAATTCAATCTTCCTTTTACCGATTTTGAAAATTTGAATACAACAACTTTGGATTTTGAAAATGATATATGCAACGAAGTTGTTGATAATCCATCAACAGAAGACGAATTCAACGAACATGATTTCTTTGAACTTTTCGAAAATGAGTTGTTAAATTCTCAAGTGTTGGATTTAAATCACCATTTTGATTTTGAATTTGATAATTCTAAAGAAGTTTTCAATGATAAGTTTGAATTTCAATTTGGTGATAATAAACTTGAATTTCAATCAATTGTTTTATTTACTCCAAAATCATCAAAATTAAAAAAACTCATTCGATTTTTAATAAAACGACATTCATTTTTTCAAATCAATATTCAACTTTGAAATCTTTTATAGTTTATTTTTTCTAGCTTAAGCCGTGTCTCATACATTTGACGAGACAAATGAATCGATCTTTGGAAGACTGTTTCATTTACTCTTTAATGGTATACTTTCTGATGTCTTGTAAATAATAATCTTTTTCACATAAATAAAGGTCTTGTTTTTTTTTTCTTCTTTCACTTGTGTTAACTGTTGGGACACAGTCAAAATCAAGTGTGGGGGGAGCCTCATCCTCTTTTTCGATTTCATGGTTTAATTTTACCTTTTCTTTTCAAAATTAGAAAAAAATATTAAAATCAAAAAATTTAAGCATTTTGATTTATTTTTTTAAAGAAACACTAAAGGATAAATATATGGTTTGGGTTAATTAAATTAAAAAATTTGAAAATTTATTTGTCTTAGCAAAAATAAAAAATAGGTTTGATTATAAGTAACTATGGTTTAACTGTTATATAGGAAGATTTATATGTGCTAATTATGAAATATATCCTAATTGAAAATCTTTATTTTAAAAAAGTGGTCGATTTAAAAGTAAAGGATATAACATTTTTTTATCTTCTAAGTTAAGTAGTACTAAGATGATATTGTAAAACTCCCTCTTTCTAAAAAAAATTGAAAAAAAAGAAAAGAAAATTCTTGTTGTATATATGTATATATTTTATTAACACCTAGAGTCGATAGGTGTACACACCTATGTATACACTCGCCGTGCTCTGTACCCTTCTTACGTAAGCTCGAAAGGCAATGCATGATCGGTATATCTGGCCTCAATTTACCTGAGTTAGGTGTATGTATATAAAAATTCTTTTATTAAAAATGCCTACATTCTATAGGTGTTTACACTCGTATGTTCACTTGCCATGCTATCTGTTCCTTTCATATAAGCCCGCAAGGCAGTGCGTGGGTGTTATATCTGTCCTCAGTTTACCTGGGTTAGGCATATGTAAATATTGTAATATCACTAAAATTTTCAAAAAAAGTAAGAGAGAGTAAGCAATTGAAATCCTAGCACTATTTTTACTTATTTGATTTGGCTTGTTATTGAAAAGAAATGAAAATACCACTTTGGTAAACTTTGATAATCAACTAAGGATCTATCTTATAATTACAATTTGTTATCAACCGAAACTACGAGTTAAACTATAATCTATTTGTTATGATAACTTGATTTTTATTGAAAATTTTGATGAGTAAAAGGACTTAAATTTCTTGATAATAACCAAAACCTATATTTAACTTATTTCTATCGGTTTAAAAGTAAATCCTTCATCTGTAAATATTTTCAAAAACTTACATTCATCTCTTTGTAAATAAATCATGCATTTTGTAAATATTTTCACTTCGCATTTGAATTTTATGGTGGTATCCACTGAAAACCTTCACGAGACAACACTCGTCCTACTAGGGACATCCAGAGATTTAACGGTGTGTTGCATATGCTTAATGAAATTGTGCTCCCTATGAAAACGAATTAATCTTAGTTTTTAGTTTATTCGAGGACAAATAAAAAGATAAGTGTGGGAGTATTTGATGTGCACGTAAATGTGCCTATTTTTACTACCATATTTTATCGAATTAAATTAAATAAATGATCATATTGGGTTTCTAACTAGTTTAGACCAAAATTCAAATTAATTTACAATCATCACATATTCATCTTCTGTGACGACCCGACTTCCTACGCCCAGGAAGATGTGTCATCAATAAGAAAGAAAGGGATAGAAATAGAAAAGAAAAAAAAGAAATAATAACAACATCAGAATCTCACAGCGGAATGGAATAAAATATAATATATCAACATAAATATTACATAGTTATATATACATCAGAGTTATACAATATCATACATCATGACTATCATATGCATATCTGTCAGAACATACAGTACAGATATCATAAACTAACTAATACAGCGGAACAATATAGATAGCTACAAACGTCTGGTCTTCTGCTCCAACTCCTCCAGAAAACTCTATACTCCGATTACCTATCACTTGGCTACTCATAAAAATTTGAGTACCCAAGAGTTTATGAAAAACAAAATATAAACTTCGGGTCAGACATGGGTATGGTATGAGTAAACGGTTTAAAGTTGTTTAACTTTGAAAATCATTTGAAATAAAGGTATCACGTAAGACTTCCCACACATAAATACGGGTAAGTTTTTACCTTACTCTAACCAAAACATTTTATAGGAAATTCAATGATATTATAATAGTGTCTAGGGTTTTCAAGTAAAATACAAAAATAGATGAAATGCTTACATCTCACATTCCAACATTGTTGGGCACAATCAAAACGTACGGCGCTTATTGGAAATTGGATCCCATACAGTGGCAGGGCTACTGGGGTACCGCCCGTCACAGTACGTGGCCTAGATCACAGTACCGAGGAGCCACCCTAACCCCCCTGCAACACAAGGCCGGAACCATTCCTTACTGAACTGTCCCGAACAAGATAGCCCCGCAGTTGGCTGCAGACCAACCGCCCACACAGCCGAATAAAAGGGACATCTAGACAGAGGTATACCTCGTCCTTCTTGGGCATGACCCACCTAACCTTGCCACACATCCCCTGTTTTAGCCATTCCCGGTTGATGAGGCTTGAGGCTGCGTTTACCTTTTATAGTACATATTTCTTAGAATGCTCATCGTCCGCCTGACGATGTGCTGAAAGCATTCAATCCATACAAGTTCGTTTTGGGTTCGAACGAAACTGAAGGCATTATCTCGTTACACTCGTTTTGGAATCATCCTCAGAGTTAACGATGATAACCCTTGCATTCTAAAAACACCATCTCGATCTTCACTTGAGATTACACGACCTAACGTTTAATTTGGATCGATGTGGTTTTCGGAATATCAATTCGATACCCGATCCTGGTCTCATCAAAATCCAAACGCCATTTTAAAGGCCAAGTTGTCTAATTAACTTAACAATTTAAATTTTACAATTGAATTCATAAAGCAATTTAACACAGATAAATAACATCAGATAAATTATATAGCGATTTAATACAGATAAATCATACACAATCATCACAGATATATCCAGAATATCACAGAACATCACAGGATACAAATAAACATCAGAGGCAATCAAATAGAATTATCGATTCATATCAACTTTTAGTTTGATTTATTTTTAACTTAATTGCATACTTAAGAGTAAATTATACTTTATTCTTGCTTAATTAATTATTAATAAATTAACTTATTTAAATTCATTAATTACTTATTAATTATTCACTTAATTAATGAATTAATTCTTAATTACTAATCAATAACCTTAATTATTGATTTGTAAAACTCAATTACACATTTAATTATTATTAATTGCTTAATTAATCATTAATTATTAATTAACTTAATCGTCTAATCCTTAATTAATTATTTAATTAGTTAACTATGATTTGTTAAGTTATTAACTTAAATGGTTAATTAAATTCTTAATTATAAATGGGTTTATACAAAATTATCATTAACAACTTTAATTACTAATTCAATTAAGTTTTGAACTACTTATTAAATTACAATTATAAAGTTTATTACAATTATAAAGTTTATTATAGCCTAAACAATTGAACAACATTAATACTTCATTGATACTTAGCATATATATCTATACTTTAACTTAATATAGTTGGCAAGCTATTGGAATTAAAACAACCCAAAGTAAACCTCGCATCTAAAACGGGTCAAACTCAAGATTTCCAGAGCTTCTCTCGCATTCCCTCCCCTACCTCTCTTCTTCTTTCTCTGTTTCTTAAATTCTTCTATTCTTCTTTTTTTTTTATATAAAAGATTAAGTTTTAAAACTGTAGAGACCTATTAAAACACACGCGCACCTCACCCTCGACCCAGAACAAACCCGAGGCAACACGCGATCCAACTCGCGTTTCACCCGAGTCGATATCAGCCGATACTTCCCCACCGCCGTGCACGTGCACGGCGGTCCACCACCGCGCCAACGCCATACTACGCCATCAACACATCACACGGCACCCCCTCACGTGAAAACGCAGCCCAGAAGAACACGACAACCTCAGAATCAAAATACACCTAAAAAGTTGAACTGGAACACGACCACGGCAGACAAATTCACCTCGTCTACACTATCGCGACCGCCAGAGACGACGTGGCTTCGTCCAAATCTTGCCCACACCACACTCGAGCACCCTTCCAAGTCTCATGGCACTCGGTTGTGCCATGGCGACGCAACCACCGAATGAACAGAGCACAAAACAATGAACCCGTAAACCCTATTTCCAATCAATCCTCAAAAATCTTGCATTCATAAAAAATTTTAACATTTTTCTGTTAATCTCACATCAATTCCCTAGCTCCATGTCAAATTACAACAATTATAATTGTTTGAATCATCAGAATTTCATGGAAATGCATTTTTGGTTTACAAATGAACTGCTCTATAAATGGTTGTCTAAAAATTGTATGTTTTGTATTAAAAATCATATTTTTATATGTAGTTTCAAGACATCAATTCAAATTTACAATTCGAGATATTTAAATTTTTGATCTTTGGTTTATTCTTACTATAAATTTGTATTTACAGTTCTTATATCACAGCCTACCTAAAAAAATAATCCAATTCTTAGACTTAAGCAAATTTAATTAGTTAAGTTATTAATTAAAGAAAATGATCATATATATAAAGTATGATTAATTCTCTGACTCCTTTATCTCAGCAACCAAAAACTAGAAGAACACATATAAGTAGAACAGGCAGTAATCAAACATCACAGAACAGAGTTTATCAGCATAATATTTATTCATAAATCAATTATTTGTAGTTAAATTTCAAAAAAAAAAATTAAGTTTACTCACCACTCTACTGTTGAAACTGAGGCTAGTTGGATGATGCAAGAATACTGCAGTTTGAAGTTGTTGAATTGCAGTAAACTTCTTGCTTACTGACTTTATTTGAACTTGAAATTTTGTTTATTTTTTTTCTTTTGCTTTATCAGGTTTGTTTATACTTCTTTGCTTTTGCAGTTACAAATGAGCTAAGGGATAAAAATTATGTATGAAAATATTTATAACTTTGAACATAATGTCTTCTAGAACAAGCTTTACCATAATATAATATTTTCTTTATTTTATTATGTACTAAGGCCAGAGGTGAACCACAATTTCGGCTAGAAGATATTTTTCTCCAGGCAGAAAGTGTGCTAATTAATGTTTGTGTTAACATATATGTTAACATATCACAATGTTTGCTGACACAAACATTTTGTATAAGATATTGCAGGTTTTGTTTGTACTGAATGTATTCATATATGTTTACACTATAATACTTTGCTGACCTAAACATTTTGTACAAGAGTTTTGTTTTATTATCTTGAACACAAATTTATACACTGATTTTGACTAATTTCATATGTTTGCAGACAAGTTAATTTCTGTTTAAGGATATTTGTCTTTTTGTTTACAGATTATGTATATTTGTCTTTACATAGTTAACACCTTTTTTTATATCTTATTCACATCATATTTTGTACTTATGTTTATGTATACTTATGTTTATAACTATATTTTATGTTATACTTATATTAAATATTTTATAAGCTTACTTTATTTTAATTATAAAAATTGTTGTTTAGAAACACTACTAAAATCGTATTTTTATTTAAAGTTAAATCTTTCAATATTTGATTTGTAACTTATATTTGCATTAATGTATTTTATATTTATATTTAATACGAATAAAATTGTATTATTATACTCATCATTATTAACTACATTTATACTTTTGATATTAAATGTCATTAATATATAATTTTTAATTTAATAGAATAAAACATATTTAATTTTAAATATTGTTAAAAGAGTCTAGTTTACATTTTGAAATTATAAATTTCCTTTATAACACATATACAACTAATAATATCCAAAATATTATTTATTTATAAATGAAAATCTTGTATTTTATTTAAATTTGATCAAAAACTTATTATAATAATAGGGTCAAAATTCCAGAATGTTACATTCCTCCCCCCTTAAAAGAATTTCATCACCATAATTTAAACAACAGTTAATTCAAAAGCTTAATATTAACAATCTAAACATACATATCATCCATACAAAACAAACAATCAAACAGTCAACTCTAACAGCATTACTAGTTATCCGGACATAAATTTGGATAAGTTTTTCTAAAACTATCAAGAGTTTCCCAGGTACAATCTCTGGGATCCTCACTCCGTTGCACCTTGACGAGTTTCACCACTTTGTTCCTGAGCTGCTTCTCGTCTTGATCTATGTTAACCCAGTTTCCTCTACGGGTTAAAGAGTCTACGAGATAGGATCTACGACTTAAGGCCTCCACGGGTTAAAGAGTCTACGAGATAGGATCTACGACTTAAGGCCTCTACGGGTTAAAGAGTCTATGAGATAGGATCTACGACTTAAGGCCTCCACGGGTTAAAAAGTCTACGAGATAAGGTCTACGACTTAAGGCCTCCACGGGTTAAAAAGTCTACGAGATAAGGTCTACGACTTAAGGCCTTCACAACCTAAGAACATTACGGCCTGACGACCTAAGGTCTGCACAATCTTACTAGTTAAGGGTGGCACGACTTAAGGAAGTTTACGACTCAAAAGATAAGTCGTTCACGACTTATGACGACGTACGACTTATAATGAGATACGACATACGACTCATACTAACATCAAGGAAGGTTGCACTGGTTAACTCATGAACGGCTTAGGACTTGTGTTATTCATCTAAATGGAAGCCTAGCTTTGGACCAAGCAGTGAGCTAATCCAGTAGGTCGGCCGCAACCTACTATGAGTCGTGAACGGGCTATGGCTCATCATGAGTCGTGTACGAGTCATGACCTAATTCCGAGAAATGCCTATAAATACGATCCTAGCTCCAACTAGAAAAGGACTTTTGGCTCATTTCCTTCAAACGCCGTTACTCTGCTGCATTCCAAACCAATCCAATCCAACACTTGAAGCTCTCAAGACATTAAGAACGCTACAAACAACTTCAAGAAGAGATTACATACATCCAACATGGATTCGAAAACTCCCATCTTCATCGAAGTTTAAGCTACTTGTTCTAAGTCTCTTGTAATTCAAAGTGTATTGTATTTGGGAAGAATTGTATCAGCTTGTAACGAGATTATTAATAAAAGTACTTAAAGTGGACGTAGGCTATAACCTAAAGCCGAACCACTATAAAATTGTTGTTGTTTACCGCTTTTCTGCTATTATCTGCTTGTAATCTGTTCCCGAGTCGTCGGGTGGTGCTTTCACAACTACAACTCATACACCGGGGTGTTAGCGTTCAAATTTTAGCGTTAACATTTTTGGTGCTTTCACTGAGAATTGAACTCAGGCAAGTTATCATCATTGCTTCACAGAGATTTGTAGAGAGAATTTCCCTGAAAACCAGATGTCTATCCGAGATAATGGCTCCTGGAAGGAAGAGTAGATCTGTCAGATCTGGGAATACTCAAGAGGGAACCTCCGCTTCCCCTGTACTTAATCAACCCACTCCGTCTGCTGGGGTTACGAAAGCGGAGTTGGATGCTGTAATATTAGGGCTGAACCAGCAGATAAACGCCCAGAATGCACAATTAGAGGCTCAGAGTGCCCAAAATGCTCTAATTCTGAATAAGTTGAATGATTTGCTCGGGGCAAACAATCAACCGGCTGGTAATGGAAGGAATTATGCTGGCAACATTCATGATGCTAATGAAAGGAATGCTCCAGAAAGGGCTGCCAGTCCCTTTGAGCAAACGCTTCCTGAGGTTGGTGGATCTGGAACTCGACATGATGAGGAGTATCTTTCTGGAATGGTCCGGCAAATCATGAGAGAAAGTATGCAAAGGGTTGAAGATGAGAAAGAATGGGGTTTCGCCCCAAGTAAAACTCCATTTGCTGAGAAAATCTTAAAGGCAGAATTTCCAAGGAAGTTTGTCCCTCCAACCATCCCAGCTTACAAAGGGACAAGTGATCCGAATGAATTCTTGTATAAATATGATTGGCACATGACAGGTGCCAGAGCCTCAGACGGGATAAAGTGCCGATATTTTCCCGTATACCTTGAAGGTGTGGCTCTACTGTGGTTCACCAAGTTGCCAGTCCGATCTATTGATCAGTTTTCAGACTTGACCCGAAAGTTCAAGGAACAGTTTAGACTATATGCTTCAAAGGCCAAGGACATCATGTCTTTGTCAAGTATAGAACAGAATCCTGGTGAATCTATCAGATCTTTCTTGAACCGCTTTAATATAGCGCTGGCAGAGGTGGACAATGCTGAACCGCGAATGATATTGACTTATCTGATGAGGGCTATTGATAAGTCGAGCGAATTTGGGAAATGGCTAAACATGAAGGAGCCAACCTCCCTTGAAAAGTTCTACAAAAAGGCAGATGAATTCATATGCCTGGAAAGCCGTCCTTTACCGGTGAAGGCAGTGTCGGAAAAAGCTGAAGATAACACTGTTGCTCCACGCAAGAATGAATCTGTAGGGCAAAAAAGGGAAAATAACAATGGGAAGAAACAGAGTAATTTGAAGAAGCCCCGATCCTTCAAGCCATCAGAGTATACTCCTTTATCAGACACGCCGGAGCACATCTACCTTGCCATTAAAGATTCTGTTGACCTCCCTAAACCTATCCCTTTGAGGACCGGAAAAATGGCTATACAAAGTGGGAAGTTCTGCCGCTTCCATAATCAACCCGGTCATGAGGCCGATGAATGCCGCCAGTTGAAAAATCTGATTGAAAAATTGCTAAGAGAAAACAAGCTGCAGCAATTCGTGAAAAAGAATAGCAACAATCCTGCATCGTCAAGTCAGGGGCAACAGGCTCCTGTTCATCAGCCTAGGATAGGTGAGAAAGCTACGGGGCATGAATCTGGAAGGCCCGTTATCAATGTCATTACAGGAGGGCCTCACCAGCTGGCAAGAGCTGGGGAGAGATGGAGAGATATACCAGGGCTTTGAAATATGTTCCAGCCGAAGAAGATGTCTTTGTTTTAGAAGACACTACGCCCCTGAAACAACAGAAAACTTTCAGTGATGATATTATTTTCAGAGCCAGAGATTCCTCAGGTATCGAAGCTCCTACCCTAGATCCCTTGGTCATCTCAGCTGGTATCGGACCGGCCATTGTCAGAAGAGTTCTCATTGACTGCGGAGCATCATGTAATATCCTCTTCAAGAAGACATTCGACCAAATGAAAATCCCTATGGTCGATGTACAAGCCTCATCGCAGAAGATCGCTGGCTTCACCGGGGAGCCAAAGCAACCAATAGGAACCATCGATCTGCTAGTAGAACTTGGGGAAGGATAAAGGAAAGTAGTCCGCAAGCAAACATTTGTGATTGTCGATGAATTTTCTGCTTATAATGCTTTCCTTGGCCGTCCAACGCTCGCAGCGTTCAAAGCTATCCTAGCCCCGTGGTGCCTCACTATTAAATTCCCTACAGACAATGGAGTAGGAGTTATAAAAGGGGATCAAAATGCTGCGCGAGAGTGCTATTTGACAGAGTTGCGAGAGTCAAGAAAAAGGGAAATGGGAAAGGATGCGGCCACCCCGGTCCGCATCAAAGAGCCAGCCTTGTAGCAATTACGGGGCGGACCCTGCACTGGCGAGCATAGCGGGGCACGGAAAGAGATGGATCCCAGAAAAGCCAGTGCAGGGGAGAATAGAGTAGTGCCGGTTGAAGCGACGGTACCGGTACCTGTTGACCCGAAGGACCCAAATAAGGTGTTGAATGTGGGTTCACAACTTAATGTGTCAATTCAGAATATCTTGATATCTTTCTTGAAAGCAAATCTGGATGTCTTCGCTTGGACTCATGCTGATATGTGTGGAATATCTCCAGAAGTTGTAGTACACGCTCTGAATATTGACCCAAAGTTTACACCAGTAAAACAGAAAAGAAGAACCCAAGGTCCAGAAAGGTCAGCAGCATTAAAAGAGGAAATTGATCGACTCATGGAAAATAACTTCATCAAAGAATCTACATATCCGAATTGGGTTTCAAATCCTGTGTTGGTTAAGAAAGCTAATGGAAAATGGAGAGTGTGCATCGATTTTTCAGATCTGAACAAGGCCTGCCCCAAAGATTGCTTTCCTTTACCCAGGATCGATCAACTGGTAGATGGAACAGCGGGACATGAATTGTTATCTTTCATGGATGCCTACTCCGGATATAACCAGATCATGATGCATGAACCGGATCAGGAGGACACGAGCTTTATCACTGATGTTGGTCTTTATTGCTACAGAGTTATGCCCTTCGGATTGAAGAATGCAGGGGCAACCTACCAAAGACTTGTTAATGCTATGTTCAAACCGCAATTGGGCAAAACTATGGAAGTCTACGTCGACGACATGTTAGTAAAGTCTAAGAAAGCAGCGGATCACATTGAACACTTGGCAGAAATGTTCGCAGTCCTCCGGAAATACAGAATGAAGCTTAACCCTCTGAAATGCACATTTGGGGTCGAGTCCGGAAAGTTCTTAGGGTTTATCGTCAGCGCTAGGGGCATTGAGGCTAGTCCAGCTCAAATTACCGCCTTGAAAGAAGTCAAAGCTCCTAGAACAAAGAAGGAATTGCAAAGTCTCAATGGAAAAGTTGCCGCCTTGAGTCGGTTCATTTCCAAGGCCACAGATAAATGCATCCCATTCTTTGACGCCCTAAAGAAAGGAAAGAAAAACTTCAATTGGACTCCCGAATGCCAAAAAGCCTTTGATGAATTGATTCGCCATATGGAGACGCCTCCAATACTTTCTAGGCCTGGCGATGGCGAGGATCTTCTTATATACTTGGCAGTATCATCACACGCTTTAAGTGCAGCGCTGATACGGGAAGACAAAAGGATTCAACATCCAGTTTACTATATCAGCAAAAGACTCATGGGGCAGAGATGAATTACTCTAAGTTGGAAAAACTCGCCTATTGCTTACTAATTGCGTCTAGGAAATTGAGGCAATATTTTCAAGCTCATCCTATCAGAGTCCTCACTGATCAACCTTTAAAGCAAGTCCTGTTTCGCCCTGAAACTTCGGGTCGTCTTCTAAAGTGGAATATTGAACTCAGTCAGTATGACATCACTTATCATCCCCGGAAAGCAATCAATGGACAAACTTTAGCGGATTTCATTGCAGAATTTACAGATAAGGGTAACAGTGAGGAAGAAACGTTCGACAGTTCCCCTATCCAATGGAAGTTATATGTCGATGGTGCAAGAAATGATTACTGTTCTGGAGCCGGAGTTGTACTTGAGACTCCTGAAGGTCGGTCATTATGCTATGCACTAAGATTGGAATTTCCTTCAACAAACAATGAAGCCGAATATGAAGCTCTTATCGCAGGACTGAAAATCGCTAAAGAACTAAACATACGAGCATTACAGATCTTTAGCGATTCTCAGCTTATTGTATGCCAAGTCAAGAAGGAATTTCAAACGAAAGGGGGAAACCTGCCCGCTTACTTGTCAAAGGCTTGGGAACTTCTGTGTGAGCTCGATCACTATTCAATAAGCCACATTCCTCGGGAAGAGAATATGAAGGCAGATTCCCTCGCAAAGTATTCAAGTTCTGGTGAAGCTCAACTATTGGGATTGGTCCCCGTAGAAGTCCTTTCAGTACCAAGTATAGACGAGATGGATATTGACTGGATTATGAATGTATCTCAAGAACAAGAGTCATGGATGACTCCAATACTGGACTACATACTCAGAGGTTCTCTGCCAGAAAATTCGATAGAAAGACGGAAGCTACTAAGGAAAGCCTCTCGCTATGTAATTCAGGATGGCCGATTATACAGACGGGGATTCTCAATGCCATTGCTTCGATGTGTATCCAGGGAAGAGTCCAAAACAATCCTAGCTGAGGTACATGGAGGAGAATGTGGTGATCATTTAGGTGGTCAAACATTAGCAAAGAAAATTCTCCGATACGGATATTTTTGGCCAGAAATTAATCATGATGCTACAAGCTATTCCCGAAAGTGTGACAGATGCCAAAGATTTGCCAAAATTCCTAGAGCGCCTTCAACTGAACTCACACAAATGGTCAGTCCATGGCCATTTGTAATTTGGGGAATGGATCTCATTGGGCCGCTACCGACTGCCAAATCAGGGATTAAATATGCTATTGTTGCAGTTGATTATTTTACTAAATGGGCTGAAGATGAACCATTGGCTACTATCACCTCTAAGAAGATGATAAGTTTCGTGACCAAGAATATCATTTGCAGCTATGGTGTGCCTCAGAAAATAATCACAGACAATGGTACTCAGTTTGAAAGCGAGGAATTCCAAGATTTTTGCAGGCGATTCAAAATCCAGAAAAGCTTTTGAGCAGTTGCTCATCCGCAGGCAAACGGGCAAGTGGAAGCAGTAAACAAGATCATCAAATCAACCATCAAAAAGCAACTTGAAAAAGCAAAAGGTGGTTGGGTCGATAAGCTACCACTTGCACTATGGGCATACAGAACCACTCACAAAACTGCAACTGGACACACTCCTTTCTCATTAGCATACGGGTCGGAAGCAATGATCCCGGTAGAAACAGAGGTTCCTTCACACAGAAGGATCCATTTCAACCAAGCAGAGAACGAAAGGCTACAGCTTGAAGCGCTAGACTTCCTTGATGAAAAAAGAGATGAGGCTAATCTCAGAATTGCAGCTCATCAGCAAAGAATAGCAAGACATTTTAATTCCAAAGTTCGCCAACGCAGCTTTGAGATTGGAGACCTAGTCCTGAAGAGAATTATGACAGCGACAGGTGTGTTTGGGCCAAATTGGGAAGGACCGTATGTAATAGGTCAGAAGTTTCTTGACGGCACATTCAAACTCACTACTGTTGATGGAGATCAAATTCCAAGGGCATGGAACAGCAACCATTTGCGTCCATACTTTACTTGAAAATTTTGTTGAAATATTGTAAAAAGAATTATGAATGTATGATTCTTGTAATTGAAAGCAATTGTAAAACTGATGCAAGTAAATAATGAAAGAATATAAAGTGGATGTAGGCCCAATTTCCTGGCCGAACCACTATAAATCTTGTGTTCCTTATTATCATTACATGTTTGCTTTATTTGCGATATGAAAAGTACATAGAATGTATTGCTGAAATGTCGATTTAAATTTTTGCAGACAGTGGAAATGAAACTTGCACATAAAAAGACCGAGTGATTCTCGCCAAATTTCAAGTCACAAAAGCCCCGAATTCAAATCCTAGATAGGAAGTACTTCAATTGAACGGCCTATGATTTCGACAGAAACGGGTCTTTGCTAATAAATTGAGATCGTTTGAACAAACAAACGTCCAATTAAGAAGCTAGTGCTCGTTCTCACGAAATTGCCTAACAATGAAGCGCACTTCTTTGGATTAAACAAGTTACTTAAAAAGAAAAAAAAAAGAGGAGGCAGAGGATCATTGAAAAGGCATAAGCAAGTGAACAGAGGAACAACCAAAGCCATCATCGGCAGCACAAGTCCTCTTCGGAAACACAACTCTTTGGAGGATAAAGACCTCTAATGGGTCATACGCCACAAAAAAGAAAGTTCTCTACTCAACAAAAAAGATTGGAGGAGTCATGACCCTCCAACCATGAGAGAGTAACTTCCAGGCGATGAAAACCCTCTCTGAGGCACATTTCACCAGGAGTTGAAGTGTTATGACCGCTCTTCGAGATTTCACTTCACCAGAGTTGAAATGCAAACAAAAATAAAAGCCCTCTTCGGAGGCCCATTTCACCAGGAGTTGAAGTGTTATAACCGCTCTTCGAGATTTCACTTCACCAAAGTTGAAATGTAAACAAAATAAAAGCCCTCTTCGGAGGCACATTTCACCAGGAGTTGAAGTGTTATAACCGCTCTTCGAGATTTCACTTCACCAGAGTTGAAATGTAAACAAAATAAAAGCCCTCTTCGGAGGCACATTTCGCCAGGAGTTGAAGTGTAACAACCGCTCTTCGGAATTTCACTTCACCAAAGTTGAAATGCAGAGACAAAATAAAGACCTTCCTAAAAGCCCACGTTTCACCGAGATTGAAATAAAACTTCCAAGTGTTGAAACGTGAAAAGGCTTTCTTCGAAGGCACAACTCTTTGGAGGTACACGTTTCACCAAGATTGAAATAAAACTTCCAGGTGTTGAAACGTGAAAAATCCCTCCTTAGAGGTACAACCCCCTCCCGGGGACACAATTCAAAGGAAAGACCTCTTCAAGGGCACAATCAAGAAGAAAGACCTCTTCGGAAGCCCACGTTTCACCAAGATTGATATAAAACTTCCAGGTGTTGAAACGTGAAAAGGCTTTCTTCAAAGGCACAACTCTTTGGAGGTACACGTTTCACCGAGATTGAAATAAAACTTCCAAGTGTTGAAACGTGAAAAATCCCTCCTCAGAGGTACAACTTTGTATATATATATATAAAAAAAAAAGTTAAAGTTCCCTTCAGAGGTCCGCTTTACCACATAGAAGAATTCACTTGGTAGAATATGCACATAAGTAAAAGAAAAAAGTGATTTCTTCGAACGACAAAACGTAAAAACTTATACGAAGGGAGTTGTACTCTACAAAAAATTTCTTTAAAAAGAATAAAATAATTATTCTTTAGCAAATAAGAGTGCAAGTCCCCTCGAAGTATAAAATATTGCAGCAAGCTTAAGGTATGGGGGCAACATGGTATAATAGTATAGCTGCATCAGTGAAGTAATACTCAAACAACATACCATAAGCCCGCTGCAATATCATATAAACAAACTTGTGCAAAAATGAATAATAAATGCATTCAAACAGAAGTATGTACAAACAAAGGATCATTTTATTCAATTGAAATGCAGGTACAGGTTTCAAAATAAAGAAAAGCGGGGGCCGGTACCCGCACAATTCTCGACCAGTACATACAAAAGGCAAAAAGCTAAAATGTTCACTTCTTTTTACTGCCTTTGGACCCTTTTCCCGGCCGAATGATTAGCTTTTCAGGCCGGTCAGTTGGCACAAGAGAAGAAGGAGGGGTAGGTGCAGCTGGTCCAACTTCTGGCTCCCCTTCAGTAACAGTGATTATCTTCCCCCTCCTCTTTGACGTTCCGTGCTTTTTCCTCCTCTTTGAGGAAGACTCACTTCCCGGAGTGGCAAGTTTAGACAAAGTTATGTCATCAGAAGGGGTCCGCTCCGGAGATATCTCACCTCCCTCAAGTCCCTCGTCTCTATGCTCTTGCGAAGCGATGGGATCGTCTAAACCGTGAAGGGCTTCTATTTGTTCCTCTTGCGACCCGGGCTGAGAAGCAGAAGGAGGAGCCACCTGGAGAGACGGAGGAGGGATAACCGGAGGAGGAGAAATCTGAGCGGTGCTTGATACTTTCTCTGTAGAAGAAAAGAGGTTAAAGTCAGTAAAGAGAGGAGATGAAGGCTCATCAAGGTTGAGAAAATAGTCAAGGAGCTCATTAAACCCATGTGAAATAAATGAGCAATCCACTTGAGCGAAATTTACAGTGGAATTACCTGCAGAAGTTGTCTTTATTACGTCAATTTCATAGTCCGGGGCTTCAGCACTCTCTTGCGATTCATCTGTAACTTGAGTAATTTTGGCCCCGGTATCAGTTTGAGCAGGGATCGGTACATAAGAGCTAGAGCCAATAATGCCAGCATCGGCCGAAGTTGAAGGAGGGACAGGAACAGTCAAATTTGTTTCTTTTTCTTGATGCTCTTCCCCCACTATTTCAACCCGCGATCTGGCGAGTTGCTCCTTCCCTCTGGCAAGGGCTGCGCGAGCCTCAAAGTCTAAGTAGTGCACCTCCAACTCCTCTTCAGTGTACCCGGCCCCTTTAAACATATCTAGTGCGGCCTCCCACACTTCGGCCAGGGTAATCTCATACTTGGGGCCCAGGAATGCAAGACTGCCACGCCCTAATATACATTGCAAGTAGAAATCAAATAGTGTCGAGCCAATATCAGCTTTGGTAGCTTCATGGGCCTCTTCAGCTGTAATTCTACCTGCAACAGCCTCATCCCGCTCTCTCTCGACTTTGGATAACTGGGCTTTCAATTTTTCAATCTCTGCAGCCTGAAGGCCAGTTTGTCCTCGTAACTGAGTAATGTCAGTACGGTTGCCCTCTATAATCTGCTCCAACTCATCAGCCTTGGCCTCAGCATCCCTTTGCGCGGCATGAGCATCCCGCACCTGTTGAAGAAGCACACTCTCCCTTTGAGAATAAGAAGTGGAAGAAGTAGCAAGCTCCTCTTTAAGTTTCCCAACTTCTGCCTCAAGTTTCTCATTATAATCGGCGATACTCCTCATTTCTGCATCATGCTGTTTAAGGATCTTTTGCCATTCAGTTTTGTCGTTCTCCATGGTAAGCATAGCTTCGAGATTGGCCCTATTCACCCTTTGGAGCTCATCAACGAGTTTCTGCCAAGATGACATCCTCTCAATATCGGTTCTGACTGCATCAAGGTTCCGTAGCATAGCACTTTTATCTATGGGAACCAGATCGAGGTCAAAGCGAACTCCTTTTAAACACCAATTAGGAAATCGGCGTTGAAGAGTGGCTGGACCTGGTCCAACTTGGTAAGATGGCCTATTGATGATTGCTTGGATATCAGTAGGGGAAGGGGCAGGAGATTGAGAAGAAGTAGGAGCAGTAATCTTCTTTGAAGGCACAGGCATTGGCTCCTCAATAACTTTGGCTCGTTTGCTCGAGTCATCAGTTGTGTGACTCTTCCCTCTATCATCATGAGATTTGCGTTTAAGGGAGTCACTCTCTCTGTGGGAGGAATCATGTCGACTATCTGGTCTTCCAAAGCGTTCTTCATAATCACGTCTTTCCCGAGCCTTCCGGGCTGCCCTTTCTTCATCAGTCTCTCTATGAATAGGAGGATAGGATTGATAGCCATACTGGCTGCGTTTCCCATATCGCTGAAAGTCATCATAGTACGAGCTGCCTCGCCTCATTGGTAAACCTAAAATTTAAAAAGAAGAAATAAAACTTGAGAATCCTTCAAACGTTAAAAAAAAGGGAGAGCATAAAAGTGCCAGGAATTCTAAGTGTGTGTGATGTGCAAACTACGCGCATCAATCTACGAACCACTCTTTAATTAGGGAGTAGTTGTGGGTGTAATAGATAGCGTCAACTCTTGAGTCGACGGCGACTGTTGCAAAGTAGAAGTAGCTTCAACTACTGAAGAAGAAATCCCGGCAGTGATAGGATCTTCTTTAAAGATCTCTTGTGAAGTAGCAAAAAGGTCGCTCAGTCCTTCGAAAGTATCGTCCCTGCTCTGCTTAACGGGACTGGATTTCTCAGCTTTTTCACCAGATTCTTGTGAATGATGGGAAGATCCCTGAGGCTCTTCTTCTTCGATAACCGGGGCAAGTTTGTCAGATGGCCCCGCAGCATCAACAGAAGTGGAACATTTCACTAGCGAAGCCTCAGGAGCAGGTCCTTTAGATATGTATGTACTAGTAGAAACTAAGGCATCCAACACTCTAGCTGGGGAGTCTGGAATTTCATGAGGACGCGTAGAACGAGAAGTATGCAAAAGTCCGTACTGATGCAGAAACTCATCTTTCAACAGAAATTGAATATCTCTCTCCTCAACCGGCACGGCCTTAAGCCTCTCAAAAGTCGACTTGTGACTGGGATTCCTAGAGGGAGGAGGCAGCGCTGAAAATAAAAAGAAGCAGAGTTAACACTTAGCAGGTCAGTCTCACAAAGGCCAGATAACAAACGAAGCAAGGATGGGTGATCTTACTTCCTTCCCTCCACAGAGCATAAAACCCCGGGGGGCAACGAACGAAGAAGAACTGGGTTAGAAACCCGTGAGCAGTGTCAGGAAGGCCAACAATTAATTTGCGGTTTCGGGCGCTTCTCACAACAGTAATAGAAGGATGATCTTTGGTCCGGGTAAAGGAGCATAAGTAACAAATTTCATCAAAGCTCGGAAGTCGATCAAGTGTTCTCCTAAATAGCACACACAACCCCATTAGAATGGCGTAGCCATTGGGGTGTAGTTGGGATGGAGCAATGGCCAATTGATGAAGAAGTTGTTGGAAAAAGTCATTGAAAGGAGGAACGCCCCCACTTAGGCACATTTGTCGGTTAACTGTCACAAAGCCAGAAGGTGCTATGTCAGCAGTGTTACTTCTCTCAGGAAGAATGGCATCTGATTCAGCAATGCCAAACTGAGCACACAGCTGGCGAAAAACTTTATATGATAGTGTAGTAGGAACTCTTTCGGGAGGATTAACTAGTGGAGCTGGAAGAACAGTTGCCTCTCCCGTCTGAACTGTTGCATCTTCTTCCTGAGAAGTCATTCTACACAAGCAACTGGATATTCAAATATGAAGGTGCATGTTTCCTAAAAGTGTGAAGTGTCGTGCAAAACTGATAAAAATAACAAGTAAATATAACTGGAATTAAACTGGTCGACGATTGATCGACTACGGTAATTTCAGAACTTGTTAATTTAAAGTTCAAGCATAATATTAGTGCAGGCTGGTCAGTTTCAATTGACTATTTCAGTGTTGCTTTAATATTCTACTTGAAATCGATAGCACTTCGTTCACACAATTTATTTAAGTTAATTATCCGTTATTAACTAATCTGTCATTTGATGTGGGCAGTCGATGGCAGTATATTCGTCCCAATTTTCTGTAAATATCATATTAAACAGATCGTTAACCCACAAGTTAAAGTAATCTGTAAAAGAATGCAACAAAGTTCAACAGTTCAAAATCCATGCAACAGTTCAAGGTCTAAGCAGAGTTTAAAAATGCAAGTGCTGAGTCGTAGACGACTCAAGAGCTAAGTCGTAAACGACTCAAGTGATAACTCGGCAACAACTTAAGTGCTAACTCGTCTACGAGTTAAGAATTTTTCCTTCGGGTTAAGTCAAGTCGTTGGTTCTCTGGTTGACTCGTCCACGACCTAAAGGACTATGAGGAGAGACAGGATAGGTCGCTTCACTTTTGAGTCGTTGATGCCTTGAGTCGGTAGTCCTTTGAATCGTGAGTCATAAGAGAGAGACAAGACTTCAAGTCAGAAAGATACGAATTCTTCTAAGTCTTAACTCAGTTACGACCTAGAACTCATGCCTCAACTAGTCGAATAACCTTATCTCCACCCCTAAACCGATGAACCCACTAACTATTATCTCGTCTTCTCCAAACCCCTAACAGCCTAAAAATAAAAACAAAATATAAATATATTGAAACCCATTTTCTTCTCCTCGCGAATTATCCAAAACCTAAAGGAACTTCCTCGAGCTCACCAGCAATCGATCGTGGCAACAATCGTGATGAAGCGTGGTATAAGGAACTGGATTAAAGTTGTCAATGAGGGGTCCAGATTCGCAAGTTAGTGGATATCGCAGAATCAAATGAACTGCGGATTTACTTACGCGATGCGATGATGAGGATTATAGGGACTGAATCAACGGTAGGATGAACTGGTTGAATTTGTTTCCGAAAGCTCGAGGACGTGTTAATGGCAGAAATAGCTCAGGGGTAAGTAATGAGAAGAAGGAAATAGGAGGAACGACCCAAGCATTTTTATACCTCAGGGAAGTGGAACTCGAATCGACACACCAGGGTTATGATGAGTCGAAGCACACGACTTACGACTTAAGGCATGTGCTTCGAGGGGCAAGTGTTAACCCAGTTTCCTCTACGGGTTAAAGAGTCTACGAGATAGGATCTACGACTTAAGGCCTCCACGGGTTAAAGAGTCTACGAGATAGGATCTACGACTTAAGGCCTCTACGGGTTAAAGAGTCTACGAGATAGGATCTACGACTTAAGGCCTCCATGTGTTAAAAAGTCTACGAGATAAGGTCTACGACTTAAGGCCTCCACGGGTTAAAAAGTCTACGAGATAAGGTCTACGACTTAAGGCCTTCACAACCTAAGAACATTACGGCCTGACGACCTAAGGTCTGCACAATCTTACTTGTTAAGGGTGGCATGACTTAAGGAAGTTTACGACTCAAAAGATAAGTCGTTCACGACTTATGACGACGTACGACTTATAATGAGATACGACATACGACTCATACTAACATCAAGGAAGGTTGCACTGGTTAACTCGTGAACGGCTTAGGACTTGTGTTATTCATCTAAATGGAAGCCTAGCTTTGGACCAAGCAGTGAGCTAATCCAGTAGGTCGGCCGCAACCTACTATGGGTCGTGAACGGGTTATGGCTCATCATGAGTCGTGTACGAGTCATGACCTAATTCCGAGAAATGCCTATAAATACGATCCTAGCTCCAACTAGAAAAGGACTTTTGGCTCATTTCCTTCAAACGCCGTTACTCTGCTGCATTCCAAACCAATCCAATCCAACACTTGAAGCTCTCAAGACATTAAGAACGCTACAAACAACTTCAAGAAGAGATTACATACATCCAACATGGATTCGAAAACTCCCATCTTCATCGAAGTTTAATCTACTTGTTCTAAGTCTCTTGTAATTCAAAGTGTATTGTATTTGGGAAGAATTGTATCAGCTTGTAACGAGATTATTAATAAAAGTACTTAAAGTGGACGTAGGCTATACCCTAAAGCCGAACCACTATAAAATTGTTGTTGTTTACCGCTTTTCTGCTATTATCTGCTTGTAATCTGTTCCCGAGTCGTCGGGTGGTGCTTTCACAACTACAACTCATACACCGGGGTGTTAGCGTTCAAATTTTAGCGTTAACAATCTACAATCTAAACAGGATCTCTAACTACAGTCAGGTTGGGTTCTGCTTCTTAATCTTCCTGAACAACCGGTTCTGTCTCTAATGATGGGTCACAAATATATTTCCCTAAATGAGACACATGAAATACATTGTGAATCCCAGACATCGGTTCTGGTAATTCAATCCTGTAGGCTACAGTTCCAATTCTTTCCAGCACTCGGAATGGACCAATATATCTCGGAGAAAGTATTCCCGTCTTTCCAAATCTTATAGCACCTTTGATCGCGGAAACTTTAATAAAAACTAAATCTCCGATCTCAAATTCCAATGGTCTTCGTCTCTTATCTGCATATTTCTTCTGACGATCTTGAGCAGCTTTCATCCTTTTCTTGATAAGCTCAACCTTCGCAGAAGCTTCATGAATTAGATCGGGTCCGAGCACAAGTTGATCATTCGATTCAATCCAACAAGATGGGGATCTACACGGTCTTCCATACAGAGCTTCATAAGGAGCCATCTTAATACTCGCTTGGTAACTGTTATTATAGGAAAATTCCACTAGATGAAGATGGTCTTTCCATGATCCACCAAAATCCAATACACAAGCTCGCAGCATATCTTCCAGAATACGATTAAGTCTTTCCGTTTGTCCGTCCGTCTGAGGATGATAGGCTGTACTTAATCTCAAACTTGTTCCCACTGCTGATTGCAGAGCTTCCCAAAATTTACTAGTAAAAATAGGATCACGGTCACTTACTATGCTGACAGGAACACCATGTAATCTGACTATTTCCTTCAAGATAATCTCTACCAAGGAAACTGCAGTACGAGTTGCCTTAACCGGAATAAAATAGGAACTCTTCGTTAAACGATCCACAATAACCCATATTCCTTCATTTCCTTTCCAGGTTCTAGGCGAACCGTCGATGAAGTCCATCGAGATCATCTCCCACTTCCAATCTGGAATTTCCAAAGGTTGCAATAGTCCTGCAGACTTTTGTTGGTCTCCCTTTACTTGTTGGCAAATGGTACAACTATTTACAAAAGCAGCTATATTCTTCTTCATATTCGGCCACCAGAAAACTCTCCTCATATCTTTATACATCTTCGAGATTCCCGGGTGAATATTCAATTTGGAGCGATGACACTCAGCTAAAACTTCTTGCCTCAATCCATCTATATTAGGCACACACAAATGACCATTAATCCTTAGAACACCCTGATCATCTATCTTGAAATCCGAATATCGACCGTCTTTAGTTCCAAGAATTATTTCCTCAAAAGATTTATCCTCCATTTGCTTACCAATGATCCTTTCTTGGAGAGATGGAACGACTTCCAAAAGAGATAAAACCGCATTTCTACTAAGAGCATCAGCCACGACATTCGCTTTCCCCGGAGTATACAAAATATCCAGATCATAAGATGCCAAAAATTCGACCCATCTCTGCTGTCTCAAATGAAGATCTTTTTGAGAGAAAATATATTTCAACGGTTTGTGCTCCTTGAATAACTCAAACTTTTCTCCCAAAAGAAAATGTCTCCAGATCTTCAAAGCAAAAACAATAGCTAACAGTTCTAGATCATGCGTAGCATAGTTCTTCTCATGGGACTTCAATTGTCGACTAGCATACACAATAACTCTGCCATTCTGCATCTGAACTGCACCCAATCCAACTAAACATGCATCTGTATATACTTCAAATTTGCTCTTTCCATCCGGAATAGCAAGTACTGGTGCACTGGATAGCCTTGTCTTCTATTCCTGAAAAGCTTCTTCACACTGAGGTGTCCACTTGAATTTAGTTCCTTTCCTAGTCAGCTTGGTCAGATGTGAAGAAATTTTGGAATAATCCTTAATGAATTTTCTGTAGTAGCCATCCAAACCCAGAAAACTGTGAACTTCCGTCGGTGTCACCCATTGTTTCCATTGCAAAATAGTTTCAACCTTTGCTGGATCCACTGAAATGCCTTCACCAGAAACAATGTGTCCTAAAAATTTAACTTCTGATTTCCAAAAATGGCACTTTGAAAACTTTGCCTTCAACACATGCTTCCTCAGAATCTCCAATACAATTCTCAAATGATGCCTGTGCTCCTCTTCCGATTTGGAGTAGACCAAGCTATCGTCAATGAATACCAAAACAAACTTATTCAACACATCTCTAAAGACTCGGTTCATAAGATCAACAAAACAGGATGGTGCGTTGGTTAATCCAAAAGGCATAACCAACCATTAATAAAAACAATTCAGTCCCCTAAATGCTGTCAAGGGAATACTATCTTCAGCTACTCTCAAATGATGGAATCCTGAAGCTAGATCTAGTTGAGAAAAGATAGAAGCTCCATGCAATTGGTTAAAAAGATCGTCGATGCGAGGAAAAGGATATTTATATTGAATGGTCACTTTGTTCAATTCTCTATAATCAACACAGAACCTTAGCGAACCATCCGATTTGGTGACAAATACCGCAGCAGAGCCCCAACAAGAAAAACTGGGTCTAATCAAACCCTTCTCCAAAAGATCTTGCGTCTGCTTAACCAACCTCTAGGAGGCATTCTCCTACTGGGTTGAATTACCGGCACTGCTCCTGGAACTAAATCAATACGAAACTCAATCTCTCGATGTGGCGGTAGACACTTAACTTCTTCAGAAACATCAGGAAAATCTTGAACCACATCGATTTCTTCAACTTTCTCTTGAGAAGTCTCAACTCCTTGAAAAGACTACTCAAGTGAAATCCAGAACTATCGCACGACACTTTGGCAATCCTACCCAAATCAGTCTCCAATGAAACTGTCCTCTCATCACAATTCAGGACTGCTTTATATTTATCGAGCCAATCCATTCCCAAAATAAGATCAAATCATTTAAAATTTAACACACACGGGTCACAAGAGAAACTGTGGGACAAATAAGAAAGCTTCAAGTCCTTACAGATTGTGTCCAATTTTGTTGCTACACCTATAGGAGATACAATAATGGGTCGATCCACGGTATTAGGGTTAAGAGAAAACTTTTCTACCAATTCCGAAGATATGAAACTCAAAGATGCACCCGAATCAAATAAAACTTTAATATATTTGCCATCTAAGAGTAGGGTACCTTCCAAAACTCCTTTGCTTTGAGAAGAAGAAGATGAACCTGCTTCCAAAGCAAAAACTTTATCCTGCAGTGTCCTCTGCAAAAGTGGACAATTCTTAATCATATGACCGGGCTGACGACAACTAAAACACAACGATCTCTGGACTACTGCCAATCTTGGATCACTCTAACGTTGCTGTTGCTGAGATTCTCCTTGAGAACACTGATCTGCCAAATGTCCAATTTGCTGACAATTATAACACTTACGGGGTCCGTTATTGCTTCCTCCCGATTTCTTTCCCTTAGCCTGTCTTTTCCAAAGTGGATTAAAATTTCTTTTATTTGGGTTAACGAAATTCCCTCTCGAAACCACTGCTGTTGCCTCCAATTTCTTGCTCATCAAATCTTCATACCTCAAAGCCATATCAACCAAATCAAGAAAAGATCCTTTTAAGAGCACCGTCATCTTATTCTGGAATTAGGACCTTAATCCTTGCACAAACTTTTCATTCTTCTTGAGGGGAGTATCAATGAGTCCTGATCCATAACACGAAAGTTCGTTGAATCTGGTCTCATACTCAGAAACAATCATGCTTTCCTGCTTCAAATTCAGAAAATCCTGGTACAATTGAGTTTTCCTTGCCGTAGGCATAAATTTCTCCTCAAATAACTCCATAAATCTTTCCCATGATATATCTTCTTCGGGAATATTTGCAATTGTTACATCCCACCATGCTGCTGCGCCTCCCTGCAATTGCCACGATGCCATATCCCTTTTCTGATCATTCGACAATCTCATCCTCTTAAAAATACGCTCACACGATCGTAGCCAGGCTTGAACTTCAATTATCGATTCTGAACCTTTAAATGATTGGCCTCCAAGATCGATAAAATCTTTGCATAAGGCTGCAAAACTAACTTGAGGCGGTACTGGATTTACAGCCTCTCTAGTAATTTGACTTCGACCATTATCAATCGAAGTACTGGCCCTAACTCTGCCTCTCCTTCCAGAACTCATGTTGGGTTACCTGTTCAGGTGACTCAACAAATTTAGATAGGTATATATATATATATATATTTATATGAAAACACAAATACGCACTCTCAAGATAAGTATTACTCCAGAGCCTAGGTACTCACTCAACCTAACGCTATGATACCAGCTGTGACGACCCGGCTTCCTACGCCCAGGAAGACGTGTCATCAATAAGAAAGAAAGGGATAGAAATAGAAAAGAAAAGAAAGAAAGAATAACAACATCAGAATCTCACAGCGAAATGGAATAAAATATAATATATCAACATAAATATTACATAGTTATATATACATCAGAGTTATACAATATCATACATCATGACTATCATATACATATCTGTCAGAACATACAGTACAAATATCATAAACTAACCAACATAGCGGAACAATATAGATAGCTACATACGTCTTGTCTTCTGCTCCAACTCCTCCAGAAAACTCTATACTCCGATTACCTATCACTTGGCTACTCATAAAAATTTGAGTACCCAAGAGTTTATGAAAAACAAAATATAAACTCCGGGTCAGACATGGGTCTAGTATGAGTAAACGGTTTAAAGTTGTTTAACTTTGAAAATCATTTGAAATAAAGGTATCACGTAAGACTTCCCACACATAAATACGGGTAAGCTTTTACCTTACGCTAAACAAAACATTTTATAGGAAATTCAATGATATTATAATATTGTCTAGGGTTTTCAAGTAAAATACAGAAATAGCTGAAATGCTTACATCTCACATTCCAACATAGTTGGGCACAATCAAAACGTACGGCGCTTATTGGAAATTGGATCCCATACAATCGCAGGTCTACTGGGGTACCGCCTGTCACAGTACGTGGCCTAAATCACAGTACCGAGAAGCCACCCTAACTCCCCTGCAACACAAGGCCGGAACCATTCCTTACTGAATAGTCCCGAGTAAGATAACCCCGCAGATGGCTGCAGACCAACCGCCCACACAGCCTAATAAAAGGGACATCTAGACAGGGGTATACCTCGTCCTGCTTGGGCATGACCCACCTAACCTTGCTGCATGTTTGCACAAAAAATGGACAAACACCTCCAAGTCGTATTATTTTAGTTGAGTATGTGTGATTTTCAATGATTTTAGATGAGTATGTAAATATGAGAAAAGTAAGGGCTGAAATGTAAAAGACACGCAGATTTATAGTGGTTCGGCCAGAATGTGCCTACGTCCACTTTATATGTTATTATCTTTCTTCTTCCAGATTACAAGTACAATGCTTTGTATACAAGTGTATGAAAGTAGTTTGAAAGTTCCTTCCTTGCTTGAGCTCTCAAACTTGTCTCTAAAAATTGTCCTCCATTGTTGTACCCCTGCCCCTCTATTTATAGAGTGAGGTAGGGGGCAGGGGTCTTGGAAGTATATAGCTGCAGGTGGGCTTGGGCTGAAGCAATCTGGACTGGCAGCTTTCTGGTTCGGCGAAGCTTGGTTCGGTGGTAGAGGAGAGGAGTGTGGTTCGGTGCCACCTTGGGTTTGATTCGGTGGTTACTTGGTTCGGTTGATGGTGAGTTCTCGTGGTTGGTTCGGCATGGGGCAGCAGGGAGTTGGTTCGGCATGGGGTAGCAGGGAGTTGGTTCGGTAGCTTATGCCGAATGAACTTGCGCATGTGAATGCCGAATGGGACTGTATGCTTGCATAGCCGAATGAACATGAGAGTATAAGGCCGAATGGACTTTGTATTTGGATTTTGAGTGGAACTCTGGGCTTACATACGCTTGCTGGTTGCTTCTTCTTAGCTTGATCGTGGTGGAGACGCGCTCGACATTGATATTCCAGTTTTGACCAAAAAACGGGATAACAAAGTAGAGGTTGCTCGCGAGCCCGGGTGAAACTGCGGCTTCTTGGTCTTGAGATCTTCTGGGTGAAAATCCGCCCAACATTTGCCCCCCAAAGTGGGGCACGTGCTTGCACGTGTCGCGCTTTGTTTCTCGTTGGTGGGAAGACTCGTCTTGTAATGTCATGGGCTGGATGTTTATATCTTGTGGATGTCCTGCAAAGAGATTTATAGTTTTAGTGTGGTTTCAAATAACGACCGTTCGGGGTCGAAATATTTGTGATCAAGTGAATTGCGCCGTTCGAGGCGAGTTAGTGTACCCCGAGGGGGTTATCGATGCCAGGTTCACGTTAGAGTGGTTCCCTGGATCGTTTGTCAAGGTGGTTTATCGCTAGCTCAGAGCATGCCTAGGGGTTGTTCTCGACCCCGTACATGTGTAAGTAGCTTAGCCATTTCATAATTATCAAATATCCATTTGACTGATGAGCTTAAAAAGGGATGTCAAAGTGTAAATTCTCATGACGATAGGGTTAATAGCCATTCAGAGCGTGCCTATGGACCGTTCGTGGTCGCGTGCACGTGTAAATGATTAATCCATGTTAGTGAGAGATTCACGACTTATCCATTGTTATCATATTTTTTATTTTATTAGTAAGCTCTTAGAGTTCGGCACTTATCTGAGTGAAGCGCCCTGCGTGCCCCCAGTTCCTGGTCTTGGACGGTAGATAGAGGGTTCCATTCGGTTCTTGGTTGGTCCGGCTATTCTCATCCGGCTTCTGGTGGTCCGGTATCATTGGTCCGGTTGGGCGAGACATCTGGTTCGGTGGTTGTGAGTTTGCCTATATATAGAGGCCGTACCCCCCTTGTTTTTCTTTACCGAACGAGTAGAGCCGAATCACTCCATTGCCGAATCAAGTGTTTGCCGAACCAACCTTATACCGAACCAGGTATATACTTATTACCGAATACACACGTATGTCCTTGCTTCACCGAATGGGACTACTGCCTTGGAGCCGAATGAGATGAAAACCGAATGGGGTTGAAACCGAATGAACTTGGAAACCGAATGAACTTGGAAACCGAATGAACTTGGAAGCCGAATGAACATGGAAACCGAATGAACTTGTGATCTGGAAGACTTCAGCTTGCGAATGAAATTCCACACTTGCACGCACTTGTTTGTTTACTTTTCTATTTTCCTTGTTCTAATATTAGGTTTTTCTTGTGCTGCAGAAAATGTCTCGCAAAGCGGAAACACGATCAGACAGAAAGAAGTCTAGAGGCACAGGAGAGCCTTCTTCTTCCTCGCCCCCAGTCCAATCAGGATCCGGGCAACACCGACCTATTCCGAAGTCTCTAGTGGACGGATGTGGTCCACAGGAACTTTTGAACTCTCCCCCTGACTGCTTCCCAAGCTCCTTAAAGGAGGAGCAACTTGACGTTATATCCCGTTCCTTTGGGATAGACAGGGCTCTTATGTTGTTACCGGGGGAAGGGGTCATGCCATATGATCCCCCTGAGGGGTACTTCGCTTATAGCCGGTACCATTGCATGTGCGGGGCTATTCCTCCAATCAACGCCTGGATACTAAGCTTCGTCACTTATCTGAAGGTGGCTCCATTCCAGCTTCAGCCCAACTCTTATGCCATTCTGGTATGCTTATATGCTATCTTCCAGAAGAGATATGGGCGCGCCCCCTCCAACCGGGAAATACGATATCTGTACAATCTGAGGGGGTACAGGAAGGGGTCCCCATATATTAGCTTGGAGTCAGCCGTTTCCTTCAAGCCTGTTTTGGATTTATACTCGAAGTATAGCATGTTCAAGAAGGAATGGTTCTTTGTCAGGGATGACTCCGTCTCTATTCGCCGATTTACCTCCGGATGTAAGTAAAAACTCTACTCATAATTCCTGTCTTGGCTGTAATTCACTCTCTTATGCGCTTTTATTTCTTGCTAGCGACAGGTGGTTTTGCGGTTGTGGAAGATGATCGCTTGGTTCGGATGGCAGCAGAAATTGAAGCTATTTCCGGGAGAGACAGATCGGCTGCTTATCTGATTAGGAATGCCAGGCTCTTGTCGTATAATTTGATCCTCCCACATCAGTCCGTAGTCAAACAGAGGGACACGGCAGAAGAAAAGGCTGCCCAGCCTAAAGGTGGGGTGACAGCGAAGGGTGGCAAGAGGAAGCCCTTTGCACAACGTCCAGTCGTAGGAGGCAAGAAGCTCAAGGAGTCCGATGGCCCTTCTCCAAGTACTTGCCCGGATGTCCCGGAGGAGGAAGGTGTAGAAGAGGAGGAAGGAGGTGAAGTTGGAGAAGGGTCGGAGGGTGGAGGAGATGGCGATGGTCAGGGTGGTAGCGGTGTTGCTGCTCTAACCTCTGAGCAGGACCTCGAACTGGATGAGGCTCTCCGTCGGGCCTTCGGGGAGTCAGAGGGGGAGTCGGAAACAGAGAAGGAAACGGAGAAGGCAGAGGAAACCGGCAAAGCTGTGGTTAGCACTGACCCATCCTCTAAGGGTTCCTCAGCTAGGGTGACCCCGGCGATGCAAGGTGAACTTTTGTCTTCTGCCGATTCCATTTTCGATAGGGACTTAGAAATTTTTTACGGTTCACTTCCGTCCTGGAATGAGATCCAGGACTTATTGCAGTATCCCACTCCTCCGCCGGGTTTGTATAACAGATGTGTCTCCTCACTTTTCTTTCTTTTTAACTTAGCACATTTTTTGAATTGCGGATTATTGTATGTTCGTAACACTTGTTCTTTATTCCAGGGGCAGGCCAGGCGGGTAAAACGTCGGATGTTCGACACCGCCTTGAACAATTTAAGTCGAGGAGAGCTTCCGCGAAACCTTCTACTGATCGCACTGGGGACGTAGTCAAGTACCGCCCTCTTCTTGGGGTCATCGAAGAGGGCATTCAGAAAAGGAAGCGGAGCCGTTCCTTATTTGAGTCTTCTTCTGCTTCGCAGCTTCCTACTCTGTCTCCCCCTACTCAGCCTCCTCGTGATACTACGGAGGAGAGCACGGAGCCCTGCCCCCCTCCTCCTCCTTCCAAGAGTTCTACTGTCATTCATATAAGGCGTCCCGATGTGCCTCGCCCCGTGCCTCGTGACCCTTTTGCCGGCCATCCTGATTTAGACCCAAGCTCTCAAGACATTTCATTTGATGAGGCCACGGGCGAGCACCTTCTTCCCCGCAACCCCATGGTAAGAGTGCTGGATGAGGCCAAGTCCCTAGATCTTGATCTGCTTACTACCCGAGTAGTTACTATGGGGGACGAGGCCAAGGCTAATATTGATCGGGTGGCCGAAGAGACTAAGAAGTTAATGGAGCATCATGCTCGATTGGTCAAGGCCGGGGAGGAGATTGGGAGTGCTAACATTCGGTTAAGGCTAAAGGTTGCCGATCAGGCCAAGCAGCTTGCCGACCAAGCCATCCAGATCTCCCAGCATGGGGAAGCTTCCCAGCGTCTGAAAGAGACCATGGAGAAGGCAAGTAGGGCGGAGTTACGGAAAATGGAGGTCACCTGCAGGGAGCGGATTAACATGGCTATTACAACGGTGGATGAGGTTCGAAATGCGGATCTCGAGCGGGTAGAGGAGTTGTCCGGGAGGCTCGAGGCTGCGGAGATGGCCCAGGCCGAGTTGAAGGAGGAGATGGAGGAGATGAGGAGGTCCCTCAAGTTGAAGGAAGAGGAAATGAGGAGGTCACTCCAGGCTGACTGCTTGAGATACCAATCAGAGAGGGACGTCGCCATCACCAAGTTGCAAGCTTCCGAGGCCCGGGTGAGGGAGTTTGAGGAAAACGAGGGGATGATGGATGAGATGTTGCAGGATATGTACTTCCACACTTGGAAGGAGGGCGGCTTGTCTTGGATGGACGATTACCCTCGGGTCATGGCCAAGGTGTATCTCCAGGCTTTAGAGGAGGCCAGGGTGAATGCGGGTAAGGAAGGCGGAGAGGCTTTCAACTTGAGTGCGGTTACTGCTCAGTTCTCAAAGGAGGAGCAAGCGGCGGTGAAGGAGGGGATGCGGCTACTCGCTGCAGAGGAAGCGGGCGTGCAGTTGGATGATGAGGATCAAGCGGCGGATGCTGGTGAGTTATTCTTTTCCCTTTCTTTTCTTTTCGTGTTTTCATAACTTGATCGTTCGTTTAATGAATTCCTCTTCTGATCTGGACAGGTGGGACTTCAGATCCACATGCTGGGGGCTCCGATCCTGCGGCTAAGTAGGCTGGGGGAGTTGGTGATGGAGTGTGGATGCATCTGCCATCTTTTTGTTTCTTTTTTATCACTGTTCATGTTAGTCTTTGATATGCAACTGTAATAAAATTATTTGCAAAGAATAACTTCGTGTGATCTTATAATATAAGCTGATTTTGTCATGTTTAAATGTTGTTGCTATCTTTATGTGCTGTGTGAGAAGTATAATTATGTATATGCCTGTGATTCCACTTGTGTTTGATGTTAAGTTTTTGCTTGAAATATAATTTCACGTTTTGCAATGTCAGTGTATGAATAAGTTATAGTTACGCATTTATGTACAAGAGAAGAGAGTACCGCCCTTTATGTTTTATTCGCAGGCGGTAGCTTTGAGTGTCTTGTGTAACTGTTCACGGGTATAGCAGAGCGCCCTGCTACCCAGCACGCAGGCTTAGAGCCTCATGAGTGAATGCTTCCTATTTGGTTTCCTGTACTTTAGAGTTTGTTATACAGGATAGGAGAAAAATATTTAAATGAAATGGAAATATAGTAAAAGTAAAACTTCCAGTCACGGAAGGCCGTCGATGTGCTTAAGTTCGTGGCAAACGGGTTTTGTAGTCACTTTCCCTAGCTGTGGGTCTTGGAGACATTTGTCACCCATCTTACGCCTCCGCGGGGAGTTTTCTTTTTTACCACAGCCGCACTTAAGACACATCGGAGCCGAGATCGCGCACGGTAACTACCCGAACCGTTATGGTCCGTAATCGTGGGTATTATTCGATTTACCGTGGCCGGCTAGCGTGGGTGCCGTTGGCCGTGAACTACCCCTGGCTGGCCACACCTTATGTTGGGGCTTAAAGTAGGTTCACAGTTACCGGCGAGCCGAACGCCGTAATGAGCTGCCATCGGCTATAGTCGGCCTTTATGATGACTTATAATCGGCTCATTACAGTTGGCTTTGAGGGCAGGCGCACAATGAGTTAACCCGCAGCAGAGGGATGCTGGAGCAAAAGTGTCTCATTGGCGAGTGCATAGAATCGTAGCGTACCTGTTAGGCCTAGTCCAGATGAGGCCGCGGTGCATCTTGAGTGGAGATGCCATAGGATTTTGTTCAACAGAAAGGGATAAAGCTTAACAAGCAGCCAAGATATGAAGGCACAAGGTAACAAGAGATAAGATTTTTAAAGTGGTTCGGCACGATAATGCCTACGTCCACCGTGTTAATACGCTTCATATGGGCGGTACGTGTTAAGCAAAGTATCGACGGAGGTGTCGGATGTTCCAAGCCCTCTGGAACACCACTCCGTCCACTGTTGACAAAATATAAGCTCCGTTGTTGTGAAGACCTTGATGAATTTCATATGGTCCGTCTACTGGTGCTTTCATGGTTAGGTAGCATGACAGGCTCAGCTATATCCGACCCCTGCCTGGCACCTCCCCCGTTGGGTTTGGTTCCAAGTGTTTCCTCAGGTCGGAATTCGGGCTGAGTCCGGGCTCGGCTCCTACCATGACCATTTCTTTATTAACCTCTTCGAAGAAGAAAGGTCATTGTTGTCTCACAGATCCTCCAGATTGGGACTCGGTCCATGATTCGGTGTTGCGGGAGGATCCGCATGAGGATAAGATCTCCCTCTTGTAAGCTGCGATGCTTGATTTTGGAGTTGCATTGTGCTGCCACTTTTTGCTTGTGGGCTTCTGCTTTTAAGTGTTGCATCGTTTCTCCTCTCCTCAATCAGATCCAAAGACATGAGGAGGAGTTCTTCGTTTTCTTCTGGGTTGCAGTGGGTCCCATGGTGAGATGGCGCTACAGTTTCAACTGGGGGCATGGCCTCCAATCTGTATGCCAAAGAGAAAGGAGTATGCCCCGTTGATGTTCTATGAGAGGTGCGGCAGGCCCAGGGTGCCGTAGGAAGTTCGTCCACCCAAGCGCCTTTTGACTTTTCAAGCTTCTTCTTGGTTAGGGTTTTGAGAATTCTGTTGACAGCTTTGACTTGTCCGTTTGCCTGAGGATAAGCTACAGATGAGAAGCTTTTGTGAATTATGTGCTCTTGGCATCGGTTGGTAAACTCTTTGTTGTCAAACTGGAGTCCGTTGTTCGATATGATCTTGAGTGGGACTCCGTACCTGCATAGAATATTTTTTGATCAAGAAGTTGATAATTTATGTAAGAAGTTGATAATTTATGCCAAAGATATTTTATTTTAAAGGGTCCGCTTCCACCCATTTGGTGAAATGATTAAAAACATCCTTCTAGCCATCCAGGACAAAGTTTAAAGCAAGGGAGGGGGGCAAGAGTCAAATCTCTGTCCTGGTTGATATAAACGCTTTCCTCCCTTCTTGCCCCCAGCGTTATCTCTAGAGTCATTTCTTCAAACGTCCTTTGTTGCAGCGGGAGTGTCGCCATGGGTAGTCTTAGCCTGTTGTCCTGACTGTCTTTTAGCGGTAGCGTTTTCAAGCCTCATATACTTCCCAGCTTCATGGAAGAAGTCAGGTAACGTAGCTGGTTTATCTTTTGTTAACCTCCTAGCAAACTTGGTATCCGGATGCACGCCACTACAAAGGGCCGTTAGGATAAGTTTCTCATTGGCATCTTGAACTGTTGCTGCTGTGGCGTTGAACCGTGTTAGATATTGTTGCAGCGTCTCTCCGGATTTCTGTTTGATATTGGATAGAGAATAAGCATCCTTGGGTTGTTCCACATGGATGAGGAACTGGCTAATAAACCTTTCTTTCAACATCTCCCATGAGCTGATGGATCCTCGGGGTAGATGGCAGAACCAGGAGGTAGCTAGATCTGCTAGGAATAGCGGAAAGCATTTACATAATACTCCTTCTGTTGCTCCACTCATGAGCATATGCTGGGTGTATCTCTGTAAGTGTACGATGGGGTCGGAAGTTCCTTTGTAAGGTTCCATGGTTGGCATTTTCCATTCCCGGGGGGCGATGGTAGTTTCGATATTTCGGGTAAAGGGGCTGGTGACCCTAGCGCCTATCCCCCGGTCCCTTTGCTCTCGTTGGACACACTCTCTGAATAATCGTGCCATTCGTTCGTCAGAACTTGGAGCGGACAAAAATGAGCTTAGTTCTTCCCTGCGGGATCTATCTCGTCCAGATGACCTGTAGGGATGGTACAATCTATCACTTCTTGCATTATCCAGTGGTTGTCTCTGGCTGCTCGGATGCATGCTAGGACCAGCTACAGTTGCCCCCTGCCTTGATCTTACCCGGTGGGGTTCTGCTTCGAGCATTTCCATGGGGCCAACTTCGGGCTGGGTTCCAGCTTGGCTCCGTTCAGCGGGGTTTCTATGATTCCTGTCGATAGTTTCTTCGAAGAAGGAATACCTTTGCTGTCTCCGAGATCCTCCAGATTGAGACTCATCCCATGATTCAGTGTTGCGGTTGGATTCCTCAGCATCCCTTAAGCGTGACATAAGTTGGTCCACTAAAGCTTCTTGTTGGGATGTGAAGCGGTTGGTTACTTCAGCCACAACTCTGTCTAGATCTGCCCTAGTTATTGGTTGTTCGGTGGCAGGAGCTATCAGATTTGCCTGGTATCCATCTGGTGCTGCTGTTGAAATTGGATGATCCTCTTGATCTGGGGCTACTGGATCCGGAAGACTGCTAGTTGCGATGTTCTTTCCTTTGTTAACATCCTTCCGTTGCTTGGAAGGCATGATTTCTAAGCGACGAACGTCGTTATGAGGAAGAAGGTTGAGTGGGAGAAGCTGAAGCTTCGAGTTCAATTCTCAGTGAAAGCACCAAAAATGTTTGCACAAAAAATGGACAAACACCTCCAAGTCGTATTATTTTAGTTGAGTATGTGTGATTTTCAATGATTTTAGATGAGTATGTAAATATGAGAAAAGTAAGGGCTGAAATGTAAAAGACACGCAGATTTATAGTGGTTCGGCCAGAATGTGCCTACGTCCACTTTATATGTTATTATCTTTCTTCTTCCAGATTACAAGTACAATGCTTTGTATACAAGTGTATGAAAGTAGTTTGAAAGTTCCTTCCTTGCTTGAGCTCTCAAACTTGTCTCTAAAAATTGTCCTCCATTGTTGTACCCCTGCCCCTCTATTTATAGAGTGAGGTAGGGGGCAGGGGTCTTGGAAGTATATAGCTGCAGGTGGGCTTGGGCTGAAGCAATCTGGACTGGCAGCTTTCTGGTTCGGCGAAGCTTGGTTCGGTGGTAGAGGAGAGGAGTGTGGTTCGGTGCCACCTTGGGTTTGATTCGGTGGTTACTTGGTTCGGTTGATGGTGAGTTCTCGTGGTTGGTTCGGCATGGGGCAGCAGGGAGTTGGTTCGGCATGGGGTAGCAGGGAGTTGGTTCGGTAGCTTATGCCGAATGAACTTGCGCATGTGAATGCCGAATGGGACTGTATGCTTGCATAGCCGAATGAACATGAGAGTATAAGGCCGAATGGACTTTGTATTTGGATTTTGAGTGGAACTCTGGGCTTACATACGCTTGCTGGTTGCTTCTTCTTAGCTTGATCGTGGTGGAGACGCGCTCGACATTGATATTCCAGTTTTGACCAAAAAACGGGATAACAAAGTAGAGGTTGCTCGCGAGCCCGGGTGAAACTGCGGCTTCTTGGTCTTGAGATCTTCTGGGTGAAAATCCGCCCAACACTGCACATCCCCTGTTTTAGCCATTCTCGGTTGATGAGGCTTGAGGCTGCGTTTACCTTTTATAGAACATATTTCTTAGAATGCTCATCGTCCGCCTGACGATGTGCTGAAAGCATTCAATCCATACAAGTTCGTTCCGGGTTCGAACGAAACCGAAGGCATTATCTTGTTACACGCGTTTTGGAACCACGCTCAGAGCTAACGAAGATAACCCTTGCATTCTGAAAACAACATCTTGATCTTCACTTGAGATTACACGACCTAACGTTTAATTTGGATCAATGTGGTTTTCGGAATATCAATTCGATACCTGATCCCGATCTCATCGAAATCCAAACGCCATTTTAAAGGCGAAGTTGTCTAATTAACTTAATAGTTTAAATTTTACAATTGAGTTCATAAAGCAATTTAACACAGATAAATAACATCAGATAAATTATATAGCAATTTAATACAGATAAATCATACACAATCATCACAGATATATCCAGAATATCACAGAACATCACAGGATATAAATAAACATCAGAGGCAATCAAATAGAATTATCGATTCATATCAACTTTTAGTTTGTTTTATTTTAAACTTAGTTGCATATTAAGAGTAAATTATACTTTATTCTTGCTTAATTAATTATTAATAAATTAACTTATTTCAATTCATTAATTACTTATTAATTATTCACTTAATTAATGAATTAATTCTTAATTACTAATCAATAACCTTAATTATTGATTTGTAAAACTCAATTACACATTTAATTACTATTAATTGCTTAATTAATCATTAATTATTAATTAACTTAATTGTCTAATCCTTAATTAATTATTTAATTAGTTAACTATGATTTGTTAAGTTATTAACTTAAATGGTTAATTAAATTCTTAATTATAAATGGGTTTACACAAAATTATCATTAACAACTTTAATTACTAATTCAATTAAGTTTTGAACTACTTATTAAATTACAAATATAAAGTTTATTACAATTATAAAGTTTATTACAGCCTAAACAATTGAACAACATTAATACTTCATTGATACTTAGCATATATATCTATACTTTAACTTAATATAGTTGGCAAGCTACTGGAATTAAAACAACCCGAAATAAACCTCGCATCTAACACGGGTCAAACTCGTGATTTCCAGAGCTTCTCTCACGCTCCCTCCCCTGCCTCTCTTCTTCTTGCTCTGTTTCTTAAATTCTTCTGTTCTTTTTTTATAAACCTTAAGTTTTAAAACTGTAGAGACCTATTAAAACACACGCGCACCTCACCCTTGACCCGGAGCAAACCCGAAGCAACATGCGATCCAACTCGCGTTTCACCCGAGTCAATATCAGCCGATACTTCCCCACCGTCGTGCACGTGCACGGCGGTCCACCACCGCGCCAACGTCACACTACGCCACCAACACATCACACGGCACCCCCTCACGCGAAAACGCAGCCCAGAAGAACACGACAACCTCAGAATCAAAATACGCCTAAAAAGTTGAACTGGAACACGACCACGGCAGACAAATTCACCTCGTCTACACTATCGCGACCGCTAGAGACGACGTGGCTTCGTCCAAATCTTGCCGACACCACACTCGAGCGCCCTCCCAAGTCTCATGGCACTCGGTTGTGCCATGGCGACGCAACCATCGAATGAACAGAGCACAAAACAATGAACCCGTAAACCTTATTTCCAATCAATCCTCAAAAATCTTGAATTCATAAATTTTTTTAACATTTTTTTGTTAATCTCACATCAATTCCCTAGCTCCATGTTAAATTACAACAATTATAATTGTTTGAATCATCAGAATTTCATGGAAATGCATTTTTGGTTTACAAATGAACTGCTCTATAAATGGTTGTCTAAAAATTGTATGTTTTGTATTAAAAATCATATTTTTATATGTAGTTTCAAGACATCTATTCAAATTTACAATTCGAGATATTTAAATTTTTGATCTTTGGATTATTCTTACTGTAAATTTGTATTTACAGTTCTTATATCACAGCCTACCTAAAAAAATAATCCAATTCTTAGACTTAAGCAAATTTATTTAGTTAAGTTGTTAATTAAAGAAAATGCTCATATATAAAAAGTATGATTAATTCTCTGACTCCTTTATCTCACCAACCAAAAACTAGAAGAACACATATAAGCAGAACAGGCTGTAACCAAACATCACAGAACAGAGTTTATCAGCATAATATTTATTCATAAATCAATTATTAGTAGTTAAATTTCAAAAAAAAAAATTAAGTTTACTCACCACTCTACTATTGAAACCGAGGCTAGTTGGATGATGCAAGAATACTGCAGTTTGAAGTTGTTGAATTGCAGTAAACTTCTTGCTTCCTGACTTTATTTGAACTTGAAATTTTGTTTATTTTTTTTTCTTTTGCTTTATCAAGTTTGTTTATACTTCTTTGCTTTTGCAGTTACAAATGAGCTAAGGGATAAAAATGATGTATACAAATATTTATAACTTTGAACATAATGTCTTTTGGAACAAGCTTTACCATAATATAATATTTGCTTTATTTTATTATGTACTAAGGCCAGAGGTGAACCACAATTTCGGCTAGAAGATATTTTTCTCCAGGAAGAAAGTGTGCTAATTAATGTTTGTGTTAACATATATGTTAACATATCACAATGTTTGCTGACACAAACATTTTGTATAAGATATTGCTGGTTTTGTTTGTACTGAATGTATTCATATGGGTTTACACTATAATACTTTGCTGACCTAAACATTTTTTACAAGAGTTTTTTTTAATTTTCTTGAACACAAATTTATACACTGATTTTGACTAATTTCATATGTTTGCAGACAAGTTAATTTCTGTTTAAAGATATTTGTCTACAGATTATTTATATTTGTCTTTACATAGTTAACACCTTTATTTATATCTTATTCACATCATATTTTGTACTTATGTTTATGTATACTTATGTTTATAACTATATTTTATGTTAATCTTATATTAAATATTTATAAGCTTACTTTATTTTAATTATAAAAATTGTTGTTTTGAAACACTACTTAAATCTTATTTTTATTTAAAGTTAAATCTTTCAATATTTGATTTGTAACTTATATTTGCATTAATGTATTTTATATTTATATTTAATATGAGTAAAATTGTATTATTATACGCATCATTATTAACTACATTTATACTTTTGATATTAAATGTCATTAATATATTTTTTTAATTTAATAGAATAAAACGTATTTAATTTTAAATATTGTTAAAAGAGTCTAGTTTACATTTTGAAATTATAAATTTCCTTTATAACACATATACAACTAATAATATCCAAAATATTATTTATTTATGAATGAAAATCTTGTATTTTATTTAAATTTGATCAAAAACTTATTATAATAATAGGGTCAAAATTCCGGAATGTTACATCTTCATATAGGGGTAAAATGGTCATTTATGTGCATATATTAATTTTATAAAATTTAATTGAAAATTTCTATGTTATTTTATAGGAATTTGAATTCAGATACATGTGGCTTCATGAAGAAATATGCCTGTACAAGAGGATGCAAAGGAATGAAGATGGAAATAATTCAAACGCACGATCATGGAGGACCCCACTTATCCACCTACCTTAATGTACAAATTATAAGCTAATACACATGCTAATGGCCATTAAAGTTTCATGTACACTTAATGGAGGATTATCGCTAATGATAACTTGGTGGCCACATTTTTTCAAGGGTAGTCTGGGTAGTACCAAAAAAACGGATTAGGGTTTTAAAACATATATAAATACCACATATGTTCATATAACCCTCTTCTCTTCTCTTAGGCTCTCTTTCCCTTTAGCCTCATTAGTTAGGATCAAAATAAAATCTCTCTTCTATTTCTTTTCATGGCTACTTAGCCATTTCTTTTATGTAATTTTTATGCAATTTAATACGTGCTCTTTTCTTTTCCTTGTTTATTTCCTTTTATGCTAGTAGTGTATTTTATTTTTCATGTACGTAGGTTAGTTTTATTTCTTATTAATTTGCTCTCGTTTTATTTTAGCTCTCTTTTTCTCTTGTTTTTATTTCATGCTACATGCTACAATTGTTGGTATGATAACAAATATGAGAGACCGAACCCCTTCAATTTAGGGGTAATGATGCTCTTTAGTATGAAGATTCAACATTTTGATCATTTATGCTCACTTTTTATGCTTAATGGAAATGTTTTAAATGGTTAATTTGCTGTTTTAGCTTGGAATTTGATAGCATATATTGTTGACACTAAATAGGCTATACTTAAACAAACAACAAAACACAAATTACCTCTTCATCTACATATGATTATGGTAATGAAGGGAATGCTGAAATCATAATTTGATGGTCTATATTTCTAATCAATAGTTAATAGGCCATGCTTAAAATAGATTTTAGTTTCAACTTTGTTGTCATTTTTCATAAGAGTTAATAAGTGTTTTAAGGGGTGTGTTATAATTTAGTGGCTTATGTTGAGCTAATTAATAGCATAAATATGTCTTACTTATGATAAACACATTAATTAAACTCACCAGTGACCAAAAAAGAGAGATCATATTTTCATATTTTGTCGAACTATGTGATCTAGAGAGTGGATTTATCTCTAAAATGTCATTTTATTCTCATAATTTTCATTCACTTTTGTAATTGTTAGTTTTTGCAATTTTTAGTAGTTTACAACATCCTCAAATCTTTGGTTAATTTGACTGAATAGAATATTAAAATCTAACAATTTCCTACGGATCGACATGTACTTGTCATGTACTAAAATAATAAGTCGAGCACTTGCAGTTATTTTTAATTATTAATTTGCTTGATAGATTTCAAAACCGATAGAATTCGCATTGACGAACAGTTCACGTGAACAAAACGAAGGGTAAAAACTTCTGAGACCTAAAAGCGATTCGGACAGCATTTTTAGGTATGAAACTATGCATTGATGTCTTAAAGCAGTCAAAGCTGTAGAAATCACAGAGAGCTTCGTTTTGACTGGTTATGGCTCCCGTAACTCTAAATGTGTCAACCGTTATGGCTGTTCGAAGAATCGATATCCTCAGGGTGCAACATCTACAGCGTAAGATGCAACATCCGTTCAATGCCAAAACAGTTCCGTATGACTTCTAAAATTGAGTGCATGGATTTGAAATGGAACAATATCATAGTGCACCACACTCTAGCAATGATCAATCGAAGACCTGCCATAGTGGTCCCGTTTTACCACAAAATCCACGTGAAGAAAATGAAGGGTAAAAAATTTCCGACACCCGAAAATGATTCGGATAGTATTTTCGGGTTTGAAAATATGCATAGATAGCATGAAGCTATCAGAGCCGTACAACTCACAGAAAGCATCGTTTTGACTAGTCATGGCTACCATAACTCTAAATGAGTCAACCGTTATGGTTGTTCGAAGAATCGATATACTTAAGGTGCAACAACAACGGCGCAAGGTGCAAAATCTGTCCAAAATGCCGAAATAGTTCAATATGACTTCTAGAACTGAGTGCATGGATTTGAAACAGAATAATACCATGGTGCACTACTCTCCAGCAATGGTAAATCGAAGACCAGCTACGGTGATCCAGTTCTACCATAAAGTTCATGTGAAGAAAACGAAGGAAAAAAACTTCCGAGACCCAAAAGTGATTCGGATAGTATTTTTGGGGTATGAAACTATGCATTAACGGCTTGAAGTCATCAGAGCCAAAGAACTCGCAGAGAGCTTCGTTTTGACTGGTTATGGCTCTCGTAACTCTAAACGAGTCAACCATTATGGTTGTCCAAAGAATCGATATCCTCAAGGTCCAACATCTACGGCGCAAAGTGCAAAATCCATCCAAAATGCCGAAACAGTTCCGTAAGACTTTTAGAATCGAGTGCATAGATTTGAAATGAAAAATACTATGTTGTACCACTCTCCAGCGATGGTAAGTCGAAGACTAGCCACGGTGATCCAGTTTTGCCACAAAGTTCGCATGAAGAAAACGAAGGGTAAAAAACGTCCGGGACCTGTTGTAACGACCTGGAAATTTCGATCCTGAAAATTCCAGATAGTTAGTAAAGAAGAAAGAGATAGAAGAAGAAGAAACAGAAAACCAAACTTAGATTCTCACATTCGCAGCGGATAAAATAAAATAATATTCTTTACACAAAGAAAGCTGTATCGGTCGATTACATTTTTATACATTAGAGTTACAAAATTTCACAATCACTGGACAGTTAAAATAACTTGTTCCAGATAAATAACAATATAACACAGCAGAATACACTCCATACGTTCCTGCCATCCACCTTGCCTCCTGAGCTCCAGAACGTCCTTACCTGAAAATCTGCAATATTCAGTCTGACCCGAGCATTACATCAAAGTAACACCTAGGTCAGGCTGGAAACCAGCGTGAGTAAACACATCTAACATGAAATTCCAATGTATGCAACCTTTTTAAAACACGGGTAACTCGTATTTTATCACGAGTTCTCAACTTGCCATAATCAAAACTTATTTCACACATAATCATTTAAGTATCATTACATAATTCAAATGGTCCAGTTTTACTTAAATTATTCCAATCCAGTCTATAGATTTCACATACCAAATCTTATAAAGAATCATAGTAGATTATAATCGAAGTGGTTTCGGGTATTACTGATACCCGACCCCGGTCTCTTCGAATTCGAAATCATCTTAAAACAAAGATGTTTAAGCTTTAAACAATTCCATTTATACCCATAGTAATAGATTCACATAGCAATTCTATTTCAAATAGATAATCCATATCTAAAACCCTATCATATAGCATCACAATCACCTACCCGGTATAATAACAATCCAAAGAATTCAATAACATTCAGCCATTCATAAGCAAAGATTTTAATCACACTATCTTTAATTAATTTAAAATAAATTAAATTAATTCCTCCCATCACTATAAATCCTGCTTGCTTAATCCTTAATTAATTATAGCAAATTAATTAATTATTCTCTAATTATCCATCTTAATTAATCACCCTTGATGAATTATTCTTTAATTACATTAAGTAATTAACTCTTAATTAATTTCACAAATTAATTATCTTCAACCATTTAAAGTAATTAACCTTTTAATTACTCTCATAAATTAATTATTCATCTCTTATATTAAGTAACCACTTAATTACGTATTTAATACTTAATCCACATCATAAGAGATTATTCTTAATTAATTGAACCATTAGTTTATCTTAAATTAATTCCCTAATTAATTATTCTTAACTGATTAATTAATTAATAATTTCCAAATCAATTATGATTAATTAACTTGATTAATAACATTAATCAAGTAATCTTATAAATTCCATTTAATGATTAACCTTTAAATTAATTTTCCAAATTATTAAACTTTAATCATTCATAATTCTAATTAATTAAAAATGAATTCTTCAATTAACTTTAACTAAATTACCTCATTTAACATCATTAGAAGCATTTAGAAATTAATTCTTTAAATTTATGATATATGATTTATTTGAGTCAAAACCTATTAAACATTTAAATTTTAACTTTTAAATCTTGGGAAAACTTTAATTAGCTTGTTTAAATAAAAATTAACAAAACTCACCATTTGAAAACTTAATTATTCCATCATCTCATTACAATTTGGTATCCAACTTATTTTATATGTTTAAGTATGATAAAATTCATAATTAAAAACTTAATTAAAGTTATTACTTTTATTTTATTAAAGTAAAACTTATCACTGAATTGCTTAATCCTTCTTTACATAATAAAAATCCTGGTCACCATTGTATTTTAAATTTACAATTTCATTCAAGTAGTTGCAAATTTAAAATCTGGAAATCTTATCAACATCAAACCCGAGCAAAACCCTGGTAAAACCCGAGCCACAACAACTAGATGCTCGAGTCACCGCTGACTTCGAGTCGAACAGCCAAAAACACGAGAACCAACCCGAGCCCCAAACTCCTTCTTCTCCACCTTCACATTCCAGATACGCTTATCATCTCCGTGCACGTTCACGACTGGAAATCTCAACGCCGATCGTCTCTCTGGCCATCACCAACCCATAATCGACCACGACGTTCGACAAGAACAAGCCAAACTATGAAATGGAAGTGCAACAGAAATCAAGCAACCCGACCAAAACTGAACCCAATAGACGATCAGAAAAACACCCCTCCACGACGAACCTGACCTCGATATGCCTCACCGTCTTCATCCAAGCTTCGTCTCGAACCCCCGCATCCATAACCCCTACTGCGATCGATTTCGGAGCATCATCATCGCCGCGCCATGCACAACCATCGTCTCGACCAATATGAAACACCGAACCCTAAAAAGCCTCCTACCAGCCACCACGATCATCGGTAACGCCTTCTAACATTTTCCAGGGATCTACGATACTCCAAACACCCCTCGGTAAAAACCCGAGCCACAAATCGACATTGATCACCGTCCATTTCAAAAATACCCAATTCCGTTCAAACTCGAATATCTCTACCATTCCCAAACTAAAAATCTAACTCTTTATACCTAAATTCATGATTTTCTACCTTGAATCCACTCATGCAATCAAATCGTTAAATTGTTTCCATATATTTTTGACCAATTACTGATCATCATAGTATTTTCTTAATTCTGAAATATTTATTGAATTTAAAACCTTAAAAACATTTTTAGAATTTCTATCATGTTGTTATCATCAACTTTCATTTAGAGATCCAAGCTTAAACTGATTGTATTTGGAGATTTGGTTTTTTAAAGGAAATTTCCAAGAACTGAAAACAACAGAGAACCTAAAATACAACATATGTACAGGCATATTCACAATTCAAATATAAATTCCATACATATTCAAGCTAAAACATCCATGTATTCCATAACTGTCACACACATTCACATATATTTAAGCTTCATCTTCAAATTTTAAACTCTTTTTTAAAAGAAACAGGTTTACTCACCTTTATAGCCTGAACAGGAAACAGAGGGAAAGAACCTTGATCTGGAAAATGTGATTTGATTTAAAAAACGTGAATGCTGATTCTATTTAAACAGGAATACTTCGATACTGTATCTTGTTGAGATGATTCCTGCTCTGCTTTTGAAACAAAGATGAGGTTTGCTTTGATTCCAGGTTGAAGATTTGAATTTGTTTTGATGTTGAGATGAGTTTTACATTGATTTGGTTTTCCAGATTGGAAATTTTGAATGAGATTCTTTTCTTTGTTTCTAGGTTTGAAAACTTTGCTGATTTTTTTTCTGAGTATAACCTGGTTTCCAAATTTTCTACAATACTAAATTAAAAGAAAAATTATTTTGTTGCCACTTGTTAATATTGTTAACACTTGTGAGTTTATATCAACACCTGTTTTACAAATGCCACTTTTGATTAAATTGTCTTAAAGCCCTTTTTGTAAATTTATTTATAATTTGTGTTTTAAACCCTTGTTTAAAAAATTATAACATATGTATTATAATTTCAAATCTTATACTTATTATGGTTTAAATGCTATATACTTTTAAATTTTATGCTTATATGTTCAAAAGATATATACATTATCAAAGCTTAATATTTAACATTTTAAAATTTGTTTCTTGTATTTAGATATATATATAAACTATATTTAGCACATGTATACATTAGAAAAGAGGAATATTAGTTCTTTTACTAAATCTTGTTTACATTTTATACTCTAAGTTGTCATTATTTGTAAATTGATACATACAAGTACTAGTGTTAAAATGTAGAATTCAACTTTTAAATAACTCTTGAAAATTATCATTTTAACTTTCAAAACATAACTTCCAATTCAATATATATATGGAGATTATTAAACTAATATTGTCAAACTTCAATAATTAAATATCTTTCCAGATATTTATAAATTAGCATTTATTATAGTTTTAATTCATCTGTAAAACATATCCAAATATATATGCATATCAGAATTTTATTTGTTCAATTTACAAACTAGTATTTGCAATAGAGAAAATTAGTTAGTTATCCAATTACCGGGTGTGCAAAATCCGGGTTATTACATTCCTCTCCCCTTAGAATCTTTTCGTCCCAGAAAAGGAACGAAGCCAGAATTTATGAAAATGCTTAAAATCGGATAAATATTCTTTGATCGTTTTCAAAACACTTTAAAATCTATATAGTATTACAAAAATAGTTTTTATAAAAATAGTTTTTATAAAAATACTTTAATAACTCGATGTTTCGACAAGTTCATCCTTGTTCTCACAGAAATACGATCATACGTTGATCAGGCGTAGGACTGAAAATCTATAAGTACTTAGCAGACCCGTTTTCAACACACAGTGAAAATACTTTTGAAAAATAATTTTATTGAAAATATAGAAAACATTTTTGAAAATAGAGGTAATATCTTTGGTGAGAATGCTTTGGAAATCATCACCCCCATCCATGGTCTCAGTTAACCCGATGGTTACGTTGCCGTCCCGGCAAAATCCATAGATAACTATTGGCCTCCGCGCCCCTCGATGACGCCATGGAACCCACTACGGGTCGCAGTTACATCCATGGTTACGTTGCCATCGCAACAAAAGTCCATGGAACTGTAGGCATCACTGCCCTCTAATTTCGCTGCCAAAAGAATGAAACTTCTCCACTTCCACATAGGTCGTAGTTTATCGATATAAAATCAAACATAGACTGTTGGCTCTCGGTGGCACAAACGACTTCCGCTACATCACCATTGGCCACAGTCTATCGATGTAAAATCAAACGTAGACTGTTGGCTCTCAGCAGCACACACGACTTTCGCTATGGTCTGTAGTAGATCGCAGTGACACCGAGTTACACTATCATCACAGCATAACCCAAATGCCTCTATAGGCATCAACGCCCTTGACTTTCACTACAAACTACACATAATCCTTAGGAACTAGTTTGTGCGGACTCCTCCCAGGATCAACTTTAGAACCTCCCCTTAGAGGCTCAAGGCAGTACTAACCTATGGCACTCCTGAGAAGTTCATTTCAAGGGAGCGCCTTTTTCCCCAGAGCCAATCTCAAAACACTTCATACTATACTCTTATAGTATCTTTCAAATCATACCCTTTATGATTTTCATCTAAATCTCCTTTACACAAAATTGATTCCCAAAATCAATAATTTTCAGACTAGGCTTTCTAAATTGTAATATTGATTTTACCCAAAAATCAAAAAGCCTTTCCAAATCCAAAGGTTCCAAAAACCTTTCCTCAAAATCATTCTTGTAAGATCCTTCATATATATATATATATATATATATATATATATATATAACTTTGAAAATCTTTGGATCACCTCTAACTTGTATAAATTCGCTTTTATCCTTCAAACATTTTCAAAAATCTTTTCCTTCCGGTAATAGATTCAACAAGGGGAGATTTATCTTATATAACAAAGATATATAACTTTACTATGCACCAAATCAAATATTCAAATCTGATTACTCTTTATAAAGTTATTAACCACATTACTTTTCTTCATAAAGTGAATCTTTAATCATAGAAATTTCTGATTTCCATTTTACTCCATCATATATTTCACAAAGTATACTTTTCATTTCAAATACCATTTTACAGTTCTTATCCACAAATTTTATATATCAATTTTATTCAAATCCGTACGATGTACACGTATCATCCGTATGCTATATCAATCTGATCGCTCACTCGATCGCACAATTTCACTTCCGAACTAGTATCGTCCACCCGACTTCCTAGTACGGACTCAGATCTGGTTTCTTGATCAGAAACCATCGTTCTCCGTGCATAGTCACAACTATGATAGAGAATATCCAGAACCAATCAACAATCCATATCAAGGTTCACCGTCGAAAATCGAGTAAAAAGCCCAACCTGGATCGATATACTATCTCGAAATTCTGTGCTCGAATCTGGATCAAATCACTATGCAAATAGAATAGTATTCGTACATCCTGCGTATTAATCTTTATTGATTATTGGACAAATCAATCTCCTTTTCTATTCACATTCACTTTAATTTCTATTGCTTAAATCCTCATTTGGATTATTACTTTAATTATAAACAGTTTGAACTTTGTCTAGCTTAAATTTAGAAAATAGCATGAAAAGTTTAAAATAGATAAGTAGTTGAAAAATAATTATTAGTTTGTAAAATAGCTGTAAAATAATTAAGTAATTGTAAAATAGTTGGATAATAGTTAAACAATTGCAAAATAGTTGTAAAATAGTAATTAGTTATAAAGTAGTTGAAAAACAGTAATTAGTTTATAAAATAGTTGAAAAATTGTTAAATAGTTCAAAAAATAATTGTAAAAACAAGTATAAAATAATTTTAGGTTTAAAAAGAAAAGTTCTATAGTAAATAGTTTGGAAAAATAGATTTATATTAAAATAATTTATTTTGAAAATAGTCCAGAGTCAAACTGTTCAATTCCCAATCTCCAATCCCATCAATTCAATTTAAATTTCCACTTCCATTTAAATTGACTCAATTCCAATTTAAATAACTTCAATTTCCACTGAAATTGATTTAACCCCAATTCAGGTTGAATTAATTCTCAATTTCTTTCCTAAATTAAAATCAAATTTCATTTGAATTTACTTATTCAACTTTAATCACAATTTCAATTAATTCATATAAATTTCAAATTGAACCAATTTCAATTCATATTAATTCCTGTTTGAATTAATTCCAACACCCATTTGAATTTGAACTCATTCAACTTCAATTTCGTTTCAAATTAACCCAATTCAAAATTTTCCATTTGAATTTTAAACTTATCCATCTTCAATCACAATTCCAATTAATTCAAATCGAATTCAATTTTAACTAATTTAATTTAAATCTCAACTTTAAACCATCTCGAATTATTTAAATTCGAGTTAAATTTTAAATGTTGATTTAATCCCTTAAATCAAATTAACTTTTATTTTTAAATCAACAATCTGAATCTTTAAATAATTTAATTCTGAGTCCAAATTTCAAAATTCCATTTTAAATTATCTTTACTTAACTTATTTCAAAGTTTAAATAAGAGTTCTAAACAATTTTATTTTTTAAAATTTAATTTATTACCCAATTTTATCTTCCAACTTTGAAACCGATTCTTAAACAATTTTAATTTACAAATTTAATTCTTAACATTCAAATCTTAAGTTCAAAGTGATTCCATATCCTTAATTTCAAATTAAAGTTTTATTTCCCATTTATCTCAATAGTGGATATATTACCACAATCCATTTCTTCATTCATTTAAACAAATCTAATTCACAGATTAAAGATTATTAATAACAACAGGATGATATCATCCAATTTATTTTAAAACATCCATCCATTTCAATTTCCAAATCTCAAACCCATTTTGAGATCATGCAAACTCCCAATTCAAATTAACCATTTAACTTCCCAAGTTAAATCCCAATTTCTTCTTGAAATTTCCAATTCAGGTTGCTTGTTAACTTATTTAACTTTCCCAAAGTTAAATGACATTTACTTAATTCAGCCAACCTTACCCAATTTGAATTCCCATTTCAAATTCTAAACTTCACATTAATAATCTTCCCACTTATAAGTTCAAAAACTTATCACTTTGGGTATCATATCTTATTCCAAATTTAAAACTCAACATTTAGAGTTTATTTCAAACCATCTTTGATATTATGTATATCCTTCATTTATACATATTATTTACTTTACACACCAAGTTATCCTTAAATTTTAAATAACCTTTGGTTTTTAATTCAAAACGAATTCCTTTAATTTTTTTTTTTTGGCATGGCCGACGGGGTTAATTGGTCCCCGACCAATTTATTACTCACGAAAACATAAAGTACAAATAGAAAACAAAGAAAACAGAGAAACATTAAGGAACACTCACACAAGCAATACTCAAACACACAAAGGCAGAGACACACAAACACAAACTAAGACAAAAGGAGGACTGTGCACTAGAAATGCATAAACATGTGTATACCGGGATCATGAAAAAACAGCATATCCAAGGAGCTCTTCACTTCATGCCTAATCCAAAGTTTGAATGACACAGCAGACTTACTCTTGCTAGAATCAAAAATTCTAATATTCCGTTCATTCCAAACAGCATAAATAAAGCTTTTTAAAGCCACAGTGAAAATACACTTACACTGGTTCCTTCCCTTTGTCTTGTTTTGAATTCTGTTCCACTCAACATTGCTGTCAGGAGAAGGAGTACCTCCTTCAATGCAAGCCATGATATCATTCCATCTGCTCAGCACTATGTCACAGTTAAAGAATAAGTGATTAGCAGTCTCTTCATTGATACCGCAGAAGGGACACATCACAGCAATGCTCATGCCCTTGCTAGCCAATTTAACCCTAGTTAGTAGAGCATCCTTCAGAACCTTCCATAGTATCAAATTATGTTTCATACTACTATCTTTACTCCAAACAGTTTTCCACCAAGGCCAGCACAGATTGTCACTGTTACATTGTAATCTCTCATAAACTTCACCAACTTTAAACTCATTATTCTTTTCACCCCATACAATTCTTGCATAGGTAGGTTGCATAGGAGTAAAGTTTTTTATCTTATCCCAAATATTTTGCAAACGCTGATTGGAAGAATTCCTGCCTCCACCCTGAAAAGTGTATAGAACATCCATAACCCTAGCAGAGAGATGAATGCCAGATTGCATTATTTCATTGTAAGTCAGTTCTCTTTTTAAAATGTACCCCTTATCAAGCCAAGGGTCTTCCCAGAAGCTAGCCTTATAGATAGGATCAGTATTCATTTGTATTAGAGGGAGGATAGTGTCCCTTAGTTTGAAAATGCACTGCCAAGTCCAGCTTAAATTTTGTGGTTTGTTCATACTCCACAAGTTTTTTCCTTTGATTACATTATTTTCAGACCAGGAAGTCCAAATGCTAGCAGTATTATTGAAATAAGTGTCAATATGTTTGGCAAAGGCAGTTTTGTTCCACTGTTTGAGATTGAAAAGACCAAGTCCTCCCTTATTTAAAGGTGCCTCGAGAGCATTGAATTTAACAGGAGTAAGATACCTGCCCACAGTCTTGCCAGTCCAAAAGAATTTCATAATTGCACTTCTGATCATTTTAATAAGCTTGAAGGGAAGAACAAACATCCTGGCCCAGTACACTTGCATAGCAAAAATGATTGATTTGATTAGAGTAAGTCTTCCTGCTTGGCTAAGCTTTCTGGTGGTCCACAAATTCATTCTAGCAGTAATTCTTTGATATAAAGGAAGACACTGAGAAATAGTAATCTTGGAAGAAGATAGAGGCAAACCAAGGTAAGAATCAGTGGCCATGCTCAGAGTTAAACCAGAGATACTGACTAATTGAGAAATTTGTTGCACACTCACACCAGCTACAGATATAGAAGATTTTTGAATATTCACTTTAAGACCAGTCATGTTGTAAAAATGATTAAGAGTATTCATAACTTCCTGCACAGTGTCAAGATCAGGAGCACAAAACAATATAAGGTCATCAGCAAACATTAGAGTAGAAATCTGAGGAGCAGCACATTTAGGGTGTAGCCTAATTCTTTTAAGTTGAATGGCATCATTAATCATTCTAGTAAGAAGCTCCATAACTAAAATAAAAATATAAGCAGAGAGAGGATCCCCTTGCCTAATACCCTGTTTGCTTCCAAAAAATCCCTTCATCACACCATTGATGTTAATGGAGAAGGTTGGAGTAGACATACATTCGTAAACCCATGCAACAAAATGTGGAGGGAAATTCATATATCCCATTATGCGAACAATACTATCCCACTGCAGCATATCAAAGGCCTTCATGATATCAAGTTTCATCATAGCTTTAGGGGCAGAGTTTTTATTATTATAGCCTTTAAGTAATTCATGAGCAAGAAGAATGTTATCAAGAATACTTCTGCCAGGCAAGAATGCAGCTTGGTTGCTAGAAATAATAGTGGGAAGGACTAATCTTAATCTAGAGGCTATAATTTTCGAGATACACTTATAAATAGTGTTACAACAGGATATAGGACGATAGTCTTTAACATGCAAAGCATTCTTGATCTTGGGCACTAAGGCAATATTAGTATAGTTAAATGTCCTAAACAGTTTGGATTTTTTGAAGAAAAGACAGATGGCTTTACAAACATCATCAGCAACTATGGGCCAGCAGGCAGTGTAGAAGCATGCATTCATTCCATCAGGTCCACCACATGAGTTAGTTTTTAAAGAGAACATAGCATCATGAATCTCAGCAGTGGTGACTTCAGAGCACAGATAATTATAGTCATTCTGAACAAGTTTAGGTAATACTTCAGAAGGAATGGAATCAATATCAGGCTTGAAATTATTAGAGTTACCAAGCAGAGATTTGAAGTAGTTTTCAAAAGCTTGTTGCACTCCTGCAGAAGTAGAATGTTGAACTTCATCTTTATCAACAACAGTAATTAAGTTCTCTTTGCTCTGATTGTTTTTAAGGCATGCATGAAAATAGGCAGTGTTCCTATCTCCTTTATCCCACCATTTAATTCTAGACTTTTGCCTCATCATCTCTTTTTCAACAGTTAATGCTTCATAGTATTGCTTGGTGAGAGCAGCTTCTGCTTCAGAAAGTTGAGAGTTATTAACATCATTCATCATTGCTTTCTGAGCTTCTCCAAGCTTCAACAGAATAGAGGCACTTAGACCATTCCCTTTACCATACTTGTTGTAAGCCCACTGCTTCAAAACAGCCTTTAAGTCCTTTAATTTTTCCTGCAAAACAAACATACTATTACCTCTTTTAGTCTTGTTCCAAACATTAGTAACAATTTGTTCAAAATCAGGTTCAAGAACCCAAGAGTTAAAAAATTTAAAATTTGATTTTCTTCTCATGTCCATAACTCTCAAGTGAATGATTTGTGGGGAATGGTCAGAGAGGATAGGAGGGGGAAGGAAATTATACAAGAGAGGCCATTGTAGAAGGGCTTTATGATTGGAAAAGGAATGATCAATTCGTGAAAATGTTCTAACACCATTTCTTCTTTTATTATTCCATGTGTATTGCATCCCAACAGAATTCACTGGGATAAGATCAGCATCCATCAGAGTTGAATTTAATGGTTGAATTTCATTTGGGGTCAGTGGGTTCCCTCCAACTCTATCAGATAGGTTTAAACAGCAGTTAAAATCACCAAAAATCAACCAAGGATGTGTATTCTGCCGCAAAGATGGGATGACTTCATGAAGAGTTTTCCTAGCATTAGCAGAGTTCGCTGCATAAACAAAGGTAATATAATAGGTAGAGTTATCATTGATATCTCGCGCATGACAATGAATCATTTGATCAGTGGATAGGAGAGAGGTTAGGTAGATGTGAAGGGGATTAAAGAGGATCATAATTCTCCCATATGGAGAATTACTTAAGTTATGAATGAGCTTCCACTCTTTATTTATGTATTCAGCAGCCTTAAGAGTAAGAGGAAGATTCAGTTTTGTTTCAAGAATAGCTAGGATTGATAAGTTGTTAGAAGCAATAAGGTGTTTGCATTGGTCAAGTTTGATTATATTATGACCCCCACGTATATTCCATGCGCCTATGGTGGACATCATCAGAGTTTGGGGGTATTAAGCATCTCTAACTTCATTTTCCTTGTTACTGCATGCTTTGATGCCAAGTAATTAGGAATAGTTGCTGATAGTGGGGTCAAATCATTATTGGAAGGTCTGTCTTTTATTGGAGATATGAGAGACTTATTGGGTAATGCTTGAGTTGAAGATTTGGGAGGTTTATAAGCCTTAGGAGGGATGATATCAGAATAATGATTGATTTGAAATTGACTGGGAGTAGTTGGATTATCAGAAAGATGAGAAGAGACATCTGTGCATGTCATTGGTATCTTGTGCATGTTATCAGCTGCAGACAAGGCATGGTGACCACCCTGATTTTGAGACATATGGATCTTCATACCATTAGATGTTGTAGCTACTTCATTTAACTTGAATTTATCCTTTTCACACTGCATGTTACCATTCCTAATAGCAGAATTGTATATTGACTGAAGTTCTTGTTGGTTTGCTTGTCTTTTTGGTTTTATTTTAACATGCTTGTTTTTGATACCACCTTGTTCTGCTAATAGTTGAATACATTCTGCCTTGCTTGGTGTTTTTTTTTCCTTTCCCTTAGTTTCTTGCTCTTCTACTTCTGTACTATTTTCATTTTCCTCTAGCATTGCATCCACATTCTCAGTGTCTTCAAGCTCCATCAGAGCATCGAATTTATTAGTTAACAATATGTCCTCAACTGTTACATCAACATTAGTTTCCAAATTATTGCCTATCCCTAATTCATTAACTTCCTCAGTCTCATCTGGAATACAGATTTCCTCCACATCTTCATCAGTTATTTCCCCTTGTTCTTTTGAAGTTTCAATAATAATATTGACATGGTCTTGCTTATTCCCTTCATCATTTTGATTTACTAGCGATCTTTTTTCCTCTACTTCAGAATACTCTTCTACCTTATCCCCCGCAGTATTAATTATGTCTTTATTCCTAATAAAATTGTCTGATTTCTTCCTTACAACTTTCTGCCATGTTCTATCATTCATATTAAGGGGAGGATTGAAGTTTCTATTCCCTTGAACCTTGTTCACTTTTGCTTCTCCAGGAGGGGGTCTATCCTTTTTGTTTCTCTCTTTGGTATTACTTGAGTTACCAGTAACAACAGCGTCACAGTTATTAGTTGCATGTCCAAACTTCTTGCATTTGATACAAACATCAGGCCTCCATTGATACTGTACATAAATTTTTTGAACCCCTCCTTCAACCAGTTTAACCAGAAATTCATGAGGGAGTTCTCTATCTGGTTTTACTTCTATCAAACATTTCGCATAACTCATTCTACTCTGTTTCTCAGTCATCTCATCCATACACAAAAGCTTGCCAAGGTGACTACTCAGCCAATTTATACCAAGAGGAGACCATGCATATAAGGGCAGATTATAGAAATGAACCCACACTGGAACAGAAGGAACAGAACCACTAATATTGCTGACTGTGGCATCATATGGCTTTATAATGAAAAGCTTGTTTTTAATAATAACTGGGTCACATTGTAGAATTTTTTCTCTATCATCATCACAAGAGAAGTTGAATAAAAATACCGTTCCATCAGATTTAACTCTTACTGACCCCTTAAGTTTCCATAATAACTTAAGTCTGTATACTACTGCAGTGTAAGAAAGAGGCTTATCCAAGAAGAAGCCAACCAGAGAGTCCTTCCATATCAAGTCACCAGCTTCTAAAACAACCTTCGGAGGCACCAGCATGTTGTTTTCATACACCGGGACCAGATCAACAGGGATGTACTTCCCCGCATTCAACGGTTTATGCTTAAAAAGGGAAGTCCATTTCTGTTGACCAAGAGTTGGATGGGACGAGTCAAAAGATGAAGATGGGTTCGAGTTGGATGCCAACAGAGTTGGAGGTGGGTCAGGAGGAACAAGTGGCAATGGAACTGGTGGAGTAGGGTCAGAGACAGCGGGACGGGGCACCAGGGGAGCCACATCACAAATGGCAGTGGTAAAAGGGAGAACAGAAGAGTTGAGGTGGACTGATGGAATAGATGGGAGAGAAAGGACGGGGTCGTTGGTGGTGAAGTTGGCAGAGTTAGGGGGAGAGGACGAGGGAAGGACAGGAAGTATGGGAATAGTACTGTTAGTAGGAGAGGAGGAATGGGATAGGACGTGGGTAGGAGAGAGAGGAACAGACATGAGAGGAATCCTGATTATGTCGTGAATTCCTTTAATTTTTCAAACAACTCTTGTTTGAAATAGGACCCGTTCATTCAAATACATTAAATAATATTATTTAATATTTCTTTATTACTTTGAAACAAATTTTCAAATTTCTGGACCTAGATTTAAAACTTCACAATTTAGATCATCTTCAATTCTAATTATAAGTCATACTTGCCTAAATGTTTTACTTCCCTAAAACATTTCATTTTGCTTACTCATTAATACACATTTTATTATTAAACACAATGATCATTTATGACAATAACCAACATTATCATATCTAGAAACCAATTCATTATTATCTTATTCTGAAACTTTTCCCCAAATTCAAGATTTTAATTTCAGTTTGAATCCATTTCAAACTTATCTTTATTTAATTTCAATTTGGTTGTATTTCTATTACCACTAAATTCAATTCCAATAATTTAACAACCAATTACCTTAATATTTATTAGAAAGGAATATTGCCTTATATATCAAAATATATTCCTATATAAAATCATTTAAAACATTATATAAGAAAATAACAAGTACGCTCTCATATATATATATACACACTCAACTCATTCTAAGGTACCATTGACCCTATCCTTAATGAGTAATCCCACCAGAGCCAAGGTTCTCGCTTAACCTTCAGCTCTGATACTAAATGTAACGACCTGGAAATTTCGATCCTGAAAATTCCATATAGTTAGTAAAGAAGAAAGAGATAGAAGAAGAAGAAGCAGAAAACCAAACTCAGAATCTCACATTCCCAGCGGATAAAATATAATATCAAATAATATTGTTTACACAAAGAAAGCTGTATCAGTCAATTACATTTTTATACATCAGAGCTACAACATTTCAAAATCACTGGACAATTAAAATAACTTGTTCCAGATAAATAACAATATAACACAGAGGAATACACTCCATACGTTCCTACCATCCAGCTTGCCTCCTGAGCTCCAGAACGTCTTTACCTGAAAATCTGCAATACTCGGTCTGACCCGAGCATTACATCAAAGTAAAACCCAGGTCAGGCTGGAAACCAGCGTGAGGAAACTCGTCTAACATGAAATCCAATGTATACAACCTTTTTAAAACCCGAGTAACTCGTATCTTATCACGAGTTCTCAACTTGCCATAATCAAAACTTATTTCACACATAATCATTTAAGTATCATTACATAATTCAAATGGTTCAGTTTTACTTAAATTATTCCATTCCAGTCTATATATTTCACATACCAAATCTTATAAAGAATCATAGTAGATTATAATCGAAGTGGTTTTAGGTATTACTGATACCCGACCCGGTCTCTTCGAATTCAAAATCATCTTAAAACAAAGCTGTTTAAGCTTTAAACAATTCCATTTATACCCATAGTAACAGATTCACATAGCAATTCTATTTCAAATGGAAAATCCATATCTAACACCCTATCATATAGCATCACAATCACCTACCAGGTATAACAACAATCCAAAGCATTCAACAACATTCAGCCATTCATAAGCAAACATTTTAATCACACTTTCTTTAACTAATTTAAAATAAATTAAATTAATTCCTTCCATCACTATAAATCCTGCTTGCTTAATCCTTAAATAATTAGAGCAAATTAATTAACTATTCTCTAATTATCCATCTTAATTAATCACCCTTGATTAATTATTCTTTAATTACATTAAGTAATTAACTCTTAATTAATTTCACAAATTAATTATCTTTAACCATTTACACTAGTTAACCTTTTAATTACTCTCATAAATTAATTATTCATCTCTTATATTAAGTAACCACTTAATTATGTAATTAATACTTAATCCACATCATAAGAGATTATTCTTAATTAATTAAACCATTAGTTTATCTTAAATTAATTCCCTAATTAATTATTCTTAATTGATTAATTAATTAATAATTTCCAAATCAATTATGATTAATTAGCTTGATTAATAACATTAATCAAATAATCTTATAAATTCCACTTAATGATTAACCTTTTAATTAATTTTCCAAATTATTAAACTTCAATCATTCATAATTCTAATTAATTAAAAATGAATTCTTCAATTAACTTTAACTAAATTACCTCATTTAACATCATTAGAAACATTTAGAAATCAATTCTTAAAATTTAAGATATATGATTTATTTAAGTCAAAACCTACTAAACAATTAAATTTTAACTTTTAAATCTTGGGAAAACTTTAATTAGCTTGTTTAAATAAAAATTAAAAAAACTCACCATTTGAAAACTTAATTATTCAAACATCTCATTATAATTTGGTATCGAAATTGTTTTATATGTTTAAATATGATAAAATTCATAATTAAAAACTTAATTAAAGTTATTAATTTAATTTTATTAAAGTAAAACTTATCACTAAATTGCTTAATCCTTCTTTACATAATAAAAATCCTGGTCACCATTGTATTTTAAATTTACAATTTCATTCAAGTAGTTGCAAATTTAAAATATGGAAATCTTATCAACAACAAACCCGAGCAAAACATTGGTAAAACCCAAGCCACACCAACCAGATGCTCGAGTCACCCCTGACTTCGAGTCGAACAGCCAAAAACACGAGAACCAACCCGAGCCCCAAAATCCTTCTTCTCCACCTTCACATTCCAGATACGCTTATCATCTCCGTGCACGTGCACGACCGAAAATTTCAATGCCGATCGTCTCTCTGTCCATCACCAACCCACAATCGACCACAACGTTCGACACGAACAAGCCAAACTATGAAATCGAAGTCCGGCGGAAATCAAGCAACTCGACCAAAACTGAACTCAATAGACGATCGGAAAAACACCCCTCCACGACGAACCTGACCTCGATTGCCTCACCGTCTTCATCCAAGCTTCATCTCGAACCCCCGCATCCATCACCCCTACTGCGATCGATTCCGAAGCATCATCGCCGACATTCCATGCACAGCCATCATCTTGACCAATATGAAACACCGAACCTTAATACGTCTCCTACCGGCCACCACGATCATCGGTAACGCCTTCCACCATTTTTCAGGGATCTACGATACTCCGACCACCCCTCGGCAAATACCCTAGCTCCAAATCGTCATTGACCACCGTCGATTTCAAAGAACCCAATTCCATTCAAACTCGAATATCCCCACCATTCTCAAACTAAAAATCTAAATCTTTATACCTAAATTCATGATTTTCTACCCCGAATCCACTCATGCAATCAAATCATTAAATTGTTTCCATATATTTTTGACCAATTACTGATCATCATAGTATTTTCTTAATTCTGAAATATTTATTGAATTTAAAACCATAAAAACATTTTTATAATTTCTATCATGTTGTTATCATCAACTTTCATTTAGAGATCCAGGCTTAAACTGATTGTATTTGGAGATTTGGATTTTTAAAGGAAATTTCTAAGAACTGAAAATAACAGAGAACCCAAAATACAACATATGTACAGGCACATTCACAATTCAAATATCAATTCCAGACATATTCAAGCTAAAACATCCATGCATTCCATAACTATCACACACATTCACATATATTTAAGTTTTATCTTCAAATTTTAAATTGTTTTTTAAAAGATACAGGTTTACTCACCTTTATAGCTTGAACAGGAACAGAGGGAAATAGCCTTGATCTGGAAAATGTGATTTGATTTAGAAAACTTGAATGCTGATTCTATTTAAACAGGAATACTTTGATACTGAATCTTGTAGAGATGATTCCTGCTCTGATTTTGAAACAAAGACGAGGTCTGCTTTGATTCCAGGTTGAAGATTTAAATTTGTTTTGATGTTGAGATGAGTTTTACTTTGATTTGGTTTTCCATTTGGAAATTTTGAACGAGATTCTTTTCTTTGTTTCCAGGTTTGAAAACTTTGCTGATTTTTTTTATGAGTATAACCTGGTTTCCAAATTTTCTACGATATTATATTAAAAGAAAAATTATTTTATTGCCACTTGTTAATATTGTTAACACTTGTGAGTTTATATAAACACTTGTTTTACAAATGTCACTTTTTATTAAATTGTGTTAAAGCCTTCTTATAAATTTATTTATAATTTGTGTTTAAAACCCTTGTTTAATAAATTATAACATATGTATTATAATTTCAAATCTTATACTTATTATGGTTTAAATGCTATATACTTTTAAATTTTATGCTTATATTTTCAAAAGATACATACATTATCAAAGCTTAATATTTAACTTTTTAAAATTTGTTTCCTGTATTTAGATTATATATAATCTATATTTAGCACATGTATAAATTAGAAAGAAGGAATATTAGTTCTTTTATTAGATATTGTTTACATTTTATACTCTAAGTTGTCATTATTTGTAAATTGATATATACAAGTACTAGTGTTAAAATGTAGAATTCAACTTTTAAATAACTCTTGAAAATTATCATTTTAACTTTCAAAACATAACTTCCAATTCAATATATATAAGGAGATTATTAAACTAATATTGTCAAACTTCAATAATTAAATATCCGTCCAGATATTTATAATTTAGCATTTATTATAGTTCTAATTCATCTGTAAACATATCCAAATATATATGTATATCCGAATTTTGTTTGTTCAATTCACAAACTAGTATTTTTAATAGAGAAAATTAGTTAGTTATCCAATTACCGGATGTCCAAAATCTGGGTTATTACACCGATAAGTGATTAGAATAGTATTTTTTAGGTATGAAACTATGCATTGATGGTTTCAAGCCATCGGAGCTATAAAACTCACAAATAGCTTTGTTTTGACTAGTTATGGCTCTCGTAACTCTAAACAACTCAACCGTTATGGCTATCCAAAGAATCGATATACTTAGGGTGCAGCATCTACGGCGCAAGGTGCAACATCCACCCAAAATGTCAAAACAGTTCTATATGACATGTAGAATAGAGTGCAAGGATTTGAAATGGAACAATACTATGGTGCACCACTCTCCAGCGATGGTATATCAAAGACCAGCCACGGTGATCCCGTTTTACCATAAAGTTCATGTAAAGAAAACGAAGGTTAAAAAGCTTTCGAGACCCAAAACTGATTCGGATAGTATTTTTGGGTATGAAACCATTTCTTGATGGCTTATAGCTATTACCGTCATAGAACTCATAGTGATCTTTGTTTTGACTTGTCTAGGCTCCCATAACTCTAAATGAGTCAACTGTTATAGCTGTCCAAATAATCGATATCCTCAAGGTGTAACATCTACGGGGCAAGGTGCAACATCCGTCCAAAATGCGGAAATTGTTCCGTATTACTTCTAGGATTGAGTGCACGGATTTGAAACGAAGCAATACCATGGTGCACCACTCTCCAGTGATGGTATATCGAACATCAGCCATGCTGATCCCGTTTTACCATAATATTTAAGTGAAGAAAACCAAGGGTAAAAAAATTGCGAGACTCGAAAGTGATTCGGATAGTATTTTTTGGGTATGAAACTATACATTGATGGCTTGAAGCCATGGAGCCGTAAAACTCACAGAGAGGTTCGTTTTGACTGGTTATGGCTTCCGTAATTCTAAGCGGGTTAACCGCTATGGCTGTATGAATAATCAATATCCTCAGGGTGCAACATCTATGGCGCAAGGTGCAACATCCGTCCAGAATGCCAAAACAGTTCAGTATGGCTTCTAGAATTGAGTGCATGGATTTCAAATGGAACAATACCATAGTGCACTACACTTTGGTAATGGTCAATCGAAGACCAGCCGTGGTGATCCCGTTTTACTGTAAAGTTCACGTGAAAAAACGAAAGGTAAAAAATTTCCGAGACCCGAAAGTGATTCAGATAGTATTTTTGGGTATGGAACTATGCAATAACGACTTAAAGCCTTTAGAGCCATAAAACTCATAGAGAGCTTCGTTTTGACTGGTTATGGCTCCCATAACTCTAAACGAGTCAACAGTTATGACTGTCCGAAGAATTGATATCCTCAGGGTGCAACATCTATGGCGCAGGGAGCAACATCCATCCAAAATGCTGAAACAGTGTCGTATGATTTCTAGAATTGAGTGCAATGATTTGAAAAGGAACAATACCATGGTGCACCACTATCTAGTGATGGTATATCGAAGACCAGCCACGGTAATCCCATTTTACAATAATGTTCACGTGATGAAAATGAAGGGTAAAAAACTTCCAAGACCGAAAAGTGATGCAAAGAGTATTTTTTGGGTACGAAACAATGAATTGATTGCTTGATGCAATCAGAGCCATAGAATTCATAGAGAGCTTCGTTTTGACTAGTTATGGCTTCCTTAACTCTAAACGAGTCAACTGTTATGGCAGTTCGAATAATCGAATGCTCATGGTGCAACATCCGTCCAAAATCCCGAAACAGTTCTGTATGACTTCTAAAATGTTGTGTGTAAGCACCTAAAATGGTCACTAACACCCAAAAGCAGATGAAAGCACCAACTAACAGTCACAGATGATAAATAGAGTGTATGTAGTGAGTATAAATTAAAAAGAAAGCAATAATAACACCAGATTTACAGTGGTTCGGTTGACTTTGGCCTACGTCCACTCTAGATATTTCCTTTTTATTGATAGAGAATTGATTACATTTACAATCCTTAGTTTTAAAACAAAAAATGATAGAGTAACTTTACAGCCTTTATGGAAAAAGTTATGCAAGAACAGAATGAGAATCTCATTTCCAAAGCCCCACCTGTCGTATTTATAGGAAAAACCTATGTTACTGGGCTTCCTGTGTGATATGGGCCCACCAGAGCCATAGTCGGGTCCATGTTGTAACGACCCGTAAAATTTTAAAGGTCTTATTTACGTATTTAATTGAATTTTGGTGAATTTTTAAATAATAATATTTTGAAATAAAAATTTAATATTTGAAATACGTCTATTAAAACATAGCAAATAGTTAATTTTCCATTTATAATGTTAAAGTTTATTTTCTTGTGTAATTCTATTTTAATTCAAATCAGTTAAGAATCGATGATAATAAAATGTTTTCCAAACCTGTATATTTTTATACAATAAATTTGTAAATCATCTTCTGAGTGAGACGTCATCTTTCATTTTCTCAAATTTGAACCGTCATTGCTTTGTTTATCTTATTTTCGACAGATTTGCAGCATTTTTGTTAACGATTATTGACTTTTAATAGGATGATCATACTAGTAATATATGTATACCATTTTGATCGTCTCGTCGTGCTGATCTCTGTGGTATATTCAATTCTGTATTTTGAGGTTCGGTACGGGACGAAAACGTTAAACGGTACGTCGTGTCGGTACCACAAATTGTAACCGTTAGCTTTCCATTACTTTTCAAATTTGAAACGTGCAGCCAGGACCATAATAATTAATTGCTTTAGTAATTTTTACGGAATCAATGCTTCTGAGCGTTGCTATTTCATTTCTTTCAATATTGATTTCTATCGGTTTATATATATTGACTGTTTCCATTTTTTTTCTATGACTGGTACGTTATATATAACTATATATATAACTTAATCTGACCTCACCATTCAACATTTCAAAACCCGAAGCGTTACTCGTGTTCATTTGCCTTTTTCACCGAAGCATGGCGGCACTCAAACCACCTCAACGCCTCCCTCCACTCATCACCATCGCCTAGCAGCCGTGCCCACCCAGAGATCCATCTCTGCCCCTCACATGACAGTCTCCTCCGCCTTGCTCCGCCCTCCATCACTTTCTCAGCCGTGACCAACCTCCTCCCTCCAACGTGCTTGCATCTCCTTTGTTTATTTATAGGTTAGTTTTATAATATATTAGATATTGAAATAATATTATATATACTATATTATGTTGTTGTTACTTTGCATTTGTTTATAAAAGTAGATAGGGTGGTTCTAGATATAATTGGGTTTTAATGTTTAAACTTACATTGTCTATGTGTATATTATACTATAGAGAATATTATATAACAAGATAAGTTTTATATAATAGTATGTATGTATATAAGTATTTAGATTTGTTCATTTAAAAGTAGCGTCTGGCCTCGTTTTATATATATAATATTATGAAACTAGTATTACTATATATATTCGGCAGTGTATATGTTTATACAAAAATATGCTTTGTTAATGTCCTAGTAGGTTATGTTTATAACATATGTGATGTTTGCGTTCATATTAACATCTGGGAAAGTGTATATATGTCTGTTACATTTATAAAGGACGTTTATATATATAAAACTCGTTGTTGAGACTTAGTAAAATATATGTAAATGTTTGCCTGAGACATACACACACATATATATATTTATATATTAGACTATATATATATCTATATATGTAAGCTTATGTAAAGTTTATGAAATATACAAAGTTATTTTAGAAACCTTGCTTTCCAGATAAGAATATACATGTTATATTTTACTGTATACGTTGTACGCATGTTGGCTATAAATATGTGTACGGTGAGTTGTTTTATTTCCCTGATTTTTCAGATGACTATATTTTGTTTAAAAGCTATTTTGTTTACATTTTCGGTTTATATATATATGGTATAAGAAATAAAAGATTTGTGCTTTGTGTATAAACTTTATTAGTTTTGTAAATATATATATTTTCCAATTGATATGCTTCTGGTGCACTTTAAAGAAATAAGATTTCGAAGCTTATATCTATGTTTTTGTTTCATAAATTTTCGTTTTGACAATTTTATACTACCTTCAATTTAAGTATATATTATATATATAAGTATGCTTTGTGGCAGCACACGTACTAGTTGTTTTCGTATAATGACAGATATGCTTTTCTCCATTTGTTGTATGTTGTTTACATCTAAGTATGTGGAGTTGAATTTTTTTGTTCAATTAGTAATGGTTGAATTACATATAGTTAAATTCTTGATTTTAAGTTATGTATAATTTTTTTAATATAGAATAAGTTAATAATAAAGTTTGATTTTTATTAAAATATTATAAGGTTAAATATTTATTGAAAATTATATTTTATATAGAGTTTATAATGATTTAAATAAATTAAGGTTGGAAGATAAATTTGTAATTGATTTGAAATTAAACTTATTTAAGAATTATACCCAAATTAGTTTGACTTGAAATTTATTAAATTTGAGATTTTAAAGGATATGATTTTTATAACTTGATTTTAGGTTTATGATGATTTAATTGAATATACCAAGTTTAAATAAATTGAAGGAATATTTAGTTATTTGAAGTTTAAAAGTTTTATTTAAATGATATTGGATTTATTAAGTAAATATTTCAAAACTAAATAACAGTAAATTGAATTTGAAATATATGGAATTATCAAATTTTAGATTTGAAATTATGGAATATTTAAAGCTTTGAAATATAGGGAAATTGAAATGTTTTATTTGAGGTTCAAATCTGTATTTGAAATCGATATAAATTGTAATGGTTTATTGAGAACTGAATTGAGTTGAAATTTATGAATTGAGATTTGATTTAAATTGAATTTTGTATTCAAGTGGATTTGAATAAATTTGTGAAGTTTGAGGAAATTATTTTATTTTATAATGTAATTTTAAATTTTAAAACTATTTTATATTTTACTCTATAAATTATTTTAATATACTAACTATTTTATTATAAACTAATTTTAACTTATAATTCTTTTATATAAATTACTTTACTTTATAAATTATTTTATTATATATACTATTTTATTATCTAAACTGTTTAAGTGGTGGAAGTTATGTTTTCAAAGCTACAAATTTCAAAGTATTATGTGTAATAATTTCAAGTGTTTGGTTTCAAAAGTGTTATAACTTTGAAAATACTATGATTTTGGAAATGATATCATATTTAGTTTTGAAATGGAAATGATATCATATTGATATGGTTTTGAAATGGCAATGATATTTTGGTTTGGAAGTATATACTATTTTGAAATGACCACGGTGTTATAATAACGTTTGGTTGTTAAAGAGACCAGGATCAGAAGTTGTCAAACTCTCTGCCAACTCCGAAAACCACTTTAACAACTGTGTAAGCGGTGGAGATTCTAGAATGAAGTAGGATGGTGGCGACGTCCTATTGAGGTATATACGTGGACCCGACTACCGTGTGTTGGCATAAGATGGCTAAAACAGGAGCGATTCCGGGCCAATGAGGTAGCTCCTCTGATAAGACACATTCCTTCGATACCATTCTATTACTTTGTGATTGATTGGGTGCACCTTTGATTTTTGGGAGTGTGGCTTGAGTTGGGCAGTAGCTGCGGCTATGCGTTACTACCAGTCTGGATGCGTAATTGGTATATCTACCATGGCATTGCCAAGTTGTGCCGCGTCACCTACCCTAGCGTGCTTTACTACGAGTTTTGATTTGTGTCGTACCTATGGAGTATTTGTGGTAGCATCTCGATCTGGAGGTACGATGGTACTGTATAGACTATTGGCACTATATATTTGTTAAGTTGGAAAATGTAAAGCATTAACACCATTTTTAGGTAAGTTTATTTTACTTCAGACATTATTATAATAGCGTATATTTTTTTGGCAAGGCCAGTTGGTTTTATAGTGGACCGTCCACTTTTTATTACGAACGTAATAAAAACTTGAAATACAGGAGTTAGGTAAGAGCACCTAAACTACTAAGAAAAATAAAAATTACAGCACATGAGTGTGACAGACATGCCACAACTACTATATGAATTACATAGACTACGACTCCTCCAAAGAGGAAGAATCACCTTTATCTGCAATAACCTGGGAAGATACCAAAGGGACAGACCACAAAAGACCAGCAAAGGGGCGGAAAAGAGAAGCAAGACACGGATCATAAACCACAGCATCAGAGGAGTATATAAAGGATCGATCCCAGGTAGAATCAGTAGGCATGACAGAATTCGACCGCGCGTACTAACCGACCATATCAAGAACTAAGAAATCACCGGAAGGAGTGTAATAAAGGCACCTAAGGTCAAGATGATCATCAGAAACAAATCTAAAGTATGAATCATCCAAGGGGTTAAATCTCATATCAGATTTGAGATCAACCCAACACCCCTCGGACTCAATCCAAACAACAGGCAGACTAGGCGGAACAAGATCTGGAGCAGCTATAGGAATAGCAGAAACATCACAAGGGACAATCGAAGAAGAAGGGGATGGTTATTCCAAACATCCTTTGAGTTACTTGTATTTCAGTTGTTATTACACTTGAGTTGGATTTATTGATATAAGAATGTTAATCCTGACTCGAGTGTTTCGAGTTTTTCTTTACGCTCGGGTCAGACTGAGTGGTTCAACTTTTGAGATTCACCTTTGGAGTTGGATCTTCGCATGGAGATTCCAGCTATCTATCCAGCTTTCAGATACTCAGTTGATTCTATTGATTTATTCTGATCTTTTATTTGACTATTGTATTCGAGACTTCTGTTGTATCTTATTTAACTCTGTTATATATATGGTAGCTTCATGAACTACTATTCATTTTATTTCCGCTGCATATTATATATTACTTTATGTCTGTGATTCTGTGATTATTTATTTACTATATGAGTTTTTCCAAATATAAATTAACAATCTGGTATTTTGAGAAATTCAAATCCGGCATGTGTGGATGCGAATGGTTGAAAATATCAGGATGTTACATGTGGTAACAGAGCTTTGGTTTTATGCAAAACTCAACATATAAGGTAAATTTGATTTTGGAATCACTTTCGCTCGAGTTTGAATCCCTTCCTCTTTGACTCAATTCCTTTGAATTTTGGAACATTCCCCTTGGTTCCAAAATCCATCCTTATCTCTCCCTATTCATGCTCCTTGATTTTGGAGTATCCAATAACTCCACTTCAAATGAATTCTATAATAACTCGGCGGTCTCGCCAACCTTCGAATGATTTGTAAAGGGGTGGAACTCCTTTACAATAGACACTGATTTATCGGAGATTTCTGTATCCTCGTTTTACGATGCTATCTATCTCCTGCTATGCCTGAATTCTATCTTTTGCGATCGAATGGTGATTTGCCTCAGAATTCTGCATCGACCTTATCCTTGAAGTCACGGTCGACCCGGTTAAGGTTGCCCACGATTTATATAAACTTATCCATCTTCCTATTTTTCCATTTAATCATCTTATCTTTGTTTCAAACCTATCTTCGAATCAAAATTCTCTTTGATTTGAGTCCATCAAATTTGAATCTTATCCTTGTTTTGAAATCCATTCTTGTATTATCGAGTGAGGGAGTTTATTTCTTATTAATATTTAAATTTGTTTTATATATTGTGTTGTTTGAGTTGTTGATGTTGATTTGGATTTTCGATCGATTCATCTGATCAGCGCTATCGATAAAATTCTAAAACACTTGAACAGAGCAAACTGACACAATATTGTTTTCAAATTTGATAAATAAAATGAATCCTGTATGATTATATTATATATAAGTAAAAATTTCTGAAATTAAATAGTTAAATGAATTGTTTGTTAGAAATGATAGTATTTGATTTTCACTTATTGTTTTGTAAACCATTGATTATTGCAATATGATATAAATAAATAAATGAACTTATAAAACATGGTTTATAATTTGATTTGAAATGAAATTAAATTAAGAATTTGAGAATTTAATTTCCGGTGTTTTCAAAAAAAAATTTGGTTTTTAAAATTTTGGAATATATTATTTGAAAGTATCTTCGAATAGAAATCGTTTCAAAAGAATTATTAAAAGTTTTAAAATCAGTACTCTTCCCTTTATCGTTGGAAAATTATTTCGGTGATGACGGCCGCATCATCGACATTCATTTTCGAGTCTCGAAGTGGAGAGGCCCCTTAGTAGCTTTGCCAAACTTTTGTTCTGAAAAAAAGGAAAATGGATTTGATCTAAAATTTCTTGTGTATAAATTTATTTATAAAATATATATGTATATAATTATATCAATATAGTTGAACTGAAACCGGAAATTTGAATCTTAAGTTTTATACTAAGAAATGGTTTCAATTATTGAAATAAAGTGGAATTTGGAATAACTGGAATATCTAAAATGATAAATGGAATTAAACCAACCTGAAAGTATGAATTTGAAGAAAATTATTTGTATAACACTAAATTGCATTCTAATATATATAACTTGCCTAAAATATTCAGAAGTTGAAATGTTAGGGTATAATTAAAGGTTATACAAGGGAAATAAAGTAATAAATTGTGCAAACCAAATTCTGGCTTAAAATAAATGTTGTAAATAAAAGAATTTTTTTTGTATAATATTTAAATACACCCCGAAACATTAATATAACTTACCTAGAAAAATTTTAATGTAACTAGAAGGTAATTGGATAATATACACCAGGATAAGAAATAGAATATCAAAAATGATATTTTGTTAAGGGAGTTCACTGATAAGAAATTTGATAATAAACTTGACAAAAAATTTAATGAAAAAAGAAATTTTTTTGTTGAATAGTATAAGGTTATAAGGAATGTTTATACACGTAATATATGTTGCAAAATATATATTAAGTCATAGAAATTCAATAAATAAAAGAGAACGATAGTTAAGAAAATTAACGGGGACTGAAGAATAGTTATAATTGGATTCTAATTGGAATCAACTTAACTTAAGGTAAAAGGAGTAAATAAATAAGTCAAATATAAATTTTGTTTTGAAGGAAATTTTGTAACAAATAGTAATAATTTGCACTCAAACATTAATATAGATGCATGAAACTTAAGTCAAACAAATATTGTTTTGTAAAATTTTGCAATAAGTGTTAATAAATTGAAGACAAATCAATTGAATGAAAATATATGGATGAAACACAATAAAAGTGAACAAAATAAATTGGATTGATTAAATAAAACAATTGAAATCAATTAATTGGATATAGACCAATTTGACAATAAATGAAATTTATATGGTTTGGAATTTATGGTTGTATCTAGTATTTTATATTTTAAATATATTTTCTTTTTGGTTGTTTCTATTCTCCTACCTCTTTCCTTTTCGGGGGCGAAAAGTTTTGAGTGAGGGAAGAGTGTAACGACCCGTAAAATTTTGAGGGTTTTATTTACGTATTTAATTGAATTTTGGTGAATTTTTAAATAATAATATTTTGAAATAAAAATTTAATATTTGAAATACATCTATTAAAACATAGCAAATAGTAAATTTTCAATTTATAATGTTAAAGTTTATTATCTTGTCTAATTCTATTTCAATTCAAATTAGTTAAGAATTGATGATAATAAAATGTTTCCCAAACCTATATATTTTTATATAATAAATTTGTAAATCACCTTCTGAGCGAGGCGTCATCTTTCGTTTTCTCAAATTTGAACCATTATTTCTTCGTTTATCTTATTTTCGACAGAATTGCAGCATTTTCGGTACCGATTATTGACTTTTGATAGGACGAGCATACCAGTAATATCTGTTTACCATTTTGATCGTCTCGTCATGCTGGTCTCTATGGTATATTCAAATCTATATTTTGAGGTTCGGTAAGCGACGGAAACGATAAATGGTGCGTCGTGCAAGTACTACAAATTGTGACCGTTAGCTTTCCTTTACTTTTCAGATTTGAAACGTGCTGCCAGGACCACAATAATTAATTGTTTTAATAATTTTTATGGAATCAATGCTTCTGACCGTTGTTGTTTCATTTCTTTCAATATTGATTTCTATCGGTTTATATACATTGACTGTTTGTACTTTTTTTCTGTGACTGGTACGTTATATATGGCCATGGCCGGCCCAGGGGCAAGCCCACTAAGCCCCTGGGCTGGGGCAACCCACCTAGGGATGGGCAACACAATATTGATTTTCCTCTTCTTCTTTTTTTTCAAGTTAGGTGATTTTGATTTTCCTTTATTCAGTGTAACACAATATTGATTTGCTGAAGCTATTGTACTATATATATGGGTTTAAGTATTTGACACAAGACTGCAATTACACCGACTATTTTCATATTGCTGAAACCCAATATTGCTGAAATCCAATTTAGTGAATCCCAATATTACTGAAACCCAATATTGCTGAAGCAATTGACTATATTCATTAATTTTAAATTAATAGCTGAAACAAAACTGAATTTATTGCTAATGTTTTATTCAATTCGTTAACTGACAAACTATTGTATACTATATTAAATAATTTTAATTTTAATTTGAAACATTATTTCATGTGGCAAAACTAATACATATTTTAATGTTTTATTAATAGATAATATGCCGAAAAAAGAAGACGATAAAAATCGAGTGAGATTTAGAAATCAAAATTCCAGAGCTTTTAACCGAAAAGTAAACAACGCCATGGTGGGCTCAATATCTAAACTCTTTAATGCGAAAACAAAATAATCACTAAATTCTCGTCAAGTTGACGAAGATAGTGAAGCTACTGATGAAAATATTGATAATGTTGTTGAGGATAAAATTAAAAATGAGGGCATTGATGTTAATGAAATTGAAAATGAGGACATTAATGTGGATGTAACGATTAGCAAATGAATGGATTAGCAATGATCTCAACTGAAAGTGGGTTTTTGGACAAACTAGATTGTGACAATTTGATTGAAGAATTCGCTACAAAAAATGCAAGACGAAATACATTTCTTTGAACAAGTTTTATATTTTGTATGGAACTTCGTATTTCTCCGCTTTATGTAGCGGTTTTTGTATAAAAAGTTAATTTAACTTTATATAACTCCATTTATTTTAGTGGTTTTTGTATGAAAAATTGTTACATTATATGTTGTATCATTTTTATTTGACGACATGCTTAAATTTAAATTAAAAAAAAAAATTCATTTAGGGGCAACAAAAATATTTTTGGGCTAGGGCAACCCAATCTTAGGGCCGGCCCTGTATATGGCTATATATATAATTTAATCTGACCTCACCATTCAACATTTCAAAACCCGAAGCGTTACTCGTGTTCATTTGCCTTTTTCACCGAAGCATGGTGGCACTCAAACCACCTCAACGCCTCCCTTCACTCATCACCATCGCCTATAAGCCGTGCCCACCCAGAGATCCATTTCTGCCCCTCACGTGACAGTCTCCTCCGCCTTGCTCCGCCCTCCATCACTTGCTCAGCCGCGACCAACCTCCTCCATCCAACGCGCTTGCATCTCCTCTATTTATTTATAGGTTAGTTTTATAATATATTAGATCTTGAAAGAATATTACATATACTATATTATGTTGTAGTTACTTTGCATTTGTTTATAAAAGTAGATAGAGTGGTTCTAGATATAATTGGGTTTTAATGTTTAAACTTACGTTGTCTATATGTATATTATACTATAGAGAATATTGTATAACAAGATAAGTTTTATATAATAGTGTGTATGTATATAAGTATTTAGATTTGTTCAGTTTAAAAGTAGCGTCTAGCCTCCTTTTATATATATAATATTATGAAACTAGTATTACTTTATATATTCGGCAGTGTATAAGTTTATACAAAAACATGCTTTGTTAACATCCTGTTAGGTTATGTTTATAACATATGTGATGTTTACGTTCATATTAACATCTGGGAAAGTGTATATATGTCTGTTACATTTATGAAGCACTTTTATATATATACAACTTACCATGGAGACTTAGTAAAATCTATGTAAATGTTTGCCTGAGACATATATGTTGGACTATATATATACCTATATATGTAAGCTTATGTAAAGTTTATGAAATATAATATGTTATTTTAGAAACCTTGCTTTCCAGATAAGAATATACATGTTATATTTTACTGTATACGCTGTACGCATGTTGGTTATAAATATGTGTACAGTGAGTTGTTTTGTTTCCCTGATTTTTCAGATGACTATATATTGTTTGGAAGCTATTTTGTTTACATTTTTGGTTTGTATATATATGGTATAAGAAATATAATATTTTTGCTTTGTGTATAAACTTTGTTAGTTTTGTAAATATATAGTTTCCAATTGATAAGCTTTTGGTGCACTTTAATGAAATGATATTTTGAAGCTTATATCTATGTTTTTTGTTTGCACAAAAAATGGACAAACACCTCCAAGTCGTATTATTTAGTTGATTATATGTGATTTTCAATGATTTTAGATGAGTATGTAAATATAAAAGAAGTAGGGGCTGAAATGTAAAAGACACGCGGATTTATAGTGGTTCGGCCAGAATGTGCCTACGTCCACTTTATATGTTATTATCTTCTTTCTTTCAGATTACAAGTACAATGCTTCGTATATAAGTATATGAAAGTAGTTTGAAAGTTCCTTCCTTGCTTGAGCTCCCAAACTTGTCCGCCATTGTTGTACCCCTACCCCTCTATTTATAGAATGAGGCAGGGGGCAGGGGTCTTGGAGGTATATAGCTGCTGGTGGGCCCGGGCTGAGACAATCTGGACTGGCAATCACCTGGTTCGGCAGAGCTTCGTTCGGCATTGGGCTTTGGATCGGTGGTAGGTATGGACCGGTGGTAGTTAGGTGGTTCGGTGCTCGTTTGGTCCGGTGGTGGCCTTGTTGATGGGTTGGTTCGGCATGGGGCAGCATCCCTCTGGTTCGGCAGTAGAGGGGAATGTTGATTCGGTGGTGGCTTTGGAAGTTGGTTCGGTGTTGTCTGCTTGGACCGGTGGTGGAAAGGAAGCCGAATGAGGTGGAGGCCGAATGAGGTGGAGGCCGAATGTGTTAAGGCCGGATGAGTCAAGGCCGAATGGGAAGGTGATTGGTCGTGCTGAATGAAGTGGAGATTGCGAACCCGAGTGAAACTGTGGCTTCTTGGTTTTGAGATCTTCTGGGTGAGAATTCGCCCCACATTTGCCCCCCAAAGTGGGGCACGTGCTCGCATGTGTCGCGCTTTGTTTCCTTATGGTAGAAAGGCTTGTTTGGTAACGCCATGGGCTGGATGTTCGTATCCTGCTGATGTCCTGCAAAGGAATTTACAGTGTTAGTGTGATTTTAAATAACAACCGTTCGTGATCGGAATATTTTAATTGAACTGAGCCGTTTGGGACGGGAGAGTGAGCCCCGAGGGGGCTTAGCATCATCGATGCCAGGTTCATGTCAGAGTGGATCCTTGGATCGTTTGTCAAGATGGTTTATCGCTAGCTCAGAGCATGCCTAGGGATCGTTCGCGACCCCGTACATGTGTAAGTAGCTTAGCCATTTCATAATTACCAGAATCAAATATTCGTTTCATCTATGAGTTTAAAAAGGCGTGTCAAAGTGTAAATTCCCACGACGATAGGGTTAATAACCATTCGGAGCGTGCCTATGGACCATTCGTGGTCGTGTACACGTGTAAACGATTAATCCATGTTAGTGAGAGTTTTCCGACATATTCATTATTATCACAATCCTTATTTTATTAGCTAGTTCTAGAGTTCGGTACTTATCTGAGTGAGGAGCCTGCGTGCCCCCTGTTCCTGGTTTTCGCTGGTGGAGATAGCTTCATTCGGTCCTTTGGTTGGTCCGGCATGGATGGGTTCATTCGGTATTCGTTTGGTTCGGTATGTTTGGTATTGGTCCGGTGTTTCTATTCGGTGGACCGAACCAGCTGGTTCGGCGGTCCTGAGCTCGCCTATATATAGAGGCTACACCCCCTTTGGTTTTTCCTTACCGAACCAAGTCTTCTACCGAACCAATCTTCTGCCGAACCAATCTTCTACCGAATCAGGTACGTACCCTATTGCCGAATGCCTCTTATTACCGAATGGTTCAGAATGCCGAATGCACACGTAAGATCTCAAATGCCGAATGAGCTTAAGGCCTTAGTGCCGAATGAACTTGGACATGTACCACCGAATGAACTTAAGACTTGTACTACCGAATGAACTTAAGACTTGTACTACCGAATGGACTTAGGACCCCAGTGCCGAATGAACCTCGTATTCTGGACTTATGTATGCTTGCTTGCTTATACTTTTGTTCTAACGACATGTTTTTCACTTTTGTGCATGCAGATAAATGACTCGTAAGGCAGAAACACGATCAGACAGACGGAAATCCAAGGATGGGGGAGAGCCTTCTTCTGTGCCCCCAGCCCAACCAGGATCCGGGCAACATCGACCTGTTCCGAGGTCATTAGTGGATGGATATGGTCCACAGGAACTTCTGATCTCCCCCCTGATTGCTTTCCTAGCTCCCTAAAGGAGGAGCAACTTGACGTCATATCCCGTTCCTTCGGGATAGACAGGGCTCTTATGCTGCTGCCGGGAGATGGAGTGATGCCGTATAATCCTCCCGAAGGCTACTTTGCTTATAGCAGATACCATTGCATGTGCGGTGCTATCCCTCCTATCAACGCTTGGATAGTAAGCTTCACCACGTATTTGAAGGTGGCTCCCTTCCAACTTCAGCCTAACTCTTATGCCATTCTGGTGAGCCTTTTTGTTATCTTCCAGAGGAGGTACGGGCGTCCTCCCTCTAACTGGAAAATTCGATATTTGTACAACCTGAGAGGCTATAAGAAGGGGTCTCCGTATATTAGTCTGGAAGCGGCCGTGCCCTTCAAACCAGTCCTGGACTTATATTCCAAGTTTACCATGTTCAAGAAAGAGTGGTTCTTCATCAAGGACGATGCTGTTTCTTTCCGCCTTTTCACTTCCGGCTGTAAGATGGATTTCATTTATATTTTCCATGTTTTGACTGTAGTGTTTTTTCTGACATGCTTCTATTTCTGGCTAGCGACAGGTGGTATTGCAGTCGTGGAGGATGATTCCTTGGTGCGAATGGCTGCTGAACTAAAGGCTATTCCGGCACGGGACCGGTCGGCCTCCTTCTTGATCAGGAACGCAACCCTCTTGGAGTATAATTTGATCTTACCGCACCAGTCCGTGGTTAAGCAAAGAGATACGGCTGAGGAGAAGGCTGCTAAAGCTAAGGAGGGGGCTACGGTGAAGAGCGGTAAGAGGGAGCCTTTTGCAGAGCGTCCCGTTGTCGGGGGTAAGAAACTGAAGAAGTCTGATGGCCCTTCTCCAAGTACTTTTCCGACTGTCCCGGAGGAGGAAGGTGTAGAAGAGGAGGAAGGAGGCGAGGTTAGAGAAGGGTCGGGGGGTGGAGGAGATGGCGACGGTCAAGGTGGTAGTGGCGTCGGTGCCCTAACCTCTGAGCAAGACCTTGAACTGGATGAGGCTCTCCGTCGGGCCTTCGGGGAGTCGGAGGGAGAGTCGGAAACGGAGAAGGCAAAGGAAACCGGTAAAGCTGTGGCTGGCACTGACCCATCCTCTAAGGGTTCCTCAGCTAGGGCGATTCCGGCGATGCAAGGTGAACTTTTGTCTTCTGCCGATTCCATTTTCGATAGGGACTTAGAAATTTTTTACGGTTCACTTCCGTCCTGGAATGAGATCCAGGACTTATTGCAGTATCCCACTCCTCCGCTGGGTTTGTATAATAGACGTGTCTTCTCACTTTTCTTTCCTTTTAACTTAACACATTTTTCGAACTGTGGATTATTGTATGTTCGTAACACTTGTTCTTTATTCCAGGGGCAGGCCAGGTGGTTAAAACGTCGGACGTTCGACACTGCCTTGAGCAGTTTAAGTCGAGGAGAGCTTCTGCGAAACCCTCTACTGGTCGCACTGGGGATGTAGTCAGTTATCGCCCTCTTCTTGGGGTCATTGAAGAGGGCATTCGGAAAAAGAAGCGGAGCCGTTCCTTATTTGAGTCTTCCCCTGGTTCGCAGCTTCCTACTCAGCCTCCTCGTGACACTACGGAGGAGAGCACGGAATCCGGCCCCCCTCATCCTCCTTTCAAGAGCCCAACTGTTATTAGTATAAGGCGTCCTAATGTGCCTCGCCCCGTGCCTCGTGACCCTTTTGCCGGTCATCCTGATTTAGATCCGAGCTTTCAAGATATCTCATTTGATGAGGCCACGGGCGAGCACCTCCTTCCCCGCAACCCCATGGTAAGAGTGCTGGACGAGGCCAAGTCTTTAGATCTTGATTTACTTACTACACGGGTAGTCACCATTGGGGACGAAGCCAAGGCTAACATCGATCGGGTGGCCGCAGAGACCAAGAAGTTAATGGAGCATCATGCTAAATTGGCCAAGGCCGGGGAAGAGATCGGGAGTGCTAATATTCGGTTGAGGTTAAAAGTTGCCGATCAGGCCAAGCAGCTCGCCGATCAAGCCATCCAGATTTCCCAGCATGAGGAAGCCTCCAAGCGGCTGAAAGAGACGATGGAGAAGGCCAGTAGGGAGGAATTACGGAAGATGGAGGTCGCCTGCAGGGAACGGATTAACATGGCCATTACGACGGTGGACGAGGTTCGAAATGCGGATCTTGAGCGGGTAGAGGAGTTTTCTGGGAGGCTCGAGGCTGCGGAGATGGCTCAGGCCGGGTTGAAGGAGGAGATGGAAGAGATGAGGAGGTCCCTCAAGTTAAAGGAGGAGGAAATGAGGAGGTCTCTCCAGGCTGACTGCTTGAGATACCAATCAGAGAGGGACATTGCCGTCGCCAAGTTGCAAGCTTCCGAGGCCCGGGTGAGGGAGTTTGAGGAGAATGAGGGGATGATGGATGCTGCAGGACATGTACTTCCACACTTGGAAGGAGGGCGGCTTGTCTTGGATGGACGATTACCCTCGGGTGATGGCCAAGGTGTATCTCCAGGCTTTAGAGGAGGCCAGGGTGAACGCGGGTAAGGAAGGCGGAGAGGCTTTCAATTTGGATGCGGTTACTGCCCAGTTCTCGAAGGAGGAGCAAGCGGCGGTGAAGGAGGGGATGCGGCTGCTTGCTGCAGAGGAAGCGGGCATGCAGTTGGATGATGAGGATCAAGCGGCGGATGCTGGTGAGTTATTCTTTTCCCTTTCTTTCCTTTCCGTGTTTTCATAACTTGATCGTTCGTTTAATGAATTCCTCTTCTGAACTGGACAGGTGGGACTCCTGATCCACATGCTGGGGGCTCTGATCCTGCGGCTAAGTAGACTGGGGAAGTTGGTGATGGAGTGTGGACGCGGCTGCCACCTTTTTATTTCTTTTTATCACTGTTTACGTTAGTCATTGACATGTAACTATAATAATATTATTTGCAAAGAATAACTTCGTGTGATTTTATAATATAAGCTGATGTTGTTATGTTTAAATGTTGTTGTCATCTTGATGTGCTGCGTGAGAAATATAACTATGTTTATGCCTGTGATTCTAGTTGTGTTTGATGCTAAGTTTTTTGCTAGAAATATAATTTCATGTGTTGCAATGTTATTGTACGAACAAGCTATAGTTACGTATTTATGTACATGAAAAGAGAGTACCGCCCTTTGTGTTTCATTCGCAGGCGGTAGCTTAGAGTGTCTTATGTAACTGTTCACGGATATAGTTGAGTACCCTGCCACCCAGTACGCAGGCTTAGTTTCTCATGAGTGAATGCTTCCTATTTGGTTTCCTGTACTTTAGAGTTTGTTATACAGGATAGGAGAAAAGTATTTAAATGAAATGGAAATATAGTAAAAGTAAAACTTCCAGTCACGGAAGGCCGTCGATGTGCTTAAGTTCGTGGCAAACGGGTTTTGTAGTCACTTTCCCTAGCTGTGGGTCTTGGAGACATTTGTCACCCATCTTACGCCTCCGCGGGGAGTTTTCTTTTTTACCACAGCCGCACTTAAGACACATCGGAGCCGAGATCGCGCACGGTAACTACCCGAAGCATTATGGTCCGTAATCGTGGGTATTATTCGATTTACCGTGGCCGGCTAGCGTGGGGGCCGTTGGCCGTGAACTACCCCTGGCTGGCCACACCTTATGTTGGGGCTTAAAGTAGGTTCACAGTTGCCGGCGAGCCGAACGCCGTAATGAGCTGCCATCGGCTATAGTCGGCCTTTATGATGACTTATAATCGGCTCATTACAGTTGGCTTTGAGGGCAGGCGCGCAATGAGTTAACCCGCAGCAGAGGGATGCTGGAGCAAAAGTGTCTCATTGGCGAGTGCATAGAATCGTAGCGTACCTGTTAGGCCTAGCCCAAATGAGGCCGCGGTGCGTCTTGAGTGGAGATGCCATAGGATTTTGTTCAACAGAAAGGGATAAAACTTAACAAGTAGCCAAGACATAAAGGAACAAGCTAAAAAGGGACAAGATTTTTTAAAGTGGTTCGGCACGAAAGTGCCTACGTCCACTGATTCTCTTTGTTAATTCACTTCATATGGGCAGTACAAGTTAAGAAAAGTATCGACGGAGGTGTCGGATGTTCCATGCCCTCTGGAACACCTCTCCGTCCACTGTTGACAAAATATAAGCTCCGTTGTGGAGATCTTTATGAATTACATACGGTCCTTCCCAGATGGGGTTTAGTGCCCCGGGGCGCGGAAAGAATCGCCTGAGGACAAGATCTCCTTCTTGTAAGCTGCGATGCTTGACTTTGGAATTGTATAGCGCTGCCACTTTTTGCTTGTGAGCTGCTGCTTTAAGTGTTGCATCGTTTCTCCTTTCCTCAATCAGATCCAAAGACATGAGGAGGAGTTCTTCGTTTTCTTCTGGGTTGTAGTGGATCCTACGGTGGGAAGGCACAATAGTCTCAACTGGGAGCATTGCCTCCGATCCATATGCCAAGGAGAAAGGAGTATGTCCCGTTGATGTTCTGAAAGACGTGCGGTATGCCCATAGTGCCGTAGGAAGTTCGTCCACCCAAGCGCCTTTTGACTTTTCAAGTTTCTTCTTGATTAGGGTTTTGAGAATTTTGTTGACAGCTTCAACTTGTCCGTTTGCCTGAGGATAAGCTACTGATGAGAAGCTTTTATGAATTCCATGCTCTTGGCACCAGTCGGCAAATTCTTCGCTGTCAAACTGGAGTCCGTTGTCTGATATGATCTTGAGTGGGACTCCGTACCTGCACAGAATATTTTTGATCAAGAAGTTTATAACTTTTGCTGTAGATATTTTATTTAGAGGTTCTTCTTCCACCCATTTTGTGAAATAATCGACTGCCACTACAGCATATTTGGCTCCGCCTCGGCCCGTTGGCAGTTCGCCAATTAAGTCAATTCCCCATACAGCAAAGGGCCAAGGGCTGGTCATTTGAGTAATTTCATTTGTGGGCAGTCGAGGAATCTTGGCAAATTTCTGACATCTGTCGCATTTCTTGACGAAGTCTAGAGCGTCTTTGTTTAGTGTGGGCCAGTAATATCCATATCGGAGTATCTTCCTTGCCAAAGTCTGCCCCCCAGTGTGATCTCCGCATCCTCCCTGATGGATGTTTGATAAGATCTCCTTGGCTTCCCTTCCAGCGACGCATCTCAATAAGGGGCCAGAGAAGCCACGCCGATAGAGGATGCCTTCTTGTATCGTGTAGTGGGGAACTTTCCTCAAGATCCTCTTGGCTTCGTCACGCCTGTCGGGCAGTGTGCCATCTTGCAAATATTTCCGGATAGGAGTCATCCAGGTTCCTTCTTCGATTGCAGTTACCAGATTTACTGGTTTGAAACTTGGGGCTAGCTGCCTTGAGATGGCTAGTGTTCCGAAAATGGTGCTATTCTTCATACTAGCTTGCTTTGCAAGTTCATCTGCCTCTTGGTTCTCTTCTCGAGGAATATGTTTGATTAGATAGTGGTCCAATTGATCGAGCAGCAGTTTGGTTTTCTTTAGGTATGCTGTGAGTCGTTCTCCTCGAGTCTGGAATTCTCCTAGTACCTGGTTTACGATAAGCTGAGAATCACTATGAAGACATAAGGAATTGATTCCAATTTCCAGGGCAAGCTCCAATCACGCTATTACTGCTTCATATTCAGCATCGTTGTTAGTGGCCGTGAACTCCAACCTTAATGCATAGTACAACTTTCTTCCCCTGGGGGTGATGATCACAATTCCTGCCCCCGAGCCTTGTTCGTTCGATGCTCCATCTACAAAGAGGTTCCACTTGATGTTTTTTGCTACTTCGGATTGTTCCTTGCCTTCGTTGGTAGTGAATTCGGCAATGAAATCGGCCATGGCTTGTCCTTTGATAGCGGTGCGAGGATGGTAGGTGATATCATACTGACTTAGTTCGATGCACCATTTGAGGAGTCGCCCAGAAGTGTCAGGACGATGGAGCACTTGTCTTAGCGGTTGATCGGTTAGAACCCTGATGGAGTGAGACTGGAAGTAGTGTCGCAGTTTTCGTGACGCGATCAATAAACAATATGCTAATTTCTCTAGTTTAGGATATCTGGCCTCTGCCCCTGTAAATCTCTTACTTACAAAGTAAACCGGGCGTTGTGTGCGGTCTTCTTCTCTTACCAAGGCGGCGCTTAGAGCATGAGATGATACAGCGAGGTATAGGTATAACACTTCACCTTCATTTGGAGTTGAGAGTACTGGTGGTCTCTGAAGGTGTTTGATTAGGTTGAGGAAGGCTTTTAAGCATTCATCGGTCCACTCGAATCTCCCTTTGTCTTTCTTGAGAGCTTCAAAGAAAGGGACACACTTGTCAGTTGCCTTGGAAATGAATCTGCTTAGGGCGGCCACCTTTCCGTTTAGGCTCTGCATTTCTGATGCAGGCCAGCATCGTTAAAGAAACACTTACCTCGCGGCCGACTCATCGATTCTTTGAGTCGCGAACGACTCATCGCGTTGCTGCTTCCACCCCATGCCGCGACTTATTCCCAATTACCATGCCGCGACTCATCAAAAGCCTCGCCTCCGATTCATCTCCAAACCCTCATCCCCAAACACGCAGCGACTCATCACTGATGCCGACTCATTCCCCAATCCCTAACCACCTGCGACTCAAGCATTCCCCAACTCATCAGCTACGACTCAAGAATCACCGACCCATCCCCACGCGACACATCACCAAGCTTCGATTCAATGTCAATCAAAGCCCGAATCGAACATCATCGACCCATCACCGCGACACATCTATTCCTCACCGCGATCCACCTCGTTCAAAAAACCCTAAATCGCGATAAGTCGCGAACGACTCAAGTATCCGCCTCGTGTATAAGTCGCGTACGCGACTTAAGCCAATCCCAGTAGCTTCGTTCATGAAGAAAGGAGAGAACGACTCAATCCTAAGTCACGAAGAAGTGATTTGCCAGTGGAAACAAAGTTATCTCGCGTATTATAAGTCGCGAACGACTTATAATTTTGAGTCGCGAAAATTTGAGCCGAGATCACTTTGAGTCGGAACCAATTTTGAGTCGTTACCAAGTCAGTTTTTTAGGGTCGCTTGCATTGTTTTGTAAGTCGATTGTTTTGTATGACAAGTCGTGATATATGGTAATTGTTTGTAACGTGTTATACTTGGTGAAGTGTTGTGGTGTTGTAAGCCTATAAATAGGCGAGTTGTGTCATTTGTAAGAGGTTGTTGACATTTGAATAAAGTCTCTTTGTTAGCTTTGTGCTTTCATACAATTGGTAGTTGAGTGTTATCTCCTATCTCCTCGTTCGGATAATCGAGTGCGCTCGATTCGACGTTCGTAGAAGCCGATTCACGGAATCTAGTGCGCTAGATCAACGTCCGAAGAATCGTAGATCTTTGTTTCTCGGCATCGTGCGCGATCAACGAGACGAAGATAGCTAGAATCCGGTATCTTTGGATCAACGGATTTGGGCCATTCAGTATTCATCAATTCACCAATTGCTACATTCACCGATTGAAGATTGTTTTCGATTAATCCGCTGCGTCAGTTTGGTATCAGAGCTTGTTTTAGCCAATCATAGCTAAATCGGGTCTTGGAGCCAAGTATTTGAAGTTTGAAGTTGTTCATCGTGTCATCTTGAAGTTGCAACAAGAGGAAGACTTTCGATCCATTTCATTTTGGATCAAAGTGTTGGAAAGTGTTGAAGTTTTTGAAGTTGTTTGTTTATTTGGGAGATCAGATTTGCATTATTGAGAAGTTGGTGTTCATCGTGTTCATCGAAAAATTGCAACAAGTTTGGAACTTTTGATCCATATTCTTTTGGATCAAAAGTCCGGAAAGTGTTTGATTTTTTTTTGAGAAGGTTGAAGTTTTTGAGCCGGGAATTGAAGCATCACTTTGGTATCATTTGTTGAAGTGAAGGCCGAGCATAGCTTTGTGTTTGAGTTGAGCCGTGCCTTGTTTGAAGTGAGCAAGTTATTGGAGTTTGAAGCAAGCCGAGCTAAGTTAGAGCCGAACTTGTTGAGTTTGTGCAAAGCTTGTTCAAAGTTGAAGTGTGTTTGACTTTGTTGAAGTGAAGTTTGAATTTTTGAAGATTTGTTTGATTCAATTATGCCTCCAAGAAGAGTTAGCATCGAGGAGAGGTTCGATGAAAGTTTTGGTAGATTGGAGAAATTGATGATGAATTTGAATACAAGTCAAAGTAGAAGGTCGCCAATCTCGAACCATGGGGGAAACCGAGTTTCGCCATTGGTTACCGAAGCAAGGAGGGTGTTACCACCATCGAGTCGTGACAGAAGAGAATCATCAGTTTCGATGAGGAGAGATCATCGTGAATATAGAGATGAGGAAAGAAGAGCTTATCGTGGCTACGAGCACGAACCATATGGTGACAGTGGTTACTTTCGATATCCAGATCAAGGGCAAAGTCGATATAGAAATGTTGAAGAGAATGGTCATACACGGAAATCAAGGATGGACACAGAAATTCCTGAATTCCGAGGTGGTCTACGAGCAGAGGAATTCTTTGATTGGTTGTCAAAGGTTGAAAAGATTTTTGAACTCAACGACGTTCCTGAAGATCGTCAAGTTAAGTTAGTTGCTACAAGCTTGAGAGGAAGAGCTATGGATTGGTGGCAACAAACTAAATCAACCAGGGAGAGAATGAAGAAATCTAAAGTTGTCAAGTGGGATAAGATGAAAAGGATGATGAAAGCAAATTTCTTACCTTACAATTATCAAGCTCGTATTGATCAACAGTTGCAGAAGAGGAATCAAGGGAGTCAAGGAAAAGGTATGGTTACAAGCTCCAGCAATCAGAATAATGGTGTTCATTGTAGTAGAGATGTTTCTAAGAGAGTCAACGAACCAGTGGTACATAGAGTTATTAAGACAAAAGTTGATGATCGAATGAAACGCTATCATTATCAGGAGTTTGACCATCGAAGTGTTGAATGTACGAAGCCCAAGAAGAAAGCCTTAGTTGTAGAAGAATGTGAAAACGAGGATGTGGATGATTCAACTAAAAGCGAGCCGGAAGAGGAAGAGGAACCGACTAGTTCATTATCTTTTAACGAAAGTGATGAAGGAGCGGAAGGTAGTGCTGAAACATTGGTTAAGTATGAGACAAGTGAAGAGCTTAAAATTCCTGAGGAGGTTAAACCAATGTTGAAAGAGCTTGAAGGGGTTGGTCCTACAGAATCATTCGCAGCCTTACCACTAAAGTTTGATAGTGAAGATGAAGAAGTCGAGTTGGAGAATGAAGAATGTAATTTGTTGAGGAGGATGGATGAAGTTAACTTTTATCGACCACCACAATTTGATGACGATGAAGGTTCTTTGTCAGGGGATGTAGAAGTTGACTACTTGTCATTGCCAACGTTTGATATCGATAGTATGGAAGAAGAAATTGTGTTCGGAGTTGAGGGAATTCATTTGATGGTGGAGGATTCTTGTGTAACACCTGAGTTCGTGGATGAGAACCGGCCAAGTGAAACTTCCTTAGTTTTCGAAGAGCCCGAACAAATTGGAAGCGAAACTGAAGAGAAGACAGAATCAGATTGTTTATTATCTTTAAGAAAGTTCGTCGATGAAATGGAAGATGATGAGTTATCAATGTTGATTGAATCCGGAAAAAGTTTTGATGTTAAGAATCCTGAAGAGATTGAAGTATTTGAAGAGTGCGAAGATGAGATATCTGAGGAACTGCTTGAAGAAACTAACCCTGTATTTTTGGAAGAGTATGTGGAAATGAGGAATGAATTGATTAAAATGACCAAGCAAGGAGCAAGTGAAGATCTTGATGTTTTCAAGGAAGTTGGATCAGAATCCGATGAGTCTGAAGTTGAATATTCTAAGACATTAACCGAGGAGTTACCATCACTACAGAATATTCAACGTCAAACTGAACTCGTACCAGAAGCTATTTTACCGCAAGGCTTGTATGATATTGAGGATATAACTAAACAGGAAGAATTGAACATACGGAATGAAGAGAATGATTGCCAGTTGAAGATGTCTGAGCATGTCCGCACTGCTGACGTTATTAACGACAATTGCTTGGGACCATCTTACGAAATCAAATATGTTGAAGGAGAATCAAGTGGGAATTCATTTCAGTCGGGAAAGATTGATGCAACACATCAAGGACAGATTCTAGATGATAGCATCTCTGAACGAGAGAAGGAAAGACAAGAATCTGAGCATGAATCATCACACGTCTTAGGACAAGATTTCCTAAGTCGTTCTATGATTTTAAATTTCCCTATATCGTCTCATATTTTGGATAAGTTTTGGTTCTATATCACGTCTTCCTATTGGCAGAAGCAATATGGTTTACGACATTATTTTTATGAAGTCCTGTGCTACATAAAGTGGATTTGGTATCTGGTGCTTAGTTTATTTCGAATATTTTCATATGTCATCTCTCTCAGATCACTTTCTCATGCCGCCTGCCTAATGCCACGTCTGCTTTATTCCATACATTCCTTATTTCGAACCACGTCGTCAAAGAAAAATCTCAAGAGTGGTTATCACCAGAGCCGCATCAAACCAGATAATGAATGGAAGACAGCATCTTGAAGAAGAAAGCTTTTAAATTCGAGGACGAATTTCTCCTGACCAGGGGAGGATGATGCAGGCCAGCATCGTTAAAGAAACACTTACCTCGCGGCCGACTCATCGATTCTTTGAGTCGCGAACGACTCATCGCGTTGCTGCTTCCACCCCATGCCGCGACTTATTCCCAATTACCATGCCGCGACTCATCAAATGCCTCGCCTCCGATTCATCTCCAAACCCTCATCCCCAAACACGCAGCGACTCATCACTGATGCCGACTCATTCCCCAATCCCTAACCACCTGCGACTCAAGCATTCCCCAACTCATCAGCTACGACTCAAGAATCACCGACCCATCCCCACGCGACACATCACCAAGCTTCGATTCAATGTCAATCAAAGCCCGAATCGAACATCATCGACCCATCACCGCGACACATCTATTCCTCACCGCGATCCACCTCGTTCAAAAAACCCTAAATCGCGATAAGTCGCGAACGACTCAAGTATCCGCCTCGTGTATAAGTCGCGTACGCGACTTAAGCCAATCCCAGTAGCTTCGTTCATGAAGAAAGGAGAGAACGACTCAATCCTAAGTCACGAAGAAGTGATTTGCCAGTGGAAACAAAGTTATCTCGCGTATTATAAGTCGCGAACGACTTATAATTTTGAGTCGCGAAAATTTGAGCCGAGATCACTTTGAGTCGGAACCAATTTTGAGTCGTTACCAAGTCAGTTTTTTAGGGTCGCTTGCATTGTTTTGTAAGTCGATTGTTTTGTATGACAAGTCGTGATATATGGTAATTGTTTGTAACGTGTTATACTTGGTGAAGTGTTGTGGTGTTGTAAGCCTATAAATAGGCGAGTTGTGTCATTTGTAAGAGGTTGTTGACATTTGAATAAAGTCTCTTTGTTAGCTTTGTGCTTTCATACAATTGGTAGTTGAGTGTTATCTCCTATCTCCTCGTTCGGATAATCGAGTGCGCTCGATTCGACGTTCGTAGAAGCCGATTCACGGAATCTAGTGCGCTAGATCAACGTCCGAAGAATCGTAGATCTTTGTTTCTCGGCATCGTGCGCGATCAACGAGACGAAGATAGCTAGAATCCGGTATCTTTGGATCAACGGATTTGGGCCATTCAGTATTCATCAATTCACCAATTGCTACATTCACCGATTGAAGATTGTTTTCGATTAATCCGCTGCGTCAATTTCTTTTCGAGTGGAGGGTATCCTTATTTCTTTTAGAGCCCGGATTTGTTCAGGGTTTGCTTCGATTCCTCTGGCGTGGACGATAAATCCTAAGAATTTTCCCGAAGATACTCCGAAGGAGCACTTTAGAGGATTCAGCTTCTTTCCATATCGGCGAAGTACTTGAAACATCTCGCCCAGGTGGCTTACATGGTCGTCGGCTTTCCTGGACTTTACCAACATGTCATCCACATACACTTCCATAGTTCGTCCTATTAGTTCCGCGAACATCTTGTTGACGAGGCGCTGATAGGTAGCTCCAGCATTTTTGAGTCCAAAAGGCATGACTTTGTAACAATATAGTCCGCGGTCGGTGACGAAGCTAGTGTGGTCTTGATCAGGAGCGTGCATGGGAATCTGGTTATATCCGGAGTATGCATCCATAAAAGATAGGAGTTCGTGTCCGGCTGTGCTGTCCACAAGTTGGTCAATTCGGGGAAGTGGGAAGCAATCTTTTGGGCAAGCGTCATTCAGATTGGAGAAGTCAATACATGTTCGCCACTTTCCATTGGCTTTTTTTACTAGCACTGGGTTAGCGGTCCATTCTGGGTAGATGGCTTCCCGTATGAAGCCATTAGCAAGTAGATTCTTTACTTCCTCATCAAGGGCTGCCGATCGCTCTGCCCCCATGCTCCTCTTTTTCTGCTTTACTGGTACCTTGGTGGGATCGATGTTCAGCATGTGGCATGCTATGTCGGGGGAGATTCCTGTCATATCGGCATGGGTCCACACAAATACATCTAAGTTGTGGCGGAGAAAGTCAATGAGTTGATCTTTCAACTCCGTTTTTAGCTGAGATCCGACTTTTAATAGTTTACTTGAATCGTGCTTGTCTACAGATACGAATTCCATAGCCTCTGCAGGCTCGGCGGTAGCCTCCTCCTCTTTATCCCTGGGGTCTAGTTCATTAAAGGGATCGCTTGTGTATCGAAGAGGAGGGGCTTTCTTTAGTTGCTACGCCTCCAAGCTTTTCATGCAGAGAGTAGTCTCTGCATCTTTTCCTTTATTCTTTCTGCGGTTATTGCGAAGTTCAGTTACGTAGCAGTCTCGGGCAGCATCTTGATCTCCTTCTACTTCTCCTACTCCGTTGTCTGTTGGAAATTTCATTTTCAGGCACCAGGGGGCTAATACAATCTGGAAGTCAGACAAGGATGGTCTTCCCAAGAAGGCGTTGTAAGCCGAGTGGTTTTCTATTAGTACGAACGTTTGTTTTCGCACAACGGAGCGGGGATGACTTCCTATTTCGACGAAGAGGTCAAGTTGCCCGAGGGGCATTTTTGCATCTCCAGTGAAACCGTGCAGTGGCTTGTCACAGGGGGATACATCCTTCATTGATAACTTCATTTTGTCGAAAGCATGTTTGAATAGGATATTTACGGAGCTTCCTGTGTCTATTAGAATCCGAAAAACTTTAGCTGGACCGAACCAGGCAGAGATGACCATAGGATCCATATGTGTGTACTGTCTTCCTTCCAAATCACGCCTACTGAATATGATGTCGTCGCTCTCTTTTAGTTTCGGGTGGCGTTCTTCCGTGATGGAGTTAACATAGCATTCTGCATTTCTAAGCGACTTGCCATACCTTTCCATCTCTGCCCAACTTCTGTCGGCGATGTGTGGTCCTCCCGAGATGGTAAGGACCACTATCTTCTCTTGACTAGAGCCACTGGTGTTGTGATTGTTGCGACTCCCTCCGCCTACTTCTGGGAGGGGTTGCTTTGAGTTCTCATTGACAGGAGTTGGAGTCCTGCTCTGACCTTTCACATAGCGTTCCAGCCTTCTTCTTCTAATGTGTTCTTCGATCAAATCCCGAAGATGGTGGCATTCATTGGTGTCATGCCCGTGGGATTCGTGGAAGCGACAGAACTTTCCAGACTTGAGTGCGTTATCTGATTCTTTCTTGTGCGGGGGGCGCTTGTATCCGAGTTCGCCCTGAGTGGCTAGGAAGATGTTTTCGATTGTTTCATTCAAAGGAGTGTAGGAGTCAAATCTCGGTCCTGGTCGATATTGGCGCTTTTCGACCTTCCTGCCCCCAGCATTGTCTCTAGATTCATTTCTTCGAGCGTCCTTAGCCGCAGTGGGAACCTTGTCCCGAACTATCTTGCCTTGTTTCCCTGACTGCCTCTCCATAGCAGCGTCTTCAAGTCTCATATACTTTCCAGCTTCATGGAAGAAATCAGGCAAGGTAGCTGGTTTTTCCTTAGTTAATCTTCTGGCAAACTTGGTGTCTGGATGTACACCACTACAGAGGGCCATTAGAGTGAGTTTTTCATCGGCATCTTGAACTGCTGCCGCTGCGGCGTTGAACCGTGTTAGATATTGTTGCAGCGTCTCTCCGAATTTCTGTTTGACATTGGATAGAGAATAAGCATCCTTGGGTTGTTCCACATGGATGCGGAACTGGCTAATAAACCTTTCTTTCAACATCTCCCATGAGCTGATGGATCCTTGGGGTAGATGGCAGAACCAGGAGGTAGCTAGATCTGCTAGGAATAGCGGAAAGCATTTACATAATACTCCTTCTGTTGCTCCACTCATGAGCATATGCTGGGTGTATCTCTGTAAGTGTACGATGGGGTCGGAAGTTCCTTTGTAAGGTTCCATGGTTGGCATTTTCCATTCCCGGGGAGTGATGGCAGTTTCGATGTTTCGGGTAAAGGGGCTGGTGACCCTAGCGCCTATTCCCCGGTCCCTTTGCTCCCGTTGGACACACTCTCTGAATAATCGTGCCATTCGTTCGTCAGAATTTGGAGCGGACAAAAACGAGCTTGGTTCTTCCTTGCGGGATCTATCTCGTCCAGATGACCTGTAGGGATGGTATAGTCTATCACTTCTAGCATTATCCAGTCGTTGTCTCTGGCTGCTCGGATGCACGCTAGGACCAGCTACAGTTGCTCCCTGCCTTGATCTTCCCCTGTGGGGTTCTGTTTCGAGCATATCCATGGGGTCAACTTCGGGCTGGGTCCTAGCTCGGCTCCGTTCAGCGGGGTTTCTATGATTAGGTGGCATGACTGGCTCAGCTACATCCGATCCTCGCCTGGCGCCTCCCCCACTGGGTTCGGTTCCAAGCGCTTCCTCGAGTCGGAATTCGGGCTGAGTCCGGGCGCGGCCCCTATCATTGTTGTTCCTGTTGGTAGCTTCTTCGAAGAGGGAAGACCTTTGTTGCCTCCGAGATCCTCCAGATTGGGATTCACCCCATGATTCAGTGTTGCGGTTGGACTCTTCAGCATCCCTTAAGCGTGACATTAGTTGGTCCACCAAAGTTTCTTGTTGGGATGTGAAGCGGTTAGTTACTTCAGCCACAACCCTGTCCAGATCTGCCCTAGTGATTGGTTGTTCCGTTGCGGGACCAGTTGGATTTTCCTGATTTTCATCTGGTACTGCTGTTGAAGTGGGCTGATCTGCGATTGCTGGATCTGGAAGGCTGCTAGTTGCGATGTTCTTTCCTTTGTTAACATCCTTTCTCTGTTTGGAAGGCATGATTTCTAAATAACGAGCGATGTTGTTAAGAAGGAGGTTGAGTGGGAGAAGCTGAAGCTTGAGTTCAACTCTCAGTGAAAGCACCAAAAATGTTTGCACAAAAAATGGACAAACACCTCCAAGTCGTATTATTTAGTTGATTATATGTGATTTTCAATGATTTTAGATGAGTATGTAAATATAAAAGAAGTAGGGGCTGAAATGTAAAAGACACGCGGATTTATAGTGGTTCGGCCAGAATGTGCCTACGTCCACTTTATATGTTATTATCTTCTTTCTTTCAGATTACAAGTACAATGCTTCGTATATAAGTATATGAAAGTAGTTTGAAAGTTCCTTCCTTGCTTGAGCTCCCAAACTTGTCCGCCATTGTTGTACCCCTACCCCTCTATTTATAGAATGAGGCAGGGGGCAGGGGTCTTGGAGGTATATAGCTGCTGGTGGGCCCGGGCTGAGACAATCTGGACTGGCAATCACCTGGTTCGGCAGAGCTTCGTTCGGCATTGGGCTTTGGATCGGTGGTAGGTATGGACCGGTGGTAGTTAGGTGGTTCGGTGCTCGTTTGGTCCGGTGGTGGCCTTGTTGATGGGTTGGTTCGGCATGGGGCAGCATCCCTCTGGTTCGGCAGTAGAGGGGAATGTTGATTCGGTGGTGGCTTTGGAAGTTGGTTCGGTGTTGTCTGCTTGGACCGGTGGTGGAAAGGAAGCCGAATGAGGTGGAGGCCGAATGAGGTGGAGGCCGAATGTGTTAAGGCCGGATGAGTCAAGGCCGAATGGGAAGGTGATTGGTCGTGCTGAATGAAGTGGAGATTGCGAACCCGAGTGAAACTGTGGCTTCTTGGTTTTGAGATCTTCTGGGTGAGAATTCGCCCAACATTTTTGTTTCATAAATTTTCGTTTTGACAATTTTATACTATCTTTAATTTTAAGTTATATATTATATATATATAAGTATGCTTTGTGGCAGCACACGTACTAGTTGTTTTCATATAATGACATATATGCTTTTCTCCATTTGTTGTATGTTGTTTACATCTAAGTGTGTGGAGTTGAATTTTTGGGTTCAATTAATCATGGTTGAATTTTATATATATATATATATATATATATATATATATATTATATGTGTTTAAATTAAATATTGGTTTGAAATATATAAAGATTTTATTATTATGTGCGTCTAATTAAAGCAATGATTTATATATATATATGTTTTGTTTTGGTTAAATTTAAATTTTGTCTTCATGGCAATAATAAATTTTACACATAATTCATGTTTCTATCAAGTTGATTCTAATTATTCCATCGATTCCTAGTTATTAGTTTTGATTGTCGAATTCGTGTCCATCTAGAATTGCTTTGGTACTCGTAACTAATATCTTTATCAAAATCTATCTAGCCTCGAAAGGTGAGCCATCACTCACGATTAAAGTTCTTATATATATTAAATTTGATATCAACTGAAACGACAATTGAAATATACTTCTGTTAGTTATTTACATTGCAATATATATGCTATTTGTTCATCTATGACATCTGACACCATTATCTGTTATTTATGCTGATGATATATGCATGTTATACTATTTTCATATCTGTTATCACTCTGCAAGTTCCCTGTTAGTATAGAATTCACTACGGGTTGAAATGATACATACCCGAACGATCTGTAGAATAAGAGAAAATCGTTATGGGTTGAAATGATAGACCCAAGCGATTTTCATTTGAATTGAATTTGGGATTGCAGGTTGAAATGATATATACGCGTATATATTTAAATTACGGGTTGAAATGATAAATACCCGTATCACTTGACCATAAGATAGAAAATTATATACAGACACCGTAGTCTATATATAAAAATATTTTGATATGATTTCTATGATTTTTGGAAAGAAATATATGGTTTTATAAAATATTTTTTAGCAAAGGCTAGCGGGATTGACAGGACCCCTACCTGTTTTATTGCAAGGAACAATAAAAGGAAAAGAAGCTCAAAACATACTCCAAGCCTCAAAAAGGAAAACCACACAAGGATGAACAGTAGAAGAAAACAAAAATAGACATGGAAACACAAGGAGAAACAAAAATGAGGAGACACACAACCAACCCAAAGATAGGCACACCTATCTCCAACTCAGACTCGAAGTAGGAGGAAAAACAGGATGCCTCAGAATAGCTTCATGAATTTCACTTTTCATGTCATTCCATAAAACTTCACCAGCTCTCCTCTTCTTATCAAAACAAATTGCATTACGTTCTTTCCAAAGCACATAGAAGTATTTCTTTATGCATAGGGTTATTAGTCGGGATTTCAGGGTTCTCCATCTAGTAGCTTTGTAGATTATGTTCAAATCAATAGTTAAAAAGGTTGCCAAGGCTCTGCATCCCACCACCATCATCATTCTTCTCCACATGGAAAGGTTAGCAGCACATTCAAAGAATATGTGCTCAGCACTTTCAGGATTGCTTGAACAGAAAAAACACATGCTTCCATAATTCAAGCCCATATTAAGCATGACAGATCTCGTAAGCAATGCATTATGAACCACTTTCCATAACATGAAGTTTTCCTTTGGGCTGGAGTCATCGTTCCATATTATCCTCAGCCACCTGCAATTGGGCTCAACCCAGAAAGTAAACTATAAGCATGAGAGATAGAATGGAGGCTGCCATTCCAAAAAACATGGTCAGCATCCATAGTTTCAATACCGACACCTTAGATTTGGTTCCAGACACCCCTGAGCTATTGATTAGAAGTGTAAGGTAGCTGGAGATTGCCATGAAATAAAACGTCAGTAGCCTTAGCAATGACAGGAATACCAGACTGATGGACTTGTTGATGAGTTAATAAGTTGATAAGGATCAAACCAGGGGACACCCATGGTTCATGCCAGAACCTAACATCAGATGAAGAAGCCAACTTCATACAAATGAAAGGAAGAAAAGTTGTCCTTAATGCAAGTAACTTCCTCCATGTCCAACTGCATAATTAAGGAACCATTACACTCCAAAAGTTATTGCAGCCAATTCTATGAATCCACACCCATCTCACCCAAACACTACCATGCCTAGATAGAACTGCATTGAAGTGGGAACTAAAGGCTGCCAAATTTCACTTCAGAATGTTAATTACTCCCAAACCTCTCTTTTCTCTGGGCTGTTCAATGAGTTTGAAAGAGCAGGGAATAGGTTTCTAACTACGAATAGAACCACACGAGAGAAAGCACAGCATAGCACTTCTAATCATTTTCAAAAGCTTTGTAGGCCAAATGAAGGCCTTGGCCCAGTAAACTAGCATGGAAAAGGAAACTGATTTGATGAGAATAAGTCTACCGGCCTGAGATAAAAACGATTTGACCACTTATCCATGACAGAAGTGATTCTGGAATAAAGAGGGAGGCAGGCAGAATTGGTAACTTTGGAAGTTAAAAAAGGGAGACCTAAATATGACGTATTAGCATCCATAGGCTGAAGACCAAAAGCTTGCTGATTTTGATATTATATAAATGTTATTTTATATATAGTTAAATTCTTGATTTTAAGCTATGCATAAATTTGTTTTAATATATAATAAGTTAATAATAAAGTTCGATTTTTATTAATAATATTGTATGGTTAAATATTTATTTAAAATCATATTTTATATAGAGTTTGTAATGATTTAAATAAATTAAGGTTGGAAGATAAATTTGAAATTGATTTGAAATTAAACTTATTTAAGAGTTTTACTTAAATAAGTTTGACTTGAAATTTATTAAATTTGAGATTTTAAAGGATATGATTTTTATAACTTGATTTTGGGTTTAAGATGATTTAAATGAATATATCAAGTTTAAATAAATTGAAGGAATATTTAGTTATTTGAAGTTTAAAAGTTTTATTTAAATTATATTGGATTTATTAAGTAAATATTTCAAAACTAAATAATAGTAACTTGAATTTGAAATATATGGATTATCAAAATTTAGTTTTGAAATTATGGAATATTTAAAGCTTTGAAATATATGGAAATTGAAATGGTTTATTTGAGGTTCAAATCTGTATTTGAAATCGATATAAATTGAAATGGTTTATTGAGAACTGAATTGAGTTGAAATTTATGAATTAAGATTTGATTTATATTGAATTTTGAATTCAAGTGGATTTGAATAAATTTGTGAAGTTTGAGGAAATTATTTTATGATGTAATTTTAAATTTTAAAACTATTTTATATTTCACTTTATAAATTATTTTAATACACTAACTATTTTATTATAAACTATTTTTAGCTTATAATTCTATTATATAAACTATTTTACTTTATAAATTATTTTATTATATGTACTATTTTAATATCTAAACTGTTTAAGTGGTGGGAGTTATGTATTCAAAGTTATGAATTTCAAAGTATTATGTGTTATAATTTCAAGTGTTTGGTTTCGAAAGTGTTATAACTTTGAAAATACTATGATTTTTGAAATGATACCGTATTTAGTTTTGAAATGGAAATGATATCATATGATATGGTTTTGAAATGGCAACGATATTTTGGTTTTGAAGTATATACTATTTTGAAATGACACGGTGTTATAGTAACATTTGGTTGTTAAGGAGACTAGGATCATAAGTTGTCATACTCTCTGCCAACTCCGAAAACCACTTTAACAACTGTGCACGTAGTGGAGATTCCAGACTGAAGTAGGATGGTGGCGACATCCTATTGAGGTATATATGTGGACCCGAATCCCATGAGTTGGCATAAGGTGGCTAAAACAGGAGCGATTCTGGGCCAATGAGGTAGCTCCTCTGATCGGACACATTCCTTCGATATCATTCTATTACTTTGTGATTGATTGGGTGCACCTTTGATTTTTGGGAGTGTGGCTCGAGGTGGCCGGTAGCTGCGGCTATGCGTTACCACCAGTCCAGATGCGTAATTGGTATATCTACCCTGGCATTGCCTAGTTGTGCCGTGTCACCTACCCTAGCGTGCTTTACTACGAGATTTGATTTGTGTCCTACCTATGGAGTATTTATGGTAGCCTCACGATCTTGAGTTACGATGGTACTGTATAGACTATTGGCACTATATATGTGTTAAGGTGGAAAATGTAAAGCATTAATGCTAATTTTAAGTAAGTTTATTTTACTTTAGACATTATTATAATAGCGTACATTACTAAATAGTAGATAGTTTGACGAATCCTTAGAGGATGGTTATCCCAAACATCCTTTGAGTTACTTGTATTTCAGTTTTTATTTCACTTGAGTTCGTGTTATTAATATAAGAATGTTAATCCCGACTCAAGTGTTTTGTTTTTTGCTTTACGCTCGGGTCAGACTGAGTGGTTCAGCTTTTGAGATTCACCTTTGGAGTTGGAGCTTCGCTTGGAGATCCAGTTATCTATCCATCTTTTAGATATTCAGTTGATTCTATTGATGTATTCTGATCTTGTATTTGACTATTGTATTCGAGAATTCTGTTGTATCTTATTTAACTCTGTTATATATATGGTAGCTGTTTGTACCAAAATTGGACACAACATTCTTCGGAAGTTTTTGAAGAGATAACAGTGAAGAAAATAAATTGAAAATGAGGATTATCTAACAAAAACTCCAAGGTAGACCTATTTGCACTAGACGTCCATAACGAGCGACTTTGGGTTTTTTGTCAATTCCCTGATATCTCGGCCTTGCCAAAAGGTAGGATAATAGTAGCTTCATGAATTACTATTCATTTTATTTCCGCTGCATATTGTACATTACTCTGTGTCTGTGATTCTATGATTATTTATTTACTGTATATGTTGAGTATTGCCAAATATAAATTAACAATCTGGTATTTTAAGAAATTCAAATACGGCATGTGTGGATGCGAATGGTTGAAAATATCAGGATGTTACACATGTTGTCTGCTACTGATTTCCTGGAGTATAAAACACGTCGACCCCAAGTGACCCGGGAAGTGACCCGAAATAGCTCTCTTGTTGTCCCGAATAAACTGCAATTTGGCTCGCAGTAGAAATATGCTGACCTGAGAATCCAAACACGCTAACCCAAGTGACCAGGGTAGTGACCAGATGCAGGTTGACCAATGACTCGAAGCAACATGCTCCATGACTCAAAGTAAAAAGTAGCCGACCTGAGAACATGCCGTCCCCTTCTTGATGCACGCCGATCCCAAATTCATGTTGACCCAAAGCCAAAAGACCGCTGACCCGGAGTTTGCACAACATGCCAACTTGATTGAGATGCGGACCCCTCATTTCATGCCAACACAAAGAAACATAGATGTCGACTCGAAGCTGGGGTGTTGCCGACCCCAAGCAGCACCAACCTTATGGAAAATATGCCAATCCATAGTGACTCGAAGAACGCCCAAGGATGACCCGAAGCAATCCTCTCAAAAACCAGAAGCAAGTAACTTGCCGACCTTATGTTGTCACCGATCGCTCAAAAACATGCCGACCCCTAGTGACCTAAAGCAAACCTTGGCCTGACTCGAAGCAACCTATGTGAAAACCCGAAGTAAACCAATAAGTGACTGGAAGAAAAATCCAAACTACCCGAAGCGACTCAATTTTTGTGGAAACTCATCTTTCGAGTATGTCACACTTTTTTTCCATCGACTATGCCGAATCCCGGCTTCATAACCATGTTTACCATCCACAGTTGATAATCTATCCATCCAGTCGAGTATAACCCACAGTATTCCAACCTCGAAATCATGCATTCAATTGGGTTAAATCCGCCTGTACGCTGCCTTGACAAAAGGCGGCTTAACACTTTGCTCCCCAAAACATGCCTTGCGATCGAAAAGCATGTTTTGTTTTGCCGTAAGTACAAAATCCGAAGTCCATAATCCATTGATCGCCATATTCAGCCTTGAATCCAATCCATTGCCGAACCGATTCCTTGATCTCTCCGGATCATTAAAAAAATCAACGATTGTTCTCAGTCGATATCCAAATTTTAATTCATTCCAAATCCATTAACCGAATCCACAATCACTCCGAATCGTTTTATCCGAGTCTAGGATCTCTCCGGGTCCTGTAATCCAAATCCGGGCCCTCGCAAGGTCCAAATCCAAATATGGGACCACTACGGGTCGTTAGCCAAATCGTTAGCTGTTCGAAGCTACTATCCGAATCCGTATCATATCTTGGAAGACAGTAATCAAATCCTACGATCTCTTCAGATCGTTGAAGGCCTCTCTGGACCCTTGCTAAGCTTGATCCAAACTTAATGATTGAATAGGCAGATCCTATCATGCTCCAGCGAAGCTACCTATCCCATGCACTCTGGTTCAGTATCCTTGAACATTAAGCGATGCCCTGATCCTCCTAGATGCTCACAGCCTCCAACCTCTTACTGGATTCCATCTTGTCACTCTTCGCTGAAGGGGAAACAGTGTCAAGCGAGCCGATCCTGTCGCTCTACGGGGAAGTGACGTCACTCCCTACACTCCGGTTAATTATCCCTAAATATTAAGCGATGCCATGGCCTAAGTCCTAGACCGATTATAGCCACTCCAGTCTCTTACCGGATCCCATCCTGTCACTCTCCGGTGAAGGGGTAACAACGACAAGCGAGCCGATGCTATCGCTCTCTGGCGAAGCGACGTCGCTCCATGCACCCTTGTTCAGCATCCTTGAACATTAAGCGATTAATTTCCAATCGACTTCCAGTATCCATCTAGTAACTCTTTGGTTAGGTATTTGTCTCGTAAAATCCAAATCCATATTCGGGACCTCGCCGGGTCCATATCCAAAGCTGGGACCTCGTTGGATCCTATAATCAATATCTGGGATCTCATCGGGTCCAAATCCAAAACTGGGACCTCACTGGGTCCTATAATCCATATCCAAGACCACGCCTGGTCTCGCCGGGTCCTACAATCCATATCCGGGAGCTCACTGGGTTCATATAAAAAACCGGGACATCATCGGGTACATATCCAAATCTAGGACCTCTCCGGGTCCTATAACTCAAACCCGGTTATTTTATTCTGCTCTGGCCTCGACTCTCCAGTCAAGGACTTAATCCATGGGGTATCCTTTTTTGGCCTTCGATCCCCTGTCGAGGACTTTATATTCTCCAGCCTCGGTTCTCCGGTCGAGGTTTTTTATAATCTCCAGCCTCGACTCTTCTATCGAGAACTTTTATATTCCACGCTCGAGTCCATTCCAGCGCTCTCTACGAAGGGACTCGTATCTTGTGATCGTTGCCCCGTCTCTCCGGTCAGGACCGTGATCGTGTGACTTGAAAAACCAAAGTTTGAAGTAAATGGAAAAAATAAGATTTCATAAACCCAAGTACCACGGTTCATCGTCATCCTAGAGCATGCCTAGGGACAGTCCTTTATCCAGTATATGTGTAAGTGACTTAGCTGCATTACTATGAGGTTTATTACTTATTCCATAACGTTAAGAGATGACGACCTATGCCCTTAAGCCTAACTAGCTCTGATTTCTAACGGATGATAGCGGCTCCTGATCCATCACCGCTATCCATTCCCAAACAAAGCCATCCAAATCCTTGCCCATAGTTCCATGGGTTATTGTGCCTATCCATTCTCCTTGGTCGGGGTTTGACCTCCGCTGATACAATCCATATCTAAGCCTGCTAATTTCTGCTCTAATTCCTGGGTTCTAGTTTCCAGCGATTCCAGCATGCATAGGTGGTCTCCGATTGTCATTTCCATCCTACCCTCAAGTTCGTGAGGAAATCTTAAAACCTACCCTTCTGGATGAGCATCCACTTCCCTTTTAATGCCTAATTGCCCGGCACCGCCTGGTATCCTTCCTGGAATGGAGCCTGCATGATTCGGGGGTATATCCCCTAGTTCAAGGGTCATTCCCGATGGTCCAACTCTATCATGTACTCCTGTCACTCTATGTGCTTGGTCCTGATTCTAGACTACCTCCGTTCCTGCTGCCCCAGCTTTACGATCCTCATTTCCAGCATCTTCTACTACTTTGTTCTTTTGGTTTTGCATTCCTGCTTTTCCAGTCTATCAAAAAAGTTCTGCATCATTTCCTCCTGCCTTTTAAGCATCCTTTTCTACATAGCATCCATCATCTCCATCTGGTCTTTGGTAATGAAAATCGAGGTCTGATCAGCTCCTAAGGAAGCCTCCTGACTTCCTTCATCCTAACTCCTCTTTACTCTTTGTCTCCTTATTGATTGCTTTGCCATAGCTTCTAGAATCAATGATCCTAAGCCTTTAAATCCAAAATCCAAGCTTCAGAATCCCTTAGTGCTAGCTTTCTCAATAAAAGCATAAAAATGTTCGAACTAGAACTAGTCTCCAACACCCAAACGCAGATGAAAGCACCATTTAACAGTCACATATGATAGATAGAGTGTATATAGAGAGTATAAATATGAAAAACAATACAAATTAAAAAGAAAGTAGTAATAACACAGGATTTATAGTGGTTCAGCTAACTCTGGCCTACGTCCACTCAAGAAATTTCCTTTTTATTGATAGAAAATTGATTAAAGTTACAATCCCAAGTTTTTAAAACAAAGATGGCAGAGTAACTTTTACAGCCTTTGTATAAGAAGTTATGGAAGAATAGAATGAGAATCCCTTTTGCAAAGCCCCACCTGCCATATTTATAGGCAAAACCTGGTTTACTGGGCTTCCTGTGTGATACAGACTCACTAGAGCCATAGTCGAGTCCATGTTGTCGATTACTGATTTCCTGGAGTATAAACATGCTGACCCCAAGTAACCCAGGTAGTGACCTAAAGTCGCTCCCTCTTTGTCCCGAAGTAAACTGCAATTTAGCTCGGAGTAGAAATATGCCGACTTGAGAATCCAAACTTGCCAATCACATGTGACCCCGGTAGTGACCCGAAGCAGGTTGACCAATGACTCGAAGCTACATGCTCTATGACTCGAAGTAAAAAGTAGCCGACCTGAGAACTTTTCGACCACTTCTTGATGTATGCTGATCCCAGATTCATGCCGACCTGAAGCCAAAAGACTGCCGACCTAGAGTTTTCATGGCATGCCAAACTGATTGAGATGTCGACCCCTCAATTCATGCCGACCTGAAGCTAGGGTGTTACCGACCCCAAGCAGCACCAACCCCATGGAAAATATGCCAATCCAATAGTGATTCGAAGCGCGCCTAGGGACAACGCGAAGCAACCCTCTCAAAAACCCGAAGCAAGTAGCCTGCCGACCCCTAGTTGTCATCGATCCCTCAAAAGCATGCCAACCCCTAATGACCCAAAGAAAATCTTAGCCCGACTCGAAGCAAATTAGGTGAAAACCCAAAGTAAACCTACAAATGTCTCAAAGCAATATCCAAACAACCCAAAGCGACTCAATTTTCGTCGAAACTCAAATTTCGAGTATCCCACGCCTTTTGCTTATCGACTATGCCGTATCCCGGCTTCATAATCATGTTTATCATCTATGGTTGATTATCTATCAGTCCGGCCGAGTCAAACCCATAGTATTCCAACCTCGATAACTGTGCAGTCGATTGAGTTAAATCCACCTGTGCGCTGCCTTGACAAAAGGGGTTAACAGATTGCATGGATTTAAAACGGAATAATACCATGGTGCACCACTCTACAGTGAAGGTATATCGATGACCAGCCATGGTTATCCCGTCTTACCATAAAGATCATGTGAGGAAAACGACGGATAAAAAACTTCCAAGGCCCGAAAGTGATTCATATAGTATTTTTTAAGCTATGAAACTTTGCATTGATGGCTTAAAGCCATCAGAGTCCTGTAACTCATAGAGAGCTTTGTTTTGACTGGTTATGGCTCCCATAACTCCGAACGAGTCAAACATTATGGCTGCCCGAAGAATAGATATCCTCAAGGTGCAACTTCTACGGCGCAAGGCGCAACTTTTATCCAAAATGCCAAAACAGTTCCGTATGTCTTCTAGAATTAAGTGCGTGGATTTGGAACGAAACAATACTACGACGCAACACTCTCCAGCGATGGTAAATCGAAGACCAGCCACGGTGTTCCCGTTTTACCATAAAATTCACGTGAAGAAAACGAAGGGCAAAAAACTTTCGATACCCGAAAGTGATTCAGATGGTATTTTTTGGTATAGAACTATGCATTGACGGCTCGAAACCGTCAGAGCCATAGAACTCACAGAGAGCTTCGTTTTGATTTGTTATGGCTCCCATGACTCTAACACATCAACCGTTAAAGCTGTTTGAACAATCGATATCCTTACGGTGCAACATATACGGCGCAAGGTGCAACATTCGTCCTAAAAGCCGAAACAGTTCCGTTTAACTTCTATATTTGAGTGCATGGATTTGAAACGGAACAATACCATGGTGCACCACTCTCAAGCGATGGTAAATTGATGGCCATCATAGTGATTCCATTTTACCATAAAGTTCATGTGAAGAAAACAAAGGATAAAAAACTTCTAGGACCCGAAAGTGATTCAGATAGTATTTTGAAAAATAATTCTAAGCCTTGATGGCTTGAAGCCAATAGAGCCATACAACCTGCAAAGATCTCTTTTTTGACTGGTTATGGCTCCCGTAAATCTAGACGAGTTAACCGTTATGGCAGTCCGAATAACCGATATCCTTAGGGTACAACATCTATGGCGCAAGGTGCAACATCCGTCCAAAATTCCAAAATAGTTTCGTATGATATCTAGAATTGAGTGTATGGATTTGAAATGGAACAATACTATGGTGCACCACTCGCCAATGATTATAAATCGAAGACCGGCCATGGTGATACTATTTCAACATAAAGTTCACGTGAAGAAAATGAAGGGTAAAAAACATCTAAGACCCAAAAGTGATTTATATAGTATTTTTAGGTATTAAGCTATGAATTGATGGCTTAAAGCAGTCAAAGCCGTAGAAATCACAGAGACCTTCATTTTGACTGGTCATGGCTGCCGTAACTCTAAACGAGTCAACCGTTATGGCTGTTCGAAGAATCGATATGCTCAGGGAGCAATATCTATGACGTAAGGTGCAACATCCGTCCAAAATTCCAATTTTGTATGACTTCTAGAATTAAGTACATGGATTTGAAAAGGAATAATACCATGGTTCACCACTCTCCAATGATGGTAGATCGAAGATCAGCTGCAATGATACCGTTTAACCATAAAATTCACGTGAAGAAAACGAAGGGTAAAAACTTCCAAAAGTTGAATGTGATTCAGATAGTACTTTTTGGTTAAGAATCTCTGCGTTAGCGGCTAGAAGCCATCAGAATCATAGAACTCACATTGTGCTTTGTTTTGACTGGTTATGGCTCCCATAGCTTTAAACGAGTTAACCGTTATGGCTGTCTGAAGAATTGATATCCTTAAGGTGCAACATCTACGGTGCATGGTGCAAATCCATCCAAAATGCTAAAATAGTTCTGCATGACTTCTAGATTTAAGTCCAAAAATTTGAAATGGAGCAATACCATGGTGCACCACTCTCCAACGATGGTATATCAAAGACCAGCCATGGTGATACCGTTTTACCATAAAGTTCACGTGAAGAAAACAAAGGGCAAAAACTCTTGAGACCCGAATGTGATTCAGATAGTATTTTTTGGGTATGAAACTATGCATTGATGGCTTGAAGCCATCAGAGCTGTAGAAATCATAGATAGCTTCGTTTTGACTGGTTTTGACCCCCGTAACTCTAAACGAGTCAATCGTTATAGCTGTCCGAAGAATTGATATCCTCAGTGTGCAATATCAATGGTGCAAGGTTCAAATTCCGTCCAAAATGCCGAAACAGTTCTGTATGACTTCAAGAATTGAGTGAATGGATTTGAAAAGGAACAATAGCATGGTTCACCTCTCTCCCACGATGGTATATCGGAAACTAGCCACGATGATCCCGTTTTGCCATAAAATTCACGCGATGAAAACGAAGGGTAAAAAACTTCCAAGACCCAAAAGTTATTTGGATAGTATTTTTATGTTATGATACTATGCGTTGATGGCATGAAGCCCTAAGAACCGTAAAACTCATAGAGAGCTTCGTTTTGACTGGTTATGGCTCCCGTAACTCTAACGAGTCAACCGTTATGGCTGTCCGAATTATCAATATCCTCAGGGTGCAACATGTACGGCGCAAGGTGCTACATCCTTACAAAATTTCGAAAGTGTTCGGTATGACTTTTAGAATTGAGTGCATGGATTTGAAACGCACCAATACCATGGTGCACCACTCTCCAGTGATGGTATATCGAACACTAGCCATAGTGATCCCACTTTACCATAAAGTTCATGTGTGGAAAACAAAGGGTAAAAAACTTCCGAGACTCGAGAGTGATTCAAATTGTATTTTTTGGGTATGAAACTACGAATTTTTGGCTTGAAGCCGTTAGAGCCATAGAATTCACAGAGAGTTTCGTTTTGACTGGTTGTCTCCCGTAACACTAAACGAGTCATGGCTGTCCGAATAATCGATATCGTCAGGGTGCAACATCTACGGCGCAAGGTGCAACATCCATCCAAAACGCCGAAACAGTTTAGCATGACTTCTAGAATTGAGTGCATGTATATGAAACGGAACAATACCCTGGGGCGCCACTCCCCAGCGATGGTAAATCGAAGACCAACCATGGTGATCCCGTTTTGCCATAAAGTTCATGTGAAGAAAATGAAGCGTAAAAAACATTAGAGACCCAAAAGTGATTTGAATAGTATTTTTTGGGTATGAAACTATACAAAGATGGCTTGATACGGTTAGAGCCGTAAGCTTAATTTTAAATGGTTATGGCTCTCGTAAATCTAAATGAGTCTACTGTTATGGTTGTCCGAAGAATCGACATCCTGAGGGTGCAATATCTACTGCGCAAAGTGCAACATCCGTCCAAATTGCCGTAATAGTTCCATATGACTTCTAGAATTGAGTGCATAGATTTGAAACGGAACAATACCATTGTGTGCCACTCTCCAGTGTGGGTATATCGAAGACCATCCAAGGTGATCTCATTTTACCATAAAGTTCACGTGATGAAAACAAAGGGTAAAAAACTTTTGAGACCCGAAAGTGATTCGAATTGTATTGATTAAGTATGAAAATATGCATTGACGGCTTGATGCCATCAGAGATGTAGAACTCATAGAGAGATTCGTTTTTACTAGTTATGGCTCTCCTGACTCTATATTAGTCAACCATTATGGCTGTCCGAATAATCAATATCCCCAGTGTGCACCATCTACGGCGCAAGGCGCAACATCCGTCCAAAATGCCAAAATAGTTTCGTATAGCTTTTAGAATTGAATGCATGGATTTGAAACGAAACAATGCCATGGTGAACCACTCTCCAATGAAGGTAAATTGAAGACCAACCACGGTGATCCCGTTTTACCATAAACTTTACGTGAAGAAAACAAAGGGTAAAAAACTTCCGGGGCCCGAAAGTGATTCAGATAGTATTTTTAGGTATGAAAATATACATTTACGACATGAAGCCATCAGAGCCATAGAACTCATAAAGAGCTTCATTTTGACTATTTTTGGCTCCTGTAACCCTAAACGAGTCAACCGTTATGGCTGTCCAATGAATCGATATCCTTAGGGTGCAACATCTACGGCGCAAGTTGCAAAGTCCGCCCAAAATGCCGAAACAATTCTGTATGACTTATATAACTAATTGCATGGATTTGAAATGGAAAAAATCATGGTGCGTCACTTACCCATGATGATAAATCAAAGACTAGCCACGGTGATCCCATTTTACCATAAAATTCACATGAAGAAAATGAATGGTAAAAAACTTCCGAGACCCGAAAGTGATTCGAATAGTATTTTTTGGGTATGAATCTATGCATTAATGGCTTGAAGCCATCAGAGTCGTAGAACTCACAGAGAGCTTCATTTTGACTTGTCGTGGCTCTATAATTCTAAACGAGTTAACCGTTATGGCTGTTCGAATAATCGATATCCTCTGGGTGCAACATCTACAGCGGAAAGTGCAACATCCGTACAAAATGCCGAAACAGTTCCTTATGAATTCTAGATTTGAGTGCATGGATCTGAAACGGAACAATACCAAGGTGCACCACTCTCTAGCGATGGTGAATCAAAGACTACCCATGGTTTTCCCATTTTACCATAAAGTCCACATGAAGAAAACGAAGGGTAAAAACTTTCGAGACCCAAAAGTGATTCGAATAGTATTTTTTGGGTATGAAACTATGCATTGATGACTTGAAGCCATCAAAGCCTTAGAGCACACACAGATCTTTGTTTTGACTGGTTATGGCTCCCGTAACTCTAAACGTGTCAACTGTTATGGCCATCCAAATAATTGAAATCCTCAAGGTGCAACATCTACGGCGCAAGGTGCAACATCCTTCAAAAATTCCAAAACAGTTTAGTATGACTTCTTGGATTGAGTGCATGGGTTTGAAATGGAACAATACCATGGTGCAACACTCTCTAATGATGGTAAATCAATGACTAGCCACGGTGATCCTATTTTATCGTAAATTTTACATGAAGAAAATGGAGGGTTAAAACTTTCGAGACCCGAAAGTGAATCAGATAGTATTTTTAGGGTATGAAACTATGCATTGATGGCTTAATGTAGTAAGAGCCATAGAAATCATAGAGATCTAAGTTTTGACTCATGATGGCTCCCATAACTCTAAATAAGTCAATCGTTATTGCTGTCGGAAGAACCAATATCCTCCGGTTCAACATCTACGGCGCAAGGTGCAACATTTGTCCAAAATGCCGAAACTGTTCCATATGACTTATATAATTGAGTTCATGGATTTTAAATGGAAGAATAGCATGGTGCACCACTATCCAGCGATGGTAAATCGATGACCATCCATGGTGATACCATTTTACCATGAAAATCACATGAAGAAAATGAAGGGGAAAAAACTTCTGAGACCTGAAAGTGATTCATATATTATTTTTTGGGTATGAAACTATGCATTGATGGCTCCCGCAACACTAAACGAGTCAACCATTATGGCTGTCCGAAGAATCGATATCCTCAAGGTGCAACATTTACGGTGCAAGGTGCAAAATCCGTCCAAAATGCCAAAATAGTTCTACATGACCTCTAGAATTAACTGCAAGGATTTGAAATGGAGCAATACCATGGTGCACCACTCTCCAATGTTGGTATATTATTAGCAGGCCACAGTGATTCCGTTTTACCATAAAGTTCACGTGAAGAAAACGAAGGGTAAAAAACTTTCGAGACCCGAAAGTGATTCTGATAGTATTTTTGGGTGTGACACTACGCATTGATGGGTTAAAGCAGTCAGATTCATGGAACTAATAGGGAGCTTGATTTTAAATGGTTATGGCTCCTGTAACTCTAAACGAGTCACCGTTATGGCTATCCGAAGAATCTATATTCTCAGGGTGCAACATCTATAGTGCAAAGTGCAATATCTGTCCAAAATGCCGAAACAGTCCCGTATGACTTCTAGAATTGAGTGCGGAGATTTGAAACGGAATAATACCATGGTGCACCAATCTTCAGCGATGGAAAATCGAAGACCAGCCACGGTGATCTCGTTTTACCATAAAATTCACGCGAAGAAAACGAAGGATAAAAATACTTCCGAGATCCGAAAGTGATTCAGATAGTATTTTTTGGGTATGAAACTATGCATTGATGGCTCAAATCCATTAGAGTTGTAGAATACACAAAGATGTTTGTTTTGGCTAATTATGACTCCCATAACTCTGAACGAGTTAACCGTTATGGTTGTCTGAAGAACCGATATCCTTAGGTCGCAACATCTACGATGCAAGGTGCAACATCCGTCCAAAATGCCGAAACAATTCGGTATGACTTGTAGAATCGAGTGCAAGGATTTGAAATGGAGCAATACCATAGTGCACCACTCTCTACAGATGGTATATTGAAGACTAGCCACGCTGATCCCGTTTTACCATAAAATTCACGTGAAGAAAACGAAGGGTAAAAAACTTTCGGGACTCGAAAGTGATTCAGATAGTATTTTTTAGGTACGAAACTATGCATTCACGGCTTGATGTCATCAGAGCCATAGAACTCAGAGATAGCTTCGTTTTGACTAGTTATGGCTTCTATACCTCTAAACGAGTCAACCATTATGGTTGTATAAATAATCGATATCCTTAGAGCGTAACATCTAGCTCGCAAGGTGCAACTCATTCCAAAAGGCCGAGACAGTTCCGTATGACTTATAGAATACAGTGCATGTATTTGAAATGGAACAATACCATGGTGCACCACTCAACAGCGATGGTAAAACGAAGATCAGCCACAATGATCTCATTTTACCATAAAATTCACGTGAAAAAATGGAAGGGCGAAAAACTTCCAAGACTCGAGAGTTATTCAGATAGTATTTTTTGGCTATGCATTGACGACTTGAAGCTGTCAGAGCCATAGAACTCAAAGGGAGCTTCATTTTAATCTCTTATCGCTCCTGTAACTCTAAACGAGCTAGGAGTTATGGTTGTTCTAATAATCGATATCCTAAGGGTTAAACATCTACGGGGCAAGGTGCAACATCCGTCCAGAATGCCGAACCAGTTCCGTATGACTTCTAAATTTGAGTGCATGGATTTGAAGCGGAACAATACCATGATGCACCACTCTCCGGACATGGTAAATCAAAGACCAGCCAAGGTGACCTCGTTTTACCAAAAATTTCATATGAAGAAAACGAAGGGTAAAAACTTTCGAGACCCAATAGTGATTGGGATAGTATATTTTGGGTATGAAACTATGCATTGACGGCTTAAAGTAGCCAGAACTATAGAAATCACAGAGAGCTTCTATTTGTACCAAAAATGGATACAACACTGTTTGGAAGTCTTTGAAGTGATAAAATGAAGAATAAAAATGTAAAATGTGGATTATCTAACAAAATCTTCATGAAACAGATAAGTAAATGCATAGACGCGCTGAAATTTAGAGTGGTTCGGCGTGTTGCCTACATCCTCTATGAAGTTTGATAACCTTATTGATATTCTTTTGATGATTACAATCGATTGCAGCGAATTACAGTGGATTACAGTTATGAATTCAAGTACAACAGCAATAGTAGAGTGCAAGTTGAATCCGGCAGAGTCTGGGCATTCAAGAATCCAAAGTTCCTTCTTTTGTAGGCCTTAGGGCTCTATTTATAGGCGTAAGAGGCTGATATCTTGCTCAAACTTCGGGAGACTCCTTCTGGCACGTGAGTGGGCCCACGCGATCGATCTCGTGAAGTTTCGACTCGATCTGTGATCGATACGAACACAATTCATATTGATCTAGATTTTGTCCAATGGAGTCGAAGATTGGTGTGGACATTTTTTAGCTCGTACGTAAGCTCTTGTGAAAATTTCATAGCATTTGGACTTGTGGATCTCGAGCTATGATCGATACAAGATGAAGATTTTCGACAGACTGTTTGGTTCGAATCGATCAATTCAAATCGATCTCTTCGAATCGATCACTGCACGTGATTAGGTGGTGATGTGGTGCACATCCTCAGATTGATCCACCTTCGTCGCCGAGTTGACCGAGTCTCCCCTTGAACTTTGCCTCGTTTGTATCGAAGGCCGTTGCCCAGTTCGAACTGATGGGGATGGTCTAACTCGTCGATGGAGGCGGCTTAATTTGTATCGATAGAAGTGGCTCCGCTCGAATCAATCCTAACTGCATGGCTCGCATCAGTTGTGTAATTCTATTCTCATCGGTAGCTTCGAATCACTCTTTCCGCATCGATTAGCTATATTGTTTTGGGTGTACAGTGTTGATTTTGCATCGATCCGTGATTAATCATTACGAAATATGCCTTAAGTCCGATCGATAAGAAATGCATATTCATACGACAGTCGATGGTTACAAAGTAAGCAATCACAGGTAGATACGAATGGGATGTTGGTCGACCGATACGAGCGAGTTGGAATTGATCGATACGAAATTGTGCATGTCTGATGGATTCGAACATGATCGATACGATGCAGCCACCTCTGGATGGATACGAAGAGCGTAGTTTCGGATGGGTTCAAACAAAGCTTCTTACCAGATGGATGCGAAGTGGTTTGGTCATATCGATACGAAGATGACCGACACGAACTGAGGCACAAAGATGGATACGAAGTTGTTGCCGCTCTGATCGATTCGAAGACGATGGATTCGAACCGAGGTGTAATGATGGATACGATAATGGAGTTATCTCCTTCAATTTGCATCGATCATAACTTGAGCATTCGAACTCAGATTGACTTGAAATTTGGAACTTTGGTCTTTATGGCTTCGCTTGTCGTGTGTTTGCGCCAAAAATGATCACAAACATCCAATAGCCGTTGAAAGCACCCGTTCACAATCACAGATCTCAAATATCAGATACGTAGAGAAATATATACGAAAATCACTCAGCAAATTCACAGTAAGAACAATAGACAACACAGGATTTATAGTGGTTCGGCGATCGTGCCTACGTCCACTTTGATGTTGGTGACTTTATTCATATTCTCTTGGTGATTACAGTTGGTTACAACAAGTTACAATGGATTATAGCTCTGAAACTTGAATGCAACAACGATGATAAGGTGTAGAATTGAATCCGGTAGAGTCTTGGCGTTCAGAATTCCCCTCCTCCTTTCTGAATGACCTCGGGCTCTATTTATAGGTGTGGGAGGCTGATATTTCGCCTAAATTTAGGGAGACCACTTCTGGCACGTGAGGGGGCCCACATGCCCGGCCTCAGGAAATTTAGGGCCCACTTTGGGATCGATTCAAACTCCATTCGAATCGATCAAAAAATCATCCAATCGAGATGAAATTTGGTGCGGACGTTCTTCAACATGTCAGTAAGCTCCTGTGAAAATTTCATAGCATTTGGGCTTGTGGTTTAGGAGATATCGTCGATACAAGATTGAAGTATTCAGTAGGTAATGTGGTTCGAATCGATTCTGTTCGAATCGATTGCTTCGACTCGATGGCAATGCGCGTGAGCAGGTTGACGTGGCGTGCGCTTTTCATGTCGATCCACTATTCACTCCGAGTTGACTGGGTCAACTCCATCATTTTCCCTACTTTGACTTAGTGGATTCGAAGACATTGATCGTTCCTGGATTCGAGCAAGGCTTCGTTCGTATCGATCATGTCTCGCTTCAGTTGATCGATACGCAATGTCTGTTTCGAATAGATTCGAAGTGGAGTAATATCATGGATTCGAAGGAATTCAATTTGATGGATACGAACCAGATGGGTGTGAGGTCTCTGCCATTCTGATCGATGAGGAGGCGATTGATTCGAACATCTGCAACACTGATGTATTCGAACTTGGGGTAACTTGGTCGATTCGAACGTAGCTCCAGCCGATGGATACGAAGGTGTCGATGCGAAGTCCATGGATTCGAACCGAGGTGTGATGATGGATACGAACCAGATCGATACGAACCAAGGCTTACTGATGGATACGAAAATGAGGCCACTTCCTCCAATTTGCATCGATCATAACTCGAACATACGAACTCGGATTGACTTGAAATTTAAACTGCTGACTTTCATGGCTTTGCTGGTCGTGTCCTATCAATTGTAGCCTGATCCGGGCTTGGACAAAACTCACCGATATCCATGGTGACGCAATGTACAATCAATCTTTGTGGTGAGTTGTCTTTTGTTTTCTGATCAATCTTTTGGTATCGCGGCCTTGCCAAAAGGCGGGATAACATTTGCCCCCCATAATATGCCTTGCGGTAGGAAGGCGTGTTTTGTAATGCCATGATCTAGATGTTCATATCCTGTTGATGACCTGTAAAGTGAGTGATAGTCGTTCCTGACCACGAATGACGATCGTTCGAGATTGCCTGTCATTTGAGGTGAAGCGTGACCGTTCCTGGCCGAATGCTGTTCATGGCAAATGATGGAATGGGACCGTTCGCGGTCGAACGCTGTTCGCGACGAGGGGTGATCGTTCGCAATCGGGTGTCGTTCGAGGCGAATCGTGACCGCTCGAGGTCGGGTGCCGTTCGAGCCGAATTGTGACCGTTTGAGGTCGGGTGCTGTTCGAGACGAATTGTGACCGTTCGAAGTCGGGTGCCGTTTGAGGCGAATGAGTGTGCCCGGGGGGCTTAATATTATCGATACTAGGCTCACGTTCGAGTGGGTCCCTGTATCGTTTGTCAGGGCGGTTTATCGCCATCTCAGAGCATGCCTAAGTGACCGTTCGCGACCCCGTACATGTGTAAGTAGCTTAGCCATCTCAGAATTATCAGAACCAAATATCTATTCAACAGATGAGTTTTAAAATAGAAATTTCCAAACAAACCAAGTCTAAATGTCCAAATCAAAATGAAACAAAAGCAAAGCAAGGATGTCAAAGTGTAAGAAACCACTATGAAACAGTCAATGATCATTCAGAGCATGCCTGGGGACCGTTCACGATCTCATACATGTGTAAATGATTTGATTGTGTTAGTGGGAAGCTTACGGCTTGTTCATAGTTATTTCAATCAATTGATAATCATACGGTGTCCCGGTTCAGGGCCACCCCTGGCTGATGTAGACGGTGGTCGCTCCGGCTCCACCGCTGGAGCTCGCCTCCTCACGTATTGAAGCAGCATGCCATTCCTGATGTGCCCTTCCACCTCATCCTTCAGATCCCTACAGTCATTTGTGTTATGACCGTTCAACTCATGGAATGAGCAATACTTGTCTGACCTTCGCTCGTTGCTAGTCGGATCTCTTCTCGTTGGCTTTCGATAAGGGACTTGCCCCTTAGTGTCCTGGTAGATATGTTCCAAAGTCTCGTTCAACTCTGAATACGTGGTGAATCTCGGTTCCCTCCGCGGTCGCACTGATCTGTCATTATTATCCTCTGCCTTTCGTTTTCCCTTCCTAGTTTTTGCACCTTTCTTAGGGGGATTTCCTCCTTTGATTGCATAAATATCAATTCCTTCCACTTCTTCTCTTTCGGAGTTCGCATCTTCCAATCGAAAAAACTTTTCTGCCTCGTCGTAGAATTCCCCTAGATCCACAGGTGGATCTTTAGTCAATGAATTTTTGAACTTTGTGCCGTCAGCTACTCCGGACACAGTTTCCATCACAACCATAGATGGATCTGGTCGATCCATTGAAGCTGCTGCCGCATTGAAGTGCGCTAGAAAATTTCTCAAAGTCTCCCCGGCTTTCTGCTTTAGAGTTGCCAAAGTCATCACATTCTTGGTTCTTGTAATGTGAACCCTGAATTGCCTCATAAATCTCTCAGTTAAATCATTCCATGTTGCGATAGATCCACTCTCTAATGGTCTAAACCATAACGCTACAATATCCGCCAAGTACAATGGAAAGCATCGGGCCATAACCTCCTCTGATGCCCCCAGCACTTCCATATGCTCATATACTTTGTCAGATGAACCGTGGGGTCCGTTCTCCCTTTATACATGTCCAACGATGGTAACTTGAAATCCGGTGGGTTCCTAGCTCGTCTGATTGCTGGAGTAAAAGGACTCCTATTAACATCCTCTAAATCTTTGTTTACCAAACCGCCTCTCATAGCTTTTCTAACCATCTCCGCCAATCTGTCATTGTTTCCAGGCTGTAGTCCTCGTCCATTGTCTTCGGCCTGCTCCCCGAGTCCGTGTGAGCTTTCTGGAGTAGGCCCTCTTTGTTGAACATTCATCCCTCTATTGCTGCCAGGTAGTTCGGATGTCCCTGACTCTCTTCCCGGAACTGGATCAACATGCTCTAAGTGTGTGCCCCCCAGCTCTGGTACTGCGCCAGATGGTCCTGCTCCGTTCTGGACTCTAGTTGCTCCTTGATTCTACGCTCCAAGTTGCCCAATCCGTTGAACCAAATTCCGGATCATCTCTTCCTGCCTTCTCATCATTGTCTCCATCTCGTTCCTAGTGATGAAGACTGAAGCTTGGTTTGCACCTGAAGAAGCCTCTTGACTCCCTTCATGCTGACTTCGCTCTGGCCTTGCCTTCTGCTCGATTGTCTCATCATAATTTCTCAAATCTGAACTCTCAAACTCTCTGAATCAACTTCTAATTGGTAGAACTCCTGAATTAGCCCTTCTTAGTGAAAGCACCAAAATGGTTCCCTCACGTAGGATCGAACCACGGACCTCCAGTTTATTCATCGTGTCTTGTCAATTGTGGCCTGATCCGGACTCTGACAAAATTCATCGATATCCATGGTGAACCTGTGCGTACTCGATATCCAAGACGAGTGATCCTTGGTTTTCAGTCAGTTCCTTGATATCTCGGCCTTGCTAAAAGGCGGGAAAACATTTACCCCCCAAAGGACGTCCTGTGGAAACACGACATGCTTTGAAAAGCAACATCCTTCACTCTGAACAGTTATCGTCTTTTCGTTGAAGGTTGTACTTTTGACTGATTCTCTTAGTAATGTGAACTGCTGATTGTCAACTGTTGTACCCTGTGCTGTTGTAACAGATTACTATATGATAGTGATTAGCTGTTTGTCGCCATATTCGCTATCAGAAGGGTATTCGATTCCTATGAATGTTGAAAATTGAATATTAGTCCGACACATATGCATATAGGTTAACCCGACTCTCGTTAACATTGCATATTCACGAGTCGTTTGTCAGTTCTCTCGTATCGAATTCCGTATTGATCCTCTCCTGAGCCGATGTGAAATTCGAGTTGCAACAATGGTTGATGGTTGTTTTTGGATGTTTCTTCCTAACGATCTTCTCCTGAATCGATATCAATGGTTGAAAGATTGCTCTCGCATAGATATACTTTGCATTAATGGATATGAAATACGAGTTTTGGTGGACTCCATTTCATATCGATGAACTTGTGTTCTCATGGGTTGAGTGCTGATGGATACGAATAAAGCAGCTCGAATCGATGAAGCTTGAGCTGTTGGATTCGAATAGCCGGTTCACATTGATGGGTATATGCACTTGGAGGCTGTGACTTGATGGATTTGAAAGACGTAGCTCGCATCAATGCATTGTGGATGGGGTCGAAAATAATCGATACAAAAGACGGTTTCGAATTGATGGACCCGGGTGATATTTTTGCCTCGATGAAGGCTCGGGCTGATGGATACTAACAACTCGTTCGAATCGATTCGATAGTTGACCTGCTGTGACCAGTCGCGTTGACTGGGAGGCGAAACGCCTTCTTCCTTCACACTCGTGTCCATATAAATACTGTGGACTTAGTCATTTTTCACTTTTCGCCTTTGCTTTGCTTCCTACCTTCGTATCGAGAAGAATTGAAAAGTTCAAAACAGCCTTCGCTTCCAAATCACTTCGACACGCCAAACCTTCGAATCGATAATCTGAAATCAGGTAATTTAATGTCTAATCCACGTTATAGCGACGAGATTCGAATTGGATTGCCAATCCACTTACCTATCCGATCGACCTCTAGCGATGCTAAGGCCGGAGTCGGCTCAGAGAAAATGGCCGTGGTTTTTGAGTAGTTTGGGGAAGAAGGATGACAGAGGGACACGAAGGATTTGGTGAAAGTTCGCTCTGGCCTTAATTTCGCATCGACTAGGTGCCAAAGACACTTGATTTCGCATCAAACCCCAAGCAGGAACTTCGTATCGCTTGCCTGTTTTTGATTTCGAATCGATTGTTGAGCCTCGGTTTTTGTTTCTGTCGCTTCGAATCGACATGGACATGGAGCGCATCCATGATGGATACGAACTCCACGGCAACACGATCGATGCAAAATCAATGTGGCCTGATCGATGCAAAATTCATGGATTCGATCGATACAAAGTGAAGGTTTTTTGGATCGATACGAAACAAAGGTACTGCGATCGATGTGAAGTGAGGGTGTCGGGATCGATGCGAAGTGAGGGTTTTGGATCGATACGAAACTAAGGTGCTGCAATCGATGCGAATTGAGGGATTTTGTAAGAAGCGATCCAAGTTTGGACTTCGATGGATATGAAACTTCCCGCACATTTGAACATTTGACTCCGACTAGCTTCTGTCATGCACAATTGGACTTAATAATTTCACTACATATCCGACTGCCTATTGAAGCTCGTCGATGGAACTGGAACTTAACAAAAACATAACGAACCCTAACTTGGATTGATCGCTAATATCTGAATGGCATGGTTATGACGGTCAGCGATGATAGTCATTCCAGTTGAATTTCGAAGCCTTGTCGTTTACATGCTTTCTTCAACTTTGTAGAATTTTTTTAAGTATCATATAGCACTGCACAACACATTCACACACTTCACAATGGGGGATGCACGGGCTTACTATCGTATAATGATGATTTCTCGTAAGTTAGTTAGTTATGGAACCTTCAAGCTCGCAGCAACAGGAAGCGCAGAGTTTAATTCCTCCAGCAATCGAGAAACCGGCCATCGAGGCCGAAGTTATTGATCCAGCCCCGGATGAGGCACCTAGCACATCTTTTACCGGTAGTCCACCATACTCTGTTTCGTCCAATATTTCTGAAGACATGTTATGTAACGACCCGTAAATTTCGACAATTAAATTTTTAATTAAAAAGGATTTTGAAATTTAAATTTTGTAGAAAAGGGAAATATATATATATATAAAGGAGGTAAATTAATACTAGATGAACGCTAAATGAAAATTTATAGCAACGGTAATTAAAAATCTTAATTATTGTTAAATTTAATAGAAATCTAATGATTGAGATAATGGAAGATTTATACCCTTGTGTAAGTTGCAAAAATAAAGGAGAATTAAATTTATAATTAATAATGAATTGTAGAAACGGTTATTTAACTTAATTGTTGAAAGGTTAGGTGAAATATCAATAAAGGAATAGTGTAATTTGTTGCACTTGAATAAAATATAAAATAAAGAATTAAAGACAAAAATTTAAATTACCTATGTATTAGTAAATTGGTAAAACGGTAACTGTATAGAAATAAAGATAGTAATACAAATGGCAGTTGCTGGACAACTAATATAATGCAAATTCAAAAGTGATTGAGACGACTGTTGGGTTTTAATGGATTGTAAATAAATAGTGAAAAACATTATAATATCTTAATTTAAATATGATTGTTTAATTAATACTAAAAGAATAAAATTGAAATAGTATTTAATGTAATAATAACTATAATAAATTGTAATTGTATAATGGAAGTAAATTGTTAATAAATGGATGTAAATATTAACTAATTGATGGAAATGAAATATAAATGAATGTTTGGATAAGATCATAAGTAAATGCAATTAGGTAGCATGTATTGGAAATAAAGTTCATTTAAATATTGAGAAATTTTAATGTTGTTATTAAGAAAAACGTTACTTTAGTAATTTTTAATATAGTAACGGGTATGCGAACGCGAATTAATGGAAACGTAAAACTTATTTTAAGTGAGTATTTGAGTGTAGACTTATGAAATAGATTAATGACAATAAATTTTTGTACGTTATTTATTCTATTAGTTTGTTAAGTTTTATTTTGATCAATTTAAATTAATGCACTAAATTATTGCGGTTAGTGTGGAATATTGGTAAGTGAATAAACAAGATGTAACCTAGATAAATTTCCATTCATAATATGATGATTAATGTGATATAAAGAATGAAACCAAAATGGAATGAATTAATTGAGGTTCTAACTTTATTTATGCATAAAGTTAACAAAATTTCCAATAAAATTTAGATACGGTAAGTTATGCAAATAAAAGATGAAATTTTGGGAAATATTTATGTATTGGAATATAAAAGAAATGTTAATTAGGTAGTTGAGTAATAATTGATTTATTTTGAGTTGTAATCCAATAAAATCAAATTTATTAGAATTTATTGCAATTAATTGGATTAATTGCAGTAACCTTTGGAAATTGGAACTTAGTAAAAATAATCTGGATTGGATTTCAAATAAATAGGTTAGGGTGAGTAACTGAATTACATACTATGAATAAGTAAACCAGGAAGATTAAATTTAATTAATATAAAATAGTTGATTTATTGCAAATAAAAGATTATGTAAATATTTAGTTAGGTGGAATTAAAGATAATTACATAATAAGGTATGAATCCACTTGTTATCCCGCTTTTTGGCAAAGCCGTGATACCAAAAGATTGGCCAAAAACAAAGGACAGTTCGTCTCAGAGATTGGTTGCACTTCTCTTCGCTATGGATATCGATGAATTTTGTCCGAGCCCGGATCGGGCCACAATTGATAAGGCATGACAAGAAAGACCATAGAAGCCAGCATTTCAAATTTCAAGTCAATCCGAGGTCATATGCTCAAGTTATGATGGATTCAAGTTAAGAAGGTGCACATTGCTCGGTTCGAACCCATCATGTTCGAACCCATCATATTCGAACCCATCGTGTTCGAAACCATCGTGTTCGAAACCATCTATTTCGAACCCATCATATTCGAACCCATAGGAAGAGGCGACATTCGAATCCATCTAAGGAACTCCCTACTTCGAATCCATCACAAATTCGAGTCCTTCCTATGCTTCGAATCCACCACAGCTTCGAATCCATTAATAGCTTCGAACCCATCACAGCCTCGACTCCATCAGACACCTTCGAATCCATCCATCACCTTCGACTCCATCACTCACCTTCGACTCCATCGACTTCGATAACTTCGAATCTAACAAAGCGGCTAAGCTAGCACGAACATGGATCGGCTCGAAGACAGGCGCGCCCCAATCGATTCGAAGTATTCGCTTCGGCCATGCATCGATTCGAACGAATCGATTCCATCGATTCGAACCAAACAGCATGCCGAACACCCAATTTCGAACCGATCATAACTCCCAATCTACTGATCCAAATCCCATGAAATTTTTACAGAAGTTTGTCTATATGATGAAGAACGTCCACGCCAAGTTTCATCGCAATTGGACAATTTTTTGATCGATTCGAAGTTCACTTCAAATCGATCCCAAACTGGGCACGCACTTCAAGAACGCGGGCCTGTGGGCCCCCCGTCACGTGCCAAGCAGCCTCTCCATGATTTAGGCGGGATTTTGGCCTTTCACACCTATAAATAGAGCCCCTGGTCATTCAGAGAAGGGGTCGGAGAATTAGGAGAGAAAGGGTACGCCTAAACGCTGCCAGAATCACTCCATACCACCATCTTGGCTGCTGATTTCGAATTTAAGTCTGTTGTCTGCTGTAATTTGCTTCAAAACACTTGTAACCTTCAAGTATTAAGCAATAAAGTGATCAAACTTCATAGTGGACGTAGGCGCATCGCCGAACCACTCTAAATTCTTGTCTTCTATGCAATTTACTTTTCTATAACTTGGAGTTTTTGTTAGATAATTTTCATTTCCAATTTAAGTTCTTCACTTATTATCTCTTCAAAGACTTCCGAAGGGTGTTGCCCAATTTTGGTGCAAACACCACTGCTAATTTTATTTATGGAAATGAAAAGAGTACCAAAAACAAGCTTTGTGAGTATATTTAAGTTTAATGTATAATAATAAGTTAATGGTAATAAAAGAAGTTTAAACATCTGTTAATAGAGAGTTGAGTTTAAATCTAAGAATATTAAGAAGTAGATTTTTGAATACAACATTTGATCCATCCACTTAAAATGTATAGATAGGATAATCGCCGATTTTTGATTTAAGTAGTGCAAACGGAGATTTATCTATTTATTGGAATTGGAATTTATAAGTGTATAAATAGGAAATAAGTGAAATTTATTTTAAATATTCATAAATGAAGATTTAGATGAAGGTGAGAATGGTAATGCTTTAAATAGTAGAGACGTACACAAATCAATGTAGGTAATTAGAAATAAAATGTTGTCGAAACGATAAAACGTTTCTTGTGAAAAATGGATGACATAACGAAAAAGGGTAATGTATTCACTTGAATATAAATTGAAACTTATTTAAGGTATTAATTACAATGGATAGAGATTTTGGATAACATTGTAAATGATATGTAAGTAATGCAAATGTATGTCAATAGTAAGGGATTAGGATGAATTAAAAATTTGTAACATAGGAATTACCTGCCTATTTGTTAATAAAAATTTGAATGGTTAGTAAGTGATAATAGGATAAGTGTACATTAGTGGAATTGAGGTAACGTTGGTCTTAATGTTGAGAAAATAAATGGGTATAGTAAAGTTTAAGTGAAATTGTAAGTATGTATAGGGGAATGAATTATTGCAGGGAAATATTCGGTAACCATTGCAATAAATGTAAATTTGTGTGCATTAATATGAAATTTAGTAATAGGTGTGAATAACTTAAATTTCTTCATAGGATAAAGAATGATGGAAATAACGTTTAATTAATATATCAGGATTTAATTGATCATAAAAGGTTGATTACAAATCAAATGAAAAATGCTTAAATGGGAATTAAGTTATTTATTCATTTGGATTTAAAGCATGATTGAAATTTTTGGAAACTGAATAAAACGTTTTATGTTGATTGAAATTTAAGTTGGAAGTAATTAAGATAAATAAAATATGTATAATATGGAATTCAATTATACATAGAAATGTGGATTTTAGTATGTAAACGTAATCTATTGAGAATGGATAGAAATTTAATCTGTAATTATTACAGTAATTTAGAATTTAGTTGAAATTGGAAATTTATCTACGTATTTGGAAATTTATGGAATTGTGAATATATATATGGAAATTTAAATGAAGCATCTAATTATACATGTGTGAATACGCTTAAAATGCAATGTAAATGTTGAGAAAGAAATAATTTAATCCGTAACGTGTATAATTAATATCCTTTTGGGACCATTTCTGTTTGCACGTTAAAATTCGTGCACACCTATCCTGTTGCGATCTATCCATAAATATGCTGTGATAAACCCTAGCCTCCTTTCTATTGTCAATTGGCTGTACGTTCATTTTTCTTCATCTCTTTCTTTTCCTCAATGGTTAAAAAACCTAATCTATCTACAATTCAAATTTTCTAATAAAATTCAAACTCTCCACAAAAATTCCAGAAAATTTATGATAAAGTTCTCGAGACACGTAATCGGCTGGTACAATTCGTTTTCTGTTTTGGATATTCGTTTGACCAGAAAAAAATTCGACGATGTGCTGTAGCTTTTAGCTGACGTGGCCATTGAAGTTAAGTCGGTTTTGTTTTATTTTATTTATTTTTTTTCAAATCGTTTAAAATGAATATATTTTTTCATACGTTCTCCGATTCACGCGAAATTTCTTTTGTTAGGATCGTAATTTAATTCCAGATCCATTGACGCTGGTTGGAACAAATTCTGAGACCGTCGAATTTTTGGGTTTAAATCGGATTTAAATTCGATTTAAATTCAAAAGGTGAGTGTTTTAACCCACTCACAACTACTAGAAGCTTTTATGTTTGTTAAATTAATTTTAGAAATGAATAGAAATTTATTTATGAGTATTTGGCATGTTTATTTCATTCATATCTGTTGAATTGCATTTATTAAATTTAACTGTTAATTTAATTAATTTATTGCGTATAAATTTACAGTTAAAATTTATTTGTTTGTATATGAACTGCTAGTTAACAGTTATATAATTTATTACTGAATATAGACTGTAGATTAATAGCTGTTAAATTTAATTTGAATAAAATTGCCAGTATTACCTGTTATATAGTACCAAAAATAATATTGTTATTGATTGATATTGATTGATGATTGCGATTTGGATGATGGATGATGTTGATGAATGGATGTTTATTGTATATCATTAAATTGCAAATTATCATGCATATTTCATTTCATTCGGGATTGTGGTTTGAAATGATATATAACCGCAAAATTTTATATTTTTTTAAATTGCGGATTGAAATGATAAATATCCGTATCACTTGACCATAGGATAGAAAATTTTATACAGCCACCGCGGTCTATATATAAATATTTTAATGTGATTTCTATGGTTTGGATGGAATACGGTTTCTAATAATCTTAAATTTTATATTGTATAAATATTATTCTTCCATATATATACATATGAAGTTGAAAATTTTGAAATTAAAAGGTGTATAAAAATCTTTATCTAAAAATGGAAGAAAATTAAGAAAATGGAGTTTAATAATTTATATCATATGTTTAAATGTTAAGTTTGGAAATTTTAAGATATGATATTTATAATTGGATTTTTCCCAAAATAAATTGAAATGAATATTCTAGTATAATTTGAATTGGGAAAATATATATATTTTATTACTAAAAATTGAAGTCTTATTATTTATGGATTTTATGTGAATATTCAAGACTAATTAATAGAACAATTGATCTGTTGAAAGAATAAAATCCAATTTTAGTTTGAAATATTGTTACTCAAAATGGATATACGTATATATAAATAAATTGAAGTGGTTTTGGAACTTGAGAGAGATAATATAAATTTTGGTTTAGACTTTAATAAAGAAATGTATTTGTAAAGCCATGAGAACTATTTTCTTTACAAAGTAACATTTAAGTTTAACCATTTAATTCATATACCGTTGAATGTCCAAACCATTCAAGTTTTTTTTATAGAAGTTATGGTTTTAAATTATGATTTTCAAAATATTATGATTTGAAAATATTTGATTTTCAGACGTTATGAATTTAAAGCATTATGATTTTGGAAAAGAATTATATTTGGGATAAATGATAAAATATGGTTTTGGGTTTTGAAATGATATCGTATTCATGGTTATGAAATGGAATGTTTATTCTGATTTTTAAAAGTATAACCTATTTTTAAATGACCGCGGTGTTATAATAACGATGGGTTGGCAAAGAGACCGGGATCGGATATGGACATACTCTCTGTCGATACCGAAAACCACTTTGACTAACCGTGTACGCGGTGGAGATTCCAGAATGAAGTAGGTGGTGGTGACGTTTCCTGTAAGGTAAATACGTGGACCCGACTCCCGTGAGTTGGCATAAGGTGGCTAAAACAGGAGCGATTCTCAGGCCAATGAGGTCATTCCTCTGATCGGACCCTCCTCTTCGATATTATACTTTGATTTTGGATTGATTCAGTGGCCACTTCTATATTTTGATTTTGGGGAGTTAGTCCGAGGTGGGCGGTAACTACGGCTACGCGTTTCCACCAGCCTGGATAGCAATTGGTATATCTACCCTGGCATTGCCTAGTTGTGCCGTGTCACCTACCATACCGAGCCTTTACTACGAGTTTCTATTTGTGTCGTACCTATGGAGTATCCTCTGGTAGCTTCCCGATCAGGAGGTATTACGGTACTGTATAGACTATTGGCATTATTTGTGTTAAGGGCTATATGGGTAACCCCTTAACGCTATTAAAAAGTAAGTTTATTTTATAAATAGACACTATTATAGTAGCGCAATATACTACATAGTAAATAGTTTAACGGATCCTTAAGAGATGTAAATCCCGAACATCTCTTGAGTTACTGTACTCATATTTATTTCTGTTAATTTAACTCACATAAGATCTTTTAGTCTGACTCGAGTGTTTTTGTCTTTTCAAATTCGCTCGGGTCAGTCCGAGCATTTCAGGATCGAAGATTTTAGCTTTGGAGGACGAAGACGAAGAATCCGTATTATATTATTTATAGTATTGCACCACACTCTAAATTTCCGCTGCATTGATTGTATTGGTATGTGTAACTCTGATATTCATTATATAAGTAAAATAAATATTTTGTAAACAGTTATCATGAACTGTATATTGATTATTATATCTTATCCTTCCGCTGTGAGATTCTATTTTGCTTTATTTCTTCTCTGTTTTTCTTATTTACCCCATAACAATCCGCCCTTGCGTATGCTTTGAATTGGCACGTGTGTCGGTTTAAAGTGTGCGAAAAGGCGGGATGTTACAGTTGGTATCAGAGCTTTGGTTTAGCGATAAACTTTGGCTCTGTGGGGTTTGACTCTTTGTTAATAGGATAGAAATATCCTATGGGAGTCGCTGAGTGTATATATATATGAGAGAGCGTATTTGTTGGTGTTATAAAAGGATTTTGATATTGTGTTGACCTGTTCCGCTTTGTATTTATAAATTCTGGTTGATGTATGGGACGCTATGTCATCAATAGGGATTTCTAAACACTTAATAGGACAGACCGACATAATATCCGTTTTAATATAGGTGAATGAAATAATTTTTCCTATTATATTTTCTATATATAAAATAAAGTTTTAAATGATATTATGTATATATTTGATTGATATAGATTGGGTGTTAGGAAATAAAAATATTTATAATAATTGAAGCTAAGTTGAAATTAGAATAAATCAAATTGGAGATTTTAGAACTTAAGTCCGGGATTTTCAAAATTTGCTTTCAAAGGATTTATGAAATATAATGCTTTGGTTTATAAGTATTTTCTTCTATAAATATTTCATTTTAATTCAGAAGAATTGTTTTAAAGAAGATTTTGGAGAAAATAAATTTTGTACTTTCCTCTCTGTCGCTGGAAAATAATTTCGGTGATGGCGGCCGCATCATCGACTTTCATTTTCAAGTTTCGAAGGGGAAAGACCACTGTAGTAAATTCTACTGCAGATTTATTTTGAAAATATCTAAAATTTTAATTTTTACAAATATAATTGAGATATAAAAGTAGTAAGAAATTATTTATTATTTTTTTAAGATAATTTGAAATTTGACCCGGTATTTAATTCTTAAATTTCCATTAATTAATGGTTTAAATTATTTTAGTGAAATAAAAGGTAAGTAATTAATGAAGTGAAACCTCTAATTTAGAGAATTAATGCTAAGTTATAAAGGAAGTTAAAATTTTAACATATAAGAGAGGTAAAGATTTATTGAACAATGAATGAATTAAAAGAATTTAGATAAACTTGTATAAGTTCAATTGCATTTTTCTTTAACATATATATAACTTACCAAATATAAAAAGTTGAAATGTTAAATGAGAGATTGGAATTGAATATTTTACAAGTAGGAATTTTGGGAAATAATGAAGGATTCAATGAATTGCTATTATAAATAAGAATATAATGGTATAAACTTAAGTTATAATTTGAATTTTTCCATAATTTAAGATAAGTATTATTAATATGTGATTTTAAACTTAAGTAAATAAAATGAAATTCTTTAACAAATAAAGATTGATGTGTAGGGTTATAAACTTAAGTGTGATTTAAATGCTACTGGTTTAATATAAGTAGAAGTGGGAAATTAAATTGTTACTACTATTAAATATAATAGAAACGTCAACATTTAATAAATGAATGAAATTAAAGGTAAGTTGAAATTTTAATTTATAAAACGAATATATATTTGATGAACCATTAATTAATTAAAGGAATTGAGAAGAAACTTGTATAAATTTCCACTTACATTCTTAAAACATATATAACTTACCATATAAGAAAAGTGCAAAGTTAGTAAGAAAATGTAAGGAAATTCTTACAAGTGAAGAGTAAGGTAATGAAAGTAATCAAGGAATTTGCTGTGATAAAATGAGAATTAAATTGTATAAACTTAAGTTAAATTGGAAATTCTACTATATAAGTAAAGGTAAGATTATAAATAGATGATATAAACTTAAGTAAATAAAATAAGATACCAATATAATGAATTTTGTAATAAATGGAAAATGAAATTTGTAGGAAATGAAGAAATCCCTCCATAAATGAAAAAAAAAAATCAAACAACTAAAGCATGAATTAAATGTATAATAAGTTAATTTGGTTGTTGGTTTGAATTGTATTGTTTGATTTATGGTTGTTGGGTAAGGAATTTGAAGTTTTAGATGAATAAATAATCTATCTTTGTTCCGTCTAAGACTATTGAGTAAAGGATGCACTTGATAGTTATTTTCATTCCATACAAATTTCAAGTTCTGAACCCGAATAACTATTTGTTTGATGAATTAAATGGTTGCTTTGTCTTGTGTAGGTATGCTGTTTGTAAGGTTGATGGTTGTTGTTTTGTTTGGTTGTTTAATGGTTGAAACCACTTAAATATTTCACTTTATATAAATTTGTATATTTTAGCTAAATTAACTAATTTTGTAAATTTAAAATATTGATTTCGAAATTCTTCTTTTCCCTTCTTTTCCTTTTCGGGGACGAAAAGTTTTGAGTGGGGGAGAGTGTAACGACCCGTAAATTTCGACAATTAAATTTTTAATTAAAAAGGATTTTGAAATTTAAATTTTGTAGAAAAGGGAAATATATATATATATATATATATATAAAGGAGGTAAATTAATACTAGATGAACGCTAAATGAAAATTTATAGCAACGGTAATTAAAAATCTTAATTATTGTTAAATTTAATAGAAATCTAATGATTGAGATAATGGAAGATTTGTACCCTTGTGTAAGTTGCATAAATAAAGGAGAATTAAATTTATAATTAATAATGAATTGTAGAAACGGTTATTTAACTTAATTGTTGAAAGGTTAGGTGAAATATCAATAAAGGAATAGTGTAATTTGTTGCACTTGAATAAAATATAAAATAAAGAATTAAAGACAAAAATTTAAATTACCTATGTATTAGTAAATTCGTAAAACGGTAACTGTATAAGAATTAAGATAGTAATACAAATGGCAGTTGCTGGACAACCAATTTAATGCAAATTCAAAAGTGATTGAGACGACTGTTGGGTTTTAATGGAGTGTAAATAAATAGTGAAAAACATTATAATATCTTAATTTAAATATGATTGTTTAATTAATACTAAAAGAATAAAATTGAAATAGTATTTAATGTAATAATAACTATAATAAATTGCAATTGTATAATGGAAGTAAATTGTTAATAAATGGATGTAAATATTAACTAATTGATGGAAATTAAATATAAATGAATGTTTGGATAAGATCATAAGTAAATGCAATTAGGTAGCATGTATTGGAAATAAAGTTCATTTAAATATTGAGAAATTTTAATGTTGTTATTAAGAAAAACGTTACTTTAGTAATTTTTAATATAGTAACGGGTGTGCGAACGCGAATTAATGGAAACGTAAAACTTATTTTAAGTGAGTATTTGAGTGTAGACTTATGAAATAGATTAATGACAATAAATTTTTGTACGTTATTTATTCTATTAGTTTGTTAAGTTTTATTTTGATCAATTTAAATTAACGCACTAAATTATTGCAGTTAGTGTGGAATATTGGTAAGTGAATAAATAAGATGTAAACTAGATAAATTTCCATTCATATTATGATGATTAATGTGATATAAAGAATGAAACCAAAATGGAATGAATTAATTGAGGTTCTAACTTTATTTATGCGTAAAGTTAACAAAATTTCCAATAAAATTTAGATACGGTAAGTTATGCAAATAAAAGATGAAATTTTGGGAAATATTTATGTATTGGAATATAAAAGAAATGTTAATTAGGTAGTTGAGTAATAATTGATTTATTTTGAGTTGTAATACAATAAAATCAAATTTATTAGAATTTATTGCAATTAATTGGATTAATTGCAGTAACCTTTGGAAATTGGAACTTAGTAAAAATAATCTGGATTGGATTTCAAATAAATAGGTTAGGGTGAGTAACTGAATTACATACTATGAATAAGTAAACCAGGAAGATTAAATTTAATTAATATAAAATAGTTGATTTATTGCAAATAAAAGATTATGTAAATATTTAGTTAGGTGGAATTAAAGATAATTACATAATAAGGTATGAATCCACTGCTAATTTTATTTATGGAAATGAAAAGAGTACCAAAAACAAGCTTCGTGAGTATATTTAAGTTTAATGTATAATAATAAGTTAATGGTAATAAAAGAAGTTTAAACATCTGTTAATAGAGAGTTGAGTTTAAATCTAAGAATATTAAGAAGTAGATTTTTGAATACAACATTTGATCCATCCACTTAAAATGTATAGATAGGATAATCGCCGATTTTTGATTTAAGTAGTGCAAACGGAGATTTATCTATTTATTGGAATTGGAATTTATAAGTGTATAAATAGGAAATAAGTGAAATTTATTTTAAATATTCATAAATGAAGATTTAGATGAAGGTGAGAATGGTAATGCTTTAAATAGTAGAGACGTACACAAATCAATGTAGGTAATTAGAAATAAAATGTTGTCGAAACGATAAAACGTTTCTTGTGAAAAATGGATGACATAACGAAAAAGGGTAATGTATTCACTTGAATATAAATTGAAACTTATTTAAGGTATTAATTACAATGGATAGAGATTTTGGGTAACATTGTAAATGATATGTAAGTAATGCAAATGTATGTCAATAGTAAGGGATTAGGATGAATTAAAAATTTGTAACATAGGAATTACCTGCCTATTTGTTAATAAAAATTTGAATGGTTAGTAAGTGATAATAGGATAAGTGTACATTAGTGGAATTGAGGTAACGTTGGTTTTAATGTTGAGAAAATAAATGGGTATAGTAAAGTTTAAGTGAAATTGTAAGTATGTATAGGGGAATGAATTATTGCAGGGAAATATTCGGTAACCATTGCAATAAATGTAAATTTGTGTGCATTAATATGAAATTTAGTAATAGGTGTGAATAACTTAAATTTCTTCATAGGATAAAGAATGATGGAAATAACGTTTAATTAATATATCAGGATTTAATTGATCATAAAAGGTTGATTACAAATCAAATGAAAAATGCTTAAATGGGAATTAAGTTATTTATTCATTTGGATTTAAAGCATGATTGAAATTTTTGGAAACTGAATAAAACGTTTTATGTTGATTGAAATTTAAGTTGGAAGTAATTAAGATAAATAAAATATGTATAATATGGAATTCAATTATACATAGAAATATGGATTTTAGTATGTAAACGTAATCTATTGAGAATGGATAGAAATTTAATCTGTAATTATTATAGTAATTTAGAATTTAGTTGAAATTGGAAATTTATCTACGTATTTGGAAATTTATGGAATTGTGAATATATATATGGAAATTTAAATGAAGCATCTAATTATACATGTGTGAATACGCTTAAAATGCAATGTAAATGTTGAGAAAGAAATAATTTAATCCGTAACGTGTATAATTAATATCCTTTTGGGACCACTTCTGTTTGCACGTTAAAATTCGTGCACACCTATCCTGTTGCGATCTATCTATAAATATGCTGTGATAAACCCTAGCCTCCTTTCTATTGTCAATTGGCTGTACGTTCATTTTTCTTCATCTCTTTCTTTTCCTCAATGGTTAAAAAACCTAATCTATCTACAATTCAAATTTTCTAATAAAATTCAAACTCTCCACAAAAATTCCAGAAAATTTATGATAAAGTTCTCGAGACACGTAATCTGCTGGTACAATTCGTTTTCTGTTTTGGATATTCGTTTGACCAGAAAAAATTCGACGATGTGCTGTAGCTTTTAGCTGACGTGGCCATTGAAGTTAACTGGGTTTTGTTTTATTTTATTTTATTTTATTTTTATTTTTGTTTTCAAATCGTTTAAAATGAATATTTTTTTTCATACGTTCTCCGATTCACGCGAAATTTCTTTTGTTAGGATCGTAATTTAATTCCAGATCCATTGACGCTGGTTTGGACAAATTCTGAGACCGTCGAATTTTTGGGTTTAAATCGGATTTAAATTCGATTTAAATTCAAAAGGTGAGTGTTTTAACCCACTCACAACTACTAGAAGCTTTTATGTTTGTTAAATTAATTTTAGAAATGAATAGAAATTTATTTATGAGTATTTGGCATGTTTATTTCATTCATATCTGTTGAATTGCATTTATTAAATTTAACTGTTAATTTAATTAATTTATTGCGTATAAATTTACAGTTAAAATTTATTTGTTTGTATATGAACTACTAGTTAACAGTTATATAATTTATTACTGAATATAGACTGTAGATTAATAGCTGTTAAATTTAATTTGAATAAAATTGCCAGTATTACCTGTTATGTAGTACCAAAAATAATATTGTTATTGATTGATATTGATTGATGATTGCGATTTGGATGATGGATGATGTTGATGAATGGATGTTTATTGTATATCATTAAATTGCAAATTATCATGCATATTTCATTTCATTCGGGATTGTGGTTTGAAATGATATATAACCGCAAAATTTTATATTTTTTTAAATTGCGGATTGAAATGATAAATATCCGTATCACTTGACCATGGGATAGAAAATTTTATACAGGCACCGCGGTCTATATATAACTATTTTAATGTGATTTCTATGGTTTGGATGGAATACGGTTTCTAATAATCTTAAATTTTATATTGTATAAATATTATTCTTCCATATATATGCATATGAAGTTGAAAATTTTGAAATTAAAAGGTGTATAAAAATCTTTATTTAAAAATGGAAGAAAATTAAGAAAATGGAGTTTAATAATTTATATCATATGTTTAAATGTTAAGTTTGGAAATTTTAAGATATGATATTTATAATTGGATTTTTCCCAAAATAAATTGAAATGAATATTCTAGTATAATTTGAATTGGGAAAATATATATATTTTATTACTAAAAATTGAAGTCTTATTATTTATGGATTTTATGTGAATATTCAAGACTAATTAATAGAACAATTGATCTGTTGAAAGAATAAAATCCAATTTTAGTTTGAAATATTGTTACTCAAAATGGATATACGTATATATAAATAAATTGAAGTGGTTTTGGAACTTGAGAGAGATAATATAAATTTTGGTTTAGACTTTAATAGAGAAATGTATTTGTAAAGCCATGAGAACTATTTTCTTTACAAAGTAACATTTAAGTTAAACCATTTAATTCATATACCGTTGAATGTCCAAATCATTCAAGTTTTTTTTATAGAAGTTATGGTTTTAAATTATGATTTTCAAAATATTATGATTTGAAAATATTTGATTTTCAGACGTTATGAATTTAAAGCATTATGATTTTGGAAAAGAATTATATTTGGGATAAGTGATATAATATGGTTTTGGGTTTTGAAATGATATCGTATTCATGGTTATGAAATGGAATGTTTATTCTTATTTTTAAAAGTATAACCTATTTTTAAATGACCGCGGTGTTATAATAACGATGGGTTGGCAAAGAGACCGGGATCGGATATGGACATACTCTCTGTCGATACCGAAAACCACTTTGACTAACCGTGTACGCGGTGGAGATTCCAGAATGAAGTAGGTGGTGGTGACGTTTCCTGTAAGGTAAATACGTGGACCCGACTCCCGTGAGTTGGCATAAGGTGGCTAAAACAGGAGCGATTCTCAGGCCAATGAGGTCATTCCTCTGATCGGACCCTCCTCTTCGATATTATACTTTGATTTTGGATTGATTCAGTGGCCACTTCTATATTTTGATTTTGGGGAGTTAGTCCGAGGTGGGCGGTAACTGCGGCTACGCGTTTCCACCAGCCTGGATAGCAACTGATATATCTACCCTGGCATTGCCTAGTTGTGCCGTGTCACCTACCATACCGAGCCTTTACTACGAGTTTCTATTTGTGTCGTACCTATGGAGTATCCTCTGGTAGCTTCCCGATCAGGAGGTATTACGGTACTGTATAGAGTATTGGCATTATTTGTGTTAAGGGCTATATGGGTAACCCCTTAACGCTATTAAAAAGTAAGTTTATTTTATAAATAGACACTATTATAATAGCGCAATATACTACATAGTAAATAGTTTAACGGATCCTTAGGAGATGTAAATCCTGAACATCTCTTGAGTTACTGTACTCATATTTATTTCTGTTAATTTAACTCACATAAGATCTTTTAGTCTGACTCGAGTGTTTTTGTCTTTTCAAATTCGCTCGGGTCAGTCCGAGCATTTCAGGATCGAAGATTTTAGCTTTGGAGGACGAAGACGAAGAATCCGTATTATATTATTTATAGTATTGCACCACACTCTATATTTCCGCTGCATTGATTGTATTGGTATGTGTAACTCTGATATTCATTATATAAGTAAAATAAATATTTTGTAAACAGTTATCATGAACTGTATATTGATTATTATATCTTATCCTTCCGCTGTGAGATTCTATTTTGCTTTATTTCTTCTCTGTTTTTCTTATTTACCCCATAACAATCCGCCCTTGCGTATGCTTTGAATTGGCACGTGTGTCGGTTTAAATTGTGCGAAAAGGCGGGATGTTACATGTTAGGGCGAATATGCTTGAGACATGGCCTGTCGATGGACGATGTACTATTGCCGGGACCAAATGATAGGTCGCACTATCCACCGGAGGGGTATACCGCATTCAATCGTCATGCATGCGCAGCCGGTATGCTTCCCTCGTTTAACCAATACATTTGGGAGGTGCTATCTTATCTGAGAATCGCTCCATCTCAGTTACACCCGAATGGATACGCTCTACTGAACAGTCTGTTCATCGTATTCATGGAGTATCTCTATCGACCACCGATCCTAATCGAGATTAGATATTTATTCAACTTCAAGAGCCGGGGAGATATCCCTTCTTTCACATTCCTAGAGGCAGTAAGAAACTGTCAAGTAGTTACACGGTCTTGGACCAGGCTACGCTACTTCAAGACTGAGTGGTTTTATGTCCGTTGTCCTCTAGGGTTTTCCAGCCGATGGTTATTCAGACGTAAGTACCGCTGTCTTCTCAAGTAGCTAATAAGATAATCACAAATGATGCCAAACTCATATCTCTTTTTCCCTTACTGGTGTAATCAAACGACCCGAAGGCGTTCGTTTCAAAGAGATAGTTCGGATTCTTTAAGAAGTTCCAAGAGAAGAGAGGAACATTGACCTCGTTCTGACGGATAGAAACCTAAGAATTGTTGGGCTGATTGAGCGAAAACAAAGTATAATGCTCAAGGGAATGTTAAGGATGGGCTCGAGGCAATGAGTTAAACGCAAGACGCCTCGACTTGTCATAACCGAGGAGGTTGATTCCGAGAGAACTCACACTGACGAGGAACCTTTGGTCGGGCCTACGGATGAAATCCAGGATCCCAAAGGAAAGAGAAAAGGCAAGGCAGCCGCTTTCAAATATTCCAAATCCGGGAGATGGAAATCTGTGGTCATGTCTCAGCCCGTTTTCGAAGTTAGAATTTCGGAGACTTCTCCCCCGCGAGCGGAAAATCTCTTCGAATGGCTCTCCGATATACCAATTCCGGACTTTGTGTCCTTCCAACATGATGTCGGATTGGAAGAACTTCAACACGCTTTAGATTTAAGCAAGTCTATTTCTACTAGCGTGGTCGACACTTCCGGTTGGTCGAGGGGTTGCACATACATACACACTTCGCAGCACTACATGATTTCCGACCGTAAGCTGCCTACTTTGGAAGATTATTAACTCTATTCTTGTTTTACTTTGCAGAAACAATTCCCGGTCGGGGCTCAATGCTAAGCAGTCTTCGAAAGACCCCATTGATCTTCTACATATTATGAGCAGCGCAGAATAGATGCGGACATGGACTATGATCATGGGTACTCAAGTCAGGAGCGGTATGACAGAGATAGGGAGTTTAGGCACCGATCCTTATCCTATTCTCCGCCTCCTAGGAATCCTGTGCAGCTTCTCATTCATGTCTCATTCCCTCTAGAAACTTCGCGGCACAAGCCATCTTCTCATGCTTCAAGGTCTGAAACTCAACGCAGAACCGAAATATTGGCCCCCACAACTGCAGAGAAGCTTCATACTGAGCCCTCGGGGGAAGGAGAGATCAAGCTTGCTCAACTGAAGAAAGATTTCCCCGACATTTTCTTTGATGAATATATCTTCCCTCCACACTTAAAGAGAATTCTAGCAGAGGCCAAGAACACAGTGCACGATTATGTTGCAGATATTTATTTTCAATATGAGGAGTGGACGAAAGCCGCGATAAAAGCATCGAAAGTGGCTTTTGAGCGAGCAGCCGTGACTGAAAAGTTGGAGAGGACGCTTGGCCAGAAAGACCGGATCATCCAGGTGCCCCATATCGAAGTCGAGTCTCCCCGAAAATCTGAAATAGAAGCTCTCAAAAAGGCCGATGATGCTAACTCGGCCATGGATGAAATGAGACAAGAACATTATGTTATGATGGAGGACATAGCCCACCAGAACACCACCGTTACTGCCGAGCGTGACGCTGCCCTCAAAGAGCTAAACGAGCTTAAGTCCAAGTATTCTGAAATTATCAAAGAGAGGGATGCCGCTAATACTTTCGCACATGAGTCATGTCATCAGGCGGTGATGCTTTAGGGTGAAAGAGATGCGGCTGTGGAAAAAATCCACGTGGTGGAGGCTGAGGTTGTTGAGAAGGTTCGATTGGCAGAGACCAGGCTGGAGGCTGATATAATGGAACTTCTTGTCACCTACAATGCCAACGTGTTGAGACACAGAAACCTGGCTTGGCTCGAGAATTATTCGACACATCTTTATAATGCCTGGAGCATACTGGTCGAGGAGGAGAGGCGGTGCATTTGGGTGAATCCTTTGATGAGTTTGAGTTAGAGAACCGCTTGCTCACCGAAGACGAAAAGAAGATTCTCCATGACTCGATGATCTCGCATGAAAGGGAGAAGCATGGCACCCAGCACCAGGAGATTGGGAAAGGTTCAGGAGTCGAGCACCCTGCTTCAAATCTTGAGATTACCGCTCCACCTTTGTCTAAGTCCACACCAGTGGTCGAACCCTAGTCTGTCCCGGCTTATAATCCAAAACAGCCGCAGCTATCTCCCATTAGAGAGCATGCCTCGGAAGCCGCTCAGGCACCCGTGAACCAAATTGAGGAAGGTACTCTTAACATATCTCAAGTGTGTTCAAAATAAGGAACTTGTCCTGAAATGCTTGCTAACAGTTTCTTTTCTTCTTTGTTCAGTGACCGGAGTTACATCGATAGCACCTCCTGCAATCCAAGAATTACATCAAGCGTATGAGGCCATTATTACTGAAGTGACCACTACGACAACTACTGCACCAATCGAAGGAACGCAGGGGAGCTTGCTTTTTTCTGATGAGCAGATGATGAATGAGTTTCTAGGCCGACACAGTTTGCGGACTTGTCATTTGTCATTAGTGGACTCACGCCCGCTGTTGGTGCTTCAACGCAGACCACTGCTGCCCCCAACGAAGCCCAATCCATTCATGAAGAAGAAATACTGGTTGAAATCAATGCCAAGTTGGAAGCAGCGTCACATGATGGTAGCTCGGGAGGTGGAATGGCAGCGCACGGTCCGGCTCCGTAAAGGATGATCTCACCTGGAGGTACAATTGTTGACACCAGTATGCCCATTCTGCCCCCTGTAGTAGATCCAACTCCTCCGACTCCTCATGTAGGAAGCATTCATGTACATTCAAGTTTCGAGGAGGATATTGAAATCATGCCTCCATTTGGAGACGATCCGCCAAAGAGCAAAGGCTCGAAATGAAAAATCACAAGCGGCTTCGACTGATCTACACCATAGAGGAAGCCAAAAAAGAAAAAAGGAGTAGATAGGCTTCTTCGACATATTTTTTGGGTAGACAGAAGTTTATTTTTTGCTTCCCTTTCATAGGCCGTGTATTGATGTGGGTTCGGCCCCTGCCAGTAGGAATTTTTTGGAAAAAACATGTACAGGAATCTTCATTCACACTCAGTTGAAATGAAATTTTATTTTCTGGCTTCAACTTTTATTTCTGTCTTTTAAGTTTAAGTGTTGCAACGTCTGAATTTCAATTCAGTGCACTGATGGAGTTTCAACCTTTGGGTTGAATTTGCTTTTATTTGCCAAGCTAGGATATCACAAACACGAGTAGTAATTGGAGATCGAGTTAGACTTTGATGCTGCACTGCTTTAGTCAATGATGAACACTTAAGTCTTGCCCCCAGTTCCGGGAACAGGTTGCAAAGATCGGCTAGCGATCGCAATTCGTCTCTATTTTTCGAGTTTAACATCGTCGGGTCGATGCTAAGACAAGTGAGAGTTGAGCGGTCGAATCACACTTGCTTACTCATAAATAGTCACATCCGCACTCCAAGAATCTGCTTTTGTAGTACGGCGGTCAATCATGCCTATTGAAGTTTTAAGTACATGCCCACGCTCTGGGGACTTAGGTTAGTTTATGATCGATAACCTAGTTCACACTCTGGGAATCCGGAGATGATCGACATTGTAATCCAGTTCGCACTCTGGGAACTTGGATTTGGTGTTTATACTCCAATTCGCACTTTGGGAATTCGAAGTTGGTGTTTATACTCCAATTCTCACTTTGGGAAATTGGAGTTGATATTTATACTCCAATTCGCACTCTGGGAACTTGGAGTTGATGTTTATACTCCAATTCGCACTCTGCGAATTTGGAGCTGACGTTCATACTCTGATTCGCACTTTGGGAATTCTGAGACAGCCAATGGATGGTCAGTCACATCTGTTTGGGCTTTCAGGATTTCGTTCTCACTCCGGGAACGATGAATTTACCAGGATCGTGGATGGTCGATTCACATCCACCCCGAGTCAACAAGTGAGGTCGTTAGATAGACGGATCCACCCTCCTCGAACTTGGTTAAGATACGGTTGAAGTCGTTAGGTGGATGGATCCACCCTCTTTGGAACCGCATTTATGAGTTTATACGCCAACCCGCACACTGGGAGTTTGGAGTTAGTTAAAGGATTGTCGTGTATCAATCCTTTTTTACTTTAGTGTAGTGACTTGGCCCCGAGCTCGGGTTTCACTTAGCGAGTGACCGGTAGTATCACAGTCACTCCCTATTTGAATAAATTCCACCGCATGATGGAACTTAGCTCTTTGTGTGTCGTAATGGTGGTATGTCACATTCAATAAATCACAGCTTTGGCTCGAAGAGATGGCATTTTATTGCTGAAATAAGAAAATACGGCAAAGTCAGTTGCCTTATTACAAATTCAAATTTCGAAATGCAGAAACAAATTGCAAATGGAAAATAGACTGAAGTAAATAAAGCTTGCCATGTGTTGTAGCGACGGAGACTCTCGCTGTTCTAGGCTCTCGGCAAACTAAGACCGTCAATGGTCAATAACTTAAACGTACTATCTCCGAGTTTTCGTGTAATCACATACGGTTCTTCCTAATTTGGTTTCATGTGTGAAGGAACCGGATAGATTCTCTTGAGGAAGAGATCGCCGAGTTCAAAGGTTCGTGGTCGGACCTTGGCATTATATATTCGGGCGACTCGACTTTGATATGCGGCTTCCCACAAATCAGCCTCTTCACGCTTCTCATCCAATAGATCCAGGGACTCAGCAAGTAATATGGCATTTTTTTGGATCGTAATAAGTCACGCGATGAGAAGGTACTTCCATCTCGACTGGAATGACGATTTCTGAGCCGTAAGATAGAGAAAATGGAGTGTGTCCAATTACAGACTTGTGGGTCGTTCGATAAGCCCATAAAGCCATAGGAAGTTCATCAACCCACTTACCCCCGGCCTTGTCTAGTCATTTCTTTAAAATAGACTTGATAACCTTATTAACAGCTTCAACTTGGCCATTCGCTTGAGGTTGTGCAACTGCAGAGAATTTCTTATGGATATGAAATCGTTGATAGAAATTCTTGAATTCAACACCGTCGAACTAGGCTCCGTTATCAGTGATAATGGTATGCCGGAGACTAAATCGGCAGATAATGTTACGAACTACAAAGTTGATTACTTTCTTCGTCGTGATTGTTGCAAGAGGTTCAACTTCGGCCCATTTGGTAAAGTAATCAACTGTGATAAAGGCGTACTTCACGCCACCTTTGGCCAGAGGTAGAGCGCTAATGATATCAATGCCCCATACTGCAAATGGCCACGGGCTGACCATTTGGGTTATCTCAGTAGGCGGGGCTCTAGGAATTCAAGCATGTTTCTGCATTTATCACATTTTCTGGCATAGTCTGCTGCATCACGGTTTATAGTTGGCCAGTAATACCCATATCGGAGTACTTTTTTAGTGAGAGCTTGCCCTCCGGTGTGATCGCCACATTCTCCTTCGTGTGCATCATGTAACACTCGTTTAATTTCATCGTGTACGATACATCGGAGGAGAGGAACAAGATATCCTCTTCTATACATGACTCCATTTTGAATGTGAACTGCGACACTTTTCGAAGAATCTATCTTTTCTCACTCCTACGCTCAGGCAGTGTTCCATGCTCGATGTAATTTCGGTACGGAGTCATCCATGACTCCCTACCGGGAGCAGTTTCAAATACTAAGTCCATCTCCATCTGATCAATGCTCGAAGAAGATAATGTCTCTACAGGGACAAGTCCCATTTGCTGTGCTTCACCCATACTTGCTAACTTCGCCAATGAATCAGCCTTTTGATTGTGTTCACGGAGTATGTAGAAGAAGGCATAATAATCAAACTGATCAAGTACTTCTTGGACTCGAGCTAGATAAGCAGCTAGTCTCGATCCTTATAGCCTGATAATCACCTCGAACTTGGCATATGACTAATTGGGAATCACAATAAATTTCCACAGCAATAATTCTTAGATCACGGGTGAGTTTCAATCCAACAAGCAAGGCTTCATATTCAGCTTCCTTATTGGTCGCATGGAATTCAAATTTCAAGGCATAGCATATGGATCGTTCTTTGGGGGTTTCAAGCACTACCCCAGCACCCGAACACCGATCGTTGGATGCACCATCAGTATGCAGCTTCTAGATGTATTCGAGAGATTCACTGGTTTCAGGAAAGTCCTTTAGAACAGTGAATTCAGCTATGATATCTGCTAGGACTTGTCCTTGAATAGCTCTCCTTGGAGTATAAGTGATATAGAACTGGCTCACTTCAATATTCCACTTGAGTAACCTACCAGACATCTCAGGCCACGTAAGGACCTATCGTAACGGCTGATCGGTGTACACAGTGATAGGATGAGCTTGAAAGTATGGACGGAGCTTCCTTGAGGCGATAATGAGACAATAAGCCAATTTCTCTAGCTTTGGATAATTTCTCTCGGCTTCGGTTAGCCGTTTACTAACATAGTACACCAGTTTCTGCACTCGGTCTTCCTCTCGAACAAAGGCAGCATTGATAGCATTTTTTGATACCGCCAGATAAAGGTACAATTGCTCATGGTCGATGGGCTTCGATAAGATTGGCGGTGTGGAGAGATGTTGAATCAGTGCTCGGAATGCGCCTTCATACTCCGTTGTCCATTCAAAGTTTCCCTTTCCTTTTTGGATCAGATCAAAGAAGGGAATGCATTTGTCGGTGGACTTTGAAATGAACATGCTCAATGCTGCTACCTTCCCGTTGAGACTCTGGACTTGCTTTATGGTTCTAGGAGTTTGCTGATTTCTATTGCCTAGATCTTTTCGGGGTTTTCTTCTATTCCTGGAGCGTTGACAATGAAACCAAGGAACTTTTCAGATGCAACTCCAAAATGACATTTCAGTGGATTGAGCTTCATCTTGTATTCTCGAAGGATGTTGAACATTGATTCTAAGTCTCTGATATGATCAGTGGAGAATCACGTCTTTACCAGCATGTCATCTACATACACTTCTATGGTCCTTTCGATCTGGTTGGCGAACATCCGGTTGACTAAGCGTTGGTACGTTGCTCCGACGTTCTTGAGTCCAAAAGGCATGACACTATAGCAGTAGAGTCCCAGATCGGTCACGAAGCTGGTGTGTTCTTGGTCGGGTAAATGCATGGGTATTAGATTGTAACCGGAATAAGCATCCATGAAAGATAGTAACTCGTGTCCAACCATTGAATCTACGAGCTGATCAATTTGGGGAAGCGGAAAACTGTCCTTCGGGCAAGCTTTATTCAAGTCAGGATAATCAACACACGTTCTGCATTTCCTATTTGGCTTTCAGACAAATACAGGATTGGGTACCCACTCTGGGTATAAAGCATCTCGAATAAACCCATTTGACTTCAGCTTATCGACCCCTTCTTTAAGGGCGGCAAATCTCTCTGGATCCATACGACGCCTTTTCTACTTGACCGGGATATACCGCAGGTCAATATTCAGGGTGTGACTCGCGATGTTCGGCGAGATCCCACACATGTCAAAGTGCATCCAAGCGAATACGTCGAGATTCGCCCGAAGAAATTTAACCAATTCCTGCTGCGTTTGTTGGTTAACTAAGATCCAACCTTTAACATTTTTGAGTCGTCCTCATCATCGATCGGAACATCGATCGTCAGTTCGGCCGGGGAAGCTTGACTGTCTTTAGTTTCATCTTTACTTTCAGTGTCTCTAAGGTCAAGATCACTTTGGAATTGGTTGGGGTGCTCGGGCCGAGGCCCAGGCACCAATTATCAATTGTTGGCAAAACGGACGCAGAGAGATTCCTCTACGCCCTTACCCTTCTCCTTTCGCTGCGCCCCGTGCAGTTCAGCAACATAATAGGCTCTCCCAGCAGCCCGATCTCCTTGAATGACTCCTACCCTGCGATCGGTGGGGAATTTCAAAGTCAAGCTCCACGGGGCAATAGCTAACCTGAATTCGGCAAGGGCCAGTCGGCCCAAAAAAGCATTATAAGGTGAATCAATATCCAAAACAACAAACTGCAAAATCCGAACTCTCGGGCATTCTCTAACCCCCAATTCAACAAGAAGTTCTACCGCTCCAGTGTGTATAGTAGCACTTCCATTGAAGCCGTGGATTCGAGATTGACAAGGTTTCTAATCCTTGGCTTCCATCTTTATTAAATCATATGCTCGCTTGAACAAAATATTCACATAACTCCCACTGTCAACCAGGATCCTCTTCATCCAAGTAGGACCTACCTGGGCAGATACGACTAGTGGGTTAATAGTGGGGGCTTCGACCTTATCAGCATCCCTGCTTCTGAATACGATGTCATCTGTCATCGTCTTTTGTTGCTTGGCCGAAGCTCCATCATCACAACTGCTACAACACTCGAAGTCTGCATGCCTGATAGAGCTGGCATACGACTCCATTTCCCTCCACCTTTGGTCTGCTGGATGAGGACAGCCACTTATTGTATTTATAACTAACCTCCCGCCAGTACGAGCGGGTTCCTCCTATCTTTCTTAATTCGGTACACGATTTTGGGTTTATGGGCCCACACCTCCTGACTACGGTGCCTGCACAAAATGATCCAACTTTCTCTCTCTCATCAATTTTTCGATAAGATCCTGCAAATGACGACATTCATTTGTGTTGTAACCGTAACTCTCATGAAATCTACAAAATTTTCCAGTCTAGATTTGCCACTCTGATGTGCGCTTCGGAGTAGGCTTCTTGTATTGCATAGTATTGCAGGTTTGCAAATATACATTCTCCAGCGACGTGTTTAACGAAGTGTAATTATTGAACATTGGAGCCCAACGTCGTGGGCCATGGTTTTGATCTCGTTTTCTGTTTTGATTGTCATTACTTCTCTGCTGAGTTTGCTTGTTTTGAATGTTCAACTGAACCTTTTCGAAATTCTCACCGGACTACTTGACTGCAACATTACTTTGTATACCTTCGATACTGGGCCCCGTGTCGTCTTGCTTCCTAGACTATTTCGCGTCCTCCCTTCTCAAGAATTGGGCGGCTTTGGAGTAGAAATGGTTCAACGACGCGGGAGGCTTCCCAACCAACCAGCTTCCGAACTCGAAATTTGGGTCAATCACCTTAGTCAATTCCATCAAAATAGAGTTGTCATTGGGATTGCTTATCTTTGCACACGTAGCGTGAAACCTCTCTAAGTAGCGTCTGAGTGTCTCTCCAGGAGCTTGGGTGACACTGGATAGAGTATTGACATCTTTGGGCCTCGCAACGTGCATTCGGAACTATTCTACGAACTTGGTGGCCATTTGGTCGAAGCAAGAAATGGATCAGGGTGGCAATCATGTGAACCACATGGTAGCAATGCCCCCCAAAGAGATAGGAAAGCTATGGCATTTCACTGCATCATCTGCCCTTATAGCGTTCATCAGCCATTCGTACTTCAAGATATGCTGATTTGGATCTGAGCTCCCTTCATAAACTGGCAGAGCCGACATTGTGAATCGCCTAAGAGGTTCAGCGTATAGTATCTCATCTGTGAAAGGAGTATGAGTTCGGGAGATTCTCTAGTCGTCGTTAGTAAGACCCTGACTTTCGTGGATCATCTGATGTATCATAGTCGGAATTTTCGACACTTGGACATTCTGCGCAAGTTGAGCCAAAGTGTGGTCGGCTTCCACAATGCGAGGCTGGACCGGACATTGTCGACGATCCACATCTCGCCTCCTTGGATCCACATCTTCAGGAACGTATGGTCCAGGAGTACGTCCACGGTGATGATGGTTCATATCTGGCTGATTTCGGGCATTAACCCCCGGTTCCACAGCGGTGGTGGTAGCGTGGTTATATGTGGTATAATATGGAATTGTACCTCCCCGAGAGGGGGATCCAGTCTGAAAGCTGGTCGATGGGCCAACTCTCAATTTTCCAACTGTCATAGCAGGTTAATGTCCGGTGGCTTGTGTGTAACTCCCGTCTAGCCGGGGACGAGTGGTACTGTGGTGGTAGTCAGACGAGGCTGAACTTTCCTTAGAGCAATAAAAGGCATGATCACTCTTGGATCTCCTATGCCTTTGGCGTTCAACTGGTTAGTCAGTTCAGCATTAGCACACAGCTGTTCAGTCAATTGCTGCCAACTCTGGCTCAATTCTTGAAGCAGCATCTGAAATTCTTGTCTGGTAACAAGGCCTGATGGATCTGAAGGACCGGCAACATCTTGGTTGGATGGAGGCAATTGCGCGGGATTCTGTCTATCCCGGCCTTCTTGGTCTGCAGTAGTGGAAGCAGTCCTTTTACTAACCACAGCGAATAGTGGAGTCCTTTCCTAGATTTTTTGCAAATCCGAATAGGTTGGAAGGATTCTGGACTAGAGATCTGGATCTTCCTCTTGGATTTATACAATCCGGTATCGACGGTAGATCCAAGGAGCAAGAGAAAAACTAGGTTGTTCTCAGTGAAACCACCAAAGTATTTGTACCAAAAAAGGGCACAACACTCTTCGGAAGTCTTTGAAGAGATAAAATGAAGAATAAAAATGTAAAATGTGGACTATCTAACAAAAACTTCAAGAAACAGATAAGTAAATGCACAGACACACAGAAATTTAGAGTGGTTCGGCGTGTTGCCTATGTCCACTATGAGGTTTGATGATTTTATTGATATTCTTTTGATGATTACAATCGATTGCAGCGAATTACATCGGATTACAGTTATGAATTCGAGTACAACAACAATAGTATAGTGCAAAGTTGAGTCCGGTAGAGTCTGGGCGTTCAAGAATCCAAAGATCCTTCTTTGGTAGGCCATAGGGCTCTATTAATAGGCGTGGGAGGCTTATATCTCACTCAAACTTTGGGAGACTCCTTTTGGCATGTGAGTGGGCTCACGCGATCGATCCCGTGAAGTTTCGACTCGATCTGTGATCGATATGAACGTAATTCATATCAATCAAGATTTTGTCCAATGGATTTGAAACTTGGTGTGGACATTCTTTAGCTTGTACGTAAGCTCCCATGAAAATTTCATAGCATTTGGACTTATGGATCTCGAGTTATGATCGATAGGAGATGGAGGTTTTCGACAAATTGTTTGGTTCGAATCGATCAATTCGAATCGATCTCTTCGAATCGATCACTACACGTGATTTGGTGGTGACGTGGTGCGCACTCCTCAGATCGATCCATCTTTGTCGCCGAGTTGACCGAGTCGCCCCTTGATCTTCGCCTCGTTTGTATCAAAGGCCGTTGCCCAGTTCAAACTGATGTGGATGGTCTAACTCTTATCGGTGGAGGCGGCTTGATTCATATCGATAGAAGTGGCTCCGCTCGAATCGATCCTAACTGCATGGCTCGTATTGGTTGTTTAGTTCTGTTCACATCGGTAGCTACGAATTGCTCTTTCCGCATCGATTGGCTATATTGTTTTGGGTGTACAGTGTTGATTTTGCATCGATCCGTGATTAATCGTTACAAAATATGTCTTATGTCCGATCGATACGAAATGCATATTTGTGCCACAGTGGATGGTTACGAAGTAAGCAATCACAGATGGATACGAATGGGATGTTGGTCGACCGATACGAGCGAGTTGGAATTGATCGATACAAAATTGTGTATGTCTGATGGATTCGAACATGATCGATACGATGCGGCCGCCTCTGGATGGATACGAAGAGCGTAGTTCCGGATGGGTTCGAACAAAGTTTCTTACCAGATGGATGTGAAGTGGTTTGGTCCGAACGATATGAAGATGATCGACACGAACTGAGGGACAAAGATGGATACGAAGTTGTTGCCGCTCTGATCGATTCAAAGACGATGGATTCAAATCGATGTGTAATGATGGAAATGAAAATTGGGTTATCTCCTTCAATTTGCATCGATCATAACTTGAGCATACGAACTCGGACTGACATGAAATTTAGAAAGTTGGTCTTCATGGTTTTGCTTGTCGTGTCTTGTCAATTCTGGCCTGATCCGGACTCAGACAAAATTCATCGATATCCATGGTGAACCTGTGCATACTCGACATCCAGGACAAGTGGTCCTTGGTTACCAATCAGTTCCTTGATATCTCGACCTTGCCAAAAGGCAGGATAACATCTTCGTTTTGACTGGTGATGGCTCCTGTAACTCTAAAAGAGTCAATCGTTATGGTTATCCGAGTAATCGATATCCTCAAGGTGCAACATCCATCCAAAATGCCGAAATAGTTCCGTATTACTTCAAGAATTGAGTGCTGGATTTGAAACGGAACAATACCATGGTGCACCACTCTCTAACAATGGTAAATCGAAGACCAACCATGGTGATCTCATTTTACCACAAAATTCACGTGAAGAAAAGGAAGGGTAAAAAACTTTTGAGACCTGAAAGTGATTCAGATAGTATTTTTGGGTATGAAAGTATTCATTGATGGGTTGAAGGCGTCAGAGCTGTATTACTCACAAAGAGCTTCATTTTAATTGGTTATGGCTCCCGTAATCTAAACGAGTTAACCGTTGTGGTTGTCCGAAGAATCGATATCCTCTCACTTTCGGATCTCGAAAGCTTTTTTGCCCTTGGTTTTCTTAACGTGAATTTTATGGTAAAACTGGATCACCATGGCTGGTTGTCGATTTACCATTGTTAAAGAGTGGTGCACCATGGTACTGTTCCATTTCAATTCCATGCACTCATTTCCAAAAGTCATAATGCACCGCTTCGACATTAGGGATAGATGTTGCACCTTGCACCGTAGATGTTGCACCCTAAGATATCGATTATTCAGACAACCATAACAGTTGACTCTTTTGGAGTTACGGGCCATAACTAATCAAAACGAAGCTCTCTGTGAGTTCTATGGCTTTGGCAGCTTTAAGACGTCAATGCATTGTGTCATATGCAAAAAAAGACTATCCGAATCACTTTCGGGTCTCGGTTATTTTTTATCCTTCGTTTTCTTCGTATGGCTTTTATGGTAAAACGGGATCACCGACTGGCCAACGATTTAGCACCGCTGGAGAGTGGTGAACCAGGGTACTGTTCCATTTCAAATCCATGCACTCATTTCTAATAGTCGTATGACACTGTTTCGAAATTATGGACAGATGTTGCACCTTGCACCCTTGATGTTGCGCCCTGAGGATATCGATTCTTCGGACAGCCATAACGATTGACTCTTTTGGTGTACGAGAGCCATAACCAGTCAAAACGTAGCTCTCTATGAGTTCTATGGCTTTCATAGTTTAAGCCGTCAATGCATAGTTTCATATCCAAAAAAAGACTACCCGAATCACTTTCGGGTCCCGGAAGCTTTTTTACCCTTCGTTTTCTTCACGTGAATTTTATGGTAAAACGGGATCAACGTGTCTGGCCATCGATTTACAATCTCTAGAGAGTGGTGACCATGGTACTATTCCGTTTCAAATCCATGCACTCATTTCTAAAATTCGTACGACACCGTTTCGGCATTAGAGACGGATGTTTCAGCTCGCACTGCAAATGTTGCCCCACGAGGATACCGATTCTTTGGATAGCCATAACGGTTGACTCTTTTGGAGTTACGGGAACCGTAACTAGTCAAAATGAAGCACTCTGTGAGTTCTACAGCTTTAACATATTTAGGACGTCAGTGCATAGTTTCATATCCAAAAAAGTGTACCCGAATCACTTTCGGTTCTCGAAAGCTTTTTTTATCCTTTATTTTCTTCATGTGAATTTTGTGGTAAAACCGGATCACCGTCGCTGGCCTTCGATTTACCATCGCTGGAGATTGGTGCACCATGGTACTATTCCATTTTAAATCCATGCACTCGTTTCTAAAAGTAGTACGACACTGTTTCTGCATTAGGGATGGATGCTGCACTTTGCACCGTAGATGCTGCGCCCAGAGGATATCGATTCTTCAAACAGCCGTAACGGTTAACTCTTTTGGAGTTAAGGGATCCATAACTAGTAAAAACGAAGCTTACTATGAGTTCTGCGGCTTTGACAACTTTAAGCTATTGATGCATAGATTCATATCCAAAAAAAGACTACTCGGATCACTTTCGGATCTCGGAGGCTTTTTTGCACCCTTCATTCTCTTCACGTGAATTTTATGGTAAAACGCGATCATCGTGTTTGGCCTTCGATTTACAATCGCTAGAGAGAGGTGCACCATGGTACTATTCCATTTCAAATCCATACACTCATTTCTAAAAGTCGTACGACACTGTTTTGGCATTAGGGACGGATGTCGCACCTCACACCGTAGAATTTGTGCCCTAAGGATATCGATTCTTCGAACATCTATAACGGTTGAATCTTTTGGGGTTAATGGAGCCATGACTTGAAAAAATGTAGCTCTTTGTGAGTTGTACAGCTTTGAGGGCCTTAAGCCGTCTGTGCATAGTTTCATATCCAAAAAAAGCCTACCCAAATTACGTTCGGTTCTCGGAAGCTTTTTTTACCCTTCCTTTTATTCACGTGAATTTTATGGTAAAACAAGATCGCCGTGGCTTAGCTTCAATTTTTCATCGCTGGGGAATGGTGCACCAAGGTACTGTTCCGTTTCAAATCCATGCCGACATTTCTAAAAGTCGTAAGGCACGATTTCGGCATTAGAGACGGATGTTGCACCACGCACCGTAGATGTTGCGCCTTGAGGATATAGATTCTTTTGACAGCCATAATGATTTACTCTTTTGGAGATACGGGAGCCATAACCTGTCAAAACGAAGCTCTCTATGAGTTCTACGCCTTTAAGCCGTCAATGCATAGTTTCATATCCAATAAAAGACTATCTGAATTACTTTTGGGGCTCGAATGTTTTTTAAACCCTTCGTTTTATTCACGTGTAATTTATTGTAAAGTGGGATCATCATGGCTGGCCTTCGATTTATCATAGTGGGAGAGTGGTGCACCATGGTACTGTTCCATTTCAAATCCATGCACAAAGTCGTACGGCTCTGTTTCGGCATTATGGATGGATGTTGCACCTTGCACCAGAGATGTAGCCATAACCAGTCAAAACCTAGCTCTCTAAGATTTTTACGGCTTCGATGGCTTTAAGACGTCAACGCATAGTCTTATATCCAAAAAAGACTAATCGAATCACTTTCGGGTCTCGGAAGCTTTATTTACCCTTCGTTTTCTTCACGTGAATTTTATGGTAAAACAGGATCACTGTAGCTAACATTCAATTTACCATCACTGGAGAGTGGTGCACCATGGTACTGTTCAGTTTCAAATCCATGCACACATTTCAAAAAGTCGTACGACACTGTTTCGGCATTAGGGATGAATGTTGCACCTCGCAACGTAGATGTTGCGTCCTTACGATATCGATTCTTCGGACAACCATAATGGTTGACTGTTTTGGAATTACGGGAGCCATAACCAGTCAAAACGAAGCGCTCCGTGAGTTCTATAGCTTTTACTACTTTAAGCCATCAACGCATAATTTCATATCCAAAAAAGGACTACCGAATCACTTTCAGGTCTTGATAGTTTTTTACCCTTCGCTTTCTTCACGTGGTTTTTATGGTAACACGGGATCACCATGATTGGCCTTCGATTTACCATCGCTGGAGAATGGTGCACCATGGTACTGGTCTATTTCAAATCCATTCACTCATTTCTAAAAGTCTAACGGCACTGTTTTGGCATTAAGGACGGATGTTTCAACTTGCACCCTGATGTTGCGCTCTGAGGATATCGATTCTTGGGACATCAATAACGGTGGACTCTTTTGGAGTTACGTGAGCCATAACAAGTCAAAATGAAGCTCTATGAGTTCTATGTCTTTGACTTCTTTAAGCCATCAATGAATTGTTTCATATCCAAAAAAAAGACTACCCGTATCACTTTTGGATCTCGGAAGCTTTTTTTACCCTTCGTTTTCTTCATGTTAATTTTATGTTAAAACGGGATCACGTTGGCTAAGCTTCAACTTACCAACGCTTGAGAATAGTGCACTATGGTATCATTCCATTTTAAATCCATGCACTCATTTCTAAAAGTTGTACGGCACAGTTTCGGCATTAAGGACGAATGTTTAACCTCGCACTGTAGATGTTGCGTCCTGAGGATATCAATTCTTTAGACAACCATAACGACTGACTCTTTTAGGGTTACGGGAGCAATAACAAGTCAAAACGAAGCTCTCTATGAGTTTTACGGCTTTGATGGCTTTAAAATGTCAATTCATAGTTCCATATCCGAAAAAAGACTATCCGAATCACTTTTGGGCCTCGAAAGTTTTTTTACCCTTCGTTTTCTTCACGTGAATTTTAAGGTAAAATGGGATCATCGTGGTTGGCCTTCAATTTACCATCGTTGGAGAGTGGTGCACCATGGTATTGTTCCGTTTTGAATCCATGCACTCATTTCTAAATGTCGTACGACACTGTTTCGGCATTGTATACGGGTGTTGCACCTTGCACCGTAGATGTTGCACCCTGAGGATATCGATTCTTTGGACAACCATAACGTTGATGCTTTTGGAGTTATGGGAACCATAACCAGTCAAAACGTCACTCTCTGTGAGTTTTATGAGTTTGATAGCTTTGAGTCGTCATATCCAAAAAAAGACCACCCGAATAACTTTCGGGTCTCGGAAGCTTTTTTTACCCTTCGTTTTCCTCACGTAAATTTTATGGTAAAACGGGATCACTGTGGTTGGCCTTCGATCTACCATCGCTGGACAGTGGTGCATCATAGTACTGTTCCATTTCAAATCCATGCACTGATTTCTTAAAGTTGTACGACGCTGTTTCGGCATTAGGGATGAATGTTGCACCTCGCACCGAAATGTTACCTCCAAAGGATATCGATTCTTCGGACAGCCATAACGGTTGACTCCTTTGGAGTTACGAGAGCCATAACGAGTCAAAACGAAGCTCTATGTGAGTTCTAAGGATTTGACTACTTTAAGCCGTCAATGCATGTAATGACCCTGAATTTTAATTAACATTATTCGAGATATTTAATTGGATAAATTAAATAGAATAATATGAATATTAGAGAGATGAGATTAATAAATCCAATGGCCATGTCTTAATGAATGAACTAAAATAAGAATTAACAAAATTTAGAAGGTGGAATTATCCTAGAGCGTAAACTTGTAAAGGGGCTATATTTCTTTGTCTATATTTCTTCCTCCACCTGAGTAAACTTCCACTTTCCCATTCCTAACTCCCACATATTTCAGCCGGCCATTAAAAAGCTCCAGGAAGAGTTTAAATTGAAGAATTAAGCAAAGAATTAAAGATAGGAAATTATCTCATTCTCTAATTAACTAATCAAGCTGAATAATCATATTTCATCTCGTTTTTCTGTGTTTGGATCAGTTATGGTTTATACCCGATTCATGTTTATGATTTTGGGTAGGATATATAACCATTTAAACCTTTGTTTGGATAAGACATAGGTGTTTAAAATGTTAATGGGCTAATTAACACGTTTTCATTCGGTTTTTGTAAAATTCTTAGTTGTTTTGATCTTCATATGCTTTGAAATTTTAATATGTTGAAGTATATGATTTATCTGATTTTTGAGAATTTTTCCTTAGTGATTTACTAAGGTAATTAAATTATTTAAGTCCAAGAACTAAACTGAAATTTTGCTTCCGAAATTAGTTAAATTTGGAAGGAAATTGCTTTGGAAATAATTGAGGAAGAAGTACAGTGTTTTGAGAAAAAGTTGACTTTTGTATACTTTCTACTATTTGAAAGTACAGGAGAAGGTTCCTCAGCTAACCAAAATTAGACAAACTAGATAAAAACATCACTTCAGTGGGCCCAGTTTTGCCTTCGACTCCAATAAGCCCGCTTTTACCCTTTCGACGAAGTCAAAAGGTACCTTTCACCTAAGATGGAAGGTAAATAGTTACCCTCCGTCAAAGTCAAAAGGTAGGCACGGGGTCGAAGGGAAGAAAAGGGTGAAGGGATAGGTAGACTACTTCTTTTGCTTTTGGATAGAAATAAAAATTATTTTCGAGTAAGTTGAAAAAGGATCCTTCGACTCTATCGTTTTATAAAAGACTAATTTTTTTATATATATATATCCGAGAAAGGGTTTCGAATGGGATCTTTGAAAGCTTTAACCTTCAAGAATAGGGTTTTAAAATGTTTTACGAAAAGGTGTTTTAAAAACCTTTCAGCAAAACTGAAGGGTAAACCTTTCGACATGGTCGGAGTATGCTTTCGAAGTGGTTGTCCAACACCAACACTTCATTGTTTTTGAGTGATTTTGAAAGGTAAGATTTCGAAAGGTTTTAATTTCGAAAGGTTTTGATTTAAAAAAGATTAATTTCAAAAGGTTTTGATTTCGAATGGTTTGACTTCGAAAGGTTTATTTTGAAGGGTTTTGAAAGGGCCATCTTCAATAATTTTGGATGGTTTTAATTTCAAAAGGTTTGGATTTTGAAAGGTATTGATTTCGAAAGGTTTTAATTTCGAAAGGTTTTAAGTTTGAAAGTTTTGATTTCAAAAAGTTTTGATTTCAAAAGGTTTGACTTTGAAAGGTTTATTTCGAAGGGTTTGAAGGGGCTATCTTCAATAATTTCAAAAGGTTTTAATTTCATAAGGTTTTGATTTAGAAGGGTACTGATTTTGAAAGGTTTTAATTTCAAAAAGTTTTGAGTTTGAAAGGTTTGATTTCGAAAGTTTTGGTTTCGAAAGGTTTCCGAAGGAGCTAAGTTTGGAAGTTTATTTGCTTTCGAATGGGACTTCATTCAAAGGCTTTTAAAGGGCTGTTTTAGCCCATTTTTTTAAGTAAATTTTTTCTAAGACGAAGGGGTTACTTTGAAGGGATATAGCGTAAAATACTTATCTTTATTTGAATATGTAAGGGGGATCCTTATATAAAATAAATGTTATAAAACCTTGGGGACACATGGGGGGTTTAATGTTTTTGTTACATACTTTGTGGTTACAAACATAATATGATTTCGAAAATATACATTGGGGCAATCAATGTATTTTTATTTAATTTACCCTAATTGGGGCTACAAAAGGGAATAGATTAAACAAGTGGTATACCTAGGGAAATAATTAATCATGAGGATCATGAAGTTTTATAAATAATCATGGGGATCATGATATTTTTAGCCAAGTGATGGGTTCTTGGTTAACCTAGAAAAACCATGGAATGTGTGGTGGATGGCCCACATCAAATTTCTAAACTAAAGAATGTTTTGCCAAAGGTGGTTTGCCTCGGGATTTGGCACCCAAGGGTTCATAGTCATCCTAGGAAAACTATGGAGTACGCGGTGGATATCCCGCACCATCTTTTATAAAACAACGTACAAAGGATAATATGCATTTATTTAAAGGGATTGGGATGGACATTCTTGTTAAAGTTTTGACGAATAGTCACTTTAAAAGATTTTAGAGGGGAACTCTAATAAATTGATTTTAAATGGGAAATCTAACAAATTGCATTTAGGTGGGAAACCCATTCCGTTGAACGACGTGGTCACACTAGATATCTATTTATAATAAGAGATGATAGGGGATTATTCATACCAAACTTATTTTTTGACTTGAAGTTTGTGTTTCTCCACAAACTCTCGGGTACTCTAAATTGATTTGAGTAGTCTGAGAGTGGCACTTTCGGGTATTGGACAAATAAGGTTTTGGAGACTTGCAGGAGGCATAATTAGCTATATAGGGTTATTTTGTATATTCCGTTGAGATGTACTAAGAACTGTAATGTTTATATTTTTTTAGTTCTCGGATCATCATAAGGGAACATCTTTATATGTGGCTCTTATCATATTTTGTACATGTATACGTGATCAGAATGTGGTTAACCTCTGGGATTATGTAATTAAATCTTAAATTGAAATTCTTAAGAAATGAGAAATTATGTTTTGTTGAAGTTTAAAACTTTTCATATTCTTCTGTTTCTATGTTGCCAATAGTTTCAAGATTCCAATTTTGGTCACTAAAAAATAACACCCATGGATGATTGGAGTATCCGTAGCATTTAGTTTTGAGCCTTTGTAATCAGGATGTTACAAGTCGGTATCAAAGCATGGTTTATGTACTTAAAATGAATTTAAACCATAAAAGATGTTCAAAGCATAATTTATTGAATCTAAAATATGGTTGGGTTTGGTTAAGAGCGATAATAACGTATGTGTACTTTGCTATAAATACCTAAGTATGTATTCCCCACTCTCTTAGACCGTTCTTCTGTATCTTACCAAGACTGAATTTCAGGTAGTAGAGAAGTAAGATATGGAAGCAGGAAACGGAAGAGTGAATCAAGGTGGAAGATGCACCGCAACACATGGAAATGTTCAACCCAATACTAGGAGAAACCAGGGTCGATTGGCAAATGCAAGCCCAGATGCAAATGCAAATGTTGGTGTTGAGATTCCATAGGTTGATAGGGGGATGATGTATCACTTCTTCATGAATATGATGCAAGATGGAGCATCAGTGGGAGTGGCTGTAGGGAAGATGGAGGAACTAATTCGGTGGCCTCAGTTGGCAAAAATTATGCCATGCTGAGCAGGGATTACGCTAGTCTTGGAGTGAAGCCTTATTCTGGAACCAAGGATGCGGTAGGAGTGGAGAATTGGCTATTGCATTATGAAACGATATTCGTAAATCTTGACTTGATGGATATAAAAAAGTGGAGACTTGCTTCAAGAAAATTGCAGGAAGAAGCAATGTTTTGGTGGAACGGAGTTACCATGGGAGAGCCAGAGGAAGATCCGACTTGGGATGAATTTCAAAGGAGTTCGAAGAAAGATTTCTATCAGAGGTTCCCAAGTCAGCATTGCTAAGAAAATTTGCAGATTTAGTCCTAGGGGATAGGTCCGTGATTGAATCTATAAAGTTTGATGAGTAGTCCTGTTACAAATATGCTACTGTGGATACTGTCATTCGAAGGAATGATAAGTTTATCAGGGGGTTGAATCCCGAGATCGCTCGAGCAACTATGCCAAACCTCCAGGATTTGTGTCATATTTTAGTTGAGATGGCTATTCAGAATAAAGAGACGCGTTCTACTTTTGGAAAGGGGAAACAAGCCGAGGTTCAAAATTTTCAGGGTAAGAAGCGGAAGTTCTTCAGGAAGAAAGGTGCCCAGTCGGGGGTAGCAGCTAAGAAGATCAAGGCTAATATTGTTTGTTACAAGTATGACAAGAAATGGCACTATGATAATGAGTGTCACTCGGGTGAATGAAGAGCAGTTGCAGTGAGGTCGAATGTGAAGCGCTACAACTGCGGACAGATGGGGCATTATAGGGACAAGTGTCCCGAGGCTGCTAAGGCTGGAAAGGGAAAGGTCTTGGCGTTGGAACCATCATCCTGTAGACCAACGGCCGCTGAGAAAGGAAAAGCTGTGATGGAAGATATGCTTATGATTCATAGTACTCCGGTTAGGATACTATTTGATACCGTGCATCACACTCATTTATATCTCAGTATTTGGTAGATTGCTTATGTCTGGAACCTTTATACCTTATTACTCCTTTAAGGGTTGCGAATCCTATAGGAGGGTATGCAACTCTGAGAATGAGATATGACCAGTTAGAACTTGATTTGCTAGGTCATATGTTTTCATGCAGTTTATATGTTTTTGATTTTGTGGATTTTAAGATCATATTAGATATGGATTGGTTAAATAGATATGACGCTAGGGTATTTTCCAAGAGAGGGAAATATCATTGAGGCACCCTAATAGCCATAACTGAGTCATTTACTCAGTAGGGAATTCGAACGAAAATGCTTATGCGTTATTGGGTGCTATGGGAACAGAAGCAGAGTTGAAGCAGGTTTATTGATGTGCACGTAAATGTGCATATATTTACATCCATATTTTATTTTATTTTTAAATAAACGATCATATCGTGTATTTTAACTTCTTTAAACCAAAATTCAAATTATTTTTAAATTGTCACATATTCATCTTCATATAGGGGCAAAATGATCATTTTTGTGCATTTATTAAATTGTGAAAATTTTCTTGGATTTTTCTATGTTCTTTTGTAGGAAATTTAGTGAAGTTTACAGGTGGTTTCATGAAGATATATGCATGCCTAAGAGTGAAGAGAACAAATGAAGATGGAAATAACTCAAAGCCATGATCATGAAGGACCCCACCTATCCACATACCTTAATGAACAAATTAGAGCTAATGCACATGATAAAAGGCCATTAAAGCTTCATGCACATTGAAATAATGATTATCTTATGCAATGGTTACTTAGCCATCACACTTTCTAAGGAGTAGTTTGGGTAGTTCCCAAAAAATTAATTAGGGTTTCCAAACAAGTATAAATAGCCCTTATCTTTGTGCAATTAGTCTCTTCTTTAGGCCCTCTTCTCTTTAGTTAGTTTTAGCTTAGAAATAAAAGAAAGCATCTCTTTTCTTTTCAATGCTATTTAGCCATTTCTTTTATGTAATTGTTTTATGCAACTTTAATACATTGCACTTTTATTTTCTTCTTTATTTCCTTTCATGCTAGTAGTGTAGTTTGAATTTAATGCAAGTCGATTAGTTTTATTTCTTGTCAATTAGCTCTCTTTTCCTATTCTTTTTCTTTCATGTTGCAAGCTACATTTATGGATTTGATAACAAATATGAGAGGTTAAACCCCTTCAATTTAGGGGTAATGATGCTCTTTAATTATGTCGCTTCAACATAACTTGTTAATTTTGGTCTCTTTTATGCTTAAATGAAAGTTGGTGTGATTTACTATTTCATATTGAATTTGATAGTCTATGTTGTTCATAACAAATAGGCTATGCTTAAACAATCACAAACAATAATTACCTCTTCATCTACATATGATGATGGTAATGAAGTGAATGTTGAAATAAAAATTTGATGGCCTAATTTCTAAACAATAGTTAAAAGGTCATGCTTAAAATAGATCTCATTTTCAACTTTTTGTCATTTTCCATAAGAGTTAAAATGTGTTTAAGGGGTGTGTTATAGTTTATGGCTTATGTTGAGCTAATTAATAGCACAAAAGGCCTTGCTGATGGTAAACACATCAATTAAACTAACTAATGACCAAAAAAGAGAGATCATAATTTCATAATTTGTTGAACTATGTGATATAGAGAGTGTACTTATCTCTAGATTGTTTTTCTACTTTCACCGCTTATCTTCATTGATATGATTGAATATGTGATGATTGATGATGTTGCACTATTGTGTGAAACCCCTAAACTACACCATACAAACACTAATATGGATTTCACGAGGAAATCAGTTAAGTCACATATGTCTGAATTTAATTCAAAATAGTTTTAAAGTTGAATTTTAAATCCAAACGGCTTGGGAAATGGAAGTGGGTTAAATATGAAATTTTTTTGAAAAAGGGTGTTGAAGATAAATTTATTTTTGAATAACTTGATAAAGTTTTGAAGTTTAAAAAATTTGATTTAAATTTGAATTCATAATTTGAAATTGAATTCTAAATTTGGAAACTAGGAATTAATGATGTTATACAAGTTATATAGGGGTTAAACCGTTTTAAAGGTATTGATTTGGGATTTTGAATTTAATTCAAGGGCTTTAACTCGTGCAAACATAATTAGATTTGTTTGAAACGAAAACTATTTGTTTCAAATAATAAAAGCTTTCACATAAATAACTAAGTGTATATAAAAAGAATTTGAATTTAAAATGTATTTTGAATTGTAAAGAAAGAATTTAAACAAGTTAAATCAAATTTTGAAACCTGGACTAAAATCTAAATTTGAAATCTAGATTTTGAAATAAAAAAAAATAAGTTTTATAAATATCAATGTTTAAATAAGTTTTAAAATGCAAAGTATATTTCAAATATGTGAATTTAATATTTTTCAAAACTATTTAAAAATAACTTTTTTTAAATAAATCCTTCAACTTTAAACAATATTACTAAGAATTCTTTTTATTAAATCTTTTTCCATATTTTAGAATTTATTCAATAGGATTTCACTATTGATTTTCTACTTAAATTTAAAAATTCAATTTTATTTATTTCTGGTATCTTACGATACCAAAAATATATTCGGCTAAATTTTAGTCTTCGACAATTTCTAACACAAATATAATGAAAATTGATTTGGTGTTCGGAAATGATTTTGAAATCAATTTGGATTATATCAGTGAATATTTGGGAATTTAAATTCGTAATGGGAATTTTATAAAGGAAAGGGAATTTTGATTTAACAATAAATGTTGGTTTATTTTTAATGGTGTGAAAAGAAATTTACAGATTTGGATATAAAATTGTTTTTATACTGTGTTGGCATATCGGAATTTAATTTAGTGGACGTATCGATGTCGAACGATCAAATGCCGAAAAACCCTAATGGTTCGGTTTTTGGGCATTCGATCGTTCGATTTTATAAGCAATTACAAGGTTTCAACACCATTAAATTTTAGATTGAAATTCACTTAAGTCAAAATAAATTAGAACTGTATCTGGAAATAACTTTCTCTATCAATCTCCTTTGATTCGATTCCAAATTCTTTTGATTGCTTCATGACAGCTCTGATACCAAATGTATGTTTACTTCAAATTTGCTTTGAATGATGAACGAAACTGAAATGCTTTCTTGTTTCGGCTGACATATTTTTGTTTTGATGGTTAATGAATCTATTTTGTGTGCTAAGGAGGCTGATATGACATGTTATGGTGTGCTAACATTAATTGTTATTTGTCTGAAACGAAAACTATTTATTTTCAAATAATAAAAGCTTTCACATAAGTAACTAAGTGTATATAAAAAGAATTTGAATTTAAAATGTATTTTGAATTGTAAAGAAAGAATTTAAACAAATTAAATCAAATTTTGAAACCTGGACTAAAATCTAAATTTGAAATCTAGATTTTGAAATAAGAAAAATTAAGTTTTATAATTATCAATGTTTAAATAAGTTTTAAAATGTAAAGTATATTTCAAATATATGAATTTAAAAGCGTACGAAAATCAAACTCCTTTTAAATTTTGGAGAAACTCAAATCAATTACCAATTAATTTCACAATTTTATTTTAAAAAATTAAATTAATTATCAATTTAAACTCAGTAAAAATCCGGGATTGTTATATATTCCCCCTTTAAGAAATTTCGATTAGGATTAACCCATCAAATCTTTCGGTGGCGTGAACAATTTACTGCCCTTGGAAAATTTTGGGATTTGGTGGCGTGAATAATTTACAAAATATAATAATAATACTGCACAGAAATTGCAGTTTTGTTAAAAATGAGTATCCGAGTGTGCTAGCTTCACTGTGCCAATGTATCAATGCTTTTCTTCCCCTTCTATAAATCTCAATGAAATGTCCTCACGTATACCCAAATCCAAAGTCCTAATTTTTCCAAATTCTTCTACTGATAGTTTCAAAACATCTTATTCTTCTCCTTTGAACCGAATTGTAGCTTCCATGGCTTCACCGAAACCCATGATTTCTTCTTCATATCAAAAGAAATCGAAAAATATAGTGCAGGTATTATTGTCTTTTATCATGGATTTGGAATGTGGGTTTGGGTGTGAAGTATTGCTTACCTGTTATCTTAATTTCTAATTGGTTAAATTGTTAGGAAGAAAGAAAATAATTTGCTGTGCTGTTTACATCTACTGAAATGAAAGCGTACTTACACAAACAAACACTACACACACTTACACCTATAAAATAGGTAAACTTGCCTTATCTTTTGAAAACACTGATGACTATGCTGAGAACTAGGACAACAAAGATTAGTTCGGAACTTCTTACCCCTCCCTTAAACTGTATATGCATCAAACATTCACTTTAGAAACTACACGTACGTCTACCTTTCAAGAATTGCAACCAAACTCTTTAATTCACTTGAGCCATTACCCTGCCGCAAGTACCAGAATTCGAATCAGCCACTGACTTCCGTACCTCCAGCAAACAATTGACCGGCTCGACCTGAAAACCACCGCCTTCAGACCATAACCCACTGTTATCATTCAATACTGTCGTTTCAAACTTCTACTGACAGCAACCTCCTTGCCACTCCATAATTTCTTGCAACGCAACCCCACATCACCCAGCTCGAACATCTCCCTACCTTAAATCGAATTCCTCCTCCATCCACATAAACTTCACTTCAATAGTCTGCAACTTCTCTCGCCTTCATCAAAATCTGAGAACCGCGATCACCCCCTCGCCTCTACACGAAACCATCGAACCCGCACCTGAACAACTTAGTTTTGCGAATTTTAATCAAGGGGATTTTTGGCTTAGGGAATTTTGAGATCGTGATTTCTGATTTTGGTTTATGATTTTTGGGGTGCATGATTTCTAAATTAAGAGAATTCTTGGGATTTGAGGGTATTTCATTTTTATTTGCCAGGAACCGTGATTCTCGTTTTGACTTTTGGGTTTTGTTGGATGTGTTTATGAATTACTGAAATATTTTAGTTTATTATGCAAAGCATTATCTCTATTTATAAAAAAGAAAAGAAAAAAAGGACAAACAAGTTTTAAGTTTCATTTATTTTAGTCTGGTTGTTTTGTTTTAAGTTTCATTTCGTTTTTGTTTTCATTTACGATAGTTTCTTCTTTGAGATATATATATATATATATATATATATATATATATATATATATATATATATATATATATATATATATACCTATAAAAAATAATTAGTTTCACGTGGCCAAAGCAGACAGAAAAAATTGCTTACCGAAATAAATTGCTTTGCTTGCTTTCTATAAAAAAACTGCCGCTTTAAAATAATTGCTAATAAAATCTGCACGCTCTGGTATCGTGTCCCTTTTCTCTTTGTTTTATTTGAATTGCATTGTTAGTTGCTTGCATTTGCATTTATATATAAAAAATTTCAAAATCCAAAAAAAAAACAAAAAAAAACTTCATTTTAGTTGCATTGTAAATTCACGTTTAATTTCTGTTTTGCATTCATCTCATCTTGTTTTATTTTCTAAGGGCAATACCCCAATTCACATAAGGTGGGAGATTATATCACCTGTTACTTAGCCCACAAATCGCATTTCATCGTATAATTTGACTAATAACAAAGGTTAGATATTCGACTTAAGGATGTCGCGAGCTCATCAAGGGCTTAATTGTATCTTCACAATTGTTTTCTTGAATGATTTTATTTCTTGGTGTCAACGCTACAGCAGATAATAACCAGTTATAAAAATTACGGTGATTCATAAATATTATACTGGTGGTTTCTCTGAAGGTACTTAAACCTTCGGTTGCATTGCTACGGTGATTCGTGGTGCACCGATAATCTCTGCCTGTTACCTGGCTGTGAAATATTTTTGTTGATTTAAGACAAAGTGTGATTATACAATTTTGGGTTAGGAGCTACTAAGGACATAAAATTGTAATTAAGTCATTTGCATTCATTTAGTTGCATTAGTTCATGCATATTTAAAAAAAAAATTCCTTTTTCCTTTCCTTTGATAATTTTCAATCAAAAACAAAATTTCAAAAAAAATATAAAATCTTTTCAAAAAGAAAAAAAATTTAAAATTCAAAAACAAAAAAAATTAAATTTCCTTTTTGTAAAAGCAAAAAAAAAATCATTTTGGTAAATATTTGAAATTCTGAAAAATTAGAAAAAAAATACAAAAATAAAAACATATAAAAAAAATTTGAAAAGCCAAAAAAAGCAAAAATCAAACTTATCTTTTGAAAATAAATTTCACTTGGTAAATAGTTTTCTTCCTTGTAAAAAAACAAACAAAATTTTCACTTCTTTTTCAAATCTTCTTTCATTCTCTAAACTCAATTCTAACTTCTTTCTCTTCTCGACTTTCACTTATGCATGAGTACTTGGACTCGTGACACAACAATAAATCGTTAGACTCGCGACTCAACAACTAATCGTTCAATTCACATAGACGATCCTCCCAAAATGGCGAATGAGAACGCCCATCGAACTATCATGGATAGAATCTTTCCCGATAGAGTTTCTATTCCATCTTGCATCACGTTACATGCCCCTACGGGTAACCATTTTGAAATTCACTCGAATCATATTGCCACGCTTCCAAAATTTGGCAATTTTAAATATAATGATCCATACATCTTTTTGACCAAATTCGAACAAGTTTGCGCAACCATTAAACTCCAACAAATTTCCAATGACGGAATCAAAATTCGATTAATCCCACTCGCTCTTATGGATTACGCTAAAAAATGGTTGTACAGCTTACCATCGAACTCGATCAAAACTTGGAAAGAATTCGTAAAAGCTTTCTTAAAAAAAAATTCTATCCCTTGGAAAAAAACTAGTAGAATGTGAAACGAAATTGTAAATTTTCATCAATTCAAGGGAGAACCATTCCGAAAATATTTTGAAAGATTCAAAGAGCTGTTGATAAAATGTCCACACCATAACTTCGAAAAATGGACGATTCGACAAATCTTATATGATAGACTCGAAAACAGCTCACGAACCATGCTCGAATCAATGTGCCAAGGCAACTTTCTTGCCCAACATCATGAAGATTCTTAGAAATTTCTTGAAAACCTCGTCGCAAGGTCGTCCCAATAGGAACGTTCAAACAAAAAATCAATTTACTCACGATCGAGTGCACACTCGATAGGATCTTCTTTTGCTTTGGAAGCTAATATCGATGCAATGATTAAAAAATTTGATAATGTTTTCCCATTGAATCAAATGAATCAAGCTTCCCAACCGATGTGTTATAAATGCCACGATCCTAATCATATAGCCGATAAGTGTCCTAATTCTGTCGAACAAATTAATGCTTTCAATAAATCCAAAAATGACCCGTTTCCAACGTACAATCCTGGTTGGAAAAATCATCCGAATTTTGCTTGGAACTAAAAAAATTCCAACACGAATACGGTTCGTCCCAATTTTCAAGCATTTTCTAATAATACTTCGAATCCTCCCTTTCAGCCCAACCCTTTTCAACCAAACTTTGCGGGTCCGTCTCATAATGAACTGCAACAATTAAATTTTAAGCCAATTTCTGCTCATTCCCCCCCAAGATGATAAACATTTAAGTTCACTTGAGAAAACTCTTGAAACGTTGGCAAAAGAAACTACTCAAAGTCTTTGATCAAACAACAATTTGCAAAATTATTGACCTCATATATGAAAAACACAAACCAGTCAATTGCAAAAATCAAAATGCAAATGAGTCAATTAGCCACGTTTGTAAGTGAACGCGAACAAGGACCATTCCCAAGCCAGCCCATTCCAAATTCCAGAAATCAAAACGCAAATTCAAATCAAGCCCATATTGTTCAAGATAGCAACGCCACCCAATTGAATGCTATCATAGCTCTACGTTCCGGTAAACAAATAGATAATCAAGTCGTTAATCCAAACGATTTACCAGAAATCTCTCTCGACGCTTCGAACGAATCTGAATAGAACATGGAGCGAAAAATTGAATCGAATGTCAATCAAAATTCTTCTTCTTCTACTCGAGTAGACCCGCCTACCGAGTATCGTGTTCCATTTCCACATCGTCTTCGACCCAAGAAACACTCGGACTAAATGGAAAATATTTTGGAAATTTTTAAACAACTGAAAGTGAACATCCCGCTTCTTGACATCGTTCAGCAAGTCCCCACTTACGCGAAATTTCTTAAGTATTTGTGCACCCAAAAGCGACACACTCAAGTGCCCAAAAAATTCTTCTTAGCTGCCAGTTTGAGTGAAGTCTTGTCTCAATCCATGCCCGTCGAATACAAAGATCCTGGCTATCCTATGACTTTGTGTACAATTAGAGATAAGACAAATGTTTGACTGAGTTAGGCACGAGTGTCAACTTGATTCCATACTCTGTGTACGAACAATTAGGCTTAGGTGAGCTCAAACCCACAAAAGTCACGCTTAAATTTTCCGATCGCTCGATTAAGAAGCTCATTGGAGAAATCGAGGACGTGCTCATTCGAGTAAGGCTTCATATTCTCCATTGATTTTATCTTTCTCGATACACAACTCGTGACAAATACCGCGAGTCAAATTCCAGTGATTTTAGGCCGACCATTCTTAGCCACCTCAAATGCCTTAATCAGTTGTCGCAACGGTTCAATGAAAATCTCTTTCGGAAACATGAATTTGAATTTTAATATTTTCAGTCTTGAAAGCCAATCGAATGAACCTCGCAACCAAACTTTAGAAGTTAGTGACATTCACGAAAACTGTGAAAACGAGACCCTTGACCTAAACGACAAACGAGAAGCTGAGTACGAAAAATTATTTCATGAAATACCCAATGGGATCGAATACAGTCTTTCTTTTGAATCGCTTCCAGCTGATTCCGAATCTCAATCCAATTCTTTGATCGAGAAACTCCCAAATTTGGACCTCAAACCACTTTCCGATCACTTTAAGTTCGCATACTTAGGTGATAACGAAACGTTGCCCGTCATAATTTCCACAACTTTCTCTCTCTTGATCAAGAAACCTCCTTACTTTCTATTCTTTTGAAAAAAAGAAGCAATTGGATGGTCCATTACCGATATTAAGGGAATCAGCCTTGCTATTATCCAACATCGCATTCACTTAATTGACAAAGCCAAACCCACTCGTGATGCACAACGGAGGCTTAACCTAAAAATGAAAGATGCGATTCGTTATGAAATTTTTATGCTCTTCAATGACGGTATCATATACCCCATCCCCGATAGCCCATGGATTAGCCCAATTCATGTCGGGCCTAAAATGCCTGGACTTACCATTATAAAAAACGACGCCAAAGAAGTCATTCCTACTCGAACTCAAACTGGTTGGCGTGTTTGCGTCGACTATCGTAAACTAAATGCCACAACACGTAAAGACCACTTCCTTCTTCCTTTCATTGACCAATTTCTCGAACGGTTCGCCGATCACGAATTCTACTGCTTCCTTGATGGTTATTCCGGCTATAACCAAATTCCAATCTCTCCCAATGATCAAGAGAAAATGACTTTCACGTGTCCATTCGGTATCTTTGCCTATTGACGTATGTCACTCAGATTTTGTAATGCTCCTGCTACTTTCCAACGATGCATGGTTGGCATCTTTTCCGACATGATTGATGGACGATTTCTCTATCTTCGACGATTCTTTTTCCCAATGTTTACATCATCTCGAGTTGGTTTTAAATCGATATAAAGAAAAATATCTAACTTTGAATTAGGAAAAATGCCACTATATGGTTAAACATGGCATAGTCCTTGGACATATCATCTTAAATAAAGGAATTGAGGTAGATAAAGCAAAAGTCGACGTAATTGAAAAACCTACCCATTCCCAAATCTGTTAAGGACATTCGATTATTTCTAGGACACGCTAGCTTTTACCGATGCTTTGTGAAAGACTTTAGCAAAAATTTTCGTCTTTTGACGAGGCTTCTCGGAAAAGACGTTCCATTCAATTTCAACTCTAAGTGTATCTCTTCTTTCGAACGTCTTAAAAAATAAATCATTTCAGCTCCAATCATTTGTGCACCCAATTGGGATCTCCCATCTGAAATAATGTTTGATGCTTCGAACTTTGCAGTTGGTGTTGTCTTAGGACAATGCATCAACAAGATCCTTCACGTTATCTACTACGCTAGCATGAGTTTTAACGATGCTCAACTTAACTACACAACCACTGAAAAAGATCTTCCAGCGGTTGTTTTTGCTCTCGAAAAATTCCGACAATGCTTGATCAGGTCATACATTACAGTGTACATGGACCATTCTGCATTTCGATATCCCTTCGTTGAAAAGAACGCTAAATCCCATTGAATTGGTTGGATCCTTCTACAACAAGAGTTTGATCTTACATTCAAGTACAAATAAGGATCCGAAAATGTCATAGCCATTCACTTATCTCATCTTCCGAATGCACTGTCTTCTTTGCCAATCAGTGAAAACTTCCCCGATGAACAACTTTTTTCAATTTCTATCGATCTATGGTACGCTGATATAGTGAATTACTTAGTCACTAAATAAATTCCCTCATCTTGGTCCAAACAGGACATACCCAAATTCATGTCCCAAGTGAAATATTTCTGTTGGGACGATCCATACTTGTTCAAATATTGCCCCAACCAAATCATCCGACGTTGCATTCTGAATAATGAGATCAGGAGTGTTCTTTCGTTCTGCCACGATCAAGCGTGCGGTGGACATTTCGGTCCTCGAAAAACTGCAGAAAAGGTGCTTCAGTGTGGTTTCTAGTGGCCTTTTCTTTTCAACGACTCATTTGAATTTTGCAAAACTTGCGATCGATGTCAAATGCTTGGACGAATTTCTCGACAAGATATGATGCCTCTAAACCCCATTCCTACGATCGAAATCTTTGATGTTTGGGGTGTTGACTTTATTGGACCTTTTCCTAATTCTTTTGGAAACTTGTATATCCTTCTTGTTTTCTATTATGTCTCAAAATAGGTCGAAGTCGTTCCTTGCAAAGCCAATGACTATAGAATTTTTATGAAATTTCTCAAATAAAACATCTTTTTGAGGTTCGGCACAACTTGCACAATAATAAGTGATAACAGAACCCATACTTGCAATCGATCTTTTGAAACATTAATGAAGAAATACTCGATAACCCACAAGCTATCCACTCCATATCATCCTCAAACTTGTGGGCAAGTTGAAGTTTGAAATCGTCAAATAAAACAAATCTTGGAGAAAACTGTCAGCAAAAATCGAAAAATTGGTCTTAGAAATTGACCGACGCGCTTTGGGCTTACCATACTGCTTTTAAAACTAACCTTGGAATGTCCCCATTTCGTTTATTTTACGGTAAAGCTTGCCATTTGCCCGTCGAAATTGAACACAAAGCATTGTTGGCAGTAAAGAACTTAAAGATCTCGATAAAGCTGGTGAACCGAAAATTACAACTTAACGAACTAAAAGAACTTAGGAACGATGCATATGAAAATGAGGAAATTTACAAAGAAGGAACAAAAGTTATTCATGGCAAATCAATCCTAAGGAAAACATTTTCGCCTAACCAGAAAGTTCTTTTATATGACTCAAGACTTCATTTATTATGCAGGAAACTTAAATCAAGATGGACCGGAACATTTATGGTACAAACTATTTTTCCACATGGTACCGTAGAAATAGAAAACCCCAGGGAAGGATCGATTTTCAAAGTCAACGGTCATCGTTTGAAACCCTTCTTGGAATTGCTAAGTAACCAAGAGGAGGAGCTCATGTTCTTTATGAGCCAAGCTACGTCTAGTAAGAATGTTAACCCTTTTTTGTAAATATGTACATATTTTTCCGCGTTACACTCATTATACCGTGCATTGACTGTGGGTACACTGTCAAAATTAATTGTGTGGGGGAGTCTCATTTTCATTTTTTTTAGTTTTTTATGGCATTTTTGAATTTTCATTTTCTTTTAACTAAAAAAATTCTCAACATTTCTAAATCTCAAAAACATTTCTTTTTAGCATTTTGATTTACTTTTGAAGAAACACTACAGGATAAATATAAATTTTTGTTAATAAATTGAAATTTTTAAAAATTTATTTGTCTTAGCAAAAATAAAAATAAAGTTTGATTACAAATAACAATGGTTTAACTAGTATATAGGAAGGTTCATATGTGTTAATATAAAGTATGTTCTAATTGAAAATCTTTGTTTAAAAAATGGTAAATTTAAAGTAAAGGAGATACCAATTTTATCTTCTAAGTTAAATGGCGCTAAGATGATTTTGCAAAACTCTCTCTTCTATAAAAATAAACATTTGTGTATATGTATATTTTTAACACCTAGAGTCATGTGTTCACAATTGTGTGTTCACTTGCCATGCTCTGTGCCCTTATCATGTAAGCCTGAAAGGCAATGCATGATCGGTATATCCGGCCTTTGTTTACTTGAATTAGGTGTATGTATATAAAAATTCTTTTTAATAACGCCTACAGTCGATAAGTGTTCACACTTGTGTGTTCACTCGCCACCTCTGTATTCCCCTCACATCAGTCCGCAAGGCAGTACATGAGTAATATATCTGGCCTCAGTTTATCTGAGTTATGCATATGTAAATATTGTTAATATTAATAAAATTTTCAAATAAGAGAGAGTAAGCAATTGAAATCCAAGCACTATTTTGACTTTCTTGATTTAACTTGTTACTGAAAAGAAATGAATATAGCACTTTGACAAACTTTGATATTCAACTAAAGATCCATTTAATAATTACACTGTATTACCAACTGAAACAATGAGTTAAACTATAACCCATTTGTTATGATAACTTTGTTTTTATCGGGAAGTTTGACAAGTAAATGAATTAAATTTCAAGATAATGACCAAAACCTATATTTAGCTTATTTGTGTCAATTTAAAAGCAAATCCTTCTGTGTAAATATTTTCAAAAACGTGCATTCATTTTTTGTAAATAAATCTTGAACTTTGTAAATATTCTCACTTTGCATTTGGATTTTGTGGATAGTATCTACTGAAACCCTCACGAGACAAAACTCATCCTACTAGGGACACCTAAAGGTTTGACGGCTTGTTGCATACACTCAATGCAATCATGCTCCCTATGAAAATTGATTTATCTTAGTTTTCCTTTATTCGAGGATGAATAAAAAGATAAGTGTAGGGGTATTTGATGCACACATAAATGTGCATATATTTACATCAATATTTTATCTACTTTTTAAATAAATGTCATATTTGGGTATTTTAACATGTTTAAAACCAAAATTAAATTATTTTCAAATCATCATATATTCAGGGGAAAAATAGCCATTTTTGCATATGTGTTAATTTGGGCTTTTTACTCGGACATTTTTCATAAGTTTTATAGAAATTTGGATGCATATGGAAGAGGGTTTCATAAAGATATATGTATGCACAAGGGAATACAAAGGAATGAAGAGGAAATAATTCAAGCTCATGATCATGGAGGACCCCATCCACTTTCCTTAATCTACAATTAGAAGCTAATGGACAACTAAGTGGGGCTTAAAACTTCATGCACATTTAATGATGGATTAATTAGTGGCTAATGGTTACATGGTGGTGGCCATACTTCCTAAAGGGCATTTTGGGAAGCACTCTAAAAATTGAATTAGGGTTTTCTGCAGGTATAAATTGCCCTCTTATGTACATGTTAAGGATCTTCTTACCTTTCACTTTACTTAGGAAATCAAGCAAGCAAGTTGTAAGCTCAATGTTACATGAAATAAAAATGGCTTCCTAGCCTCTTTCTCTTTTCTTTTCTATATGCTTTTATTTATGCTCATTTTTATTCTTATGCTCTCTTTTATTCAAGTTCATAGCTTTGATTTACATTTGTAAACTTAGTTTAGTTCATTTCCTTCTAGTAGTTAATCTTCTTTTTCTTTGTTTATTTTCTACTTTATTTTATTTTCAATGTTGATATTTCTATGTGTTGAAATGATAACACAAATGAGAGGCTAAACCCCTACAATTTAGAGGTAATGAAACTTTCTTTTATCATGTAGATTCAACATAATTTTCTATATATGATCTCTTTTGTGGTTCATTAGAAAATGGATGTTTATGTTTGCTTGTGTTTCATGTTGAATTTGATAACCAACTTTGTTCATAACAAATAGGCTATGCTTATCTAATTAATCACAAATTGCCTCTTCATCTAAATATGATCATGGCAATGAAGTGAAGTTTTATTCAAAATTTGATGATCTATGTTACTAATTAATAGTAAATAAATCATGCTTAAACTTGATTTTAGTTTCATTTTCTATGCCAAGTTTCATGAGATTTGGAAAAGTAGGTCTAGATTTGTATTAGAGTTTGATGGTTGATCTGTGTTAACTAATAACTCAAATAGGTCATGTTTATGATAAATACATCGCTAATCCTACTTAGATTAAAAAGAGATCATCATTTCATTTTATGTTGATTTATGTGAAAAATATAAGATAGTGGATTTGCCTCTAAATTGAATTTTAATCACATAGTTTTTAATCTCAACACTTTCTAAGTTTTATAGTTTTCAAAACAATCTCCACTTTTGGTTTAATTTGATTGATTAGAAAATTTTAAAATCTTAAAAATTCCTTGTGGATCGACCCGTACTCGCTACATACTACGATAATACGCAGTGCGCTTGCGGTTATTTTAATTTTAAAATTTGTCGATGATTTCCTAATTTGGTAGAAATTCCGTTGTCAAACATTTATGTAGCAAGATAGTTTGTAGATGTGTTTGAACCAGTTTCGGGCTTGTTGCCAAAAAGAGCTATCGAGTTTCAGATAGATCTCATACCAGGAGCTAAACCTATACGTAGATAACCTAGTAGGCTGTCACTAACCGAGATGAAGGAATTGATAGTGCAACTAGTGGAATTGGAAGGAAAGAATTTCATCCAGCCAAGCAGTTTGCCTTGGTGAACGGTCGCGGTATTCATGAAAAAGCCAGATGTGTCATTAAGGATGTGTATCGACTATCGTATGTTGAACGAGAGGACGATCATGAATAGGTATACTTTACCGAGGATCGATGACTTATTCGATCAGTTGAGTGGAGCCAGAGTGTTTTCCTAGCTGGATTTGGCAACATGTTACCATCAGCTAAGAATGGCAGAGGATGATATTCCTTTGACGACGGTAAATTAAAACAGAGGAATATCACAGTGGAATGCAAAGAAAATGAACAAGAACACCAGAATTAAAGTGGTTCGGCGTAACTGCCTACGTACACTTTGAATATCATCTTTATTGCTTTTTCAATCACATGATTACAGATCCAATCCGCAAAGAACGACTTGAATTTAGTTTTTCAATGGAAAAGAAATGAGTACAAGAAATGGCAGAGTCTCTCCTTAGTTTCTAAAAGGATCCCTTAAAGTGGACCCCTGCCCCTCTATTTATAGGTGAAGTTAGCCTGGCTTCCCTGTCCAGGCTAATGACCAGGAGAGCTCGGCCCAAAGTTGACAAGCCAAGTAGACCGACCCGGGCATGCCGACCCACTATCACCGATCCACTCATGCCGATCCGGGACTTTCTGAATGCTGACTTGGACAAGCTCCTACTGGTGCTCGGAGTAACCTGGTCCTTGACCCTAAGTGACTCACATTTGTGCTTGCGCTGATCCACTCCTCTATTCTTGAGTTCAAGCCAAATCAACTGATCCCACATACCGAACCACTAAGGCCGAACCCAAATTCTTACGATCTAACACAAATGGCCAACAACAAGTACATTCAACAGACCCACTTCAGCTGACCAAGTTCAGCCGACCCACATATGTCGATTGACTTATGCCGACAGTATCAAAACCGATACCAACGTAGTCTTCCATTATAGCCGACCTACCTTGCTCGAACCGTATCCATACTCCAACACCGAGCCACTCCGAACCCTGATAGCTCTCAAGCATGCCGACCCTGTGCCAAATATACCAAGCCATGTAAATAGGCCGACCTAATCTAGTCATACCGATCCCTTACACCTCCAATCCTTTCTTGGCTTGAGTCTCATCTATTTCCATCCATAGCTTGTGCAACTATCGCCTTATCGCCAGGCCTAGCAGTCGGGTAATACACTCATTTCTAAAAGACTTACGACATTATTTCGACATTAGGGATGGATGTTGCACCTTGCACCATCGATGTTGCGCCCTGAGGATATCGATTCTTTGGACAACCATAATGGTTGACACTTTTGGAGTTACGAGAGCCATAACTAGCCAAAATGAAGCTCTATGTGAGTTCTATGGCTTTGACAGCTTTAGGCCACCAATGCATAGATTCATATCCAAAAAAAGACTGCACAAATAACGTTCGAATCTTGGAAGCATTTTTTACCCTGTGTTTTCTTCACGTGAATTTTATGGTAAAATGGTATCACCATGACTGGCCTTCAATTTACCATTGCAGGAGAGTGGCGCACCATGGTACTGTTCCGTTTCAAATCCATGCACTCATTTCAAAAAGTCATATGACACTCTTTCAGCATTAGGGATGGATGTTGCACCTCGCACCGTAGATGTTGCGCCCTGAAGATATCGATTCTTTGGACAGCCATAACGGTTGACTCTTTTAGAGTTACGGTAGCCATAATCAGTCAAAACGAAGCTCAATGTGAGTTCTACGGCTATGATGACTTTATGCATTCAATGCGTAGTTTCACATCCAAAAAATACTATCCGAATCACTTTCGGGTCTCGGAAGTTTTTTTACTCTTTATTTTTTTCACGTGAATTTTATGGTAAAACGGGATCACCATGGCTGGCCTTTGGTTTACCATCACTGAAGAGTGGTGCACCATGGTACTATTCCATTCTAATCTATACACTCATTTCTAAAAGTCGTACTACACTATTTCAGCATAATGGACGGATGTTGCACCTTGCACCGTAGATGTTGTGCCCTTAGGATATCGATTCTTCGGACCGCCATAACGGTCGATTCTTTTGGAGTTACATGAGCCATAACCAGTCAAAATATAGATCTCTATAAGTTCTATGGCTTTAATAGCTTTAATCTATCAATGCACAATTTCATATCCAAAAAAACTACCTGAATCACTTTCGGGTATCATAAGCTTTTTTTACCCTTCGTTTTCTTCACGTGAATTTTATGGTAAAACGAGATCACCGTGGCTGGCCTTCGATTTACCATCCCTGGAGAGTGTGCACCATGGTACTGTTCCATTTCAAATCCATGCACTCATTTCTAAAAGTCGTACGACACTATTTCGGCGTTATGGACTGATGTTGCATCTCGCACCGTAGATGTTGCCCCCTTGGGATATCGATTCTTTGGACTGCCATAAAGGTTAACTCTTTTGGAGTTATGAGAGCTATAACCGGTCAAAATGAAGCTCTTTGTGAGTTCTACGTACTGTTTTAGAATTTTTTTTACCCTTTGTTTTCTTCACATGAATTTTATGGTGAACGGGATCACCGTGGTTGGTCTTCAATTTACCATAGCTGGAGAGTGATGCACCATGGTACTGTTCCATTTCAAATCCATGCACTCATTTTTAAAAGTCGTACGACACTTTTTCGAAATGTTGGATGGATGTAGCACCTTGCATCCTAGATGTTGCGCCCTAAGGATATCGATTCTTCAGACAGGCAAAACTGTTGACACTTTTGGAGTTACCGGAGCCATAACCAATTAAAATGGAGATTTCTGTGAGTTCTATAGCTTTTAGCCATCAATGCATAGTTTCACATCCAAAAAAAGACTATCCGAATCACTTTTGGCTCTTGGAAGTTTTTTTACCCTTTGTTTTCTTCACATGAATTTTGTCGTAAAATGGGATAACCATGGCTGACCTTTGATATACCATCACTGAAGAGTTGTGCACCATGGTAATCACATTTCTAAAAGTGGTACGGCACTGTTTCGACATTATGGACGGATGTTGCACCTTGCACCATAGATGTTGCTCCTTGAGTACATCGATTCTTCGGACAGCCATAACGGTTGACTCTTTTGGAGTTACGGGAGCCATAACCAGTCAAAACGTAGCTCTCTATGTGTTCTAAGGCTTTGATAGCTTTAATCCATTAATGCATAGTTTCATATCCAAAAAAAATTACATGAATCACTTTTAGGTCTAGGAAGCTTTTATTTACCCTTCGTTTTCTTCCTATGAATTTTATGGTAAAACGGGATCTCCGTGGGTGGCCTTCGATTTACCACTGCTGGAGAGTGGTTCATCAAGGTAACATTCCATTTCAAATCCGTGCACTCATTTATAAAAGTCGTAAGGCACTGTTTCAACATTAAGGATGGATATTGCACCTCGCACCATAAATGTTGCGCCCTGAGGATATCGATTCTTCGGACAGCCATAGCAGTTGACTCTTTTGGAGTTACGGGAGCCATAATAAGTCAAAACGAAGCTCTTTGTGAGTTCTACGGCTTTTGTTGCTTTATGCCGTCAATGCATAGTTTCATATCCATGAAAGGACTAACCGAACCACTTTCGGTTCTCGAAATTTTTTTACCCTTCGTTTGCTTTAAGTGAATTTTATGGTAAAACGGGATCACCGTGGCGGGCCTTCGATTTACCATCGCTAGAGAGTGGTGCCCTATAGTACTATTCCATTTCAAATCCATGCAATCATTTCTAAAAGTCATATGACACGGTTTCGTCATTTTGAACAATTGTTGCACCTTGCACCATATATGTTGCGCCCTTAGGATATCGATTCTTTGGACATCCATAACGATTGTCTCTTTTGGAGTTACAGGAGTCATAATCGGTCAAAACGAAGCTCTCTGTGAGTTCTATGGATCTGACAGCTTTAAGCTATCAATGCATAGTTTCATGTCCAAAAAAAGCCTACTCGAATCGCTTTTAAATCTCGAAAGCTTTTTTTAACCTTCATTTTCTTTTCGTGAATTTTATGGTAAAACAAGATCGATGTGGCTGGCTTTCGATTTAACAAGACTGGAGATGGTGCACCATGGTACTATTCTGTTTCAAATCCATGCACTCATTTCTAAAAGCCTTACGGCACTGCTTCGACATTAGGGACGGATGTTGCACCTTGCAACGTAGATGTTGCGCTTGAGGATGTCGATTCTTTAGACATCCATAACGGTTTACTCTTTTGGCATTACGGGAGCCATAACAAGTCGAAAAGAAGCCCTTCGTGAAATCTAAGGCTTAGACATATTTAGGCTATTAATTCATAGTTTCATATCAAAAAGAAGACTACCCGAATCACTTTCGGATCTCGAAATATTTTTTTACCTTTTATTTTCTTCACATGAATTTAATGGTAAAACGCGATCACCATGGCTGGCCTTTGATTTACCATCGCTGGAAGTGGTACACCAAGGAACAGTTCCATTACAAATCCATGCACTCATTTCTAAAAGTCTTACGACACTGTTTCTGCATTATGGATGGAAGTTGCACCTTGCACCATAGATGTTCCTCTCTGAGGATATCGATTCTTCGGACAGCCATAACGGTCGACTCCTTTGGAGTTATGGGTGCCATAACCAGCCAAAACGAAGCTTTCTGTGGGTTCTATGGCTTTGATGGCTTTAAGCCACCAATGCATAGTTTCATATCCAAAAAAACACTATCCAAATCATTTTCGGGTCTCGAAAGTTTTTTACCCTTCGTTTTCCACACGTGAATTTTGTTGTAAAACGGGATCACCATGGCTGCCCTTTGATTTACCATCGCTGGAGAGTGGTGCCTGTGTTACAGTTCCGTTTCAAATCCATGCACTCATTTCTAAAAGTTGTACGGCATTATTTCGAAAATATGGATGGATGTTGCACCTCGCACCGTAAATGTTGCGCCCTAGTGATATCGATTCTTCGGACAGCTATAACAGTTGACTCTTTTAGAGTTACGAGAACCAAAACAAGTCAAAACATCGCTCTCTACGAGTTCTTTGGCTTTGATTGCTTTAAGCTGTCAATGCATAGTTTCATATCCAAAAAAAGACAACCTGAATCACTTTCGGGTCTCGTATGCTTTTTTTACCCTTCGATTTCTTCTCGTGAATTTTATGGTAAAACAAGATCACCATGACTGGCCTTCGATTTACCATCGTTGGAGATTAATGAACCATGGTACTGTTCCGTTTCAAATCGTGCACTCATTTCTAAAAGTTGTACGACATTGTTTCGGCGTTAAGGACGGATGTTGCACCTTGCACCGTAGATGTTGCGCCCTGAGGATATCGATTCTTCGGACTGCCATAACGGTTGGGTCTTTTGGAGTTATGGGAGCCATAACCAGTCAAAATGAAGCTCCATATGAGTTCTATGGCTTTGGTAGCTTTAGGCCATCAATGCATAGTTTCATATCCAAAAAAAAGACTATCCGACTTGTTTGTACCAAAATTTGGCACAACACACATTGAGCATGTTTAAAGAGATTAAAGTGAAGAATATAAATGGAAAATGAGGCTAATCTAACAAACACACCAAATATAGACAAATAGAAGTAATGAACATAGAGATTTAGAGTGGTTCGGCATTGCAGCCTACGTCCACTATAGAAAGTTTGATGTTTATTGATATCACTCACTGGTTACATATGTTTATAATAGCATAATCGAGATACAACAATGATTTCGATAGAGTATCGCGTTCCAGCATCTAGAAGACCTTTTTTGAAGGCCTAGGAGTGCTATATTCTAGGATCGATCCACTTTTAATGCCAAGTGATTGAGTATTCCTGTTGAACAAGTTCTCATTCATATCGACCTAATGTGCTCCTTATTTCATATCGGTCTAGGCAGTACTTTTCGTATCGATGTTCTGGGTTAGCTTTGTGTCAATCAAAATGATGATGTTCGTATCGATCCTTCAGATGTACTTCGTATCGATCATTGGCCGATCGTGATGAAAATAGGTGAGTGGGTGGATCGATACGAAATGGAAATCTTCCATGGATATGAAGCAGTTCGACTTCGATCGATACGAAGGTGGTTAGTACATAATGGATACGAAATAAGGTTGGTACATGATGGTTACAAAATGAGGTTGGTACATGATGGATACAAAGTGAGGCTTTCTTTATGGATCATGATCCATCAATATCTTGAGCATATGAACTGCGATTGACTTGAAATTTGGAAAGTTGGCTCTCATAGCTTTGCTTGTTGTGTCTTGTCATTTGTAGCTCGATCTAGACTCAGATAAAATTCACCAATGTCCATAGTGAACCTATGTATAACCGATCTTTGAGACGGATTGTCCTTGGTTTCTAGTCATGTTCTTGGTGTCACAGCCTTACCAAAAGGCGGGATAACATTTGCCGCCAAAGTACGTCTTGTGTGAACATGACATGCTTTGAAAAACTGCAATCTTCAGTCTGAAAAGTTCTTTCTGACTCATTGAATAGCTGTTGTATTTTCGTTAAAAGATGTAACCTTTGATTGATTCCCAGTAATATAAATGTTGAATTGTTGATCGCCAATGATTATGCAGTGCAGTGTTGTAACTGAGTGTTGAGTGTCAGCAACCTGTTGTTCAATGCATGTATGTTAACCTGACTACCTTTAAAATCTGCATGTTCACGAGTCATTTTCAAGTTTTTGTATCAAGTTTCATATCAATCCTTTGCTGGATCTTTCTGAAATTCAAGTTGTAACAACACTTGATAGTCATTTTAATTCATTCCTTCGTATCAATCATCTCCTGGATCGATCTGGCATGCTTTAGGGTAGACTTCATATCGATGGTTATCAATACGAGATCGACTAGGACAGAGTCCATTTGTCGCGCATCCCTAGTACTGGATAGCTTGGCCAGTGCTCGATTCTTTCATTTTATACTTTATGGATGTGTGTCTTGTTGTAATACCCGAAGTCGGATGTAGCTCTTTGGACCCAGTTGAGATAAGGAGAAAGACATTGCCCCTTAATCAGATAATCTTCCCTGACATAACATATCACTAATCAAAAATCACACAAGATATGTAATGTTTTTACTCCTAGTTTTCTTGCAAGTCTGAGTGTGGCGACAACGGCTCCATACTTAGCTTCGTTATTTGTTGCAGGGAAGTTGAGTTTCAGCACGTAGCAGACTGATCATTCCACAAGAGTCATTAATGCAACTTCGACGTTAGAAAATCGATTATTGAAAGTTCCATCTGTGTACGTTCTCTATCAGTTGGATGGTTCTCCACTTCCCTTCGGACAATCGTCTGATGCAGTGAATTTAGATATGAAGTATGCTAATGTTTGACCACGGATAGCTCTCTAAGGGAGATAAGTGATATCAAATTGGCTTATCTCGATATTCCATGTGAGTAACCTTCCAGACATCTAAGATTGCTATAGGACCTATCATAACAGTTGGTTGAAATAGACATTAATGGAGTGATTTTACCAATAGCTAGCTTTCATCATATACTGGTCTTTGGATTCGTTTCTCTTCAAATAGTACTGCGATACTTACGCCGTGTGTTGACCTGGCCTAATTGATATATAAATCTTCGCGATCCAATGGCTTAGGTAAAATGGGAGGTACCTCTAAGCGATATATCAGAGGCCGAATTGCATCAACGTAGTTGTTATCCATTCAAAAGTTGTCTTCCCTCCCTTGGTTAGTTTGAGGAAGATAATACACTTGTAGATGGCCCTGGAGTTGAATTAGCTTAGGACGGTAATCTTTCGACTTAGGTTCTGTACCTGCATGGTTGTCTTCGGCGCATGGATATCTCTAATTGTCGGAAATTTTTGGAAATTAGCCTCAATTCCACGAGAATTGATGATGATATCCAAGAATTTTTCTAATGCAACGTTGAAAGAGAATCTCAAAGGATCGATTTCATTTCGCATTTTTTGGATAGCATTGAATATCTCTGCCAAGTCATCGAAGTGATCGTTTAACAGTCATAGACCCACGAGCAAATTAACCATATATGCTTTCATTGATCAATTGATCTGATTTTTGAACAATCTGTTAACCATCCATTGGTAAGTAGCATTGACGTCCTTAAGTTTGAATTCGTGGACTGCAACATCGCACTATAGGCTTAGCTCAGTAACGAAACCGTTGTATTTATGGTCTGGGACATGCTTTAGTATCTGATTGTTTCTGTAGTTTGCATCCATGGAAAAGATTAATTCTTGTCCGATGGTTGAATCCACCAGTTGGTTGATCCTTAGAAGTCGAAAGTTATGCTTTGTCATGCCTCGTGGAAATCTGAGTGGTCGACGTACGCTCGCCACTCTCCGTTTGTATTTCTCCAAAGTAAAGGATTGGTTACACATTTTGTGTAGAGGGCATCATGGATAAACCCATTTCGGTTTTGAGTAGATTTGCCTCCTCTTTAAGTGCAACAGATCTCTCTGCATCCACGTCGTATTTTTTTTATTCATCGAGTCATGCCTCGGATCGACATTTGATGCAGGGTTCTCAATAGCAGGTGAGAGTCGATATAAATATACATACATACATACATACATACATACATACATACATACATACATACATACATACATACATACATACATACATACATACATATATATATATATATATAAGAATGAGTCCAAGCGGACACGTCAAATTCACCTTGAGCAAAGTAGTTAACTCTTTTATCATCATTGTGCTGAGTTGTGATCTAATCTTTAGTACTCATGATTGGTTGTGGGCGCTTCATGTGCTTATTTGTAATGGTTAGTGATCGAGTTTATAGGCACGTTGAACCAAAGGCTTAGTAGAGTTTAACCTTGTATCGCGTGTTGCTGCATAGCTGGCTCCAGCCATGAGTTTGAATCTACTTGTGTTTCTGAATGATGCTCTTTCCATTCAATGTACTTGTGATCCATTGCTCGTTGTAAGGGTCGGAATGACGATCAGTTGCCCGTAAGTCCGAGCGTCGATCGGATGATTCTATTTCCAAGCATTATTTCGGTCATATCCTCTAGTTGTTATGAATATCAGGCATGGGTCATAAGTTCGAGCTGTCGTAGTTAACTCTTGGATAATCACTCTTTTGCCCCCAGTCTCGGGTTGGCGGATGCATTACGCGGATGGTCGAGTCTCATCCCAGTTGTGTTTATACTGTAGTTCAAGCTTTAAGAACCAGAGTTGATTGATGAATGGTTGAATCATATTTGTCTTATCTTCTCGCTCATAACCCCAAATCTGGGGAATTTTCAGTTAAGTGCCAAGGTAGTTCATGTCTGTTTCAATTTCGTATTCTATCCCGTTGAACCATGGGATCGGGTTAACCAATTGAAGGCTAAGTCGTGCCTACCCTGCATTACGTTCTAGTTCTTTCCTCTAGGCAGAATGCTTCGTTGCTTCACCGACATTCAAACATGAGCTAAGTTCTATAAGGTCCATCACATTCACTTTGCTAGTTATTCGCCAAACTCTGGGTATAAACTAAAGAATGAATCATCTAGTTAGATCCAATGCAGGATTGATGCTTCAACTGTCTAATCCAGGGTAAGAATCGGTGTGCAGATGTTTTGGTTGCACTTCTTTTCAATTGCTCTTTTAGTCAGATCATGGTAAGAGTCAACGAATGAATGGTCGCGTTGAATTCATTTGGAGATGGGCGATCAACCATATCCATTTTGATTTACATTCTCCCGTTAGATCTAGGGATAAAGTCAGCTTAAATGCAGTCAAGCCATGCTCATCCAGTCTCATGCTCTTCCTAACGGATCGAAGGAAGGTGGCGGAGGATGAATGTTCAAGTCACACTCTTTCGTGGTTTATTCTTCTACACATGCTTTGGTGGTCAAAGGCATTTGATGGACGGTCGGGTCATATTGATTTGTAGTCGATGAGGATCGATATTGACCGTCGATTCAGGGACACAATGTAATAAGCTTGGATCACATTGGATGTCGATCAAAGGTATGGTATGAAAGGTCCAGATCGATATCGCCCTTCGATTCGGCATTATGATATAATTGGTCTCCCGTAACTTTGGACGTCATTCTGATTGATTGGCATTAAAGCATTCTTATAATCATCGCCTTAAGTTGTAAAGGCCACTAAGCTGGAGATGTAGTGAGTCACCTTTATCTTCTTTTACTGATTTGTAATTATTCCCCCAGTCTTGGGTTAGCTGAGTTAGTTTGTGGACGGTCTAATTGCATCTGTAGTGAGTTTCTACTCCTTCTTTCGAGCTTAGGTCAGAGTTGGTGAATGAATGGTTGAATCACATTCATTCATTTGTCTATGCTCGTAGTTGCATTCTGGGAATCGGAGACGGTTGAAAGGCCATTAATCACACCTATTTGTTGTTTATAGTCTTGTCCAAACTTTGGGGACTAAGAGTTTTTGTAGAAACTTGTCAGACCGCATTTTCCTTGGCTAATTCGTATGCCCCCAGTCGAGGGCAAAAGTCGAAGTATGGTCAGTCACATTAGAAAAACTTTAATTTGATGTTTCTCTCACTGAATTGTATGAAGTAATTGATTGGTGGGTGAAGTAATTAATTGGTGGGTGGTTGGGTCACATTTGGATCATAGGCAAGAGCTAGCAGATGAATGGTCATGTCATGTTCATTTACGGTAGGGTGGGTAGTCACATCCATTCAAAACAGGATGTCCAGTTAGGCCCGTTTTGTGAATCTACGTATCCCTATCGAATCATGGAAGGAATTATATCTGTGTGGTTGGAGTGCATCTCTATAAATTTATGTTATGGATCCCGTGCCGAGGACAAGAGTTGATGCATGTATAGTCATGTTGTACCCGCTTAGTGCTGGATGGTCGGATCATATTCGATTTTGTGCCCCTAAGTGAGGGTAGTGTTGGAAAGTGGACGGTTGAACCACATCCACTTTTTATACTACAAGATTTGCTGAGGAATTAGAGTTGATAGATGGAAAGTAGAATCACATCCCTTTTGGTATGTATATTCCAATCCATGCTTTCAGGATTGGAGTTGGTTGATGGGTGGTCAGTCACACCTATTTGGTGTTTATACCCCGGCCCGTGCTCTCGTGACCAGAGTTAATGGATGGGTTGTCAGTCACACCCGTTATTGTTATACTACAGTTTGCACTGTGGGAATCTGGAGTTAGCGGATGGGTGGTCAGTCACACCTATTTGTTGTTTATACTCCAGTTCGCGCTCTCGGGAGCAGAGTTAATGGATGGGTGGTCAGTCCCACCCATTAATGTTTATGCTTTAGTTTGCACTCTGGAATCTGGAGTTGGTGGATGAGTGGCCAATGACACTCATTGGTGTTTATACCGGGACCAGAGTTAATGGATGGGTAGTTAGTTGCACCCATTAATGTTTATACTCCAGTTCGCACTTTGGGAATCTGGGTTAGTTGGTGGGTGGTTAGTCACACCCATTTAGCATTTTACGATTATGCCTGCACTTCGGGGACTTAATTTGTTTTGTGGGTGGTATGTCACAATTTTTTTAAAGTTTATACTCTAGTTTGCACTTTGGGAATCTAGAGTTGGCCGACAGATGGTCAATCACATTTATTTAGGCATTTGGATCTCGTTCGCACTATGGGAAAAAGAGGTCGATCAAGGTTATGGATGGTCAGATCACATCCACCTTGATATGGCAAGCGAAGTCGTAGATGGACGGGTCCATCCTCCTCGAGCTTGGGTTTGGAATTTGTACTCCAACTCACACTTTGGGAACTAGAGTTTGTTAGAGGATTGTCGTGTTTCAATCCTTTTTGATTTAAGTGTGTTGGCCCTCGAGCTCGGGGTTCACTAAGCGAGTGATCGGCCGGATCTCGATCAATTTCCACATATCCGCTCTCAACAAAGGATGACATTTAGTTGATGGATGGTCAAATCCCATCCATGTTCATTTAGATTCCGCATTTGTCAAGCCTAAGGAGAAAGATTAGTGTTCTGGCAAGCTTTTAGCTCGAGCAGAGGGGAAGATGGTCGAACTGCATCCACTTTGAGTTGTGTATTTTCCCTTAAGTCACGGAAAGAGTAGGAGAGTGGAAGGTCGAGTCACATTCACTATATGCTTTGCACTCTTCCGGTCGAGTTGAGGAAGAGATTTGAAATGAAAACTCATGATGGTTAGCGAGTAGGCAGTCAATCGTTGATGACTTTAAATTGAGGCTTGGGCCCTAACGTAGTCAGTTTAAGGCATGATTGTTTTGCCGAATCACAGACGCAAGCTGGAGAGTGAATGGTCAAATCATATCCACTTTAAAAATGTGTTCTCAAATAACCCCAAGTGTCTAACGTAGGATTGGATGCATGGACGGTCACGTCACATCCACCCTTGGTCTAAGTCCTATTTTACAGGGCATCATAAGAAGCATAAGTATTTTGGCGAGCTTTAAGTGCGAAATGGAGAATGCATTATTGTGGCATATCACTCCAAGTCTTTCTTAGATCTCTAATTAAATTGCATAGCCTGATGAGTGGATGGTCGTTTGCATCCACTTTGTACTCGAGTTTTGACCTTGTCGATCTCTTCCGCTTTGATGACTTACCCACAAGTCAGGGGCATATAGTAGCCGACGAGTGGTTAAATTATGCTCGTCATGATGATACCTCAATGACTTGGTCATAGTCCGCGGAGGTTGTTCGACACCCAACCTTGAACACTCTATTACCTGCGCTATTTGCAAGTAGTTTAATTCAAGCCGGTCATATTTCACAACGTAAATGAAATTGAAATAGAAATAATGCAAAAGAGATCAGATTAAATTACATTGATAAGTTAAGCAGCGTTGTATGCTCGCTATTGCACTTCGGTCCAGCCTTTCTTAGTTGGAAGTCTAATGCAAGTGGTTCACTTTAACCAAAGTTCCTGATCGATAGGGGTCGAGGGTTCCCTGCCTTTCGTTTTATGGGGCTTGCATATATTGTCGGAGCTATCCTTTCTGGAGCAGCCTTATGGCATTGGCATCCATGGTAGTCATCTAAAGAAGAATAGTTTTTCGATCTACAGTATGGAGTAGGTTCCCTTCCTATCTCGCCATGTTGATCCTTCATCTGGTTCATCAACTCAATATATGGCCTGGATATGTTTGTGTAGTTGTTGGCGGCAATCCACCAGTTCTCTTATCAAAGTCTGGAAATAATCTATTTTGATAAATTCATCAATGAGTGCTGACAGCAATTGGCTGTGGATTTTGATCAATTCGTTGGCTGCCATCTTCTTTATTCCCTTCATCAATATGAGAAGTAGAACTCGTATGTCTAACCATGATTGACAGTCTTCTTTTTACGAAGGGGGAAGACATCTGCATTTGATGCTAGTCATCACTCTTGGTGGAATCCATGCACCATTCTCACTTCATGAGGTAGTGTCGGGGGTCGTATTTCCATAGTACACTGACATATTAAGCATGTTGAATTTTCGCTGGAAATTTTGCATGTAGGATGGTTTCAATGAATAGGTCTCAATTGGGAAAGATACTCCAGTCGTCATTATCAGGTCCATTTTATGGCCATGAGGTCTTGTAATAATGGTGAATGATGCATGCATGATTTTCCAACTTTTGAGTGGTTGGTAACGCCGATTGGATGGTGAGTTGGTTAAGATGAGCTTATAGATTGGTGATTATCCCAAACATTCATTCAGGCCGGAGACCCATATAGGGTAGCAAGGAAGTCCTCTTGATGTTGTATGCCACGCTTCTAGTCATATGGAGGCGTCATGATTCAGTGTTGATTAGCTATGCTTTTAGTTGGCAGACTAGATAGTGTAGGGAAATTGTCACATTAGCCATCGTGCCATAGTTGTCAATTCAGGAATTCGAAAGCTGGCCAGTTGAGGGAAATTGAAATCCACCTTGAAAGCATGAAATATGAACCAACTCTAGTTCTTGGCGTATTAGCTTGGTTTTCCGGCCTCTGGGAGCATCGTTTGACTAATAGTTCCTTGTTCATTCCTTGATTGCGATTTCAGCATCTGCAGTTTTAATCCCCTATGTCCCGTTCAATCATGGAAGGATCATGAGAGTGGATGGAATGTTTCTTCATTAAGTTGAGTTTTGAATTCACTATGCGGGTGCACTACACTGCGACCAGGGTTAAAAAAAATTAGCCTCTTTTTTGGAAATTTGGATTGCACTCAAAATTTTCTTTTTTTTGAAATTTCGTATTGTTCTCAATAGTGGAAGTTGGATGTTTAAACGATACAAATGTTGGTGAAATTGAACGATCCGAATAGTGGACAATTGGATCGATACGAAAGGCGCACAACTGGATCGATACGAAGTGGTATCCAAGGATCAATACGAAATATGCACATATCTGTATCGATAAGAAGTGGTATCTAAGGATCCATACGAAATGCACACATCTAGATCGATACAAAATTTAATCGATATGAAAAATGATCGATACAAAAACTGATCGATAGATGTGGAAAGTGCTCGATACGAAAGTGGATCGATATGAAAGTTGATCGATACAATAGTTGATCGATACGAAAATTATCGATACGAAAACTGATCGATATGAAAATAGACATCTTTTCTAAATACAAAGACATGGATACAAAAATCATCATATTTTCTAGATACGAAAATATCGATACGAAAATCATCATATTTTCTAGATACGCAAATATGGATACGAATATCATCATATTTTCATATTGAATGTGGTGCTTCTTAGATTTGGAGCAATCTGAATAGAATAGTAGGAACCACTAGACGATAGATCTGAATCTCCTCCTTAAATTTTAGCAATCCAACAACGGCAGGGGATCCACTAGATCAGAAAAAAGCTGGGTTTTCTTAGTGAAAGCACCAAAGTGTTTTTACCAAAATTGGACACAACACTGTTCGGGCATGTTTGAAGAGATTAAAGTGAAGAATATAAATGAAAAACGAGGCTTATCTAACAAACACACCCAAAAAAACAAACAGAAGTAAATAACATAGATTTATAATGTGTCGGCCTTGTAGCCTACGTCCACTATAGAAAATTTGTTGTTTATTGATATCACTCGCTGGTTACAGATGTTTAGAACTGTATAATCAAGATACAACAATGATTTCTACAAAGTATCGGCGTTCCAACATCCAAAAGTCCCTTTTTTGAAGGCCTAGGACTGTTATTTACAGGTGTAGGATGAAAATATCAGGCTCAAATCTTATGGGACCCTTTTTCTTATGTAGGTGGGCCAACCAGATCGATCCACGAACGTTTGGGATCGATCCATTATCGACAAGTATACAATTCGTATCGATTAAAAACGAGTCCATTTGGGATGAGATCGATCAGAACCAAGTGGAGGTGGTATGTAAGCTCCTATGAAAATTTGATAGCATTTCGACATGTAGATTTTGAGATATGATCGATGCAAGTTTGGATTTGCAATGTACTGTCGAGCTCGTATCGATACGAATCGTATCGCACTTGTTTGTATCACTCTTAGCTCGCATCGTTCGGATGACGTGGTGCTATATTCTAGGATCGATCCACTTTTTATGTCGAGTGATCGAGTCTTCTCCTTGAACATGTTCTCGTTCTTATCGATCAGATATGCTCCTTATTTGTTATCGGTCCAGGCAACGCTTTTCGTATCGATGTTCTAGGTTAGCTTTGTATCGATCAAAATGATGACGTTTGTATCGATCCTTTATTCATACTTCGTGCAGATCAATGGCTGATCAATACGAAAATAGGCGAATGGGTGGATCGATAGGAAATGCCAATCTTTCATGGATACGAAGCAGTTCGACTTCGATGGATACGAAGGAGGTTGGTACATAATGGATAAGAAATAAGGTTCGTACATGATGGATATGAAGTGAGGTTGTTACATGATGGATACATAGTGAGGGTGGTACATGATGGATACGCGGTGAGGTTGGTACATGATGAATACGAAGTGAGGCTTTCTTCATGGATCTCGATCGATCAATATCTTGAGCATAAGAACTTCAATCGACTTGAAAATTGAAACATTGGCTCTCATAGCTTTGCTTGTCGTGTCTTGTCATTTGTATCTCGATCCGGACTCGGAAAAAATTCACCAATATCAATACTGAACCTGTGTATAACCGATCTTCGGGATGGATTGTTATTGGTTTCTAGCTAAGTTCTTGGTGTCATGGCCTTGCCGAATTAAGGCAGGATAACTTGACTGACTTTCGTGTCTCGTAAGTTTTTTTACCCTTCGTTTTCTTCACATGAATTTTGTGGTAAAACAAGATCACCGTGGCTGGCCTTCGATTTACCATCGCTGGAGTGTGGTGCATCATGATACTGTGCCGTTTCAAATCCTTGCACTCATTTTTAAAAGTCGTATGGCACTGTTTTGGCAATAGGGATCGTGTTGCACCTTGCACCAAATATGTTGTGCCCTAAGGATACCGTTTCTTAGGACAGCCATAAAGGTTGACTCTTTTGGAGTTACGGGAGACATAACTAGTCAAAACGAAGCTCTTTTTGAGTTCTACGGTTTTGATGGCTTTAAGCCATCAATGCGTAGTTTCATATCCAAAAAATATTATCCAAATCTCTTTTGGGTCTCGGATGTTTTGTTTGCCCTAAGTTTTTGTCACGAGGACTTTATGGTAAAAACGGGATCACCGTGGCTGGCCTTTGATTTACCATCGCTGAAGAGTGGTGCACCATGGTGCTATTCCGTTTAAAATCCATGCACTCATTTCTAAAAGTCGTACGATAATGTTTCGGCATTATGGAAGGATGTTGCACCTTGCACTGTAGATGTTGCGCCCTGAGAACGTCGATTCTTTGGACAGTCATAACGGTTGACTCTTTTGGAGTTACTAGAGCCATAAATAGTCAAAACGTATCTTTATGTGAGTTCTACGGCTTTGACAGCTTTAAGCTGTCGATTCATAGTTTCATATCCAAAAATGACTTCTTGAATCACTTTTGGGTGTCGGAAGCTTTTTTACCCTTCATTTTCCTCATGTGAATCTTATGGTAAAACGGGATCGCCGTGGCTAGCCTTCAATTTAACATCGCTGGAGAGCATTGCGTAATGGTACTATTTCATTTCAAATCAATGCACTTTTTTCTAAAGTCGTACAACACTGTTTCGACATTAAGGACGGATGTTGCAGCTCGCACCGTAGATGTTTGCCCTGAGGATATCGTTTCTTCGGAATGCCATAACGGTTGACTCTTTTGGTCTTACGGGGGCCATAACCAGTCAAAACGAAACTCTCTATGAGTTCTACAACTTTGTCTTCTTTAAGCCTTCAGTGCATAGTTTCATATCCAAAAAAAACTACTCAAATCACTTTCTGGTCTCGAAAGTTTTTTACCCTTCGTTTTCTTCACGTTAATTTTACGGTGAAACGGGATCACCAAAGCTGGTCTTCGATTTACCATTGCTAGAGAGTGGTGCACCTTGGCAGCGTTTCGTTTCAAATGCGTTTACTCATTTCTAAAAGTCGTACGTCATTGTTTTGGCATTTTGGATGGATATTGCACCTTGCACAGTAGATGTTGCGCCCTGAGGATATCGATAATTCTGACAGCCATAATGGTTAACTATTTTGGAGTTACGGGAGCCATAACCAGTTAAAACCAAGCTCTCTATGATTTCTACGGCTTTGATGGCTTTAAGCCATCAATGCATGGTTTCATATCCAAAAAAGACTACCCGAATCACTTTCAAGTCTCGGATGTTTTTTTTACCTTTCGCTTTCTTATAGTGAATTTTGTGGTAAAATGGGATCACCGTGGCTGGCCTTCGATTTACCCTCACTGGAGAGTGGTGCACCATGGTACTGTTCCATTTTAAATCCATGAACTAATTTCTAAAAGTCTTACGGCACTGTTTCGGCATTAGGGACGGATATTACACCTTGCACCCTAGATGTTGTGCTTGAGGATATTGATTCTTCGAACAGCCATAACGGCTGATTATTTAGGAGTTACGGGTGCCATAACCAATCAGAACAAAGCTCTATAAGAGTTCTATGGCTTTACCATCCTTAGGCCGCCAATGCATAGATTCATATCCAAAAAAGTCTACCCGAATCACTTTCAGTTCTCGACGTGAATTTTATGGTAAAACGGGATCACCGTGGTTGACCTTCGATTTACAATTGTCGGAGAGTGGTGCCCCATGATACTGTTCCGTTCAAATCCCCACACTCATTTATAAAAGTCATAAGACACTTTTTCGGCCTTAGGGACAGATGTTGCACCTCACACCATTGATGTTGCACACTTAGGATATCGATACTTCGGACAGCCATGACGGTTGACTATTTCGGAGTTACGGGAGCCATAACGTGCCAAAACAAAGCTCTCAGTGACTTTGTTGGCTTTAAGCCATTAATGCGTAGTTTTATGTCAAAAAAAACCATCCAACTCACTTTCGGGTCTTCGAAGTTTTTCTTACCCTTGGTTTTCTTCACGTGAATTTTATGGTAAAACGGAAACACCGTGGCTGGCCATCGATTTGCCATCGCTAGAGAGTGGTGCACCATGGTACAGTTCCATTTCAAATCTATGCACTCATTTCTAAATGTCGTACGACACTGTTTCGGCATTATGGTAGGATATTGCACCTTGCATTGTGGATGTTGTGCCCTGAGGATATCGAATCGTCGGACTGCCATAACGGTTTAGTCTTTTGGAGTTACGAGAGCCATAACCATTAAAAACGTAGCTCCTTTTGAGTTCTACGACTTTGACGGCTTTAAGCTGTCAATGCATAGTTTTATATTATAAAAAAGATTACCCGAATCACCTTCGGGTCTCAGAAGCATTTTTTTTCTTCGTTTTCTTCACGTGAATTTTATGGTAAAACGGGATCACCATGGCCGGCCTTCGATTTACCATCGCTGGAGAGTGATGCACCACGGTAATGTTCCATTTCAAATCCATGCACTTATTTATAAAAGCCGTACGGCACTGTTTTGGTATTAGGGACGGATGTAACACCTCACACCATAAATGTTGCGCCCTGAGGATGTCGATTGTTTGGACTGCCATAAAGGTTGACTCTTTTGGAGTTACAGAAGCCATAACAAGTCAAAACAAAGCTGGAGTGTAAAACGGGATCACCATGGTTGGCCTTCCATTTACCATCGCTGGAGTGTGATGCACCATGGTACTACCTCGTTCAAATCCGCGCACTTATTTCTAAAAGTCGTATGGCACTTTTTCGGCCTTATGGACGGATGTTGCACCTCGCACCGTAAATATTGTGCCGTTAGGATATCGATCCTTTAGACAACCATAATGGCTAACTCTTTTGGAGTTACAGGAGCCATAACCTGTCAAAACAAAGCTCTCTGTGAGCTTGACGGCATTAAGCCATAAATGTATAGTTGCATATCCAAAAAAGACTATCCGACTCACTTTTAGGTCTCGAAAGTTTTTTCACCCTTCATTTTCTTCATGTGAATTTCATGGTAAAAAGGGATCACCATGGCTGGCCTTCGATTTACCATCGCTGGAGAGTGGTGCACCATGATACAGTTACATTTCAAATCCATGTACTCATTCCTAAAAGTCGTATGACACTGTTTCGACATTATGGATGGATGTTGCACTTGTGAGAAATTCGGACTACGGATCTTAAGGCTGGAATAACACTAGAGGGGGTGAATAGTGCTTTGTGAATTTTATGAATCTTTTTGAAACTTATGTAATTTAATCACCAACAAATGCAATTCACAGACACAGATATAATCAAAGAATCAGATACAGATGCAAATACTAAATAAAAGCAGTAAAGTAAAGAACACACCAGGATTTTATACTGGTTCAGAGTTACCCTGCATCCAGTCCAGTACAATCGTACAGATTTCTTAATAAAATAATATCCTAGATTACACCCTCTGTTTCAAGGCTATGAGGTACACCCTCCTGTATTCGAGTCTAGGGCAAACTCTCTTGATTTAACCAGGCAACAAGATCACGTAATTGATTTTCGAGGCTACAATCACACCCAATTGATTTCAAGGCTCAACCGCACCTTTCACTCAACAGTTGTATTTACAAAAGATTGTATAACTCTGAATAACACTGAGATCTTGTGGAGAGAGTGGCAGAGAATCAAACAAGAGATAATCAAGTTTGATTCACTTGGTATTTCGCAGAGTATAGTTTAGGATTCTTTAGAATAAATGTAGATGATGAAGAGGAGAGAAAATAAATGAAATCTAGTAAAAAAATTCATTTAGAACTTAATGCTATTTATAGTAGAGCAACAACCATATCTATTCGTGAAAGGAAACGACGAATAGACACTTCTTTTGAAAATTGTAATTAGAAAATAAAAGACACCATATAACCATAGGGAGTTGAGGGATGTCGACATGCTCAAGGCAAAATGATGTTTTTATTTTCTTATTAAAATCGGTGTATATAATTTGTCAAAATAATTTCTAAACTTTATAAATATATTTGAATATAGTTTAAACATATAAAAGAGTTTAGAAAGTAATTTTTAATATATATAACCTTAATCTATAAAGTGATTTAAAATCTGAGTATATAAATACTTTAAAGCTAAATATTTAAAACAAGAGATGGTTTAAAAAACAAGGACAATTTTGAAATCAAAATATTAAAAACGATAAAAATGGTTTTGAGGCTAAAATATTTTAAACCAGGAGAGATGTGTTTTTGAAAAGAAAGTTTAGAAAGCATTTTTTAAAAAACAAGAGACATATTTTTGAAAAGCATTTTTATAAAATTAGTGAATATCAAAATAGGACCACTATATGTTCCACTAGATATTGTCGTAGGCCCATCCCTTTAACAGGCTCGAAGTGGATTCCATTCCACAAATAAATTTCGCATAAAGATATAAGTGCTTTCAAGAAGCTTTAACATAATTCTAGACTCAATATTTATCTTGTATTATTGAAATCTTGAACTGTTGATATCTTGATACTCATGAGTCTTCAATCTTGATGTCTTCAGTCTTGAATCTCTATACTGTACAGTCTTCATTCTTGGTACCTGCATGTTTATATCCAGCATATACATATATATGTAAATTATAATGTTAGTGTTTATATTTTATAACAAGTCCTAAGATTGTTGTCATCAAAACCATCATCTCAAGGACTAGTAATCTCCGCTTTTTTGATGATGATAATCTATGTAAATAAAATATACTTCTTCTTCACAATAACTCCCCATAAAACCAATAACTCCTCATTAATTTAAGCCTAGCTACTCTAACTACTCAATTATACATTTCTCTCCCTTTATCATCAACAAAAAACTTATCCTAAACTAATATAACTCCACCTTTGTCTTATACTGGATGACAAATATGAAAGTTTAAACCTAATAAATATATACTATGTTTCATGTATTGTTATACAATCCATTCAAACCAAATCAATTCTAATCAAATCAAATCAAATCAAATCAAATCACACAATTCAAAATCAAGTAAGTCAAACCATAAGGAGATCAAATATTTGAAGGAACATCAACCCATCCTTCTTCTCCAAAGATAGGATCCTTTTTAATACCTTCCCAATCTTCATTATCTTGAATCAAAGTTCCTACAGGATTTGTATTGAGATCATCTTTGTTGAGGGCAGAAATCATTCAACGAAGGGCATCGAAATACTTCTCTTGTTCTTTTATCATCTTCATTTAACTTAGTTCTAAGTTCCTTTGATTGCGGAGAATAATAGTAATTATATTCTTGAATGAATTGAGAGTTTCTTCAAGATTATCACTTAGAATTTGAGAAGAGGAAGCCATTTTTGATAAGTAGTGAAGAGACACAAATAGAGATAAGTAGAAACGAAAGGATTACAAATTTCTGGAAGAAACGGGTGTTTAAATAGGCAGAAATTAGTTTAAAATGAATAGATATGAGTTAGTTATTTTAATTTCAAAATTTGAAAAATAACCAAATCTGACAGTTATATGTCGACATATGGGGTAGAGGCATGCCGACATGGGTCTGTTAATTTATGTGTCTTATTAATTTTGTGAATATGTATGTGTATATATATATAAAAACTTATATACTATACTAACATTTATTCCAGGGACACGATAAGGTAGAAAAACATAATATAGATGATTTTTATAAATAGATGAGATGATACATATGATACTACATAATATGATAAAAGGAACAATAAAACACAAAACAAACTAATACATCACAACCTAGTTCTTAGAATGTACTAGAGGATGAGGAGGATGATGATAAGCCAAGTTTCCGACCAACTTTAGCAAAGAATTTGTTCATATCAGTGAACATTTTATCCAATTTCTTACTAACGAATCTTTTGAGAATCTGTTGATTTTTTACTATAGTCTTTTGATTTTTGAGGAGAATTTTGTTGGAAGGATCGTTAGTATTGGTAGGATATTCAATACTTTCCAAGGAGGTTACTTCATTATCTTCTTTAATTTCCATTTCCTCCCCTTCTTCTTCTTCTTCATCTTCTTCCTCCATATCTTCATGTGCCAATCTTTCATCCTTTTCAGCAAGAGATTCGTATTGTCGAAATATGAAAGGAATTTTCATGAGAGAAATATTGGCATGATTAAATACTTTTCGAAACAAATTCTTCCCTTTTGTAATTAACGCCAAAATAATTAAAAATTCGAGTGGGATAGATTCCATGATATAAGGTATTCTCACCCATTTCTAAATTTTTAGGACGAAGTTCATCCATAATCACTTATGCCCAATTAATGTCATAATGACCAAAGATAGAAAAAAGAGCTTTACAAACTTTTAAAGTCAGGTATTGAAATTTTCCAATCTAGGAGTGATAGTATGTTGCAAAAGACGATTGACAATACGTGCTTTCGGAAGAAAGTTACGATTTTTAAATTCAAAGTTGTCATCTCCTTCAAAAATGTGATGAAATGTCTCACGATCATGTTCATCAATATTAAAAGTAAAAAGATCTATTCTCGAATTCTTGGAATTGAGAATGTTGCCAAAAATTTCACAATTTAAAACAATTTTAGTGCCTTTAACACTACTCCAAATTTCATCTTCATTTCCTTCATAAAAACGCGATTCAAATTCGCATAAAACAGTTTAACAAGATTTAGGTAACAGACAAAATCATTTTTAGAATTGTCAAAAAGACTAAGGATATGATTCTCTTCAAGAAGAGTATTGATTTCATATGTAGAGAAATCGCTAAAGATAGCAAACTTTCACGTATGAACTTTTCCGAAATTAGCATTGCTTATAAGCCTTGTTTGCTTCCGGATCATTATAGAGACACTCTTGAATGGTTTTAGACAGCCTCATTGTGGATAGAGTGCTTGAAGAAGCCATTTTTGAAGAGAGTAGAAAGTTTGAAAGAGTGAAAGAGAGTTTGAATTTTAAAATGAAAGTGAAAAGGTACGATAAGATAATGGAAAAAAATAGATATTCAATAAACATGTTCTCTGGTCAAGAGGTACCTTTCCAGAACATTGGGTTTGGTGAAAAGGTGGAGGGAAATTCAAAGATTTGAATTCAAATTTGAATTTCAAATTTCTGAAAGGGATGTCAACATCATGGGTAGGGCTATGTGGACATGAGTCAAAGAATTCATATGACTTATATTTTCCTATATACTTTAATATCTATATACATATTTTTTTTTAACGTCTATATATTTTCTGGAGTAATATTCAATACAATAATACTCTTTTAATAAAAAAAATTATAATATTAAAAATAAAAATAAACATAATAATAAAAGATTTAAAATTCAGACAACAAAAAATTTCAAAACCAATCAAACAATCAAACAATTTCAAGCAAACAATTTCAATCGATATATTGTAAACGTGTACCTTTTTCTAGATTCATATCTCCGAGATCATCAGAATCATGAATAGTCGTAAAGCAAATATTTGAATTTTCCATCTTTTGATCATCATCATTCGAGGATGAGTCTGAGTCTAAATCGTCTAGTGTAGCGGTATATGCTCTTTTCTTTTTCTTCTTATAATCATTGCTTGTAGGAAACTTTTGCTTATGAGGATGCAGACAGTCTCTTTTGAGGTGGCCTGGTTCATCATAGTTGAAACATTTGATGTGGTTTGGTACTTCATTATGATTTCCAAAATTCCTATGATCATTCTTTTTGAAGTTGTTCATCTTTCTGTATTTCAGAAACTTCCAAAAATTCTTTGTCACGAAAGTAATTTCTTTATCATCATCACTTCCCGAGTTGGTCTATCTATTAATGCACTGAACGCAATTAACTTCTTTTCAAATGCCTTGCTATCTCTTCTCCCTTGCATTTGCACTTCAAACGACATTAGATTTCCAATCAATTCTTCAATCTTTAAACTGCTAATATCATTCACTTCTTCGATTGCAAGAGTTTTTGATCCCATTCCGGAGTAAGAGAATTTATTTTTCCGACCTGATCTTCTTCGGAAAAAAATTTCCCAATGATATTAAAGCATGCATAATATCCTGAAATCTACTATACATATCTAAAATGGACTCATTAGAATTCATTTTGAATAATTGAAACTGATTTTTGAGTATGGATATTTTGGCCTGTTTGACTTTGCTTGTTCCTTCATGAGTAACTTGCAAAGTTTTCCAGATATCATATGAAGACTTACAAACAAATACTTTATTGAATTCATTCCTATCAAGTGAACAAAATAAAATATTCATGGCTTTGGAATTATATTGTGCAATAGTCTTTTACTCAGCAGTCCACTGTGCAAAATTAGTTATGGGTTCAGAATATTCAGTTTGTGTGATATTCCAAGTGTCTAATCCTATTGACTGTAAATATATTTTCATTCTACATGCCCAATATGCATAGTTACTGCAATTAAAAAGTGATGGTCTGGCAGTAGACTGACCCTCTACAAATGAACTAGTGATAGTGTTAACAGAACCAATGTTGGTATCCATTTTTAAAACTTTTCAAAATTCAGATTATGAAAACTTTGAAAACCAATACTTTGATACCAAATGTGAGAAATGCGGATTGCGGATCTTAAGGCTGGAATAACACTAGGGGTGAATAGTGTTTTGTGGATTTTCTAAATCTTTCAGAAATTTTTTTAATTTAATCACCAACAAATGAAATTCACAGACACAGATATAACCACTGAATCGGACATAGATGCAAATACTAAATAAAAGCAGTAAAGGAAAGAATACAACAGGATTTTATACTGGTTCGGAGTTACCCTACATCCAGTCTTGTACAATTGTACGGATTTCTTATAAAAATGATCTCCCAGATTACACCCTCGGTTTCAAGGCTACGAGGTACACCCCTGTAATCGAGTCCAGGGCAAACTCTCTTGATTTAACCAGGCTACAAGATCACCTAATTGATTTCCGGGGCTACAATCACACCCAATTGATTTCAAGGCTCAACCGCACCATTTACTCAACAGTTTGATTTACAAAAGATTCTATAACTCTGAATAGCACTGAGATCTTATAGAGAGAGTGGTAGAGAATCAAACAAGAGATAATCAAGTTTGATTCACTTAGTCTTTCGGTAGAGTATTGTTTAGGATTCTTTAGAATAAATGTGGAAGATGAAGAGGCAAGAAAATAAATGAAATCTAGTAAAAAATTCATTTAGAACTTACTGGTATTTATAGTAGAGCAACAACTGTATCTATTCGTGAAAGGATACGACGAATAGCCACTTCTTTTGAAAATTGAAATTTGAAAATAACGGACACCATGTCGACATGGGGTGTTGAGGGATGTCGACATGCTTAAGGCAAAATTGATGGTTTGATTTTCTTATTAAAATTGGTTTCTATAATTTGTCAAAACAATTTCTAAACTTTGTAAATATATTTGAATATAGTTTAAACATATAAAAGAGTTTAGAAAGTAATTTTTAAAATATTTAATCTTAATCTATAAAGTGATTTAAAATCTGAGTATATAAATATTTTAAAGCTAAATATTTAAAAAAAGAGATGGTTTAAAAACAAGGACAATTTTGAAATCAAAATATTAAAAATGATAAATATAGCTTCGAGGGTAAAATATTTAAAACCAAGAGAGATGTCTTTTTGAGTAAAAAGTTTTGAAAACATTTTAAAAAAACGAGATATATTTTTGAAAAGAATTTTTATAAAATTAGTAGATATCAAAATAGGATGACTATATGTTCCACTAGTATTGTCGTGGGTTCCATCCCTTTAATAGGCTCGAAGTGGATTCCATTCCACGAATAAATTTTCAATAAAGATGTAAGTGCTTTCAAGAAGTTTTAACATAATTCTAGACTCAATACTTATCTTGTACTATTGAAATCTTGAACTCTTGATACCTTGATACTCGTGAGTCTTCAATCTTGATATCTTCAGTCTTGAATCACTATACTGTACAGTCTTCATTCTTGGTACCTGCATGTTTATATCCTACATAGACATATATATCTAAACTATAATGTTAGTGTTTATATTTTATAACAAGTCCTAAGGTTGATGTCATTAAAACCATCATCTCAAGGACTAACAACAACTTCCACCGTAGATGTTGCGCCCTAAGGATATCATTCTTCGGACAACCATAACGGTTGACTCTTTTGGAGTTACGAGTGCCATAACCATTGAAAACGTAGATCTCTATGAGTTCTATAGCTTTGGCAGCTTTATGCTGTCAATGCATAGTTTCATATCCAAAAAAGACTACCTGAATCACTTTCGGGTCTCAGAAGCTTTTTTACCCTTCGTTTTCTTCACATGAATTTTATGGTAAAACGGGATCACCGTAGTTGGCCTTCGATTTACCATCATTGGAGAGTGGTGTACCATGGTACTATTCTGCTTCAAATCCATGCAATCATTTCTAAAAGTCGTACGACACTGTTTCGGTATTAGGGACGGATGTAACACCTCACACCATAGATGTTGCACCCTGAGGATGTCGATTGTTCGGACTACCATAACGGGTGACTCTTTTGGAGTTACAAAAGCCATAACAAGTCAAAACAAAGCTCTTTGCGTGTTCTACGTGTTTGATTGCTTTAAGCCGTCAATGCATAATTTCATATCCCAAAAAAGTCTACTCGAATCACTTTCGGGTCCTGGAAGTTTTTTTTACACTTCGTTTTCTTCACGTGAAGTTTATTGTAAAACAGGATCACAGTGGCTGGCCTTTGATTTACCATCACTAGAGAGTGGTCCACCATGGTACTATTCCGTTTCAATTCCATGTACTCATTTCTAAAAGTCGTACGACACTGTTTCAGCATTATGGACGAATGTTGCACCTTGCACCGTAGATGTTGCACCCTGAGGATATCGACTCTTTGGACAACCTTAACTATTGACTCTTTTGGAGTTACCGGAGCCATAACTAGCCAAAACGTAACTCTCTATGAGTTCTATGGCTTTGACAGCTTTAGGCCATCAATGCATAGTTTCATATCCAAAAGAAGATTAGCCGAATCACTTTTGGATCTCAGAAGCTTTTTTTACCCATCATTTTCTTCATGTGAAATTTATGGTAAAAGAGGATCACTGTGACTGGCCTTCGATTTAGCATCGCTGGAGAGTGGAGCATCATGGTACTATTCTATTTCAAATCCATGCACTCATTTCTAAAAGTCGTACAACACTGTTTCGGCATTAGGGATGGATGTTGCACCTCGCACCGTAGATGTTGCGCCTTGAAGATATCGATTCTTCGGACAGCCATAATGGTTGACTCTTTTGGAGTTACGAGAGCCATGCCTAGTCAAAATGAAGCTCTCCGTGAGTTCTATAGCTTTCACCGCTTTAAGTCGTCAATGGATAGATTTATATCCAAAAAACTCTACCCGAATCACTTTTGGGTCTTGGAAGTTATTTTACCCTTCCTTTTATTTACGTGAATTTTATGGTTAAACGAGATCACCGTAGATGGCCTTCGATTTACCATCACTGGAGAGTGGCGAACCATGGTACCATTCTATTTATAATCCATGCACTCATTTCGAAAAGTCGTACGGCACTGTTTTGACATTTTATACCGATGTTGCACCTTGCACTGTAGATGTTGCGCCTTGAAGATATTTCTTCAGATAGACATAATGGTTGACTCTTTTGAAGTTACGTGTGCCATAACAAGTCAAAAATAAGCTCTCTGTGAGTTCTACGGCATTGACTGCAGTAAGCCATCAGTGCATGGTTTAATATCCATCAAAAGACAACCCGAGTCACTTTGGATCTTGGAAGCTTATTTACCCTTCGTTTTCTTCATATGAAGTTTATGGTAGAACGAGATCACCATGGATAGCCTTTGAATTAACATCGCTGGGGAGTGGTGCACCAAGGCACTATTCTGTTTCATATCCGTGCACTCATTTCTAAAAGTCTTACAACATTGTTTTGGCATTAGGGATTGATGTTGCACCTTGCATAGTAGATGTTGCTCTTGAGGATATCGATTTTTTGGATAGCCATAACCAGTCAAAACGGAGCTCTCAACGAGTTCTACGTCTTTGACATCTTTAGGTCGTTAATGCATAGTTTCATATTCAAAAAAAGACTACCCGATGCACTTTTGGTTCTTGAAATCTTTTTTTACCCTTCATTTTCTTCACATGAATTTTATGGTAAAACGGGATCACCGTGGCTGACCTTCGATTTACCATCACTGGAGAGTTATACACCACTGTTCCGTTCAAATCGACGGACGCATTTCTAAAAGTTGTACGACACTGTTTCGGCCTTAGGGACGGATGTTGCACCTTACACCGTTGATGTTGCGCCTTTAGGATACCAATAGACCGGACAGCTATAACGGTTGACTCTTTTGGAGTTACGGAAGCCATAACCTGTCAAAACGAAGTTCTTTGTGAGCTCTGCCGCTTTGACAACTTTAATCCGTCAATGCATAGTTTCAAATCAAAAAAAAGACTATCCGACCGACTTTCGGGTCTTGGAATTTTTTTTCCTTTGTTTTCTTCGCATGAATTTTATGGTGAAACGGGATCACCATGGCTGGCCTTCGATTTACCATCGCTGGAGAGTGGTGCACCATGGTACAGTTCCATTTCAAATTCATGCACTTATTTATAAAAGTCGTACGACGCTGTTGCTACATTATGGATGGATGTTGCACCTTGCACAGTAGATGTTACGCCCTGAGGATATCGATTCATCAAAACGCCATAACAGTTGATTCTTCAAAACGCCATAACAGATGCTACATTATTGATGGACGGACGTTGTTGCTACATTATGGATGGTGTTGCACCGGTCAAAATGAAGCTCTTTGTGAGTTCTATGGCTTTGGCATCATTTGTCCATCAATGCAAAGTTTCGTATACGAAAAAGACTACCCAATTCACTTTTGGTTCTTGAAAGCTTTTTTTACCCTTCGTTTTCTTCACGTGAATTTTATGGCAAAACGGGATCACCGTCGCTGGCCTTCGATTAAACATAGCTAAAGAGTGGTGAACTATGGTACTATTCCGTTTCAAATCCATGCACTCATTTCTAAAAGTCGTACGGCACTGTTTCAGTATTAGGGATGGATGTTGCGTCTCGCACCGTAGATGCTACGCCCTAAAGATATCGATTCTTCTGACTGCCATAACGGTTGACTCTTTTGGAGTTACAAGAGACATAACCAGTCAACACGAAGCACACTGTGAGATTTATGACTTTGACTGCTTTAAGTCGTCAATGCAAAGTTTCATATCTAGAAAAAGACTACCCAAATCACTTTCGGGTCTCGGAAGATTTTTTTTACCCTTCGATTTCTTCATGTGAATTTTATGGTAAAACGTGATCACCGTGGATGGCCTTAGATTTTCCATCGCTGGAGAGTGGTGTACCATGGTACAATTCCGTTTCAAATCCATGCACTCATTTCTAAAAGTCGTACGACAGTATTTCAGCATTATGGAGATGTTGCACCTTGCACTGTAGACGTTGCGCCCTGAGGATATCGATTCTTCGGACAGCTATAACGATTGACTCTTTTATACTTACGGGAGCCATAACTCATCAAAATATAGCACTCTGTGAGTTCTATGGCTTTGACAGCTTTAAGTTGTCAATGCGAATGCATAGTTTCATATCCAAAAAAACACTACCTGATTCACTTTTGGGTCTCAGAAGCTTTTTTTACCCTTCGTTTTCTACACGTGAATTTTATGGTAAAATGGGATCACCATGGTCAGCCTTTTATTGAACATTATTGGAGAGTAGCGCACCATGGTACTGTTCTGTTTCAAATCAGTACACTAATTTCTAAAAGTCATATGGCACAGTTTCAGCATTAGAGACGGATGTCGCACCTCGCACCATAGATGTTGCGCCCTTAGGATATCGATTCTTCGGAATGCCATAATGGTTGACTCTTTTAGTGTTACAGGAGCAATAACCAGTCAAAACATAGCTCTCTATGATTTCTATGCCTTTGACAGCTTTAAGCCGTCAATGCATAGTATCATATCCAAAAAAGACTACCTGAATCACTTTCGGATCTCGAAAGCTTTTTTACACTTCATTTTCTTCACGTGAATTTATGAGAAAACAGGATCACCATTGTTGGCCTTTGATTTAAAATCGCTTGAGAGTGTGCACCATGGTACTGTTCCTTTTCAAATCCATGGACTCATTTCTAAAAGTCTTACGGCACTGTTTCGGCAATAGGGACGGATGTTGCACCTTACATCGTAGATGTTGTGCCTGAGGATATCGATTCTTCGAACAACCATAACGGTTGACTCTTTTGGAGTTACATGAGCCATAACCAGTCAAAACAAAGCCCTCTGTGGTTTCTATGGCTTTGATATCTTTTGGCCATCAATGCACAGTTTCATATCCAAAAAAGACTCCCCGAATCACTTTCGGATCATAGGAGCTTTATTTATCCTTCATTTTACGTCACGTGAATTTTATGGTAAAACGGGATCACCGTTACTGGCTTTTGATTTACCATCACTAGAGAGTGGTGCACCATGCAACTGTTTCATTTCAAATCCATGCCGTCATTTCTAAAAGTCGTACGGAACTATTTTGACATTAGGGATAGATGTTTCACCTCGCACATAGATATTGCGCTCTATGCATATCAATACTTCAAACAACCATAACGGTTGACTCTTTTGGAGTCACGTGAGAAATAACCTATCAAAACGAAGCTCTATATGGGTTATATGGCTTTGATGGCTTTAAGCCATCAATATGTAGTTTCATATCGGGAAAAAGACTGTCCGAATAACTTTCGGATCTCAGAAGCTTTTTTTACCCTTCGTTTTCTTCACGTGAATTTTATGGTAAAACGGGATCACCATTGCTGGCCTTCAATTTAACATTGCTGGAAAGTGGTGGACCATGGTACTATTCCATTTCAGATCCATGCACTCATTTCTAGTAGTCTTACGGTGCTGTTTCTGCATTAGGGACGGATGTAGCACCTTGCACCGTAGATGTTGCGCCGGAGGATATCGATTCTTCAGACAACCATAAAGGTTGACTCTTTTGGAATTACGAGAGCCACAACCAGTCAAAACAAAGCTCTCCATGAGTTCTATGGCTTTGAATTCTTTATCCCATCAAAGCATTGTTTCCTATCCAAAAAACGACTACCCGAATCAATACCAAATCTCGAAAAGTTTTTTACCCTTCGTTTTCTTCACGTGAATTTTAGGGTAAAATGGGATCACCGTGGATGGCCTTTGATTTACCATCTCTGTAGAGTGGTGCACCATGCAACTATTCCGTCTCAAATCCATGCCTCCATTTCTAAAATTCATACAGCACTGTTTTAGCATTAGGGACGGATGTCGCACCTCACACATAGATGTTGCGCCCTGAGGATATCGATACTTCGGACATCAATAACGGTTGACTCTTTTGGAGTTATGGGAGCCATAACCAATCAAAACAAATCTCTCTATGAGTTCTACTTTTTTGATGGCTCTAAGCCGTCAATGCATAGTTTTATATCCAAAAAAGACTATCCGACTCACTTACGGGTCTCGGAAGTATTTTCTACCCTTTGTTTTCTTCACGTGAATTTTATGGTAAAATGAGATCACCGTGGCTGGCCTTCGATTTACCATCGCTGGAGAGTGATGTACCATGGTACAGTTCCATCTCGAATCCATGCTTATTTCTAAAAGTCATATGGCACTGTTTCGGCATAATAGACGGATGTTGCACCTTGCACCGTAAATGTTACGCCCTAAGAATACCGATTGTTCGGACAGCCATAACGGTTGACTCTTTTGGAGTTACGAGAGCCATAACCAGTCAATACGTAGCTCTCTGTGAGTTCAACGGGTTTGATAGATTTAAGCTGTCAATTCATAGTTTCTTATCCAAAAAAAGACTACCCAAATCACGTTTGAGTCTCGGATGCTTTTTTTACCCTTCGTTTTCTTCATGTGAATTTTATGGTAAAGCGGGATCACCATAGCTGGCCTTCGATTTACCATCACTAAAGGGTGGTGCACCATGGTACTGTTTCGTTTCAAATCTGTGCACTCATTGCTAAAAGTCATACGACACAGTTTCAGTATTAGGGACCGAGGTTGCACCTCGCACCGTTGATGTTGCGCCCTAAGGATATCGATTCTCCGGATTGCCATAACGGTTGATTCTTTTGGAGTTATGGGAGCCCTAACTGGTCAAAATGAAGATCTCAATCAGTTCTATGACTTTGACTGCTTTAAGCTGGCAATGCATAGTTTCATATCCAAAAAAAGATTACCCGAATCACTTTTGGGTCTCGGAAAATTTTTTTTACCCTTCGTTTTCATCACGTGAATTTTATGATAAAACGGGATCACCATGGCTGGCCTTTGATTTACCATCATTGGAGAGTTGGGCACCATGCTACAGTTCCATTTCAAATCCGTGCACTCATTTTTAAAAATCGTACGACACTATTTCGGCATTCTGAATGGATGTTGCACCTTGCACCATAGATGTTGCGCCCTAAGGATATCAATTCTTCCGATAGTCATAACTGTTGACTCTTTTGGAGTTACGGGAGCCATAACCAGTCAAAACATAGCTCTTTGTGACTTCTATGGCTTTGATGGCTTTAAGCTGTCAATGTCGTTGCTTTGTTTCATATCCAAAAAATACTACCCGAATCACTTTCGAGTTTCAAAAGCTTTATTACCCGCCGTTTTCTTCTCATGAATTTTATGGTAAAACAGGATCACTGTGTCCGGAATTTGATCTAGCATCGCTAGAGAGTGGTGCACTATGGTACTATTCAGTTTAAAATACATGCACTCATTTCTAAAAGTCATACAGCACAGTTTTGGCATTAGGGATAGATGTTGCACCTCGCACCGTAGATGTTGCGCCCCGAGGATATTGATTCTTTGAACAGCCATAACGGTTGAATTTTTTGGAGCTACGGGAGCCATATCCAATCAAAACATAGCTCTTAGTGAGTTCTATGGATTTTATAGCTCTAAGCCATAAATGCACTGTATCATATCCAAAAAAGACTACCTGAATCACTTTCGGATCTCGAAAGTTTTTTTACCCTACGTTTTTTTCACGCGAATTTTATGGTAAAACGGGATCACCGTGGCTGGCCTTCGATTTAACATCGCTGGAGCGTGTGCACCGTAGTACTATTCCTTTTCAAATCCATGCACTCATTTCTAAAAGTCTTACGACACTTTTTCAGCATTAGGGATGGCTGGGGCACCTTGCACCGTAGATGTTGCGCCTGAGGACATCGATTCTTCGGATAGCCATAACGGTTGACTTTTTGGAGTAACTGGAGCCATAACCAGTCAAAACAAAGCTCTTTGTGATTTCTATGGCTTTGGAATCTTTTGGCCATCAATACATAGTTTCATGTCTAGAAAAAACTACCCAAATCACTTTCAGATCTTCGAAGCATTTTTTACCCTTCTTTTCCTTCATGTGAATTTTATTGTAAAACGGGATCACCATAGCTGGCCAATGATATACCATCATTAGAGAGTGATGCACCATGCAACTGTTCCATTTCAAATCCAGACACTCATTTCTAAAAGTCGTACGACACTATTTCGGCATTAGGGACAGATGTTACACGTTGCAGTAGATGTTATGCCCTGAGGATATCGATACTTCGAATAACCATAATGGTTGACTCTTTTAGAGTGACGTGAGAAATAACCTATCAAAACAAAGCTCTCTATGAATTCTACGACTTTGAAGGCTTTAAGTGGTCAATGCGTAGTTTCATATCCAAAAAATGACTACCTGAATAACTTTCGAATCTCGGATGCATTTTTTACCCTTCGTTTTCTTCACATGAATTTTATGGTAAAATGGGATCACCATGTCTGACCTTCGATTTAACATTGTTGGAGAGTGGTAAACTATGGTACAGTTCAATTTCAAAACCATGCACTCATTTCTAGTAGTCTTACGGCACTGTTTTGGCATTAGGGACGGATGTAGCACCATGCACCGTAGATGTTGCACCGGAGGGTATCGATTCTTCGGACAACCATAACAGTTGACTCTTTTTGGAGAAACAGAAGCCAAAACTAGTCAAAACGAAGCTCTCTGTGAGTTCTACGGCTTTGACATCTTAAGGCCATTAAATCACTGTTTCATATAGAAAAAAAGACTACCTGAATCACTTTCGAATCTCGAAATGTTTTTTATACCCTTCGTTTTCTTCACGTGAATTTTAGGGTAAATGGGATCACAGTGGCTGACCTTCGGTTTACCATCTCCGGAGAGTGGTGCACCATACAATTTTTAGTTTTAAATCCATGCTCTCATTTCTAAAAGTCGTATAACACAGTTTCGGCATTAGGGACGGATGTTGCTCCTCGCACAAAGATATTGCGCTCTGAGGATATCGATATTACGGACAACTATAACGGTTGACTCTTGCGGAGATACGGAGCAATAACCGGTCAAAATGAAGCTCTTTGTGAGTCCTGCGGCTTTGACTTCTTAAGCCGTCAACGCATAGTTTCATATCCAAAAAAAGACTATCTGACTCACTTTTGGGTCTCAGAAGTATTTTTTACCCTTCGTTTTCTTCACGTGAATTTTATGGTAAAACGGGATCACCATGGCTGGACTTCGATTTACCATCACTGGAGAGTGTTGCACCATAGTACAATTCCATTTCAAATACATGCGCTCATTTTTATAAGTCGTACGACACTGTTTCGTCATTATGGAGGGATGTTGCACCTTGCTCGGAAGATGTTTCACCCTGAGGATATCGATTCTTCGGACAGCCAAAATGGATAACTCTTTTGGAGTTACAAGAGCCATAACCAATCAAAATGTAGCTGTCTGTGAGTTCTAGGGCTTTTACATCTTTAAGCTGTCAATGCGTTTCGTACCCAAAAAAAGATTACCCAAATCACTTTAGAGTTTTGGAAGCTTTTTTCATCCTTGGTTTTCTTCCTATGAATTTTATGGTAAAACAGGATCACCGTGGTAGGCCTTCGATTTACCATCGTTAAAGAGTGGTGCACCATGGTACTGTTTCGTTTGAAATCCATGCACTCATTTCTAAAAGTCGTAGGACACGGTTTCGGCACTAGGGATGGATGTTCCACCTCGCACCGTAGATGTTGCGCCCTGAGGATATCGATTCTTCGGACAGCCATAAAGATTGACTGTTTTAGAGTTACGGGAGACATTACCAATCAAAACAAAGCTCTCTGTGAATTCTACGGCTTTGACTGCTTTAAGTCGTCAATGCGTAGTTACATATCTAAAAAAACACTACTCGAATCACTTTCGAGTCTCGAAAGTTTTTTTACCCTTCGTTTTAGTCACGTGAATTTTATGGTAAAACGGGATCACCATAGTTGGCCTTCGATTTACCTTCGCTGAAGAGTAGTGCACCATGGTACTGTTCCATTTTAAATCCATGCACTCATTTCTAAAAGTCATATGATACTGTTTCTGCATTTTGGATGGATGTTGCACCTCGCACCTTAGATGTTCTGCCCTGTGCATATTGATTCTTCGGACAGCCAAAACGGTTGACTCTTTTGGAGTTACAGGAGCCATAACCAGTCAAAACGTAGCTCTCTATGGTTTTATAGCTTTGACAACTTTAAGCCGTCAGTGCATAGTTTCATATCCAAAAGAAGACTATCCGAATTACTTATGGGTCTCGAAAGCTTTTTTTACCCATTGTTTTCGTCACATGAATTTTATGGTAAAATGGAATCACCGTGGCTGGCCTTCGATTTACCATCGCTGGAGAACGGTGCACCATGGTATTGTTCTGTTTCAAAACCATCCACTCATTTCTAAAAGTCATACGCATTGTTTTGGCATTAGGGACGGATGTTGCACCTCGAATCGTAGATGTTGTACCCTGAGAATATCGACTCTTCGGATTGCTATAACGGTTGAATCTTTTGGAATTATGGGAGCCACAACCGGTCAAAACGAAGTACTCCGTGAGTTCTACGGCTTCGACTACTTTACGCCATCAATGCATAGTTTCATATCCAAAAAAACTACCCGAATAACTTTCGGATCACATAAGTTTTTTTGCCCTTCGTTTTCTACACATGAATTTTATGGTAAAACGAGATCACCGTGGCTGGCCCTCAATTCACCATCACTGGAGAATGGTGAACCATGGTACTATTTCGTTTCAAATCCATGCACTCATTTATAAAAGGTACGACACTGTTTCAGAATTTTGGATGGATATTGCACCTTGAATTGTAGATGTTGCTCCCTGAGTATATCAATTCTTCAGACTGCCATAACGGTTCACTCTTTGGGAGTCACGGGAGCCATAACTAGTCCAAATGAAGCTCTCTGTGAGTTCTACGGCTTTGATAGCTTAAAGCCGTCAATGCATAGTATCCTATCCAGAAAAATACTACCCAAAACACTTTCGGATCTCAGAAGCTTTTTTTACCCTTCGTTTTCTTCACATGAAATTTATGGTAAAACGGGATCACCGTGGTTGGTCGTCGATTTAACATTACTGGAGATTGGTATACCATGGTATTGTTCCATTTCAAATCCATGCACTTATTTCTAAAAGTCTTACGACGCTGTTTCGCAATTAGGGACGGATGTTGCATCTTGCACCGTAAATGTTGCGCTTGAGGATATCGATTCTTCGGACAACCATAACGGTTGACTCTTTTGGAGTTACAGAAACCATAACAAGTCAAAATGAAGCCCTTTGTGGGTTCTGCGGATTTGACCACTTAAAGCCGTCATTGCAAAGATTCATATCCAAAAAAGACTATCTGAATCACTTTTGGGCCTTGGAAGTTTTTTTACCCATCGTTTTCTTAACGTGAATTTTATGGTCAAATGGGATCACCGTGGCTGGCCTTCGATTTACCGTCGCTGGAGAGTGGTGCACCAGAGTACTATTCCATTTCAAATCGATGCACTTATTTCAAAAATTTGTACGACACTATTTCGGCATTTTGGACGGTTTTTGCGTTTTGCACCGTAGATTTTTCACCCTGAGGATATCGATTCTTCGGACAACCATAATGGTTAACTATTTTGGAGTTACAGGAGCCACAATCGGTTGAAACAATGCTCTCTGTAATTTTTATGGCTTTGATAGCTTTGAGCCGTCAATGCATAGTTTCATATCCAAAAAAAACTACTCGAATCACTTCCGGATGTCGAAACTTTTTTACCCTTTGTTTTCTTCATGTGAATTTTATTGTAAAACGAGATAACCTTGGCTCGCCTTATTTCTAAAAGTCTTACGGCACTGTTTCGACATTGCTGGAGAGTGGTGCATCATGGTACTGTTCCATTTCAAATCCATGCACTCATTTCAAAAAGTCTTACGGCACTGTTTTGGCATAAGTATGGATGTAGCACCTTGCATCGTCGATGTTTCCCCTGAGGCTATCGATTCTTCGGACAGCCACAACGATTGACTCTTTTGGAGTTACGGGAGCCATAACAAGTCAAAACGAAGCTCTCTATGAGTTCTACATCTTTGACATATTTAGGACGTCAAAGCATAGCTTCATATACAAAAAAAGAATACCCGAATGGCTTTCGAATCTCAGAAGTTTTTTTAAATATCGCTCTCTTCACGTGAATTTTATGGTAAAACGGGATCGCTGCGGTAGGCCTTTGATTTACCATCGCTGGAGAGTGGTGCGCCATGGTACAGTTCCGTTTCAAATCCATGGACTCATTTCTAAAAGTCGTACGACGCTGTTTCGACATTAGGGACAGATGTTGCACCTTGCATCGTAGATGTTGCGCCACGAGGATATCGATATTTCAAACAGCCATAATGGTTGACTCTTTTGGAGTTATGTAACAACCCAAAATTTAAGCTATAATAACTAAATAATGAATTGATTAAATGATAAAATAACTTTGTGAAATTATTAGAATTGAGCCATGTGAGTTGCACCATTGTGTCCGTGGTAATTTTCTGATTAATTTCCATATATAGAACCACTGAATTCAAGCTAGAATAAAGAAGATACGAATTGAACAAGAAATCAATAAAGAGAGGAAAAAAACAAGGGCTAGGTCTAACCTCAGGTCGACCTAACCACTGGCTAGGTCGACATGCAAGCCGATCTAGGAGGTGGAAGGTCAACCCACCCTATTAATGAATGAAGAATTAAATTCTTCTTTCATTGTGATTTATGCACGTCATTTTAGTTAATTCCTCTTATATGGTGCGTCCGTGCTCCCATCCGACGATTCCTATCAAGCCTATGACGCGGTTGCCCCAAATTGAATCTCCAAATCCAACCGTCTGAGATTCATAAAGCTCCACTACAAATAAGACCCCAGGCCTAGCTATTTTTCTCATTCTATATTTTCTCCATTTGTGTTCACCTTCTTAGGCAGGACCCTAAAATGAATAATTTTCTGAGGAGAAGATCGTTTTAAATTAAAATATTTAATACCCTCAAGTGGATCTGGGAAGACCAAGGGAAGAGCAAAGGACCACATGTGAGTGATTAGTAATTATTTTAGATTTTTAAGTAATTTAAAATAATAGGTTTTCTAATAGCTGTAGTTTTTCTACGATTTTGGAATAACCTTTTTACTAGTTTATTTTCAGATTTAGATTTATTTTTCACTCTATTTCCTTTTAACTATTCTTTTCATTTATTTGTAATTAACTAATGTTAATTATAGCTTTTCCATTTATTTACAGTATTTATAATTTACTGTTATTTACATTTTATTTACATCTTTTCAATGTTTGGGATTTTCTTCTGTAATTGTCAGTTTCTTTCTATTTGGTCCTTTTTATGTGAATGGAATAAACTAGAATAAAATGCGAATATGGACTAAATAATAAGAACACTAAAATTACAAAAAATAAGATGTAAAATGTGAAGACAGTAATAAATTGGACTTGGACTAAATTTGAGCTTAATTACGATGTATAATTAAGATTAAGTAGAGCAAAGAGAGAAAGTGGCTTATTTTTATACTTAGACCTTGAGTTAAGTTAATAAGCAATACTATAACAAAGGTTATAATTAGAAACAGAATGGAAAAAAGCTTATTTTGAGACTTAGAATAAATTAATAAGCAAAGATAGCAAGGATAACTGTAGATGCTTATTTAAACAATTTATACTAAGTTAATAAGCAAAAGTAGGACATATACCAACAACATTCCCTATTTTCTATGGACACATGTGTCTCACAATAGCCTGAAGTTAGATGAGGGCACGCTTATGCTTTTTAGGGTTGATAAAAGGTCAATAGTTAAAAGTCTAAATCATAGGGATTTGACAAGGGGCGCAACTAGATTTTGGTTGATAGGGAATAGTACCAACTACATTCCCTATTTTCTATGGATACAGGTGTCTCACTATAGCCTGAAGTGAGATGAGGGCACGCTTATGCTATCTAGGTTAAATAAAATGTCAAAAGAGGGAGAAACAGATAGTGTGAAACCAACGGTGGTCGAGCATGCAGCCTCGGTGTAGGGTAGTTTGCTATTGAGTTCCAAGCACTTGGTGGGTGCCTTTCATAGGCACTGGTATCTAGCTCAAAGTAGTCATTTTAGTAGAAGACCGATCAAAGGGTAGAGCTAGGACTTCAGCCTAATTAAAGTAGGATTGGGAATTCAGCCTCATCAAAGAAGTTATCTACGACAAGTGCAAACAATCGAAGTTATACAATCTAATTTATCAAATAGTTAAATCGTATTTATTTCCAGCTTTACCTCCCCTCCTATTTCTTTATTTTCTTTTACACTAGAACTGCTGCAAAGTCAATTATCTTTACCTTGCTTAAAAATACTAATAATTACTGTCATTCACCAGTCTTTTTGTCTGACCCACTCCTCTATTTTCCCCTTTTTCCCCATAGGCTAGCAATGGCAAGGACAGTACATTGCAGACACTTGTAAGCTTTAGTGGTGGAGATTTTCTCTTGTATTCCTTTTCTTCATTTCCAGTTCTTAGCTTATTTCATGTACTGGTACTTTTAGAGGGATAGTTTCGTGTTATGATTTTTATGAGACCGTGGATATGATTTTCCAAAGACATGTGTTGGTATTTTGAGACATCTTATGAAGTTTAATTTTTATTAAGTTATATTTTTAATTATTTTCTCTATTTTTATCTATTTTTGTTGTGAATCTTAGTCTCTGTAAGTTTTAACTATACCTACAATGCACCACATCTTTTATTTTTCCTTCTAGGTATACTAAGGGGTGTGGCGTGGTTCAAGTTACGGGAGCCATAACTAGCCAAAACGAAGTTCTCTGTGAGTTCTATGGCTTTAAGCCATCAACGCGTAGTTTCATATCCAAGAAAAGACTACCCGAATCACTTTTGGGTCTCGAATGTTTTTTTACACTTTGTTTTCTTCACGTGAAATTATGGTAAAATGGGATCACCATGGTTGGCCATCGATCTACCATTGCCGAAGAGTGGTCCACATGGTACTGTTACAATTCAAATCCACGCACTCATTCCTAAAAGTCGTACGACACTGTTTCGGCTTTTTGGACGGATGTTCCAGCTTGCACCACAGATGTTGCGCTCTGAGGATATTGATTCTCCAGAAAACCATAACGGTTGACTCTTTTGGAGTTACATGAGCCGTAACCTAAAACAAAGCTCTTTGTGAGTTCTACGGCTTTGAAGGCTTTAAGACATCGACGCATAGTTTCATATCCAAAAAATACTATATTAATTTCTTTTAGAACTCAGAAGCTTTTTTTACCCTTCGTTTTCTTGACGTGAATTTTATGGTAAAACGGGATCACCGTGGTCGGCCTTCGATTTACCATCGCTGGAAAGTGGTGCACCATGGTACTGTTTCGTTTCAAATCGATGCTCTCTTTTCTTAAAGTCGTACGACACAGCTTCGGCATTAGAGACGGATGTTGCATCTTGCACCGTAGATGTTATGCCAAGAAGATATCGATTCCTTGGATAGCCACAAAAGTTTAACCCTTTTGTAGTTACGGGAGCCATAACCGGTCAAAATGAAGCTCTCTGTGAGTGCTACGGCTTTGAAAGATTTAAGTGGTCAATGCATAGATTCATATCCAATAAAAACTATCCGAATAACTTTCAGGTCTCGGAAGCATTTTTACCCTTCGTTATCTTCATGTTAACTTTATGGTAAAACGGGATCACCGTGGCTGGCCTTTGATTTACCATCGCTGGAGAGCAGCGCACCATGGTACTGTTCCATTTTAAATCCATGCCCTCATTTCTAAAAGTCGTACCCCAATGTTTCTGCATTATGGAAGGATGTTGCACCTTGCACCGAAGATGTTGCGCCTTGAGGATATCGATTCTGTAGACGGCCATAACGGTTGACACTTTTTAAGTTACAGGAGCCATAACCAATCGAAACGTAGCTCTACGTGAATTCTGCAGCTTTGATAGCTTTAAGCCATCAATGTATGGTTACATATCCAAAAAAGACTACTTGAACCACTTTCGGGTCTCGGATGCCTTCTTCTACCCTTCATTTTCTTCATGTGAATTTTATGGTAAAAAGGGATCACTATGGCTGACCTAAGATTTATCGTCGCTGGAGAATGGTGCACAATGGTACTGTTCCGTTTTAAACCCATGCACTCATTTCTAAAATCCACACAGCACTGTTTCGGCATTAAGGACGGATGTTGCACCCCGCACCATAGATGTTGCGCCTTGAGCATATCGATTCTTCGAACAGCCATAACCGTTGACCCTTTTGGAGTTACGGGATCCATAACCAGTCAAAATGAAGCTCTCTGTGAGTTCTACGGCTTTGATGGATTTAGTCTTAAATGCGTAGTTTCATACCCACAAAAGACTATTTGAATCACTTTTGGGTCTTAGAAGTTTTTTTACCCTACGTTTTCTTTGCATGACTTTTATAGTAAAGCGGGATCATCGTGGCTGGCGTTCAGTTTTCCATTGCTGGAGAGGGCGCACCATGGTATTGTTCTATTTCAAATCCATGCACTCATTTCTTAAATTCGTACGATACTATTTCATTATTAGGGGCGGATGTTGCACCTCGCACCATAGATGTTGCGCCCTGAGGATATCGATTCTTCGGACAGCCATAACGGTTGACTCTTTTAGAGTTATGGGAGCCATAACCAGTCAAAATGAAGTTGTCTGTTAGTTCTATGGCACAGACGCCTTTAAGCCATCAATGCATAGTTTCATATCCAAAAAAAGACTAACCGAATCACTTTTGGGTCTCGAGAGCTCTTTTTACCCTTCGTTTTCTTCACGTGAAATTTATGGTAAAAGGGGATCATCGTGGCTGTCCTTCAATTTACCATCACTGGAGCTTGGTGCACCTTGGTACTATTCCATGTTAAATCCATTCACTCATTTCTAAAAGTCGTATGACACTGTTTCAACATTAGGGGCAGATGTTGCACCTCGCGCCGTAGATGTTGCACCCTGAGGATATCGATTCTTCAAACAACCATAACGATTGACTCTTTTGGAGTTACGTGAGCCATAACCACTCAAAACAAAACTCCTTGTGAGTTCAACGGCTTTGATGGTTTGAAGCCATTAATGCGTCATTTCATATCCAAAAAAAGACTATCCGAATAACTTTTGGGTCTTGGAAGATTTTTACCCTTCGTTTTCTTCATATGAATTTTATGGTAAAACGGGATCACCGTAGCTGGCCTTCGATTTACCATCGCTGGAGAGTGGCGCACAATGGTGCTTTTCCATTTTAAATCCATGGACTAATTTCTAAAAGTCATACACCGCTGTATCGGCGTTATGGATGGATGTTGCACCTTGCACCCTAGATGTTGTGACCTAAGGATATCGATTCTTCAGACAGCCATAACGGTTGACACTTTTGGATTTACGGGAGCCAAAATCTATTAAAACATTGCTCTCCGTGAATTTCACGGCTTTGACAGCTTTAAGCGATCAATGCATAGTTACATATCCAAAAAAGACTCCTCGAATCACTTTCGGGTCTCGGATGCTTTTTTCTCCCTTCATTTTCTTCATGTGAATTTTAGGGTAAAACGGGATCACCATGGCTGGCCTATGATTAACCATGACTGGAGAGTGGTGTACATTGGTACCGTTCCATTTCGAACATATGAACTCATTTATATAAACCACACGTCGTGGTTTCGGCATTAAGGATGGATGTTGCTCCCTGCACAGTAGATGTTGTGCCTTGGGGATATCGATTCTTCAGACAGCCATAACCATTGACTCTTTTGGAGTTACTGGAGCCATAACCAGTCAAAACGAAGCTCTCTGTGAGTTCTACGGCTTTGATGGCTTTAAGCCGTAAATGTATAGTTTCATATCGAAAAAAAGACTATCCGACTCTCTTTCTGGTCTTGGAAGTTTTTTTTCCCTTCGTTTTGTTCACATGAATTTCATGGTAAAACGGGATCACCGTGGCTAGCCCTCGATTTACCATCGATGGAGTGCACGCACCAAGGTACTGTGCCGTTAAAAATACATGCACTCATTTCTAGAAGTCCCACGACACCAATTCTGCATTAGGGACGAATGTTGCACCTCGCGCCGTAGATGTTGCGCCCGGAGGATATAGATTATTCGGACAGCCATAACGGTTGACTCTTTTGGAGTTATGGGAGCCATTACCTGTCAAAACGTAGCTCTCTATGAGTTCTACGACATTAGTTACATTAAGCCGTCAATGCGTTGTTTCATATCCAAAAAAGGCTACCCAAATCACTTCTGGGTCTCGGAAGCGTTTTTAACCCTTCGTTTTCGTCACGTGAATTTTATGGTAAAAGGGGATCACCGTGGTTGGTGTTCGATTTACCATCAGTAGAGCGTGGTGCACCAAGGTACTATTTCGAATCCATATACTCATTTCTAAAAGTCATACGGCACTGTTTCGGGATTAGGGATGGATGTTTCACCTCGCACTGTAGATGTTGCACTTTGAGGATATCGATTCTTGAGATAACCATAACTGTTGACTCTTTTGGTGTTACGGGAGCCATGACCAGTCAAAACAAAACTCTAAGTGAGTTCTCGGGCTTTGCTTCTTTAAGCCGTCAAAGCATAGTTCCATATCCAAAAAAGACTACCCGAATCACTTTCGGGTCTCGGAAGGTTTTTTTTCCCTTTGTTTTCTTCACGTGAATTTTGTGGTAAAATGGGATCACCGTGGCTGGCCTTCGATCTACCATCGCTGTAGAGTGGTGCACCATGGTACTGTTCCATTTCAAATTCATGCAGTCATTTCTTAGAGTCGTACGACACTATTTCGACATTATGGAAGGATGTTGCACCTTGCACCGTAGATGTTGCGCCCTGAGGATATCGATTGTTCGGATAGCCATACGTGTTGACTCTTTTGGAGTTGCGGGAGACATAACCAGTCAAAACTAATTTCTCTATGAGATCTATTGTTTTGGCTGCTTTAAGCAGTCAATGCAAAGTTTCATATTCAAACTAAGACTACCCGAATCGCTTTCGGGTCTCGGATTTTTTTACCCTTCCTTTTCTTCGCGTGAATTTTATGGTAAAATGGGATCACCGTGGCTGGCTTTCCATTTACCATCGCTGGAGAGTGGTGCGCCATGATATTGTTCCACTCCAAATCAATGCACTCATTTCTAAAAGTTGTAAGGCACTGTTTTGGCATTTTGGATGGATATTGCACCTTGCACCTTAGATGTTGCGCCCTAAGGATATCGATTCTTCGGACTGCCATAACGGTTGACTCTTTTGGAGTTACCAGAGCCAAAACCAGCCAAAAGAAATTTCTCTACGAGTTTTATGGCTTTGACTGCTTTAAGCCGTCGATGAAAAATTTCAGATCCAAAAAAAGACTACTCGAATCACTTTTAGGTCTCGCAAATTTTTTTACCTGCCTTTTCTTCACTTGAATTTTTTGGTAAAACGAGATCAGTATGGCTTCCCTTCGATTTACCATCACTAGAGAGTGATGCACTATGATACTATTATATTTTTAATCCATCCACTCATTTCTAAAAGTCATATGATGCTGTTTTGGCATTTTTGACGGATGTTGCACCTTGCACCGTAGATGTTGCACCCTGAGGATATCGATTCTTTGGACAGCCATAATGATTGACTCTTTTGGAGTTACGAGAGCAATAACCAGTCCAAACGAAGCTCTCTATGAGTTCTACAGCTTTGATGGCTTTAAGCCATCAATACGTAGTTTCATTACTAAAAAAACGACTACCCGAATATCTTTCGGGTCTCGAAAGCTTTTTTTACTCTTCGTTTTCTTCACTTGAATTTTATGGTAAAAGGGAAACCATGGCTGGACTTCGATTTACCATCGTTGGAGAGTGGGGCACCATGGTACTATTCCGTTTCAAATCCACGCATTTGTTCTAAAAGTCGTACGACACTGTATCGACATTAAAGATGGATGTTGCAGCTCGCACAGTAGATGTTGCGCCTTGAGGATATCGATTCTTTCGACAGCCATAAAGGATGATTCTTTTGGAGTTACGGAAGCCATAACCAGTCAAAACGAAGCTCTCTGTGAGTACGACGGCTTTGACGGCTTTAATCCATCAACGCATGGTTTTATATAAAAAAATACTACCTGAATCACTTTCGGGTCATAGAAGTTTTTTTTACCATTCGTTTTCTTCACGTGAATTTTATGGTGAAATGGGATCATCATGGCTAGTCGTCGATTTACCATTGCTGAAGAGTGACGCACCATGGTACTATTCCGTTTCAAATCCTTGCACTCAATTCTAAAAGTCGTACGGCACTGTTTCGGTATTTGGTATGGAAGTTGCACCTTGCACCGCAAATGTTGCGCCCTAAGGATATCGATTCTTCGGACAGCCATAATGGTTAACTCTTTTGGAGTTATGAGAGGCATAATCAGTCAAAACAATGCTCTATGTGAGTTCTACGGCATTGATGGATTTATGATGTCAATGCATAGATTGACACCTAAAAAAAGACTACCAGAATCACTTTCGGGTCTCGGAAGCTTTTTTTACCCTTCGTTTTCTACACGTGAATATTATGGTAAAAGAGGGTCACCATGGCTGGCCCTCGATTTAACACCACTGGAGAGTGGTTCACCATGGTACTGTTCCGTTTCAAATCCATGCACTCATTTCTAAAAGTCGTATGAAACTATATCGGCATTAGGGATAGATATTGCTCCTTGCACCGTATATGTTGCACCCTGAGTTCTTCGGACAGCCATAACGGTTGACTCTTTTGGAGATACTAGAACCATAACCAGTCAAAACGAAGCTATCTATGAGTTCTATAGCTTTGACTATTTTAAACCGTCAATGCATAGTTTCATATCCAAAAAAGGCTACTCGAATCGCTTTCAGGTCTCGGAAGGTTTTTTTACCCTTCGTTTTCTTCACGTAAATTTTATGGTAAAACATGACCACCATGGCTAGCTTTCGATTAACCATGCTGGTGAGTGGTGCACATGGTACTATTCTGTTTCAATTACATGAACTCATTTCTAATAGTCGTACGACACTATTTTGGCATTTTGGACAGATGTTGCACCTGGCACCGTTGATGTTACGCCCTAGGGATATCGATTCTTCAGATAGACATAACGGATGGCTCTTTAGGAGTTTGGGAGCCATAAAAAGTCAAAATAAAGCTTCTGTAAGTTCTATGGGCCTGATGGCTTTAATCCGTCAATGCGGAGTTTTATATCCAAAAAAAGACTATCTGAATCAATTTCGGGTCTTGGAAGTTTTTTTTGCCCTTCGTTTTCTTCACGTGAATTTTATGGTAAAACGGGGTCACCGTGGCTGGCCTTCAATTTACCATTGCTAGAGAAGGCACACCATTGTACCGTTCCATTTCAAATCTTTGCACTCATTTCTAATAGTCGTATGGCTCTGTTTCGGAATATGGGACGGATGTTGCACCTCGCACCGTAGATTATGCGCCCTGAAGATATCGATTCTTCGGACAGCCATAACGGTTGACCCTTTTGGAGTTACTTGAGCAATAACCAGTCAAAACAAAGCTCTGTTTGAGTTCTGCGGTATTGATGGCTTTAAGCCATCAATGCATAGTTTAATATCCAAAAAAGGCTACCCGAATTACTTTTGGTCTCGGAAGCTTTTCTTACTCTTCATTTTCTTCACTTGAATTTTATAGTAAAAGGGGATCACCATGGCCGGCCTTCGATTTACCATCGCTGAAGAGTGGGGTAACATGGTACTGTTCCGTTTCAAATCCATGCATTCATTCCTAAAAGTCGCACGACACTGTGTTGATATTAGGGACGGATGTTGCACCCCGCACCGTTGATGTTGCGCCCTAAGGATATCGTGTGTTCCGACAGGCATAATGGTTGACTCTTTTGGTGTTACGGGAGCCATAACCAGTCAAAACAAAGCTCTTTGTGAGTTCTATGGCTTTGAAAGCTTTAAGCCGTCAACACATAGTTTCATATCAAAAAAAGACTACCCAAATCACTTTTGAGTCTCTGTATTTTTTTACCCTTCATTTTCTTCACGTAAATTTTATGGTAAAATGAGATCGCCATGGCTAACTGTAATAGCCCGCAAATCCGTACCCCTTGAGTTAGCACTATTCTACAACAATCAACTCAAGTTGTACAGAAATACGAACCATTTGGGTTAAAGAAGAATGTAGGATCGATTTCACCCTAGAGGGGGGGTGAATAGGGTGATGGTATAAATTATAGAAATTAATCGCGGAAGTTTATAAAATAATTTCAACACAGATCACAGAACAATAGCAGTACAGATAATAGCAGAATAATAAATGCAGAAATAGAACGACATAGAATTTACCCAGCTTCGGCAAAACCCTGCCTACGTGCTGCCCCCAAGGTTTCTACTAGAAATTAGATAGTCCCTCGCTTACACACGTAAACTCGCTATACCCGCTATTGACTAATCTAACTCTACACTCAAAACCTTTCCATAACTCAGCCACTGAGTTGCGAATTCTCAAGCTACGTCACGTAGCTTGTCCCCTGGTCACACGACTAGAAAATTAAAACGGTTTAAAAACGAAAATACAAGTTAAAAACAATTTAAAAATTAAATAACCCTAATTTTAATTAAAAACCCTTGTTAAGTCCGCCTCGGTTTAGACTCTACGACTCAAGGAGATGCCGACCTAAGGCTCAACAGGGGTGCCGACCTAACGCCTAATGGTTATGCCGACCTAACTGCCTTATCAGGGAGACCGACTTAAGATTCAAAGGGTTACCGACCTAGTAGGATTGAGAGGCATACCGACTTAAGAAATACCGAGTTAAGGCTAAAACAGTTGCCGACCTAACGTGGGTACTGGCCTAAGACTCAGAGGATGCCGACTTATTAAGAAGGCCGACCTAAGGTCTAAAGAAGATACCGACTCAGTAACTTGACCGAGTTACCGATCTAATGCCTTACCAAGCTGGCGACCTAGAATAGTTGCCGACCCAAGTCACAACCGATCCAGCTCCCCAGTTATCTCGATTACGATCCAGGACTTATCATTTGGACCATGACTTGCGACTTACCAAGTTAACTCGTCCACGACCTAATATAAGCCCGATGCCATGTACTAAGAAGAGGTGGTGTACTTTAGACCGGTCACGACTCACCTTAAGTCGGCTACGGCTTAACTTGAGTCGGCCACGGTTTAGGACTTGGCAAAAATTTCAGACCAGAACTCTCTATAAATAGGCAACCACCTCCAACATTCAAAGGACTTTTGGGGCACATTCCCTTCATACACCGTTACCTTGCTGCATTGAGAACTTCATCAACACTTAGAGCTTTCAAGATTAGAGGAATACATCAAAGAACTTCACGAAGAAACCACACATCTTCAACATGAATTTAAGGACTTTAATCGACATTGAAGCTTAAGCTACTTGTTCCAAATCACTTGTAACTTGAAGTATACTGTACTTGAGAAGAATTGTATCAGCTTGTAACGGGATTATTAATAAAAGTACTTAGAGTGGACGTAGGCTATACCCTTAAGCCGAACCACTATAAAATTGTTGTTGTTTACTGCTTTTCCGCTATTACTTGCTTGTAATTCTTTCCCGATCTATCGGGTGGTGCTTTCACAACTACACTTCACACACCGGGGTGTTAGCGTTCACATTTTAGCGTTAACATTTTTGGTGCTTCCACTGAGAACCCAACTCAGGAAAACTGTCATCATTGCTTCGCAGAGATTTGTAGAAAGAATTTCCTTAAAAACCAGAAGTCTATCTGAGATTATGGCTCCTGGAAGGAAAAGTAGATCTTTCAGATCTGGAAACATTCAAGAGGGAACCTCCGCTTCCCCTGTACGTAATCAACCCACTCCGTCAGTTGGAGTTACGAAAGCAGAGTTGGATGCTGTGATTCTAGGGCTAAACCAGCAGATAAACGCCCAAAATGCACAATTAGAGGCTCAGAGTGCCCAAAATGGTCTAATTCTGAATAAGTTGAATGATTTGCTCGGGGCAAACAATCAACCGGCTGGTAATGAAAGGAATTATGCTGGAAACATTCATTATGCTAACGAAAGGAATGCTCCTGAAAGGGCTGCTAGTCCCTTTGAGCAAACGCTTCCTGAGGTTGGTGGATTTGGAACTCGACATGATGAGGAGTATCTTTCTGGAATGGTCCGGCAAATCATGAGAGAAAGTATGCAAAGGGTTGAAGATGAGAAAGAATGGGGTTTCGCCCCAAGTAAAACTCCATTTACTGAGAAAATCTTAAAGGCGGAGTTTCCAAGGAAGTTTGTCCCTCCAACTATCCCAGCTTACAAAGGGACAAGTGATCCGAATGAATTCTTGTATAAATATGATTGGCACATGACAGGTGCCAGAGCCTCTGACGAAATAAAGTGTCGATATTTCCCCGTATACCTGGAAGGTGTGGCTCTACTATGGTTCACCAAGTTGCCAGTCCGATCTATCGATCAGTTTTCAGACTTGACCAGAAAATTCAAGGAGCAGTTTAGACTATACGCTTCGAAGGCCAAGGACATCATGTCACTGTCGAGTTTAGAGCAGAATCCTGGTGAGTCTATCAGATCTTTCTTGAACCGCTTTAATATAGCGTTGGCTGTGGTGGACAATGCTGAACCACGAATGATATTGACTTATCTGATGAGGGCTATTGATAAGTCAAGCGAATTTGGGAAATGGTTAAATATGAAGGAGCCAACCTCTCTCGAAAAGTTCTACAAAAAAGCAGATGAATTCATTCGCTTGGAAAGCCGTCCTTTACCAGTAAAGACAGTGTTGGAGAAAGCAGAAGACAACACTGTCGCTCCACGCAAGAATGAATCGGTGGGGCAAAAAAGGGAGAATAATAATGGGAAGAAACAGGGTAATCTGAAGAAGCCCCGATCCTTCAAGCCATCAGAATATACTCCATTATCACATACACCGGAGCACATCTACCTTGCCACTAAAGATTCCGTCGATTTCCCTAAACCTATCCCTTTGAGAACCGGGAAAAAAGCCATACAGAGTGGGAAATTCTGCCGCTTCCACAATCAACCCGGTCATGAGACTGATGAATGCCGCCAGTTGAAAAATCTGATTGAAGAGTTGCTAAGAGAAAACAAACTGCAGCAATTTGTGAAGAAGAATAGCAACAATGCTGCATCGTCAAGTCAGGAGCAACAGGTTCCTGTTCATCAGCCTAGGACAGGTGAGAAAGCTACGGGATATGAATCTGGAAGGCCCGTTATCAATGTCATTACAGGAGGGCCTCACCCAGCTGGCAAGAGCTGGGGTGAGATGGAGAGATATTCCAGAGCTTTGAAATATGTTCCAGCCGAAGAAGACGTCTTTGTTTTAGAAGACACTACGCCCCTGAAACAACAGAAAACTTTCAGTGATGATATTATTTTCAGAGCCAGAGATTCCTCAGGTATCGAAGCTCCTACCCTAGATCCCTTGGTCATCTCTGCTGGTATTGGACCGGCCATTGTCAGAAGAGTTCTCATTGACTGCGGAGCATCATGTAATATCCTCTTCAAGAAGACATTCGACCAAATGAAAATCCCTATGGTCGATGTACAAGCCTCATCGCAAAAGATCGCTGGCTTCACCGGGGAGCCAAAGCAACCAATAGGAACCATCGATCTGCTAGTAGAACTTGGGGAAGGAGAAAGGAAAGTGGTCCGCAAGCAAACATTTGTGATTGTCGATGAATTTTCTGCTTATAATGCTTTTCTTGGCCGTCCAACACTCGCAGCATTCAAAGCTATCCTAGACCCGTGGTGCCTCACTATTAAATTCCCTACTGACAATGGGGTAGGAGTTATAAAAGGGGATCAAAATGCTGCGCGAGAGTGCTATTTGACAGAGCTGCGAGAGTCAAGAAAAAGAGAAATGGGAAAGGATGCGGCAACCCCAGTCCGCATCAAGGAACCAGCCTTGTAGCAATTACGGGGCGGACCCTGCACTGGCGAGCACAGCGGGGCACGGAAAGAAATGGATCCCAGAAAAGCCAGTGCAGGGGAGAATAGAGTGGTACCGGTGGAAACAACCGTTCTGGTACCCGTTGACCCGAAGGACCCAAATAAGGTGTTGAATGTGGGTTCACAGCTTAATGTGTCAATTCAGAATATCTTGATATCTTTCCTGAAAGCAAATCTGGATGTCTTCGCTTGGACTCATGCCGATATGTGTGGAATATCTCCAGAAGTTGCAGTACACGCTCTGAATATTGACCCAAAGTTTACGCCAGTTAAACAGAAAAGAAGAACCCAAGGTCCAGAAAGGTCAGCAGCATTAAAAGAAGAAGTTGATCGACTCATGGAAAATAACTTCATTAAAGAATCTACCTATCCGAATTGGGTGTCAAATCCAGTGCTGGTTAAAAAAGCTAATGGAAAATGGAGAGTGTGTATCGATTTTTCAGATCTGAACAAGGCCTGCCCCAAAGATTGCTTCCCTTTACCCAGGATCGACCAACTGGTAGATGGAACAGCGGGGCATGAGTTGTTGTCTTTCATGGATGCCTACTCTGGATACAACCAGATCATGATGCATGAACCTGATCAGGAGGACACGAGCTTTATCACCGATGTTGGTCTTTATTGCTACAGAGTTATGCCCTTCGGATTGAAAAATGCAGGGGCAACCTACCAAAGACTTGTTAATGCTATGTTCAAACCGCAATTGGGCAAAACTATGGAAGTCTACGTCGACGACATGTTAGTGAAGTCTAAGAAAGCAGCGGATCACATTGAACACTTAGCAGAAATGTTCGCAGTCCTCCGGAAATACAGAATGAAGCTTAACCCTCTGAAATGTACATTTGGGGTCGAGTCCGGAAAGTTCTTTGGTTTCATTGTTAGTGCTAGGGGCATTGAGGCTAGTCCAGCTCAAATTACTGCCTTAAAAGAAGTGAAAGCTCCTAGAACGAAGAAGGAATTGCAGAGTCTCAACGGAAAGGTCGCCGCCCTGAGTCGGTTCATTTCCAAAGCCACTGATAAATGCATCCCATTCTTTGACGCCCTGATGAAAGGAAAGAAGAACTTTGAATGGACTTTCGAATGCCAAAAAGCCTTTGATGAGTTGATCCGTCATATGGAAACGCCTCCAATACTTTCTAGGCCAGGCAATGGTGAGGATCTTCTTATATACTTGGCAGTATCATCTCATGCTCTAAGTGCAGCGCTGATACGGGAAGACAAAAGGATTCAACATCCGGTTTACTATATCAGCAAAAGACTCACTGGGGCAGAGCTGAATTACTCCAAGTTGGAAAAACTCGCCTATTGCCTACTAGTTGCATCAAGGAAGTTGAGGCAATATTTCCAAGCTCATCCTATCAGAGTACTCACTGATCAACCTCTAAAGCAAGTCCTGTTTCGCCCTGAAACTTCGGGTCGCCTTCTAAAATGGAACATTGAACTCAGTCAATATGACATCACATACCACCCCCGAAAAGCAATCAACGGACAAGCTTTAGCTGATTTCATTGCAGAATTCACAGAGAAAGATAATGGTGAGGAAGAAGCGGTCAATGATTCCCCAATCCAGTGGAAGTTGTATGTTGATGGCGCAAGAAATGACTACTGTTCTGGAGCCGGAGTGGTACTTGAAACTCCTGAAGGTCGGTCATTGTGTTATGCACTAAGATTGGAATTTCCTTCAACAAACAATGAAGCAGAATATGAAGCTCTTATTGCAGGTCTGAAAATCGCTAAAGAGCTAAACATCCGAGCATTACAGATCTTCAGTGATTCTCAGCTTATTGTATGCCAAGTCAAGAAGGAATTCCAAACAAAAGGGGGAAACTTGCCTTCCTACTTGTCAAAAGCTTGGGAACTCCTATGTGAACTCGATCATTATTCAATAAGCCATATTCCCCGGGAAGAGAATACGAAGGCAGATTCCCTCGCAAGGTATTCAAGTTCTGGTGAAGCTCAACTATTGGGATTGGTTCCCGTAGAAGTCCTCTCAGCACCAAGTATAGACGAGATGGATATAGACTGGATTATGAATGTATCTCAAGAACAAGAGTCGTGGATGACTCCAATATTAGATTACCTACTCAACGGTTCTCTGCCAGAAAATTCGAGAGAGAGACAGAAGCTACTAAGGAAAGCCTCTCGCTATGTAATTCAGGATGGCCGATTGTACAGACGGGGATTCTTAATGCCTTTACTTCGATGTGTATCCAGGGAAGAGTCCAAAACAATCCTAGCTGAGGTACATGGAGGCGAATGTGGTGATCATTCAGGTGGCCAAACATTAGCAAAGAAAATTCTCCGATACGGATATTTTTGGCCAGAAATTAATCGAGATGCTGCGGATTACTCCCGAAAATGTGACAGATGCCAAAGATTTGCCAAAATTCCTAGAGCACCTTCTACCGAACTCACACAGATGGTCAGTCCATGGCCGTTTGCGATTTGGGGAATGGATCTCATTGGGCCGCTACCAACTGCCAAATCAGGGATTAAATATGCTATTGTTGCAGTTGACTACTTTACTAAATGGGCTGAAGCTGAACCATTGGCTACTATCACTTCTAAGAAAATGATAAGCTTTGTGACCAAGAATATCATTTGCAGATACGGTGTGCCTCAGAAAATAATTACAGACAATGGTACTCAGTTTGAAAGCGAGGAATTCCAGGATTTTTGCAAACGATTTAAAATCCAGAAAAGCTTTTCGGCAGTAGCTCATCCGCAGGCAAACGGGCAAGTGGAAGCAGTAAACAAGATCATCAAATCAACCATCAAAAAGCAACTTGAAAGAGAAAAAGGTGGTTGGGTCGATAAGCTACCACTTGCACTATGGGCATACAGAACCACTCACAAAACTGCGACTGGGCACACTCCTTTCTCATTAGCATACGGGTCGGAAGCAATGATCCCAGTAGAAACAGAGGTTCCTTCACACAGAAGGATCCATTTCAACCAAGCAGAAAATGAAAGGCTACAGCTTGAAGCGCTAGATTTCCTTGATGAAAAAAGAGATGAGGCCAATCTCAGAATTGCAGCTCATCAGCAAAGAATAGCCAGACATTTTAATTCCAAAGTTCGCCAACGCAGCTTTGAGATTGGAGACCTAGTCCTGAAGAGAATTATGACAGCGACAGGTGTGTTTGGACCAAATTGGGAAGGACCGTATGTAATAGGTCAGAAGCTTCTTGACGGCACATTCAAACTCACCACTGTTGATGGAGATCAAATTCCAAGGGCATGGAACAGCAACCATTTGCGTCCATACTTTACTTGAAAATTTTGTTGAAACATTGTAAAAAGAATTATGAATGTATGATTCTTATAATTGAAAGCAATTGTAAAACTGATGCAAGTAAATAATGAAAGAATATAAAGTGGATGTAGGCCTAATTTCATGGCCGAACCACTATAAATCTTGTGTTCCTTATTATTATTACATGTTTGCTTTATTCTCGATATAAAAGGTACATAGAATGTATTGATGAAATGTCGATTTGAATTTTTGCAGACAATGGAAGTGAAACTTGCACATAAAAAGACCAAGTGATTCTCGCCAAATTTCAAGTCACAAGAGCCCCGAATTCAAATCCTAGATAGGAAGTACTTCAATTGAACAGCCTATGATTTCGACAGAAACGGGTCTTTGCTAATAAATTGAGATCGTTTGAACAAACAAACATCCAATTAAAAAGCTAGTGCTCGTTCTCACGAAATTGCCTGACAATGAAGCACACTTCCTTGGATTAAACAAGTTACTTGTGCAAAAAAAAAAAGGGGGGGGGGGCAGAGGATCATTGAAAAGGCATAAGCAAGTGAACAGAGGAACAACCAAAGCTATCATCAGCAGCACAAGTCCTCTTCGGAGGCACAACTCTTCGGAGGATAAAAGACCTCTAATGGGTCATACGCCACAAAAAAGAAAGTTCTCTACTCAACAAAAAAGATTGGAGGAGTCATGACCCTCCAACCATGAGAGAGTAACTTCCAGGCGATGAAAACCCTTTCTGAGGCACATTTCACCAGGAGTTGAAGTGTTATGACCGCTCTTCGGGATTTCACTTCACCAGAGTTGAAATGCAAACAAAATAAAAGCCCTCTTCGGAGGCCCATTTCACCAGGAGTTGAAGTGTTTTGACCGCTCTTCGGGATTTCACTTCACCAGAGTTGAAACGCAAACAAAATAAAAGCCCTCTTCGGAGGCCCATTTCACCAGGAGTTGAAGTGTTATGACCGCTCTTCGGGATTTCACTTCACCAGAGTTGAAATGCAAACAAAATAAAAAGCCCTCTTCGGAGGCCCATTTCACCAGGAGTTGAAGTATTATGACCGCTCTTCGGGATTTCACTTCACCAAAGTTGAAATGCAAACAAAATAAAAGCCCTCTTCGGAGGCACATTTCGCCAGGAATTGAAGTGTAACAACCGCTCTTCGGAATTTCGCTTCACCAAAGTTGAAATGCAAAACATGATAAAGACCTTCCTGGAAGCCCATGTTTCACCGAGATTGAAATAAAACTTCCAAGTGTCGAAACGTGAAAAGGTTTTCCTCGAAGGCGCAACTCTTTGGAGGTACACGTTTCACCAAGATTGAAATAAAATTTCCAAGTGTTGAAACGTGAGAAATCCCTCCTCAGAGGTACAACCCCCTCCCGGGGAGACAATTAAAAAGAAAGACCTCTTCAGAAGCCCACGTTTCACCGAGATTGAAATAAAACTTCCAAGTGTTGAAACGTGAAAAAATCTCTCCTCAGAGGCACAAATTTTTATTAAAAAAGAAGAAAGAGGAAAATCCTCGTCATGAGCGTACTTGATGACTTTACCTATTCTAAAAAAAATAGAAGGGGGAAGAAAGTTAAAGTACATTCAGAGGTCCGCTTTACCACATAGAAGAATTCACTTGGCAAAATATATACATACGCAAAAGGAAAAAGTGATTTCTTCGAAGGACAAAGCGTAGAAACTTATATGAGGGAAGTTGCACTCTACGAAAATTCTCTTCGAGAATGAAGTAATTATTCTTTAGAAAACGAGAGTGCAAGTCCCCTCAAAGTATACGATATTGCGGTAAGCTCATGGTATAGGGGCAACATGGTATAGTTACATACAAAGCGGTATAACTATGTCGGTAAAGTATGCTCAAACAACATACCACAAGCTCACCGCAACATCGTATAAATAAACTTGTGCAAAATTGAATAATAAATGCATTCTCAAATTCAAACAAAAGTCTGTAAAAATAAAGAATCATTTTATTCAATTGCAGATATTGCAGATACAGGTTTCAAAATAAAAAGCAGGGGCCGGTGCCTGCACAACATCCGACCATTACACAAAAAAGGAATCAAAAAGTTCAACTCTTCATTTCTTCTTGCCGCCTTTAGACCCTTTACCCGGCCGAGTGGTTAGCTTTTCAGGTCTTTCGGGTTGGTCTGAAGGCATAAGGGAAGAAGGGGATGGAGGTGCAACTGGTGCAATTTTCGGTTCCTCTTCAGTGGTGATAATTTTCTTCCCCCTCCTCTTCGATGTCCCATGCTTCCTTCTTCTCTTCGAAGAAGACTCACTCCCCGGAGTAACGAGAGCGGACAAAACTACGTCGTCAGAAGGAGTCCGTTCCGGAGAGATCTCGCCTCCTTCGAGTCCCTCATCTTTTTGCTCCTGCGAAGCAATAGGGTCATCCAAGCCATGAAGAGCCTCAATTTTCTCCTCTTGTGACCCAGGTTGTGAAGCAGAAGGAGGAGTCACCTGAAGAGATGGAGGAGGAATAACCAGAGAAGGCGAAGGCTGCACGGCACTTGTTGTTTCAACTGCAGAAGAAGAAAAATTGAAAATGTAAGTATCTTCCCGAAAGAAGGGAGATATGGGTTCATCGAGATTCAAGAGGTAATCGAGAAGCTCATCAAATTTTTGAGGAATAAGCAGGTAATCCACCTGAATCGGACCAATGTCGAAATTACCTGAAGATGTTGGCTTCGTCAGTTCAATCTCATAATTCTGAGCCCCAATGTCCTCCAAAGCCTCTTCATCAGTAGGGGTAATTACCCCGGTTCTTGTAGGAGGCGGCGAATGAGCACTAGAGCCTGTAATGTCCACCTCGGGAGAAACTAGAGGACGTTCAGAGGTAGTAGGCGGTACTTCTTTTTCAGAACGCTCCTCTTCCGCCGTCCCGGCCCGCACTTTGGCAAGCTGCTCCTTTCCCTTGGCAAGAGCGGCACGGGCTTCATCATCAAGATAATGCTCTTCAAGGGCTGACTCAGCATATCCAGCACCTTTACCACCGAGCATATCAAGTGCTGCCTCCCAAACTTCAGCCAGTGTGATTTCATACTTGGGGCCTAGAAAGGCAAGGCTGCCACGTCCCAAAATGCTGTGCAGATAAAAATCGAATAATGTGGAGCTAATGTCAGCTTTGGTTGCTTGATGAGCCTCTTAGGCCGCAAGTTTTCCAGCAACAGCCTCGTCGCGCTCCTTTTCGGCCATAGCAAGTCGAGTTTTTAACAACTCTATCTCCAAGCTTTGAGAGCCGGTCTGTTCTCGCAGTTGTACAGTTTCAGCACGATATTCTTCTATGACCTTTTCCTTGTGTGCAAGCTTATCTTCGACTGCTCTTTGACTGGCATGCGCATCTCGTACTTGTTGCTGAAGCATGCTCTCCTTTTGTGAATGGAAAGTAGATGAAGTAGCTAATTCTTCCTTAAGTTTTTCTACTTCCGCTTCCAGCTTTTCATTGTAGGAAGCAATACTTCTCATTTCGACGTCATGCTGTTCGAGAGTCTTCTGCCACTCAGCCTTATCATTCTCCATTGTTAGCATGGCCTCGAGATTGGCTCGGTTAACCCTCTGAAGTTCGTCGACGAGTTTTTGCCAGTTCGACATTCTTTCGATATCGGTCCTGACAGTATCAAGATTTCGCAGCATAGCCGGTTTGTCGAGAGGAACCAAGTCGAGATCAAATCGAACCCCTCTCAGGCACCACTGAGGAAATTGACTTTGAAGAGTGGGAGGACCTTGCCCGACTTGGTATGCGGGCCGGTTGATGATTGCTTGAATGTCGGAGCGAGCGGGAGCAGGAGATTGAGCAGGGACATGTTCAGAAGCTGAAGGAGTCGTTTCTTCAGTAAGTCTAGCCCGCTTGCTAGAAGAATCGTCTATGTGACTCTTTCCTCTCTCATCATGAGCTTTTCTCTTTTGGGTATCATCATCTCTGTGGGGAAGATCATGTCTTTCTTGTTCCCTTCGTCGACGTTCTTCATATGCTCGTCTCTCGTCGGCTTTCCTGATGGCCCTCTCTTTATCCGACTCTCTGTAAGAAGGAAGGTAACGCCTGTAATCATACTGGCTACGCCTCCCGTAGCGCTGGAAATCATCATAGTACGAGCCGCTGCGCCCCATAGGAGAATCTGGAATTGAAATAATAAGCTTTAGAAATCTTTAAAGTACAAGAAGATAAGTGCATAGAAGTGGTGAGAAATTCTAAGTGTGTGTGATGTGCAAACTACGCGCATTCATCTACGAACCACTCTTTATTTGGGGAGTGGTTGTGGGTGTAATAGTTAACGTCAACTCTTGAGTTGACGGCGACTGTTGCAAAATAGAAGTAGCTTCAACTACTGAAGAAGAAATCCCGGCAGTAGTAGGGTCATCTTTGAAGATCTCTTGTGAAGTAGCGAAGAGGTCGCTCAATCCTTCGAAGGTATCGTCCCTGCTTTGCTTGACAGGACTGGATTTCTTAGCCTTTTCACCAGAATCTTGTGAATGATGGGAAGATCCCAGAGGCTCTTCTTCTTCGATAACCGGGGCAAGTTTATCAGATGGCCCCGCAACATCAACAGAAATGGAGCACTTCACTAGCGAAGACTCAGGAGTCTTTATCGGAGAATCAGGGACTTCCGTTGGAACTTCATGAGCATGCATAGAGCGAGAAGCGTGTAGAAGCCCATGTTGATGTAAAAATTCATCCCTCAATAGAAATTTTATGCTCCTCTCTTCTGCGGCCACGACACTCAACCTCTCAAAAACTTGCTTATGAATTGGATCTCTAGAAGGGAGAGGGAGTGCTGAAAGGAACAAAGAATGAAATTAGCAACTGAAAGTTCGGATCTCGAAAAGGTTTCAAAACGGAAAAAATAGAAACACTAATCTTACTTCCTACTCTCCAGATGGCATAAAACCCTGGGGGACAGCGAGCAAAGAAAAACTGATTCAAAAATCCATGAACACTTTCAGTAAGATCGGAAATGAGCTTGCGGTTTCTGGCACTTCTCATAATAATGAGGGAAGGATGATCTTTACTCTTTGCAAACGAGCACAGATAACGAATTTCTTCAAAACTTGGTAGGCGATCAAGAGTTCTTCGGAACAAAACACACAACCCCATCAAGATGGCATAGCCATTAGGATGAAGTTGGAACGGAGAGATCGTCAACCGAAGGAGAAGAATTCGAAGGAAGTCGTTAAAAGGAGGAATCGCCCCACTTAAGCACATTTGGCGGTTGACTGCAACAAAACCATGGGGAGGATTGTCAGCAGTATCACTTGGCCCAGGGAGTTGGACATCACTTTCAGCAAAGCCAAATTGAGTGCGCAGCTGAATAAACGCTCTCAAAGATAGAATAGTCGAGGTTCTCTCCGGAGGATTCTCTATGGGAACAGCTATCGGGAAAGTTTCTTCCTCTTGAGTCACCACTTCTTCTTCTCGGTGGGAAGTCATTCTACATAAACAACTGGGTATTCAAACATGAAGGTGCACGTTTCCTAAAGTGTGTGAAGTGTTGTGTAAAATCAATCAAGCAGTAAACGAATATAACTGGAATGAAAACTAGCAAGCATTTGTTAGTTATGAAATTCAGGGACTATTGTTTTAAGCAAGTAAGATGTTGATGCAGATAAATCAGTTCAGATTATTGATACTTTGCATTAATGTTTAACTCTAATTGATTGATTCACAAACATTTCATGCAATATAATTAAGTTGCCTGTCTTATTTTGACTAATCTGTCATCTGACGTGGGCAGTCAATGGCAGTATTTTCGCCTTGGTTTTCTTTGTTTGTTATTTTCAGCAGGTTAGCAGCTTATAAGTTAATGCGATCTGTGAAATAATACAGTGAGATTCAAGCAAATTTAAAAGTTGGGGCAGTTCAAAATTTAGGCAACTTAGTTTGGCAGTTCAAGTCAGAAGCTCAAAGTGGATCTATGCTCTCAAAAAGTCAGCATGCCCAAAGCTTAAGTGTTAACTCGGCAGCGGTTTAAGAGCCAACTCGGTCACGGTTTAAGGGCTTAACTCGGTCGCGACTTAGGGGTTAATTTGGCCGCGGTTCAAGGTTAAATCAGTAGAAGGTTAAATCGGCAGATTTCCCCAAGAATTAACTCGGCTACGATTCAAAAAGGGGGGGGGGGGTAAAATTCCCCCAAGGGTCAACTCGGCTGCGGTTTAAAGGTTGGGTCAGCAGAAGTTGGCAATTTTTTTCAAGGGTTAACTCGGCCGCGACTTAGAGTTTAGACCACTTCACTTAAGGGCTAGGTCGGTCGGAGACTAGTTCATCCAATTTCACTGACTCGTTCCCGAATCAACATCCCACGGCCATAGACCCGATAACCCAATAACTGCTCCATCAACCACAATCTTCGTTTCATTCAAGCTATCGGATCGTCCCACCAAGTAGTTCGAAACTGCCGCGAGTTCAACACCTTACAACCCTAGCACGAATCAAATTCAACTAGCTTGAATCATCTTCATCATCGGTCAGTTGAAGTCGAACCAAACAACATAAACTCCATCGGCCATGGGTGCAATGGAATTCATGACGAAGCATTATGCGAAGTGGTGGTTTAGGTGTGAATAATGGAGTTCGTGGACCAACAATAACCTATGATTGAGGAAAATTCACTTACGTAATAATTATCGGTGGTTGATGGAGCAAAATCGCCTTTTTTAAGCTTGGAGAAATTTTTTAATGGCGGGATCGAGAGAGCAAGTAATGAGAGAGAAGAAGGGGTTGTGATTTATATCTTGCAATGAAGGGATCTGGAGCAGCGCATGCGACTTAACTATTAGCTCGCGTACGACCTACCGACCTAAGAGGGGACGGGTTAAGGACTATCGAAGCACACGACCTAACCAGTAGGCGTATACTTCGAGGGGCAATTGTTAACTCCGCCTCGGTTTAGACTCTACGACTCAAGGAGATGCCGACCTAAGGCTCAACAGGGGTGCCGACCTAACGCCTAATGGTTATGCCGACCTAACTGCCTTATCAGGGAGACCGACTTAAGATTCAAAGGGTTACCGACCTAGTAGGATTGAGAGGCATACCGACTTAAGAAATACCGAGTTAAGGCTAAAACAGTTGCCGACCTAACGTGGGTACTGGCCTAAGACTCAGAGGATGCCGACTTATTAAGAAGGCCGACCTAAGGTCTAAAGAAGATACCGACTCAGTAACTTGACCGAGTTACCGATCTAATGCCTTACCAAGCTGGCGACCTAGAATAGTTGCCGACCCAAGTCACAACCGATCCAGCTCCCCAGTTATCTCGATTACGATCCAGGACTTATCATTTGGACCGTGACTTGCGACTTACCAAGTTAACTCGTCCACGACCTAATATAAGCCCGATGCCATGTACTAAGAAGAGGTGGTGTACTTTAGACCGGTCACGACTCACCTTAAGTCGGCTACGGCTTAACTTGAGTCGGCCACGGTTTAGGACTTGGCAAAAATTTCAGACCAGAACTCTCTATAAATAGGCAACCACCTCCAACATTCAAAGGACTTTTGGGGCACATTCCCTTCATACACCGTTACCTTGCTGCATTGAGAACTTCATCAACACTTAGAGCTTTCAAGATTAGAGGAATACATCAAAGAACTTCACGAAGAAACCACACATCTTCAACATGAATTTAAGGACTTTAATCGACATTGAAGCTTAAGCTACTTGTTCCAAATCACTTGTAACTTGAAGTATATTGTACTTGAGAAGAATTGTATCAGCTTGTAACGGGATTATTAATAAAAGTACTTAGAGTGGACGTAGGCTATACCCTTAAGCCGAACCACTATAAAAATGTTGTTGTTTACTGCTTTTCCGCTATTACTTGCTTGTAATTCTTTCCCGATCTATCGGGTGGTGCTTTCACAACTACACTTCACACACCGGGGTGTTAGCGTTCACATTTTAGCGTTAACAACCCTTAAAACAAAACTGGCCCCTTTAATTAATTTGGCCCGTCTTCTTTTGTTTGCTTCGTTCCTTTATGAAAAATGGAGATGGCGGCCGTTCCTCTTTGAAGCTAAATTAGGGCTTTTCGTCCTTTCGATCCAAACTAGGGTTCTTGCAAATTGAAGCGCCGACCTTTGATACTGTTCAATAGTAGACTTTGATGCTCTTTGATTTGCTCACGGTTCTTCAATTTGGATCGAGTTCGTCTCCTTGCTTCGGTATGTAATTTTATGGTTTTGTGCTTTTGTGTATTCGTACTTGAACTCGATGCCTTTAGCCGATGATGATTGTGGGTTTATATATGCGTTCGATTTCCTTGAATTGCGTTCGTTTGAATTTGTTTGAATTTGTCAATTTTGTGCTTCGGCCATTCGATTATACTTGGATGCCCGTGATTTTTCCTTGACTAATTCATTTGTGTAAATACTCGATTGCTTGATTGACACGACTTTAAAATTCACGGCTAGAATTCCGATAATACTACTGCTGTTGAAATTTTATTTCATGATTTTCTCTGGTTGACTTCAACTTGGATTTTGTGATGCATTATTTTCTCGGTGGAGAGTCTTATACATACCTTTTTTTTTCATTGCTTGTCTGATTCATCATGCATCAGTTTGTACTCGGCTTTGACTTGATTTTTAAAAACAAACTGCTGTTACATTTGGCTTCGGTCATTTTTGAAAATTCTTTCTTGATTTTGCTCAGCCTGTACTTGTGCATTTGCATCATGTATATAAATGTGTTAGCTTTGGATTTGGTCACTTGATCATCTCTGTTGATTGCCCTGTTGTATTTTCATCCTGATGCCGAACTTGCTTGATATGAAATTCTGGTGGCATTGCTTTGTTGTATCATGATACTTGTTGCATTGGCTAGTTTGGTTCACCTGTTTACTGTTGCATTCGATCATATTGTTCATCCAATTCGTTGATCCTTGTAACTTTCTGCACATATGAACATGCATTCATGTATACTGATGTTGTGCCCTGATTTGAGCTTCACTGAACTTTGGCCTTGAGCATTGCTGTGTCATTGAGCATTTGTTGTGTCAATATTGTATTCGATATGCATTGCTGCTATGTTGAATAACAGCTCGACCATATGCATATTACAACTTGTACATGCTTTGATTTTCATTTTACATCACTTGAACTTGCTTTTGTCTCGGCATGAACCTTTGCATTATATACATATGTATATGCTCACTGTCTTTGTACCTGTGCATATATGTTTACTTTGTCTTGCATCGTTGTGTTTGCCTGTTGCACTCTAGTTTCATTTTGTTGTACACTACTCTTCATTCGCTTCAGCATTTTTCACTGTTGTATATGTTGATTCCTTTACTGCTGTTGCATGCACTCTTATGTTGTTTGCTTGTATTACTGATCATGGTAGGCTGATCATTGATTGCTTGTGACATGTGTTCCCTGTTGAGTCTTTGGTGGTGCTTCCCCTTTGAATTTGCTTGCAAACTGTCTTGTAATCTGCATCCATGTATACTTGGTGTTGTAGCCTTGAGACTGTTGAAGTTGTGCACTTGCCTGCTGCCATACTTGTTCACTGGTGTACATTATTTGCTGTGCATACTTCATGCTTGCACTGTTCATTTATGTTGTCCAGACATTTTTGAGTTCTTGTCCATTTCTTGTTGATTTTTGAAATTTTACTTGAGTTGAATCCAGTTTCAAAAACTCGGGTTTGACCTTCTGTTGCTGACGAGATTTTGAATATATTGCACCTGAGTTGAACCTGTCTGTATATTTGGGTTTGACCTTGTGCTCACCTATCCCTGTAGCATTATCAAGTGTATATCGGTGTGCACGGCCTTGTGGCATATACAGTGATACACTATGTATGGAACAAGTTGTTCGTGTATGACGAATTCAAATATGAATGATGACGAACAACCCAAATAACCGAGGCAAATATTATTTTCAAAAATCATATTTTATTTTATATTGCAGAAATATTTCTTTTTCAATTTTACTGCGTTAGAGAATATTTTTGTAGATTGCTCAGATGCTGGATTCAAACTGGAATGCAGTTGAAGATTAATACGAGTGTGAGTGATATGTAGTGAGGTGAAAATGTAAAAATGAATTGTGATGTAATCAGGAATGTATTGTAATAGAAAATGTATATTTATAGTGAGAACTTGAAGTTGTACTATCAAAAATTGTAATAACTATTTATTTGAATAAAATATTCGTTTGAATTCAAATTCCGTGTTATTTATTTTATTCAGCAAATATTTATTTAGTCTATGAAAAATAAAATAGTACGTTAACAAATACATTTAAACGAATGTATATATGTTTATTATCATCAAACAAAAATCATATAAGCGCATATTCAACAATCCCCCCTTTTGATGATAACAAACATATATTTAAGATTTTTAATATGTTAAATGTATTTGATCATTGATATGCTCTAATTTGCTCCCCCTATTTAAATGCTTCCTCTCTACGCAATACTCCCCCTACATATATGCATACAAATAAAAATACGCAAATGAGCCTAGATACAAATAGAAAATTATTTGAACTTTGCTTGATTTTATTTGAAAAAATCTTAAGCTTTCTCTCCCCCTTTTGTTATCAGCAAAAGAGTAATAGTAATAGAAAAGTAGAGATATAGTGATCGATATTAATTCAACATTAAAACTCAATTGAATATAAATATTAAATTTCAATAAAAAATCAAACAAAAATCATAAATATTTTGTTAGGCACATATTCCACTTTAAGAATGATGGAAATGATGTCATCATATAAAACCATACAGATGTGTCTATTTGTGGTATATTTATATCAGGAATTTGAATATCTACTAACCATGCATAACCGTTAGGACTTTTAAATGAGATTAGTAGTATTCCAATTTTATTTTAAAAAAAATGAATTCAAGTATCTTCTAACCATCGCATAACCGTGAGGACTTTTAAATGGGAATAGAATCAACTTGTTTATTTTAAAAATCAACTTTTGATATGTGTTCCATACATGCATAACCGTGAGGACTTTTAAATGAGCATGGAAGCACATAACAAATTCCAAGTAATTCACACATGCATAACCGTGAGGACTTTTAAATGAGAATGAATACTTTGGTATTTATTTATTTATTATTAATTTTTTTTAAAAGAATGTGAAAATGAAAAACGAACAATTCCTGTTTAAAGTATCACATATTGACAAACTATATAAAATTTTGATGAATGATGGTTGTTAGAAATATTATAGAAATAGAGATGGTCATGGAATTTTTACCAACAAAAAGTTTTATAACTCTTGTTTAAATTTCTAAGGAAACTTTCTAATTATACTTTCTCGAGTTATAATATATGATAAATATCAACACTCATCATTTTTTCAATCACTATTCATCTTTTCGATAATCATTAGGGAGTCAGATTAGTCAATGTAATAATTTAAAATCAAATTCAGAAATAGTTATAAATCAATTTTTCTAAAAAATGACAAATCCGAAAAGCAAGGTCAAAATTGATTTTCTCGAGGGGGTTTTATAAGAAAATTTCTGCTAAAATAAAAATTATTTCATGTGAAAAATATGCAGATATTTTCTTTGAAAAAATGATGCAGTTACTATATGTTTCAACAAAAATCATGTTCCTTTAGTAATTTGTCTATTAACTAGATTACCAGTGTAATCTGCATCTGGATTTTACTTTCACTTAATTATCACTCGTTGAATTTGATTGACCAAACCATGAAGTGTGCACCAAGAATTTCAAACTCAATTTTAATAACAATTTAAATGACATTCTTTTGAAATTGAATTGAACCCGTGTAAATAATCAGAAAACCGTGAATATAGAGTCAGCCGTATTATAACCAATTGTATTATCCAACAAAACACTATTTTTAATCCAAACAGATATATATGAAGTAATTCAAAGAATCTAGAGATTTTTATAGTGTATTTGGCATAAGAATATAATTGGCCAACAATTTTGAATAAGTCAGAGTCAAAATCATCATCTTTTCATCATCTCAATATTGGCTGATTTTAATTCAGAATATGGTGAAGATTATCTCATTTAATATATCGCTCAAATTAATATACCTTTACCTGTTTTACCTTTACGATATTTTTCATGGTTGTCTATTGTGATTCTGTCATCTTTGAACTAGGCTAAGGAACTTTGCTTTGTCGTCCGTTGTGTTTCTGGAACAGCCAAAAATCCAGAGAACACTATTGTTGTTCCTTAGCCTGCCACCACACCTACATGATGAAAGATTTATGTGACCTATTTGTTTTTATAGGTCCATGGTTGTTAGTGGCAGAAAATTTTGAAAAATGATTTTGTAAAGACCCAAAACTATTTATAATTGTTTCCTTCGGCACCCAAATTTGTTTAACTTTGAGAGATTTTATATTTGTGCCTTTAGGAACCCAAATCGGTATAGTTTTCACATGTTTGGGTCTATACCAACAATTATTGTGATTGTGTCCATATTTTCTACAAATTGTGCACATAGAATTAACTTGATTAATATTGTTTTCAACAATTTTCGAATTATTATATCCAAGTCCTTGTCTAACCGTATTAACAGTTTGCTTTCCTAATAGCATATTCAACGATTTTTCACTTTTTGAAAATGTATCTAAAGTCGTTGATAATTGTTGGACTTGTGTTTTGAGAGATTCATTTTCGTTTAATAACTGTGTGCATTTTTTAATAGAATTCTCTCTCCTAGTATTTTCATTTTCTTTTAAAATTAGAATTTCATTTTCAAGTGATTTTATATTGATTTCTGATTTTTTAATTTCTTCTTTGAATGTTGGACACTTATCACACTTAGGGATCCTACTTTGATAGGTTTTAACTAATTGGTCAAGTTATTTATTTAAATCTATCAAAGTGTCTTTTTGTGATTCAAGTTTAGCGTATTTTTCCCTAAGTCGTTCAAAACAGCCGTTTACTTCATGAAAATATACAAGCAACTCAGAATGGGTAAGTTTTGATACCTCACTTGGCTCGTCATCGTCACTGTCAGTTGTATCACCTCGAAGACACAATTCTGCCTTTTCGCTTTCACTGCCAGTGCTTTGATCATCCTTGTCTATTTCATCCCAATTGGCTGCAAAACTTTTCTTTTTCTGTTTCTTTCCATGGCTGATTTTAATTTGTGGACAATCGGGCTTGATATGACCGGGTTTGTTGCAATTATAACAAATAATCTTTCGTTCTTCTGAGTAGTCCAGTGCTTTACCTATTCTGCTTTTCAATTCCTGATTTCGAGCTGGATTTCCATATTTGCGATTCCACTTTTTGAATTTCTTTATTGGTAGTGCCAGCTCTGCTGCTCCTTCGTCATCATCGTTATCATCATCACTTTCGGTTGTTCCTTTGAGCGCTATTGATTTCTTTTGAGTATCTCCTCCTTTACGCTCCTCCTTGAATTTTATTTCTAGCTCATAAGTGGTGAGATTTCCGATGAGTTCTTCGACTTTCATTTGTTTCAAATCTTTTGATTCTTGAATGGCAGTCACTTTTGCTTCAAATTTTCGTGGAAGGACTCTAAGGATTTTTCGGACTATCTCCAACTCTGTGTATGATTTTCCAAGAGCTTTTGAATTGTAAACGATATTGGAAAGTCGTCCATGAATCTCTTTGACTTTTTCTTCCTTCGCCATTGTGAAGTTCTCGTATTCGCCGCTTAGCACGGCAAGGCGAGATTCTTTGACTTGAGATGTTCCTTCATGAGTCACTTCTAGTGTGTGCCATATTTCCTGTGCAGTTAGACAATGTGAGACACGATTAAATTCAAATTGATCCAATGAACAGATAATAGAATTCCTAGCTTTAGCATTATCATTTTGTAATTTATTTTCTAGTTCGGTCCATTGATCCTTTGGTTTCTCTATTTCCTGATTATCTACATTTATAGTTGGTGCTTTATAACATGTCTCAACAATATTCCAAGCGTCAATGGTTTTCAGAAAAATTTCCATCCTTTTTTCCAATAAGCATATTCACCATTGAACATTGGTGGTCTAACTATGGACTGACCCTCTGCAAAAGCATTATTAAAAGAAGCCATTTTAAAAATTCAAATTTTAAAACAAAAACTGATTTTTTGAAAAAACGAATTTTTTAAAAACAAATGATGACTTCTATTCCTAGCTCCGATACCACTTGTAGGATCGATTTCACCCTAGAGTGGGGGTGAATAGGGTGATGGTATAAATTATAGAAATTAATCGCGGAAGTTTATAAAATAATTTCAACACAGATCACAGAACAATAGCAGTACAGATAATAGCAGAATAATAAATGCAGAAATAGAACGACACAGAATTTACCCAACTTCGGCAAAACCCTGCCTACGTGCTGCCCCCAAGGTTTCTACTAGAAATTAGATAGTCCCTCGCTTACACACGTAAACTCGCTATACCCGTTATTGACTAATCTAACTCTACGCTCAAAACCTTGCCACAACTCAGCCACTGAGTTGCGAATTCTCAAGCTATGCTACGTAGCTTGTCCCCTAGTCACACGACTAGAAAATTAAAACGGTTTAAAAACGAAAATACAAGTTAAAAACAATTTAAAAATTAAATAACCCTAATTTTAATTAAAAACCCTTAAAACAAAACCGGCCCCTTTAATTAATTTGGCCCGTCTTCTTTTGTTTGCTTCGTTCCTTTATAAAAAATGGAGATGGCGGTCGTTCCTCTTTGAAGCTAAATTAGGGCTTTTCGTCCTTTCGATCCAAACTAGGGTTCTAGCAAATTGAAGCGCCGACCTTTGATACTGTTCAATAGTAGACTTCGATGCTCTTTGATTTGCTCACGGTTCTTCAATTTGGATCGAGTTCGTCTCCTTGCTTCAGTATGTAATTTTATGGTTTTGTGCTTTTGTGTATTCGTACTTGAACTCGATGCCTTTAGCCGATGATGATTGTGGGTTTATATATGCGTTCGATTTCCTTGAATTGCGTTCGTCTGAATTTGTTTGAATTTGTCAATTTTGGGCTTCGGCCATTCGATTATACTTGGATGCTCGTGATTTTTCCTTGACTAATTCATTTGTGTAAATACTCGATTGCGTGATTGACACGGCTTTAAAATTCACGGCTAGAATTCCGATAATACTACTGCTGTTGAAATTTTATTTCACGATTTTCTCTAGTTGAATTCGACTTGGATTTTGTGATCCATTGTTTTCTCGGTGGAGAGTCTGATACATACCTTTTTTTTTCATTGCCTGTCTGATTCATCATGCAACAGTTTGTACTCGGCTTTGACTTGATTTTTTAAAAAAAACTGCTGTTACATTTGGCTTCGATCATTTTTGAAAATTCTTTCTTGATTTTGCTCGGCCTGTACTTATGCATTTGCATCATGTATATATATGTGTTAGCTTTGGATTTGGTCACTTGATCATCTCTGTTGATTGCCTTGTTGTATTTTCATCCTGATGCCGAACTTGCTTGATATGAAATTCTGGTGGCATTGCTTTGTTGTATCATGATACTTGTTGCATTGGCTAGTTTGGTTCACCTGTTTACTGTTGCATTCGATCATATTGTTAATCCAATTCGTTGACCCTTGTAACTTTCTGCACATATGAACTTGCATTCATGTATACTGATGTTGTGCCTTGATTTGAGCTTCACTGAACTTTGGCCTTGAGCATTGTTGTGTCATTGAGCATTTGTTGTGTCCATATTGTATTCGATATGCATTACTGCTATGTTGAATAACAGCTCGACCATATGCATATTACAACTTGTACATGCTTTGATTTTCATTTTACATCACTTGAACTTGCTTTTGTCTCGGCCTGAACCTTTGCATTACACACATATGTATATGCTCACTGTCTTTGTACCTATGCATATATGTTTACTCTGTCTTACATCGTTGTGTTTGCCTGTTTCACTCTAGTTTCATTTTGTTGTACATTACTCTTCATTCACTTCAGCATTCTTCACTGTTGTATATGTTGATTCCTTTACTGTTGTTGCATGCACTCTTATGATGTTTGCTTGTATTACTGATCATGGTAATCTGATCATTGATTGCTTGTGACATGTGTTCCCTGTTGAGTCTTTGGTGGTGCTTCCCCTTTGAATTTGCTTGCAAACTGTCTTGTAATCTGCATCCATGTATACTTGGTGTTGTAGCCTTGAGACTGTTGAAGTTGTGCACTTGCCTGCTGCCATACTTGTTCACTGGTGTACATTATTTGCTGTGCATACTTCATGCTTGCACTGTTCATTTATGTTGTCCAGACATTGTTGAGTTCTTGGCCATTTCTTGTTGATTTTTGAAATTTTACTTGAGTTGAATCGAGTTTCAAAAATTCGGGTTTGACCTTATGCTGCTGACGAGATTTTGAATATATTGCACCTGAGTTGAACCTGTCTGTATATTTGGGTTTGACCTTGTGCTCACCTGTCCCTGTAGCGTTATCAAGTGTATATCGGTGTGCACGGCCTTGTGGCATATACAGTGATACACTGTGTATGTCACAAGTTGTTCGTGTATGACGAATTCAAATATGAATGATGACGAACAACCCAAAAAACTGAGGCAAATATTATTTTCAAAAATCATATTTTATTTTATATTGCAGAAATATTTCTTTTTCAATTTTACCGTGTTAGAGAATATTTTTGCAGATTGCTCAGATGCTATATTCAAACTGGAATGCAGTTGAAGATTAATAGGAGTGTGAGTGATATGTAGTGAGGTGAAAATGTAAAAATAAATTGTAATGTAATCAGAAACGTATTGTAATAGAAAATGTATATTTATAGTGATAGCTTGATGTTGTACTATCAAAAATTGTAATAAATATTTATTTGAATAAAATATTCGTTTGAATTCAAATTCAGTGTTATTTATCTTATTCAGCAAATATTTATTTAATCTATGAAAAAGAAAATAGTACATTAACAAATACATTTAAACGAATGTATATATGTTTATTATCATCAAACAAAAATCATATAAGCGCATATTCAACAAAAAAGAGGTAGAAGAAGGAAAAAGAAACAACAACAGAATCAAACCATCGCAGCGGAATAAAATATAATAGATAATAAATGATCTTTACTCAAAATCAAATATTTTTGTTTATATATTACACCATCAGAGTACATCAATCACAGCTCACATCAATAACATACAACTGGATACACAGCTACACAACACAGCGGAAAATATATATATATAACAAGTACGAATGTACGTATCGTCATCCTGCCCGTCTCCTGAGTTCCACAGCATCATACCTGTATCCTATAATACTCGGTCTGACCCGAGCATTACAATTAAATAATACCCGAGTCTGTCTGGAATACCAGCGTGATAAAATCACACCCAATTGATTATTAAAGTTTCAAAAATCCTTTGAAAACAAAAGCATCTCGTAAGATCACGCCACAAATAAACATGTCGGGTTTTTCCCTTACGATAGCTAAAACAATTTTTATAGAAATCTTCTGATATTATAATAGGGTCTATTTACAAATACTTATAAAATAGCCGAAATTGTTACATCTATTAAATTCCAGCTACTAGCCTCAGAGTGGGTAATACAAACAAAACTCGTACAAGGCGCGTAGGGAGAATGGATTTCCAACCAATGACTAGGCACTGGGGTACCACCTGTCACAGTACGGGGCCTAGATCACTGTACCGAGGAGTACGCTCGCTCCCCTGCAACAGAAGGCCAGGACTACCCCTTACTGGATAATCCCGAGTGACATCCCCACGCGGTTGGGATCAGCAACCGCCCACTAAGCCGAAATAAAAAGGGACATCTAGACTGGAATGACCTCCCCATGCTTGGGTGCTACCACCTAGCCTTGCTGCATAACCCCTGATTTTCAGTCATTCCCATTTGATGTGCTTGAGGCTAAACGTTACCTTGTTAGAACATATCCCTTAGGATGCCCATCGTCCACTTGACGATGTTTCGCAAGCATTCATCCATACAAGTCCGTCTCGGGTTCGAACGGAACCGAAGGCACTATTCCTACTACATCCATTTTGGAAATATCCTCAGGATTAGTAGCGACTAGCCCTTGCACTTCACTGCTCCATCTTCGAATCCAAAATCGTTTTCACGAACTGTACAAACCGGATCGAAGTGGTTTTCGAGAAATTAATCTCGATCCCGGTCTCTTCAAAACGATCAACGCATTTGGCCAATATTGATAGTCGGTTATTTAACTATCAATTAATATGCACAAACAACCATCAAACAATAAATAATTTCCCAAATTATTTATTAAGCTCAAATATCTTTACAAGATATATTTCCAATTTCAAAACCTTTGAAAACAGTTTTCAAACTATCTTCCTTTCTCAGAATAAATTTCAAGTATTTCCATTTCCACTGGAATCATCAAGCACAAAACTTTAGATTTTTAAAATAATTTAAAACACTTTACTTTGAAATATACTTTAAAACATTTATTTTAAAAAGTACTTCAATAATGTAATAAAAATACATACTATATGAATATTTGAGAATAACGTTACTTAATAAAATATAAAACTAGATTTCACCTTTAAAACCAATACTAAATCACTCTTTAAATATTTATTGCTATAATAGATTAAAAGGAAATTCTTACTTTAGAAATTAAATATTAGAAATAATAAATTTTACAAAACTTTCTTTCTTTAAAAACAACTTTAAACATTTAATTCATATTTACAAATTTACTTTTGAAAACATGTACTTGGCCATCCAGAGAAAATTTCAACTCCAAGCACTTAAATCAATTTCCCAAATTGATTTCCAATTTATTCTATCTGAAATAAATTTCTTTACTTGCTCGGTTCATTTCAAAATTCATTAATTAGGGTCTTTATTATTATTTCAATTTGATTTTTAAATCCTTTAGCTGAAATATACAAATTTCAGGTTATTCCCAATTTCTTCTTTATTCTTCTTAAATAATTTAAATCCTAAATTTAAAATAAATGTTTTGTTCTTTTATACAATAACATTGAAGTTTAAGTTTCATTAACTTTCTATTTATTTAAATTTTCCTTCCCATTAAAATTTTAAAGTCATTTTATTTTCTTTCCAGTTCATTCATAAATTTATTCAACATTTCTATAATTATTTTACTTACAACTTCACTTCTTTTATTTCCATTCCCAAACTCAAATTATATATTTGGTAATTCATTATTGCCCTATTATAACAATCAAGCCATAACATTCAATATTTCCACATAATTCATTACAAAATATCAAATATTCAGAACAAAGAATATTAAATAATTAAATAAAGTTGAGGGGTCCAATTGGATCCCTCCAACCTATTTTCCTTGCATCCACAGACGTTAGCATCACATAATATGCCAATTTCAACTTATACTATACTATATCACATCAATCAATTCAACCATACAATCCATTAATTAAATTTAATCATTTGAATTTAAATTTAAACCGAGTGAGATTAACTCACCTTTGCATTGCTGTTAGAAATCCATTCCAAACTAACTCGTTTCCTTGATTTTTAAACCTTGTATAACAATTCGTGGTTTATTATTATTTGAACCAATCAAACAATTATTCACCATTTATCTATTTTGATCACTAATGATTAAATTTTAGCCTTAAATTTAATTTAAGCGAAGTAGTAAAATTTAAACTAATTTTCCCTTTATAAACTTTAATTCAATTTAATAATTTGTACTTAAACTAATTCCTAAAATAAATTATTTAATTTACTAACAACCTTATTCAAACTAATAAATTCCCTTTTAATAAAATTGAATTAGTTAATAGTTTAATTTTAACTAAATAATTTAAGTCCGAGTTAATAAAGTTAAGTAATATTGAATTTAGGTGTTAGAAATAGTTAACTACTCGAACAGAAAACAATTCTACATCCTAACAGTATTAACTAATTATAAGTTATATATATTTTTCAAATCTCCTAACCTATTTTAAATTTCTGTCTACATGTGTTAAAATTTAAAAACAAGGCAAACCTGAATTCTACCTCCTTCTTAAATTAACAAAGGATTAAATGCTAAACCTATAAGCTAAAATAGATCTGCACGATAACCAAAAATCTTATACCTGCTGCTAGGCTTCGATCGAACGAAGACATGGCCCCTGGCTTGAAAACATCGTAACAAAGCATCTTCGTGCTCGCGAATCGAACCGCCGCCTCCATCAGCGTCTTCCTCGTTGCCGCGATTCCCCAATCCTCTCATCACCGAACCCAAAGCCCACTCCATTCCTGATTCGCACGACAGCTGAAGAGAACCCAAACACTAGCCACTAACTCGACACGACCGTCGCCAAACGAACTCAACCAAGGTTGCAGAACTTCGATTGTGATACGAGGTCGCGTGAAGATGCGGACTCGATTCGGTCCTTTCAATTTTTATTTACACTCATTCGCCCCTTTTTTTCTTTAGCCGGCTTTGATTTTTTTTTTCGAAAGAAAGAAGAAGCTTGGCTACATATTGAAGAGAAGAGGCGTGTAGAGGAAGGTAAACTGAAGTTGACTTGGTATAAAAATTTATATTCAAATTAAATCGATTTATTTTTGTTTAACCGTTTATATTCCGTACGATCCCACGATAGCTCCGAAAGCTACGAAATTTGGAATCCGATAATAATAAAATATTACGGACCCAATGGAACTGGTTTCATTGAATTCCGAGACTGTGCCTCGAAAGGCTATTTTTAAATTCAATTTAAACGATGAAATTTCAAAACTGAATAAATCACTATTAAATTTAATTGTAACACTTCTATTATCTTCGATGTTATCAATATAATTTTTACAAGTCTTTTAATTATTTTTAATCGGCTTAAAATTCTAGATTCAATAAATTTCCCAACTTCAAATTATTTAATTTAATAATTCAATTATCAAATAAATTGTGATATTCGTAATTCCAGTTAACATTATTATATTGAATATTTAAAATCAATTAAATATTCCGATTTTAAATGCTTGAAAATTCCGAGTCATCACATTCCTCCCCCCTTAAAAGAATTTCGTCCCCGAAATTACTAGTTTGGAAAAATGGTCCAATACCCGTTTACTTCCGCCCCCCCCCCCCCCCGAAACCAAATGACCCATTATTATTCTTTTTAACTTTCCAAGTTTTCCATAGTTCCTAAATAACTATACTTATTCACTATTCAAATTATAATTCAAAACCAAATTTAAAATTTTAAAATTTTCTCGAAAATTTTCTAACTCTCTAAATTTCCGAAAAATTTCGCCAGCGTCTCCTTTGCGCGGCTGACTCGGCACAACTACAAAATGGCTCTACGGCCTCCCAAATCCAAAAAGAAAACAAAAAGGCCAAGTGGCTCAATCCAAAATCTTAATCAAATTCCATACCCAACTTATCGAGCATTTCAAATTTTATCTTTTGAAATCGAATCCAACTTTCTTTCCCCTTTATAATACCTGCATATCCTGCTTAGCACTAATATCCAATCACAATATCCCAAAACATTATATCAACTTTCTTACAAAACGTCAGTATTTATTCATTCAGATATTAACTTAAGAATATATTTGCAATATCAGTTTCCAACAAAGAATTCACTATTCCTTTCTTAAGTTTAGTATAAGCATTTTTTTATATGATCATTTATTTATTTTCACTTCACCATTTAAGTTCATATCTATTTCTATCCAATTTAGTTTTCACATTCCATATGAATTCAATTTACCTTTAACTCTGCATAAATAAATTTTATTTGTCCTTTATTACTAATTCATGTCATTACTTTAATTAGTTCCATTTACTAACTTATTACAATTTTCCAGTTTTAAACCGTTTTGTCGTTAACAAAATTCCCCAAAAATTTCCAAAAATTTTCTAACTCCCAAAATTTCTGAAATTTTTTGGCAGAGTCCCCTTTGTACGGAGGAGCTTTTGCAATTTGACAAAAGAGCTAAATAAATATACATCGGCCCACCCGGTCAGAAAAACCAAAAACAGTTCATATTTCCTAGTTTGTATTGCGTAGGCGTACCTTATTTAGCATTTTAAGCAAGCAGCATATTTATTTAGCAATTAATGCAACCCAAATCCAGTCATACGGCTTCCAGGTACCTGTACTTACTCAATTTAAACATGTAAGTACTAAATATATGAAATTTAACAACATTTCACTTGCAATAGTTAAACATATGAATTCTAAAAGAAATTCACACCAAACATTTTTCTATAAGCAATTTATATAGTTTCCATACTAATTCAACGGTTTCAATTAATTTATAATCCATTTTCATTCAATTTGAATGGTTTAAAACTCAGTCGCTTACACTTAATTTATTTTCAAGCAAACCAAACTCATATCTAATTCAATTGTTCTCAAAATCACTTTATTTTACTCCCATCCATTCATAGAATTTGAATTACTTCCATTTACATCTCATTGTTTACATTCAATTTATTATTCATTCAAACAAACCCATATTTATTACAATTGATTCAAAAACCAATTTTATGCAAATTCAGTGCTATATTCTCATTCATTTTATTTGAATCCATTTATTTATCTTGAAACATTTCATATTGGTTACATCAAATACTCATTTCATAATTAATTTGCAAGCTAAACATTTGCCACATTAAATTGGTATTCGACTTCATTTAACCAATTCAAGTTCCATCTCCATATTTCATTACCAATTAATTTCCTTTTTATTTTAATTCATTCACAATTATTTATTTAGCCCGACCCATTCCAAGCTTGCACATTACTAACCATTCCCGAATTAATTCAAACTAAGCTTCATTTTATGGTCTTCCAATTTCTACTCTTAGTCGAGCTTCTAATTACCCTCAGCATAAGTTAATTTACTCAATTTATTTCAAGTCAAACTTAAGTTTACTTTCATTTGATTCTTATTTATTCCATCCATTAATTTATTTCAATATAATTGGTTTATCCTCTCAATCCATTGTGAATTTTCATTTTCTTAAATATTATGTACAGCCCACCCAATTTTATTCCGATCCAAATTTATTTTTACTTGGTTTAAATTCCATCCAATATTATTAAGCTTAGTTTTAAGCTGAATTCAATTCAACTTTCTTCCATTTGTTTAGTTTTAAGTTAATTTACTTCAATTTATTCAAATCTTTTTTTTCTATACTTAAGCTCATTTCATTTTGCTAATAAATTTCTCTTCTCAATTTAATTTGATTCTATTTTAATCCTATCCCATTTCAAACTACAATTTTATTTGGTCAGTTATTATACATTTTAACTTTTTAGATTCAGCTTATTCAATTTTTTACAAGACCATTTCCAATTTATTTCCACTTATTTGGATTTTACTTGCAATTCAACTATTACCATTTCAATCCAGTTTCACTTTTATTCGATACATTTCAATTATATACTTCAATTATATTTAATTTGTTAACACTTCACGTTAAATTTTGATTTATAGCTCAAGTTCTGAATCCACTATCCATTTTCAATTTACCACCCAATTTTATGAACTCACAATTCAACTTCATTCTCAATTACTTCCACTTCATCAACAATTCAAGTCGAATTTAATTTATAACTTGAGTTTATTTCCAAACTTCATCATAAACTCACCATTCAATTACATTAACTAATTTATTATCTAATTAATTCTTCCCCTGGGCAAAATTCAACACTTGATTTTTAATCTCAAAATCTCTTCATTTAATTTCTCAAGTTCAAATTTATTTTATAATTTAAATTTGGATTTCCTTTTCATTTTTCAATTTTATAAGTCACAACTTACTATTTTATACAATCACATTCATTCCAGGCTTGAATATATTCATCTTTTATTTTTAACCCAAGCCTTATGCTTATTTATAACCCAAACATATTTTATTCCATGGATTTTTAATTCTTTTGTAAGTTATTCTGATTTATTTCAATCCAATCCTTATCCCACTTATTTTCCATTTATTTAGGTAAGAATTTTATTCCATTCATTAATTCAATTGAATTCTCATCCCAATTCAATTTTACTTTAACTCAAATTTATTTAACTCAATTCAATTTCAACTTGATTCGAGTACAACTGGATATTATTCCAGCCTATTTAAATTAATTTTCAATCCAGTTAAATTTAATTTTCCAATCCAAGTAAATTTCATTTTTAACCTTTCACCTTAAATTCAAGTTCCAACATTCAAAGCTTATATTTCCTTCCTAATTTAAAATCATCTCAATTTACAAGCTTACAATTATCTCATCAGGATTTTTAATTTCCCGGCTTTGGTTTAGAATCATCTTGAAATCTCCAACATCTCAAATCTCATTTCTCAAAAGTCAAACCAATCCTGGTTTTATTCCCAACAAATTTCCCTTGAAATTTCCAAAATCAACTAGCTTTTCTGAACAAATCAGTTTTTGGCAGCAATCCGTCACTTAGAAATTCGAAAATTAATACTGATGATGCGGCCGTCATCAACAGAATTATTTTCCAATAATCCAAGTGATTTCAATGCAATATCACTTCCAAAATTCATTTAAAACACATTTCCTTTCAGAAATACCTCTAAAATTATAATGCTATCATTTATTTTCAAAATACTTCAACAAACACTTCCAAAATCTCCGGAATTTTAAATTTTCAAATCCTGCGTAAATCAAATTTAACTATAATTCATTTGTACAGTTTATACTTATTCAAATTTCCATTTGATTGTATTTCAATTTATAAATCATGTTGTCATTTTATATTTATACATATGTTTTTTTATAACTGAATCTATTTTCCTTAATCATTAATTATATTTTCAATTTGCAGTTAAATTTTCACTTAAAAATGATAATACTTTAATATTATCATTTCTGACATCCAAGCAACCATATATTAGCTAAATAGTTTTCAAAACTTTTATTTATCTCAAAATATATTTTTTGGGTAAAATTATTTCATTTACCCACATTTAAAACAATATCGTGTTAATCGTTCTATTCAAGTGTTTAGAAACCCCTTCAATACAGTTGCGCGGACTGTTTCGAGGAAGGTTCATATGCCACTCAATAAATCAATCAACACAATATTAAAACAATTTATATTCACTAACAAATACGCGCTCATATCTACTAATACGCTCAAACTCATTAGAGAGTACTACGGACTCTAATTTATGAGTAATTCCCACCAGAGCCAAGGCTATCACCAACCTAAGCTCTGATACCAAGTGTAACAGCCCGCAAATCTGTACCACTTGAGTTAACACTATTCTATAACAATCAACTCAAGTTGTACAGAAATACGAACCATTTGGGTTAAAGAAGAAGAGGTAGAAGAAGGAAAAAGAAACAACAACAGAATCTAACCATCGCAGCGGAATAAAATATAATAGATAATAAATGATCTTTACTCAAAATCAAATATTTTTGTTTATATATTACACCATCAGAGTACATCAACCACAGCTCACATCAATAACATACAACTGGAAACACAGCTACACAACACAGCGGAAAATATATATAAAACAAGTACGAATGTACGTATCGTCATCCTGCCCGTCTCCTGAGCTCCACAGCATCATATCCTGTATCCTATAATACTCGGTCTGACCCGAGCATTACACTTAAATAATACCCGAGTCAGTCTGGAATACCAGCGTGAGAAAATCACACCCAATTGATTATTAAAGTTTCAAAAATCATTTGAAAACAAAAGAATCTCGTAAGACCACGCCACAAATAAACATGTCGGGTTTTTCACTTACGACAGCTAAAACAATTTTTATAGAAATCCTCTGATATTATAATAGGGTCTATTTACAAATACTTATAAAATAGCCGAAATTCTTACATCTATTAAATTCCAGCTACTAGCCACAGAGTGGGTAATACAAACAAAACTCGTACAAGGCTCGTAGGGAGAATGGATTTCCAACCAATGACTAGGCACTGGGGTACCACCTGTCACAGTACGGGGCCTAGATCACCGTACCGGGGAGTACGCCCGCTCCCCTGCAACACAAGGCTGACACTACTCCTTACTGGATAATCCCGAGTGAGATCACCCCGCGGTTGGGATCAGCAACTGCCCACTAAGCCGAAATAAAAAGGGACATCTAGACTGGAATGACCTCACCCTGCTTGGGTGCTACCCTCCTAGCCTTGCTGCATAACCCCTGATTTTCAGTCATTCCCATTCGATTAGGCTTGAGGCTAAACGTTACCTTTTTAGAACATATCCCTTAGGATGCCCATCGTCCACCTGACGATGTTTCGCAAGCATTCATCCATACAAGTCCGTCTCGGGTTCGAACGGAACCGAAGGCACTATTCCTACTACATCCATTTTGGAAATATCCTCAGGATTAGTAGCGACTAGCCCTTGCACTTCACTGCTCCATCTTCGAATCCAAAATCGTTTTCAGGAATTGTACAAACCGGATCGAAGTGGTTTTCGAGAAATTAATCTCGATCCCGGTCTCTTCGAAACGATCAAAACATTTGGCCATTATTGATAGTCGGTTATTTAACTATCAATTAATATGCACAAACAACCATCAAACAATAAATAATTTCCCAAATTATTTATTAACCTCAAATATCTTTACAAGATATATTTCCAATTTCAAATCCTTTGAAAACAGTTTTCAAACTATCTTCCTTTCTCAGAATAAATTTCAAGTATTTCCATTTCCATTGGAATCATCTAGCACAAAACTTTAGATTTTTAAAATAATTTAAAACACTTTACTTTGAAATATACTTTAAAACATTTATTTTAAAAAGTACTTCAATAATTTAATAAAAATATATACTATATGATTATTTGAGAATAAGGTTACTTAATAAAATATAAAACTAGATTTCACCTTTAAAACAAATACTAAATCACTCTTTAAATATTTATTGCTATAATAGATTAAAAGGAAATTCTTACTTTAGAAATTAAATATTAGAAATAATAAATTTTACAAAACTTGCTTTCTTTAAAAACAACTTTAAACATTAAATTTATATTTATAAATTTACTTTTGAAAACGTGTACTTGGCCATCCAGAGAAAATTTCAACTCCAAGCACTTAAATCAATTTCCCAAATTGATTTCCATTTTATTCTATCTGAAATAAATTTCTTTACTTGCTTGGTTCATTTCAAAATTCATTAATTAGGGTCTTTATTATTATTTCAGTTTGATTTTTAAATCCTTTAGCTGAAATATACAAATTTCAGGTTATTCCCAATTTCTTCTTTATTCTTCTTAAAAAATTTAAATCCTAAATTTAAAATAAATGTTTTGTTCTTTTATACAATAACATTGAAGTTTAAGTTTCATTAACTTTCTATTTATTTAAATTTTCCTTCCCATTAAAATTTTAAAGTCACTTTATTTTCTTTCCAGTTCATTCATAAATTTATTCAACTTTTCTGTAATTATTTTACTTACAACTTCACTTCTTTTATTTCCATTCCCAAACTCAAATTATATATTTGGTAATTCATTATTGCCCAATTATAACAATCAAGCCATAACATTCAATATTTCCACATAATTCATTACAGAATATCAAATATTCAAAACAGAGAATATTAAATAATTAAATAAAGTTGAGGGGTCTAGTTGGATCCCTCCAACCTGTTTTCCCTGCATCCACAGACCTTAGCATCACATAATATGCCAATTTCAAATTATACTATAATATATCACATCAATCAATTCAACCATACAATCCATTATTTAAATTTAATCATTTGAATTTAAATTTAAACTGAGTGAGATTAACACACCTTTGCATTGCTGTTCGAAATCCATTCCAAACTGACTCGTTTCCTTGATTTTTAAACCTTGTATAACAATTCACGGTTTATTATTATTTGAACCAATCAAACAATTATTCACCATTTATCTATTTTGATCACAAATGATTAAATTTTAACCTTAAATTTAATTTAAGCGAAGTAGTAAAATTTAAACTAATTTTCCCTTTATAAACTTTAATTCAATTTAATAATTTGTACTTAAACTAATTCCTAAAATAAATTATTTAATTTACTAACAACCTTATTCAAACTGATAAATTCCCTTTTAATAAAATTGAATTAGTTAATAGTTTAATTTTAACTAAATAATTTAAGTCCGAGTTAATAAAGTTAAGTAATATTGAATTTAGGTGTTAGAAATAGTTAACTACTCGAACAGAAAACAATTCTACATCCTAACAGTATTAACTAATTATAAGTTATATATATTTTTCAAAACTCCAAACCTGTTTTCAATTTCTGTCTACATGTGTTAAAATTTAAAAACAAGGCAAACCTGAATTCTACCTCCTTCTTAAATTAACAAAGGATTAAATGCTAAACCTATAAGCTAAACTAGATCTGCACGATAACCAAAAATCTTATACCTGCTGCTAGGCTTCGATCGAACGAAGACATGGCCCCTGGCTTGAAAACATCGTAACAAAGCATCTTCGTGCTCGCGAATCGAACCGCCGCCTCCATCAGCGTCTTCCTCGTTGCCGCGATTCCCCAATCCTCTCATCACCGAACCTAAAGCCCACTCCATTCCTGATTCGCACGACAGCTGAAGAGAACCCAAACCATAGCCACTGACTCGACACAACCATCGCTAAACGAAATCGACCAAGGTTGCAGAACTTCGATTGTGATACGAGGTCGCGTGAAGATGCAGACTCGATTCGGTCCTCCCAATTATTATTTACACTCGTTCGCCGCCTTTTTTCTTTAGCCGGCTTTGATTTTTTTTCAAAAGAAAGAAGAAGCTTGGCTACATATTGAAGAGAAGAGGCATGTAAAGGAGGTAAACTGAAGTTGACTTGGTATAAAAATCTATGTTCAAATTAAATCGATTTATTTTTGTTTAACCGTTTAAATTCCGTACGATCCCACGATAGCTCCGAAAGCTATGAAATTTGGAATCCGATAATAATAAAATATTACGGACCCAATGGAAATGGTTTCATTGAATTCTGAGACTGTGCCTCGGAAGGCTATTTTTAAATTCAATTTGAACGATGAAATTTCAAAACTGAATAAATCACTATTAAATTTAATTGTAACACTTCTATTATCTTCAATATTTTCAATATAATTTTTACAAGTCTTCTAATTATTTTTAATCGGCTTAAAATTCTATATTCAATAATTTTCCCAACTTCAAATTATTTAATTTAATAATTCAATTATCAAATAAATTGTGATATTCGTAATTCCAGTTAACATTATTATATTGAATATTTAAAATCAATTAAATATTCCGATTTTAAATGCTTGAAAATTCCAGGTCGTCACACTAACCGTCGATTTACCATCGCTGGAGAGTGGCGCAACATGGTACCGTTTCGTTTCAAATCCATGCACTCATTTCTAAAAGTTGTACGACACTATTTTTGCATTTGGGATGGATGTTTCACCTCACACCGTAGATGTTGCGCCCTAAGGATATCGATTCTTCGGACAACCATAATGGTTGACTCTTTTGGAGTTATGAGAGGCATAACCAGTTGAAACAAACCTCTGTGTGAGTTCTACTACATTGATGGCTTTAAGTTGTCAATGCATAGTTTGACATCCAAAAAAAGACTACCCGAATAGCTTTCGGGTCTCGAAAGCTTTTTTTTACCCTTTGTGTTCTGCACGTGAATTTTATGGTAAAAGGGGATCACCATGGCTAGCCTTCGATTTACCATCGTTGGAGAGCAGTGCACAATGGTACTGTTCCGTTTCAAATCCATGCACTCATTTCTAAAAGTCCTACAACACTTTATCGGCATTAGGGACAGATGCTGCTCCTCGCACCATAGATGTTGCGTCCTGAGGATATCGATTCTTCAGACAGCCATAACGGTTGACTCTTTTGTAGTTACTAGAACCATACCCGACAAAACGAAGCTATCTATGAGTTCAGTGGCTTTGACTATTTTAAGCCTTCAATGCATAGTTTCATATCCAAAAAAAGACTACTTGAGTCATTTTCAGGTCTCGGAAGGTTTTTTACCCTTCGTTTTCTTCATGTAAATTTTATGGTAAATTAGGATCAACGTGGCTGGTATTCGGTTAACCATCGCTGGTGAATGGTGAACCATGTACTATTCCATTTCAAATACATGCACTCATTTCTAATAGTCATACAACATTGTTTCGGTATTTTGGACGGATGTTGCACCTTGCACCGTAGATGTTGCTCCCTAAGGATATCGATTCTTCGGACAACCATAATAGTTGACTCTTTTGGATTTACGGGAGCCATAACCAGTCAAAATGAAGTTCTCTATGAGTTCTGATGGATTTAAGCCGTCAATGCACAGTTTCATATTCAAAAAAAGACTATCCAAATCAATTTTGGATCTAGGAAGTTTTTTTTACCCTTTGTTTTCTTCGTGTGAATTTTATGGTAAAATGAGGTCACCGTGGCTGGTCTTCGATTTACCTTTGCTGTAGAAGACGCACCATGGTACTGTTCTGTTTCAAATCATGCACTCATTTCGAATAGTCGTACGTCACTGTTTCGGCATTTGGGATGGATGTTGCACCTCGACTGTAGATGTTGCGCCCTGAGGATATCGATTCTTCGAACAGCCATAATGGTTGACCCTTTTGGAGTTACGAGAGCTATAACCAGCCAAAATGAAGCTCTGTGTGAATTCTATGGTGCTGCAGCTTTAAGTCATCAATGCATAGTTTCATATCCAAAAAAAGGACTACTCGAATAAATTTCGAGTCTTGGAAGCATTTTTTACTCTATGTTTTCTTCACTTGAATTTTAAGGTAAAATGTGATCACCATAGCTGGCCTTCGATTTATCATCGCTGGACAGTGGAGCACCATGGTACTGTTCCGTTTAAAATCCATGCATTCATTTCTAAATGTCGTACGGCACTGTATCGACATTAGGGACGGATGTTGCGCCCTGAGGATATCGATTCTTCCGATAACCATAACAGTTGACCCTTTTGGAGTTACGGAGCCACAACCAGTCAAAACGAAGCTCTCTGTGAGTTCTATGACTTTGATTGCTTTAAGACGTCAATGCATAGTTTCATATCAAAAAAAGACTACCCGACTTCCTTTCGGCTCTCCAAAGTTTTTTTTACCCTTCGATTTCTTCACGTGAATTTTATGGTAAAATGGGATCACCATGGCTAGCCATCGATTTACCATCGCTGGAGAGTGGCGCACCATGGTGCTATTCCGTTTCAAATGCATGCACTCATTTTTAAAATTCATATGACAGTGTTCTGGCATTTGGGATGGATATTGCAAATCGCACCGTAGATGTTGCGCCGTAAGGATATCGATTCTTCGTACGGCCATAATGGTTGACTCTTTTTGAGTTACGAAAGGCATAACCAGTCAAAACAAAGCTTTGGGTGAATTCTATGGCACTGATGGCTTTAAGCTATCAATGCATAATTTGAAATCCAAAAAAAGACTAACCGAATCACTTTCGGGTCTCGGAAGCTTTTTTCGCCCTTCATTTTCTGCACGTGAATTTTATGGTAAAAGGGGATCGCCATGGCTGGCCTTCGATTTACCATCGCTGGAGAGTGGTTCACCATGGTACTGTTCCATTTCAAATCCATGCACTCATTTCTAAAAGTCATACGACAGTGTATCGACATTAGGGATGGATGTTGCTCCTCGCACCATAGATGTTGCACTCTGAGGATATCGATTCTTCGAACAGCCATAACGGTTGACTCCTTTGTAGTAACTGCAGCCATAGCAGTCAAAACGAAGCCCTCTATGAGTTCTACAGCTTTGACCATTTTAAGCCATCAGTGCACAGTTCCATATCCAAAAAAGTCTACTCTAATCACTTTCAGTTCTCGGAAGGTTTTTTCACCCTTCGTTTTCTTAACTTAAATTTTAAGGTAAAATCTGATCACCATGGATGGCTTTCGATTAACCATCGATGGAGAGTGGTGCACCGTGTACTATTCCATTTCAAATACATGCACTCATTTTTAATAGTCCTACGACACTATTTTGGCATTTTGGATGGAAGTTGCACCTTGCACTGTAGATGTTGCGCCCTGAGGATATCGATTCTTCGGACAGCCTTGACGGTTGACTCTTTTGGAGTTACAGGATCCATATCCAGTCAAACTGAAGCTGCCTATGAGTTCTACAGCTTTGATGGCTTTAAGTTGTCATTTCATAGTTGACCATTAAAAAAAGACTGTCCGTATTACTTTCGGATATCGAATGCTATTTTTACCCTTTGTTTTCTTCACGTGAATTTTATGGTCAAACGGGACCACCGTGGCTGGCTGTCGATTTACTATTGCTGGAGAGTGGTGCACCAAGGTACTGTTCCATTTCAAATCCACGCACTTATTTCTAAAAGTCGTACGACATTGTTTCGACATTAGGGACAGATGTTCCACCTTGCATCGTAGATGTTGCTTCCTGAGGATATTGATTATTCAGATTGCCGTAATAGTTGATTCTTTTGGAGTTACGGGAGCCATAACTAGCCAAAATGAATTTCTTAGTGAGTTCTACGGCTTTGACTTCTTTTAACCATCAATGCGGAGTTTCATATCTAAAAAAAGACTACCCGAATCACTTTCAGGACTCGGAAGTTTTTTTACCCTTCCTTTTCTTCACATGAATTTTATGGTTAAACGGGATCACCGTTGCTGGCCTTCAATTTACCATCGCTAGAAAGTGGCGCACCATGATACCGTTCCATTTTTAATCAATGCACTCATTTCTTAAAGCCATAACATTTGACCCTTTCGGAATTATGGGAGCCATAACTAGTCAAGACGAAGAACTTTGTGAGTTCTACGGCTTTGATGGCATTAAGTCTTCAATGCACAGTTTGATATCCAAAAAAAGACTATTCGAATCACTTTTGGGTCTCGGAAATTTGTTTTACCCTTCGTTTTCTTCATGTGAATTTAATGGTAAATCGGAATCATCGTGGATGGCCTTCGATTTCCTATCGCGGTAGTGGGCGCACCATGGTACTGTTCCGTTTCAAATCCATGCACTCTTTTCTAAAAGTCGTACGACACTGTTTCGGCAATTGGGATGGATGTTGCACCTCGCACCGTAGATGTTGCTCCCTGAGGATATCGATTCTTCGGACAGCCATAATGGTTGACTGTTTTGGAGTTACGAGAGCCATAACAAGTCAAAACGAAAATCAGTGTGAGTTCTACGACAATGACGTAGTTTGATATCCAAAAAAAGACTACCCGAATCACTTTCGCGTCTCGGAAGCTTTTTTACCCTTTGTTTTCTTCACGTGAATTTTATGGTAAAAGGGGATCACCATGCTGGCCTTCGATTTATGTCGCAGGAGAGTGGTGCATCATGGTACTATTCCATTTCAAATCCATGCACACATTTCTAAAAGTCGTACGACACTGTATCGGCATTGGGGACGGATGTTGCTCCTCGCACCGTAGATGTTGTGCCCTGAAGATATCGGTTCTTTAAATAGCCATAGTGGTTGATACTTTTGGAATTACGGGAGCCATAACTAGTCAAAACGAAGCTCTTTGTAAGTTCTACTGCTTTGACTACTTACGTATAGTTTCATATCCAAAAAAGACTAAACGAATCACATTCGATTCTCGAAAAAAATTTACCCTTGGTTTTGTTCACGTGAATTTTGTGGTAAAACGGGATCACCATGGCTGGCCTTCGATTTACCATCCATGGAGAGTGGTGCACCATGGTACTGTTCCATTTCAAATCCATGCAGTCGTTTCTAAGAGTCGTACGACACTGTTTCGGCATTATGGACGGATGTTGCACCTTGTACCGTAGATGTTGTGCCATGAGGATATCGATTATTCAGACAGCCATAATGATGGACTCTTCTGGAGTTACGGGAACCATAACCAGTCAAAACATAACTCTCTATAAGTTCTACGGCTTTGACGGCTTTAAGCCGTCAATCCATAGTTTAATATCCAAAAAAAGACTACTCAAATCACTTTCGGGTCTCGGAAGCTTTTTTTACCCTTCGTTTTCTTCATGATAATTTTATGGTAAAATGGGATCACCATGGCTGGCATTCGATTTACCATCAGTGGAGAGTGGTGCACCATGGTACTTTTCCATTTCAAATCCATGCACTCATTTATGAAAGTCGTAATTAGGGACGGATGTTGACCTCACACCGTATATGTTGTGCCTTAAGGATATCGATTCTTCAAACAGCCATAACGGTTGACGCTTTTGGAGTTACGGAAGCAATAACCAATCAAAAAGAAGCTCTCCATGAGGTCTATGGCTTTGCCCGCTTTAAGCTGTCAATGCATAGTTTTTATTCGTAAAAAGATTACCCAAATCACTTTCAGGTCACGGAAGGTTTTTTGTCCCTTTGTTTTCTTCATGTGAATTTTATGGTAAAACAAGATCACGGTGGCTGGCTTTTGATCAACCGTCGCTGGAAAGGGGTGCACCATGTACTGTTCCATTTCAAATCCATGCACTCATTTCTAATATACGTATGAAACTATTTCGGCATTAGTGACGGATGTTACACCTCGCACCGTAGATGTTACGCCCTGAGGATATCGATTCTTCGAACAGCCACAATGGTTGACTCTTTTTGATATACGGGAGTCCTAACTAGTCAAGTAGAAGCACTCTGTGAGTTCTACGACATTGATGGATTTAAGCCATCAGTGCGTTGTATCATATACAAAAGAAGACTACCCGAATAACTTTCGAGTCTCGGATGCTTTTTTTACCCTTCGTTTTCTTCATATGAATTTTGTGGTAAAACAGGATCACCATGGATAGCCTTCGGTTTACCATCGCCGGAGAGTGGTGCACCATGGCACTATTCTGTTTCAAATCCATACACTCAGTTCTAATAGTCGTACAGAACTGTTTTGGCATTATTGGTGGATGTTGCACCTTACACCGTAGATGTTGCACCCTGAGGCTATTGATTTTTTAGACAACCATAACAGTTGACTTTTTTGGAGTTAAGAAAGCCATAACCAATCAAAACGTGCTTGGAGAGTGGTGCACCATCGTATTATTTCGAATCAAATCCATGCACTCATTTCTAAAATTCGTACCGCGCTGTTTCTGCAATTTGGATGGATATTGCACGTAGCATCGTAGATGTTGTGCCCTAAGGATATCAATTCTTCGGACAACCATAACGGTTGACTTTTTTGGAGATACGGGTTCGATAACAAGTCAAAATGAAGCGCTTTGTGTGTTCTACGGCTTTGGCTGCTGCAAGCCGTCAATGCATAGTTTCATATCCAAAAAATACTACACGAATTGCTTTTGGGTCTCGGAAACTTTTTTACCCTTCGTTTTCTTCACGTGAATTTTGTGGTTAAATTGGATCACCATGGGTTGTCTTTGATTTAACATCGCTGGAGAGTAGTGCACTGTGGTACTGTTCCATTTCAAATCTATGTAGTCATTTCTAATAAGCATACGACACGGTTTCGGCATTATGGACAGATGTTGCGCCATGCACCATAGATGTTGCTCCCTGAGGATATCGATTCTTCGGACAACCATAACGATTGACAAGTTTGGATTTACGGGAGCCATAACCAGTAAAACATAGCTCTTTGTGAGATCTACAGCTTTGTCGGCTTTAAGCCATCAATGCACAGTTTCATGTCCATAAAAAATCTACTCAAATCACATTCAGATCTTTGAAGCTTTTCTAACCCTTCATTTTCTTTATGTCAATTTTATGGTAAAACGGGATCACCATGATTGGTCTCGATTTCCCATCTCTAGAAAGTGGTAAACAATGGTACTCTTGCATTTCAAATCCATGCACTCATTTTTAGATGTTGTACGACACTGTTTCGGCATTAGGGACGGATGTTGCACCTCGCACCGTAAATGTTGCGCCCTGAGGATATCGACTCTTCGTACAGCCATAACGATTGACTCTTTTGGAGTTACGGTAGTCATAACCAGTCAAAATGTAACTCTTTGTGAGTTGTACGGTTTGACGTCTTAAAGCCGCCAATGCATAGTTTCATATCCAAAAAAGACTAATCGAATCACTTTCGGGTCACAAATGATTTTTTTACCCTTCGTTTTCTTCGCTTGAATTTTATGGTAAAACGGAATCACCGTTGGTGGGCTTTAATTTACCATCGCTGGAGAGTGGTGCACCATGGTACTGTTCCATTTCAAATCCATGCACCCATTTCTAAAAGTCGTACGACACTGTTTTGGCATTAGGGACGGATGTTGCACCTCGCACCGTAGATGTTGCGCCTAGAGGATATCGATTCTTCGGACAGCCATAACGGTTGACTCTTTTAGAGTTAGGGGAGTCATAACTAGTCAAAACGTAACTCTTTGTGAGATCTAAGGCTTTGACGGCTTTAAGCCATCAATGCATTGTTTCATGTCCAAAAAAAGACTACTCGAATCACTTTCAGGGCTTGAAATCTTTTTTTACCCTTCGTCTTCTTCACGTGAGTTTTATGGTAAAATGGGATCACCTTGGCTTGCCTTCGATTTACCATCACTGGAGAGTGGTGCACCATGGTATTGTTCCGTTTCAAATCCATTCAATCATTTCTAAACGTCCTATGACACTATTTTGGCATTAGTGATGGATGTTGACCTCGCACAGTAGATGTTGCGCCCTGAGGATATCGATTCTTCGGACAACCATAACGGTTGGCTCTTTTAGAGTTAATGGAGCCATATCCAGTTAAAAAGAAGCTCTATGTAAGATCTACGGCTTTGACTACTTTAAGCCGTCAATGCATAATTTCAAATCCAAAAAAGACTACACGAATCACTTTCGTGTCTCGGAAGATTTTTTACCCTTCGTTTTCTTCACGTGAGTTTTATGGTAAACGGGATCACCATGGCTGGCCTTCGATTTGCCATCGCTAGAGTGTGGTGCACCATGGTACTGTTCTGGTTCAAATCCTTGCACTCATTTCTGAAAGTCATATGGCACAATTTCGACATTTTGGACGGATGTTGCACCTTGCACCGTAGATGTTGCACCCTAGGGATATACGATTTTTCGGACAGCCATAACGGTTGAATCTTTTGGAGTTACGGGAGCCATAACTAGTCAAAACGAAGCTCTCTGTGAGTTCTACGGCTTTGATGGCTTTAAGCCATCAATGCATAATTTCATATCCAAAAAAGACTACTCGAACAACTTTCAGGTCTAAGAAGCTTTTTTACCCTTCGTTTTCTTCAACAGAATTTATGGTAAAATGGGATCACCGTGGCTGGCCTTCAATTTATCATCATTGGAGAGTGGTGCACCATGATATCGTTCCTTTTCAAATCCATGAACTCATGTCTAAAACTTGTACGACACTGTTTCGGCATTAGGGACAGATGTTGTACATCACGCCCTGAGGATATCAATTCTTTGGACAGCCATATAGGTTGACTCTTTTGGAGTTACACGAGCCATAACCAGTCAAAACGTAGCACACGATGAGTTCTACGGCTTTAAGCCGTCAATGCATAGTTTCAGATCCAAAAAATGACCACTCAAATCACTTTCGGGTCTCGGAAGCTTTTTATACCCTTCGTTTTCTTAATGTGAATTTTATGGTAAAATGGGATCACCGTGGGTGGCCTTCGATTTACCATCACTATAGAGTGGAGCACCACGGTAATATTCCGTTTCAAATCCATGCACTCATTTCTAAATGTTATACGGCACTTTTTCAGCATTAGAGACGGATGTTTCACCTCGCACCGTAGATATTGCGCCCTGAGGATATCGATTTTTCGGACAGCCATATCGGTTGACACTTTTGGAATTACAGAAGCCAAATCCAGTTAAAAAGAGCTCTTTGTGAGTTCTATGGCTTTGAGTGCTTTAAGCCATCAATGCATAGTTTCGTGTCCGAAAAAAGACTACCCGAATCACTTTCGGATCATAGAAGTTTTTTTACCCTTCGTTTTCTTTACGTGAATTTTATGGTAAAACGAGATCATCTGGTTGGCCTTCGATTTACCATCACTGGAGAGTGGTGCACCTTAGTACTGCTCCGTTTCAAATCCATGCACTCATTTCTAAAAGTCGTATGGCACAGTTTTGGCATTAGGGATGGATGTTGCACCTCGTACTGTAGATGTTGTGCCCTGAGGATATCGACTCTTCGAACAGCCATAACGGTTGACTCTTTTGGAGTTACGGAAGCCATAACCAGTCAAAACATAGCTCACTGTGAGTTCTACGGCTTTGACCGCTTTAAGCTGTCAATTAATTCATATCCAAAAAAAGACTACTTGAATCACTTTTGGGTCTTGCAAGATTTCCTCACCCTTCGTTTTCCTTACATGAATTTTATGGTAAAATGGGATCGTCATGGCTGGCCTTCGATTTACAATCGATGGAGAGTGGTGCACCATGGTATTCCATTTCAAATCCATACAATCATTTCTAAATATCGTACGGCAGTGTTTCGGCATTAGGGACGGATGTTGCACCTCGCACTGTAGATGTTGCGTCTTGAGGATATCGATTCTTCGGAGAGCCATAACGGTTGACTCTTTTGGAGTTAGGGGGAGCCATAACCAGTAAATCATAGCACTCTATGTATTTTGCGGCTTTGATGGCTTTAAGCCGTCATTGCATAGTTTCATATCCAAAAAAAGACTACCCGAATCACTTTCAGGTCTCGGAAGCTTTTTCAACCCTTCGTTTTCTTTATGTGAATTTTATGTAAAACACGATCACCGTTGCTGGCCTACGATCTACCATCGTTGGAGAGTGGTGCACCATGGTTCAGTTGTATTTCAAAAATATGTAGCCATTTTGAAATATCGTACGACACTGTTTCGATTATAGACGAATGTTGCACCTTGCACCAAGATGATGCATGCTAATGATATCGATTCTTCGGACAGCCATAACCGTTGACTCTTTTGGAGTTACAGAGCCATAACTAGTCAAAATGTAGCTCTCTGTGAGTTCTACGGTTTGATGGCTTTAAGCATTCAATTCATAGTTTCATATCAAAAAAATACTACTTGAATCACTTTCTGGTCTCTAAAGCTTTTTTACCCATCGTTTTCTTCACGTGAATTTTATGGTAAAATGGGATCATCGTGGCTGGCCTTCGACTTACCATCGCCGGAGAGTGGTGCACCGTGGCACTATTCCATTTCAAATCCATGCACTCATTTCTTAAAGTCGTACGACATTGTTTCGGCAATACGGACGGATGTTGTACCTCGCACCGTAGATGTCGCACCCGGAGGAAATCAATTCTTCGGACAGCCATAATGGTTGACTCTTTTGGAGTTACGGAAGCCATAACCAGTCAAAACGAACCACTCTATGAGTTCTAAGGCTTTGGTTACTTTAATCAGCCAAAGTACAGTTTCATATCCAAAAAAAGACAATTCGAATCACTTTCGGATCTCGGAAGTTTTTTTACCCTTCGTTTTCTTCACGTGAATTTTATGGTAAAACGGTATCACCGTGGCTGGCCTTCGATTTACCATCACCGGAGAGTGGTGCACTACGGTACTGTTCGATTTCAAATACATGCACTCATTTCTAAAAGTCGTACGGCACTGTTCGGCATTAGGGAAGGATGTTGCACCTCTCACCATAGATGATGCGCCCTGAGGATATCGATTCTTAGGAATCCATAACGGTTGACTCTTTTGGAGTTATGGGAGGCATAACTAGTCAAAACAAAGCTCTCTATGAGTTCTATAGCTTTGACAACTTTAAGCCGTCAATGCAAAGTTTCAAATCCAAAAAATGACTACCTGAATCACTTTCGGGTCTCGAAAGTTTTTTTTACCCTTTGTTTTCTTCACGTGAACTTTATAGTAAATCGGGATCACCGTGGCTCACCATCGATTTACCATCGCTGGAGAGTGGTGCACCATGGTATTATTCCATTTCAGATCCATGCTCTCATTTCTAAAAGTCGTATGGCATTGTTTTGCCATTTTAGATGGATGTAGCACTTTGCATCATATATATTGCGCCCTGAGGATATCGATTCTTCGGACAGCGATAATGGTTGACTCTTTGGGAGTTAAGGGAGCCATAACCAGTCAAAGCGAAGCCGTTTGTGAGTTCTACGGCTTTTATGGCTTCAAGCCGTCAATGCATAGTTTCATATCCAAAAGAAGACCACTCGAACCACTTTCGGGAGTCATAAGATTTTTACACCTTCCGTTTTCTTCATGTGAATTTTATGCCAAAACGGTATCACCGTGACTGCCTTCGATTTGCCATCGCTGGAGAGTGGTGCACTATGGTATTGTTCCACTTTAAATCCAAGCACTCATTTCTAAAAGTCATACGACAAAGTTTTGGTATTAGGGAAGAATGTTACACCTCACACCATAGATGTTGCACCCTGAGGATATTGATTCTTCGGGATAGCCATAACGGTTGACTCTTTGGTGTTACGGGAGGCATAACCAGTCAAACTGAAGCTCTTTGTGAGTTCTACCGCTTTAATGGCTTTAATCCGTCAATGCATTGTTTCATATCCAAAATAAGACTACTCGAACCACTTTCGGGTCTCGGAAGCTTTTTTACCGTTCGTTTTCTTCACGTGAATTTTATGGTAAAATGGGATCATCGTGGCAGACCTTCGATTTACCATCGCTGGAGAGTGGTGCACCACGGTACTATTCTATTTCAAATCCATGCACTCATTTCTAAAAGTCATACGGCACTGTTTCGGCATTAGCGATGGATGTTGCACCTAGCACCGTAGATATTGCGCCCTGAGGATATCGATTCTTCGGACAACCACGATGGTTAACTCTTTTGGAGTTACGGGAGCCATATCCACTCCAAAAGAAGCTCTCTATGAGCTTTATAGTTTGATTTCTTTAAGCCATCAATTCATAGTTTCATATCCAAAATAAGGCTACTCAAATCACTTCTTCACGTGAATTTTATGGTAAAATGGGATCACCGTGGATGGCCTTCAATTTCCATCACTGGAGAGTGGTGCAATATGGTTTTGTTCCGTTTCAAATCCATGCACTTATTTCTAAAAGTCATACGAACTATTTCGAGATTAGGGACGGATGTTGCACTTCGCACCATAGATGCTGCGCCCGAAGGATATCGATTCTTCGGACGGCCATAACTTGACTCTTTTGGAGTTACGGGAGCCATAACTAGTCAAAACATAGCTCATTATGAGTTCTACATCTTTGACTGCTTTAAGCTATCAATGCGTAGTTTCATATCCAATAAAAGATTACTCGAATCACTTCCGGGTCTCAAAAGTTATTTTTAACCTTCGTTTTCCTCACTTGAATTTTATAGTAAAACGGGATCAGCGTGGCTGGCCTTCGATTTACCATAGCTGGAGAGCGGTGCACCATGGTACTATTCCGTTTCAAATCCATGCTTTAAATTCTAAAAGTCGTACGTCATAGTTTCGGCATTAATGACGGATGTTGCACCTCGCACAGTAGATGTTGTGCACAAAGGATATCGATTCTTTGGACATCCATTACAATTGACTCTTTTGGAGTTACGGGATCCATAACACATCAAAAAAAAGCTTTTTGTGAGTTCTATGGCTTTGATGGCTTTTAGCCATCAATGCATAGTTTCATATCCAAAAAAGGACTACCCGAATCACATTCGGGTCTCGGAATAATTTTAACCTTCATTTTCTTCATGTGAATTTTATTATAAAATGGGATCACTGTAGCAGGCCTTCGATTTCCATCACTGGAGAGTTGTGCACCATGGTATAGTTTCGTTTCAAACCCAAGCACTCATTTCTAAATGTCGTATGACAGTGTTTCGGTATTTCAGACAGATGTTGCACCTTGCACCATAGATGTTGCGCCCGAAGGATATCGATTCATCCGACAGCCATAACGGTTGATTCTTTTGGAGTTATTTGAGCCATAACTAGTCAAAACAAATCTCTCTGTGAGTTCTAAAGCTTTGATGTTTTTTAGCCGTCAATGCATTGTTTCATATCCACAAAAAGACTACCATAATCATTTTTGGTTCTCGGAAATTTTTCTACCCTTCGTTTTCTTCACGTGAATTTAATGGAAAAATGGCATCACCGTGGTTGGCCTTCGATTTACCATCTCTAGAGATTGGTACACCATTGTACCGTTCCATTTCAAATCCATGCACTCGGTTTTAAATGTCGCATGACAATGTTACGGCATTAGGGACAGTTGTTGAACCTCGCACCATAGATATTGCTCCCTGAGGATATCGATTGTTCGGACAACCATAATGGTTGACTATTTTGGAGTTACGGGAGCCATAACCAGCCAAAACGAAGTTCTTTGTGAGTTCTATGGCTTTGACCGCTTTCAGCCGTTAATGCATAGTTTCATATCCAAAGACTACACAAATCACTTTCGGGCCTTTGATTTAACATCGTTGGAGAGTGGTGCACCATGGTACTATTCCGTTTCAAATCCATATAGTCATTTCTAATAATCGTATGGACCTGTTTCGGCATTATGGATGGATGTTGCACCTTGCTCCATAGATATTGCGCCCTGAGGATATCGATTGTTCGGACAACCATAACGGTTGACTGTTTTGGAGTTACGGGAGCCATAATCTTCCTATATGTAGCTATTTTTGAGTTCTAGGATTGACGGCTCTAAGTTGTCAATGCATAGTTTCAAATCCAATAAAGGACTATCCAAATCTCTTTCGGGTCTCATAAGATTTTTTACCCTTCGTTTTCTTCACGTGAATTTTATGGTAAAATGGGATCACCGTGGCTGGTCTTCGATTTAACATCGCTGTAGAGTGGTGCACCATGGTATCGTTCTGCTTCAAATCCATGCACTCATTTCTTAAAGTCATACGGCACTATTTCCGCATGTTGGACGGATGTTGCACCTTGCATCGTAGATGTTGTGCACTGAGGATATCAATTCTTCGGACATCCATAACAATTGACTATTTTGTATTTGTAGGAGTCATACCTAGTCAAAACGAAGCCCTTTATGAGTTCTACGGCTTTGATGGCTTTAAGCCATTAATGCATAGTTTCATATCCAAAAAAGACTACTCGAACCACTTAAGGGTCTTAGATGCTTTTTTTACCTTTCGCTTTCTTCATTTGAATTTTATGGTAAAAAGGGATCACCATGGTTAGCCTTCGATTTACCACTTCTGGAGAGTGGTGCACCATGATACTGTTCCTTTTCAAATCCATGCTCTCATTTCTAAAAGTCGTACCGCACTGTTTCAGCGTTAGGGACGGATTTTGCACCTCGCACCGTAGATGTTACGCCCAGAGGATATCGATTCTTTGAACAGCCATAATGGTTGACTCTTTTGGAGTAATGGGAGCCAAAACCACTCAAAACATAGCTCTCTATGAGTTCTACGGCTTTAAGCCGTCAAATCATAGTTTCATATCCAAATAAAGACTACTAGAATCACTTTCATATCTCAGAAGCTTTTTTTACACTTCATTTTCTTCACGTGAATTTTATGGTAAATCGGGATCACCGTGGGTTGCCTATGATTTACCAACACCGGAGAGTGGTGCACCATGGTAATGTTCTGTTTCAAATCCAAGCACTTATTTCTAAAAGTCGTATGGCACTGTTTCGGCATTAGAGACGGATATTGCACCTTGCACCGTAGATGTTCCGCCCTATGGATATCGATTATTCATGTAGCAATAACGGTTGACTCTTTTGGAATTGAGGGAGCCATATCTAGTCAAAAAGTATCTTTTTGTGAGTTCTACGGCTTTGAGTGCTTTAAGCCATAAATTCATAGTTTCATATCCAAAAAAAGACTATCCAACTCACCTTCGTGTCTCGGAAGCTTTTCTCACCCTTCGTTTTCTTCACGTGAATTTTATGGTAAAATGTGATTGCCGTGGTTGGCCTTCGATTTACCATCGCTGGAGAGTGGTGAACCAAGGTACTGTCCCATTTTAAATAAATGCACTCGCTTATAAAAGTCATGCGACACTGTTTTGGCATTAGGTACGGATGTTGCACCGTGCACCATAGATGTTGCGCCCTAAGGATATCGATTCTTCGGATGGCCATAACGGTTGACTCTTTTGGAGTTACGGGAGCCATAACCAATCAAAACGAAGCTCTTTGTCAGTTCTATAGCTTTGACCAATTTATGCCGTCAATGCATAGTTCCATGTGCAAAAAAGACTACTCGGACCACTTTCGGGTCTCAGATGCATTTTTTACCCTTTGTTTTCTTCACATGAATTTTATGGTGAAACGGGATCGCCATTTTTGGCCTTCGATTTACCATCACTGAGAGTGATGCACCATGGTACTGTTTCTTTTTGAATCCATATGCTCATTTCCAAAAGTCGAACGGTACTATTTCGGCATTCGGGATGGATGTTGCTCCTCGCACCATAGATGTTGCAACCTGAGGATATTGATTCTTCATACAGCCATAACGGTTGACTCTTTCAGAGTTATGGAAGCCAATACCAGTCGAAACAAAGCTCTCTCTGAGTTATACGACTTTGATGGATTTCAGACATCAATACATGGTTTCATATCCAAAAAAAGACAACCCGAATCACTTTTCGGTCTCGAAAGCTTTTTTTACCCATCGTTTTCTTCACGTGAGTTTTACTGCTTTGTGAGTTCTACGGCTTTTTACCCTTCGTTTTATTAACGTGAATTTTGAGGTAAAATGGGATCCCCATGTCTAGCTTTTGATTTACCATCGCTGGAGAGTGTTTCACCATTGTACTATTCTTCAAATCCATGTAGTCATTTCTAATAATCATACGACACTATTTCGGCATTATGGACGGATGTTGCACCTTGCACCGTAAATGTTATGCCCTGAGGATATCGATTGTCCGAACAACCATAACGATTAGCTCTTTTGGAGTTACGGGAGTCATAACCAGTCTAAATGTAGCTCTTTGTGAGTTCTCCGGCTTTATGGCTCTAAGTCGTCAATGCATAGTTTCAAATACAAAAAATGAATACCCAAATCACTTTCGGGTCTCATAATATTTTTTACTCTTCGTTTTCTTCACGTGAATTTATGGTAAAAAGGGATCACCACGGCTGGCTTTCGACTTACCATCTCTGGAGAGTGGTGCACCATAGTACCGTTCAGCTTCAAATCCATGCACTCATTTCTAAAAGTTGTACAGCACTGTTTGGGCATTTTGGACGGATGTTGCACCTCGCACTGTAGATGTTCCACCCTAAGGATATTGATTCTTAGGACCGCCATAACGGTTAAATCTTTTGGAGTTACGGGAGCCATAACTAGTCCAAACGAAGCTCTTTGTGAGTTTAATGGCTTTAAGCCGTCAATGTAGAGTTCCATATCAAAAAAAGACTACGCGAATACTTTCAGGTCCCAGAAGCTTTTTTTACCCTTCGTTTTCTTCATGTGAATTTTATGGTAAAATTGGATCACCATGGCCAGCTTTCAATTTACCATCACTAGAGAGTGGTGCACCAGGGTAATGTTCCGTTTCAAGTCCACGCACTCATTTCTAAAAGTCGTACAACAATGTTTCATCATTAGAGATGGATGTTGCACATCGCACCGTAGACATTGCGCCTTGAGGATATCGATTCTTCGTACAGCCATAACGGTTGACTCTTTTGGAATTATGGGAGCAATATCTAGTCAAAAAGAAGCTTTCTGTGAGCTCAACGGCTTTGAGTTCTTTATGCCATCAGCGCATAGTTTCATATAAAAAAAAAAGACTATCTGTATCACTTTCAGGTCTCGGAAGCTTTTCTCACCCTTCGTTTTCATCAAGTGAATTTTATTGTAAAATGGGATCGTCGTAGCTAGCCATTAATTTACCATCGCTGGAGAGTGGTGCACCAAGGTACTGTTCCATTTCAAATCCATGCACTCATTTTTAAAAGTCGTACGACACTATTTCGGCATCAGGGACGGATATTGCACCTCGCATCGTAGATGTTGCACCCTGAGCATTTCGATTCTTCGGACAGCCATAATGGTTGACTCTTTTGGAGTTACGGGAACCATAACCAAACAAAATGAACCTCTCTGTGAGTTATATGGTTTTCACTGCTTTTAGCCATCAATGCATAGTTTCATATCCAAAAAAGGACTACACAAATCACTTTCGGGTCCCTGATGTTTTTCTTGCCCGTCGTTTTCTTCGTGTATTTTATAGTAAAACGGGATCACCGTAGCTGGCCTTTGATTAACCATCGCTAAAGAGTGGTGCACCATGGTATAGTTCCATTTCAAATCCATGCACTTATTTCTAAAAGTCGTACGGTACTGTTTCGACATTATGGATGGATGTTGCACCACGCACCGTAGATGTTGCATCCTTATAATATCAATTCTTTGAACAGCCATAACGGTTGACTCTTTTGGAGTTACATGAGCCATAACCAGTAAAAACGAAGCTCACTGTGAGTTCAACGGCTTTGACTGCTTTAAGTTATCAATGCATAGTTTCAAATTCAGAAAAAGACTACCCGATCACTTTCGGGTCCTGAAAACCTTTTTACCCTTCATTTTCTTCACTTGAATTTTATGGTAAAACGGGATCACTGTGGCTGGCCTTCGATTTACCATCACTGGAGAGTGGTGCGCCATGGTAATGTTCTATTTCAAATCCATGCATTCATATCTAAAAGTCGTACGTCACAGTTTCGGCATTATGGACGGATGTTGCACCTTGCACCATAAATCCTGCGCCCTGAGGATATCGATTCTTCGGACAGCCATATAAGTTTACTCTTTTGGAGTTACAGGAGCCGTAACAAGTCAAAATGTAGCTCTCTGTGAATTCTACGGCTTTGAAGACTTTAAGACGTCAATGCATAGTTACATATCCAAAAAAGGACAACTCGATTCTTAGAAGCTTTTTTTACCCTTCGTTTTCTTCATATGAATTTAATGGTAAAATGGGATCACCATGGTTGGCCTCTGATTTAACATCACTGGAGAGTGGTTCACCATGGTACTATTCCATTTCAAATCCATGCACTCATTCTAAAAGTTGTACGACACTGTTTCGGCATTATGGACAGATGTTGCACCTTTTACCGTAGATATTGCGCCTTGAGGAAATCGATTCTTCGGACAGCCATATAGGTTGACTCTTTTGGAGTTACGGGAGCCATAACCAGAAAAAATTTATATCTTTGTGAGTTTTGTGGCTTTGATGGCTTTAAGCTATCATTGCATAGTTTCATATCCAAAAAATGACTACTCGAGGTCTCGGAAGCAATTTTTATCCTTCGTTTTCTTCACGTGAATTTTGTGCTAAAATGGGATCACCGTAGCTGGCTTTTTATTTACCATCACCGGAGAATGGTGCACTATGGCACTGTCCCGTTTTAAATCCATGCACTCATTTTTAAAAGTCCTACGGCACCGTTTCTGCATTAGGGATGGAAGTTGCACCTCGCATCGTAGATGTTGCGCCTTGAGGATATCGATTCTTCGGATAGCTATAACGATCGACTCTTCTGGGGTTACGGGAGCCATAACCAATCAAAATGAAGCTCCTTGTTAGTTCTATGGCTTTGACGGCTTTAAGCTGTCAATTCAAAGTATCATATCCAAAAACGACTACCCAAATCACTTTTGGGCCTCGGGAGCTTTTTTTTACCCTTCGTTTTCTTCACATAAATTTTATGGTAAAATGGGATCACCGTGGCTGGCCTTCGATATACCATCTTTGGAGAGTGGTGCACCATGGTACAATTCCATTTCAAGTCCATGCACTCATTTTTAAAAGTCGTATGGCATTGTTTCGACATTAGGGACGGATGTTGCACCTCGCAACGTATATGTTGCGTCATGAGGATATCGATTTTTCGGACAGCCATAACGGTTGACTCTTTTAGAGTTACGGGAGCCATAACCAGTCAAAACGAATCTCTCTATGAGTTCTATGTCTTTGACTGCTTTAAGCCATCAATGTTTAATTTCATATCCAAAAAAGACAACCAAAATAACTTTCGGGTCTTGGATGTCTTTTTTACCCTTCGTTTTCTTCACGTGAATTTTATGGTAAAATAGGGTCACCATGGCTGGCCTTTGATTTACCACCGTTGGATAGTGGTGCACCATGGTACCGTTCCACTTCAAATCCATGCACTCATTTCAAAAAGTCCTATGGTAATGTTTCTTCATTTTGGACTGATGTTGTACCTTGCAATGTAGATGTCGCGCCCTGAGGATATTGATTTTTCAGACAGCTATAACAGTTGACTCTTTTGGAGCTACGGGAGCCATAACCAGTCAAATGAAGCTCCCTATGAGTGATACAACGTAAATGGTTTTAATCCATCGGCGCATAGTTTCATATCCAAAAAAGACTACTCGAATCGATTTCGAGTCTTGGAAGCTTTTCTCACCCTTCGTTTTCTCGACGTTAATTTAATGGTAAAATGGGATCACCGTGGCTGGACGTCGATTTACCATCATTGGAGAGTGGTGCGCCATGGTACAATTCCATTTCAAATCCATACACTTTTTTCTAAAAGTCGTACGACACTGTTTCGATATTATGGACGGATGTTGCACCTTGCATCGTAGATGTTGCACCATGAGGATATCGGTTTTTCGGACAACCATAACAGTTGACTCTTTTGGAGTTACGGAAGCCATAACTAGTCAGATCGTAGCTCTCTATGAGTTCTACGGCTTTGATGGATTTAAGCCATCAATGCAAAGTTTCATATCCAAAAAGTCAACTCGAACCACTTTCGGGTCTCGAAAGATTTTTTACCTTTCGTTTTCTTCACGTGAATTTTATGATAAAACGGGATCACCATGGTTGGACTTCGATTTACCACCATTGGAGAGTGGTGCATCATGGTACCGTTCCATTTCAAATATACACACTCATTCTAAAAGTCGTACGGTACAATTTTGGCATTTTGGACTGATGTTGCACCTTGCATCGTAGATGTTGCGCCCTGAGGATATTGATTCTTCGGACAGCCATAATGGTTGACTCTTTTGGAGTTACGGGAGCCATAAACAGTCAAAATGAAGCTCTCTATGAGTGCTACGATGCAAATGGCTTTAATCTATCAGCGCATAGTTTCATATCCAAAAAAAGACTAGTCGAATCGCTTTCGAGTCTCGGAAGCTTTTTTTCACCCTTCATTTTCTTGACGTGAATTTAATGGTAAAAATGGATCACCATAGCCGTCCTTCGGATTTCCATCGCTGAAGAGTGGTGCGTCATGGTACTGTTCTATTTCAAATCCATGCAATCATTTCTTAAAGTCATACGGCAATATTTCGGCATTTTGGACGGATGTTGTACCCTGCACGGTAGATGTTGCGCCTTGAGGATATAGATTCTTTGGACAACCATAATGGTTGACTCTTTGGGAGTTACGGTAGACATAACCAGTCAAAATGAAGCTCTATACGAGTTCTTTTGCTTTGATGGCTTTAAGACATCAACGCATAGTTTCGTATCAAAAAATACACTACCCGAATCTCTTTCAGATCTCGGAGACTTTAGTTACCCTTCATTTTCTTCACGTGAATTTTATGGTAAAACGGGATCACCGTGGTTGGCCTTCGATTTACCATCACTATGTAGTGCTGCACCGTGGTACTATTCTGTTTCAAATCCATGCAGTCTTTTCCAAAAGACTACGAAATTATTTCGGCATTAGGGACAGATATTGAAACTCGCATCATAGATGTTTCTCCTTGAGGATTCCGATTCTTTGGACGGCCATAACAGTTACAATTCTTGAGAAGGGAGGATGCGAAATAGTCTAGAAAACAGGATGACGCATGGCCTAGTATGAAGAAGATTCAGGGCAATTTGCTGTTAAACAAATCTGGGAGAGTTTCAGAAAAGTGCAATTAAACATACAGAATAAACAAACTCTACAAAAAGGTAATGGAAACCAAAATAGAAAGCAGGATCAGAGTCATGGTCCATGACGTAGGTCTCCTATATTTGATAATTATACTCCTTTGAATACATCGCTGGAAAATGTGTATCTACAAACCTGCAATACTATTCAGTACAAGAAGCCTGCTCCAAAATAGTCATCTGAGAAACAGATTCAGACGGGGAAGTTTTGTAGATTCCACGAAAGCTATGGCCATAACACGAAGGAGTTCCGTCACCTGCATGATCTCATTAAAAATTTGATATGTGAGAGAAAATGGGAGCAGTTTGTGCAAGCTCCGCAGTCTGGAGGTGCGGGCCCATCAATTCAGAACCATGTGCCGAATCAGGTGTGACTGGAGGAACCCACTCGTACTGGTGGGAGGTTAGTGATAGATACACTTAGTGGTGGTCCTCGTCCAGCAGACCAAAGCTGGAAGGAAATGGAGTCGTATGCCAGTTCTATTAGGCATGCGAGCTTCGAGTGTTGTAGTAGTTTAGAAGATGGGGCCCCAACCAAGCAAGAGAAGATGATGGTTGACGACATTGTCTTCCGAGACAGAGATGCCGATACGGTCGAAGCACCAACCATCGATCCACTTGTCATATCAGCTCAAGTAGCACCTGTTTGGATGAAGAGGATCTTGGTAGATAAAGGAAGTTCTATGAATATATTGTTCAAGCAAGGCTATAACCAGATGAAATTGGAAACTAAAGATTTGAAGCCTTATCGGTCTCGTATTCATGGCTTCAACGGAAGTGCAACCATACCCACTGGATTGGTAGAATTGCCAGTGGATTTAGGAATCGGAGAACGCCAAAGAGTCTGTATATTACAATTTGTTGTGCTGGATATAGACACGCCGTATAATGCTTTCTTGGGCCGACCGACCCTAGCAAAGTTCAGGGCTGCCATTTCCCTATGGTGTTTGACTCTATAGTTCCCCATCGATTATGGAGTTGGAGTCGTTCAAGGAGATTAGGCTGCCAGACGAGCCTATTATGTTGCTGAGCTGCGTGAGGTACAGCGAAAGGAGAAAGGAAAGGGCATAGAGGAATCTCTCTGCGTCCATTTTGTTGAGTATTGACAATTGACGCCTGGACCTAGGCCCGGGAACCCTAACCAATTCCAAAGAGATCTTAAACCCAAGAGATACCGAAAGTAAAGACGAAGGTAAAGACAGTCAAGCTTCTCCGGCCGAACTGACAATCGATGTCCTAATCGACGATAACGACGATTTTAAAATGATAAATATTGGATCTCGGTTAAGCCAACAGATGCAAGAGAAATCGGTTGAATTTCTCAGGGCAAACCATGACGTATTTGCCTGGACACATTCTGACATGTGTGGAATCTCCTCGGACATCGCAAGCCACACATTGAACATTTACCCACGGTATGCCCAGGTCAAACAAAAAAGGCGTGGTATGGATCCAAAGAGATCTGCCACCCTTAAGAAGAGGTAGATAAGCTTAAATCGAATGGATTTATTCGAGATGCATTATACCCGGAGTGGGTATCCAACCATGTACTTGTCCGAAAGCCATATAGGAAATAGAGAACATGTGTTCAATACTTAGACTTGAATAAAGCTTGCCCCAAAGTCAGTTTTCCACTTCCTTGAATCGATCAGCTCGTAGATTCGACGGTTGAACATAAACTCTTATCCTTCATGGATACATACTCAGGCTACAACCAGATACCCATGCACTTGCCCGACTAGGAACATACCAGCTTCATGACCGATCTAGGACTTTATTGCTACAAGGTTATGCCTTTCGAACTCAAGAACGCCGTGCAATTTACCGACGATTGGTTAATCAGATGTTCGCCAACCAGATCGGAAAAACCATGGAAGTGTATGTAGACGATATGCTGGTAAAGTCGTGATTCTCCACTGATCATATTAAGGACCTGGAATCAATTTTAATTTCCTCCGAGAATATAGATTGAAGCTCAACCCACTAAAATGCCACTTTGGGGTTGCATCCGGAAATTTCCTTGGGTTTATCGTCAACGCTCGAGTAATCGAAGCCAATCCGAAAACGATTTGCATGATTAGAAATCTTGAGACTCCAAGAACTATAAAGCAAGTCCAGAGCCTCAGTGGGAAAGTAGCAGCACTGAGCAGGTTCATTTTAAAATCCGCTGACAAATGCATTCCCTTCTTCGATCTGATCCTAAAAAGGAAAATAAACTTTGAATGGACTATAGAATGTGAGGGAGAATTCCGAGAACCAATTCAACACCTCTCTACACCGCTTATTTTGTCAAATCCTATCAATTATGAGAAAGTGTACATTTACCTGGAAGTATCAAAAAACGTAATCAGTGCTGCCTTAATTTGAGAGGAAGACCGAATACAAAAACCGGTCTACTATATTAGCAAACGACTAACCGGAGCTGAGAGAAATTATTCGAAGCTAGAGAAGTTGGCTTATTGTCTTGTTATTGCCTCAAGGAAGCTCCCTTCAAATTTCTAGGCTCATCCTATTACCATTTACGCCGACCAACCATTACGACAGATCCTTACGCGGCCTGAGACGTCTGGTAGGTTACTCAAGTGGAATGTCGAGCTAAATCAGTTTGATATTACTTACACTCCAAGGCGAGCCATTCAAGGACAAGTCTTAGTAGATTTCATAGCTGAATTTACCAACCCATAGGACCTGCCTAAAACCAGTGAATCTCCCAAGTATATCTGGAAGCTGCATACTGATGGTGCATCAAATGACCGATGCTCAGGTGCCAGAGTCATACTTGAAACTCCTGAAGGTTGATCTATATGCTATGCTCTAAATTTCAATTTTTTTGCGACCAACAACGAAGCTGAATATGAAGCCTTTCTTGTCGGATTAAGACTCGCCCGAGATTTAAAAATCATTACTATGGAGATTTATTGTGATTCGCAATTGGTCGTGTGTCAAGTTCGTGGGGAGTACCAGACCAATGATTGAAGACTTGCTGCTTACCTAGCTCAGGTTCAGAAGATACTAAACCAGTTCGATTATTGTGATATCTACTGCATACCCCGAGAGCGCAATTAGAAAGCCGATTCGTTAGCAAAGTTAGCCATTACAGGTGAAGCACAAAAAATGGGACTCATTCCTGTGGAAACATTACCTTCCCCTTGCATCGATCAAATGGAGACGGATTGGGCATTTGAGGTTGTTCCCGATAAGGAGTCATGGATGACTCCGTTTAGAAATTATCTCGAGCATGGGATCCTGCCTAAGCATAGGAGCGAAAAGAGACTAATTCTTCGAAAAGCTTCACGGTTCACTATTCAGAATGGAGTCATGTATAGAAGAGGATACTTTGCTCCTCAACTTCGGTGTATCGCTCATGATGAAATCAAACGAGTGTTGCATGATATGCATAAAAACGAATGTGGCGATCACACCGGGGGATAAGCTCTTGCCAAGAAAGCGCTCCGATATGGATATTAATGGCCGATTGTAAATCGTGATGTATCGAATTATGCCAGAAAATGTGACAGGTGCCAGAAGCATGCTCGGTTTTCTAGGGCCCCACCTACCGAGATAACGCAGATGGTAATTCCATGGCCATTCGCGGTATGGGACATCGATATTGTTATCTCTCCACCTCTAGCCAAAGGTGGTGCGAAGTACGCCATTGTCGCAGTTGATTACTTTACCAAGTGGGCGGAAGCTACGCCCCGTGCTACAATCACGATGAAGAAGGTGATCAACTTTGTAGTCCGCAACTTTGACTGTCAGTTTGGTCTCCCATACACCATCATCACTGATAATGGAACCCAATTCGACAGTGTTGAATATAGAAATTTCTATCAATGATTCCATGTTCGGAAGAAATTCAATGCAGTCGCACACCCTCAAGTGAATGGACATGTTAAAGATATGAATAAAGTTATAAGGTCTATTCTAAGAAATGACTAGAAAAGGCCGGGGGCATGTTGGTCGATGAACTTCCTATGGCTCTATAGGCTTACCAAACAAACCACAAGTCCGCAACCGGCCGCACTCCGTTCTCTCTTTCTTACGGTTCCGAAGCCATTATTTTTGTAAAGATGGAAGTACCTTCTCATCATATGACTTACTATGATCCAAAGAATAATGCTATATTACTTGTCGAATCCCTAGATTTATTGGATGAGAAGCAAGAAGAGGCTGATTTGAGGGCAGTCGCATCTCGAAATTGAGTAGCTCGATTGTACGTTGCTAAGGTTCGACCCCGAACCTTCGAACTCGGCGACCTCGTCCTCAAGAAAATCTACCCGGTCCCTTCGCACATGACACCAACATGGGAAGGGCCATATGTAATCAAACAAAAGCACGGAGATGGCACATTTAAATTATCAACCGTTGAGGGTCTTACTCTGCCAAGAGCCTAGAATAGCGAGAGTCTCCGTTGCTACTACACATGACATGCTTTATTTATTCAGTCTACTTTTCATTTGCAATTTGTTTCTGCATTTCGGAATTTGAATTTGTAATAAAGCAATTGAATTTGCCATATTTTCTTATTTCAACAATAAAATGCCATCTTCGAGCCAGAGCTGTGATTTTTTGAAATGCGTCATACTACTATCATTATGCATAGAGAGCTGAATTCCACCTGATGGTGGGATTTATTCAAAGAGGGAATAACTGTGGTACGACCGGTTACTCGCTAAGTAAAACCCGAGCTCGGGGGCAAGTCATCACACCGAAGTCAAAAAAGGATTGATACATAACATCCTTTAATTAACTGCAGATTCCCAGAGTGCGAGTTGGAGTGTAAACTTGAAAGTACAGTCTCGAAGAGGGTGGATTCGTCCAACTAACGACTTCGCCCGTATCTTGACTAAGTTTTAGGAGGATGGATCCGTCCATCTAATGACCTCGCTTATTAACTCAAGGTGGATGTGAATCGACCATCCATGATCCTAATAGATTCGTCGTTCTCGAGTGTGAATGAAATCGTAGAGCCTAAACAGATGTGATTGACCATTTATCGGCCAACTCAAAGTTCCCAGAGTGCGAATTGGAGTATAAACCTCAACTCTGAATTCCCAAAGTACAATTGGAGTATAAACATCGACTCCATATTCCCAGAGTGCGAATTGGAGTGCAAACATCAACTAACTCTGGATTCTCGGAATGCAAACTGGAGTATCGACAGCAATTGACTCTAAGTCCCCAGAGCATGGATTGGTGTTGTTTGCGCCAAAATTGGTCACAAACGTCGAATTATCGATGAAAGCACCCGTTTACAATTACAGATCACAGATAATAAGTATGTAGAGAAATAAAAATGAAGAACTCTCACAAAATTAAGAAGAAAGTAGTAAAGAACACAAAGTTTATAGTGGTTCAATAATCCGGCCTACATCCACTTTGAATTTGATGATTTTATTGATGCATCCTTGTTGCTTACAACGAGTTACAACTGATTACACTAGAAAAATTCGAGTACAATCATGAATCCGGTGGAGTCTGGACGTAGAAGAACCAAAAATCCTTTTTCTATAGGCTCTAGGATGCTATTTATAGGCGTAGGCCGTAAATATCTTGCTCATATCTCGGGAGACCTCTTATGGCACGTGTTTGGGCCCACGCGATCGATCCCATGTGATTTTGACTCGATCCGTGATCGATATGAACGAAATTCGTATCGATGAAGAGTTTCCCCAATCGAGTCTAAATCGAGCACGAACATTCTTTAGGTTGTACCTAAGCTCTCGTGAAAATTTCATCGCATTTGGACTTGTAGATTGTGAGATATGATCAATGCAAGTTCGTGTTTTTAGAAGGCTGTGTCCTTCGTGTCGATCACTGTTGCACTGTTCGGCCTCGATCGCTGTTGCACTGTTCGCATTTGATCGTTGTTGCACTTTTCGCACTTGATCGTTTTTGCACTGTTTGCACTCGATCGCTTTTGCACTGTTCCCACTCGATCGTTGTTGCACTCTTCGTACTCGATCGCTATTGCACTGTTCGTACTCGATCTCTATTACACTGTTCGTATCGTTCACTATTTCATTGGTGGATACAAACAGTGGAGGCTTGATGGATACGAACAATAGAGGATTGATGGATACAAACAGTGGTAGCTTGATGGATACGAACAGTGGAGGCTTGATGGATACGAACAGTAGGGGATTAATGGATACGAACAGGGGATTGATGGATACAAACAGTAGGGGATTAATGGATACGAAAAGTTAGTTGTTTGAATTGCATCGATCATATCTTGAGCATACGAACTCCGATTTTCCTGAAATTTGAAACGTTGCCTCTCCCAGCCTTGGTCATCATTCCCAATTGATCCCGTCTTTATTGGAGCCCGATCAAATTTGATGACATCGACCATAGCCTTGTTTTCAATTGATCTCTGATCCTGACATCCATCCTTTCCAGCTAATTTGTTGATATCCCGGCCTTGACCAAAAGGCAGGATAACATTTGCGCCCTAAAACTTTCCTTGTGGTAAGAAGGTGTGTTTTGAAAACCTTCGAGTCCGACATTCGAAGTGCATATTTCATCCATTACCATATCATCCTATTCTTTGTCCAATCCTTTACCAAGCCATCCTATCTGATTGCCACAGCCATATACTGATCTAAATCCATGACTGCACCGAGTCGATGTCTGATTCCGAATCCAGTAACCAACTCCCTAGCCAATTACATAGCTATCCGAGTTCATCAACCGAGCTTTGATCTATCCATATCCAATAGCCAAATCCATAACGTTTTTGGGTTGAATCCAAATTCGGGGTTGCTCCGAGTCCTTTGCCAAATCCAGGACCTCTCAGGGTCCATTCATCCCAAGATGAAATCCGAATCCATTACCTCTTTGGGTTTGTCTTTAAATCCATAGACCTCGCCTGGTCGCGTTATCCATCTCTGACCCTGACTCACTGGTCAAGTGCTTCCATTGCTCTCCGGCCTTGGCTCTCCGGCCAAGAACTTTTATTTTCACCGGCCTTGGCTCTCTAGCCATGGAATTTTGTATTATTATGCCTCGGCTCTCTGGCCAAGGACTTTTATGTCCTCCGGCCTTGGCTCTCCGACCAAGGACTTTTATATTATCGGTCCTCAGCTCTTCTACCGAGGACTTTTTATTCCCTGACCTCGGCTCTCCGGCCAAGGACTTCGATATTCTCTGGCCTCGGCTCTCCGGTCAAGGACTTCAATATTCTTCGATCTCAGCTCTGCGGCCAAGGAATTTGATATTGTGTTGAGTCCATTCCATTGCTCTCCAGCGAAGGGTCTCGTAATTTGCGATTACTGCCCCGTCTCTTCGGTCGGGATAATAATCGCAAGACCTATATAACATATTACATTGATCCAAATCCAGTCGTCCAAAATAAAAGTTTTTAGAGCTAGGAAAATCAAATAAATGTCTATACGTCCAAAGAAGAAACCAAAGGTTTTGGAAAAAAGAAAAACAGGATTTCAAAGGCTCGAGCAACATGGTTTATCATCGCCTCAGAGCATGCCTAGGGACCGTCCTCGATCCTGTACATGTGTAAGTGACTTAGCCGTATTACTTCAAGCTTTGTTACTTATTCAAAGCCATAAATTTATCAAGTTAATAACAAGCCGTTGCTACCTAGATCCAGTGCCATCTTCGTTCGAGGTGGGCGGTGGCCGCTCCTGTTCCACCGCCACAGCTTGGCTCCTTGCATATTGTTGTAGATGACCATTCCTTACATGCTGCTCAACAACGTCCTTCAAATGCCTGTGTATTCCCTAGCCCGTTCGTAATCAGAAGGTTCCTTCCTTGCTGGCCTTCGATACTAGAGGCGCCCTCGAGTATTCAAGTATATCCTTTTCAGAGTCTCGGTTAAATCTGTGTAAGAACAAAACATTGACTCCCTCCATGGCCTTTTTGAAGTGCTACCGTTTTCATTCATTTTCCTTTTGGCTTTATCATCTTTGTTTGGGTCTACTTTGAGTGGACCTCCATCCCTTACTGCATAAGCTTTAGCTTCTCTCCCTTATCTTTCAGCCTGCGCATCTTCCTTCCTTAGAAATCTTTCCGCCTCATGATAGACTCCCCAAGATCTCTGGATGGGCCCCGTTCCAATGATATCTTGAAATCTAAATTGTCTGCAATTCCTGGAACTGCTGCCATCAAAACCATCGACGGATTAGGTCGATCCACCGAAGCCACTGCCGCATTGAATCTGGTCAAGAAATCTCTAAGTGATTCGCCTTTCCATTGTTTCGTTGATTTTAAAGTCATCACATTATTAGGTCTGGCTATATGGACAAAAAACTGTCTCATATACCTTTCAATCAACTTCGGCCATGTACCAATAGAGCCATTTTCCAGCTATTTGAACCATAATGCTGCTACATCTGTCAGATACAAAGGGAAGCGTCGTGCCATGACCTCCTTCGATTCCCCCGGTACTTCCATATGCCGCATGCACCTCGTCAAATGAACAACAGGATTTGTCCTTCCATCGTACATCTATAATGTTGGTAGCTTAAATTCTGGTGGATTCCTAGCTTGCCTGACCGTAGGAGCGAAGGGGCTTCTATTTACATCTTTCAGATCTCTATTCAATAGTCCGCCTCTCATGGCTCGTCTGACCATTTCCGCCAATCTATCACTATCGTTAAGTTGTTGTCCTTGTTTGTTGCCTTCGATCTACCCCTTGAGTTCATGAGGGAATCCTAGAATCTGCTCTCCTGGATTAGCGTCCAATGCTCTACCAATGCCATGTTAAACAGCTCTGCCTGGTATTCTGCCTAAGGTTGGATCAACATCTTCCGGGTGAGTGCCCCCAAGTCCTGGTGTTGCTTCTGATGGTCCTGCTCTATTCTAAACTCTGGTTGTTCCATGCTCCTTATCTCTATCTCCAGTATCTCCTGCAGTAGCGTTAACTTGATTCCGCACTTTAGCTCGTCCAGCCTATTGGAGTAGGTTCTGCATCATCTCTTCTTGTCTTTTCACCATTCCCTCATGCATAGCTTCCACCATCATCTCCATCTCATCCCGGGTGATGAAGACTGAGGTCTGATTTGCTCCAGAGGAAGCCTCTTGACTCCCTTCATGTTGACTCCTTTCAGCTCTTTGTCTTCTTGTTGATTGCCTTGCCATAGCTTTCCAGATCCAAGTCTTTAAACCTTCAGATATGAAGTCCAAGTTGTAGAATTCCTGAGTGCTAGTCCTCTCAGCGAAAGCACCAAAATGTTTGCATCAAAATTGGTCACAAACACCCAATTGTTGATGAAAGCACCTGTTTACAATCACAGATCACAGATAATAAGTATATAGAGAATTAAAAATGAAGAACACTCGGAAAATTAAGAAGAAAGTAGTAAAGAACACAGTGTTTATAGTAGTTTGGCAATCTGACCTATGTCCACTTTGAATTTGATGATTTTATTGATGTATCCTTGCTGATTACTATGAGTTACAATAGCAAAATTCTAGTACAATGATGAATCCAACGGAGTCTGGACATAGAAGAATCAAAAGTCCCTTTTCCGTAGGCTCTAGGATGCTATTTATAGGCGTAGGCTGCAAATATCTCGCTCGGATCTCGGGAGACCTCTTTTGGCACGTGTGCGGGCCCACGCGATCGATCCCATGTGATTTTGACTCGATCTGTGATCGATACGAACGAATTTTATGTCGATCAAGATTTTGACAAATCGAGTCGAAATCGAGCATGAACATTCTTTAGGTTGTACATAAGCTCCAGTGAAAATTTTATAGCATTTGGACTTGTAGATTGTGAGATATAATCGATGCAAGTTTATGTTTTTCGAAGACTATCTCCTTCGTATCGATCGTTCTTGCACTGTTGCACTCGATCACTGTTGTACTGTTCGCACTCCATCGCTGTTGCACTATTCGCACTCGATCGGTGTTGCATTGTTTGCACTCCATCGTTGTTGCACTGTTCGCACTCGATCGCTGTTGCACTGTTCGCACTTGATCGCCGTTGTACTGTTCGCACTCGATCGCTGTTGCACTGTTCGCACTGGATCGTTGTTGTACTGTTCGTACTCGATCTCTTATTGCACTGTTCGTATCAATCACTATTGCGTTGATGGATACGAACAGTGGTGGCTTGATGGATACGAACAGTAGAGGATCGATGGATACGAACAGTGGTGGCTTGATGGATACGAACAGTGGAGGCTTGATGGATATGAACAGTAGGGGATTGATGGATACGAACAGTGGGGGATTGATGGATACAAACAGCTGGTTGCTTGAATCGCATCGATCATATCTTGAGCATACGAACTTCGATTGTCCTGAAATTTGAAACGTAGCATCTCCCAGCCTTGATCATTATTCCCAATCGATCCCGTCTTGATTGGGGACCGATCAAATTTTGACGACATCGACCGTAGCCTTGTTTTCAATCGATCTCTGATCTTGACATCCATCCTTTCCAGCTAATTTGTTGATATCCCGGCCTTGACCAAAAGGCGTGATAACAGATGTATAAACAACGACTGACTCTAACATCCCCAGAGTGCAGATTGGAGTTTAAACATAAATATCCTTAACACAACTCTGAGTCCCCAGAGTGCGGATTGGTGTTTAAACATAAATATCCTTAACACAACTCTGAGTCCCCAGAGTGCGGTCAAAGTATAAACTTAAATCGGGTATGACTGATCACCCACGAATCAATCTAAAGTCCGCAGAATGTGGATGCAGTTATAAATATTAAACACACATAATCGACCATCGACATACAAATGAAAATCCCTGGAGTGTGGATGCAATCATCGACCCATAAGCGAGTGTGGTTCGACCACTTGAATTTTTCTTGTTTCAGCATCAATTCAACGACATTAAGCTTGATATGTTGAAGGAGAAATGCAATTGCTAACTGATCGTTACAATTCGTCCCTGAAACTGGGGTTAGAACTTAAGTGCCAATGACTGACTGAGACAGTGCAGCATCGGAATCTAGTCAATGTTCGGTCGTGACCCATAGCCGCGATTAGGACTTACCAAATAAACTTAGATATAATCCAAAATTCAAAACTTTACAAGTGTACTGACTGGAGTTCAAATGCTGAAACACTTATAGCAAATAAACAAAAATTGAGTCGAAGACAAAATGAAAATTTATTTCAACTATTTATGGAAGAAAATTAAGTACAAGTTTATCCCAAAAAACCCTACTAGCAGGGGCCGAAGCCGCATCTATACATGGCCTACAAAAGCTAAAGAAGTTCCTATGCACTCAAAAATGAGCCAAGGAGACGTGTCTACTCTCTTTTATTTTTTGGTTTCCTCTTCGATGTGGACCAGCTGGAGCTGTCACTTGGTTTTTCTCCTTGAGCCCTTGCCTTTCGTTGGTCGATCTCGATGGGGGCATTATATAAACCTCTTCCTCCGAACTCACGCGTATGAGAATGTTTCCTGAAGGAAGAGTCGGGGGGACCAGATCAACTGTAGGAGACGGGATAGGCACGCTGGTGTCCAAAACCGCACCACTAGGAGATATCATTCTTAACAGAGCTGGGTCGGGTCCCGCCATCCCACCTCCAAAACTACTAGCTCGAGCAGCTGCCTCCATTTCTACGTTAATCTCCGCTATTATCTCTTCTTCATAAGTTGTTTGACCCTCGCCGGGAACATTAGTGGTTGGGACTAAGGAGATGGTCGCTGGCGCTACTCCACCCATAACAAATGGTAAATCAGCAAAGGGGTCGCTGTGATGACCGAGGAGTTCCTCCATCATCTGTTCATCAAAAGTCAGCGTGCTCCCCTATACCCCATCCGTAGGTGCAGTGGTCGTCGTCATGGTTGCTTCGATTATGATTGCCTCCTGCTCTTGGTGTTGTTCTTGAGTTACAGGAGGCACGACTGATGTAGCTTCAATCACTGGATAGAAACAAAGGAAAAACTGTTAGTAATTATTTCAAATAAAGCTCTCGATTTTGCATAAGTATGAGCAATGGTCGGAGAACTTCATCAGTTTGACTCATTGGCGGAGAAGCTTCAGAGACTTGTTCGCGAGCCAGAGATAAATGCGGTTGATCAGGGTTATAAGCAGGAACGGATTGAGAATCAACCGCAGATACAGATTCAGGCTGAGTTGGCACATAATTTCAGGACTTGTATCATGGTGCTCAACACCAGAACCTTCTCCAATGTCCATGTGCTGGGTGACAAGTTTCTCCTTTTTATACGAAGTCGTTGTATCATGGAGAATTTTTCGTTCGTCTTCATTAAGCACTCGGTTCTCAAGCTCGAACTCATCAACTGATTCGCCCCAACGCGCAGCCTTTTCATCTTCAACTAATCGATCCCAAGCGTTGTACAGATATGTCGAATAATTATCGAGCCAGGCTAGGTTTCTATGCTTCAAGACATTAGCATTGTATGTAATGAGAAGATCTTCAATATCAGTCTTTAACCTGGACTCCGCCATTTTGACTTCTTCCTCAACTTTGGTCTCGGCCTCCTGAACTCTTAGTACTGCAGCATCCCGTTCACCCGAAGCATCACCGCCTATTCACATGCCTCCTGGGCTGCTTTATTTGCATCATCTTTGTCTTTGATGATTTCAGAAAATTTGGTTTTAAGCCCATTAAGTTCTTTCAGAGCAGCGTCCCTTTCGACTGTGACGGTGGTGTTTATGTGGCCCATCTCTTCCACCAAACCAAAATATGTTTGCCGCATCCTCTCCATAGCTCGATTTGCCTCATCAACTTTTTGGGTGACCTCTATATCAGATTTTTGAGAGGATTAAGCTTCATCATTGACCACTTAAATAATACAGTCTTTCTAGGCCAGATCAGTTTCCAACTTCGCAATCATCTTCACCCGTTCGAAAGCCACCGCAGAGACCTTATCAACAGTCTTCATCCATCCCCTGTATTGGCTATATATATCGTGAATGTAGTCATGCATGGTTTGTTCATCCTTGAAAGGAATTTTCTTCAAGTGTGGGGGAAAAAAAAAACCATCGAAGCTGATATTGGGAAATTATTTCTTCAGCTGGGCAATTTTGGTCGCCCCTTCCCCCCGTAGGCTCGGTAACAGCCTGCTCTGTAACAATGGGTATTGTAACTTCAGTCTTGCGGTATTGAGACTCAAACCTCGGAGCGTGAGAAGATGGTTTTGGCATGGAGGCTCCGGGGGATGTGTACTATGGGTTGAAGGTTGTGTAGGGACTCGAGGAGGTGGGGAACTTGATCGGGATCGATATATATGGTCTCTGTCCCTATCTCTCTCATAACGCTCTTCGCTGGAATAGCCGCGATCGAGGTTTCTGTCGTCATCCCTCTAACGGGACCCATAATTCGAGCTCGATGACTGGCGCGCTGAACGGAGACTTCCAAGCATAGAATCTGGCCTACTCAATGTATTTGAAAAGTTAAAGAAAAACAGAGTTAGTAACCTCTCGAAGCGTACAACTTAAGACTGGAAATCGTGAAGTGCCGTGAAGTGTGCAAGTGTGTGCAACACCTTGACCAACCAGTAATGTCGGCCACGCTTGTGGGAAGAAACACGCTTAAGTCTAGAGCACTTTGAAGCTCCTCCAATCTGGTGTCATGTTGAAGTGACATATAGTCCGGAATCAGAATATCAGCAAGTCCTTCGAAAGGATTCTCAACTTGCGAAGGAGGAGCCTCCGAAATTCTAATACCGGAGACGGGTAGGACACAATTAAGGATTTCCATCTCGAAGATTTATGACCCTTGTGTGCTACTGCCTTGCCTTTTCTTCTTCCCTCGGGACCCTAAGAACTGTCAGAAGGCCCGGTTACGGGATCATCGTTCATGGGCATGCATTCTCCATCACCATCCTCAGCTATTACAACCTCGGGCACTTTACGTCTCATCCGCCTCGCCGTGGCTGCCCTCAGCGTTCCTTTAAATCTTATGCTTTTATTTTTCTCGATTAGCCCAACAGTTCTCAAGTTTCTATCTGTTAGTACCGACTTAATTTTTTCTCGATTAGCCCAACAGTTCTCAAGTTTCTATCTGTTAGTACCGACTTGATTTCCGTCATGTCACTTGGCACTTCTTGAAGGACTTGTACTATTTCTTTAAAGTGTGCGCCTTCATGTCATGGAATTGTGGCTGTAAAGGAAAGAAGACATTAGTTTCAGTGTCAGTTACGGTTATTCTGTCAATTACCAGAAAAATTGTAGCACATATGTCTAACTAACAATTGACTAGCAAACCCTGGAGGGCATCAAATATAGATCCACTTAGTTTTGAAGTAGCTCAGTCTAGTCCAAGACCCCATCACCACCTGATAGTTCCTAACTGCTTCTAGGAATGTAAACGAAGGGCTGTCTCCCCGACACTTAACATTAAACAGGTATCTAATTTCGATCGGAGTTGGGGTTGGAAAAAGATGCTCCTTGAATACGATGAATAAACTATTTAGCAAGGCATATCCATTGGGATGTAGCTGCAAAGGGGCGTTTCCAAAGAAAGCCAACACTTCTCTAATATACTGGTTAAACGGAGTATGCGTTCCCACTGTACACGCATGGAGATTAATGGCAGTAAGCTCTTGTGGGGGAGCATGCGATTTGTCATTCGGTCCTATAATAATACGTCATCCAACGGCAGACCGTGCCTTAGGCATATCTGCCCCCAACATATCTTCGGAGACGTTGGACGGCACAGAATCTTGTGGGTTCTTGATTAACCTAGCACTAGGAAGCTCGTCCGGAGATGGATAAATAACTTCGGCAGCGATGACCGGTATCTCTATGACTAAGGGAGATGGACTTTGAACCACCCGCTGCTGTGAACTTGTGGATTCCATAGCTAATAAACTTAAAAAAAACCATCATTAGATGATAATAAGCTCGTGTGTTTCCTAATGTGAATTGCGTGAATGATTGTGCAATGTAGTGCTGCATATTACTTGAGAAATTCTATAGAATTTGAGAAAATATTCGAACGATGAGACTTGAAATTAAACTAGAGTGACCGTCATCACTGACTCTCACAACCATGACATACAAACTTTAAAGGCCAATCCAAGTTAATGTTCGTAAAAATTGGTCAAGTTACGGTTTCATTGACAAGCTTCGGAGTGCAGTCACATATGCTGTTAAGTAGTTAAGTTCAACTATGCAAGGCCGAAGCTCGCCGGAATCAAGTACTCAAGGAATTACGCATCCATCGAAGTCCAAGCTTGGATTTTCCCTCACAAAGGCAGAATCTCCATTTTGTATCGATCAAACGCTTTCATTTCATATCGATCAGTATGTTGTTGGTTTCATACCGATCCAAAGCTCTAATTTCGTATCGATCAGTATAGTGCTGGTTTCGTATCGATCAAGTCACACTGACTTTACATAGGTAGAGGAGCAACGAAGTTCGTGTCCGTTCGAAGCTTTTATTTCCTATCGATCAAACCTTTGCTAGTTTCATATCGATCTCAAACCATGAGATTTGTATCGATCTAAAGCCATGAAATTCGTATCGATCGCTTGTTGTGTGTTTTGTTTCCATCGGAGGCTATTCGATTTCATATCAATCGAACCTGATCAATACGAACCACTATCACTCCAGATAGACACGAAGTTCGTTAATTTCATCCATCTATTATTCACCAAAACAAATCTCGTGTTCAGGATCGACACGAGACTAAGCCCTTTCTTCTCTCCCATCATTACGAATTTGGAGTCGTGTATCCTTTCTCACTTCTTCTTCCCCAAATCTCCTAAATGCCACTATCGTTTTATTAACCACACTCTAATCCAATTCGGACATTGACGACGCCGGAATCGACCACCATCGTGGATGGGGTGACATCAATTATCGAACCTCGTCATTTTTAGATGGATTTAGTTTGTTAATTACCTAGTTCGAATGGATTGAGTTAAAGATTAAGTGCTGAATGCTTTGGGATTCTTGTTTTTCAAGTACTCTATCGATACGAAGGCAAAAAAAAAATGATATCAAGTGGAATTTTTTCTAAGTCCCAAACATATTTATATGGTCTCTTATCCAAGGAAGAAACGCTTCGTCTCCCGGTGCCAGTGACCAATAGAAGTAGTTTGCACATCAGCAATACGAAACCTCGTGTTCGTATCCATTTACTATCAACCTGAAGCCACAACTATTTGTATTCGTCAATGATCCATTGATGCGAAGAAGCCTTCTTCGAATCCTTCCATCATCCATCTAATGCAACAACTATTCGTATCCGTTGGTTCTCATCGATACGAATGCCACTACCAAGTCATGTTTGGACTGCCCAACTCCTTTGATATGAAATGCCTATTTCGTATCCATCAGCTTGAAGACCCTAAGATCTCATATCCATCAATACAAACAACACTAAAACAACGAATAAAATCGTGTCGATACAAAAACAATTTTTTGACCTTTTACATCGATCTAGGAGAGGATCAATACGAAGGGACATTCCAAAAGAAATATCAAGCATTGTTACAAATCGAATTTCACATTGGTTCAGGAGAGGATCAACGCGAAATTCGATTAAAAAAACTGAAAAACTGACAATGACTCGTGAATGTGCTAATGTTAACGGGAGTTAGGCTAACATATATTCACGTATAATGGACTAACATCCAATTCTTAAATTTTCACAAGAATTGAATACTCGTCTGGTGACAATTACAACAACAAACAACAGATCACTATCATATAACACTCGGTTACAACAGTACATGGTACAACAATTGGCCGTCAACAATTCATGATTTATGTTTCTATGGATCAATGAGAGGTCACAGCTTTTGATGAAAAGACGACAACCATTCAGACAAGTCGGTTAAAACTGTTCAAGATGAAGATTGCAACTTTTCAAATCATGACATGTTTTCACAAGACGTACATTAGGGGAAAATGTTATCCCGCCTTTTGGCAAGGCCGTGCATCGGTTATATGCAGGCTCACTATGGATATCGAAGAATTTTGTCCAAGTCCGGGTCAAGCTACAATTAACATGACACGACATGTAGAGCTATGAAAGCCAACGTCCCAAATTTCAAGTTAATCCAAGTTTGTACGCTCAAGATATGATCGATGCAAGCCAAGGAAATTAATTCGTTCTTATCCATCATTTCGCTCTCTTCGCATCAATTCCGTTCGCATCCATCTGGAACTGCACTCTTCATATCCATCAACTGAAAGGCCTTGTTTACATCCATCATGCTTCAACAGTTCATATCCATTGGCTATATTGGCTTGTATCCATCAAATGGTCCTCACTTCGTATCCATCAGGTGACCACTGGTCCACATCCATGAAAAATGACTGCACTTCATATCGATCACATTTACCTCATTTTGTATCCATCACTTGAAGACATATCACATCGATACGTGGAAGCCTTAGGTGAACGGTATGAATGGAATGATACGGAACGACGTCCATCTATTGATACGAACAGAGCAATAACGACCGATACGAACAAGGCATTGGTGATCGATACGAACAAGATACACTCCTATGAAAGATTCAGTCATGCGGCATGAAAAGTGGATCGATCCGAGGAGTTAGCGCCATGTCAGCTTGTGAGCACGTGTCCAAAAAGCGATACGAACAGATTGATACGAAAGGAATCGATACGAATTCAATAGCCTTTTGAAAACCCAAACTTGCATCGATTATAACTCATAATCTACAAGTCCAAATGCCATCAAATTTTCACATGAACTTGCGTACGTCCTCAAAAATGTTCGTGATCGATCTCAACTCAATTGGCTGAAGTATCGATTGATGCGAAGTTCGTTCGTATCGATCATAGATCGAGTGCAAACTGCATGGAATCGATCGCGTGAGCCCACCCACGTGCAAGAAGAGGTCTCCTGAGATCCAAGCGAGATATTTGCATCCTACGCCTATAAATAGCAACCTAAGACCTATAGAAAAGAGACTTTTTGGCTGTCCTACATCCAGAATCTGCCGAAACCATTGTTGTGCTCGAAAACTATTGTTGTACTCGAAATTCACTGTTGTAATCCATTGTAACCAGCAAGAAAAAGTTTATAAAGATCAACCACTTCATAGTGGACGTAGGCAACACGCCAAACCACTCTAAACCTTTTTGTTTCTCTCATGTTTTCCTGATTATAATTTGGAGTGTTAGTTAGATAGTCCTCTTTTACATTTATTTTCTTCATTTTTATCTCTTTAAACACTTCTGAAGAGTGTTGTGTCCAAAATTGGTACAAAGGACGGCCATAACTATAGGCTAGTTTAGCGTTATGGGAGTTATAACCAGTCAAAACGAAGCATCTTTGTCGGTTCTACGGTTTGACCGATTTAAGCCGTTAATGGATAGCTTCATACCCAAAAAAGACTATCCGAATCTCGGTCGGATCTTGAAATTCTTTTACCTTTCTTTTTTCGTCATGTGAATTTTTACTTTAAAAAGTTATCACCGTGGCTGGTCTTCGATTTACCATCGCTGGAGAGCGGTGCACCATGGTACTATTTTGTTTCAAATCCATACGACCATTTCAAAAATTCGTACGACACTATTTCGGCATTTTGGATGGATGTTGTACCTGGCACTGTAGATGTTGCACCCTGTGGTTATCGATGCTTCGGACGACCATAATTATTGGCTTGTTTAGAGCTACGGGAGCCATAACCAACGAAAACGTAGCTCTCTGTCAGTTCTATGGCTTTGACCGCTTTAAGCCATCAATGTGGATTTTTACGTTAAAATGGGATCAACCTAGCTGATCTATGATTTACTATTGCTAGAGAGTGGTGCACCATGACACTGCTCCATTTTAAATCCATGGACCCATTTCTAAAAGTTGTTCGACAATGTTTCGGCATTTTGGACGGATGTTGCATCTTGCACCGTAGATATTGCACCATGTGTATATCAATTATTCGGAAGGCCATAATTGTTGGCTCGTTTAGAGTTACGGGAGCCATAACCAATCAAAACGAAGCTCTCTGTCAGTTCTACGGCTTTAACCGCTTTAACCAGTCACTTGATAGTTTAATACCCAAAAAAGACTATCCGAATCTCAATCCGGTCTCGAAAAATTTTTACCCTTCGTTTTATCGTCATGTGGATTTTTTTTGGCAAAACGGGATCACAGTGGCTGGTCTTCAATTTACGATCGCTAGAGAGTGGTGCACCATAGTACCTTTCCATTTCAAATCCATGCACCCATTTCTAAAAGTCATACGACACAGTTTTGGCATTTTGGACGGATGTTCACCTTGCACCGTAGATGTTGCACCCTGTGGATATCGGTTCTTCGGACGGTCATAACTGCCGGCCCGATTTAGAGTTACGAGAGCCATAACCTATCAAAATGAAGCTCTATGTTAGTTTTACGTGTTTGATGTCTTCAAGCCATTAATGGATTGTTTCATACCCAAAAAAGACAATCCAAACCTCAATCGGGTCTCGGAAGTTTTTTGCCCTTCGTTTTTTCGCCACGTGGATTTTTACGGTAATACGAAATCACCGTGGCTAGTCTTCGATTTGCCATCGCTGGAGAGTGGTGCACCATGGTACTCTTCCGTTTTAAATCAGTGCACTCATATCTAAAAGTCGTATGGCATTGTTTTGGCATTTTGGACGGATGTTGCATCTTGCACCGTAGATGTTGCACCCAGTGGATATTGATCCATCGGATGTCCATAACAGTTGGCTTGATTAGAGTTGCGGGAGCCATAACTGGTCAAAATGAAGCTCTTTGTGAGTTCTATGGCTTTGATGGCATTAAGCCGTCAATGGATAGTTTCATACCCAAAAAAGACTATCCAAATCTCAATCAGGTCTCAGAAGTTTTTTACCCTTCGTTTTTTTCGTCTAGTGGATTTTTACGGTAAAATGGGATCACCGTGGCTGGTCTTTGATTTACCATCGCTGGAGAGTGGTGCTCAATGGTACTATTCCATTTCAAATCCATCCATCTATTTTTAAAATTCGTACAGCACCGATTCGGCATTTTGGACGAATGTTGCACGTTGCACCGTAGATGTTACACCCTATGGATATTGATTCATCGGACAACCATAAACGTTGGCTTGTTTAGAGATACGGGAGCCATAACCTGTCAAAACGAAGCCCTCTGTGATTTCTATGGTTTTGAGAGCTTTAAGCTGTCAATGGATATTTCATATCCAAAAATGACTATCTGAATCTTTTTGAATCACATATTTTGATTCACGACAAAGCAGTGAATTATACTATATGGATACGCGACAAAAAGAGAAGAAAGTATGTTGTTCAAACTACAAAGGAGACAAGGTTACAAAACTACGTATAATATGTTGATCTATTGAAGTTTTTTTATTCATACAAATGTTAAAATTATCCTCAAGTAGTTAAGTTATTTTAAAAACTTTAAACTTTATAAAATGTGTGTGACGACCACCCATGACTCCCGCACCAAAACAAGGGAATAGTGCGCTGAAAGGTGTGCAAGGCAACCATGGATGATAGTCAGGGTAAAATAAAATCGCAGAATCTCTATCGTAACTCACAGCGCATGGATAAAATACAATAGAGAAATATATAGTGAAGTCTCATAACAGAAAAATCATCATATAAGCATCACAGAAGTTTTATACAATCATCTCAACAAATCCATACATCAAGACCTCACTACAAACACTCATCAAATACAGCAGCGGATACCCAGTACATATAAGAAAATAATATGCATAGCCTCCTGCTCGTCTTCGTCATCATCAGCGGAAAACTCTAAGCACAACACCTGCCACCTGCTACCTAGTCTGCCCATCCCAAACATGGATGAACAGCCCAAGGTAATAAGAGGAGACATAAAACCTTGAGTCAGACAAAGTCTTAGTGAGCAGTAAATTAACAATCAAACATACCAAAGAGCATAAGGGATAAAAGGAATAGGAACCAAACCATCCCACTCCACCTCTTTCTACAGTGATAGCCCCCAGACACACACTAAGGAGAAGTAAGCATATCATAGCAGATAAGTAAGGTAAAGCGATAATCACTCGAGTCAAGGACGATGTTTTCCAAATACAAACCCCCAAGGCCTAAACCAAGATCAGATAAGCACCCAGAAAACACCGCTCTTGAAGCCGAATGATGATACAACCAAACATCCAAACATCCATGACTCTGGCTATCACTGTTATCATTGCCTTGATTTCACCGTTAGTTGAATGACCGCCTGTCAAGGGCTAATGGTAACCCCGGTTTAGCCATAACTCCGCACGTCATCGTGACCCGTGCCTAAGCCGAACGCATCAGCCCAGAGTACTAGCACGTCATCATGACCCGTGCCTGGAACGTCATCGTGACCCGTTCCAACGTACCCTTGCTTTGAGTATGCTAGAACCTTCAACAACGATGAGATCTTAGCCTCCTAGTCATCCTCCTCGACGACTACTTCCATACTAGCTCAAGCGCCTCTCAAGCTAACCATTATCCACCCCAACCCGGACCGCATCACCGAGTTATAACTTTGCACGTCGTCATGACCCGTGCTTGGAACGTCTTCGTGACCCGTCCCATCACAACATATGTCTTGCCTCATCACATCATAGCAAAGTCTCTCAACTTGGAACGTCATCATGACCCGTCCCATCTCAACACAAGCCTTGCCTCATCATATCATCGCAAAGTCCCAACTCAACCATGCTTTGCCTTCTCGCATCATGGCAAGATCCCACATCCTCGAATCCATCCATATGAGCTTCCACATCCGCTTCATATGCCATTGGCAGCTTTCACCATTCAAGAGCCTTTCCACTTAGCTTTTGAATCATCTTCAACCATCTTGTTCCAAATCAACTACAAGCTAACTTGGAGCAATCAAATCTAACATACATTCAAACATTCAACCATTCAAACAAGATCTATTAAGCAATATCAATTATAATGGCAATTTCGTAATTAAGTGAGCAAAAGTCCAACATACGTGAAATCACGGTTTTTAGCATAGATCTATCAAATCTAAAACATGGGTTTTGTCTCTAATACTTGATAAATAACTTTCATAGATAAACATCTTCAAATATGATGGATCTACATGCAGACTTAAGGAAAATGCGAGAAAACGCTAACTTTAACACATAAACATATCACCAATCCACTACACTCCTTTGGGTCCGTGTGAGAGATAACTACCACTCACCAAATCACCAAAACAACCTAAAATGAATCAACTACAGATCTGGACAGCAAGGACTTGGACTTGATCCGGAGAAATTTCACTTGAAACGGTGAAATCTAGCCTCTTCGGATGAAAATCTTCAACTTTGGCTCTTGATCTTTGATCTTGATCTTCAATCTTCAATGGATGTTAGCACTTGATGGAAGTAGAGAAAGAAGTGAAGAAAATACCGTAGTTGAGTTTCCAAAATGGCAGCACTTCGTCGCTTCGAAATCCGGTGCCAAAAAGTGAGCCGAACGCCTCTATTTATAGGCTGAAACCTCCATGTCTCGGCCGTCCTAAGTCGCCGCCGACCCAACTCCTGAGTCGCCCCCGACTCATCCCTCGCCGACTCACGACCTAGCACCTACCGACTCAACTACACAACATATACTCCCAGATGTCGACTTACGACTCAACCAAGTGCCGACCTACTTCCTACCGACTCAACCAATGCCGACTTAAATTCTACCGACTCATCACAGCAAGAAGGTCACACGACTTATCCCTGCCGACCTAAGCCTAATCCTTATCCCTCGAGACACGACTCAAAAGCCTAAGTCCCCAACGACTTATCCACTAAGTCGGCCCACCGACCTAACGACACATGGAATAACGCCATGCCGACCCAAACCCCTACCGACTCAGGACCCCACGACCTAAGCCCTAATACTATGAGTCGGCAATTCTATGACTCGGTCACGAGTTAACTCCTATGAGTCGGCCAACCCTTAAACCACCAACCTCCTTAAGTCGGCAACGTTTTAACTCGAGAAACTCTTAAGTCGGTCGCTTCCTCATCTCGGCCAACATTCTAAACCGCAACCCCTCCTTGAGCCGGTCCCCTATGAGTCGTTAACGACTTAAGACCCTATTAACTCGAGCGCGACTCAACACTTGAGTCGGTTCCCTATAAGTCGGCCACTAACTTAGGTCGTTCCAACACTCCAACTCTTAACTCGGCAAACCCCATGAGTCGGCCAACCTTAACTCGGTCACAACCTATAAACCGTTGCTTCTATAAGTCGGTCACTCATACACAACCCATTCTATGAGTCGGTTACGACTCAAGCCTTAACCCATTACCTTGTCTCACCTCCTAAGTCGGCTACAACTTACTATCGGTCGGTCACCATCCTAACTCGGCCACTCGACTCAAGCTATCATGCGACCTAAGCACTAAGTCGGTCACGACTCATGCCCCTATACGACTCAATTCTGAATGACTTAGGCTAGAGACAACACAACAACACTAACGACCTACAAATTCTACGATCCATCGACACGTAAAATACGGGTCGTTACATTCTCTCCCCCTTAGGAATTTCGCCCCCGAAATTCCAAGCAAACAATCAGAAATCAAAGATATTCCGCATGCCTACCATCCAAAGCAATCAACAAACCATGCAACCAATTCTAGCCTAGCATGCAGAATTCTAAGACTCAGAACAAGCTACAAATTCATGAGATGTCACGACACTTTAGGGCCATACCTCGAAGAGTCCGGGATGAGCTGCCTTCATCCTCTCTTCCTCCTCCCATGTACAGTCGTTAACATCATCACTCCATTGTACCTTGAGCAACGTAATCGTCTTCCTCCTAAGCTGTTTCGTATCGGTTTCAACAATACGAAGCGGCTTACGAGGTCTCGAAACAACTGGATAAACCTCCAAGTCTTCACAGCTATCAGCAGAAACCACAGTAGTTGGGTCGTGCACATACTTCCGTAGATAAGATACATGAAAAACATTGTGCACACCCGCCATCTTTTCCGGTAACTCCAATCTATAAGCGAGCTTTCCAATTCGCTCGATAATCGGGAATGGTCCAACAAATCTCGGAGTTAACTTTCCTTTCTTTCCGAATCTAATGACACTCTTCAGAGGAGAAATCTTCACAAAAACCATATCACCTACGTCGAATTCCAAATCCTTTCGACGATTATCTGCATAACTTTTCTGACGATCTTGGGCTGCCTTCATTCGTTGCCGAATGATCTCTATACAATCCGAAGTCTGTCGAATCATCTCTGGCCCAAGTATCAGCTTTTCTCCAGTTTCCAACCAACATGTCGGAGAGTTACACGGTCTTCCATATAATGCCTCATATGGTGCCATACCAATGCTCGACTGATAACTGTTATTATAAGCAAACTCCACCAAATGAAGGTGATCTTCCCATGATCCTCCGAAGTCCAAAACACAAGCTCTAAGAAGATCTTCCAAAACCCGGTTGACTCTCTCAGTCTGACCATCTGTTTGAGGGTGATAAGCTGTACTCAAACACAACTCAGTTCCCAAAACTTCCTGGAAGCTCTTCCAAAATCCACTAGTGAACAATGGGTCTCGATCGCTCACTATATTCTTCGGAACACCATGGAATCGAACAATCCACTTCACATACAACTCAGCCAGTTTCGATGCAGTCCTAGTCGATCGAACGGGAATGAACCTTGCACTCTTGGTCAAACGATCTACAATGACCCAAATCCCTTCATTCCCTGCCCTGGTTCTAGGTAGACCATCAATAAAATCCATCGACACTTGCTCCCATTTCCACGTAGGAACCTCTAATGGCTGAAGTAATCCACTGGGCTTCTTCTGCTCAGCTTTCACCAACTGACAATTCATACACTTGGAAATAAAACTTCCAACATCATTCTTCATACCTTCCCAGTAGTAGGTTCTCTTCATATCCCGATACATCTTATTTCCACCTGGATGAATTGTCAACTTCGAGTGATGACTCTCCCTCAGAACCTCATCTCTCAATCCATCTACATCGGGAACAACTAATCGTCCTTGCTTTCGAAGCCAACCCTCTCGATCGACCTCGAATTCCTTATCCTTCTCTGGTTCCAATCCAGATTCCAAATCACGGATAATCTTGACAAGCTTATCGTCTTTCTTTTGGCTCTTGCCAATTCTTTCCACAAGAGTAGGCCTTATTGATAAGTTTGCCAACATTTCAGGTTCCAATTCACATCTAGGCCTGAAATCAAATCCAGCCAAATACTCAAGACTCTTCCATTCCGAAAACATGGCTCCCAATCCTGCATGTCTTCGACTTAACGCATCAGCCACTGCGTTTCCTTTTCCCGGAGTATAGGCTATACCAAAATCATAAGATGCTAGAAACTCTAACCACCGTTGCTGTCGAAGATTTAAATCCTTTTGGGAGAACAGATACTTTAACGACTTATGATCTGTAAACAACTCGAATCTAACTCCCAATAGGTAATGTCTCCATATCTTCAAAGCAAACACAATCGCCGCTAACTCCAAATCATGAGTCGGATAATTCCTTTCATGCGGCTTCAGTTGTCGACTAGCATATGCAACAACTTTATCCTTCTGCATTAGCACCGCTCCAAGTCCAGTACCACATGCATCGGTGTAAACCACCATCTCATCATTCCCACTTGGAATAGTCAAAACAGGAGCACTCGTCAGTCGCTCTTTCAGGATCACGAAAGCTTGCTCACACTTATCATCCCATTTGAACAACTGGTTCTTCTTCGTCAATCCTGTCAACGGTGCAGCTATCTTGGAAAAGTCTTTGATAAACCGACGATAATATCCTGCTAATCCAAGAAAACTTCTTACATCAGATGCATTCTTAGGTCTAACCCAATCCTGGATTGCTGCCACCTTAGCGGGATCAACCGCTATTCCATTTCCAGAAATAACATGACCTAAGAACCTCACTTCATTCTTCCAGAAGTGACACTTCGAAAACTTAGCCTTCAGCTGATGTTTCCGCAATATATCCAAAACAATCCTCAAGTGCGTCTTGTGCTCTTCCTCAGTTCTGGAATAAACCAAAATATCATCCACGAACACAAGCACGAACTTATTCAACTGATCTCTGAACACTCTATTCATAAGATCCACAAAATATGCTGGCGCGTTAGTCAACCCAAACGGCATTACCAGCCACTCATAAAACCCGGATGGTGTCCTGAAAGCAGTCTTCGGCACACTATCCTTCGCCACTCTCAACTGGTGAAATCCCGTTGCCAAATCCATCTGAGAGAACACCTTAGCCTCGTGAAGCTGATCAAACAAGTCATCTATTCTCGGCAATGGATACTTGTTCTTCTTAGTCACCTTATTCAGCTCACGATAATCCACACACAACCTCAACGATCCATCCGCTTTGGTTGCGAACACAACGGGCGCACCCCATTCGGACACACTCCTCCGAATGAATCCTTTCCGTAAAAGGTCATCAACTTGCACCTTCAGCTCTTGCTGCTCCCTCGGTGCCATCCGCCTAAGAGGCATCACAACAGGTCTGGCTCCCTCAACTAGATCGATACGAAACTCGATCTCCCTATGCGGCGGCAACCCTTTGACTTCGTCAAAGACATCCTCAAATCCATTCACAATAGGCACCGATGACAGTCCATCCCGTGGAACAACTAGCGAATACATGAAGCTCATGAAGACGCCTTCTTCATGCTTACATCGTATCACAACCTTTCGCCCTTCCACATTCCCGACTGTCACCTCAAGCCTCTCACAATCAATCCTAGCCGCATACTTCCTAAGCCAGTCCATACCCAAAATAATTCCGAACCCCGCAAAGTTCAGAACAAAGCAATCACAAACAAACGAGCAATCATGACTCGACACAACTAGACCACGGCATATCATACACAAACATGACGAACCCCCCACTGGATTAGTCACAACCAATGGCCTATCAACAATATCCGGTTTCATACCTAACCGGCTTACCAAATCATCACAAACAAAAGAATGCGACGCTCCAGTATCAAACAACACTCTAACTGGAACACCACAAATAGAAAGAGTACCTTGAACCACCACACTCTTCCCCTTTTCTTCAGCAGTCGGAGCTTTTGAAGACGATGGAACAGCCCCCAAAGCATAGGCTTGCACAACCTGCCTATCTTTCCTCGGTTCTGGACAGTCCTTCTTAATGTGTCCCAGCTTATCACAGTTGTAACACTTCAACTGCACCTTCGGATTCTTGCAATCCCGAGAAAGATGACCCTTCTGACGGCAGTTATAACAAGTCACCTCGCCCTTTGGCTTCTTCTGACCATCCTTTCCCTTCTGTTGCTGCTGCTTCCTCTTCTTATTCCCACTCTGCTGTGGTTTAGATCCTTCCCTGGTTACAGCAACAACAGAACTTTCCCTAGGAAACAAACTCTCATGCCTCAGAGCTTTCTCCACCAGCTTCTCAAATGGATCGTCCAGATGATCCACTAACTGCCTTCCTAGATAAGCATCCAGACCAGTCACAAACTTTTCATTCTTCTGGTAGGGAGAATCAATATATGATCTGGCATACTTAGACAAAGCTTCGAACTCAGAAATATACTCCAGAACAGGCCTTCCGCCTTGTTTGAGCTCCACAAATCTCTTGAACAAAACAGACCTCTGAGCAGTAGAGATGAACTTGGCTTCAAATCTAACTTGGAACTGCTCCCAAGTAATATCCTCTTCTGGTGTATCTATGGTGATAGAATTCCACCAATCCACAGCTCTCCCTTGAAGCTGCCTCGATGCAAGCTTTCTCTTGGTTGCATCCTCAATCCCTAGATCACCAAAAATCCTTCGGCAAGCATCAATCCATCTCTGCACCTCAATAGTCGACTCCGTCCCTAAGAAAGCTTTTCCTCCAAGAGAAGTATAATCCTTGCAAAGCTTGGCAAAATCCACTGGTCTTGGAGCCTGGACTTGAACTCCAACATCTACAGATGATCCAGAAGCTGGTACCCTCCTCATGATCGAAGTCATCATTGCTTCGAACATCGCAGCATAGTCAACAGCTTCCCTAGCAGCCCGACTTTCCCTCGCAGCTTGTCTCTCGCTTCGGCTCATTCTTAATATCTGTAAAAAGAATGATTAGAACACCTTAAGAAACAACTGCATAAGGAGTTCAAATCCATCTAAGCTACTATATTATATATAGTAATCATCCATCAAAATACAATTACGTCTCTCTTACGTAATTACGTCAGCGAGCGTTGACTAATATCGATTAACCAAAGCTCTGATACCAAATGTGACGACCACCCATGACTCCCGCACCAAAACAAGGGAATAGTGCGCTGAAAGGTGTGCAAGGCAACCATGGATGATAGTCAGGGTAAAATAAAATCGCAGAATCTCTATCGTAACTCACAGCGCATGGATAAAATACAATAGAGAAATATATAGTGAAGTCTCATAACAGAAAAATCATCATATAAGCATCACAGAAGTTTTATACAATCATCTCAACAAATCCATACATCAAGACCTCACTACAAACACTCATCAAATACAGCAGCGGATACCCAGTACATATAAGAAAATAATATGCATAGCCTCCTGCTCGTCTTCGTCATCATCAGCGGAAAACTCTAAGCACAACACCTGCCACCTGCTACCTAGTCTGCCCATCCCAAACATGGATGAACAGCCCAAGGTAATAAGAGGAGACATAAAACCTTGAGTCAGACAAAGTCTTAGTGAGCAGTAAATTAACAATCAAACATACCAAAGAGCATAAGGGATAAAAGGAATAGGAACCAAACCATCCCACTCCACCTCTTTCTACAGTGATAGCCCCCAGACACACACTAAGGAGAAGTAAGCATATCATAGCAGATAAGTAAGGTAAAGCGATAATCACTCGAGTCAAGGACGATGTTTTCCAAATACAAACCCCCAAGGCCTAAACCAAGATCAGATAAGCACCCAGAAAACACCGCTCTTGAAGCCGAATGATGATACAACCAAACATCCAAACATCCATGACTCTGGCTATCACTGTTATCATTGCCTTGATTTCACCGTTAGTTGAATGACCGCCTGTCAAGGGCTAATGGTAACCCCGGTTTAGCCATAACTCCGCACGTCATCGTGACCCGTGCCTAAGCCGAACGCATCAGCCCAGAGTACTAGCACGTCATCATGACCCGTGCCTGGAACGTCATCGTGACCCGTTCCAACGTACCCTTGCTTTGAGTATGCTAGAACCTTCAACAACGATGAGATCTTAGCCTCCTAGTCATCCTCCTCGACGACTACTTCCATACTAGCTCAAGCGCCTCTCAAGCTAACCATTATCCACCCCAACCCGGACCGCATCACCGAGTTATAACTTTGCACGTCGTCATGACCCGTGCTTGGAACGTCTTCGTGACCCGTCCCATCACAACATATGTCTTGCCTCATCACATCATAGCAAAGTCTCTCAACTTGGAACGTCATCATGACCCGTCCCATCTCAACACAAGCCTTGCCTCATCATATCATCGCAAAGTCCCAACTCAACCATGCTTTGCCTTCTCGCATCATGGCAAGATCCCACATCCTCGAATCCATCCATATGAGCTTCCACATCCGCTTCATATGCCATTGGCAGCTTTCACCATTCAAGAGCCTTTCCACTTAGCTTTTGAATCATCTTCAACCATCTTGTTCCAAATCAACTACAAGCTAACTTGGAGCAATCAAATCTAACATACATTCAAACATTCAACCATTCAAACAAGATCTATTAAGCAATATCAATTATAATGGCAATTTCGTAATTAAGTGAGCAAAAGTCCAACATACGTGAAATCACGGTTTTTAGCATAGATCTATCAAATCTAAAACATGGGTTTTGTCTCTAATACTTGATAAATAACTTTCATAGATAAACATCTTCAAATATGATGGATCTACATGCAGACTTAAGGAAAATGCGAGAAAACGCTAACTTTAACACATAAACATATCACCAATCCACTACACTCCTTTGGGTCCGTGTGAGAGATAACTACCACTCACCAAATCACCAAAACAACCTAAAATGAATCAACTACAGATCTGGACAGCAAGGACTTGGACTTGATCCGGAGAAATTTCACTTGAAACGGTGAAATCTAGCCTCTTCGGATGAAAATCTTCAACTTTGGCTCTTGATCTTTGATCTTGATCTTCAATCTTCAATGGATGTTAGCACTTGATGGAAGTAGAGAAAGAAGTGAAGAAAATACCGTAGTTGAGTTTCCAAAATGGCAGCACTTCGTCGCTTCGAAATCCGGTGCCAAAAAGTGAGCCGAACGCCTCTATTTATAGGCTGAAACCTCCATGTCTCGGCCGTCCTAAGTCGCCGCCGACCCAACTCCTGAGTCGCCCCCGACTCATCCCTCGCCGACTCACGACCTAGCACCTACCGACTCAACTACACAACATATACTCCCAGATGTCGACTTACGACTCAACCAAGTGCCGACCTACTTCCTACCGACTCAACCAATGCCGACTTAAATTCTACCGACTCATCACAGCAAGAAGGTCACACGACTTATCCCTGCCGACCTAAGCCTAATCCTTATCCCTCGAGACACGACTCAAAAGCCTAAGTCCCCAACGACTTATCCACTAAGTCGGCCCACCGACCTAACGACACATGGAATAACGCCATGCCGACCCAAACCCCTACCGACTCAGGACCCCACGACCTAAGCCCTAATACTATGAGTCGGCAATTCTATGACTCGGTCACGAGTTAACTCCTATGAGTCGGCCAACCCTTAAACCACCAACCTCCTTAAGTCGGCAACGTTTTAACTCGAGAAACTCTTAAGTCGGTCGCTTCCTCATCTCGGCCAACATTCTAAACCGCAACCCCTCCTTGAGCCGGTCCCCTATGAGTCGTTAACGACTTAAGACCCTATTAACTCGAGCGCGACTCAACACTTGAGTCGGTTCCCTATAAGTCGGCCACTAACTTAGGTCGTTCCAACACTCCAACTCTTAACTCGGCAAACCCCATGAGTCGGCCAACCTTAACTCGGTCACAACCTATAAACCGTTGCTTCTATAAGTCGGTCACTCATACACAACCCATTCTATGAGTCGGTTACGACTCAAGCCTTAACCCATTACCTTGTCTCACCTCCTAAGTCGGCTACAACTTACTATCGGTCGGTCACCATCCTAACTCGGCCACTCGACTCAAGCTATCATGCGACCTAAGCACTAAGTCGGTCACGACTCATGCCCCTATACGACTCAATTCTGAATGACTTAGGCTAGAGACAACACAACAACACTAACGACCTACAAATTCTACGATCCATCGACACGTAAAATACGGGTCGTTACAATGTGAGAAGTGTGCTTTGATTATCAAGTCAGTCGACTGACCGTATATGGCTTGTGGACTGAATCTGTACAGATGCACATGAACGCTCTGTTTTTAAACAACTTTGAACATTCAGTCAACTGATCGTTTTGGGTCAGTCGACTGAACCTTTACAATAGCTATTTTTTCTGAATGGACACCACCTTTTGCCAAGAGTTACGTTCTAATATGGAGAGTATGGATGCTTCTGTTGATTGGAACTCTTCATGAATGTTTGCATCTCTTTAACTATTATATAAACACACAAAATCCAAACTCAAAAATTACCAATTTACTGATTACTTTCTGATTATATTTTCTATACTCTATGCATTCTTAAAAGCAATCACAACTTACATATATTGCTTGAATCTCTGAATTAACTAAATTATTCTTTGATTCAAAGTAATATTTTACTTTCTAAATCTTTACACACACATACTTGAGGAAAGATTATAGGAAGGTTGTACTATCAAAGACGAATCAGTGTTATCAAGAACACAAAGTGTAAAAGCAATTCTATTGCAACCATTGAAGTCCTGTTTGGTTGTTCAGGCGGGTAAAAGTCCTCTTTTGGTTGTTAGAGGCAGAAAAATCGTGTTCGGTTGTTCTGGTGTTGTATACCTATTCCTCCGGGTTAAGTGATGGGTTATTGTGATAAATTCCAGAGCGAAGTCTGGGACTGGACATAGAACTGGAAGTTCGAACCAGTATAAAAACTCCTGGTGTGCTTATTCTTATTTACTTTACTATTATTATCTGTTTTTGCATTTAGATTATAATATATTCCATATTACATGGTCCTACAAACTTTCGTTTGATATCGTAGCTTGGAAATCCTATAACTGTAACACAGTTACTTGATAAGTTTTGTTAATATGGAAAATAACACTAACACAAACATTAGTTTATTGAAGGTCAATCTACTACACGACCTCCACTTTTCAATGGCATAAATTATAATTACTGGTCAACTAGAATGGGAATATATATGCAATCTAGTGGTTTTCAAACTTGGAACATTACTCAAAACGAATATACTTCTCCAACAGGAGATTTTTCAACTTGGACTGCTACACAGAAAACTGATGCTACTACAAATGCAAAAGCAATGAATATGTTATTTTGTGCATTAGAAAGAAATGAGTTTAATAGAGTTAGTATGTGTACAAATGCTTATGAGATATGGAGAACTCTAAAAGTAACTCATGAAGGAACTAACAAAATCAAACAAAGCAAAATTTCAATGTTGAAAAATCAGTTTCAAAATTTCAAAATGAAATCAAATGAAAATATAAATGACATGTATTCTAGATTTCAAGATATATATCATTATCTATTAGCACTAGGAGAAAAATTCTCTGATTTTGATATAGTATCAAAAATCCTAAACTCTTTAACGGATAAGTGGGAAAGAAAGGTCCTAGCTATTGAAGTAGCAAACGATCTTTCGACTATGAAACCAGAAGAGTTAATAGGAAATCTGATGTCATATGAAGTGAATTTGTAGGCAAAGAAAGTTCATGCTCAAGATAAGAAGAATCTAGCGTTTCAAGCAGAACAAGACGACTCTGACTCAGATGAAGAAGATATGGTATTTATTGCTAAAAATTTCAAAAAGTTTTTGAATTTCAACATTTTTTTGAAAGTCAAAAAGAATAACAAGGGAAAGAGTTACAAAAATAACTCTAACAACAATAATAGCAATAAACCATCTTCTTCTGTTTTGGAATGTTATGAATGTCATAAGAAAGGTCATATGAAGAAAGATTGTCCATAAAAACAGAAAAACAAATTCAAGAAGAAAAATTCTAGAAGAAAGCATTTTTTGTAACATGGGATGATTTAGATTCTTCGTCATCAAAAAGCGATAGTGACAGTGACACAGAGCAAGCAAATGTATGCTTCATGGCTACAAATGATGATGTAAGTGGTCTAAGTTTTGAAGATTTAGTTGAACTTAATTCTGAACTAATAGATTTTGTAAAAAAAACTAAAAAGCATAATAAGGAGTTACAAGGAAAATTGAATAGATCAGAATTAGAAATTAGTATGCTTAGAGATGAAAAGAAAATTCTTGAAGAAGAACTTGAAAATTATCAAGAATCTAATTCTAATTTAGCATCTCAACTTTCTATGATAACTCAGGAATTAGAAATTCAGAAGAATAAAAATGATGTTTTATGGTTGAAATTAATGATTTAAAATCTAACACTGAAGTATTAGAGTTAGAAAAATCTAGTCTTACAACTAAGCTAGAAGATATTAATGAAAATATTTCCAATTTCAATAAAGGACAAGAAAATCTTTCTAAAATAATAGAAAATTCTCAGTCCACTTCAAATAAAACGGGATCAGGATTTAAGAAAAATGAAAATCCAAAGAAATCTGAAAAGTTCAAAAATAAGTTTAAAAACAAAATTAAGAAAGATTTAAGGAAAACAATTTCTAAAAATGTTAAAACTATTAAAATAGGGATTCCTAAAACAAATAATAACTTTATTAGGAATAAACATATTAAAACATTTATGGAAACTGTTCATAAAAATAAAGATTATATCTTTAAAGGGAATTCTGAACCTTCTTGGGTTTGGTTTCCTAAGACCTAACTCTTAGGACCCTAAAAGAAAAGTGGGTACCATCTTAATCTTTATTTATTGCAGGTACCACTTAAAAAGAGAGGAAAATGGATTCTAAACAGTGGTTGCTCGAAACACATGACTGGTGATAAAGACATGTTGACAAACATAGTCTACTCAAATGGAGGATCAGTCACTTTTGGAGATAATTCAAAAGGTTATGTCATCGACAAAGGCGATGTGAGCAATAACGGTGTATCTAACTTACCTCTCATTACTGATGTTCTGTTAGTTAAAAACTTAAAACTTAATTTATTAAGTATAAGTCAATTATGTGATAAAGTTTTAATATATCTTTTTCAAAAAATAAATGTAATATTTCTGATAAAAATCAAAATTTAATTTTTGAAGGTATAAGAGATAAAAATATCTATATAATAAATATGAATGTAAATCATAACACCAATATGTGTTTAGTAGCTACCGAAAATGATTCTTGGCTATGGCACAAAAGATTTTGTCACATAAACATTAATATTATTAATAAATTAGCTAAAAATAAACTTGTTAAAGGATTACCTGATATGAAATTCAAAATTGATCATATCTGTGATGCATGTCATTTCGAAAATTAACAAAGTCTTCTTTTAAATCTAAGAAGATCATATCTACAACACAACCACTTGAACTATTACACATGGACCTCTTCGAACCAACTCAAGTTCAATCTATTAATCACAATAGATATGTGTTTGTTATTGTAGATGATTTTCAATATATACTCGGACTATTTTTATAAAATATAAAAGTGATACTTTTGTAAATTTCAAAATTTTTGTAAAAAGAATCCAAAATATAAAGAATTTTAAAGTTAAAAACACTAGAAGTGGTCATGGAGGTGAATTTGAAAATGAAGCTTTCGAACATTTTTGTAACAAGAAAGGAATTAATCATAATTTCTCCTTTCCTAGAACACCACAACAAAATTGAGTTGTAGAAAGGAAAAATAGAACATTACAAGAATGTGCACGAACTCTATTAAATGGAAGCACTTTACCTAAGCATTTCTGGGCAGAAGCTGTTGCAACTGCTTGCTATGCTTTGAATCGTGTTTCTATTCGATCATTAACAAAACACACTCTATATGAACTTTTAAATGGTAGAAAACCAAATGTATCATATTTTAAAAATTTTGGTTCAAAATGTTTCATATTTTAACACTAAAGATCAGCTTAGCAAATTTGATCCAAAATCCGATGAAGGCACATTCATAGGATATTCGGAAAGAAGCAAAGCTTATCGAGTTTTTAATACAAGAAGTAAAATACTCAAAGAAACTCTTCATGTTTCATTCGATGAAAATGTCAAAACTTCTTCTAAAATTACAAATTTGGAAAATAATTCAAATATAATTCAAACAAATAATTCAGAAGATGACGATATTATTTTTTAAAATAATGATTCTGATATTTCTTTAGAAAATATAAATTCTATTAATAATGATAATATAGTAAGATCTCCTCCAAGAATTCTTAGAGATCACCCTGCTCAAAATATAACTGGAGAAGTAAATTCAAATGTAAGAACAAGACATCAATTAAATCAAATGGCCCATATAGCTTTTCCCTCTAATACAGAACCTTAAAATATTAAGGAAGCCTCAACTGATGAGTATTGGATTATAGCTATGGAAGAAGAGCTAAATCAATTTGAAAGAAATGAAGTTTGAGAATTAGTTCCTAGACCTAAAGATCAATCAGTCATCGGTACAAAACGGGTTTTCAAAATTAAAGCTGATGAACAAGGTAACATTACTAGAAATAAAGCTATATTAGTAGCACAAGTCTATAATCAAGAAGAGGGAATATACTATGAAGAAACGTTTGCTCCAGTTGCAAGACTAGAAGCTATACGTATTCTACTGGCTTTTGCATGTTTTCACAATAAATTATATCAAATGGATGTTAAAAGTGCCTTTTTAAATGGTTTATAAAAGAAAATGTTTATGTTGAACAACCTCCTCTATTTACTCATAAAAATTTCCATATCACGTTTATAAACTTAAGAAAGCTTTATATGGTTTAAAACAAGCACCTCGTGCTTGGTATGACCGACTTAAAAGCTATTTATTAGAATCTGGTTTTGAGATTGGGAAAGTTGATCAAACACTATTTCTTAAGAAAACTAAACAAGATATTTTAATTTTTCAAATATATGTTGATGATATTATACTTGGTTGTACAAATGAAAATTTGTGTCAGGAATTTTCGACTATCATGACAAATGAATTTGAAATGTCACATATGGGAGAATTATCAAATTTTCTCGGTTTACAAATAAAACAATTACAAAATGGTATTTTCCTTAATCAAGAAAAGTATTGTAATAATCTAATCAAACGATTCGGTATGGAAAACACGTCTGCTAAACCAACTCCTATGAGTACAACAGTACATCTTAAAAAAGATGAAAGTGGTAAGAATGTTGACCAAAAACTATATCGTAGTATGATTGGATCACTACTTTACTTAACTGCTAATCAACCTGACATTATGATGAGTGTTTGTTTATGTGCTCTATTTCAAGAAAATCCCAAAGAATCACATATGCGAGCAGTTAAATGTATAATTTGTTATCTTAACAAAACCAAAGATTTAGGATTATTTTATCCAAAAGAATATCCTTTTGAATTAGTATCATATAGTGATGCTGATTTTGGAGGAAGTCGGACAGATAGAAAAAGTACAAGTGGAACTTGTCATTTTATTGGACGATCCTTAGTATCTTGGTTTAGTAAGAAACAAAATTGCGTTCCACTATCGACATGTGAAGCAGAGTATATGTCTGCAGCTTTAGCATGTGCTCAAGTAATCTACATGCAACAAACATTTTGATATTAAATTAAATAAATCTATAATATATTGTGATAACACTAGTGCAATAAATTTATCTAAAAATCCTGTCAATCACTCACGAACTAAACATATTGACATTCGTCATTATTTTCTTCGTGATAATATTGAAAGGGTATAATAAATTTAGAATTTATCAATTCTGAAAATCAATTAGCTGATATCTTTACTAAACTACTAAATGAAAATTGTTTTATAAAATTAAGAAGAGAACTAGGTATAATTTCTTTAAAAGAATTATAAACACTGCTATCTAATGATATTTAAAAAAAACAGTTATTTTTTTGTTGGTACTCGAACTCTGCACCTCGAGTTTGATAAGCTAATGTCATTACCACCTGACTATTCAATGTTTCACATTTACTACTTATACATCTTCTCTTTTATATTCTTTTTTAATTATTTTTAATAAAATTTCAGCCACAAACTTTTGGCTCATTCTCTTCCTCAGTCTTTTCAAAATGCACATTCAACCACCTTTTTTTACCTGCATTTCATCCTATATAATTCTATTCTCAGCTTTCCTTCTCTCCATCAACAGAAATCTGTGTCTTAAACAAATTTTTTTCTCTCCACATAATCTTCTTAAAACTACTTACAAAATCAAAATGTCTTTATCACACGATTCATCGGATGGATCATCCTACTCATCTATTAACATTGAAACTCCATCATCTGCATCCTCAAACCTTCCTACACCTACCCCTACCCATGAACCTTCTCAACCATCAAATTATCGCACGGGTTATACACCTGAGAAAAAGAAAGCTAGATGGTTCCTGTTCTTTGGTTCTCCCCAAACCAAACAGAAAATTGATGATCTTCATCATTACCAGAGAGAATCGATCGCACTTCAAAGCGAAATGTATTATGAACAAAAAATGAACTCTAGACGGATGAGTTTTCTTGAGCAAATTGGATAGAAATTATGTGGTTCATCTTCCTCTTCGGTTCATCAACCTACTCCATGGTCATCTCGAAATCCATGGGATAGGTCACCACAAGCTCCGCCTATCTCTCCAAACTCTTGGGAGCGTGGAAACTGTTGGTCACCTCTGCGACCATATGTAGAGAAGACTAAAGACGAACCGACAAAAACCAACTCTCCATCAACCTCATCTTCAAAATAATTATGTTTTGTCTATCTTTTTTATTTTTAGTCCATATTTAATATGCATTGTACTAATATATAATAAATATTATTTGTTGGTGATAAAAAATGAATGAATATGCTGAAAGACAAATTCAGTCGACTGGAAATTCGATCAGTTGACTGAGCCTACATGCTGTATGTTTTCATACACTATTCAGTCGACTGATCAAATACACCCAGTCGACTGAATTACTAAACAGAAAGTATCTTTTGTTTACTCAGTCAATTGGACCAGTCGACTAATTCTGGAACAAAACGCTTAGGAAATTGGTTCAGTCGACTGACCACAATCGTTCAGTCGACTGAATTCAAATCTGAAACATACCTTTTCACCCTTTCAACTACTTTTTACCCATATAAACCCTCTACTTCCTCTTTTACTTTTTACTTTTACCTCCATTATCCAGTTTTACAAAACCCTAGTTCCCAAACTCTTCAATTTCTCTTCAAAACTTTTATAAATTCAAATGGATCCTCGTCATACAAAGAGATCTAGGCATGCTTCTTCTTCATCTGAGCCAATTGATTCACAAATCGCTCAATGGCTATATGATGCAACTGCAGTTCAACGATGGAATAAGATGAAAGAAGCTCATTTCTTTGAAGGTTCTTTCGTTGTCTTTCCTGATTTTACGTCATACAGAATTCAAGATTTAGCAAGAAGAAGTCATCTAGAATCACTTCTAGATCATAACAAAAACAATATCAAGATTAATCATATCTTGGTAAAACTCTTTTATGCGAATTTGAATTCAAGTCATCAACATCCACGCAATCGTGACAATTGCATTTGCAGTCTAGTATGTGGCCAACAAATATTTGTTTCTTTGGATAGAATTGGACATATTCTTAATACTTCGACTAGTGGTATTGATTTACAGGAATTAAATGCTACCATTGGCGAGAGAGACAAAGTAAGTCATGGATTCTTAGAAGATGATATGACCGAACTTAAGTCAATTGCACTTCGTCCTACTGCCAGAATTATGCATAATGCTTTAATGCACACAATTCTACCACGTACTGATTCGTATTAACTTGTCTATCCAAACAACTACTATATGCTATTTGGGGAGAAGTTGAAGTAAATTGGCCAAAACTCATTTTAGATGAATTTTTGTCATTCAACCAAGGACGAATGAATATTATTTATTTTGGCGAATATATTATGCGGCTTCTTATGAATCTTAAGGTTCCTATTCCGGAATACGATACCTCTATTCCAAAAACTTTGAATAGTCGCACCATTAGCCTTATGAAACTACCACCGAGACTTCCAACTATTATGAGTTTTCAAGAATGGAAATCTCGACCTCTCCAAGAAACCTCTACTCAACAACATCATCAATCAAGAGATGACATCTGTATGCCAACTCTATCCCAAAGCACTCAGGAATTTATTGATTTAATCGTAAGAAATCAAGTTATCTTGGATTCCTGTATTCAAAATCTTGATAAAAAAATTGACAAAAAGATTGATAAAATCAAAAGTTTGTTCGGGATTTTATGGGATGCAATATCATGCTCCTCTTCCACCGCTACGAAGACCTCTCAATGTGATCCAGGCAAACAACCAGCCCCTCACTTTACTTGGTCAACATCGAAAGAACATACTAGTTCTGACACGAGTGGCAATGGAGGTGGCAGACAGTTTGCAGGAAGTTCCTCCAGAGGAAAAGGACCTATGCAAGTTGAAGAAGAGGAGACCGAATCCGATTCTGAGTGAGGTTGTTATCTTTTAGTGGTAGTAAGTTATTTCTTTGTTTCGAACATTCTATCTAAAAATTTGTACTCGTAACAATTGAAATCTTTTGTTTCTGTGATTGGAACTAGTTTTCTTATTCTATTGTGTTAGTTAAATGCTTTACTTATCTTTTCCTTTTTGTCGATGACAAAGGGGGAGAAATGTGTATAACTAACCATTTCATGCAGGGATTAAAAATGTCGCCATATATTCAAGGGGAGATGTATATAACTTCTGTTATATATTTCTCAAAATTATAGTGTCACATATAACAGGTTGTCATCAATCAAAAAGGGGGAGAATGTTGAATCACATACTTTGATTTATGACAAAGCAGTGAATTATACTATATGGATACGCGACAAAAAGAAAAGAAAGTATGTTGTTCAAACTACAAAGGAGACAAGGCTACAAAACTACGTATATTATGTTGATCTATTGAAGTTTTTTTTAGTCATAGAAATGTTAAAATCTATCCTCAAGCAGTTAAGTTAGTTTAAAAACTTTAAACTTTATAAAATGTGAGAAGTGTGCTTTGACTATCAGGTCAGTCGACTGGCCGTATATGGCCAGTCGACTGAATCTGTACAGATGCTTGTGAACGCTCTGTTTTTAAACAACTTTGAACATTCAGTCAACTGATCGTTTTAGGTTAGTCGACTGAACCTTTACAACAGCTATTTTTTCTGAATGGACACCTCCTTTTGCCAAGAGTTACGTTCTAATATGAAGAGGTATGGATGCTTCTGTTAATCGGAACTCTTCTTGAATGGTTGCATCTCTTTAACTATTATATAAACACACAAAATCCACTTCACAAATCACCAATTTACTTATTACTTTCTAATTATATTTTCTATACTCTCTGCATTCTAAAAAGCAATCACAACTTACATATATTGCTTGAATCTCTGAATTAACTAAATTATTCTTTGATTCAAAGTAATATTTTCCTTTCTAAATCTTTACACACACATACATAATTGAGAATATATTATAGGAAGGTTGTACTATCAAAGACAAATCAATTTTATCAAGAACACAAAGTGTCAAAGCAATTCTATTGCAACTGTTGAAGTCCTTTTCAGTTGGTCAGGCGGTAAAAGTCCTCTTTCGGTTGTTAGATGCGGAAAAATCATGTTTGGTTGTTCAGATGTTGTATACCTATTCCTCCGGGTTAAGTGAGGGGTTATTGTGAGAAAGTCCAGAGATAAGTCTGGGACTGGACGTTGAACGGAAAGTTCAACCAGTATAAAAACTCCTGCTGTGCTTATTCTTATTTACTTTAATATTATTATTTGTTTCCGCATTTAGATTATAATGCATTCCATATTACACAGTACTACAAACTTTCAAATCTCAATTTGGTCTTGGATGTTTTTTAACCTTCGTTTTTTCATCACCTGAATTTTTACGTTAAACGGTATCACCATGGCTGGTCTTCGATTTATAATCACTAGAGGGTGGTGCACCACGGTACCGTTCAGTTTCAAATCCTTGCTCCCATTTCTAAAAGTCATACGACACTGTTTCGGCATTTTGGATGGTGTTGCACCTTGCACCGTAGATGTTGCACGTTGTAACGACCCAGAATTTTTAATAATTTAAATTTGAATATTTAATTAATTTTAAATATTAATAAGTGAATTTTTGGAGTCGAATAAATTTTATTTTGAATTTTGGATTTAATTTTGCAATTAAATCGATTTATTTAATAGTGAGATTCCACAAATAATTTAATATTGGGTTAAATATGATTGGAAATGACTTGGAAAATTTTATTTAATCATATTAAAGTTATAGAAATGTTTTAGAACTTGTAAAATTGAATTTGGAGTTAATTTGTAAAAATTGAATATTTTAATATTTAATTATCGACTGAAAAATAGCCAATTTTTGAACAGTCTCGGAATTGAACGAAACGAGTTCCATTGGATCCGTAATAGTTAGTTATTATCGGATTTCAATTTTCGTAGCAATCGGAGTTGTCGTTTGACCGTGGCAGCTCGAAACGCATCGATATCGTTTTAATATTTATTTAGCGAGTTAAAATAGCCATTTTTCAAACGGTCTCGGATTTCGACGAAACCAGTTTCATCGGATCCGTAATGTGATATTATTGCAAGATTTCAAATTTCAAGTCGATTGGATTTGCCGTTTGTCCGGTACAAGCCAAAACGCCTAGAAATCGTTTAAATTGGTTTAAATTTAAATTGATCGTTTATTGCCGTATCTCACACATACGATGGAATTAGCTTCCGAAACCTGTTCCATTGTGTCCGGAACGCGGAAAAACCTTAGAATCGCCTGGCGGCACGCGTCGTTTGGAGTTCGTTTGCAAAAGTGTTAAATCGGGCATTTTATTATTAAAATAATATTAACATTTTCTCTCTAAACCCTAATCCCTATTTGCTCGGCCGCCACTTCCATGTCTATGGCCAGAAACGAGCGAAATTCATCCCTCATTATCTCCAAATCCACGCATCGATTCGCAAAAGTTCCAACATGAAAGTCGTAGAGGATGGTGAGGTCTAGCTATCCAACGGTCATGATCGAAAATGGAGGCTCGATGGGGGAGGTAGGGGACCCGCGTTCCCTGATGTTGCGCACGCAACCCTAGGCACCAGGTGGGGCCGAGCTTGGCCTAGCTCGGGGCGTTGGTGGCTCTCGTCGAGGCCGTTCGTTTGGCGCATCCTGATTGCGTTCAAGTTCATCGAGGAGGTCGTGGAATGGAACCCTAGATTTGTGCATATGGGTTTGGTGTGCGTTTTCTACCTGGAGAGGAGTTGCCGTGAACGAAGAGAAGGAGGGGGAAGGAGATGTGCGGCCAGGATCAATTTAGGTTGAGAAATGTAAAATAATGTTGATTTATTCATATTTAAATCGTGTACAAACTTTAAACTGCGATATCTTTTTGCTGCGAGGTCCGATTTGGGCGAATCAAAGTGCGTTGGAATCGTAAGGTCGTGTTCTTCGCAATGGAGCTAGTTTGGAGTCGATTGGAGCTCGTTTGAATTTCGGGTAAAATTAAACGTTCGTTTAATTTTATTCGAAAACGAACGCGAAAACGGAAATAAAATCAAGGTGAGAACTCCTCACTCAATCGAAAGGTTTTGTTTAAAATTTTGAATAGTTAATATTGATTGTTGATGGTTGATTGATTGTGCTAGTAGATATAGTAGGATATATACTATATATAGCGATATATATATATTGGCATATGTATATATCGGATTTGATTTCCCGCCTCGTATAGCGGATGAGACCCTATTGCGCCGTTATTAAGCGGATATTTATAAAATCCCATATACCGCGATATTCCACCTCGAAGTGGAATTGGTATTGTGCTAACGTCTGTGGATGCAGGGTAACAGGTTGGAGGGATCCAACTGGATTCCTCACATATTTATTTGTTTATGAATATTATGTTGATTGTTGATAATCACATTGTTATATGATGTTATTCCCATGATTGACCATTCGATGTCGTTGCATCATCGGATTCTAATTTTTAAATTAAAAATAACGGTTTTGAATTTAAAAGGGGTTTTAAATCGATTTTTCAAAGAATATGGTTTATTAAAAATTTTGAATTGATTAAATTTTAAAATAAATAGATGGATAAATTTTTATGTTTTAAAAATTTATATTTTTATAAAATATAACTTAAAAGAAATTTTTAACAATAATAGGTTTTTATAAAATAGTTAAATTTGGTTTTTGGGAAGTTATTATTATCAATGGGTTATATAAAGGATTTTATAAATGGATGTTTTTAAATAAAAAATTATTGAAGTTATAGGATAAATTTATAAAGTGTTAAGTTGATGTATAACATGAATTTCACTAGGATTTATAGATTAATAAATGTGAAATTTATAAAACGAATGGTTATTGGAAAATTTTAAGTTTATAAGTTATTAACTTATAGAAATGGATTTGGGCATTAAAAAGGGGAATTTTATAGAAATTGTTAATAAATGAAGATTTCATTAGTTGAAATTATTTTAAACCATAAAGAAATCTTGTAAGTGATAAGATTTTAAATTGGTAAAGTTCAAAGGAACGATTTGGTAAATAAATAATATTATAAGTATTTAACTTACAATATGGCTTTTGGGTATGAAATTGGGTTATGTAAATTGCATCGGATTAATAAAGGGATTTATAAAATTGGGGTTTATAATAGAAATGGAATTTATAAACTATGTTTATAAATTTGAAATCCATCGAATTTGATAAATTGAAATATGGAAATTTGTTAAGTGGGCTATATTCACTATTTTGAATATTGAATAGATTATTAAATAAAATGGGTATGTTTGGGAAAGAAATATTTTAAATGGAATTTAAAACGAATTAAAGGTGTTTTGTATAGTATTGGATTTATATATACCTATTTTTAATTTCAAATCCATATACTAGTGTTTTTGGGTTGTCGTAAATGATGTTTTACGCAACATCCGTTTTGACCCAAATAAATGTGAATAAAAGAATGTTTTCTTAAAGAGAATGGAATAAAATACTTAACGGTAACTTAAGTATGTTGAATATTTTCAAAATTGTTGAAAACAAATTGAAAGTGTGAATTACTTATTATTAAATAAGTTTAGAGATGATTTTCTAATATGAAATGGAACATTTTGAAAATTCACCTTTTAAAGGTAAATCGAAGTGAATAGATGGAAATTGATTTGAAATCGTGTATGTGTAGATATTTGGGAAATTGGAAATTCACTTTGGAATTTATAAATAGGAAGGGAAATTTGTTTAAAAATAAATGTTGATTTATTTTTAAAAATGAAAATATAATTTACGAATTTGGAACGTAAGTTAAAATAAATCGGTAAAGATTTATTTGGTGATTTGAAATTTGTTTTCAAAAGGTATATATGGTTAAGGTGATTTGGAATTAGTTTTCAAATGGTTAAGGTGATTTGAAATTGGTTTGCAAATGGTTAATGTGATTTGAAAATTGGTTTTCAAATGGTAAAGGTAAATTGAAAATTGGTTTTTCAATTGATTTAGTGTGGAAATTTTATCGTGAAGTGGTTTTGGTAAAGCAAATAAATTGGACAATTATTTGGAAATTGTGTATATATATCTTGTAAAGATATTTTGGGACTTAATAATTTTGGAAAAATTATTTGGAATCTGATGATGTGGCGCATCTTTATTGATAGTTAAATAACCGACTATCAGTATTTACCCTTGGATGGTAATTGTTGTGATTGTTTGAAATTGAATGCTACACTTATTTTTAAAATAAGCGCTCGCTATTCGGTTTAGCCGGGAGAGGACCTTTGTGTCGTATATCCCATTCCGAATATGCGATACGTCGTTTGGATTGCATTTGAAGACCGGTGTTGAAGACCGGGTATTTGTGAAAACGATAGGATGACCTATCGATTGTCTCCGCATCGTTAGCTACGATATGGAGATTTCCTTTGTGATGGGAAATTTTATCGGGATTGTGAATACCCGGATTGCAAGGGCTTCTTTGGAAGTGCCTTCGGTTCTGTTCGAACCCGGAACAGACTTGTATGGTTACGTGTCTGACATTACATTTTGAGAGATAGAGCAGATTTCTTTCAAATACATTTCTGTTGGTGGCGGAGAATTTATTCTCTTAGCTTAACACCCTTCTCTGAGACGTACGAGCTCAGAGGTTATGTAGTTGAAGGTTATCAGCGATATTTCCCAATCTGGTAATGTGGCATGCTGAGTGCTGCTGTGTGATGATCATTGGTTGATCGTTTGGATATGATCATTTGTTTGATCATTTATCTTTGTGATTATTGCTTTGGTCATCTGTGGACCCAAAGCATGGCTTTGTTGCACAAAGCGTAGCTTTGTGGACGAGACTTCGTCAGGACCTCACTCCCCGGAAATGGTCGAAACAGGAATATGCGGCAAGGTTATGAGGGTCGCGCCCTTTAGGGTATGTCATTTCCTTCTGGAAAAGGGTGGTATCATGGTATGGAGCCCAGATATTTACTCATGTGGAAACACTATATCTATTTCTGTGTGGTGTTGTTGGTATCGAGCGCTCGGATAAAGGTCCCAAAGGACCGGGGGATGACATATTCGTGTAGTAGTTACCTAGTTACAGAGGTAACCCGGCCTTGTGTTGGCAGAGATCTAACCGTAACGTTAGTTCTCGGGACGTCCCGCCAGAGGCGATCCCATGTGGCAGTAGGAAGTTCCTTAGCCTGACCATTTGTTGGAAATCCATTCATCCAATACGTGCCTTGTACGGTTTTAGTTGTAGAACCTGCCATTTAACATGGCAGCTATAGTAGGCATAGTATCATGGTACCTATGCTGGCTAGGATTTATATTATACTTTCGAAATATTTTCCACTATGCACTAGTAATAATATCAAAGAATTTTTCTCGTAGTAAGCATGTTTGACTATCATAAGGAGAAATCTCCCCCATGTGTGCGTTTGCATTGTGTGTGTGCCGGGAGGCCTTATGGTAGTTTCATTTTCCAAAAAGCATTGCGGATTTCAAAATTTAAACTTTCTTGTTGCGTGTTTAAAGATAAACTGTTTTGAGTTCTCACACCAGTCACATGACTGACCTGGAGTTTATTGTTCCTTTCCTAAACTCTGGGTGCCCACTATTTTCCACACGGGCAGTCTAGAGTTAGGTTATCAGGTTATTCTGGATTCGGGAGTTGCTGTGCAGATCTGGAGGCGAGCCAGATAGCGTAGTCTATTATCTATTGTATATAGTATTTCTTTTCCGCTGTTGTTGTCGTACACTCTGATTGATGTAATGTAATGTAATGTGATATATAAAATGTATAGTTCTTTGTTTTAAATGAATGTACATTTATCTATTATATATTGTTCCGCTGCGATTGTGAGATTCTGATATTGTTTCCTGTTTCTGTTGTCTGTTTCTGTTTTCTTCTATCTTTTTTTCTTTCTTCTTCTACCTCTTTCTTCTTCTAAAACCCTAACGGTTCGATTTTTCGGCAACGAAAAATCGCGATCGTTACATTTGGTATCAGAGCATATGGTTAAGCGACAACCTGCTCTGTTGGGTATTACTCATTAGAGATAGAGTCAGCAGTACTCTAGAATGAGTATGAGTGTAATAATAGATATGAGTGCGTATTTGTTAGTGAATATAAAATTGTTTTATATTGTGATGATTGGTTTGTTGAGTGGTATATGAACCTTCGTCGACGCAGCCTCGAAAACTGAATCGAAGGGGTTCCTAAACACTTGAATAGAACAATTCGACACAATATTGTTTTAAATTGGGTAAATGAAATAATTTTACCTCGATTATATTTTATATATAAAAAGAAAATAATTTTTCAAGGATTATTGAAGTGTGTATATAATTGATTGCTTGGTTGTTGTAAATGATATATATATAAAATAATTAAAAGTTGTTTGAATGAGCTAATAAAAGCAACTATTGTAAAAAGAATAATGGTATAAACCAATGAATCATAAGATGAAATTATAATTAATAATGATTTACAATTGTAAGATAATCATGTATGTATATAAGAAGTAAAATTATATAAGTAAAAGGGTTATAAAAGTGATTTATGAATAGAAAGGAAATTTTTGAAAGAATATTTAGCATTGATTTCACTATTGTCACTGGGAAATAATAAGGGTGATGACTGCAGCATCATCAGTATCATTTTCGAGTTTTTATGTGATGGATTTGCTACAAAAATGAATTTAAAATTGAAGTTTTGTTGTAATAAATAAATTTGAAATTAAAATTCAATTTGAAATTGATAAATATAAGTGAAAAAGGTTTTGAAGTTATAATATAAGTTAGAAGTTGAATAAAAAGGTTTTATAACTTATAAAATGGGAGAATGTAAGTGAAACCAGTTATTGAAGTGGTTAAACAATTAAGTTAAGTAAAATGGAATATGAATTTGAATATTGATATGAATTTGGCTTAAGTAAAAGTTAAATAGGATTTACTTTGGAATTTAAAATCCGAATTGAATTGATAAGTAAAACTTAAGTTTAATTAACAAATGATGTTTAAATGGAATAACTTAAGTGAAGTTGAATAAAAAAATTGATCTTTGTATCAAAGTTAAATAATCAAGTGAATTAAATGATGTAAATAAAGTTGAAATGGAATGCAAGTTAAGTAATGTTGAAAGAATTGATGTTAATATCAAAATAAATGAATAAAGTGAGTAAATGAAATTGTTAAAGATGTGAACTTAAGTTATATAAATGAAATTCAATTTTATTTGTAAAAAAAAGAACTAGCAATTGAGTTAAAGAATGGATTGAATGTTAATCAATAGAATATGAATAAGTTGATATGAAATGATGCATGCAAGTGTAAATTCATTTGAAAATCAATTGAATGTTAAACCAATTGGAATTAAAACAGTTGAACCAAATTGAATGTAAGTAAAACGAATAAAATTTGGTTGTATTGGATGTACATTGGTCGTTATTGCTTGTTGGTTGATTGTATGTAAATTCATTTAGTGTTAATGAAATTGAATTAGCGCATTTGAAAACTATGTAATTGAATTCAAATTGAATGTAAAGTAAATGAATTTGAATAGAATTGAATTTGATTTGGGCTGAATATGAACCAATGTGAATTTAATTAGTGAATGTAACTAATTGAAACGAATGAATTGAATATGCAACTTCAATAATAAACCAAAAATGTATAAGAAGCATGTATTGGAAATTTTATAATTGAATTGGCAAATTGGTTTGAATATTATAATTGGATATTATGCTAGCAGGATATACAGGATATAATGGAATTGGGATTTTGGTTATGAAGTTAAATTGAATTGCTCAACAAAAAGGTACGTATTTCAGTTTTTATATGAGATTTGGTGATTTCCTTCTCCAGCCACTTGGCTTTCTTTTTTCTTTTGATTCTGAGGGGCCGTGGTGCCATTTTGTAGTCGTACCGATCTAGCCGCGCAAAGGAGACTCTGGCGAAATTTTTCGAAAATTTAGGGAGTTAGAAAAATTTTGAGAAATTTTGAAAGTTTGAAATTTGAATTTAAATTTAAATTTAAATTGTTAAGTAAACGAAGTTGTTTGAAACTTATAATTGAATTGGGAAAGCTAATTGAAATGATAGTAAATCCTTAATAAAAAGATTGTTTTGAAAAGTTAGTAAAACTAATTAGCTTTGGAAAAATAATAAACGGTTTAGGATTATTCTCCTTAACTTGCAATTTCGAGGACGAAATTCTTTTAAGGGGGGAAGATTGTAACGACCCAGAATTTTTAATAATTTAAATTTGAATATTTAATTAATTTTAAATATTAATAAGTGAATTTTTGGAGTCGAATAAATTTTATTTTGAATTTTGGATTTAATTTTGCAATTAAATCGATTTATTTAATAGTGAGATTCCACAAATAATTTAATATTGGGTTAAATATGATTGGAAATGACTTGGAAAATTTTATTTAATCATATTAAAGTTATAGAAATGTTTTAGAACTTGTAAAATTGAATTTGGAGTTAATTTGTAAAAATTGAATATTTTAATATTTAATTATCGACTGAAAAATAGCCAATTTTTGAACAGTCTCGGAATTGAACGAAACGAGTTCCATTGGATCCGTAATAGTTAGTTATTATCGGATTTCAATTTTCGTAGCAATCGGAGTTGTCGTTTGACCGTGGCAGCTCGAAACGCATCGATATCGTTTTAATATTTATTTAGCGAGTTAAAATAGCCATTTTTCAAACGGTCTCGGATTTCGACGAAACCAGTTTCATCGGATCCGTAATGTGATATTATTGCAAGATTTCAAATTTCAAGTCGATTGGATTTGCCGTTTGTCCGGTACAAGCCAAAACGCCTAGAAATCGTTTAAATTGGTTTAAATTTAAATTGATCGTTTATTGCCGTATCTCACACATACGATGGAATTAGCTTCCGAAACCTGTTCCATTGTGTCCGGAACGCGGAAAAACCTTAGAATCGCCTGGCGGCACGCGTCGTTTGGAGTTCGTTTGCAAAAGTGTTAAATCGGGCATTTTATTATTAAAATAATATTAACATTTTCTCTCTAAACCCTAATCCCTATTTGCTCGGCCGCCACTTCCATGTCTATGGCCAGAAACGAGCGAAATTCATCCCTCATTATCTCCAAATCCACGCATCGATTCGCAAAAGTTCCAACATGAAAGTCGTAGAGGATGGTGAGGTCTAGCTATCCAACGGTCATGATCGAAAATGGAGGCTCGATGGGGGAGGTAGGGGACCCGCGTTCCCTGATGTTGCGCACGCAACCCTAGGCACCAGGTGGGGCCGAGCTTGGCCTAGCTCGGGGCGTTGGTGGCTCTCGTCGAGGCCGTTCGTTTGGCGCATCCTGATTGCGTTCAAGTTCATCGAGGAGGTCGTGGAATGGAACCCTAGATTTGTGCATATGGGTTTGGTGTGCGTTTTCTACCTGGAGAGGAGTTGCCGTGAACGAAGAGAAGGAGGGGGAAGGAGATGTGCGGCCAGGATCAATTTAGGTTGAGAAATGTAAAATAATGTTGATTTATTCATATTTAAATCGTGTACAAACTTTAAACTGCGATATCTTTTTGCTGCGAGGTCCGATTTGGGCGAATCAAAGTGCGTTGGAATCGTAAGGTCGTGTTCTTCGCAATGGAGCTAGTTTGGAGTCGATTGGAGCTCGTTTGAATTTCGGGTAAAATTAAACGTTCGTTTAATTTTATTCGAAAACGAACGCGAAAACGGAAATAAAATCAAGGTGAGAACTCCTCACTCAATCGAAAGGTTTTGTTTAAAATTTTGAATAGTTAATATTGATTGTTGATGGTTGATTGATTGTGCTAGTAGATATAGTAGGATATATACTATATATAGCGATATATATATATTGGCATATGTATATATCGGATTTGATTTCCCGCCTCGTATAGCGGATGAGACCCTATTGCGCCGTTATTAAGCGGATATTTATAAAATCCCATATACCGCGATATTCCACCTCGAAGTGGAATTGGTATTGTGCTAACGTCTGTGGATGCAGGGTAACAGGTTGGAGGGATCCAACTGGATTCCTCACATATTTATTTGTTTATGAATATTATGTTGATTGTTGATAATCACATTGTTATATGATGTTATTCCCATGATTGACCATTCGATGTCGTTGCATCATCGGATTCTAATTTTTAAATTAAAAATAACGGTTTTGAATTTAAAAGGGGTTTTAAATCGATTTTTCAAAGAATATGGTTTATTAAAAATTTTGAATTGATTAAATTTTAAAATAAATAGATGGATAAATTTTTATGTTTTAAAAATTTATATTTTTATAAAATATAACTTAAAAGAAATTTTTAACAATAATAGGTTTTTATAAAATAGTTAAATTTGGTTTTTGGGAAGTTATTATTATCAATGGGTTATATAAAGGATTTTATAAATGGATGTTTTTAAATAAAAAATTATTGAAGTTATAGGATAAATTTATAAAGTGTTAAGTTGATGTATAACATGAATTTCACTAGGATTTATAGATTAATAAATGTGAAATTTATAAAACGAATGGTTATTGGAAAATTTTAAGTTTATAAGTTATTAACTTATAGAAATGGATTTGGGCATTAAAAAGGGGAATTTTATAGAAATTGTTAATAAATGAAGATTTCATTAGTTGAAATTATTTTAAACCATAAAGAAATCTTGTAAGTGATAAGATTTTAAATTGGTAAAGTTCAAAGGAACGATTTGGTAAATAAATAATATTATAAGTATTTAACTTACAATATGGCTTTTGGGTATGAAATTGGGTTATGTAAATTGCATCGGATTAATAAAGGGATTTATAAAATTGGGGTTTATAATAGAAATGGAATTTATAAACTATGTTTATAAATTTGAAATCCATCGAATTTGATAAATTGAAATATGGAAATTTGTTAAGTGGGCTATATTCACTATTTTGAATATTGAATAGATTATTAAATAAAATGGGTATGTTTGGGAAAGAAATATTTTAAATGGAATTTAAAACGAATTAAAGGTGTTTTGTATAGTATTGGATTTATATATACCTATTTTTAATTTCAAATCCATATACTAGTGTTTTTGGGTTGTCGTAAATGATGTTTTACGCAACATCCGTTTTGACCCAAATAAATGTGAATAAAAGAATGTTTTCTTAAAGAGAATGGAATAAAATACTTAACGGTAACTTAAGTATGTTGAATATTTTCAAAATTGTTGAAAACAAATTGAAAGTGTGAATTACTTATTATTAAATAAGTTTAGAGATGATTTTCTAATATGAAATGGAACATTTTGAAAATTCACCTTTTAAAGGTAAATCGAAGTGAATAGATGGAAATTGATTTGAAATCGTGTATGTGTAGATATTTGGGAAATTGGAAATTCACTTTGGAATTTATAAATAGGAAGGGAAATTTGTTTAAAAATAAATGTTGATTTATTTTTAAAAATGAAAATATAATTTACGAATTTGGAACGTAAGTTAAAATAAATCGGTAAAGATTTATTTGGTGATTTGAAATTTGTTTTCAAAAGGTATATATGGTTAAGGTGATTTGGAATTAGTTTTCAAATGGTTAAGGTGATTTGAAATTGGTTTGCAAATGGTTAATGTGATTTGAAAATTGGTTTTCAAATGGTAAAGGTAAATTGAAAATTGGTTTTTCAATTGATTTAGTGTGGAAATTTTATCGTGAAGTGGTTTTGGTAAAGCAAATAAATTGGACAATTATTTGGAAATTGTGTATATATATCTTGTAAAGATATTTTGGGACTTAATAATTTTGGAAAAATTATTTGGAATCTGATGATGTGGCGCATCTTTATTGATAGTTAAATAACCGACTATCAGTATTTACCCTTGGATGGTAATTGTTGTGATTGTTTGAAATTGAATGCTACACTTATTTTTAAAATAAGCGCTCGCTATTCGGTTTAGCCGGGAGAGGACCTTTGTGTCGTATATCCCATTCCGAATATGCGATACGTCGTTTGGATTGCATTTGAAGACCGGTGTTGAAGACCGGGTATTTGTGAAAACGATAGGATGACCTATCGATTGTCTCCGCATCGTTAGCTACGATATGGAGATTTCCTTTGTGATGGGAAATTTTATCGGGATTGTGAATACCCGGATTGCAAGGGCTTCTTTGGAAGTGCCTTCGGTTCTGTTCGAACCCGGAACAGACTTGTATGGTTACGTGTCTGACATTACATTTTGAGAGATAGAGCAGATTTCTTTCAAATACATTTCTGTTGGTGGCGGAGAATTTATTCTCTTAGCTTAACACCCTTCTCTGAGACGTACGAGCTCAGAGGTTATGTAGTTGAAGGTTATCAGCGATATTTCCCAATCTGGTAATGTGGCATGCTGAGTGCTGCTGTGTGATGATCATTGGTTGATCGTTTGGATATGATCATTTGTTTGATCATTTATCTTTGTGATTATTGCTTTGGTCATCTGTGGACCCAAAGCATGGCTTTGTTGCACAAAGCGTAGCTTTGTGGACGAGACTTCGTCAGGACCTCACTCCCCGGAAATGGTCGAAACAGGAATATGCGGCAAGGTTATGAGGGTCGCGCCCTTTAGGGTATGTCATTTCCTTCTGGAAAAGGGTGGTATCATGGTATGGAGCCCAGATATTTACTCATGTGGAAACACTATATCTATTTCTGTGTGGTGTTGTTGGTATCGAGCGCTCGGATAAAGGTCCCAAAGGACCGGGGGATGACATATTCGTGTAGTAGTTACCTAGTTACAGAGGTAACCCGGCCTTGTGTTGGCAGAGATCTAACCGTAACGTTAGTTCTCGGGACGTCCCGCCAGAGGCGATCCCATGTGGCAGTAGGAAGTTCCTTAGCCTGACCATTTGTTGGAAATCCATTCATCCAATACGTGCCTTGTACGGTTTTAGTTGTAGAACCTGCCATTTAACATGGCAGCTATAGTAGGCATAGTATCATGGTACCTATGCTGGCTAGGATTTATATTATACTTTCGAAATATTTTCCACTATGCACTAGTAATAATATCAAAGAATTTTTCTCGTAGTAAGCATGTTTGACTATCATAAGGAGAAATCTCCCCCATGTGTGCGTTTGCATTGTGTGTGTGCCGGGAGGCCTTATGGTAGTTTCATTTTCCAAAAAGCATTGCGGATTTCAAAATTTAAACTTTCTTGTTGCGTGTTTAAAGATAAACTGTTTTGAGTTCTCACACCAGTCACATGACTGACCTGGAGTTTATTGTTCCTTTCCTAAACTCTGGGTGCCCACTATTTTCCACACGGGCAGTCTAGAGTTAGGTTATCAGGTTATTCTGGATTCGGGAGTTGCTGTGCAGATCTGGAGGCGAGCCAGATAGCGTAGTCTATTATCTATTGTATATAGTATTTCTTTTCCGCTGTTGTTGTCGTACACTCTGATTGATGTAATGTAATGTAATGTGATATATAAAATGTATAGTTCTTTGTTTTAAATGAATGTACATTTATCTATTATATATTGTTCCGCTGCGATTGTGAGATTCTGATATTGTTTCCTGTTTCTGTTGTCTGTTTCTGTTTTCTTCTATCTTTTTTTCTTTCTTCTTCTACCTCTTTCTTCTTCTAAAACCCTAACGGTTCGATTTTTCGGCAACGAAAAATCGCGATCGTTACACACGTAGTGGATATCGATTCTTCGGACGACCTTACTTTTGGCTCGTTTAGATTTACGGAAGCCATAACCAGTCAAAACAAACTCTTTGTGAGATCTACGGCTTTGACAACTTTAAGCCTTCAATGGAGAGTTTCTTACACAAAAAAGAATATCCGAATCTCAATCGGGTCTCGCAAATTTTTTGCCCTTCGTTTTTTCTTCATGTGAATTCTTACGGTAAAACGGTATCACCATGGCTAGACTTCGATTTACCATCGCTGGAGAGTGGTGCACCATGGTTCTGTTCCATTTCAAATCCATGCACCCATTTCTAAAATTCGAACGACACTATTTCGATATTTTGGACAGATATTGCACCATATGCCGTAAATGTTGCACCCTTTGGATATCAATTCATCGGACGGCCGTAATTGTTCACTCGTTTAGAGTTACGGGAGCCATAACCAGCCAAAACGAATCTCTCTGTGAGTTCTACGGCTTTGACTCCTTTATGCTGTCAATGAATTGTTTCATACCAAAAAATGACTATCTGAATCTCAGTCCGGTCTTGGAAGTTTTTTACCCTTCGTTTTTTCGTTACGTGAATTTTTACGTTAAAACGGCATCACCGTGGCTGTTGTTCAATTTACCATCGCTGGAGAGTGGTGAACCATGGTACTGTTCTGTTTCAAATCCATGCACCCATTTCTAAAAGTCGTAAGACGCTGTTTTAGCATTTTGGACGGATGTTGTACCTTGCACCGTAGATGTTGCATCCTGTGGATATCAATTCTTCGGGGGGCCATAACTGTTGGCTCTTTTATAGTTACAGGAGCTATAACCAATCATAACGAAGCTTTCCATGAGTTTTACGGCTTTAACCGCTTTAAGTCATCAATGGACAATTTCATTTCCAAAATAGACTACCCGAATCACAATCGGGTCTCGGAAGTTCTTTACTCCTCGCTTTTTAGTTACATGAATTTTTATGTTAAAACATGATCACCATGGCTGGTCTTCGATTTATCATCGTTGGAGAGTGGTGCAGCATGGTACTATTCAATCCCAAATCTATTGTATCCATTTCTAAATGTCGTACGATGCAGTTTCGGCATTTTAGAAGATGTTGCACATTGCACCGTAGATGTTGCACCTTGTGGATATCGATTATTCGGGTGACCATAACTGTTGGCTCGTTTAGAGTTACGGGAGCCATAGCCAGTCAAGTAGAAGCTCTCTGTGAGTTCTACGGCTTTGGTGGCTTTAAGCCATCAATGGATAGTTTCATACCCAAAAAAGACTAACTAAATCTCAATCGGGTCTCGGAAGTTTCTTACCCTTCGTTTTTTCGCCACGTGAATATTCACGGTAAAACGGGATCACCGTGGCTGGACTTCGATTTACAATCGTTGGACGGTGGTGCACCAGAGTACCGTTCCTTTTCAAATCCATGCATCGATTCCTAAAATTCGTAGGTCACTCTTTCGACACCTTGGACGGATGTGGCACCTTGTGGATATCGATTCTTCGGACGGCCATAACCGTTGGCTCAATGAGAGTTACAGGAGCCATATCCAGGCAAAACAAAGCTATCTATGAGTTCTACGGCTTTGAGCTTTAAGGCGTCAATGGATAGATTCATACCCAAAAAAGACTATCTGAATCTCAATCGGGTCTTGGAAGTTTTTTACCGTTCATATTTTCATCACATGAATTTTTGCATTAAAACGCGATCACCGTGGCTGGTCTTCGATTTACCATCGCTGAAGAGTGGTGCACCATGGTACTGTTTCGTTTCAAATCCATATACCCATTTCAAAAATTTGTACGACACTGTTTCAGTATTTTTGGACGGATGTTGAACCTTGCACAGTAGTTATTGCACCCTATAGAAATCGATTCTTCGGACGGCCATAATTGTTGGCCCGATTAGAACTATGGGAGCCATAGCCTGTCGAAGCGAAGCTCTCTGTGAGTTCTACGGCTATGACCGCTTTAAGCCGTCAATGGATAGTTTCATATGCAAAAAAGACTATCTGAATCTCAATCGGGCCTTGGGAGTTTTTTACCCTTTTTTTTCGTCCCATGAATTTTTACGTAAAAACAGGATCACCATGGCAGGTCTTCGATTTGCCATCGTTGGAGAGTGGTGCACTATTGTACTATTCCATTTTAAATCCATGCATCCATTTCTAAAAGTCGTACGACACTGTTTCTGTATTTTGGACAGATGTTGCACCTAGCACCGTAGATGCTGCACTCTATGGATATCGATTCTTTGGACGGCTATAACTGTTGGCTCGTTTAGAGTTACGGGAGCCATAACCAGTCAAAACGAAGCACTATGTGAGTTTTACGACCCTGACTACTTTAAGCCATCAATGGATAGTTTCATACCCAAAAAAGACTATCCGAATCTCAATCGGGTTTTGGAAGTTTTTTAACCTTCCTATTTCGTCACGTAAATTTTAACGGTAAAATGAGATCACCATAGCTGGTCTTCGATTTAACATTGCTGAAGAGTGGTGCACCAGGATACTGTTCTGTATCAAATTCTTGCACCCATTTTTAAAAATCGTAAGGCACTACTTTGACATTTTGGACAGATGTTGTACCTTGCAATGTAGATGTTGCACCCTGTTGATATCGATTTATCGAACGACCATAACGGTTGCCTCGTTTATAGTTACGTGAGCCATAGCCTAATAAACAGAAATCCCAGTGAGTTCTATGGCTTTGACTGCTTTAAGCCACCAATGGATAGTTTCATACCCAAAAAAACTATCCGAACCTCAATTGGGTTTCGAAAGTTTTTTACCCTTTGTTTTTTCGTCGGGTGGATTTTTGCGGTAAAACGGTATTACCATAGCTCGTCTTTGATTTACTATTGCTGGAGAGGGGTGCATCATGGTACTGTTTTGTTTCAAATCCAAGCACCCATTTCTAAAAGGCATACGGCACTGTTTTTGCATTTTGGACAGTTGTTGCACCTTGCACCATGGATGTTGCACCCTGTAGATACCGATTATTCGAATGGCCATAACAGTTGGCTCCTTTAGATTTACGGGAACCTTAACCAGTCAAAACAAAGCTCTCATTGAGTTCTACGGCTTTGACTGCTTTAAGCCGTCAATGGATAGTATCATACCCTAAAAAGACTATCCAAACCTCAATCGGGTCTCGAAAGTTTTTACCCTTCGTTTTTTCATCATGTGGATTTTTACAGTAAAACGGGATCACCGTGGCTGGTCTTCGATTTATAATCGCTGGAGAGTGGTGCACCACGGTACTGTTCCATTTAAAATAAATGCACCCATTTCTAAAAGTCGTACGATACAGTTTCGGCATTTTGGACGGATGTTGCGTCTTGCACCGTAGATGTTGCACCCAGTGGATATCGATTCATTTGACGACCATAACTGTTGGCTCATTTAGAGTTACGTAAGCTATAACCAGTCAAAAGGAAGCTCTCTACGAGTTCTATGGCTTTGATAGCTTTAAGCCATCAATATATAGTTTCATACCCAAAAAAGATTATGCGAATCTCAATCGGGTCTCGGAAGTTTTTTACACTTCATTTTTTTGTCTGTGGATTTTTACAGTAAAATGGGATCACCACAGCTTGTCTTCGATTTAACATCGTTGGCTAGTGGTGCACCATTGTACTGTTCCGTTTCAAATCCATGCACCCATTTCTAAAAGTCGTACAACACCGTTTCGGCATTTTGGACGGATGTTGCATCTTGCACCGTAGATGTTGTACCCTATGGATATCGATTCATCGGACGACCATAATTGTTAGCTCATATAGAGTTACGAGAGTCATAACCAGTCAAAACGAAGCTCTCTATGAGTTCTACAGCTTCGACAACTTAAAGCCGTCACTGGATAGTTTCATACCCAAAAAAGACTATCCGAATCTCCATCGGGTCTCGGAAGTTTTTTACCCTTCGTCACATGGATTTTTTCGATTAAATGGGATCACCGTGGCTGGTCTTCGATTTACCATCGCAGGAGAATCGTGCACCAAGATACCATTCCGTTTCAAATCCATGCATCCATTTTTAAAAGTCGTACGACACTGTTTCGGCATTTTTGACGGATGTTGCACCTTGCACCGTAGATGTTGCTCCCTGTAGATATCGATTCTTTGGACAGCCGTAACTATTGGCTCGTTTCGAGTTACAGGAGCCAAAACCAGTCAAAATGAAGCTCTCTATGAGTTCTGTGGCTTTGATTGCTTTGAGCCATAAATGGATAGTTTCATACCCGAATAAGACTATCCGAATCTCAATCGGGTCTCGCAAGTTTTTTAACCTTCGTTTTTACATCATGCGGATTTTTCGATAAAACGGGATCACCGTGGCTGTTCTTCAATTTGACATCGCTGGAGAGTGGTGCACCATGGTACAGTTCCGTTTAAAATCCATGCACCAATTTCTAAAAGTCGTACGGTACTGTCTTGGCATTTTGGATGAATGTCGCACCTTGCACCTAGATGTTTCACCCTGTGGATATCGTATCTTCGGACGGCCATAACTGTTCGCTCGTTTAGAGTTACGAGAGCCAAAACCAGTCAGAACAAAGCACTCCGTGCGTTCAACAGCTTTGATTTCTTTAAGGCATCAACGGATAGATTCATAATAAAAAAAGACTTCTCAAAACTCAATCGGGTCTCAGAAGTTTTTTACTTTTTAGTTTTTCGTCACGTGAATTTTTACGGTAAAACGATATCGCCTTAGCTGGTCTTCGATTTACCATCGTCGAAGAGTTGTACACCATGGTACTGTTCCATCACAAATCCATGCACCCATTACTAAAAGTTGTACGATAATGTTTTGGCATTTTGGACGGATGTCGCACCTTGCATCGTAGAAGTTGAACCCTATGGATATCGATTCATCGGACGACCAATATTGTTGGCTCCTTTAGAGTTACGGGAGCCATAATCGGTCAAAACAAAGCTCTTTGTGAGTTCTACGACTTTAACTACTTTAATTCGTCAATGGATAGTTTCATACCTAAAAAAGACTATCCGAATCCCAATCAAGTCTCGGAAGTTTTTTCCCTTCGTTTTTTCGTCAAGTGGATTTTTACGGTAAAACGGGATCACCCTGGCTGGTCTTTGTTTTACCATCACTGGAGAGTGGTGCACCATGGAAATATTCCGTTTCAAATTCATTCACCCATCTGTAAATGTCATAAGGCACCGTTTCGGCATTTGGGACAGACGTTGCACCTTGCACATCAGATGTTGCAGCCTGTGGATATCGATTCATCAGACGCCCATAACTGTTGGCTCATTTAGAGTTTCGAGAGCTATAACCAGTAAAAACGAAGTTCTCTGTGAGTTCTACAGTTTTGAATGCTTTACGAAGTCAATGGATAGTTTCATACCCTAAAAGGACTATCCGAATCTCAATCATGTCCCGGAAGTTTTTTACCCATCGTTTTTTCGTCACGTGAATTTTTTTGGTAAAACGGGATCGTCGTAGTTGGTCTTCGATTTACCATCGATCGAGAGAGGTGTGTTATAGAAAGAAGTTATTTTGGTAGAAGGCTGATCTATATTGGGCTAGGTTATATTTCAAAATGTTTTGAGCTTTCCACCGCTTTCGATTAAAAAAACAAATAAACAAGTTGATTCGATTATTTTAGTCTCAATTGTTTTGTTTTGGGTTCATTTTGATTTTTTTCACTTGCATTAGTTTCTTCTTTGATAAGTATAAATTAAAAAAACTGTATATATACTTTTTTGTATATTTAAGTGGCCAAAGCAGAAAATTACAAGGAATTGTTAGGGATGCGGATTAAGGATCTTAAGGCAGAAATAACACTAGAAGGGGGGGTGAATAGTGTTTTGAAGAATATATGAACTATATGACTAAATTAAAACTTTCAACACAAATCTAAACAGAATTCTAACACAGAATGATCACAGAACATATAACAAATGCAAATAGTAAAGTAAAGCAAGTAAAAGGAAAGAACACACCGGATTTTATACTGGTTCGGAATCCTCCTACATCCAGTCCTGCACCAAGGCAATATCCTTGTACAGATTTTTATAAGCCAATATCCAAATTACAACCCTCAATTTCTAAGGCCTTGAGGAACCCTTCTATCTCCGAGTCTAGGGTAAACTCTCTTGATTTACGGGACACAAGGTCACCCTAATACTTCTTAATAACAATCCTTTTGAATGGATAGACTCTATGCGCTTTTTGAATACAAATTAATCCTATAACTCTGAATAGCACTTTGATCTTTAGTAGAATGATGGAGAATCAAATAGAGAGAGTATCTAAATGATTTCCTGTTGAGAATTTGGCAGATTGATGGAACGATCTTGAAAATATGAAGTTTTATGGATATGGAATGGTGGAGAAGATGGAGTGAAGAAAATAAGAAAATAGTTGTTAAAAAAATTCGTTTTGGAAACCTTTATATAGATGCACAACAGTCATAACCATTGGCGAAAGGTTTTCGAACGAATGGACTTTTCTTTTGAAAATTGAATTTTGAATCCAACTGTCACTATGTCGACAAGGGGTATCCCCTTATGTCGACATCCCTTAGTTCTAAATTATAGAGATATTGTTTTGTAAAGACAATTGAATTTAAAACAAGTTGAAACTTCTCTGAAGCAAAGTAAACTGTTTAAACAATATTTTGAGAGAGAGAATGAATGTAAAACATTATTTTAAATATATATATATATATATATATATATATATAATCGATATAGAACGTCAATTATATAAGTAATATTTAAAATCAGAATAAGTTTCGATGTTTTAAAAATAGAAGTTTTTAAAATCAGAATAGAGGAATATTTCAAGGCTAAGACAAAGTTTGAAAATATTTTTGAAAACATGATTTTGAAAGCTAAAACATTTTGAAAACAAATTTAAAAACATTTTGAAAAATCTATTCAAACTGAAATTGCAAGAACCTTCCTACAGAGCTCCTCCATAGGACTCGATAACTTGTACAAAGTAGTTTAAATGATTTTGATTTTCGTGGGTTTGTAAGCCACTTGTCGTAGGTTTGTGAGCTACTTGTCGTGGGTTTGTAAGCCACTGGTTTCGATAGAAATTGGGTTCCATCGCAAAAGAAAATTGAAAGAAAGATGAGAGTGCTATTATGAAGTTTTAACAAAATACTAGACACTTATCTTGAAATCTTGAAATCTTGATTCTCTAGAGTCTTGAATCTTGAATCTCTAATCTTAATCTTGATGCTTGAGTCTTTATACTGATCAGTCTTCGATGATACCTACATATACTTCCTATATACATACATACATACATATATATATATATATGGAAATGTTAGTATATATTTTATAAAGTAAAGTATAATAACTATATAAGGTTGTTGTCATCAAAACATCATCAACTCAGTTCCTAACAGGAATTGCTTGCCAAAAAATAATATCTTGCCTACTTGCTTAAAAAAATCGACGTTTAAAAAAAAATGGTAAATAATCTGCACGCTCTGGTATCGTGCCTTTTCCCTTGATTTATTTTGAATTGCATTGTTGGTTGCTTGCATTTGCATTTATATATAAAAAAATTACAAAATCCAAAAACAACAAAAAAACCCATTCATAGTTGCATTGTTAATACACGTTTAATTCTTGTTTTGCATTCATATCATCTTGTTTTTCTTTTCTAAGGGTTCATCACCCATTCCTTAGCCTATAAATTGCATTTAAACGTATAATTTGACTAATAATAAAGGTTAGACATTCGACTTAAGGGGGTCGCGAGCTCATCTAGGGCTTAGTTATATCTTTACAATTGTTTTCTTTGAACAATTTTATTTCTTGGTGTCTAGGATACGAAAGAGTAATAAACATTTATAAATATTACAGTCATTCGTACATATTATAGTGATTGTTCCTCTGATGGTACTTAAACCTTCGGCTGCATTGCTACGGTGATTTGTGGTACACCGATAACCCATGTCCGTTATCTAGCTAAGAAATATTTTTGTTGATTTAACACAAAGTGTGATTATATAGTTTTGGGTTAGGAGTTATTAAGGATAGAAAACTATAATTAAGTCCTTTGCATTCATTTAGTTGCATTAGTTCGTGCATATCTAAAAAAACAAAAAATCCAAAAAAAAAAGTAAATTTTACTTTACTTAGTTTTTAACCAAAAATAAAAAAAATCCCTTTTTACTTTCCTTTGAAAATTTTCAATCGAAAAAAAATATATAAAATCTTTTCAGAAAAACAATTTTTTTTGAAAATTCAAAAACAAAGACAAAAATAAAATTTCCATTTAAAAAAAACAAAAATCCTTTTGGTAAATATTTGAAAGTTTGAAAATTCAAAAAAAATAAAATACAAAAACAAAAACATATAAAATATTTGAAAATCCAAAATCAAAACAAAAATCAAACTCCTCTTTTAAAAATAAATTTCACTTGGTAAATAGTTTTCATCATTGTAAAAAAACAAAATTTTCACTTTGTTTTTCAAATCTTCTTCATTCTCTAAACTCGATTCATACTTCTTTCTCTTCTCGACTTTCACTTGTGCATGAGTACTTGGACTCATGACACAATACCAAATCGTTGGATCGCGACTTGACAACTAATCGTTTAACATGAACAAATGTTCCTCATGAAATGGCGAACGAGAATGCCCCTCGAACTCTTATGGATAGAATCTTTCCCGATAGAGTTTCTATTCCATCTTGCATCACGTTACCCGCTTCTACGGTAACTATTTCGAAATTCACTCGAACCATATTGCCAGGCTTCTAAAATTTGGCAATTTCGAGCACGATGAACCATACATCTTCTTGACTAAATTCGAACAAGTTCGCGCAACCATTAAACTCCAACAACTTTCTGATGACGGAATCAAACTTCGATTAATCCCATTCACTCTTACGGATTACGTTGAAAAATGGTTCTACAGCTTACCATCAAACTTGATTAAAACATGAGAAGAATTCGTAAAAGCTTTCTTAAAAAAGTTCTAACACTTTGAAAAAACAAGTAGAATCCAAGACAAAATTGTAAATTTTCATCAATTCAAGGGAGAATCATTAAGAAAATATTTTAAAAGTTTCAAAGATATTTTGATAAAATTTCTACACCATAACTTCGAAAAATGGAAGATTTGCCAAATCTTATATGATGGACTCGAAAATAGCTCACGAACCATGCTTGAATCAATACGCCAAGGCAACTTTCTTGCCTAACAGCATGACGATGCTTGGCAATTTCTTGAAAACCTCGCTGAAAAGTCATCCCAATGGAAACGTTCGAACGAAAAATCTATTTACTCACGGTCAAGTGCACATTCGAGAGGATCTTATTTTTCTTTGGAAGATAAAATGTCTACACCATAAGTTCGAACAAAAAATCTATTTGCTCATGATTAAAAAATTTGATAAAGTTTTTTCATCAAATCAACTGAACCAAGCTTCCCAACCAATGTGTTATAAATGCAATGATCCTAATCATATAGCCGATCTATGTCCCAATTCTGTCGAACAAATCAATGCTTTTAATAAAGTCAAAAACGACCCATTTTCTCCAACGTACAACCACGGTTGGAGAAATCATCCGAATTTTGCGAGGAACCAAAACAATCCCAACACGAATATGATTCGTCCCAATTTTCAAGCATTCCCGAATAATGCTTCGAATCCTCCCTTTCAGCCTAACAATTTTGAACCAAACTTTACGGTCCCGTCTCATAATCAATCGCAACAATCAAATTTTCAACCAAATTCTGTTCATCCTCCCCAAGACGATGAGCATTTAACTTCTCTTGAGAAAAATCTTGAAACGTTGGATAAAGCAACTACTCAAAGTCTTCAATCTAATAGCAAATTACAAAATTTATTGACCTCGTTTATGAAAAACACAAACCAATCGATTGCAAAACTTGAAATTCAAATGAGTCAATTAGCCACGTCTGTAAGTGAACGCGAACGAGGAACATTCCCAAGCTAACCCCTTCCAAATCCCAGAAATTAAAAAGCAGATTCAAATCATGCCCATGTTGTTCAAGATAGCAAAGTCACCAAATTGAATGCTATCACAACTTTACTTTCCGGTAAAAAAATTTATAATCAAGTCATTAACCCAAACGATTTACCGAAAACCTCTATCGATGCTTCTAAAACAGCAAACGAATCTAAATAGAACGTGGAGCCAAACATTGGATCGAATGCCAATCAAAATTCTTCATCTTTTACTCGAGTAGTCCAGCCTACCGAGTATCGTGTTCCATTTTCACATCGTCTTCGGCCAAAGAAACACTCGAACTAAATGGAAATGATGTTGGAAATTTTTAAACAAGTGAAAGTTAACATCCGCTTCTTGACATCGTTCATCAAGTCCCCACGTACGCGAAATTTCTTAAGGACTTATGCATCCAAAAGTGACACACTCAAGTGCCCCAAAAAGTCTTATTGGCCACTAGTTTGAGTGAAGTCTTGTCCCAATCCATGCCTGTTAAGTACAAAGATCCAGGTTGCCCTACGATTTCGTGTACAATTGGAGACAAGACGATTAACAAATGTTTGATAGACTTAGGAGCGAGTGCCAACTTGATTCCATACTCCGTGTAAGAACAATTAGGCTTAGGTGAGCTCAAACCCATGAAAGTTATGCATCAATTTTCCGATCGTTCCATTAAGAAACCCATGGGAGAAATCGAAGAGGTGATCATTCGAGTAGGGAAATTCATATTCCCCATTGATTTTATCGTTCTCGAAACACAACCCGTGACAAACCTGCAAGTCAAATTCCATTGATTTTTGACCGACAATTCTTCACAACCTCAAATGCGTTAATCAATTATCGTAACGGTTCGATTTACCATCGCTAGATAGTCGTGGACCATAGTATTGTTTCTTTGCAAATCCATGCACCTATTTCTAAAAGTCATATGGCACCGTTTTTGCATTTTGGACGGATGTTGCGCCTTGCACCGTAGATGTAGCACCCAATGGACATCGATACGTCGGATGGCCATAACTATTGGTTCATTTAGAGTTACGGGAGCCATAACCAGTCAAAACAAAGCTCTATGTGAGTTCTACGGCTTTAACTGCTTTAAGCCACCAATGGATAGTTTGATACCCAAAAAGGACTATCTGAATCTCAATCGGATCTCAAAAAAATTTTACCCTTCGTTTTTTCGTCACGTGGATTTTTTCGGTAAAACGGGATCGCCCTGACTGTTCTTCGATTTACCATCACTGGAGAGTGGTGCAGCATGGTACTATACCTCTTCAAATCCATGCATCTATTTCTAAAAGTCGTACGACATTGTTTCAGCATTTTGGATGGATGTTGCACCTTGCACCATAGACGTTGCACCTTGTGGATATCGATTCCTCGGACGGCTATAACTGTTGGCTCGTTTAGAGTTATGGGAGCCATAGCCAGTCAAAACAAAGCTCTCTATGAGTTCTACGGCTTTGACCGCTTTAAGCCGTCAATGGAAAGTTTCTTACCCAAAAAAGACAATCCGAACCACAATCGGATCTCGGAAGTATTTTACCCTTTGTTTTTTCGTCACGTGAATTTTTATGGTAAACCATGTCACCGTGGCTGGTCTTCGATTTACCATCATTGGAGAGTGGTGCACCATGGTACCGTTTCATTTCCAATCCATGCACCTAATTCTAAAAGTCATACGGGACTGTTTCGACATTATGGACGGATGTTGCGCCTTGCATTGTAGATGTTGCACCTTATGGATATCGATTCATTGGACAACCATAACTGTTGGCTTATTTAGATTTACGGGAGCCATAACCAGTCAAAACAAAGCTCTTTGTGAGTTCTACGACTTTCTCTGCTTTAAAACATCAATGGATAGTTTGATACCTAGAAAAGACTATCCGAATCTCAATCGGGTCTCGGAAGTTTTTTACCCTTCGTTTTTCTATAACGTGGATTTTTTCGGTAAAACGGGATCACCATTGATGGTCTTCGATTTACCATCACTGGAGACTGGTGCACCATGATATTGTTACGTTTCGAATCCATGGATCCATTTTTAAAAGTGGTACGACACTATTTCGGCATTTTGGACGGATGTTGCACCTTGCACCTTAGATGTTGCACCCTGTGGATATCGATTCTTCGGACAGCCATAACTGTTGCCTCGTTCAAAGTTACGAGAGCCATAACCATTCAAAACAAAGCACTCTGCGAGTTCTATGACTTTGACTGCTTTAAGCCGTTAATGGATAGATTCATACCCTAAAAAGACTATCAGAACCTCAATCGGGTCACAGAAGTTTTTTGCCCTTTGTTTTTTCGTCATGTAAATTTTTACGGTAAAATGGTATCACCATGGCTGGTCTTCGATTTTCCATCACTGGAGAGTGGTGCACCATCTTTTCCATTTCAAATCCGTGCACCCATTTCTAAAAGTCGTACGGTAATGTTTTAGCATTTTGTACGGATGTCGCACCTTACACCGAAGATGTCACATCCCATGGATATTGATTCATCGGACGGTTATAACTGTTGGCTAGTTTAGAGTTACGGGAGCCATTACCGGTCAAAACAAAGCTCTCTATGAGTTCTACGGCTTTGACTGCTTTAAGCCACCAAAGGATAGTGTCATACCCAAAGAAGGCTATCTGAATCTCAATCGGGTCTCGGAAGTTTTTTACCCTTTGTTTTCTCGTCACGTGGATTCTTACGCTAAAATGGGATCACCATAGCTGATCTTCGATTTACCATCGCTGGAGAGTGGTGCACCATGGTATTGCTCCGTTTTGAAACCATACAACTATTTCTAAAAGTCGTACGACACTGTTTCGGCATTTTGGATGGATGTTGCACCTTGCACCGTAGATGTCGCACCCTGTGGATATCAATTCTTCGGAGAGCCATAACTGTGGGTTCGTTTAGAGTTACGAGAGCTTTAAGCAGTCAAAACGAAGCTCCCCATAAGTTCTACAACTTTTACATCTTTAAGCCGTCAATGGTTAGTTTCATACCCAAAAAAGACTATTCGAACCTCAATCGAGTCTCGGAATTTTTTTACCCTTCGGTTTTTCGTCAAGTGGATTTTTATGATAAAATGGGATTACCGTGGCTGGTCTTCGATTTACCATCGCTGGAGAGTGGTCCACCATGTTACTGTTCCATTTCGAATCCATGCACCCATTTCTAAAAGTCATACGACACGGTTTTGGCATCTAGGACGGATGTTGTGCCTTTCACCGTAGACGTTGCACCCTATGGGTACCGATTAATCGGACGGCCATAACTGTTGGCTCGTTTAGAGTTACGCGAGCCATAACCATTCAAAATGAAGCTCTTTGTGAGTTCCACGGCTTTGATTGCTTTAAGCTGCCAAAGGATAGTTTGATACCAAAAATAGACTATCCAAATCTCAAACTGGTCTCGAAAGTTTTTACCCTTCATTTTTTCCTCACGTGGATTTTTTCAATAAAATGGTATCACCATGGCTGGTCTTCGATTTACCATTAATGGAGAGTGGTGCACCATGGTACTATTCCGTTTCAAATCCATGTACCCATTTCTATACGAAAATGTTTCGGCATTTTGGATGGATGCTGCACCTTGCACCGTAGATGTCGCACCATGTGGATATCGATTCTTTGGACGGCCTTAACTGTTGGCTCGTTTAGAGTTACGGGAGCCATAATCAGTCAAAATGAAGCTCTCTGTGAGTCTGCGGCTTTGACTACTTTAAGCTGTCAAGGGATAGTTTCATACTCAAAAAATACGATTTGAATCTCAATCGGGTCTCGAAATTTTTTTACCCTTCGTTTTTTCATCACGTGAATTTTTACGATAAAACGGTATCACCTTGGCTAGTCTTCGATTTACGATTGCTGGAGAGTGGTGCACCGTGGTATCGTTTCATTTCAAATCCATGCATCCATTTCTAAATTTCATAAGACACTGTTTTGGCATATTGGACGGATGTTGCACCTTGCACCGTAAATGTTGCACCCTATGTATATCGATTCATCTGACGGCCATAACTGTTTTTTAGAGTTATGGGAGCCATAACCAGTCAAAACGAAGCCCTTTGTGAGTTCTATGGATTTTACTGCTTTAATCTGCCAGTGGATAGTTTCACACCTAAAAAAGACTATCCGAATCTCAATTGGGTCTTGGAAGTTTTTTACCCATCGTTTTTTCGTCGAGTGGATTTTTATGGTAAAACGGAATCACCATCGCTGGTCTTTGATATACCATCGCTAGAGAGTGGTGCTCCATGGTGCTGTTCCATTTCAAATCCATGCACCCAACTCTAAAAGTCGTAAGAAAATGTTTCAGCATCTGGGAAGGATGTTGCACCTTGCACAATAGATGTTGCACCCTATGGATATCGATTCATCGGACGGGCATCACTCTTGGCTCGTTCAGAGTTACGTGAGCCATAACCAGTCAAAATAAAGCTCTCTGTGAGTTCTACAGCTTTGGCTGCTTTAAGTTGTCAATGGATAGTTTTATACCCAAAAACGACTATCCGAATATCAATCGGGCCTTGGAAATTTTTTACCCTTCGTTTTTTCGTCACGTGGATTTTTTCAGTAAAACGGGATCATTGTGGCCGGTCTTCGATTTACCATCGCTGAATAGTGGTGCACCATGATAATATTCCATTTCAAATCCATGCACCCATTTATGAAAGTCATACGGCACCATTCGGCATTTTGGATGGATGTTTCACCATGCACCATAGATGTTGCACCCTGTGGATATCGATTCATCGGACGACCATAACTGTTGGCTCGTTTAGAGTTACGGGAGCCATAACCATTCAAAACGAAGCTCTCTGTGAATTCTACGGCTGTAACTGCTTAAAGCCGCCAATGGATAGTTTCATACCAAAAAAGACTATCTGAATCTCAATCGGGTCTTGGAAGTTTTCTACCCTTTGTTTTTTGGTCATGTGGATTTTTTCTGCAAAATGGGATCACCGTGGCTGGTCTTCGATTTACCATCGCTGGAAAGTGGTGCACCATGGTACTGTTCTGTTTCAAATCCATGCACCTAATCCTAAAAGTAGTGCGACGCTATTTCTGCATTTTGGATGGATGTTGCACCTTGCACCGTAGATGTTGCTCTCTGTGGATATCGATTCTTCGGACGGCCATAATTGTTGGCTCGTTTAGAGTTACAAGAGCCATAACCAGTCAAAACGAAGCTCTCTGTGAGTTCTAGGGCTTTAACAGCTTTAAGCCGTCAATGTATAGTTTCATACCCAAAATAAACTATCTGAATCTCAAACTGGTCTTAGAAGTTTTTTACCCTTCGTTTTTTCGTCACGTGGATTTTTTCCGTAAAACGGTATCACCGTGGTTGTCTTCGATTTACCATCGCTGGAGAGTGGAGCATCATTGTACTGTTCCATTTCAAATCCATGCACCCATTCTTATACGACACTGTTTTGGCATTTTGGACGGATGTTGCACCTTGCCCCGTAGATGTCGCACCCTGTGGATATAGATTCTTCGGACGGCCCTAACTATTGGCTCGTTTAGAGTTACGGGAGTCATAACCAGTCAAAATGAAGCTTCCTGTGAGTTCTATGGCATTGACTGCTTTAAGCTGTCAATGGATCGTTTCATACTCAAAAAATACGATCCAAACCTCAATTGGGTCTCGGAAGTTTTTTACCCTTTATTTTTTCGTCACGTGAATTTTTACTATAAAATGGTATCACCATGGTTGGTCTTCGATTTACTAACGCTGGAGTGTGATGCAACATGGTACTGTTCTGTTTCAAATCCATGCACCCATTTCTAAATTTCGTACGACACTGTTTCCTCATTTTGGACCGATGTTGCACCTTGCAAGGTAAATGTTGCACCCTATGGATATCGATTCATCGGCCGGCCATAACTGTTGGCTCGTTTAAAGTTACGAGAGCTATAACTAGTCAAAACGAAGCTCTCTGCGAGTTCTACGGCTTTGACTACTTTAAGCCGTCAATGGTTTGTTTCACACCCAAAAAAGACTATCTGAATCTCAATCGGGTCTCGGAAGTATTTTACCCTTCGTTTTTTTGTCATGTGGATTTTTACAATAAAATGGGATTACCATGGCTGATCTTCGATTTACCATCACTAGAGAGTCATGCACCATGGTACTATTCCATTTCAAATCCATGCACCAATTTATAAAAGTCATACGGCACTGTTTCGGCAATTTGGACGGATGTTGCGTCTTGCACCGTAGATGTTGCACCCTATGGATGTTGTTTCATCGGACAACCATAACTATTAGCTCGTTTAGAGTTACATGAACCATAACTAGTCAAAACGAAACTCTTTGTGAGTTCTATGACTTTGACTGCTTTAAGCCGTCAATGGATAGGTTCATACCCAAAAAGGACTATCTGAATCTCTATCGGGCCTTAGAAGTTTTTTATCCTTCGTTTTTTTGTCAAATGGAATGTTATTGTAAAACGAGATCAATGTGACTAATCTTCTATTTACCATCGCCGGAGAGTGGTTTACCATGGTACTGTTCCATTTTAAATCCATGCACCTATATCTAAAAGTCGTCCGGCACCGTTTCGGCATTTTGGACGGATGTTGCACCTTGCAACATAAATGTTGCACCTTGTGGATATGATTCATCGAACGGCCATAACTGTTGGCTCGTTTAGAGTTACGGAAGCCATAACCATTCAAAATGAAGCTCTTTATGAGTCTATGTCATTGACGACTTTAAGCCGCCAATGGATAGTGTCATACCCAAAAAAGACTATCCAAATCACAATAGGGTCTTAGAAGTTTTTCACCCTTTTTTTTTTCGTCACATGGATTTTTTCGGTAAAACGGGATCACCGTGGCTGGTCTTCGATATATTATCGCTGGAGAGTGGTGCACAATGGTAATATTCTGTTTCAAATCTAGGCACCTATTTCTAAAAGTCGTAAGACACTGTTTTAGAATTTCGGACGAATGTTGCACCTTGCACCATAGATGTTGCACCTTGTGGATATCGATTCTTCGGACGACCATAATTGTTGGCTCGTTTTGAGTTACGGGAGCCATAACCAGTCAATACGAAGCTCTCCGAGATTCCACGGCTTTGATAGCTTTAAGCCATCAATGGATAGATTCATACCAAAAATAGACTATCCGAATCTCAATCGGGCCTCAGAAGATTTCTACCCTTCGTTTTTTTGTCACGTGGATTTTTTGGTAAAATGGTATCGACGTGGTTGGTCTTTGATTTACCATCGTTAGAGAGTGGTGCACCATGGTGCTGTTCTGATTCAAATCCATGCGCCCATTTCTATATGATACTGTTTTGGCATTTTGGACGGATGTTGCACATTGCACCGTAGATGTCACACCTTGTGGATATCAATTCTTTGGACGGCCATAACTGTTGGCTCGTTTAGAGTTATAGGAGCTATAACCAGTCGGAATAAAGCTCTCTGTGAGTTCTATGGGTTTGATTGCTTTAAGCTGTCAATGGATAATTTCATACTCATCAAAATACGATCCGAATCTCAATCGGGTCTTGGAAATTTTTTAACCTTTGTTTTTTTGTCATGTGAATTTTTACTATAAACAAGTATCACCATGGCTAGTCTTCTATTTATTATCACCGAAGAGTGGTGCACAGTGGTACTGTTCCATTTCAAATCCATGCACCTATTTATAAATTTCGTACGACATTGTTTCGGCATTTTGGACGGATGTTACACCTTGCACCGTAAATGTTGCACCCTATGGATATCAATTCATCGGACGACCATAACTGTTGGCTCTTTTAGAGTTACGGAAGACATAACTAGTCAAAACGAAGCTCTCTATGAGTTTTATGGCTTTGATTGCTTAGTGGATAGTTTCATACCCAAAAAAGACTATCCGAATCTCAGTCGGGTCTCAGAAGTTTTTTACCATTCGTTTCTTCGTTAAATGGATTTTTACGTTAAAACGGGATCACCATAGGTGGTCTTCGATTTACCATCGCTGGAGAGTGGTGCATCATGGTACTATTCCGTTTCAAATCCATGCATCCATTTCTAAAAGTCGTATGGCACCGTTTTGGCATTTTGGCGGATTTTGCGCCTTGCATCGTAGATGTTGCTCCCTGTGGATGTCGATTCATCGGACGACCATAACTATTGGCTCGTTTAGAATTACGTAAGCTATAACCAGTCAAAACGAAGCTCTTTGTGACTTCTACGGCTTTGATTGCTTTAAACCAACAATGGATAGTTTCATACCCAAAAAGGACTATCCGAATTTCAATCGGGCCTCGGAATTTTATTACCCTTCGTTTTTTCGTCAAGCGGATTTTTATTGTAAAACAGGGTCACCGTGCTGGTCTTCGATTTACCTTCGCTGCAGAGTGGTCCACCATGGTCCTGTTCCTTTTCAAATCCATGCACCCATTTCTAAAAGTCGTATGGCACCGTTTCGGCAATTTGGACGGATGTTGCACCTTGCACAGTAAACATTGCACCTTTGGATATCGATTCAACGGACAGCCATAGCTGTTGGCTCGTTTAGAGTTACGGGAACCATAACCATTCAAAACGAAGTTCTCTGTGAGTTCTATGGCTTTGACCGCTTTAAGCCGCCAATGATAGTGTCATACTCCAAAGAGACTATCCAAATCTCAATCGGGTCTCGGAAGTTTTTTACCCTTTATTTTTTCATTATGTGGATTTTTTTGGTAAAATGGGATCACTGTGGTTGGTCTTCGATATACCATCGCTGGAGAGTGGTGCACCATGGTATTGTTCCGTTTCAAATCCATGCACCTATTTCTAAAAGTCCTAGGACACAGTTTCAGCATTTTAGACGGATGTTGCACCTTGCATCGTAGATGTTGCACCCCGTGGATATCGATTCTTCGGACGGCCCTAACTGTTGGCTCGTTTAGACTTACGAGAGCCATAACCAGTTAAAACGGAGCTCTTTGTGAGTTCCACTACTTTGACTGCTTTAAGCCGTCAATGGATAGTTTCGTACCCAAAATTGACTATCCGAATCTCAACCGGGTCTCGAAAGTTTTTTACTCTTTGTTTTTTCGTCACGTGAATTTTTTCGGCAAAACGATATCACCGTGGCTGGTCTTCGATGTGCCATTGCTGGAGAATGGTGCACCATGGTACTATTCTGCTTCAAATCCATGCACCCATTTCAATATGACACCGTTTCCGCATTTTGGATGGGTGTTGCACCGTGCAGATGTCGCACCCTGTGGATATTGACTCTTTGGACGGCCATAACTGTTGGCTCGTTTAGAGTTATGGGAGCTATAACCTGTCAAAATGAAGCTCTTTGTCAGTTCTACGGCTTCGAGTACTTTAAGTTGTCAATGGATAGTTTTATACTCAAAAAATACGATTCGAATCTCAATCGGGTCTTGGAAGTTTTTCACCCTTCGTTTTTCCATCAAGTGAATTTTTACTATAAAACAGTATCACCGTGGCTGGTCTTCAATTTGCTATCGCAGGAGAGTGGAGCACCATGGTACTATTCCGTTTCAAATCCATGCACCCATTTCTAAATTTCATACGACATTATTTTGGCATTTTGGACAGATGTTGTATCTTGCACAATAAATGTTGCACCCAATGAATATCGATTCATTGGACGACCATAACTGTTGACTCGTTTAGAATTACAAGTGCCATAACTAGTCAAAATGAAGCTCTCTGTGAGTTCTATAGCGTTGACTGCTTTAAGCCGTCAGTGGATAGTTTCATACCCAAAAAAGACTATCTGAATCATAATCGGGTCTCGGAAGTTTTTTACGCTTCGTTTTTTAGTCAAGTGGATTTTTATGGTAAAACAGGATCACCATGGCTGGTCTTTGATATACCATCGTTGGAGAGTGGTGCACCATGGTACTGTTCCATTTCAAATCCATGCATCCATTTCTAAAAGTCGTACGACACCGTTTCGGCATTTTGGACGGATGTTGCGCCATGCACCGTAGATTGCACCTAGTCGACGTCAATTCATCGGAAGACTATAACTATTGGCTCGTTTTGAGTTACGTGAGCCATACCAGTCAAAACGAAGCTCTCTGTGAGTTCTAGAACTTTGACTGCTTTAAGCCATCAACGGATAGTTTCATACCTAAAAAAGACTATCCGAATCTCAATCGGGCCTCGGAAAATTTTTTAGCCTTCCTTTTTTCGTCAAGCGGATTTTTACTGTAAAATTGGATCACTGTGGCTGGACTTCTATTTACCATCGTCGGAGAGTGGTGCGCCATGGTACTGTTTGGTTTCAAAACCATGCCCCCGTCTCTAATAGTAGTACGACAACGTTTCGGCATTTTGGACGGATGTTGCACCTTGCACCGTAAATGTTGCACCCTGTGGATATCGATTCATGAAACGGCCATAACTGTTGGTGTTTGTACCAAAATTGGGCACAACACTCATCGAAAGTATTCGAAGAGATAAAATGAAGAAAGTAAATGTAAATAGAGGATTATCTAACAAACATTAAAAAACAGATAAGAAAAACACGAAGAAACAAATAGATTTAGAGTGGTTCGGTGTATGGCCTACGTCCACTATGAAATTGTTAATTTTATTTATGTTTGCTTGCTGATTACAACTAATTACAGTGGACTACAGTAGTAAATTTTGAGTACAAAAGTGATCTTGGAGTTCAAAAATGGTTTCGGTAGAGTCCGGACGTAGGAGAGCTAAAAAAGTCCCTTTTCTGTAGGCTCTAGGATGATATTTATAATCGTAGGGTGCAATTATCTCGCTCAAATCTTGGGAGACCTCTTTTGACACGTGGATGGGCCCACGTGAGAAATCCCATATGGTTTGCACTTGGTCTGTGATCGACATGAACGCATTTCGTACCGATCAGGATTTGACCCAATCGAGTTGATATCGTGCATGAACATTCTTTAAGTTGTACGTAAGCTTCTGTGAAAATTTGGTGGCATTTGGACTTGTAGATTGTGAGTTATGAAGGATGGAAGTTCGGGTTTTTCGTGTGCTATCTAGTTCGTCTCGATGTCTTTCGTATCGATCTGTTTGAAACGATTCAGGCACGTTCCTACAAGTCGACGTGGCGCTAACTCTTCGGATCGATCCACTTTTCATGCCGAGTGCTTAAGTCTTTCATTGGATTGTATATTGTTCGCATCGATCCAATTGTGCCTCGTTCGTATCGATCAGCGCTGTCATGCTCGTATCGATCGTCAATCCTCTGTTCGTATCAATTTTTATCGCTTTGTTCATATCGATCGATCATTGATTTGTTCGTATCGATCGATCATTGCTCTGTTCGTATCGATCGATTATTGGTATATTTTGCAACGTTTCACCTTGCACTATTCGCACCGATCACTGGCTGATCGATACGAGTACAGCATATGTTAATGGATCTATAAGAAATAGTGGTTTGATGTATACGAAGTTGACTTTGGTGGATCGTTTTGAACAAGCTGGAGATGATGGATGCGAAGCAAATCGATATGAAGGAGGTTTCTTCCCAGTTGCTTGATAGGTATGAACAGTGTGGTTATTGATGCATTCGAACAGATCGACTCGAACATGGTTTTTTAATGGATATGAACAGCTCGATCACTCGAGTTGTATCGAACATATCTCGAGCATACGAACTCCGATTGACTTGAAACTCGGAAAGTTGGCTTTCATAGCTTTGTCGGTTCTGCCATATCAATTGTAGCACGATCCGGACTCGGAAAAAATTTATCGGTGTCCATGGTAGACCTGTGTATTAACGATCTCCAGGACGAACTACCCCTGGTTTCTATTTAATTCCATGGTATCACGGCATGGCCGAAAGGCGGGATAACATTTGCCCCCCAAAGAACGTCTTGGGAGAACAGGACGTTCTTTGAAATTTGCAATCTTTGCCCTTTAGAAACATAAATCTTGAACTATTGACTGCCAATTGTTGTACCCCGTACTGTTGTAACTGAATGTTGTATGGTAGTGATCTGTCATTGTTGTAATTTTTGTCATACGAGTATTCAATTCTTATGAATTTTAAAAATTGGATGTTAGTTTGTCAAACATGATTGTATGTTAGCCTGACTCCCGTTAACGTTTGCACGTTTACGAGTCAATGTCAGTTTTTTTTATCAAATTCTGTATTGACCCTCTTCTGAATCAATGTGAAATTCGAGCTCTAGCAATGCTTGATGGTTTTTTTGGAATGTCCATTTGTATCGATCCTCTCCTGGATCGACGTAAAAGGTTGAAAGATTTTTTTCGTATCAATGAGACTTGAATTCAGGGATACGAAGCTGGGGGTAACTCGCTGATGGATACGAAGTTATCATTTTGCATTGATGGACTGCCGATGGATAGGAATGGTCCAAACCAGTCTCGATTGTCTTGTTTGTATCGATGATATGATGGATACAAACAGTTATAATCTTAGCCGATGTGAGTGGATGGACACGAACAATGCTTCATAACGATAGCTAGATGCTTGCGAGCAAGCATTACTTCAGCTAAATGGTTCATAGATACGAATAGCACTCTTCGTATTGACTATAGGAGGAACTTGTTTTAACTGGTCGAAACAACTGGGAGACGAATCGTTTCCTTCTCTTGGTTTTGCATTCATATAAATACACGATTTTGTACTTAGAAATTTTTTACTTGCTCACTTTTCTGCCTTTCCTTCGTATCGATAGAGAGACCCAGAAAAAGAAAAATGTTCTTACCTTCGAATCGAACTGAACTTCCAATCCCTTAAACTAACCATTGAAATCAGGTAATTAATCGATGAATTCGCGTTAAGAACGATGAGATTTGAATCCAATTACTAATCCATTCATATACATGGCAGATTTCTGGCGATGCTGAGGTCGGAATTGGTTCAGAGCAAGGCAGAGGGAGAAAGAAATGGCGTTCAAGTTGTTTGGGGAAGAAGAAGAGTAGATGGGCGCTCGGTTCTGACTTCGTATCGATGGGAAATAAAAAAGAAAGAGAGTTTTTCGCATCGACTAGGAGTGTGGAGTTCGGGAAGGTCTAGAACTATCAGGTGGAGATATTCGTATCAATTAGAGTCGCATAACTTCGTATCGATCTAAGGCCGTCGATACGAAGCATGGAAAATGTAATCGATACGAAGGAATATTAAATGATTGATATGAACTACATGTTGGAAATCAATACGAAAGAAAGTTTCGCCCATCGATACGAACTCATTGTGGGCGATCCATACGAATGTGTATGTTTTCGGTTGATACGAAGATCGTCTTCCCTATTCAATGCGAAGTAGATTTTTTGGCGATCGATCCATGTTTTCAAACGATGCAAACCCTTTCACATATTTGACTTTTTGACTTCGACGAGATTCTTCCTTGCATAAATGGACTTAACTGTTTCACTACACATTTGACTGCCTCCTGAAGCTCGTCATTGGAACTATAACTTGAAAAACTTAATAAACTTTAACTTGGATCGGTCTCTAAAGTATGGGTGGCACGGTTGTGACAGTCAGCGATGATGGTCACTCCAGTTTTATTCTAAAGTCTCATCGTACGAATATTTCTTCAAACTCTGTAGAATTTCTCAAGTAATATGTAACAATGCACTGCACAAAATACTCATGAACTTCACACTGGGGAGCACATGGGCTTATTATCATCTAATGATGGTTTTTGATAAGTTGGTTACTATGGAATCTATAAGTTCTCAACAGCAAGAAACCTGAAGTCCATCTCTCCCAATAATTGAGTTGTCGGCCATCGAGGCCGAGGTCATCGATCCGGCTCCGGACGAGTTGCCAGGAGCAACTTTTATAGCAAACCCACAAGATTCTATGCCTTCCAACGTCTCCGCTGATATTTTAGGATGGATATGCCTAAGACACAGCTTGTTGTTGAACGATGTTGTATTACCCGAGCCAAGTGATAGACCACATGCTCCCCCGGAGGGGTTTACTGCCTTTAACCGGCACTCGTGCATAGCTGGGACGCTTCCCCCATTCAACCAATACATTCGAAAAGTGTTGGCTTTTTTTGAAATTTCCCCCTCACAACTACACCCCAGTGGATACGCACTGCGAAAAAGCCTATTCAATGTATTCATGGAGCGTCTTTTTCGACCCACGACTCCAATCGAAATCAGATATTTATTTAATGTTAAGAGTCGGGGAGATAGTCCTTCGTTCACAATCTTGGAGGCTGTTAGGAACTGTCAAGTGGTGATGGGCGCTTGGACCAGGCTCTTTCAAGACAGAATAGTTCTACGTCCGATGCTCCTAGGATTCGCCGGTCGATGGTTAGCCAAATGTAGGTGTCATAATTTTCTTCGGTAATTCATGAATTTTTCGTAACTGATGCTGAATCTCTTATCTTTTTTCCTTTTACAGCCGTAATCCCATGACCTGAAGGCACGGGTCCTTCAAGAAGTGCCGAGTGAAATGAGGGACATGGAATCGGTGCTAACAGATAGAATTTTGAGGATCATCGGGCTTATCAAGCGAAACCAGAGCATTAGGCTTGAAGGAACGCGGAGGGAGGCTTTGGTGTAATGGGCTAAACGTAGAGTGCCTAGGATCATAATAACCGAAGTGAGTGAGGAAGAAAATACACCTACCGATGACGAACTCGTAGCCGGACCTTCCGACGGTTTTCAAAGTCTTGAGGGAAGGAGAAAAATCAAGGTTGCAGCGCATAAGCGCCACAAATCTTTTAGATGGAAATCTGTAATCGTGCCTTTGCCTGCTCTTGGTATTAGAATTTTGAAGGCTCCACCCTTGTAAGTGGAGAACCTTTTCAAAGGACTTGTCGATATCCCAATCCCGAGTTATGTGTCACTTCAACATGACGTTTGATTGGAGGAGCTTCAGAGTGCTTTAGACTTAAGCGAGTATCTTACCATAAGTATGGCCGACATTTCCAGATGGTCGAGGGGTTGCACATACATATACACTTCACGACACTACACGATTTCCGATCACAATCTGTTTACTTCAAGAGATTACTAACTCTATTTCCTTTACTTTGTAGATACAATGTCCGGACGTGGGTCGATGTTGGGGACCCCTCATTCAGCTCGCTGATCCTCTTCGTATTATGAATCAGGTAGGAGAGGTGCAGAAAGGGACCACGATCATGGGTACTCTAGCCAGGAACGCCACGAATGTGATAGGGACAGGGACTACAGACATCGATCCCGATCCTGATCCTGTTCTCCTCCTCGAGCCCCCTCATACCCTTCGGGCTATGGAAAACAAACGGTAGAGCCTCCCCTCCATAAATTATTTTCTCAAACCTCCAGGCTTTAATCACAACGTCGTAGACATGAGACCGAAACTCCTATTGCTGTCGAATAGGCTATTACCGAGCCCACCAGGGAAGGGGTTATTAGAATTGCTCAGTTGAAGAAATATTTTCCAAATTTATGTTTTGACAGCTTTGTCTTCCCCCCTCACTTAAAGAGAATTCCATCGGAAGCAGAGCACCCAATGCATGATTATATTCATGATACCTACACTCGGTACAAGGAGTGGGGGAAAGCTACAGAGAAAGCATCGAAGGTGGCCTTTGAGTAGGCGAATATCATAGATAAATTAGAAATCGAGCTTGCTCAAAAGGACCGAATAATTCAAGTGCTTAACGACGAAGCCGAATCCTCTCGAAAATCAAAAATAGAGGCCACTCAAAAGGCCGATGAGGCGAACTTGGCAATGGAGTAGATGCGGCAGACACATTTTGCCCAGGTGGAGGAGATGGGCCATAGAAACACCACTGTCACAGCCGAATGAGATGCGGCTGTTAAAGAACTCAACGAGTTTAAGGCCAAATTTTTCGAAATCACGAAGGAAAGGGATAACGCAAATAACGCAGCCCATGAGGCATGTGAACAGGCCGTAGTGCTTTGGGGCGAATGGAAAGCAGCAACGTCTAAGGTCCAAGAGGTGGAGACTGAGGTCGAGGAGAAGGTCCAAATGGCGGAGTCCAGGTTTTAGGCTGACATTGAAGATCTCCTCATTACCTATAATGCTAACGTCTTGATGCATGGAAACCTAGCCTGGCTCGATAACTGTCCGACACACTTATACAATGCCTGGGGACGATTAGTAGAGGATGAAAAGGTTGCCCATTAGGGTGAATTGGTCGATGAATTCGAGCTTGAGAACCGAGTGTTGAAAGAAGACGAAAGGAAAATTCTCCATGATGCTATGATTTCATATGAGAAGGAGAAGCATGCCGCTCAACACTCGGATGTTGGAGAAGGTTCTGGTGTCGAGCACCGTGACACAAATCACATAACTCTTGTGTTGACTCAGTCTGAACCGACTTCTGCATTGATACTTAATCTGTTCCTACTTACAACACGGATCAGCTGCAGATATCTCAAGTTAGCGAGCAAATTTCTAAGGTTGTTCAGCCACCAACAAGTCAAACTGAGGAAGGTACTCTGAACATTTTGTATGCCTGTTTACGATCGGGACCTTTACTCAAAATATTTAATAACAGTTTCCTTTGTTTCTTTCTAGTGATTGGAGCGACATCATTCGTGCCTCCTGCCACTCAATAATCGCATCATGTGCTGGAGGCTATCTTAACCGAAGCGGTCGCTACGATAGCTACCACGCCTATTGACGGAACGCAGGGGTGCACACTTTCCTTTGATGAATAGATGATGGCGGAACTTCTCGGTCATCACAGTGACCCCTTTGCGGATCCGCCATTCGTTATGAGCGAAAACGCATCGACGACTAGTTCCTCAGGTCCTGCTGTAGGCATTCCTGGCGATGCGCAAACACTTCACAAGGAGGAGATTATAGCCGAGATTAATGCTGAACTGGAAGAATTGGCTTGGACCAGCAGCTTTGGAGGTGGAATGGCGGGACCCGGACCATCTCCGTTAAGGATGATTTCTCCTGATGGTACAGTTTTTGACACCAACGCGCCTACCCCATCTCCTATAGTTGATCCAGTTCCTCCGACTCTGCCTTCAGGGAGCATACCCATACATGTGAGTTTGGAGGAGGAGTGGATATAATGCCCCCGACTGGAGTTCGGCTGTTGAAAGGCAATGCTCAAAGAAAAAACCAAGTGAAAGCTCTAGCGGGTCCGCACCGAAGGGGAAACCGAAGAAGAAAAAAGAATAGATGCTTCTCCTCGGCTCATTTTTGTGTAGATAGGAATTTCTTTTAGCTTTTGTAGGCCATGTATAGGGCGGGTTTGGCCCCTATTAGAAGGATTTTTGGAAATAACTTATACATAAATTCCTTCCACAAATAGTTGAAATGAAATTCTATTTTGCCTTCAACTCAATTATCGTTTATTTGCTTAAGTGTTCCAACATTTGAATTCTTGTTCAGTAAACTTGTGAAGTTTTGACCTTTGGATCGGATCTTGAGTTTATTTGTTAAGTCTCAGAATCACGGCTATGATTCATGACTGGACACTAAGCTGAAGTCCGATGCTGCACTGCTTTAGTCAGTGATCTACACTTAATTTCTACCCCCGGTTTCGAGGATGAGTTGTAAAGATCGGCTAGCGATTGCATTTCCCCTTCAATTCGTCGAGCTTAACAACTTTGAATTGATGCTGAAACAAGTGAGGGTCGAGTGGTCGAATCACACTCTCTCACTTATTAATGATCATATCCGCACTCCGGGGATTTGTGATTGTACGTCGGCAGTCAGTCATATTTGTTTAAGTTTTAAGCATATGGCCACGCTCCAGGGAACTAAGTTAGTTTACGAGTGGTCATTCCCAACCGAGTTACGTTTATACTCTGACTACACTTTGGGAACTCAGAGTTGTGTTATAGATGATCAATTCTTATTTGGTTTGTGTTTAAACGCTAATCTACTCTCTAAAGATTTAGAGTTAGTCGATGTTTATTCTCCAATCCGTGCTTTAGGGGCTTGGAGTTGATGTTTATACTCTAGTTTGCACTCTGGGAACTTGGATTTAATGTTTATACTCCAATTCGCACTCTGGCAATTTGGAGTTGGCCGACAGATGGTCAGTCACGTCTGTTTAAGCATTTGAATTTCGTCCGCACTCCAAGAGCGATGGATTTATCAAGATTGTGGAAGGTCGATTCACATCCACCCTGAGTTAACAAGCAAGGTTGTTAGATGGACGAGTCCATCCTCCTCAAACTTAGTCAAGATACGAGTGAAGTCGTTAAGTGGATGGATCCACCATCTTCGAAACCGCATTTATAAGTTTATACTCTAGCTCACACTCTGGGAGAGTGGAGTTAGTTAAATGCTTACCGTGTATCAATCCTTTTTTGGCTTCAGTGTGGTGACTTGCCCCCAATCTCGGGTTTCATTTAGTGAGTGGCATGTCGTATCACAATCACTCCCTATTTGAATAAATCCCACCGCATGATGGAACTTAGCTCTTCATGCTTAGTGGTAGTTGTACGACGTATTCAGTAAATCATAACTCTGGCTCGAAGAGATTGCATTTTATTGCTTAAAAAAAATACGGCAAAGTCAGTTGCCTTATTACAAATTCAAATTTCGAAATGCAGAAACAAATTGCAGATGGAAAATAGACTAAAAAAATAAAGCCTATCATGTGTAGTAGCGATGAAGACTCTCATTTTTCCAGGCTCTTGGCAGAGTTAGACCGTCAACGATCGACATTTTAAATGTGCCATCTCCGAGCTTTCGTTCAATCACATATGGCCCTTCCCACGTTGGTTTCATGTGTGAAGGAACCGGGTAGATTCTTATGAGGACGAGATCGCTGAGTTTGAAGGTTCGGGTTCGGACCTTGGCATTGTATAATCGGGCGACTCGACTTCGGTATGAGGCTGCCGTCAAATTAGCCTCTTCGTGCTTCTCATCCAACAAATCCAAGGATTTAGAAAGTAATATGGCTTTTGCCCTTGGATCGTAATAAGTCATACGATGAGAAGGTACTTCCATCTCGACTGGAATAACGACATCTGAACCGTAGGAAAGAAAAAAAGGAGCGTGTCCGGTCGCGGACTTGTGGGTTATTTGGTAAGCCCATAGAGCCATAGGAAGTTCATGGACCCACTTGCCCCCGGCCTTTTCCAGTCGTTTCTTTAGAATAGACTTGATAACTTTATTAACAGCTTCAACCTGTCCATTCGCTTGAGGGTGTGAAACTTCATAGAATTTCTTCTGAATGTGGAACCGTTGACAGAAATCCTTAAATTCAACACTGTCGTATTGGGTTCCGTTATCAGTGTTGATGGTATGTGGGAGGCAAATCGGCAGATAATGTTGTGGACTACAAAGTTGATCACTTTCTTCATCGTGATTGTAGCAAAAGGTTCAACTTAAGCCCACTTGGTAAAGTAATCAACTGCGACGATGGCATACTTCGCACCACCTTTGGCCAGAGGTAGAGAACCAATAACATCAATGCCCCAGACTGCAAATGGCCATGGACTGACCATCTGGGTTATTTCGGTAGGAGGGGCTCTAGGAATCTGACCATGTTTTGACATCTTTCACATTTTCTGGCGTAATCCGATGCATCACGATTCATGGTCGGCCAATAGTATCAATATCAGAGTACTTTCTTAGCTAGTGCTTGCCCCCCGGTGTGATCGCCACATTCTCCTTCGTGTACATCATACAAACTCGTTTGATTACATCGTGAGCAATACATCAGAGTAGAGGAACGGCGTATCCTCTTTGATACATGATTCCATTCTGAATAGTTAATCGCGAAGCTTTTCGAAGAACTTTGTTATCCTACCTTTTGGTCAAGGCTAGAATATCAACAAATTGGCTAGAAAAGGATGGATATCAGGATTGAAGATCGATTGGAAACAAGGCTTCGATCGAGACGGTATCGATTGGGAATGACGAACAGGGCTAAGAGAGGCTACGTTTCAAATTTCAAGTCGATCGGAGTTCGTATGATCAAGATATGATCGATACAAGTTAAGGAGAAAATGTTGTTCGAATCCATCATAGTGCTCTATTCGAATCGATGCTGTTTGACTACATTCAGATTTAGGCTCTTCGCATTGATCCAATAACAGTGGCGTCGTATCGATTTTAGTTCATATCCATCATGATAGAACTACTTCATACAGATAAATTACAATACAGTTCATATCGATCACAGGTAAGCATAATTCGTATCCATCCAGTTCATGGTTGTTCGAATCAATAGCATTTGAGTCCTTGTTCGCATCCATCATGCTCAAGCATGTTCATTTCATATCGATGGTATCTGCAGCGATCGATACGAAATGTACCTACAATTATCAACACGAACAAGGGCTACGGTGAATGGACGCGAATTGATAATCGATTCGAAGGACTGAAGTGAATGGAAACAAATTAGTGGTCGATGCGAATGAAGCTTTGGTATTGGATGTAAATAACTCAGTCCACATGGCGAAGGATGTGGATCTCCCCCAGTTTATCGTTCCATGTCACGAGCAAGCACGCGCTTCTGATCGATATGAAGGGGATGGAAATGAAGCCATGGATTCGAAATCAGCAGGCTTCGAAGAACACAAGATTGCATCGATCATATCTCCTAAACCACAGGTCCAAATGCTATGAAATTTTCACAGGAGCTTACGTACAAGCCAAGAAAGGTTCATGCCAAGTTTCAGCTCCATAGGATGAAATCTTGATCGATACGAAATTGGTTCGTATCGATAATGGATCGAGCCGAAACTTTCTAGGATCGATCGCGTGGGCCCACTCAAGTGCCAGAGGGAGTTTCCCGAAGTTTGAGCGAAATATCAGCCTCCTACACCTATAAATAGAGCCCAAGAGCCTACAGAAAAAGGATCTTTTGGCTATTCAACGTCCAGACTCTGCCAGATTCAACTTTGCACTCCATCATTGCTGTTATACTTATATTTCTTCATTGTAATCACTGTAATCAATTGTAATCAGCAAGGATAATCAATAAAAGACAAACCTTTAAAGTTGACGTAGGCCGGAGATAGCCGAACCACTATAAATCATGTGTTTCTTCTTGTTTAAAGTTTATTATTCTTCACTTTTATCCTCTACATAACCTAGATCTAAGATGTGTGTTTGAATATTGCTAATTTGTATTCGTATACTGGTGCTTTCACGACATCCAGGGTTTGTGACCAATTTTGCGCAAACACTTTGGTGCTTTCACTGAGAACAACTAGCACCCGCTATACCCGATTTGGAATTTATATTTGAAAGCTTAAAGAATCCAGATTTGGAAGACAATGACTAGACAAACAAGTAGAAGACAAAGAGTCGAGAGAAGCCAATAAGGGGGAAGTCAAGAGGCATCCTCTGGAGTTAGAGAAGGACAAGCTTCGATCTACATCACCAGGGACAAGATAGTGGCTATGGCAGATTCATTACATGAAAGATTATTAAAGAGTCAACAAGATATGATGTAGACTTTCTTTGAACAGATGAGAGCAGCAAGCGCACAGAACCTTGGACCGACTATAGGGGCTACAAATGCAGAACAAGGAGCTAGGATTGCAGAAACCAACAATGGTCAGACTCAAGGTCAGAATGCATAACCAGAAGGCAATCAACAAGGACTTGGGGGCAGATCCTCAAGATCTGACGTTGGAAGACCTATGGATGGAGCTCAACAGGCTAGAGATGAGCCACATGAAGAGTATGTATCGGAATTCCCTCGAGGACTCGAGGGGCAACCTTTGACGGACAATGCTGGATTGGCTGAGATAATCAGGCGAACTATGCACAAATGTTTTACCAACAGGGATCTAGAAGGAGTAAACTGGAGCCCGTTTACTTGGGAAAGCAGAATAGCTCAGAATCCGCCAGAGTTCAAGCTACCTAACGTGGAGGTATACAATGGCAAGGCTGATCCAACAGATCACTTGATAAGACACACAAGACTTATGTAAGTGTTGGGGGCATCGGAGGAAGTGATGGCCTGATGTTTCCCTCTATACTTGACAGATATAGCTGCGATGTGGTTCAAGAAACTGGAGGAAGGATCTATTAGGACATGGACAGAATTGGTGGACGGGTTTTTGAGGCAATTTTGGGTTCATATCAAGAGGCCAAAGAACGAGATGACGCTAACGTCAATAAAGAAAAGAACGGATGAATCACTCAGAGCTTTCTTAACTTGGATCAATGCTGCAGTTGCTTGGTGGATCGGCCGGATCCATCAATGGTTTTGATGGCAACAATATCAAGAGTCAGAGATGATTAAGATTTCAAAGAATCTCTAATACGGGATCCACCGCTTGACCTTGGAGAATTCTTTCACGAAGCTGAGAGATTCCTTCGACAAGAAGATGCACGTATAAATTTGAAGTTAAAGGAGGTGAATGCAACTAAGGATGGAAGGCCATCCTACGGAGGCTCGGATAAGGATAAAGGAAAAAGGAAGCTGGATGACGAATCAGGAAAAGCTAGGATGCGATGGAAGGAGCCCAAGTTTTCCACTTACACGGGATTAAATGAGACATTGGAATGGATATTCATGGAGACTCGGAATCGCCTTCCCTACCGAAGGCCAGCTAAGAGAGAACCCTCGAAACGTGAACAGGAATCAAGGTGGCACTGTCTCTTCCATGATTTGGATGGACATCATACCAACAGATGCAGACATCTAAAGGACATAGTTGAAGAGCATGTAAGGAATGGACAGTTGCGACAATATGTCGGGGCTCGAAATGTAGCGGTGGAGTAGGAGCGACCGTCGTCTACCTCAAACAATGATGGTGCGAGGCACAGGGATGATGGTCGATTGGTTATCAATTGACTAGGATATTATGAAGTAAATAACAAACCACGGAGAAACGACCAAGTCATTTACTCATGTACGGGGATGGAGATGGCCCTTAGGCATGCTCTGAATGATGATAAATCTCGATGCTATGGTTTGTGAAATCTGTTTTTTCTCTCTGGTTTGGACATTCATTTTTCTGGTATGGTTTTGGAGTTTGGTTTGAACTCTTGATTTTGTTTGTTTCCCGGTTTGGATTCTCGTTTGGATGATTGTTTTCCTTTTTGGATATTGGTTTGGATTTCTGATTTTCTGATTTGATTTGGATTTGGGATTGGATTTTGATTGGATTTTTATCCGGTTTTTTGGTAAACGGTCGTCGGGTACGGATTGTGCCTGGCCAGGGGCGAGTCTCTTCGCCAGAATGCGGCGGACTGGCTTATTCAGGTCATTGAGTATGGACTATACTCAACAAGGGTCCGGAGAGACCATGATTCAGCCTAGGACTTAGGCCCTATATTATCGGTTATTATTTCAAGTCGTTGAGTATGGACTATGCTCAACAAGGGTTTGGAGTGACCAGGATTCGGCCTAGGATTTAGGCCCCACGTTATTGGCTATTATCTCAGGTCGTCGGGTATGGACTATTGTCGACAAGGGTCTGGAGCGACCATGATTCGGCTTAGGACTTAAGCCATGGCATCACTCAACGTCCAGGGAAACTGGACTACGGTCGTCAGGTGTGGATTGCGCTTGGCAAGAACCCGGAGAGGTTAACTCAACGTCCGGGGACATTGGACCACGGTCGTCAGGTGTGGATTGCACTTGGCAAGACCCATAGAGGTTGCGGATTTGGATATCGATACGGAGAGGTCCTGGATTCGGTTATTGGATATTGGATAAGGATAAATTAAGACTCGGTTGTCGAGTTCAAATGGATGTGGAATTGACTGAAGGCTTTGGCTACCGGATTTGGAATTTGGCATCGACTCGGAGCTGTCAAGGATGATGTACTCTGATGATATGGCTATAAACGGGTTATGGAATTTGGATATCGGATTCGAAACTATTCAAAACACACCTTATTACGACAAGGCTTGTTTTGGGGGGCAAATGTTATCCCACCTTTTGGTCAAGGCTGGAATATCAACAAATTGGCTGGAAAAGGATGGATATCAGGATTGGAGATCGATTGGAAATAAGGCATCGATCAAGACGGAATCGATTGTGAATGACGAACAAGGCTAAGAGAGGCTACGTTTCAAATTTCAAGTCAATCGGAGTTCGTATGATCAAGATATGATCGATACAAGTTAAGGAGAAAATGCGGTTCGAATCCTTCATAGTGCTATGTTCGAATCGTTGCTATTCGACTCCATCCAGATTTAGGCCCTTCGCATCGATCCAATAACAGCGGCGTTGTATCGATTTTAGTTCGTATCCATCATGTTAGAACTACTTCATACTGATCAAAGTGCAATACAGTTCGTATTGATCACAGGTAAGCATAATTCGTATCCATCCAGATCGTGGTTGTTCGAATCGATAGCGTCTGAGTCCTTGTTCGCATCCATCATGCTCTAGTAAGTTCATTTCGTATCGATGGGATCTACAGCGATCGATACGAAATGTAGCCACAATTATCAACACGAACAAAGGCTAAGGTGAATGGACGCGAATTGATAATCGATTCGAAGGACTGAAGTGAATGGAAACGAATCAGCGGTCGATGCGAACGAAGCTTTGGTATTAGATGTAAATAACTCGGTCAACACGGCGAAGGATGTGGATCTCCCCCAATTTATCGTTCCACATCACAAGCAAGCACGTGCTTATGATCAATACGAAGGGGATGGAAACGAAGCCATGGATTCAAAATCAGTAGCCTTCGAAGAACACAAGACTGCATCGATCATAACTCCTAAACCACAGGTCCAAATGCTATGAAATTTTCACAGGAGCTTAGGTACAAGCCAAGTAAGTTTCATGCCAAGTTTCAGCTCCATAGGATGAAATCTTGATTGATACGAAAGTGGTACGTATCGATGATGGATCGAGCCGAAACTTTCCGGGATCGATCGCATGGGCCCAATCACGTGCTAGAGGGAGTCTCCCGAAGTTTGAGCGAAATATTAGCCTCTTACGCCTATAAATAGAGCCCTAGAGCCTACAGAAAAAGGATCCTTTGGCTATTCAACGTCCAGAATCTACCGGATTCAATTTTGCACTCCATCATTGCTGTTATACTTGTATTTCTTCATTGTAATCGCTGTAATCAACTGTAATCAGCAAGGATAATCAATAAAAGACAAACCTTTGAAGTGGACGTAGGACGGAGATAGCCGAACCACTATAAATCCTGTGTTTCTTCCGGTTTAAAGTTTATTATTCTTCACTTTTTATCCTCTACATTACTTAGATCTATGATGTGTGTTTGAATATTGTTGATTTGTATTCATATACTGGTGCTTTCACGACATTCGGGATTTGTGACCAATTCTGGCGCAAACAAACTTTTTTTTTCACTCCTACACTCTGGCGGCGTCCCATGTTCGAGATAATTTTTGAACGGAGTCATCCATGACTCGATCTCAAATACCCAATCTGTCTCCATTCAATCGATGCTTGAGGAAGACAATGTTTCTAAAGGAACGAGTCACATTTATTGCGCTTAACCTGTGCTGGCAAGCTTCGCCAATGAATCAGCTTTCTGATTGCGCTCTCAGGGGATGCAGCAGATAGGATAATAAACTAACTTATTCAGTACCTCCTAGACCCGAAATAGGTAAGCAGCCAATCTTAGATCTTTGGCCTGGTACTCCCCCGGAACATGAAATACGACCAGTTGCGAATCACAATAAATCTCCACAGAAATGACATTCAAATCTCGAGCAAGCCTTAATCTTGCAAGTAAGGCTTCATACTCAGCTTCATTGTTGGTCGCAAGAAAGTCAAACTTCAAAGCATAGCATATTGATCGACCTTTGAGAGTCTCAAGTACAACCCCGACACCTGAGCAATGGTCATTTGATGCACCATCAGTATACAGCTTCCAGATATATTTGGGAGATTCACTGGTTTAAGGAAAGTCCTCTAGGGATGTAAATTTAGCTACGAAATCTGCTAGGACTTGTCCTTGAATGGCTCGCCTTGGAGTATAGGTAATATCAAACTGACTTAACTCGATATTCCACTTGAGTAACCTACTAGACGTCTCAGGCCGCGTAAGGACCTGTCGTTACCGCTGATCGGTGTAAACATTGATAGGATGAGCCTGGAAATATGGTCGGAGCTTCCTTGAGGCTATAACGAGACAATAAGCCAACTTCTCTATCTTCGGATAATTTCTCACGACTTCGGTTGGGCCTTTACTAATATTGTAGACCGGTTTATGTACTCGGCCTTCCTACCGAATTAGGGCAGCACTGATCGCGTTTTCTGATACCGCTAAGTAAAGGTACAATTTCTCATGATCGATTGGCTTTGACAAAATAGGCATCGTGGAGAGGTTCTGAATTAGTGCTCGGAATGCGCTCTCACATTCCGTGGTCCATTCAAAATTCTGTTTCCCTTTTCTAATCAAATCGAAGAAGGGTATGCATTTGTCGGTGGATTTTGAATTAAACCTGCTTAGTGCTGCTAGTTTCTCGTTGAGGCTCTGGACTTGCTTTATGGTTCTTGGAGTCTAAAGATTTCTGATCGCCCCGATCTTTTCGGGATTGGCTTCAATTCCTCGAGCGCTGACGATAAACCAAAGTAATTTTCGGAATGCGACTCTAAAGTGACATTTCAATGGATTGAGCTTCATTTTGTATTCTTGGAGGATACTTTACATTGACACTGGGTCTATAATGTGATCAGTGGAGAATCGTGACTTCACTAGCATGTCGTCCACGTATACCTCCAGAGTTTTCCCAATCTGGTTGGCGAACATCCTGTTAACCAACATTGGTAAGTTGCACCGGCGTTCTTCAGCCCAAAAGGCATGACTTTGTAACAATAGTGTCCCAGATCGGTCACGAAGCTGGTACGCTCTTGGTCGAACAAGTGCATGGGTATCTAGTTATAGTCTGAATACACGTCCACGAAGGATAGGAGTTCATGTCCAGTCGTTGAATCTACAAGCCGATCGATTCAAGGAAGTGGAAAACTATCTTTGGGGCAAGCTTTATTCAAGTCTGAATAGTCGATGCACGTTCTTCATTTCCCATTTGGCTTTCGGATGAGTACAGGGTTAGATACCCATTCCGGGTATAAGGCATCTCGAGTAGATCCATCTGATTTTAGCTTATCTACCTTTTCCTTAAGGGCGACAGATCTCTCTGGATCCCTACCATGCCTTTTTTGCTTGACCGCGATGTACCGCGGGTCAATGTTCAACGTGTGGCTCGCGATGTCCGGGGAGATTCCACACATGTCAGAATGTGTCAAAGCAAACACATTAAGGTTTGCTCGGAGAAATTCAACCAATTCCTCTTCCATTTGTTGGCTTAATCTTTACCATTCTAGAGTCATCGATATCGTCAATCGGGACATCGATCGTCAGTTTAGCCGGACAAGTTTGACCGTCATTACTTTCATCTTCACTTTCATTATCTCTCGAGTCAAGATCTCTTTGGAATTGGTTTAGGTGCCCGGGCCTGGGTCTAGGCATGAATTGTCAATTTTCAACAAAGCGGACGTAGAGAGATTCCTCTATGGCTTTTCCTTTCTTCTTTCGTTGTGCCTTGTGCAGCTCGGCAACATAACTGGTGTTATCCCGCTTTTTGACAAAGCCGTGATACCAAAAGATCGGTCAAAGACAAAAGACAGTTCGTCTCAGAGTTTGGTTGTACTTCACTTCGCTATGGATATCGATGAATTTTGTCCGAGTCCAGATTGTGCCAGAATTGACAGGACATGATGAGCAAAGCTGTAGAAGCCAACATTTCAAGTTTCAAGCCAATCCGAGTTCGTATGCTCAAGATATGATGGATTCAGTTTGAGAAAGATAGCCCTTGTTCGGTTCGAACCCATAGGATACCCCATAGTTCGAATCGATGGCCAGAAATTATGTTCGAATCCATTGATTCGAATCCACCCTCGTATGCCTTAGTTCGAATCCATCAGGTATATATTGCTTCGAATCAATGAGAAGTTCCTCTGCTTCGACTCCATTGGGCAAGCCCTCACTTCAAATCCATCCTCGCATGTCTATGTTCGAATCCATCCAAAACCCTCCCTAGTTCGAATCCATCAGAGTATTCCTATCTTTGAGTCCGTCAAGCTGAAACCCTTCGAATCCGTGCAGTTGTAGGGACTTCGAATCCATCTAATAACTGTCTTTGAATCCACCCTGTTGAGGCAAATTCGAATCGATCAATAGTGACTTGCCCTGATCGATTAGAAGGAGCATTGGTTCAATTAATACGAAGGAGGAACGTCTTCAAATCGATCACCTCGAATCCACCAAGTCCATGCAGCTAAAACCAAGGATTAGCCCCAGTAAACTCGGAGGAAAAGGAGGATTGACCCGAAGCACACGGACCACATCATCATCTTCACATGCAGAATCATGGATTTGAACCTATGGATTCGAACCATATCGATTTGAACGAATCCATAGGACGAGGAGAACCATATTGAATCGATCATAACTCGAGATCTACAAGTCCAAATGCTATGAAATTTTCACAAGAGCTTGCGTATACATAGAAGAATGTCCACGCCAAGTTTCATCATGGTTGGACACTTTCTCGATCGATTCGAACCAAGGGTCGAATCGATCCCAAAGTGGGCCTGGATCTCCAAAATTCGGCCGTATAGGGCCCCTCACGTGCCAGAAGTGGTCCCCCCGGATTTTAGGCGAAATATCAGCCTTCTGCTGCTATAAATAGAGCCCCAGGTCATTCAGAAAGGGGGATCTGAATTCTGAAGTGCCAAGACTCTACCGGATTCAATTCTACACCTAATCATCGTTGTTGCATTCAAGCTTCAGAGCTATACTCCATTGTAACTTGCTGTAATCAACTGTAATCATCAAGAGAATATCAATAAAGATATAAACTTCACAGTGGACGTAGGCAAGATCGCCGAACCACTATAAATCCCACGTTTGTGATTGTTATTGGTGAATTGCTGTGATTGTTATTGTTTAGATCTGAGTTCTATATTGATTGTTGCTGATCTGTGTTCATAAACGGGTGCTTTCACGATATTGGGTGTTTGTGACCAATTTTGGCGCAAACATTTTTCCATAGGGCGAGGAGCACCATCTTGAATCGATCATAACTCGAGATCTACAAGTCCAAATGCTATGAAATTTTCACAGGAGCTTGCGTATACCTAGAAGAATGTCCACGCCAAGTTTCAACACGGTTGGACACTTTCTCGATCGATTCGAACCAAGGGTCGAATCGATCCCTAAGTGGGCCCGGATCTCCAGAATTCGGCTGTATGGGCCCCCTCACGCGCCAGAAGTGGTCCTCCTGGATTTTAGGCGAAATATCAGCCTTCTGCAGCTATAAATAGAGCCCCAGGTCATTCAGAAAGGGGGATCTGAATTCTGAAGTGCCAAGACTCTACCGGATTCAATTCTACACCTAATCATCATGTTGCATTCAAGCTTCAGAGCTATACTCCATTGTAACTTGTCGTAATCAACTGTAATCATCAAGAGAATATCAATAAAGATATAAACTTCAGAGTGGACGTAGGCAAGATCGACGAACCACTATAAATCCCGCGTTTGTGATTGTTATTGGTGAATTGCTATGATTGTTATTGTTTAGATCTGAGTTATATATTGATTGTTACTGATCTGTGTTCATAAACGGGTGCTTTCACGATATTGGGTGTTTGTGACCAATTTTGGCGCAAACATTTTGGTGCTTTCACTGAGAGCTGCTGAATCAGGATAATTTGAATTTGAAGGCTTAAAGATTAAGATCTAAGAACCATGACGAGACAATCGAGCAGAAGGCCAAGGCCAGAGAGAAGTGAACACCAAGGAAGTCAAGAGGCTTCTTCAGGAGCGAATCAAGCATCGATCTTCATCACCAGGGACGAGATGGAGACAATGATGAAGAAACAGGAGGAGCTGATCCAAAGTTTGTTCCAACAGATAGGACAACTTAGAGCACAGAATAGAGAAGCGAATGGAGTTCAAAATGGAGCAAGACCATCCGGCGTAGCACCTAAACTAGAGGACGCGCTCATGGAGAATGTTGATCCAATCCCTGAGAGAGAGAGAGATGCATCTACCCAAGCTAGGAGTAGCAGAGGAGTGAACGCTCAGTCAAGGGGGCAAATCCCAGAATTCCCTCATGGACTCGGGGGGCAGGTTGAAAGTAATGAACGAAGATTGCATCTTAGTGACAACAACAGATTGGCGGAGATGGTTAGAAGAGCTATGAGAGGCGGTTCGGTAAATAAAGATTTGGAGGATGTTAATAGGAGTCCTTTTACTCCAGCAATCAGACGAGCTAGGAACCCACCGGATTTCAAGTTACCATCATTAGACATGTATGACGGGAGAACAGACCCCACGGTTCATCTAACGAAGTATATGAGACATATGGAAGTGCTGGGGTATCAGAGGAGGTTATGGCCGGTGCTTTCCATTGTACTTGACGGATATTGCAGCATTGTGGTTTAGATAATTGGAGAATGGATCCATCGGAACGTGGAATGGTTTAATTGAGAGATTTATGAGGCAATTCAGGGTTCACACTACAAGACCCAAGAATGTGATGACTTTGGCAACCCTAAAGCAGAAAGCCGGAGAGACCTTGAGGAGTTATCTAGCGCGATTCAATGCAGCAGCAGCTTCGGTGGATCGAGCAGATCCATCTATGGTGGTGATGCAGCTGCGTCCAGAGTAGCTGACGGCATAGAGTTCAAAAATTCATTGATTAAAGATCCACCGTGGATCTAGTGGAATTCTACAACGAGGCAGAAAAGTTTTTTACGATTAGAGAATGCGAATGTAGAAAGAGAAGATGGAGAGGGAATAGAAGTTTATGTGCTTAAGACAAAAAGCCTTTCGAAAAGGACTTAGACAAGGATAAAGGAAAACGAAAGGCTGAGGATTACAACGACAAGTCAAAGCGGCAACGGAGGGAGCCGCGATTCACCACTTACACCGAGCTAAATGAGAGTCTGGAGCGAATTTATCAGGATACCAAAGAGCAGGTTCCGTATCGTAGACCGATGCGAAGGGATCCAACTTCTGATGAAAGGAGATCAGATAAGTTTTGTGTATTTCATGAATTAAATGGTCATAACACAAATGATTGTAGGCATCTGAAGGACGAGGTGGAAGGGCATATCAGGAACGGTATGCTCCTTCAATATGTGAGGAGGCGAGCTTCAGCGGTGGAGCCGGAGCGACCACCGTCTACATCAGCCGAGGGTGGCCCTAAACCGGGACACCGTTTGATCATCAATTGATTGAAATAACGATGGACAAGTCTTAAGCTTCCCACTAATGCAATTAAACCATTTACACATGTACGAGATCGCGAACAATCCCCAGGCATGCTCTGAATGATCATTGACCATTTCGTAGTGGGAACTTACACTTTGACATCCTTACTTTGCTTTTGTTTCATTTTGATTTGGACATTTAGACTTGGTTTGTATGGACATTTCTGTTTTAAAATTCATCTGTTGAATAGATATTTGATCCTGAAAATTCTGAAATGGCTAAGCTACTTGCACATGTACGGGGTCGCGAACGGTCCTTAGGCATGCTCTGAGATGGCGATAAACCGCCCTGACAAACGATCCAGGGACCCACGCGAACGTGAGCCTGGTATCGATAATACCAAGCCCTCCCTGGCACACTTTCTCGCCCCGAACGGTACCTGACTTCGAACAGTCACAACTCGCCACGAACGGCACCCGACCTCGAACGGTCACAAAAACGCCTCGAATGGCACACGATCGCGAACGATCACAACTCGCCTCAAATAGGCACAACTCACCTCGAACAGGCACGACTCGCCTCGAACGGCACAACTCATCTCACCTCAAATGGCTCGATCATGAACGGTCGTCATTTGAGGTCCGCCACTTGACCGTGCACGGTGGCACTTCACCTCAAATGGCTCGATCCCGAACGATCGTCATTTGAAGTCATGCGCTTGACCATGAACGGTCGCACTTTATCTCAAATATCCTGATCCCGAACGGTCGTTATTTGAGGTCACATAAAACTATAACTTCCTTTGCAGGACATCAACAGGATATGAACGTCTAGCTCATGGCATTACAAAGCACGCCTTCCTACCGCAAGGCATGTTACGGGGGGCAAATGTTATCCCTCTTTTTGACAAAGCCGTGACACCAAAAGATCGGTCAAAAACAAAAGACAGTTCGTCTCAGAGATTGGTTGTACTTCACTTCGCTATGGATATCGATGAATTTTGTCCGAGTCCGGATTGTGCCAGAATTGACAATACGTGATGAGCAAAGCTGTAGAAGCCAGCGTTTCAAGTTTCAAGCCAATCCGAGTTCGTATGCTCAAGATATGATGGATTCAGTTTGAGAAAGATAGCCCTTGTTCGGTTCGAACCCATAGGATACCCCATAGTTCGAATCGATGGCCAGAAATTATGTTCGAATCCATTGATTCCACCCTCATATGCCTTAGTTCGAATTCATCAGGTATATATTGCTTCGAATCCATGAGAAGTTCCTCTGCTTCGACTCCATCGGGCAAGCTCTCACTTAAAATCCATCCTCGCATGTCTATGTTCGAATCCATCCAAAATCCTCCCTAGTTCGAATCCATCAGAGTATTCCTATCTTTGAGCTCGTCAAGCTGAAACCCTTCGAATCCGTGCAGTTGTAGGGACTTCGACTCCACCTAATAACTGTCTTTGAATCCACCCTGTTGAGGCAAATTCGAATCGATCAATAGTGACTTGCCCTAATCGATTCGAAGGAGCATTGGTTCAATTAATACGAAGGAGGCACGTCTTCGAATCGATCACCTCGAATCCACCAAGTCCATGCAGCTAAAACCAAGGATTAGCCCCAGTAAACTCGGAGGAAAAGGAGGATTGACCCGAAGCACACGGACCACATCATCATCTTCACATGCAGAAGCGTGGATTCGAACCTATGGATTCGAACCATATCGATTCGAACGAATCCATAGGACGAGGAGCACCATCTTGAATCGATCATAACTCGAGATCTACAAGTCCAAATGCTATGAAATTTTCACAGGAGCTTGCGTGTACATAGAAGAATGTCCACGCCAAGTTTCATCACGGTTGGACACTTTCTCGATTGATTCGAACCAAGGGTTGAATCGATCCAAAAGTGGGCCCGGATCTCCAGAATTCGGCCGTATAGGCCCCCTCACGTGCCATAAGGGGTCCCCCCGGATTTTAGACGAAATATCAGCCTTCTGCAGCTATAAATAGAGCCTCAGGTCATTCAGAAAGGGGGATCTGAATTTTGAAGTTCCAAGACTCTACCGGATTCAATTCTACACCTAATCATCGCTGTTGCATTCAAGCTTCAGAGCTATACTCCATTGTAACTTGCCGTAATCAACTGTAATCATCAACAGAATATCAATAAAGATATAAACTTCAGAGTGGACGTAGGCAAGATCGCCGAACCACTATAAATCCCACGTTTGTGATTGTTATTGGTGAATTGTTGTGATTGTTATTATTTAGATCTGAGTTCTATATTGATTGTTGCTGATCTGTTTTCATAAACGGGTGGTTTCACGATATTGAGTGTTTGTGACCAATTTTGGCGCAAACAACAGGCTCGTCCAACAGCCTGATCTCCTTGAACGACTCCAACTCCATAATTGATGGGGAACTTTAGAGTCAAACACCATAGGGCAATGGCAGTCCTGAACTCAGCTTGGGCTGGTCGGCCCAAGAAAACTTTGTACGACTAGTCAATGTCTAGCACAAAAAATTGTAATATCTGGACTCTTCGACGTCCTTCGGTTCCTAAATCCACTGGCAATTCCACCACTCCGGTGGGTGTGGTTCCACTCCCGTTGAAGCCATGAGTACGGGACTAACAAGGCTTCATATCTTTAGCCTCCATCTTCGTCTAGTTATAGGCTCGCTTAAATAGTATATTAACAGAACTTCCACTGTCAACCAGGACCCTCTCCATTCAAGCAGGACCTACTTAAGCTGATATGACAAGTGGATCAATAGTGGGGGCTTCGACCCTGTCAGCATCTTTATCTCGGAACACGATGTCATCAGTCATCATCTTATGTTGCTTAGACGGAACCCCATCATCAAAACTACTACAACACTCGAAGTCTGAATGCCTAATAGAACTAGCATCACTACTACAAAACAGGCCATTTGCATTGGATGTTTACCACCCTTTTGCATCAGTTCAGCAACCGATGCATATGCAACCGATGCAACAGGCTTAACACTTTTGCATCAGTTCTGAAATCGATGCCAAAAGGTCCTTTGTGCATCGATTGTTACTAACAACTGATGCAAAATATCATGGTTGGTTGCTTGGATACAGCTCCCATTTTGCGTCGGTTGTAATGAAAACTGATACAACAAAGGAACTTGTTGCATAGGTTGTTATTGAAAACCGATGCAAACTAATCCCTCTATTGCATCAGTTTTTTATACCTGATGCAAAAAAGTCATTCTCAAAAACCATTATTACAGTACTCAAATAGACTATATATATATATATTATTGATTATAACAAACAATTATTGCATGCAATATTACGATCATTCAAAATTAAATTTGATGGCAAATACAAATTGAATAACATAATACCAAAATAAACATATATCATCAATTATAGTGTTAATAATCTATACAAAATAATGGTTCATACATTCATTTTAGCAGCATAATTCAGATCTTTAGTACAATCATTAAGTTGTACATTCATCTATCTCTTGTTGGCAACACATAATTATAGTGCTAATAATCTATACATACCAGCGCCATCTCCATTAATCAACCATCAGTCATACCTCTACAATTCGCTGCCATCCTATACGACTGCCTTCCTCTCACTGCCACAAACTGCAACTCAAACCACCACATCATTGCCTAGTTCCAAAAAAACTACAACAAACACATTTGCACATCAATTCAACACTGCCTTCATACATTTCCTACAACAGCTTCACACCACTAACTGCATATATCACCACTGCCACCTCCTTTGAATCACCCCATCACCATATTGATCTTCATCATTGTCTTCATAAACATCATGACTAAAACCAAGCCTCTCTTTTTCTTATAGTGAAAAATTGCAACCTGAAGAGGTAAACATATACAGGTATAAAATATGTATTTGACAGAAACCACTTCACTTCTATAGAAGGCCAACTTGAGGATTAGTTCATACAAGTATAACTATCAACTATGAACTACACACAACATGAATATAAGGAAATATCTAAGAGCCTGGATCTTATCTATAAGACAAGGGTTTCTTTCAACAGATCACAGAGTGTCATGACAAGGTGTTTCTACTTTCTTTTTTTCTTTTTTCCTTTTTTTAGAATACAAAAAAATTGCTTGACAAAGCAAACAACTCAATGCAATAGCTGGTAAAGAAATTACATCGGTCAACTATCTAATAACACAAATAGGAATATGAATAAAAAGGAATACATTTACCTTGCAATTTGATAGTATCCCTCAAATCCTGAAACCATCATCATTTGCTTAAATAGCTGCGGGCTTTGAGGTAAAGCATAAAACGATCCTGGCTTCGAATGTCGAAGATGATCTGTTAGAACCAAGACCTGAAGGAAGGCTGAACATGCACTTTGAGTGGGTTACTAGTGGAGGGGTTGGAGCTGCTGCAAGGTGCTGTGCTCGGAAATGTATGAGCTTGTTATCGTTACAGGTGCTGTGCAAGGCGCTAAGTTGTGCTGTGAAGACACTGTGCTGAAAAGGGCTGAGGACATGAACCAGCCTAGAGAGCTTCTACTGCATTGACATACATAGCCTTCAAGGTGTATGAAATCCAGGTGCACATAAACTGTGCTGCATTGATATACGTATATGAAGTTGAATGAGTCTTTTAAATATGAATACTAGCTAAATCATAGAGGTGTGTTCCATATGCTTTGGATTGAGGCAGTTTCAGCCTTTGAGCAATGACAATTTGTGTGTCATAGGTTTGACAGTTTGAAATTGTTGCTGATCTGAAAAAAAGCGTGTATACACTTGTATGTATATACCAATATATACATATATATGGATGAGTGTCTCTTTTGAGTATTAAATACTCCATTACGTAGTACTACATTTGAGTACTTTAATACGCAAATGTAATTAGGTGCTTTTACAGTTTTTTATGAAATAGCAACATATATTCCTGCAGTTAGAAAAAGATTTAAAAAAAAATATCCAATATATACTTAGTTAACCCGAACCAAATGTAGTGAGCATTCTTTAATTTCAGCTACATTCATGAAAACAACATCTTACCTTCCTGTTTGCTAGTCACACCCAGCATTGTTCATGAGATGTTATAGTTTTCTGCATTGGAAATAGTCGTATCCAATATAGGCTACTCTTTGCATTCAAATTAGTTCTCTATGATGTGGAAACAGAAGTGTAGAACATACCAAATATTTTTTGGAAATTGAACCATTGGTAGGAGCAAGCAAAAGCATGTAACTGTATCGTAACATCGCCATTAACATCAATTTTCTCATCAAAAGCATCGCTTACATCAACACCCAGAGCTTAGAAGGTGCCCCAATAGACGCTCTCCAATCCTTTTTGGTGCTTCTTCAAAAAATCTTGGAAGTACATATATAGGTGATGTTTGATGGCTTGGATTAACCGAAAATGCCAATATCATAGGAGACAATTCAAAATTACCATCATTGATCCTTAAAATTAATATGAAATTATTCAGAATATCATTTTTGATAGAAAATATTATGTGGGACAAGAATTTAGATAACGAGAAAAACAAAGAGTGTGTAGATAATATAAATTTAATTATCAGGTAGATTAAGCTTGATGTAATTGCCTAGTATGATATAGTCACTATCAGTGAATTCCAATCATGAAATAGTCAGTTATCAACATATTTACACATACTAAGAAGTCAGAAGATGCCTAGACTTACGAGCTAAGTTAAATATCAATACTCACGGTTTCTTGGATAAATGACACTTTAATTAATATGCACTTTCTAAACATTTATGGAAGTTCAACAGAATAACAAACACTTTATTCTCTATATTAACGTCCAACAGAAATATGAATCATAGAAAAAATTTATAAACTAATGTGATTAACATTGATGAGTTAGAGTTTAAAAGATGATTGAGAGGAATGAGGTTTTCGCTGCTTCATTTAGTAAGACCATTACTCTTTACCATAAACTTTTAGGTAATTTTCAGTTAGCAATTAAGAGTAGCAGACCTGAGCATGTTGGATGCACCTTGATATTAAATCTAGGTTAGCCAACCCTATTTTACTTTACGAACTTCACTTTGTATCACATGTACCTTCACTGTTACATCTCAATCGACACGTTCAATAGCCTTAACAACAGGCATTTTAGTGTAAATGTACTACATCGCAACAACATTATGGGAAATTCAGATTGTATTAAATCTCAGTCAACATGAAAGCAAAGAAACATGAAAGCAACAGAATACGCGAAGAGAAAAATCATTACAGAACTAACCAGTTCATGTCCAAGTTCAATAGCAGCAACCTGATAACTTTGTTTCTTGCCAGGACTGCGCCCACAGAACACACAAACTCTCTTGTATAGTGTTCATAGATCCATTGTTCAATTCCTACCAGGGATACCATTGCTTTCGACATTGTGGGCAAAAAAAGAATTTCTGTCTTGTGTAACCCACATCATGGAGCCGGCCCTGCTTACATAAGTTGTTGCTTACCAATGTTAAATGCATGTCCACGTACAGATATACTGAAAGCAGTACTGGTATAAAGGACCACTAATAATTTAGTTTGACATATTTTGTATTGTTTGTTCATTTGTGTAGTCATAAACCCACAACTTAAATTGATAAAGGCACAAGTACGCTTATATATTCAGTTATACCTGTCTAAACTAAGGCATGGCACTTTAAATGTTTTGGACATATGCTACATGAGACCAGACATAGGTCCTTCTATAATTTCATACAGCTGAATTTAATCTAAGAGCACCAGATACTGCATGCTAGCATGAATACATATTGACATCATGCAAATCAAGGTTTTATAGTTCATCTTATTGACATGGTAATTATTATAGTGCTCAGGCATCACTTGGATGTTGGTTTCGGCAAGTGAAGTGCGTATCTAATTGGTTTGATCACCACAAACACACAAATAAGTCAATTTTGTTGAAGATCCTATGTCCACCGCTGTCAAAATTAAATAAATTATGCACAACCTATGCTTAATTCATTAGAAAAAAATCAAGTTCGTAAATCATAATGGCTATTAATCAAAAATTTATGAGTCTTGTTGTACTGTTGGCATTGTGCTTGATGGTAATGGCTGCTAAAGCTGGCCATTACAAATGGCCACACTACAAGTGACCTCGCTATAAACCACCGCACTACAAGCCCCCCATTACAAACCCCCACACTACAAACCACCACACTACAAACCATCTCATCACTGACATTTATACTAACAGCACATTCATCATTCAAGGACTTCATCCTTAGATGTGAAAGACAAATGTGTCAAGAAGCTGATCACCATTACCAAACTATGTCAAAACTCCTACCATTAATTTATTTGCCAATTATTTTTTTCGGCTATAGTTGAATGGTAAAATCATAGTGAATAATCAATAATGATGAGACAGCAACGTTTAAAATGCTCTATTTTTACTTTACTTTTATGCAGACTATGAAGCAAAAGAGATGATATTTTTGTAGTTAGAAATTCTTTCACAGACGTTTCAAAACTTCAATTTTAATTCTTTTGATTCTATTTCAATTCTGTTGATTCAATTTCAATATCCATAAATAAGGTTTGTTATAATTCAATTGATGTAGTGTTAAACAGGCTAACAAGAGTTATGTTTGTATAGATTTTGTACTGACTGGCGAGAGTTACAATTATTAGTTATGCATAAGAATATAGCATGTAAATTCATTAATACACATCAAACCATGGTTAGTCTCACATCAGACTGTAAAATATTACAACACCTAATTATATAGATTTATCAATTACTTTCTGATGCCTCTGAACTGTTTTCAGAATTTTCTTCCTTGGCGTTTCCGTCTGTTAGGATTCTATATGTATAAAAAGCTAGCATTCCTCCACTGCATGTAAATGGTTTCATTCAAAAGAGAATTTTACAAAGAAATGACTGAAAGACTTGCTATACATTTTAAATTGCATCTTCCATTAAAACCATGTGAAATGTAAACAAAATTGACTGAAGTGCTTACCTTATAAGTACCATAAGTGAGGTTGAAAATTGTTTACTCTGTGAGGATGGGTAGTGAATCAGGCATGAATTTATTTATTTTCATTCTGAGAGTACAGTTAACATTCACTAAGTATAATTCTATTTACCTGAGAAAAAGTTTGACATTCATTGATAAAGATGATTGCCGCAATTGCTACAATAACAGATTTGTAGTCAGAAGATGCAATTTTAATTAATGCAAGAGTATCATAAGCTATCGACGGAGATTAAAAATGGGAGGAGAATGCTCTGCAAACAGAGAATGGCAAGTTATATACGTGTCCCTCGTCGCTGCAGTTTTATCGCCTCCACCAACAACGATTTCCAAATTGCGAGTTCCTAATTCACTGAGACCAACTACACGTGACCAACCCACCAGCGACTGAAATCCCCAAATCAAATTCAATGCATCGAATCTCCTAGAATCCGCAACTGAATTTGAGAATTGCTTACGAGAGCCCATTTTGATTTGGCTTTGAGATTTTCTTTTGAATTCGAATCGAGACATGAGTTTATAAATTGACATTAGAATTCATATGATTTGAAGTCGTTCAATTGAACGAATATAAAGTTGCTTTTGTTTTCTTCTTAAAGGGTTATGGGGGAAGTGGAGGAAAAAATGAAAGCTAAGAGGGAAATGAAAAGTTAAGGGAGGGAAAATGAAAGTTGGAGTAGCAAACCGATGGAAAATGAATGCAAACTAATGTAGTTGCATCGGTTGAATTTAAAACCGATGCGACTAAAACTATTTGTACGTACCAATTGCATCGGTTGTTGGTGACAACTGATGCAAATTTGATTTTTTATTACCTATTGATTTTCACGTGCCAATTGCATCGGTTATTAAGATGGAACTGATGCAAATAGTTCTCTTTGCATCAGTTTTTACTTCAACTGATGCAATGAGGTGAAGCAATATGCACTTTTTGTACTAGTGCATATGACTCCATTTCCTTCCAGCTTCGGTCTGCTGGATGAGGACCACCACTAACAGTATTTACCCTAACCTACCACTGGTATGAGCGGGTTCCTTCTGTCTTTCCTGATTCGGTACATGATTTTGATTTGATGCGCCCGCACCTCAAGACTGCGGCGCCCGAACAAACTGCTCTAACTTCCTTTCTTTTATCCACTTTTCAATGAGATCTTGCAAGTGACGACACTCATTTTTGTTTTGGCCGTAGCTATCATGAAATCTGCAAAACTTTCCCGTCTGGATTTGCTTCTTTGATGATGGTCTTGGGGCAGGTTTTTTGTATCGAATGGTATTACAAGTCTGTAAGTATACAGTCTCTTGCGGAGTATTCAAAGGAGTGTAATTATCAAACATGGGAGCTCTACGTCATGGACCACGATTCTGATCCTTTTTCTTATTTCGATCTCTGTTACCTCTCTACTGATTCTGTTTATTTTGAATATTCAATTGCACTTTCTCGGAACTCTCCCCGGATTATTTCACGGCAATATTGCTTTGAATTCCTTCCATGCTGGGCCATGCGTCTTTATGTTTCCTAGACTGTTTCGCATCCTCCCTTCTCAAGAATTGGGCTGCCTTTGAGTAGAAACGGTCCACTGACGCAGGGGGTTTTCTGGACAACCAGTTGCCGAATTTTGATTCACGGTCAATCCCCTTAGTCATTGCCATAAGAATAGAGTTATCATTAAGGTTGCTGATCTTAGCGCATGCAGCATGAAATCTTTCTAAATAACGTCGGACTGTCTCCCCGGGAGCTTGGGTGAAACTAGACAAAGTGTTAACATCCTTCGTCCTTGTGACATGCATGCAGAATTGTTTAACAAACTTTGTTGCCAATTGGTCAAAGCTCGAGATAAATCGAGGAGGTAGATGGGTAAACCACATGGTAGCTATGCCCTCTAGAGAGATCGGGAAGGTTCGGCACTTAACTGCATCATCAACTCGTCCAGCCTTCATCAACCATTAATATTTCAGCATGTGTTGGTTGGGATCAGAAGTTCCTTCATAAATTGGCAAAGTCGGCTTCCTGAATCGCCGAGGTGGTTCAGCATAGAGTACCTCGTCAGTAAAAGGAGTACGACTCTGGAAGATTCCCCAATCGTCATTAGTGAGGCTTTGACTCTCACGAATCATCTGATGGATCGTCATCGGTATATCCGGCACCTGGACATTTTGAGCACACTGGGCCAAGGTGTGGTGGGGTTCCACAATGCGAGGCTAGGCCGGACGCGGTCAACGGTCCAGGTCTTGCCTCCATGGTTCTAAGTCTTCTGGGATATAAGGCTTGGGAGTATGTTGACGTTGGATCAGGTCTGTCCGATTATGGGCATCAACTCCTGGTTCAATAGCAGCGGTGGTAGCTCGATTGTCTGCAACATGATATGGAATAGTACCTCCTCGAGAGGAGGGTCCAGTCTGATGGCTGGTGTACGGGCCAACTCTTGGCTGCCCATGGCTTAGTGCATGCTAATGTCTAGTAGCTTGGGTATAACTCCCATCTATAAGTGGGCGCGTGGATCTGTGATGATAGTCTGAAGAAGCTGAACTCTCAGTGGACGAGTAAGATGCATGATCCCTCTTAGATCTCCTACGCCTTTGGCGATTCAACTGATTGGTCAATTGTGCATTGGCACACAACTGTTGAGTAAGTTGCCGATGGTTCTTTGTCAACTCTTGCATAAGCATCTGAAATTCTTCCCTGGTGAAAGGGCCTGACGGATTTGATGGTTCGACAGCATTCTAATCAATCGGAGGTAGCTGTATTGGATTCTGTCGATCCCGTCCTTCTGGATTTGCAGCAGTAGAGGTGTTCCTTGTGTTTACAATGGTGAATAGAGAAGCTCTTTCCTAGATTTGATGCAAATCTAAATAGAATGGAAGAACTCTGAACTTGTGATCTGGATCTTCTTCTTAGATTTGTGCAATCCGGTATCGATGGTTGATCCAATGAGCAGGATAAAAATTTTGAACTCCCAGTGAAAGCTCCAAAGTGTTTGTACCAAAATTGGGCACAACACTCTTCGAATGAATTTGAAGAGATAAAATGAATAAAGTAAATGTAAAAGAGTATTATCTAGCAAACACTTCAAAAACAGATAAGAAAAACACGCAGAAACACCGAGATTTATAGTGGTTCGGCGTATGGCCTACATCCACTATGAAATTGATGATTTTATTGATGTTTGCTTGCTGATTACAACTGATTACAGCAGACCACAGCAGTAAATTTCGAGTACAACAGTAATCATGGAGTGCAAAAATGGTTTCGGCAGAGTCTGGACGTAGGAGAGCTAAAAAAGTCCATTTTCTGTAGGCTCTAGAATGCTATTTATAGGCGTAGGCTACAAATATCTCGCTCGAATCTTAGGAGACCTCTTTCGGCACGTGGGTGGGCCCACGCGATCGATCCCATGTGGTTTGCACTCAGTCCATGATCGATACGAACGTATTTCGTACCGATCAGGATTTGACCCAATCGAGTTGATGTTGGGCAAGAACATTCTTTATGTTGTACATAAGTTCCTATGAAAATTTGGTGGCATTTGGACTTTTAGATTATGCGTTATGATCGATGCAAGTTTGGGTTTTTCGTATGCTGTCTAGTTCTTCCCGATGATGTTCGTATCGATCTGTTCGAATCGATTCAGGCACCTGCCTGGAAGTTGATGTGGCGCTAACTCTTCAGATCGATCCACTTTTCATGCCGAGTGATTAATTCTTTCATTGGAGTATATATTGTTCGCATCGATCCAATTGAGCCTTGTTCGTATCGATCAGATCTGTCTTGTTCGTATCGATCGCCAATCCTCTGTTCATATCGATTGTCGTCGCTTTGTTCGTATCGATCGATCATTGCTTTGTTCATATTGATTGATCATTGATTTTTTCGTATTGATTGATTATTAGTATATTTTACAACATTTCACCCTGCATTGTTCGCATCGATCACTGGCTGATCGATACGAGTGCAGCATATGTTAATGGATCGATACGAAATAGTGGTTTGATGGGTACGAAGTTGACCTTGGCGGATCGTTACGAGCAAGCTGGAGATGATGGATGTGAAGCAAATCGATACGAAGGAGGTTTCTTCCTAGTTGCTTGATGGGTACGAACAGTGTGGTTATTCATGGATTCGAACAGATTGACTCGAACATGGTTTTTTGATGGATACGAACAGCTTGATCACTTGAGTTGTATCGATCATGTCTCAAGCATATGAACTACGATTGACATGAAACTTGGAACGTTGGCTTCATAGTTTTGCCGGTCCTGCCATATCAATTGTAGCATTATACGGACTCGGACAAAATTTACCGATATCCATAGTAGACATGCGTATTAACGATCTCCAGGATGAACTACCCCTGGTTTGTATTCAATTCCTTGGTATCGCGCACTAGGCGGGATAACAGTTGGCTTGTTTAGTGTTACGAAAGCCATAACCATTCAAAACTAAGCTCTCTGTGAGTTCTACGGCTTTGACTGCTTTAAGCCACCAATGGATAGTGTCATACCCAAAAAAGACAATCTGAATCTCAATCGGGTCTCGGAGGTTTTTTACCCATTGGTTTTCGTTGCGTGGATTTTTTCAGCAAAACAGGATCACCGTGGCTGGTCTTCAATTTACTATCGTTGGAGAGTGGTGCACCATGGTACTGTTCCGTTTCAAATCCATGCACCTATTTCTAATAGTCGTACGACACATTTTCAGCATTTTGGACGGATGTTGCACCTGGCACCGTAGATGTTGCAACCTGTGGATATTGATTCTTCGGACGGCCATAACGGTTGGCTCGTTTTGAGTTACGGGAGCCATAACCAATCAAAACGAAGCTCTCTGTGAGTTCCACGGCTCTGACAGCTTTAAGCCTTGTTTCATACCCAAAATAGACTATCCGAATCTCAATCGGTCTCCGAAGTTTTTTACCCTTCTTTTTTCGTCACGTGGATTTCTTCGGTAATGAGGTATCGCCGTGACTAGTCTTTGATTTAACATCGCTAGAGTGTGGTGCACCATGGTTGTCAAGACCCGTTTTCCTGTACCGTTTGAATCGGCAATAAACCACACATGTCCAGCTCAAATTGCACGAAAAGACGGATCATTAAGGTTAGAAAGAAAAAATTAGATAGAACAGAATCTCACACGAATGGAATAACATATAATATTGAGAAAAATATTTTTACAGCGGAAAACTTTTAAATACATATATCAGATTCTAACCTAATTTCAGCATGGACAGTTATAGACATCTGTCCTTACAATTGCTGACAAACATCAAACCAAAACACACTAAGTACAGCGGATAATAGAATATGTCCATACGTAGATGAATATCTCCAGCTCTCCTCTGGAAACTCCAACCGTCTTCGACAAAACCTGAAACTACTCGGATCTGACTCGAGTATTGAAAACACCGTGATCAGGTTTGATATACCAGCGTGAGAAAAACTCAATAATAAATGAGAGTGTCATATATCAGCCTTTGAATAAAAATGCTTTGAAAATAAAGAGTATCTCATAAGACCACGCCCACACATAAACGCGGACTGTTTTTTACCTTATGATAACTAAAACACTTTTATATCAAAACATTTGATATTATTTCTAATGATATTATTTGAAAACATTTGCAAATAAACTTATTAATCTTAGCCGAAATTGTTACCATTATTAAATTCCAGCATACTAGGCTCTACAAACAAAACCGTAGGTTCCTATTGGAGGATGCATTTCCATACAAATTACCAGGTGAAGGATCTACCTTCCGAAATGGGTACACCACTAGATGGATTTCCCGAGGCACAGAATATATGCCCTCTACCAACACAAGACCGGCCTACCTATGTAACTAGATAGTACCGAATATGTCATCCCCCGGTCGTTACCGACCTTTAACCGAGCGCTCGTTTCCATAAACCACATTAATTTACATCTCGAACATCACAGCGGGAAGAAATATATCTAGAAGTGAATGATCATATCCTAATTGGGAATGACCCACTTAGCCTTGCCGCATCTAATCCTGTTTCCGTCGTTTCCGGTTTGATGAGGCTCGAGGTAGAGATTACCTTTTCATATAGCACATATCACATCTTTGAATGCCACATTGCCATTTCCGTTTAACTACTAATTGCCTTCCACAAAAGTACAACCCTTGAGCTCGTACGTATCAAGGAGGTTGTTAAGCTTAGAGAAGTTGCCTTCTCCGCCGCCACTGATGTACGTTTGTAAAAACCAATGTATGTAATCTTTAGAAATGCAATGTCAGACAAACGTCCGTACAAGTTGCCCAGGAACAGGACAAACCGAAGGCACTCTTCTACTACCACTAGCGGCGAGTAGTTCTTGCAATCCAAAAAATCTCCACAACGAGGAGACCACTGCAATATATAACTCTATAATGTGTGCGACCCCGAGCAAATCAACAACCGGTCCTCATGCTATGAAGATCCACGGTCTTCAATAGTCATCATCTTCAACATGTCTTCACGTTCGAACGTATACATTGGTTCGAAGTGGTTTTCGGATAGGAATTATTCAAATCCGACCCCAGTTCCTTCAAAGCCAATTATTGATTTAAAAGATGTTAAGTTCATATGTGGATATCAAACATCAATCAATTACTTCATCTGTTATAAAATATCTTTGTTAGATATATTCTTTTCAATTTATTCCATTTTCTTTTCAAGAGTATAAGGAATCATTAAGCCTCATTTAACAAATCATTTGGTTTATTTAAACCTTTCTTAAATCCTGGAATAATTCTAAATCATTTTTTCTTTTACTTAGGAAAACCTTTCCAAATCATTCATTAAATATTAATCAAAGATTTTCTTTCTTAACTTTTAACTTAGGGAAAATATTCCCTTTTTATAATATAACTTTCCAAAACATCAATTTAGTTTAAAGGATTATTCACTGTCCAAAATCGTGAATATAATTCCTTTAATAAACTTTCACATTTAACTTATAAATTCAAATTGATTTCAGTTTTACAAAACCATGTTTATAAATTCCATTTATATTTTTAAACTTCCATATACAAAATTTCTTTACTAACAAATTCCATTTATATCTCACTTACAAGTCAAAATCCAATTCTAATTTAATTACTTATAAAACTCTTATTTACAAATTTATTCCTTTCAAATCTTATTATTTATTAAATCCATTATAAATTCTTTTCTAAATTTTAATTGTGAACCCCCATATATAAATTTGATTACAATCCCATTCTAATATTTATAGAACACTTTTATAATACCATTACTTTTATTTATAAAATATCAATTTCATAAATCTTATATCTAGACCATTTATAATAAATTCAAAGAATTTATTTCTTTTCTTTTATCTTAGAAAAAACTAGATTATGATCTTTTAGAGCATCCGGGCTTTCATTTCGATTTATTCCACCCCTCGCCTAAGAAGAGAAAATATAGGCCAGGTAAGTTTAGGGCACTAGTTTCTCTATTCCTAACCTTAGTTAAGCACCTTGTTTGATCTTTCCAGATCTCACAGGCAGGACAAATGTACTAGTCATTTCCGCATTACTCAGTTTGTTATTATATTCAATCTTCTTCACTTATTGTTTAAGTGGTATAACAATTCCTCTTTCCCATTTATTCAAACTCTCATTAAAACTTCCAAATCATCTTTAAATGACTTAATTATTCTTTTAAAATAATCTACAAAATATATAGGAAATAATTGTTATGTTTAAAACTGCATTTCAAAAGTTATTTCAAACTACCGCGAAAAGCATTGTGAAAAGTGTTGCAAATAGCGTTTTAAAAGCTATATTCTTCAAAACGACTTTTATATCATTTAGAAATCCATATTTTCAACTTAAATCTCTTTTAATACATTTTAAACGATTTTTAGGATTTATTTTATTTTTTAAAAAATTTAAAATATCAATTTTAAACTTTGTTCACTTTACTGCAAAAGTGCGATTTTTTTGAAAAATTATTTTGGACATATTTAAAATACACAAGATAAAATCTTGATTTTCTTCCTTTAATTTTTTATACATATTTAAATATTTATAAAATATTTCTAACTCATTTTAAAACTATTTCCAAAAGGTTTAAGCATTCCATATACACCATTTCATTTTCAAAAGGAATGTGCTTTCCTTTGTGCTTATCGACGTGTATTAACATGACTTGGTAAAATAGTTTAACAATTATATCAAATGATCAATACTTGATGATCAAAGCATATATAATCATCCACAGCAATCATAACACAACATCAAACATGTTTGTGTATATATATATATGCTAAATAGAGTTTCTCACCATAAACCAAAGCGATTAACTTCCTACCAACATTCTAATCAATCAACACTTCACTAATTAATTCCTACTCCATTAAACACTAGAAAACAACACCCTCTCCCTTCCAATAGCTTGGCCAAGGCTTGAGATGGAGGTTGACTGAAAATATAGAGAAGAAGAGGTAGAGCTTTGAACTTGAATTCTCAAAATTAGATCCGAAAAATAGATCATCTTCACTCTTGTTTTTCACTCTCTTACTCTCAAAATTTGAAAAACATGTTAACTGAAAAATTGTTTTAAATTCTTTCATATTAAATTAAAAAAAAAGAATAACTTGAATACAAGTGGTTTTGAGAGAGATATGATAGAATGAAGAAGAGGTATTGTCAGATTGACAAAAAATGAAGCCAGAAAATGCACTTCAAAGGATTGAGTTTCAGGTATAGTAAACCTCAAAACTCGAAAAAGTGATCAACATAGAAGTTGTGGCCACTGGAATTTTATATGGTTTTAGAAAGAGATTTTCTTAATTTGGCTCAGTTATGACCAAGTTGTGATCAAAACAAAATGACATATTCTCTGGCTTAAAAACTAGGCCAGAAAATGCACTAGAAAGAAGTATATTTTTGACATTGATAACTTCAGAATATAACAAAGTGGTCAACATGAAAGTTGTAGCCACTGGAAAAATACATGATTTAAAAAACTAATTTTACATTTTGGTTCTGTTTTGAATAAGTTGTGGCCGAGAGAAGAAGAGGTAAAATATGAAGAAAAAATGAGTTTTATTTGAAGAGAATGTACATTGATTTCTTTTTAAATATTTTGTAAATATTTTGACATTATTTCTTTATAATTTTTTCAATGGCTTGGAAGCCATTAAAGAGGAGAGGAAGAAGATGAAGAAGCTTGAGAAAATAAGAAGAAGAAATGTGAATGAAAGTGAAGAAGGAGGTGGGTATTTATAGAAAAAGAAAGAAGTGGTAAATTTACCAAAATAACCTCTTACCAAATTACCAAACTAATCTTGCTTCAACCGAAAGCAAACTTTACTTTTTCAATACTTAACATCACCTTTCACATCTTTACTTTATGTCTTAATCCCTTAAGAACTAAGCTAAGTAAAATAATAATTATGTTGGCTTTTGATGTGACATTGATTTGATGTTTACTTTTGACTTTTCTTACTTACTTTTCTTAAATCTTACTTACTTTTCTTAATGACCTCTAAAAGTTTTCTAATTTTATTTAGTAAAAGTAAACTTAATTAGTGAATTAATTAATACTTACACTATTTTAATATATGTTCCTATATAAGAAAATAAAGATGCGACGACGTTGCAACAACTTTTAATCGACAAAACGTTGATTTTCGACAAAATGTTTTACGGTCACATTTTAACGTTTTAGTTAAACTATTTATTTATGTAAGACCAATTTAAAAATAAATTTGTATATTTCTATTTAAAAATATAAAAACTCATAAATTAATTAAAATAATTTATTTAACCATTGAAACTTACTTTTCTAGAATCAGTATTTTATCACTTTTGTCCATATAGGCAAATGTGACTATTTTTATGTCTGTTTCTACTTTCAAATCTAATCGAATATTATTTAAATCATAAAACCTTTTATATTTTATATTTAAAATAACTCTGAATAGTATGTCTTTAAGTGGTCAAATTCTAGGTCGTTACAATGGTACTGTTCTGTTTCGAATCCATGCACCCATTTCTATACGACACTGTTTCGGCATTTTGGATGGATGTTGTACCTTGCATCATAGATGTCGCACCCTGTGGATATCGATTTTTCGAACGACCTTAACTGTTGGCTTGTTTAGAGCTATGGGAGTCATAACCAGTCAAAATGAAGCTCTCGATGTGAAACAACCCGCGAATCCGTACCCCTTGAGTCAACACTATTCTACAACAATCAACTCAAGTTGCACAGAAATACAAACCATTTGGGTTTTAGAAGAAGAGGTAGAAGAAGAGATAACAAAATCAACATAAGAATCTAACCATCGCAGCGGAGTAAAATATATTAGGTAGTAAATAATCTTTACTCAAAATCAAATATATCTGTTTACATATATTACATCATCAGAGTACATCAGTCACAGCTCACATCAAATACATACAATGGATACACAACAACTCAAACAGCGGAATATATATATATAAACCAGTACGAATGTACGTATCGTCACCCAACATGTCTCCTGAGCTCCCCAGCATCATATCCTGTATCCTACAATACTCGGTCTGACCCGAGCATTACAGTCAAATAACACCCGAGTCAGTCTGGAATACAAGCGTGAGAAAATCACACCCAATTGATTATTAAAGTTTTAAAATCCTTTGAAAACAAAAGCATCTCGTAAGACCACGCCACAAATAAACATGTCGGGTTTTTACCTTACGATAGCTAAAACAATTTTTATAGAAATCCTCTGATATTATAATAGGGTCTATATACAAATACTTATAAAATAGCCGAAATTGTTACATGAATAAATTCCAGCTACTAGCCAAAGAGTGGGTAATACAAATAAAACTCGTACAAGGCTCGTAGGGAGAATGGATTTCCAACCAATGACTAGGCACTGGGGTACCACCTGTCACAGTACGGGGCCTAGATCACCGTACCGAGGAGTACGCCCGCTCCCCTGCAACAGAAGGCTGGGACTACCCCTTACTGGATAATCCCGAGTGAGATCACCCCGCGATTGGGATCAGCAACCGCCCACTAAGCCGAAATAAAAAGGGACATCTAGACTGGAATGACCTCACCCTGCTTGGGTGCTACCCACCTAGCCTTGCTACATAACCCCTGATTTTCAGTCATTCCCATTTGATGAGGCTTGAGGCTAAGCGTTACCTTTATAGAACATATATCTTAGAATGCCCATCGTCCACCTGACGATGTTTCGCAAGCATTCATCCATACAAGTCCGTCCCGGGTTCGAACGGAACCGAAGGCACTATTCCTACTACATCCATTTTGGAAATATCCTCAGGATTAGTAGCGACTAGCCCTTGCACTTCACTGCTCCATCTTCAAATCCATAATCGTTTTCACGAAACGTACAAACCGGATCGAAGTGGTTTTCGAGAAATAAATCTCGATCTCGGTCCCTTCGAAACGATCAACGCATTGTCCAATATTGATAATCGGTTATTTAACTATCAATTATATTCACAAACATCCATCAAACAATAAATAATTTCCCAAATTATTTATTAATCCCAAAAATATCTTCACAAGATATACTTCACTTTCAAACCCCATTTGAAAACAGTTCCAAACATATTCCTTTCCCGGAATAATTTCCCAATATTTATTTCCACTGAAACGCCAAGTATAAAATACTTTTAGCTTTAAAATAATTTAAAAGCACTTAGTTTTAAAAATATACATCATAGCCTAAAAATTTCAAAACTACTTTAATACTTTATTAAAATATATACTTTAGTAATATTTAATAAATAAGGCTACTTTTATAAAATATAAAACTAGATTTTTCTTTAAAACAAATATCAAGTCATTTAATAATTACTACGATAATATTTTGAAAAATATTTATTTTATATTTTAAACATTTAAAAACAATAAATTTTCTAAGATATTCTTTTTAAAACATCATAAAACCTTTAATTTATTTTTAAATTTGCTTGAAAATCGTACTTGGCTATCCAGGGAAACACTTCTCTTCTCATCCTTAAAAAAATAAATTACCATTTATTTTTAAATGAGTTTCCATTCCTTTATAAATTTCCACTTTGAATTCATATATATATAAATATCCACCGATATTTTATTTTACCAAAAAAAATCCAGTTTAAAATTTTCAAAAATCTCGCTTCCCTTTTAGATTTCAAATCCCAAAAAACTTTAGTCAATTTACAATTTATTCCCAATTTACTTTGCTTAAAATAAATTTTCTTTCTTGCTTTACTTATTTCAAATTTCATTAATATTTAGATTTTGTTTTCTCATTTTGTGTAAAAACCCTTTAAACTGAAGATACCAATTTCAGATTCCCAAAATTTCTTCTTTATCTCTAAATTAATTTAAATCCTAAATTTAAAATAAATGTTTTGTTCTTTTAAACAATAACATTGAAGTTTAAGTTTCATTAACTCTCTGTTTATTTAAATTTCCCTTCCCATACTCAAGATTTATTTATTAAAATTTTAAAGTCACTTTATTTCCTTTCCAGTTCATTCATAAATTTATTCAACTTTTCTATAATTATTTTACTTACAATTCCTTCTTTCATTTTCATTCCCAAACTAAAATTATATATTTGGTAATTCATTATTGCCTGATTATAACAATCAAGCCATGGCATTCAATATTTCCACATAATTCATTATAGGATATCAAATATTCAGACCAGAGAATATTAAATAACTAAATAAAGTTGAGGGGTCCAGTTGGATCCCTCCAACCTGTTTTCCCTGCATCCACAGATGTTAGCACAATATAAAATGCCAATTCCAAGTATATACCACATTACAACACAGAAATCAATTCAACCTTTTCAAACAATTATTTAAATTTAACCATTTAAACTGAGTGAGATTAACTCACCTTAAAATTTATTTTGCCATCCATCCTGCCCGACTTGATTTTTTTCTCATGACTTCTGACCTTGGATAAGAATTACACAGTTTATTAATATTTGAATTAATCGACCAGCCAATCTTATTTAAATTTAATCAACTAATATTTTAGTTTTAAATAAATTTTCCTTCCATAACTATTTTAACAATTTGGTAACTAAAATATGTATATGTACATTTGTTTTAGCTTTAGTTTTGAAATCAATCTACAAATAAATTTTCCATTTTATTAACTAACATTAAATTCTAATAAAGTAAATTCCTTGAACCCTAAATATATATATTGAATTAAAAAAACATATTTGTTATATTTATATTTACTGCAAATTTAACTCTCATTTATATATATATTTGTAAACATGAAACTTGGTTCATACATATCATCACTGTTATTATTATCAAAATAAAAAATTTATCTTGCTGATGAAAAATATTTTCCTGTTTTCATAACATATTTATGTTTATCTTTTATTCCTAAATCTAAAATGGCTATTGATTTTGTACATATACAAATCTAAAACTATTCCTCTTCTCTGTTAACAAGCATATGTATGTATTCATCGGGAAAGAAAGAAAATAAACAGCAATACCTCACCGCAGAACCTCCCTGGGTTCGAACCACCACCTCAAATCGTCACATCGGTAGCTTCGTGGACCGCCTTTGGAGCTGCCTCGTCGAACTCACCCACGCTAAAAAAGGTCACCATCGTTGGAAGCCCTAAAATCGCGGCGCAATCTCTTCGGCTCAGCCACAATCACAGTACGCTTCACCGAGCTTTGCCATCGCTAATCGATCGCACGTCCTCTCCCTTCCGCCACTTACAAAGTCGCCAAGCTCCAGACAAAAATCGTGACAAGGTCGTGATTCTGAAAAGAAATAGAGATCTATGGATTCGAATGAAGGCATGAATCTCTTCCGTGATTTCGAAAGAAGTAAACGAAATACAGATCGAACCCCTTTTTTTTCGAACAGAGATTGAAAAAGGGGTAAGGAGGGGAAGAGTAAATCGCGGCCATGATTATTTATTTATTTTTTTCTCCTTCGATTTAAGTTTTAAAATGCTGTGTTGTAAATGAAGAAGGGGACACGATGTCTTAAAGAGGGGAGACAGGCGTGAAAAATCTACAGAGCTACAGAGACGTTTGATAGAAGAGAAAGGAACGCGGCTAAGAATTGACTGACCGAAATATTATATTTAAATTTCGAATCGGCTATTGCCAAATAAATTTTCGACACGTTATCTTACCGTAGGCTCAAACCACAATCCCTATTACTACGAAATATGAAATCCGATAATAAAACAATATTACGGATCCAATGGAACTGGTTTCGTCGAATTCTGAGATTGCGCCTCGAAAGGCTATTTTTAAATTCGATTTAAACAGTAAAATTCCAAAACTGAACAAAACACTTTCAAATTTAATTCCAACACCCTTACTATCTTTAGTGTTATCAATATAAATTCTATAAGCCTTCAAATTATTTTTAACAGACTTTAAAACTCTAGATTCTATAGTTTTCTCAACTTCACTTATTTAATTCAATAATTAAATTATCAAATAAATTATGATATTCGTAATTCAAATTAAAATTATTCTATTGAATATTTAAAATCAATTAAATATTCCATTTTAAATGCTCAAAAATTCCGGGTCGTCACATTCCTCCCCCCTTTAAAGAATTTCGTCCCCGAAATTACTAATTAGGAAGAATGGTCCAATACCCGTTTATTATTTATCCTCAAAACCAATCAATTCGACATCTAACCAACCATCTTTTACAAAAGACCATCATCATTCTTATTAACTTTCCAAACCTTTCCCTAGTTTGCAAACAATCCTATTTGCCCAACCTTTCAAGTTTTAATTATAAAACCAATTTTGAATTTTCGTAATTTTCTCAAAAAATTTCTAACTCCCTAAATTCCCGAAAATTTTTGCCAGCGTCACCTTTGCGCGGCTAACTCGGTACAACTACAAAATGGCTCTACGGCCTCCCAAATCCAAAAGGAAAACAAAAAGCCAAGTGGCTCAATCCAAAAACCCAATCAAATTTCACACCAAATTTAAATACATACCTTTTTGTCGAGCATTTCAAATTTTTTTATCTTCTTGAAATCAAAAACCAATTCTTTTCTCCCTTTTATAATACCTGCACATCCTGCTTAGCACTAATATCCGATCACAACATTTTAAAAACATTTTATCAACTTCCTTACCAAATGTCAATATTCATCCAAATATCAACTTAGAATATATTTGCAATATTCAATTTCCAATTAAGAATTGACCATTCCTTACTTAAGTTAACATAAGCATTTTGTACATTTCTCATACTTATTTTCACCTTACCACTTTAGTTTATATCTATTTCTATTCACATTGATTCTTTCATTTCCATACGAATTCAATTTATCGTTAACTCTGAATATTTAAATTTTATTTTTCATTTATAACTAATTCATGTCATTATTTTAATTAGTTTCATTCACTAACTTATTTTAGTTTCCAATTTGAATTTGTTTGTCGTTAACAAAATTTTCCAAAATTTTCAAAAAAAAATTCTAACTCCCAAACTTTCTGGAAATTTTTGGCAGAGTCTCCTTTGTACGGAGGAGCTTTTGCAATTTGACAAAAGAGAAAAATATATATACATCGACCCACACGGTCGGAAAAACAAAAAACAGTTCATATTTCCTATTTTTATTGCGTAGGCGTACCTTATTTAGCATTTCAAGCAAACAACTTATAATTTTTAGCAACTAGCGCAACCAAATCCAGCCACACGGCTCCCAGGTACCTGCACTTACTCAATTTAAACATGTAAGTGCCAAATATACGAAGTTTAACAGCATATCACTTATTTGCAATAGTTAAAACATATGAATTCTAAAAGAAATTTACATCAAACATTTTTCCGTAAGCAATTTATACAAATTTCATACTAATTCAACTATTTCAATTAATTTACAAACCATGTTCATTCAATTTGAGTGGTTTAAAAGTCAATCGCTTACATTTAATTTATTCTTAAGCAATCTCAATTCACATTTAATTCCATTGCTTCCAAAATCAATTTATTTCACTCCTATCAATTCATAGAATTTTAATTACTTCCATTTACATCCAATGATATTTATTCTATGCAAATTTGACAAGATCTATGTGAACAAACAAATATTTATGTTTTATAACCAATTTAAATGGATTCCAACTCGATTTATACTTAACTCTATTTCATTTTCAAATTTATTCACAATCTATATATTCTCATTTCATTGCATATCAAATTTGAATACATTCACTTGTATTTCATTTATTAACCCAAAATAGTTTCATTATTCAAACAAGTTCCATTCAAAACCATTAACAACTTAGGTTCATCTTCATTACCAATTTAATTTCCCTTTTATTTCAATTCATTAACGACCATTTATTTAGCTCGACCCATTCAAAGCTTGCATATTACTACCCATTCCCGAATTAATTCAAACCAAGCTTTAATTTAATGGCCTTCCAGATTTACTCGTAGTCGAGCTTCTAATTATTCTTAATTTAAGTTAATTTACTCAATTTATTCCACTTCAAACTTAAGTTCACTCCCCTTTGATTCTTATTTATTTCATCCATTTATTTATTCAATATAATTAGTTTATCCACTCAATCCATTTTGAATTTTCATTTCCTTAAATATTATTTATAACCCACCAAATTCTATTTCGATTCAAATTTATTTCTCTTGATTTAAATCCAACCCAATATCATCACACTTAGTTTTTAAGTTGAATTCAATTCAACTCCTTTCCATCTTTTTAGCTTAAGTTGATTTACTTCAATTTTATACTTAAGCTCATTTTCATTTTACAAGTAAATTTTTTTATTCTATATTTTTTTTTCAACTTAATTCCATCTCAATCTATTCTCATTTAAATCTACAATTTCATTTGGTTAGTTATTATAAAATGTAAATTTTTCCAGATTCAATTCCTTCAATTGATTACATGGTCATTTCCAATTTATTTCCACTTTGTTGGATTTTATTTTCAATTCAAAGCATTACTATTTTAATCCATTTCCATTTTTATTCGATACATTTCAATTATATTTAATTTGTTTGCACTTCAAGTTACATTTTAATTAATAACTCAAGTTCTGATTCCATCATTCACTTTTAAATTACCATCCAATTTTATTAATTCACAATTCAACTTCATTCTCAATTCATTTAATTAATTGCAAGGCCACTTCCAATTATATTTTCTTCACTAATGATTCAAGTCGAATTTGACTTATAACTTAAGTTCTATTTCCAAACTTCAATATTAACTCACCAATTCAGCTTCTATTTAACTACAATTGGTTTCATTTACACATTTCATTAACTAATTTATTAACAAATTGGTCCCCTTTATTTATAGTTCAATACTTAATTTCATATTTTATTTTATTTTCAAATATCTCTGCATTCAATTTTCTTAAGTTCAAATTTATTTTATGTTAACTCCCCACTGCTAGCGACCTAAGGAAGTAATGTAGTTGCGACCTAAGGAGACCACGACTAAAAAAATAGCGACGACCTAAGAAGACTCCACAACCTAGAAGATGTCTCGACCTATGAAACTCCGCGACCTAAGGAAGCGACCTAAGAGATTCAGCGACCTATAGAACTCACACGACCTAACAGAGTGCTTCGACCTAAGGAAGGCCGCGACCTAAGGGATTCAGCGACCTAAGATCTCGAGCTATGATAACAGGAAGATACTCACGACCTAAGATAGGTCGCTCACGACCTAAGATAGGTCGCTCACGACCTAAGGACATTGCATTAGAAGGCCGCCTTTTCTATGCCGCTACTGATAAGGTCGCTTACGACCTAGAACTTGTTGAAACGAGCTTGCGTATTCTTATGGAAGGGGGGCCAGTGCTTCTTAGGTCGGCTACGACCTACGACCTTACTTAGGTCGGTCACGACCTACGACCTAACTCCTAGCAAAGCCTATAAATACACCCCGAGTTCCAACTAGAAAAGGACTTTGGGCTCATTCATTTCAAGCGCCGTTACTCTGCTGCATTCCGAACTACCCCAACACTTAAAGCTTTTGAGATACAAAGAAAAGCCTCAAAGAACTTCACGAAGAAATCATGCATGTCCAACATGAGTTCGAAGATTTTGATCGACATTGGAGTTTAGGCTACTTGTTCTAAGTCACTTGTAACTCAAAGTGTGTTGTAATCGAAGTGTAATTACATCGACTTGTAATCAAATCGTCAGTAAAGATATTCAAAGTGGACGTAGGCTCTCTCTTAAGCCGAACCACTATAAAATTGCTGTTGTTTGCTGCTTTTTCACTATTATCTGCTTATAATCTGTTCCCGAGCTATCGGGTGGTGCTTTCACAATCTCACTTCATACACCGGGGTGTTAGCGTTCAAATTTTAGCGTTAACATTTTTGGTGCTTTCACTGAGAATTGAACTCAGTTGAATTACCATCATTGCTTCACAGAGGTTTGTAAAGAGAATTTCCTTGAAAACCAGAAGTCTATCCGAGATTATGGCTCTTGGAAGGAAAAGTAGATCTGTCAGATCTGGGAATGTTCAAGAGGGAACCTCCGCTTCCCCTGTATCGAAACAAGCCACTCCAGCTGTCGGAGTTACAAAGGCAGAGCTGGATGCTGCAATCTTAGGGCTGAACCAGCAGATAAATGCCCAAAATGCACAATTAGAGGCTCAGAATGCCCTAATTCTTAATAGGTTGAACGATTTGCTTGGGGCAAACCGTCAACCGGCAGGTAATGAAAGGAATTTTGCTGGCAACATTCATGATGCTGAAGAAAGAAATGCTCCTGGAAGGGCTGCTAGCCCCTTTGAACAAACACTTCCTGAGGTTGGTGGATCTAGAGCTCGACATGATGAGGAGTATCTTTCTGGAATGGTCCGACAAATTATGAAAGAGAGTATGCAGAGGGTTGAAGACGAGAAAGAATGGGGTTTCGCCCCAAGTAAAACTCCATTTACTGAGAAAATCTTAAAGGCTGAATTCCCAAGGAAGTTTGTCCCTCCAACCATTCCAGCTTACAAGGGGACAAGTGATCCGAACGAATTCTTATACAAGTATGATTGGCACATGACAGGTGCCAGAGCCTCTGATGAAATAAAGTGCCGATATTTTCCTGTGTATCTCGAAGGTGTAGCTCTGCTTTGGTTCACCAAGCTTCCAGTCCGATCTATAGATCAGTTTTCTGACTTAACCCGGAAATTCAAGGAGCAGTTCAGACTATATGCTTCAAAAGCCAAGGATATCATGTCACTGTCGAGTTTGGAACAGAATCCAGGTGAATCTATCAGAACTTTCTTGAATCGCTTTAACATAGCACTGGCTGAGGTAGACAATGCAGAGCCACGGATGATATTGACTTATCTGATGAGGGCTATTGACAAATCGAGCGAATTTGGGAAGTGGCTAAACATGAAGGAACCAATTCCCTTGAAATTTTTTATAAAAAAGCAGATGAATTCATATGCTTGGAGAGCCGTCCTGTACCGGTAAAGGCAGTATTGGAAAAAGCTGAAGATAACACTGTTGCTCCACGCAAGAATGAATCTGTAGGGCAAAAAAGGGAAAATAACAATGGGAAGAAACAGAGTAATCTGAAGAAGCCCCGATCCTTCAAGCCATCAGAGTATACTCCTTTATCAGACACGCCGGAGCGTATCTACCTTGCCACTAAAGATTCTGTTGATTTTCCTAAACCTCTTCCTCTGAGAACCGGGAAAAAGGCTATACAGAGTGGCAAGTTCTGCCGCTTTCATAATCAACCCGGTCATGAGACCGACGAATGCCGCCAGTTGAAAAACCTAATTGAAGAGTTGCTAAGGGAAAACAAGCTGCAGCAATTTGTGAAAAAGAATAGCAACAATCCTGCTTCGTCTAGTCAGGGGCAACAAGCTCCTGCTCATCAGCCTAGGACAGGTGAGAAGGCTGCAGGGCATGAATCTGGAAGGCCCATTATCAATGTCATTACAGGAGGACCTCACCCAGCAGGCAGAAGCTGGGGTGAGATGGAAAGGTATACCCGAGCTTTGAAGTATGTACCGACCGAGGAAGATGTATTCGTTTTGGAAGGTGCTATGCCCCTGAAGCAACAAAGAACTTTCGATGATGATATTGTGTTCAAAGCTAGGGATTCCGCAGGTATTGAAGCTCCTACCTTGGATCCTTTAGTCATCTCGGCTGGTATCGGGCCAGCTATTGTCAGAAGAGTTCTTATTGATTGTGGCGCATCCTGCAATATCCTCTTCAAGAAAACATTCGACCAAATGAAGATCCCTATGGCTGATGTGCAAGCCTCATCGCAGAAAATCGCTGGCTTCACTGGGGAGCCAAAGCAGCCGGTAGGAACCATTGATTTGTTTGTGGAACTTGGAGAAGGAGAGAGAAAAGTGGTCCGCAAGCAAACTTTTGTGATTGTCGACGAATTTTCTGCTTACAATGCTTTCCTTGGCTGTCTAACTCTCGCAGCGTTCAAAGTTGTTCTGGCCCCATGGTGCCTCACCATTAAATTTCCCACAGATAAAGGAGTGGGAGTCATAAAAGGGGATCAAAATGCGGGGCGGGAATGTTATCTAACAGAGCTACGAGAAACCAGAAAAAGAGAAATGGGAAAGAATGCGGCAGCCCCAGTCCGCATCAAAGAACCAGCCTTGCAGCAATTACATGGCGGACCCTGCACTGGCGAGCACAGCGGAGCAAGGAAAGAGATGGATCCTAGAAAAGTCAGTGCAGGGGAAAATAGAGTGGTACCAGTGGAAACGACAATACAATACCTGCTGACCCAAAGGACCCAAACAAGGTGTTGAATGTGGGTTCACAACTTAATGCGTCAATTCAGAATATCTTAATATCTTTTTTAAAGGCAAATTTGGATGTTTTTGCTTGGACTCATGCCGATATGTGCGGAATATCCCCAGAAGTTGCAGTACACGCTCTAAATATTGATCCAAAATTTACACCTGTGAAGCAGAAAAGGAGAACTCAAGGTCCATAAAGGTCGGCGGCATTAAAAGAAGAAGTTGATCGGCTCATGGAGAATAATTTTATCAAAGAATCTACCTATCCGAATTGGGTTTCAAATCCAGTGCTGGTTAAGAAAGCCAACGGAAAATGGAGAGTATGCATCGATTTTTCAGATCTAAACAAGGCCTGCCCCAAAGACTGCTTCCCATTACCCAGAATCGATCAACTGGTAGACGGAACAGCGGGACACGAATTGTTATCTTTTATGGATGCTTACTCTGGATACAACCAGATCATGATGCATGAGCCAGATCAGGAGGACACAAGCTTTATCACTGACATTGGTCTTTACTGCTACAGAGTAATGCCCTTCGGGTTGAAGAATGCAAGGGCAACATACCAAAGACTTGTTAATGCTATGTTCAAACCGCAATTAGGCAAGACTATTGAAGTCTACGTCGATGACATGTTAGTAAAGTCTAAGAAAGCAGTGGATCACATAGAACACTTAGCGGGCATGTTCGCAGTCCTCCGAAAATACGGAATGAAGCTCAATCCTTTGAAATGTTCATTTGGAGTGGAATCCGGCAAGTTTTTAGGTTTCATCGTGAGCGCAAGGGGCATCGAGGCTAGTCCAGCTCAAATTGCCGCCTTAAAGGAAATCAATGCTCCTAGAACAAAGAAGGAATTGCAAAGTCTCAATGGAAAAGTCGCCGCCTTGAGTCGGTTCATTTCCAAAGCCACAGATAAATGCATCCCATTCTTTGACGCCCTAAAGAAAGGAAAGAAAAACTTCGATTGGACTCCCGAATGCCAAAAAGCCTTTGATGAATTGATTCGCCATATGGAAACGCCTCCAATACTTTCTAGGCCTGGCGATGGCGAGGATCTTCTTATATACTTAGCAGTATCATCTCATGCTTTAAGTGCAGCGCTGATACGGGAAGACAAGAGGATTCAACATCCAGTTTACTATATCAGCAAAAGACTCACTGGGGCAGAGATGAATTACTCTAAGTTGGAAAAACTCGCCTATTGCCTACTAATTGCATCTAGAAAGTTGAGGCAATATTTCCACGCTCATCCTATCAGAGTCCTCACTGATCAACCTTTAAAGCAAGTCTTGTTTCACCCTGAGGCTTCGGGTCGTTTTCTAAAGTGGAATATTGAACTCAGTCAATATGACATCACTTATCATCCCCGAAAAGCAATCAATGGACAAGCTTTAGCGGATTTCATCGCAGAATTCACAGATAAGGGTAATAGTGAGGAGGAAACAATCGACGATTCCCCGATCTAATGGAAGTTATATGTCGATGGCGCGAGAAACGACTACTGTTCTGGAGCCAGAGTTGTACTCGAGACCCCTGAAGGTCGATCATTATGCTATGCACTAAGATTGGAATTTCCTTCAACAAACAATGAAGTAGAATACGAAGCCCTTATCACTGGCTTAAGGATTGCTAAAGAATTAAACATCCGAGCGTTACAGATATTCAGTGATTCTCAGCTTATTGTATGCCAAGTCAAAAAGGAATTCCAAGCAAAAGGGGGGAATCTGCCCGCCTACTTGTCAAAGGCTTGGGAACTCCTGGGTGATTTCGATCATTACATGATAAGTCACATTCCTCGAGAAGAAAACATGAAATCAGATTCTCTCGCAAAGTATTCTAGCACAGGCGAAGCTCAATTTCTGGAGTTAACTCCAGTGGAGGTCCTGTCGACTCCAAGAATTGATGAGATGGATATTGATTGGATCATGAGCATGTCTCAAGAGCAAGAATCATGGATGACTCCGATAACAGAATATCTGCTCAATGGATCTTTACCGGAAAACTCAAAAGAACGAAAGAAGCTACTGAGGAAAGCCTCTCGCTATATAGTCCAGGATCGCCAGTTATACAGACGGGGATTCTCAATGCCGTAACTTCGATGTGTATCCAGGGAAGAGTCCAAAACAATCCTAGCTGAGGTGCATGGGGGAGAATGTGGTGATCATTTAGGTGGTCAAACTTTAGCGAAAAAGATTCTCCGATACGGATATTTTTGGCCAGAAATTAATCGAGATGCAGCAGATAGTGACAGATGCCAAAGATTCGCCAAGATTCCTAGAGCTCCTTCCACTGAGCTCACACAGATGGTCAGTCCATGGCCATTTGCAATATGGGGGATAGACCTTGTAGGACCGTTACCAACTGCCAAATCTGGAATTAAATATGCCATTGTTGCTGTAGATTATTTTACTAAGTGGGCAGAAGCTGAACCACTGGCTACTATCACCTCAAAGAAGATGATAAGTTTTGTGACTAAAAACATCATTTGCAGATACGGTGTGCCTCAAAAAATAATTACAGACAATGGTACTCAGTTTGAAAGTGAAGAATTCCAAGATTTTTGCAAGCGATTCAAAATTCGGAAAAGCTTCTCAGCAGTGGCTCATCCGCAGGCAAACGGGCAAGTGGAAGCCGTGAACAAAATTATTAAGTCAACCATCAAGAAGCAACTTGGAAGAGAAAAAGGTGGTTGGGTCGATAAGCTACCACTGGCACTATGGGCATACAGAACCACTCACAAAACTGCGACTGGGCACACCCCGTTTTCATTGGCATACGGGTCAGAGGCAATGATTCCGGTAGAAATAGAGGTCCCTTCACATAGAAGAATCCATTTCAATCAAGCAGAAAACAAAAAGCTACAGCTTGAAGCGCTAGATCTCCTTGATGAAAAAAGAGATGAGGCTAATCTCAGAATTGCAGCTCATCAGCAAAGGATAGCCAGACATTTCAATTCCAAAGTTCTCCAACGCAGCTTTGAGATTGGAGATCTAGTCCTGAAGAGAATTATGACAGCGACAGGTGTGTTTGGCCCAAATTGGGAAGGACTATATGTCATAGGTCAGAAGCTTCTTGACGGCACATTCAAACTCACCACTGTTGAAGGAGATCAAATTCCAAGGGCATGGAACAGCAATCACTTGCATCCATACTTTACTTGAAAATTTTGTTGAAATATTGTAAAAAGAGTTATGAATGTATGATTCTTGTAATTGAAGGCAATTGTAAAACTGATGCAAGTAAATAATGAAAGAATATAAAGTGGATGTAGGCCCAATTTCCTGGCCGAACCACTATAAATCTTGTGTTCCTTATTATTATTACATGTTTGCTTTATTTTCGATATAAAAAAGTACATAGAATGTATTGCTGAAATGTCGATTTAAATTTTTGCAGACAATGGAAGTGAAATTTGCACATAATAAGACCAAGTGATTCTCGCCAAATTTCGAGTCACAAAAGCCCCGAGTTCAAATCCTAGATAGGAAGTACTTCAATTGAACGGCCTATGATTTCGACAGAAACGGGCCTTTGCTAATAAATTGAGATCGTTTGAACAAACAAACATCCAATTAAGAAGCTAATGCCCGTTCTCACGAACTTGCCTGACAATGAAGTATACTTCCTTGGATTAAACAAATTACTTGTAAGAAAAGGGAATGAAAGCTTGAAAAGGAAAAAAAAAACAGAGGATCGCTGAAAAGGCATAAGCAAGTGGACAAGGGAACAACCAAAGTCATCATCGGCAGCACAAGTCCTCTTCGGAGGCACAACTCGTCGGAGGATAAAGACCTCTAATGGGTCATACGCCACAAAAAAGAAAGTTCTCTACTCAACAAAAATGATTGGAGGAGTCATGACCCTCCAACCATGAGAGAGTAACTTCCAGGCGATGAAAACCCTCTCTGAGGCACATTTCACCAGGAGTTGAAGTGTAACAACCGCTCTTCGGAGTTTCACTTCACCAGAGTTGAAATGTAAACAAAATAAAGACCTCTTCAGAGGCACATTTAACTAGGAGTTGAAGTGTAACAGCCACTCTTCGGAATTTCACTTCACCAAAGTTGAAATGCAAAACAAAATAAAGACCTTTCTGGAAGTCCACGTTTCACCGAGATTGAAATAAAACTTCCAAGTGTTGAAATGTGAAAAGGCTTTCTTCAAAGGCACAACTCTTTGGAGATACACGTTTCACCAAGATTGAAATAAAACTTCCAAGTGTTGAAACGTGAAAAATCCCTCCTCAGAGGTACAACCTCCTCCCGGAGACAAAATCAAGAAGAAAGACCTCTTCGGAAGCCCACGTTTCACTAAGATTGAAATAAAACTTCCAAGTGTTGAAACGTGAAAAGGCTTTCTCCAAAGGCACAACTCTTTGGAGGTACACGTTTCACCAAGATTGAAATAAAACTTCCAAGTGTTGAAACGTGAAAAATCCCTCCTCAGAGGTACAGCTTTCTATTTAAAAAAAAAAAGGAAAGTTAAAGTACCCTTCAGAGGCCCGCTTTACCACATAGAAGAGTTCACTTGGTAAAATGCGTACATACGCAAAAGAAAAAAAGTGATTTCTTCGAAGGACAAAGCGTAAAAACTTATATGAAGGGAGTTGTACTCTACGAAAAATTTCTTCAAGAATAGAATAATTATTCTTCAGAAAATAAGAATGCAAGTCCCCTCGAAGTATAAAGTATTGCAGCAAGCTTATGGTATGAGGGCAACAAGGTATAGTTACATACAATATAGTATAGCCACATCGGCGAAAGTAATGCTCAAACAACATGCCATAAGCCCGCTGCAATATCATAAACTTGTGCAAAAATGAATAATAAATGCATTCTCAAATTCAAACAGGAGTTTATACAAAGGAAAAAAGAATCATTTTATTCAACATTATTTTATATACAGGTACAAGTTCCAACAAAAGAAAAGCGGGGGGGCCGATACCCGCACAATTCTCGACCAGTACATGCAAAAGACAAGAAGCTAAAAGCTGGAGTCTTCATTTCTTCTTGCCACCTTTAGACCCTTTACCTGGCCGAATGGTTAGCTTTTCAGGTCGGTCTGAAGGCATAAGGGAAGAAGGAGAGGGAGGTGCAATCAGTGCAATTTCCGGTTCCTCTTCAGTAGCAATGATTTTCTTCCCCCTCCTCTTCGATGTTCCGTGCTTCTTTCTTCTCTTCGAAGAAGACTCACTCCCTGGAGTAACAAGAGCGTACAAAACTACGTCATCAGAAGGAGTCCGCTCCGGAGAGATCTCGCCTCCTTCAAGTCCCTCGTCTTTCTGCTCTTGCGAAGCGATAGGGTAATCTAAGCCATGAAGAGCCTCAATTTGCTCCTCTTGTGACCCGGGCTGTGAAGCAGAAGGAGGAGTCACCTGAAGAGATGGAGGAGGGATAACCGGAGGAGGCGAAGTTTGCACAGCACTTGGTGTTTCAACTGCAGAAGAAGAGAAATTAAAAATATTAGTATCTCCCCAAAAGAAGGGAGATATGGGTTCATCGAGATTCAAGAAGTAATCGAGAAGCTCATCAAACTTTTGAGGAGCAAGCAGGCGATCCACCTGAATCGGACCAATGTTAAAATTACCTGAAGATGTTTGCTTCGTTAGTTCAATCTCATAATTTTGAGCCCCAATATCCTCCAAAGCCTCATCATCAGTAGGGGTAATTACCCCGGTTCTTGTAGGAGGCAGCGAATGAGCACTGGAACCTGTGATGTCAACTTCAGAAGAAACTAAAGGACGTTCAGAGGTAGTAGGTGGTATTTCTTTTTCAGAACGTTCCCCTTCCGCCATTCCAGTCCGCATTCTGGCGAGTTGCTCTTTTCCCTTGGCAAGAGCGGCGCGGGCATCATCATCAAGATAATGCTCTTCAAGAGCTGACTCAGCGTAGCCAGCGCCTTTACCGCCAAGCATATCGAGTGCTGCCTCCCAAACTTCGGCTAGTGTAATTTCATACTTAGGGCCTAGAAAGGCAAGGCTACCACGCCCCAAAACGCTGTGCAGATAGAAATCAAATAATGTTGAGCTAATGTTAGCTTTCGTTGCCTCGTGAGAATCTTCAGCTGCAATTTTGCCGGCAACGGCTTCATCACGCTCCATTTCAGCTTTAGAAAGTTGAAGCTTAAGCATTTGAATTTCCGCCTCTTGAGAGCTGTTTTTCTTCTGAAGCTCTTCAATGTCAGCAGCATAGCCCTCGCTAATTCTTTTCTGCGCTTCGAGCCTGTCTTCGGCATCCCTTTGGCTAGCGTGGGCATCTCTCACTTGTTTGAGAAGCACTTCTTCTTTTTGAGAATAGGAAGTAGAGGAAGCAACAAGCTCTTGTTTCAATTCTTCAACGTTCGCTTCAAGCTCCTCATTGTAAGAAGCAATGCTTCTCATCTCGGTGTCATGTTGCTCGAGTACCTTTTGCCATTCGGCTTTATCATTTTCCATGGTGAGCATGGCCTCTATGTTCGCACGATTAACCCTCTGAAGCTCGTCAACAAGTTTCTGCCAGTTCGACATCCTCTCAATGTCAAGCTTAACGGCGTCAAGGTTTTGTAACATGGCAGACTTGTCAATGGGAACCAAGTCAAGGTCGAACCTTACTCCCTTCAGGCACCATTGAGGAAACCGGCTCTGCAAAGTGGCTGGACCCGGTCCAACTTGAAATTTGGGCCTGCTAATTATCGTTTGAATATCTGCTTTCCCAAGAGCGGGAGAGCCAGAAGGAATGTCGAGCGAGGCAGGGGCTGTAACTTTTTCAGGAGTAGTAGAGGCCTGCTTCTCACTATGACGGGCTCGCTTGCTTGAGTCTTCGCCCATATGACCTTTTCCTCGATCATCATGGGATTTTCTCTTGTGGGAGTCATCGCCTCTTTGCAAAGAATCGTGGCGCTCCTCCCTCTCTCTTCTTTCACGACGCTCTTCTTCAGTCCTCCTTTCATGAGCCTTTCGGGCGGCCCTCTCTTCATCGGATTCTTTGTAAGAGGGGAGGTAACGCCTATAATCATATTGGCTACGCCTCCCGTAGCGCTGGAAATCATCATAATATGAGCTGCTGCGCCCCATTGGAGAATCTGAAATAAAAAGATAAGCTTTATTAGTATCCAAAGTACAGAAAGTCAGAAGTATAAAAGTGCCAGGAATTCTAAGTGTGTGTGATGTGCAAACTACGCGCATCAAACTACGAACCACTCTTTAATTGGGGAGTAGTTGTGGGTGTAGTAGTTAATGTCAACTCTTGAGTCGACGGAGACTGTTGCAAAATAGAAGTAGCCTCGACTACTGAAGAAGAAATCCCGGCAGTGATAGGATCGTCTTTAAAGATCTCTTGTGAAGTAGCAAAGAGGTCGCTCAGTCCTTCGAAAGTATCGTCCCTGCTCTGCTTAACAGGACTAGATTTCTCAGCTTTTTCACCAGATTCTTGTGAATGATGGGAAGATCCCTGAGGCTCCTCTTCCTCGATAACCAGGGCAAGTTTGTCAGATGGCCCCGCAACATCAACAGAAGTGGAGCACTTCACTAGCGAAGTCTCAGGAGCAGGTCCTTGTGATTTGGATGTGTTAGTAGAAACTGGGGCATCCAACGCTCTAGCCGGGGAATCGGGGACTTCATGAATTTGAGTGGAACGAGAAGAGTGTAGAAGCTCAAACCGATGAAGAAGTTCTTCTGTCAATAGAAATTTTGCGCTTCTTTCTTCAGCAGCCACAGTGCTTAGCCTTTCAAAGACTGGCTTATGACTGGAATCTCTAGAAGGAGGAGGAAGTGCTGTAAAAACAAGGAATGGAATTAGCATCTAGCAATACGAACCATGAGAAACTTAGAAAAAAATTGAAGAAAGAAGGGAAACAAGATCTCACTTCCTACTCTCCAGTCTGCGTAAAATCCTGCGGGGCAACGAATGTAGAAGAATTGATTTAAAAAACCATGTGCACTCTCCGGCAAATCCAAAATTAGTTTGCGGTTCCTCGCACCTCTTACAAGTACAATTGAAGGGTGGTCCTTGTTCTTCGCAAAAGTGCACAAGTAATAGATTTCCTCAAAACTCGGAAGACGGTCAAGAGTTCTCCTGAACAGAACGCACAATCCCATCAAAATGGCATAGCCATTGGGATGCAGTTGGAAAGGAGAGATCGTTAGTCGAAGAAGGATTTGTTGAAGAAATTCATTAAAGGGAGGAATTACTCCACTTAAGCACATTTGGCGATTAATGGCAACAAAACCGTAAGGTGGTCTATCAGCAAAATCATTTGGTCCAGGGAGTAAAACTTCTGCCTCGGCAATGCCAAATTGAACGCATAGTTGATTAAGCACCCGCTGTTTCAGAAGGGTAGGAGTTCTTTCCGGAGGGTTCTCTAGTGGAATAGCAATCGAAAAAGCCCCTTCGACGTGTTCTATCATCTCTTCTTGTTGAGACGTCATTCTATATAAGCAACTGGATGTTCAGATGTGAAGGTGCACGTTTCCTAAAAGTGTGAAGTGTTGTGCAAAACTAATAAAAATAACAAGCAAAATAACTGGAATTAAACTAGTTAACAACTGATCGATTGTGAGATTTCAGGACTTGTTAATTTAAAACTCAAGTGCAGTGTTAATTCAAACAAAATTTTAGCTTTGCTTTAATACTTCATTTGAGTCGGTTGAGTTACAGCATTTCACTCACACAGTTCATTTAAGTTGATTATTCTTTATCGACTAATCTGTCATTCGATGTGGGCGGTCAGTGACAGTATATTCGTCCCATTCTTCTGCAAATGTTATGTTTAAACAGGTTGTTAGATTAAAAGTTAGAGCAATCTGTAAAGAAGTGTAACGAATTTCAAACGGTTCAAGTCCAAGCAGTTCAATCAAATTCTTTCAAAATTTTACAAGTCATAAGTTATCCAGACTGTTTCCAGCGACCTAGCATAGGTGGAACTTCATTAGGTCGCATTGTGCAAATCAAGGAGCTTGAGGCTTTATGTCAAAATAATGCAAATTAGTCAAGTCCTAACTCGGCTGCGACCTAAAGCCTATGCCACAAAAGATAGGTCGTTGACATGTTAAGTCCCTATGCAGTCATTCAGAGATGATAGGTCGCTAAATTGTTAAGTCGTTCTGTTTAAAGTTCATGTGCAAATCTACTAAGTCGCTGACTTCCTATCCACGCAAAATCATCAAAGTACTAGGACGGCAACGACCTAATTTCTATGCCACAGGGATTTAGGTCAACAAGTTCTTAAGTCGCACCTTGGTTCAGGTTAAGGTGGTCCAGATTTGTTAAAGTATAAGGTCAGCCGCAACCTAAGATTTCAATCATCACTAAACTTAGGTCGTTACTTTCTTAGGTCGTTTTTAGGTCGCTCTGCTTTAAGTCTTATCTCATTCAAGAGTAAGTTCGATCGCTAGTATTAGGTCGCATTGTTCACATTCAAACAGACACCCCTAAGGTCGATTCCCCACTCACACGCTGCCACATCATCTCCTCCATTAACTCGTTAACCCATTAGAGCCTTCCTCATCTCTTCCAAATTTACAAACCAGCTAATTCGAATCACTGTAATTTACCATCTTCCTCCCACATCATCACGAATCACCCGAAAATCCAATTCAAATTGCCTCAAATCCACCATACATCTGATGTATTGCCATATTTACAAGAATCACCACGATAACTCAATCAAAAGGTTAATCGAATCGTGACTTATAGGAAAACGCAGCATACGAAAATGTATTAAGAACGACAAGTGGAATATTCGCAGTTTGATGATGGATGTGGTCGAATGTTGATAGAATTCACTTACGCAATCTGATGATGGAAAGGATTAAAGATTGAGCTGATCGGAATCGTCCTCGAGAAGTTCAAAAGCTTGTTAATGGTAGAATGGATGCTGAAGCAGATGAAGAAGGGAAGGAGCGACCTACGGTATTTATATTCAGGGGCAGTGGAACACGAATCGACAGCATGCGACATAATCCTCTCTCTAAGTCGTCTACGACCTAACGAACCTCCAGAGCACGAGTTAATGAAATCGAAGCACGCAACCTATAGCTTGGTCACATACTTCGAGGGGCAAATGTTAACTCCCCACTGCTAGCGACCTAAGGAAGTAAAGTAGTTGCGACCTAAGGAGGCCACGACCTAAAAAATAGCGACGACCTAAGAAGACTCCACAACCTAGAAGATGTCTCGACCTATGAAACTCCGCGACCTAAGGAAGGCTGCGACCTAAGAGATTCGGCGACCTATAGAACTCACACGACCTAACAGAGTGCTTCGACCTAAGGAAGGTTGCGAACTAAGGGATTCAGCGACCTAAGATCTCGAGCTATGATAACAGGAAGATACTCACAACCTAAGATAGGTCGCTCACGACCTAAGGACATTGCATTAGAAGGCCGCCTTTTCTATGCCGCTACTGGTAAGGTCGCTTACGACCTAGAACTTGTTGAAACGAGCTTGCGTATTCTTATGGAAGGGGGGTCAGTGCTTCTTAGGTCGGCTACGACCTACGACCTTACTTAGGTCGGTCACGACCTACGACCTAACTCCGAGAAAAGCCTATAAATACACCCCGAGTTCCAATTAGAAAAGGACTTTGGGCTCATTCATTTCAAGCGCCGTTACTCTGCTGCATTCCGAACTGCCCCAACATTTAAAGCTTTTGAGATACAAAGAAAAGCCTCAAAGAACTTCACGAAGAAATCATGCATGTCCAACATGAGTTCGAAGATTTTGATCGACATTGGAGTTTAGGCTACTTGTTCTAAGTCACTTGTAACTCAAAGTGTGTTGTAATCGAAGTGTAATTACATCAACTTGTAATCAAATCGTCAATAAAGACATTCAAAGTGGACGTAGGCTCTCTCTTAAGCCGAACCACTATAAAATTGTTGTTGTTTGCTGCTTTTTCACTATTATCTGCTTATAATATGTTCCCGAGCTATCGGGTGGTGCTTTCACAGTCTCACTTCATACACCGGGGTGTTAGCGTTCAAATTTTAGCGTTAACATTTTATAATTCAAGTTTGAATTTTCATTTTATTTTTCAAGTCATCAAACAATATTTATTTTGGGTTTTAATTTCCACTTATAAATTTATAAGTCACAACTTATTATTTACACAATCCCATTCATTCTAGGCTTGAATATATTCTCCTTTTATTTTTAACTCAAGGCTTATGCTTATTTATATCCCAAGCATATTTTATTTCATGCATTATAATTCTTTTACACGTATTTCTTATTTATTTATTTCAATTCCAATCCTTATTCAATTTATTTACCATTTGTTCAGGTAAGAATTTAATTCCATTCATTAATTCAATTGAATTCTCATCCCAATTCAATTTTACTTTAACTCAAATTTATTTAACTCAATTCGATTTCAACTAGATTCGAATACAACTGGATATTATCTTCAGGTTACTCGATTTATTTCAATCCAGTTAAATTTTATTCTCCAATCCAAGCTTATTTCATTTTTAACTTTTCACTTAAAATTAAATTCCCAACAAATTTCCTTTGAAATTTTCAAAAACAACTAGCTTTCTGAACAAATCAATTTGGTAGCAATCCATCACTTAGAAATTCAAAAATGAATACTGATGATGCGGCCGTCATCATCAGAATTATTTCCCAATAATCCAAGTGATTTCAATGCTATATCACTTTCAAAATCCATTTAAAACAAATTCCCTTTCAGAAATACCCTTAAAACAATAATGCTATTATTTATCTTCAAAATACTTCAACAAACACTTCCAAATCTTTGGGATTTTAATTTTCCAAATCATGCTTAAATCAATTTTAAGTATAATTCATTTTCATAGCTTATGCTCATACCAATTCTTATTTGATTATATTTCAATTTATAATTTACATTTATAATTCATATTTATGAATTTCATTTTACAATGAATTTATCCCTTCAAACTTTGGTTATATTTTCAATTTCTAGTTAAATTTTCACTTAACAATGATAATACTTTAATATTATTCTTCCTAACATCCAAGCAACCATATATTAGCTAAATGGTTTACAAAAACTATTGTTTATATCAAAATATATTTTGGGTAAAATTATTTCATTCACCCACATTTAAAACAATATCGTGTCGAACTGTTTTATTGAAGTTTTAGAAACCCTTTCAATACAGTTGCGCAGACTGTATCGACGAAGGTTCATATGTCACTCAATAAATCAATCAACGGAATATTAAAACAATTTATATTCACTAACAAATACGCACTCATATCTATTAATACGCTCAAACTCATTATAGAGTACTACGGACTCTATTTTAAATGAGTAATTCCCACCAGAGCCAAGGTTATCTCCAACCTAAGCTCTGATACCAAGTGAAACAACCCGTGAATCCGTACCCCTTGAGTCAACACTATTCTACAGCAATCAACTCAAGTTGCACAGAAATATGAACCATTTGGGTTTAAGAAGAAGAGGTAGAAGAAGAGATAACAAAATCAACATCAGAATCTAACCATCGCAGCGGAATAAAATATAATAGGTAGTAAATAATCTTTACTCAAAATCAAATATATCTGTTTACATATATTACATCATCAGAGTACATCAGTCACAGCTCACATCAAAAACATACAATGGATACACAACAACTCAAACAGCGGAATATATATATAAACAAGTACGAATGTACGTATCGTCGCCCAGCATGTCTCCTGAGCTCCCCAGCATCATATCCTGTATCCTACAATACTCGGTCTGACCCGAGCATTACAGTCAAATAACACCCGAGTCAGTCTGGAATACCAGCGTGAGAAAATCACACCCAATTGATTATTAAAGTTTCAAAATCCTTTGAAAACAAAAGCATCTTGTAAGACCACGCCACAAATAAACATGTCGGGTCTTTACCTTACGATAGCTAAAACAATTTTTATAGAAATCCTCTGATATTATAATAGGGTCTATATACAAATACTTATAAAATAGCTGAAATTGTTACATGATTAAATTCCAGCTACTAGCCACAGATTGGGTAATACAAACAAAACTCGTACAAGGCTCGTAGGGAGAATGGATTTCCAACCAATGACTAGACACTGGGGTACCACCTGTCACAGTACGGGGCCTAGATCACCGTACCGAGGAGTACGCCCGCTCCCTTGCAACAGAAGGCTAGGACTACCCCTTACTGGATAATCCCGAGTGAGATCACTCCACGGTTGGGATCAGCAACCGCCCACTAAGCCGAAATAAAAAGGGACATCTAGACTGGAATGACCTCACCCTGCTTGGGTGCTACCCACCTAGCCTTGCTGCATAACCCTTGATTTTCAGCCATTCCCATTTGATGAGGCTTGAGGCTAAGCGTTACCTTTACAGAACATATATCTTAGAATGCCCATCGTCCACCTGACGATGTTTCGCAAGCATTCATCCATACAAGTCCGTCCCGGGTTCGAACGGAATCGAGGGCACTATTCCTACTACATCCATTTTGGAAATATCCTCAGGATTAGTAGCGACTAGCCCTTGCACTTCACTGCTCCATCTTCGAATCCAAAATCGTTTTCACGAAACGTACAAACCGGATCGAAGTGGTTTTCGAGAAATAAATCTCGATCTCGGTCCCATCAAAAGGATCAACGCATTGTCCAATATTGATAGTCGGTTATTTAATTATCAATTATATTCACAAACATCCATCAAACAATAAATAATATCCCAAATTATTTATTAATCCCAAAAATATCTTCACAAGATATACTTCACTTTCAAACCCCGTTTGAAAACAGTTCCAAACATATTCCTTTCCCGGAATAATTTCCCAATATTTATTTCCACTGAAACGCCAAGTATAAAATACTTTTAGCTTTAAAATAATTTAAAAGCACTTAGTTATAAAATATACTTCATAGCCTAAAAATTTCAAAACTACTTTAATACTTTATTAAAATATATACTTTAGTAATATTTAATAAATAAGGCTACTTTTATAAAATATAAAACTAGATTTTTCTTTAAAACAAATATCAAGTCATTTAATAATTACTACGATAATATTTTGAAAAATATTTATTTTAGATTTTAAACATTTAAACACAATAAATTTTCTAAGATATGCTTTTTAAAACATCATAAAACCTTTAACTTATTTTTAAAATTGCTTGAAAATCGTACTTGGCTATCCAGGGAAACACTTCTCTTCTCATCCTTAAAAAAATAAATTACCATTTATTTTTAAACGAGTTTCCATTCCTTTATAAATTTCCACTTTGAATTCATATATATAAATATCCACCGATATTTTATTTTACTAAAAAGATTCCAGTTTAAAATTATCAAAAATCTCACTTCCCTTTTAGATTTCAAATCCCAAAACACTTTAGTCAATTTACAATTTATTCCCAATTTACTTTGCTTAAAATAAATTTTCTTTCTTGCTTTACTTATTTCAAATTTCATTAACATTTAGATCTTGTTTTCTCATTTTGTGTAAAAACCCTTTAAACTGAAGATACCAATTTCAGATTCCCAAAATTTCTTCTTTATCTCTAAATTAATTTAAATCCTAAATTTAAGATAATTGTTTTGTTCTTTTAAACAATAACATTGAAGTTTAAGTTTCATTAACTCTCTGTTTATTTAAATTTCCCTTCCCATACTCAAGATTTATTTATTAAAATTTTAAAGTCACTTTATTTCCTTTCCAGTTCATTCAAAAATTTATTCAACTTTTCTATAATTATTTTACTTACAATTTCCTTCTTTCATTTCCATTCCCAAACTCAAATTATATATTTGGTAATTCATTATTGCCTGATTATAACAATCAAGCCATGGCATTCAATATTTCCACATAATTCATTACAGGATATCAAATATTCAGACCAGAGAATATTAAATAATTAAATAAAGTTGAGGGGTCCAATTGGATCCCTCCAACTTGTTTTCCCTGCATCCATAGATGTTAGCACAATATAAAATGCCAATTCCAAGTATATACCACATTACAGCACATAAATCAATTCAACCATTTCAAACAATTATTTAAATTTAACCATTTAAACTGAGTGAGATTAACTCACCTTAAATTTTATTTTGCCATCCATCCTGCCCGACTTGATTTTTTTTCTCATGACTTCAGACCTTGGATAACAATTACACAGTTTATTAACATTTGAATTAATCGACCAGCCAATCTTATCTAAATTTAATCAACTAATATTTTAGTTTTAAATAAATTTTCCTTCCATAACTATTTTAACAATTTGGTAACTAAAATATGTATATGTACATTTGTTTTAGGTTTAGTTTTGAAATCAATCTACATATAAATTTTCCACTTTATTAACTAACATTAAATTCTAATAAAGTAAATTTCTTGAACCCTAAATATATATATTGAATTAAAAAAAACATATTTGTTATATTTATATTTACTGCAAATTTAACACTCATTTATATATATATTTGTAAACATGAAACTTGGTTCATACATATCATCACTGTTATTATTATCAAAATAAAAACTTTATCTTGCTGATGAAACTATTTTCCTGTTTTCATAACATATTTATGTTTATCTTTTATTCCTAAATCTAAAATGGCTATTGATTTTATACATATACAAATCTAAAACTATTCCTCTTCTCTGTTGACAAGCATATGTATATATTCATCGGGAAAGAAAGAAAATAAACAACAATACCTCACCGCAGAACCTCCCTGGGTTCGAACCACCACCTCAAATCGTCACATCGGTAGCTTCGTGAACCGCCTTTGGAGCTGCCTCGTCGAACTCACCCATGCTAAGAAAGGTCACCATCGTTGGAAGCCCTAAAATCGCAGCACTATCTCTTCGGCTCAGCCACAATCATAGTACGCTTCACCGAGCTTTGCCATCGCTAATCGATCGCACGTCATCTCCCTTCCGCCACTTACAAAGTCGCCAAGCTCCAGACAAAAATCACGACAAGGTCGTGATTCTGAAAAGAAATAGGGATCTAGGGATTCGAATGAAGGCATGAATCTCTTCCGTGATTTCGAAAGAAGTAAACGAAATACAGATCGAACCCCCTTTTTTTTCGAACAGAGATTGAAAAAGGGGTAGGGAGGGGAAGAGGAAAACGCGGCCATGATTTTTTTTTCTCCTTCGATTTAAGTTTTAAAATGCTGTGTTGTAAATGAAGAAGAAGGGGACACGATGTCTTAAAGAGGGGAGACAGGCGTGAACAATCTACAGAGCTACAGAGACGTTTGATAGAAGAGAAAGGAACGCGGCTGAGAATTGACTGACCGAAATATTATATTTAAATTTCGAATCGGCTATTGCCAACTAAATTTTCGACACGTTCTCTTACCGTACGCTCAAACCACAATCCCGATTACTCCGAAATTTGAAATCCGATAATAAAACAATATTACAGATCCAATGGAACTGGTTTCGTCGAATTCTGAGACTGCGCCTTGAAAGGCTATTTTTAAATTCGATTTCAACAGTAAAGTTTCAAAACTGAACAAAACACTTCCAAATTTAATTCCAACACCCTTACTATCTTCAGTGTTATCAATATAAATTCTATAAGCCTTCAAATTATTTTTAACAGACTTTAAAACTCTAGATTCAACAGTTTTCTCAACTTCACTTATTTAATTCAATAATTAAATTATCAAATAAATTGTGATATTCGTAATTCAAATTAAAATTATTCTATTGAATATTTAAAATCAATTAAATATTCAAATTTTAAATGCTCAAAAATTCCGGGTCGTCACACTATGAGTTCTACGGCTTTGACTGCTTTAAGCTGTCAATGGATAGTTCATACACAAAAAATACGATCCGAATCTCAATCCGTTCTTGGAAGTTTTTTACCCTTCATTTTTTCGTTAGGTGAATTTTTACGATAAAACGGTATCACCGTGGCTGGTCTTCGATTTACTATCGCTGGAGAGTAGTGCCACATGGTACTGTTCCGTTTCAAATCCATGCATCAATTTCTAAATTTCCTACGACAATGTTTCGGCATTTTGGACGGATGTTGCACCTTGCACCGTAAGGATATCGATTCATCGGACGACCATAACTGTTGGCTCGTTTAGAGTTACGGAAGCCATAACTAGTCAAAACGAAGCCCTTTGTGAGTTCTACAGCTTTGATTGCTTTGATCAGTCAATGGATAGTTTCATATCAAGAAAAGACTATTTGAATCAATCGGGTCTCGGAAGTTTTTTACCCTTTGTTTTTTCGTCAAGTGGATTTTTACGGTAAAACAGGATCATCGTGGCTGGTCATCGATTTTACACCGTTGGAGATTGGTGCACCACGGTACTATTCCGTTTCAAATCCATGCACCTATTTCTAAAAGTCTTACGACACCATTTCGGCATTTTGGACGGATGTTGCGCCTTGCACAGTAGATGTTGCACTCTGTGGATGTCGAATCATTAAACAACCATAACTATTGGCACGTTTTAGAGTTACATGAGCCATAACCATTCAAAACGAGGCTCTATACGAGTTCTATGGCTTTGACTGCTTTATGCCATCAATGGATAGTTTCGTATCCAAAAGGGACTATCCGAATCTCAATCGGGCCTCGAAAGTTTTTTATCCTTCGTTTTTTCATCAGGCAGATTTTTACTGTAAAACGGGATCACTATGACTGGTCTTCCATTTACTATCGTTGGAGAGTGGTGCACCATGGTACTGTTTCGTTTCAAATCTATCCACCCATTTCTAAAAGTTGTACGGCACTGTTTCGGCATTTTGGACGGATGTTACACCTTGCACCGTAAATGTTGCACCCTGTGCATATCGATTCATCGGACAACCATAACTATTGGCTCATTTAGAGTTAGAGCCATAACCATTCAAAAATAAGCACTCTGTGAGTTCTACAGCTTTGACTGCTTTAAGCCGCCAATGGATAGTGTCATAGCCAAAAAAGACTATCTGAATCTCAATCAGGTCTCGGAATTTTTTTACCCTTTGTTTTTCGTCACGTGGATTTTTTTGGTAAAATGGGATCACCGTTGCTGGTCTTCGATTTACCATCGCTGGAGAGTGGTGCACTATAGTACTGTTCCATTTCAAATCCATGCACCTATTTCTAAAAGTCGTACGACACTATTTCGGCAATTTGGATGGATGTGGCACCTTGCACCGTAGATGTTGCACCCTGTGGATATCAATTCTTTGGACGACCATAACTGTTTGCTCATTCAGAGTTACGGGAGCCATAACTAGTCAAAACGAAGCTCTCTGTGAGTTTCACGACTTTAACGGCTTTATGCCGTCAATGGATAGTTTCATACCCAAAATAGACTATTCGAATCTCAACCGGGTCTCGAAAGTTTTTTACCCTTCATTTTTTGTCACGTGGATTTATTCGGTAAAACGATATCACATGGCTGGTCTTTGATTTACCATCGCTAGAGAGTGGTGCACCATAGTACTGTTCCATTTCAAATCCATGCACCCATTTCTATATGGCACTATTTCAGCATTTTGTATGGATGTTGCACCTTGCACCGTAGATGTCGCAACCTGTGGATATCGATTCTTTGGACGACCATAATAGTTGGCTCATTTAGAGTTACGGGAACCATAACCAGTCAAAATGAAGCTCTCTGTGAGTTCTATGGCTTTGACTGCTTTAATCTATCAATGGATAGTTTCATACTCAAAAAATATTATCCGAATCTCAATCGGGTCTCGGATGTTTTTTACCCTTCTTTTTTTCATCACGTGAATTTTTACGATAAAACCGTATCACCGTGGCTGGGCTTCAATTTACTATCGCTGGAGAGTGGTGCACCATTGTACTGTTCCATTTCAAATCCATGCACCCATTTCTAAATTTCATACGATACTGTTTTGGCATTTTGGACGGATGTTGCACCTTGCACCGTAAAATGTTGCACCCTATGGATATCGATTTATCGGACGACCATAACTGTCGGCTTGTTTAGAGTTACGGGAGCCATAACCAGTCAAAATGAAGATCTTTGTGAGTTCTACGGCTCTGACTATTTTTAGCCGCAATGGCTACTTTCATACCAAAAAAAAAATCCAAATCTAAATCAGGTCTAGGAAGCTTTTTACCCTTCGTTTTTTCGTCAAGTGGATTTTTACGGTAAAACGGGATCATTGTGGCTGGTCTTCAATTTACCATCGCTGGAGAGGGGTGCACAATGGTCCATTTCCATTTCAAATCAATGCACCCATTTCTAAAAGTCGTACGACACCGTTTCGGCATTTTGCATAGATGTTGCGCCTTGCACCGTAGATGTTGCACCCAGTGGATATCGATTCATCGGATGACCATAACTATTTGCTCGTTTAGAGTCACGTGAGCCATAACAGTCAAAATGAAGCTCTCTGTGAGTTCTACGGCTTTGAATGCTTTAAGCCATCAATGGGTAGCTTCATACCCAAAAAGGACTATCCGAATCTCAATCTGGTCTCGGAAGGATTTTACCCTTTGTTTTTTCGTCAAGTGGATTTTCACTGTAAAACGGGATCACTGTGGCTGATCTTCGATTTACCATCGCTGAAGAGTGGTGCACCATGGTACTGTTCCATTTCAAATCCATGCACCCATTTCTAAAAGTCATATGGCACCGTTTCGGCATTTTGGAGAGATGTTGCGCCTTGCACCGTAGATGTTGCATCCTTTGGATATTGATTCGTCGGACGACCATAACTATTGGCTTTTTTAGGGTTACGCGAGCCATACCCTGTCAGAACAAAGCTCTCTGTGAGTTCTAGGGCTTTGACTGCATTAAGCCACCAATGGATAGTGTCATACCCAAAAAAGACTATCTGAATCTCGATCGGGTCTCAGAAGTTTTTTAACCTTTTTCTTCGTCGCATGGATTTTTTCGCTAAAATGGAATCACCATGGCTGGTTTTTGATTTACCATCGCTGGAGAGTGGTGCCCCATGGTACTGTTCCGTTTCAAATCACTGCAACCATTTCTAAAAGTTGTACGACACTGTTTTGACATTTTGGACGGATGTTGCTCCTTGCACCGTAGATTTTGCACCTATGGATATCGATTCATCGGACGACCATAACTATTAGCTTGTTTAATGTTACGGGACCCTTAACCAGTCCAAACGAAGCTCTCTATGTGTTCCACGGCTTTGACGGCTTTAAGCCGTCAATGGATAGTTTCATACCCAAAATAGACTATCCGAATCTCAATCGGGTCTCGAAAGTTTTTTACCCTTCCTTTTTTTTGTCACGTGGATTTTTTCGGTAAAACCATATCACCGTGGTTGGTCTTCGATTTACCATTGCTGGAGAGTGGTGCACCATGGTATTGTTCAGTTTCAAATTTATGCACCTATTTCTGTACGACACTGTTTCGGCATTTTGGACGGATGTTGCACCTCGTACCGTAGATGTCGCACCCGGTGCGGTCGGCCATAACTGTTGGCTCGTTTAGAGTTACGGGAGCCATAACCAGTCAAAATAAACCCTCTGTGAGTTCTACGTCCTTGACTACTTTAAGCTTTCAATGGGTAGTTTCATACTAAAAAAATACGATCCGAATCTCAATTGGGTCGTGGAAATTTTTGCACTTTGTTTTTTCATCACTTGAATTTTTACGATAAAACGGTATCACCCTAGCTGGTCTTCGATTTACTATTGCTGGAGAGTGGTGCACCATACTACTGTTCCGTTTCAAATCAATGCACCGATTTCTTAATTTCGTACGACACTGTATCAGCATTTTGGACTGATGTTGCACCTTTCACCGTAAATTTTGCACCCTATGGATATCAAGTCATCGGACGGCCATAACTGTTGCCTCGTTTAGAGTTACGGGAGCCATAACTAGTGAAAATGAAGCTCTCTGTGTGTTCTACGGCTTTGACTGACTTAAGCCGTCGATGGATAGTATCATACCCAAAAAAGACTATTCGAATCTAAAACGGGTCTCGGATGTTTTTTGCCCTTCATTTTTTCGTCAAATGGATTTTTAGGGTTAAACGAGATCACCGTGGTTGGTCCTCGATTTACCATTGCCGGAGAGCAGTGCACCATGGTATTGTTCCGTTTCAAATCCATGCAATCATTTCTAAAAGTCGTATGGAACCATTTCAGCATTTTAGATGGATGTTGCGCCTTGCACTATAGATGTTGCACCCTGTGGATGTCGATTCATCGGACGACCATAACTATTGCCTCGTTTAGAGTTACGTGAGCTATAACCAGTCAAAACAAAGCTCTCTGTGAGTTCTACGGCTTGACTGCTTAAGCCATCAATAGTTAGTTTCATACCAAAAAAGGACTATCCGAATCTCAATCGGACCTCGGATGTTTTTTACCCTTCGTTTTTTCGTCAACCGGATTTTTTCTGTAAAACGGGATCACTGTGGCCGGTCTTCGATTTACCATCGTTGGAGATTGGTGCACCAGGGTACTGTTCCATTTCAAATCCATGCACATATTTCTAAAAGTTGTACGGCACCATTTCGGCATTTTGGACGGATGTTACACCTTGCACCGTAAATGTTGCACCATATGGATATCGATTCATCGGACGGCCATAATTATTGGCTCGTTCAGAGTTACGGGAGCTATAACCATTCAAAACAAAGCTCTTTGTGAGTTCTACGGCTTTGACTGCTTTGAGCCGTGAATGGATAGTTTCATACCCAAAAAAGACTATTCGAATCTTAATCGGGTCTCGGAAGTTTTTTACCCTTGGTTTTTTCATCACGTGGAATTTTTCGGTAAAACGGAATCACCGTGGTTGGTCTTTGATTTACAATCGCAAGAGAGTGGTGCATAATGGTATTGTTCCGTTTCAAATCCATGCACCCATTTCTAAATGTCGTACCCCACTGTTTTGGCATTTTGGACCTATGTTGCACCTTGCACCGTAGATGTTGCATCCTGTGGATATCGATTCTTTGGCGGCCATTACTATTGGCTCGTTTAGAGTTACGAGAGCCATAACTAGTCAAATGAAGCTCTTTGCGGGTTCTACGGCTTTGACCACTTTAAGCCATCAATGGATAGTTTCATACCCAAAAAACACTTTTCAAACCTCAATCGGGTCTCGGAAGTTTTTTACCCTTTGTTTTTTCGTCACGTGATTTTTTACGGTCAAATGGGATCACCGTGGCTAGTTTTCGATTTACTATTGTTGGAGAGTGGTGCACCACAGTACTATTCCATTTCAAATCCATGCACCCATTTCTAAAAGTCGTAAGGAACCGTTTTGGCATTTTGGACGGATGTTGCGCCTTGCACCGTAGATGTTGCTCCCTGTGGATATTGATTCGTCGAACGACCATAACCGTTGGCTCGTTTAGAGTTACAAGAGCCTTAACCAATCAAAATGAAGCTCTCTGGGAGTTCTATGGCATTGATTGCTTAAAGCCATCGATGGATAGTTTCGTACTCAAAAAATACTATCCGAATCTCATTCGGTTCTCGAAAGCTTTTTACCCGTCGTTTTTACGTCAAGTGGATTTTTACTGTAAAACGGGATCACCATGGCTGGTCTTCGATTTACCATCGCTGGAGAGTAGTGCACCATGGTACTGTTCCATTTTAAATCCATGCACCCATTTCTAAAAGTCATACGGCATCGTTCTGGCATTTTGGACGGATGTTGCACCTTGCACCATAGATGTTGCACCCTGTGGATATCAATTCATCGGACGACCATAACTGTTGGCTCATTTAGAGTCACGGGAGCCACAATCTGGCAAATAGAACTCTCTGTGAGTTCTACAGCTTTGACTGCTTTAAACAGTCAATGGATAGTTTCATACCCCAAAAAGGCTATCGGAATCTCAATCGGGTCACCGAAGTTTTTTAATCTTCGTTTTTTCGTCGCGTCGATTTTTTCGATAAAACGGGATCACCGTGGTTGATCTTCGATTTACCTCCGCTAGAGAATGGTGCACCATGGTACAGTTCCATTTCAAATCCATGCACCTATTTCTAAAAGTCGTACGACACTGTTTAGGCATTTCGGACGGATGTTGCACCTTGCACCGTAGATATTGCACCATGTGGATATCGATTCTTCGAACGACCATAACTGTTGGCTCATTTATAGTTACGGGAGTCGTAACCTGTCAAAATGAAGCTTTCTTCGAGTTTTGCGGCTTAGACCACTTTAATCCGTCAATGGATAGTTTCATATCCAAAAAAGACTTTCCGAACCTCAATCGGGTCTTGGGAGTTTTTTACCCTTCGTTTTTTCATCACATGCATTTTTACGTTAAAACGGGATCACCGTGGCTGGTTTACTATTTTCCATTATTGGAGAGTGGTGCACCATGGTACTGTTCCGTTTCAAATTCATGCACCCATTTATAAAAGTCGTATGACACTGTTTTGGAATTTGGGACGGATTTTGCAACCTTCACCTTTGATGTTGTACCCTAGGGATATCGATTCTTCGGATGGCCATAATTATTGGATCATTTAGATTTACGGGAGCCATAACCGGTCAAAATGAAGCTCTTAGCGAGTTCTACGGATTTGACTACATTAAGCCGTAAATGGATAGTTTCATACCCAAAAAGACTATCCCAACCTCAATCGGGTCTTGCAAGTATTTTACCCTTCGTTTTTTCATCATGTGAATTTTTACGGTAAAAGGGCATCACCGTAGCTGGTCTTCGATTTATCACCGCTCGAGAGTGGTGCACCTTTGTACTGTTCTGTTTCAAATCCGTGCACCTATTTCTAAATGACGTACGGCACCGTTTCGGCATTTCGGACGGATGTCGCGCCTTGCACCGTAGATGTTGCAACCTGTGGATATCGATTCATCGGACGGCTATAACTGTTGGCTCGTTTAGAGTTACGGGAGCCATAACTAGTCAAAATGAAGCTCTCTGGGAGTTCTACGGCTTTGACTGCTTTAAGCCGTCAACGGGGAGTTTTATACCCAAAAAAGACTATCTAAATCTTAATCGGGTCTCGGAAGTTTTTTACCCGTCATTTTTAAGTCAAGTGGATTTTTGCTGTAAAACGGGATCACCGTGGCTGGCCTTCGATTTACCATCACTGGATAGTGGTGCACCATGGTACTGTTCCATTTCAAATCCATACGCCCATTTCTAAAATTCGCGCTATACTGTTTCGACAATTTGGACGGATGTTGCACCTTGCACCGTAGATGTTGCACCCTGGACATCAATTCTTCTGACGGCCATAACTGTTGGCTTGTTTAGAGTTACGGGAGCCATAACAATGGTCAAAATGAAGCTCTCTATAAGTACTGCATCTTTGACTGCTTTAAGCTGTCAATGAATAGTTTCATACTCAAAAAATACGATATGAATCTCAATCGGGTCTCGGATGTTTTTTACCCTTTCGTTTTTTCGTCATGTGAATTTTTATCATAAAACGGTATCACCATGGCTGGTCGTCGATTTACTATTACAGGAGAGTGGTGCACCATGGTACTATTCCGTTTCAAATCCATGCAACTATAATTAAAGGTGGTACGACACTATTTTAGCATTTTGGATGTATGTTGCTCCTTGCACCGTAGATGTTGCACCCTATGGATGTCGATTCATCGGACGGCCATAACTGTTGGCCCGTTTAATGTTACTGGAGCCATAACCAATCATAACAAAGCTCTCTATGAGTTAAGTGGCTTTGACTACTTTAAGCCGTCAATGGATAGTTTCATACCCAAAAAAGACTATCCGAACCTCACTTGGGTCTCGGAAGTTTTTTACCGTTTGTTTTTTCGTCAAGTGATTTTCTACGGTAAAACGGGATCTCTGTGGTTGGTCTTCGATTTACCATCGCTAGAGAGTTGTGCACAATGGTACTGTTCCGTTTCAAATCCATGAACCCATTTCTAAAATTCGTATGGCACCATTTCGGCATTTAGGACGGATGTTGCTCCTTGCACCGTAGATGTTGCACCATATGAACGTCGATTCATCGGACGACCATAACTGTTGGCTCGTTCAGAATTATGTGAACCAACTAGTCAAAACGAAGCTCTCTGTGAGTTCTACAGCTTTGAAAGCATTAAGCCATCAATGGATAGTTTCGTACCCAAAAAGGACTATCCGAATCTCAATCGGGCCTCGGAAGTTTTTTACCCTTCATTTTTTTCGTCAAGAGGATTTTTACTGTAAAATGAGATCACTATGGTTGCTCTTCAATTTACCATCGTTGCAGAGTGGTACACCATGGTACTGTTCCATTTCAAATCCATCCACCCATTTCTAAAAGTCGTACGGCACCGTTTAGGAATTTTGGATGGATGTTACACCATGCACCGTAGATGTTGCACCCTGCAGATATCGATTCATCGGACGGCCATAACTATTGGCTCGTTTAGAGTTATGAGAGCCATAACCATTCAAAACGAAGTTCTCTGCGAGTTCTATGGTTTTGATTGCTTTAAGCCGCCAATGGAAAGTGTCATACCTAAAAAAGACTATCAGAATCTCCATTGGGTCTCGGAAGTTTTTTACCTTTTGTTTTTTCGTCACGTTGATTTTTTCGGTAAAACGGGATCACCGTGGCTAGTCTTCGATTTACCATCACTGGATAGTGGTGCGCCATGGTACTATTTCATTTCAATTCCATGCACCTATTTCTAAAAGTCGTACGACATAGTTTTACTATTTATGACGAATGTTGCACCTTGCACCGTAGCTATTGCACCCTGTGGATATCGATTCTTCGGACGGCCATAACTATTGGCTCGTTTAGAGTTACGGGAGCCCTAACCATTCAAAACGAATCTTTTTGTGAGTTCCATGGCTTTGACGACTTTAAGCCGTTAATGGATAGTTTCTTACGCAAAATAGACTACCCGAATCTTATTCGGGTCTTGGAAGTTTCTTACCCTTCCTTTTTTCGTCACATGGATTTTTTCAATAATACGATATCACCGTGATTGGTTTTCGATTTACCATCGCTGGAGAGTGGTGCACCATGGTACTATTCCATTTCAAATACATGCACCCATTTCTATACGTCACTGTTTCGGCATTTTAGACGTATGTTGCACCTTACACCGTAGATGTCGCACCCTGTGGATATCGATTTTTCGAACAAGCATAACTGTTGGCTCGTTTAGAGTTATGGGAGCCATAACTAGTAAAAATGAAGCTCTCTGTGAGTTCTACGGCTTTGACTACTTTAAGCTATCAATGGATAGTTTCATACCCAAAAAGTACGATCCGAATCTCAATCGGGTCTCGGAAGTTTTTTGCCCTTTGTTTTTTCGTCACTTGAATTTTTACTATAAAACGGTGTCACAATGGCTAGTCTTCGATTTACTATTGTTGGAGAGTGGTGCACCATGGTACTATTCCATTTCAAATCCACGAACCCATTACTAAATTTCGTACGGCACTGTTTCGGCATTTTGGACAGATGTTGCACCTTGCACCGTAAATGTTGCACCATATGGATATCGATTCATCGGACGACCATTACTTTTGGCTCGTTTAGAATTATGGGGACCATAACTAGTCAAAACGAAGTTCTCTGTGAGTTTTATGGGTTTGACTGCTTTAAGCCATCAACGGTTAGTTTTGTACCCAAAAAAGACTATCCTAGTCTCAATCGGGTCTCGAAAGTTTTTTACCCTTCGTTTTTTCGTCAAGTGGATTTTTACTGTAAAACGGGATCACCGTGGCTGGTCTGCGATTTACCATCGCTGGAGAGTGTTGCACCATGGTACTCTTCCATTTCAAATTTATGAACCCATTTATAAAGGTCCTACAGCACCGTCTTGGCATTTTGGATGGATGTTGCGCCTTGCAGCGCAGATGTTGCACCCTGCGGATGTTGATTCATCGGACAACCATAACTATTGGCTCGTTTAGAGTTACGTGAGCCATAACCAGTCGAAACAATGCTCTTTGTGAGTTCTATGGCTTTTACTGGTTTAAGCCATCAATGGATAGTTTCATACCCAAAAAGGACTATCCGAATCTCAATCGGGCCTCGGTCGTTTTTTTACCCTTCGTTTTTCGTCAAGCAGATTTTTACTGTAAAACGGGATCACTTTGGCTGCTCTTCGATTTACCATCGCTGGAGGGTGGTGCATCATGATACTATTCCATTTCAAATCCATGCACCCATTTCCAAAAGTCGTACAACACCGTTTTGGCAATTTGGACGGATGTTGCGCCTTGCATCCTAGATGTTGCACCCAGTGTATATCGATTCGTCGGATGGCCATAGGAACTGGTTTGCTTAAAGTTACGGGAGCCATAACCAGTCAAAACGAAGCTCTCTGTGAGTTCTACGACTTTGACTGCTTTAAGCCGCCAATGGATAGTGTCATATCCAAAAAAGACTATCCGAATCTCAATCGGGTCTCGGAAGTTTTTTACCCTTTGTTTTTTTGTCACGTGGATTTTCGGTAAAACGGGATCACCTTGGTGTGCCATGGTGCTGTTCTATTTCAAATCCATGCACTTAGTTTTAAAAGTCGTACGACACTGTTTCAGCATTTTGGACGGATGTTTCTCCTTGCACCGTAGATGTTGCACCCTGTGGATATCGATTCTCCAAACGACCATAACTATTGGCTCGTTCAAAGTTACGGGAGCCATATCCAATCAAAACGAAGCTATTTGTGATTTTCACGGATTTGACAGCTTTAAGCCGTCAATGGATTGTTTCATACCCAAAATAGACTATTTTAATCTCAATCGGGTCTCTGAAGTTTTTTGCCATTCGTTTTTTCGTCACGTGGATTTTTTCGGCAAAGCGATGTCACCGTGGCTGGTCTTCGATTTACCATAGCTGGAGAGTGGTGCAACATTGCACTATTCTATTTAAGATCCATGCATCCATTTCTATACGACACTATTTCGGCATTTTGGATGGATGTTGCACCTTACACCGTAGATGTCGCACCATATGGATATCGATTCTTTGGATGGCCATAACTGTTGGCTCGTTTAGTGTTACGGGGCCATAATCATTCAAAATGAAGCTCTCTGTGAGTTGTACGGTATTAACTACTTTAAGCTGTCAATGGATAGTTTCATACTTAAAAAATACGATCCGAATCTCAATCGGGTCTTGTAAGTTTTTTACGTTTTTTCATCATGTGAATTTTTACGATAAAACGGTATCACATTGGCTGGTCTTCGATTTATGTCGCTGGAGAGTGGTGCATCGTGGTACTGTTCCATTTTGAATCCATGCACTCATTTCTAAATTTCGTACGACACTGTTTCTGCATTTTGGACCGATGTTGCACCTTGCGTCGTAAATGTTGCACCCTATGGATATCGATCCATCGGACGGCAATAACTGTTGGCTCATTTAGATTTACGGAAGCCTTAACTAGTCAAAACTAAACTCTCTGTGAGTTTTACGGCTTTGACTGCTTTAAGCCATCAATGGATAGTTTCATATCCAAAAAAGACTATCCGAATCTCAATCGGGTCTTGGAAGTTTTTTACCCTTCTTTTTTTGGTCAAGTGGATTTTTTCGATAAAACGGGATCACTGTGGCTTGTCTTCGATTTACCATCGCTGGAGAGTGGTGCACCATGGTACTGTTCTGTTTCAAATCCATGCACCCATTTCTAAAAGTTGTATGACAGCGTTTCGGCATTTTGGATGGATGTTGCGCCATGGACCGTAGATGTTGCACCCTGTGGATGTCGATTCGTCGGTCGACCATAACAATTGGCTCGTTTAGAGTTACGTGAGTCGTTATCAGTCAAAACAAAGCTCTCTATGAGTTCTACAGCTTTGATTGCTTTATGTCGTCAATGGATAGTTTAATACTCAAAATAGACTATCCGAATATCAATCGGGTCTCAGAAGTTTTTTACCCTTCGTTGCTTCGTCACGTGGATTTTTTGGTAAAACGGTATCACCGTGGCTGGTCTTCGATTTACCATCGCTGGAGGGTGGTGCACCATGGTACTGTTCCGTTTCAAATCCATGCATCCATTTCTATATGATGTGCATGTAAATGTGCATATTTTTACCACCATATTTAATCTATTTAAATTGAATAAATGATCATATTGGGTATTTTAACTTGTTTTAACCAAAATTCATATTAATTCCAAATTTTCACATATTCATCTCCATATAAGGGCAAAATGGCCATTTGTGTGCATATATTAATTTGAGAGAATTTAATTGGAATTTCTATAATATTTTGTAGGAATTTAGCTTCTCATATTAGTGGTTCATGAAGAAACATGCATGCAAAAAATGGATATAAAGGAATGAAGATGGAAATAATTCAAAGTGAAGATCGTGGAGGACCCCACCTACCCACCTACCTTAATGTACAAATTAAAGGCTAATGCACATGCTTTTGGAGTTAATGGTTTCATGTACACATAATGGGGGATTAAGACATATTAATGATTACTTGGCCTCCACACTTCTTAAGGGGCATTTTGGGCATTCTCCAAAAATATGTATTAGGGTTTCATACATGTATAAATACCCATATGTTTCAGGTAACTATCTCTTCTCTTAATCTCTCTTAGGCCCCCTTCTCTTTAGTTTAGTTTAAATCAAATAAAAGAAAGCTCTCTTTCTCTTTTCATGGCTACTTAGCCATTTTTATTTTATGTAATTTTCTTTTCTTTTTATGCAATTGTAATTAGTGTTTCCTCTTACTTACATGTTCATTTCCTTTCATGCTAGTAGTGTAGATTTACTTTTATGCAAGTAGAATAGTTTTCTTTTCATTTGCTTTCATTTTTCCTTCTTTTTTGCTTTCATGTTGTTGCTACATTTGTTAATAAAATGACAAATATGAGAAGCTAAACTCCTTCAATTTAGGGGTAATGAAGCTCTCTAATTAATGTAGCTTCAACATTTTGTCAATTCATGCTCTCTTTTTGTGCTTAATGATGATGATAGAAGTGGTTTTATTCGTTGTTTTTGCTTTGAATTTGATAGTCTATATTATTGACACCAAATAGGCTATGCTTAAACAATCACTAACACAAATGCCTCTTCATCAATATATGATTATGGTATAAGAAAGTGATTTAAAATTAAAATTTGATGGTCTATGTTTCTAATCAATAGTTAATGGGCCATACTTAAAATAGATTTCATTCTCATTTTCTTTATCAATTTTCATGAAAGTTAGTAAGTGTTTTAAGGGGTGTGTTATAGTTTGATGGCTTATGTTGGCCAATCAATAGATCAAATATGCCATACTTATAATAAACACATCAATAAAAATACTAATGACCATAAAAGAGAGATCATGATTTCATGTGTTGAACTACATGATCTAGAGAGTGGATTTATTCTCTAAATTGTCATTTAACTCTCATATTTGCATTTCTTTTCTTTTTGTTAGTTTCTTACAGTTTTAGCTAATCACACTTTCAACTTTGGTTAATTTGATTGAATAGAATTTTAAAATCATCAATTCCCTACGGATCGACCCATATTCGTCGCGTGCAACGTACGTACACCGTGCGCTTGCGATTAATTTTATTTCTTAATTCTTCGAGTTCTAATCCGATAGAATTTCCGTCGTCGAACAAGTTTTTGGCGCCGTTGCCGGGGAGTTTTTGCTTTTATTTTTCTATTCTTCGATTTATTTTTCATTTGAATTTATTTTGTGTCTGTAAAAAAAAACAATTGTGTGTTTGTTTGTGATATTTTTGTGTGCATTTTGTTGTGCGTTTGTTTATCTTGTTTTCTTTTCCATTTGCATTTTCGTTATTATAAAAAAATAGACCATACTCAAATCTGAAAAAAAATTCTATTTCACTTGCAATTTTTATTTACATTTTACTTTTTACATTACTTTTCCTTTAATACAAAAAAAAAGAAAAAAAGAAATTACGCTGCACTGTGCACACTGTGCACTGTGTTATATCCCTCACCCCTCTGTTGCACTCAAATACCAAAGCATTCCTCACTGTCCAAACTGAAAACTGCCTCTGTCAACCACACTTCACAACTGCTCCAGACCTTCCTCGATACCAACTGTCTTCTTGGCACATAACCACCCCACTGTCAATACTTCTCTGTTTCACATTTTCATTTTTTCCCTCCTCTGCCAACCTGCACATCAGTGCACATCATCCCCTCCCTGTAAAACTTCCATTCACATCAAACTCCATTCACAGTGCATACTCAACTGCTTCTCCTTTACAACCCATCCCATTCTCATCAACCTATCACAATACTGTGCACAACCGTGCACTGAAACCTACTCCATGCTATAAACAAACCACAATCAACACCTTCCAATCTCCAGTCAATAATCCCCCCATCTGACCATTATACACATCTCCTCAACCACTCACAACCCTCTGCCACTTGCTTCTACTGACATTTACTACTACAATTCCATTCAACAACTCACAACCTTGCTGGCACATCATTGCTGGATCATATCGCCTTTAACGCATCATTACTGTATCAAGTACATACCCCTTATACACAACACCACTTGCTTGCCACATTGCTGTATATACTCATTGCTAACTCATAAATGTGTTAGTTGAAACACCAGCATTCCAACATTCCATCACAACAACAACGAATCGCCGAGCCACAATCCAATTCACGACTTCCTGCTGCAACCTCCGTAGCCTCGTCAACCCACGAAATCCGCGACATCCACCCCCTCAACCATCTTGCCAGAGCAACTATATCATCAAACAACTGTACAAAAACTCCTTGCCAACTCCAACTCCACTGTCTCTCTGACCTCTGCTCACCTCCTCCTTCACTTTAGTGCCTCTACCATCAAACCAAAGCACTGCAATGGTGATATCACAACCCATCAAACACATAACCAAACACAACTTCATACCAACAGTTGCACTTCACCACTACAAAATCACTGTCTAACTTCAATTCCACGTCACAACAGTACCACTTCCTTCCTTCGACCTGAAAACCATCGCCGGTAATCCCAAACCCACAACCAGAAACAACAACTTTACCTTCCTCTCCATCGAATCAGAAACCACCGCACCCAAGACTTCACTTCCTCTGCCACAAAACCACTTCACCATAAAACTGCTGCCTGAACCGCTACATCACCCCCCTTCTGCCAACTCCACCCACTCAAAACTCAACAACATCGACAATCCCCTGACCACCAGTATTCCACAGTAGCAAAACATAGTTCAACCACATCACCATCAGTATCACCAAGTCGCCGCGAACTCGACTTCTTCCAATAGCAAGCCACAAGAATTCAATTCCGCCACTGTCCTTTCAAGCAAGCCAGACTTCGCCCATAAGCAAATCGCGAGCATCACCAATCCCATCACCATTCCGCAACCCAAGTCCACATGCTACCACAAGCAAACCACAATTCCTCATCACCCAATCGCCAATAACCGAAACTGATTGACTCACAGCTACTCGCGTGACCATTGACCTACCTCTAGAACCCCAACTCGAACCGCCTCTGCATGAAATTGCGATTTGATTTGGCTATTTGGATTTTTGCGACACAATTTTCTTTTCAAATTTCATGTCTTTACTTCTGGAACTTCGATTTCTTCTGTTTAAGGTGAATTGTGGTTCCATTATTTGGTTAGTGAATTGCGATTTCTGCTATAAGATGATTTGCTAATTTTTATTTTGAGAAAGGGAGAACGTGTTATTTGGGTGTTGGGCTTGTTATTGGGCCTGTGTTGAATTTGTGGTCAGTCATTTTGTATAAATTGCTTTGTTTAGGCTTTTAGGTTATTGTATATATTTTGTTTTGTTTTATTTATTTGGTTCTTGTCTAAAAACCGAGAAAAAAACATACAAACAAACAAGTCTCAATTGTCTTCATTTGTTTTGTGTTGACTTGTTTTAATTCCCTTGAAAAAAAAGAGTTTGAATTTATTTTCATTTGTTTTGTTTTTGATTGTTGTCATTTGTTTTGTTTCCACTTTTTTTTCTTCAATTTAATCCTTATATGTGTGTGTGTGTAAACTTGTATATATCTTGTTTTTATTTTCAGGTTGTCAAAGCAACAAAAAAAAACAAGAGGAGTTGCTTGCTTCGTTAGCCAAAATAAATTGCTCTACTGCTAGCTCAAAAAAAACATAAAAAATAAACTGCCTTCTTGCTCTATCTCTTATTTTTATTTGCTTTTCTTTGTTGGTTGCTTGCATTTGCATTAAAAAAAACAAAAATTCATTCGTAGTTGCATTGTTAATACACGTTTAATTTATGCTTTGCATTTCATCTTTGAATCTGTTAAACGGTTAGACATCGATAATACTTAACTGTATATTGACATATTATCTTCTTTAAACAATTTAATTTCTTGGTGTTTAGGCTACGACAGGGTAATAACCATTTATAAATATTTCGGTGATTCGTAAATATTATTGTGGTTATTCCTCTGAAGGTACTTAAACCTTCGGCTACATTGCTATGGTGATTCGTGGTGCACCGATAAATCTTGCCCGTTACCTGGCTGAGAACTATCTTGTTTATTTAAGACAGTTTGTGATTATACAATTTTGGGTTAACTTAGGATAAATCATTTGTAATTAACCCTTGCATTCATTTAGTAGCATTAGTTCATGCATATTTAAAAAAACAAAAAAAATTCAAAAATCCACAATTGAAAATTGAAAAAATTGTAAATATTCCTTTTATTTTTCTTTGAAATTTTTAAATCCTTTTCTTTGAAATTTCAAAAATCGAGAAAAATTAGAAAAACAAAAATCCAAAAAAAAATTATAAAATCTTTTCAAAAGCCAAAAAAATATATTGAAAATTCAAAAACAAAAAAAAATTCAATTTTCCATTTTGAAAAATAAATTCTACTTGTAAATATTTTCTTTATAAAAAAACCAAAAAAGAAGAAATCTTGAAAATATCCGAGTTTCCTTTTTCTTACTCACTTGAATTTAACTGTGAAAATCAATATAATCCAAATGAGTCCACTCCAAATACGTATGGATATTTTAACAACTTTTGTGTAAATAATTCAAATTTCGAATAACAAAATTTTCAAACCGATGACCAACCTTCGACTCTTGAAAATAGCATTGAAATGATTTCATCTTTACTCGAACTATCTACACGAAAAAATCAAGGGATAAATGATTTATGTAATTCTTATTTGTGTAATAACTCGAGTCAAGGATTTCAAAATTTGAATTCAATTCAAAATTCAAACGATTACGATTATAACCCATGCTAATTTAATTTCGAACTCCAAAATGAATTTCAAACTCAACATGAAAATGGGGACAAATTTTCAAATAATTTTGGCAATGGGAATAGTTACAATAATGATACGATTGAAAACTTTGGTTGTCAACAAATTCAAAATGAAAATTTTCAAATTAATAATCATGAATTCGATTTTGTTGACCAAATGGAAAAAGATAACGGGGATTTATTACTTGAAAAATACAAAACTTTTCGTGAAAATCATAATCAAATCTCAACTTATGAAGAATCAAATAATAATCTACCGTTTATCGAAATTGACAATTTTTGTTTTTAACAAGTCCAAATTGAAAATTTTCAAGTTAATAACTACAAACTGGATTTTGTTGAACAAATGAACGAAATTTACGATGATCACACGGATTCGTTGTTTGAAACATACATGAAACAACGTGAAAAACAAAATCAAATTCCAATGTGTGACGAGTCAAGTGATAGTCCATCTTTTACCCAACTCGACGATTTTCAAATAACAACTTTCGAAATTGAAAATAACAATCTTAATGAAGTTGTTGAAAACACGGTAATTGAGCTGGATTTCAATTCTTTTAAGGGTATGGAACCAAATTTAAAATTCGATCTTCCTTTTCTTGATTTCGAAAATTTGAATACAACAACTTTGAATTTTGAACTTGAGAAATCCAATAAAGTTGTTCATAATCCAACGAAGGAAGATGAATTTAATGAACACAAATTTTTTGGACTTTTGGACGACGAGTTGTTAAATTCTGACGGGGAAGATGAAAATCACCATTTCGATTTTGAAATCAATAACTCTGAAAATGTTTTCAATGATAAGCTTGAATTTCAAATTGGTGAAAATAAATAAGAACTACAATCAATTGTTTTATCGACCCCAAAAATCATCGAAAATAAAACAACTCGTACGATTTTTAATAAAACGACATTCGTTTTTCCAAATCAACGTTCAACTTCGAAATCTTTTACGGTTTGGTTTTCTGCGCTTGAGCTGTGTCTCGTATACTTGACGAGACAAATGAATCGGTCTTTGGAAGACCGTTTCATTGACTTTTTGACGATATACTTTATGATCACATGTAAATACCATTCGTTTTCATGTAAATAATAATAAACATGTCTATCACTTGGGTTGACTGTGGGGACACAGTCAAAATCAAGTGTGGGGGGAGACTCATCTTCTTGATTTTTTAGGATTAATTTTTCATTTTTCTTCCAAAAACTCAAAATAAATTCAAAAACAAAGAAGATTTTTTAAGCATTTTGATTTATTTAAAAAAAAAACACTATAAGATAAATATATGGCTTTGGTTTAATAAATTGAAATTTTTGAAAATTTATTGGTCTTAACAAAAATAAAAATGAAGTTTGATTACAAATAATAATGGCTTAACTAGTATATAGGAAGATTCATATGTGTTAATTATGAAGTACATCCTAATTGAAAATCTTTGTTTTAAAAAGTGGTTGATTTAAAGTAAAGGATATAACATTTTTTTTTGTCTTATAAGTTAAATGGTGCTAAGATGATTATGCAAAACTCCCTCTCAAAAAAATATAAAAATAAAAAATAATAACATCCAAGTATTCACTCTCATTTAAAAGTCCTCACGGTTATGCATGGGTGATTACTTGGAATTTTTGATTATGTGATTTCATACTCATTTAAAAGTCCTCATGGTTATGATGTATGGAACACATGTAAAAAAAAGACTTAATAAAAACCACCTACGGTCGATAGTGTATGCATGAAAGTGTGTGCACTCGCCACGCTCTGTACTCCCCTCACAAAAGCCCGAAAGGCAGTGCATGGGTGGTATAGATGGCCTCAGTTTACTCGAGCTAGGTGTGTAATTTTTCTTGCAAATAATGAGAGAGCAAGCAATTGAAATCCTAGCACTATTTTTACTTACTTGATTTGATTTGTTATTGAAAAGAAATGAAAATACCACTTTGATAAACTTTGATAATCAACTAAGGATCCATTTTATAATTACACTTTGTTATCTACCGAAACAATAAGTTAAACTATAGTCTATTTGTTATGATAACTTGATTTTCGTTGGAAATTTTGACGAGTAAATGACATAAATTTTCAAGATAATGACCAAAACCTATATTTAACTTATTCATGTCAATTTAAAAATAAATTCTTCATTTGTAAATATTTTCAAAAATTCGCATTCATCCCTTTGTAAACAAATCTTGCATTTTGTAAATATTTTCATCATGCTTTTGGATTTTGTCGGTAGTACCCGCTGAAAACCCTCACGAGACAACACTCGTCCTACTGAGGACACCCAGAGGTTTAACGGCTTATTGCATACGCTCAATGCAATCGTCCTCCCTACGAAAACAGATTTATCTTAGTTTTTCTTTATTCGAGGACGAATAAAAAGATAAGTGTGGGGGTATTTGATGTGCACGTAAATGTGCATATTTTTACCACCATATTTAATCTATTTAAATTGAATAAATGATCATATTGGGTATTTTAACTTGTTTTAACCAAAATTCATATTAATTCCAAATTTTCACATATCCATCTTCATATAAGGGCAAAATGGCCATTTGTGCACATATATTAATTTGAGAGAATTTAATTGGAATTTCTATAATATTTTGTAGGAATTTAGCTTCTCATATTAGTGGGTTCATGAAGAAACATGCATGCACAAAATGGATATAAAGGAATGAAGATGGAAATAATTCAAAGTGAAGATCATGGAGGACCCCACCTACCCACCTACCTTAATGTACAAATTAAAGGCTAATGCACATGCTTTTGGAGTTAATGGTTTCATGTACACATAATGGGGGATTAAGACATGTTAATGATTACTTGGCCTCCACACTTCCTAAGGGGCATTTTGGGCATTCCCCAAAAATATGAATTAGGGTTTCATACATGTATAAATACCCATATGTTTCATGTAACTACCTCTTCTCTTAGTCTCTCTTAGGCCCCCTTCTCTTTAGTTTAGTTTAGATCAAATAAAAGAAAGCTCTCTTTCTCTTTTCATGGCTACTTAGCCATTTTTATTTTATATAATTTTCTTTTCTTTTTATGCAATGTTAATTAGTGTTTCCTCTTACTTACATGTTCATTTCCTTTCATGCTAGTAGTGTAGATTCACTTTTATGAAAGTAGAATAGTTTTCTTTTCATTTGCTTTCATTTTTCTTTCTTTTTTGCTTTCATGTTGTTGCTACATTTGTTAATAAAATTACAAATATGAAAAGCTAAACCCCTTCAATTTAGGGGTAATGAAGCTCTCTAATTAATGTAGCTTCAACATTTTGTCAATTCGTGCTCTCTTTTTGTGCTTAATGATGATGATAGAAGTGGTTTTATTTGTTGTTTTTGCTTTGAATTTGATAGTCTATATTGTTGACACCAAATAGGCTATGCTTAAACAATTACTAACACAAATGCCTCTTCATCAATATATGATTATGGCATAAGAAAGTGATCTGAAATTAAAATTTGATGGTCTATGTTTCTAATCAATAGTCAATAGTCAATAGGCCATACTTAAAATAGATTTCATTCTCATTTTCTTTATCAATTTTCATGAAAGTTAGTAAGTGTTTTAAGGGGTGTGTTATAGTTTGATGGCTTACGTTGGCTAATCAATAGCTCAAGTATGCCATACTTATAATAAACACATCAATAAAAACACTAATGACCATAAAAGAGAGATCATGATTTCATGTGTTGAACTACATGATCTAGAGAGTGGATTTATTCTCTAAATTGCCATTTAACTCTCATATTTGCATTTCTTTTCTTTTTGTTAGTTTCTTACATTTTTAGCTAATCACACTTTCAACTTTGGTTAATTTGTTTGAATAGAATTTTAAAATCATAAATTCCATGTGGATCGACCCGTATTCGCGGCGTGCTATATTCGTACACCGTGCGCTTGCAGTATAAATTTTATTTCAAAATTCGTTCGACGGTTTTCTAAACCGATAGAATTTCCGTCAACGAACACTGTACGACACGGTTTTGGCATTTTGGATGGATGTTGCACCTTGCACCGTAGATGCCCCACCCTGTGGATATCGATTCTTTGGAAGACCATAACTGTTGGCTCGTTTAGAGTTACAGTAACCATAACAAGTCAAAATGAAGCTCTCTGTGAATTCTACGGCTTTGACTGCTTTAAGCTATCAATGGATAGTTTCATACTTAAAAATACGATCCGAATCTCAATCGGGTCTCGGAAGTTTTTCACCCTTCATTTTTTCGTCACGTGAATTTTTACGATAAAACGGTGTCACATTGGCTGGTCTTCGAGTTACCATCGCTAGAGAGTGGTGCACCATGGTACTGTTCCATTTCAAATCCATGCACCCATTTCTAAAACTCGTATGACACCGTTTCGACATTTTATACGGATGTTGCGCCTTGCGCCGTACATGTTGTGCCATATGGATATCGATCCATCGGATGACATCAACTGTTGGTTCGTTTAGAGTTACGGGATCTATAACCAGTCAAAAAAAAGCTCTCTAGGATTTTCTGCGGCGTTGATGGCTTTAAGCCATCAATGGACTGTTTCATACCCAAAAAGGCTATCCAAATCTCAATCGGGTCTTGGAAGTTTTTTACCCTACGTTTTTTCGTCAGGTGGATTTTTATGGTAAAACGGAATCACCGTGGCTGGTCTTCATTTACCAGCGCTGGAGAGTAGTTCACCATGGTACTGTTCCATTTCAAATCCATGCACCCATTTCTGAAAGGCGTACGTCACCGTTTCGGCATTTTGGATGGATGTTGCACCTTACACCATAGATGTTGCACCCTATGGATGTCGACTCATCGGTCGACCATAACTATTGGCTCATTTAGAGTTACGTGAACCGTAACCAGTCAAAACAAAGCTCTCTATGATTTATACGGCTTTGATTACTTTATGCCGTCAATGGATAGTTTCATACCCAAAATAGACTATCCGAATCTCAATCGGGTCTCGGAAGTTTTTTACCCTTCGTTTTTTCGTCACATGGATTTTCTGGTAAAACGGTGTCACCGTAGCTGGTCCTCGATTTACCATCGCTGTAGAGTGTTGCACCATGGTACTGTTCCATTTCAAATCCATGCACCCATTTCTATATGACACTGTTTCGACATTTGGGATGGATATTGCACCTTGCACCGTAGATGTCGCACCATGTGTATATCGATTCTTCGGACGGCCATAAATGTTTGCTCGTTTGGAGTAGGAACCATAACCAGACAAAATGAAGCTCTCTGTGAATTATACGGCTTTGACTGCTTTAAGCTGTCAATGGATAGTTTCATACTCAGAAAATACGATTTGAATCCCAATCGGGTCTTGGAAGTTTTTTACCCTTCGTTTTTCGTCACGTGAATTTTTACGATAAAACGGCATCACATTGGCTGGTCTTCGATTTACTATCACTGAAGAGTGGTGCACCATGGTACTATTCCGTTTCAAATCCATGAACCCATTTCTAAAAGTCGTACGGCACCTTTTTTGCATTTTGGATGGATGTTGCACCTTGCACCGTAGATGTTGCACTCTGTGGATATCGATTCATCGGACGGACATAACTGTTGGCTCATTTAGAGTTACAGGAGCCATAACCAGTCAAAAAGAAGCTCTCTGTGAGTTCTACGGCTTTTGTAACGACCCAAAATTTCAACCTCGAGAATTCGACACTATTACGTTCACTGTAGAACTATGAAGAAATTGAACGCCATAAATTTCAGATTGTTAAAGAAAAGAAGAAAGAAGGAAGAAGAAGAATTGAAAACTACAGCATCTCACATTCGTAGCGGATTAAATATAATAACAAATAATAGCATTTATACAAAGAAAAGTTGTAATTGTTACTTTACATACAATTCATCAGAGTTACAACCATTACAAATAAACTTGTCAGTTATATCAACTTGTCCCAGACTACTATCAACACAACTCTAATACACAGCGGTCAACTCCATATGTTCCTGCCATCCAGCTCGCCTCCTGAGCTCCAGAACATCCTATCTTGAAAATCTGTAATACTTGGTATGACCCGAGCATTACATCAAAGTAACACCCGAGTCAGGCTAGAAACCAGCGTGAGAAAACTCATCTAACATGAAATACTAATGCATAAAATTAACTTAAAACCCAGGATAACTCATACCTTATTACGAGTTCTTAACTTGTTATAGTCAACACTTATTTCACACATCAATATCTAAGTACCAAACTTAGTTTAAATGGTCCAGTTACTTAAATTATTCCATTCCAGCCTATTGATTTCACATATCAAATCTATAAAGAATTATTGTAGATTTCAAATCGAAGTGGTTTAGGGTATGTACTGGTACCTGACACTGGTCTCTTCGAATCCAATATCATCTTAATACAAAGCCGTTTAAGTTTTAAACAATTCCATTTATATGCAGAATTACATATTTACATAGCCATTCATCACAGATAAACAAACAATATTATCACAGTTCGACCCAAACATATCATATCACAAAACATCACAAATCACGTATCAGCTATCAACTAATCTAAGGCATACAATATCATTCATTCATTCATAAGCAAGATTAGTTTGTCATGCCTTTTCTAATTAATTTAAATTAATTTAATTACTTCAATAACCTTTTAAATCCTGCTTACTTAATCCCTAATTAATTACAAACCATTATTTAATCATCCTTTAATTTACCCATTAATTATCCATAATTACTTCCATTAAGTAATTATCCCATTGGTTAATTGTCCTCAATTAATTAACCTTTAAATACTAATTAATTTAACCTCTAATAACTAATTAAATTAATTAATCCTTAACAAATTTATCCTTTAATTACTAACATTAAGTAATTATCATTTAAGTAATTAATCTCCAATTACTTACATGAATCAATCTCTAATTACTAGTTAATTAATTTATAATTAATTAACTTATAACCCTTAATTATTAATTAATTAATCCTTAACTGTTAATTAATTAATTTCTCTTTAATTACTTTTATTAATTAATAAATTTTAATCGCCCAAACCTTAATTAATTAAAAGATAAGTTATTTATCTTAATTAATTATCACTTAAAATCTTATTTAATAAACCTTAGATCTAATTATCATTAATCTATAATTTAAATTAAGATCTTTAAGTCTAATTAAAAATAAAACATTTTATTTCCTTAATTACTTCTTAATTACACTATTAATTAAGTTTTAATTTAACTTAACAATCAACCTACTTAATTTAAAATAAAATATACCACTTTAACTAATAAATATTTAAATAACAACATTATTTAAATGAACAGGTTTAAGAAATTAGTTTTTCTTACACTTGATTTTGTTTTAACCTTTAAACTTGATAACCTCTAATATTTTACCCAAGTCAACCCAGGATTTACCCGAACCAAAACCGGAGCCTTCCATCCCTTCTTTTTTTTTTTAAAAACTTTGTTTAAATTTAAAATGTTATAAGCTATAAACATTCACGCGAAACCCGAAGATAAGCTCGAGCAAAATATTCCTGTCCCCGAGTTCCCACTCGAGCCCTACTCCTTCTCTTCTCAACTACAAAATACTGACATACCTAAATACTCGTGCACGTGCACGAACCAACGACGATGCTCCGACCACGCTTGACATCGCCGACGAGTCGAATTCGACCATCCCTTCTAAATCACACCACACCATCCTGAAGCGAACTCGAAAATCAGATTCGAGCGAAAAAGACTACTTCTTGGAACTACCCGACCACCTAAAACTTCCCTGTGCCACCACCTCCGGCCATCAGATGCATCGATACTCGACCAACCCTTCTCCGAAGACTCATGCATAATTTCCCTCACTCCTATCATCTCCGGCGCGCCAACGATGTCACACGAACACCTAAAACCTCGACGACCAAACCTGGCTTCAAACCCCTAATTCGCCATCGTCAGGCCACTTCGGCGATAAATAAAATTCCTGACTATTTTTTCCGATGATCTCCGCCTCTCAAGCCTCCTCCAGCCTTGACCACGACAACCATCTCTCCTCTAATCGCCAGTAATCGATAGTAAACCCAAATCTGTCCAACTTGTAATATCTCACAATTTACCACCCTAAAATTCTTGATTCCATTCTTAAAAATCCTAGTTTTCTAAACGAAATATATTATATACATGAAACCAGAATTCTTTTAAATCGAAATTTTGATATGATTTGAATTTCACTGTTCTTCTTCCTTTTTGTTAAAACTACCATCAGACTCTTACTGAAAATATTTTAAATCAATTATCATGTTATTACGAACAAATTTTGTTTATATATCAAACACTATAGAAGATCAAGGGAGGAGAGATTGATTTTTGAACTTATTTCAAGCCTGAGAAATTAAGAACAGAGAAGATGTACAGGAGCACAGACATGCATACAATATCAGCCTACATATATACATGCATTCATATTTTCATTCATGCAAACCCTTATCATCACTTTACTTCAGGAATTTATTGCATGATCAGGATTTTTTTAAAACAGATTTAAACTTTTAAATAATATTGTTTACTCACCTATCTTGGAAAACAAAGAATAGAGAAAGCTTCTGATGATGAACTGGAATTAGTCTTGCCAATTGATTTAGATTTGCTTGCTGATCTTGATTTGAATTTGAATTTCGATTTGAGCCTTGAATCTGATCTCTTTAATGTATGAGTTGAATTTGAATGTTGCTGAGTTAATCTGAACTTGATTATTTATGAGCTGAAACCTTTGTTTGATTTAGTTCGTTTTTCAGGTTTTGATTTCTTTTGATTTATCTCAGGTTTATGTTTTGTAAGATAGAAAAAGACAGTGAGAAAGAGAATAGAGATTATACATATAGCTTTGTTTGATAAATTTTAAAAATTGAAAAGAAAATGAAAATTATGACACTTATTAAAATTACCTTACATTTGTCATTTGCATGCTATATCTATCTTACATTTGTTAAAAAAACTATATTTAAATTCTTCCTTATGTTTTAATTATTTTCGTAAACTTATGTAATATGTTTTTAGATGTTTATAAATACACAAATCCATTTATTCATGTTAAAAAAACAAGCATATTAAATATCTTTATCAATGTCTATTTCAAACTTAACCTATTATACTATTTAATTTAAAAATAATTACCCAAATTTATTTTGAAAGATTGCACAATTTATCTTTAAATAACCTTTTGGAAATTGTTATATTAAATTCGAAACAAAGCTTCCAATCATTATATATGCATGTATATAAAATTTATATTTAAGAATAAGATATATATATATATATATATATATATTCTAATATTTACCAGAATTTTATTTGTTCAACTAAATAAAATTAGTATCTCAATAGAGAAAATCAGTTAATTATCCAATTAGCGGATGTCCAAAAATCCGGGTTATCACATTCCTCCCCCTTCGAATTTTTTCGTCCTTGAAAAGGAACGAAGCCAAAATTTATTCCATACTTAAAATCACATAAATCACTCTTTGATCATTTTTAAAACACTTTAAAATATATATAATGTTACCAAAATTAGTTCTATAAAAATATTTTTTGTAACTCGATGTCTCAACAAGTCCATCCTTGTTCTTACGGAAATTCGGTCATACGTTGCTCAGGCGTAGAATTAAAAATATATAAGTACTTGGTAAACCCATTTTCAACACCCAGTGAAAATACTTGGAAAAATATTTTGTTGAAAATATAGAAAACAGTTTTGAAAATATTGGAAACATCTTTAGTGAGAATGCTCTGGAAATCATCACCCCCTTCGTGGTTGTAGTTAACCCGATGGTTACGTTACCATCCCGGCAAAATTCATAGATAATTATATGCACTCCGCGCCCCTCGATTACGCCATGGAACCCGCCACAGATCGCTATTACATCCTGGGTTACGTTGCCATTACGGCAAAAGTCTATGTAACTATAGGCATATGCGCCCTCGATTTTCGCTGCCAAATGAAACTTCATCGCTCCCACATAGGTCGTAGACTACACCAGTTGAGTCCCAATGCAGCCTTAGGCTCTCACGGCCTCTCGAGTTTTGCTATGTCCCCATAGGTCACAGTCTACCGATGTTAAGTTGCCATCATGGGAAAATCAAACGTAGATCGTTGGCTCTCACAGCACACACGACTTCAGCTATGGTCCACAGTAGATCGCAGTGACATCGAGTTACATTATCGTCACAGCATAACCCAAATGTCTCTGTAGGCATCAGCGCTCTCGACTTTCGCTGCCCACTACACAAAAAATACTTAGGAACTTCAGTTTTTCCAGACTTTCTCCCAAGATTCAATTTAGAGCCTCCCCCTTAGGGCTCAAGGAAGACCCACCCCGTGGATTTCCTAATGAAGTTCATTCCAATAGGAGCGCCTTTTTTCCAATAGCCAATCTCAAAACACTTTATGCTATACATATATATTATCTTTCAAATCGTACCCTTTATGAATTACATCAAAATCTCCTTTACACAAAATCGATATCTCAAATCGATAGTTCCAAACTTGGCTTTCCAAACTTCCCAAAATTGATTTTTTTTCAAAAATCAAAAGCCTTTCCAAAATCCATAGGTTCCAAAACCTTTTCCAAAATTATTCTCATAAATCATTTATATATATATATAAATATACATACGTATATAACTTATCCTTTCCAACTTGAAAATAATCTTTGGAGCACTTGCGTAGATTCCCCTTTTATATTTCAAATGTTTTCAAAAACCCTATCTTCTGGTTCTAGATTCAACATAGGGGGAGCTTATTACTATCCCATTTATTGGTCAAAACTGGAATATCAACAAGTTGGCAAATAATGATGGATATCGGGATTGGAGATCGATTGGAAGCAAGGCGACGAGGATGTCGTCAAAATTTGGTTGAACTCCGATTGGGACGAAATTGATTGGAGATGACGATAAGGGTTAGGAAAGGCTATGTTTCAAATTTTAGGTTAATCGGAGTTCATATGAAGGAGTTATGATCGATGCAAGGTGGGAAAGGCATGCTATTCGAATCCATCGAGGGGTCAAGGTGGTGTTCACTTCGAATCCATCAGATTTGAACCCATCAGAGTTTATTCGGTTCGACTCCATCAGGTTCGCATCGGTCGAAGGCTTGGCGCAGGAATTGGTTCGTGTCGATGATTTCGCATCAATCGGAGGGATGGTGGTTCGAATCGATAGCTTCGTATCGATCAGGCTCGTATCGGCCGGCTTCGAATCGATAGGCACGGGCTCGGCTCAGTGAAGTTCACATTGGTTAGGATGGGAAGAAACGGTATGCTTCGAATCGATACGTTCGTATCAATGGTAGCTGGACTTTGGCTCCTTCGTATCCATCAAGACAAGACACTTCGAATCCATCCTGAAACCTCGCTTCGACTCCATCCGATGACTTGCCTCGAAACCATTCAGTTGGGAAACCACTAAGTCAAGGCGGCTAAAACCATGGATTCGAGCCAGTAAACTCGGAGAGAAAGGCGGATCAACCCAGGAATTTCGCGATACGTCGTCGATGTGCACGCGCTTTGATCGAGTCGAAGACAATGGGTTCGAAGCATGGGTTCGAACCAGGCAGAGCGCACGAAGCCTTGATCTCGAATCGATCATATCTTCCAAACCGTTGATCCAAATGCAATGAAATTTTTACAGGAGCTTGCATGCATGTAGAAGAATGTCTACACCAAATTTCACCTCGATTGGATGGGGTTCGAATCGATTCCAAAGCGGGCCCGGATTTCCACAATCCGGGCGTATGGGTCCCCTCACGTTCCAGAAGCGGTCTACTGGATTTTTAGGAGAGATATCAGCCTCCTACGCCTATAAATAGATCCCTTGGTCATTCAGAAAAGGGGTCGGAGAATTTGGAGAGAACAAGCACGCCCGGACGCTGCTAGAATCATTCCATATCATCATTACTACCATTGATTTCGAATTTGGACTTTGTAACTGCTGTAATCACTTGTAACCAGTAAGGATAATTAATAAAAGGATAAAACTTTGGAGTGGACGTAGGCCGGAGATAGCTGAACCACTATAAAACTTGTGTCTCTGTTCATTATTTCTGATTTGCTGCTTGTTATTTGCTGAGATCTGTTATTTGTGTTTGAATATTGTTGATTTGTATTCATACACTGGTGCTTTCACGGTATTTGGGGTTTGTGACAAATTTTGGCGCAAACACTTTAGTGCTTTCACTGAGAACGACTAGCACCCGCTACGTCGGAGTTGAAGTTCAAATTCGGAGATTTTAAGGAGTTTTTGGGTCTGAAGATAATGACTAGGCAAAATAGTATATGGCAAAGGGCTGAGAGAAGCCAACAGGAAGGAAGTCAACAAGCATCCTCCGGAGCTGGGGAAGGACAGGCTTCAATCTACATAACCCGGAATGAGATGGAAGCCATGGCAAATTCTTTGCAAGAGAGATTATTGAAGAGCCAACAGGAAATGATGCAGACTTTCTTTGAGCAAATGAGAGCTGCAGGGATGCAGAACTTAGAAACAGCAACAGCCACGGCGGATGTAGGACAAGGAACCAGGGTTGTGGAACCCAATGGAGGACGGGATGCGGAGCCAGAGGGCAATCAACAAGGGCTTGGGGCAGGGCAACATGATCCAACACAGGAGGACCTTTGGAAGGAGTTCAACCGGCTAGAGCTAACGTTGCGGCTAGTGAACCACACGAGGAATATGTGCCGGAGTTCCCTCAGGGGCATGGGCGGTAACCCCGAACAGATAACACTGGATTAATGGAGATCATCAGGAAAACTGTGCGAGGTTGTTTGACCAACAGAGACTTGGAAGGAGTGAATAGGAGTCCGTTCGCTCGGGAAATAAGGATGGGTCAGAACCCACCTAAGTTCAAGCTACCTAGCGTGGAGGTATATGATGGCAAGGCTGACCCAACTGATCATTTGATGAGGTACACCAGACACATGGGGGTGCTGGGGGCATCTGAGGAAGTGATGGCCCGATGCTTCCCTTTGTATTTGACGGACTTAGCTGCAATGTGGTTTAGGCAGCTGGGAGAAGGATCTATCAAGACCTGGAGGGAATTGGTGGAAAGGTTTTTGGGACAGTTTCGGGTTCACGTCAAGAGGACGAAGAATGTGATGACATTGACATCAGTGAAGCAAATGATGGATGAATCGCTTAGAGCTTTTCTAACTCGATTCAGTGCGGCAGTCGCTTCGGTGGATCGGCCTGATCCATCGATGGTTTTAATGGCAGCAGTATCAAGAGTCAGGGAGGACTTGGATTTCAAGGTATCTCTGATACGAGATCCCCCATAGGATCTTGATGAATTCTTTCACGAGGCAGAAAGGTTCCTTTGGCAAGAAGATGCGAGTACGGATTTAAAGGTGAAAAAGGTTAATGCAACTGCGGGTGGAGGACCATTCACCAAAGGCTTGGATAAAGACAAAGGGAAAAGTAAGTTGGATGATGATTCTGGAAACACTAGGAAGCGATGGAAGGATCCAAAGTTTTCCACATACACAGGATTGAACGAGACGCTGGAGCGGATATACCTGGGTACTCGGAATCGCCTTCCCTACCGGAGGCCGGCTAGGAAAGAACCATCAGAACGGGAAAGGACATCAGGAAGGCACTGCCTCTTCCATGATTTAGATGGACATGATACCAACAGCTGCAGGCACTTAAAGGATATAATTGAGGAGCCTGTAAGGAATGGGCAATTACGACAATATGTCGGAACTCGAAATGCAGCGGTGGAGCAGGAGCAACCACCGACTACCTCACACCGTGATGATGTGAGGCACAGGGATGATGGTCGATTGCCATCCACTAATCAGGATAATATAAAATAAGTAGCGAACTACTGGCGAGCAATCTAGTCATTTACACATGTACGGGACAGAGATAGCCCCTAGGCATGCTCTGAATGATGATAAACTGCGATGCTGTGGTTTGTGAAATTTATCTTTTGTTTTTTGATTGGACACTGCTTTTCTTTTTGAATTTGGTTTTGGAGTTTGGATTGAACTCTTGGTTTTGCTTGCTTTTTGATTTGGATTTTCCTTTGGATGATTGTTTTCGATTTTGGATGCTAGTTTGGATTTCTGGTTCTTTGGTTTTGATTTGGATTTTGGGATTTGGATTCTGGATTGGATTTTTGTTGGATTTTTATCTGGTTTTGATAAACGATCGTCGGGTATGGATTATGCCTGCCAAGGGGTGAGTCACTTTGCCCGAACGTGGCGAATTGGCTCATTCAGGTCGTCAAGAATGGACTATGCTTGGCAAGGGTCCGGACTGACCAAGATTCAGTCTAGGACTTAGGCCCTGTATTATCGATTGTTATCTTCAGGTCGTTGAGTATGGACTATGCTCAACAAGGGTCCGGAGAGACTAGGATTCGGCTTAGGACTTAGGCCATGGCTTTGTACAACATCCAGGGACACTGGACCACGGTCATCAGGTGTGAAGTACGCTTGACAAGAACCCGGAGAGGTCAGCGCAACGTCCAGGTTTACTGGACCACGGTCGCCAGGTGTGGATTGCACTTGGCAAGAGCCCGGAAAGGTTATGGATTCGGATATCGACTCGGAGAGGTCCTGGATTCGGTTATTGGCTATGGGATAAGGATGGATCAGGACTCGGTTGTCGAGTTCGGATGGATAAGGGATTGGTTAAGGCTTTGGTTATTAGATGTGGAATTGGACATCGACTCGGAGCAGTCAAGGATGACATACTCTAGCAGTATGGCTATGGACTTTGGATATTGGAATCGGGGTTATTCAAAACATGCCTTCTTATCACAAGGCATGTTTTGGGGGCCAAAGTGCTATCCCATTTTTTGGTCAAAACTGGAATATCAACAAGTTGGCAAGAAATGATGGATATCGGGATTGGAGATCGATTGGAAGAAAGGCGACGATTGATGTCATCAAAATTTGGTTGAACTCCGATCGGGACAAAATTGATTGGAGATGATGATAAGGGTTAGGAAAGGCTATGTTTCAAATTTCAGGTTAAACGAAGTTCATATGAAGGAGTTATGATCGATGCAAGGTGGGAAAGGCGTGTTGTTCGAATCCATCGAGGGGTCAAGGTGGTGTTTATTTCGAATCCATCAGATTCGAACCCATCAGAGTTTGTTCGGTTCAACTCCATTAGGTTCGCATCGGTCGAAGGCATGGCGTAGGAATTGGTTCATGTCGATGACTTCGCATCGATCGGAGGGATGGTGGTTCGAATCGATACGCTTCGTATCGATAAGGCTCGTATCGGCCGGCTTCGAATCAATAGGCACGGGCTCGGCTCAGTGAAGTTCGCATCGGTTAGGATGGGAAGAAACGGCATGCTTCAAATCGATACGTTCGTATCAATGGCAGGTGGACTTTGGCTCCTTCGTATCCATCAAGAAAAGACACTTCGAATCCATCCTAAAACCTCGCTTCGACTCCATCCGATGACTTGCCTCGAAACCATTCAGTTGGGAAACCACTAAGTCAAGGCGGCTAAAACCATGGATTCGACCCAGTAAACTCGGAGAGAAAGGCGGATCAACCCAGGGATTTTGCGACACGTCGTCGATGCGCACGCGCTTTGATCGAGTCGAAGACAATGGGTTCGAAGCATGGGTTCGAACCAGGAAGAGCGCACGAAGCCTTGATCTCGAATCGATCATATCTTCCAAACCATTGATCCAAATGCAATGAAAATTTTACAGGAGCTTGCATGCATGTGGAATAATGTCTACACCAAATTTCACCTCGATTGGATGCTTTCTGGATCGATTCGAACCCTAGTTCGAATCGATCCCAAAGTGGGCCCAGATTTCCAGAATCCGACCGTATGGGCCCCCTCACGTGCCAGAAGCGGTCTACCGGATTTTTAAGAGAGATATCAGCCTCTTACGCCTATAAATAGAGCCCCTGGTCATTCAGAAAAGGGGTCAGAGAATTTGGAGAGAACAAGCATGCCCGGACGCTGCCAGAATCATTCCATATCATCATTACTACTATTGATTTCGAATTTGGACTTTGTAACCGCTGTAATCACTTGTAACCAGCAAGGATAATTAATAAAAGGATAAAACTTTGGAGTGGACGTAGGCCGGAGATAGCCGAACCACTGTAAAACTTGTGTCTCTGTTCATTATTTCTGATTTGCTGCTTGTTATTTGTTGAGATCTGTTATTTGTGTTTGAATATTGTTGATTTGTGTTCATACACTGGTGCTTTCACGGTATTTGGGGTTTGTGACCAATTTTGGCGCAAAGACTTATCATATAACAAATATCTTTATAACTTTACTATGCAAATCAAATGTTATCCCACCTTCTGGTCAAGGCTGGAATACCAACAACTTAGCAAAAAAAGGATGGATATCAGGATTGGAGCGGTTGGAAACAAGGCTGCGATCGATGTCGTTAAAATTTAGCCGGTCTTCGATGAGGACGAAATCGATTGGAAGTGATGAACTAGGTTAGGAGAGGCTACATTTCAAAGTTCAGGTCAATCGGAGTTCGTATGCTCGAGATATGGATGGATCTATGTATTTGAATGTTGGTTCGAGTCGATACTTTTCGTATCGATCGTCAAGCAACATTTCTAATCGATACCGTTCGTATCGATCGATAGTGGTTCGCATCAATGGCTTTCGTATCGATCAGATTGGTAGGCCAGCGAGCGATGGTTTGTCCGACTCGATCAGTTCGAATCGATCAGGGTGGAGACAGGCAGCGTACTTCGTATCGACGCCTTCGTATCGTCAGGTAAAGCCTCGCTCGTATCCATCAAGTAAGGCTTCGTTCGTATCCATCATTGTGTCTAGTTTCGTACCCATCTGTTGGCCCTTCGTGTGCTTTTTATATCGATCAATAATTCACCATTTCTTATCGGTCAGTTCATAGATCAATACGAAACACATTCCTATAATCGATACGAGAAAGGACATGAAGTATCGATGCAAGCAATTGAGTACGAACGTTATGGAGAAGCAGTGGACACGAACAAGCATGAAGCGTGGATGCGCGCAAAGATCGACCACGATTCAAGGGAAGAAACACTCAACTCGGCACGAAGTTAGGATCAGGCATGGGAAGTAGCGCCACATCAGCAGATAAGCACGTGCAAGATCGATTCGAAATGGAGCGATACGAAGTAATGGATGCGAAATCGACAGCCTACGGTAAACATGAGATTGTATCGATCATATCTCCTAAACCATATGTCCAAATGCTACGAAATTTTCAAAGGAGCTTACGTACAAGCTAAGGAATGTTCCTGTAAAGTTTCAGCTCGATTGGACCATTTCTTGATCGATACGAAATTGATTCGTATCAATCACAGATCGAGTCGAAACTCGGTGGGGTCGGTCGTGTGGGCCCACTCACGTTCCAAAAGAAGTCTCTCGAAGTTTGAGCGCGATATCAGCTCCTACGCCTATAAATAGCCCTCTGAAGCCTATAGAAAAAGGATCTTTTCGCTATTCAACGCCCAGACCGTGCCCGATCCAATTCTACACTTCAACATCGCTGTTGTACTCAAATTACTTCATTTTAATCACTGTATTCATCTGTAACCAGCAAGGATAATCAATAAAAGGAAACCCTTTAAAGTGGACGTATGCCGGAGATAGCCGAACCACTATAATCTTGTTTTTCTGTCCGTTATTTCTGGATTGTTGTTTGTTGTTTGCTTAGATCTGTGACTTGTGCTTAGACATAGTTGATTTATATTCATATATTGGTGCTTTCATGACACCCCGCGGTTTGTGACCATTTTTGGCGCAAACACTTTGGTGCTTTCACTGAGAAGGACTAGCACCCGCTACATCAGATTCGGAGTTCAGATTTGAAAGCTTGAAGGAATCAGATTTGGAAGACAATGGCTCGCTAGACCAGTAGAAGGCAGAGAGCCGAGAGAAGCCAACAAGTAGGAAGTCAAGAGGCATCCTCAAGAGCTGGAGAAGGACAAGCCTCGATCTACATCACCAGGGATGAGATGGAAGCTATGGCCGACTCAATGCATGAAAGAATAATGAAGAGTCAACAGGAGATGATGCAGACTTTCTTTGAATAGATGAGAGCTGCAGGGACGCAGAACCGTAGACCAACTACAGCAACTGCGAATGATGAACAAGGAGTTAGGGTTGCAGAAACTAACGGAGGTCCAGTTCAAGGTCAGAATGCAGAACTAGTAGGCAATCAACAAGGACTTGGGGGCAGACCCGTTGGATCTGACACTGGAAGACCTATGGATGGAGCTCAGCAGGCTAGAGCCGATGCTAATGCTAATGAGCCGCATGAAGAATATGTACCATACTTCCCTCGGGGGCATGGGGGCAATCTTTGATAGAGAATGCTAGATTAGTTGAGATTTTAGGAGAACTATGCGTGGAGGTTCGACCAATAGAGATTTGGAAGGGGTGAACAGGAGTCCGTTTACTCGAAAAATCAGGATAGCTCGGAATCCACCCAAGTTCAAGCTACCTAGTGTGGAAGTATATGATGGTAAGGCTGACCCAACCGATCACTTGATGAGATACACAAGACAAATGGAAGTGCTGGGGCCATTGGAGGAAGTAATGGCCTGATGTTTCCCTTTATACTTGAAGGACCTAGCTGCAATGTGGTTCAGGCAGCTGGAAGAAGGATCTATCAGGACTTGGAGGGAGTTGGTGGACAGGTTTTTGGGGCAGTTTCGGGTTCATATCAAGAGACCAAAGAACGTCATAATGCTAATGTCGGTAAAGCAAAGGACAGATGAATCACTTACGGCTTTTCTAACTCGGTTCAATGCGGCGGTTGCTTCGGTGGATTGGCCAGATCCATCGATGGTTTTGATGGCAGCAGTATCGGGAGTCAGAGAGGATTTGGATTTTAAGGTATCTTTAATACGAGACCCACCATTGGATCTCGCGGAATTCTTTCACGAAGCTGAAAGATTCCTTTGGCAAGAAGACGCATGTATGGACTTAAAGTTAAAGGAGGTGAATGCGACTGAGGGTGGAGGACCATCCAACGGAAGCTCGGATAAAGATAAAGGAAAGCGGAAGCTGGATGACGATTCAGGAAAACCAGGAAGCGATGGAAGGATCCAAAGTTTTCCACATACACGGGATTAAAAGAGACGCTGGAGCGGATATACATGGATACCTGGAATGCCTTCCTTACCGAAGGCCGGCTAGGAGAGAACCATACGAACGGGAGAGGGCATCAGGAAGGCATTGTCTCTTCCATGATTTGGACGGACATGATACCAACAGCTGCAGGCACTTAAAGGACATAATCGAGGAGCATGTAAGGAATGGACAGTTGCGGCAATATGTCGGGACTCGAAATGCAGCGGTGGAACAGGAACCGCCTCCGCCTACCTCGATCAGTGATGGTACGAGGCCCAGGAATGATGGTCGATTCGTTATCAATTGACTGGGATAATATGAAATAAGTAGCAAGCTACTGGTAAATGGCAAAGTCACTTACTCATGTACGGGGTTGGAGATAGCCCCTAGGCATGCTCTGAATGATGATGAACCGCAATGCTATGGTTTGTGAAATCTGTCTTTTGTTTTTGGATTGGACACTCGTTTTTCTGGTTTGGTTTTGGAGTTTGGTTTGAACTCCTGATTTTGTTTGCTTTCTGGCTTCGATTCTCATTTGGATGATTGTTTTCTGTTTTGGATGTTGATTCGGGATTTCTGATTTTCTGATTTGATTTGGATTTTGGATTGGATTTTGATTGGATTTTTGTCTGGTTTTTGGTAAATGGTCGTCAGGTGTGGATTATATCTGGCAAGGGTTAAGCCTCTTCGTCCGCATGTGGCGAATTGGCTTATTCAGGTCGTCCAGTATGGACTATGCTCGACAAGGGTCCGGAGCGACCAGGATTCGGCCTAGGACTTAGGCCCTATATTATCGGTTATTATTTCAGGTCGTCGAGTATGGACTATGCTCGACAAGGGTCTGGAGTGACCGGGATTCGTCTTAGGACTTAGGCCATGGCATTATACAACGTCCAGGGACACGGACCATGGTCGTCAAGTGTGGATTGCGCTTGGCAAGAACCCAGAGAGGTCCTGGATTCGGTTATTGGCTATTGGATAAGGATGTATTAGGACTCAGTTGTCGAGTTTGAATGGATATGGAATAGGCTATGGCTTTGGTTATAGGATTTGGAATTGGACAACGACTCGGAGCAAACAAGGATGATGTACTCTGATGATATCGCTATGCACTTCGGATATCGGATTCCAAACTATTCAAAACACACCTTATTATCACAAGTCATGTTTTGGGGGGCAAATGTTATCCCACCTTTTGGTTAAGGCTGGAATATCAACAACTTAGGAAAAAAGAATGGATATCAGGATTGGAGATCGGTTGGAAACAAGGTTGCGATTGATGTCGTTAATATTTGGTCGAGCTCCAATCACGACGGAATCGATTGGAAGTGATGAACTAGGTTAGGAGAGACAATTTTTCAAATTTCAGGTCAATCGGAGTTCGTATGCTCGAGATATGGATGGATCAAAATATGTGAATGTTGGTTCGAGTCGATACATTTCGTATCGATCGTCAAGCAACGTTTTGGATCGTATCGTTCGTATCGATCGGCAGTGGTTCGCGTCAACGGCTTTCGTATCGATCAGATTGGTAGGCCAGGGAGCGATGGCTTGTTTGACTCGATTAGTTCGAATCGATCAAGGTGGAGACAGGCATCATACTTTGTATCGACGTCTTCGTATCGTCAGGTAAAGCCTCGCTCGTATCCATCAGGTAAGGCTTCATTCGTATCCATCATTGTGTCTAGTTTCGTACCCATCTGTTGGCCCTTCGTGTGCTTTTCGTATCGATCTCCATTTCGTATCGGTCAGTTCATAGATCAATACGAAATACATTCCTGTAATCAATACGAGAAAGGAAATGAAGTATCGATGCGAGCAATTGAGTATGAATGTTATGGCGAAGCAGTGGACACGAACGAGCGTGAAGCATGGATGCGCGCAAAGATCGATCATGATTCAAGGGAAGAAACACTCAACTCGGCACGAAGTTAGGATCAGGCCTGGGAAGTAGTGCCACGTCAGCAGATAAGCGCGTGCAAGATCGATTCAAAATGGAGCGATACAAAGCAATGGATGCGAAATCGACAGCCTACAGTAAACATGGGATTGCATCGATCATATCTCCTGAACCATATGTCCAAATGCTAGGAAATTTTCACAGGAGCTTACGTACAAGCTAAGGAATGTTCCTACCAAGTTTCAGCTTGATTGGACCATTTCTTGATCGATACGAAATTGATTCGTATCGATCGCAAATCGAGTCGAAACTTGGTGGGGTCGATCGCGTGGGCCCATTCACGTGCCAAAAGAAGTCTCACGAAGTTTGAGTGCGATATCAGCCTCCTACGCCTATAAATAGCCCCCTAAAGCCTACAAAAAAAGGATCTTTTCGCTATTCAATGCCCAGACCCTGTCGGATTCAATTATACACTTCAACATCGATGTTGTACTCAAATTACTTCATTGTAGTCACTGTTATCATCTGTAACGAGCAAGGATAATCAATAAAAGAAAAACCTTTAAAGTGGACGTAGGCCGAAGTTAGCCGAACTACTATAAATTTTGTTTTTCTGTCCGTTATTTCTGGATTGTTGTTTGCATAGATATGTGACTTGTGCTCAAACATAGTTGATTTATATTCATATATTGGTGCTTTCACGACATTCGAGGTTTGTGACCATTTTTGGCGCAAACATCAACATCAAATTTTGATTTTCTTTTATAAAGTTATTCACCCTATCACTTACTTTTCATAAAGTGAATTTCAAAAGATATCCAACTTCCACTTTTATTCATATACATTTCCCAAAATATACTTCAAAAATCATTTCTATTTCTTTCAAAATTTCCAATATCAATTTAATTTAAGCATGTACGATGTACATATACCATCCGTATGCAATTTCAAATCTGATCACTCACTTGATCACACAACTTAACATCCGAACTAGTATCGTCCACCCGACTTCCTAGTGCGGACTCAGATCTGGTTTCTTGATCAGAAACCGTCATTCTCCTTGCATAGTGATAACTATGAAAGAGAATTTCTAGAATCAAACAAAAATCCATATCCAAGGTTCGCCGTCGAAAATCAAGTGAAAAATCCCTACTCAGATCGATATACTATCTCGAAATTCTGTGCTCGAATCTGGATCAAATCATCATACGAATAGAATAATATACGTACATCCTACGTATTTATCTTCATTGATTATTAGCTAAATTAATATTCTTTCTATTCACCTTCATTTTGATTCTATTCACTCATCCACAATTTCTCCCTATTTCCATTTGGGTTAACACTTCAATTCTTATCTCAATTGGTATTCATTTATAGACAGTTTGCACTCTGACCAACTTGTATTAAGAAAATAGCTTGAAATTTTTTAAAATAGATAAGTAGTTGTTAAATATTTATTAGTTGTAAATAGTAGTAAAATAGTTAAGTAATTTTAAAATAGTTGTAAAGTAGTTAAATAATTGTAAAATAGTTGGATAGTTGCAAAATAGTTGTAAAATAGTAATTAGTTTGTAAGTAGTTGTAAAATAGTGATTAGTTTGTAAAACAGATGTAAAAAAGTAATTAGTTTTCAAAATAATTGTAAAATAAGTATAAGATAGTTTGGATTTTAAAAAGAAAGGTTGTATAGTAAATAGCTAGGAAAATAGATTTAAAATAGTTTATATTAAAACAATTTATTCGAAAAAAATAGTTCAGAGCCAAACTGTTCAATTCCCAATCTCCATTTCCAAGCAATTTCCAATTCCACTTTCATTTAAATTGATTCAATTTCAATTCAATTTCAATTATCTTCAATTCCTATCCCAAATTCAAATCAACTCCCATTTGAATTTAAACTTATTTAACTTCAATTTCGCTTCCAATTAATTCAATTCAAATTTTCCATTTGAATTTTATGCTTATCCATCTTCAATCACAATTCCAATTCCAACTAATTCAAATCAAATTCAATATGAACTAATTCTATTCAAATCTCAACTTAAAACCATCTCGAATTTCGAGTCAAATTTTAAATGTTGATTTAACCCTTTAAATCAAAACCAACCTTTGTTTTTAAATTAACAACTTAAATTTTTTTAAACCATTTAATTCTGAGTCCAAATTTCAAAATTCCATTTTAAATTACCTTTACTTAACTTATTTCAAAGTTCTAATTAGAGTTCAAAACTTTTTAAATGATTAAATCTTCAGAATCCAATTTATTGCCATTTTCTTTCTACCAATTCTCAACAATTTCAGTTTACAAGTACCTTTTTAATCTTTAAACCTTAAGTTCAAAGCGTTTACCTTTTCATAATTACAATTTTACTTCAAAATTATGTTGAATATGCACTTATATGATTTTTGCTTGATGGTAATAAACATATATACATTTGTTTAGATGTATTTGTTAATGTACTATTTTATTTTTTCATAGATTAAATAAATATTTGCTGAATAAAATTAAATACACAGAATTTGAATTCAAACAGAAATTTTATTCAAACAAATATTTATTACAATCTTGAATAGTAAAAATTCATGCTCTCACTATACATATACAATTTTGAATACATCACGATTTTATATTTACATTAATATCCTCGCTACATATCACTCACACTCGTATTTTGTCTTCAACTGCCTTCCAGTTTGAATCCAGCATCTGAGCAATCTGCAAAAATATTCACTAACGCAGTAAAATTGAAAAAGAAATATTTTTGCAATATAAAATGAAATATGATTTTTTTGAAAATATCATTTGCCTCAGTTATTTGGGTTGTTTGTCATCATTCACACTTGAATTCATCACAAAGTCATGCACATAGATATATACACTTGATAACGCTACAAGGACAGGTAATCATGAGTGGCTGCAATACACACGTGTACATTTATACACGTGTGCACTGCCTTGCCAACTCGTGTGCACATCTCCAACCAATAATGCAACATGACAAGTAATCAGTGAAGCTACAATGAAGACAGTGGTCAATGCCAAGAAACAATGTACACAAATGAAACACAAGTTAGTTGCAAGTACAACAATGCACAATGATACAAGGCAAATTCGACAGGCAAACAACAATCCCAACAGCAAGGCATGTATCATGAAACCAAAGTACACAATGCAGACCAAATGCAATTATACAACAGTGAAGAATAACCAGAGTGATGCAAGTGTCGACCAAGTGACAATGCAAGCAAAAACTCAAGTGCAACAGTGAACTTCAGTATGGAAGTGAAACAGATCAAGTGACAACATAATGAAGCAATAACCAATGTCACAGTAAAATCAACATCATCAGAGAAGATGGCCAGAGACGAAGATCACAATGATGGCCGAAGCCATGTCAAGAGCATATGTTAACCAAGTCAGAATTCAACTCAAATTCGTATTCTTTCAAAAAGTCAAAGCAAAGTTGAATAGGAAAGTTTCTGCGGTGACAATCAAGAGAAAATCAAACGTTTGATAATCAAAGCCGTGGTGGCCACGAAACAAATTCGAAGCCGAATAATTCAAACCGTATCGAACGTCTCAAGTTAAAGCCGTGTGTATCAAGGTGTAACAAAATCAGGAAAGCCGTGCGTATCAAGTTGTAACAAATTAGGAAAGTGATGAAGTCGCAAGTGAATACGAACGAATTAAGTGTATTCAAATTCATATAAATACGAGTACCAAAGTATCATCATCGGCATGAATGAAAAAGCAATCAAACTCAAGCAATCAAACCTAAAAGCAAAAGATACAAATAACATACCAGAAGAAAAGGCGAATTCAATTATCTCGAAGCAACCAAAGCCGAACCCTAATTTCACAAATCAGGAGAAGCAGCCGAGCGCGGCTCCAAGAAAGCGGACCAATAGAGCATCAATATCAATCGACAAGAGCAACGAGATAAATTGGCATCCGAAACCCTAATTTTGATCGAAGGACAAAAGCCCTAAATTATGATCTAAGAAGCCGCCATTTTCCAAGGGACCGAATAGAAAAGTAAGCGGGTCTAAATAATAAAGGGGCCATTCATTAAGTATTAGGGTTTTAGTATAAGGGATTTAGTTTTTAAATAAGGGCTTTATTTATTTTCTGTTTTAAATTTGTTTTTAATTTTAAAACTCTTTTCAAACCGTTGTATTTGCTAGTCGTGTGATTAGGGGACAAGCTACGTGGTGTAGCTTGAGAATTCGCAACTCAGTGGCTGAGTTGTGGCAGGGTTTTGAGCGTAGAGTTAGGTTAGTCAGTAGCGAGTGTCGCGATTTTACGTGTGTAAGCGTGTGACTATCTAATTTCTAGTAGAAACCTTGGGGGCAGCACGTAGGCAGTTTTTTGCCGAAGCTGGGTAAATTCTGTGTCGTTCTATTTCTGCATTTATTATTCTTTTTTTTATCTGTGCTGCTTTTACTATGTGATCTGTGTTGAAATTATTTTATAAGCTTCCGCAATTAATTTTTATAATTAATACTTTCACCCTATTCACCCCCCTCTAGGGTGAAATCGATCCTACAAGTGGTATCAGAGCAAGGTTTAGAAGTCAATTTTTTAAATTCATTTTTCAAAAATCAGTTTTTGTTTAAAAATTTGAAAAAATGGCTTCTTTTAATAATGCTTTTGCTGAAGGTCATTCCATAGTTAGACCACCAATGTTCAATGGTGAATATGCCTACTGGAAAAATAGAATGAAAATTTTTCTGAAAACCATTGACGCTTGGAACATTGTTGAGACAGGTTATAGATCACCAACTATAATTGTAGACAATCAGGAAATAGATAAACCGATGGACCAATGGACAGAGTTAGAAAATAAATTACAAAATGCTAATGCTAAAGCTATGAATTCTATTATCTGTTCATTGGATCAATTTGAATTTAATCGTGTCTCTCATTGTTTAACTGCGCAGGAAATATGGCATACGCTCGAAGTAACTCACGAAGGAACATCTCAAGTCAAAGAATCTCGCCTAGCCATGTTAAGCAGCGAATACGAGAATTTCACAATGGCAAAAGAAGAAAATGTCAAAGAGATGTACGAACGACTGTCCAATATAGTATACAAATCACAGGCTCTTGGAAAATCATACACAGAGTTGGAGATAGTCCGAAAAATTCTCAGAGTTCTTCCTCGAAGCTTTGAAGCAAAAGTCACTGCTATTCAAGAGTCAAAGGATTTGAAACAAATCAAGGTGGAAGAGCTCGTTGGAAATCTCACCGCTTATGAGCTAGAGCTAAAGTTCAAGGAAGAGCAAGAAGGAGGCGATACTCGAAAGAAGTCAATTGCTCTCAAAGGAACAACTGAAAATGACGATGATGACGATGATGATGGCGAAGCTGAATTAGCACTATTAATAAAGAGATTCAAAAAGTGGAATCGCAAATATGGCAATCCAACCAGAAACCATCAAATTAAAAGCAGAATAAACAAAGCACTAGACATTTCGGAGAAGCAAGAGATCATCTGCCACAAATGTAATAAACCCGGACATATCAAGCCAAATTGTCCTCAAAATCGACCAAACCAAGGAAAGAAACTGAAGAAGAAAAGTTTGGCGGCTACTTGGGATGAAATTGATGAAGATAAAAGTGATAGCACCGAAACTGAAAGTGAAAGAGCAAATCTATGTCTTCATGGTGAAGTAACTGACAGTGATGATGATGAGCCAAGTGAGGTGTCAAAACTTTCTCATTCAGAATTACTTATATATTTTCACGAAGTAAATGGCTATTTTGAACGACTTAAGGAAAAGCATGCCAAACTTGAATCACAAAAGGATTCTTTAACTGATTTAAATAAACAACTTAAACAATTAGTTAAAACCTATCAAAGCAGAATCCCTAAGTGTGAGAAGTGTCCAACATTCGAAGAAGAGGTTAAAAATTCAGAAAACAAAATTAAATCGCTTGGAAATGAAATCCTGCTTTTGAAAGAAATTGAAAACACAAGAATAGAAGACTCTATTAAAAGGTGCACACAACTGATAAATGAAAATGAATCTCTCAAGTCCCAAGTCCTACAACTATCAACAACGTTAGATAAATTCTCAAAAGGAGAAAAATCATTGAATTTGCTATTAGGGAAACAAACTCTTAATACGTCTAGGCAAGGACTTGGATATAACAAATTTCAAAAAGATAGAAACCAAATTAATCAAGTCAATTCATTTGGACATAATCAAAATAGTTGTTGGTACAAACGCGAACATGTGAAGACTATATCGATTTGGGTTCCAAAAGGCACAAATATAAAATCTCTCAAAGTAAAACAAATTTGGGTGCCAAAAGGAACATGTTTAAATAGTTTTCGGTCTCCTCTAAATTATCTTCCAAAATATCTTGCCACTAACAATTTTGGACCTATGAAAACAAATAGGTCACTAATTTTTTTTTCTCGTGTAGGTATGCCGGTAGGCTAAGGAACAACAACAATGGTATCTGGATTCTGGCTGTTCCATACACATAACAGGCGATAAATCAAAGTTCCTTAGCCTAGAAAAGTATAAAGGTGGCAGGGTCACAATGGTAACAATGAAAAGTGTAAAATTGTTGGCAAAGGTAAAGTAGGTAACAATACATTTACCCTGAATGATGTACTGTATGTTGAAAATCTGCACCACAACTTGATATCAATCAGCCAGCTATGCGATAAAGGTATGAATGTTATTTTTGACTCTGACTTATGCAAAATTGTTGACAATTCATCTAAAGAAATCTTATTTTCAGGTAATAGGAAAGGTAATATATATTCTCTATCTTTTGATGATCTCACCCTTTCAAAATGCTTGGTTGCTAAGGACATAGAAGTAAATTTATGGCATCGACGTTTAGGGCATGCTAGTATGAACTTTCTAAACAAATTAAAAAGGAAAAATTTGGTAAGAGGGTTGCCTTCACATGAGTTTAAAACAAAAAACATTTGTAAAGCATGCACTTTAGGAAAACTTAAAAAATCATCATTTCATGCCAAAAACAGTGTAAGCACTTCTAGAGTACTTGAGCTAGTTCATATGGATCTATTCGGACCTAATGACATTGCTAGCTTCGGAGGTAAAAAATATTGTTTTGTTATAGTTGATGACTACTCAAGTTATACATTGGTATATTTCTTAGCCAAGAAATCAGAAACATTTTCAAATCTCAAGAATTTCACAAAATTAGTCCAAAATGAAAAAGAAGTTTCCATTATTTCACTAAGAAGTGATCATGGTGGAGAATTTGAAAATTATGAATTTGAAAGTTTTTGTAATGAAAATGGAATCAAACATGAATTCTCTGCACCACATGCTCCACAACAAAATGGGGTAGTTGAGAGAAAGAATTGAACTTTACAAGAGTTGGCTAGATCTATGATAAATGAGTATGAACTAGCTTTACATTTTTGGGCAGAAGCAGTAAATACAGCATGTTATGTAATGAATAGAGTTATGATTAGACCGCTTCTCAACAAAACTCCCTATGAGCTATGGTTCAACAATAAACCAAACATTGCTTACTTTAAAGTGTTTGGATGTACTTGCCACATTCTCAATACAGGTGATCAATTAGGAAAATTTGAAGCAAAAGCTGATGAGGGTATCTTCATGGGATACTCTTCGAGAAGCAAAGCTTACAAAGTCTACAACAAAAGGACTAAAACAATCGTGGAATCAATCAATGTGAAATTTGATGAAGGCATTGATAATCAGGAAACATCCAAAAGCAATGTTGAAGAGGAGAAAGAAAAAGATGAGCATGATCAACAAAAAGAAACTGATGATATCAGAGAAACTCTCATAACTCCAGAAGTCCGAAGGAATCTAGATCCAGCAAAACTGAAATACAAAGCAAACCATCCTCCAGAATTGGTAATTGAAAACCCTATAGCGGGTATACAGACTCGTTCCTCCTTTAGAAATCTATATGATCTGTGCTTATATAGTGGATTTATTTCAGAAATAGAACCAAATAACATAGATTCAGCCCTTAACGATGAAAACTGGTTTATGGTCATGCAAGAAGAGCTAAACCAATTTGAACGAAATAATGTTTGGAGTCTAGCACTTAGACCTAAGGATTATCCAATTATAGGAACAAAATGGATTTTTAAAAATAAATATGATGAATCTGGAAATGTAATTAGAAATAAAGCTAGACTAGTCGCTAAGGGATACAATCAAATTGAAGGAGTTGACTTTGATGAAACTTTTGCACCTGTAGCTAGACTAGAATCAATTAGAATATTATTAGCTTTTGCTTGCTACAAAGGATTTAGACTAAGACAAATGGATATTAAGAGTGCTTTTCTTAAAGGAATTTTAAAAGAAGATGTTTTTGTTGAACAACAAGAAGGTTTTGAAAGTCATGAATATCCAAACCATGTATATAAACTGAAAAAGGCTTTATATGGATTAAAACAAGCCCCTAGAGCCTGGTATGAATGTCTTAGTTCTTATCTCCTTGAAAATGGGTTCAAAAAGGGATGTGTAGACACACACTATTTCTGTTGCATGAAAACGATGATCTTTTGATTGTTCAAATATATGTTGATGACATCATTTATGGTGCTACTAACAAGTTATTGTATGAGAAATTTGAAAAGGTCATGCAGGAAAAGTTTGAAATGAGCTTGGTTGGAGAGTTAAAATTCTTTTTAGGATTTCAAATCAAACAAAGCGATAAAGGAACATTCATCTCTCAAACAAAGTATTTTAGGGAACTTGTCAACAAATTTGGATTGAAAGATGCCAAACCAGCAAGAACTCCCATGAGTACAACACTTAAACTTGACAAGGATGAAAAAGGTAAGAGAGTTGATCAAAAGCAGTACAGAGGTATGATTGGATCACTTCTTTATCTTACCGCTTCTAGACCTGACATCATGTTTTCTGTTTGCCTGTGTGCACGTTTTCAATCTAACCCAAAAGAATCTCATTTAAAAGCTGTTAAAAGAATTATAAGATATTTGTTGCACACCCCACGGTTTGGTCTTTGGTATCCATCAAACGATAACTTTGAATTAAAAGGTTTTTCAGATGCTGATTACGCTGGAAATTTAGTTGATAGAAAAAGTACTAGTGGAGCATGTTTTATGTTAGGGCATTCATTAGTTGCATGGTCAAGCAGAAAACAAAATTGTATTGCATTATCCACCACAGAAGCAGAGTATATTGCTCTAAGCGGTTGCTCTGCTCAAATCTTATGGATGATACAGACTTTGCAAGACTATGGTCTAAATTTTAAACGTGTACCACTAATGTGTGATAGTAAAAGCGCAATTGATCTCACAAATAACCCTGTGCATCACTCACGAACAAAACATATAGATGTTAGGCATCATTTTATTCGAGATCATATTTCCAAAGAAAATATCAGCATAAATTTTATTTCAACTGATTCACAATTGGCAGACATCTTTACAAAACCCCTTCCAGAAAACAGTTTTTGCTAACTACGTCTCAGTTTAGGTGTTTTAGAAATTTGATTGCCTAATTAACAAATCTATCCCCCTCCTAATTATCAAAAAGGTAAATAGTGACTGAAAAATGATAAGGGGTGATATTAATCATACATTTTTCCTCAAGACAGTATACTTAGTAAATTTCTTTAGAAATTCACACAAGAGTTATAAAATTCTTTGTTTGGCAAAGATTCCATGACCAGTTCTAATTCTATCATAATTCTATCGACCATCGCTTATCAAAAATCCAATATAGTTTGTCGATATGTGGTATCATAATCAGGAATCATTAGTTTTTTAGTTTATAAAATAAAATAAAATTCAAAGTATTCACTCTCATTTAAAAGTCCTCACTGTTATGCATGGGTGAATTACTTCGAATTTGATATGTAGTTCCATGCTCATTTAAAAGTCCTCACAGTTATGCATGTATGGAATGCATATCAAAATTAATTTATTAAGTAAACAGGTTGATTCTAATCCCATTTAAAAGTCCTCACGGTCATGCGTGGTTAGAAGATACTTGAATTCATTTTTAAATTAAAAAAAAAATTGAAATACTACTAACCTCATTTAAAAGTCCTAATGGTTATGCATGGTTAGTAGAAATTCAAATTCCTGATAGATATATATCACAACTCGACATAACTATATGATTTTATGATAACATCATTCCCATCATCTCTAAAATGGAATAGGCGCCCAACAAGAATGGTTATGATTTTTGTTTGATTTTCTATTTAAATTCATAGTTATAGTCGATTGAGTTTTAATGTTATATTACTATCTATCACCTTATCTCTATTTCATGACACTTTTACTCTTTTGCTGATAACAAAAGGGGGAGAGAAATGTTGGATTTGGCATTTAAATCTTATACTGATATGCATATAAGAAGGGGGAGTTTCGTAAAGATGAAGCATTTAAATAGGGGGAGCAAGCATTGAAATGGTGGAAACATCAAATACATTTAATATGTTTCAAAATCCTAAGTATATGTTTGTTATCATCAAAAGGGGGAGATTGTTGAATATGCACTTATATGATTTTTGTTTGATGATAATAAACATATATACATTTGTTTAAATGTATTTGTTAATGTACTATTTTATTGTTTCATAGTTTAAATAAATATTTGCTGAATAAAATTAAATACACAGAATTTGAATTCAAACAGAACTTTTATTCAAACAAATATTTATTACAATCTTGAATAGTACAAATTCATGCTCTCACTATACATATACAATTTTGAATACATCACGATTTTATATTTACATTAATATCCTCACTACATATCACTCACACTCGTATTTTGTCTTCAACTGCATTCCAGTTTGAATCCAGCATCTGAGCAATCTGCAAAAATATTCACTAACGCAGTAAAATTGAAAAAGAAATATTTTTGCAATATAAATGAAATATGATTTTTTTGAAAATATCATTTGCCTCAGTTATTTGGGTTGTTTGTCATCATTCACACTTGAATTCATCACAAAGTTGTGCACATAGATATATACACTTGATAACGCTACAAGGACAGGTAATCATGAGTGGCTGCAATACACACGTGTACATTTATACACGTGTGCACTGCCTCGCCAACTCGTGTGCACAGCTCCAACCAGTAATGCAACATGACAAGTAATCAGTGAAGCTACAATGAAGATAGTGGTCAATGCCAAGAAACAATGTACACAAATGAAACACAAGTTAGTTGCAAGTACAACAATGCACAATGTTACAAAGAAAATTCGACAGGCAAACAACAATCCCAACAGCAATGCATGTATCATGAAACCAAAGTACACAGTGCAGACCAAATGCAATTATACAACAGTGAAGAATAACCAGAGTGATGCAAGTGTCGACCAAGTGACAATGCAAGCAAAAACTCAAGTGCAACGGTGAACTTCAGTATGGAAGTGAAACAGATCAAGTGATAACATAATGAAGCAATAACCAATGTCACAGTAAAATCAACATCATCAGAGAAGATGGCCAGAGACGAAGATCACAATGATGGCCGAAGCCATATCAAGAGCATATGTTAACCAAGTCAGAATTCAACTCAAATTCGTATTCTTTGAAAAAGTAAAAGCAAAGTAGAATAGGAAAATTTCTGCAGTGACAATCAAGAGAAAATCAAACGTTTGATAATCAAAGCCGTGGTGGCCAAGAAACAAATTCGAAGCCGAATAATTCAAACCGTATCGAACGTCTCAAGTTAAAGCTGTGTGTATCAAGGTGTAACAAAATCAGGAAAGCCGTGCGTATCAAGTTGTAACAAATTAGGAAAGTGATGAAGTCGCAAGTGAATACGAACGAATTAAGTGTATTCGAATTCACATAAATACGAGTACCAAAGTATCATCATCGGCATGAACTCAAGCAATCAATCCTGAAAGCAAAAGATACAAATAACATACTAGAAGAAAAGGCGAATTCAATTATCTCGAAGCAACCGAAGCCGAACCCTAATTTCACAAATCAAGAGAAGCAGCCGAGCGCGACTCCAATAAAGCATCAATATCAATCGACAAGAGCAACGAGATAAATTGGCATCCGAAACCCTAATTTTGATCGAAGGACAAAAGCCCTAAATTATGATCGAAGAAGCCGCCATTTTCCAAGGGACCGAATAGAAAAGGAAGCGGGTCTAAATAATAAAGGGGCCATTCATTAAGTATTAGGGTTTTAGTATAAGGGATTTAGTTTTTAAGTAAGGGCTTCATTTATTTTCTGTTTTAAATTTGTTTTTAATTTTAAAACTCTTTTCAAATCGTTGTATTTGCTAGTCGTGTGACTAGGGGACAAGCTACGTGGTGTAGCTTGAGAATTCGCAACTCAGTGGCTGAGTTGTGGCAGGGTTTTGAGCGTAGATTTAGGTTAGTCAGTATCGAGTATCGCGAGTTTACGTGTGTAAGCGTGTGACTATCTAATTTCTAGTAGAAACCTTGAGGGCAACACGTAGGCAGTTTTTTGCCGAAGCTGGGTAAATTCTATGTCGTTCTATTTCTGCATTTATTATTCTGTTTTTATCTGTGCTGCTTCTATTCTGTGATCTGTGTTGAAATTATTTTATAAGCTTCCGCAATTAATTTTTATAATTAATATTGTCACCCTATTCACCCCCCCTCTAGGGTGAAATCAATCCTACAAATTAAAATAGTCCTAAAATAAAGTTTTATTTCTATTTGATTTCAGTAATGGATGTATATTACCTAAATCCATTTCCAATTTCCAGATCTCAAACCCATTTTTAGATCACGCATACTCCCAATTCAAATCAACCATTTAACTTCTCAAGTTAAATTTCAATTTCATCTTGAAATTTCCAATTCAGTTTGTTTGTTCTAAACATATTTAACTTCCCCTAAGTTAAATTCAAATCAATTTAATCCAATCAACTTTACCCAATTTGAATTCCCATTTCAAATTTTAAACCTCATACTAATAGTCTTCCTACTTATAAGTTCAAAAGCTTATCACTTTGGGTTTTCATATCACATTCCAAGGAAAAATTTAAAACTCAACACTTAGAGTTTATTTCAAATCATTTTTAATATTATGTTAATCCTACATATATACATGTTTGTTTCCTTTACACACCAACTTATACCTTAAATTTTTAAACCACCTTTGGTTTTAATTCAAAACAAATTTCTTTAAATTTTTCAAACAACTGTTGTTCGAAACAGGACCCTTTCATTCAAATAATACTATTTATTATATCTTTCATTACTTTGAAACAATTTCAAATTTCTGGACCTAGATTTAGAACTTCACAAATTTAAATTACTATTATTCTAATTTATAAGTCATACTGACCTAAATGTTTACTTCCTAAAATCATTTCATTTTGCTTAATCATTAAATATTTCATTATTAAACACAACAACCATGTACGATAATAACCAAGATTATTATATCTGGAAACCAATCATTATTATCTTATTCTGGAAACACTTCTACAAATTCAAGATTTTAATTTTAGTTTGATCCATTTCAAACTTATCTTCATTCAATTTTAATTTGGTTGTATTTCTATTACCACTTAATTTTTATTATTATTTTTAATTCCAATAATCAACAACCAATTACCTTAATATTTATAATAATTAGAAAGAAATATTGCTTTTTATATATCAAAATATAAACTTATATAAAAATCATTTATTTTTTTTAAACCAATTTAAAATCTTTATATAAGAAAATAACAAATACGCCCTCATATATACTACACTCAACTCATTCTAGGGTACCATTACCCTATCCTTAATGAGTAAACCCACCAAAGCCAAGGTTCTTGCTTAACCTTCTGCTCTGATACCAAAATGTAACGACCTAAAATTTCAACCCCGAGAATTCGACACTATTACGTTCACTGTGGAAGTGCCAAGAAATCGAACGCTGAAAATTTCAGATTGTTAAAGAAAAGAAGAAAGAAGAAAGAAGGAAGAAGAAGAACAGAAAACAACAGCATCTCACATTCGCAGCGGATTAAATATAATAACAAATTATAGCATTTATACAAAGAAAAGCTGTAATTGTTACTTTACATAAAATTCATCAGAGTTACAACCATTACAAATAAACTAGTCAGTTATATCAACCTGTCACAGACTACTATCAATACAACTCTAATAAAAAGCGGTCAACTCCATACGTTCCTGCCATCCAGCTCACCTCCTGAGCTTCAAAACGTCCTATCCTAAAAATCTATAATACTCGGTCTGACCCGAGCATTACATCGAAGTAACACCCGGGTCAACCTGGAAACCAGCGTAAGAAAACTCATCTAGCATGAAATACTAATGCATAAAATTTACTTAAAACCCAGGGTAACTCGTACCTTACTACGAATTCTTAATTTGTTATAGTCAACACTTATTTCACACATCAATATCTAAGTACCAAACTTAGTTTAAATGGTCCAGTTACTTAAATTATTCCATTCCAGCCTATTGATTTCACATATCAAATCTATAAAGAATTATTGTAGATTTCAAATCGGAGTAGTTTTGGGTATGTACTGTACCCGACCCCGGTCTCTTCGAATCCAGTATCATCTTGAAACAAAGATGTTTAAGTTTTAAACAATTCCATATATATCCAGAATTACATATTTACATAGTCATTCATCACAGGTAAACAGACAATATTATCACAGTTCAACCCAAACATACCATATCACATAACATCACAAATCACATATCAACTATCAACTAATCTAAGGCATACAATATCATTAAATCATTCATAAGCAAGATTAGTTTGTCACACCTTTTCTAATTAATTAAAATAAATTAAATTAATTACTTTAGTCACCTTTTAAATCATGCTTACATAATCCTTAATTAATTACAAACCATTAATTAGTCATCCTTTAATTTACCCCATAATTATCCACAATTACTTCCATTAAGTAATTATCCCATTGGTTAATTGTCCTCAATTAATTAACCTTTAATTATTAATTAATTTAACCTTTAATTACTAATTAAATTAAATAATCCTTAACAAATTTATCCTTTAATTACTTACATTAAGTAATTATCTTTTAAGTAATTAATCTATAATTACTTACATTAATTAATCTCAAATTACTTATCAATTAATCTATAATTAATAAACTTATAGCCCTTAATTATTAATTAATTAATCCTTAACTATTAATTAATTAATTTCTCTTTAATTACTTTTATTAATTAATAAATCTTAATCAGCCAAACCTTAATTAATTAAAAGATAAGTCATTTATCTTAATTAACTTCTTAATTAACACTTAAAATCTTATTTAATAAACCTAGGATTTAATTATCATTAATATATAATTTAACTGAAGATCTTTAAGTCTAGTTAAAAATAAAACATTTTATTTCCTTAATTACTTCTTAATTACACTACTAATTAAGTTTTAGTTTAACTCAAGAATCAACCTGCTTAAGTTAAAATAAAATATACCACTTTAACTAATAAATAATTAAATAACATCATTATTTAAAAGATTAGGTTTAAGAAATTAGCTTTTTTTTACATCTGATTTTGTTTTAACCTTTAAACTTGATAACCTCTAATATTTTACCCGAGTCAACCCAGGATTTACCGGAACCAAACCCGAGCCTTCCATCCCTTCTTCTTTTTTTTAAAAAAAACTTTGTTTAAATTTGAACTGTTATAAGCTATAAACATTCACGCGAAACCCGAAGACAAGCTTGAGCAAAATCTTCATGTCCCCGAGTTCCCACTCGAGCCCTACTCCTCCTATTCTCAACTACAAAATACTGACACATCCAAATCCTCGTGCACGTGCACGAACCAACGACGAAGCTCCGATCATGCTTTCTACCGCCGACGAGTCAGCTACGACCATCCCTTCCGATTCACACCACACCATCCTGAAGCGAACTCGAAAATCAGATTTGAGCGATAAAGACTAGTTCTTGGAACTACCCGACCGCCCAAAACTTCCAGGTGCCACCACCTCCGGCCATCATATGCATCGATACTCCGACAAACCCTTCTCCGAAGACTCATGCACCATTTACCCCACTTCGATCATCTCCGACGCGCCAACGACGTCACACGAACACCTAAAACCTTGATGACCAAACCTGGTTTCAAAGCCCTAATTCGCCATCGCCAGGCCACTTCGACGATAAATAAAATTCCTGACTATTTTTTTCGATGATCCCCACCTCTCAAGCCTCCTCCTGCCTCTACCATGGCAACCATCTCCCCTCTAATCGTCGGCAATCGACAGTAAATCCAAATCTATCCAACTTGCAATATCTCACGATTTACCACCTTAAAATTCATGATTCCATTCTTTAAAATCCTAGTTTTCAAAAGTGAAATATATTATATACATGAAACCAGAATTCTTTTAAATCAAAATTTTGATATGATTAGAATTTCACTGCTCTTCTTCCTTTTTATTAAAACTACCATCAGGCTCTTGCTAAAAATATTTTTAAATCAATTATCTTGTTATTACGAACAAATTTTATTTATATATCAAACACTATAGAAGATCAGGGGAGGAGAGATTGATTTTTGAACTTATTTCAAGCCTGAGAATTTAAGAACAGAGAAGATGTACAGGACCACAAACATGCACACAATATCAGCCTACAGATATACATGCATTCATATTTTCATTCATGCAAACCCTTATCATCACTTTACTTCAGGAATTTATTGCATGATCAGGATTTTTTTTTAAACAGATTTAAACTTTTAAATAATATTGTTTACTCACCTGTCTTGGAAAACAAAGAACAGAGAAAGCTTCTGATGATGAACTGGAATTAGTCTTGCCACTTGACTTAGATTTGCTTGCTGATCTTGATTTAAATTTAAATTTTGATTTGAGCCTTGAATTTGATCTCTTTAATGTATGAGTTGAATTTGAATGTTGCTGAGTTAATCTGAACTTGATTATTTATGAGCTGAAACCTTTGTTTGATTTAGTTCGATTTTCAGGTTTTGATTTCTTTTGATTTATCTCAGGTTTATGTTTTTCAAGATAGAAAAAGAAAATGACATAGTGAATAGAGATTATACATATAGCTTTGTTTTATAAATTTTAAAATTAAAAAGAAAATGAAAATTATGACATTTGTTAAAATTACCTTACATTTTTCATTTGCATGCTATATTTATCTTAAATTTGTTAAAAAACTATATTTAAATTCTTCCTTATGTTTTAATTAATTTCTTAAACTTATGTAATATGTTTTTAGATGTTTATAAATATACAAATTCCATTTATTCATGTTAAAAAAACAAGCATATTAAATTTCTTTATCAATGTCTATTTCAAACTTAAACAATTATACTATTTAATTTAAAAATAATTACCCAAATTTGTTTTGAAAGAATGCACAATTTATCTTTAAATAACCTTTTGAAAATTGTTATATTAAATTCAAAACAAAGCTTCCAATCATTATACATACATATATATATACACATATATATATAATTTATATTTAGGAATAAGGTATATATATATATGTATATGTATATGTATTCTGATATTTACCAGAATTTTATTTGTTCAACTAAATAAAATTAGTATCTCAATAGAGAAAATCCGTTAATTATCCAATTACTAGATGTCCAAAAATTCGGGTTATCACAGCTTTTACTGCTTTAGGCGTCAATGGATAGTTTCATACCCAAAAAAGACTATCCGAATCTCAATCTGGTCTCGGAAGTTTTTTATACTTCGTTTTTTCGTCACGTTGATTTTTTTGGTAAAACAGGATCACCGTGGCTGGCCTTCGATTTACCATTGCTAGAGAGTGGTGCACCATGGTACTGTTCCATTTCGAATTTATACATCCATTTCTAAAAGTTTTACGACGCTATTTCGGCATTTTGGACGGATGTTGCACCTTGCACTGTAGATGTTGCACCCTGTGGATATCGATTCTACGGACGGCCATAACTATTGGCACGTTTAGATTTACGGGAGTCATAACCTGTCAAAACGATGCTCTCTACGAGTTTTACGGCTTTGACCGCTTTAAGCCGTCGGTGGATAGATTTATACCCAAAAAAGACTATAAGAACAATCGGGTCTCGGAAGTTTTTTACCCTTTGTTTTTTTTGTCATGTGGATTTTTTCGGTAAAACGGGATCACTGTGATTGGTCTTCGATTTACCATCATTGGAGTGTGGTGCACCATGGTACTGTCCCGTTTCAAATCCATGCAGCCATTTCTAAAAGTCGTACGACACTGTTACGACATTTTGGACGGATGTTGCACCTTGCACCGTAGATGTTGCACCCCAGAAATATCGATTCTTCGGAACACCATAACTGTTGGCTCGTTTAGAGTTACGAAAGCCATAACCAGTCAAAATGAAGCTCCTAGTGAGTTCTACGGCTTTGATCACATTAAGCCGTCAATGGATAGTTCCATACCCAAATAAGACAATCCGAACCTCAATCGGATCTCGAAATTTTTTTACCCTTCGTGTTTTCGTCACGTGAATTTTTATGGTAAAACGGTCTCACCATAGTTGGTCTTCGATTTACCATAGCTGGAGAGTGGTGCACCGTGCTACTATTCCGTTTCGGCATTTTGGACGGATGCGGCGCCTTGCACCATAGATGTTGCAACCTGCGGATATCGATTTATTGGACAGCTGTAACTGTTGGCTCGTTTAGAGTTACCGAAGCCATAACCAGTCAAAATGAAGCTCTTTGGGAGTTCTACAGCTTTGATGGCTTCAAGCCATCAATGGATAGTTTCATACCCAAAAAAGACTATTTGAATCAAAATCGGGTCTCGAAAGTTTTTTACCCGTCGTTTTTACGTCAAGTGGGTTTGTACTGTAATATGGGATCACCATAGCTGGTCTTCGATTTACCATCGCTGGAGAGTAGTGCACTATGGTACTATTACATTTCAAATCCATGCACCCATTTCTAAAAGTCGTACGGTACTGTTTCGGCATTTTGGATGGATGTTGTACCTTACACCATAGATATTGCACACTGTGGATATCGATTCTTCAGACGGCCATAACCGTTGGCTCGTTCAGAGTTATGGGAGCCATAAATAGTCCAAATGAAGCTCTCTGTGAGTACTATGTCTTTTGACTGCTTTAAGCTATCAATGGATAGTTTCATACTCAACAAATATGATCTGAATCTCAATCGGGTCTCGGAATTTTTTACCCTTCATTTTTTCGTCACGTGAATTTTTACGATAAAACGGTATCACCGTGGCTGGTCTTCAATTAACAATCGCTGGAGAGTGGTGCACCATGCACCATAGTATTGTTCTGTTTCAAATCACTACGAACATTTCTAAAGTCGTTCGACACTGTTCGGGCATTTGGGATGGATGTTGCTCCTTGCACCGTTGATTTTGCACCATATGGATATCGATTCATCAGACGACCAGAATTGTTGGCTCGTTTAAAGTTACGGGAGCCATAACTAGCCAAAACGTATCTCTCCGTGAGTTCTGCAGCTTTGATTGTTTTAGGCGGTCAATGGATAGATTAATACCCAAAAAAGGTTATCCGAATCTCATTTGGGTCTCGGAAGTTTTTTACCCATTTTTTTTGGTCAAGTTGATTTTTACGGTAAAACGGGATCTCCCTGGGTGGTCTTCGATTGAACCTCGCTGGAGAGCGATGCATCTGGTACTGTTCCGTTTCATACCCATGCGCCCATTTCTAAAAGTTGTACGGCACCATTTCGGCATTTTTGACGGATGTTGCGTCTTGCACCGTAGATGTTGCACCTTGCAGATTTCGATTCATTGGACGACCATAACTGTTAGCTCGTTTATAGTTATGGGAGCCATAACCTATCAAAATGAAGCTCTCTGTGAGTTCTACGTTTTTGACTGATTTAAGCCATCAATGGACAGTTTCATACCCAAAAATGACTATTCGAATCTCAATCGAGTCTCGAAAGTTTTTTACCCTTCGTTTTTTCGCCTAGCGGATTTTTATTGTAAAACGGGATCACCATGGCCGGTCTACGATTTACCATCGCTGGAGAGTGGTGCACCATGGTACAATTCCATTTCAAATCCACACACCCATTTCTAAAAGGCGTACGACACCATTTCTTCATTTTGGATGGATGTTGTACCTTGCACCGTAGATGTTGCACCCTAGGGATTTCGACTCTTCGGACGGCCATAACTGTTCGCTCGTTTAGAGTTACGGGAGCCATAACCAGTCAAAACGAAGCTCTTAGAGAGTTCTACTGGTTTGACCACTTTAAGATGTCAACGTACAGTTTCATACCTAAAAAATACTATCTGAACCTCAATCAGATCTCGGAAGTTTTATACCCTTCGTTTTTTCGCCACATGAATTTTACGGTAAAACGGTATCACTGTGGCTGATCTTCGATTTACAAACACTAGAGAGCGGTGCACCATTGTACTGTTGCTTTTCAAATCCATGCACCTATTTCTAAAAGTCCTACGGCAACGTTTCGGCATTTTGGACGGATGTGGCGCCTTGCACCGTAGATGTTGCACCTTGAGGATATCGACTCATCGGATGGCCATAACTGTTGGCTCGTTTAGAGTTGAGGGAGCCATACTAGTCAAAATAAACCTCTTTGGGAGTTCTACGGCTTTGACAGCTTTAAGACGTCAATGGATAGTTTCATACCCAAAAAGACTATCCGAATCTCAATCGGGACTCGGAAGTTTTTTACTCGTCATTTTCACGTCAAGTGGATTTTTACTGTAAAACCGGATCACCGTGGCCGGTCTTCGATTTACCATCGCTGAAGAGTGGTGCACCATGGTACTGTTCCATTTCAAATCCATGTACCCATTTCTAAAAGTCGTATGGCACCGTCTCGGCATTTTGGACGGATGTTGCACCATGCACCCTGTGGATATCGATTCATCGGACGGCCATAACTGTTGGCTCATTTAGAGTTACGGGAGCCATAACCAACCAAAACGAAGCTCTTTGTGAGTTCTATGGCTTTGTTTGCTTTAAGCCGTCAATGTAAAGATACATACCCAAAAAAGACTATCTGAATCTCAATCGGGTCTCGAAAGTTTTTTACCCTTCGTTTTTTGGTCACGTGGATTTTTTGGTAAAACAGGATCTCCGTGGCTGGTCTTCAATTTACCATCGTTGGAGAGTGGTGCACCATGGTACTGTTCCGTTTTAAATCCATGCACTCATTTCTAAAAGTCATGCCACACTATTTCGGCATTTTGGATAGATGTTGCACCTTGCACCATAGATGTTGCACCCTATGGATATCGATTCTTCGGATGGCCATAACTGTTGGCTCGTTTAGAGTTGCAGGAACCATAACCAATCAAAACTAAGCTCTCTGTCAGTTCTATGGCTTTGACGGCTTTAAGCAATCAATGTGTATTTTCGTACCCAAAAAAGACTATCTGAATCTCAATCGGGTCTCGGAAGTTTTTTACCCTTCATTTTTTCGTCACGTGGATTTTTACGGCAAAAGGTATCACCGTGGCTGGTCTTCGATTTACCATCAGTGGAGAGTGGTGCACCATGGTACTGTTCCATTTCAGATTGATGCACCCATTTCTAAAAGTCGTACGACGCTGTTTCAGCATTTTGGATGGATGTTGCACCTTGCACCACAGATGTTGCACCCTATGGATATCAATTCTTCGCACAACCATAACTGTTGGCTCGTTTAGAGTTATGGGAGTCTAGCCGATCAAAACAAAGCACTATATGAGTTCTACGGCTTTGACCACTTTAAGCCGTCAGTGGATAGTTTCATACCCAAAAAAGGCTATCCGAACCTCAATCAGTTCTCGGAAGTTTTTTACCCTTCGTTTTTTCGTCACGTGGATTTTTACGGTAAAAGGTATCACCGTGGCTGGTCTTCGACTTACCATCGCTGCAGAGTGGTGCACCATGGTACTGTTCCGTTTCAAATCGATGCACCCATTTCTAAAAGTCATACGACACGGTTTCAGCATTTTGGACGAATGTTGCACCTTGCACCGTAGATGTTGCACTTTGTGGACATCGATTCTTCGGACGGCCATAACTGTTGGCTCGTTTAGAGTTACGGAAGCCGTAACTAGTCAAAATGAAGCTCTTTGCGAGTTCTACGGCTTTGACTCCTTTAAGCGGCCAATGGATAGTTTAATACCCTAAAAAGACAATCTGAAACAATTTGGTCTCAGGTGCTTTTTACCCTTCGTTTTTTCATCATGTGAATTTTTACGGCAAAAAGGGATCGACATGGCTAGTCTTTGATTTACCATCGCTAAAGAGTGGTGCACCTTGGTATTGTTCCATTTCAAATCCATACACCCATTTCTAAAGTTGTATGACAACGTTTCGGCATTTTGGACAGATGTTGCACCTTGCACCGTAGATGTTGCACCATGTGGATATTGATTCATCGGATGGCCATAACTGTTGGCTCATTTGAAGTTACGAGAGCAATAACAATTCAAAATGAAGCTCTCTATGAGTTCCACGGCTTTGACTGATTTGAGCCATCAATGGATAGTTTCATACCCAAAAATGTCTATCCGAATCTTAATCTAGTCTCGGAAGTTTTTTACCCTTTGTTTTTTCGTCACATGGATTTATTCGGTAAAACGGGATCATCGTGGCTCATCTTTGATTTACCATCGCTGGAGAGTGGTGCGCCATGGTACCGTTCCTTTTCAAATCTATGCACCCATTTCTAAAAGTCGTATGGCACTGTTTTAGGATTTTGGATGGATGTTGCACCTAGCACCATAGATGTTGCATCCTGTGGATATCGATTCTCCGGACAGCCATAAATGTTGGCTTGGTTAGAGTTATGAGAGCCAAAACTAGTTAGAATGAAGCTCTCTTTGAGTTCTACGGTTTTGACTGCTTTAACCTGTCAATGGATAGTTTCATACCTAAAAAAGACTAATGAATTATCAATCAGGTCTCGGAAGTTTTTTACCCTTTGTTTTTTCGTCACGTGGATTTTTTCGGTAAAACGGTATCACCGTGGTTGGTCTTCGATTTATCATCGCTGGAGAGTGGTGTACCATGGTACTGTTTGTTTCAAATCCTTGCACCCATTTCTAAAAGTCGTATGGCACTATTTCAGCATTTTGGACGGACGTTGAACCTTGCACCGAAGATGTTGCACCATGTGGATATTGATTATTCGGATGGCCATAACTGTTGGCTCGTTTAGAATTACAGGAGTTTTATCCAGTCAAGATGAATCTCTCTACGAGTTCTACGGCTCTGACCGCTTTGAGCCATTAATGGATAGTTTCATACCCAAAATGTCTATTCGAACCTCAATCTAGTCTCAGAAGGTTTTTACCCTTTTTTTCGTCACGTGAATTTTTACGGTAAAACGGTATCACCGTGGCTGGTCTTCGATTTACCATCGTCGGAGAGTTGTATACTATGGTACTATTCCATTTCAAATCCATGCCCTCATCTCTAAAAATCGTACCTCAATGTTTTGGCATTATGGACGGTTATTGCACCTTGCACCGTAGATATTGGAGCTTATGGACATAGATTCATCGGACAGCCATAACTGTGGGCTCATTTAAAGTTACGGGAGCCATAACAAGTCAAAATGAATCTCTCTGTCAGTTCTACAGCTTTGGTGGCTTTCAGCCGTCAATGGATAGTTTCATACCCAAAAAGACTATCCGAATCTCAATTGGGTCTTGGAAGTTTTTTACCCTTCGTTTTTTCGTCAAGAGGATTTTTATGGTAAAACGGGATCACCGTGGCTGGTCTTCGATTTACCATCGCTGGAGAGTGGTGCATCACGGTACTGTTCCGTTTCAAATCCATGTACCCATTTCTAAAATTCTTACGGCACCGTTTTGACATTTTGGACGGATGCTGCGCCTTTCGCCGTAGATGTTGCAACCTGTGGATATCGATTTAACGGGCAGCCATTACTATTGGCTCGTTTAGATTTACAGGAGCCATAACCAGTTAAAATGAAGTTCTCTATGAGTTTTATGGCTTTGACTGCTTTAAGCCTTCAATGGATAGTTTCATAACCAAAAAAGACTATTCGAATCTCAATCGGGTAACGGAAGTTTTTTACCCCTCGTTATTTCGTCACGTGGATTTTTTCGGTAAAACGGGTCATCGTGGCTGGTCTTCGATTTACCAACTTTGGAGAGTGGTGCGCCATTGTACTGTTCCGTTTCAAATCCATGCACCCATTTCTAAAAGTCGTATGACATTGTTTCGGCATTTTGGACGGATGTTGCACCTTGCACCGTAGATTTTGCACCCTGTGGATATCGATTTTTTGAATGGCCATAATTGTTGGCTCGTTTAGAGTTACGGGAACCATTACCAGTCAAAACGAAGCTCTCTATGATTTCTTTGGCTTTGACCACTTTAAGTCTTCAATGAATAGTTCCATACCCAAAAAAGACTATCCGGACCTCAATCAAGTTTCAGAAGCTTTTTTATCCTTTGTTTTCTCGTCACGTGGATTTTTCGGTAAAACGGGATCACCCTGCTTGGTCTTTGATTTAGCAACGCTGGCGGATGGAGCACCATGGTACTGTTCCATTTTAAATCCACACACCTATTTCTAAAATTTATACGGCACCATTTTGGCATTTTGGACGGATGTGGCGCTTTTCTCAGTAGATGTTGCACCCTGTGGATATCGATTCATCGGACAACCATAGTAGTTGGCTCGTTTAGAGTTACGGGAGCCATAAAAAGCTCTCTGTGAGTTTTACGGCTTTGACTGCTTTAAGCCGTCAGTTTATTGTTTCATACCTAAAAAAGACTATCCGAATTTCAATCGGGTCTTGGAAGTTTTTTACCCGTCTTTTCTACGTCAAGTGGAATTTTTACTATAAAACTGGATCACCATGGCTGGTCTTCGATTTACCATCGCTGGAGAGTGGTGCACCATGGTACTGTTCCATTTTAAATCCATGCACCCATTTCAAAATGTCGTACGGCACTATTTCGACATTTTGGACAGATGTTGCACCTTGCACCGCAGATTGCACCCTGTGGATATCGATTCATTTGACGACCATAACTGTTGTCTCATTTAGATTTACCGGAATCATAACCAGTCAAAACGTAGCTCTCTGTGAGTTCCATGGCTTTGATAGCTTTAAGCCATGGTACTGTTCTATTTCAAATCCATTCCCCCATTTCTAAATTTCGTATGACACTGTTTCGGCATTTTGGACGGATGTTGCACCTTGCACCGTAAATGTTGCACCCTATGTATATCGATTCATTAGACGGCCATAACTATTTTTTGAGTTACGGGAGCCATAACCAGTCACAACGAAGCTCTCTGTGAGTTCTACGGCTTTGACGGCTTTAAGCCGTCAGTGGACAGTTTCATACCCAAAAAAGACTATCCGGATCTCAATTGGGTCTCAGAAGTTTTTTACCAACCGTTTTTTCGTCACGTGGATTTTTTTCGGTTAAACTATATTACCGTGGTTGGTCTTCGATATGCCATCGTTGGAGAGTGGTGCACTATGGTACGTTTTCGTTTCAAAACTATGCGCCCATTTCTAGAAGTCGTACGACACTATTTCGGCATTTTGGATGGAAGTTGCACCTTGCACTGTAGATGTCGCACCCTATGGATATCGATTCTTCGGACAGCCATAACTGTGGCTCGTTTAGAGTTACGGGAGCCACAACCTGTCAAAACAAAGCTCTGTATGAGTATACGGCTTTGACTGCTTTAAGCCATCAATGGATATTTTTATACGCAAAAAAGACTATCCGAACCTCAATCGGGTCTTAGAAGTTTTTTCCCCTTCTTTTTTCATTAAGTGGATTTTTACGGTTAAAGGTATCACCGTGGCTGGTCTTCGATTTACCATCGCTAGAGAGTGATGCACCATGGTACTATTTCATTTCAAATCCATCCACCCATTTCTAAAAGTCGTACGGCAACGTTTTGGCATTTTGGTCGGATGTTTCACCTCGCACCGTAGATGTTGCACCTTGTGGATATCGGTTCATTGGATGGCCATAACTGTTGGCTCGTTTAGAGTTACTGGAGCCATGACCATTCAAAATGAAGTTCTCTGTGAGTTCTACAACTTTGACTGCTTTGAGCAGTCAGTGAATAGTCTCGTACCCAAAATGGACTATCCGAATATCAATCTGGTCTCAGAAGTTTTTTACCCTTCGTTTTTTCGTCACGTGGACTTTTTTGGTGAAACATGATCATCTTGACTCGTTTTCGATTTACCATTGCTAGAGAGTGGTGCGCCTTGGTACTGTTCCTTTTCAAATCTATGCACCCATTTCTAATAGTCGTAAAGCACCGTATCGGCATTTTGGACGGATGTGATGCCTTGCATCACAGATGTTGCACCCTGTGGATATCGAATCATCAGACGGCCATAACTTTTGGCTCGTTTAGAGTTACGAGAGCCATAACCAATCACAACGAAGCTCTCTGGGAGTTCTGCTGCTTTAACAGCTTTAAGCTATCAATGGATAGTTACATACCCAAAATAGACTATCTGAATCTCAATCGGGTCTTGCAAGTTTTTTACCCGTCGTTTTTTCGTCAAGTGGACTTTTACTGTAAAACTGGATCATCGTGGCTGGTCTTCAATTTACCATCACTAGAGAGTGGTGCACCATGGTTCTGTTCCGTTTCAAATCCTTGCAACCATTTTTGAAAGTCATACGGCACCTTTACGGCATTTTGGACGGTTATTGCACCGTAGATGTTGCACCCTATGGATATCGATTCATCGGTTGACATAACTGTTGGCTCGTTTAGAGTTACGGGAGCCATAACCAGTCAAAATAAAGCTCTTTGTGAGTTTTACGGCCTTGCCTACTTTAAGCTATCAATGGATAGTTTCATCCCCAAAAAAGACTTTCCAAATCTCAATCGGGTCTCGAAAGGTTTTTACCCATCATTTTTTCGTCACGTGGATTTTTTCGGTAAAAACGGGATCACCGTGGTTGGTCTTCGATTTACCATCACTAGAGAGTGGTGCACTATAGTACTGTTCCGTTTTAAATCCATGCACCCATTTCTAAAAGTCGTACAACACTGGTTCGACATTTTAGACATATGTTGCACCTTACACCGTAGATTTTGCACCCTATGGATATCGATTCTTCGGACGACCATAACTATTGGATGGTTTAGAGTTACGAGCATTATAACCTGTCAAAACGAAGCTATCTACGAGTTCTACAGCTTTGACTGCTTTAAGATGTCAATGGAAGTTTCATACCCAAAAAAGACAGTCTGAACCTCAATCCAGTCTCGGAAGTTTTTTACCCTTCGTTTTTTCGTCACGTGGATTTTACGGTAAAAGGTATAACTGTGGTTGGTCTTCGATTTACCATCGCTGGAGAGTTGTGCACCATGGTACTGTCCTGTTTCTAATTCATCCACCCATTTCTAAAAGTCTTACGGCAACGTTTCGGCATTTTAGATGGATGTTGCACATTGCACCGTAGATGTTGCGCCCTGTGGATATCGATTCATCGGACGGCCATAACTACTGGCTCATTTGGAATTACGGAAGCCATAACCATTCACAACGAAGCTTTCTGTGAGTTCTATGGCTTTGACTACTTTGAGACGTCAATGGATAGTTTCATAGCCAAAAAAGTCTATCTGAATCTCAATCTGGTCTCGAAAATTTTTTACCCTTCGTTTTTTCGTCACGTGGATTTTTTCGGTAAAACGGGTTCACCGTGGCTCATCTTCGATTTACCAGCGCTGGAGAGTGGTGCGCTATGGTGTTGTTCCTTTTCAAATTTATGCACCTGTTTGTACAAAAATTGGGCACAACACTCTTCGGAAGTATTTGAAGAGATAAAATGAAGAAAGTGTTTGTACCAAAATTGGGCACAACACTCTTCGAAAGTTTTTTGAAGAGATAAAAGTGAGGAACGTAAATTAAAAATTAAGATTATCTAACAAAAACTCCACTTAACAAGAAAGTAAATGCGTAGACAAGCGATTTAGAGTGGTTGGCGTGTTGCCTACGTCCACTATGAAGTTTTTATGGCTTTATTGATTCTCTTTCAATGATTACTAGCAAGTACAACAAACAATCAGCAAAGAACAACTTGAAATTCGAAATCAACGGTAAAGGTATGGTGCAAGTCTTGATCTGGCAGAGTCTGAGCGCTTGAGAATCAGAAAAATCCCTTTTCTTTAGGCTCTGGGCTCTATTTATAGGCGTAGGAGGCTGAGATTTCGCTCAAATTTCGGGAGACTCATTCTGGCAGATGAGGGGGCCCACGCGACCAAGCTCTGGGAGTTTCGAATCAATCGGTGATTGATATGAAGTCAGTTCGTATCGATCAAGATCGTGTCCAAAGGGGTCGAAACTTGGTGAGGACATTCTTTATCTTGCACGTAGTCTTCTCTGAAAATTTCATCGCATTTGAATCAGTGGATCATGAGATATAGTCGATACGAAATGGAAATTCTCGGTGGCTGATTGGTTCGAATCCATCATTTCGAATCGATCCCTTCGACTCCATCAACTCACGTGGTCCTGTGATGATGTGGCACGCATACTTCGCCTCGATCCGGTCTTTACTCCGAGTTGACCGTATCGACTCCATGAATCTCGCCTCGTTCGTATCGAGGGATGACACGTCACCCTGGTTTATTGAATTGATGGATTCGAATAAGCCCTCTTTGATGGATTCGAAAGGCAATCATTGATGGACCCTAACTAATGATGTTCAATGGTTACGAACAAGTCTGTCCTTGATGGACACGAAACCAATTGATGCGAACTGGAGCCTTTCGATGGATACGAAGTAGGACAACCTGATGGATATGAAATGTGGTAATCTGATGGATACGAAGTGCTCTGCCCAGATATGTTCGAAGAAAGGTTTCCATGATGGATGCGAAGCAGACACTAGCCAATTGTTACGAGGCACAACCCCTGCTGCTGGATTCGAAGCACATCGATACGAACTCGATGGATTCGAACATTGCCGACCTGATCGATACGAAGTAATGGGCCTGATCGATGCGAATAAGATCGATACGAACTGGACATAATTCGATGGATACGAATCCAACTACGGTGATGGATTCAAACGCTGGGCCGTTCCTACTATACTGAATCGATCATAACTTGAGCATACAAACCCGGATTGACCTAAAACTTGGAACTTTGTTTCTCCTGGCCTTGCCTGTCGTGCGTTATTAATTGTAGCTCAATCTGGACTTCGACAAAATTCATCAATATCTATAGCGAACCTGTGTATGCTCGATATCCAGGAAGAGTAATCCTTGGTTTCCAATCAGTTCCTCGGTATCTTGGCCTTGCCAAAAGGCGGGATAACATTTGCCCCCCAAAGTACGTCTTGTGGAAACATGACGTGCCTTGTAAAGCTACATTCTCTCTTTGTACGATCGTCGTATTTTTCGTTGGAAGTTGTACTCCGTATTGCTGTCAGTTTTTGAAGAGAAATATTGAATTTCGTATCGATCCTCTCCTGAATCGATGCAAAATTTGAGTTGCAACAACGTTTGACAGTTGTTTTGTGGAGTTCCTTCGTATCGATCCTCTCCTGAATCGATGTGGAAGGTTGAAAGATTGACTACGCATCGATAAATTAAGAATTCGTTGGATGCGAAATGTTCATTCGTATCGATGATAATGTTTGAGCCATGATGGACACGAAATCGCGGTTCGTATCGATGATAATGTAAATGCAGTCATGAACTTGTTGACGCAAACAGGGGCTTCGAGTCGATGGGCTCCATCATCTTTAGCCATCCTTGCCATGCGCTTCGCATCGATGAATCATTTCGAATCGATAGAAATTTTAGGTCAGATGGAGTCGAACGGGGTGTTCGACTCGACTCGGGGTTTGACCGGTTACGACCGGTCAAGTGGACTGGGAGGCGAATTGATCCGGTCCCTTCCTAAGTTCCATATAAATAGCTAGGACTTAGCCATTTTTCACTTTTTTACTTTTCACTGCCATCTCTAATTTTCGTCTCGATTCGAAGCATTGGGGAAAACAGAACTGCTTCACGCCTTCGATTTGATAAGATTCATCCCTTAAATCCTTCGAATCCCACTTTCAAATTAGGTAATTAAACATGAACCCAAGCAACGAAACTATTTCAGATCTACTCTTCCTTCATCGATTATCCATTCTGGTAATTGGTAAAGCCGATCTGGTTTGGAGAAGAAAGAGTAGGAAGGACAAAATCGAATCGATCTGGGGACTCGTGTTCGAATCGATGAAGGCAGCAATATTTTTCTTTGGATTTCGCATTGATCCCTGGGATGCTCTAATGGAGATGACGCGGTTCGTACCGATGGCTATGGTGATGGACGTGTCGATACGAAATGATCGATACGAAAAGTAAGCTAACGGTCGATTCGAAGTCCTTAACTTTAGATCGATACGAATTACATCCTTACGATCAATACGAAAGGTATCAACTCGAACATGATTGATATTAAGTTGAGGCCTTCCTGATCGGTACGAACTAGGCAACCAAGGATCAATTCGAAGTCATCCTACACTGATCGATATGAACTCGGCCCTTGATCATCGAATTCGAAACGTGCCCCCTTGTATCGATTCGAAGTGGCATCTTGATGGATTCAAACGAGCTTCCTGTGATCGATTCGAAACCTTCTATGATGGATACGAGAATTTGACGTTCTTTCAGCATAATTCCGACGAGCTTCATTCTTGCATATCTGGACTTGATAATTAAACTGCATATTTGACCACCTTTCGAAGCTCGTCGATGGAACCATAACAACTTCTATCCGAATCAGTTGCCATCTCATAAATAGTTTGGTGATGACGGTCAGCAATGACGGTCATTACAACTGGACTTCGAAGCTTCGTCGTTTGCATATTTCCTTTAAATTTGCAACATTTAACCAAGTAATGCACAGCACTGTGCTGCACAACACATTCATACACTTTACACTGGGGAATGCATGGGCCCTTTGTCGTCTAACGATGATTTCTCATGAGTTAGCTAGTCATGGAACCTTCAAGTTCGCAGCAGCAGGAGATTCAAAGTACAGTTCCTCCGAGACTCGAAATTCCGGACATTGAAGCCGAAGTCATTGGTCCAGCCCTGGACGAATTCCCCGATGCACCTTTCATTACCAGTCCGCCAGAATCCGTTCAATCCAACATCTCTGAAGACATGCTAGGGATAATATGCTTAAGGCATGGCCTATCGATGGATGATGTATTATTACCGGGGCCGGACGACAGACCACATAACCCTCCGGAAGGGTATACCGCGTTTAATCGTCACACATGCGCAGCTGGAACGCTTCCTCCATTTAACGAATATATAAGAGAAGTGTTGTCATTCTTGGGGATCGCCCCATCTCAGCTTCACCCGAATGGATATGCTTCGCTCAATAGCTTGTTCACTGCATTATGGAGTATCTCCATCGACCGCCGGTCCCGATTGAGGTCAGATATTTATTCAACTTCAAAAGTCGAACAGATAGCCCATCTTTCACATTCCTGGAGGCAGTAAGAAATTGTCAAGTGGTCACCGGATCTTAGACCAGGTTGAGCTACTTCAAAACCGAGTGGTTCTATATTCGATGTCCTTCAGGATTCGCCAGGCGATGGCTATTCAGAAGTGAGTATAGTTGAGTTTATCAAATAATTATTAAGGCGGTTGCAGCTGAAGTAAAACTCATATCTCTTCCTTTTTATTGCAATCATTCAGCGACCCGAGGGCGAATATTTTAAGGAGACTGTTCGGGCCGTTCACGAAGTCCAAAGCAAAGAGAGGAATATTGAGCTGCTCTTGACGGATAGGAATCTCAGGATTCTCGGGCTGATCGGGCGAAGACAAAGCATAATGCTCGATGGTGCATTAAAGGTGCCTCGAAAGGAAGAGTTAGGCAAAAAAGCACAAAGTCATCGTAATCGAGGAAGCTAACTCCGAGAAAACTCATACTGATGATGAAACTTTGGGCGAGCCCGCGGATGTCGCCCCGGATGCTGACGAGCAGAGAAAAAGCAAGGCAGCCGTTTTCAAGCCATCTAAAAAAGGAAGATGGAAATCTGTTGTTACGTCCCGTCCTGCCTCTGGAATCAGAATTTCGGCGGTGTCTTCCTCAAGGACAGAAAATCTTTACGAAGGGCTTGCCGATATTCCAATTCCGGATGATGTGTCCATGCAGCACAATGTTGATTTGGACGAACTCCAACACGCCATAGTTTTAAGCGGGTCCTTTCCTGCTAACGTGATTGACACATCCGGTTGGTCGGGGGGTTGCACATACATCCACACTTCACAGCACTACACAACCTTTCGACCGTAAGCCATCTATTTCAGAAAGTCGCTAACTCTACTTTATTTTTCTTTTCAGATACTATGTCTGGACGAGGTTCAATGTTGGGGAGTCTTCGACATGCCCGTAGATCCTCCACGTACTATGAGTCGCATAAAAGGGAAGGGGGCAGAGACTATGACCACAGATACTCTCGGTACTCCAGCCAAGATAGACATGATAAAGACAAGGGTTATAGGCATCGATCTCGATCTCGATCGCGTACTCCTCCTCCCAGAAATCCTGTACAACCTCAAGTTCATGTTTCTCGTCCCCCTGAATCCTCGCGGTACAAATCGGCTTCTCAATCTTCCAGGCACGAGTCCTACCACCCTAGAACCGAGGCAATAGCCCCCATAGTTGTAGAGCAGCCCCCCACGGAAATTTCGGGAGAAGGAGTGATCAAACTTGCCCAGTTAAAGAAAGATTTTCCGAACATCTTCTTTGATAACTACGTTTTCCCTCCGCACTTAAAAAAAATTCCAGCGGAAGCCGAGTAGATGGTGCATGACTATGTACATGATTTCTACGACCAGTACAAGGCGTGAGCTAAAGTGGCTGAGAAAGCATCGTCACTGGCCTTTGAGCGAGCTTCTACCATCGAAAAGCTACAAACCGAGCTAGCTCAAAAGGACCGGATATTACAAGTCCTGAACGAGGAAGCCAAGTCATCCCGAAAATCTGAAATGGAGGCTATGAAGAAAGCTGATGAGGCTCAGGCGGTGATGGACAGGATGAAGAGAGAGAATTATGCTACGGTGGAGGACATGGGCCATCGAAACACCATTGTAACCGCCAAGCGAGACGCGGCCTTGAAGGAGCTTGACGAGCTTAAAGCCAAATTTTCTAAAATCGCCAAGGATAGGGATGACGCGAATAATGCAGTCCAGGAGGCATGTGAACAGGCCGTAATGCTTCGTACTGGACGAGATGAGGCAATGGCTAAGGTTCAGGTGGTTGAGATGGAGGTCGAAGAAAAGGTTCAACGGGCGGAGGCCAGGCTGGAGGCCGACATCGAAGACCTCCTCGTCACTTACAATGCCAATGTGTTGAGGCATAGAAATTTGGCCTGGCTTCAGGACTATCTGATACATCTTCGTAGCGCTTGGGGCCGATTGGTTGAGGAGGAAAAAGAAACGCATCCGGATGAATCAATTGACCAATTCGAGCTTGAAAACCGGTTGCTGACCGAAGATGAAAAGGGGATCCTTCATGACGCCATTATTTCTCATGAGAAGGAGATGGTTGGTGGCCTGCCCTGGGAGATTGGGGAAGGATTAGGTGTTAAGAACCATGCTACTGTTCTCGAGATTACTGCTCCACCTCCATTAGAGCCTGTATCTGCGGTTGATTCACAATCTGTCCCAGCTTATGACCCAGAACAGCCACAGCCATCTCCTATTCGGGAGTACATTTTTGAAGCCACTCAGCCAGCAGTTAGCCAAACTGAGGAAGGTATTCTGAACATATCTCAAGTGTGTTTGAAATGAAGCATTGTGTTGGAGTGTATTCTAACAACTTTTCTCTTTTGTTGTCCAGTGAGCGAAGTTACAGTGACAGCCCTTCCTGCGGTCCAAGAGCCACATCGAAGGCAGGAGGCGATCCTTACTGAGGCGATTACCACGACTATGGTCGCGCCGATCAAGGTGACGCAGGGGAGTTCACGCAGGGGAGTTCGATTTCTCTTGACGAACAGATGGTGAAGGAGCTCTCAGGCCAACACAGCGACCCTTTTGCTGACATGCCGTTCGTCATTAGCGGACTCCCGCCAGCCTTCAGTTCTTCAATACTCACTACAGCTGCCCCCAGCCAGGCCCAATCAAGTCGTGATGAAGAAATCTTGGCCGAGATTAATGCCGAATTAGAGGCTGCAGGGCGAAGTTGTAATGCTGGGAGCGGGACGGCGGTGCATAGCCCAACACCTCTAAGGATGATATCACCGGGTGGTACTGTTATTGATACCCGGGTGTCCGTCCCATCTTCCGTCGCAGATCCAGTCCCTCTAACTCCTCCGGTGGGAAGTATACATCTAGAGTCAAGCTCAAAGGAGGACGTTGACATCATGCCCCCAGCTGGAGAGCAACCACCGGAGGGGAAAAGTTCAAAAAGAAGGATCTCTGTCTCTAGTGAGTCCGAGGGTTCCACGCTGAAAAGGAGGCCGAGGAAGTAGAAATAGACTAGCCACTTAAGCAAAGTTTTGATAGATAGGAACTTGTTTTCGCTTCCCATTAGTAGGCCATGTATAGATACTGGTTCGGCCCCATCTAGTAGGAATTCTTTTTGGAAGAACTTATTTGCATGTAAGTCCTTGTTTCCAGTTAGTTGAAATAAAATTTTGCTTTCTTCATTCCAACTGTTTTTTCTGTCTCATCTGATCGAGTGTTGTAATGATTGACTCATGACCGCACTTAATACAAATCTTGAGCATATGTCCGCGCTTGGGGACTTTGGATAATTTGTGATCGATAATTTTGTTCACACTCTGGGAATCTGATAATTATCGATGTCTATGGCACAGTTCAAACTCCGGGAACTTTGAATTGATACTTATACTTTAATTCACACTCTGGGAATTTGGAGTTAGTATTTATAATTCACACTCTGGAAATATGGAGTTAGTGCTAATACTCAGGTTCGCACTCCGGGAACCTAGAGTTGGTATCTATACTCCAATTCACACTCTGGGAATTTGGAGTTAGCGTTTACACTCCGGTTTGCGCTTCGGGGACCTGGAGTTGGGGTTTATACTCCAATTCACACTCCAGGAATTTGGAGTTAGCCGACAAATGGTCCGTCACATCTGTTCAGGTTTACAAGAGTTTGGTCGCACTCCGGGAACGATTGGCTTATCGAAATCGTAGATGGTCGAATCACATCCTCCCCGAGTTTACAAGCGAGGTCGTTAGATGGACGGATCCATCTTCCTCGAACTTGGTTGAGATACGGCCGAAGTCGTTAGGCGGATGGGTCCACCCTCTTTGGAGCCGTATTTATAAGTATTATACTCCAACTCGCACTCTGGGAGTTCGGAGTTATCGTTTATGCTTCGGCTCACACTCTGGGAACCTAGAATTAGTTTTTGTACTCCAATTCGTATTCTGGGAATTTGGAGTTATTGGAAGGGTTGTCGTGTATCAATCCTTGTACATATTAGTGTAGCGACCTGCCCCAGAGCTCGGGTTTCACTTAGTGAGTGACCTCGTATCATAGTCACTCCCTACTTGAATAAATCCCACCACATGATGGAACTTAGCTCTCCGTGCATCGTGATGTTGTACGTCATATTCAATAAATCACAGCTCTGGCTGGAAGAGATGACATTTTATTGCTGAAATGAAAAAGTATGGCAAAATCAGTTGCCTTATTACAAATTCAAATTTTGAAATGCAAGAATAAAATGCAAAGGAAGAAATAGACTAAAATAGTTAAATAAAGCCTGTCATGTGTAGTAGCGACGGAGACTCTCACTATTCCAGGCTCTCGGCAAAGTAAGACCGTCAATGGTCGATAACTTGAACGTGCCATCTCCGAGCTTTTGTGAAATCACATACGGCCCTTTCCAATTTGGTTTCATGTGTGAAGGGACCGGATAAATTATCTTGAGTACGAGACCGCTGAGTTCAAAGGTTCGCGGCCGGACCTTGGCGTTGTATATTCGGGCGACTTGACTCCAATATGCGGCTGCCCTCAAATCAGCCTCTTCACGCCTCTCGTCGAGTAAGTCCAAAGATTCAGCAAGTAGTATGGCATTCGTTCTTGGATCATAATATGTCACACGATGAGAATGCACTTCCATCTCGACTGGAATAACGGCTTCAAAGCCATAAGATATGAAACAACCCGCAAATCCGTACCCCTTGAGTTAACACTATTCTACCTAAATCAACTCAAGTTGCACAGAAATATGAACCATTTGGTTAAAGAAGAAGAGAGGTAGAAGAAGAAAATAGAAATCAACAACAGAATCTAACCATCGCAGCGGAATAAAATATAGTAGATAATGAATAATCTTTACTCAAAAGTGAAATATTTCTGTTAACATATATTACAGCATCAGAGTACATCAATTACAACTCATCATCAATATCATATAATGGATACACAACAACTCAACACAGCGGAATATATACATAAACAAGTACGTAAGTACGTATCGTCATCCAGTTCGTCTCCTGAGCTCCACAGCATCTCCTGTATCCTATAATACTCGGTCTGACCCGAGCATTACAGTTAAATAACACCCGAGTCAGTCTGGAATACCAACGTGAGAAAATCACACCCAATTGATTATTAAAGTTTCAAAAATCCTTTGAAAACAAAAGCATCTCGTAAGACCACGCCACAAATAAACATGTCGGGTTTTTACCTTACGATAGCTAAAACAATTTTTATAGAAATCCTCTGATATTATAATAGTGTCTATAGAAAGTAAATAGAATCTAGCTGAAATGCTTGCATCTTACGTTTCAGCAATAGTTGGGCACAATCAAAACCATACGGGCGCATAGGGAAAATGGATTCCAACTAATGGCTAGGCACTGGGGTACCACCTGTCACAGTACCTGGTCTAGATCAGCGTATCGAGGAGCCACCCTAACTCCCCTGCAACAAAAGACCGGAACCATCCCTTACTGGACAGTCCCGAGCAAGATCACCCCGCGGTTGGGATCAGCAACCGCCCACTAAGCCTAAATAAAGGGACATCTAGACAGGGATGACCTCACCCTCCAGTGGGGGCTACCCACGAAGCCTTGCTGCATATCCCCTGATTTTCAGCCATTCCCATTTGATGAGGCTTGAGGCTAAGCGTTACCTTTATAGAATATATTCCTTAGAATGCCCATCGTCCACCTGACGATGTTTCGCAAGCATTCATCCATACAAGTCCGTCCCGGGTTCGAACGGAACTGAAGGCACTATTCCTACTACATCCATTTTGGAAATATCCTCAAGATTAGTAGCGACTAGCCCTTGTACTTCACCGCTCCATCTTCGAATCCAAAAATCGTTTTCATGAAACGTACAAACGGATCGAAGTGGTTTTCGAGAAATTAATCTCGATCCCCGTCTCTTCGAAACGATCAACGCATTGTCCAATATTGATAGTCGGTGATTTAACTATCAATTAATATTCACAAACATCCATCAAACAATAAATAATTTACCAAATTAAATTATTTATTTATCTCAAATTATCTTCACAAGACATAATTTCACTTTTCAAATTCCTTTGAAAACAGTTTTCAAAACTATTTGCTCTCTCAGAATAAATTCCATGTATTTCTATATCCACTGGAATCACCAAGCACAAAAGCTTAGGTTTTAAAATAATTTAAAAGAAACACTTTATTGTAAAGTATATTCAATATAGGAAAAATTGCTTTAGGGCTTAATTTAAAATAACACTCTAGAAACAACTAAAATAAAGTTACCTTATAAATATACATTAGATTTTTCTTTAAACAAATACCAAATCATTCTTTACATAACTATTACGATAATAGATTAACAAATTACTTACTTTAGAATTTGCTTTTGAAATATTTAAATGAAAACAACTACAATAATTAATTAAAATACATACTTTATGTATATTTGAAAATAAGGTTACTTTATAAATATAAACTAGATTTCACCTTTAAAACAGAATTGCTAAGTCACTCTTTATAGATAATACTACTGTAATAGATTGGAATAAATATCTACTTTAGAATTTAACATTTATAAATAATAAATTTCTAAGAACGTACTTTGTAACCAACATTAAAGCCTTTTTATTTTAAATCTCACTTTGTAAACGTACTTGGCTATCAGAGAATATGCTTCTCTTCACAACCTTTAAAATAAATCACTATTTATTTTAAACAATTTTCTCATTCCCATAATAAATTCCCGCCTTGAATTTATTCTTCCAAATATCCAATTTCACACACTCAAATTAATTTTCCGATTGATTTCCAATTCACTTCATTTATTCAACAATCTTTTAATTTCAGATTTGATTTCTTAATTATAATTCAAAAAAACTTTTAATTGAAATACCCATTTAGACTTCTCAATTTACTTCTTATTCCTTTAAATAAATTTAAAACTTTAAGTTTAAATAATTCTTTATCCATCTAAATTAATATCACATAATATTACAATTCATCAATTACTGTTTATTCAAACTCTTCTTTTTTCTTCTCGTACTCGAAGTTATTTATTAGTATTTACCATACTTCTATTTCTTTCTCAATTTACTCTTAATTTATTAAATTCTCTAAGATTATTTTGTTTACAAATTTACTTCCTTTATCTTCTTTTCAAAATCCAATTTATATATTTTTGGTAATTCATTATAACCAATATATATATACAACCCAATCATATCATTCAATATTCCAATATATTCAACATAGAATATCAAGTAATCACATCAAGGAATATTAATAATATATATTGAGGGGTCCAGTTGGATCCCTCCAACCTGTTTTTCCCTGCATCCACAGATGTTAGCACAATATATAATACCAATTTCAAATATATACTATTCTATACTGCACAACAATCAATTTCAACCATTCAAACAATTATTTAAATTTAAGCGTTTAAAATTAAAAAATTTAAACTGAGTGAGATTAACTCACCTTTGGCCAAGATTGCCATTCACCTCAAACTCGTCTTGTTTCCACGATTTTTAACCTTGTACAAATATTAGATGTTCTATTAATATTCGAGTCAATTGTAACATTAAGTCTCCATTTGATAATTTAATTAAACTATATTTTGTCACCCTTAACAAAATTTAAATTTACTAATAATTTAATTTAATTTAAGGTGACAATTTCCTTTAATAAATCTTTAATAGCTAAAATTAATTAAATAGGTCAATCGTACAATTTATCACCAAATTTCTTACATAATTTTTTTTTCCTTACAAAATCTTATATCAATTTCCTGTACCTATATATATTTTAAACTTGGAACTTTTAAAACTAAGCAGTAAATATCCTTTACTCAATAACAGTATATTGAGTTCCATTATTATATTTTAAACTGCACATATAAATTTTATTTTATTTTTTCCTTCTAAACTATATATTTAAACAAAATTATCTTATTACGGCTAATCCTGATGAGTGACAAAAATTTATTCACAAGGTTACTCGAGAAAATGTTCAATTAAAAAGCTTCAGGAGTCGAATTTACCCCAAATCGAACTCGATGCCGTGAATTCCCCACCTCCCATTAAACCACCCCCATCTCGAAGCTCGCGCCTCCAGAAACTATCGCATCACCCACCAAGCTCGCGACCTCAGGCTCGAACACGAATCTTCCAATTACATCAACCTTCGACTGTACATTACCCAGCTTCGACCAAAAATCACCATCGCCAAACGAATCGCCTCTGCCACCAGAAAAACGCGACTCGAGCTAACCTACTCCAGTGGAAACCCAAGCTTCCCCTCCCCTAAACCACTGTAGCTCGGCGACAAACTCGCATCCATCGAGCTCCGCCCTATCATCATACCTCGCGGCCCTTGAATCGCAAACCCCCACACACACAAAAATCGAATTGCGAGCTTTTGTTGTTGGACGAGAACATAAAGCAATTGACTGCGGCCATTTTCGTTTGTTTTTTTTTAAAGTTCGGCTTCGGCCATTAATGAATTTATTTATTTATTTTAAAAGGGAAACGAAGTTTTATTTTTTTTGAAATGAAAGAGAGATAAGAAAGGATCATCGGATTTAAAATAAATTTCGCTTGGCTTTCAGAAGAAGACGCGAGTAGTATTATATTATATATTTTTTTCTTTTGTTTTGGCTTGTAAAGGAAGGAACGAAGATTTGGTTTTATTCGATTCGATTAGGAAGCCTGGAAAAGAAATTTCGAGATTTAAAAAGGAAGGGATAGTGGCAGGCGACACTATTATTTTTTATTTATTTTTTTTACAAGCCTAAAATCTCAGATTTCATATTTTATCCACTTTCAATTATTTAATTCACAATTTAATTGTCAAATAAGTTGTGATATTCGTAATTCAGGTTAAAATTACCCTATTGAATATTTAAAATCAATTAAATATCCCAATTTAAATTCTTGAAAATTCTGGGTCGTCACATTCCTCCCCCCTTAAAAGAATTTCGTCCCCGAAATTACTAGTTAGGAAAAATGGTCCAATACTCATTTACTTATTTCCAAACCAAACAATTCAACATCTAACCAACTATCTTTTTATAAAAGATCCATTATCATTCTCATTAACTTTCCAAACATTTCCCTAGTTTCAAACTATATTATTCGTTTAATCATTCGAGTTTCAATTTAAAACCAAATTTTGAATTATCAAAATTTTCTCAAATTTTTTTTTCTGACTCCCTAAATTTCCGAAAAATTTCGCCAGCGTCTCCTTTGCGCGGCTGACTCGGTACAACTACAAAATGGCTCTACGGCCTCCCAGATCCAAAAAGAAAACAAAAAGCCAAGTGGATCAATCCAAATCCCAATCAAATTTCATACCAAATTTAAAATACATACCTTTTGTCGGGCAATTCAAATTTTATCTTTTGATATCAAACCCAATTTTTCTTTTTCCTTTATAATACCTGCATACCTGCTTAGCACCAATATCCAAACATAATATTCCAAAACATTTTATCGACTTTCTCACAAAATGTCAACATCTATTCATTTCAATATTGACTTAAGTTACATTGGTAGTATCAATTTCCATTTAAGACTTCACCAATTCCTTCTTAAGTTTAGTATAAGCATTTTATATACTTCTTTATTTATTTTCATCTTACCATTTAAGTTTATATCCATTTCTATCCACAACGATTCTTTCATTTCCATACGAATTCAATTTATTTTCAACTCTAAAATTTAAATTTTATTTTTCATTTATATTGATTCATGTCATTATTTTAATTAGCTCCATTTACTAACTTATTTCAATTCTTAGTTTGAAATTGTTTTGTCGTTAATAAATTTTCCAAAAAATTTCAAAAATTTACTAACTCCCAAAATTTCTGAAATTTTTTGGCAGAGTCTCCTTTGTACGGAGGAGCTTTTGCAATTTGATAAAAGAGATAAATATATATACATCGACCCACCCGGTCGGAAAAACAAAAAACAGTTCATATTTCCTATTTTATTGCGTAGGCGTACCTGATTTAGCATTTTAAGCAAGCAGCTTATTATTTTTAGCAAATAGCACAATCAAAACCAGCCACACGGCTTCTAGGTACCTGTACTTACTCAATTTAAACATGTAAGTGCCAAGCATATGCAGTTTAACTAGATTTCACTTATTTATAATAGTTAAAACATATGAATTCTAAAAGAAACTCATACCAAACATTTTTCTGTAAGCAATTTATATAGTTTCCATGCTAATTCAACTGTTCCAATTTATTTATAACCATTTTCACTCAATTCGAATGGTTTTCGATTCATTCGTATACAATTCCATCAATTTAATGGTTTAGAATTCAATTGCTTACTTTTAATTTATTCTTTAGCAAATTGAACTCATATTTAATTCAATTGCTTTCAAAATCAATTTATTTTACTTCTATCAACTCATAGAATTTTAATTACTTCCATTTAGATCCAATGATATTTATTCTATGCAAATTTGACAAGATCTATGTGAACAACCAAATATTTATGTTTTATAACCAATTTAAATGGATTTCAACTCAATTTATTCTTAATTCTATTCCATTTGAATTTTTTTTTTCACAATCCATATATTCTCAGTTTCATTGCAGTTCAATTTTATTAACCAAACTAGTGCAGTCAAAACCATCAACAACTTAGGTTCCATCTCCATTACCAATTAAATTTCCTTTTTATTTTAATCCATTCACAATCATTTATTTAGCTCGACACATTCCATTTAAATTTCATTTACAATCCATTTATTTACATTTCATTTCATATTTGTTTATTCCAATCTATTTTATCTAGCTCGAAGACAATCCAAGCTATTTCATTCAATAACCATTTCTCAACTTATTTAAACCATACTTCCTTTGGTTCTTATTTATCCCATCCATTCGCTTATTCAATATAATTAGCTTATCCAATCAATCCATTTTGAATTTTCCATTTTCTTAAATATTATTACAACCCACCAAGTTCTATTTCAATCCATATTTATTTTTACTTAATTCAAATTTAATCCAATATCGTTAAACTTCGTTTAAGTTGAATTAAATTCAACTCTCTTCGATTTATTCAGCTTAAGTCAATTTATTCAAATTTATACTTAAGCTCATCTTCATTTTACAAGTAAATTTTCTCTTTTATACTCAGCTTAACACAATTGATTACAAGGTCATATCCAATTTATTTCCCATTTGGATTTTATTCACAATACAAACCATCCCATTACTATTTTAATCAAATCACATTTTTATTCGATGTATTCCCAATTATATTTAATTTGTTAACACTCCAAGTTAAATTTTAATCTATAACTCAAGTTCTGGATCCATTATCCATTTCAAATTACCATTCACTTTTAAATTACCATCCAATTTTAACCACAATATAATTAAATTTACTTCACTATCGATCCAAGTCGAATTTGATTTATAACTTGAGTTTTATTTTCCAACCTCATCATACACTCACAATGCAGCTTCTATTTAACTATAATAGGTTACATTTACATATTTCATTAACTAATTTATTAACAAATTAGTTCTTCCCTATTTATAGTTCAATACTTGATTTTTAGTTCCAAACACCGCTTCATTTTATTTTCTTAGTTTCAATTTTATTATACAATTCAAGTTTGTATTTTCCTTTCATTTTCCAATTCATCGAAATATTTATTTTGGATTTGTATTCCATTTTCAATTTTATAAGTCACAACTTATTATTTACACTATTCCACTCATTATAGGCTTGAATATATTCTTCTTTTATTTTTGACTCGAGTTTTACACTTGTTTATAACTCAAGCATATTTTATTCCACGCATTTTTAATTCTTTTATATGCTAATCTGATTTATTTAACTCAATCTAATTCTTATCCAATCTATTTCTTATCCAACTTATTTTCCAGTTTTGCAGGTAAGAATTTAATTTCATTCACTAATTCAGTTGAATTCTCTTTCCAATCCAATTTTACTTTAACTCATATTTATTTGATTCGATTCGATTTCAACTTAATTCGAATACAACTGGATATTATTCCCGCCTATTTAAATTAATTTCAATCCAGTAAAAATTATATTTCCCAATCCATGTTAATTTCATTTTCATTTTAAATTTAATTTCCATTATTCACAGCTTATATTTCTTTCATGATTTAAAAATCATCTCCATTTATAAGCTTACAACTATCTCATCAGGATTTCCAAACACCCGGTTTTGGTTTCAAAACATTTTAAAATCTTCAACATCTTAAATCACATTTCTCAAAATTTAATCCAATCCTGGTTTTATCCCAACAAAATCCCTTTTAAATTTTCAAAAACAACTAGTTTTTCTGAGCAAATCAATTTTTGGCAGCAATCCATCACTTAGGGATTCGAAAATGAATACTGATGATGCGGCCGTCATCATCAGGATTATTTTCCAATAATCCAAGTGATTTAAATGCTATATCACTTTCAAAACCCATTTAAAACAAATTTCCATTCAGAAATACCCCAAAACAATAATGTTATCATTTATCTTCAAAACACTTCGATAACATTCCCAAAATCTCTGAAATCTTGAATTTCCAAATCCTGCATAAATCAATTTTACTATAATTCATTTGCATAGCTTATGCTCATACAAATTATCATTTGATGCTTATGCTCATACAAATTATCATTTGATTATATTTCAATTTATAATTTACATTTATAATTCATATTTATGAATTCCATTTTATAATGACTTTATTCCCTTAAACTTAAGTTATATGTTCAGTTTCTAGTTAAATTTTCACTCAAAAATGATAATACTTTAAATATCATCATTCCTAACATCCAAGCAACCATATATTAGTTAAATAGTTTACAAAAACTTTCTTTATATCAAAATATATTTTTGGGTAAAATTATTTCATTTACCCACATTTTAAAACAATACCGTGTTGATTGTTCTATTCAAGTGTTTAGAAACCCTTTCAATACAGTTGTCCAGACTGTGCCGACGAAGGTTCATATGCCACTCAATAAACCAATCAACACCATATTAAAACAATTTATATTCACTAACAAATACGCTCTCATATATATATTAATACGCTCAAACTCATTCAAGAATACTATAGACTCTATTTTATGAGTAACTCCCACCAGAGCCAAGGTTATCACCAACCTATGCTCTGATACCAAGTGAAACAGCCCGCAAATCCGTACTCCTTGAGTTAACACTATTCTACCTAAATCAACTCAAGTTGCACAGAAATACGAACCATTTGGTTAAAGAAGAAGTGAGGTAGAAGAAGAAAATAGAAATCAACAACAGAATCTAACCATCGCAGCGGAATAAAATATAATAGATAATAAATAATCTTTACTCGAAAGTCAAATATTTCTGTTAACATATATTACAGCATCAGAGTACATCAATTACAACTCATCATCAATATCATACAATGGATACACAACAACTCAACACAGCGGAATATATACATAAACAAGTACGTAAGTACGTATCGTCATCCAGCTCGTCTCCTGAGCTCCACAGCATCTCCTGTATCCTATAATACACGAATCTGACCCGAGCATTACAGTTAAATAACACCCGAGTCAGTCTGGAATACCAGCGTGGGAAAATCACACCCAATTGATTATTAAAGTTTCAAAAATCCTTTGAAAACAAAAGCATCTCGTAAGACCACGCCACAAATAAACATGTCGGGTTTTTACCCTACGATAGCTAAAACAATTTTTATAGAAATCCTCTGATATTATAATAGTGTCTATAGAAAGTAAATAGAATCTAGCTGAAATGCTTGCATCTTACGTTTCAGCAATAGTTGGGCACAATCAAAACCATACGGGCGCATAGGGAAAATGGATTCCAACTAATGGCTAGGCACTGGGGTACCACCTGTCACAGTACCTGGTCTAGATCAGCGTATCGAGGAGCCACCCTAACTCCCCTGCAACAAAAGACCGGAACCATCCCTTACTGGACAGTCCCGAGCAAGATCACCCCGCGGTTGGGATCAGCAACCGCCCACTAAGCCTAAATAAAGGGACATCTAGACAGGGATGACCTCACCCTCCAGTGGGGGCTACCCACGAAGCCTTGCTGCATATCCCCTGATTTTCAGCCATTCCCATTTGATGAGGCTTGAGGCTAAGCGTTACCTTTATAGAATATATTCCTTAGAATGCCCATCGTCCACCTGACGATGTTTCGCAAGCATTCATCCATACAAGTCCGTCCCGGGTTCGAACGGAACCGAAGGCACTATTCCTACTACATCCATTTTGGAAATATCCTCAGGATTAGTAGCGACTAGCCCTTGTACTTCACCGCTCCATCTTCGAATCCAAAAATTGTTTTCACGAAACGTACAAACCGGATCGAAGTGGTTTTCGAGAAATTAATCTCGATTATGGTCTCTTCGAAACGATCAACGCATTGTTCAATATTGATAGTCGGTGATTTAACTATCAATTAATATTCACAAACATCCATCAAACAATAAATAATTTAGCAAATTAAATTATTTATTTATCTCAAAATATCTTCACAAGACATAATTTCACTTTTCAAATTCCTTTGAAAACAGTTTTCAAAACTATTTTCTCTCTCAGAATAAATTCCAAGTATTTCTATATCCACTAGAATCACCAAGCACAAAATCTTAGGTTTTAAAATAATTTAAAAGAAACACTTTATTGTACAGTATATTCAATATAGGAAAAATTGCTTTAGGGCTTAATTTAAAATAATACTCTAGAAACAACTAAAATAAAGTTACCTTATAAATATACATTAGATTTTTCTTTAAACAAATACCAAATCGTTCTTTACATAACTATTACGATAATAGATTAACAAATTACTTACCTTAGAATTTGCTTTTGAAATATTTAAATGAAAACAACTACAATAGTTAATTAAAATACATACTATATGTATATTTGAAAATAAGGTTACTTTATAAATATAAACTAGATTTCACCTTTAAAACAGAATTACTAAGTCACTCTTTATAGATATTACTACTGTAATAGATTTGAATAAATATTTACTTTAGAATTTAACATTTATAAATAATAAATTTCTAAGAACGTACTTTGTAACCAACATTAAAGCCTTTATTTTATTTTAAATCTCACTTTGCAAACGTACTTGTCTATCCAGAGAATATGCTTCTCTTCACAACCTTTAAAATAAATCACTATTTATTTTAAACAATTTTCTGATTCCCATAATAAATTCCCGCCGTGAATTTATTCTTCCAAATATCCAATTTCACACACTCAAATCAATTTTCCGATTGATTTCCAATTATTCATTTATTCAACAATATTTTAATTTCAGATTTGATTTCTTAATTATGATTCAAAAAAACTTTTAATTGAAATACCCGTTTAGACTTCTCAATTTACTTCTTATTCCTTTAAATAAATTTAAAACTTTAAGTTTAAATAATTCTTTATCTATCTAAATTAATATCACATAATATTACAATTCATCAATTACTATTTATTCAAACTCTTTTTTTTCTTCTCATACTCGAAGTTATTTATTAGTATTTAACATACTTCTATTTCTTTCTCAATTTACTCTTAATTTATTAAATTCTCTAAGATTATTTCATTTACAAATTTACTTCCTTTATCTTCTTTTCAAAATCCAATTTATATATTTTTGGTAATTCATTATACCCAATATATATATACAACCCAATCATATCATTCAATATTCCAATATATTCAACATAGAATATCAAGTAATCACATCAGGGAATATTAATAATATATATTGAGGGGTCCAGTTGGATCCCTCCAACCTGTTTTTCCCTGCATCCACAGATGTTAGCACAATACATAATACCAATTTCAAATATATACTATTCTATACTGCACAACAATCAATTTCAACCATTCAAACAATTATTTAAATTTAAGCGTTTAAAATTAAAAAATTTAAACTGAGTGAGATTAACTCACCTTTGGCCAAGATTGCCATTCACCTCAAACTCGTCTTGTTTCCACGATTTTTAACCTTGTACAAATATTAGATGTTCTATTAATATTCGAGTCAATTGTAACATTAAGTCTCCATTTGATAATTTAATTAAACTATATTTTGTCACCCTTAACAAAATTTAAATTTACTAATAATTTAATTTAATTTAAGCTAATAGTTTCCTTTAATAAATCTTTAATAGCTAAAATTAATTAAATAGGTCAATCGTACAATTTATCACCAAATTTCTTACATAAATTTTTTTTTCCTTACAAAACCTTATATCAATTTCCTGTACATATATATATTTTAAACTTGGAACTTTTAAAACTAAGCAGTAAATATCCTTTACTGAATAACAGTATATTGAGTTCCATTATTATATTTTAAACTGCACATATAAATTTTATTTTATTTTTTCCTTCCAAACTATATATTTAAACAAAATTATCTTATTACGGCTAATCCTAATAAGTGACAAAAATTTATTCACAAGGTTACTCGAGAAAATGTTCAATTAAAAAGCTTCAGGAGTCGAGTAAATCGAACTCGATGCCGTGAATTCCCCACCTCCCAGTGAACCACCCCCATCTCGAAGCTCGCGCCTCCAGAAACCATCGCATCACCCACCAAGCTCGCGACCTCAGGCTCGAACACGAATCTTCCAATTACATCAACCTTCGACTGTACGTTACCCAGCTTCGACCAAAAATCACCATCGCCAAACGAATCGCCTCTGCCACTAGAAAAACGCGACTCGAGCTAACCTACTCCAGTGGAAACCCTAGCTCCCCCTCCCCTAAACCACTGCAGCTTGGCGACGAACTCGCATCCATCGAGCTCCGCCCTATCGTCATACCTCGCGGCCCTTGAATCGCAAACCCCCACACACACAAAAATCGAATTGCGAGCTTTTTTTGTTGGACGAGAACATAAAGCAATTGACTGCGGCCATTTTTGTTTGTTTTTTTTTTCTTAAAGTTCGGCTTCGGTCATTAATGAATTTATTTATTTTTTTAAAAGGGAAACGAAGTTTTATTTTTTTTGAAATGAAAGAGAGATAAGAAAGGATCATCGGATTTAAAATAAATTTCGCTTGGCTTTCAGAAGAAGACGCGAGTAGTATTATATTATATATTTTTTCTTTTGTTTTGGCTTGTAAAGGAAGGAACGAAGATTTAGTTTTATTCGATTCGATTAGGAAGCCTGGAAAAGAAATTTCGAGATTTAAAAAGGAAGGGATAGAGGCAGGCGAAACTCTAAATTTTTTTTTTACAAGCCTAAAATCTCAGATTCATATTTTATCCACTTTCAATTATTTAATTCACAATTTAATTGTCAAATAAGTTGTGATATTCGTAATTCAAGTTAAAATTACCCTATTGAATATTTAAAATCAATTATATATCCCAATTTAAATGCTTGAAAACTCCGGATCGTCACAAGATAGAGAAAATGGAGTGTGTCCGGTTGCAGTCCTGTGGGTCGTTTGGTAAGCCCATAAAGCCATAGGAAGTTCTTCAACCCATTTGCCCCCGGCCTTTTCCAGTCGTTTCTTAAAAATAGATTTGATAACCTTATTAACAGCTTCGACTTGACCATTCGCTTGAGGGTGTGCTACTGTAGAGAATTTCTTATGGATGTGGAATCGTTGACAGAAATTCTTGAATTCAACGCTGTCGAATTGGGCTCCATTACCGGTGATAATAGTATGCGGGAGACCAAACCGGCAGATAATGTTGCGTACTACGAAGTTGATTACTTTCTTCATTGTAATTGTTGCAAGAGGTTCAACTTCAGCCCATTTGGTGAAGTAATCAACTACGACGATGGCGTACTTTGTGCCACCTTTGGCTAGAGGCAATGCACCAATTATATCAATCCTCCATACTGTAAATGGCCAAGGACTGACCATTTGAATTATCTCAGTAGGTGGGGCTCTAGGAATCCGAGCGTGTTTCTGGCATTTATCACATTTTAGGCAATGCACCAATTATATCAATCCTCCATACTGCAAATGGCCAAGGACTGACCATTTGAGTTATCTCAGTAGGTGGGGCTCTAGGAATCCGAGCGTGTTTCTGGCATTTATCACATTTTTTAGCGTAGTCCGTAGTGTCGCGATTAACATTAGGCCAATAATATCCATATCGGAGTACTTTCTTGGCAAGTGCTTGCTCCCCAGTGTGATTGCCACATTCTCCTTCATGCACATCATGTAACACCTGTTTGACTTTGTCGTGCGCGATACACCAGAGGAGAGGAATAGAATACCCTCTTCGATACATAACTCCATTCTGAATGACAAATCGTGAGGCTTTTAGAAGAACTTGTCTTTTTTCGCTTCGACGCTCAGGTAATATACCATGCTCAATATAATTTCAATAAGGGGTCATCCACGACTCCCTACTGGAAGTAGCTTTAAATGTCAAATCAGTATCCATTCGATCAATGCTCGGAGAGGATAGAGTTTCAGCAGGAACGAGCCCCAACTGCTGAGCTTCGCCCATACTTGCTAATTTTGCCAACGAATCGGCTTTCTGATTATGCTCTCGGGGTATGTAGAAAATGGCATAATAATCAAACTGATCAAGCACCTCCCAGACTCGAGCTATATAAGCGGCTAGTCTTCAATCTTTGGCCTGATATTCACCCCGAACCTGACATACAATTAACTACGAGTCACAGTAAATTTCCACAGTGATGATTCTCATATCACAGGCTAGCTTTAACCTGGTAAGTAGAGCTTCGCTTTTGGTTGTGCGGAACTCGAAATTTAAAGCATAGCATATGGATCGCCCCTCGGGGGTTTCAAGCACCCCCCCAGCACCGGAGCACCGATCGTTGAACGCACCATCATTGTACAGCTTCCAGATGTATTCTGGAGATTTGCTAGTCTCAGGCAAGTTTTCAAGAACAGTGAATTCAGCTATAAAATCTGCTAAAACTTGACCGTGAATGGCCCTTCCCGGAGTATAAGTGATGTCGAATTGACTCAGTTCGATGTTCCATTTGAGTAACCTACCAGACGTCTCAGGCCGCGTAAGGACCTGTCGTAACAGTTGATCGGCGTACACAGTGATGGGATGAGCCTGGAAATATGGACGGAGCTTTCTCGAGGCAATGACTAAGCAATAGGATAATTTCTCTAGCTTTGGATAATTTCTCTCAGCTCCGGTGAGTCGTTTGCTAACATAGTAGACCGGTTTCTGCACTCGGTCTTCCTCATGAACAAGGGCAGCGCTGATTGCATTTTCAGATACCGCCAAGTAAAGATATAACTGTTCATGGTCAACAGGCTTTGAAAGAATCGGCAGTGTGGAAACATGTTGAACTAGTGATTGAAATGCGTCCTCGCATTCTGCAGTCCATTCGAAGTTCCGCTTTCCCTTTCGGATCAGATCGGAGAATGGGATGCACTTATCAGTGGACTTCGATATAAATCTTCTTAACGCTGCTACCTTTCCGTTGAGACTCTGGACTTGCTTTATAGTTCTCGGATTTTGTAAGTTTCTGATAGCCCAGATCTTTTTGGGGTTGGCTTCTATCCCTCGCGCGTTGATGATGAACCCAAGGAATTTTCCGAATGCGACTCCAAATGACATTTTAGCGGATTGAGCTTCATCCCGTATCTCCGAAGGATATTGAACATTGACTCCAAATCTTTGATGTGATCCATGGAATATCGTGATTTTACCAGCATGTCATCTACATAAACTTCCATGGTCTTTCCGATCTGATCAACGAACATCCGGTTAACCAAGCGTTGGTAAGTTGCTCCGGCATTCTTTAACCCAAAGGGCATGACTTTGTAGTAGTATAGTCCCAGATCGGTTACAAAGCTGGTATGTTCTTGGTCGGGCACATGCATGGGTATCTGATTATAGCCTGAGTAAGCATCCATGAAAGACAATAATTCATGTCCGGCGGTTGAATCCACAAGTTGAACAATTCGGGGAAGTGGAAAGCTGTCTTTCGAGCAAGCTTTGTTTAAGTCAGAATAATCAATACACGTTCTCCATTTCCCGTTTGGTTTCCGGACAGGTACAGGGTTGGATACCCACTCCGGGTAGAGAGCGTCCCGGATAAATCCATTTGCCTTTAGCTTATCAACTTCTTCTTTAAGGGCGGCAAATCTCTCTGGATCCATACCACACCTTTTTGTTTGACCGGGATATACCGCTGGTCAATATTCAGAGTGTGGCTCGCGATATCCGGCGAAATTCCACACATATCAGAGTGCGCCCAGGCGAATACATCGAGATTCGCTCAGAGAAAATCAACCAATTCCTGTTGCGCTTCTTGGATAAACTGAGACCCAATTTTCAACATTCTCGAATCATCATCATCGTCACCATCGATTGGGACATCGATCGTCAGCTCAGCCGGGGAAGCCTGACTTTCTATGGATTCTTCTGTATTTTCGTTGTCCCTAGGGTCAAGATCCCTCTGGAATTGGTTGTGGTGCCCGAGCCGAGGCCCAGGCACCAATTGTTAATTGTCCGCGAAATGGACGCAGAGAGATTCCTCTGCGCCCTTTCCTTTCTCTTTTCGCTGTGCCTCGCGCAACTCAGCTACATAACAGGCTCTTCCAGCAGCCTGATCTCCCTGAATGACTCCAATCCCACGATCAGAGGGAAATTTCAAAGTTAAACACCATGGGGCAATTGTTGCCCTGAATTCGGCAAGGGCCGGTCAGCCCAAAAAAAACATTGTACGGGGAGTGAATATCTAGAACAACAAACTGTAACATCTGAACTCTTCAGCATTCTCCAACTCCTAACTCCACCGGCAACTCTACCACCCCAGTGGGTGTGTTAGCACTCCCATCGAAACCATAGATTCTAGCTTGATAAGGCTTCAAATCTTTGGCTTCCATTTTCATCTGATCATATGCTCTCTTAAACAGAATGTTCACAGAACTCCCACTGTCCACTAGGATCCTCTTCATCCAAGCAGGACCAACCTAGGCAGATATGACTAGTGGGTCAATAGTTGGGGCTTCGACTTTATCGGCATCCCGACTTCTGAATATGATTTCATCTATCATCGTTCTTTATTGTTTTGCCGGAGCCCCCTCATCAAAATTACTGCAACTCTCGAAGTCTGCATGTTGATTGAGTTGGCATACGACTCCATTTCCCTCCAACTTCGGTCGGTTGGATGGGGACCACGACTAACTGTATTAATAACCAATCTCCCGCCCGTTCGAGCGGGTTCCACCTGTCTCTGTTGATTCTGTGCATGATTTTGGTGGGACGGGCCCGCTCCACCAAATTACGGCGCCCAAACGAACTGATCTAACTTCCTTTCTCTGATCAATTTTTCAATGAGGTCATGCAAATGTCTACACTTATTGGTATTATGTCCGTAACACTCATGGAATCTGCAGAACTTTCCTGTTTGAATTTGTCTCTCCGATGATGGCTTTGGAGCAGGTTTCTTATACTGCATGGCATTGCAAGTCTGTAGATACACATTCTCCAGTGACGATTTAAGTGGTGTATAATTATCAAACATTGGGGCCCTATGCCGCGGGCCACGGTTCTGATCTTGCTTTTTATTCCGATTATCATTGTTCCTCGGTTTTTGAATTTGTTTATTTTGAATATTTAAATGGACTTTTCCTGAACTTTCACCAGACTGTTTGACTGCAACATTGCTTTCAATTCCTTCACTGCTAGGTCTCACATCGTCTTGTTTCCTAGAATGTTTTGCATCCTCACGCCTCAAGAATTGAGCGGCTTTGGAATAAAAACGGTCCAACGATGCGGGAGGCTCCACAGCTAACCAATTTCCAAACTCAGAATCGGGATCAATCCCCTTAGTTAATGCCATCAATATCAAATTATCATTGGGGTTACTGATTTCTGCACAAGCGGCATGGAACCTTTCCAAATATCGCCTGAGTGTCTCTCCAAGGGCCTGAGTGACATTGGATAAAGTATTAACGTCTTTAGGCCTGGCAACGTGCATACGAAATTGCTCGACAAACTTAGTAGCCAACTGGTCAAACGAAGAGATAGATCGAGGTGGCAATCGTGTAAACCACCTCGTTGCAATGCCCCCCAAGGAAATGGGAAAACTACGACACTTTACTGCATCATCATCCCTCGCGGCACTCATCGACCATTCGTATTTCAAAATATGTTGATTGGGGTCGGAACTTCCTTCGTACATAGGCAAAGTTAGCATCCTGAATCGCCGAGGGGGTTTAGCATATAATATTTCATCCGTGAATGGAATATGACTTCGAGAGATTCCCCAATCGTCATTTGTCAAGCCCTGACTCTCGCGAATCATTTGGCATATCATAGTCGGGAGGTCTGGCGTCGGAACATTCTGAGCGCGATGAGCCAAAGTGTGGTCGGCTTCCACATTACGAGGTGGGATCGGGCGCTGTCGACGATCCGCATCTCGCCTCCTTGGTTCGATGTCTTCTGGGACATATGGTTCAGGAGCATGTCCCTACTGATGATAGTTCTGATTGGATTGATTTCGGGCATAAACTCCCATCTCTACAGCGGCCGTGGTAGCACGATTATCTATAGTGTATTGTGGAACAGTGCTTCCTCGAGAGGAGGGTCCAATATGAAAACTGGCAGAAGGGCCGACTCTTATCTGCCCAACAGTCAATGCCGGCTGGTGATCCTCAGCTCGCGCATTACTTCCGTCTAGCCTGGGACGGGTAGATCTGCCATTGTAATCAGATGAAGCAGAACTTTCAGTGGAAGAATGAAGAACGTGATCCCTTCTGGATCTCCTACGCCTTTGGCGGTTTAGTTGATTAGTCAACTCAGCATTAGCGTGCAACTGCTCAGTTAGCTAGTGCCAACTTTGGGTCAATTCCTAGAGCAATGTCTGAAACTCCTGTCTAGTAACCGGACCTGATGGATCTGAGTGTCCGGTAGCCTCTTGATTGGATGAAGGAATTTGGACGGGATTCTGTCTATCCTGGCCTTCTTAATCAGTGGCGGTAGAACCAGTTCTTATGCTAACCATCTTGAGATGTAGAATCCTTTCCTAGATTTTATGCAAATCTGAATAGGATGAAAGGATTCAGGATATGAGATTTGGATCTTCTACTTGGATTTATGCAATCCGGTATCGAATGTAGATCTAAGGAGCAGGAGAAAAACTGGGTTCACTCAATGAAAGCACCAAAGTGTTTGTAGCAAAATTAGGCACAACACTCTTCGGAAGTTTTTTGAAGAGATAAAAGTGAAGAACGTAAATTAAAAATGAAGATTATCTAACAAAAACTCCAATTAACAAAAAAGTAAATGCGTAGACAAGCGATTTAGAGTGGTTCGGCGTGTTGCCTACGTCCACTATGAAGTTTTTATAGCTTTATTGATTCTCTTTCAACGATTACAAGCAAGTACGGCAAACAATCAGCAAAGAACAACTTGAAATTCGAAATCAACGGCAAAGGTAAGGTGCAAGTCTTGATCCGGCAGAGTCTGGGCGCTTGAGAATCGGAAAGATCCCTTTTCTGTAGGCTCTAGGGCTCTATTTATAGGTGTAGGTGGCTGAGATTTCGCTCAAACTTCGGAAGACTCGTTCTGGCACGTGAGGGGGCCCACGCGACCAAGCTCAGGGAGTTTCGAACCGATCGGTGATTGATACGAAGTCAGTTTGTATCGATCAAGATCATGTCCAATGGAGTCGAAACTTGGTGAGGACATTCTTTAGCTTGCACGTAGTCTTCTCTGAAAATTTCATCGCATTTGGATCAGTGGATCATGAGATATAGTCGATACGAAATAGAAATTCTCTTTGGCTGATTGGTTTGCACCCATCATTTCGAATCGATCCCTTCGACTGCATCAACTCACGTTGTCTTGTGATGATGTGGCACGCATACTTCGCCTCGATCCGGTCTTTACTTCGAGCTGACCATATCGACTCCATGAATCTCGCCTCGTTCGTATAGAGGGATGACACATCACCCTGGTTTATTGACTTGATGGATTCGAATAAGGCCTCTTTGATGGATTCGAAAGGCAATCATTAATGGACCCGAACTACTAATGTTCAATGGTTATGAACAAGTCTTTCCTTGATGGACACGAAACCAATCGATGCGAACTGGAGCCTTTCAATGGATATGAAGTAGGACAACCTCGTGGATACGAAATGGGGTAATCTGATGGATACGAAGTGCTCTGCCTAGATGGGTTCGAAGAAAAGATTCCATGATGGATACGAAGCAGACACTAGCCGATCGTTACGAGGCACAACCCCTGCTGATGGATTCGAAGCCCATCGATACGAACTCGATGGATTCGAAGATTGCCGACCTGATCGATATGAAGTGATGGGACCTGATCGATGCGAATAGGATTGATACGAACTGGACATACTTCGATGGATATGAATCCAACTACGATGATGGATACGAATGCTGGGTCGTTCCTTCTATATTAAATCGATCATAATACGAACTCGGATTGACCTGAAACTTGGAACTTTGGTTCGCCTGGACTTGCCAGTTGTGCCTTATAAATTGTAGCTCAATCTGGACTTTGACAAAATTCATCGATATCCATAGCGAACCTGTGTATGCTCGATATCCAGGAAGAGTAATCCTTGGTTTCCAATCAGTTCCTTGGTATCTTGGCCTTTCCAAAAGGCGGGATAACAAAAAGTAAATGTAAAAAGAGGATTATCTAACAAACACTTCAAAAACAGATAAGAAAAACACACAGAAACACAGGGATTTAGAGTGGTTCAGTGTATGGCCTATGTCCACTATGAAATTGATGATTTTATTTGTAGGATCTAGGTTAACCCTAAAGGGGGGGTGAATAAGGTTATAGCAAATTTTCTCGAACTAAACGCAAAAACAAACTGCAGAGAAGTAAATATGCTGAAAAGTAAATCACACAAAATTTACCCAGCTTCGGCAACCCCTGCCTGCTGCTGCATTCCCAGATTGCTATTAGAATTAAACAGTCTCCCGCTTACAAACACTCTAACAGACTCGCAAACCCTGCTACCGCCTATAGAGTTTTGCAAACTCGCAAACCCTGCTCACTGAACTAATCCTAACTAGACAATCTAACACAACCTAAAACCTAGGTGGTGATTTACCAGGATTTGATTTGAAAGATACAACCTTAAAAAGAGAAATTAAATTTAAAACTAACTTAAAACAATTTTCAAACTAAAACCCTAATTAATATATAAACTAAAGATCTTTTATAAAAATAAGGCCGGCCCAATTTATTTCTTCTGCCTGATAATGGCGACTCTATAGTATCTTCGTTCGATCTGAATTAGGGCTTCGTTCCCTTGCGAAAATTAGGTCTTTCTTGGATTCGATTCTCTGGTTTGTGTGTTGCCTTACTCGACCGAGTATGTTCCTCGCTACTTCTTTAATGATCGGCTGCTTCTGGAGTTCGACTTCAATTTTGGTATGTGATTTTTCTTTATGCTTTTCTGTTATGCTCAATTGAACTCCGATGATTCGAGTTATTGATTTAATGTTCTCGGATAGCTTGAACCCGAATTCTAAGCACACGCCAATGATGAACATTTGGGTTTTAATTTATATCAATTCGACACTTTCCTAATTCTTGCTTTCCTGACTTGATGCGCACGGCTTTGATTATGCATCGTTCGATTTTTCTTGAGTCATACGGAAAAAAACTTTCCTCTTTTGATTTGTTTTGACTTTTTCAAAAATTGCAGATACATACTTGATTTTATTTTACGATATTAATAAGTTGGTCTGCATTGTTAACTTCGACTAGTTTTCTTTTCTTTGATACATTGATGTCTCGGCTTCAATTACTGTCTTCATTGTATATTGGTTTGTTGAATTCACAACTGATCTCTGTTTATGTTGGCACTGGATTTTGCTGTAATCTTCACTTTAACTTCGAACTGAACTTGATTTTGCTTCATGATGTACTTGATAAATGCATTTCCCCTATTTTACTCAAGTCTGCATTATTGTACCTGTACTTGTAGTTGTATAACCTGGTTCTTTTGAAGTTTCAGTTTGTACATCTGTTGTTTGTATGTTGCATACATTGCTGTTGAGTTGCTTTATTATATCACTTGATATTTGTGGTATTTGCTGTTATATCACTGCGAGTTGCAAACTTCTTGCAGTCTATTTGATCACTGTAGTTGCATTCCATTTGTTTGCATATATCAGTTGCTCGGCCCTTAGTTGTTTACCTGTAGTTGCATTCACTTCATGTTTGCATTGTCATATTGTATATTCTCTGTATACATACTTGAGTCTTGTTCATCCAATTCATTGAGATTGTAGCTTGCTGTACATATGAACTTGGTGCATTGCTCTGTTGTTGTCTTGACATTTGCATCATTTTAATGCTTCATTACTTGAGTCATTTGAAGCATTGCATACATAAGCTTTGATGCTGTTTTGATTGTATCTTGACCCTTTGTTGTTTGGTTGATGTGCATGTTACTGTTGGATTACTGTATGTAGCTGATTGAAGTGTTGCATTGTTTCTTTTAATGACCGCGCACACGAGTTGGCGAGGCAGTGCACACGTGTATAAATGTACAGTACACGTGTGTATTGCAGCCACTCATGATTACCTGTCCCTGTTAAGAATACTGATATGCACAGATATTATACAATCAAAGATGATGACAATAACCCATATATCTGAGACACCAATAAAACAAATTTATATTTTTGCAAATTCAAATTTGTTTATTTTCAAATTACTGTTGTAGTTGCTAATTATACAGGTACACAGGAGACAGGACAAGAACTGGAGCTGGACAATGCAGATAGATGCAGATGTGCAGACAGAGTGAGAAACTAAGTGTTGAGCGCTGTAAGTGAAAAAAAATATGAATGCGAAATGTATGAACTGGTGTACGTATATAGAGAGAGCTGAAAACTTTGTACTGTATAAGTGTTGAAATAAACTATTATATTGAATAAAAATACTGATTGAATTATATAAATTCTGTGCAATAGTATTATTATTCAATATGAATATTTATTCCTATATGTATATAGTACAATCTGCAAACCCATATATAAATTGATATATATTTGTTATCATCAAACAAAAATTCACATCAAACAAACTCCCCCTTTTGATGATAACAAATATATATATTAAAGATTTTGAAATTCTAATAAATGAGTTTGAGCATGTAATATTTAGCCCCCCCTATATGAATGCTCCTCCACAACTGAAACCACTCCATATTTAGAAGATTTAGAAAATTACAAAAGAATAAAAAGAACTAAAGAAAATTAACTAACAACATTTAACAATTTAGAAGATTTAGAAAATTAGAGAAGAATAAAAAGAACTAAAGAAACTTAACAAACAACATTTAACAAATTTGTTGAAGTATTCCAAAAAATATTTACTTCCTTATCAAAATCTTGTTCTTCTCCCCCTTTTGTCATTATCAAAAGACTGACAAATACTAATGGAACAGTAGGAAAAAACATAATATTTCGTAACGAGATAACAATTTCCACATCGTAGAGAATGGATCGATGATTCGGTTTTTATATAATAAGAAGAGAGATATTTTAAAAATAATTTAACATTTAAGCACAAAAATAAGCACATACTAACCACTCATAACCATAAGGACTTTTAAATGGGATTCGCAGTTACTTATTAGTCTAAGCATCCGGACTTTGAGACCAGAAAAATACTTAGTTACCATACTCCATCCATGCATAACCATAAGGAATTTTAAATGAGAATGGAGTGATGATAAAAATAATTCTCTCACATGCTCCATCCATGCATAACCATAAGGACTTTTAAATGAGAATGGATGCATGAGAGATATTTTTTTATTTATTTAAAAGATAATTCACTTTTCTCATTTTACAAAACCATTATGAATGATAGAAAGATGGTAGAAATAGAAATGGTCGTGGAATAGGTTGCCAAGTTAATTATATTATGAAAAATTCACTACTGAATACCATATTCGAATCAATCTTTGAATAATATCCAAAAACTGCTTTGAATCCTAGAAATTGAAGTTGAAAGTAAATATCCAAGAATATTTCAATCAATAAATGGAAAATGATTAGTCAATTTCTATAATCCCCAAATCCAAACGTAATCTGGAAAATCTGTCTTCGAGGAGGGGTTTTGTGAAAATATCAGCAAGTTGAGCCTCAGTTGAAATGTGTTCAATGCAAATGTCTTCCTTAGCAATGTGATATCTAAGAAAGTGATGTCTCACATCAATGTGTTTTGTGCGTGAATGATGAACAGGATTATTTGACAAGTCTATTGCACTTTTACTATCACACTTTAATGGAAATTGTTTATAAACCAAGCCAAAATCAGAAAGAGTTTGCATCACCCTTAAAATTTGAGCACGACAGCTTCCTAAAGCAATATATTCTGCTTTAGTGGTGGATAATGCAACACAATTCTGTTTTCGGCTTGACCATGAAACTTATGAATGTCCTAGCATGAAACATGTCCCACTAGTGCTTTTTCTGTCAACTAATGAACCAGCATAATCAGCATCAGAATAGCCAACTGAATCAAAAGTTTCACAAGAAGGGTACCATAATCCAAATTTGTGTGTGTGTGAAAGATATCTCAAAATTCGTTTAGTGGCTTTCAAATGAGATTCTTCAGGATTAGATTGAAAACATGCATACAAACACACAGAAAACATAATATCAGGTCTAGAAGCAGTAAGATAGAGAAGTGAACCAATTATCCCTCGATATTTCTTTTGATCAACAGCAATTCCTTTCTCGTCTTTGTCCAACTTTGTTGATGGGCTCATAGGAGTTCTCAATGGTTTGGATTTCTCAACTCCAAATTTCTTCAACAGTTCCAACACATGCTTGGATTGTGTAATGACATCATTGCTTTGCTTGATTTGGAATCCAAGAAAATATTTCAATTCTCCAACCAAGCTCATCTCGAATTTAGCCTGCATGACTTGTTCAAATTTCTCGCACAAGAGTTCATTAGTAGCACATAAATGATATCATCCACGTAAATCTGAACAATCAAAAATTCACTTCCTTCATGTAATAGAAATAGTGTCGTGTCAGCACTCCCCTTTTTAAAGCCATTTTCCAAAAGATATGTACAAAGGCAGTCATACCAAGCTCTAGGAGCTTGCTTAAGACCATATAATGCTTTTTCTAGTTTATACACATGATTTGGAAAATCATGATTTTCAAAACCGGGGGGTTGTTCAACAAAAACTTCTTCTTTCAAATCACCATTCGGAAAGGCACTTTTTACATTCATTTGTTTAAGTTTGAAACCCTTATAACATACAAAACTTAGCAAAATCCTAATGGCTTCTAACCTAGATACTGGAGCAAATGTTTCATCAAAATTTATGTCTTCTATTTGGTTATATCCTTTTGCGACCAACCTAGCTTTGTTTCTAATTACATTTCCTGATTCATCAAGCCTATTTTTGAACACCCATTTAGTTCCAACAATTGGATAGTCATTAGGCCTTGGAACTAATTTCCAAACTTTATTTCCCTCAAATTCAGTAAGTTCATCTTGCATTGCTGAAAACCAACTTTCATCATTAACAGCCATTTCAACAGAATCAGGTTCAGTCTCGGAAATAAAACCATTGTGGCAACAAAACGCACACAAATTTTTATCAAATGAAGTGCGAGTGCTTATACCTTCCGTAGGATCACCTATAACCAATTCAGGGGGATGATTGGATTTGAACTTCAATCTACCAGCATCAACAGTCCTACTTTCAGCTTTCTCACTAGATGTCCCTTCTTCAATGCCTTCATGATCTACCCCATCGTCAACTGTCTTTTCAGTCGTCCTTTCTAGGTCAGATTCATCGAATTTCACATTGATTGATTCAACAATTGTCTTTGTTCGTTTGTTGTATATCCTGTAAGCCTTGCTCCTTGTTGAATAGCCCATGAAAATTCCCTCATCAGCCTTTGACTCAAATTTTCCAAGTTGATCACCTGTGTTAAGAATGAAACAAGGACATTCAAATACACGAAAATAAGAAATGTTAGGTTTCCTTTCATGCCACAATTCATAAGACGTTTTGTCAAGTATTGATCTAATCATTACTCTATTCATTACATAGCACGAAGTATTCACTGCCTCTGCCCAAAAAGTTAGAGGTAGTTTATACACACTCAACATGGATCTAGCCAATTCCTGTAATGTACGATTTTTCCTTTCAACCACCCTATTTTGTTGAGGTGTTCGTGGAGCAGAAAATTCATGTTTTAAACCATTTTCTTCACAAAAGCTTTCAAATTCCAAATTTTCAATTCGCCTCCATGATCACTTCTCAAAGTTTTAATTGAAACTCCTTTTTCATTTTGAACAAGTTTTGCAAATTTTGAAAAATAATCAAAAGATTCAGACTTTTTGGCTAAGAAATAAACCCATCTAAATCTAGAATAATCATCAACCAATACATAACAATAACGTTTTCCATTCAAGCTTGCAATTTCATTTGGTCCAAATAAGTCTATGTGAATTAATTCAAGGACCCTTGATGTGCTAACAATGTTTTTAGGGCGAAATGATGATCGACTAAGCTTGCCCAAGGAACATGCTTTACACACTTTATTATTTTTAAATTTTGATGTGGTAACCCTCTGACTAATTCTTTCGTTTCAAGTTTTTCTAAGAGGCTCATGCTAGCATGTCCAAATCTCCTATGCCATAAAGATGCCTCTTCGTCAGTGGCTACCAAACATCTAGAAAGATTTAGATTATCAAACAAAAGCGAGTAAACATTTCCTTTACTTTTGCCCATAAAAACAATGTTATTAGAAGATTTATCAATGATTTTGGAAGTATCACTATCAAAGACCACATTCATACCTTTGTCACATAGTTGGGTAATAGAAATGAGATTGTGATGCAAATTATCAGCGTATAAAACATTAGTCAAGGAAAAAGTACCGTTACCTACTTCAACTTTACCAATAATCTTACACTTGCTATTGTCTCCCATGATCACATTTCCACCTTTAAAATTCTCTAGGCTAAGGAACTTCGATTTGTCACCTGTCATATGTCTAGAACACCCTGAATCTAGAAACCATTCTTGTTGCTCCTTAGCCCGCCAACAGACCTCACTGGATTCCTCTGAGCTATTATTTGGTGGATTCATGACTCTAGAGTTAAAGAAAGATAACCTCGCTCTGATACACTTGTAGGATCTAGATTAAACCTAGAGGGGGGGTGAATAGGGTTATAGCAAATTTTCTTGAACTAAATGCAAAAACAAACTGCAGAGAAGTAAATATGCTGAAAAGTAAATCACACAAAATTTACCCAGCTTCGGCAACCCCTGCCTACTGCTGCATTCCCAGATTGCTATTAGAATTAAACAGTCTCCCGCTTACAAACACTCTAACAGACTCGCAAACCCTGCTACTGCCTATAGAGTTTTGCAAACTCACAAACCCTGCTCGCTGAACTAATCCTAACTAGACAATCTGACACAACCTAAAACCTAGGTGGTGATTTACCAGGATTTGATTTGAAAGATACAACCTTAAAAAGAGAATTTAAATTTAAAACATACTTAAAAAAAATTTCAAACTAAAACCCTAATTAATATATAAACTAAAGCCCTTTTATAAAAACAAGGCCGGCCCAATTTATTTCTTCTGCCCGTTCCTTTGTGATAATGGCGGCTCTGTTGTATCTTCGTTCGATTTGAATTAGGGCTTCGTTCCCTTCCGAAAATTAGGGCTTTCTTGGATTCGATTCTCTGGTTTGTGTGTTGCCTTACTCGACCGAGTATGTTGCTCGCTACTTCTCTAATGATCGGCTGCTTCTGGATTTCGACTTCAATTTTGGTATGTGATTTTTCTTTATGCTTTTCTGTTATGCTCAATTGAACTCTGATGATTCGAGTTATTGATTTAATGTTCTCGGTTGGCTTGAACTCGAGTTCTAAGCACACGTCAATGATGAACATTTGGGTTTGAATTTATATCAATTCAACACTTTCCTAATTCTTGCTTTCCTTACTTGATGCACACGGCTTTGATTATGCAGCGTTCGATTTTTCTTGAGTCATACGGCAAAAAACTTTCCTCTTTTGATTAGTTTTGACTTTTTCAAAAATTGCAGATACATACTTGATTTTATTTTACGATATTAATAAGTTGGTCTGCATTGTTATCTTCAACTTGTTTTCTTGTCTTTGATACATTGATGTCTCGGCTTCAATTATTGTCTTCATTGTATATTGGTTTGTTGAATTCACTACTGATCTCTGTTTATGTTGGCACTGGATTTTACTGCAATCTTCACTTTAACTTCGAACTGAACTTGGTTTTGCTTCATGATGTACTTGATAAATGCACTCCCGCTGTTTTACTCAGGTATGCATTATTGTACCTGTACTTGTAGTTGTATAACCTGGTTCTTTTGAAGTTTTAGTTTGTACATCTGTTGTTTGTATGTTGCATACATTGCTGTTGAGTTTCTTTATTATATCACTTGATATTTGTGGTATTTGCTGTTATATCACTTCGAGTTGCAAACTTCTTGAAGTCTATTTGATCATTGTAGTTGCATTCCATTTGTTTGCGTATATCAGTTGCTCGGTCCTTAGTTGTTTACCTGTAGTTGCATTCACTTCATGTTTGCATTGTCATATTGTATATTCTCTGTATACATACTTGAGTCTTGTTCATCCAATTCATTGAGATTGTAGCTTGTTGTACATATGAACTTGGTGCATTGCTCTGTTGTTGTCTGGCTATTTGCATCATTTTAGTGCTTCATTACTTGCGTCATTTGAAGCATTGCATACATAAGCTTTGATGTTGTTTTGATTGTATCTTGACCCTTTGTTGTTTGGTTGATGTGCATGTCACTGTTGCGTTACTGTATATAGCTCATTGAAGTGTTGCGTTGTTGCTTTTTATTGACCGCGCACACAAGTTGGCGAGGCAGTGCACACGTGTATAAATGTACAGTACATGTGTGTATTGCAGCCACTCATGATTACCTGTCCCTGATAAGAATACTGATATGCACAGATATTATACAATCAAAGATGATGACAATAACCCATATATCTGAGACACCAATAAAAAAAATTTATATTTTTTCAAATTCAATTTTTTTTATTTTCATATTACTGTTGTAGTTGCTAATTATAAAGGTACACAGGAGACAGGACAAGAACTGGAGCTGGACAATGCAGATAGATGCAGAAGTGCAGAAAGAGTGAGAAACTAAGTGTTGAGCGTTGTAGTGAAAAAAAATATGAATGTGAAATGTATGAATTGGTGTACGTATATAGAGAGAGCTGAAAACTTTGTATTGTATAAGTGTTGAAATAAAATATTATATTGAATAAAACTACTGATTGAATTATATAAATTCTGTGCAATAGTATTATTATTCAATATGAATATTTATTCCTATATATATAGTACAATCTGCAAACCCATATATAAATTGATATATATTTGTTATTATCAAACAAAAATTCACATCAAACATTATTGATGTTTGCTTGCTGATTACAACTGGCTACAGCGTAGTATATTTCGTACAACGGTGATCTTGGAGTGCAAAAAATTGTTTCAGCAGAGTCTGGACGTAGGAGTGCCAAAATGTCTTTTTCTATAGGCTCTAGGATGTTATTTATAGACGTAGGATGCAAATATCTCGCTCAGATCTCGGGAGACCTCTTCTGGCACATGTGTGGGCCCACGCGATCGATCCCATGTGGTTTGCACTCGATCCGTGATCGATATGAACTAGCTTCGTATCAATCAATGTTTCGCCCAATTGAGTCAGAATCGATCTTGAACGTTGTTAGGGATGTACGCAAGCTCCTGTGAAAATTTGTTAGCATTTTGTCTTGTAGATTGCGAGTTATGATCGATGCAAGTTCATGTTTTTCGAATGTTGTCTCCTTCATATCAATGTCGTTCATATCGCTCTGTTTGTATCGATTTAGGCACGTGCCTGCAAGTTGACTTGGTGCTAACTCCTCGGATTGATCCACTTTTCATGCCGAGTGACTAAGTCTTTCATTGGAGTGTATCTTGTTCGTATCGATCACCTCTGCCTTGTTCGTATCGATCACCTCTTCCTTGTTCGTATCGATCGCCATCGCACTGTTCGTATCGATCGGTTACATCTCACTTCGTATCGTTCTTCTGCATTCCACTTCGTATAGATGAGGGGTGTTGGTTTAGTATCGATCTATGGTCGATCGATACGAAGTGTGTTTGAAGCTTAATTAATACAAAATGGACACTTATGTCACAGTCAATCAATACGAAGTGCGATGCTTTTTCATGGATGTTGACTAGTGGTCACCTGATGGATACGAAATGACGACCACTTAATGGATATGAACCAATATAGCCGATGGATATGAACTGTGAAGCTTGATGGATGCGAAGAAGACCTTTTAGTTGATGGATACGAAGAGTGTAGTTCCAGATGGATAAGGATAGAACCGATGCGAAGAGAGTAAAATTGATGGATACGAAGGAATTGATTTCTTTCACTTGCATCGATCATATCTGGAGCATACTAGCTCGGATTGATTTGAAATTTGGAATTTTGGCTTTTATAGCTTTGCTTGCCTTGACATATCAATTGTAGCTTGGTCCGGACTCGAATGAAATTTACTGACATCCATAGTGAACTTGCGTATAATCGATCTTCGGGATGAACTATCTTTGGTGTCCAGTCAATTCCTTGATATCACGGCCTTGCCAAAAGACGGGATAACATTTTCCCCCCAAAGTACGTCCTATGAGAACATGACGTGCTTTGAATAGTTGTATCTTTCATTCTGAACAGTTCCGTATGACTTGTCAAACGGTTGTTATCTCTTTACGAGAATATGTAACCTTGGACTGATCTTTAATAACGTGAATTTTTACTGCCAATTGTTGTACTGTGCACTGTCATAACTGAGTATTGGGCGATACCAAACTGTTGACTGCTGTTGTGGTTGTCATCAGTTGAGTATTCAATTCCTATAAATGGTAAGAATTAAACGATGAGTTACGGTGTATAGGATATACATTAACTTAGCTCTCGTCAACGTTACTTCGTTCACGAGTCGTCGTCAAGTTTTTAGTTCCTATTTAGATCTAATTTCGTATCAATCCTCTCCTGAATCAACGTGAAATTCGATCTGTAACAATGCTTAATGGTTGTTTTAGAATTTCCCTTCGTATCGATCCTCTCCTGAATCGATGTAAAAGGCCGAAAAATTGTTCTCACATCGACGTCGATCGACATGAATTTACTTGTTGTTTTAATGTAGTTTGCATCGATACATATGAACTCGGACGGTCTTCAAAATGATGGACGCAAAATTTTCATTTCCTATCGATAAATTTTTGGTGGATCTATATGACTCGAATGAGTTCCTACGTATCGTTCGTATCGATAGGTCGCTGATGGATACAAACGGTGACATTCTGGATCGATGGCGAGTAGAGGCGAGCAGTTGCGCTTGGGTCTAATATGTGTTGACGGATCCGAACAGAGCTCTCGTATCAATGGCATTGTTGACCAATTTAGTCGTTCGTCTGAACTAGGAGACGAATCGTTTTTCGCCTTTACCTCATATCCATGTAAATACTTATGTACTTAGCCAAATTTTTATCTGCTTTCACTTTTCCTCTGGCTTTCATATCTATAAAAGAAACGAAAAAGAAAAACTACCTACATCTCCAAATTAAAATAGTTCTTTAATCCTTCGATCAGGCTTTTAAATTTGGTAATTGGTTAATAACTATACTCTAGAAATGATGAGACTCGAGTTTAATTGCTAAACCAATCGTATCCATAGCCGATTCTGGTGATAAGGAGGCCAGACATGGGTCGGAGTAAGGACCAGGAAGGTCGGAATGGCTTCAACGTCATTTAGAGAAGAAGGAGGGTAGATGGATAGGGAGTTTTCATTCGTATCAATTGAGGAAATGTGCTTCATATCTTTCTAGAAAGCAATCAAAGTTCATATCGATGGGTCACCAATAGAATTTCACATTAAGGGATGGAGCGGTTTCGTATTGATGGGTGATGGTTGGAGTTCGTATCGATCCAAGCATCGGCTCTACCAATCGATACAAAGACGCAAGATTGAGATCGATACGAATGGGCTCTAAGGCGATCGATACGAAGTGTTTCCCTCTGCGATCGATACGAACGAGACTTTTGATGATCGATCTGAAGTTGAAAACTCATGATCGATACGAAATGGATGTTAAATGATCGATACGAAGTGGACATTATGGATTGAAGTCGCTGGCCCTAATCGACATGAAACTAAGGCCTTTGATCGATACGAACTGTATATTTTTAAGCCGATGCGGGTTGACCTTGATTTTAGTTTGGTCAATTTTGATGGTATTGATCATATCCTGGTTTCCAATCGATACCCAATCCTAGTATTCATCTTTTTTTATCCAATCTGTTGATATCCCAGTTTTATCCAAAAGGCAGGGTAACATCTACCCCCTCTTAAAACAGGCCTTGTGATAAGAAGACGTGTTTTGAATAGCTTTTAAATCCGATATCCGAAGTCCATATTCCATCCATATCAATATCATCTGATCCATGATCCAACCTATTACTAAGCCATCCTATTCAAGTGCCATAGCCATATCCTCATCCAAATCCGCGACTATTTTGAGTCGATATCCGATTTCGAATCCAGTAATCAAATCCTTAGCCAATTCCATACCCATCCAAACCCAGCGACCGAGTCCTAACCAATAATCAAATCCATGACCTCTTTGAGTTGATATCCAAATTCGGGACAACTCCGAGCCCTTAGCCAAATCTAGCACCACTTCGAGTTCATGCCCCAAATCCTTAGCTGTTCATAGCCAATATCCAAATCCATAGCCTCTTTGAGTTCTTGGCAAGCGTAATCCACACTGGACAACCTGTATTAAGCAACGTCGTGGCTTATGTCCTAGACTGATGGTGATCTTAGTTTAGCATTCCTGAACGTTGAGTAATGCCATGGATTAAGTCCTAAGCCGAGTCCTGATTTATACGGACCCTTGCCAAGCATAGTTCATACTCGACGACCAGAAAAGTAAGTGATAGATAATAGGGAGCCTAAGTTCTAGTTTGGTCACATGCCCCATAAGTCCCTACATATTGCCGCAACTGCCCATTCTTACATGGTCAGTCCTGGGTCAGTGAAAGCACCAAAGTTTTGCATCAAAATTGGTCACAAGCCCCATAAGTGCTGAAAGCACCAATGTTTACACACAAATCCTCATTATCCAATCATAGATCTAAGATTTAGATAATGTAGAACGCAAAAATTAAGAAATAACAAAGTTAAAATGAAAGAAAATAAGGGAAGACACAAGATTTATAGTGGTTCGGCTATCTCCGACCTACGTCCACTTTGAATTGATCCTTTTATTTCTTTTATACTGTAATTACAATTACAATCCTTTGAATATCAACAGCTAAAATGGCAGAGCTTCACCGAAAAGGAAGAAAAAGACCCCCTTTCTAGACGCCATGGAGTTGCTATTTATAGGAGTAGATCTGAAAATATCTTCCCCAAAACTCAGAATACCCCTTCTCACACGTGGATGGACCCACCAGATCGATCCAGGATGATGCGGCGACATACCTGGATTCGAGAATGAATTTCCTAGGTCGCGAACGACCTACCTTAGGTCGCGAACGACATAACCTAGGTCGCGGCGAGCGTATTCAGCTTAGGTCGCGAGGACGAAGGACGATCCAGATTTCCAAAGCCACTTCCTTATGTCACGAATTCCATCCTTATGTTGCTCCAGTTGAGTCATCTCCAGAAGGTCATGAACGAAGATAGGTCGTGAAGCTTAAGTCGCAAGCAGAATACCTTATATCACGAACAAGACGAAGCCGCGAGTCGCGAACAACTGTAACTCGCTGCTGTGCTTGGTTAGGTCGTTATGTGTAGGTCGCATTGTTTGTTTTGTTTTAAGTCGCGTGTGTTGCTTGCTTAGGTCGAACTATATGTTAAGTTGGCTATAGTAACTCGTGTATTGTTGAGTCATATGATGTGGGAACTTGTTAAGTCGTGTGTGTGTTGTAACTTTCCTTATAAGTAGGGGTGTGTTGTCGTTGTAAAAACGGTTATTTTTTTTCGAATAAAATTTGGTTTGTGCTTCGTGCCTCCTTTAAAATTTGTAGTTGAGTGTTATCTCTTACCTCCACTTTCGGCATTCGAGTGCACTCGAATCAACGATTGTTGAAGACAATTCACGGAATCAAGTGTGCTTGATCAACGTTCGAAGAATTGTAGATCTTCTCTCACGGTATCTTGCGCGATCAACGTGTCCAAGATTGCTAGAATCCGGTATCTCGAGATCAACGGATTTGGGCGTTTGGTATCACTAATTCATCGATTCATATTGTTTCATCTAATCGTTCATCGATTAGTCTGACACGAAATCCACATTTCGTCGTCATCCGTTATATCCGCTGCGTTAGTTTGGTATCAGAGCTAGACTTAGCCAATCATAGCTAAGCCGAACCTGTTGGAGCCGAGTTAAAGTGTTGGAGTTAAAATCGAGCTTGTTAGAGAGATCATGCCTTCGAGACGTGCTAATCGGTTTCAAAATATTGGAGATGTGTATCAAAGAGAAGAAGCTGAGGCAGCGGAGCGACGCATCAATGAGAAGTTCAATGAAGGTGTTGAGAAGTTGGAGAAATTGATGATTGATATAAATCAAGGTCAAAGGAGAAGGTCGCCAATCTCGAACCATGGAGGAAACAGAGTTTCGCCATCGGTTACGGAAGCGAGGAGTGTGTCGCCACAATCTTATCGGGAAAGAAGAGAATCATCAGTTTCATTGAGACAAGAATATCATGAGTATAGAAATGAATAGAGAAGAACTCCACGGGAGCATGAACATGAACCATATCATGATGATGAAAGACATAGTCAAAGAGATATGCGTGATCATAGAGTTGTTGATGGTCGAGATCGATATCGAACCACATTTGATTATGATGAAGAAAGTGACAGAGGAAGTATTCATTATCGAGATCGAGACCAAGTACGACGTCAAAATCGGGATGTAGAAGATGATCCTCGATGGGAGCCGGGGATGAAGATGGAAATTCTAGAATTCAAGGGTCGCATGGTAGCTGAAGAATTTTTGGATTGGTTATCTAATGTTGAAGAGATTTTTGATTTTAAGGAAGTTCCCGAGCATCGCAGAGTTAAGTTGGTTGCTACTCGGTTAAGAGGGAGAGCTATGGCATGGTGGCAACAAACAAAACTTACACGAGAAAGGATGGGAAAGTCGAAGATTACTTCATGGGAGAAGACGAAGAAGTTGGTGAGGCTACTTTCTTGACTTATAATTATCAATTTCTTATGTATCAGCGATTACAGGACTTGAGACAGGGAACGAAGTCGGTGAATGATTATGCGGATGAATTTTATCAATTGATTGCGAGGAATGATATCATGGAGATAGAGGAACAATTGACCGCTAGATTTGTTGGAGGGTTGAGAATGCAGATTCAAGATATGGTGAATATGTTTGATCCGAGATCTGTCTCTGAAGCACATCAAAAGGCTCTAGCTTGGGAGAAGCAAGGTAGAAGAGGTGGTGGTGTGTTTACAAATTCCAACAATCAAGTTAAAGGAGCAAGTAGCAATGCGAATATTTTCAAGGCTGTTAATAAACCGGTTGTTAATGAAGTTGCTAAGACCAAGGTCAACAACAATTTTAAGTGCTATAATTGTCAGGAGTTTGGTCACAAGAGCAATGAATGTCCGAAGCCTAAGAAACGAGTGGTCGTTGCTGAGGTTGAGGATGAGGATGCTGAAGTAGAATGTTCCAATTCACCACAGGTTGAGGAGGAAGAAGAATTGTCAGGAGATGAGGGTTGTAATTTGATGTTGAGGAGGTTGTGTTTGACACCAAAGCAAGAGGATGATCCAAGTTGGTTAAGGAGTAATATTTTTCAGTCAACGTGCACTATTTTGGGAAAGGTTTGTAAATTTGTTGTCGATGCTGGAAGTTGTGATAACATTACCTCTTCAGAAGCTGTAAAGAAGTTGGCATTGAAGACTAAGAAGCATCCTAAGCCCTACAAGTTAGCTTGGTTGAGGAAAGTTGGGGAGGTGTAGGTTAGTAGAAGAGCTTGTGTAACTTTTTCAATTGGGAAGAAATACAAAGATGAAATTTGGTGTGATGTGGTTGATATGGATGTATGTCATCTGTTGTTGGGGAGACCGTGGCAGTATGATAGAGCTGTACAACATGATGGATGTACCAACGGCTACAGTTTCATGTTTGAAGGTACTAAAATCACTTTAATTCCTAAAAATCAACAACAGAAGGAAAGCAAGTTGGAGGAGATTGAAGAGCTGAAAACTTTGCTATCTTTGAAAGAGTTTGTTAAAGAAGTCGAAGATGAACCTAAAGTATTTTTGTTGATCGGACGTAAAAGTAATGAAGTGGTTGAAATTCCTGAAGAAGTAAAGCCAGTGCTGGAAGAATTTGAAGATGTATTTCCTGAAGAGCTGCCAAAAGAGTTACCACTGTTGAGGGACATACAACACCAAATAGATCTTGTTCCAGGAATTGTGTTACCACATAGACCACATTACAGGATGAGTCCAAAAGAACACGAGGAGTTGAGAAGGCAGGTGGAAGATTTGCTTGAACAAGGGCGTGTACAGGAATGTTTAAGCCCTTCTGCAGTTCCAGCCTTGTTAGTGCCGAAAAAGGTTGGAACGTGGAGGATGTGTACCAATAGTCGGGCACTGAACAAGATTACCGTAAGGTATAGATTTCCAATGCCAAGATTGGATGATTTATTAGACCAGTTGAATGGAGCTGCTATCTTTTCAAAGATTGATCTGAAAAGTGGATATCATCGAATTCGAATTAGACCAGGGGACGAATGGAAGACGGCATTCAAGACACGTGAGGGGTTGTGCGAATGGCTGGTTATGCCGTTTGGTCTTTCGAATGCACCTAGTACGTTTATGCGGGTGATGAATCAGATCTTTATGCCATTTATTGGGAAGTTCATGGTGGTGTATTTTGATGATATACTGATATACAGTGGAAGCCCAGAAGAACACTTGCATCATCTGAGAGAAGTGTTGAGGACACTACGACAGGAACAATTTTATGTTGCAACGAAGAAATGCGTATTCATGACGCATAGTGTTTTATTTTTGGGATATGTTATATCAGAAGGAGGTATACAGGTGGATCAGAATAAAGTTGAAGCAATCAGAAATTGGCCACAAGCCAGGACGATAACAGAAGTTAGAATTTTTCAAGGTTTGGCATCATTCTACCGAAGATTTATTCCACACTTCAGTAGCGTGATGGCACCAGTTACCGATTGTATGAAGGGGAAGCAATTTTCATGGTCAGAAGAAGCAGGATTTGCTTTTGAGCGGATCAAGGAACTTTTGACGTCAGTGCCCATTCTAGTATTACCAGACTTTCAGTTATTGTTTGAACTACATACTGATGCATCTAAGGTTGGAATTGGAGGGGTGTTAAGTCAGAGGGGCCATCCTATTGCTTATTTCAGTGAGAAGCTTTCGGGAGCCAAGATGAGATATAATACTTATGATGTAGAATTTTATGCTGTTATGCAAGCCGTGAAGCATTGGAGACACTATTTGTTCCATAAAGAATTTGTTCTGTATACTGATCATGGAGCATTAAAACATTTACAGGGACATGACAAAATTGCAGCCAGACATGCTTCGTGGATTGCATACTTACAACAGTTTACATTTGTTGTGAAACACAAATCGGGAGTTACAAACCGTGTTGTAGATGCATTGAGTAGAAGAAATCATTTGTTGACTACAATGAAGGTTGAAGTGACAGGGTTTGAAGTACTTCAAGAATTTTTTGCTGAAGATCCTTACTTTGCGAAGATGGTAGATGAAGTCAATAAAGGGAAGACGGATGAATATGTGATGATAGATGGGTTTCTATTCAAGGGGAATCGACTGTGCATACCAGAGTGTAGCTTGCGAACGAAGATTGTGAAGGAATTACACGAAGAAGGACATAAGGGTAGAGACCGTACGTTACAATTGATTTCTCAATCCTATTTTTGGCCTTCGATGAGAAAAGAAGTTGAAAGATTTGTGGAGAGATGTCACATATGTCAAGTTTCCAAAAGGACAGCTACGAATGCAGGATTGTATATGCCATTGTCTGTGCCTGCCAGACCATGGGTTGATATCAGCATGGATTTCGTTTTGGGTTTGCCAAGAACTCAACGTGGAAATGTTTCCATATATGTGGTGGTAGATAGATTTTCGTAAATGGCACATTTCATAGCTTGTAAGAAGACCGCGGATGCAGTCCGTGTTGTTCAGTTATTCTTTAAAGAGATTTATCGATTACATGGGTTACCTGAAACCATTGTTTCTGACAGGGATACGCGATTTCTAAGCCATTTTTGGATGAGTTTGTGGAAGATGGTTGGAACGAAACTGAATTTTAGTAGCGCTTATCATCCGCAAACAGATGGGCAAACGGAGGTGGTGAATAGATCATTAGGAAACTTGCTGAGATGTCTTGTGAAAGATAATTTGAAGAGGTGGGATATGAAGTTATGTCAAGCAGAATTTGCACATAATCACGTTGTTAATCGAAGTACTAGATTCAGTCCGTTTCAAGTTGTATATTCAGCAATTCCGAAGGGACCATTAGATTTGACGACCGTACCATATCAAAAGGGAGTTGTTAAGCGAGCTTGTGATTTTGTGAATGAGTTGCAGGAGTGTCATAGAACTGTTCATGAACGATTACTTGCATCAAATGAGAAGTACAAACAACTAGCATATAAGAAGGGAAGGAGTGTAGGCTTCAAAGAAGGTGATTTTGTTTACGCAGTATTGACGAAAGATCGATTTCCAGTTGGAACTTACAACAAGTTGAAAGCTCGAAAAATTGGTCCAGTGGAAATGTTGAAGAAGATCAATGATAATGCGTATCAGTTAAGGTTGTCAGAAAATGTTCATACCTCCGATGTTTTCAATGTTAAACACTTAATTCCGTATTGTGGGGAGAAACTTGTCGAAGAAGAGAAGAGTGGAATTCGAGGTCGAATTCTTTCCAACCAGGGGAGGATGATGCAGCGGCATACCTGGATTCGAGAACGAATTTCCTAGGTCGCGAACGAGGTCGTGAAGAAAAAGGTCGCGAACGACCTACCTTAGGTCGCGAACGACATACCCTAGGTCGCGGCGAGCGTATTCAGCTTAGGTCGCGAGGACGAAGGACGATCCAGATTTCCAAAGCCGCTTCCTTATGTCGCGAATTCCATCCTTATGTCGCTCCAGTTGAGTCGTCTCCAGAAGGTCGCGAACGAAGATAGGTCGTGAAGCTTAGGTCGCAAGCAGAATACCTTAAATCACGAACAAGACGAAGCCGTGAGTCGCGAACAACTGTAACTCGCTGCCGTGCTTGGTTAGGTCGTTATGTGTAGGTCGCATTGTTTGTTTTGTTTTAAGTCGCGTGTGTTGCTTGCTTAGGTCGAACTGTATGTTAAGTCGGCTGTTGTAACTCATGTATTGTTGAATCATATGATGTGGGAACTTGTTAAGTCGTGTGCGTGTTTGTAACTTTCCCTATAAATAGGGGTGTGTTGTCATTGTAAAAATGGTTGTTTTTTTTCGAATAAAATTTGGTTTGTGCTTCGTGCCTCCTTTAAAATTGGTAATTGAGTGTTATCTCCTATCTCCACTTTCGGCATTCGAGTGCGCTCGAATCAACGATTGTTGAAGCCAATTCACGGAATCAAGTGCGCTTGATCAACGTTCGAAGAATTGTAGATCTTCTCTCACGGTATCGTGCGCGATCAACGTGTCGAAGATTGCTAGAATCCGGTATCTCGAGATCAACGGATTTGGGCGTTTGGTGTCACTAATTCATCGATTCATATTGCTTCATCTAATCGTTCATCGATTAGTTTGACACGAAATCCATATTTCGTCGTCATTCGTTATATCCGCTGCGTCACAGGATCATTTGGGATCGATCTTGATCAATCCAAGTAAAATTTGTATCGATCCAAAAATGGCCCAATGAAGCTAAGATTGATCATGGACGTTCCTCGGTGAATAAGGAAACTTCTATGAAAATTTCATAGGATTTGGACTCGTAGAATGAGAGTTATAATCGATCCAAGTGTGTTATTGTAAGTAGGCTGAAGGCTTCTTATCCGTGGATTTCATACCTATCAGCTTGTGTCCATCATCTACGTATCTATACCACTATATCCATCCATCACCCCTCCTTCGTATCGATCCCTGAGTGTTTCTTTCGTATTGATCAATAAGTGATCGATATAAAGTGCTTTTTTCCCTGTAGCCACTGCCTCGTACCCATCCTTTGCTCTTTCCTTCGTATCGGACAAGCCTTGATCGATATGAAACACACCAACGTGTTTTGCCGCATCCATCTAACCAATACGTATTACATGCATACTAAGCTTATCGATCCGAAGCACATGAACCATGTCCCCATGATCGATACGAAAGTATCGATACGAACTTGCTTTCCATAAATATTGTTTCATCCATATCTTGAGCATACGAATTCTGATTGACCTGAAATTTGAAGCGTGGCCTCACCTAGCCTTATTTATCATTCCTAATCGATCTTACCTTGATTTGAGTTTTGTCCAGTTTTGATGGTATCGATCATAGCCTTGTTTCCAATCGATCTTCAATCCTGGTATTCATCATTTTTAGCCAATTTGTTGATATCTCGGCCTTACCCAAAAGGCGGGGTAACATTGATATTTTAGGAAACTATGGTAGACTTTAGTATAAATCTTTAGAGCATCATATATAATATATATTTCGACTTTTTCTAAAAGTTAAATATCTTTGTTGCTATTGATTTGATATGTGCATGATGTTTCTGGGAAAACCATAAGTTTGCTAGAAATTCATTATGAAATAAAAGAACTCAGTTGCAATTAATCTATATTCTGAATTATCTGAATTTTATGGTCGAATGTTCTCAGTTATGTTGAGTAGTTTTGAATTGGTTTTAAAAAAATGGCATTATATTAATGAATTTCCTTAATATCATTTGAGTTCTTGAATTGGTACTTTTTTCAAAATTTTGAAATTCTTTAGAATTTTTTACTTTTGATATAATGGTATTTGAACCATTTCTTTTTGAGTTGTACAAAGTAGTCAGTGCTTTAACTTTTTTTTGACTTCTTTTCTCATTTAAAGAATTGATAATGATTGGTTATGGTTTTCACTATGGATGTCAATATTAACTTTTTTATCTAACAGTAAATATTTAACTCACAACTGCAAATACAAGTTACACGATAATATTTCATACCGTAGAAACATGATTACTTTAAGAGTACCATGTATGTAGCCCATATTCATTGAAGACATTTTTGTGATTGCTACATAATGATTGCATATATTGTCTAATCCATAGAAAATTTCCATGTTAGGGACTTCTAATGTAGTGAATTAACAAAGAGGATTTACTAGTTCGAATGAATATATAGGAGTAATCATGGCTAGGCTAGCCGTTTATGGGCATATAAATAAGGGTGCTTTTGTCATACATCCATGAGAAGGTTTGAAAATAGACAAAAATATCCCTCCGTTTTTTCAATAAGTTTCTGGTCCCCGTTTTCAAATTCAAGCGCGCATAAAGACCAAAATACCCTTAATTTTTTTTCACATTTCAAACGCATGTAACTTTCTATAGAAACATCGGATCAACGTACCGTTTTCATTAAAAAATCAAAAATTTTATGATCTTTAGACCGAGATCCATTGTTGATACCAAAAAAAATCATATTTGCAGTAAATGTGCAATTATTCCATATATTTGCAGAGAATTCTGCAAATTTTAAACATCTCTGATTTTTCTTTAAATCTGTAACTATTGCATATAATTGCATACATTTCTGCAATTATATGGAATAATCGCAGACATGTTTGCAATTATTGCATATAATTGCAGAATTGTCTGCAACTATTGGATATAATTGCAGACATCACAATTATATGGTATAATTGCAGACATGACTGCAATTATTGCATGCAGTAACAAATATTACATATAATTTCAGACATTTCTGCAATTATATGATATAATTGCAATTATTGTGTATAGTTGCATACAGTTGCAACTATTGCATATAATTGCAGACATTTCTGCAATTATATGGTATAATTGTAGACATGTCTGCAATTATTGCATACAGTTGCAATTATTGCAATTATATGGTATAATTGCATATATGTCCGCAATTATTGCATAAAATTGCAGAAATGTTTGCAACTATTGCATATAATTATGAACATTTCTGTAATTATATAGTATAATTGTAGACATTTCTGCAATTATTGCATATAATTGCTGAATTGTCTGCCAATAGCATATCCTGCCATTGCTTTTACATATGCACAATGCACCCATTAGAAAGATAATAAAATTTATGATTTAATGGTAAAAACGGTTTGATAATCCATCGTTTCTACAAGAAGTTATTGCATTTTAAAGACTGATAATTAATGGGGTGCAAATTTTAATTACAGACGTGAGAATAACATGCATATATATATATATATAAAGAATCAACATTGCTGCAATGGAGAAGAGGGCATTGTAGGGAAGAAAATTGTAATATTTGAAAATAAGGATGTAATTTATATCTTTTTTTATGAGGAGGATGTTTTGTGCATTAAGTTTGATTTTTAGGATGCGTCCCTTAATTTCACTAAAATAAATCATCAATTTAGGGGGGAAAAGGGAGAAAAAAAATTTAACTATGAATATGACGTTTTTTAGAAAATGAGTTAATTTGGAATATTAATAGCAATGAGTGTAGCTTACATAAAATTAGTGAGTATGGATTAAATCTGCAGAATATGGTTTCTATGAACACGGCTTAAGCAGAATTCTGAAGTACCATAATCTAATATGATTTACTGATAAATATCTCAATACAGCTTCACTATAATAGTAAAATTTTAACAATTGAATGATGCTTTCTGTTGTTGCCATTGTCGAACAACAGAAAATATTACATTGATTCCCTGTTTTTGACATTCATAAATTGCTTAAGAAGAGTCTTTGCTGTGATGTGTTTGTACCAATTATGAAGTATCTGTCTCTCAGAAAGCTTCTTTTGTTTTATCAAATTTGTTTTCTTCATTTCCAACACCAATTTTCTTTGTTATTTATGAGCAATGGTGGAGCAAGACCATTTTCTAATTATGAAGTATTTGGCTCAACATTGGATAGTTAGCTGACCAAAAAAATTTGGTTTCGATGCAACATGTCAATGTGTAAATGATTATTTTTCTGGTTAGTTCAATGTAAACCTTTTTTTTTGTTATTTGCTCGACCTGTATTTCCCGTCAGTTTATCGCTAGATATGAAACCTAACAAGCTTATGACTTAAATGTAGAAATACTAGTTCGAATACATAAGTCAGATATAGTTGTATATATCCCACTCTCCTTTTACTCTAAGGAACTCTATATGGAATTACTTCATTCCCTATGAAGCAATAGTTAAGTACATGCCGATACCAATGTAAGCCTTTATGAGTTTTAGATTTTATATGACTATACCATCTAAATTTCATATAATAATTCAGAGATACATGCAGTTTGTGTTGTTCTCATTATGTGATTCCTTTTTTCAAAGATTTAAGTGGTTTATAAGTATTATGACATATTTTTGAAGGTGCATTGTTTATGATTCCAATTACAATTTTGATTTAAAAAATATTTCACTATTGCATATTTTTCCTCAAGTCCGCAAAATGAAACTATAATCCATTTGCATGCTGCTTTGAATTGCCTTTATATGCTTTTCTTTGGCTTCCAATTGTGACGACCCGGAATTTTTGGACATTTGAAATTTAAATATTTAATTGATTTTAAATATTTGGAAGTTATTCTCTAACTTAAATTTCAAATATCACCAATTATTGATAATCGAATTGTTGAATTAAATAATTCGAAGTTGAGCTAAATGTTGAATCCGTAGTTTGAAGCCTGTTAAAATTATAACTTGAAGGCTTATAAATTTTTTTACTGATAACACTGAAGATAATAGAAGTTGTAAATTTGAAATTTTCAGTGGTTTGTTCAGTTTTAAAATTTTATCGATTAAATTGAATTTAAAAATAGCCTTCCGAGGCACAGTCTCGGATTTCGACGAAACCAGTTCCATTGGATCCGTAATATTGAATTATTATCGGATTTCAAATTTCGTAGCGATTAGAGTGGTTGTGTGAGCATACAATATATAAATGCTTTGAAATTTATACGGAGACTACTTGAATTTAAATTTATATAGTTGACTGGTCAAATTCTTCCCATCAACTTTTTCTTTCATCAGTTGAAATTCTTTCAGCATCAAAGTTTTGGTCTACTCTGCTAATTAATGTAACCTTCATCTTTCACGCTAATGTCTTTTCCTGTCCCCCATTCTTTCATTTAAAGTACATACGTATTCAAGAGCAATGGAAAAAGCTTTCGTAAAAAGAAATCTCGCTCAAAAGAAAAATCAAAGGGCCGAGCGAAACAAAATCTAAAATAATAAATCAATGGCCGACGTTTCAATCTTCCAATCGAAAAAAAAACGAAAGAAGGCTCGTGTTTGGAATCGTAGTTTGTTTGTGTCAAAATTGGGCACAACAATCTTCGGGAGTTGTTGAAGAGATAATAACGAAGAATGTAAATTCAAAACAGATATTATCTAACAAAAACTCCAATCAGCAGTAAAATAAAAGCGTAGACAAGCGATTTATAGTGGTTCGGCGTGTTGCCTACGTCCACTGTGAAGTGTTTTGACGTTTTATTGATTCTACTTCAACGATTACAAGTTGTTTCAGCGATCAACCACAAATTACAACTGAAAATTCGAAATCAGCAGTAAAATTATGATGTAGGATGATGGAGATCTCGATCCGGCAGAGTCTGGGCGCTTGAGAGTCGGAAGCCCCCTTTTCTACTGGCTCTGGGGCTCTATTTATAGGCGTAGGCTGCTGATATTTCGCTGAAAACTCGGGAGACCACTTCTGGCACGTGAGGGGGCCCACACGCCTGGTCTTAGGAAGTTTGGGCCCACTTTGTCATCGGTTCGAACTCCATTCGAATCGATGAAGAATTCATCCAATCGAGGTGAAATTTAGCGTGGACACTCTTCGACATGGATGCAGGCTTCTGTGAAAATTTCGTGGCATTTGGATCAGTGGATGGGGAGATATGATGGATTCGAAATGGGGTTCACTACGTGGCTGTTTGGTTCGAAACCATGCATTCGAATCGATGGTTTCGAAACCATGGTGGCACGTGTCTTCGCGTTGACGTGGAGCGCACACTTCGCCTCGATCCGGGTTTCGCTCCGAGTTGAATGCTTCGACTACATATACTTCGGCGCATTCGAACCGATGAAAGACACGTCACCTTGGCCAGTTGACCGAGTGGATTCGACCGAAGCCTCTTAGATGGGTTCGAACAAGGCCTCTGTGATGGGTTCGAACAAGGCTTCTGTGATGGGTTCGAACAAGGATTCTTTGGATGGACATGAGCTTTGCAACCCCTCCACGAGGTCCACAGATACGAACTTAGATGGGTTCAAGTTTGATGGATTCGAACCGAGACACTCCGATGGGTTCGAAGTCCATCGATTCGAAGATGATCATTTCGAATGATGTTTGTCGATGGGTTCGAAGACGCCTAGCTCGGGGGGTTCGAAACTAGTGCTTCCCCCCTCAAGTTGAACCGATCATAACTTGTGCGTATGAACTTGGATTGACTCAAAATTTGAGATGAAGGCTTCTATGGTCTTTCTTGTCGTGTCCTATCAATTGTAGCTCAATCTGGATTCGGACAAAATTCAGCGATATCCATAGCGAAACGGAATATGACCAACCTCTGAGACGAACTATTCTCTGTTTTTCGATCGATCTTTTGGTATCGCGGCTTTGCAAAAAGCGGGATAACATTTTGCCCCCCAAAGTACGTCTTGTGGAAACATGACGTGCTTTGAATAGCTACAACTTCTCTCTGAAAAATCATTGCTCTCTTTTAGTTGAGACTCGTACTCTGTGTTGCTGCAACCTTGCGTTGATATGATTGATTGCGGTATAATAGCGCTTAACCGTTGGCTGTTGCATTTGTAACAAGATAAGTGTTTGATCCCTGAAAATGCTTAAAATCGAATCTTAGTCCGATATATACGCACACATGCTAGTTTGATCTTTGTTAACGTCGTGCGTCTACAAGTCGTTGTTAGTTTTGTTTGCTATTGAATTTCGTATCGATTCTCTCCTGAACCGATTTTGAAATTTAAATTGAGACAATGCTTGATGGTTGTTTTGGAAGGTTACTTCGTATCGATCCTCTCCTGAACCGATGTAGAAGGTTGTAGGAATCGACTCTGCGTTGCGTGAATGTGATATTTCAAACCGATGTGTTGGAGCATTGATGGGTTCGAAATCTACATTCGTATGGATGGTGTATACTTGTGTTGTGATAGGTTCGAAACTGACATTCGAACCGATGTGAAAGGATGGATTCGAACTAGCAATTCGTTTCGGTAGGTTGTGGATGGAGTTGCGAACAGGGGCCTCGAATCGATGTGCCCATTGCGCGTTTCACATCGATGCAACTGTTGTCCTGCTGTGTACTTCGTATCGATGAAGTGTGAGGGCAACTTCGAACCCACATGGCATTAGGTAAATGGCTTTGAATGATGGTTTCGAATGATGGTTTCGAATCGATGCGCGCTTTCACTGGCTGCAACCGGTCAAGTCTACCGGAAGAGGAATCGCCTCGGTTGCACTCGAGGCTTCATATAAATAGCAAATGGTTTCACTTTTTTCACTTTTTACTTTTTTAACTCTCACCTTGCTTTTACTGTGCCCCGCCTTGTCTCGAAGCGTCAGAGAAGAAGGAACTACATCACGTATTCGAACCAATCCAGATTCAAGACCTTAACTCCTCGAATCCATCACTTAAACTAGGTAATTAGCCTCGAATCCAAACGGCAAAGTTACTTCGAACCTATCTCATCTTCATCGATTACGTAGTCTCGAGATTAGCAAAACCAGATCTGGTTTGGGAGGGCTTCGAACCGATGCATGGATTTGAGTTCGAATCGATGATGACGGTGTCATTCTTCGTTTGATTTGGCATCGATCCCTTAAATGACCTTACGAGGGTGACGCAGTCCGCAGCGATTGATGGATTCGATGGGTTCATTCGAACCGATGGATTCGAATTCATCGCCTATCGGTTCGAAGTTCTCGACTTTATACCGCTTCGAAAAGGATCGATTCGAAGTTATCCATTTTTGATCGATTCGAAGTTATCCATTTTTGATCGATTCGAACTCGACGCCTGATCATCGTTTCGAAGCGCGCTTTCCATTCATCGACTCGAAGTGACGTTAGGTTGGTTTCGAACGAGGTCCCTGCGATCATTTCGAACCCTCTATGATGGATTCCAAAGTTTGACGTTTCTAAGCATTACTCCGACGAGCTTCATTCCTGCATATTTGGACATATTAAACTGCATACTTGACCACCTTTCGAAGCTCGTCGATGGAACGATAACAACTTCTATTTAAATCAAATTTCCATCATACAAACTGTTCAACGATGACGGTTAGCGATGACGGTCATTATAATTGGACTCCGTAGCTTTGTCGTTTGTATATTTCTTTTAACTCTGCGATATTTATTCAAGTAATGCATGGCATTGCACAACATACATTCATACACTTTACACTGGGGAACGCACGGGTCCTTTGTCGTCTAACGATGGTTTCTCATGAGTTAGCTAGTTATGGAACCTTCAAGTTCGCAACAGCAGGAGGTTCAAAGTACAGCTGCTCCGAGACTAGAGGTTCCAGATATTGAACCTGAGATCATTTGTCCGGCCCCGGACGAGCTTCCCAATGCGTCTTTCATTGCCAATCCGTCGGATTCCGTTCAATCGAATATTTATGATGACATGTTAGGGAGAATATGATTGAGGCACGGTCTATCACTGGATGACGTGTTATTGCCAGGGCCGAACGATAGACCACACAACCCGCCGGAGGGATATATAGCATTTAACCGCCACGCGTGCGCGGCCGGGACACTTCCTCCGTTCAACGAGTATATAAGGGAAGTGTTGTCTTTTTTGAGGATCGCTCCGTCTCAACTACACCCAAACGGATATGCGCCCGTGAACAGTTTATTCATCGTCTTCATGGAGTACCTTCATAGACCACCGATCCCGATCAAGATCAGATATCTATTTAATTTCAAAACTCGAGGTGATTATCCTTCCTTCGCATTTCTAGAAGCGGTGAGGAACTGTGAAGTGGTCACTGGGTCCTGGACCAGGTTGAGTTACTACAGGACGAAATGGTTCTATGTCAGGTGTCCTCCGGGGTTTGCCCGGCGATGGTTATTCAGACGTGAGTGTAGCTGAGTTATCAAATAATTTCTAAGGAAATTGCGGTCAAAGCGAAACTTATGTTTTTATTCTCTTTTTCACAGCGATGATTCAGTGACCTGAGGGCGAGCGCTTTAAGGAGATGGTGCGAGTACTCCGGGGAGTCCCGAGAGAGTATAGGGATATCGAGTCGCTTTTGACCGATAGGAGTTTTCGGACTTACGGGCTGATTGAACGAGGGCAGAGCATACTGTTTGACGGGGCACTAAGGATTGTCTCTAAAAAACGAGTCAAGCACAAGAAGCCCAAAGTTATTATAGCCGAGGAGGCTGACTCTGAAAGAACTCAAACTGACGACGAGCCGTTGTTGGAGCCTACAGACTTGGTTCAGGATGTTGAAGAGCAAAGAAAAGGCAAGGCAGCCGCCGTCACGTCAACTAAGAAGGGGATATGGAAATCGGTCGTCACGGCCCGATCCTCTCCCGAAGTTAGAATTTCTGAGATGTCTCCTCCGCGAACTAAAAGTGTTTACGAAGGGCTTACCGATCTTCCAATCCCGGATGATGTGTCTTTTCAACATGATGCCGGGCTGGAGGAGTTCCATCGTACTCTAGAATTGAGCGAGCCTTTTATTACTAGCTCAGTCGATACTTTTGGTTGGTCGGGGGGGAATACATATTCACACACATTTCACGACACCACATAACCCCGAGTCCTAGGTCATCGGTTTCGAGAAACCACTAACTTTATTCTCATTTCTCTTTGCAGATATCATGACTGGGCGCGGTTCGATGCTAGGGAGCCTACGACATGTTCGTAAATTTTCCTCATATTACGAGTCACAACGGAGAGAGAAAGATAGGGATTACGATCGCAGGTACTCCGGGTATTCTAGCCAAGAACGGAGAGATAGGGAATATAGACATCGATCTCGATCGCGCACTCCTCCTCCAAGAGCTCCTATACAACCTCCTGTCCATGTTTCTCGTCCTTCTGATTCCTCGCACTACCAGTCGGCCTCTCAATCTTCTAAGTATGAATCTCGCCATCCCAGATCTGAGGCAATGCCTCCAATAGTTGCGGAACAAACTCCTACTGAAATTTCAGGGGAAGGAGCAATCAGGCTTGCTCAGCTGAAGAAGGACTTTCCAAATATTTGCTTTGATAACTACATTTTTCCTCTTCACTTGAAAAGAATCCCACCGGAGGCCGAGCAGACGGTGCACAATTATGTGCACGACTTTTATGCCCAATACAGGGCGTGGTACAAGGCGGCCGAGAAAGCGTCGTCGTTGGCCTTTGAGCATGGGGCCACCATCGAGAAATTGCGGGCCGAGTTAGCTCAAAAAAGCCGTATTATTGATGTGTTAAACACTGAAGCTGAATCTTCCCGGAAGTCTGAAACGGAGGCTATCAAAAAAGATGACGAAGCCCAGGCAATAATGGATAGGATGAAACGTGAGCACTATGCCACGGTAGAGGACATGGGCCATCGAAACACCCTGGTCACTGCTGAGAGGGACGCAGCCATGAAGGAGTTAAACGAGCTTAAATCCAAATTCGCTGAAATCGCCAAGGATAGGGATGATGCGAATAATGCAGCCCAGGAGGCATGTGAACAAGCCGTGATTCTCCGGACTGAACGGGATGCAGCAGTAGCTAAGGTCCAGGCGGTGGAGATGGAGGTTGAGGAGAAAGTTCATCAAGCGGAGGCAAGGCTGGAGGCCGATATCGAAGATTTGCTTATCACTTACAATGCCAACGTGTTGAGACATCGAAATTTGGCCTGGCTCCAAGATTACCCGATACACCTCCGCAACACTTGGGGTCGATTGGTCGAGGAAGAAGAGGAAGAACGTCCGGGTGAATCGGTCGATCGATTCGAACTTGAAAACCGGCCTACTAATAAAAAACGAAAACAAGTTCCTATCTACCAAAAAATCTGCTTGGGAGGCCGCTCTATTCCTTCTTTCTTGGCTTCCTTATCAGCGGTTCGTCATCAGAATCGCTAGGAACGGAAATCCTTCGTTTGGAGCACAAATACCTAGTAATCCAGTAACCCGTTAATCACGCTATGGAAACGAGGCCACGTGTCATCATCAAGACTGAGTTGCCTTCCTCCTTAAATTATAAGGATAAAGTAGTACGAGCCTATAGAACAGATCCTGTTCAAGTAAGGTCGTGTATAGATGCAGGTTCGGCCCCTACTAGTAGGCATTCATTTTTGGGAAAACTTATTTGCATGTAAGTCCTTGTCTTCAGTTAGTTGAAATAAAATTTAGTTTCTTTGTTTCAACTCTCATTTCTTTTGTTCTTAAGTGTTTGTAGTGTCTTGTTTTCAGTCCGGTGCACTTTTGTGTTTTTACCGTCAAGTAGAATTTGTTTTTATTCGCCAAGTCTGAGAATCTTGGTCGCAAGTTGTGGTCGATGAATAATCGAACTTTGGACATTGTATCACTTTGGTTAGCGATTAACACTTAGCTTTTTTTTGCCCCCTAGTCTCGGGGAATAGCATTTGTGTTTTGGTGGTTGAGTGCGTTTATTGCAAACCTTAAGCACATGTCCACAATCCAGGGACTTAAGATAATTTGAGATCGATAATCCGGTTCGCACTCCGGGAATTCGAGAGTTATCGATGTTTGCAATGCGGTTCGCAATCCAGTAACTTGGAATTGATGTTCACATTCCAACTCACACTCTGCGAAGTTGGAGTTAGTATTAACATTTCAGTTCGCGCTACGGGAACTTTGACTTGGTATTTGTGCTCCAATTCACACTCCGGGAATTTGGAGAAAACATGTATGTTTGGGTTCGCACTTCGGGAACTGGAATTGATGTTTGTACTCTGACTCGTGCTTCGGGAATCTGGAGTTAGCCGCTGGATGGTCAGTCACATCTATTTGGGCTTTCAGGAATTCGTTCATACTCTGGGAATGATGGATTTGATGTTTATACTCCAATTCGCACTCTGGGAATTTGGAGTCCGTTCACACTCTGGGAACGAATTGTTGAATGTTTATACTCCAATTCACACTCTAGGAAGTTGGAGTCCGTTCACGCTGTGGGAACGAATTATTGAATGTTTATACTCCAATTCATACTCTGGGAAGTAGGAGTCCGTTCGCGCTCTGGGAATGACTTATTGAATGTTTATACTCCAATTCACACTCTGGGAAGTTGGAGTCCGTTCACGCTCTGGGAACGAATTATTAGATGTTTATACTCCAATTCACGCTCTGGGAAATTGGAGTCCGTTCGCACTCTGGGAATGAATTATTGAATATTTATACTCCAATTCACGCTCTGGGAAGTTGGAGTCCGTTCGCACTCCAGGAACGAATTGTTGAATGTTTATACTTCAATTCACGCTCTGGGAAGTTGGAGTCCGTTCGCACTCTGGGAACGATTTATTGAATGCACTGTCGTGTGTTGGTCCAATTCAGCCTTTGACGTGATGGCTTGCCCCCGAGCTGGGGTTTCACTTAGTGAGTGGCCGGTCGTATCGCAATCACTCACTATTTGAATAAATTCCATTGTTTGATGGAACTTAGCTCTTCGTGTGTCGTGATTGTTGAACGTTGCATTCGGTGAATCACAGCTCTAGCTTGGAAAGATAGTATTTTATTGCTGAAATAAGAAAATATGGCAAAGTCAGTGCCTTATTACAAATTCAAATTTCAGAATATAAAGGAAACTGCAAAGTATTCATAGATTGAAGAGAGCCTGTCATGTGTGACAGTGACGAGGATCTTCGTCGTTCCAGGCCCCTGAGAAAGTTGGTCCGCCACTGATGGCGTTTATCACCAATCTCCCGTGGGGACAAGTCGAGTCCTCCTGTCTCGGTCGATTGGGTTCATTGTTTGGATTTGATGGGCCCACTTCTCTGGGTTGCGGTGTCCGCACGAACTGTTCAAGCTTCCTTTCTCTGATCAGTTTTTCAACAAGATCCTGTAAGTGACGACACTAGTTCGTATCGTGCCCGTAGCTTTTGTGGAAGCTGCAAAACTTTCCCGTCTGGATTTGTCTCTTTGACGATGGTCTTGGTGCAGGTTTTTGATATTGAATTGTTCCACAGGTTTGTAAGTATAAGTTCTCTAGTGATGTATTTAGAGGAGTGTAACTGTCAAACATTGGATTCTTGCGCTGCGGGCCATGAGTTTGATCTTGTTTCTTAATTTGATTCACGCTTTCTCTTCGCCGAGCTTGTTTATTTTTAATGTTCAACTGAACTTTTCCGGAGCTCTCACCGGACTGTTTTATTGCAACATTGCTTTTGATCCCTTTCGCATTTAGTCCTGCATCGGTTTGCTTCCTAGACTGTTACGCATCTTCCCGTCTCAGGAATTGAGCCGCCTTGGCATGGAAACGGTCCAATGATGCAGGTGGTTTTCTAGCTAGCCAGTTGCCAAACTCAGAATCGGGGTCGATCCCCTTAGGCAATGCCATAAGGATGGAGTTATCATTTGGATTACTAATCTCCGCGCATGCAGTATGGAATCTCTCTAAGTAGTGTCTGAGTGTCTCTCCGGGAGTTTGCGTGATACTAGATAGAGTGTTGACATCGTTTGGCCTTGCGACGTGCATGCGGAATTGCTCAACGAATTTTGTGGCTAACTGATTGAAGGAAGAGATGGACCGAGGTGGCAGTCGGGTGAACCACATGGTAGCGATGGCCCCCAGGGATATGGGGAAACTACGACATTTCACTGCATCGTCAGCCCTGGCAGCAGTCATCGACTATTCATATTTTAGAATATGTTGGTTGGGGTCGGAGTTTCCCTCGTACATGGGTAGAGTGGGCATTCGAAATCGCCGTGTTGGTTCAGCAGTAACAATACCATCCGTAAAGGGAGTGTGACTTCAGGAAACTCCCCAATCGTCGTTTGTGAATCCCTGACTCTCACGGATCATCTGACGTATCATAGTTGAAAGATCCAGCATTTGCGCCGGAGTTTGATCATGTCCCATACTTTGGGTTTGAACTGGATATCATCGACGGTCCAAGTCTCGCCTTCTTGGCTCATAGTCCTCTGGGACGTATGGTTCAGGAGTATGCCCGCTATGACGACGGTCCAGGTCCGACTGATCTTGGGCGTCGACCCCTGGCTCAGCCGCAACGTTAGTGGTGCGATATTCTGCGGCGTGGTGAGGAACGGTACCTCCTCGGGAGGAGGGTCCGGTTTGGAAACTGGCTGACGGACCAACTCTAAGTTGTCCAACGGTCAATGTCGGTTGATTTTCAGCGGGTGGCATACGACTCCCATCTAGCCGGGATCGTGGAGGCTGGTTATGATAAGTAGAGGATGAAGAACTTTCGCTAGATGAGCGAGAGGCATGGTCTCTCATGGATCTCTTTCGTTTCTGGCGATCCATCTTGTTGATTGGCTCAATGTTAGCGCGTAGCTGTTCTTCTAGTTGTCGCCGACTCTGGGTCAGCTCTTGGAGTAGCAACTGCAACTCTTGTCGGGTAACCGGACCTGACGGTTCCGAGTGCCCAGCGACATCTTGATTAGATGAAGGCAGAGGGGCAGGATTCTGTCTATCCTGTTCTTCTTGATTGACAGCGTTTGAGGTGTTTCTTGTGCTAACCATCTTGAGAGTTGAATTCCTTTCCTAGACTTTATGCAAATCTGAATAGAAGGGAAGGAAGCTGGATTTGATGATCTAGATCTCTCTCGATTAATTCAATCCGGTATCGATGACAGATCCAACGAGCAGGAGAAAAGCTGGGTTTTCTCAGTGAAAGCACCAAAGTGTTTGTGTCAAAATTGGGCACAACACTCTTCGGGAGTCGTTGAAGAGATAATAACGAAGAATGTAAATTCAAAACAGATATTATCTAACAAAAACTCCAATCAGCAGTAAAATAAAAGCGTAGACAAGCGATTTATAGTGGTTCGGCGTGTTGCCTACGTCCACTGTGAAGTGTTTTGACGTTTTATTGATTCTCTTTCAACGATTACAAGTTGTTTCAGCGATCAACCACAAGCTACAACTGGAAATTCAAAATCAGCAGTAAAATTATGATGTAGGATGATGGAGATCTCGATCCGGCAGAGTCTGGGCACTTGAGAGTCGAAAGCCTCCTCTTCTGCTGGCTCTGGGGCTCTATTTATAGGCGTAGGCTGCTGATATTTCGCTGTAAACTCGGGAGACCACTTCTGGCACGTGAGGGGGCCCACACGCCCGGTCTTAGGAAGTTTGGGCCCACTTTGTCATCGGTTCGAACTCCATTCGAATCGATTAAGAATTCATCCAATCGAGGTGAAATTTGGCGTGGACACTCTTCGACATGGATGCAGGCTTCTGTGAAAATTTCGTGGCATTTGGATCAGTAGATGGGGAGATATGATGGATTCGAAATGGGGTTCACTGCGTGGCTGTTTGGTTCGAAACCATGCATTCGAATCGTTGGTTTCGAAACCATGGTGGCACGTGTCTTCGCGTTGACGTGGAGCGCACACTTCGCCTCGATCCAGGTTTCGCTCCGAGTTGAATGCTTCGACTCCATATACTTCGGCGCATTCGAACCGATGAAAGACACGTCACCTTGGCCAGTTGAACGAGTGGATTCGACCGAAGCCTCTTAGATGGGTTCGAACAAGGCCTCTGTGATGGGTTCGAACAAGGCTTCTGTGATGGGTTAGAACAAGGATTCTTTGGATGGACATGAGCTTTGCAACCCCTCCACGAGGTCCACAGATACGAACATAGATGGGTTCGGGTTTAATGGATTCGAACCGAGACACTCAGATGGGTTCGAAGTCCATCGATTCGAAGATGATCGTTTCGAATGATGTTTGTCGGTGGGTTCGAAGACGCCTTGCTCGGGGGGTTCGAAACCAGTGCTTCCCCCCTCAAGTTGAACTGATCATAACTTGTGCGTATGAACTTGGATTGACTCGAAATTTGAGATGAAGGCTTCTATGGTCTTTCTTGTCGTGTCCTATCAATTGTAGCTCAATCTAGATTCGGACAAAATTCAGCGATATCCATAGCGAAACGGAATATGACCAACCTCTATACGAACTATTCTCCGTTTTTCGATCGATCTTTTGGTATCGATGCTTTGCCAAAAAGCGGGAAAACACAGTTCTTCCCTCTGTTCTAAATCAAATCAAAGCCGGCCTCAAATCGAGTCTGGGTGCGGCGATGAAGTGCGACTCGTGGTGGGGCGGCGAATCGAGCTGTGGGGTCGATATTCGATTGAGGCGAATTCTTGCGATCGAGTCGCGATTGTAGTCGAGGCGAAGGCGGCGCATGGTTGAGCAGTTTCATGTGATAACGAGGAAGGCCGGTGGTCTTTTGAGGGAGGGGTTTTCGAATCAGCATAGTCAGGAGAAGGAGATGAAGCAAGCGCGACGGTTATGGCTCGCGATTAGGGTTTCAAGTTAGATGCGAGTTGGGTGAGATTCAGTCAAGCGTTGAACGAAGGTGATGGCGACGAGATGGCGAGGAGCCGCGCCTTGCAGGGGCTGCGACCTACCATCGGTGTTTCGAGGACATCATCACCTTGTGCGGTTGAGCACGTTGTTTTTTTCTTCTGTTTCCAACATCTTCAGGTATTTAAATTTCAATTTTTTTAAAGTTTAACTTGTAAATTTTTGGTGATTATTTTCTACTTATCAGAAATTAGCAGTAAGGTAATTTTGTAATTTATTCATATATATATATTCAGACTGGGAATTTTGTTGTTGGAAGAGGAAGAAATTATATATATATATATATATAAGTTTAAACAGAAAACTTTTAGGGAAAATATAGCTAAGGTTTTGATTTACAACAGGATGAAAGACAATTCTATTTAAATTTCATTAAGATATATATGTATATAGAAAAAAAACAAAAATTTTCTAATAACGTTGGGAGTTTTATAATGTTGTAAATATATATATATACATACATACATACATACATATATATATATATATAAATATAAATACATAAATCTTATCTTTGGAATCTGTGTAGATTATTAAAATGTACATAGATTATATTTTTTAGTATGTGGGTTTCAAAAGAAAAGAAATGTTATTTATTTTTGGAAAATTAGTTTAAAAGTTAAATCATTTGTTAAAATTAAATTTACTAAATGGTAACCTATCATCCGATTAATTCAAATAGAAATTAGTCATGAATTGTTTATACAAGGTCAAATTTGTGAGGGGAACAAGTTGAGATGGAAACTGGTTACAAGGAAATTAAAGGTGAGTTAATCTCACTCATCTGGTATAATTTAAATTTAAACAGTTAAATTTAAATAATTAGATGAATAGTTAAATTGATTGATGGGCTATATTGTAGTATATATTACATCTTGGAATGTTTGATTTCCCGCATTTATAGAGGATGAGACCCAATGCGCCGCATAATAGCGGATGATTTTATATAAACCCATATACCGCGATATTCCACCTCGAAGTGGAATTGGTATTGTGCTAACATCTGTGGATGTAGGGAAACAGGTTGGAGGGATCCAACTGGATTCCTCAAAATATTTAATTTTTTTTAAATGTTCTATGATATGATTTTTGATATCCAGTGATGATTTATATGAATAATTGGATGTTATGGTTTGGTTGGACCTATTTTGATATGTTGAGTTATCAAAATCTCTAGAATTGGAATTTTTAGAAAGAAATAAAAGAGTAAAATTTTAAGTAAAATAATTCTAGTGAATTGGAATAAGTTTAATAATGAAGTGAAAATAAAATAAAATAAAATGATTTCTAAATTCCAACAAATATGGAATATGAGGATTTGAATTAACAGGGGAACAATAAATTTTGGAGCTAAAGTGAGTAAAAGACATTATTTTAAATTTAAGGATTAAATTAAATTAAAGGGAAAGATGGAATTTGAGAAATCTGAAATTTGGTATTAAAACGTAATTTAGAAATTAAATCTGAAAGTTAATGAATTTTGAAATAAATTAAGTCAGGAAATTTATTTCAAAGTAAAGTAAATAGAGATCAATTGTAAATTGATTTAATTGTTGGAATTGAAATTTTAAGGGAAGTGAGATTTTGGACTTTATGAACTGGGTTTATAAAGTGAAATAATTGTCGGTGGATATTTTAAATTATAAATTCAAGGTAAGAATTTATTAAAGGAATGAGAATTTGTTTAAAAATAAATGGTGATTTATTTTTAAGAGATGGGAAAGAGAAGAGTATTTCCCTGGATAGCCAAGTATGGTTTTCGAAAAAAATAAAAAATTAAAGGTTTTAATATTGTTTTAAAAAGCATGTTTTGGAAAGTTTATTATTTCTGATTGTTAACTTTTAAGGTAAGTATATTTTTTTCCAAATCAATTACTGTACTAACTATATTAAGTAACTTGGTATTGTGTTTAAAAGAGGAAATTTAGTTTATATTTTATAAAATGTTTTATATAAAATATTCTTAGTATATATATTTTAATAAAATATTTAAAGTAGTTTTCATTTTAATGTTATAAGTATATTTTATAAAAAGTTCTTTTAAATTATTTAAATCTTAAGTGTTTTGTACTTGGTGTTCCAGTGGAAATAATTAATTGGGAATGTACTCTGTGAAAGGAAAACTGGTTTTGAAACCGATTTCAAAAGGGGTTGAAATTGGAAATTTATCTTGTGAATATATTTTGGGATTAATTAATAATTTGGGAAATTATTTATTGGTTGATGGTTGTTTGTGAATATTAATTGATAGTTAAATAACCGTCTATCAATATTGACCAAATGCGCTGATCGTTTCGAAGAGACCAGGATCGGGATTTATTTCCCGAAAAACACTTCGATCCGGTTTGTACGTTTCGTGGGAAACGAGTTTGGATTCGAAGTTGGAGCAGTGAAGTGCAAGGGCTAGTCGCTACTAATCCCGAGGATATTTCCAAAATGGATGTAGTAGGAATAGTGCCTTCGGTTCCGTTCGAACCCGGGACGGACTTGTATAGATGAATGTTTTCAGAACATCGTCAGGTGGACGATGAGCATTCGAAGGGATATGTTCTAAAAGGGTAACGCTTAGCCTCAAGCCTCATCAAATGGGAATGACTGAATATCAAGGGTTATGCAGCAAGGCTAGGTGGGTAGCACCCAAGCAGGGTGAGGTCATCCCTGTCTAGATGTCCCTTTTTATTTCGGCTTAGTGGGCGGTTGCTGATCCCAACTGTGGGGTGATCTCACTCGGGATTATCCAGTAAGGGTAGTCCTGGTCTTGTGTTGCAGGGGAGCGGGCGTACTCCACGGTACGGTGATCTAGGCCCCGTACTATGACAGGTGTTACCCCAGTGCCTAGTCATTAGTTGGAAATCCATTCTCCCTACGAGTTTTTATTTCAGATAATAAACTAGAATTGCTCGACAAAAAGGGTATGTGTTTAAAATTCTATATTGGATTTGATTGAGTTTTTGGATCTGGCACTTGGCTTTTTGTTTTCTTTTTGGATTTGGGAGGTCGTAGAGCCATTTTGTAGTTGTACTGAGCTAGCCGCGCAAAGGAGACGCTGGCAAAAAATTTCGGAAATTTAGGGAGATAGAAAACTTTTGAGAAAATTTGATCATTCAAAATTTGGTTTTAAATTGAAATTAGAATGATCAAGCAAATAGTACTGTTTGCAAAATTTTGGGGAGTTTGGGAAGATAGTAAGAAGGATAATGGATCTTTTATAAAAGATAATTGGTAGGATGTTGGATTGTTAGTTTTGGAAAAAGTAAAGGGGTATTGGATCATTCTTCCTAACGAGTAATTTCGGGGACGAAATTCTTTTAAGGGAGGAGGAATGTGACGACCCGGAATTTTTGGACATTTGAAATTTAAATATTTTATTGATTTTAAATATTTGGAAGATATTCTCTAACTTAAATTTCAAATATCACTAATTATTGATAATCAAATTGTTGAATTAAATAATTCGAAGTTGAGCTAAATGTTGAATCCGGAGTTTGAAGCCTGTTAAAAATATAACTTGAAGGCTTATAAAAATTTTTACTGATAACATTGAAGATAATAGAAGTTGTAAATTTGAAATTTTCAGTGGTTTGTTCAGTTTTAAAATTTTATCGTTTAAATTGAATTTAAAAATAGCCTTCCGAGGCACAGTCTCGGATTTCGACGAAACCAGTTCCATTGGATCCGCAATATTGAATTATTATCGGATTTCAAATTTCGTAGCGATTAGAGTGGTTGTGTGAGAATACAATATACAAACGCTTTGAAATTTATACGGAGACTACTTGAATTTAAATTTATATAGTTGACTGGTCAAATTCTTCCCATCAACTTTTTCTTTCATCGGCTGAAATTCTTTCAGCATCAAAGTTTTGGTCTACTCTGCTAACTAATGTAACCTTCATCTTTCACGCTAACGTCTTTTCCTGTCCCCCATTCTTTCGTTTAAAGTACATACGTATTCAGGAGCGATGGAAAAAGCTTTCGTAAAAAGAAATCTCGCTCAAAAGAAAAATCAAAGGCCCGAGCGAAACAAAATCTCAAATAATAAATCAATGGTCGGCGTTTCAATCTTCGAATCGAAAAAAAATGAAAGAAGGCTCGTGTTTGGAATCGCAGTTCTTCCCTCTGTTCTAAATCAAATCAAAGCCGGCTTCAAATCAAATCGAGTCTGGGTGCGGCGACGAAGTGCGACTCGTGGTAGGGCGGCGAATCGAGCTATGGTGTCAATTTTCGGTTGAGGCGAATTCTTGCGATCGAGTCGCGATTGTAGTGGAGGCGAAGGCGGCGCGTGGTTGAGCAGTTTCATGTGATAACGAGGAAGGCCGGTGGTCTTTTGAGGGAGGGGTTTTCGAATCATCATTGTCGGGAGAAGGAGATAAAGCGAGCGCGACGGTTATGGCTCGCGATTAGGGTTTCAAGTTAGATGCGAGTTGGTTGAGATTCAGTCAAGCGTTGAACGAAGGTGATGGCGACGAGATGGCGAGGAGTCGCGCCTTGCAGAGGCTGCGACCTACCATCGATGTTTCGAGGACAGCATCACCTTGTGCGGTTGAGCACGTTGTTTTTTTCTTATGTTTCCAACATCTTCAGGTATTTAAATTTCAAATTTTTTAAAGTTTAACTTGTAAATTTTTGGTGATTATTTTCTACTTATCAGAAATTAGCAGTAAGGTAATTTTGTAATTTATTTATATATATATTCAGACTGGGAATTTTGTTGTTGGAAGAGGAAGAATATATATATATATATATATATATATATATATATATAGCTTAAAACAGAAAACTTTTAGGGAAAATATAGCTAAGGTTTTGATTTGCAACAGGATGAAAGACAATTCTATTTAAATTTCATTAAGACATATATGTATATAGAAAAAAACAAAAAATTTCTAATAAGGTTGGGAGTTTTATAATGATGTGAATATATATATATATATACACATAAATCTGATCTTTGGAATCTGTGTAGATTATTAAAATGTACATAGATTATATTTTTTAGTATATGGGTTTCAAAAGAAAAGAAATATTATTTACTTTTGGAAAATTAGTTTAAAAGTTAAATCATATGTTAAAATTAAATTTATTAAATGGTAATCTATCATCCGATTAATTCAAATACAAATTAATCATGAATTGTTTATACAAAGTCAAATTTGTGAGGGGAACAAGTTGAGATGGAAACTGGTTACAAGCAAATTAAAGGTGAGTTAATCTCACTCATCTGGTATAATTTAAATTTAAATAGTTAAATTTAAATAATTGGATGAATAGTTAAATTGATTGATGGGCTATATTGTAGTATATATTACATCTTGGAATGTTTGATTTCCCGCATTTATAGCGGATGAGACCCTATGAGCAGCATAATAGCGGATGATTTTATATAAACCCATATACCGCGATATTCCACCTCGAAGTGGAATTGGTATTGTGCTAATATCTGTGGATGCAGGGAAACAGGTTGGAGGGATCCAACTGGATTCCTCAAAATATTTAATTTTTTTTAAATGTTCTGTGATATGATTTTTGATATCCAGTGATGAATTATATGAATAATTGGATGTTATGGTTTAGTTGGACCTATTTGGATATGTTGAGTTATCAAAATCTCTAGAATTGGAATTTTTGGAAAGAAATAAAAGAGTAAAATTTTAAGTAAAATAATTCTAGTGAATTGGAATTAGTTTAATAATGAAGTGAAAATAAAATAAAATAAAGTGATTTCTAAATTCTAATAAATATGGAATATGAGGATTTGAATTAACAGGGGAATAATGAATTTTGGAGCTAAAGTGAATAAAAGACATTATTTTAAATTTAAGGATTAAATTAAATTAAAGGGAAAGATGGAAATTGAGAAATCTGAAATTTGGTATTAAAACGTAATTTAGAAATTAAATCTGAAAGTTAATGAATTTTGAAATAAATGAAGTCGGGAAATTTGTTTCAAAGTAAAGTAAATAGAGATCAATTGTAAATTGATTTAAGTGTTGGAATTGAAATTTTAAGAGAAGTGTGGTTTTGGACTTTATGAACTCGGTTTATAAAGTGAAATAAATGTCGGTGGATATTTTAAATTATAAATTCAAGGTAAGAATTTATTAAACGAATGAGAATTTGTTTAAAAATAAATGGTGATTAATTTTTAAGAGATGGGAAAGAGAAGAGTATTTCCCTGGATAGCCAAATATGCTTTTCAAAACAAAATAAAAAATTAAAGGTTTTAATATTGTTTTAAAAAGCATGTTTTGGAAAATTTATTATTTCTGATTGTTAACTTTTAATGTAAGTATATTTTTTTCCAAATCAATTACCGTATTAACTATATTAAGTAACTTGGTATTGTGTTTAAAAGAGGAAATTTAGTTTATATTTTATAAAATGTGTTATATAAAATATTCTATATATTTTAATAAAATATTTAAAGTAGTTTTCATTTTAATGTTATAAGTATATTTTATAAAAAGTGCTTTTAAATTATTTAAATCTTAAGTGTTTTGTACTTGATGTTCCAATGGAAATAATTAATTGGGAATGTACTCTGTGAAAGGAAAACTGGTTTTGAAACCGATTTCAAAAGAGGTTGAAAATGGAAATTTATCTTGTGAAGATATTTTGGGATTAATAAATAATTTGGGAAATTATTTATTGGTTGATGGTTGTTTGTGAATATTAATTGATAGTTAAATAACCGTCTATCAATATTGGCCAAATGCGCTGATCGTTTCAAAGAGACCAGGATCGGGATTTATTTCTCGAAAACCACTTTGATCCGGTTTGTATATTTCGTGGGAAACGAGTTTGGATTCGAAGTTGGATCAGTGAAGTGCAAGGGCTAGTCGCTACTAATCCTGAGGATATTTCCAAATGGATGTAGTAGGAATAGTGCCTTTGTTTCCGTTCGAACCCGGGACGGACTTGTATGGATGAATGTTTTCAGAACATCGTCAGGTGGACGATGATCATTCTAAGGGATATGTTCTAAAAAGGTAACGCTTAGCCTCAAGCCTCATCAAATGGGAATGAATGAAAATCAGGGATTATGCAGCAAGGCTAGGTGGGTAGCACCCAAGCATGGTGAGGTCATCCCTGTCTAGATGTCCCTTTTTATTTCGGCTTAGTGGGCGGTTGCTGATCCCAACCGCGGGGTGATCTCACTCGGGATTATCCAGTAAGGGGTAGTCCCGGTCTTGTGTTGCAGGGGAGCTGGCGTACTCCTCGGTACGGTGATCTAGGCCCCGTAGTGTGACAGGTGGTACCCCAGTGCCTAGTCATTAGTTGGAAATCCATTCTCCCTACGAGCCTTGTACGAGTTTTGTTTGTATTACCCACTTTGTGGCTAGTAGCTGGAATTTAATAATGCAACAATTTCGGCTATTTTATAAGTATTTGTAGATAGACCCTATTATAATATCAGAGGATTCCTATAAAAAATTGTTTCAGCTATCGTAAGGTAAAAATCCGACATGTTTATTTGTGGCGTGGTCTTACGAGATGCTTTTGTTTTCAAAGAATTTTTGAAACTTTAATAATCGATTGGGTGTGATTTTCTCACGCTGGTATTCCAGACTGACTCGGGTGTTATTTAACTGTAATGCTCGGATCAGACCGAGTGTTATAGAATATAGGAAATGCTGTGGAGCTCAGGAGACGAGCAGGATGGCGATACGTACTCCCGTATTTGTTTATGTATATATTCCGCTGTGTTGAGTAGTTGTGTATCCAGTGTATGATATTGTCGAGCTGTGATTGATGTACTCTGATGATGTAATATATGTAAACAGATATATTTGATTTTGAGTAAAGATTATTTATTATCTATTATATTTATTCCCCTGCGACGGTTAGATTCTGATGATGTTTTATATTCTCTTCTTCTACCTCTTTTTCTTTACCCCAAATGGTTCGTATTTCTGTGCAACTTGAGTTGTTGTTGTTGAATAGTGTTGACTCAAGGGGAACGGACGTGCGGGTGGTTACACTTGGTATCAGAGCTTAGGTTGGTGATAACCTTGGCTCTGGTGGGAATTACTCATAGAATAGAGTCAATAGTACTCTACACTGAGTTAAGCATATTAATATATATGAGCGTGTATTTGTTAGTGAATATAAAATGATTTTTATATTGTGTTGATTGGTTTATTGAGTGGTTTATGGATTCTGGTCAATACGGGTAATTAACATTATTGACAGGTGTTATCCCGCTTTTTGGCAAAGCTGTGATACCGAAAGATTGGTCAAAAACAAGAGACGGTTCGCCTCATAAATTGGTTGCATTCCGCTTCGCTATGGATATCGATGAATTTTGTCCGAGTCCGGATCGGGCCACAATTGACAAGACATGATGACCAAAGCTGCAGAAGCCAGCGTTTCAAATCTGAAGCCAATCGGAGCTCGTATGTGCAAGTTATGATCGGTTCAACCTAAGGAAAGAGCATGCCATTCGAATCCATCAGCATGGCAACACCTCACTCCATTTGAATCCATCACTGTCTGTCTAGTTCGAATCCATCAGGTCTCCCCTGCTTCGAATCGATTGGGAGGCCAAGCTTCGTATCCATCCCAATGGCCTTCTTTTGAATCCATCAGGGCAAAGTACCTCGAGTCCGTGAAGCAACTATACTTCGAATCCATCTTGTGCCTGGCCTCGAATCCATCCCGTTGAGACGGCTTCGTATCGATCAACTGTTATAGGCCACAATCGATATGAATGCACCTTGCCTCGAATCCGTTCCCTCGAATCCACCAAGTCGAAGCGGCGAAAAGCATGGAGTCGACCCAGTCGTTTCGGAGCAAAGAGTGGGTTGACCCTGGAAGTGCGCACCACGTCATCACTTGGGAACGTAATGTCATCGATTCGACCCAATCGATTCGAAGAGAATCGATTCGAACAGAATGCATCAACCGGAAATACAATCTTAAATCAATCATAACTTGAGATCTACAAGTCCAAATGCCACGAAATTTTCACAGAAGCTTGCATGCATGTTGAAGAATGTCCACGCCAAGTTTTGCCTCGATTGGATGAATTCTTGATCGATTCGAACGTACTTCGAATCGATCTCAAAGTGGGCCCAAATTCCCTGAGGTTGGGCTCGTGCGCCCCCTCACGTGCCAGAAGTGGTCTCCCTAAATTTAGGCGAAATATCAGCCTCCTACAGCTATAAATAGAGGCCAGGTCATCCAGAAAAGGGGATCTGAATTCTGAAGCGCCAAGACTCTACCGGATTCAATTCTACACCTTATCATCGTTGCACCATTCAAGTTTCAGAGCTATAATCCATTGTAACTTGCTGTAACCAACTGTAATCATCAAGAGAATATCAATAAAGATATAAACTTCAGAGTGGACGCAGGCAAGATCACCGAACCACTATAAATCCCGCGTTTGTGATTGTTATTCGTGAATTGATGTGATGGTTGTTGCTTTGATCTGAATTCTATATTGATTGTTGCTGATTTGTGTTCATAAACGGGTGCTTTCACGATATCGGGTGTTTGTGACCAATTTTGGCGCAAACATTTTGGTGCTTTCACTGAGAAAAGCTGATTCAGGATAATTTGAATTTGAAGTCTTAAGAATTTAGATCTAAGAACCATAACGAGACAAACAAGTAAGAAACAAAGGCCAGAGAGAAGTGAACACCAAGGAAGTCAAGAGGCTTCTTCAGGAGCGAATCAACCGTCGATCTTCATCATTAGAGACGAGATGGAGACAATGGTGAAGAAACAAGAGGAGTTGATCCAGAGTTTATTTCAACAGATAGGACAGCTTGGAGCACAGAATAGAGAAGCAGACGGAGTTCGAAACGGAGCAGGACCGTCCGGCGTGGCACCTGAACTAGGGGGCACGCACATGGAGAATGTTGATCCAATCTCGGAGAGAGAGAGAGGAGCATCTGCGCAACCTGGGAGTAGCACAGAAGTGAACGCTTAGTCAAGGGGGCAGATCCTGGAGTTCCCTCGTGAACTCGGGGGGCAGGTTGAAAGTAGTGAACGAAGATTGCATCTCGGAGACAATGATAGATTGGCGGAGATGATTAGAAGAGCTGTGAGAGGCGGTTTCGTAAACAAAGATTTGGAGGATGTCAGCAGGAGTCCTTTTACTCCAGCAATCAGATGAGCTAGAAACCCACCGGATTTCAAGTTACCATCGTTGGACATGTATAACGGGAGAACGGACCCCACGGTTCATCTGACGAAGTATATGAGGCATATGGAGGTGTTGGGAGCATCAGAGGAGGTTATGGCCCGGTACTTTCCATTGTACTTGGCGGATATTGCAGCATTATGGTTTATACAACTGGAGAATGGATCTATTGGAACGTGGAATGATTTAACTGAGATATTTATGAGGCAATTCAGGGTTCACATTACAAGACCCAAGAATGTGATGACTTTGGCAACCCTAAAGCAGAAAACCGAAGTGACTTTGAGGAGTTATCTAACGCGATTTAATGCAGCAGCAGCTTCGGTGGATCGGGCATATCCATATATGGTTGTGATGGCAGCTGTGTCCGGAGTAGATGACGGCACAGAGTTCAAAAATGCATTGACTAGAGATCCACCTATGGATCTAGGGGAATTCTACGACGAGGCGGAAAAGTTTTTACGATTGGAAGATGCGAATGCAGAAAGAGAAGAAGGAGATGAACTTAATGTTTATACGGTCAAAGCTGGAAATCCCCCCGAGAAAGGTGCAGAAACTAGCAAGGGAAAACGAAAGGTTGAGGATAATAATGACAGGTCAAAGCGGCAACGGAGGGAGCCGCGATTCACCATTTACACTGAGCTGAATGAGAGTCTGGAACGAATTAATCAGGATACCAAGGAGCAGGTTCCGTATCGTAGACCAATGCGAAGGGATCCAACCTTTAACGAAAGAAAATCAGATAAGTTTTGTGTATTTCATGAATTAAACGGTCATAACACTAATGATTGTAGGCATCTGAAGGACAAGGTGGAAGGGCATATCAGGAATGGTATGCTCCTTCAGTATGTGAGGAGGCGAACTCCAGCGGTGGAACCAGAGCGACCACCGTCTACATCAGCTAGAGGCGACCCTGAATCAAGGCACTGTTTGATTATCAATTGATTGAAATAACGATGAACAAGTCGTAAGCTTCCTACTAACACAATTAAGTCATTTACACATGTATGAGATCGCGAACGATCCCCAGGCATGCTCTGAATGATCATTGACTGTTTCGTAGTGGGAACTTACACTTTGACATCCTTGCTTTGCTTTTGTTTCATTTTGATTTGGACATTTGGATTTGGTTTGTTTGGACATTTCTATTTTAAAGCTCATCTGTTAAATAGATATTTGGTTCTGATAATTCTGAAATGGCTAAGCTACTTAGACATGTATGGGTTCGCGAACGGTCCTTAGGCATGCTCTGAGATGGCGATAAACCGTCCTGACAAACGATCCAGGGACCCACTCGAACTTGAACCTGGCATCAACAATACCAAGCCCCCGGGGCACACTCATTCGCCTCGAACGACATGCGATCGCGAACGATCCCAATTCGCCTTGAACGGCACACGATCGCGAACGATCACAATTCGCCTCGAACGGCACCCGACCGCGAACGGTCATAACTCGTCCCGAACGGCACAACTCGCCTCACCTCAAATGGCTCAATCACGAACGTTCGTCATTTGATGTCCGCCACTTGACCGCGCACGGTCGCACTTCACCTCAAATGGATCGATCCCGAATGATCGTCATTTGAAGTTGGACGCTTGACCATGAACGGTCGCACTTCGTCTCAAATATCTCGATACCGAACAGTCGTCATTTGAGGCCACATAAAACTGTAAATTCCTTTGCAGGACATCAACAGGATATGAAAATCCAGCTCATGGCATTACAAAACACGCCTTCCTACCGCAAGGCATATTTTGGGGGGAAAATGTTATCCCGCTTTTTGGCAAAGCCGTGATACCAAAAGATTGGTCGAAAACAAGAGACGGTTCGCCTCAGAAATTGGTTGCATTCTGCTTCGCTATGGATATTGATGAATTTTATCCGAGTCCGGATCGGGTCACAATTGACATGACATGATGACCAAAGCTGCAGAAGCCAGCGTTTCAAATCTCAAGCCAATCGGAGCTCGTATGTGCAAGTTATGATCGGTTCAACCTAAGGAAAGAGCATGCCATTCGAATCCATCAGGTTCGAATCCATCAGCATGGCAACACCTCGCTCCTTTCGAATCCATCACCGTCTATCTAGTTCGAATCCATCAGGTTTCCCCTACTTCGAATCGATTGGGAGGCCAAGCTTCGTATCCATCCCAATGGCCTTCCTTCGAATCCATCAGGGCAAAGTACCTCCAGTCCGTGAAGCAACTATACTTCGAATCCATCTTGTGCATGGCCTCGAATACATCCCGTTGAGACGGCTTCGTATCGATCAACTGTTATAGGCCACGATTGATATGAATGCACCTTGCCTCGAATCCGTTCCCTCGAATCCACCAAGTCGAAGCGGCGAAAAGCATGGAGTCGACCCAGTTGTTTCGGAGCAAAGAGTGGGTTGACCCTGGAAGTGCGCACTACGTCATCACTTGGGCACGTAATGTCATCGATTCGACCCAATCGATTCGAAGAGAATCGATTTGAACATAATGCATCAACCGGAAATACAATCTTAAATCAATCATAACTCGAGATCTACAAGTCCAAATGCCACGAAATTTTCACAGAAGCTTGCATGCATGTTGAAGAATGTCCAAGCCAAGTTTCGCCTCGGTTGGATGAATTCTTGAACGATTCGAACGTACTTCGTATCGATCTCAAAGTGGGACCAAATTGCCTGAGGTTGGGCTCGTGGGCCCCCTCACGTGCCAGAAGTGGTCTCCCTAAATTTAGGCGAAATATCAGCCTCCGTCAGCTATAAATAGAGCCCTAGGTCATTCAGAAAAGGGGATCTGAATTCTGAAGCGCCAAGACTCTACCGGATTCAATTCTACACCTTATCATCGTTGCACCATTCAAGTTTCAGAGCTATAATCCATTGCAACTTGCTGTAACCAACTGTAATCATCAAGAGAATATCAATAAAGATACAAACTTCAGAGTGGACGTAGGCAAGATCGCCGAACCACTATAAATCCCGCGTTTGTGATTGTTATTCGTGAATTGCTGTGATGGTTGTTGCTTAGATCTGAATTCTATATTGATTGTTGCTGATTTGTGTTCATAAACGGGTGTTTTCACGATATCGGGTGTTTGTGACCAATTTTGGCGCAAACAATAGGGGTCTCTAAACACTTGAATAGAAGAATTCGACACAGTATTGTTTTAAAATTGGGTAAATGAAATAATTTTACCCAAATTATTTTTGTATATGGAAGATAGAATTTTTGCAAAGTATTATATTATTTGGATGCTTGATTGTTAAGGAATGATAATATTAAATTATTATCACTATTGTGAAGAAATTGAATAAGAAATTGGAAGTTATAACCAAAGTTGAAGAATAAATTTATATAACAAAATGGAATTTGAAATATAGATTATAAATGTAATTTGGTAAATTGAAATAAACTTCATATGTAAATGAGATTATAATTTTGAAATGGAATTCCAGAGAATATTTGAAAATAAATTATGATGTAAATTCCAGAGTAGGGTTGGAATAAAAATTGGATGGATTTCGAATTTTGGGGGAAAAAGTTTAAATTCCTTTGGATTTGGAAATGGTTTTCAAATGTTTTGGAGAAATAATAGTGGTATTATTTTGGGAATATTTTTCAATTGGAATTAAATATGGAGGAATTTGGAATTTAAAAATATTTGAAAAGGATTTTTAAAGAGATAAAAACATCTAATTCTCTTTCGGTCGCTGGAAAATAACGTCGGTGATGACTGCAGCATCACCGATGTTCATTTTTGAGTTTCTAGAAGAGAAATTGCTACCAAATTGTTTTAAATTGGAATTGTTTGCGAACTGGGTTAGGTTTTGAAATTCAAAGGGATAATTGAATTTGCTAAAGGACTGTGGATGTAGTTGATTTCAAAAGTGGTTTTGAAATTTTGAAAAATTGTTTAACTCTGGAATTTTGTTTAAAATGTCTATGGAATAATAAAATATATTGGCTAAATAAAAGGTATAATTCCGAGTTAAAAGGTAAAATGTGAATGAGATTGATTGTAAATAGATGAAATATGATATAAATAAGTTGTGACTTTTAAAGCTTGGAAGTAAAATGAATAGGCCAATAAAATTGTTTGTAATGATAATAAATATAATCCAAAATTTAAAATATAAAATAGATTGAACTCAAGTAAAACGGTTAGAGTAATTTTTTTTGAAATGAAAATCAAATATTGAGTATAAAATTTAAATAAACTAATAGGTAATAAATTAGTTAATGGAATATGGAAATGGAAATGGAACTCGAATTGGTTAATAAAAAATTTGACTTGTGAATAAATGATAAATTTGAAAGTGAAACTTGGTATTAATAGAAATTCAACTTGAAATCGTAAGTGAATTAAATTTGAATTGATGTTGAATGGAATTGAATTAACATAGAAATGATTTATGTTGCAAATACAAATCTAAGTAGAGATAAATTGGAAATGGCCTCGTTATAAAATGAGAGGAATTCAGAAATAAATTATTGAATGTGAATTAGATTTATATTGATTCAATGAAATATACTAATTTAATTTAAACGAAGGAAGCTGGCAATGAACTCAAGTTAAACAAAATAGAGTTGAAATAGTGATGGTTTGAGTGGTAAATAAAATTCAAGTGAATAGAAATAAAATTGAAATGGCTTTATTATTGATATAATAAGTTAGAAGTAAATTGAAATGAGAAATAAAGTTTAAATAGGTTGAATGACTACACTAATTGAATTTAAATCGAATAGAGTCAAATTGAAAATGAGCTTGTTTGGATTAAAAATAAATCGGATGAGTATATTAACTGGATTAAACTAGTAAATGGAGTTTGATTTGGATTAGAATCAAATTAAAATAGAATTGGTGTAAGGAAGAAAATGAACTTAAAGTTTTGAGATGGAAATAGCTTGAGGTAACTAAATAACGAAGGTAAATTTTAAATGCTTGATGGCAAGCTTTATGAAATGGTTTGTGGATAAAACTTGATTGGATAATGAAATGAAATGCAAGTGACTGGATTGAGAAAAAAAATGTAAATTTAAAATGTAAAGGAAATAAGAATGTATGCTGGTGAATAAAATAAAATAGAATTAATATAAAGTGAGTTTGAAAAAGAATTATGTACAGGTAAGAGAGTGTAAGTCACTTAGGATTGAATAAATTGGTAAGGAAGCGAATAAAAGCAATTGAATTAGTTATGTAAATCATATAAATTGCTTATGGACATTATTGTGGGTGTATTTCTTATAAAAATTATGTGTTTAGTGCATATTGTTTATGTTATGCATGTGTTTAGGCAATTGAAATAAAGTGGAAAGAGTGATAAACTTTGTATATTTGACACTGACATGTTTAAATTGAGTAAGTACAGGTTTTTGGGAAGCCGTTGATTGGTTTTGCCTGCGCTAATTGCTTAAATAAATAGTTGCTTGCTTTAAAATGCTAAATAAGGTACGGCTACGCAATACAAATAGGAAATATGAACTGTTTTTCTGTTTTCCGACCGTGTGGATCGATGTATATATATTTATATCTCTTGTAAAATTGCAAAAGCTCCTCCGTACAAAGGTGACTCTGCCAAAAAAATTCGAAAATTTTGGGAGTTAGAAAATTTTTAAAATTTTTGGCAAATTTTGCATTAACGACAAATGAATTAAAGTTTGTTCAGCAAATAGAATTATAACTGAATGTTGAAATTTAATTTAAATTGTATAAGTAAAGTAAGATGAACTGAAGAATAGTTCAAAGAAACTAAAAGAAGAAAAAGGTTTGCAAATAAACTTTTATTTGAAATTTTAAATAAATTAGTAAGTAAACTACTAAAAGGGTATTTAGATTTGGAATTTATTAGTAAATTGAAGCAAATTGAAACTTATATGGAATTGGAATTCAATTTGAGTATAAACTTCAGTAGTGAAGTAAAATGGATATAAGGAATGTATATCAAATACTTATATGGAACTTAAGAAGTGAATGGTGAGATTCTTAAGTACATTTAGTATTGAGAAAATTATTCTAAGTGGATAATTGAATAAAGATTTAAAACTGGAAGTAGTGAGAAGGGAAAAGTGTTCAAAAGTGAATAACAATCAAAATGAATGTGAATAAAAGAGAATTGATATAGCTAAAATAAATTGGTCTAAATACGTAGGATGTATGTATATTATTTTATTCGCATAGCTATTTGATCCAGATTCGAGCACAAGATTTCGAGATGGTAATATCGATCCGAGTTAGGATTTTTCACTTGATTTTCGACGGCGAGCCTGGATACGGAATTTTGATTGATTCTGGAAATTCTCTATCATAGTTATGACTATGCAAGGAGAATGACGGTTTCTGATTAAGAAACCAGATCCAAGTCCGCACTAGGAAGTCGGGTGGACGATACTAGTTCGAAGGTGAAATTGTGTGATCGAGTGAGCGATCGAATTTGGTATTGCGTAGGGATGATATATATGCGTCGTACGGGCTGAAGTAAAACAAATATTGGAAATGTGCAAAAGAAGTCAATAAATGTTTTTGAATGTTGTGATTGGATATTTTTGCTAAACAGGATATGCAGGTATGAAAAAGGGAAAAAGAGAATTGGTTTTGATTTCAGATAATAAATTAGAATTGCTCGACAAAAAGGGTATGTGTTTAAAATTCTATATTGGATTTGATTGAGTTTTTGGATCTGGCCACTTGGTTTTTGTTTTCTTTTTGAATTTGGGAGGCCGTAGAGCCATTTTGTAGTTGTACCGAGCTAGCCGCGCAAAGGAGACGCTGGCAAAAAAATTCGGAAATTTAGGGAGATAGAAAACTTTTGAGAAAATTTGATCATTCAAAATTTGGTTTTAAATTGAAATTATAATGATTAAGCAAATAGTACTGTTTGCAAAATTTTGGGGAGTTTGGGAAGATAGTTAGAAGGATAATGGATCTTTTATAAAAGATAATTGGTAGGATGTTGGATTGTTAGTTTTGGAAAAAGTAAATGGGTATTGGATCATTCTTCCTAACGAGTAATTTCAGGGACGAAATTCTTTTAAGGGAGGAGGAATGTGACGACCCGGAAATTTTGGACATTTGAAATTTAAATATTTAATTGATTTAATATATTTGGAAGTTATTCTCTAACTTAAATTTCAAATATCACCAATTATTGATAATCAAATTGTTGAATTAAATAATTCGAAGTTGAGAAAAATGTTGAATCCGGAGTTTGAAGCCTGTTAAAAATATAACTTGAAGGCTTATAAAAATTTTTACTGATAACATTGAAGATAATAGAAGTTGTAAATTTGAAATTTTCAGTGGTTTGTTCAGTTTTAAAATTTTATCGTTTAAATTGAATTTAAAAATAGCCTTCCGAGGCACAGTCTCGGATTTCGACGAAACCAGTTCCATTGGATCCGCAATATTGAATTATTATCGGATTTCAAATTTCGTAGCGATTAGAGTGGTTGTGTGAGCATACAATATATAAACGCTTTGAAATTTATACGGAGACTACTTGAATTTAAATTTATATAGTTGACTGGTCAAATTCTTCCCATCAACTTTTTCTTTCATCAGCTGAAATTCTTTCAGCATCAAAGTTTTGGTCTACTCTGCTAATTAATGTAACCTTCATCTTTCACGCTAACGTCTTTTCATGTCCCCCATTCTTTCGTTTAAAGTACATACGTATTCAGGAGCGATGGAAAAAGCTTTCGTAAAAAGAAATCTCGCTCAAAAGAAAAATCAAAGGCCCGAGCGAAACAAAATCTCAAATAATAAATCAATGGCCGGCGTTTCAATCTTCGAATCGAAAAAAATGAAAGAAGGCTCGTGTTTGGAACCGCAGTTCTTCCCTCTGTTCTAAATCAAATCAAAGCCGGCTTCAAATCAAATAGAGTCTGGGTGCGGCGACGAAGTGCGACTCGTGGTGGGGCGGCGAATCGAGCTATGGTGTCGATTTTCGGTTGAGGCGAATTCTTGCGATCGAGTCGCGATTGTAGTCGAGGTGAAGGCGGCGCGTGGTTGAGCAGTTTCATGTGATAACGAGGAAGGCCGGTAGTCTTTTGAGGGAGGGGTTTTCGAATCAGCATAGTCGGGAGAAGGAGATGAAGCGAGCGCGATGGTTATGGCTCGCGATTAGGGTTTCAAGTTAGATGCGAGTTGGTTGAGATTCAGTCAAGCATTGAACGAAGGTGATGGCGACGAGATGGCGAGGAGTCGTGCCTTGCAGGGGCTGCGACCTACCATCGCTGTTTCGAGGACAGCATCACCTTGTGCGGTTGAGCACGTTGTTTTTTTCTTCTGTTTCCAACATCTTCAGGTATTTAAATTTCAATTTTTTTAAAGTTTAACTTGTAAATTTTTGGTGATTATTTTCTACTTATCAGAAATTAGCAGTAAGGTAATTTTGTAATTTATTTATATATATATTCAGACTGGGAATTTTGTTGTTGGAAGAGGAAGAAATTATATATATATATATATATATATATATATAGCTTAAAACAGAAAACTTTTAGGGAAAATATAGCTAAGGTTTTGATTTGCAACAGGATGAAAGACAATTCTATTTAAATTTCATTAAGACATATATGTATATAGAAAAAAACAAAAAATTTCTAATAAGGTTGGGAGTTTTATAATGCTGTGAATATATATATATATACATAAATCTTATCTTTGGAATCTGTGTAGATTATTAAAATGTACATAGATTATATTTTTTAGTATATGGGTTTCAAAAGAAAAGAAATATTATTTATTTTTGGAAAGTTAGTTTAAAAGTTAAATCATATGTTAAAATTAAATTTATTAAATGGTAATCTATCATCCGATTAATTCAAATACAAATTAATCATGGATTGTTTATACAAAGTCAAATTTGTGAGGGGAACAAGTTGAGATGGAAACTGGTTACAAGCAAATTAAAGGTGAGTTAATCTCACTCATCTGGTATAATTTAAATTTAAATAGTTAAATTTAAATAATTGGATGAATAGTTAAATTGATTGATGGGCTATATTGTAGTATATATTACATCTTGGAATGTTTGATTTCCCGCATTTATAGCGGATGAGACCCTATGCGCAGCATAATAGCGGACGATTTTATATAAACCCATATACCGCGATATTCCACCTCGAAGTGGAATTGGTATTGTGCTAACATCTGTGGATGCAGGGAAACAGGTTGGAGGGATCCAACTGGATTCCTCAAAATATTTAATTTTTTTTAAATGTTCTGTGATATGATTTTTGATATCCAGTGATGAATTATATGAATAATTGGATGTTATGGTTTGGTTGGACCTATTTGGATATGTTGAGTTATCAAAATCTCTAGAATTGGAATTTTTGGAAAGAAATAAAAGAGTAAAATTTTAAGTAAAATAATTCTAGTGAATTGGAATTAGTTTAATAATGAAGTGAAAATAAAATAAAATTAAGTGATTTCTAAATTCTAACAAATATGGAATATGAGGATTTGAATTAACAGGGGAATAATGAATTTTGGAGCTAAAGTGAATAAAAGACATTATTTTAAATTTAAGGATTAAATTAAATTAAAGGGAAAGATGGAAATTGAGAAATCTGAAATTTGGTATTAAAACATAATTTAGAAATTAAATCTGAAAGTTAATGAATTTTGAAATAAATGAAGTCAGGAAATTTGTTTCAAAGTAAAGTAAATAGAGATCAATTGTAAATTGATTTAAGTGTTGGAATTGAAATTTTAAGAGAAGTGAGGTTTTGGACTTTATGAACTCGGTTTATAAAGTGAAATAAATGTCGGTGGATATTTTAAATTATAAATTCAAGGTAAGAATTTATTAAAGGAATGAGAACTTGTTTAGAAATAATGGTGATTTATTTTTAAGAGATGGGAAAGAGAAGAGTATTTCCCTGGATAGCCAAGTATGGTTTTCAAAAAAAATAAAAAATTAAAGGTTTTAATATTGTTTTAAAAAGCATGTTTTGGAAAGTTTATTATTTCTGCTTGTTAACTTTTAAGGTAAGTATATTTTTTTCCAAATCAATTACTGTACTAACTATATTAAGTAACTTGGTATTGTGTTTAAAAGAGGAAATTTAGTTTATATTTTATAAAATGTGTTATATAAAATATTCTTAGTATATATATTTTAATAAAATATTTAAAGTAGTTTTCATTTTAATGTTATAAGTAAATTTTATAAAAAGTGCTTTTAAATTATTTAAATCTTAAGTGTTTTGTACTTGATGTTCCAGTTGAAATAATTAATTGGGAATGTACTCTGTGAAAGGAAAACTGGTTTTGAAACCGATTTCAAAAGAGGTTGAAATTGGAAATTTATCTTGTGAAGATATTTTGGGATTAATAAATAATTTGGGAAATTATTTATTGGTTGATGGTTGTTTATGAATATTAATTGATAGTTTAATAACCGTCTATCAATATTGGCCAAATGTGCTGAACGTTTCGAAGAGACCAGGATCGGGATTTATTTCTCGAAAACCACTTCGATCCGGTTTGTATGTTTCGTGGGAAACGATTTTGGATTCGAAGTTGGATCAGTGAAGTGCAAGGGCTAGTCGGTACTAATCCTGAGGGTATTTCCAAATGGATGTAGTAGGAATAGTGCCTTTATTTCCGTTCGAACCCGGGATGGACTTGTATGGATGAATGTAACAATTTCGGCTAGTACGAGTTTTGTTTGTATTACCCACTCTGTGGCTAGTAGATGGAATTTAATAATGTAACAATTTCGGCTATTTTATAAGTATTTGTATATAGACCCTATTATAATATCATAGGATTCCTATAAAAAATTGTTTTAGCTATCGTAAGGTAAAAATCCGACATGTTTATTTGTGGCGTGGTCTTACGAGATGCTTTTGTTTTCAAAGAATTTTTGAAACTTTAATAATCAATTGGGTGTGATTTTCTCACACTGGTATTCCAGACTGACTCGGGTGTTATTTAACTGTAATGCTCGGGTCAGACCAAGTATTATAGAATACAGGAAATGTTGTGGAGCTCAGGAGACGAGCAGGATGGCGATACGTACTCCCGTATTTGTTTATGTATATATTCCGTTGTGTTGAGTAGTTGTGTATCCAGTGTATGACATTGTTGAGCTGTGATTGATGTACTCTGATGATGTAATATATGTAAACAGATATATTTGATTTTGAGTAAAGATTATTTATTATCTATTATATTTATTCCGCTGCGATGGTTAGATTCTGATGATGTTTTATATTTTCTTCTTCTACCTCTATTTCTATACCCCAAATGGTTCGTATTTCTGTGCAACTTGAGTTGTTGTTGTTGTTGAATAGTGTTGACTCGAGGGGTACGGACGTGCGGGTCGTTACACCAATGGATTATATGGGTATTTATATTATCCTTCTGCTATTTTAGATCTTGCCAAGTTACAATATTTTGTAATCCCTTTTAGTATTTAGATGACATTTCATAGTGTTAGTTATTGAAAAAAAACCAATACGTAAATTGTTAAATGGGGTTTACGCTAATTTGCCTGGTATTTTTTGTATTAGGTACCAACTGTTGTTTTATTGAAATGATACTTTATATACAACATGTCACTAGGATAACGTATCACATGTCAATAAATGTTTGAATCACACTATGCAAGTTTTGATCTTGTGACCTCTCGCACTAAAGCCAAATCACTTAACCACTTGGACAATGATGCTTATCTAGGTGCCAAGTATTATCTGATATAATCAAAAAGCCTATTTGTTGTAGATTAATATATGAATATAATACGTACTCTTTTTACTTGCATGATGTCCATCTAGGCTTGGGTTGTAAGGTTTTAATGAGACTATTATTGAAGTATACAGATTTTTCTATTTTCGTCAAATAAGGTACTCATTTCTTTATACAAAAAACAAACAAAGTTACATATAATTAATCGTTCATGATGCATGTGTGCCATAAATTAATACATTGGTCCTTTGTTGCCAATTTTATTTAGTACCCTCATGTGATCCTCATGCGCTTATTTGAATTATTGTTCTAAAAAACCCTCTCGATGCTTATCTCGAGGAGGGCCTCGAAGAAACGAGAGACAAAACGCCTCGAGGCTATAGTCAAAAGGCTTTTTACCTCAAAATCTTTCGCCTTAACAACTTGGGACATACAAAACATACGCCTCACACATCTCAAACTATTGCGGCATGTGATTCAAGAATTTATTTATCCTTGTTTAAAATAATAATATTGATACTAACCATGGTTTAAGATTCTGCCCGGCACGTCCCAATTCCGGCCATTCCAGTCTGGTCCTAGCAGTGATCGGAATGTAATCGCATAGAAATTCCAATCCGGATCAAATTGGTAAAAAAAATACACAATTAACTTTATAAAACAATGAAAGAACCAAAAAGGATATGAAATACTAAAAGATTGGAAGCAATATCCATCAAATTAAAAATAGATCACCAATTTGGATATTATGTGAGTTTGCGATTTGGATCTGAAAACAAAAAATAGGGACATCTTGGAAAAAATTTGAGTTACATTTAGAGCATCAAGAGGAGGCTGGATAAAATGAGAAATAGAAGGGCTTAAATTTGGGTTTCATATGGTTGGTGATATTGGGCTTTAAAAGAGCAAAAGGAGGAAAAATGGATAACGGGATGTAGATTTTTATTTATCAATTTGATACATGTTGGGCCACATATATGTAAAGTTATATTTTTATACATATGTGATAAATATTTGATAAGATATAGTAATTTAACTAGTTAGGAAGTAGCATTCAAAGAAAATGGAGCAAAATCCGAAACGGGAGTCAAAACAAAATTTTCGAATTACTCGAAATTAAACGAAATTGTAAAAATGTTAAATGACCGGAACAGAACCGAAAAGCCTAATTTTAACCTTGATACTAACAGAAGTTGCTAATTTTCAGTTTTTTAATGGTAAACATAAAAGAATAGAGTTTGGAAAAAAAGAAAGCTAGTATTTTCTTACATATCAGTTTCAATATCGATATGATTAAGTAAAATTATTTCTTAAACAACGATCAAGAGCTATGTAAGGGATTTTACCATTGTTATTTAAAGGAAATTTCATAATAGACTTCATTGAATCTCTAAACAAATTTTTTGAATTGATTTGAACTGGTATAAGAAATCAAAACTAAAGTTTTGTGAAATTTATAAGTAAATTATGCAGAATCAAAATTAGAGTCATATGAATTCCAGTTATTTACTTTTATTCCTTTTTAAAAAATGATGTTACCTATTTAGAGTCAAATCCAAATGATTTGTTTTTCATTTTTTGCATAGATTAATTTAAAAAGTCAAATTTCATTATATGTTTTACGTTTTATTTTTACCTGATAAACTTATGCCTAACGTTTTGAGGCTTACGCCTCACTCAAGGATGTGAAAAGCCTCATATACACTTTCACTTATTAAAAGAATGATTTGAATTACGCAAGAAATGTTCCGTCAGAGGTGAAGTTGTTCAACTGCTTTAAAAACTTATTTACATGCACCAAGTACAAATATGAGAGGTTTATGCATTTTAATTATAGTCATTTTTTAGATACATGCACTATTATCTCTGTCATTTAATGTTGTCATTTCTGCACCCAATAATTGATCCTATGATCATTTTTTATATAATTCTTGTAATTTTTCCCACTTCATTGAAGCTTCTTCATTACAAAGTTGTTCTTATTTTACTATTTTTAGAAAGGTTCATATCGTAAATCTACTTAGTTTTAGGTTCTAAACTCAACCACATATAAAAATTTGTAATCGCTTATATTGGAATATCTTGGCTTTGAGCGATATTATAATCTCTTTTTTAGGGTTTTAATTTTTTAACTTATAATAAAAGTAAAAGATAGTATTTTCATTTAGTTCGTTATAAAAGCTTATCTAATGAAGTAGTTTAAATATCGATAATTAACGAGTATATGAGTGTGTTTAATGGATTTATTGGTCAAAGTTTCCGGCGTTGAAACGTTGGAATGCTTATTAACCATCAAACTGTGTGTTGCAACCACCAACATTTTCAGAAAGGTGCTCCAGAAAATGGTGGATTTTAAGCTCATGCCATCTCGTGAGTAATAGAAAGCACCACCTTCTTCGGTCTCTTTCAGCGGCGGGGTAGTGTATTGGTGGTTTTCAACATACTCACATCACGATAAATTACGTATTTCCAATTAGTTGCTACTACTTTTGTGATACGAGTCCAAAATTGAAGTATCTTTTGGCTTTATATTTATAACTTTGTGGATATGTTAATTGTATTGATGATATATGTTCATATAAGTTCTATTTGTTAATTGTTTATGCATACCATTCTTTTTGCACTTTTTCATCTCATTTAAGTGAATTAATTGAAAATAACGGTAATAATACATTCTATGCTGAACATGTATGTACAATGTTTTATATTTTTCATTTTCTAAGATTTATCTCAATTTTTTCGAAGCAAAATTTTTCAATACCACCAGTATAAATGCTACCAATTCGGTTACAAACTCATTTGCTTCAGTAGTATAACTCAAGTTACTTCAGATTTAACATTTCACCACTTTTATATCTTTTAAACAACACAAATTCAACATCCACTCTGCATTGTCGTATCTTATAAAACAATAAAGACAATGTAATAGAATATTTAATCGAAATGAATGTTTTCTATCGAACTATATATTACAAGGCCATTTGCTTTTGTAAGTACAAAATAAACAATATAAATCAACATTTAATAATCCAAATCATATGATCACCATTCTTGTGTTACACATAGAAACATTAACTTAAAATAAGACTTTTGAATTGAACTCTACTCAGTAAATAAGATAATTCAATTAATTAGATAATGAAAAAACCTTGACCATACCATTTAACATGTTGGCATGCACACATTTCTACTCCATAACTATCCATTCTAAGTTACAAGATGAAAACATAGAAGATGAAAATAATTACGACGATTGAATTTATTGCCTAATTTTAAGTGGGTTTGTATATCGGTTTATTAAAATTTACTTTAGGTAAATGATAAAAGTTGAAGGATATTCATCTCTTAACCCTATACCATAATCCTTTAGTTTTAGACTCTAATTCTTCGATTTTAAGATCATGGAGAAGAACACATCTGTTATCCCGCCTTTTGGTCAAGGTCGGGATATCAATAGATTGGCTGGAAAGGATGAATATCAAGATTGAAGATCGATTGGAAACAAGGCTATGATCGATATCGTCAAAATTTGACCGAGCTCCAATCAAGACAGAATCGATTAGGAATGACGATCAAGGCTAGGAAAGGCTACATTTCAAATTTCAGGTCAATCGGAGTTCGTATGCTCTAGATATGGATGGGTTAAGATTTATGAAACTGGTTCATATTGATACTGTTTGTATCAATCAACATGCAGCACTTCGAATCGATACTGTTTGTATCGATCTACATGGATTCAAATCGATGATGCTCGTATCGGTCAAAACAGAGATGGTGGCATACTTCGAATCGAAGGTTTTGTATCAATTCGTATGGATACGAAGGCAGAGTTCATATCGGTCTTCTTCATATTGATCCATAACAACGGCCTGATCGATACGAACAAGGAAGCAGTCGATGGATACGAAGAGCATGGACGCAAAAAAGGGCAGTTGATGGATACGAACAAATGGGTGACTTGGTCGAACGGCACGAAAGGTGGATCTTTTTGGATTTTCATGACACATCATTGATGCGAACGGTATCGATTCAAAGAGAGGAGAGTATGGAAACGAAGTCATGGAAATGAACGCGATAGCCAACCGATGAATACGAACTTGCATCGATAGTGTCTCACAATCTACAAGTCCAAATGCCACAAAATTTTCACAGGAGCTTGCGTACAACCTCATGAGTGTTTGTGATCAATCTCGGCTCAGTTGGGCAAGATTTTGATCGATACAAATCTCATTCGTATCGATCATGGATCGAGCCAAAACCGCAAGGGAACGATCGTGTGGGCCCGCACATGTGCCAGAGGAGGTGTCCCAGGATCTGAGCTAGATATTTGCAGCCTACGCCTATAAATAGCCTCCCAAAGCCAACAGAAAAGGGACTTTTCTGATTCTCCGACGTCCAGACTCTGCCGAAATCACCATTGTACTCAAACTACACTGTTGTACTCGAAAATTACTGCTGTAATCCGCTGTAACCAACGAGCAAAGTCAATAAAAGATTATCTTTTGAAGTGGACGTAGGTCGAAGATAGCCGAACCACTATAAATCTGGTGTCTTTGTCTATTTATTTCTGTTTTAAGTTTGTTAATCTTCATTTTTATTCTCTACATTACTTAGATCTGTGATCTGTGATTATATACTTCTAATCTATGTTCCTACATTGGTGCTTTCACGATATTTGGGATTTGTGACCAATTTTGGCGCAAACACTTTGGTGCTTTCACTGACAACGACTAGCACCTGCTATACCGGATTTGTAGTTCATATTTGAAAAGCCAAATGATCAGATCTAAAAGGAACCATGACAAAGCAATCAACAAGGAGGCAAAGAGAAGAGAGAAGCCAGCAAGAAGGAAGCCATGAAGCATCTTCAGGAGCTAATCAGTCTACAGCCTTCATCACCAGAGACGAGATGGAGATGATGATGGGAGCTATGCATGAAGAGTTTCTGAAAAGACCCGTATAGTTAATGCCCTGCTATTACCCCACTATAACCCAGGAATATCTCATAGCGGATTTCTACCGTTACGATTTTTCTATATAGCCCCAAAATATAGCCTTTCCGCTTTAATCCCCACTATTTCCTCTATATCCCGTTATTCCCGCTATATTTTGCTATTTTCACTATATCTTCTTTAATAAAATGAATCTAAAAATTGAATTTATAAATTATAAAAATTATGAAACTAATTTATTTGATTTAATTTTTAATATATTTTCAGAAATGAAAATATTATAATATTCTACTAAATTCAATTATGTTATATAACAGTTTTACGTTTATTTAAAGTATATTCGCACATGTTTTTTGTTTAAAATCATTTATGTATTAATTATAATTCAATTGAATGATAATTTTTCGTTTAATTACCATTTATATATTTGCAAAAACATTAAGTACGAGTTTTATATGCTATTTTAGAGCTATCCGCTATATCCCGCAATATCCTCGCTGTATCCCCGCTATGACTTTTTGCACCTCCACCGCTTTGAATCTGCCGAGTGCTTTAACTGCACAGGAAAAGACAGGAGGAAATGATGCAGAACCTCCTCAGACAGTTTGGACAGGTAAGGACAACTAGGGTTGCTAGAGTTCAGATCCACAAAGCTAGAACAGAAGGACCCAACAGGCATTTAGACGGAGCGGCTCAACAGGACACGGCCCCTAATCAGCACACGACTGTTAATCAGGATGGATCCAGGTGTTATCCCACCTTTTGGCAAGGTCTAGATGCGATGGAACTGATTGAGAGCCATGAATCACTCTTCCTGGATATCGAACATACGTGAGTTCGTTATGGATATCGATGAATTTTGTCCGAGTCCGAATTGAGCGACAGTTGATAGGGCATGGCAAGAAAGGCCAAGAGAGCCAACGTTCCAAAAATTTTAGGTCAATCCGAGTTTGTATGTTCGAGTTATGATCGATTCAATTTGAGAGAAGAGGCTTCGTTTCGAATCCATCCCCAAGCCCCCTTTCGAATCGATAGTTTTCGTATCGATCAGAGGAACAACGGCTTCATATCGATTGAGGAAATCCAGTTCATATCGATCGAGTTCGAATCCATCGGGATACCTCGGTTCGACTCGATCGCATTCGAATCCATCGACATCTCCCTGCTTTGCCTCCATTAAATAAGGCAATAGTCACTGCTTCGTTTCCATCACTGAAGCTTCACCTTGTATCCATCATAGAAGCTTCAGTTCGTATCCATCAGAGGGCTTCAGTTCGCATCAATAGGCTTCGAATCAATAGAGAAGCTGCGTGGTTCGTATCCATCAAGGGAAGGTCTATTTGTAACCATCAACTTTTGTTAGCTCGTATCCATCGGCATAATTGTTGTTCGAATCCATAGCCGATGACCTAATCGAATCCATAAGTGATGCTTTCTTCGAATCCATTGAGTCAACGAAGCCTGGATGACGTGTCATTCCACGATACGAATGGGGCGAAATGCATGGAGTCGACGTGGTCAACTCGGAGTGAAGACCGGATTGAGGCGAAGTGCACGTGCCACGTCATCAGAGATCCACGTGAGAAGACCGGTTCGAAGGCATCGATACAAAATGATCGATTCGAACAATCATCCACTGAAGAACCCTATTTCGTATCGACCATATCTCGCGATCCGCTGATCCAAATGCCATGAAATTTTCACAGTAGCTTGCATACACGCTGTGGGATATCTCCACCAAATTTCAGCTCGATTGGACGTCATCTTGATCGATACGAAATGACTTCGTATCGATCGCCAATCGAGTCGAAACTTCCTGAGGTTGGTCGCGTGGGACCACTCACGTGCCAGAACGAGTCTTCCGAAGTTTGAGCAAAATATCAGCCTCCTACGCCTATAAATAGAGCCCCAGAGCCTACAGAAAAAGGAATCCTATGATTCTCAAGCGCCCAGACTCTGCCGGATCAAGACTTACACTTTACATTTGCTGTTGATTTCGAATTTCCAGTTGTATTTCACTGATTGTCCGCTGTACTCGCTTGTAATAGTTGAAAGATAATCAATAAAGCTACCAAAACTTCATAGTGAACGTAGGCAACACGCCGAACCACTCTAAATCGCCTGCCTTTGCATTTATATTTTAGTTAATTGGAGTTTTTGTTAGATAATCCTCATTTTCAATTTACGTTCTTCACTTTTATCTCTTCAAAAACTTCCAAAGAGTGTTGTGCCCAATTTTGGTACAAACACCAGGCTCGGGGGCACACCACCCGACAACGATGGACCGACCCATGGAAGGACTTTAGGTAATACCACACAACAAGATGCTTGCAAGAATGCAGGAGCACACGATGAAGAGTACGTACCCCTCAGGGACTCGAGGGGCAACCTTTGATGGACAAAGCTGGATTGGCTGAGATTATTAGGCGAACTATGCGCGGAGGTTTGAAAAACAAAGATCCGGAAGGAGTAAACAGGAGTCCGTTCATCCAAGAAATCAGAATGGCCCGTAACCTACCAGAGTTCAAGCTACCTACTTTGGAGGTATACGATGGCAAGGCTGATCCTATTGATTGCTTAATGAGATAACAAGACATATGGAAGTGCTGGGGGCATTAGAGGAAGTGATGGCCCAATGTTTCCCTCTGTACTTGATAGATATATCTACTATGTGGTTCAGACAATTGGAAGAGGGGTCTATTAGGACATGGACAGAATTGGTGGACAGGTTTCTGAAGCAGTTTCGGGTTCATATCAAAAGGCCGGAGAATGTAATGATGCTAACATTGGTAAAGCAAAGGACAGAAGAATCGCTTAGAGCTTTCTTAACTAGGTTCAAGGCATTAGTTGCTTCGGTGGATCTGTCGGATCCATAGATGGTTTTAATGGCAGCAGTTTCGTGAGTCAGGGATAACTCGAATTTCAAAGTGTCATTGATATGGGACCTACCAATGGATCTCAGGGAATTCTTTCACGAAGCCAAGAGATTCCTTTGACAGGAGGATGCACGTTCGGATATGAAATTAAAGGAAGTGAACGCAGCTGAGGATGGAGGGCCATCCAGTAGAAGCTCGGATAAAGATAAGGATAAAGGAAAAAGAAAGTTGGATGATGAATCAGGAAAATCTAGGAAGCGGTGAAGAGAGCCAAGCTTACACAAGATTGAACGAGACGTTAGAACGGATATTCATAGAGACTCAGAATCACCTTCCCTACCGAAGGCCAGCAAGGAGAGAACCCTCGGAACGTGAAAGGGCATCAGGAAGGCACTGTCTCTTTCACGATTTGGATGAACATGATACCAACAGCTGCAAGCATCTAAAGGATATAATCGAGGAGCATGTAAGGAGTAGTCAGTTGCGACAATATGTCGAAGCTCGAAAATCCACAGTAGAACAGGAGCAGCCACCGTCTACCTCGAATGACAATGGCACAAGGTCGAGGAATGATGGTCGATTGGTTATCAACTGACAGGGATGACATGAATAAGTAGCAAACTCTAGACAAATGGCCAAGTCACTTACTCATGTACGGGGATGGAGATGGCTCCTAGGCATGCTCTGAGATGATGATAAACCGCGACGCTATGGTTTGTGAAATCCGTTTTTTTTTCTTTTTTGGTTTGAACATTTGCTTTTTTCTGGTTTGGTTTCGGAGTGTGGTTTGAACTCTTGATTTTTTTTGTTTTTTGGTTTGGACTTTTGTTTAATGACTGTTTTTTGGTTTGGATATTGGTTTGGATTTTTGATGTGGATTTTTAGTTTTTCGATTTGATCTGGATTTCGAATTGGATTTCAATTGGATTTCTTATCTGGCTTTTGGTAAATGGTCGTTGGGTATGGATTATGCCTGGCAAGGGGTAAGTTGCTTCATCCAAGCATGACGACTTAGGTCATCGAGTATAGACTATGCTCAACAAGGGTCCGGAGAGACCAAGATTCGGCTTAGGACTTAGGTGCTATATTATCGGTTAGTGTTTCAAGTCGTCGAGTATGGACTATACTCAACAAGGGTCCGGAACGACTAGGATATGGCTTAAGACTTAAGCCATGGCATTACTCAACGTTCAGGGACACTGGACCACGGTCACCATGGCATTTCTTAGTATAGGTCGTCAGGTGTGGATTGCACTTGAACAAGAACCCGGAGAGGTTATGAATTCGGATATCGGCTATGGATAGCTAAGAACTTGGATATCGACCCGGAGAGGTCCTGGATTCGTTTATTAGATAAGGAAGGGCCAGGACTCGGTTGTTGGGTTTAGATGGATATGGAATTGGCTAAGGATTTGTTTATTGGATTTGGAATCGGACATCGACTCGGAGCAGTCAAGAATGTGGCACATGGATAGGATGGCTAGTTAATGGATCGGATTATGAATCAGATGGTATGGCTACGGACGGAATATGGACTCCGGATATCGGAATCAGAGCTTTTCAAAATACACCTTCTTACCACAAGGCATGTTTTGGGGGGAAAATGTTATCCCTCCTTTTGGTCAAGGCCAGGATATCAACAGATTGGCTGGAAAGGATGGATATCAGGATTGGAGATCGATTGAAAACAAGGCTATGATCGATATCATCAAAATTTGACCAAGCTCCAATCAAGACGGAATCGATTGGGAATGACGATCAGGGCTGGAAAGGCTACCTTTCAAATTTCAAGTCAACCGGAGTTCATATGCTCGAGATATGGATGGGTTAAGGTTCATGAAAACTGGTTCGTATCGATACTGTTTGTATCGATCAACATGCAGCACTTTGAATCGATACTGTTCATACCGATCAACATGGATTCGAATCGATGATGTTTGTATTGATCGGGATGGAGATGGCGGCATACTTCAAATCGAAGGTTTGGTATCAATTCAGATGGATAGAAGGCAGAGTTCGTATCGGTCTTGTTCATATCGATCCATAACAACGTCCCGATGGATACGAAAAAAGGAAGCAGTCGATGGATACGAAGAGCATGGACGCAAACAAGGCAGCTGATAATATGCACAGATGGATGACTTGGTCGAACGACATGAAAGGTGGACCTTTCTGGATTTTCGTGACACATCATCGATACGAAATGTATCGATTCGAAGAGAGGCGAGTATGGAGACGAAGTTATGGAAACGAACGCGGCAACCAACCGATGAACACGAACTTGCATCAATCATATCTCACACTCTACAAGTCTAAATGCCACCAAATTTTTACAGGAGCTTGCGTGCAACCTCAAGAATGTTTGTGATCGATCTCGGCTCAGTTGGGCAAGATTTGGATTGATATGAATCTCGTTCGTATCGATCATGGATCGAGTCAAAACCGCATGGGATCGATCGCCTAGGCCCGCACACGTGCCAGAAGAGGTCTTCCGAGATCTGAGCAAGATATTTGCAGCCTACGCCTATAAATAGCCTCCCAAAGCCTACAGAAAAGGGATTTTCTAATTCTCCAACGTCTAGACTCTGCCGAATTCACCATTTTACTCAAACTACACTGTTGTACTCAAAAATTACTGCTGTAATTTGCTATAACCAGCGAGCAAATTCAATAAAAGATTATCTTTTGAAGTGGACATAGGCCGGAGATAACCGAACCACTATAAATCTGGTGTCTCTATCTATTTCTTTCTGTTTTAAGTTTCTTAATCTTCGTTTTTGTTCTCTACATTACTTAGATCTATGATGTACGATTATATACTACTGATCTGTGTTCATACATTGGTGCTTTCACGATATTTGGGGTTTGTGACCAATTTTGGCGCAAACAACATCGTAATCTGTTTTTCTAATCTATCTGAATAATGGCCAAAACAAGATATCATGGATATGAAATTCTTCCCTTATATTCAAGATTTCAATTATGTATTTGAAGGATATTTAGGATTGTATGTTTTGAATCTACGTTTAAAAATATGATATGTCATCATCGTTTTAATCAAAATTTAGGTTATTCTATATGTTCAAACAAATGGTAAGCGTTCCAAATGAATTTAAGGATAGCATTGAAAAACTGGATGAATTTCTAATACTTTTCAAGATTGAATATTATCCGCTTTTCGAATGCAAATGCAGATGAATTTCGTATTTTGGGGTATGTATTGATAGGCTTATGATTTTGTATACGAAAATCTACCATAGCTTAGAAGTTTCTCCTCGGTAAGATTTTAACTTCCTTGAAAATTTCCTTTTTAACTTCTATCCTCTTAGCTAAGTTATTTCTTCCTTTAACAATTTCCATTTATGTTTAATGGCTTCTGTCCATACTCTGAAAATGATTTAAATTCGTTGTTGTGTTCTATTAGATTGTTTGCACAATTGTGATTCATTGTATTGGAGTTCATTTTTAATTTGAAAAGTAATTTTTTTCACTATAGGAGCAAACTAAGTTCCATTAAGTCCGTTGTTCTCCCATTTTTATGTATATTTTAGGTTTGAATTGTTTACAAATTAACTTTTTTTCATTTTCACGAAGAAATGATATGATCTTTTAAGTTGTCAAATTCATTTCACTCTTTAAATTATTATTAAATAGTTGCTACAGTGCATTAAAGTAACATAATGTTAGAGGTTTATTTTTATTATAGAAAAAGTAATCATTAAATTTTTACCAAGTAAAACTACGAATATATGCTAATTAGCTCTTTCCTTTTTTGGTACTGTTCTTTTTCTAATCACGAAAAATCTCTTTTCAATATTCTTTTGCTTTCAAAATACGAATTTTTAGTTCAATATTTTCAATTTTAGCTTTGAACAAACAATTAAGTTCAAGTTGATAGATGAGAACTAATCTGAATTTGCATCTTCTCCAATGTTTTTGGTGTTTTATATTGTTCACTACAGTGTTAAATTTGGTATAATAAAATTAAGGTTTTTAAACTTTGAAATCTAAAAAGTAGGTTCATAAGACGATCGAATGGAAGAAGGGATCAGGGTGGAGTGACCAATTAACAACTTGACGAAGGTAATCGCAATGGGTTGGGGAGTCACAATGATCTCAAAACAATTAATAGGTTGGAATTTCAAATATCATGCTTTCTACTTTAAATAATCCTGATAACATGAATAGTTTGACAATTAATGTATTCCAAAGCCGTGGTCTACTTCATTATAATTGGATTCGCTAGATCTCCATCTTGATCCAATCCATTATTGCATCTTCAGTAGTCTACTCTTTGTCAGAGTTATAACATCAAAATCGCGCATTAGGCGTTTTTGCGTTGGTGAGGCGTGGAATGTAATCCTTAGAGCATTGATGTTAGTGAAGCTTAAGACCTTTTTTCTTCTTTGAAAAAATGAATTTACTCATATTAGTTCCATCTTTCCAAAGTGGAACTTTAAATAATCTGCTTATTTACTACTTCCAACTAAAGAATCATTTATGTAATTAGAAGTCGATTAATGTTGCATATATTTTCCTTAAGGATGTCAACGGAAACTTTCAGATACGGATAGTGCCATATCCGTGTTAGCGCCAAAATTGGTCACTAACATCCAAATCCAGATGAAAGCACCAAATACCAGTCATTGCTCATAGATAGAATATATGTAAAGAGTATAAACATGAAGAACAATAAAAGTTAAAGAGAAAGCAGTAAGACACAGAATTTATAGTGGTTCGGCTGACTCTGGCCTACGTCCACTCCAGAAATTTCCTTATTATTGATGTTAAAATCAATTATAGTTACAAACTGGTAGAGTAGCCTTAGCCTTAGAAAATAGAAAGTCAGAGAGTAGACCGAAGATCCCCCGTCTGGAGACCCACATGTTGTATTTATAGGCAAATCCAGGTAGTTGGGCCTCCTGAGCAATCTGGGCCCACCAACACCTTGGTCGAGCTCACACCTTTCATCTCGGCCAACTGCGAAGTCCAGATCAAAGTCGACCCACATCATCTTGCCATCCCAAACCATACCGAGCTACCTTCAATGCCAAACCACCCCACCAATGCTGAGCCATGCCACCACAATGTCGAGCCACAACGACAAACCTCAATGCCGAGCGACCTTGAACGAACCACAATGCCGAGCCACCCTACCCTCACCACAATGCCGAACCATTGCGACGAACCTCAATGCCAAGCGACCCTGTCATCACCACAATGCCGAGCCACCCTGTCGTCACCACAATGATGAGCCACAACGACAAACCTCAATGTCGAGCGACCCATCCAAGCGAGCTTCATCCATTTAAACCGAATCCATCATATTCTAGCCTCGATAATCGTAAAGTTGGTTAGGTTGAATCCATCTGTTTATGGCCTTGACAAAAGGCAGGTTAACATTTGCCCCCCAAAACATGCCTTGCTATTGGAAGGTGTGTTTTGAATAACCTCAAATTTAATATTGAAGTTTATGTTCCGTTCATAACCATACTATTATATCCATGATTCAAGCCATCCTATCCAAGTGTCATCGCTGTATTCTTATCCAAACTTACATCTGCTCTAAGTCGGTATCTGATTCTGAATCCAATGACCAAACCCTGGGCCAATTCCATAGCCATTTGAACCCTTCAACCAAGTTTTAATCCATCAATAACCAATAGCCAAATTTATGACCCTTCTAGGTCGGTATCCAAATTCGAGACCGCTCCGGGTCCTTTTCCAAACCCAGGACCTCATCTGATCCATCCATCCCAAGTCGAAATTCGAATCTTACCTCTCCAGGTTCATTCTTTGATTCCGTAGACCTCGCCGGGTCGCGTTATCCTATTCTTACCTCTCTTTGGACCTCCCATCCTGCGTCCAGTCCCAAAGCACCCCTTCGGAATTCGACTATCAAACACCCTCGCTTCGCCCGGAGGAATAAGCTTGGTTACAATAAATTGTTCTTGTCAATTATGCGCTCTATAACACGGATATTGACTAATAAGTACAAATGCTTACACTATATATCTAGAGAGTATTGTTTGTGAAGAACTGAATATATGGAAGAGTGAAATACAAGTATAAATTGCTAGAGATTAAGAATATATAATAGAGTATGTAAGTAGAGAGCGTAAGTAAGTAAGTGAGTGTTCTCTATGATTCTTGATGATATATATAGTTGTAGAGAGGTTCCTTGAGTAGTCGCATCCATTAACAAGTGCTCTACAGTTGCTTCTGTTGATGATGAAGAGTTGCAGCGAAGAGAAGCGAAGATGTCTATTCAAATCTGATAGTTGGAGTTTAAATTTAAAATCCGAGTTTGAAATCAGACGTCTAATATTTGTATCAGACGTCAGGTACTATATATTTTTTGTATATAGTAGATTTTCAGACGTTTGAGTGCAACTACCAGACGTCTGGTTTCGTCTGTTTTGTTGTTCCAGTGGATTTTTCCAGACGTCTGGCTTGAAATAAATGCGGACTACGGATCTTAAGGCTAGGATTAACACTAGAGGGGGAGGTGAATAGTGTTTATAAAGAATTGCTAAATCCTTTTGAATTTATGTTGAATTGAACATGAATGTATGCAATATACAGACAAAGATATGATCACAGAAACAAACACAAATGCGTAAATAAAGTAGAACCAGTAAAGGAAAGAACATACCGGATTTTATACTGGTTAGGAGTTACCCTACATCCAGCCCCGCAACACAAGTACGGATTTCCTTTCAAAAGCAATTGTACAATTACACCCTCAATTTCAAGGCTACGAGGTACACCCTCCAGAATCACAATCCTCTGGGTAGAGATACTTAATTTCCGAGCCATAAGTTTACCCAATTGATTTACCAAGGCTACAATCACACCTTATCTCGCTTGACTGATTTTCAAGGCCACAATCACACCTTTTCTCGTTTAATAGATTACAAAGAAGCGTATAACTATGAATAGCACTGAGAACCTTGTTGAGATAGTGAAAGAGAATCAACCTAGAAAAGATCAAGTTCGATTCAATGTTGATTTCGGTAGAGTAATGGTAAGAATATGTATTAAGAAATGTGGAAGAAGAAGAGGAGTGAAAAACCAGAAAATCTAATGTAAAATTTGTTGAAACTAACCCCTATTTATAGAATAACAACAGCCATGTCCATTCGTGAAGAGTTATGGCGAGTAGACATTTCTTTTGAAATTTAAATTTTGAACTCAACTGACACCATGTCGACATGGTCACTATAGGCATGTCAACATCCCAAATCAATTTTTTATGTTTTGATTTTCTTTGAAAATAACCTTTATCTTATATTAAAACTATTTTAAACTTTACTAATATACTTGACTATAGTTAAAATTCATAAGCAAATATAGAGAATAATATATAGATTTTATCTATAATTTTATATTTTAAATCTAAGTATAAATATTTAAAAGTTAAATATATTTAAAAGAGTTTAAAATAAGGAGTAATTTGACTTTGGAATTAAAGATGATTTTGAGGCTAAAATTATTTAAAATCAGGATAGACGGTTTTGAATCTTTTTAAAAGGAAAGTTTTGAAATCATTTTGAAAACAAGATAATTTTAAAAAATCATTTGAATTAAAATTAGTGGATACAAAACAATGTTCCACTAGATTTTTCATAGGTTCCATCCAACTAAGAGTTTTATCCCTTTAACGGGCTCAAAGTGGATTCCATTCCACGAATAAATTGGATTTTTAGATGCCGGTGCTTTTCTAGAAGTTTTAACAAAATTCCTAATAAAAATACTTATTATTAAAATCTTGAACTGTTGATAATCTTGATACTCATGAGTCTTCATTCTTCGATATCTTGAATCTCTATACTGTACAGTCTTCATTCTTGGTACCTACATGGTTAAATCCTGCATATACATATATGTCTAAACTTATAATGTTAGTATTTATATTTTATAATCTATTCTAAGGTTGTTGTCATCAAAACCATCATCTCACGGACTAACAATCTCCCCCTTTTTGATGATGACTGTTAACGCTAAAATTTGAACGTTAACACCCCGGTGTATGAAGTGAGATTGTGAAAGCACCACCCGATAGCTCGGGAACAGATTATAAGCAGATAACAGTGAAAAAGTAGTAAACAACAGCAATTTTATAGTGGTTCGGCCTAAGAGAGAGCCTACGTCCACTTTGAATATCTTTATTGACGATTCGATTACAAATCAATGCAGTTACACTTTGATTACAACACACTTTGAGTTTCAAGTGACTTAGAACAAGTAGTCTAAACTTCAATGTCGATCCGAATCTTTGAACACATGTTAGACATGTTTGATTTCTTCGTGAAGTTCCTTGAAGGTGTTGAAGTAGTTCACAATGCAGCAGAGTAACGGCGCTTGAAATGAATTAGCCAAAAGTCCCTTGAATGTTGGGGGTGGTCATGTATTTATAGGCAAATCTGGATAGAAGTTTTTTCGCCCAAGTCCTGAGTCGTGACCGACTCAGGCTAAGCCGTGGCCGAGTCAAGTTGAGTCGTGGCTGGCTTATCTGCATTTGGTCTTCTCACTAGCTCATTCTCTTACTGGATTCTAAGCCAAGTCCTGAGTCGTTGGCGAGTCAACTCTCACTGGGACATGCACTGTAGCTACAGAATACGACTCAGTGGCTTTAAGTCGCGGACGAGTCATCCTGGGTTATGAGTCGTCAAGTCATTTCTTAGGTCGTCAATCCTCTTGAGTCGTTTCTTATGATGAGTCGGTCCAGTCCTTGAGCCGTCTCGTACGAGCCGTGAACTTCGTTGAGTCGGTAACTCAATGAGTCGGCCTGTATCATGAACCGCTAACCTCCATGAGCCGTTCCATTCCTCTAAGCTGTCTTGAGCCTTAACTCGTCAGCCAATTGAGTCGCTACCAGTTGAGTCGCTGAAGCAATTCCTTTGATGAGTCGGTAATGCATTGAGTTGGTCTGTCTTGTGAGCCGTTAACCCCCTTGAGTCGTAACCCTTTAAGTCGCTTTGAGCTTTAGGTCATTAACTTAGTGAGTCGGTGACTCGATGAGTCGTGAGGCTTCCTGAGTCGTAGATCCTTCCTGAGCCGTTTAAACACCTTAAGTCGTGGCTCACCCCAGGCCTTAACTCGTTGACTCCTTTAACTCGTGGACCCCTTAACTTGTAGGCTGGAACGGGGTTAACATTTGCCCCTCGAAGCGCACGCTTAAGTCGTAAGTCGTGTGCTTCGACTTATCATAACTCGGGCGAACCGATTCGAGTTCCAGCTCTTCTAGGTATAAAACGCTTGACTCGTTCCTCCTATCTCCCACTTCTTATCAGCGATCCTCCAAACCGCATCCGCCATTAACGCATCTCCGAGTTCTCACAGGCGATTCCAACTCGACTCTCCTCTGATCATCTTTGACACCACATTACGTAAGCAATCTTGCTTCCCTCCCGATTGTCGATCATTATTAACCTATGCGCTCCGTCCCTACTTCCAATTTACTCCCTTGAGTCTTGCGAGTTTGGTCATTCTAACCGTCGATGGATGTAGGGTTGTCTGATCTGATGATTTGCGTCTTGAGGTGATTTAATGGCGTGATAAGACCAGGGTTGTTGATTGAGAGTTTTATTGGGTTAATGGGTTAAAAGCTGGAAGATTAACGGGTTAGGAGTTAGGAGTGAAATGGTTTATGGGTTAGAAGGCAACCTGGTTAAGAGTTAGGTGATTAATTGGTCAAATTGATTCAAATACTGCTTTAGGTACGACTCGGTCATTTTTGTATGATCCAACAACCATGATCCGACCCAACATGCTCCACGGCCTAAGCCTTTAGTCGTAGCCGAGATACGACTCACGACGCACGACTCACGACTTACGACTTACGGCCTAAGCCTTGAGTTGAACCAGAGCTTCTCCCTTTTTATACGACTTACGACTTAGGGCACTGCCGACTCAAAATTTTTGAGCCGTTGACGAGTTAGGACTTGCGTGAATTCTGCTCGAACTTTGGACCATTGCATTAACTTTGAACTGTTGAATTTTATTGCATTCATTCACAGGTTATTTTGACTTGCAGGCTAACAATCTGTTCAATACAACATTCACAGAAAACTGGGACGAATATACTGTCATCGACTGCCCATATCAAATGACAGATTAGTTAATAACAGATAATTAACTTAAACAAATCGTGTGAATGAAGTGCTATCGATTTCAAGTAGAATATTAAAGCAACACTGAAACAGTCAATTGAAACTGACCAGCCTGTACTAATATTATGCTTGAACTTTAAATTAACAAGTTCTGAAATTACCATAGTCGATCAATCGTCAACCAGTTTAATTCTAGTTATATTTACTTGTTATTTTCATTAGTTCTGCACAACACTTCACACTTTTAGGAAACGTGCACCTTCGCATTTGAACATCCAGTTGCTTGTGTAGAATGACATCTCAACAAGAAGAACCGACGGGCCAGGCTGAAGATGTCTTCCCAGTAGCCAACCTGTTGGATAACCCTCCGGAGAGAACTTCCACCACCCTGAATCAGCGGGTGTTTAATCAAATGCTCACCCAATTTGGCATTGCCGAAGCTGATGCCTTACTGCCGGGGCCAAATGATACTGCAAATAGGCCCCCTTCTGGCTTCATTGCTGCCAATCTCCAAATGTGCTTGAGCGGTGCCATACCACCTTTTAATGGCTTCCTTCAGCAATTCCTGCTTCGACTATCTATCTCTCCATTCCAATTGCACCCCAATGGCCATGCCATTCTGATGGGGTTATGCGTGCTATTTAGTAGAGTTCTGGACCGATTACCGAGCTTTGAGGAAATCTGTTACTTCTGCTCATTCACAAAAATTAAAGATCATCCCTCTATCGTAGTCATAAGAAGCGCTCGAAACCGCAAAATCATCACCGATCTTCCTGAAAGCGTTCATGGATTTCTAAATCAGTACTTCTTTGTCCGCTGCCCTCCAGGGTTTTATGCCATCTGGAGAGTAGGAAGTAAGATTTTCCTGTTTTTATTTCTCCATACTTGGGCTTTTCGAAATCTGAGTTGCTAAATGCTAACTTGGCTTCTTCTTCTTTTTTCTGTTTTAGCACTTCCTCCTTCCTCTAGAGATCCGTGCTATAAACAAATTTTTGAGAGATTGAACGCCGTGGCGGCAAAAGAGAGGAGTATAAAGTTTTTGTTAAATGAAGGATTTTTACATCAATATGGGCTTCTTCATTCTTCTCGCTTCACTCAGCCTCGTGAAGTCCCAACTGACATTCCTGATTCTCCGACGGAAACTCCTGATGCCCCGGTCTCTATTAAAGAGCACATGCAGGGAGGAACCTCTATAGAAACTTCACTAGTAAAGTGTTCAATTCCGAAGGATGTTGCGGGGCCGTCTGACAAGTCTATACTTGCCCCAGTTATTGAAGAGGAAGAACCTCCATGATCTTCCGAAAAATCTACTAACGAAGGGGTTAAGAAAGCAAGTCCCAAAAAACATGATGGTGATGATGTTTTCGAGGGGTTGAGCGATTTAATTGTGACTTCTCAAGAACTTTTCAAAGATGATGTTTCCAAAACTATCTCTTTTGTAATCGAGGCGACATCTTCTCTACAACAAATGTCAACTCCTCCTACTCAAGTTATCACTACCTCTATTCCACAGAGTGGTCTGTAACTTGATGCGTATAGTTTACACGTTACACAACATTTAGGATTTTTCATCACTTCTACGCATTTATCTTCTTATACTTTAAAGATTTCTAAAGCTCATTATTTTTATTCCAGATTCTCCAATGGGGCGCAGCAGCTCATACTACGATGATTTCCAGCGTTACGGGAGGCGTAGCCAGTATGATTATAGGCGTTACCTCCCTTCTTACAGAGAATCCGATGAAGGGAGGGCCATCAGGAAAGCAGACGAGAGACGAGCATACGAAGAACGTCATCGAAGGGAACAAGAAAGACATGACCCTCCTCACAGAGATGATGATACTCAAAAAAGAAAGACTCACGATGAGAGAGGTAAAGGTCACATGGACGATTCTTCTAGCAAGCGGGCTAGACTTACTGAAGAAACAATGCCGACAGTTTCTGAACATGTTCCTGCTCAATCTCCTGCCCCCGTTCGTTCCGACATTCAAACAATCATCAACCGGCCCGCATACCAAGTTGGGCAAGGTCCTCCCACTCTTCAAAGTCGATTCCCTCAGTGGTGCCTGAGAGGGGTTCGATTTGATCTCGACTTGGTTCCCCTCGACAAATCGGCTATGCTGCGAAATCTTGATACTGTCAGGACCGATATTGAAAGAATGTCGAACTGGCAAAAACTTGTCGACGAGCTTCAGAGGGTTAACCGAGCCAATCTCGAGGCCATGCTCACAATGGAGAATGATAAGGCTGAGTGGAAGAAAACTCTCGAACAGCATGACGCCGAAATGAGAAGTATTGCTTCCTATAATGAAAAGCTGGAAGCGGAAATGGAAAAGCTTAAGGAAGAATTAGTTACTTCAACAACTTCCTATTCTCAAAAGGAGAGCATGCTTCAGCAACAAGTACGAGATGCGCATGCCAGTCAAAGGGCAGTCGAAGATAAGCTTGCACACAAGGAAAAGGTCATAGAAGAATATCGTGCTGAAACTTTACAGCTGCGAGAACAGACCGGCTCTCAAAGCTTGGAGATAGAGTTGTTAAAAACTCGACTTGCTATGGCCGAAAAGGAGCGTAACGAGGCTGTTGCTGGTAAACTCGCGGCCGAAGAGGCCCATCAAGCAACCAAAGCTGACATTAGCTCCACATTATTTGTTTTTTATCTGCACAGCATTTTGGGGCGTGGCAGCCTTGCCTTTCTAGGCCCTAAGTATGAAATCACACTGGCTGAAATTTGAGAGGCAGCACTCGATATGCTTGGTGGTAAAGGTGCTGGATACGTTGAGTCAGCCCTTGAAGAGCATTATCTTGACGATGATGCCCGCGCCGCTCTTGCCAAGGGAAAAGAGAAACTCGCCAGAGCGCGGACTGGGATGGCGGAAGAGGAGCGTTCTGAAAAAGAAACACCGCCTACTACCTCTGAACGTCCTCTAGTTTCTTCTGAAGTTGACATCGCAGGTTCCAGTGCTCATTCGCTGCCTCCTACAAGAACCGGGGTAATTACCCCTACTGATGATGAGGCTTTGGAGGATATTGGGGCTCAAAATTATGAGATTGAACTGACGAAGCCAACATCTTCAGGTAATTTCGACATTGGTCCGATTCAGGTGGATCGCCTGCTTATTCCTCAAAAATTTGATGAGCTTCTCGATTACTTCTTGAATCTCGATGAACCCGTATCTCCCTTCTTTTGGGGAGATACTAACATTTTCAATTTCTCTTCTTCTGTAGTTGAAACACCAAGTGCTGTGCAGACTTCGCCTCCTCCGGTCATCCCTCCTCCATCTCTTCAGGTGACTCCTACTTCTGCTTCACAACCCGGGTAACAAGAGGAGCAAATTGAGGCTCTTCATGGCTTGGATGACCCTATTGCTTCGCAGGAGCAGAAAGACGAGGGACTTGAAGGAGGCGAGATCTCTCCGGAGCGGACTCCTTCTGACGACGTAGTTTTGTCCGCTCTTGTTACTCCAGGGAGTGAGTCTTCTTCGAAGAGAAGAAAGAAGCACGGAACATCGAAGAGGAGGGGGAAGAAAATCATTACTACTGAAGAGGAACCGGAAATTGCACCAGTTGCACCTCCCTCCCCTTCTTCCCTTATGCCTTCAAACCGACCTGAAAGACCTGAAAAGCTAACCATTCGGCCGGGTAAAGGGTCTAAAGGTGGCAAGAAGAAATGAAGAGTTGGGCTTCGGGCTTTTTGATTCCTTTTTTGTGTAATGGTCGGATGTTGTGCAGGCACCGGCCCCTGCTTTTTTATTTTGAAACCTGTATCTGCAATTGAATAAAATGATCCTTTATTTGTACAGACTTTTGTTTGAATTTGAGAATGCATTTATTATTCATTTTTGCACAAGTTTATTTATATGATATTGCGGTGAGCTTGTGGTATGTTGTTTGAGCGTACTTTACCGATGTAGCTATACCATTTTGTATGTAACTATACCATGTTGCCCCCATACCATAAGCTTGCTGTAATATTGTATACTTTGAGGGGACTTGCACTCTCATTTTCTAAAGAATAATTACTTCATTCTCGAAGAAAATTTTCGTAGAGTGAAACTTCCTTCATATAAGTTTTTACGCTTCGTCCTTCGAAGAAATCACTCTTTTTTTTTTATGTACACATTTTGCCAAGTGAATTCTTCTATGTGGTGAAGCGGGCCTCTGAAGGGTACTTTAACTTTCTTCCTCTTTCTTTTTTTTTGAGGGAGGTTATTTTCTAGAGTAGGTAAATCACTCTTCCTTTGAAAGTTAAAGTATGCCCTTGATGAGGATATTTTTTTTTTTAATAGAAATTTGTACCTCTGAGGAGGGATTTTTTCACGTTTCAACACTTGGAAGTTTTATTTCAATCTTGGTAAAACGTGTACCTCCGAAGAGTTGTGCCTTCGAAGAAAGCCTTTTCATGTTTCAACACTTGGAAGTTTTATTTCAATCTCGATGAAACGTGGGCTTCTGAAGAGGTCTTTCTTTTTAATTGTGTCCCCGGGAGGGGGTTGTACCTCTGAGGAGGGATTTTTCACGTTTCAACACTTGGGAGTTTTATTTCAATCTTGGTGAAACGTGTACCTCCAAAGAGTTGTGCCTTCGAAGAAAGCCTTTTCACGTTTCAACACTTGGAAGTTTTATTTCAATCTCGGTGAAACGTGGGCTTCCAGAAAGGTCTTTATTTTGTTTTGCATTTCAACTTTGGTGAAGTGAAATTCCGAAGAGCGGCTGTTACACTTCAACTTCTGGTGAAATGTGCCTCCGAAGAGGTCTTTATTTTGTTTGCATTTCAACTCTGGTGAAGTGAAATTCCGAAGAGCGGTCGTAACACTTCAACTCCTGGTGAAATGTGCCTCCGAAGAGGTCTTTATTTTGTTTGCATTTCAACTCTGGTGAAGTGAAATTCCGAAGAGCGGTCGTAACACTTCAACTCCTGGTGAAATGTGCCTCGGAGAGGGTTTTCATCGCCTGGAAGTTACTCTCTCATGGTTGGAGGGTCATGACTTCTCCAATCTTTTTTGTTGAGTAGAGAACTTTCTTTTTTGTGGCGTATGACCCATTAGAGGTCTTTATCCTCCGAAGAGTTGTGCCTCCGAAGAGGACTTGTGCTGCCGATGATGGCTTTGGTTGTTCCTCTGTCCACTTGCTTATGCCTTTTCAGTGATCCTCTTTTTTTTTTTCTTTTTCTTTTTAGCTTTCATTCCCTTTTCTTACAAGTAACTTGTTTAATCCAAGGAATTGTGCTTCATTGTCAGGCAAGTTCGTGAGAACGAGCATTAGCTTCTTAATTGGATGTTTGTTTATTCAAACGATCTCAATTTATTAGCAAAGGCCCGTTTCTGTCGAAATCATAGGCCGTTCAATTGAAGTACTTCCTATCTAGGATTTGAATTCGGGGCTTTTGTGACTTGAAATTTGGTGAGAATCACTAGGCCTTATTATGTGCAAGTTTCACTTCCATTGTCTGCAAAAATTTAAATCGACATTTCAGTAATACATTCTATGTACTTTTTATATCGAAAATAAAGCAAACATGTAATAATAATAAGGAACACAAGATTTATAGTGGTTCGGCCAGGAAATTGGGCCTACATCCACTTTATATTCTTTCATTATTTACTTGCATCAGTTTTACAATTGCCTTCAATTACAAGAATCATACATGCATAATTCTTTTTACAATATTTCAACAAAATTTTCAAGTAAAGTATGGACGCAAATGATTGCTGTTCCATGCCCTTGGAATTTGATCTCCTTCAACAGTGGTGAGTTTGAATGTGCCGTCAAGAAGCTTCTGACCTATGACATATGGTCCTTCCCAATTTGGCCCAAACACACCTGTCGCTGTCATAATTCTCTTCAGGACTAGGTCTCCAATCTCAAAGCTGCGTTGGCGAACTTTGGAATTGAAATGTCTGGCTATCTTTTGCTGATGAGCTACAATTCTGAGATTAGCCTCATCTCTTTTTTCATCAAGGAGATCTAGCGCCTCAAGCTGAAACTTCTCGTTTTCTGCTTGATTGAAATGGATTCTTCTGTGTGAAGGGACTTCTGTTTCTACCGGAATCATTGCCTCTGACCCGTATGCCAATGAAAACGGGGTGTGCCCAGTCGCATTTTTGTGAGTGGTTCTGTATGCCCATAGTGCCAGTGGTAGCTTATCGACCCAACCACCTCTTGCTCTTTCAAGTTGCTTCTTGATGGTTGACTTAATAATTTTGTTCACGGCTTCCACTTGCCCGTTTGCCTGCGGATGAGCCACTGCTGAAAAGCTTTTTCGGATTTTGAATTACTTGCAAAAATCTTGGAATTCTTCACTTTCAAACTGAGTACCATTGTCTGTAATTATTTTTTGAGGAACACCGTATCTGCAAATGATGTTTTTAGTCACAAAACTTATCATCTTCTTTGAGGTGATAGTAGCCAGTGGTTCAGCTTCTGCCCACTTAGTAAAATAATCTACAGCAACAATGGCATATTTAATTCCAGATTTGGCAGTTGGCAACGGTCCAACAAGGTCTATTCCCAATATTGCAAACGGCCATGGACTGACCATCTGTGTGAGTTCAGTGGAAGGAGCTCTAGGAATTTTGGCGAATCTTTGACATCTGTCACATTTTCGGGAATACTATGCTGCATCTCGATTAATTTCTGGCCAAAAATATCCGTATCGGAGAATTTTCTTTGCTAATGTTTGGCCACCTGAATGATCACCACATTCTCCTCCGTGTACCTCTGCTAGGATTGCTTTAGACTCTTCCCTGGATACACATCGAAGTAATGGCATTGAGAATCCCCATCTGTATAACTGGCCATCCTGGATTATATATCGTGAGGCTTTTCCCAGTAGCTTTTGTCGTTCTTTTGAGTTCCCTGGTAAAGATCCATTGAGCAGATATTCTGTTATCGGAGTCATCCATGATTCTTGCTCTTGAGACATGCTCATGATCCAATCAATTTCCATCTCATCAATACTAGGAGTTGACAGGACCTCCACTGGAGTTAATCCCAGAAATTGAGCTTCGCCTGTGCTAGAATACTTTGCGAGAGAATCTGCTTTCATGTTTTCTTCTCGAGGAATGTGACTTATCATGTAATGATCGAAATCACCCAGGAGTTCCCAAGCCTTTGACAAGTAGGCGGGCAGATTCCCCCCTTTTGCTTGGAATTCCTTTTTGACTTGGCATACAATAAGCTGAGAATCACTGAATATCTGTAACGCTCGGATGTTTAATTCTTTGGCAATCCTTAAGCCAGCGATAAGGGCTTCGTATTCTGCTTCGTTGTTTGTTGAAGGAAATTCCAATTTTAGTGCATAGCACAATGATCGGCCTTCAGGGGTCTCAAGTACAACTCCGGCTCCAGAACAGTAGTCGTTTCTCGCACCATCGACATATAACTTCCATTGGATTGGGGAATTGTCGACCGTTTCCTCCTCACTGTTACCCTTATCTGTGAATTATGCAATGAAATCCGCTAAAGCTTGTCCATTGATTGCCTTTCGGGGATGATAAGTGATGTCATACTGACTGAGTTCAATATTCCACTTTAGAAGACGACCCGAAGTCTCAGGGCGAAACAGGACTTGCTTTAAAGGTTGATCAGTGAGGACTCTGATAGGATGAGCTTGAAAATATTGCCTCAACTTTCTAGATGCAATTAGTAGGCAATAGGCGAGTTTTTCCAACTTAGAGTAATTCATCTCTGCCCCAGTGAGTCTTTTGCTGATATAGTAAACTGGATGTTGAATCCTTTTGTCTTCTCGTATCAGCGCTGCACTTAAAGCATGAGATGATACTGCCAAGTATATAAGAAGATCCTCGCCATCGCCAGGCCTAGAAAATATTAGAGGCGTTTCCATATGGCGAATCAATTCATCAAAGGCTCTTTGGCATTCGGGAGTCCAATCGAAGTTTTTCTTTCCTTTCTTTAGGGCGTCAAAGAATGGGATGCATTTATCTGTGGCTTTGGAAATGAACCGACTCAAGGCGGCGACCTTTCCATTGAGACTTTGCAATTCCTTCTTTGTTCTAGGGGCTTTGACTTCTTTCAATGCAGTAATTTGAGCTGGACTGGCCTCAATGCCCCTAGCGCTCACGATGAAACCTAAAAACTTGCCGGATTCCACTCCAAATGAACATTTTAAAGGATTGAGCTTCATTTCGTATTTTCGAAGGACTGCGAACATGTCGGCTAAGTGTTCTATGTGATCCACTGCTTTCTTAGACTTTACTAACATGTCATCGACGTAGACTTCCATAGTCTTGCCCAGTTGCGGTTTGAACATAGCATTAACGAGTCTTTGGTATGTTGCCCCTGCATTCTTCAACCCGAAGGGCATAACTCTGTAGCAGTAAAGACCAGTGTCGGTGATAAAGCTCGTGTCCTCCTGATCTGGCTCATGCATCATGATCTGGTTATATCCGGAGTAAGCATCCATAAAAGATAACAATTCGTGCCCCGCTGTTCCGTCTACTAGTTGGTCGATCCTGGGTAATGGGAAGCAGTCTTTGGGGCAGGCCTTGTTCAGATCTGAAAAATCGATGGATACTCTCCATTTTCCGTTGGCTTTCTTAACCAGCACTGGATTTGAAACCCAATTCGGATAGGTAGATTCTTTGATAAAATTATTCTCCATGAGCCGATCAACTTCTTCTTTCAATGCCGCCGACCTTTCTGGACCTTGAGTTCTCCTTTTCTGTTTCACAGGTGTAAATTTTGGATCAATATTTAGAGCGTTCACTGCAACTTCTGGGGATATTCCGCACATATCGGCATGAGTCCAAGCAAAAACATCCAGATTTGCCTTTAAAAAAGATATTAAGATATTCTGAATTGACGCATTAAGTTGTGAACCCACATTCAACACTTTGTTTGGGTCCTTTGGGTCAACAGGTATTGGTATTGTCGTTTCCACCGGTACCACTCTATTTTCCCCTGCACTGACTTTTCTAGGGTCCATCTCTTTCCTTGCTCCACTGTGCTCGCCAGTGCAGGGTCCGCCCTGTAATTGCTACAAGGCTGGTTCTTTGATGCGGACTGGGGCTGCCGCATTCTTTCCCATTTCTCTTTTTCTGGTTTCTCGTAGCTCTGTCAGATAACACTCTCGCCCAGCATTTTGATCCCCTTTTATAACTCCTACTCCATTGTCTGTAGGGAATTTAATAGTGAGGCACCACGGGGCAAGAACAGCTTTAAACGCTGCCAGAGTTGGACGACCAAGGAAAGCATTGTAAGCAGAAAATTCGTCGACAATCACAAAAGTTTGCTTGCGGACCACTTTTCTCTCTCCTTCTCCAAGTTCCACAAACAAATCAATGGTTCCTACCGGCTGCTTTGGCTCCCCAGTGAAGCCAGCAATTTTTTGCGATGAGGCTTGCACATCAGCCATAGGGATCTTCATTTGGTCGAATGTTTTCTTGAAGAGGATATTGCAGGATGCGCCACAATCAATGAAAACTCTTCTGACGATAGCAGGCCCGATACCAGCCGAAATGACAAAGGGATCCAAGGTAGGAGCTTCAATACCTGCGGAATCCCTAGCTTTGAACACAATATCATCATCGAAAGTTCTTTGTTGCTTCAAGGGCGTAGCACCTTCCAAAGCGAATACATCTTCCTCGGTCGGTACATACTTTAAAGCTCGGGTATACCTTTCCATCTCACCCCAGCTTCTGCCTGCTGGGTGAGGTCCTCCTGTAATGACATTGATAATGGGCCTTCCAGATTCATGCCCTGCAGCCTTCTCAATCGTCCTAGGCTATTGAGTAGGAGCATGTTGCCCCTGACTAGATGAAGCAGGATTGTTGCTATTCTTTTTCACAAATTGCTGCAGTTTGTTTTCCCTTAGCAACTCTTCAATCAGATTTTTCAACTGGCGGCATTCGTCGGTCTCGTGACTGGGTTGATTATGGAAGCGGCAGAACTTCCCACTCTGTATAGCCTTTTTCCCGGTCCTTAGAGGAGGAGGTTTAGGAAAGTCAACAGAATCTTTAGTGGCAAGGTAGATACGCTCCGGCGTATCTGATAAAGGAGTATACTCTGATGGCTTGAAGGATCGGGGCTTCTTCAGATTACTCTGCTTCTTCCCATTGTTATTTTCCCTTTTTTGCCCTACAGATTCATTCTTGCATGGAGCAACAGTGTTATCTTCAGCTTTTTCCAACACTGCCTTTACCGGTACGGGACGGCTTTCTAAGCGTATGAATTCATCTGCTTTTTTATAGAATTTTCCAAGGGAATTTGGTTCCTTCATGTTTAGCCATTTCCCAAATTCGCTTGACTTGTCAATACCCTTCATCAGATAAGTCAATATTATTCACGGTTCTGCATTGTCCACCTCAGCTAACGCTATATTAAAGCGGTTTAAGAAAGATCTGATAGTCTCTCCTGGATTCCGCTCCAAACTTGACAGTGACATGATATCCTTGGCTTTTGAGGCATATAGTCTGAACTGCTCCTTGAACTTCCGGGTTAAGTCAGAAAACTGATCGATAGATAGGACTGGCAGCTTGGTGAACCAAAGCAGAGCTACGCCTTCGAGATACATAGGAAAATATCGGTACTTTATTTCATCAGAGGCTCTGGCACCTGTCATGTGCCAATCGTACTTGTATAAGAATTCGTTCGGATCACTTGTCCCCTTGTAAGCTGGAATGGTTGGAGGGACAAACTTCCTTGGGAATTCAGCCTTTAAGATTTTCTCAGTAAATGGAGTCTTACTTGGGGCGAAACCCCATTCTTTCTCGTCTTCATCCCTCTGCATACTCTCTTTCATGATTTGTCGGACCATTCCAAAAAGATACTCCTCATCATGTCGAGTTCTAGATCCACCAACCTCTGGAAGTGTTTGTTCAAAGGGGCTAGCAGCCCTTTCAGGAGCATTTCTTTCTTCAGCATCATGAAGGTTGCCAGCAAAATTCCTTTCATTACCTGCTGGTTGATGGTTTGCCCCAAGCAAATCGTTCAACCTATTTAGAATTAGGGCATTCTGGGCATTCTGAGCCTCGAGTTGTGCATTTTGGGCATTTATCTGTTGGTTCAGCCCAAAGATTGCAGCATCCAGCTCTGCCTTTGTAACTCCGACAGCTGGTGTGGCTTGATTCGATACAGGGGAAGCGGAGGTTCCCTCTTGGATATTCCCAGATCTGACAGATCTACTTTTCCTTCCAGGAGCCATAATCTCGGATAGACTTCTGGTTTTCAAGGAAATTCTCTCTACAAACCTCTGTGAAGCAATGATGATAACTCACCTGAGTTCGGTTCTCAGTGAAAGCACCAAAAATGTTAACGCTAAAATTTGAACGCTAACACCCCGGTGTATGAAGTGAGATTGTGAAAGCACCACCCGATAGCTCGGGAACAGATTATAAGCAGATAACAGTGAAAAAGTAGTAAACTACAGCAATTTTATAGTGGTTCGGCCTAAGAGAGAGCCTACGTCCACTTTGAATATCTTTATTGACGATTCGATTACAAATCAATGCAGTTACACTTTGATTACAACACACTTTGAGTTTCAAGTGACTTAGAACAAGTAGTCTAAACTTCAATGTCGATCCGAATCTTTGAACACTTGTTAGACATGTTTGATTTCTTCGTGAAGTTCCTTGAAGGTGTTGAAGTAGTTCACAATGCAGCAGAGTAACGGCGCTTGAAATGAATTAGCCAAAAGTCCCTTGAATGTTGGGGGTGGTCATGTATTTATAGGACAATCTAGATAGAAGTTTTTTCGCCCAAGTCCTGAGTCGTGACCGACTCAGGCTAAGCCGTGGCCGAGTCAAGTTGAGTCGTGGCCGGCTTATCTGCATTTGGTCTTCTCACTAGCTCATTCTCTTGCTGGATTCTAAGCCAAGTCCTGAGTCGTTGGCGAGTCAACTCTCACTGGGACATGCATTGTTGCAACAGAATACGACTCAGTGGCTTTAAGTCGCGGACGAGTCATCCTGGGTGATGAGTCGTCAAGTCATTTCTTAGGTCGTCAATCCTCTTGAGTCGTTTCTTATGATGAGTCGGTCCAGTCCTTGAGCCGTCTCGTACGAGCCGTGAACTTCGTTGAGTCGGTAACTCAATGAGTCGGCCTGTATCATGAACCGCTAACCTCCATGAGCCGTTCCATTCCTCTAAGCTGCCTTGAGCCTTAACTCGTCATCCAATTGAGTCGCTACCAGTTGAGTCGCTGAAGCAATTCCTTTGATGAGTCGGTAATGCATTGAGTAGGTCTGTCTTGTGAGCCGTTAACCCCCTTGAGTCGTAACCCTTTAAGTCGCTTTGAGCTTTAGGTCATTAACTTAGTGAGTCGGTGACTCGATGAGTCGTGAGGCTTCCTGAGTCGTAGATCCTTCCTGAGCCGTTTAAACACCTTAAGTCGTGGCTCACCCCAGGCCTTAACTCGTTGACTCCTTTAACTCGTGGACCCCTTAACTTGTAGGCTGGAACGGGGTTAACAATGACAACCTTTGTTTATAAAATATTACTTCTTTCCTAATAACTCCCCTTAAAACCAATAACTCCCCCTTAATCTATGCCTAACTACCCTATTTTATATTTCCCTCCTCCCCCTTTGTCATCAAAAAAAAACTAAATCTAAACTAGATAACTCCAAACTATATAACTCCACACTATATAACTCCCGCTAAAACTAATACTCCATGACATGTGATTATAATGATAGTGTTATCATAAGTAATCATCACTTAGATCTAATACTAAAATATAGTCCTAAACTATTAACTATCCTAAATAAGAATCCACGATAGTACTTATAATTAAAACATATATAAGAACATAAATCATTTATTACGTATATAGTTGTACTTACATGAACATTAGAGAACATGAATAAACACAAATAGCAATAGGGAAGAAAGAGAAGAAACTAAATAGGAGATCTATGAATCGAACAATGTGGATAGTGGAAACAGAAATTTCCACGTTGTTCAACAAGATTCTCGTCTTTATCAAAGCATACTTCTCCAACATAAACGACTTCGTCGTCATCTTCCGCTTGCGCTTCTTCCATGTCTTCTTCTTCTTCGCTGGCCTCTTGTTCTTGATTGAGTGAAGAGTCTTCATCAATCAAGATAGGATTGGCTTGATTATCCATTAGAAATTTTTGCAAATTCCTAAGAATCTTGCCTTGCCTCTCTTGTTCCCTTGCCATACGGAGTTGAGTCACTTGAATTTCAGTCATCATCTGAAGTGCATCCTTTATAGACTCCTCCATTTTTGTTACACAAGCGAGAGTAGTACGTTGAAATGGACCAGAAGTAGGAGAGGGGAATGAAAATGTTGATTTTATGTTTGATTTGGAAGATGAAGCCATGATTATATTTATTTCAGAAGATAGAATAAAGAGAAAAATAGAGAGAATGAACAAAAATTCGAAACAAGGAAGAATATATAACCAATTTTTTGAATTTTGGTGGCAAAATTTTAAAAAATTAAAAACGTTATATGTCGACATGGGTATATGATGGATATCGACATGGTCCTTTTATTTTTACTATTTGATTTATTTTAATATTAATTATTAATTATACTTGTTATTTATATTTTATATTTCAGTTATAGAACAAATACCTAATTCTCTTTTTAATTTAGTAAATATTGATTCATTTAAAGGTTTTGTTAAAATATCAACAATTTGATTCTCAGAATTGATATAATCGAGAGTAACTACTTCCTTACTTATATTATCTCTAAGAAAATGATGTATGATATCAATATGTTTAGTTCGAGCATGTTGAGTAGTATTCTTGGATAAATTTGTTGCACTAGTATTATCACAATAAATTGGTGATTTCGAGATATTTATGCAATAATCTTTTAAGGTTTGTTGCATATATATTACTTGAGAACAAGCCAAAGCAGCAGAAATATACTCTGCTTTAGTTGTTGATAAAGAAACTGTGTTTTGCTTTCTACTAAACCAGGAAACCAGAGAATGCCCCAAAAAGTGACAAGTTCGACTTGTACTTTTTCGATCTGATTTACAACCAGCATAATCAGCATCACAGTAAGATATTGAGTCAAAATAATCATTTTTAGGGTAAAATAAGCCATAATCAGATGTGTGTTTAACATATCTTATGATATGTTTTACGGCCTTTAAGTGGGTCTCTTTAGGTTGGGATTGATATCTAGCACAGAGACAAACACTATGCATGATATTTGGTCTACTAGTAGTAATATAGAGTAGTGATCCAATCGTTCCTCTACATAATTTTTGATCTACATCTTTTGAGAGATCTTCTTTACTAAGATACTCATTGGTTGCCATGGGAGTGGGTTTTCCACTCGCAGTAGTCAAACCAAATTTACTAATTAGATCTTTAGCATATTTTTCTTGACTAATAAATATACCATTATCTCATTGTTTTATTTGTAATCCTAAAAAGAAGTTTATTTCACTCATATGACTGATCTCAAACTCTTTTGTCATTATTTCAGAAAACACTTTTTTCATTTCAAAATAAGTTGATCCAAAAATAATATCGTCTACGTAAACTTGTACTAGTTGAATTTCATTTTTATTTCTCTTAATAAAAAGAGTATTTTCTACTTTACCAATTTCAAAATTTGATTGCAATAAATAAGATTTTAGTCTATCATACCAGGCTCTAAGAGCTTGTTTTAGACCATATAAAGCTTTCTTAAGTTTGTAAACATGATTAGGTAATTTATCATTTTCAAAAAGTGGTGGTTGTTCAACATATACTTCCTTTTTTACAAATCCATTTAAAAAGGCACTTTTAACATCCATTTGAAATAATTTGAAATAATTTGATTTGCGAAACCAAGTAGAATTCTAATGGCTTCTAATCTTGCTACGGGAGCAAAAGTTTCATCAAAATCTATTCCTTCTTCTTGACAGTAACTTGAGCGACTAATCGAGCTTTATTTCTAACTACCTCTCCGTGTTCCTTCATTTTATTTTTATAAACCCATTTAGTTCCAATTATAGTTTTATTTTCAAGTCTAGGAACAAGTTCCCAAACATCATTTCTAGTAAATTGATTTAATTCTTCTTGCATAGCCAAAATCCACGAATCATCAGTTGATGCTTCTTTTGGATTTTTGGTTCAATAGTTGATATAAAAGCTACATTACTCATTTGACTTAGTTGATTTCTAGTTTTAACAAAATATGGCATATCTCCCGGTATATTTTCTATAGGATGATCTTTTAAAAGTTTAGTCCTTTTATTAGGATGATTAATTTCATTATTAATTTCAATTGATTCTTGATTTTGAGTGATTAAATCCTCTTCATCATTTGTATCTTCAAAATTTTTGAAATTTTCATCAAATGAAACATGCATTGTTTCTACAATGGTGTTAGTTTTTGAATTAAACATTCTGTATGCTTTACTTCTATTAGAATATACGATAAAGATACCTTTGTCGGATTTAGGATCAAATTTATCTAAATCATCTTTTGTATTTAAAATAAAGCGTTTACTTCCAAAAATTCTGAAATAAGATACCTTAGGTTTCTTTGAATAAAGAAGTTCATAAGATGTCTTATCAGTTAAAGGTCTAATTAAAATTCTATTTAAAATATAACATGCGGTAGCAACAGCTTCTGCCCAAAAATTCTTTGGCAAATTACTATCTGAAAGCATAGTTCTCGCACGCTCTTGAATCGTCCTATTTTTACGTTCTACTACTCTTTTTTGTTGTGGAGTTCTCGAAAATGAAAAATTGTGAGTTATTCCCTTTTTATTGCAGAATTCCTTGAACTTCTCATTTTCAAATTCACCGGCGTGATCACTTTGAATAGTTATAATTTTTAGAGAAAATTGATTTTGAATTCTTTTCAGATAGATCTTAAATCATTCAAAAGTATCACTTTTATGTTTCAAAAATATTGTCCATGTAAATCTAGAATAATCATCTACAATTACAAAAACATATTTATTATGATTTATTGACAGAATTTGAGATGGACCAAATAAATCAAGATGAAGTAATTCAAGAGGTTTTGAAGTTGAAATCATATCTTTTAATTTAAAGTAACTTTTTCTAAGTTTTTCTAATTGACATGCATCACATAAAATATCTACTTTAAAATTCATTTTAGGGAGACCTCTTACTAGATCATGTTTTGATAGTCTACATAAGAGTTTGAAATTCAAATGCCCAAATCTCTTATGCCAAATCCAAGGGTCACTTATATTTGCCAACATGCATAAGTTATCATTTGAAACTTACATACTAAGAATATAAATATTCTTTTTCCCGACTCCCTCAAATATAATGGTTGAATTATTATCTTCAATGTGACACTTATCTTTTTTAAATTTAATTTATATCCTTTATCCCATAGTTCACTTATACTTGGCAGATTATGTTTCAGATTCTTAACTAGCAAAACATTAGTAATAGTAGGAGTTTCAGAATTACCGACTTTGCCGATGCCAATCGCATATCCTTTTGAATTGTCTCCAAAGTTAACCAGTCCTCCGTGTTTGTATATTATTTCATTCAGTATATCTGGATTGCCAATCATGTGTCTAGAACATCCACTATCAAGCATCCATTTGTTCTTTCTGATCTGCACAATTTGTCCGTTGTGGATTGATTCCTCAACACCCATAAAGCATGATTCCTGTACATCAAACAATTTTGGTAGATAACTTGAATTTGAATATTGATTATATGCAGACTCATGAAACAATGATGATTTGAATACTTCTAAACTAGTATTAACAAACATAGCCATTTTTTAGAACTTTTCCAAAAATCAGATTATGAAACTTTGAAAACCTGGCACCGATACCAATTGAAAGAAATGCGGATTACAGATCTTAAGGCTAGGATTAACATTAGAGGGGGGTGAATAGTGTTTATAAAGAATTACTAAATCTTTTTGAATTTATGTTGAATTGAACACGGATGTATGCAATATACAGACACATATATGATCACAGAAAAAACACAAATACAGAAATAAAGTAAAAGCAGTAAAGGAAAGAACACACCGGATTTTATACTAGTTCGGAGTTACCCTACATCCAGTCCCGCAACACAAGTACGGATTTCTTTTCAAAAGCAATTGTACAATTAAACCCTCAATTTCAAGGCTACGAGGTACACCCTCCAGAGTCACAATCCTCTTGGTAGAGATACTTGATTTTCGGGGCACAAGTTTACTCAATTGATTTACCAAGGCTACAATCACACCTTATCTCGCTTGATTGATTTTCAACGCCACAATCACATCTTTTCTTGCTTAATAGATTACAAAGAAGCCTATAACTCTTAATAGCACCGAGAACCTTGTTGAGATAGTGACAGAGAATCAAACTAGAAAAGATCGAGTTCGATTCAATGTTGATTTTGGCAGAGTAATGATAATAATATGTATTAAGAAATGTGGAAGAAGATAAGGAGTGAAAAACCAGAAAATCTAATGTAAAATTCATTAAAACTAACCCCTATTTATAGAAGAACCACAACCATGTCCATTCGTGAATAGTTATGCGAATAGACACTTCTTTTGAAATTTAAATTTTGAACTCAACTGAAACCATGTCGACATGGTCACAATAGGCATGTCGACATCCCAAAGCAATTTTTGATGTTTTGATTTTCTTTGAAAATAACCTTTGCCTTATATTAAAACTATTTTAAACTTTACTATTATACTTGACTATAGTTAAAATTCATAAGTAAATATAGAGAATAATATATATAGATTTTAACTATAATTTTATATTTCAAATCTAAGTATAAATATTTAAAAGTTAAATATATTTAAAAGACAGTTTAAAATCAGGAGTAACCTGACTTTGAAATTAAAGATGATTTTGAGGCTAAAATCATTTAAAATCAGGATAGAGGGTTTTGAATCTTTTCAAAAGGAAAGTTTTGAAATCATTTTGAAAACAAGATAATTTTAAAAAATCATTTGAATTAAAGTTAGTGGATATAAAACAATGTTCCATTAGATTTTTCGTAGGTTCCATTCTACTTAGGGTTCCATCCCTTTAACGGGCTCGAAGTGGATTCCATTCCACAAATAAATTGGATTTTAAAATGCCAGTGCTTTTCTAAGAGTTTTAACAAAATTCCTAATAAAAATACTTATTCTTAAAATCTTGAACTTTTGATAATCTTGATACTCATGAGTCTTCAATCTTCGATATCTTGAATCTCTATACTGTACAGTCTTCATTCTTGGTACCTACATGGTTAAATCCTGCATATACATATATATCTAAACTTATAATGTTTGTATTTATATTTTATAATCTATTCTGAGGTTGTTGTCATCAAAACCATCATCTCACGGACTAACACGGCTTGTACACCCAGACGTCTGAAATCTGTGCATGTCTGTTTTTTGCATCTCCTTTGTTGCTTCTTTGATCCTATCGACTTGTAGTCTCTTGTAACGTTCTTTGAGCCTTGTTCTTGTCTTTCTAGTGATGTTGCTCTAGCAAGTACTTGTATATAGAAATGTATATGCATATTTGATTTTCATTGTATAGTTGTTGTCATCAAAACCGTAGATTTGATTTTCTAACAATCTCCCCTTTTTGATGATGACAACTATACAATATACTTATATATATAATGTTATAAATCTCCCCCTGAATATGTACTTTCCATAATTTATTATGATCTTTATTATTTCTCCCCCTTTGGCATTATCAAAAAGTAGTTATAACTTTTTTAAATGTAGAAATTATTAAATATTTACCAATTGTTGTAAGATAGAAATATACACAGAAATAAAACACCAAAAAAGAAATTTCATTAATTACATTAATTGAGTACATTCATAGATTTTTATCATTTTTGCATAAGATGGAATCTTATAAATCTAAAAGCCTTTTGTGGAAGCTTTCTCTTGATCATCTCCTTTATCTTCATTTTTGGAAGAGCTAGGTTGCTTTGTAAGAGATGTCAGAGCTTGTTCTAGAGGTTCGTTCTCCTCAAAACGTTTGGAATGCTTCGAAGGAGGAGAAGGCACTGGGGTTGGCCAATCTTCTAAAGGTGGTGTAGGGCCACGAACCCTTTGAAGAACCTCTTTTAGAACCAATAATGCAGTTGAAAGTGATGTTTCAACTGTGGCCATGCGTGTAGCAAAATATGTTTCAAAATTATCAATGCACTTAGCCAATACTTTTTGATTCCGAGATAAAATAAGCTGATTTTGAAGAGTTAGGTCTCAAATACTTTCATTTGGATTCGTCTCTGTGCGAGTTTCCGAAATATCATCTTGGCACGTATAATCAAATGGTGTAGGAGGAGGAGGAGTAGTCTCGCGATGTTGTTCCACCTCTTGTGATGGTTCAGGGTGTGTTTGTGGTGGAGGCCCAGCTTGTCTGGCTTGACGACGTTGCGTCCACTCTTCAAATTATATAAACTCCGAAGGATTTTCTGGTACGTGCATTAGTGAGAAAAATTTCGTGGAAGCATATTTCGGAGAAATTTATTCAAAAGTGGATAAAGAGGAGGGGATGTTGTAAGCTTGTAGAAGTCTCATGATATATGTAGGATAGGTGATGGATGGACGTGATCGAGTCCAAAAGTGTATGAGCTCGTCAAATATAAATTTTTCCCAATTGACCCTTGTTCCACTGAATATAGCATATAGGGCCTTGTGCTCTAGTTTCGTGATCTGCTCATGACTACCAAGGTGAGGAATGATAGTATTGACAATCATTCTAATGAGAAGTGTCACCTTAGGTCGTAGATATGTGGATACGAATTTAGGAATTTAATCTTCCCATATTTGATGTGTTATATTGTCTCTCGGTTTTAGCCGCATATTCGGAATATCATATAAATCTTCTCCGGTATCGAAAATTCCGAGAGTTTGGCCTATGATCCCTGGAGTAAGCCTAATTGTGTTGTCTTAAACACTAGACCATAGCCAACTATCCTCATTTTCAGTATTCCAAATTGCTGTGCTATCCAAATTAGCGTAGAAGAGAAATATAGCTAACCGATCAATTTGGATGTTATTGGGATTAAAAGATATCAAAGTTTCGAAACTGGCATTTTCACACATTTCATCTAAATCGTACATTGGGAACTTGAGTAAATTATAAAATGGACCTGTATGGAGTTTCTTCTTTTGAATATCCTCGTATCTCTTGAGCGAATGCGGTACACGATTCATCCATCATTCTATTTGATCATCTGAGAATACCTAGGGGTTTGAGGAAGTTGCTTGGTCTTGTTTTCGCTAAGAGATCTTAGGATTTTTGTTTTAGGAGCCATCAAATTTGATCAAATTTGGAAGAGAAAGTATTTTTGTTAAGTAAGAAATCGAGTTTGCAGTAGAAATAATATGAAACGAAGTGGGAGAGGTAAAAAAATAGACATTATCAGGCCTTATAAGTGTGTCGATTGAATTTCAGATGTCTGGAAGGTAAATCAAACGTCTGATTTAACCTAGTTTGAAGAAAGTAAACAGAATCAGATGTCTGGTAAGTTGTGGTAGACATTTGGATTTGGTCGGTTTGTAAAATTTGATTGTCAAAGATAATTTTCAGACGTCTGTTTGTATTAGTAGACCTCTGGAGTAGATCGAAAAGATTTTTTTGGAGACCGGATATTTTTTTCAGACGTATGGAAATAATGACAAACGCCTGAAAATGATCTGAGTTTTATCATATGGAACCAGAAACTTTGTTCAGACATCTGGTTCATAGTTCAGACGTCTGAAATAGACTGGTATCTATTTTTTATTAAGCAGAGGCAATATTTAGACGTCTGGAAGCTTATATCAAACATCTAATATATGCATGATAGTGTAAAATTTATGTGATATCAGAGTGTCAAACGTCTAATCGCAATGCTCAGACGTCTGAAATAACCAATTTTTCTAAAAATAGCCTAATTTTGAAAGGTTTTGCTTATTTTTCGACCTTTTATTTTTAATAAAAACATAGTATTATTTTTGTGAAACAGAATTACAAATATACGTAGATACAAATACAATGAGAATAATTTAATTTATTTAGATGGCGATGGAGTGCTGCGATCTTTAAACTTGTCATCCCTCCATGGCTTGAGTGGAGACCATATATTTCCACTTTCGTAGGTTCTCAATTTTCTCCTTGGTATTAGGAGAAACAAATAGAGCTAGTTTGGACTTCTTGTTATTGGGAGTGAATCACGTGTGATAAGAGGACCACCTATACGCCGGTTCCTGATTTGATGTAGGGGTAGGAAGGCGGTAAGGTGTATCCACTGAGCATCCATTGTAGCTGTTGAGAAGGACAGATGAGAATTGTCGGAAGACATAATTATTATTATTTTTTATTGTACAAATATGAAATTTATATACTCTTTACCTTTTGTTTTGTAAAGATTTATATATTACTTTAAAAATTATTTATAGGTAATTTCAGAAAACAACCACCTAAAAATTTTAAGGTGAAGGAGTTATCAATTTTAATTTATGGATCCAAAAAACTTTTAGCCAAACATAGAATAAATAAAGATGTGGTATTAGTTTAGAAGATCATAAAGAGAGCATATTCCTAAATCGTGTCGCAATTTAACAAATGTTTGCTCGTTTAGTGGTTTTGTGAAAATATATGCTATTTGATTCTTGGTATTTCTGTATTCTAATGTAATAATTCCTTTTTCTACATTGTCACCAAAAAAATGATGTCGTCTATCTATATGTTTAATATGCGAATGATTTATAGGGTATTGATAGATTTATTGCACTCGTGTTATTGCAATATATTGGTGATTTATTGATAACTTTGTCGAAATCCATAAGTATTTGTTGCATGTATATCACTTGTGCACATGCTAGAGCTGCTGAAACATATTCGTCTTCGCAAGTAGATAAGGAGACATAATTTTTCTTTTTTCTAACCATGAAACTAATGATCGTACGATAAAGTGATATGTTCCGCTAGTACTCTTACGATCTATTTTACATCCACTGAAATCCACATCACTCTATGAAACTAGTTCAAACGATGATCCCTTAGGGTAAAACAAACCGTAATCTCTAGTACTAGATAGATATTGTAAGATACGTTTAACAGTTCTTTGGTGAGATTCCTTTGGTTTTGCTTGAAATCGGGCACAAAGACAAACACTCATCATAATGTCGAGTCGACTAGCCATTAAATAAAGTAAGGAGCCAATCATACTAGATATAATTTTTCATCGAAATCTTTTCCATTATCATCTTTTTCCAAGTGAACACTAGTACTCATCGGTGTTGGTTTGCTTGAAGTTTTATCTATTTCAAAATGACGTAATAGATCGTTACAATATTTTTCTTGATGAATAAATATACCATTTTCAAGTTGTTTTATTTGTAAACCTAAAAAGAAATTTAATTCTCCCATGTAAGACATTTCGAATTTATTTTTCATAATATTTGAAAATTGATTACAAAGATTTTCGTTAGTTGAACCAAAAATAATATCGTCTATGTAAATTTATGCAACTAAAATATCATTATTTTCTCGTTTAGTAAATAAAGTTGTATCGATTTTACCTATTTGAAAACCATATGTAATTAAATTATTTTTAAGACATTCGTACCAGGCACGTGGGGCTTGTTTTAAACCATATAAGGCTTTTTGTAATTTAAAAACATGGTTGGGATATTTTTAGTGATCAAACAATGGAGGTCGTTCACGTTTTCTTTAATAAAGCCATTTAAAAAAGCACTTTTGACATCCATTTGAAATAGTTTAAAGATTGTGATGATTTGCAAAAGCAAGTAATGTACGTATGGCCTCGAGTCTTGCTACTGGAGCAAATGTTTCGTCGTAGTCGATACCTTCTTCTTGATTATAACCTTGAGCAACTAAACGTGCTTTATTTCTAACTATATTTCCGTTTTCATATGCTTTTTTTTAAATACCCATTTTGTTCCTGTAACCGATTGATTTTCTGGTCTTGGTACTAATTCCCAAACATTGTTATGTTCAAATTGATTTAATTCTTCTTGCATAGGATTTATCCAAAAGTTATCATTTGAAGCTTCTTTATAATTTATCGGTTCAGAATTTGACACAAATGCTATATGACTTATTTGGTTAAGTTGATTTCTAGTTACTCTAGAATTGAGATCTCCAATGATATTATCTTTTGAATGATTTTTAAAAATTCTAAGAGATGATACTAAAGTATTATATTGTGCATATGTCTCATTATTAAAAGAATTTGTTGTATTTGTTACTAGGATTATTTCATCATCATCATTAGTATGATGTTAAGAATATTTTCACCGAACGAAACATGTAAACTTTCTTCAATCGTGTTATTTCGTTTATTAAAAATTCTATATGTCTTGCTACGATCCGAATATCCAACAAAGATTCCTTCATCGGCCTTCGGGTCAAATTTTCCTAAATTATCTTCTGTATTTAATATAAAACATTTTGATCTGAAAGTTTAAAGTATGATACTTTAGGTTTTCTTCTAAAAAATATTTCAAAACAAGTTTGTTTAGTCATAGATCGTATGGTTACTTGATTCATAACATAACAAGCTGTGGCAATAGCTTTAGCCCAAAAATGTTTTGGTAGACCACTACTATTTAATAGTGTTCGTGCACATTCTTATAACGTACGATTTTTTCTTTCTACTACACCATTCTGTTGAGGTGTGCGGGGAAAAGCAAAATTATGACTTATACGTTTTTTATTACAAAAATTAGTAAAAAGATCATTTTCAAATTCTTCACTGTGATCACTTCGAATATTCTTAATTTTCAAATCCATTTGTGTTTTAATTCTTTTAGCAAAAATTTTAAACATACCAAAGATGTCACTTTAATGTTTTAAAAATAAAGTTCATGTATATCTTGTAAAATCATCAACTATTACGAAAACATATTTGTTGTGATTTATAGAACGTACTTGAGTTGGACCAAATAAATCTAAATGTAATAATTCTAATGGTTGTTTTGTAGAAATATTATTTTTAGATTTAAAAGAGCTTTTCTTCAGTTTTCCAATTTGACAATCGTCACATAAATTTTCTACTTTGTAATTTATTTTGAGTAAACCACTAACTAGCTCATATTTTGCAAATTTATTAATATATTTAAAATTAATATGACAAAATCGTTTATGCCACAGCTATGGATCGTCATGTTTGGCAGTTAAACACAAATTTGAATTTCGATTTGTATTCATGTTTAAAACAAAAATATTTTTGTTTCTAAAACCCTCAAACATAAGTTGTTTGTTTTTGTTGAAAATGTAACATCTATCTTTTTCAAAACTTATTTGAAAACCTTTATAGCATAATTGACTAATACGAAGTTGGTTGTGTTTTAGATTTTCTACTAACAAAACATTTGTAATAATAGGAGAGTTAGAAATATCAGAGTCGATGACTTATCCAATGCCCACGACGTAACCTTCTGAGTTATCTCCAAAAGTTACCGTTCCACCATCGATGTATGATATATTTGATAACATTTTTGAATTTTCGGTCATATGCTTGGAGCATCCACTATCAAGTATTCATTTCTCCTTATTTTTTATTTTGGGTACCTGCTAAATAAAAGATGATTTAATTGGTACCCATATACTTTGTTAGGGTCCTGGATGTTATGATGGGTAGGGCCATACCCAAAAAGTTTTGATACATTTATGAACCTAATTTTTATTATAGACTACATTTTCTAAAAAAATTATTAATATGTTTTTGTCTAATCAAATTATTATTTGTCTTAGGGATCCAAATTTTTATATTTCTGCTATTTGTTTTAGACTTAAGTGACCTTTTAGTCTTTTGATAAATACAACTATATTTCTTAATATTATTCCCTTTTTGTTTAGGAATATTTTTAATTCCTATTCCATTTCTATTACCTGATGGTTTTGAAGTTTTAATAAGATTTTCTAAATCTTGTTTTCCTTTATTAAATTTTGAAACATTATTTGTAATTTTATCTCATTTTTCTTTTAATTCTAAATTTTCAATGTTTCAATATTACTTTTCAAGTTGATATTTTCTTTTAATAAGTCATCCTTTTCTAGTCTAGTTTTATCGAATTCTATAACTATAGTTTTATTATCAATCAAACTATTTTTAATTTTTTCTTGAGATAATTCTAGTTCTTCCTCTAAAATAATTTTTTCATCTTTTAACATTCCTTTTTTAAGTTCTAATCCATTTATTTTGGCTACATGTTCTTTGTTCAATTTTTTAATTTGTCTAAATTTATCATCTAATTCCATGTTAAGTTCTAATAATTCATCATAACTGAGTTCGGGACATACCTCATCAGTTTGTGACATAAAACACACATTATCTTGTTCTCCGTCACTATCGCTATCACTGTCTGATGATAATGAAGAATCTGAGTCATCCCATGTTACTTTGAAAGCTTTCTTCTTTTGAATTTTTCAAATTTGTTCTTCTTTTTATCATTGTTTAGCTTGGGACAGTCTTTCTTCATATGTCCAAATTGGTCACATTCATAGCATTTGATTGATGTTTGATTTGAGCTTGATTTTCCTCCTTTCTGAAATCTAGTCATTTTCTAAACTTCTTGAATTTGTTGTAGTTTTTGGCAATAAATACAATTTCTTCATTGTCTAAGTCGGAGTCTTCATTTGTTGCTGGGAATGCTATGTTCTTCTTTCTGAATTTTGTTCTTTTCGTGCCTGCAAATTAGCTTCATAGGACATTAAATTTCCTATCAGTTCTTCAACTAAGAGTGTTGAGAGATCATTACCTTCTTCGATAGCTAATATTTTTCTTTCCCACTCTGGAGTTAAAGAATTAAGTATTCTAGATACTAAATCAAAATTTATGAATTTGACTCCAAGTGCCATTAAATTATGTTGAATGGATTGAAATCTAGAGTACATGTCTACTATAGATTCATTTTGTTTCATTTTAAATGATGAAAATAGATTTTGTAAAATTGAAATCTTAGTTTGTTTGACTTTGCTTGTGCCTTCATGTGTAACTTGTAAGGTATGCCAAATATCGTATGCAGTGCTACATAACATGACACGTGAAAATTCATTCTTATCTAGTAAACAAAATAGAACATTCATAGCTTTGGAACTATTAGAAGTCGCGATTTTTTGTGCATCATTACATGTGTTCATAGCAGTGTCAGGTGCTTTATATTTATTTTGAGTGGCTGACCAAATTTTTAATCCATTAGCTTCCATAAAAATTCTCATACATGTTGACCAATATGCATAGTTAGAACCATTAAAAAGTGGGGGTCGTGCTGTGGATTGACCTTCTTGAAAAATACTTGCCATGTCATAGTGATTAAAAAAACGTGTTGCTGAATTTTGATCTATCCTTGCTCTGATACCAATTGTAAGTCTACAGGGTGGATAGTGTAGTGTATATGCAAGTGTATGTGACAGAATATATGATGTAACTAAAACAACATTAGTCTTGGTAAATATAGAATAAGCATACCAGGATTGTATACTGGTTCGAACCTCCCATCCTACGTCCAGTCTTGAAGCTTCCCTTCAGAATTCGACTATCGAACACCCTCACTTCGCCCGGAGGAATAGGCTTGGTTACAATAGATTGCACTTGTCAAATATTTGTTCTATAACACAGATATTGACTAATAAGTACAAGTGCTTCCACTATATATCTAGAGATTATTGCCTGTGAAGAGAAGAGTGAAATACAAGTATAAATTGCTAGAGATCAAGAATGTATAATAGAGTATGTAAGTAAAGAGCGTAAGTAAGTAAGGTGAGTGTTCTCTACGATTCTTGATGATATATATAGTTATAGAAAGGTTCCTTGAGTTGTTGCATCCATTAACAAGTGCTTTACAATTCCTTTTGTTGATGATGAAGAGTTGCAGCGAAGAGAAGCGAAGATGTCTATTGAAATCTAACAGTTGAAGTTTAAATTTTAAATCCGAGTTTGAAATCAAACGACTGGTATTTGTATCAGACGTTTGATACTACATATTTTTTGTATATAGTAGTTTTTCAAACATCTGAGTGCAACATCTGGTTTCGTCTGTTTTGTTGTTATAGAGGACATTCCCAGACATCTGGCTTTTGCACCCAGACGTCTGAAATCTGTGCATGTCTGTTTTGTGAATATTTTCTGTTGCTTCTTTGATCCTATCGACTTGTAGTCTCTTGTAACGTTCTTTGATCCTTGTTCTTGTCTTTCTAGTGATGTTGCTCTAGCAAGTACCTTGTATAGAAATATGTATGCATATTCGATTTCCATTGTATTGTTGTTGTCATCGAAACTGTAGATTTGATTTCCTAACACTCTGGTCAAGGACTTATATATTCTTAGGCCTCGGCTCTTTGGCCAAGGACTTTATATATTCTCCGGCCTCGACTCTCTGGTTAAGGACCTGTATAGTGTATTCGAGTCCATTCCTTCGCTCTCCGACGAAGGGACTAATAACTTGCGATTACTACCCCGTCTCCCCAATCGGGACCGTGATCACGAGACATGTATTATTTATTACACTGATCCAAATCTGATCACTACAGAATTCAATTATAAAAGAAAAAGTTCATACAACAAAGGAAATTAAATGTCTAAAGTACTAAAGAAGAAACCAGAGTTTGCAGAAAAAAGAAATAAAACAGGATTTCATAGACCCAAGTAGTTTGGTTTTTGGTCATCTTAGAGCATGCCTAGGGACCGTCCTCGATCCCGTACATGTATAAGTGATCTAGCCATATTACTTTGAGTTACTTATTCAGAACCACAAAACCATTCAGTTGATAACAAGCCGACGGTGACCAGACCCAGTGCCACCTTCGTTCGAGGTAGGCGGCGGCCGCTCCCATTCTACTGCTATAGCTTGATTCCTTATGTACTGTTGTAGGTGACCATCCTTACATGCTCTTCCACGATATCTTTCAATGCCTTCAAACATTTATTTTGTGCCGATCTGGCTCATGGAATAGGCAATGCTTTCCCGATGCTCGCCCGTATTCAGAAGGTTCCCTCCTTGCCGGCCTTCGATGCTAGAGGCGCCCTCAAGTATCAAAGTAAATCCTTTCTAAAGTCTCGGTTAACTCTGCATAAGAAGAAAACTTTGACTCCCTCCAAGGCCTCTTCGAAGTGCTACCGTTGCCATTCATTTTCCTTTTTTCCTTTATCATTTTTATTTGGATCCTCCCTAGGTGGACCTCCACCCCTTACTACGTAAGCTTCAGCTTCTCTCCCTACTCTCTCAGCCTGCACATCTTCTTGCCTCAGGAACCTTTCGACCTCATGGTAGAACAACCCGAGATTCGTTGGTGGGTCACGTTCCAATGATATCTTAAAATCCAAATTATCTGCAATTTTTGAAACTGCCACCATCCAAACCATTAATGGATCGGGCCGATCCACCGGAGCCACCGCCGCATTGAATTTGGTTAAGAAATCCTTGAGCAACTCACCCTTCCATTGTTTCATCGATGTCAAGGTCATTAAGTTCTTGGGACTGACAATATGGACCCGGAACTGCCTCATGAACCTTTCAATCAGCTCCGTCCAAGTGTCTATAGAACCACTCTACAGTTGTATGAACCACATAGCTGCGATATCCATCAAATACAAAGGGAATCATCGAGCCATGACCTCGTTTGATGCCCCTAGTACCTCCATATGCCTTACGTACCTCATCAAGTGAACGGCAGTATCCGTTCTCCTGTCATACATCTCCAATGTTGGTAGCTTAAAATCTGGTGGGTTCCTAGCTTGCCTGATAGTAGGAGTAAAGGGACTCCTATTCACATCATCCAAGTCTTTATATACCAATCCACATCTCACAACTCGTCTAACCATCTCCGCTAATCTGTCATTGTCGCCAAGCTGTAATCCCTGTCCTTTGCCTCTGATCAGTCCCCTAAGTTCCTGAGGGAATCCTGGCACATACTCATAATCACGTACTCCGGTATTCCTGTTGGTGTCGGGCTGCACAGTATCATCTGGTATCCCATCATTGATTGTTCCAGCATTTTCCAGTGGTGTGCTCCCGAGTCAAGGTCCATCCAGATTGATAGTCGTTTGCTGATTGGGGGCTTCCCCTGCTGAGCCACTCCACCTGCTTGCTGGTTGAGTGCTTTTGATCCAGCTCCATGGATCTGAACTCCTGCAGCTCCTGCTTGTCCAAATTTTCTGAGAAGAGTTTGCATCTTCTCCTCTTGCCTTTTTAGCATCACTTCCATCTCATCTCTGGTGATGTAGATGGATGTTTGACCTACTCCAGCTCCGGAGGAAGCCTTCTGCTTCCTCTTGATTGCTTCTCTCTATCACTTGCTTCCTTGTTGGTGGCTTAGCCATTACTTCCTAGAATCCAAGTTCTTAGCTCCAAAATCCATGAGTGGCTTACCTTCTTAGTAAAAGCACCAAAATGTTAGCGCCAAAATTGTCACTAACACCCAAATCCAGATGAAAGCACCAAATACCAGTCACAGCTCACATATATAATATATGTAGAGAGTATAAATATGAAGAATAGTAAAAATTAAAGAGAAAGCAGTAAGACACAGAATTTATAGTGGTTTGGCTGACCCCGGCCTACGTCCACTCCAGAAATTTCATTATTATTTATGTTATAATCAATAACAGTTACAAACTGGTGAAGTAGCCTTAGCCTTAGAAAAAAAAAAGTCAGAGAGCAGACCGAAGATCCCCCATCTAGAGACCCACGTGTTGTATTTATAGGCAAATCTATGTAGTTGGGCTTCCTAAGTAATCTGGGCCCACCAAGACCTTGGCCAAGCTCACACCTTTCATCTCGACCGACACGAAGTCCAGATCGAAGCCGACCCACATCATCTTGCCAACCCAAATCATAGCGAGCCACCTCCAATGCCGAATCACCTCGCCAACGCCGAGCCGTGCCACCATAATTTCGAGCCACAATGACGAACCTCAATGCCGAGCAACCCTGACCGAACCAAAATGGCGAGTCACTCCATCCTCACCACAATGCCGAACAACAATGCGAACCTCAATGCCGAGCGACCCTTACCTAACCACAATGTCGAGCCACCCTGTCCTCACTACAATGCCGAGCCACAACGACGAACCTTAATGCCGAGCGACCCATCCAAGCGAGCTACATCCATTTAAACCGAATCCATCATATTCTAGCATCGATAACCATAAAGTTGGTTAGGTTGAATCCGTCTGTTTATGGCTTGACAAAAGGCGGGTTAACAAATCGTATCCGTATTCGAAATCATTTTCGGATATCGGATATCCATATCCGCTTAATTTTCGGGTATCCATATCCGCTTAATTTTCGGATACGGATGGATATAAGATATTTATCCACTCCATCCATAATCAATAAATTTAGAAGTATAAATGAGAAGGTTTGGATCAACATAAAATAGTTTTTGCACTAATTTTCATAAAAAAATTAAGGAAAAAAATTCAAAATTTAAACACTGAAACTGTATGTTTTCACTGAAAATAAGAAAGAAAACATATCACGGTAACATCCAATGGTTAGAAAATAGTTGAAAAATCATATATTAATTGAATATAATTTTAATTAAATATAAATATGAATCAGTTAACCGAACAGATATTTTTTGGATACAGATACGGATACCACAATAACCATATCCGTATTCGAAAAGCTTTTGGATATCGGATATCCGTATCAGCTTTTCCAATAACGGATATTTTTCATATATTCGAATATGGATTCGGACGGATATCAGATTTTTCGGTTACCCATTGACTGCCCTAATTTTTTTGAAGCATTGTATGTAACGTTGACCACTATTTATGTATAGCATTCATCTATTTATTTCATAAAGTTGTGGTTCTTAAGATCCATATTATTAAATGATAATTGTTTTGGATATATTTCATAATATGAGTTTAATCCGGCTAAGATAATAAATTTCATTCTAAACAAATATAAAATGCATTACAACAAAATTTTAGGATTAGATATTTAATGATATCGAAGAGAAAATTTTAATTTTTTTGTGTTTTTAGTTTAAATATTTTCCTTTTTCTACCTAATTTTTTCTTCAATATTCGTCCTTACAGGGATAATTATTAGAGCTAATCCTCACTACCAATTTGTTAATTTAGTATTCTAACAAAATTGTTTGTACAATTCTTCATAATTGGAATATCTTATGAAAAGATTCATTATCAAATTCCCACAAGCGAAGGTGATCAACTGCAGCTGTAATCAAATCTTTCTCAACACCACCGCAACCACCAATTAGGGATGGTTTCGAAGGCCAGAAATAAGCTTTATTAATTTTAAAATTAATGAAACTATAATTCATTAACAACTATTAAGATTTGTAGACTATGTATGTTTCTTGATCATGCTTCCTTATCCTATTAAATTGGTTATATTGTTGCTACTGAGCTGGTATAATCATGTGTGTATAACATGTTATGTGTGAAACTTTTTTATTATAGTTGGTAATATAACATTTTTTATTATAATTGTTATACTACACCTACAAATTTAGACGTCACTTTACCTGGTAATAGATATTTATTTTGCTCATTTTGTTAGTGTTTCACATGGATCTGTTCACAAAAATATGCCTTTGATTTTCAAATGCATAATAATTATAAGATATGTAATGATAAATTTGATTAATCTTGAAATATACACTTAGTTGTTCGCTTGAAGATCGGTAGATCCAAGGTAGAGCTCTCGGTTTCAGTCTTTTGTAATTTAGAAATTTCAATCTAATTTGTAAATTCTAGGTCTGGTTTCACATCTCGTTATTTATTTTTTGTTGTAAACAATATAAAATAAGAAGCGATTCAAAAAGAAGGAAGGAGATATTTTATTCATGTCTGAAAATTCATCATATAATTCCATTACTTAGGCTCCTTTATATAAAGGTTTTAAAGCTAGGGATTTGACATATCCCATGATGAGGGACTAAACAAAACATAACAAACATTGTATATCATATTCACTCTTTATAATTTACATATATTATAACACGCCCCCTTGAATATGCGTCTTCATAATCTTGGATGCTCATATGGTAGCTTGAAATTGTCCATTTCAAAACTTGTATGATGACTGCTACCCCTCATTATTATCCTGCTTTCATGTGTCCGTTCTCTTGTTATAGATGTTGTATGTTGCCTCATTAAAAACCTCTATTAGGAAAACCCAGTTGGAAAAACCTTAAACAAGGAAAAGAGTACAACTCAAAATCATAGATATCATATAATGATATTCCTTCTAAATAGTTTGATACTTCAGGATCAAAATAATCTCTCATTAAAACTTTACTAAGAAAAACCCAATGGAAAAAATCTTAGTGAAACAAAAAGAGTACAATGGCATGTTTCAATAATTTACATCAAATGGAGTTTGATATTTCTGGATCAATGTAATGCCTCATCAAAACCTTACTAAGAAAAATCTAATGGAAAAAATCTTAGTCAAGGATAAAAATACAATTTAACTTAAATAGCATATTTTAAATGTTATTTCTTTTGATAAGACGTTTGATTCTTCTAGATCAATATAATGTCTCATTAAAACCTTAGTAAGAAAAACCTAATGGGAAAAATCTTAAATAAGAAAAAAGAGTACATTATAACTTATTTTAAATGTTTCTAGGGAGTAAATACTTCTGGATCAAGATAATGCCTCATTAAACCTTACTAATAAAAACCCAGTGGGAAAAAATCTTAGTTAAGAAAAAAGAATGCATTATAAAATACTTATGGATGCTCCCCCTGATTTAAAAGTTTCCTCTGAATTCGTATTCGTCTTTTGAAAACTCAAATTGGTTATGGATACTTCTGGATCCATAAATATGTATCTCATTAATAATACAATTTATTAATAGTTTCCTTCAATACAATCAAAATTTCTAGGATTGTTTCTTTCAAATATAATTTGCATTTTATGCATTTTGTATGCTACTTTATGAAAAACACTTCATGTGCTTTTATTTTTGTGCTTCGAGTCATTTTTGCATATTACAACTATACACCTTTTATGAATATTAAAAATTTAGTTACAACAATACTAAAAAGCAAGAAGTAATCTGCTCATCTTAAAGTATATCAAGATTTTCATTACAACAATACTTAGAAGAAGGTTGTAATTTAAACCTTTCTTTCTTTTCATTCTTTATAACCATGAAAGTTATTTATACTCTTCAGGAATTTGTTTACTTTCATCATTAATATGATTTAAACCATATTCATACCTTAGGGGTATATTAAGCATTTCAAACACTTTCGCTACTTTGCGGACTACATGTCCATATTTCTCTATTAGTAAAGGATTCATGAAGGCCAGTCATGTTTTCCCCTAATTCAAGATCTTTAATCTATTTATAAGCATTTTACTATTTACAAATTTATCACCGATGATTATTTCTTGTCAGTTCTAGACATGATTTATTGAGATCTCTTTAATTATCATGTTTTAGGTACCTAAACCACTTCTAGGGTTATTTACAATCATGTCATGGATCTCTTTCAGAGCATCCATAGGTGTTTCTTCAAGAACACTCACCTCATTTATTTGGCATCTTTATTACTTACTCCAAAAATATTTTGAACTGACTTTTGAACCACATTTCAGATGTGGTTTACACATTTTGATCCTTCAAGGATTCAAATCTATATTGAAGAAAGTTTACTAGGGATATTATAGATTCTTTATTCAAGTTACTTAATATTTTGCATCATTGTATATTTTAACAAATATTTAACACTGATGATCAAAATGAGCTTGTATCGCTTTATTCTTCCCCTCAATGTTGACAAACATTGTCACATTAAATAATAATCATCTTTGGATTCTCATTTTGGTCAATTATGATATTGCTACTAGCAAATACACCATACATATTAATAATAGGAGGGTATTTATTTATTTATTATTAATTTATAAGATGCATTCAATTAATGTTGCTTATTAGAGTTTGTTCTCATTCATTGATCTAGTCAATTGGAGGAATTACTTATTGTATAGATCATTTGAATACATACACGACTTCATGTCATTCAACATTTATGTTAATTCAAATCACTAAATAATATCTATACATAATTTATAAGATGAGCTCATAACAAACTTCAGGTTATTGGCTGAATATTTACATATATGGATATATATGTGCATCCACGTATTACATCTATATTGTAAAATTTCATATTCTTTCTCATTTGAATTACTGATTTTTAGAACAAACTATTATAAGGATCCGGACTATTAATTTTTTGTTTATTACTCGATGTAAATGTGAATCCTTAAGATTAAATGGTAGTTTCTAAAACGTCTGGTTTGAAAATACATATGCATTAAGTTTGACTTATCAATAATAACTTCAAGTTATTTGATATGTTGCAACTTTTAGATATAGAATATACTGTAACTTCTAGTTACCGTTGGCTAGCAATAATAAGAATTTCAAGATCTAAATCTTAAAATTTGTCAGTGTTCTTGCTTTAGTATTGAAGTCAAACTTTTCTTAGTAATAATTATCAAAGCCTCTGGTTTGATAATTCATAAAACTTGCAATATTTCGTATCACTTTTTTTTTCATTATCAAACTTCGAACTTTATGTACATTTTTGTACACTTGAATTTATGAATCTATAAATATATGTAATATAACTGACACTTTATGCATATTTTTATTTGAATATGCTAAATAACAACGTCCTTCTAGTTAATAATTCAAATATAACTTAATGGTTTTCTATTCCAACCATGTTGAACTTCTGGTTCAAATAAATTATTATTATTATTATTTTGGCAACCAGGGAAACCTGTTCTATCACCGCCGACATTGCGACTCCTGAACAGTAAACCTAGGGGAAACATAACTGGCCCGCCACAACCGTGCCCCCATTTAGACTGGACCTTTCGGTATACTTGAAGCAGTTGCCAGGAATCGAACTCCTCACCTCATACGAGGGAGGCCGTTGCTCTTGCCAACTGCGCCATGTGCGCGGACGCATTTATATTTAACTTCGAGTTGCTAAAGTTTATTCTTCAATTATATTACAGATATTTCTTTTGGAGATGAATTATCATCATTGCTTTTGGAGTTTTATATGATGTTCCTTCAGGGATATAGCATTTCCTTTTCTTTTTTTAAGCAATTGCAATTTAACAAACAAAAAAAAATCTATGACATCTCTTCTGGGATGTTGTATTTTGCAATATAATAAATATAAATAAAGCTCTAAAAAAATATAGTATTAAAATCCATTTCTTCAACAAAATAGCTAGGCATACGTGCATAATAATAATTTATCAAAATTTTAGATTTTATAGCAGTGTATGATTAGTAAAAATCATCATATCTACTAATATAATATTCACTCAAACTTCAAGTTTGAGTTATATAAGACACATAAATAATAAAGCAAGAAGGAGAACAACAATTTGATGCATAATCATGTAGGTAGTATTGTCGATATGAACCAAAGCCATTCAAATCTTGCTTCTGTACTTTTTTAATTTTTAATTTTGCTTTTATTAATAATAGTACATACATTAAGTTGACAGAGAAACGTTAAATATACAGGGAAAAACAGATGCGGAAACAAACTGAAAAGGCGAAAACACTTTGCTTTGAGGTCAAATATTCTTTCTAAACTCAATTAAAACAAACAATGTCAGAATACTTTAATCTTACTGTAAAGTAAAATTTCATGCACTTTATATTCGACTCTATATGCTATAAAAGGATGTTGCAAAAGCTTACTAGTAAATGTTACTTATGCATGAAAAACCATCAAAGAAGGATTTGTTTTCCATAGTTCGGAAAACTTTATGACTTTGAAAAAGAAGCGTTCATTAGAAACCATTTATGGAAACTAGCAAATGTTACTTAAGCATGGGATAATCTTTTTGAATGTATATAAAAGAACAAGAATACAGCTTTTGGATGAAACAGTATGCTCATACAGTCACCAAATAGAAATGTAGCATATATAAGAATTATGTTACCTACATAGTTAGTCATCATAGTGCACGAAAAAATTATTCCAATATTTGAACCTGAAATTCAAAGAAAATGTTTGCTAAGGCCTAGCCTTTATGACCCATGGTCATGGAAAATGGTTATAAATTTATTGGCATGACAGATTATGCGGTGTGATTATATCAACGAAAATATAAAATAGTTAGCACTATGATGAAACCATGGTGCAAATCATGCAAAGAAAAAAAAATAATGTACTGTAGGAGGATTAATGAAGTTAGTGCTTAAAAGTGGCATTGGAATACAAGTTAGCAATTTTCCCTTAATATTTATCAATTTAGCAAAATTTCTGAACCAAAATATCAAGTTCCTACAAATTAAGAGCTTCAATATAATTGCATGCTATTCAAATCCTAATCGCATTAACTAACACTCTTAAATCATAAATGTTTATTCACTGTCCATTACAAAAATCATAAGCTTCTAATTCCATCACCGGATCAAAAAAATCAATTGATACATCAAGTAAATCAAATCTGCTGCCAAAAATTAATAATCAAAATCTTAACATCGTTCGCGTTTTACCCATTAAGACAGATCTAAAAATCATCGCTCCGATTATGGTAGTAACGTAATAGCATAAAACTTTAAAGGCACATTCAAACCGTAGAACAGACTATTGAAGCCCTAATTTCAACTTGTATGATCAAATTAACATCGGTCGATAATAATATAACCGATCTGTACACCCATATAAACATAGGCAAATGACACAATCACAACAATCATTTCGAACCACGCGCATGCATATCAAAGTAAAAAAAAGGACACTAATAAACTATCGCAAAATAAAAATAAAATAAAGATGTCGTTACCCAATAATGGCGATAAACAAAATTACTGATGATTCGGAAAGGAAATCGAAAACAGATATTTTTAGAATTTTCGTAGTTCTGAACTTGAAACCCCAACTGTTTGATGGTGACAGAAATCGAATAGCCTCATTTTGAAATCGTACTGATAACGTGTTGGAAACAATATAAAAATAAGAAGCGATTAGAAAAGAAGGAAGGAGATAATTTATTCATGTCTGAAAATTCATCACATAATTCCATTACGTAGGCTCCTTTATATAAAGGTTTTAGAGCTGGTATTTGACATATCCCATTATGTAGGACTAAACAAAATATAACAAACATCGTATAGCATATTCACTCTTTATAATTTACATATATTATAACTTTTTTTTTATATAATTGCACATTTGTTTAGTTCATTGAAACAAGACATATACCTGATATTTAAATGAAAAATAAGATACGAAAGAACATTACCAATCAATTATAAATATTCATAACACTAAAAAATAATCATTACTTCATTTTTAGTATGAGACATTACCGATCAATAACATAAATATTCATTACTTCATTTTCATTTTTTAGTTACACCATTTATATATTTTTTGAATACGTATGTTTCCTAAGTTAAAATTTTCCTCGGCAGTTTATCGTTCCGCCGGTTTCTCCTGAGTATATTCAACAAGGAAAAGTTAAAATTTCGAATTTCAAATACATATATTTGAAATATTTTTGTTTGGAGTTTCTTTGGTAGAATTTTATCTTCAATAGTTTATTTATCGAACCGGAGTTTCGAATTGTTTTTGTTTCGGCCCAAACTGAAACCAGAAAGAAACCATTGGAATCTTGGTGTTTTGACCAAACCTTAGACCTTGGTAGATCAATAACCGGATTTATTATCAGAAATTAAAAACTTTCAAAAAATATCAACTATTCATAAATAAGATAAAATATTCGTATACCTTCATAATTCTATATTTTGATATATTTCCTATTATATTATTATTATTATTATTATTATTATTATTATTATTATTTGAATTACTTATGTTTTTTAAATACCGATTCCAAACTAAGATTGATCCTTCCTTTATCTTCTTGTACCTTTTCAGCTTCAAAGTTTCAAATTCTAAGTATGCTTGTTTTAGGGGCATTTCAATTTCACTTCCTTAAACCAATTATTTTAAACATATGTTCTTTCATATTTTTAATATTTTAGTATTATAGATTTTATAATTTTGAATGGTTCTTAATGTCATATTGTTGGAAATATTTCAGATTAATTTTGTGATGTACTAAGTTCTTTGAATTGGTTCTGATAATAAAACCCATAGTAGAAAAATTGGCTACGAGTTCAACTTTGTTATGCTTTACTCACTAGTTTTGTACATCTAGAATTTTATAATTCGATGTTTTTTGGATATGATGAAAGTGAAATATATATGTGCATAATACTTTTTATAAAAAATTTTAAGTTTGTATGTCTATTAGTTTGACCTTCATGCTTCTATTATGGAAAATTCTATTTCAACCCGAGTATTTACTTAGTAGCGCCCCAAAGATTAAAAAAGTCTGTAAACCCATAAAATAACTTAGTGGCCCCCAACCATTTCCAGAACTATCCTTCCCATCACGCAAAACATGAAAAATAGAATTTTTTCTTCACTGGTTTTGAAACTAGGGTTAGAATTTTTTTCTTAACTGATTTAGAAACTTAGCGGTAAAAAATTGAATTTTTTTCTTAGTAAAGTCTATAAACCAAAAAAGTAGCTTAATAATGAAAAATTGAATTTTTTCTTCACTGATTTAGAAATCCAATTCATATTTTCTTCAGAACTATAATTAAAAAAGTCTGTAAACCCAAAAAATAACTTGGTAGTGAAAAATTAAATTTTTTTCTTCAATAGTTTAGAAACTAGGGTTTTGAAGAAGCGATGTTTTAGAAAGTAATAAACTGACAGTAGAAGATAACTGAATTGAGAAGAAAGAAAGTATGCAACATTCAAAAGGTATTTTAGTCTTTAAAATTTTATTTATTTTAAGGGGGGTACTAAGTAATTATCTATACTGAAATAGAATTTGCCTTCTATATATGCGGATGTAAACAAGTTAGCATTGGATAATTTTAATGATATATGAAAAGATTGACCCAGTGCATGTTGCTTTGTAGGAAAAAGAAGGTACTTTGTTAATCATCTGGTTGTTGTGGATCGTCATCATTGTTGTTATTCTTATTGTTGTTATATTGTGGCTAAAGTTTGATTGCACGGTTTAAACCTAATTATATTGTTTGTCGGAATATTAAAGCCTAAGTAAATATAAAGATTAGAGTTGCAATAACATTAATTGACAACTAATTTTTTTTGTACAATTCAAGTTCAATCTTTTACCAAATACACATAATCAAGATATGAAGAGTATGAATTATTGATATCAGAGGACATCGTTTGAGTTCCTTATATGTTATTCGGTATGGGGGAATTCTTGGATCAAATGAAGAGTGGGAATTTAGTAAACTGGAAAATGAGGCTGGAGGCTGGATTAGCTATATATATTATAAATATATACACACACATATATACACACACCTTTGCTTAAATAAAGTTCTCTCTATAGCCTCGTATCCTTAAACGTTCATTTTCAAATGCAAGGGCTGCCTCTTTTCTAGTTTTTAACGTGCCAATCCTCCTATTTTTTCCCTTAGCACGGATAGTGGCGGCCCATTTGCCTGCCACCACCAAAGAGACACCGATGCAGTGACGCCCAACCAATGCATGCAAAAAAGAACATGTTAGCATAAAGGTATTTTAAATGTGCAACACATGCACCTTCGAGTCTTTTAATCAATCATTCAAGCATATCGCGATGTAAACTCAGCACATTTCCCTCTATCTCTACATAAGTAATTCAAAGTTCAGGATTTTTGACTTTAAGACTATTAATTTTAAAATTATCAGATTTTTAATCACCAATTTTGATTCTTCAAACTTGGAGTTTCAATATTTATTTTAAAACAAATAGATAATTTTTTCATACATACAGGGTTTTATGTGCATTTTGGTATGCAATTCGCTCCAACAAGTTTTTATAATCCACTATTTCCTGGTCCTGTGAAATGAATAAAATTTTCTAATAAAATAGCTGGGCTACATAAGAGTTATGTGGTCGCTTACCTCCAAGATTGATGCATTTGTTCTCTTCTTGCTCCCTATGGTATTCCTGCATTCCTTACATTTGCATCCTTTTCTGTGCTTTCTGATAGTTTCACTCTAGAAATTATGCTTGTGCATGTTACACATAATTTTTTGCAATAAAAGAAATTAAAGAAAAGAATAGGACAAGAAGATTTTTTACCTTTGGGTGGGGGCTATTTGTAAACTCCAACCTCCTACAAGAAAAGGAATGAAATCTTACACATGATTTTAACTCTGTATACAGATTAATGTGTTTTCACTTCTATTTTCATATTTAATAGGATAGGACAGGACATTATATATTGTTCATCATTTATTTAGGTACAACATTGGTTTTCAAAGGTTGAATAAGCCACATAATGTAATTCAGGTAGGTTGGCTACAGCAACAGGTCGCATTATCTGTTACATGTGTTCTTACTGTTCATATACACAATCTCTGAGCTTACTTGTGGTAAAAGTGGTTGTTAAACTAAGTTCAAATACTGTAAACGTTCGATTACTATATTTATGCTGAAGCCCTTTGTGACGACCCTGAATTTTCACGTTCGAAAATCGACATCCATACTTCACTCATATTCCAATGTCGTAGATTCAAACGTTGAATCCGATTCGTTGGAGCTTATAACACATTAAGTAATAACACACAGCGGAAGAAAATAAATAACTTTTATTGCTATATAGTATCCAATACAACAATCGGATACATATGATATCAACATCAGAGATATAAGATAAAAGTGGAAGAAATAACTCCAAATGATCTCCAAAGGAGAGAGTGAATCCACAAGCTGCAACACTAATGCCAAAGCTCAAAAGTCTACGAGCTCCAAATCGAAAGATCGGACCACCATCACATTGTATTAAGCAAGGTCAGTCCACAATGCAATTATCAAAACCCAAAGGATAAAAGCCATCGAATCTATATCTACTAGCTGACTATATGATAATCTAACTCTATGCTGCCCGTGTGAGGAAATTGTAGACACCCAGAATTTAGAAAGGGAACAATAAACTCCAGGTCAATTATGGGACTGGTGTGAGCAAACAAAAATAGTTTATCTTTAAAACAAAATCAAAAGAATTTAAAATTGAAATCCGCAATGCTTTTTGGGAAATGAAACTACCATAAGGCCTCCCTGCACACACACAATGCAATCGCATACTTGGGGAAGATTTCTCCTTATGATAGTCAAACATGCTTGATACGCAAAATCCTTTTGATATTATTATTAGTGCATAGTGCAGAAAACTTTTCAAAAGTATAATATTAATCTTAGCCAGCATATGTACCATTATATTATGCCTGCTATAGCTACCACCTGAGGTGGCAGGTTATACAACTGCAATCGTAAAGGGCGCGTATTGTTTGATTGGATTTCCAACAATGGTCAGGCTAAGGAACTTCTTGGACTACATGGGTACGCCTCTGGAGGGACGCACCGAGAACTTAACCAGCTCTTTGCCAACACAAGGACGGGTTACCTCTGTAACTAGGTAACTAACTGTCACGAGTATGACATCCCCCGGTCGTAACCAACCTTTATCCGAGGCCTCGATACTAACAACCATAAAGTAATAAATTTACAGTAACCACATAGGTTAAATATCTGGGTTCCATACCATGATACCACCTCTATCCAAAAGGAAATGGACATACCCTCATGGGGCGCTACCCCCAAATAACCTTGCTGCATCTTTCTTGTTTCGACCATTTCGGGTTGTGAGGCTCGACACAAAAGCCATGCTTCGATCAATAGCCATGCTTCGATCAATACATGATCAGCAGCACTTCGTATGCCACATTATCAAATTTGGAATGTATCACTAGTAACCATCTACTACATAACCTTTGAGCTCGTACGTCTCAGAGGAGGGTGTTAAGCTAAGAGAATAAATTCTCCGCCTCCAAATAGAAATATATTTGATAGAAACCAGCTTTACATCTCAAAGTGTAACGTCAGACATACATCCATACAAGTCTGTTTCGGGCTAGAATAGAACTGAAGGCACTACAAAAGAAGCCCTTGCAATCCGGATAATCCGTAATCATGTCCGGACTCCTCATCACAAAGGGTGATCAAATCTCTATACCGGGGACCAGTCGGTGCAAAGACATTCGACATGTAATCCTTTCGCTTTCGAAACTATCCGGTCTTCACCACCAGTCTTCAAATGCTATCCATAATGTCGTATCATTGTTCGGAATGGATTTTATGACCAAAGGTCCTCTCCCGGCTAAACTGAATAATGAGCACATAGTTTAAAAAACCATATGGATATTAGAATCTTAGTTAAGTCACAACAATTTCCCTAAACCCTTTTCCTTTAAATGGTTTAAACAAATTACCATTTCAAATCTTTTAAACAAAAGATTCACTTTACAAAGTTTGCCAATCCTTCATAAAGATTCATTCATAGCCTTTCAAAACAACTACTAAAGATACACTTTTAAGTTCCTCTTGAAATTTGAAAACAAAGTTCACTGATCTTTAACAAAGATTCATTTATAGCTTTCCAAAACAATTCCATTTCAAATTTGAAACTCTTTCTACAAAAACTGGAAATCCTTTCATTATTTGAAAGCTATTATCATTTGAAAAACAAATACTTTTCGATTCGAGAAAATATGATCAAATATGCATAAGTTATAGCCTTTAAAGTAAAACTTGGGTTAAATTAAATTCCCAAAATAATAATTTTAAAATACTTCAAAAATGGTTTAGAAATCCATATATATTATATAACTTGTATCACCATTTTTCAAACCATTGTTTCCAAAATAATTCCAAATTCTACACATATATAAAACTCAATTTCAAAATCTTGAGCTCAAATTCAAACCAAATTGTTTTAATTTTCAACATCTTAACAAGTTACTCAAAAAAAATTATTTTCAAAACTCCTTTTTCAAAAGCTTTTTATACTATACCCAATTCCATTTCCATATTATTTTGGATTCAAAATTCAACCTTTAAAACCATTTTGAATAAAATAGTATAAATTCAAATATCTGTGACTTAACTGGTTTCCCGTGAAATCCATATTTGTGTGTGTATAGTGTAGTCCAGGGGTTTTACACAATAGTGTAACGTCATCAATCATCACAATCCAAACACAGCAATATCGATAAGAGGTATAATCCTATAATGCTTATCTTCATTCACTGATTCACGGACAAACAATACAAATTCATCACAGATAAATAAATTACATTTATCACAGATGAATAAATTACATCCATAACAGCTCAAATCAAATCAGAGAATCACACGTCGGGGATATCAAACAATTCAACATTCAATAAATCCAAACATCCATAAGTCAGATTAATTAATCATTTGATTAATTTAAACAGATTAGTTACTTATGAATAAATCACTAAACCTGGTTAATTAACATTAATTAATAACAAATCATTTTGATTAATTATTCTTTAATCATTTTTTAAATAACCATTAATAATAAAGTAATTAACCTTTAAATTATTAAATAATCAACCTTTAATCATTAAATGATTATTCTTTAATTAATTTATTATTCTTTAATTAATTATCCTTAATTAATTACATTAATTAATGACCCCTCAATTAATTATCATTCCTTAATCACCTTCTTTAATTAGTATTTATTATCTTTTAATTAATTTATCATCCTTTATTACTTGATTTCTTAACCTTTAATAATCAATTAACCTAAAAATCAACATTTAATTAATCATAAATCAACCTTTAATTAATCATAAATCAACCTTTACTTAATCTTTAATCAATCATTAATTAAGTAGTTATTCTTTTAAATTACTTACATTGATTAATTAATTTTAATAACTTAAACCAAGTAATTAGTCTTTAATCACTTAAGACTTTAATCAAATTAAAAGATAATCCTTTTATCTTCATTAATTACTAAAAAAATCATTATTTAATAAACCATGTAATCAATTTCATTAACAAATAAAATTAACTTAGATTTTTAAAAGTTAATTAACAATTAAAACACCATTTCTTAATTAACTTCTTAATGTCATTAAGTTTATTCAAAATAAACTTTAAAAATAAGGGTTATACATATGTTTAAAACATTTTAAACTAAATTAATTTAAAATAACTTTATTTAAAAACCTTTTTTTTAACCAATTCAAACTAGGATAAACATTCAACGTTACAAAAGGATTAGTTTTTAACCAAAATTGTTCCAAATAAACTTGATTTTTGTTTAAATATTAAAGATTGTCTTTGTACTTACTCTACAGACACGAGCCCTTTCTTGTTTCACCAAAGCCTATCTTCGAGTTTATGCTTCCCACTCTTGCTTGGAGTCAAACTCTCTCTCCCCCGTGCTCGAATCCGAGCGCTCTTCTTCATCCCCATTTCACCAACAACCCAGACCAAAAATGTACACGTGCACGTGTATACTTGGTTGCCGTCGTTCTGATCAACTTTATCGCCACCAACACATTGCTGATGATCCTCCTAACTCCCCAACGACCTAGGTTTGACGAATCAAGCTAAAAATAAAAAAACGAGCCTGTTTAAACATTCGAACCCAAACCCATCCATCGAAAAAATGTCATACCACGCCACCTCTGGCCATCTGAAACGTCGCCCCCTCGTCCATAGCTTCGCTACGACGCCACACTTTCTTTCTCCCGAGTGCGATCGACCCTAAACCCTCGTTGACGTCGCAGCGATCTCGTCTTTGCCATTGTCCAAGGCAAACCCTTGAACCCTAGAGTCTCGTCGCGCTACCTACTTAGTGATCAGAGAAATCACTAATCAATTTTCCCAGCCTCTGCAAACCACCAAGGTCCCTTCAGCCCAAAGCATGAGTCACCGAACTTTGTCGACTATCGAAATTCGATAAATATGCATTTCCCGTTCAACCTATAATATCACAATAATCCCAATCTTAAATTTTAAGATATCTGTATCAAATCCGTCATTTGCTAGCACGAATCAACTAATGAAATCGAATCATAAAGTTATGATTATTGATTTTCCTGATTATAAGGTCTTCACTGTAATTTTCATAAATTTAAAGTATTTGCTAAAATTAATTACTTGGAATTATTTTCAAAATTGATATCATATTTTTATGATCATTTTTCGTTTAGAAATCTTGGCCAGAAAATGTTGAGATAAAGAAATATTTATTTGTTTTGATGAGAGTGAACCTGTAACTTAAGAACAGGCTTAACATATTCACACATACATGCATATCAATATATATTTATATATTCAACATGTAGGCAAAAATAAACAACATTTTCATATCACACTTCAAACATCAATCACAATATCAAAGGTTATAGGCAAGGGTAAGTGAGTTTGCTCACTTAACTACAGAGGACAGAGAAGAACAGAGAAACAAATTTAAGCTGGAATTGGAAATGATCTGGAATCTTGCTTTTGTTTTAAACCTGGATTTGGATCTGAGCTTGCTACTTGTTGAAGTTGATCATTGCATTCATTTGAATTTTCTTGAGCTTTGATCTTTACTTGATTATCGGTTTGATTCCAGGTTTTTGATTTTGAAATAGATTTTGTTTGATCTGGTTGCTTCAGTTTGATTGTTATTGATTTTGAACTGAATCCATATTATTGCTTGCATTGTTTCAGGCTTTTGTATTTGGATCTGAAACTTGCTTTCAGATTTGTTTGAATTTGATCCTTACTTGATTGTTGATGATTTGTTACTTTTCTTTGATGATTATCAAGTTGAATCTGATTTTTGTTTTTTGCTTTTGATTTCCTTTTTTGCTACTTTTGCAATTTTGTTTTCAGGTTTAGAATTTTAGAAAGATGAAGAAAGTTTTTTGATCTGAAATATGAAGCTAATTTCTAATTTGTATATTACTCAATTTCAAAAGAAAATGATCTTTGCCACTTGTTAATTCCCAACATACTTAGGTTAACACTTGTTATTTGCATGATGTTAATGTTTACAAATGTCATTTGTGATAATTTTGTGTTTAAGTCCTTTTGTTAAATTTATTTATAAATTTAGTTTTAAACCTTATCATTTTAAAATTAGTGAATTAATTTATATCTTATGTGTTATAACTTATCATTTGTATTATATTTAAATTTATAAATATAAAAACTATGTTTATTCATTTTAAAAGAAAATGTATTTTAGTTTTTTTATTAAATCTTATTCAAAATTTAAACCTAGGGTAACATTTCTTACTACATAAACAAACCATTTTCTTTTTCATTTTCAAAAGATATATATACACATTTATAAATAATCTATATACATATATACTAAAATTATAGAACAAATTCCTATTAGTTTTAAAAATATAGTTTTAAATCCAATTTATATTTCAGTACATTGATATTTGAATTTCAAATCCAAATTTTAATTTATATTTAAAATAAACAAATATTCTTATTTAATTTGAAAAATTCAAATTAATTCATAATTTAATTCTAAAAATTAAATTAATTACCAATTTAAATTTGATTCAAAACCGGGATCGTTACATATTCCCCATCTTAAGAAAATTTCGTCCCCGAAATTTGCAAGAGAGGGAGACAATAAAGAATAGCTGAACACACCAAGATAGAGAAATGGTTCACCAGATTAAACTGAATATCTATTCTATATTTGGCTTACCAAATCAGAATATCAACAATAAATATGAGAACGAACTCATTCAATATTTCATGAAGTACTAGACTATCAGTCTACGAAAATATGCAGGGGCATTGGTTTGTTCGAAGAGATAACTAACCATTCGTAGAATATTTCTGGACCCAAAAGAACAGACAAATAGATTCAATCTACCACTATTCTCAAACACTAGGTATGAATTCCAAACTCAGGTCGGAATACTCCAAATTACTAGCTTGTCCCTCTTCGGACAAGAAATCAAAACAAAATTCTCAAATTTGGTTTTAACCAAAATCGTTTCATCGATGCAATCAAATTTAACTTCATATTTTAGTTAACCAATTTATTTCAAATAAAATTTCAAATTCATTAAAGTTAAAAACGAAAAGCTGATAGGAATTTATCGACAATGATTCGCAGGGCTACCACCATACCGAAGCTTCTTCTTGTAGCTGCCATGAAGCCATCCAAGAATTGAAATTGGATGATCAACAAAAGAGATTGATAGAAAAAGGATTGCTTTCCATTGTTGTTACAGGGTATTGACAAATTGTAGTGGTACTTCCTTGTCCCCTACCTCGTCCTCTTCTTGCACTCATACTTACTATCAGTGGATAGTAAGAGAATTTACTGAGGCATACAGACGGATATCCTAGGGATACTCATTCTAGGGAATTTGTAACCCTATCTATAATGAGTTACCTAATGTGTTATTCCCCAAAAGCTAAAGTTCAACCTTTAGCTCTGATACCAAATGTAACGACCCTGAATTTTCACGTTCGAAAATCGACATCCATACTTCACTCGTACTCGAATGCCGCAGATTTAAACGTAGAATCCGATTCGTCGGAGCTTATAACACATTAAGTAATAACACACAACAGAAGGAAATAAATAACTTTTATTGCTATACAGTATCAAATAGAACAATCTGATACAAATGATATCAACATCAGAGATATAAGATAACAGTGGAAGAAATAACTCCAACATGATCTCCAAAGGAGAGAGTGAATCCACAAGCTGCAACACTAATGCCAAAGCTCAAAAGGCTCCAAGCTCTAAATCGAAAGCACGGACCACAATCACGTTGTATTAAGCAAGGTCAGTCCATAATGCAATTGTCAAAATCCAAAGGCTGAAAGCCATCGACTCTATATCTACTAGCTGACTATCTGAAAATCAAACTCTAGGCTGCCCGTTTGGGGAAATTGTGGGCACCCAGAGTTTAAAAAGGGAACAATAAACTCCAGGTCAGTCATGGGACTGGTGTGAGCAAACAAAAATAGTTTATCTTTAAAAAAAATCAAAAGAATTTAAAATTGAAATCCGCAATGCTTTTTGGGAAATGATACTACCATAAGGCCTCCCGGCACAATGCAATCACACACTTGGGGAAGATTTCTCCTTATGATAGTCAAACATGCTTGATAAGCAAAATCCTTTTGATATTTTTATTAGTGCATAGTGTAGAAAACCTTTCGAAAGTATAATATTAATCTTGGCCAGCATTGGTACCATTATATTATGCCTGCTATAGCTACCACCTGAGGTGGCAGGTTATACAACTGCAATCATAAAGGGCGCGTATTGTTTGATTGAATTTCCAACAATGGTCAGGCTAAGGAACTTCTTGGGCCATATGGGTACACCTCTGGAGGGACGCCCCGAGAACTTAATCAGCTCTTTGCCAACACAAGGCCGGGTTACCTCTGTAACTAGGTAACTAACTGTCACGAGTATGACATCCCCCGGTCGTAACCAACCTTTATCCGAGGCCTCGATACTAACAACCATAAAGTAATAAATTTGCAGTAACCACATAGGTTAAATATCTGGGTTCCATACCATGATACCACCTCTATCCAGAAGGAAATGGACATACCCTCAAGGGGCGCTACCCCAAATAACCTTGCTGCATCTTTCTTGTTTCGACCATTTCGGGTTGTGAGGCTAGACGAGGTCTCATCTACAAAACTACGCTTTTCACAAAAGCCATGCTTTGATCAACACATGATCAGCAACACTTCGTATGCCACATTATCAAATTGGGAATGTATCACTAGTAACCATCTACTACATAACCTTTGAGCTCGTACGTCTCTGAGAAGGGTCTTAAGCTAAGAGAATAAATTCTCCGCCACCAAACAGAAATATATTTGATATAAACCAGCTTTACATCTCAAAGTGTAACGTCAGACATACATCCATACAAGTCTGTTCCGGGCTAGAATAGAACTGAAGGCACTTCAAAAGAATCCCTTGCAATCCGGATAATCCCTAATCATGTCCGGACTCTCCATCACAAAGGGTGATCAAATCTCTATACCGGTGACCAGTCGGTGCAGAGACATTCGACAGGTAATTCTTTCGCTTTTGAAAATATCTAGTCTTCACCACCAGTCTTCAAATGCTATCAATAACATCGTATCATTATTCGGAATGGTTTTATGACCAAGGGTCCTCCCCCGGCAAAACTGGATAATGAGCGCATATTTTAAAAAACCATATGGATATTAGGATCTCAGTTAAGTCACAACAATTTCCCTAAACTTTTTTTCTTTAAATGGTTTAAACAAATTACCATTTCAAATCTTTTAAACAAAAAGATTCACTTTACAAGGTTCACCAATCTTTCACAAAGATTCATTCATAGCCTTTCAAAACAATTGCAATTCCAAATCTTTTATACAAAAGATACACTTTTAAGTTCCTCTTAAATTTGAAAACAAAGTTCACTAATCTGTAACAAAGATTCATTATAGCTTTCCAAAACAATTCCATTTCAAATTTGAAACCCTTTCAACAAAAAATGAAAATCCTTTCTTTATTTGGAAGCTATTATCGTTTGAAAATCAAATACTTTTCATTTCGGAAAAATCCGATCAAATATGCACAAGTTATAGCCTTTAAAGTAAAATTTGGGTTAAATTAAATTCCCAAAATAATGCTTTTAAAATACTTTAAAAATGGTTTAGAAATCCATATATATTATATAACTTGTATCACTATTTTTTAAACCATAGTTTCCAGAATAATTTCAAATTCTATACATACTTAAAACTCAATTTTAGAATCTTGAATTCAAATTCAAACCAAATTGTTTTAATTTTCAACATCTTAACAAGTTACTCAAAATAATTTTTATTTTCAATACTCCTTTTTCAAAAGCTTTTCATACTATACCCAATTCCATTTCCAAATTATTTTGGATTCAAAATTCAACCTTTAAAACCATTTTGAATAAAATAGTATTAAATTCAAATATCTATGACTTAACCGGTTTCCTGTAAAATCCATATTTGTGTGTATAGTGTAGTCCAGGGGTTTTACACAATAGTGCAACATCATCAATCATCGCAATCCAAACACAACAATATCGATAAGCAGTATAATCCTATAACACTTATCTTCATTCACTAATTAACAGACAAGCAATATAAATATATCACAGATAAGTAAATTACATTTATCACAGATGAATAATTACATCCATAATGGCTCAAATCAAATCAGAGAATCACACGTCAGGGATATCAAACAATTCAACATTCAATAGATCCAAACATCCATAAGTCGTATTAATTAATCATTTGATTAATTTAAACCAAATTAGTTACTTATGAATAAATCAGTAATCCTGGTTAATTAACATTAATTAATTACAAATCATTTTGATTAATTATTCTTTAATCATTTATTAATTAACCATTAATAATAAATCAATTAACCTTTAAATTATTAATTAATAAACCTTTAATCATTAAATGATTATTCTTTAATTAGTTTATTATCCTTTAATTAATTATCCTTAATTAATTATATTAATTAATTACACCTCAATTAATTATCATTCCTTAATCACCTTCATTAACTAATATTTATTATCCTTTAATTAATTAATTATCCTTTATTACTTGACTTATCAACCTTTAATTAACCATAAATCAACCTTTAATTAACCATACATCAACCTTTAATTAACCATAAATCAACCTTTAATTAATTTTAAATCAACCTTTAATTAATCATTAACCAATCATTAATTAAGTAGTTTTTCTTTTAAATTACTTACATTAAGTAATTAATTTTAATAACTTAAACCAAGTAATTAATCTTTAATCACTTAAGACTTTGATCAAATTAAAAGATTATCCTTTTATCTTCATTAATTACTAAAAAAAATCTTTATTTAATAAACTAGGTGTTACCCATTGGTTTGACCAGGCAACAAAAGATTTGACGTGGGGGGGCTCGTTCGGCATCTATCCTCGTTCGGCGTCAACGCTCGTTCGGCACAGCTAGGCCGTTTGGCATCTATCCTCGTTTGGCATTCCATGTCGTTCGGCACGAGCCTCGTTCGACATAAAGGGTCGTTCGACACGTCTAGCACCGTTCGGTATCCATGCCTCATTCGGCATAAAGCTCGTTCAACATTCAGTCTCGTCCGGCATAAAGCTCGTTAGGCATTCAGTCTCGTTCGGCATGAAGCTTTGTTTGGGATTCAGTCTCGACCAGCATGAACCTCGTTCGGCATTCATGCCTCGACCGGCATGAAGCTCGTTCGACATTCATATCTCATTTGGCATTCCAACCTCGTTCGGTATTCATGCCTCGTTCGACATTCCAGCCTCGTTCAACACATGGCCTCGCTCGGCATAAGCATGCCATTCGGCATCTCCCCTCGATTGGCATTGGATCTCATTCGACCTACACATTCCACTCAACATACTGCCTAGTTCGGCTTGGAGACATCGTTCGACATCTGTCGCTCAACATTTGTCGCTCGGCATTTATGGCTCGGCACACAGAAGTCACTCATTTTGGGCTGAGGTATCTTACTACTAGGCCCATCAGGGAAGTCCAACCCATCTTCGTCTATGAATAGAGAGGCAGGGGCATAGTGAAATGGACCTTTTTTCGAGAACACTGGGGAGACTCTGTCGCATTGAAGACTCATTCAAGACTCAACCTTTTTACTTAGCAATTGTATTCAAGTAATTGGTGACAGATTGTATTTGTAATCAATTATCAAGTAAAGCAATAAAGATTAACTTCAAGGTGAACGTTGGCAGTTACGCCGAACCACTATAAATTTGGTGTTCTTGTTTTCTGCATTGAATTTAGCAAACTGTTCTCTGTTTAAATTTACTTTCTTCATTAATCCCTCTACAAAATCTTTCTTAAGTGTGTTAATGACCAATTCTAGTGCTAATATTTTGGTGCTTTCACTGAGAATCGAATTCTCAGGCCGCTAGGATCTGCTTTGTAGCTACTGGATTGAATAAATCCCTCGAAAGAGATCCAAATCACTCGCAAGACGTCTGTTGATTCTACTCAGAGTTACGACCAACAACTCTACTATGGGGAGACCACGAACTAGATCAGCCTCTCATAACGCAGACGACAATGAAACTGCTAGTGTACAACATATAGGACCTAGCAACCAACAAGCAAATCAAGGTGTATGAACCTCCACCCAGAATCAAACGGAAGTTATTACCCAGACAGAGTTCAACGACTTGATGAGAGAACTCATGGAAAGTAGAAAGCAACTTGCTGAGTCGATTCAAGCCAACGCTAACCTCATGACTCAGCTTAATTAGCAGTAGCATAATGCTGGAGGTAGCCCTGTTCCTTATTCTTCGTCCAATAGCTCAACTTCATCTAATGAACCTCCTAGGCGTAGATGCCATAAGGTTGAAACTACATAGGCAGGTGCCAATGATCGATCAACTAGGGATCAAGCATGTGAAGAGACCGGACGCCCGGCTCACCAAGATCCTAATGAAGCTGGCCTTCAAAATGCACGTTCGGCAGATCACCAACAAAGGGCACATCAGACCGAGTGATCCCGTAGAACAGAGTCTAACCTTCCATCTTCCATAACAATCCCAGACTTGTCAGCAATGGTCATACGGTTAATGAGAGAGAACCAAGGTTTGACTAATGAAGATTGGGGAGTGTCTAGGAGTCATACCCCCTTCACAGATACTATCCTACAGACTAAGTATCCAAGGAAGTTCAGTATGCCAACTATCCCAGCCTACGAAGGGAAGACTGATCCCAGGTAGCATGTGATGAGATACGGATGGATGATGGATTCTGCATGAGCTAATGATGAGACCAAGTGTAGGTGCTTCTTAATCACTTTGTCTGGAATTGCCACCATGTGGTTTACTCGACTTCCCCACGATCTATATCCAGCTTTGACGAATTGGCAATGAAATTTGTAGAGCAATTCAGGATACATACCACTCGTCCAAAGGATGTGATGTCCTTATCGAGTGTAATCCAGGCTCCAGGAGAGTTATTGAAAGAATACTTGCAGAGATTTCATGTTGCTGCTACTGAAGTGAGAAGCCCTAACGACCACGTGATTTTGATGACGATAATGCATGGAGTGGATCCCGATTCTGAATTTGGAGATTGGTTGGCATGAAAGCCTCCAACTACGTTGGAGCGTTTCTATTCGAAGGCTCATCAATTCATAAGGAGGGAGGAAGCTCGATGGATGAGACGAGATAAGGCACCAGGACCTGTTCAGAAGACTGTGAAAAGTAACATCGCCGTAAAGCAATCCGGCGATAACTCGGGAAAAGTTCAAGTCAACGTCTAGAACAAGCCTGGGGAGTCTAAAGGATCCGGAGATGGAAATCGCGGAAAGAAAAGAGTAACAGGGAAATAGAAGCCAAGGATTCCGACTTACAATGAATACGCCCCACTGAACGCATTTCTTATGAACATTAATTTGTCAACTTGCAACACTTTTCAATACAGAAAGCCACACCCAAAGAAGTCAACAGTAGAACAGAAGCAGATTGGGAAGTATTTCCACCTTCATGAATCTTATGGGCACAATACAGAGGAGTGTAGACACCTCCATGATGCTATAGAAAAGTTGATCAGATAGAAAAAGCTGCAGGAATTTGTCAAAGACCCACAGGATGGAAGGCAAGGAACATCAGACCCCGGATGCGGGCCAGCTCCATGCCAACCAGAGCAACCTGCTCGAACTGTGGGTAGATTGGTCATTAACATGATAGCAGGTGGACCTCTTCTTGCAGATAAGAATTTGCAGGAGATTGAGAGATACGCTAACTCTTTAAGGCATCTGGAGTATGAGTGTTGTTTGAATGTGGAGGATGAGACTCCCGCAAAGCAAAAACGCTTGATGACACATGATATAATATCCAGGAGCTGAGATACAGACAAAGTGGAGGCTCCTGCCGTCGATCCGACGGTCATATCTGCGACAATCGGGCCGGCGTTTGTGAAGAGAATTTTAATCGACCATGGAAGTTCCATTCACATCATCTTTAAGAAGGCATATGACCATATAAAGATGGAGACCAAGGATTTGAAATCATCTAAAGCCTGAATCCATGGCTTTAATGGCGCAGCAACTGATGTAGTGGGATGTGTGGAGTTACCAGTTGAACTGGGACAAGGTAAACGTAGGAGGGTGCGAATCCTACCGTTCATAGTGTTGGATGTTGAATCTCCATATAATGTATTTCTGGGTCGTCCGGCCCTGGCGGAATTTAGGGCATCTTTGGCCCCATGGTGTTTGACATCAAAATTTCCGACAGACAAGGGAGATGGTGTGGTACATGGCGATCAGGCGACCGGTCGTGCTTGTTATGTGGCTGAGCTGAGAGACGCTCAGCGGAGAGAGAAAGGAAAGGTTGCGGACAACTCTGTCCGCATCTTAAATACCGACGATTGACAAGTAGTGCCCGACCCTGGCTCGGGAGACATTCTCGGATTCTTAGAGACATAGATCCAAGAGATCATGATGGCGAACCCAGGGAAATGAATGCAGCACCGGCTGAGCTGACGATCGACATTCTAGTCAGCCGGGATGACCCGTCACGAGTTCTTAAAATTGGATCACAACTCGACCCCTTAGTGGCCGAGAATCTTACTGATTTCCTCCGGGCGAATCTGGATGTTTTCGCTTGGACACATTCGGATATGTGCGGGATTTCTCCCACTATTGCGATTCATATGTTAAACATAGACCCGAAATACGTTCCTGTAAAACAAAAGATGAGAGGCATGGACTCGAAGAGGTTCGCTGCTCTTAGAGAGGAGGTAGACGAACTCAAAGCCAATGGGTTCGTTCGCGACGCCCTCTACCCTGAATGGGTGTCTAACCCTGTGCTTGTAAGGAAAGAAAATGAGAAATGGAAAACTTGCGTTGATTGCTCTGATTTGAATAAAGCATGCCCAAAGGATAGTGTCCCTTTGCCCAGAATCGGGCAGCTCGTTGACTCTACGGCCGGACACGAATTATTGTCATTTATGGATGCATACTCCGGGTATAATCAAATCCCAATGCACATTCTGGATCAAGAACACACCGGCTTTGTCACATACGTGGGGCTATATTGCTATGTAGTAATGCCTTTTGAACTAAAAACGAGGGAGCGACCTATCAGCGTCTGGTGAATCATATGTTTAAAGACCAGATTGGTAGAACGATGGAAGTCTATGTGGATGACATGATCGTGAAGTCACAACAGTCAAACGACCACATTCGAGACTTAGCAGAGATGTTTGATATACTCAGGCATCAAAGAATAAAATCAATCCTTTGAAGTGTTCATTTGGCGTTGCGTCAGGAAAGTTTTTGGGCTTCATTGTGAATGCGCGGGGAATCGAAGCTAACCCAGAGAAGATTCAAGCTATCCAAGATATACAAGTGCCCAAAACTATAAAGCAGGTGCAGAGCTTGAATGGAAAGGTGGCTGCGCTAAGTCGGTTCATATCCATAGCTACAGATAAGTGTATTCCTTTCTTCGATGTAATAAAGAAAGGAAACAGAAATTTAGAGTGGATAATGATTGTGAGGAAGTATTCCGAGCTCTGGTAAGTCATTTAGAAAGTCCCTCGCTGCTACCGAAACTGATAGACCATGAAATGTTGTGTGTGTACCTGGCTGTATCCCAACAGGCTATCAGTACGGCTTTGGTTCGCGAGGAGGACTGAGTTCAAAAAATAGTTTACTATGTTAGTAAACGTTTGACGGAGGCAGAAAGGAATTATCCCAAAATCAAGAAACTAGCTTATTCCTTGGTGATTGCATCACGCAAGCTTCGTCCATATTTTCATGCACACTCATTCAGTGTTTAAACTGATCAACCCTTGCAATAGGTACTCCAACGACCGGAAACTTCTGAAAGGATGTTAAAATGGAATATCGAGTTAAGTTAGTTCGATATTACTTATCTGCTGTGAAGGGCCATACAATGGCAAGAACAAGTAGACTTCATTGCTGAATTCACTGTGTCAGACGAATCAAATGGTCAAAATGTCATACCTCCCGTTCGATGGAAGATGTACACCGACGGGGCATCTAACAACCGTTGTTCGGGAGCTGGCATAGTTCTTGTGACTCCTGAAAACCGATCAGTTTGTTATGCTTTGAAGCTCGAATTCCCAACAACAAATAACGAAGCCGAGTATGAACCACTGATTACTGGCTTAAGACTTATCAAAGAACTGGGAGTAAAATCGGTTAAAATCTTTTGTGACTCGCAACTGGTGGTGTACCAAGTGCGAGGAGACTATCAAGCGAAGGGACAGAGAATTACCTTGTATCTTGCATGGGTTCAGAACCTGCTAGCAAATCTGGAATATTATGATATTTCGCGTGTCGCCCGTGAGCACAACAGAGCAGCCGATTCATTGAAAAAATTTGCAAGCACTGGCGATGCACAACAAATGGGATTGTTTCCCATTGAAACCTTACATGCTCCGAGTATAAACATGATGGAGATAAATTTCTTGTTAGAAACGGAGATCGAAAAGGAATCATGGATGAACCCACTTAAGCAGTACTTGCCACACGGGACTTTACCCGAAAGAAGGAGAGAAAGATGACAAGTCCTTCATAAGGTTCCACGATATATAATGCAGGATGGAATAATGTATCGGAGGGGATTCTCGACCCCATTACTCCGATGTGTAGCCCACGATGAGATAAAACGAGTATTAAGGGATGTCCATGAAGGAGAGTGTGGTGACCATATTGGGAGGCAGATATTAGCAAAGAAATTCCTCCGTTGCGGATACTATTGGCCGACTGTGAATCAGGATGCTGCAGACTATGTAAGAAGATGTGACAAATACCAGATATATGCAAAAATCCAGAGAGCTTCGCCAACAGAACTCACACAAATGGTTAGTCCCTGGCCATTTGCAATGTGGGGAATCGACATAATCGGTTCTTTACCCATGTCCAAAGGTGGTGCGGAATACGCGATAGTTGCGGTCGATTATTTTACCACGTGGGCAGAAGCAGAGCCTTTGGCCACTATCACTACCAAAAAGATCATCAATTTCATTGTACGAAATATTATATGTCGTTTTAGTCTTCCACGAACTATCGTCACAGACAATGGAACTCAATTTGAAAGGAAAGAGTTCAAAGAATTTCGCCAAAGATATGGCATTGAGAAAAAGTTTGCAGCGGTTTCTCATCCAAAAGCCAATGGACAAGTGGAAGCCCTGAACAAGATAATCAAGCCCATATTAAAAAGTGTTTGGAAAAGGCTAGAGGCAAGTGTGTGGATAAACATCCAACAGCACTTTGGGCTTATAGAACCACCTATAAATCCACAACTGGCCACACTCCAATCGCATTGGCATATGGCATGGAAGCTGTTATACCTGTTGAATGTGAAGTTCCGTCACATCGGGTAACTTATTACGACCCTGCGTCAAATCGAGATCCTTTATTGGAATCACTGGATTTCATTGATGAAAAAAGTGAAGAAGCTGATTTAAGAGCGGTTGCATACAGGCATTGAGTCGCTAAATATTATAACGAAAAGGTTCGGCCGCGAATCTTTGATGTGGGTGACCTCGTTTTGAAACGAGTTTTCCCAGTTCCATAACATATGAATCCTGCATGGGAATGTCCATACGTCATTGAACGGAAGCTTGGAGGGGGAAATTTCAAGCTAGCGATCGTCGATGGTGCGACACTCCGCCGAGCATGGAATAGCGAGCACTTGCGGCATTATTATGCTTAATTAATTTATTTTCATGTTTTAGTTGCATTTATTTCCAAAATACTTTTGTTTCTAGTTCACGGCATGTAATAAGACAATTTAGCTTGTTTTCATCAATAAACACTTGAAGCCATCTTTTCCATGAATTATTGATGTTTCTGTGTATGATAATTTTGTGGCAAGCAACTAGAGATGTATTATTCTGTTTGACGTACGAATGCGTACGAATACTTAAATATCCGAGCCCTCTGAGTGCGGACTGGAGTACTCTGAGTCCCTTGAGTGTTGACCTGAGTATAAACGACTAAAATATCCAAGTCCCCTGAGTGCAGACCGGAGTACTCTGAGTCCCTTGAGTGCGGACCAGAGTATAAACGACTAAAATCTCCAAGTCCCCTGAGTGCAGACTGGAGTACTCTGAGTCCCCTGAGTGCGGACTAGAGTATAAATGACTTTAATCTCCAAGTCTCCTGAGTGTGGACTGGAGTACTATGAGTCCCCTGAGTGCGGACCAGAGTATAAATGACTTAAATCTTCGAGTACTCGGAGTGCGGACTGGAGTACTCTGAGTCCCCTAAGTGTGGACCAGGGTATAAACGACTAAAATCTCCAGGCCCCCTGAGTACGGACTAGAGTACTCTAAGTCCCCTGAGTGCGGACCAGAGTATAAACGACTTAAATCTCTGAGTCCCTTGAGTGCGGACCAGAGTATAAATGACTAAAATTTCCAAGTCCCCTAAGTGTGGACTGGAGTGCTCTGAGTCCCCTGAGTACGGACCAGAGTATAAACGACTTAAATCCCTGAGTCCCCTGACTGCGGACTGGAGTACTTTGAGTCCCCTGAGTGCGGACCAGGGTATAAATGACTAAAATCTCTAAGTCCCCTGAGTGCGGACTGGAGTACTCTGAGTCCCTTGAGTGCAGACCAGAGTATAAACGACTTAAATCTCTAAGTCCCTTGAGTGCGGACTGGAGTACTCTAAGTCCCATGAGTGCGGACCAGAGTATAAACGACAACAATCTCCAAGTCCCCTGAGTGCGTACTGGAGTAATCTGAGTCCCCTGAGTGTGGACTAGAGTATAAATAACTTGAATCTCCAAGTCCCCTTAGTGCGGCCTGGAGTGCTCTGAGTCCCCTGAGTGTGGACCAGAGTACAAAGGACTTGAATCTCCAAGTCCCCTGAGTATGGACTGGAGTCCTCTGAACCCCCAGAGTGCGGGTTGGAGTATAAACGATTTAAATTTTCTAAGTCCCCGGAGTACGAACTAGGACACAAATGACTTGAAGTCATCAAGTCCCCGATGTACGGACTAAAAGATATTCTAAGTGCTTGAAGCATGAAATAAAAAATGAACAACTCCAAAGAATTTCCGAGTTGTATGAAGATGAATTGAGAGGTTTATGTAACTCACAATAGCATGGATTTCGACCACAATCATACGAAAAGCTGAACGATAAAAGTCTTTTTGAAGAAAAAAGAACTATGCTTTATTTATTCAAAAAAAAGGATCAACTACAACTTCTCCAAAACTTGGAGTCAAAAGTCTATTTACATGGACTATGAAAATAAATAAAAATAATTACATAATCTAAACTAACTCTCGTTGATCGAGAGTAACAATTACTTCTTCGATTTTTTCGACTTCTTCCCCTCCTTTATCTTCTCAGACGACTCCTCTCCCGTGCGTTTACTCTTGGTAATCTTCTTTGATGGGGAGGTAACAACCGAAGAAGTACGGGGAACTTCCATTGGCCTGGACCCTCCAGGAAGGATGACTTTCAATGGCTTGTTGAGAGGATCGTTTAGGTCCACGACTTGAGGCTCAACTTTGATCTTGACCGTCATTTTCTTTTCTTCCTCAAGCTGCTCCTTCATTCTCATTTTAGATGTCTGTTCAGTGGCGCTTGTAATCTCGATTTCATAACTCCCATCGATGGGAGATGAGGTCTTGGACTTATCCGCATCAAGCGCCCCAATCACCTGAGCATCTGGACCGGGAGCCTCCCCTGTGTGGGCATCCTCACTTGTTTTTTTCCTTCACCTCCTTGGTGACATCACTCCTCGGAGTTGGCTTGGGATCAGAATGGCCTGCGCAAAATCATGGAAAATAAACATTAGAATACAACGGCCTCTCGTCCAAAACGACAACTCTTGGAATTTTAAAATAAAGGGATATATACTGGCTTTTGGCTGACTCTCAGCCGTCCTAGGAGTTTCACCCTTTGGAATGGGAAATAGAACATGAACGCCAAGGCCAGGTTCCTCCGAGTCATAACCAATATGTTGCTCAAATGGATCAAGTATCGGCTGATCGGCCGACTGAGTAGGAGCATGAGCTGGAGACTCGGTCCCGGATGGATTGGCAATAACATCTTTCCCTTTCGATGAGGGGGAACCTTTGCAGTAGAGAGCCTTAGCCGTAGATAGGTCGGTAGGCTCGTTCCCCTTAAGAAATTCTTTTGCCAAAGCATCTTCATCGACCTCCTTAGTGCCAAGCTCGACCTTCCCAATTTTTATTAAAGTTTCCCACGCCTCAGCTAGGGACTCGAGGTAGCCCTCATCCAGAAAAGTTAAGTCTCGATGCACGAGGACGTGGACGTTGAATTTTGCAATCAATGGGTCGAACATGCATTTGACCTCCTCCCTACCAGCTTCTTTAGCCACCTCCAAGCGAGAGTCGATCTCCGTAGATGCTATTCTCTTGCCCTCTTCGCGGGCTTCATCCTTTAGCATCCCGACTTTAGAAAGTTCATCATCAAGCTTCGCCTTTAGAAGTCGTGTAGCAACGATTTCATCGCAATATCGTTGCGACTCTTCTTGGGCAGCGGTCTTCTCTTCTTTTTCTCTGTGGAGTTGCTCCTCCAGTTCTTTGACTTGGAGTGCAAATGCATCCCTTTCTTTCTACATCGAGTCCTTCTCTAAGGCTAAGGCTCCACAGCGTTGAACCGCCTCGTCAATTTCTTTTTTATGAGTTAACTCTAGACGATTGACGGCCTCTGCAGTATCTTTAGCGCTCCGTTGGGTGGCTTCAAGCTGAGACTTGTAAGAAGCAAGCTCTTCGTCCTAAGCTTTAATAATATCTTTATCATGGATAGCTTCAAGCTTTAGGCGATCAATCTCATGCTGACGCTCTATGGAGACTTTTGAAACTTTTTCGGCTAGGTGCACGAATGCGTCGTGCTGGACATAAACATCATTAGTGCAAGCGATGGCGCTTTGCTTAACATTTCCTGGAATCTGGTGAATTGCCGGAAGGAATTTCAAGCCATCGAAGCATATCTTGGGAAGTGAGGCTTTAAGCTCAGCAAGTCGCTCGGCTATTGATGGATCAGATACAGGAGCAAGAGGAGCCTGCTTGGAGACTGTAGGAGTTCTGTGAGGATCTCGAGACTGCCTGTTTGTGTGTGTCCTAGTATTTCCTCCCGACAGACCAGTTTCTTTACTAATGGGATTTTTTTCTCCCTGGTTTTAGGCTCGAGTACTGGAATCGCCTCACGTGGGCGATGGAGCCTAAGGGTCTCGGGATCATCGAAACCATAGTTGAGCAGATCGTCGGGTATGGTAAGGTTCGACAGACCTTTTAGAGAACTTTCCAAGTGCTGCGAAGAAGCTTCTTTCTCCATTGGAATAAGAGTAACTTTAGAAGTTCTGCCGACTGTTTTCTTCCTCAGCCTGTATGTTAGTTTCTTCTTCCCTTCGAAGGGGAAGGCGTCATTTCAATGTCATGAACTTCGACTATTGGGTCCTGAGATGGACTAACATTTTTGCCCTGTACTTCGGGCATTTCAGCTTCTTTAATCTCCCCCTCCTCTAGTGTGTCAGGGGCGATATGTGCTAAGGACCCAGCCTTCTTTTTTTCCTTTGCCCGAAGCAGACCTGGGAACGGTATCGCCTTTTGGGAGGCTTATCCGGCGACCTTCCGCCAGCAACCCAAATCTCGTAAGCGACTCATTCGAAATGAGAATTCTGATGTCCCGGTCTTCGGCAGGAATGGCTCGAATAGCTTCGTCAGTTTCGGAATATCCGAGGCCCTCGGGATGTGGGTTAATACCTGAAAAGGTGGAAGAAGAGTTAGAAAACGTACAGTTTTGACCAAACATAGGTATTGGTTTAGGAAAAAGAGTTACTTCCTTCAACCCATCTCCTCGCAAAGCCGGGAGAACGGCGCACATAAAACGATTCCTGTTTATACTGGGCAAACTTGATGCATGCCCCAGTTACGATTTGACATTTTGTGTGCGGCTCGAGAAACATGAAAGATGGGTTATCTGTCCATTTCTTGATGCCATATATTTATCGGATATTGCCCAGAGTCGGAAGCTTGAAGAGGACACTCATGAAGAGGATGAAAGTGCCGTAAATGAATGCATGGCTGTTCGGATGCAGTTGCGATGAGGGAATGTCGATATGCTGCAACACGTCTCGAAGAAATGAGTTGAACGGTGGCACATTGCCAACCTAGCACATGAACCTGTTGCAAGCTGTGTATCCGATTGGGGGCAAGTGTGGATGATCATGCCCCGATGGAACTACACGTCGTCGAAGGGGATTCCATGGACACAACATATCCAACAGATGGTACTTTCATTAATCTTTGAGGCATGTGAATCAACTGGGTCGTCTAAGAAAATTGCTGCCTCCAGAGCGTCGGGAGCCAAGTCAACAGATGCTGTCACAGCACTCGGTAAGTTTTGAGCAGGGGTACTCGACAGATTTGAAGTATCTACAACTTCTTATCGAGAGGATGGCCCAGGTCTGTCTGAAATCGTAGCATAGCTAGATTTCCTAGACATCTCCAATGAAGATTGAATCTAACAGAGCACCTGTTTGAACTATACTTAAAAAATAATCGATGTTAGACTTAACAACATAAATATTCCCCGTGTGGTGTGTGAACTAGTGCGATCATTCAAATGAAAGTGCCAAGCAGCGAAAAGACACTGGATTGATGAAATAAGTTTGAGCCTTGGATTGTCGTCTTCGAAGACCGTCATCACTGACCGTATACGAAAGCTTGTCGTAAGACGGTTTATATTTTGAACTCGACATCGTCGCTGCATTTTGAAAGGTTATTAACTGTTAGGCAAGTTAAAGTCAAAGTTTTCAGTTGTTCATTATCCTATGTTCGGGCATAAAATATGTGTGGAGTCAATTATGCATTAGGATCGATTGGTGTTTCTGTTGTACACAACCCTCCTATCTAACCACTTCATCGTTCGGCATTCAACTAGTCATGCCAAACCACAATCATGCTGAGCCACCTTGCTCGGCATTCTACCTTCAACACCTACACTCACCTACCAATCATTATCACCGTTCGGCATGCGGCGAGACATGCCGAACCGCAAAAATGCCAAGCCATGTCGTTCGGCATGCCACTCTCCCAAATACCCTCTTCATCGTTCGGCATAATGGGGTCATGCTGAGCCACACTCATGCCGAGCCACATCGCTCGGCATTCTGCCCAGCTCCTACCTCTCCTCTACTTTCCCTCCTACCTTGTTCAACATGAGGTAACCATGCCGAGCCGTGGCCGTGCCAAGCCACATCACTTGGCACACTGGGTCTAAACACCAATTTCACTGTAGTACTTCCCCTCCCTCGCTCGGCATAAGGAAGTCATGCCGAGCCACCTCGTTACATCTTCCACCAACTTCCTCCTTCAAACACCTCTATCATACTCATCTATCTTCCACTCTGCCTATCCTTAAGCTCCTCTAAAAAACCCACGCTTCACTCCTAACTCCTCCTACTCCATGCAATTACTACTGACCTCAATTTTTTCGAGATTCACGAGTTCTTATCTCATACAAGGTCTCCTAATCGAAGAAAAGTGTTTCAGGGAAAGGTTTTTACCTAAAAAGAGAGGCGAAAACTTGGGGAGATTTTGGAGTAAGGAGCGCGGTTTTAATCAGTTTCGACTGATTGGGGAAGGAAGTAAGGTAGCGCATGGTGTTTGTGAAGGGAAGGGAAGAGTGATTAATTATCTAAAGTCTGTAAAGAGGCAAAGTTCGTAAGTATTGGGAAGCGGAGATAAAATTAAAAGGGAGAAGAAGGAAGAGTTTTAGCTTATATAGGCAGAAGAGAAGCCGAAGGGGCAGCGACCAGTAGAACCGGTCAAAGGACCACCTTCGTTAGGCATTAAGGTCATTCGGCATTTGAACGTTGCTCGGCATCAATTAAGACGTTTGGTATTCGTATGTCATTAGGCATTAGCATGTCGTTCAGCGTACGATGCCTCTTCCGGCATTCTGGAGAAGACACTATCGAGTAGACGAAGCCAGGGCTTGAAGCAAAACATGGAGGACTCGTGACTCAAAGTGCATCATGTTCATCCACATAATACACTTTGGGGGGCAAGTGTTACCCAGTGGTTTGACCAGGCAACAAGAGATTGACGTAGAGGGGCTCGTTCGACATTTATCCTCGTTCAGCGTCAAGGCTAGTTTGGCACAGCTAGGCCGTTTGGCATCTATCCTTGTTCGGCATTCCATGTCGTTCGGCACAAGCCTCGTTCGGCATAAAGGGTCGTTCGGCACGTCTATCACCGTTCAGCTCCATGCCTCGTTCGGCACTCAGTCTCGTCCGACATTCAGTCTCGTCCGGCATAAAGCTCGTTCGGCATTCAGCCTCGTCCGGCATGAAGCTCGTTTAGGATTCAGTCTCGAACGGCATGAAACTCGTTTGGCATTCATGCCTCGATCGGCATGAAGCTCGTTCGGCATTCATGCCTCGTTCGGCATTTCAGCCTCGTTCGGCATTTCAGCCTCGTTCGACATTCCTGCCTTGTTCGGCGCATGGTCTCGCTCGGCATAAGCATGTCGTTCGGCATCTCCCCTCGATCGGTATCGGATCTCATTCGGCCTACACATTCCAATCAACATACTGCCTCGTTCGGCTTGGAGACATCATTCGGCATCTGTCGCTCGGCATTTGTCGCTCGGCATTTATGGCTCGGCAAACAGAAGTCACTCATTTTGGGCCGAGGTATCTTGCTACTAGGCCCATCGGGGAAGTCCAACCCATCTTCGTCTATAAATAGAGAGACAGGGGCACAGTGAAATGGACCTTTTTTCGAGAACACTGAGGAGACTCTGCCGCATTCAAGACTCAACCTTTTTAATTAGCAATTGTATTCAAGTAATTGGCGACGGATTGCATCTGTAATAAATTATCAAGTAAAGTAATAAAAATTAACTTCAAAGTGGACGTAGGCAGTTATGCCAAACCACTATAAATTTGTTGTTCTTGTTTTCTGCATTGAATTAGGCATACAGTTCTCTGTTTAAATTTACTTTCTTCATTAATCCCTCTACATAATTTTTCTTAAGGTGTTAGTGACCAATTCTGGTGCTAACACCATGTAATTAACTTTCATTAACAAATAAAATTAACTTAGATTTTGAAAAGTTAATTAACAATTAAAAAACCATTTCTTAATTAACTTCTTAATGTCATTAAGTTTATTCAGAATAAACTTCAAAAATAAGGGTTATACATATGTTTAAAACGTTTTAAACTAAATTAATTTAAAATAACTTTATTTAAAAACATTTTTTTTAACCAACTCAAACTCGGATAAACATTTAACATTACAAAAGGATTGGTTTTTAACTAAAATTGTTTCTTGTTTAAAAATTAAAGACTGTTTTTATACTAACTTTACAGACCCGAGCCCTTTCTTGTTTCAGCCGAGCCTATCTTCGAGTTCACGCTTCTTACTCTGCTTCGAGTCAAACTCTCGCTTCCCCGTGCTCGAATTCGAGCGCTCTTCTTCTTCCCCATTTCACTAACAACCCAAACCAAAAATGTACACGTGCACGTGTACACTTGGTTGTCATCGTTCTGATCAACTTCATCGCCACCAACACATTGCTGATGATCCTCCTAACTCCCCGACCACCCATGTTCGACGAATCAAACTAGAAATCGAAAATGAGCACGTTCAAACATTTGAACCCAAACCCATCCATCGGAAAAACCATCATGCCACGCCACCTCCGGCCATCTGAAACGTCGCCCCCTCATCCAAAGCTTCACCACGACGCTACACTTTCTTTCCCTCGGGTGCGATCGACCCTAAACCCTAGACGACATCGCAGCGATCTCGTCTTTGCCGACGTCTAAGACAAACCCTTAAACCCTAGAGTCTGCCGCGCTGCCTTCCTAGTGATCGGAAAAATCACTTATCTTTCCCAGCCTCTGCAACTACCAAGGTCCCTTCAGCCCAAAGCATGAGTCACCGAACCTCGTCGACTATCGGAATTCGATACATATGCATTTCCCGTTCAACCCATAATATCACAATAATCCCAATCTTAAAATTTAAGATATCTGTATCAAAATTCGTCATTTGCTAGCACAAATCAACTTATGAAATCGAATCATAAAGTTCTGATCACTGTTTTTTCTAATTATAAAGGTCTTCACTGTAATTTTCATAAATTTAAAGTATTTGCTAAATTTAAATACTTGGAATTATTTTTAAATTGATATCATATTCTTATAATCAATTTTCATTTAGAAATCTTAGCCAGAAAATGTTGAGATAAAGAAATCTATTTATTTTGATGAGAGTGAACCTATAACTTAAGAACAGGCTTAACATATTCACACAGACATGCATATCACTATATATCTATGTATTCAACATGCAGGCAAACATAAACAACATTTTCATATCACACTTCAAATATCAATCACAATATCAAAGGTTATAGGAAAGGATAAGTGAGTTTGCTCACCTGACTACAGAGAACAGAGAAGAACAGAGAAACAAATTTGAGCTAGAATTGGAAATGATCTGGAATCTTGCTTTTGTTTTAAATCTGGATCTTGATCCGAGCTTGCTACTTGTTGAAGTTGATCTTTTTCATTCATTTGAATTTTCTTGAGCTTTGATCTTTACTTGATTACAGGTTTGATTCCAGGTTTTTGATTTTGAAACAGATTTGTTTAATTTGGTTGCTTCAGTTTGATTGCTATTGATTTTGAATTGAATCCATATTGTTGCTTGCATTGTTTCAGGCTTCTGTATTTGGATCTGAAACTTGCTTTCAGATTTGTTTGAATTTGATCCTTACTTGATTGTTGATGATTTGTTACTTTGCTTTGATGATTATTAAGTTGAATCTGATTTTTGTTTTTGGCATTTGATTTCCTTTTTTTTCTAGTTTTGCAACTTTGTTTTCAGGTTTTTGAATTTTACAAAGACGAAGAAAGTTTTTTGAACTGAATTATGAAGCTAATTTCTTATTTGTATATTATTCGATTTCAAAATAAAATGATCTTTGCCACTTGTTAATTCCCAACATACTTAGGTTAGCACTTGTTATTTGCATGATGCTAATGTTAACAAATGTCATTTGTGATAATTTTGTGTTTTAAGTCCTTTTGTTAAATTTATTTATAAATTAAGTTTTAAACCTTATCATTTTAAAAATTGTGAATTAATTTTTCTCTTATGTGTTATAACTTATCATGTGTATTATATTTAAATTTATAAATATACAAACTATATTTATTCATTTCAAAAGAAAATGTATTTCAATTTTTTTTATTAAATCTTATTCAAATTTTAAACCTAGGGTGACATTTCTTATTACATAAACAAACCATTTTATTTTTCATTTTCAAAAGATATATACATACATTTATAAATAATACATATACATATATACTAAAATTGGAGAACAAATTTCTATTAGTTTTAAATCCAATTTATATTTCAATACATTTATATTTGAATTTCTGATCCAAATTTCAATTTATATATAAAACAAACACATATTCTTATTTAATTTGAAATTTTCAAATTAATTCACAATTTAATTCTAAAATTTCAATTAATTGCCAATTTAAATTTGATTCAAAACCGAGATCGTTACACCCTTTTTCGGCTTTCAGGTCAGGGAGCAAACTACAAGGCTCCATTGAACTGAAGCTAGTTTCAGCAAAAGGAATAGGTTGCAATAGAAAGGTGAATCTCACATGATGAAAAATGCACAAGCCCAGTTGGAAATGTTTGTCTACTTTTAACAGTCATATGCAATTGTTTTGATGCTAAAATTTTACCAGCTTTTCATTTTAGAATAGGGTGTTTTTGCTACTAAACTTTAATTGAAATGTCCACCTCTAATTTTTCAACTATTGAAGATCGAATTTAAAATAATCTTGTTAAACTAATAATGTAAAATATATGGATCTCCTTAGATTTGATTTCATAAATAAAAAAGTTTGGAACCTTATATGCCAAAATTTAGGTTGATTTTTTTTGTTTTTTTTTAAAAAAGGTACTTTATATATGAAAGTGAAGATCATATACTTTCATGATATATCTCGTTAAAACCTTGCAACTTCCTAACCTATATGAGTACATATCACGTCTATATATTAACGATACAGTTTCTAAATAGATGGAAGGGTAAGAAAAGGTGAGTACAATCAAAACAATCTATACAATCAATTTGGGCCGGTGAACAAACCAAAAAAAAAATCAAATAAAATATAAGATCAAATTAACAAAAGGCACGTGGAGCTAAGTAAGAGAGAGAACTAAAAAATCTCAAAGTCACCGATAAGCCGCTTTCCAGAGAGAGACCATCAGCAACTTTCCCAAATTAAACTGAGTTAAACAAACTCGTGAACTTTGATAACATGGCGGTGCTTTAATTCCATGAAGTCATGAAGAAATCCAGCACCGATTGACAGAACGATGCCAATTAGCACTCAAGGAGGATGATGGATGGCACTAGGATCGGTATCAATGTCGAAATTTATCAAGATAAGATTTAAATTGTTACTTATCTTCTTATTTTTCAATTGATGTTATATTAATTTTCTACAATCTTGAGTTAATAGATTACATCTCACTGTATTAGGCAATTCTACTCCCTTGATGTTTCGGGATCCATAAACTATAGTTGAATATTATTAATTTCTAATTTGCAATGATGGTGGGGATAAATATCAAATGTCAACTTAAATGATAACCCATTTTCTTGAAGTTGACTGTTATTAAATAATAACCCATTTTCTGCAAACATGTTGTTCTTAATCTACTGCATGCTTTAATCTACTGCATGCCATACAAAAGAGAAGAACACATTTTTATGAATATAGAACTAAACTTAGAAGATGCATGTAATTCAGTATTCTTGAACATCGGTGACATCATATACCTAGCATTCAGAAAGTACAATGTTTTAAGTAATTACATACAGCGATGATGTTTTATTGTTGTAAAAAACTTATGTTTGGAGTGAATCGTATGCACCTTTTTGTATGATTGTCTATGAACCATTTTCATCGTTATAGGCATAAATGCAGCATATTAGTTGAATTTTTTGAATGTCCAAGTATGAATTATCATATTTGAAGTGAAATATGTTTTATGAATGTAAACCTAAATTTGAAGTGAGAGAAAGATGAGAAAGATGCAATGTGTCACCATTAACCAACTTATTGAGCTTTGGGAGTCACTAATTCAAGGAAAATTATGAAAAAATTAATCAAAATGTTAATAATATCAAAGTGGAACAATTTAAAGTAAAAACTTCCCTTTTTCATTTTTCCAATAGAGATAGTTTGCATGTCATGAAAAATAAAACTTTTACCTCAACCCCAGTTATTACAAAGTTTAATAATTTTTATATTTGATTTAAAGTGATGTTAGGGATTAGTATTAAGTGTGAGATTGATTAATAACCCATTTTCCTGAAGAATATAGGTTAAGTTCTATTGCACGCAAAACATTTAAAAACATTTAAAAGAAACATTTGTTCAGCGAATGCAGAACTACTCTTAGACCATGCTTATGAATTCAATTTTCTTTAAGATTATAAAAATCATTTTAAATTTAGTATTTTGGTCAAAAAAAAGCTCCACTTTCTTTAACGCCCAATCATGGACTTACTAAAAAAAGTTTTCATTTTTGAAGATAAATATAATTTTCTTGATGTGCGCTCAAATGTAAAGTACTATATTTGAAACAATTCTTCCACCGAACGACCAATCTTCAGAGTAACCAGGAATGGTAATGATGTAAGAATCTTTGATTTTGTATGACAATATAAAATTATTTCTTAAAAAAAGTAATTACCATTATACTTTAAACCTTCTTGGAATGCAAATTAGGTACATGATGCAGAGTGGATTACTAATCACATACGCACACACAGTGTGTGTGAGTATCAACATCGGTTCTTTTATTTTTGGATCTTTCTGACATCGTAAACCAGATTTATTAAATATATTGTTTGAATCAAAATAGAAAATAAAAATTGTAAAACTTTATTTTGTTAGAAATATAGATTTTGTAATTAGTGCCTTAACTTTCATCTCTTCCCATTTATTCTTATTTCTCTAATCTTATATGATTTATACCATGTTATATATAAGAGGAAGACCTATTAGTGGTAAAGAACAAACAGCTCGCTAATTTAGCAATATATTTTTGTCTTAGTATTGCTTGAATTCATGTTCATTCAATTCATACATGAATTCGTTTTGTATGTTTATTTTAGATTCAATTGGTTTTATTTTAATTTATTTTTTAGTTGATGTCGGACCTAACTTTTCTAAAGAAAATTTGGAATCTCATGGCCCTCCAAGATTTATGAAAAAATTAGACTTCGCAGGTATTGAATCAATGATGAGGTTCAAAGTTAATTTTTATTATTATATAATTTCAGTTTTTGCATGTTTACAATCTCTAGTTGGTAGGATTTTGCTCAATGTTTGGATATATATCTTATAATGTTTCTGCTCTAATTTAGTAACCTTATAATAATTTGGGTGATAAATGTATTTAGTTGAACTATCTAACCAATTTGGATTATAACTTTAAGTTTGGGGGTACCTTCTAAAATCATTGACTGATAGGGAAGTGTATCTAAGAGATCTAAGATAAACCTCTCATGTTAAAAGCAAATTTCTTAAGAAAAAATTATTTATAGTTTCTTTGTCCAATAGATAAATCTATGGTGTTGGAATTTGATATCGAAAGGAGAATGATAAATTACACCCCATTTGTTTTGAAATATAATGAATTCATAGATCTAATCTATTCTAAAAAAATGGAAATGCACGAAAGAGTATAGTAAAGGTGGAAGTGTGTAATTTTATAGACTTTTAATTTGGGAATACTTTGATTAAGATTAAAAATGAAAGAGGCTATATGGAACGAGGAAGAGAATATAGTGCCATCAGTATATATGAGGACTAATTTTCAAATAGTACCATTGGAAAAAACAAATTACAAAAGTAGACCTCACTGAAAACTTATTGCGAAAATAGGTCTCATTTTGAAATAAGCTTGCACAAATATGGATTGCACAAGCTTATTTTATTTTTAACCAGAAGGCTTGCGCATTCACTATATACGGAAGCTTTGTGTATATAGTTTGCGCAATCCACATTTGCTCAAGATTTATATATATTTCTTGTGCAAATACGGAATAATCAAGCAATATTTCGGGCATCGAAATTCCAGTTTGCTCAGATTTATCCTCCATTTTCCAAAATCTCATTCATCTTCTCAAAATCCATCCAAACTCATTATTTTCCCAAATCCAAACTTCTCAATTACATTGTCAACCGAATAGTTGCTAAATTTAATATGAATACTATTCTTCATCTTAATAAAAAGGGTAATAGTTTATGTTTCTCAAAATGTTGCTCAAATTTTTTATTTTTGTTGTTATTGAAAATTAATAGTTATTATTGTTAGTGTTGATAAGTACTAGGTAATGGTGATGTTACTATTGAAAAATTAGATAATGGCTAATGAAATAGAAAAACCTAGTTGTAAATTGGAAACTCAAATTGATATGTTAACGTTTTATGATTTATTTTGAATATAGACATGATGGTTTGGGAGATTAACGATGAAACGTTGATGAAACATTCTGATGTATTTGAATCCCAAATCGGTGTTGCAAGTTCAAGCCATATTGACGTTGATGTTGATCATGTTTCGGAGACACGGTTCAAAATAAGACCACGTAAATTACATTCTGGACTATCTACCTTACACGCTCGTTTATATGAAGTTGTTTCTAGCAAAAGTCTCGACCATCAAATTCGCATTGACGGAAATATGTTGACGCCTCTACATCATGTTGATCCATCCACGCCACGGGGGCAACGGTCATATCCAAATTGTTATTGTGGAGATATGTGTATAGTGGTCGTTTGCGGAAGGCAAAAGAATGCCAGACGAAGATTTTTCGATTGTAGTTCATATAACGGACATAGATTGAATCCTCATTAAGTTGATTTTTGTAATTATTTTAAATGGACCGATCAACCATGTGCGAAAGGGGACTCGAATATGCCTACGAGTTGCAAGTCGAAATCAGTCATCTCAAAAATGTACATGAAGAACTAAGGAAAACCAGTGGGAGGCCAGGATTATGGTAGTCGTTTAGGCCTAGGATAACATTGTCAAATTTTGGTTTTTGCTAAACTATATTATTTTGAATATGAATTTTCGAAGTGTTTGTTTTTGTTTTAATCTGTTTTGTGTGCTAGTTAATCATTTGGATAAATACTGAAGTGGTTTTGGGTTTAAATGTAATGTAGAACTATAATCTTGATTCTACCAGTGAAATATATTGGTTATGTAATTATATTGATTTGCTTGCTTTTTCTTGAAGATTGATTTGATTGCTTTTGCTTAATGATTGCCCACAGAATCAAAATCTTCTTGGAAAAATAAGGTATTAGTTCAACAAAAAAAATTCAGCATTTTGTCACAAATTCAAGACTTTGAATTTAGTCTTGCGATTGATTTTGTAAATAATGTCAACGGCTCCAACTATATTTTACTATGAAGGAAATTGTTGGTTGATGATGAAGGTAAACCTAGATATGTTGGCGGAAAGTGAAAAGGGTCGAAAATAAAAAATCATTATAGTTTTCTAGAGCTTAAACAACGGACATTGAAGTGACAAAAGTCAATCCTGTGATGTATGATATAAAATTAGCGGTGAAATAGGTTAGAGTTGATGGTTCATATGCTATTGATTTAAAAGATGACGATTATTTGAACTCTACTTTTTCGGTTGGAATGAGAGTGAAAGAAATAAATGTTGCGAAAGTAGAACATGTTGATGTGGTAGAAACACACCCGTGCATAATTTTTGTGGATGAGCATGTACCCACCTCACATTTATAATAAACACAATGTTCAGTGTATCCTTCTCATCTGACAAGTCATCAAGGCTAATAGTTTACTAATTTATTGCATAGGTACAACGGAATTGTTGGAGTATCTTCAAGTCAAGAACAAAATATGATGCATAACTCTATACATCCAAATCAATGCAAGCATTGAGAAAGCGAGTAATATTGTATTCTAGAACTTGCACTTTGATTTTCGTTCACGGAATTTACTCTTACCGTTATATTTTTATTCATTGTGTCGAAATAAATGCAGGGGGAGAAGGATTAATTGGTCGTGCTGACGATGACAATGATGATCATGTGTATGTTGCAAACAAGAGCGAAGTGCAATTGGATATCATGGAAGTAACTTGTACAGATGATGTAGACAGAACCTGGATTGATCAAATAGAAGTTAACAATGATGCAATCATGTATGCAGACATTGAGGAGGTCGATGATGTAAATCTCGTAGATGAACAAATCACATATGAAGAGGCCCTGTCGATGATTTATGCACTACAACAATGATGGTGAAATCAATTATGGACAATTATCAATTTGACGTGGATGTGTTTGGAAGAGAATATGCTAAAAAAAGAACACAAGTTGGGTGAAGGTTTTGAAAGTAAGAAGAAACTTATTGAACAGTTATGTGAATGGATGATTAAATGTTTAGTTTCATTTTTAAGTTCTGAAATCGCATGTAAATCAATACACGATTCGTTGTGATATGGATGATACATGTCCCCTGCAAGTGCATGTTAGCCTATCGCTGAGAAAATCTCAAAACTGGTGGAAAATAACAACATATGGCGGTGACCATACTTGTTTAAATGTAACTGTCAACTCATACCATCGACGGGCAACACCAAAGTTTATATGTAGTAAAATACTTCCGTTGATTAAAGCTGAAACAAATATGACTGCAGGAACAGTTCAAGAGACTGCCAAATATGTTTCATATTAAAGTGAGTTCTTCTCGAGCGTGGCACAGACTACAGAAAGTAGTTGCAATGTTTTATGGATATTGGGAAATCGTAAGCGAAATTGCCAAAATATCTTCGAGCCCTGCAACGTACCAACCCTAGAACCGTATATGATGTTATTCATAGTCGTAGTGTTTTTGATGGTGCTTTTTCATCTTTTGGACCTTTTGGTGATGATTTCGAACACTGTCAGCCTATACTGTCTATTGATGCCACTCATTTAAGTGGAAAGTATATAGGTACATTACCGGTAACTACTGGTGTAGACGTAAACCAAGGTCTTTTTCCGTTAGCCTTTTCTATTGTACAAACAGAGTTGTGGAAAATATGGAGTTAGCTTATTCGTTGCATATGGAATTATATTCCATCTATAGTACTAGATGTATTACCTTTATCACAGATTGTATGAAAGGAATTCCTCACGCGCTTAGAGAAGCTTGGCCAATTGAACATGTCATCCCTTTTGTATTCGTCGTATTAAAGGAAATTTCAAGAAAGCAGGGTTTGATATAGACGAGCAACAAAATCTGTTACAAGCATATGCCACAACATCGGAGGTTGTAAAATATAATGAACTTCAAAAATAGTTGAAGGATGATAATCGAGATGCCAATGCGTGGATTGAAAGAAGTTTGAAAAATCAGGAATCAAGCTGGACTCTTTGTCACGACGGTGGCATAAGATTCAATATGATGACAATGTTTCCGAAAGCTTTAACGGTGTGCTGAAAGGAACTAGGAATTTATTTTTTAGATCCTTGGCTGCACGTAATTTTCATCGATTGAACCATTACTTTTTTAAATGCCGAACTCAAGAAGAAAAGTGGATGTCACAGCTCACACCAAAGTGGGAAGCATTAGTGAGGAGAAGAATGGAAGAATCAAGGCTCGTGTCTATAGAGATATATAGCTTCATAGAATGACAGGTGAAAGATGTACATATGTTCGATTGTACGGTGATCTCGATGATAATGTCAACAAATGTTCGTGCAACATGCCAACGTTAGATCATTTTCTGTGCTCCCATGTATTAGTAGCATGTTCACGTTGTTCGGGTGGTGTGAATAAAACATATTTTGACTTAATCTCAACATGGTACATGACGGCTAAGTATACCACTGCTTATGCTCCTTTATTCCATCTAGTACCAGATAGTCGACATTGGGATGTATGCAAAGGTTCTATTATATAACCACCACCAGTGCGCATAAATTAAGGATGTCCACAGTCTAGTCGAATCAAAGGTTTCATGGATCTGGCATCTTCATCCAGCCATAATAGATGTACCAAATATGGTGCTTTTGGCCATAAGGAAAAAAATTTGTCCTTGTTGAATTGTATGAGTTTCTGTATTTATTTCTTATTGAATATGTTTATTTCTTTTTAACGTAAGAATTATGATAGCTCGTCTTAAAAAAAGCAAAACTCTCATTAGCCTCTCCTCCTCTTTCCAGATGGTCTCCTTCTCTGTCGATTTTGCTCACCTCTCATCCTCTTTCCTCATCTTCCCACTTCTCCTTCTCTTTAGCCTCCTTCTGCTCTCTTCTTTTTTCTCATGAGCGAAAATCGAAAATCGAAACCGAGATTTGCGACATCATTGGAATCGTGCTCGACAAATTTGGAAGGCTTTTCTCGGGTAGATTGTCCCCGATGTCTTCTGATAACGCTTCTTTTGTTTTAGATGATGTGTTGCCTCACTTTCCTCCTTTGGAGATTGCAAGCTCGAGTATTTCCAATCCTTTGGTGACTCTGTTGGAATCTATGGTCATTTATCCTCCTCGCTCGGCTTCAAGAAATAGAACTAACTAATGCTAAGGCAATCGGTCGAGAAACTCAATGCCACTATTCCTGAATAACATGGAGTCGGTCCTACTTTTTCGCACTATTATGGAAAAATTCATTTTCTTAGGAATACACACAAGAAAAAGAATAATGGTAACCCCACCACTAACCACTTCATTTTCACTAATGAATTTCATAGTAATAGAAAATACATATCCTACCGAGACAGAATTTGTAACTTGCCGTTATCTACGAAATTGGGTAAGCATCTTTTATCTTCTATGTTGGTTGATGGTAATCATCGTTGGTGTGATGTTGAGGTCGGTTTAGCTGATGGTAGAATGAGTGGTCATAAGGTAATCCTAGAAATGACTTTGACAATGTTTCTATGATTGGAGACAAGGCAGTTTTGGGTGCACTTGAGTCCCCTCTTTGCGTGCATCCCGTAGACCCTGGCATTACACCTTTTGTGTACGATCTTGACATTGCACCTTTTATGCACAATTATGGTATACACGGTAGGGATCATGTTGACATGAATGTTGGACTTCAGAATATTTTACCAGGTAGTGTGCAATCTGGTTTGAATGCTGGTATGCTATCTGCGCCTAAATGGACATCCTTATTCTCTGAGCTGCTAACGAATGTTGGGTCTTACATTTCCCCATGAGTTGTAAACGTTGAGATCGATGGAGTGTTATTCTCGCCCTCTGGAGTTCTGCAAGAGGGCATTGATTATTGGTCTGACTATTTGGTGGGTTTTTTCTAGATTCTAATCCTCTACATCAGCTTGTTAATTCGCGATGTAATATGATAGGAAGCCTAGAGGTGGTCCTAATGCGCATTTTAACATCTCTATATACTTCCTTTAATTTGCTAGGAATGATGAAAAGCAAAGAATTCTTGAATCAGATCCTATTATCATCCAGGGGCAGCCTTTCATCGTCACGACCTAGAGTCCTTCCATGGATCAGGTGAAGGTTCATGCTTTATCTATTCCCGTCTAGGCACATTTTTTCTCACATTCCTTCTGTTCTACATCCAATGCTTCGGCTTAACTGGCTAGCTGGTACAGTTGGGAAAGTTATTTTCTTTGACTCAAATACGGTGGCTAGGAGATGATTGGTAAATGTTAAAGATTTGATTGAACTCACTCCTACGAAGCCATTGTCTTCTTCGATCAAAGTCTTTATTGCCAAGTGTGTTGATGCTGAAATTATAGTGCATTATCGTTGGAAATCGAATATATGTACTGCTTGTTAGTCTTTTGGCCACATGATGGAGGCTTGTTTATCTTCTGTTCCTGTGTCGTTTAATGACCAATAACCTCATCCTCCTCCCAATCTTTAGTGGGTACCAAAATGTCCGAGTTCCCAGCTTCTTCCTATTATTTATATTAAGGATCCTGTTGTTTCTTTGGTTGTGGAGTCCCCTGTTATTTCTACTATTCCTACCTCAGTTATGTCTATGGAGCATCATGGTCTTGTTGACAAGCTTCCTTTTGATACTATTTCTTGGAATGCCATGGAGAAAGCATGGAGTCATCATGATTCTGATATGTGGCTCGACCCCGTTAGCAGTTTCTTCTATTTGTTTATGAGTAATGACATTGGTGAGAGTAGGCGCCTTTTCTACCACATTGTAGGTGATGGTCTATCTCTTATTTCGACTGGAAATCCTACGAAGGAGAATAGAATTTTATTATAGGTTACTACTCGGGATAGGATTTTCTTTTACTGTGAGTCCTCTACTCGCTTTGCTCCTGATTTAGCTCGTTAGTTCTCCGGTTTTATTCATGTCTCTAGTCATGTGGACGATGATGTAAATCTTGCTCTTCCTCGTTGGATGTGGGATAACTCTGTTTCTTTTTAGTAGTGCAATCATGTTGATAGTCTCCTATGTTGTATTTTATCTTGCTTTAAGTGGTATGGCCACTACAAAACCATCTTAGCTGTACTGTACATGTGCAGAACACCTTTTTTTTATATTTATTGACAGTGGAATGGCCCAATATAAAGCCCGCTTGCTTTTCTAAAAAAAGAATTGCGTTAACTTATTATTGCATATGTTTTTTTCTTATTGCATATGTTTAATCCTTTCAATGTAAGAATTGTGTTTACTTCTTATTGCATATGTTTGTTTCATTCGTTTCATGTTTGCCCTAGTTGAAATGCTCACTGTCTTGTACACCAGTTAAATAAAGCATGCGCATTTTTGAATTGCACAAGCTATATTACTGAATATAATATGTGAAATTTTGAAATGCGCAAGCTATATATATATACTAATGTAGGTTGCACAATTCAAAAATGCACAACTAATAACATGTTTGTAACATCCCATGTTTTTATATAATTAAATAAAATCAATTGAATTAGCATAATTGCAAAACAGAATATAAATGTCAAATATATTCATTTAAGAATTAAGAGGTTACATAGATTTATGCAAGCAATGAGTATGTGATTAATTGACGCATCAATCAATAAAAAAAGGAATTAATCAAGAGACGTAGATGCATCAATTAGTCAGAGAATATGTCATTTTTATAACATTAATTAATTAAGGGATCTTTTGAAAAGGGGAAATGTACGTAGGGAATAAATTAAATGATAACATACTTATATTAATTTATAATTGACACAATCAATTAATTAAGAAATTAATAAAGACACTAAGCAAGCGTTAATTAATAAAAGAAGGAAACTTATATGTCAATTAATTGGGTAATGAATTAGCGGCTTAAATATATACAACTAATAAATGTATGATTGAGTGACGCATAAGAATTAATTTGAATATCGATTAAAATGGGAAAAACGTGTCAATTAATTAATTGAGTGTTTTAAAAAGTGTGTCAATTAATCAAAGAATATGCCCTTGTTACAATAGCTAATAATGTAAATAAATTAGCTAGAAAAAAATGTCAGTTATAGGATTATTTGTTTCCAAGTTAAAAAGAAAAAAAAGAATTGGAATGCGTACAAAAATAAAACGAAGTAATTGAGTTTATGATGAAGGCAGGTTAATAAGAATAAATTAAAAAGTATAATTTTTATGTACAATCAATTAATAGAGGTATTAATTGACGTGTTCAAATTGGTAAGAAATTATAACATATAAGAATCAATTAATATTGATGTACATATATGTATATATATGATCTACTTAATTGTATATTTAACTTATTCAAACACAACAATTATATATTTAACATTAACAGTGTTAATATTAATATATTTTTGGATTTATGTGATGATCTAAATGTTAATCATAAGTTACCTATGATTAAAGATTCATAAGAATTCATAAGAATTTTTTAAGTTTTGTTTTAATTTTTGTTCTTATCTTTGGTGATATTAGTTTATAGTTTTTTAATTCTATTGTTTTTATCCTGTTTAGTCTTATTTAGGTTTTATTTCCTACCTCATCTATACATATATATGTATATTAATTATATAAGTATACATACATATGTATAATTCTTACTTTTTCCTTAGTCATCCTTCAGATACAGGTATGGGTGATAGGATGTCAGGCTCTTTAAGTAGGTTCCCATGTCTTCAGATTGCAGGATTACGGATTGCAGAGAGGCCATCCGAGTAGAGTTTTCCACTTAGTATTACTTGCAATTCCACCACTGATGCAGGATACTTTCATCTCTATTGTAGCGTATTATCTTTAGGAGGATCCATTCTTCTGCTTGGCACTTCTTCCTTTGTACAGAATCTCCAGAGCAGATTTTCTATTCAGCATCATATTCAGTTCCACTTTAGAGTAGATGCTTCTTCATTCCTTCCGATCCAGATGCATGGATCTTACTTCTTAGTGTGATGCATAGAGCTCCTGATTCAGATGCATGGAGCATCATATTCTTTTGTTTCTAGGTACTCCTAACACCTTAGTATCGGGTGGTGGCTATGTCGGAACTCGATATCGGGGTGTGATGGGTGGTGGCCTTGCCGGAACTCATCTTAGGGGTACCAGATTTTTCTTTGATACTTGATTTAGTTTAGTTACCTGCCAGGCATGTTAGCAGTGCCTTATTATTATGATACATATAATTGCATGTGTGCACTCCTCTATTTACAGAGGATCACACATTTTTTCTTAAAAAAATATGATCTACTTAATTGGAATTAATGGGAGAATCTTATTTAGAAGGAAACGTGAATTAATAGGGTCATATAAGAAAGGAATAAATGAATAACGTTGGAGAATTATACGTTATAAGCTAACATAAACAAATCAATAAATGATGGCGAGGATTGTTTTTAGGGTTAATTGGATGGTTCATAGTTGTTCACTACACCTATAAATTGAATGTAACTTAACCCTAGCCCACGCTATGTTCTCTGAATCAGCTGCTATCATTTACAGCAAGTTCCTCTTCTCTTCTCCCTCTTCATTTCTCCTATATCAATCAAATCTTTCCCCAAACAAAAATAAAATTAAGCTAGGATATACGTACAAGAAAAATCAGAGAATTACGTAAACAAATCAGGGAATTTACAACGAATTAAAAAGGGGTAAAAGCGTAGCAAATTAAAAGGGATAGAGATTGAAGCTAAGGACGACATGTGAGTGGATTTATTTATATATCTTTTAAGTTTAAGATATATTATCATTAAATTCCTGTTTAGCTAATTTTATTCAATAATTAATCCTATTAATTAAGTTATGTTGAATTATAAGGAATTTAAGGTATTATTATCTATTTACATCTGTTTCTACGTTTTGGATTTCTATGCAAGCGTCATTCTTCTTCTATTTCCTCCTATTTCTTTGCGTATAGATTGGAATAGATTAAATGTGAATATGACTTAAATAATTAAGAATTTTAAATGAACGAAATAAGATGTAAAATAATAAAAGTTTGAGGAATGGAATTACTGTAATAAAGTACATTAAAATGAGAAAAGTTAATTAATCTAATAACTGGATTTGAGAGTAACTAAAAGGTTAATTGGTTGGTTTTGAAAATAGCATACACTTTTATATTTAATACTTAAAAGACAACAATCAATGTAATTGCTAGAATAAAAGAAAGAAAATGAGAATTAATGTAAAATAGAGAAACCACAATATTTTACGCTATTCCAAAATAGCAAAAGAAATATCTAGCAGTTATGGATTATTATTTATAGTATTATATAATATTAAAATATGGAAATGGATTTTTAAATATAGTTTTCATAACCAACCAAATAAAATAGAATTACTTCCTAGAATAGAAGATAATAAAGCAAAATATGACATGAATCTAGTAAATTATTAGATAAGAACTTGAAGCTGTAAACGATAGTGAACCTAGGTCTGCATTCACTACGTAGACTATTTAAGAAGACATTTATTATGATAGGTTAATTATATAATAAAAGAGAATTAAAAGAATTCTACATCATAATAAAAGAAGATAGACTAGAACAGAAAAGGAACACTTGTAATTATATACAGATTTTAAAAGAAATAATAGCAACAATTACAAGTATAATTGATGCAGTGGAGGATGATGCAGCGCAATATGCCTTGAGTCACCTGAGCGACCTAATGGGTTTTGCCAACCTGAGCGACCTAACGAGTTATCCAAACCTGAGCGACCTAACGAGTTATGCCGACCAGCGATTTACATTAAGTCGCTTGCATCTTAAGTCGTTGAAGCTTAAGTCGCTTAAGTCTTAAGTCGTTCCTGAAGCCACTTATCTTAAGTCTCCAACGACCTAGCGAGATATGCCATAGTCCTTATGTCGCTTAAGTCGCTAAGCCGTGCCTGAAGCTGTGTTATGCTGTTACGTCGCCTTGTGTTAACTTGTAGGTCATGTGATGTTGTATTGTTATGTCGAATGTCGCATTGTTGTAACTCGTATTGTACTTTCTTATGTCGAATGTGTTAAGTCGTGTAATGTGTTAGGTCATAGGTTGCCTGTGTTAAGTCGTATATATGTTGTACTGTTAAGTCATGAGTCGTGGGATGTAAGTCGTATGGGCTAAGTCGTAAGTCGCGCCTATGTGCACCTGTGTGTTGTAAGTCGCATATGTTATCTCATGTGTCGCATGTGCTGAGTCGTGTGTTGTGTTGTATTTTCTATAAATAGGGGTGTGTTGTCATTGTAAAAAAGAGTTGATTTTGAATAAAGTTTTTGAGTGGCTTTGGCTGTTATCCCACCTTTTTGGTAAAGCTGAGATACCCAAAAATTAATTCGAAATTGATAATAACTAGTCATGGATATCGACTATGCATTACAGGTTAACCATGGATATCGATGAATTTTGTCTGTGTCCGGATTGAGCTATAACTGATAGGACATGACAAGTAAAGCTGTAGAAGCCAGCGATTCAAATTTCTGGTTAATCGGAGTTTGTACGATAAAGATATGATCGATACAAGTTAGAAGAGATGCGCTGTTTGCATCCATCAGAGAGCCGTCATATTGGTTTGTTCGAATCCATCAAGAACGAGAAGCTTTGAATCGATCAGGTTCGAACCGATCAAGTTCGAGTCGATCATCTTCGAATCGATCAGGTTCGAATCAATCGGCTTGACTTCGCCTAGCTCTATTCGAATCCATCGGGTCTTGTATAGTTCGAATCCATTGGGTTCGTATCCATCAACCTCGCATCGATCCGTCTCGTACCCATCAAGCGACCTCATTTCGTCTCGATCACCTACCATCCACTTCGTATCCATCGGATGGAGGGCCTGTTGACTCTAGTTCGTATCCATTAGGAGGCCATACTTGAATGATTGTTCGTATCCATCGAGCTAAGGCTAGTATCGCTTGTTCGTATCCATCTACACTGGTCGATATGAACAAGGATTGGATTGATGGATGCGAACGAGGCTACCTCTATCGATATGAATTAGAGCATCTCCACCAATCCAATATATACAACGGTCACCAAGACAAATGACGCTAAGTTTATGGAAACCAACCCGTCAACGCGACACAAAAGATGGAGCGATCCAGGAAGCTCGCGCCATGTCACTGCGCACACGTGCTCCGGATCGATTCGAAAGGTATGGATACGAAACAGGGATTCGAACGAAACATTGTACACGAAAACGCAATCTCGTATTGATCATATCTCCTAAACCCCTGATCCAAATGCTATGAAATTTTCACAATAGCTTGGGTACGAGGTAAAGAACAATCCTTCCAAGTTTCAACTCGATTGGATCATTTCTTGATGGATACGAAATCACTTCATATCGATCACAGATCGAGTCGAAACTTGGTGGGGTCGGTCGCGTGGGCCTACTCACGTGCTAGAAGAAGTCTCCCGAAGTTTGAGCGCAATCTTAGCCTCCTACGCCTGTAAATAGCCCCCTGAAGGCTACAGAAAAAAGGATCTTTTTTGGCGAACCAACGTCCAGACTCTGTCGGATTCAATTCTACTCCTAGCCATCACTGTTTTAAACGATTTTCTTCACTATAATCGCTGTAATTGACTGTAATCAGCAAGGATAATCAATAAAAAGGAAAACTATTGAAGTGGACGTAGGCCGGAGATAGCCGAACCACTATAAATCATGTGTCCTTGTTCTTTGTTCCTGAATTGCTGCTTGTTGCTTTCTTAGATCTATGATTTGTGTTTGGATATTTCTTATTTGTGTTCATACACTGGTGCTTTCACGATACTTGGGGTTTGTGACTAATTTTGGCGCAAACACTTTGGTACTTTCACCGAGAAGGACTAGCACCCGCTACACCAGAGTTTAGACTTGAAAGTTTGAAGGATTCAGATTAATTCAACAATGACTCGACAGAATAGTAGAAGGCAGAGGGCTGAGAGAAGCCAACAAGGAGGAAGCCAAGAGGCATCCTCTGGAGCTGGAGAAGGACAAGCTTCAATCTACGTAACTAGAGATGAGATGGAGGCTATGGCTAATTCGATGCACGAAAGCATGATGAAGACTCATCAAGAGATGATGCAGAATTTTCTTGAGCAGATAAGAGCGGTGAATTTGCAGAACCTTGGACCTGCTACAGCAACTACTAATGCTGAACAAGGAGTTGGGATTGCAGAAATTAACGGAGATCAGGCTCAAGGTCAGAATGCCGAATTAGGTGGCAATCAACAAGGACTTAGGGGCAGATCCTTAGGGTCCGATACTGGAAGACCGATAGATGGAGCTCAACAGGCTAGAGCCAATGTTAATGCCAACGAGCCTCCTGAAGAGTACGTACCAGAATTCCCTTCACGACTTGAGGGGCGGGATAGAAACATGACAAGGGGGCAATCCCTGGATGGAGATGAAAGAATGGTTGGTCTAGTACGACGAATCATGAGAGGTGGATTGTCAAGTGGAGGATTGGAAGAAGTCAATCGGAGTCCGTTCACTCCGAACATCAGGAATGCAAGGAACCTTCAAAAGTTCAAACTGCCTATGCTGGATCCATATGACGGATAGTCAGACCCAACGATGCATATTACTCGATACATCAGGCACATGGAGGTGCTAGGGGCATCCGAGGAAGTGATGGCTCGATGCTTCCCTCTATACTTGTCAGATTTGGCTACGCTTTGGTTTGGGCAGCTAGAGAACCGAAAGATCAGAACGTGGGGCGAGCTTGTAGAATGCTTCATGAGACAGTTCAGGGTCCACGTGACGCGATCCAAGAGTGTGATGACTTTGGATTCAATAAAGCAAAGGACCGGAGAGTCCATCAAATATGTTTTACTACGATTCAACTCAACAGTGGCTTCTGTAGATCGCCCAGATCGGTCAATGATTTTGATGGCGGCGGTGGCAGGAGTGGGGGAAGGCGCTGAATTCAAGGATTCTTTGGCAGATCCACCGCAAAATCTTGGAGAATTTTATCACGAAGCTAGGAGATTCATTCGGCTGGAAGAATCCCAAGCCGAAAGACGAGAAATAAATGTCATGCAAGGCGAAGGAACCGCCAAGGAACAGTCCGGAGCAGACAAAGGGAAGAGAAAGCAGGACGATAGGCGTGATGGTCCTGACAAACGAAAGAAATTCCGAGAACCCAGATTCAGGCAATATACAGATCTGACGGCAAGCCTGGAACGGATCTACATTGAAACTCGGGGGCAACTCCCCTACCGAGAACCACTCAAGAAAGATCCCACTGAGCGGGAATGCAGAACTGGAAAATACTGCCTATTCCATGAGCTGGATGGACATACTACGGATGAATGCCGCCACTTAAAGGATGAGGTGGAAGAACATGCCAGGAGTGGTAGATTGCCACAATATGTCAGAGAATGGGCAGCGGTGGTGAGGCCTGAACAACTACCGCCTCCACCTAATAGGAACAGTCCTGGATCGGGATCACATCTCGTCATCGACTGATTAAGATGGCAAGGGCCAAGTCCAGGATTTGGGCTTTGGTCAAATAATTTCATTAGATTTATTTTCATAATAAACGGCTACTCCTCTCACTTATGTATGGGAACCGGAGAGATCGCTAGGCATGTTCTGAGATGGAGATAGACCAATATTCCCGGAGTGGCAATATTTAGTTTTTTCCTGATGTTTGAGATTGAACATCAAGGACCTGAATTTAATAAATGAGTTTGAATTTCTTGAAATAAACCTTTGAGCGGAGAGTTAAAGGATGAATATTAAATACCAATATAAGAATGATCGCTTTATGACCCTACCCGGAGAGGCGGGGTCCGGAGTGCATGAAGTGGGTTGCTTCGCCAGAGAGCGACATAATCGACTCACTTAACGCCGGTTCCCATTCACCGGAGAGTGATTGGATCGAGACTCGTTAAGAGCCCAGAGAGGCTATGATCGGCCTATGATCTAGGCCATGACATCGCTTAATGTTCAGATACACTGAATCGGAGTGCAAGAAGTGAGTTGCTTCGCCGGAGAGCGACAGGATCGACTCACTTAACGCTGCTTCCCCTTCATCGGAGAGTGACAGGATGGGATCCAGCAAGAGCCCGGAGAGGCTATGATCGGTTTAGAACAATCAAGACATCGCTATATGCCCTAACTGAGGCCAGAGTGCAAGGGATAGAGAGCAACGCCGGAGTGCAATAGGATCTTTCTATTCAATCGCTAATTCTAGAATGGGCTTGGCAAGGGTCTAGAATGACCATAAATAGTGCGGAGAGAGTACAGAAATTCATTCTTAGCTTCAACTGGAAGGGATTGAATAACGATTTGGCTTCGAACAGCCGCGAACTTGATTGAAAATGCTATGAGCTCTGAATAAAACATAAACTCACTGCATTCGATTTGAGACTAGTCAAAACATAACTTTTTCCAAGAGGCATGTTTTGGGGGCAAAGTGTTATCCCACCTTTCTGGCAAAGCTGAGATACCTAAAAATTAATTGGAAATTGATAATAACTAGTCATGGATATCGACTATGCATTACAGGTTAACCATGGATACCGATGAATTTTTTCCGTGTCCGGGTTGAGCTATAACTGATAGGACATGACAAGCAAAACTGTAGAAGCCGGTTCAAATTTCAGGTTAATCGGAGTTTGTATGATAAAGAATGATCGATACAAGTTAGAAGAGATGCGATGTTCGCATCCATCAGAGAGCCGTCATATTGGTTTGTTCGAATCCATCAAGTACGAGCAGCTTCGAATTGATCAGGTTCGAACCGATCAGGTTCGAATCAATCATCTTCGAATCGATCGGGTTCAAATCCATCGGCTTGACTTCGCCTTGCTCTATTCGAATCCATCGGGTCTTGTATAGTTCGAATCCATTGGGTTCGTATCCATCAACCTCGCATCGATCCGTCTCGTAGCCATCAAGCGACCTCATTTCGTCTCGATCACCTACCATCCACTTCGTATCCATCGGCTGGAGGGCCTGTTGTCTTTAGTTCGTATCACTTAGGCGGCCATACTTGAATGATTGTTCGTATCCATCGAGCTAAGGCTAGTGTCTCTTGTTCGTATCCATCTACACTGGTCGATACGAACAAGGATTGGATTGATGGATGCGAACGAGGCTACCTTTATCGATATGTATTAGAGCATCTCCACCAATCCAATATATGCAACGGTCACCGAGACAAACGAGGCTAAGTTTATGGAAACAAACCGGTCAACGCGGCACAAAAGATGGAGTGATCTAGGAAGTTTGCGCCACGTCACTACACGCACGTGCTCCGGATCGATTCGAAAGGTATGGATACGAAACAGGGATTCGAACGAAATAGTGTATACGAAAACGCAATCTTGTATTGATCATATCTCCTAAACCACTTATCCAAATGCTATGAAATTTTCACAGTAGATTGCGTACGAGGTAAAGAACAATCCTGCCAAGTTTCAGCTCGACTGGATCATTTCTTGATGTATATGAAATCACTTCGTATCGATCATAGATCGAGTCGAAACTTGGTGGAGTCAGTCGCGTGGGCCCACTCACGTGCTAGAAGAAGTCTCCCGAAGTTTGTGCGCGATCTCAGCCGCCTATGCCTATAAATAGCCCCCTAAAGGCTGCAGAAAAAGGATCTTTTTTGGCGATCCAACGTCCAGACTCTGCCTGATTCAATTCTACTCCTAACCATCACTGTTCTAAACGATTTTCTTCACTATAATCGCTGTAATTGATTGTAATCAGCAAGGATAATCAGAAAAAAGGAAAACTATTGAAGTGGATGTAGGCCGGAGATAGCCGAACCACTATAAATCGTGTGTCCTTGTTCTTTATTCCTTAATTGCTGCTTGTTGCTTTCTTAGATCAGTGATTTGTGTTTGAATATTGCTGATTTGTATTCATACACTAGTGCTTTCATGATACGTGGGGTTCCTGACCAATTTTGGTGCAAACACTTTGGTGCTTTCACCGAGAAGGACTAGCACCCGCTACACCAGAGTTTAGACTTGAAAGTTTGAAGGATTCAGATTGATTCAACAATGACTCGACATAATAGTAGAAGGCAGAGGGCTGAGAGAAGCCAACAAGGAGGAAGCCAAGAGGCGTCCTCTGAAGCTGGAGAAGGACAAGCTTCAATCTACGTCACTAGAGATGAGATGGAGGCTATGGCTAATTCGATGCGCGAAAGCATGATGAAGACTCATCAAGAGATGATGCAGAATTTTCTTGAGTAGATAAGAGTGGTGAATTTGCAGAACCTTGGACCAGCTACAGCAACTACTAATGCTGAACAAGGAGTTGGGATTGTAGAAATTAACGGAGATCAGGCTCAAGGTCAGAATGCCGAATTAGGTGGCAATCAACAAGGACTTAGGGGCAGATCCTTAGGGTCCGATACTGGAAGACCGATAAATAGAACTCAACAGGCTAGAGCCAATGTTAATGCCAACGAGCCGCCTGAAGAGTACGTACCAGAATTCCCTTCACGACTTGAGGGGTGGGATAGAAACATGACAAGGGGGCAACCCCTGGATGAAGATGAAAGAATGGTTGGTCTAGTACGACGAATCATGAGAGGTGGATTGGCAAGTGGAGGATTGGAAGAAGTCAGTCGGAGTCCGTTCACTCCGAACATCAGGAATGCAAGGAACCATCCAAAGTTCAAACTGCCTATGCTAGATCCTTATGATGGAAAGTCAGACCCAACGATGCATGTTACTCGATACATCAGGCACATGGAGGTGCTAGGGGCATCCAAGGAAGTGATGGCTCGATGCTTCCCCTATACTTGTCCGATTTGGCTGCGCTTTGGTTTAGGTAGCTAGAGAACGGATGGATCAGAACATGGGGCGAGCTTGTAGAATGCTTCATGAGACAGTTCAGGGTCCACGTGACGCGACCCAAGAGTGTGATGACTTTGGCTTCAATAAAGCAAAGGACCAGAGAGTCCATCAAAGATATTTTTACTACGATTCAACGCAATGGTGGCTTCTATAGATCGCCCGGATCCGTTAATGATTTTGATGGCGGCGGTGGCAGGAGTTAGGGAAGGCACCGAATTCAAGGATTCTTTGGCAAGAGATCCACCGCAAGATCTTGAAGAATTTTATCATGAAGCTGAGAGATTCATTCGGCTGGAAGAATCACAAGCCGAAAGACGAGAAATAAATGCCATGCAAGGCGAAGGAACTGCCAAGGAACAGTCTGGAGCGGACAAAGGGAAGAGAAAGCAGGACGATAGGCGTGATGGTCCTGACAAACGAAAGAAATTCTGAGAACCCAGATTCAGGCAATATATAGATCTGACGGCAAGCCTGGAATGGATCTACACTGAAACTCGGGGGCAACTCCCCTACCGAAAACCACCCAAGAGAGATCCCACTGAGCGGGAACGTAGAACTGGAAAATACTGTCTATTCCATGAGCTGGATGGACACACTACGGATGAATGCTGCCACTTAAAGGATGAGGTGGAAGAACATGCCAGGAGTGGTAGATTTCCACAATATGTCAGAGAACGGGCAGCGTTGGTGAGGCCTGAACAACTACCGCCTCCACCTAATAGGAACGGTCCTGGATCGGGATCACGTCTCGCCATCGACTGATTAAGATGGCAAGGGCCAAGTCCAGGATTTTAGGCTTTGGTCAAATAATTTCACTAGATTTATTTTCAGAATAAACGGCTACTCCTCTCACTTATGTATGGGAACCGGAGAGATCCCTAGGCATGCTCTGAGATGGAGATAGACCAATATACCCGGAGAGGCAATATTTAGTTTTTTCCTGATGTTTGAGATTGGACATCAAGGACCTGAATTTAATAAATGAATTTGAATTTCTTGAAATAAACCTTTGACCGGAGAGTTAAAGGATGAATATTAAATACCAATATAAGAATGATCGCTTTATGACCCTACCCGGAGTGGCGGGGTCCGGAGTGCAAGAAGTGGGTTACTTCGCCAGAGAGCGACAGGATCGACTCACTTAACGTCGGTTCCAATTCACCAAAGAGTGATTGGATCGGGACTCGATAAGAGCCCAGAGAGGTTATGATCGGCCTATGATCTAGGCCATGACATCGCTTAATGTTCAGATACACTGAACCGGAGTGCAAGAAGTAAGTTGCTTCACCGAAGAGCGACAGGATCGACTCACTTAACGCTGCTTCCCCTTCACCGGAGAGTGACAGGATGGGATCCAGCAAGAGCACGGAGAGCTATGATCGGTTTAGAATAACCAAGACATCGCTATATGCCCTAACTGGGGCCAGAGTGCAAGGGATAGAGAGCAACGTCAGAGTGCAATAGGATCTTTCTATTCAATCGCTAAGTCTAGAATGGGCTTGGCAAGGGTCTGGGATGACCATCAATAGTCCGGAGAGACTACAGAAATTCATTCTTAGCTTCCACTGGAAGGGATTGAATAACGATTTGGCTTCGAACTGCCGCGAACTTGATTGAAAATACTATGAGCTCTGAATAAAACATAAAATCACGCCATTTGATTTGAGACTAATCAAAACATACCTTTTACCAAAAGGCATGTTTTGGGGGGCAAAGTTTTATCCCACCTTTTTGGCAAAGCTGAGATACCCAAAAATTAATTGGAAATTGATAATAACTAGTCATGGATATCGACTATGCATTTCAGGTTAACCATGGATATCGATGAATTTTGTCTGTGTCCGGATTGACCTATAACTGATAGGACATGACAAGCAAAGCTGTAGAAGCCATCGGTTCAAATTTCAGGTTAATCAGAGTTTGTATGATAAAGATATGATCGATACAAGTTAGAAGAGATGCGATGTTCGCATCCATCAGAGAGCCCTCATATTGGTTTGTTCGAATCCATCAAGAACGAGCAACTTCGAATCGATCTGGTTCGAACCGATCAGGTTCGAATCGATCATCTTCGAATCGATCGGGTTCAAATCCATCGGCTTGACTTCGCCTTGCTCTATTCGAATCCATCGGGTCTTGTATAGTTCGAATCCATTGGGTTCGTATCCATCAACCTCGCATCGATCCGTCTCGTACCCATCAAGCAACCTCATTTCGTCTCGATCACCTACCATCCACTTCGTTTCCATCAGCTGGTGGGCCTGTTGTCTCTAGTTCGTATCCATTAGGCGGCCATACTTGAATGATTGTTCGTATCCATCGAGCTAAGGCTAGTATCGCTTGTTCGTATCCATCTACACTGGTCGATACGAACAAGGATTGGATTGATGGGTGCGAACGAGGCTACCTCTATCGATATGAATTAGAGCATCTCCACCAATTCAATATATACAACGGTCACCGAGACAAACGAGGCTAAGTTTATGGAAACGAACCGGTCAATGCGGCACAAAAGATGGAGCGATCCAGGAAGCTCGCGCTACGTCACTGCGCGCACGTGCTCCGGATCGATTCGAAAGGCATGGATACGAAACAGGGATTCGAACGAAACAGTGTACACAAAAATGCAATCTCGTATCGATCATATCTCCTAAAATACTGATCCAAATGCTATGAAATTTTCACGGTTGCTTGCGTACGAGGTAAAGAACAATCCTGCCAAGTTTCAGCTCGATTGGATCATTTCTTGATGGATACGAAATCACTTCGTATCGATCACAGATCGAGTCGAAACTTGGTGGGGTTGATCACGTGGGCCCACTCACGTACTAGAAGAAGTCTCCCGAAGTTTGAGCGCAATCTCAGCCTCCTACGCCTATAAATAGCCCCCTGAAGGCTATAGAAAAAGGATCTTTTTTGGCGATCCAACAAACGGACTCTTCCGGATTCAATTCTACTCCTAACCATCACTGTTGTAAATGATTTTCTTCACTATAATCACTGTAATTGATTGTAGTCAGCAAGGATAATCAATAAAAAGGAAAACTATTGAAGTGGACGTAAGTCGGAGATAGCCGAACCACTATAAATCGTGTGTCCTTGTTCTTTATTCCTGAATTTCTGCTTGTTGCTTTCTTAGATCTGTGATTTGTGTTTGAATATTGCTGATTTGTATTCATACACTGGTGCTTTCACGATAATTGGGGTTTGTGACCAATTTTGGCACAAACACTGGCCACTTTTGTTGAAGTTGAGTGTGATCTCCTTCTTCTTTCCATCTTCGGATTATTCGTGCGTGAATCAACGAAGTTGAAGCCAATTCTCGGTATCACTTGCGAGTGATCAACGATCGAATTGTAGATCTTTCAACATGGTATCTTGCGAGATCAACGGGTTGGAGTTAGATAGATTTCGGTATCGTCACGATCAACGTAATTGGGCATTTATCATTTTATCGGTTTATTGTCACGGAATCATCGATCCGTGAGAAGATCCAGAATAAAGCTGCGACCAGTTTGGTATCAAAGCTTCCGTGCGGCGCCAATCTGATATTCCGCTGCGTCAAATTGGTATCAGAGCCAGATTCAGAGCCGCGTCAGTGGTGCTGGCCGTAGGTCTTGTTGTGGAGGGGTCTGGGTGTTTGCCGCGTGGTGAGGAGCCAAGTCAAAGCTAAGTTCGAGACAGAGGTTAGTTGTTTTTTGATGATCACGCCTCCGAGACGTGCTGATCGCCATCAGAATGTTGAAGATTTGTATAGAAGACAAGAAGCTGAGCAAATGGAACAACGTATCAATGAAAAGTTCAATGAGGGTATTGAAAAATTGGAGAAATTGATGAAAGAAATGAATCAAAGTCAAAGGAGAACTTCACCAGTTTTGAACCAGGGTAGAAATAGGGTTTCACCATCGCTTTCGGAAGAAAGGAGGATGTCACCACAGTCTTATCGAGATAGAAGAGAATCATCAGTTTCAATGATGCGAGATCACCATGGGTATAGAAATGAAGAGAGAAGAAATCAATGTGGGTTTGAAAATGAATCATATCGTGATGCTGAAAGAAAAGGTAGAAGGACCATGTATGATCGTAGGGACATTGAAGGTCGGGATCGATATCGAAATACATCTGATTTTGAGGAAGATGGTGATAGAGGTAGTATTCATTATCGGAATAAAGGCCAAGTGCGAAATCAATATCTGGATTTAGAAACTGATCGTTAATGGGAATCAGGTATGAGGATGGAAATTCCAGAATTCAAAGGTTATATCCAAGTAGAAGAATTTATTGATTGTTTGTCGAGTGTTGAAGAAATTTTGGAATCCAAGGATGTGCTTGAGAATCGCAGAGTTCAGTTAGTTACTACGAGACCAAGGGGAAGAGCTACGGCTTGTTGGCAGCAAACTAAACTAACTCGGGAGAGAATGAGAAAATCAAAAGTTGTCACTTAGGAGAAGATGAGAAAGATGATGAAAGCAACTTTCTTACCATACAATTATCAATCTCTTATGTTTTAACGTTTGCAGAATTTGAGACAAGGGACGAAGACAGTGAATGACTATGCAGATGAATTCTATCAATTGATTGGAAAGAATGATATTATGGAGACCGAGGAACAGCTAACGACCAGATATGTTGGAGGGTTACGAACGCAAATTCAAGACATGGTTTATATGTTTAATCCAATGTCTGTTGCTGAAGCACATCAGAAAGCTCTAGCTTGGGAGAAACAAGGGAGACAAGGAGTTGGTGTGTTTACGAATTCCAACAACCAGAATAAGGGAGCTAGCAGCAGTGCTAATGTTTCCAAGACAGTCAATAAACCAGTTGTCAATGAAGCTGCTAAAGCAAAGGTCAATAACAGTATCAAGTGCTATAATTGTCAGGAGTTTGGCCATAAAAGTAATGAATGTACAAAGCCAAAGAAGAGAGCATTAGTTGCAGAGGATTGTGAGTATGAGGATGTGGAAGGTGAAGTTGATTATTCTCAACCACTGAAGTTTGATGAAGATGAAGAAGTTGTGTCAGGAGACAAAGGTTGTAACTTGATGATGAAGAGGTCTTTTTTAGTGCCAAAGCATGAGAATGATTCTAGTTGGCTAAGAAGCAATATCTTTCAGTCTACATGTACTATCTTGGGAAAGGTTTGTCGATTTGTTATTGATGCGGAAAGCTGCGATAACATTATTTCTGAAGAAGCTGTCAAGAAGTTAGGGTTGAAGACTGAAAAACATTCTTGACCTTATAAACTGGCATGGCTAAAGAAGGGTGGAGAGGTGACAGTGGGAAGACGAGCATTTGTTACTTTTTCTATTGGGAAGAAGTACAAAGATGATATATGGTGTGATGTTGTGGATATGGATGTGTGTCATCTACTATTGGGGAGACCATGGCAATATGATAGAGCTGTACAACATAATGGTCGCACCAACAGTTACAGTTTCATGTTCGAAGGTACCAAAGTTACCTTAGTTCCAAAGAAGCGTGAACAAGGTGAAAGCAAGTCAGAGAAGAAAGTGGAATCAACTAGTCTATTATCTTCGAATGAATTTGTTGAAGAAGTGAAAGACAGTGCTGAATTGTTTATGTTGATTGGGTATGAAATAAGTGAAGATTTCAAAATTCCTGTGGAGGGTAGACCGGTGTTGAATGAATTTGAAGATGTCTTTCCTACGGAATTGCCCAAGGAATTACCGCCACTAAGGGATATACAACATCAAATTGATCTAGTGCCAGGTGTTGTTTTACCGCATAGGCCACATTGTCGTATGAGTCCAAAAGAGCATGAAGAGTTGAGGAGACAGGTTGAGGAGTTGCTTGAGCAAGGGCGTGTTCGAGAGAGTCTCAGTCCTTGTGCTGTACCAGCTCTGTTGGTACCAAAAAAAGATGGTTCATGGAGAATGTGTATGGATAGAAGAGCACTCAACAAAATAACTATCAGATAAAGATTTCCTATGCCAAGGCTTGATAATTTGTTGGATCAACTTAGTGGGTCTGTAATCTTTCTAAGATCGATCTCAAGAGTGGTTATCATCAGATTCGCATAAGACCAGGTGATGAATGGAAGACAGCATTCAAGACTCGGGAAGGATTATATGAATGGCTGGTCATGCCATTTGGTCTATCTAATGCACCAAGTACATTTATGAGGGTGATGAATCAAGTTTTCAGACCTTACATCGGGAAGTTTGTTGTAGTCGATTTTGATGATATCTTGATATATAGTACTAGTACAAAGGAGCACATTCAACACTTGCGAAAGGTGTTAACTATTATTCGTCAAGAACAGTTTTATGCAGCAATAAAGAAATGCGTGTTCATGACGCCAAGTGTTTTATTTCTGGGACATGTTGTGTCGAAGGAAGGGATACAAGTGGACCAGAGTAAAGTAGCCACAATCAGAAATTGGCCACAGCCCAAAACTATAACAGAAGTCAGAAGTTTCCTTGGGTTAGCTTCATTTCATCGAAGATTTATACCACACTTTAGTACCGTAATGGCTCATGTTACTGATTGTATGAAAGGAAAGCAGTTTTCATGGATGGAAGAGGCAAGATTTGCTTTTGAACAGATCAAGGAACTTTTAACCTCAGCATTGATTCTAGTATTGCCAGATTTTCAGTTGCTATTTGAGTTATATACAGATGCGTCTAAAGTTGGAATTGGAGGAGTGTTGAGTCGGAAGGGTCGTCCAATTGCCTATTTCAGTGAAAAACTTTCTGGAGAAAAGATGAGATATAGTACTTATGATGTGGAGTTTTATGCTATTGCAGGCTGTGAAGCATTGGAGACATTATTTGTTCCAAAAGAATTTGTTTTGTATACGGACCATGAAGCATTGAAACATTTACAAGGGCAGAATAAAATTGCAGCTAGGCATGCGTCGTGGATAGCTTATTTGCAACAATTTACATTCGTCGTAAAGCACAAGTCTGGAGTAACTAATCGCGTCGCAGATGCATTGAGTCGGAGGGAGAATTTACTAACAACCATGCGAGTAGAGGTGATGGGTTTTGACTTACTTCCATATTTGCTTACATTAGATTCTTATTTTTCCGAGATCCTAGATAAGGTCAAGCAGGGGAGCATGGATGGATATATGCTGGTTGATGGTTTTCTATTCAAAGGAAGTTAGTTGTGTATTCCAGATTGTAGTCTACGAATGAAGATTATCAAAGAATTACATGAAGAAAAACACGTGGGCCGTGATCGTACTATGCAGTTAATTTCAAAGTCTTATTATAGGCCATCAATGAGGAAGGAAGTTGGAAAGTTCGTTCAAAGGTGCCATATTTGTCAAGTGTCAAGGGGGACCGCGACAAATGCAGGTTTATATATGTCGTTGCCTATACCTACTAAACCATGGGTGGATGATAGTATGGACTTTGTATTGGGTTTGCCGAGAACGCAATGTGGCAATGATTCTATCTATGTGGTTGTTAATCGATTTTCAAAAATGGTACATTTTATCGCATGCAAGAAGACGACAGATGTAGTTAATGTCGCACAGTTATACTTCAGAGAGATCTATCGACTTCATGGGTTGCCTGAATCTATTGTATCAGATAGAGACACTCGTTTTCTGAGTCATTTTTGGATGAGTCTATGGAGAATGGTCGGGACAAAGCTGAAACTTAGTAGTGCTTATCATCCATAGACGGAAGTTGTGAATAGATCCCTAGGTAATCTATTGAGATGCCTTGTGAATGACAATTTGAAGAGTTGGGATTCCAAGCTGTGTCAAGCTGAGTTTGCACACAACCATGCAGTTAATCGTAGCACTGGGTTCAGTCCATTCCATGTTGTTTACTCAATAATTCCAAAAGGACCACTAGATTTGTCTATAGTACCATAGCAGAAAGGAGTGATCAAATGAGCTAGTGATTTTGTGAATGAATTGCAAGAGTGCCACAAGGTTGTGCAGGAACGATTGCTTAAGGAAAATGAGAAATATAAGCAATCTGTAGATATCAAGCGAGGAAATGTTGAATTCAAAGAAGGAGATTTTGTATATGCAGTATTGACTAAGGATCGATTTCATATTGGTACTTACAACAAACTAGCTGCTAGAAAGATTGGTCCTTTGGAAGTTGTAAAGAAGATTAATGAGAATGCTTATCAGTTAAGATTTCTGGATCATATCCATACTGCTGACGTTTTCAACGTTAAACACTTGATCTCATATCATGAGAATGAGTATGTTGAAGAAGAGGAAAATGTGAATTCGGGGTGAATTCTTTTCAACCAAGGGAGGATGATGCAATGGAGGATGATGCAGCGCACCATGCCTTGAGTAGCCTGAGCGACCTAACGTGTAACGACCCAGCATTTTCAACCATTCGCATCCGCACATGTCGGACTTGAATTGTTCAAAATACCGCGTCGTAAATAAATTTTTGGCAAAACTCAGAATATGCAGTAAATAAATCACAGAATCACAGACACAGATATCAGAAATCTCGCAGCAGAATTTAAAATAATTAGTGGTTCATGAAGCCACTAAACATCTCAACCAAATAAAATTTTACATGGTTTAGAATCTCCGATACAGTTTAAAACATCAATAGAAATCCAAATATTCCAAAGTCTCCATTACATAAATAAGATATAGACTGAAAGATTTTGCTAGCAGCTCGAAAGATCTACAGAATGTCCTAGCTCCGGGAAGAAAACTGAAACTGCAACTCAGGCTGACCCGAGCGTAAAATAAAACATAAACACTCGAGTCAGGACATACATACTTATATAGTGTAAGTTAATTCAAGTGTACTGTAGTATAGAGCAAGTAACTTAAAGGATGCTTGGGACCGCCCATCCTCTAAGGATCCGTTAAACTATTTACTATGTAGTAATATTTCGCTATTATAATAATGTCTATTCGTAAAATAAACTTACTTTTTAATAGCGTTAAGGGGTTACCCATATAGCCCTTAACACAGAATATATTCCCATAGTCTATACAGTACCGTAATCTCCCCCGTACTGGGCGTCGTCTGAGGGCACTCCATAGGTATGGTACAAAACCAAAATCGTATAAGGCTCGCTATGGTAGGTGACACGGCACAACTAGGCAATGCCAGGGTAGATATACCAATTGCTATCCGGACCGATGGAAACGCGCAGCGCGCAGCTGCCGCCCACCTCGAACAACACTCCCAAATCAAAGGTGCGCACCAAAACAATCACAAAAGTAATAGAATGGCATACGAAGAAGTGCGTCCGATTAGAGGTGCCACCTCATTAATCCGAGAATCGCTCCTGTTTTAGCCACCTTAGGCCAACTCACGGGAGTCGGGTCCACGTATTTACCTCAAAGGAACCGTCACCACCATCCTACTTCATTCTGGAATCTCCACTGCGTATACGGTTGTCAAAGTGGTTTTCGGTATCGACAGAGAGTATGCCAGATATCCGATCCCGGTCTCTTTAACAACCAAGCGTTATTATAACCCGTGGTTACAACCTTTAAAAATGGTATTTATATTTTGAAATCAAAATAAATTTCAAATACCTTCAATATCAAAATATTGTTTTTAAACATTAGTCATTTTATAAAAATACCATTTAAATCTATTCAATTTATTTAGGAATTTATTTCCCCTTTTTACCAAATTTTAAAGTTAAATTCTTCCTTTAAAACCATCCAAAGTCAATTTCTTATTTTTATCAATTACATATTAAATTCCAAAATTTAGGCCTTTTCCCCTAAAGATTGTTTCCATAATTTTAATTTTTAAATAATTCAAAATCCCAGTTTCTGTAGCACTTTTGAAATGCTACCTAAAGTCTATAAGTTAAAACAGTTTGTTTATAAAAGACAGCATTTAAGTGCTGAAAATAGACTATTAACTTAACCATCAAGTTTTAAATTCCCAATATAACTTTTTATCAAATTTTTTTTTTCTTCTTAACTAAAACCTTATTTTTAACAAAATTCAGAAATTCCCAAAATAAGTTATATTCCAAAATTTATTTAAACATTTATTTATTTATTTAACATTTTTAACTCATTCAAAACATTATAAATCTTATAAAAATCCTTTAAATATATTTAAACCAGAATATTATAAACTTCCATTTTAAAATAAATTTAAAATATTTCAGAAAAACATTATATAAACCACGGGTCTGTATATAGTTTTCTAGCCTAGGTCAAGTGATACGGATTTATATCATTTCAATCCGCAATTTATAAAACCCCGGGTTCTATCATTTCAAACCCGCAATCCCAAGTTAACAAATCAAATTTTAAACAATTAAATAATATATATGGATAATAATTGTCGTTCAGGCCTATCATTTCAGCCTATAACGATCTCAATTTACAGGGAACTTGCAGTGAGTAAATAAGCATTAAATAATATAACTGCAACTATATTACAACAGATAAACAACTGATGAGGTGTCAATTTAAAATGGGGTTTAACATCATACGTTATATTACAGACAGATGACATTTAATAAATAATTTACAAATACACTTGCAATAATTCACAGAAATATAGGTATGTTTGTCTGGTGAGAAATACTCACCTGAATGCTGCAGAAAAATTTGATAAAACGAAAATCCCGAAATAAGAGTATAGAAAGCATGATCAATTTACAGCGGAAGCAACGACTTGATCAAAATCTAGAAGAAAATCCAAATAAAACCAATACGCGACTTAAATTTACGGTTAAAGCAAATATTTTGAAACAACTGGAACGAATGGAGTAAAAGAAATTTTGGTTGAACTTTTGCTCGACTGCCTAACCCCACATCCCGACCCCAACTTCATAGGCTTGGCAATACTATTTATTATTATTATTATTATATATATATATATATATATATATATATATTTTCTTTTTCTTTTTTCCAACGGCATGTCCCTTATCTAGTTTGAAAAATATGTATTTACACAAAACTTGCGTCTCTGCCTAATGCAAACTCTATCTATTCATAAATACAACACGTCTCTGCCACTTTAATTTCAAAACATTGTCGAATTCAGAAACATAAAAATTTAAATTTTTAACCATTCTTAACTTATAAAATCATATTCCTGTTTCAGAAAAATGTTCATTTGGATACCATTTATCTTATGATTAAATAAAATAAATTTTATAAATAAAATATCCAAATTTACTATGAATCATTTGTAAGTCAGGATTTCCCGATTTTACTTAACTTGTATATATATTTTTCCAAATAACTTTACACTTAATTTAAAAATACCCACTTCCTAAATAAAACTAAATTCTCATTTATTTAATTAACTTAACAATTTTATTTAAAACCAAATTTCCAATTTTCAAGTTAAGTCATAAATGGAAATTTCACCTTTCCATTTGAAAACAACATTTTCAATTATTTACTTACAAAACACATCCGTTCCATAAATTTTTTTTCCTTTTATAGTTAATATACACTAAATTTTCTTCACAACTTTATTCATTTAGACATCAATTCAACTATGATTCAAGTTAAATAAAAGTTATTCCCAAATGTTCCATTTCAACCGTCTTTCATTTTATCAATTCAAAGTACATTATTTATTATACCAAACATATCCATTTTCGGAAATAACTTTTATTAAAATTTCTAGGTTAGATTTCAACTCCATATTAAATCAACTTTAATTATTATGTCATTTATCGTAAATAAAATCTTTAAATTCACTTTAAAACCAATTATTAACTTACAAAAATTTAACTTATAGAAAACAAAACACCTTTAAAATTTTAAAGCCTTAAGTCAAATTTTTAGTTAAATTACATAAATTTTATTTCAAAAATACTTAATAATTTTTAGAAAAATATTATAATATATTAACCATGGGCTTGTTCGGGATATAAGCTCGGTTATGAAAACTTAGAGGGAAGTAGCCGAGCAAGGCAAAAGGGAAATAGAGAACAACAAGAAGAAGAAAGGGAAAAACTGGAAGAAGAAAAGAAAAAGTAAAACCATTACCTGATAGAGGCTTCAGCACAAAAGAAGAAGAAGACTAAACTATGAGATGCAGAGGAAAGTTTTGGACGAGGCTATGTATTTATAAAGAGGAGTTGCTTCGTATGCAAGGAAGTGAAGTATACTTGGTCCAAAATGGAACATAGGCACGGCATGCAGGGAAACAAATAGGTGAAAATTGGCAAGAGATCTCTAAAAAAATATGCGCGATTTACTTTCCAGTTTGTTATGCTTGAACGTTGTTTCTTTTTTTTCATGGATAAGCTTGCGTGATTTTAGGCAAAACGGTCAGCGAATATAAATTTGCTCTGTATTGAAAAGGCAAATGAAATAAATGTTTACATAATTTGCTTGATCAGTTGTACGAAAATTTGCAAAACAAATTGCAGTGGGAAACAAGAAGCAAGAGATATGGATTCGTGCTTTATGAAATAGAGGAGCGTGATTCACTATTCCCAGTTATACGAAAATCTTGATTAAATGCATGCGTTGATTACTTTCCAGTTTCTTTAGTTTGAACGTTATTTTATAGGCGTGATTTATGCTGTCAATTTATGAAAATTTGATTTCAACATTTTATACTATTTTATAGTTGCATGATCAGCTATATGAAATTTTGATCTTTATTTTGATTGAATTAAATGAAACGGCAAGAATTGGCAAAGATTTTGGAATGAAAAAGTCATATACAAAAATTAAAACCCAATTGACAACTATGGAAAATAAAACGTTTACTATAAACTACTAACTGATATTTTAATCCATACAGATATAAATATGATTTTTAAAATATGCCAAACCGACGCAATGCAAAACACCTAAATTCATATAAAATAACTTTTTTAGTTTATACGTTTATTATGTTACTTATACCATAAATTTTACGCGTCCTTTAAACGCGAAATCCAACAGTTCATTAGTACACTAAATTTTTTTACAAAGTTATTACTTACCAAAATTTTATTGGTTTACATATATTATACATATACAAAATTCATTTTATTAACATTGCGAATTGAGTCGTCTTTTAACAAAGTTAAAAACTTCAAAACTTTTAAATTTTATTTTTAGACCTTTGGAAAAAGATTTACATCAAATATATATATATATATATATATATATATATACGGTATTTATTCCCTAAATTTACGCGCCCTTTTTCAGGTGTAATTACCCAGTTCATTTACACGCTAAAAAAAATTCGAAATTCTAACCGTGCTGAGACTCGAACTCGTGACTTGTCGTAAATAGCCCAGATGTCTTAACCACCTAAGCTATTAATGTTTTCTTAATTAGAACTTGATTTTGCTAGAAATTAAGTTATTTACCATCTTCGACAAAAAACCAAATTTCCAAATTAAAGTTAATTCTTAACCATGTCAAAATTTCAGAGATCTTATTATTTAATTAAAAATTTGGTCAATTGTTTTTATTTTTATTTTTAATCACTTTAAATTTAGATTTTTATATAATAAACCCCAAAGTTTTTTTTTAAAATACAAGTGAAAAATACTTGTTAAAAGTTTGGGCTGTTACACTCTCCCCCACTCAGAACTTTTCGTCCTCGAAAAGGAAGAAGGTAGGGGAATAGAAACAACCTGAAAGGAAACTAAATTGAAACTTAAATTAGAATCATTAATCTAAACAATAAAAATTCAATTTTAAATTAATCATTGATACCATCTATTTATACTTAAATTTTAACATTTACTTGTATAATATCCCTACACTTAAAAAAAATCATTCATTTTTTTTTATCCAAATTTTACACAAGGTATTATAACATTCTAATTTAAAATGTTTAATTTTAATCCAAATTTGAAATGGTAATTTAACTTAATTGTTAAAGTAAATTTACCATTTCCCAAACAACTTATTTTGATATTATTTTTATAAAACCCAAATCAAAAATATCATATTTCCAATCTATATACTTTGAAACCATGGCTTTGAAACATATCCTTTAATATATTACTTTATATACTAAAATAGCTTCTTTAAATTTCACAATAAATTCCCAATACCAATTTGAATCTCCAACTAAACCATTCAAATTCCCATATAATTCAAAGCTTAAATATCCCATATTTCAAAACTTAAATTTTTATAGCTCATATTATTTAGATCTTTAAATATTCCACTATTTCAAAATGGATTCTTTGATAATTTAATATATACCAAATCCAATTCATATTATTTAAATTTTGAAATGTTTACTTAATACAGCAAATATTATTTAAGTAAAACCCTTACTTTTATTTGAGTTATTAAAACTCTATATACAATAGAAACTTAAATAGATACTTAACTATATTATATAAAAGAAATCAACTTCATTATTTAGCTTATTTTAAAATTCAAAACAAATTTATACATAGCTAAATTCAAGAAATTTTACTATATATATATTTATATATATCAAAATTTAATATTTATCAATCGTATCCTTTTCAAAACCATATAAATCAAAATATTTATATATATAGACCGACGGTGTCTGTATAAAATTTTCAAACATAATACTCCGAAATTCGTAGTTTAAACCATACTTCTAAAACTTGAATGGTTTGGATAATCAACAGTATATGGAATAAAATAGTTTGCATTTAAAATTACTTTATAAAATAAAATAATTTCTGCGACTTACAATTTTATTTCAAAAAAAAAATTAAGTCAAAATTCATAAATTTCAAAAACACTTTCAGTTTCAATAACCACTTCAGTTTCAATATTTGCAAACTTGAATATTAGACAATTGGAACTAAGGTTGGAAATTTCTGTTCTACCAATTAAAATTCTATTATTAAGTTTGAATATTTGCATAATAAACCCGTAATCATTTAAGAAAACTCAAATTACTTATAAAGAGAATTTCCTTCAATTTATTTATACTAGATATATTATTTTAATTTATCTCGAATAAAATCCAGTTATAAATACCATATCTTTAAAATTTTATTTATAAATCTTTTTATATTGTATATTATCCAATTACATTGTTAACTTCTGAAAATCAAGGTAAGTTATATTGAAATGAAATTGAGTATTATACAAATAAAACTTTCAAATTCAATTATCTCAAGTTTGAATTACTTATTCAAAATTTTGATTTTTTTTTTTATATAATTGAAATTATTCCTCAAGATAAATTTCAAGAATTAAATTTCTGATTTCCTTCAACCCATTTAGAGATAAATAAATATGTACATAATATGTCAAATCAAATTTAAATCATATATCTATATATGATAAATCAAGTGATATTTTAGAGATTCAAATCAATTAAATTCTCAAGGTAACACTGTAGCCAGACTACAGAATGGTCTTTTCACTTCGAAACTCGAAAATGAATGTCGATGATGTTATTGTCATCACCGAAATTATTTCCTAGCGACAAAGAGAAGAGCACTGATTTTTAAACCTTTAACATTCTTTGGAAACAAATTTTTATTAATTTAAATAATATATCCTTTAAAAATTTTAAACCCAAGGTTTGAAACTATCGGAAATTGAATTCTCAAGTTCTTGTTTTAAATTCATTTCAGTTTCCAAATTAATTTATAACTTTGTTTATATTCAATTATTTATATTAGACAAAACACATGGTTTACAAAACCATAAACAAAATCAAAAACTATTATTTCTTAACAGCTAGTTAGATTAATTATAAAAATCCTGAAAATTTATACTTATATATAATATTAGATTTTTCCCAAATATAGGAATAAATTTTCCAAAACAAAGATAGAGATTCAAATTTAATGGACTCAAATCAAAGAGAATTTTGATTTAAAGATAAGTTGGAATTAGAAGATCTGATGATTAAATAACAGAATAAGGAACTAGATAAGTTTACATAAATTGCGGGCAACCTTAACCTGGTCAACCGTGACACAAAGAGTCAGATCGAATGTAGATTTACCATTCGATCCAAAGAGATAGAGTTCGTAATAACCAAAGATACTAGCATCTAAACCGAGGTTAAATATAAATCTTTGGTGAATCAATGCTAATTGTAAAGGAGTTTCACCCCTTTATTAGAATATTGGCGAGACCGCCAATTCACTATAAAGATCATCCGAAGTAGAGTTATGGGATACTCCAGAATCGAAAGAAAATGAATAGTGAGGGATACGAATGAATTTCGGAACCGCAGGGAACGTTCCAAAATTCGAAAAGGAAGTGATTCAAGCTCAAATGAAAGTGATTCTGTAAATCAATTTTACCATACATTCTAAGTTTTGCCTAGAGCCAAAGCTCTGATACCAAACTGTAGCGACCCAGTATTTTCAACCATTCGCATCCGCACATGTCGGACTTGAATTGTTCAAAATACCGCGTCGTAAATAAATTTTTGGCAAAACTCAGAATATGCAGTAAATAAATCACAGAATCACAGACACGGATATCAGAAATCTCGCAGCGGAATTTAAAATACTTAGTGGTTCATGAAGCCACTAAACATCTCAACCAAATAAAATTTTACATGGTTTAGAATCTCCGATACAGTTTAAAACATCAATAGAAATCCAAATATTCCAAAGTCTCCATTACATAAATAAGATATAGACTGAAAGATTTTGCCAGCAGCTCGAAAGATCTACAGAATGTCCTAGCTCCGGGAAGAAAACTGAAACTGCAACTCAGGCTGACCCGAGCGTAAAATAAAACATAAACACTCGAGTCAGGACATACATACTTATATAGTGTAAGTTAATTCAAGTGTACTGTAGTATAGAGCAAGTAACTTAAAGGATGCTTGGGACCGCCCATCCTCTAAGGATCCGTTAAACTATTTACTATGTAGTAATATTTCGCTATTATAATAATGTCTATTCGTAAAATAAACTTACTTTTTAATAGCGTTAAGGGGTTACCCATATAGCCCTTAACACAGAATATATTCCCATAGTCTATACAGTACCGTAATCTCCCCCGTACTGGGCGTCGTCAGAGGGCACTCCATAGGTATGGTACAAAACCAAAATCGTATAAGGCTCGCTATGGTAGGTGACACGGCACAACTAGGCAATGCCAGGGTAGATATACCAATTGCTATCCGGACCGATGGAAACGCGCAGCGCACAGCTGCCGCCCACCTCGAACAACACTCCCAAATCAAAGGTGCGCACCAAAACAATCACAAAAGTAATAGAATGGCATACGAAGAAGTGCATCCGATCAGAGGTGCTACCTCATTAATCCGAGAATCGCTCCTGTTTTAGCCACCTTATGCCAACTCACGGGAGTCGGGTCCACGTATTTACCTCAAAGGAACCGTCACCACCATCCTACTTCATTCTGGAATCTCCACCGCGTATACGGTTGTCAAAGTGGTTTTCGGTATCGACAGAGAGTATCTCAGATATCCGATCTCGGTCTCTTTAACAACCAAGCGTTATTATAACCCGTGGTTACAACCTTTGAAAATGGTATTTATATTTTGAAGTCAAAATAAATTTCAAATACCTTCAATATCAAAATATTTTTTTTAAACATTAGTCATTTTATAAAAATACCATTTAAATCTATTCAATTTATTTAGGAATTTATTTCCCCTTTTTACCAAATTTTAAAGTTAAATTCTTCCTTTAAAACCATCCAAAGGCAATTTCTTATTTTTATCAATTACATATTAAATTCCAAAATTTAGGCCTTTTCCCCTAAAGATTGTTTCCATAATTTTAATTTTTAAATAATTCAAAATCCCAGTTTCTGTAGCACTTATGAAATGCTACCTAAAGTCTATAGGTTAAAACAGTTTGTTTGTAAAACACAGCATTTAAGTGCTGAAAATAGACTATTAACTTAACCATCAAGTTTTAAATTCCCAATATAACTTTTTATCAATTTTTTTTTTCTTCTTAACTGAAACCTTATTTTTAACAAAATTCAGAAATTCCCAAAATAAGTTATATTCCAAAATTTATTTAAACATTTATTTATTTATTTAACATTTTTAACTCATTCAAAACATTATAAATCTTATAAAAATCCTTTAAATATATTTAAACCAGAATATTATGAACTTCCATTTTAAAGTAAATTTAAAATATTTCAGAAAAACATTATATAAACCACGGGTCTGTATATAGTTTTCTAGCCTAGGTCATGTGATACGGATTTATATCATTTCAATCCGCAATTTACAAAACCACGGGTTCTATCATTTCAAACCCGCAATCCCAAGTTAACAAATCAAATTTTAAACAATTAAATAATATATATGGATAATAATTGTCGTTCAGGCCTATCATTTCAGCCTATAACGATCTCAATTTACAGGGAACTTGCAGTGAGTAAATAAGCATTAAATAATATAACTGCAACTATATTACAACAGATAAACAACTGATGAGGTGTCAATTTAAAATGGGGTTTAACATCATACGTTATATTACAGACAGATGACATTTAATAAATAATTTACAAATACACTTGCGATAATTCACAGAAATATAGGTATGTTTGTCTGGTGAGAAATACTCACCTGAATGCTGTAGAAAAATTTGATAAAAGAAAATCCCGAAATAAGAGTATAGAAAGCATGGTCAATTTACAGCGGAAGCAACGACTTGATCAAAATCTAGAAGAAAATCGAAATAAAACCAATACGCGACTTAAATTTACGGTTAAAGCAAATATTTTGAAACAACTGGAACGAATGGAGTAAAAGAAATTTTGGTTCAACTTTTGCTCGACTGCCTCACCCCACATCCCGACCCCAACTTCATAGGCTTGGCAATACTATTTATTATTATTATATATATATATATATATATATATATATATTTTCTTTTTTTTTCCAACGGCATGTCCCTTATCTAGTTTGAAAAATATGTATTTACACAAAACTTGCGTCTCTGCCTAATGCAAACTCTCTCTGTTCATAAATACAACACGTCTCTGCCACTTTAATTTCAAAACATTGTCGAATTCAGAAACATAAAAATTTAAATTTTTAACCATTCTTAACTTATAAAATCATATTCCTGCTTCAGAAAAATGTTCATTTGGATACCATTTATCTTATGATTAAATAAAATAAATTTTATAAATAAAATATCCAAATTCACTATGAATCATTTGTAAGTCAGAATTTCCCGATTTTACTTAACTTGTATATATATTTTTCCAAATAACTTTACACTTTATTTAAAAATACTCACTTCCTAAATAAAACTAAATTCTCATTTATTTACTTAACTTAACAATTTTATTTAAAACCAAATTTCCAATTTTCAAGTTAAGTCATAAATGGAAATTTCACCTTTCCATTTGAAAACAACATTTTCAATTATTTACTTACAAAACACATCCGTTCCATAAAATTTTTTTTTTCCTTTTATAGTTAATATACACTAGATTTTCTTCACAACTTTATTCATTTAGACATCAATTCAACTATGATTCATGTTAAATAAAAGTTATTCCCAAATGTTCCATTTCAACCGTCTTTCATTTTATCAATTCAAAGTACATTATTTATTATACCAAACATATCCATTTTCGGAAATAACTTTTATTAAAATTTCTAGGTTAGATTTCAACTCCATATTAAATCAAATTTAATTATTATGTCATTTATCGTAAATAAAATCTTTAAATTCACTTTAAAACCAATTATTAACTTAGAAAAAATTAACTTATAGAAAACAAAACACCTTTAAAATTTTAAAGCCTTAAGTCAAATTTTTAGTTAAATTACATAAATTTTATTTCAAAAATACTTAATAATTTTTAGAAAAATATTATAATATATTAACCATGGGCTTGTTCGGGATATAAGCTCGGTTATGAAAACTTAGAGGGAAGTAGCCGAGCAAGGCAAAAGGGAAACAGAGAACAGCAGGAAGAAGAAAGGGAAAAACTGGAAGAAGAAAAGAAAAAGTAAAACCATTACCTGATAGAGGCTTCAGCACAAAAGAAGAAGAAGGCTAAACTATGAGATGCAGAGGAAAGTTTTGGACGAGGCTATGTATTTATAAAGAGGAGTTGCTTTGTATGCAAGGAAGTGAAGTATACTTGGTCCAAAATGGAACATAGGCACGGCATGCAGGGAAACAAATAGGTGAAAATTGGCAAAAGATCTCTAAAAAAAATGTGCGCGATTTACTTTCCAGTTTGTTATGCTTGAACGTTGTTTCTTTTTTTTTCATGGATAAGATTGCGTGATTTTAGGCAAAACGGTCAGCGAATATAAATTTTCTCTGTATTGAAAAGGCAAATGAAATAAATGTTTACATAATTTGCTTGATCAGTTGTACGAAAATTTGCTAAACAAATTGCAGTGGGAAACAAGAAGCAAGAGATATGGATTCGTGCTTTATGAAATAGAGGAGCATGATTCACTATTCCCAGTTATACGAAAATCTTGATTAAATGCATGCGTTGATTACTTTCCAGTTTCTTTAGTTTGAACGTTATTTTATATGCGTGATTTATGCTGTCAATTTATGAAAATTTGATTTCAACATTTTATACCATTTTATAGTTGCGTGATCAGCTATATGAAATTTTGATCTTTATTTTGATTGAATTAAATGAAACGGCAAGAATTGGCAAAGATTTTGGAATGAAAAAATCATATACAAAAATTAAAACCCAATTGATAATATGGAAAATGTAATGTTTACTATAAACTACTAACTGATATTTTAATCCATACAGATATAAATATGATTTTTAAAATATGCCAAACCGACGCAATGCAAAACACCTAAATTTATATAAAATAGCTTTTTTAGTTTATACGTTTATTACGTTACTTATACCATAAATTTTACGCGTCCTTTAAGCGAGAAATCCAACGGTTCATTAGTACACTAAATTTTTTTACAAAGTTATTACTTACCAAAATCTTATTGGTTTACATATATTATACATATACAAAATTCATTTTATTAACATTGCGAATTGAGTCGTCTTTTAACAAAGTTAAAAACTTCAAAACTTTTAAATTTTATTTTTAGACCTTTGGAAAAAGATTTACATCAAATATATATATATATATATATATATATATATATATATATATATACGGTATTTATTCCCTAAATTTACGCGCCCTTTTTAACGCGTAATTACCCAGTTCATTTGTACACTAAAGAAAATTCGAAATTCTGACCGTGCTGAGACTCGAACTCGTGACCTGTCGTGAATAGCCCAGATGTCTTAACCACCTAAGCTATTAAAGTTTTCTTAATTAAAACTTGATTTTGCTAGAAATTAAGTTATTTACCATTTTCGACAAAAACCCAAATTTCCAAATTAAAGTTAATTCTTAACCATGTCAAAATTTCAGAGATCTTATTATTTAATTAAAAATTTGGTCAATTGTTTTTATTTTTATTTTTAATCACTTTAAATTTAGATTTTTATATAATAAACCCCAAAGTTTTTTTTAAAATACAAGTGAAAATACTTGTTAAAAGTTTGGGCTGTTACATAACGAGTTTTGCCTACCTGAGCGACCTAAAGAGTTATCCCAACCTGAGCGACCTAACGAGTTATGCCGACCAGCGAGTTACATTAAGTCGCTTGCATCTTAAGTCATTGAAGCTTAAGTCGCTTAAGTCTTAAGTCGTTCCTGAAGCCGCTTCTCTTATGTCGCCAACGACCTAGTGAGATATGCCATAGTCCTTATGTCGCTTAAGTCGCTAAGTCGTGCCTGAAGCTGTGCTATGCTGTTATGTCGCCTTGTGTTAACTTGTAGGTCGTGTGATGTTGTATTGTTATGTCGTATGTCGCATTGTTGTAACTCGTGTTGTATTTTCATATATCGCATGTGTTAAGTCGTGTAATGTGTTAGGTCATATGTTGTCTGTGTTAAGTCGCATATATGTTGTACTGTTAAGTCGTGAGTCGTAGGATGTAAACCATATGGGCTAAGTCGTAAGTCGCGCATGTGTGCGCCTGTGTGTTGTAAGTCGCATATGTTATCTCGTGTGTCGCATGTGCTGAGTCCTGTGATGTGTTGTATTTTCTATAAATAGGGGCGTGTTGTCATTGTAAAAAAGGAGTTGATTTTGAATAAAGTTTTTGTGTGCACTTTGTCCACTTTTGTTGAATTTGAGTGTGATCTCCTTCTTCTTTCCATCTTCGGGTTATTCGTGTGCGAATCAACGAAGTTGAAGCCAATTATCGGTACCACTTGCGAGTGATCAACGATCGAATCGTAGATCTTTCAACATGGTATCTTACGAGATCAACGGGTTGGAGATAGCTAGATTCCGGTATCGTCACGATCAACCGAATTGGGCATTTATCGTTTTATCGGTTTATTGTCACGGAATCATCGATCTGTGAGAAGATCCAGCATAAAGCTGCGACCAGTTTGGTATCAAAGCTTCTGTACGGCGCCAATTTGGTATTCCGCTACGTCAATAGTTATAACATAAGTTATGGTTAAGTAAAAGAATAGAAAGGCTTATTTAGGAACTTAGAATAAATAAGCAATGATTGCAAAGATAAATAGTAAAAGCTTATTTTAGATTCTATTAAATTAATAAGCAAATAGAAAAAAAGATGATTATTTAATAAAATTAAGACTTAAATTAAGTTAATAAGCAAGAAGTGGCAATACCAATAGGATTCCCTATTAGATCAATGGTGGTCTCACAATAGCCAGAAGCGAGACGAGGGCGAGGATATGCTAATTGGGGTAAACTAGTAGCCAACAAAATAAGAAAAGTAGACTAAATACAAATTAAAAGGTTAGACTTAGGGTCTAATAGAAGAGAAAGATGCGTTTATAGTAGCCAAAAGAATGAAGAGCCCAACGAAGCAGTTCATCATAGATTTTAGTATTGGAGAAGCACGTACTAATTATTTTGGACTAGAAGGAAGTACAAGACTTCAACGGGACGTGAGGATACTCTAGGGTGGCCCTCTGGGTGGGCCTAACGAAGCCGCATTCCCAGAGGCAAGTCTGTAGGTGTTCCATCAAGAATGTATGCCTTGACTGCATTTGCATTGTAGCCCTAATGAAGCAGACCTTTGTAGGCAGTCAGAAGGGTTTGGTGTTAGGAGTAGGATTTTAGTATGTCCCAATACTTGCAAGTAAGTTTAGTGGGCAGGATCCAAAAGGACAGTTGCATGCGGATATCACGCCAGCATCAAAACCAAGAACGAGTTCGGGAAAGACTAGAGTTTAATCAACAGACCAATGATTCTTTCACTATCGAGACATTGAGTGAGGGGCACCGCTAATTAGATGTTAGATTGTTTGCAGTAGAGCACGGCCACTTAACTCTTTAGAAGTCTTTCGGTTAGTTGACGGGTGGCTACGTGGGGCCATAGCCATGATGAAATAGAGACAGACCAACTAGAATATCTATATTGTAGGTCTAACGAAGTAGTCCTTTACAAATATAGAAAATCCCCGGCTGAATTCCGTACAAGGTAGACCTTGTTGGAAGGATTCAAATAGTAGATAGAACGATTACGTAGTCCTCAACGTATGCACTAGGTGGTACAGTATGGATGTTCGGGTACTGACATAGATTAGTGCGGACGCGATTTACATTTTCATATTAAGTAGTGGAGCATCTATATTGTAGGCCTTACAAAGTTGTCCTTTACAGATGTAGCTATGGAACGCTCGCGGAGCAAGACGATAGAGTATCTATATCGTAGGCCTTACGAAGCAGTCCTTTACAGATGTAGCTACAGAGCAAGACGATGGAGCATCTGTATTGTAAGCCTTACGAAGCAGTCCTTTACGGATGTAGCTACGGAATGCTCTCGAAGCAAGACGATGGAGCCCTTTTCTAGGAGGATACGAAGGTAACATGGATGGTATCTAGGACTAATATGGTCATTGAGCATATAACTATATATATACATATATTTATATATCAATTATTAGGTTTTAATCAACTAAGGAGTAGATGGGTATGATTCATGCACAGAGGCGAGAGTATGATAAACATAGCGAACCTGATATAACAGTAAATGGAAATAAAACGGTATATGTAGAATTAAGCTTAAAAGTGTATAATTTATCCATTTACCAGAACTTTAGTTCTGACCCCCTCCTCGTAACATCCTATAGGTTAGGTAGATGAAAGAGACTTCCTAGCTTTAAGACACTTGTTTAGAAAGTGTTATTATATTGGTGAGTATTTACTTACTATTATATTTTAGTTAATTCCGCTATGAGATATTTAATTGAGCTCTGATATATTTTTCTTTGCCTATTTGCAGGATACCAAATTCTCCACTCAGGTTTCTGTGTGCCTGGGTTTTTGCATTTTTGTGAAAAATCCAGACCCACTGGAATTCGGGTTGTTACATTTGGTATCAGAACCTAGGTTTAGGATTCCTTGGTAGATAGTGAGTGAACGTATTTGTATTTTTGAATAATATATAAATATATTATGTACTAAAATCCAAATAGTCCCCAACCATAGATTTTAACATATGGGAAGTTTTTAGAAGTATTTTGTGCATAGTTTGCTAATTGGGTTTGGGATGACCCAAGTATGTAGAGCCCTATGTTATCACCGATTTATAGCATATAAATAAGCCATGTTTTGAGTGAAAATTTGTATCCATATGTTTTAGGAAGTAGGAAAGTTCCTTAGGAATAGCAGGAAGAGTGATTTTATTTCGGGAAGAATAAGAGGTTTTAACATGAAGAAAACCCATTTTATGTTTAACCCAATAAAAATGAAACTTTTGAATTAAAGAAGTTGAAAAATATAATTGTTAACATATTTGAGGAAGCAAAATTAAGTTTAAAAAAAATGGTATGAAATTTAAATTGGTTTTTATATGATGTAAATTTTGTTAAAAGTGAAATTCTTTTTGAAGAATTATAGAGCATGTATAGCTCGCTAGTTTCTTTGTAAGTAAACAATGATTAGAAATATAAAAACCTAAAGTGTGTTAAGTATCAAAAATGTAGGTTATAACCTTTATGTTGTAATAAATGTTGTAACATCCAGCCATTTCGCACGCTTTAAATCGACACACGTGCCAATTCAAACCATACGGAAGGGCGGATTGTTATGGGGTAAATAAGAAAAACAAGAAAGAAATAAAAGAAAACAGAATCTCACAGCGGAAGGATAAAATATAATAATCAAATATACAGTTTATAAATCTGTTTACAAAAACATTTATATAATATATATCAGAGTTACACATACCAATAACAATGCAGCGGAACAGTGTGTAGTGCACTAGTATAAATAATAATAATATACATCTTCGTCTTCGTCCTCCAGAGCTAAATCTTCAAATCCTGAAACGCTCGGACTGACCCGAGCGAATTGAAAAGACAAAACACTCGAGTCAAAACTAAAAGATCTTATGTAAGTTAAATTAACAGGATTAAATATGCGTGCAATAACTCAAGAGATGCTCGGGATTTACATCTCCTAAGGACCCGTTAAACTATTTACTATATAGTATATTTCGCTATTATAATAGTGTCTAATTGTAAAATAAACTTACGTTTAAATAGCGTTAAGGCTTTACATTTTCCACCTTAACACATTTATATATTCCCATAGTCTATACAGTACCGTAATCTCCCCCGTACTGGGCGTCGTCAGAGGGCACTCCATAGGTATGCTACAAAACCAAAATCATATAAGGCGCGCTAGGGTAGGTGACATGGCACAACTGGGCAATGCCAGGGTAGATATACTAATTACGCTTCCGGGTCCGTGGTAACGCGTAGCCGCAACTACCGCCCACCTCGAGCCACACCCCCAAATAAAAATCAAAAGTGGCCACCGAATCAATCCAAGAGCCAAATTATAATATCAAAGGGATGTGTCCGATCAAAGGTGCTACCTTATTAACCCGTCAATCGCTCCTGTTTTAGCCACCTTATGCCAACTCACGAGAGTTGGGTCCACGTATTTACCTTACAGAAAATGTCGCCACCAACCTACTTCATTCTGGAATCTCCACCGCGTACACGGTTGTTAAAGTGGTTTTCGGAGTTGGTAGAGAGTATGAACACTTCTGATCCCGGTCTCTTCAACAACCAAGCTTATTATAACACCGCGGTCTTTAAAAAAAATATTTTTACCTCCAAAACCAGAATAAAATATCTATTTCAAAACCGTATAAATACGATATCCTTTCCATTCGAAAACAAACTCATTTGATATTATTTTTATAACCCCAAATTAATAAAATATCATTTTATTCCAAATATATTTCTTTCCCAAATCATATTGCTTAAAATTTAAATAATTGGAAACCAAACATTTGAATTATAACTTTCAAACCATAATACTTCGAAAATTCATAGCTTTAAAACCATAACTTCTAAACTTGAATGGTTTGTATATTCAAACTGTATAAAGAATAAAATAGTTTGAATTTAAAATTTCTTTATAAAATAAAATAATTTCCGCGACTTACAATTTATTTCATTTAAGATTAAGTCAAAATCCATAAATTTTAAAATCGCTTTCAGTTTACATAAATCACTTCAGTTTCAATATATTTCAAACTTTGAATATTAAAAAATTGGAACTAAGGTTGGAAATTTCTATTTCAACAATTTAAAGTCCTATTATTTATTTTGAAATATTGGCATAATAAATCCGAAATCCCTTTAAATAAAACTCAAATTACTTTTAACTATCAAAATTTCCTCCAATTTATTTATACTAGAAATATTCATTTAATCCATCTTGAATAAAATTTCAGTTATAGATATCATACCTTTAAAATTTCAAGTTAATAAATTCTACATCAACTTATGAAGTTAAATTCTCAATTAAGCTCGATTCTAAATAAATTTTCAAGCTAACTTCCACTATTAATTGATTTAAATCATTTAAAACTCTATATATTCTTAATATCTTAACATGTACTTAACAATATAATATAAAATAGTCAAACTCCATTATTCAAATTATTTATTTTATTTAACAAATCCATACATAGCTTAAATTCAATACTTTAACTATAGATGTATATATAAAATAAGATTTTATAAAATATCAAAATTATATTTATTGACTGTATCCTAACCAAACCATGGAAAAAAAATTCAAAAATAATTATATATATATATACCGCGGTGCCTATATATAATTTTCAATCCTATTTTCAAGTGATACGGATATTTATCATTTCAATGCGCAATTTAAAAATAAAATTACGATTATATATCATTTCAAACCGCAATCCCGAATGAAATGAAAATGCATAATAACTTGCCATTTATATAATATAGAACACATCATCCATTCACCCAATATCAATCATCAACCAATTTATTGCAATCATCATCAATTTAACCAATCATCAATATAGAGCATAAAAAATATAACAGGTAATAACTAACAGTTAATAACTAACAGTTTATATTCAATAATAAATTTATTAACTGTTAAACTATTAGTTTATATGCAAATAAATAAATTTTATCTGCCAATTTATATGCAATAATAAAATTAATTAACAGTTAAATTAAATAAATGCGATTTAACAAAGATGAGGAATAAAACATGCCAAACGGTCATAAATAAATTTCTACTCTTATCTTAAGTCACTTTAACAGACATAGGAAATTTTAGAAATTGTGAGCGGGTTAAAACACTCACCTTTTGAATTTAAATCGAATTTAAATCCGATTTAAACCCAAAAATTAGACGGTCTCCAAATCTATCCAAACCAGCGTCAAAGTGTCTGGAATTTTATTACGAGCCTAACAAAAAAAATCTCTCGTGAAACGGATATTGTATGAAGAAGTTATTCAAATAAAAAATTTGAAATTCAAAAATTAAATTAAAATAAAAGTTAAAACTCACCCCACTAACCAGGCCACGTCATCATCCTGCACTTTCCCTCCCTCTCACGCGTTTTCTACCCCGAGAACACGCACGCAACACAAAACCCACCGTGCCCCTTTTGACCGACCTTTGACCAAGCCCTGCCGACGCCACCGGCCCCCATCACAATGCCGTCCACCACCATCTTGAAGCTATCGCCGAACCGCTCCTATCTATACCATATCGCGCCTCCCTAGTTGCCGTCGCCGCCTCCAAGCTAGGGTTTTCGAACCCTAGTTCGCCAATTCCGGCCTACCCAAGCACTTTCAGACCACCAAACAACACCTAATCAACTCCCCTTGACGAGATCTACAATACACATATTTCAGTTTCGTCAATTGATGTTGAAATCAAAAACGCCCAATTCGACTTTGACCGCGATTTCTGATCAATCCAGTCACTGTCTCAAAAAACGAACAGCAGACGTAGGTTCGCATCATTGAGATCTTTGATATATTTTTTTTTGAGATTTTTCTGAGGACTTTGAATTTTTGACTTTGGATTTGAATTTTGAATTTTGAAATTGGATCTAGGTTTTGGTTTGAAGCCATTGGGAAGAGGAGGAGATGAGGAAATGAACGCACAAAAAAATGAGAATAGATGGAGGCTAGGGTTTATAACTGTGTTTATATAGGTAGGTTAGGAATAGAGTAGATGGATCTGATAAACAAACGTGCTAAACGATAATTGGCCCAAAAAGCCCGTTCTGACTCCGGAACAAAATTGGGTCAACCCATATATCAAAATAGGTATTTAAAAATATTCTGAATGCGATGGAAAAAGTTTCACGACCAAATTCCATCGTATGAAGAATTTATGCTGAAAACAATATTTTCAAATTGATTTCAAATTGATTTCAATTAAATCGATTTCAAGGCGTTTCACATTCGTACGATCAAACGATAAGTCTGATCGCTACGAAACTTGAAACCCTACAATAATTTACTGTTACGGATCCGGTGAAACCGGTTTCATCGAAATCGGAGTCCATGACCAAAATGGCTATTTTTATATTAATTAAATAAATTAATCAAATTCAATATTTAAATTTCAATCCTATAATTGAAAATTTTATCCCTTTTTATATCTCTTAATCATTTATAGAAGTTTAAACAAGATTTAAATATCAAATTAGAGAAAGAAAATTTATCAATTCAATACTAACCTCAGTTTCCTTAAATACCAAATTAATAAATTAAATCTCCAATAATTCTATTAAATTCACTTTCATTCTATCTTTCAGTTTACTATCATTAAACGGATAAAATACTGGACTTACAACTATTACCCAAAATATCCTTACATTCCAGTTAACTTCTATTAACGAAATATTTAGATGTTCCACTTCATTAAATTCCAATAAAACTTATTGTTATACACAGATTTCCAATATATTGACACACTTATATTTGCATTCTCTTCATTCACTATCAAAGGTCATTTTATAAGTAAATTTAACATTAGGTTCATACTCATTACATAAATAACTTCAATTCCATCGAAATAGATATTTACGTAATTCTTAAATATTAAATCCATTTTATTTTAATTAATTCCTTTGATATTTATAATTCTTTAAACCAATTCCCATTTACAATTTTAAAGTAACTTAATTCATCCATTATACAATTTATTTCAATTTCTAAAAATAACCCATTTATTATAAATTGAATCCAATTTATTTTAATAACTTTCCAATTTAATGGATTAGATTCAATTTCAACCTTTAACTTACACTTAAGTTTAGGTTATAATCAATTTATAACGTATTACCTTTTTAGTTATTACTTTACATACTTCTCATATTAATTTCACAATTAATCATAATTATTAAAGTAACGCTTATAATAAATACGACCCTATAATTTCTCAACATTTAAACGAACGTTATTTCATTTTCCATTAGTGTAACATTCATTTATTTTATTATCACTTATTACAAATTCTAATTCCATTTAGAAATAAGCAGATAGTTTATAATATCTGTTACAAATTTCGAATTAATCACTATTCATTATTATTGACTTTAATTTAGCATTACTTACCTTGCGTTAACATTGTTACATAAAATCCCTATCCAATTGCAATTAATATCCTAATGAATATATTTACTCTTTCCGTTATGTTATCAACTATCAACAAGGCACATTTAATTATCTTTATTGGTAAATGAGTGAATTTACTAGTAACCACTATTATAACCTTTAATATACTTGTATATTTATTCTCCACAATAACTACTACCTATCAAAATTTCATAATTTTACATTCAGTTACAAATAATTTAATGCATTGATTTCATTTGTAAATTAAATGCTTTCATTCCCAAACCATACTCTAATTACTACAGGACATTGATTTAATTCAATTTACTATCTAATATTATTAATTCATTAAATAAATTCACTACTTACCCTTGATACATCAATTTCAACATTCGTTTTCATATAAATTAATAAGATTTTTATTTCTTCCTAAATTTAAATTTAAAATCTTATTAATTTAATTCATTTTAAACATCGAATTTATACGGGTCGTTACACTCTACCCCACTCAAAACTTTTCGTCCGTGAAAAGTAAAGGAAGGGAAAAGAAGCATTAGGAATCAATATATCTTACTTCAAATATTAACCCATAACCAGCACTTATGTGCAGAAGATCTTAAGTCCTCCCCCTTAACCTCTCGGGCAAACCAGCACAACTTATATATCTCTAATTTTAAAACAATTCAAAATTTATATATTTTTCAAAAATGAATCTGTAGTAAAACTACTACAGTGGCCTTTCCCCTTCGAAACTCGAAAATGAAACTCGATGATGCGGTTGCCATCACCGAATTTATTTTCCAGCGACAGAGAGGAAAGTACAAAAAAAATTCTCCAAAATCTTCTTCGAAACAATTCTTTCGAATCATATTAAATATTTATATCAGAAAATACTTATAAACAATATTATTATATTCCAAAATTTATATGAAAAAAATCAAAACCTCGGATCTTCAGTTCTAAATTTCCAAATTCTATTTATTTTATTTTTCAATCTTATTTCTACTATTATTTATACACTTTATTACCTAACAACCAATCTATTGTAGCCAAATATAGATATCATTAGAAAAATTTTATTTTATATATAGAAAATATAATAGGCAAAAAAAAAATTATTCAGCTATATTTAAAACAAGTATTATGTCGGTCTGTCCTATTAAGTGTTTAGAAATCCCTATTGATGTCATAGCGTCCCATGCATCAACCAGAATTTATAAATACAAAGTGGAACAGATTAACACAATATAAAATCTTTTTATAACACTAAAAAGTACGCTCTCTCATATATACACTCAGTGACTCCCACGGGGTATTACTACCCTATTACTAAAGAGTCAAACCCCACAAAGCTAAGGTTTATCGCCAAACCAAAGCTCTGATACCAGATGTAACATCCAGCCATTCCGCACGCTTTAAATCGACACACGTGCCAATTCAAACAATACGGAAGGGCAGATTGTTATGGGGTAAATAAGAAAAACAAGAAGGAAATAAAAGAAAACAGAATCTCACAGCGGAATGATAAAATATAATAATCAAATATACAGTTTATAAATCTGTTTACAAAAACATTTATATAATACGTATCAGAGTTACACATACCAATAACAATGCAGTGGAACAGTGTGTAGTGCACTAGTATAAATAATAATAATATACATCTTCGTCTTCCCTCCAGAGCTAAATCTTCAAATCCTGAAACGCTCGGACTGACTCGAACGAATTGAAAAGACAAAACACTCGAGTCAGAACTTAAAGATCTTATGTAAGTTAAATTAACAGGAATAAATACGAGCGCAGTAACTCAAGAGATGCTCGGGATTTACATCTCCTAAGGATCCGTTAAACTATTTACTATATAGTATATTTCGCTATTATAATAGTGTCTAATTGTAAAATAAACTTACTTTTAAATAGCGTTAAGGCTTTACATTTTCCACCTTAACACATTTATATATTTCCATAGTCTGTACAGTACCGTAATCTCCCCCGTACTGGGCGTCGTCAGAGGGCACTGCATAGGTATGGTACAAAACCAAAATCGTATAAGGCGTGCTAGGGTAGGTGACACGGCACAATTAGGCAATGCCAGGGTAGATATACCAACTACGCTTCCGGGTCGGTGGTAACGCGTAGCCGCAACTACCACCCACCTCGACCCACACCCCCAAATAAAAATCAAAAGTGGCCACCGAATCAATCCAAGAGTCAAAGTATAATATCGAAGGGATGTGTCCGATCAAAGGTGCTACCTTATTAACCCGTCAATCGCTCCTGTTTTAGCCACCTTATGCCAACCACGGGAGTTGGGTCCACGTATTTAACTTACAGGAAACGTCGCCACCAACCTACTTCATTCTGGAATCTCTACCGCATACATGGTTGTTAAAGTGGCTTTTGGAGTTGGCAGAGAGTATGACAACTTCCGATCCCGGTCTCTTCAACAGCCAAGCGTTATTATAACACCGCGGTCTTTAAAAAATAAATTTTTACCTTCAAAACCAGAATAAATTATCTATTTCAAAACCGTATAAATACGATATCCTTTCCATTCCAAAACAAACTCATTTGATATTATTTTTATAACCCCAAATTAATAAAATATCATTTTATTCCAAATATATTTCTTTCCAAAATCATATTGCTTAAAATTTAAAATAATTGGAAACCGAACATTTGAATTATAACTTTCAAACCATAATACTTCGAAAATTCATAGCTTTAAAACCATAACTACTAAAATTGAATGGTTTGTATATTCAAACGGTATAAAGAATAAAATAGTTTGAATTTAAAATTTCTTTATAAAATAAAATAATTTCCGCAACTTACAATTCTTTTCATTTAAGATTAAGTCAAAATCCATAGATTTTAAAATCGCGTTCAGTTTACATAAATCACTTCAGTTTCAATATATTTCAAACTTTGAATATTAAAAAATTGGAACTAAGGTTGGAAATTTCTGTTTCAACAATTTGAAGTCCTATTATTTATTTTGAAATATTGGCATAATAAATCCGAAATCCCTTTAAATAAAGCTCAAATTACTTTTAACTATCAAAATTTCCTCCAATTTATTTATACTAGAAATATTCATTTAATCCATCTTGAATAAAATTTCAGTTATAGATATCATACCTTTAAAATTTCAAGTTAATAAATTCTACATCAACTTACGAAGTTAAATTCTCAATTAAGCTCGATTCTAAATAAATTTTCAAGCTAACTTCCACTACTAATCGATTTAAATCATTTAAAACTCTATATATTCTTGATATCTTAACATGTACTTAACAATATAATATAAAACGGTCAAACTCCATTATCCAACTTATTTATTTTATTTAACAAATCCATACATAGCTTAAATTCAATACTTTAACTATAGATGTATATATAAAATAAGATTTTATAAAATATCAAAATTATATTTATTGTCCGTATTCTATCCAAACCATAGAAAAATTATTTCAAAAATAATTATATATATATATATATATATACCGCGGTGCCTGTATATAATTTTCAATCCTATGGTCAAGTGATACAGATATTTATCATTTCAATTCGCAATTTAAAATAAAATTACGATTATATATCATTTCAAACCGCAATCCCGAATGAAATGAAAATGCATAATAACTTGCAGTTTATATAATATAGAACACATCATCCATTCACCCAATATCAATCATCAACCAATTTATTGCAATCTTCATCAATTTAACCAATCATCAATATAGAGCATATAAAATATAACACGTAATAACCAATAGTTAATAACTAACAATTTATATTCAATAATAAATTTATTAACTGTTTAACTATCAGTTTAAATGCAAATAAATAAATTTTAACTGCCAATTTATATGCAATAATAAAATTTATTAACATTTAAATTAAATAAATGCGATTTAACAAAGATGATGAATAAAACATGCCAAACAGTCATAAATAAATTTCTACTCATATCTTAAGTCAATTTAACAGACATAGGAAATTTTAGAAATTGTGAGTGGGTTAAAACACTCACCTTTTGAATTTAAATCGAATTTAAATCCGATTTAAACCCACAAATTCGACGGTCTCCAAATCTGTCCAAACCAGCGTCTGGAATTTTATTACAATCCTAACAAAAAAAATCTCACGTGAAACGGATACCGTATGAAGAAGTTATTCAAATAAAACGTTTGAAATTCAAAAATTAAATTAAAGTAAAAGTTAAAACTCACCCCACTAACCAAGCCACGTCATCATCCTGCACTTTCCCACCCTCTCACGTGTTTTCTACCCCGAGAACACGCACGCAACACAGAACCCACCGTGCCCCTTTTGACCGACCTTTGACCAAGCCCTGCCGACGCCACCGGCCCCCATCACGCTGCCGTCCACCACCATCTTGAAGCTATCGCCGAGCCGCTCCTATCTATACCATATCGCGCCTCCCTGGTTGCCGCCGCCGCCTCCCAGCTATGGTTTTCGAACCCTAGTTCGCCAATTCCGGCCAACCCAAGCACTTTCAGACCACCAAACAACCCCCAATCAACTCCTCTTGACGAGATCTACAATACACATATTTCAGTTTCGTCAATTGATGTTGAAATCAAAAACGCCCAATTCGACTTTGACCGCGATTTCTGATCAATCCAGTCACTGTCTCCAAAAACGAACAGCAGACGTAGGTTCGCATCATTGAGATCTTTGATATATTTTTTTTTGAGATTTTTCTGAGGACTTTGAATTTTTGACTTTGGATTTGATTTTTGAATTTTGAAATTGGATCTAGGTTTCGGTTTGCAGCCATTAGGAAGAGGAGGAGCTGAGGAAATGAACGCACAAACAAATGAGAATAGATGGAGGCTAGGGTTTATAACTGTGTTTATATAGGTAGGTTATGAATAGAGTAGATGGATCCGATGAACAAACGTGTTGAACGATAATTGGCCCAAAAAGCCCGTTCTGACTGCGGAACGAAATTGGGTTAACCCATATATCAAAATAGGTATTTAAAAATATTCTGAACGCGATGGAAAAAGTTTCACGTCCAAATTCCATCGTATGAAAAAGTTATGCTGAAAACAATATTTTCAAATTGATTTCAAATTGATTTCAATTAAATCGATTTCAAGGCGTTTCGCGTTCGTACGATCAAACGACAAGTCTGATCGCTACGAAACTTGAAACCCAACAATAATTCACTGTTACGGATCCGATGAAGCTGGTTTCGTCGAAATCGGAGTCCATGACCAAAATGGCTATTTTTATAAATAAATTTAAAATAAATTAATTAAATTCAATATTTAAATTTCAATCCTATAATTGAAAATTTTATCCCTTTTTATATCTCTTAATCATTTATAGAAGTTTAAACAAGATTTAAATATCAAATTAGAGAAGGAATATTTATCAATTCAATACTAACCTCAGTTTCCTTAAATACCAAATTAATAAATTAAATCTCCAATAATTCTATTAAATTCACTTTCATTCTATCTTTCAGTTTACTATCATTAAACAGATAAAATACTGGACTTACAACTATTACCCAAAATATCCTTACATTCCAGTTAACTTCCATTAACGAAATATTTAGATGTTCGACTTCATTAAATTCCAATAAAACTTATTGTTATACACAGATTTCCAATATATTGACAACTTATATTTGCATTCTCTTCATTCACTATCAAAGGTCATTTTATAAGTAAATTTAACATTAGGTTCATACTCATTACATAAATAACTTCAATTCCATCGAAATAGATATTTACGTAATTCTTAAATATTAAATCCATTTTATTTCAATTAATTCCTTTGATATTTATAATTCTTTAAACCAATTCCCATTTACAATTTTAAAGTAACTTAATTCATCCATTATAAAGTTTATTTCAATTTCTAAAAATAACCCATTTATTATAAATTGAATCCAATTTATTTTAATAACTTTCCAATTTAACGGATTAGATTCAATTTCAACCTTTAACTTACACTTAAGTTTAGGTTATAATCAATTTATAACGTATTACCTTTTTAGTTATTACTTTACATACTTCTCATATTAATTTCACAATTAATCATAATTATTAAAGTAACGCTTATAATAAATACGACCCTATAATTTCTCAACATTTAAACGAACGTTATTTCATTTTCCATTAGTGTAACATTCATTTATTTTATTATCACTTATTACAAATTCTAATTCCATTTAGAAATAAGCAGATAGTTTATAATATCTGTTACAAATTTTGAATTAATCACTATTCATTATTATTGACTTTAATTTAGCATTACTTACCTTGCGTAAACATTGTTACATAAAATCCCTATCCAATTGCAATTAATATCCTCATGAATACATTTACTCTTTCCGTTATGTTATTAATTATCATCAAGGCACACCTAATTATCTCTATTGGTAAACGAGCGAATTTACTAGTAACCCACTATTATAACCTTTAATATACTTGTATATTTATTCTCCGCAACAACTACTACCTATCAAAATTTCATAATTTTACATTCAGTTACAAATAATTTAATGCATTGATTTCATTTGTAAATTAAATGCTTTCCTTTAAAAGCTTTCATTCCCAAACCATACTCCAATTACTACAGGACATTGATTTAATTCAATTTACTATCTAATATTATTAATTCATTAAATAAATTCACTACTTATCCTTGATACATCAATTTCAACATGCGTTTTCATATAAATTAATAAGATTTTTATTTCTTCCTAAATTTAAATTTAAAATCTTATTAATTTAATTCATTTTAAACATCGAATTTATACGGGTCGTTACACTCTACCCCACTCAAAACTTTTCGTCCCCGAAAAGCAAAGGAAGGGAAAAGAAGCATTAGGAATCAATATATCTTACTTGAAACATTAACCCCATAGCCAGCACTTATGTGCAGAAGATCTTAAGTCTTCCCCCTTAACCTCTCGGGCAAACCAGCACAACTTATATATCTCTAATTATATTTAAAACAATTCAAAATTTATATATTTTTCAAAAATGAATCTGCAGTAAAACTACTACAGCGGCCTTTCCCCTTCGAAACTCGAAAATGAAAGTCGATGATGCGGCCTCCATCACCGAATTTATTTTCCAACGACAGAGAGGAATGTACAAAAAATTTTCTCCAAAATCTTCTTCGAAACAATTCTTCCGAATTATATTAAATATTTATATCAGAAAATACTTATAAACAATATTATTATATTCCAAAATTTATACGAAAAATTTCAAAACTCCAGATCTTCAGTTCTAAATTTCCAAATTCTATTTATTTTATTTTTCAATCTTATTTCTATTATTATTTATACACTTTATTACCTAACAACCAATCTATTGCAGCCAAATATAGGTATCATTAGAAAAAATTAATTTTATATATAGAAAATATAATAGGCAAAAAAAATTTATTCACCTATATTAAAAACAAATATTATGTCGGTCTGTCCTATTAAGTGTTTAGAAATCCCTATTGATGTCATAGCATCCCATGCATCAACCAGAATTTATAAATACAAAGTGGAACAGATTAACACAATATAAAATCTTTTTATAATACTAACAAGTACGCTCTCTCATATATACACTCAGCGACTCCCACGGGGTATTACTACCCTATTACTAAAGAGTCAAACCCCACAAAGCTAAGGTTTATCGCCAAACCAAAGCTCTGATACCAGATGTAACATTCAGCCATTTCGCACGCTTTAAATCGACACACGTGCCAATTCAAACAATACGGAAGGGCGGATTGTTTTGGGGTAAATAAGAAAAACAAGAAGGAAATAAAAGAAAACAGAATCTCACAGCGAAATGATAAAATATAATAATCAAATATACAGTTTATAAATCTGTTTACAAAAACATTTATTTAATACGTATCAGAGTTACACATACCAATAACAATGCAGCGGAACAGTGTGTAGTGCACTAGTATAAATAATAATAATATACATCTTCGTCTTCGTCCTTCAGAGCTAAATCTTCAAATCCTGAAACGCTCGGACTGACCCGAGCGAATTGAAAAGACAAAACACTCGAGTCAGAACTAAAATATCTTATGTAAGTTAATATGAGTGTAGTTACTCAAGAGATGATCGGGATTTACATCTCCTAAGGATCCGTTAAACTATTTACTACATAGTATATTTCGCTATTATAATAGTGTCTAATTGTAAAATAAAATTACTTTTAAATAGCGTCATACATTTTCCACCTTAACACATTTACCATAGTCTATACAGTACCGTAATCTCCCCCGTACTGGGCATCGTCAGAGGGCACTCCATAGGTATGGTACAAAACCAAAATCGTATAAGGCGCGCTAGGGTAGGTGACACGGCACAATTAGGCAATACCAGGGTAGATATACCAATTACGCTTCCGGGTCGATGGTAACGCGTAGCCGCAGCTACCGCCCACCTCGAGCCACACCCCCAAATAAAAATAAAAAGTGGCCACCGAATCAATCCAAGAGTCAAAGTATAATATCGAAGGGATGTGTTCGATCAAAGGTGCTACCTTATTAACCCGTCAATCGCTCATGTTTTAGCCACCTTATGCCAACTCATGGGAGTTGGGTCCACGTATTTACCTCAAAAGAAACGTCGCCACCAACCTACATCATTCTGGAATCTCCACCGCGTACACGGTTGTTAAAGTGGTTTTCGGAGTTGACAGAGAGTATGACAACTTCTGATCCCGGTCTCTTCAACAACCAAGCGTTATTATAACACCGCGGTCTTTAAAAAAAATTTACCTTCAAAAGTAGAATGAAATATCTATTTCAAAACCGTATAAATACAATACCCTTTCCATTCCAAAACAAACTCATTTGATATTATTTTTATAACCCCAAATTAATAAAATATCATTTTATTCCAAATATATTTCTTTCCAAAATCATATTGCTTAAATTTTAAAATAATTGGAAACCAAACGTTTGAATTATAACTTTCAAACCATAATCCTTCGAAAATTCATAGCTTTAAAACCATAACTTCTAAACTCGAATGGTTTGTATATTCAAACGGTATAAAGACTAAAATAGTTTGAATTTAAAATTTCTTTATGAAATAAAATAATTTCCGCGACTTACAATTTATTTCATTTAAATTAAGTCAAAATCCATTAATTTTAAAATCGCTTTCAGTTTACATAAATCACTTCAGTTTCAATATATTTCAAACTTTGAATATTAAACAATTGGAACTAAGGTTGGAAATTTCTATTTCAACAATTTAAAGTCCTATAATTTATTTTGAAATATTGGCATAATAGATCCGAAATCCCTTTAAATAAAACTCAAATTACTTTTAACTATCAAAATTTCCTCCAATTTATTTAAACTAGAAATATTCATTTAATCCATCTTGAATAAAATTTCAGTTATAGATATCATACCTTTAAAATTTCAAGTTAATAAATTCTACATCAAATTATGAAGTTAAATTCTCAATTAAGCTCGATTCTAAATAAATTTTCAAGCTAACTTCCACTATTAATTGATTTAAATCATTTAAAACGCTATATATTCTTAATATCTTAACATGTACTTAACAATATAATATAAAATAATCAAACTCCATTATTCAACTTATTTATTTTATTTAACAAATCTATACATAGCTTAAATTCAATACTTTAACTATAGATGTATATATATAATAAGATTTTATAAAATATCAAAATTATATTTATTGACCGTATCCTATCCTAACCATAGAAAAATTATTTCAAAAATAATTATATATATATATACCGCGGTGCCTGTATATAATTTTCAATCCTATGGTCAAGTGATACGGATATTTATCATTTCAATCCGCAATTTAAACATAAAATTACGATTATATATCATTTCAAACCGCAATCCCGAATGAAATGAAAATGCATAATAACTTGCAGTTTATATAATATAGAACAGATCATCCATTCATCCAATGTCAATCATCAACCAATTTATTGCAATCATCATCAATTTAACCAATCATCAATATAGAGCATATAAAATATAACAGGTAATAACTAACAGTTAATAACTAACAGTTTATTTTCAATAATAAATTTATTAACTGTTTAACTATCAGTTTATATGCAAATAAATAAATTTTAACTGCCAATTTATATGCAATAATAAAATTAGTTAACAGTTAAATTGAATAAATGCGATTTAACAAAGATGATGAATAAAACATGCCAAACAGTCATAAATAAATTTCTACTCATATCTTAAGTCAATTTAACAGACATAGGAAATTTTAGAAATTGTGAGTGGGTTAAAAAACTCACCTTTTGAATTTAAATCGAATTTAAATCCGATTTAAACCCAAACATTCGACGGTCTTCAAATCTGTCCAAACCAGCGTCAAAGCATCTGGAATTTTATTACGATCCTAACAAAAAAATCTCACGTGAAACGGATATCGTATAAAGAAGTTATTCAAATAAAACTTTTGAAATTCAAAAATTAAATTAAAATAAAAGTTAAAACTCACCCCACTAACCAAGCCACGTCATCTTCCTGCACTTTCCCTCCCTCTCACGCGTTTTCTCCCCCGAGAACACGCACGCAACACAGAACCCACCGTGCCCCTTTTGACCGACCATTGACTAAGCCCTGCCGACGCCACCGGCCCCCATCACGCTGTCGTCCACCACCATCTTGAAGCTATCACCGAGCCGCTCCTATCTATACCATCGCGCGCCTCCCTGGTTGCCACCGCCGCCACCTCCAAGCTAGGGTTTTCGAACCCTAGTTCGCCAATTCCGGCCAACCCAAGCACTTCCAGACCACCAAACAACCCCCAATCAACTCCCCTTGACGAGATCTACAATACCCATATTTCAATTTCGTCAATTGATGTTGAAATCAAAAACGCCCAATTCGACTTTGACCGTGATTTCTGATTAATCCGGTCACTGTCTCGAAAAACGAACAGCAGACGTAGGTTCGCATCATTGAGATCTTCGATATATATTTTTTTGAGATTTTTCTGAGGACTTTGAATTTTTGACTTTGGATTTGATTTTTGAATTTTGAAATTGGATCTAGGTTTTGGTTTGCAGCCATTGGGAAGAGGAGGATCTGAGGAAATGGACGCACAAACAAATGAGAATAGATGGAGGCTAGGGTTTATAATTGTGTTTATATAGGTAGGTTATGAATAGAGTAGATGGATCCGATAAACAAACGTGTTGAACGATAATTGGCCCAAAAAGCCCTTTCTGGCTCCGGAACGAAATTGGGTCAACCATATACAAAAATAGGTATTTAAAAATATTCTAAACGCGATGGAAAAAGTTTCACGTCCAAATTCCATCGTATGAAGAAGTTATGATGAAAACAATATTTTCAAATTGATTTCAAATTGATTTCAATTAAATCGATTTCAAGGCGTTTCGCGTTCGTACGATCAAACGACAAGTCTGATCGCTACGAAACTTGAAACCCTATAATAATTCACTGTTACGGATCCGATGAAACTGGATTCGTCGAAATCGGAGTCGATGACCAAAATGGCTATTTTTATATTAATTAAATAAATTTAAAATAAATTAATTAAATTCAATATTTAAATTTCAATCCTATAATTGAAAATTTTATCCCTTTTTATATCTCTTAATCATTTATAGAAGTTTAAACAGGATTTAAATATCAAATTAGAGAAGGAAAATTCATCAATTCAATACTAACCTCAGTTTCCTTAAATACCAAATTAATAAATTAAATCTCCTATAATTCTATTAAATTCACTTTCATTCTATCTTTCAGTTTACTATCATTAAACGGATAAAATATTGGACTTACAACTATTACCCAAAATATCCTTACATTCCAGTTAACTTCTATTAACGAAATATTTAGATGTTCCACTTCATTAAATTCCAATAAAACTTATTGTTATACACAGATTTCGAATATATTGACACACTTATATTTGCATTCTCTTCATTCACTATCAAAGGTCATTTTATAAGTAAATTTAACATTAGGTTCATACTCATTACATAAATAACTTCAATTCCATCGAAATAGATATTTACGTAATTCTTAAATATTAAATCCATTTTATTTCAATTAATTCCTTTGATATTTATAATTCTTTAAACCAATTCCCATTTACAATTTTAAAGTAACTTAATTCATCCATTATACAATTTATTTCAATTTCTAAAAATAACCCATTTATTATAAATTGAATCCAATTTATTTTAATTACTTTCCAATTTAACGGATTAGATTCAATTTCAACCTTTAACTTACACTTAAGTTTAGGTTATAATCAATTTATAACGTATTACCGTTTTAGTTATTACTTTACACACTTCTCATATTAATTTCACAATTAATCATAATTATTAAAGTAACGCTTATAATAAATACGACCCTATAATTTCTCAACATTTAAACGAACGTTATTTCATTTTCTTTTAGTGTAACATTCATTTATTTTATTATCACTTATTACAAATTCTAAATCCATTTAGAAATAAGCAGATATTTATAATATCTGTTACAAATTTTGAATTCATCACTATTCATTATTATTGACTTTAATTTAGCATTACTTACCTTGCGTTAACATTGTTACATAAAATCCCTATCCAATTGCAATTAATATCCTAATGAATATATTTACTCTTTCCGTTATGTTATTAATTATCATCAAGGCACATCTAATTATCTTTATTGGTAAATGAGTGAATTTACTAGTAACCCACTATTATAACCTTTAATATACTTGTATATTTATTCTCCACAACAACTACTACCTATCAAAATTTCATAATTTTACATTCAGTTACAAATAATTTAATGCATTGATTTCATTTGTAAATTAAATGATTTCCTTTAAAAGCTTTCATTCCCAAACCATACTCCAATTACTACAGGACATTGATTTAATTCAATTTACTATCTAATATTATTAATTCATTAAATAAATTCACTACTTACCCTTGATACATCAATTTCAACATTCGTTTTCATATAAATTAAAAAGATTTTTATTTCTTCCTAAATTTAAATTTAAAATATTATTAATTTAATTCATTTTATACATCGAATTTATACGGGTCGTTACAAATGTATTCAGTAAAAATAAAGGAAGCATAGACTATGATACTATTGTTATAGTAGGCGATTCCCAAAGTAAAATGTTTTTACATAGCATACGGGATTTATTAATATTTATTTTAATTGAATCCATATATTAGTATTTTTAGGTTGTAATAACTATGTTTTACGCAACATCTGTTTTGGACATAATTTCTGAAGTGGTTTGCATGTACACTTATTATTTAAATAAGCACATGAAAATATTTTCTAGTTATAAAGAAGTTTTAAAAATGAGTTCTTTTGAAAAATAATGTACGATAAATTAATGAATTTAGTAGGAAATATCTTACGTAAGTAAATATAGAGTAAACATACCTTAATCTATTGGAATGAAATGAATAATAATATAGTTTCTATGAATCACAAATAAAGGTGTTTTGTGCAAGCTATAAGGAATATGTGAAAGATATGTACAAGTTATGTAAAGCACCATATTTTGTATAACATATTTCGATAAAATATAAAATAAATTCCTTATAATTTCACATAAACATGAAATCCTCCTTTAAAGGATTCATAGAAGGTTTTAGAATTAATGGTTTCTCATAAAAGAAAGTAATTCCAAATACATTAAGGTATAAAATCATTACGTGTAGTAAGTTAGTAACTCCTTGATTGTTAAGTGATTGGAAGAGTAGGGAAGTTAAGAGATTTTTGATAAAATAATTGTTCTTATTTACCCCAATTTTAGTAAATTTGAAAATCTATATTAAAAAAAAGGAATGATATTTTAAAAACATGTGAGGACTTCTTTTTTAAGTCAAGAAAAAAGAAAAAAGTTTTAAGAACAAGCAAGACATGTGGAAAAAAAGATGGTTTGGTGGAAAAGTAAACAAGTTTTTAAAAAGATAAAATTTAGAAGTTTTAATTTTTGATAAAAATTTGATAAATACCAAACCAAATCAGACTTTTAAATATGGAGTAGATGGGAATCATTTCCTAGGTATAACGGGAAAAGTATAAGGTTATAGTAGTAATTACTCTTAGTAATAAAAAAAAGTTCCCTTAAGGTGTATAAGACACTAGTGAAAACATAGAAATGTTGCTTCATGTGTGCAGACTATAGAAGAATGGTAAAATGATATTAGTAAGATGATAAGGCACACGTGGTTGGGATAGGTAGACCTTAGTTGGGAAAAAATGAAAGGTAAAGAGAAAATTTCCCCAAGCTTAGTTGTCTTTTTAGATAGAGAGTGCATAGATTGAAACCCTTATCCATTGCGGTAAATGACACTTAGTTATTCCTTTTTTAGCATGGAATAGAAGAGATAAATAGATCTTATTCGTCATGAGTAATACATCGTAAGTTGGTAACAAGTAATAAGCGGTAGGAGAAGCATATGAGTTACTTGGATTCCTAGAGTGGGACCTTTCTGTGTCAAAGTGGACATGGTCCTAGACTTCTTGCCCTATATGATAACTGTGTTTAGTTGCTGTATAAAAAAGAGTAAAAGAAGAATAAGATAACTAAAAGGAAAATAACAAAATTAAAGAAAGCGACAGAAACGTTATCAGAAAAATTTAAAAAGAGATATTTTCTTATGTAAACTGTGCTTGGGGAAGTAGTTAAATTTTTTTTAGAACAGTAGCCTAAATCCCAAGTATAGAGGAAGATGTGCGCAAAAGAAAATCGAAGAAATATGAAGTTTTTCCGTTTTCTACCTTCTTTATGACATAAGAGATCGAATTTAGAAAATTAATTTTTGCTGAAATTCGAATATTTGAAGTCCTATGATAGGTTTGGATGCAAAATTCATTGAACTACACCCCTATTCAATAGGAGTGTGGGAAAAATTGGATGAAAAGTGTTTTAAATTTTTAAAAGATTGCATTTATATAAAAACTGCAGGTATATTGAGGATGTGTGCATCATGTTTTAAAAATAAATTTTTAAAGAAGCAAAGCATTCATATGGAAGGTACCGCTTAGAAATTCATGTACATGCATATATTTTGCATTGAATAGCACTTTTGCACAAGAGCACGGGAGGGGGGGGGCGAAAATTGAATGTACACAAAATAAATGTGGTTGATGTGAGGAATTACAAAATTTTACCTTGTCGGATTTCGGGGACGAAATTTCCAAAAGGGTGGGAGAATGTAACACCCCGCATTTTTATATAATTAAGAAAAATCAATTGAATTAACATAATTGCAAAACAGAATATAAATGTCAAATATATGCATTTATGAATTAAGAGGTTACATAGATTTATGCAAGCAATGAGTATGTGATTAATTGACGCATCAATCAATTAAAAGGGGAATTATTTAAGAGACATAGAGGCGGTAATTAGTCGGAGAATATGTCACTTTTATAACATTAATTAATTAAGGGATCTTCTAATAAAGGGAAATGTACGTGAGGAATAAATTAAATGATAACACACATATATTAATTTATAGTTGACGCAATCAATTAATTAAAAACATTAAGTAAACCTCATTTAATAAAAGAGGGAAACTTTTATATTAATTAATTGGGTAATGAATTGGCAGTTTAAATATATACAGCTAATAAATGTATGATTGAGTGGCGCATAAGAATTAATTTGGATATCGATTAAAATGGGAAAACGTGTCGATTAATTAATTAGCAATTAGTTGAGCATTTTAAAAAGGGTGTCAATTAATCAAAGAATATGCCCTTGTTACAACAACTAATAATGCACGGAGTAATTAAGTTTATGATAAAGGCAGGCTAATAAGAATAAATTAAAAAGTATAGCTTTTATATACAATGAATTAATAGAGGTATTAATTGACGTGTTCAAATATGTAAGAAATTATAACATACAAGAATCAATTAATATTGGATGTGTGTGTGTGTGTGTGTGTGTGTATGTGTGTGTGATCTAATTAATTGGATAATTAATGGAAGAATCTTATTTAGAAGGAAACGTGAATTAATAGGGTCGTATAACAAAGGAATAAATGAATAACATTGGAGAATTATACGTTATAAGATAACGTAAACAAATAAATTAATATTGGTGAGGATTGTTTTTAGGGTTAATCGGATGGTTCATAGTTGTTCACTACACATATAAATTGATCGTAACCTAGCCCATACTATTTCTTTGAATCAGTTATTGTCATTTACAGCAAGCTCCTCTTCTCTTCTCCCTCTTCCTTTCTCCTCTATCAATCAAATCTTTCCCCAAACAAAAAAAAATAAATTCAGCAAGGAAATACATACAAGCAAATCAGAGAATTGCGCAAGCAAATCAGGGAATTTACAATGAACTAAAAGGGGGAAAAGCGGAGAAAAGCATAGTAAATTAAAAGGGATAGAGATTGAAGCTAAGGGCGACATGTGAGTGGATTTATTTATATATCTTTTAAGTTTAAGATATATTATCGTTAAATTCCCATTTAAATAATTTTATTCGATAATTAATCCTATTAATTAAGTTATGTTGAACTATAAGGAATTTACAGTTTATTTATAGTATCGGTATTTATTTACATCCGTTTCTACGTTTTGGATTTTTATGCAACCGTCGTTCTTCTTTAATTTTCCTCTCTTTCTTCGTGTATGGATTAAAATAGATTAAACGTGAATATGGATTAAATAATTAAGAATACTGAAATGAAGGAAATAAGATGTAAAGTAATAAAAGTTTGAGGAATGGAATTACTGTAATAAATTACGTTAAAATGAGAAAAGTTAATTAATCTAATAACTGGATTTATGAGTAACTAAAAGGTTAATTTGTTGGTTTAGAAAATAGCATACATTTCTATATTTAATATTTAAAAAGCAACAATCAACGTAATTGCTAGAATAAGAAAGAAAAAGAGAATTAGTGTAAAATAGTGAACCACTGTTTTTTACACTATTCCAGAATAGTAAAAGAAATATCTAGCAGTTAGGAATTATTGTTTATAGTATTAATTAATATTAAAATATGAAAATGGATTTTTAAATATTGCTTTCATAACCAACCAAATAAAATAGAATTACTTCCTAGAATAGGAAATAATAAAGCAAAGTATGACATGAATCAAGTAAATTATTAGATAAAAACTTGAAGTTGTAAACGATAATGAACTTAGGTCTGCATTCACTGCGCATACTATTTAAGAAGACAGTTATTATGATAAGTTAATTACATAATAAAAGAGAATTAAAAATAATTCTATATCATAATTAAAGAAGACGGACTAGATTAGAATAGAAACACCTATAATTATATACAGATTTTAAAAGAAATAATAATAACAATTACAAGTATAATTATGGCATAAGTTATGATTAAGTAAAAGAATAGAAAGACTTATTTGGGAACTTAGAATAAATAATTAATGATATCATAGGTAAATAGTAAAAGCTTATTTGAGATTCTATTAAATTAATAAGCAAATAGAACAAAAGATGCTTATTAAATAAACTTAAGACTTTAATTAAGTTAATAAGCAAGAAGTGGCAATACCAGTAGTATTCCCTATTAGATCAATGGTGGTCTCACAATAACCAAAAGCAAGAGAGGGCAAGAATATGATAATTAGGGTAAACAAGTAGCCAACAAAATAAGAAAAGTAAACTAAACGCAAATTAAAAGGTTAGAGTTAGGGTCTAATAGAAGAGAGGGAGATGAATTTCGAGTAGCATAAAGGATGTAGAGCATAATAAAGCAGTTCATCACAGATTTCAATATAAGAGAAGAACATCCAACTTAGTTACTTTGGGTTAGAAGAAAGTACGAGACTTCAACGGGACGTGAATGTACTCTAGGGTGGCCCTTTGGGTAGGCCTAATGAAGCTGCATTCCCGGAGGCAGGTTTGTAGATATTCCATCAAGAGAGTATGCCTTGACTGCATTTTCATCGTATGCCTAACGAAGCAAACCTTTTTAGATAGTCATAAGGGTTTGGTGTTAGGAGCAGGATATTCGTATGTCTCAGTACTTGCAAGTAAGTTTAGTGGGCATGACCCAAACGGAAAGTCGCATGTGGATATCACGCCAGCATCAAAACCAAGAACGAGTTCGGGAAAGACTAGAGTTAAAACAAAAGACCAATAATTCTTTCACTATTAAGATATTGGGTGAGGGGCACTGCAAATTGGATGTTAGATTATTTGCAGTAGGGCACGACCACTTAACTCTTTAGAAGTCTTTCGGTCAGTTGAGGGGTGGCTGCGTAGGGCCATAGCCACGATGAAAAAGAGACAGACTAACTAGAATATCAGTATTATAGGTCTAGCAAAGCAGTCCTTTGGAGATATAGAAAATCCTTTACAAATGTATTGCAGGCATTATGAAGCAGTCCTTTACAAATGTAGTTACGGAACACTCTAGAAGCAAGACAATGGAGCCCTTTTCGAGGAGGATATGGAGGGTACCATGTGTGGTACCTAGGACCAATATTGTCATTAGGCATATAGCTACATGTGTGTGTGTGTGTGTATCGGTTATTAGGTTTTAATCTACTAAGGAGTAGATGAGTACGATTCTCGCACAGAGGCGAGAGTATGATAAACCTAGTGAACCTAAAATAACAGTAAATGGAAATAAAACGCTATATGTAGAATTAAGTTTAAAAGTGTATAATTTATCCATTCACCGGAAATTTAATTTTGAACCCTCCTCATAACATCCTACATGTTAGCTAGATGGCAGAGACTTCCTAGTTTTGAGACACTTGTTTAGAAAGTATTATTATATTGGTGAGTATTTACTTACTATTATATTTTAGTCAATTCCATCGTGAGATATTTAATTGAACTCTAATATATATGTCTTTGCCTATTTGCAGGATACCAGATTCCCAACTCGGGTTTCAATAGGTTTGGGTTTTTGCACGTTGCGAAAAATCTGGACCCACTGGATGTTGGGTTGGTACAATTCTCTTGTAAAAGATAGAGAGCTTCTGCACCTTCCTCACATATACAACCCATCAACATTACATATCATCAATGTTACATAAACATCAACACAAAATATAGTACCCATAATATAATTTTATATCATCAACACAACTGAATATCATCAACACAAAATATAACATCCATAATGCAATTGAATATCATCAACATTAAGTTCAACAAAATATACAATCCACCAACTTCATAAACATCAAAAACTACCTTTCCAACTAATGAAACATCAAAAAGATATATCAGCCAAACAACAAACCACCTCAATCGTAAAGCCTTTTAACCTCAAGAGGTGTGTCTCACTTCTTCTTCTTCCTTTTGTACACGATTGGAGCTGAACTTTGGCCTTAGTTAAATGTTGGAGCACGTATTTCTTGTTCTTAAGTGGGACCGAAAATCAATTATTCTTATTATCTCTCCCATTGTTTGCTTTTAGTGGATTGACCAAGATACCCAAATTGTTCTTCTCCTTCATGCCAAATGGGCCATCGAGGTTGTCTCCATCGACGTCTTGGGTTCCCTCCACTTAAGTATGTAGCTCCCCCATGTCGTTTTCCCTCACTACTCTTCCTCCACTATTGTACATATCCCCTCCCAAGCACATGGTCATTATTCTACAATACGCAATGGTTTTGTCAGCCTTCTTAACTTGTTTTTACCTAGGAACTTATCGAGTATATGTTGTAGGTCAATACATTTACTTTTCACCTTGTCCATCTCCATATGACTATCTTCGATTTTGTTAACCACATCAGCTGTAACGCCCCACCCTGAGACCCACCTTAGCAAAGATAATTAAAAAGAAATTCTATCTACTAAAGCGGAGAATAGGGCTGGTTATGGGCGACCATCTACAATTTTGTCTTAAACGTCTATTGAACACGTCGATAAATGCAATATAAATTTTTCAACTCAAGTGGATCGACATACCCAATAAATGCTTAATCCAGAACTATAGGTGGCTAACGGATCTATCAGAACAAAATACAATAACTGAATGTAAATCACATCATAGATTAGTAATCAACATCATATATATACATATACACTGATACACGTTCAGTACAATACAATATGAATACAATAAAGGTGGTACACGACCACACCATATACACCAAATCAAATGTAAAAACATCAGAGCATGCGGAAGAAATAAACTAAACTACTCAAGAAAAAGAAGAGATGATATCCAACACCAACTTCAAGCTAAGTCCAATAGATGATACCTGAAACAACTCGGTCTGACTCGAGTATAAATACACGGGTCGGTCTAGCTACACAAATCAGTCAATATCGATAATATGAAGCAGAATGGATATAGTGATACTTCTTCTCGAATGAGGAGAAGGATTAGATAACTCATAGCTTAATACTTAAGTAACAAACGCTACCTAAGTGACTAAATACCTCGAAAGAGGTAACTCAATACTCAAATAAAACACAAGTGCCTTATTTCATCGGCGATAACCTATAATAAATTCAAATTAACTCATATAAAACTCAAACAAAACTCAAATGGTTCGATGAACCATTACTCCGAAAAGGAGAAAACTCATCTCAATCAAAAATTGAAGTCATGAAAGCAACACAAGACAACTCCATAAGAATGTGAGATCTCAAACTCATAAGTAAGCCAAGACGGCTAAATCTCACACATACATCTCAATCTTAAAAACTCATGGAACTCGATATGAATTCAAAATCATAAAATCTCAAACTCAATAAAGAATTCGATGCAAGTTCAAAACCCAGAAAATCTTAACACTAATGCGCCAAAAACGGCAAACTCAAAACTCAGAAAACCCGAACTTGCCAGATCCCTAATTACAATGCCGAAGCAATGCTGCACATGCTAAATTCAGACAGCCGAAGCCTTAGACAAGGTCGCTAACACCTTCCAAAGCATTCGTCCTCATGAAAATTTCGCTGACACCTTTCCAAGCCTTTTTGTCAGCCCTAACAAGGTCGCTAACACCTCCCAAAGCAGTTCGTCCTCATGACAAAGTCGCTAACACCTCTCAAAGCAGTTCACTAGGTAAACATCGTGAATGTGTCACAAACTCACGGATAGGAACCCGAAAAGTGTTAACGTGTGTCCCATACCACACATTTGCACTTAGCGGTTTACTAGCCGCTAGTCGATGCCACACTAGGAACATCATAAAACTCAGAAAATCGTATCTCGCCTTGTCTCGTTGGCAAGTGATAAAGAGACACCATACTCATCTCATCTCATCTACAAGTATTAAATGGCATCGTAACTTGTCTCATCTCCTCGACAAGTGAAAATATCGTGATGTTTCCTCATAAACCATAAATCTCAAAATATGAAATCATATACTCAAGACTTCCCTTATATCATTGGCAAGTAAATAAAACGTCGTGATGATTCTCATCGACCATACTCCTACGTAGGAGATCTCAAACCATAATACTTGCCTAATATTGGCCATCTTAAATAATTCTAATAAATAGGAACTGTAAAACTCAAAATATGCCATAAAATGGCAAAACATCTCAGAATCATTAATCTCAAATAGCTTCGATCGTACAAGTCCGGAATTAACCGAAATAGTAAACGCACATGTCCCATACCACTTGTTTTGCTAAATCGTTTAATTCACTTTTTCATACATTCGAATAGTGCAAAAGTGTGTGTTTTATATTTAAAATAGTTTACAAGAGAAAACAAGCTTTTAAAACTTTTTCCCGAAATGATTTATTAAACCCATATTTGAATTTCTTTTATGATAGGGAATAAATAGGTTTTTTTATATTAGAAAAATAATTTTAAAATACTATATCGTAATAATTTTAAATGTCCATTTATTTCAAAAATTACTTCAAAAATGGTTTAGTGAAAACCATACTCGAAAACAATGAAAAACAAGAAAGATAACTCAAGACCGATAACTTGAGTTCAATACGAATTCAATTCAAATTTAACTAAAAATCAATTAGAATTCTATTTAAATTTGAATTTCAAATTCTCCAAATATAGCTAGCCTATTAATATGCATCGTATCTCTCAAAAATCTCAAAAACATCATCAAAACCGAAAGAGAATAAGAGTAAAAATGAGCTAATACAATTCTAAGGTCAATGTTTGTTGTTATTGTCATCTTGTTCTTAGGACAACAACTTATAATCATAATTTCGACCAAGCAAACTTCAAAATTCCAGAAACACAATGAACAAAACTTGTAGAACATGATCTAAGCTTTCCGAAACATCTAAAATTATCAAATTCGGTAAAGAAACGAAGAAGTTATGACCAATTTCGTTTCAGCTTCAAGCACAGAGCAAATATTGGTTTTGCTCTCGCGATAGCGGTAGAAAAATTCGATTTTGGCATAGCTAACCTCAAAATTACAGAAAACTCAATACATGAAAGTTTTAGTACATGACTTAACCTTTCCGAAACAGCTAAAATTAACAAAATCGGATCAAAAATGAGAAAATTATAGCTAATTTACTTTCAGCCATAAGCACAGAGCAAATATTTGTTTTGCTCTTGGGATTACAGTAGAAAAATTCGATTTTGACATAGCTAACCTCAAAATTACAGAAAATTTAATACATGAAAGCTGTAGTACATGATTTAAGATTTCCGAAACATCTAAAATTATCAAGATCGGATGAAAAAAGAGAAAGTTATGGCTAATTTATTTTCAGCCTTAAGCACTGAGCAAATATAGGTTTTGCTCTCGGGATTACAGTAGAAAAATTCAATTTTGACATATCTAACCTCAAAATTACAGAAAACTCAACATATTAAAGTTATAGTACATGATTTAAGCTTTTCGAAACATCTAAAATTATCAAAATCGGATCAAAAACGAGAAAGTTATGGCTAGTTTACTTTCAGCCTTAAGCACAGAGCAAATATTGGTTTTGCTCTCGGGATTACAGTAGAAAAATTCGATTTTGATATAGAAAACCTCAAAATTACAGAAAACTCAACAAATGAAAGTTATAGTACATGATTTAAGATTTTCGAAACATCCAAAATTATCAAAATCGAATTAAAAACGACAAAGTTATTGCTAATTTACCTTTAGTAGCTAGATTTTGTGAGTTTATATACTCAACTTGCCTTCATGATTAATAAGGTTTCACTTCAAATTAGATTGAAGCTTTCAGCCAAGAACAGAGCATCCAAACCTGTAATTGCTTGAGGAAGGGACATGCAATAATATAGAGAAATAATTAATAGGGTTTCACTTCAAATTAAATTTTTGATGGAGATTTTGGTTTTAGACTAGGGATTACCTGAGTTTAGCACTTGAATTTACATTTTAAAAGCACCAATTTTCCTTTTATTTGATGGATTTAGCATAGATGGAAGAAGGAAGGGAGAAGCTGCCATTAACAAGCCTCTAAATTTTTACAGAAGAAATGAGAAAAGAATATACGTAGAGCACTTTCTTTTCTCATTTCTTAATTACATTTCTTAATTACATGTTGGGTAATCTATTTGTTGATGGACTTAAGCCCACAAATAATAGAATTTAGTTTAATGTTAATATTTAACCACTTATTACATTTTACAAAGAATGCTAACAAATGTAATCAACCATATTTCAAGTTTCTCTTTTCTAAAAATTGGGAAAACTTTAATCTCATGATAATAAAATGTTCTTACACACAAATAAATGATTATTTAAAATTTTAAAACATTTTATTATCATACTTCTCTATTTTAAAGTAAATAACAATTTCACATTTTTAATTACAAATCTCATTGTAATTAACACTATAAATTGCACAAAAATCACATTTTTGTCTAGTAAAATTCTATAACCCATTTCAAATATAATTTAACACTAAAATTATATTTTTAAACTCAATTCCATCATTTTATTAAATATATCCCATTTTAAAAATTAATTACTTTTTTTAAAAATCATTAAAAGAAGTAAATAGCAATAATTAACATAATTATTGCGTTATCTCTAAATTAAACTCATTTTCTCATTTTATTCTCAAATACATTGTTTATTCCCAACAAATAATTTATATTCTTCATTTATTATTAATTTACTCTATTAAATTATAACTGCCGTTATAATTTAATATTCTTGGGAAATCGCTAAAACCAGGGTTGTTACAGACTCTTCCTCTTACAATAATTGCGTCCCCATAATTTTCTAGAAAAAGAGCCGTAAACAACACAAAAATTCAATCGACAAAGGATAAAAGATAAGCTCGAAACTCAAACCATTCATTCTCTCAATATAGAATGGTAGTGAGAAACAAGGAAAAACTCACTTGGTTAATCCAATGGCCCATCAAATGCTAATATAGTGATTAGCAAACCATCGAATTTTTCAAGTAATTCGAAAGAATTTCAAAGATATCCCATCTTCGAATCAAAACTCAATAAGATGTGCAACAATTAATCAATCAAAAATGATTGATTTCACAAAAATCTATGAATAGAGTTGGGATCAAACTCACTTAAACCCGAACTCTAAGCAATAAAGAAGATCATCAATAGGATTTTCCGCATAAAGATACGGAAAGAACATCCTCACAACAGGGTAGAAACAATAGACAAGATAGATAAATCACGAAATGACTTCTTACAAGGCCACCAAACTCGAACGACCATGAAAATGCTTGCCATTGCCATTAACTAAAGGATAGAATATACTCAAGAGACAAGGATATAAGCTCGAATTACCTTTCATCCAAGATATTTATAAATCCCAAGCGCTATATATCCCACTTACCTACGCGAAATACAAAACACAGTAACAACGAATATTACCTACAAAAATGATAATCAAAATCTATAAATTGAAATACTAACCATATGACGCTCTAGTGGAGCTCGGGGAATGTACGCAACCAATTTCCTAGTCGGCTTTTTTGAAATATAACGGCACATAATTTTCCAATACCATTACTCATACTTGCTTAACGGTGCTGAGGGATCACGTGCTTGTTCGGCATGATCAATTCTAGAATTCCATAATGCTATATTTTCCTATAGAAAGTCCATCCAGCTAGTGGGCTGGGGTCTAATGGCACCACGAGATCGGGAATGTGTTGATAGACAAAGCCAACATGTCCATTACTCTGTCAGGAGCATACAATTCAAAGTCTAAAAGAAGAATCAGTCTGGTCTTAGCAATCCAACTTGCATACATATACTCAATGTCAGGATGCCTAAATTTAATCAACAAGGAATATGGTTCCCGGCGTCATTCACTAACAAATTCAATTCATTTTGGTAATACTTTACATTTTTTTGAGTTTCACACTAACTTCTAGCACAATTCCACCTACATCTGGATGCAATATAAGAATCTAAATCGGTAGGAATTCTTATAGGCAGCCATCCAATAAAAATATGGGACCAAGACCATATTTGCAACAATGTTGCAGAGCCCCCTAAAATTTTTCTTCTTTGTAAAGCAACATTTGTCAGCTTACAGTAGAAATAAAAAAGTACGGCACTACCCCCATGAATTCTAACCACAGTTTGCTAAATCTTCGAGAAATGGTAAAAATTTCAAATACAATTTACCTTTCAAATGATCTGGAAAAAGACAACAACTTAAAAAGTACAATATGATAGCATGACTATGACGAAGTATATCTAAATCTGTCGCATCTTCAAGTTGTAGTTCAAAAAATTCACTTTAAAACCATGTCATTGCTAGCTCACTTTTAGACTTTACAGCCTCTTCTGGTGGAAAAATACCAAGAAAATTATGATACAATAATCAATATCCAAATTTTGTGAATGGTAGTAACCAAATTGGTCACAAATACCTGAGAATAGATTTGATTAGTGAAATAAATGAAGAATTTAAGTGGAAAATGAGGAATAATACTATATATTGCGAGAAAGAACTGCAAAAAGTAAATACAACAGGATTAATAGTTGTTCGACGTTGATTGTCTACGTCTACTCTGAATGCTTTCTTTATTGCATTATCAATCACTTGATTATAGTTACAATTCATGAGGAATAACTTGAATATAATTTAGAACAAAAGGAAACTGATTAAAAAAATGGCAGTGTTTGCCCTAGGTCATTGAAAAAAGGATACCCAAAATTGGCTCGTTGCCCCTATATTTATGGATGAAGGTAGTCTTTAGCCTTACCATTCTGGACCATAATAAGAAATACTTGGCTCAGCTCATTATATAGACCTACATCATTACGCCGACCCGACTACCTCTGTATGCCGACCTAGGCTCCAATATATCCTCTGTCGACCGGGCTCCTTTGTACACTTCATGCCGACCCGAGCCCTTCTACACGTCCCATGCCGACCTGATGAAACCACACACTGTGCTGACCCGATACAACCATACACGATATGCCGACCCGATCTCTACGACATGCAATGTCGACCCAAGCTTTATCACATGGAATGCCGACATGACCTATTTGAACATTTCTGAGCTCCATGCCGACCTGATAAGATCTGATCTCTATGCCGACCTTACCCATCTGAACACTACACCGACTCAATACAACCATACATACTATGCCAACCCCAGCTACACCATATCACATCCTTTGCCGACTCGAGCTCCATCATATGTAATGCCGACCCCGAGCTCCATCATATACAATGCGACCCAAGCTCCATTATATGTAATGTAGACCCGATTGAAACCAACATGATTTGCTGACCCCATGAATGCCACATATTCCTCAGCTTATTAACCATGAATGTCGACCCCTACTAACCATCATAACCCAGATATCTTGTTTCATCCATTCGTCGACCTTATTAACCTAGGGCAAGACATAGCTGCTTGGAGATCACACTCTGGTTATGTAGATGTCGTCTTGTGGCCATTCTTCCATCAATAGTCAATTTTGAATTTTTTAATTACCTTTGTTTAGGCGGGCCAAGGCATCAGGTAATAGTGAACATACTGGGAAACTGTTTGTGCCTAGGCCAAATAGAAAGTAAACATCGATTAGAGTTACCGTCATTTCACATATTCTTAAATGAAAAGTATTTGTCTTCGGTCTCCATCTATCGCATAATTCCATATTAAGGTTATGATCTAATCAAAGTAGTCAATTTACTTCGCTTTTTAAAACCCGCCAATTCTTAGGTTTTGTTCTAACCTAGCACCTTTAAAGTCTATTTCCTTTAGCTTGCTTGAACTGTCGCAAAGTTAACTATTTTTACATCCTGATTTATAACAAAGAATTGTAATTAGTAATTCATATTTGCATTTTGGATTAATAATAATTCGTTGTATTTAAAATAAATACCTCCATAAGTGCATCATTTTGGTTTCTGTGCTGCTCTTGAAGATAGAGAACATTTCTATCTTCAGATTCGGCAGCCAATTCTATACATCAACCAATTAATCATTTAAAATTCGATTTTCCATTTAGGGTTTAAGATTGATCTATTAATATTTACATTTTTAACTATTGCAAAAGCCATAGACGTAAATTGTCGTCGAGAGCATCAACAATACTTAGTACAGTACCAACAATAATCATTTGTTAATTTAACATCAATTTCAACTAATTTTTTTTACCTCTAATCACCATGGATGAATAACTTCTTTCCATTTTTAGCTAAATCAATTAGTTACTTTAAGGTAGACTTGAGAATAAGGTAATCGAGAAGTTTGGATTTGAGAAAAAATGGGTTGGGGATGGAATTTGGCAGGATTTTGGGAAGAATGAATGTTTTTGATAATACGAAAATCAGATCTGAGCAAACTGGAATGTTGATGCCCAAAATAATGCTTGTGCAAACCATATTTACGCAAGCATTAGATATATAGCTTACATAAATATGAATTGCGCAAGCTGTATACATAGAGCTTGCATAAATACGGAATGCATAACTATTCTATAAAACAAAAAAAATAGCTTGCGCAATCCATATTTTCACAAGCTTATTTCAAAAGGAGGCCTATTTTTGTAATAAGTTTTTTGTGGTCAACTTTTATAATTTATTTTTCCAGAGGTTCTGTTTGAAAATTTGTCCTGCATACAATGGTTTTTAAAAATTCCATTACTTGGTAAAGTTGCTTGGTAGAAGTATCATATGTAAGTGTTCCCAAGGCATTTTTTGTCCTTAATTTTTATACAGTATCAACGGATCCACCTTTACCGTTCCTTACAACAACTGCAAATTCCTTCTGAAGTTAATTTTGCTCTTGCTTTCTATAACCACATATCTAATTTAGATATTTTATCAACTGATTCACAATATTGTATTGCTACAGTATAACTGAACTATAATGCCCACTCTAATTCTTGATCTACTTACTAATAGGATCTTTCATGAGAGAATAGTTTCTATTATTTCCCGTTGAAAATGCTTTGGTTTATGAAGTAAATTTATTTTTAAAAAATAAATAAAAATAGGTTAACGGTAATTTATTTATGAACCTCTATTATAATTAAGCCGTTGCAAGTTTATAACAGTAGTATATTTATGAATCATTATTATGATTGAGCAGTTGCAAGTTTATAACGGTAATGTAATTATGAATCATTATTATAATTGAGCCGTTACACTTGTGCAATGGTAATATTTTTATTTGACATTATTATTGAACCATTACTAAAGCTAATGGCATTACATTTTAAATGAGAATAAATTAAAATCCATTAACATTCCATCACTTTAGTAACGTATACAATTTCCATTCTGCTTATTTAAATGAACAGAAGAGAATGGTAAAAATAAAAGACATATTTCTTTTTCTTCTTCGTTCAACAAAAAAAGAATAACAGAAATTTTCCTTTTTCTTTTTCCTTTGATAAAACTAAACACCTTGAACAGTATTTCAAAGTGTAAACCAGAATTGACTTTGTCACTACAAACAGGTTGATATTTTTTAGATTAGAGAGGTTGTTTTATCCTAGAGGCGATGTCGTTTTTTTAGAACTGCTTTGCACCTTCGAGAAGAACGCCGAAGCATCTTCAAGAGAGTGACAACGTACACTACTCAGCCAAAATTCTTTTTTCCCAACAAATTGAAGACGTTCTAGAAAACAATGATTTCCACTACAAAAGAAGTATGATACAGAAGAAGATGGAGCAATGAAACGTGTCATCGGCTGCTACTTCAAATTTCAGATGACAGACGATGGGTCAGTAGAGACTTAGTCTCATGAACTTCAGAAAATAACTCATGAGATCGTCTCTGAAGGTATGGTTATTGATGAAAAATTCCAAGTTGCTATTTTGATAGATCAACTACCTCCTAGTTGGAAGGATTTTAAGAATAATTTAAGACATAAAACTAAAGAATTTCTTTAGAAAGCTTGATAACTCGCCTCCGTATTGAAGAAGAATCATTTAAATAAGAAATAAAGGAAGAAATGCTTCTTGTTACAGGCAACACTCGAAAAGCTGCGATTCTAAAACTGAATTCTAAAAATTTTAAGAATCAAACACACAAGCTTCGTCAAAACCACCACAAATAGAAATAACCCAAAAAGAATGACTCTAAACAGATATTTCTTTTCTTCAAATGTGGAAAACCAGGACATGTGACATGCAAGTGTAGGAGCAAACCAGGCCCTGCACCGTAGGCTAACCTAAACTAAGAGCCTCTAACGGCTATGATTACTGATAAGCTTCACCGTATTGGAGGATCAGAGGGTTGGTGGGTAGATGCTGGTGCTACATGCCATGTCTGCTATGATCGTGCTATGTTCAAAATATATACGGAGACTAAGAATATGAAAGTGTTGTTGGGAGACTCTCACACCACTATTGTTGCAGTGATTGGAAGCATGGAGTTGAACTTTACCTCTGGGAAGACCTTCATTCTGAAGGAACTAATGCACACTCCAGAGATGAGAAAGAATCTTAGGTTATCTTCTTAATAAGGCTGGTTTTACACTGACTATTGGGGCTGATATGTACACCATCACTATGAATGGTGTGTTTGTGGGTTGGGTTTATGCAACTGATGATATATTTAAACTGGATGTTGAATGTAATAAAATGTCTACTTTTTCTTATATGCCGCGTGATTTTAATATCTGGCACTCTAGATTATGTCATGTGAATAAACGTATAATTCATAACGTGAGCATCTAAGATTTTATCTCTAAAATGTCACAAATTGATTTTGATAAATATGAATTCTGTAGTGAAGCAAAAATCACTAAGAAACCACATGAATCAGTTGATAGAGTTTCTGAATCTTTAGATTTGATTCATTCTGATATATGTGAGCTTGATGGAACTTTGACTAGACATGGACACTGTTACTTTATCATTTTTATTAATGACTATTCTGATTTTACTTATGTATACCTTATAAAAATAAAAGCGATTAATTTGATATGTTTAAATCATTTAAAACTGAAATTAAGAATCAATCTAATAAGAAAATTAAGAAACTTCGTAGTGATAAAGGAACATAATATGAGTCTACTTTATTTCTTGATTTCTATAAGTTGCATGGTATAATTCATGAGAGAACTGCACCTTATTAACCTAAAATGAACAGTAAAGCTGAAAGAAAAAAGTGAACCTTACCGAATTAGTTGTAGCTATCTTATTGAATTCGGGTGCAGCAAAACATTGGTGGGTAGATATTTTATTGATTGTATGTTATGTGTTGAATAGAATCCCTAAATCAAAATGTAAAATCTCACCATTTGAAATTTTAAGAAATTATAAACCAAATGTGTCTTATTTTAGAACTTGGGATGTTTGGCATGTGTTTGTATACCAGACCATAAGAGAACAAAATTAGCAAGTAGAGCATATGGATGTGTATATATCGACAACGCTATTAATAACAAAGCATATAAATTTTATGACCTGAATACACATAATATAATAGAATCTAATGATGCTGGTATTTATGAATATAGATTTCCTTTTAAATTGAGGAATAGTGGGGACACTTCTAGTAACAATATGCCTATTGGGACGGAACTTAATGAGTCCTCAAAAAATGAACCTGGAAGAAGTAAAAGTATAAGAACCACCAAAGATTTTGGTTTAGATTTTTGTGCTTTTACTATAGAGGGGGGTCCCTTAAACCTCCAAGAGGCATTATCTTCCTTAGATGTTGAATTTTGGCAAGAGGCTATGAATGATGAAATGGATTCTTTGGAATGTAATAAGACTTGGTACTTACTAGATCTACCACCTAGTTGCAATTCTATAGGCTGTAAATGGGTACTTAAAAAGGAATTAAAACTTGATGGAACAGTTAATAAATATAAAGCCCGTTTAGTAGCTAGAGGAATTAAGCAAATAGAAAATATAGACCTTTTTGACACCTTTTCACCTGCAACTAGAATTACATCCATTCGAGTACTAATTTCACTTACATTAATTCGCAATTTAATAATATACCAAATGGATGTTAAAACTGCCTTTTTAAATGGTGAATTAGAAGAGGAAATTTATATGGACCAACTGAAGGATTTGTATTTCATACTCAAGAACATAAAGTTTGCAAGTTAGATACATCACTATATGGCTTAAAATAAGCACTTATACAATGACATGAAAAATTATATAACTTAATAATCTCACATGGTTTTAAAGTTAATGAAAATGACTAATGCATTTACTATAAATCTGAGAATGACATTTATACTATCATATGTCTGTATGTAGATGACCTACTTATTTTTGGGTCAAACATTCATGCCATAAACTCTGTTAAATCTTTGTTAAGTGCCAATTTCAATATGAAAGATCTAGGTAAAGTAAGTGTAATCCTAGGTATTAAGATTACTATGTCTGAAAAAGGACTTTCTTTAGATCAATCTCATTATATTGAGAAGATTCTAAAGAAATACAGTTACTTTGATTGTAAACCTACATGTAAACTATATGATTCTAGTGTAAAGCAATTTAAGAACACTGGTGAAGGTGTAAGACAGTCTGATTATTCGAGCACCATTGGCAGCCTTTGGTATGCCACTAATTGTACTAGACCCGACATTGCCTATGTAATGGGATTGTTATGCAGGTTTACTAGTAGACCTAGCATAGAGCATTGGCATGCTATTGAGAGGGTTATGAGATACCTAAAATGAATCATGAACGTTGGGTTACATTATGAAAAATTTCCAACTGTCCTTGAAGGTTACACCTATCCAGACTAGAATACTTTATCTGATGATTCAAAAGCAACTAGTGGCTATATCTTTAGCATTGCTGGAAGAGCTGTTTCTTGAAAATCCAAGAAACAGACTATTTTGGCTTAGTCTACTATGGAGTGTAAGATGATAGCACTAACCACAGCTAGTGATGAAGTAGAGTACTTAAGAAATCTTCTAGTTGAGATTTTTTATGGGAAAAACTGATACCAAATGTGTTGATCCATTGCGATAGTACTGTGGCTATTGTAAAAGTACAAAACCATTTTACAGACGGCAGATACGTCGTAATCACAATACTATTAGAGGGCATCTCTCTTGAGGTGTTGTTAAAGTGGATCAATTACACAATGATGAGAATTTGGTAGATCCTTTAACGAAAGGACTGACCAGAGAGAAAGCCCTTATAACTTCTAAAAAAATGGGACTATTGCCCTTAGATTGTTAAGCCACGCACAATTATAACCCGACCTGATGAGTGAAGATCCCAAGAACTAGGTTCAGTGGGTAAGAACCAATTATGAAGTGATACTAGTTGAACATGCTATTTTATATTAGGAAGCATGTATTCTTGAAGTGATTAGAGGATGAGTTAATAGAACTTTTAGTGAGATCTATACTATATTTGGAGTGGAGTACCTACCTTCAGGAATACTCTTGATAGACTCGCCTGTGTGAATGTGGAAATATGGTTATATCCTATGGAGTTTTGGGAAAATTCCTAAAGCATTCACTAAACTGGGATAGACGTGCATGGCAATAAATGCACGAGCTTATTTGATTGCACTCTAGAATGATTGTATGTGGTCTGATGTTAGAAATAGAGTTCAAGACTATGTGTCCCGCCAGTAAAAACAGAATCTTATCCACTATGCAAAGGTTCAAGTTGAAAGACACCTTTTTTTATGCACACCTTTGTTTATACACAATCTTATGTTTTCAGAAACTGCTTGAAAAATATTTTTTCAAAAAATTCAAGTAGGGGATTATTGGAAATGTTTTAGTTCATGAAATGAATTTATTAAAAAATATTAATTAAAAAACATTTTAAAGGGAATTTATTTATGAATCATTATTATAATTAAGTTGTTGCAAGTTTATAATGGTAATATATTTATAATAATTATTATAATTGAGCCATTGCAAGTTTATAAATGTAACATATTATGAATCATTGTTATAATTGAGCAGTTACACTTGTACAACGGTAATATATTTATGTGACATTATTATTGAGCCGTTATAAAAGCTAATAGTGTTACAATATTGTTTTAAATGAGAATAAATTAAAATCCATTAACATTCCACCACTTCGGTTACATATACCATTTTTATTCTGCCTATTTAAGATATACAGAAGAGAAATGGTAAGAATAACGTACATTTTTCTTTTTCTTCTTCCTTCAAAAAAAGAATAACAGACGTTTTTCTTTTTTTTCCTCTTCCTTCAAAAAAAGAATAACAGACGTTTTTCTTTTTTTTCTTCCTCAGTATTTCATAGTGAAAATCAGAATCGACTTTATCAGTGCAAATAGGTTGATGTTTTTTAAATTAGAGAGGTTGTTTTATTCTAGAGGCGGCGGCGTTTGCTTTTCAGAACTGCTTTGCACATTTGAGCAGAACACCGAAACGTCTTCAACTGAGTGACAACGTACACGACTCAGTTGAAGTTCATTATTCCCATCATTTCCCTTTTGATTGGAAAAAGGTTAGGAATTATTTTTTGCATATTTATTACGTCTTATTATCGACATGACTTACTGAGTATATCACTTTTCTTTTATTTTGAAATATGGCAGTAAGAAGCAGTTGGAAGAACGTAAGTAAGGCGGGTGAAATTGTGAATTTTTGGACGGCGGGAGAATAGAGGTTTGTACGGTATATTTTTCATACAACCAAATTGTGTAACATGCACTTACATGCATACACATAATATGGGCACGCATGTGTGGGGTTTGTAGGAGAAAGGGGTGTGTGTATGTGGTAAGCATACCTAAAGCAGTTTCCAAAATGTTTTTATTTCCCAATGCGTTGTAGTGCTAGGTTGGAATTAAATAATTGTTTAGTTATGGTCTGGAACAACCAACTTCTCTCCATAGATGGAAACCAATTTTTTTTATTCTGTTATTACATCTTTTTATCCTTGCTCCTACTTGGGACTAGTTAATTAAATTCTTAATGTTATTGTAACATAACAATTGTTGGGTACTACATAAAGTCGGTCAATTGATTTGATATTAGTGGAATGAATTCTACCCATTTGAATTTTAAAAATGAAATAAATAGTTCATTTTGAGGAGAGATGAATGCGAGAACTTATAAGGTGTTTCAAGCTACTCGAGCGAGAATGGAATCATGGTCCAAAATATGATGGATTAGCAAGTGTTTTGGAAGTGAATAGTGTTGGAATTCCTAATAGCAAAATGAATGAAAACAAACATAAGTCCCACATCGCCAAAATTGCAAATCTATTCTAGTATATTAATAGCTTTGCGATGAAGGGGTTGGTTTCGAGGGGCACCCAAATGTTTGCTTCATTGTGAGGAGGGAGATCATACATCACCACCACACGCACGCCACCACCGTCGTCCGTCCAAACTAGGCCGAGTTTGGGTCTAATATGATCCTATTTTTACTGCAAAACTGGGACCTAACTGAAGAAGCGTGGGCGAACAGAAGCAGTATGACGCGAACGGATGCGAGGAGCGGGCGGGTGTGACCTGTTAACGAACAGTAGCGGTTCAAAAGGCAACGGACGCGACAGTTTGAAGGGATGCATACGAAATTATAAATAGGAGAGAATCCTGATCACATTCTCATTCCATTCCAAATTTCTTCTGCTTCTTCTTCTCTACTGTTCTATACCAATATATCACAGAGTTGACATACTCATTACAATCTCGTGCAGATTACGTCTGTTGTATCTTGGGAGACTTTAAATAAAGTTTTAAGGAAATTGTTACGACAAGCCTCAGGTGGAATTTCCTTCTTCAAACTGGTTAGGTTTATAATTAATTTATATATCTATATATATATATATCATTTTAGTTTTTACGTTGTACTATTTCTTTAAATAGTATAATGTTTGATCTATCGCTATAGTTATTGTTACTATAGTTGTTAGTTTGTTGTTGTAATTTAATTACGACATACCTATTGCTTAAATAGCTAATACAGACTTCCAGAGTAGTGGAAATCTGATTGATAAAGTTGTGAGACGAGTTGATAATTGATTATTCTCTGTTTTGGTATACTAGACGTATAACATCTTAAGACTTTCCTGTTTTGGCTAAAACATAGATGGCAACAGTAGAGCTCTCAACAAAAGCTACTACACACGATAGGCCCATACAGATTTGGGATTAATTTCGAAATTCCTAGTAGATAAGAACTACAAATGTGAAACATGTGTAGAAGCAAAAATGGTAAAAAAAAACCATTTCAAACTACTGATAGAAGCACCGAACTATTAGGTTTGGTACATACAGATTTATGTGATTTTAAATCATTACCTACAAAAGGTGGGAAAAAGTACTTTATCACTTTTATTGATGATTATACGCGATATTACTATGTATATCTTTTAAATAGTAAGGATGAAGTAATTACATCGTTTATGGAGTACGAAGCTAAGGTAGAAAATCAGTTAAATAAAAAGGTAAAGATATTGGGATCTGATAAAGGTGGAGAATATAAATCACCATTTGAACAGTTCTGTGCCGAAAATGGTATAATTCATCAAACAACAGCTCCATTTTCACTACAACAAAATGGTGTAGCCGAAAGGAAGAACAGAACGTTAAAAGACACGATTAATGTCATGCTTCTAACCTCCGGTCTACCGACAAACTTGTGGGGGGGAAGCCTTAAATATGTCTAATCACATATTAAACAAAGTCTCTCACAATAAAACAGGAATAATTCCATATGAGTTATGGAAAGGACGCAAACCAAGTTATAAATACCTCAAAGTGTGGGGGTGCTTGGCAAAAGTTCCAGTTACGCCTCCCAAGAAAGTTAAACTTGGACCAAAAACAGTAGATTGTTACTATTTAGGGCCAGCCCAAAATAGTAGTGCCTACAGATTTTTGGTATTCAAGTCTGATATAGCTGATATTCATGTAAATACAATAATGGAATCTAGAGATGCCTCATTCTTTGAAGACGTGTTTCCGGACAAAAGGAATGAAGGGAATAATGTCCCTAAAAGGACAAGAGAAGAATCAAGCAATTCACATGAAGATGAAACTCATCATGAGATTGAGGAAGTTGAACCAAGAAGAAGCGTAAGGGCTAGGACTTCCAAGACATTTGGTTCGGATTTTTTCACTTATGTGTTAGAACACGAACCTCAAACGTACAAGGAAGCAATGTCATCTTCTGAATCTTCCTGTTGGAAAGAAGCAATTCAAAGTGAGATTGATTCAATTCTAAGTAATAAAACTTGGGAAATTGTTGATATTCCACCTGGAATAAAATCCATTGGATGTAAATGGATTTTCAAGAAGAAAATGAAAGCAGATGGCTCTATCGACAAGTATAAAGCTAGATTAGTAGCCAAAGGATATCTTCAAAAAGAATGAGTAGACTTCTTTGATACATATTCTCCAGTAACACGAATAACCTCTATAAGAATGCTAATAGCAATTGCATCAATCTATGATCTAGAAATTCATCAAATGGATGTAAAGACAACATTCTTAAATGGAGATCTCGATGAGGAGATCTACATGGAGCAACCTGAAGACTTTGTTTCCAAAGGAAATGAAAACAAAGTCTGTAGATTAGTAAAATCATTATACGGATTAAAACAAGCTCCAAAACAATGGACACAAAATTTGATAGTGTCATGATGAGAAATGGTTTTCGTATAAATGAATGCAATAAGTGTGTTTATTATAAACAAATTGGACAATCATATATGATGATTTGTTTATATGTAGACGATGTGTTAATATTTGGTCTAAATACTCACGTAATAGAGACCATAAAGAAGATGTTAATTAGCAATTTCGATATGAAAGACTTAGGAGTTGCAGACGTTATTTTGGGAATCAAAATAATAAGAACACCTAATGGAATTGAATTATCTCAGTCACACTATGTAGACAAAGTGATTGAAAATTTTCAAAATTTTGGAATTAAAGGAGTAAGAACACCTTTTAATCCATTAGAAGTATTGCATAAAAACACTAATGAGAGTGTAATGCAACTGGAATACTCTCGTGTAATATGATGTCTCATGTATTTCATGAATTGCACAAGACCTGATATAGCTTATGCAGTAAGTCGACTGAGCAGGTATACAAGCAATCCAGGAAAGGAACGCTGGAAAGCACTAATGAGAGTGCTTTTGGATATTTAAAAAATACCACAAATTATTCCTTACATTATGGAAAATATCCTACCGTCTTAGAAGGATATAGTGATGCAAAATGGATTGCTGATTCAGAGGAATCAAAATCAATGAGTGGTTATGTATTTACCTTAGTAGGGGCAGCAATGTCATGGAAATCTACTAAACAAACATGCATAGCTCGATCCACTATGGAATCAGAGTTCATCGCTTTAGATAAAGTGGGCGAAGAAGCAGAATGGCTTCGTCATTTTTTAGAAGTTATTCCATTTTGGCCTAAACCTGTACCGGTCATATGCATACACTGTGATAACCAAGCTGCGCTAAGTAGAACGCACAACTTTGTGTATAATGAAAAGTCATGACATATTCGTCAACGCCATAACACAGTTAGGCAGTTACTCTAAAATGGAACTATTTCCATAGATCATGTGAGAACAAATGATAACCTAGCGGATCCGTTTACTAAAGGTTTATCAAGAGAGAAAATTGACTGCGCATCGAGAGGAATGGGTTTAAAAGCCTAAGCACCAAGAGTTATCTTATACGGAAACCTATCCTAGCGACTGGAGATCCCGCGGACTAGGATCAATAGGCAAACCAGTTTTGAGTAACTCAAAACGAAATGCATTTTGCGTGGACATAGTCCAACTCCATTCCTATGGTGCACATTATAAATGCATGCCTACAAAATTATTTAAAGGTTAAAATTATGTTTTTTAATGATGACCATATATTAGAAATAACAAGTGGGATATATGTAGGATACTCTTAATGGTTACAATCACCTATGTTAGTGTGAGATGGGTCTGCTCTATGAGAATATTAAAGGCTTATATTTTCTATAAACACTCACAAAACCAAAAATTGTTCAGGACCAAAATGAACACAACCAAGAGATTGGATGTGAAGGGAATCAATGCTTCGTAAAGCTTATTATCTAGATATACAATAAAGGCCGACGGTTCAAGATTAAATAATTCACCGATTAGCCAAGTAGATCCGATAAGTTTTAACTAGGGAAAGTTCAAAGTGAAATATCTACTTATTTACGATAAAGCATGCTTCCATATGTACTCTGTGATATTTTGCTTTGTGTGGGGGATATGTATATTATCATTCATGTGAGGGATTGTTGAAATTACTAATAGCAAAATGAATGAAAACAAACATAAGTCCCACATTGCTAAAATTGCAAATCTATTCTAGTATATTAATAGCTTTGCAATGAAGGGGTTGGGGCCCAGGGGCACCCAAATGTTTGCTTCGTTGTGAGGAGGAAGATCATGCATCACCACCACACACGCATGCGCCGCCTCCGCCGTCCGTCCGACCGAACCGGGCCGGGCTCGAGTTCGGGTTCGGGTTTGGGTCTAATATGTCCTATTTTTACTGCAAAACTGGGTCGGGTTTTCTAATAGTTGTAGGCTATATGAATAGGTGTGAATCTGTTCAGAAGCGGATGCGGATTGACTGAGGAGGTGCGACAGATGCATCCATTAGCTGACGGAAGTGGGTGTGAATCGTTAGACGCGAGTGGGTGCGACCTGACTGAAGAAGCGCGGGCGAACAGAAGCAGTGCGACGCGAACGGATGCGAGGAGCCGGCGGGTGCGACCGGTTAACGAACAGTAGCGGTTCAAAAGGCAATGGGTGTGACCCATCAAACGGACACGACTATTTGAAGGGATGCGGACGAAATTATAAATAGAAGAGAATCCTGATAACATTCTCATTCCATTCCAAATTTCTTCTGCTTCTTCTTCTCTACTGTTCTATACCAATATATCACAGAGTTGACGTACTCATTACAATCTTGTGCAGATTACGTCTGTTGTATCTTGGGAGACTTTAAATAAAGTCTTAAGGAAATTGTTACAACAAGCCTCAAATGGAATTTCCTTCTTCAAACCAGTTAATTTTATAATTGATATATATATATATATATATATATATATATATATATATCATTTTAGGTTTTACGTTGTACTATTTCTTTAAAAAGTAAAACATTTGATCTATCGCTATAGTTATTGTTACTATAGTTGTTAGTTTGTTGTTGTAATTTAATTACGACATACCTATTGCTTAAATAGCTAATACAGACTTCCAGAGTAGTGAAAATCTCATTGATAAACTTGTGAGATGAGTTTATAATTGATTACTCTGTTTTGGTATACTAGACGTATAACAAGTAGTATAAACTTTTATTGTCCGAGGTTTGGAAGAAAATGAATTATATTGGTACCTTGTGAGTTATTTTTTTAAGGTGCAAAATTATCGATTTGGAGGGAAAAGAAACTTTTTTAATTTTATGTTAGGAAAATTTGCCAATGATGATTCCTAGTGAAGAATAAATATCCTCACTTTTATTTTGTATTAGATATCAAAATTAATCAAAGGAAAATACTTTTACTCTATGCATTTTCTTTATGTGGGTTCTGTTATTAAATATAAAAAATATGGTGATTTTTTTAATGTATAAACTATAACGAAGTGGAACTGATCAGTTGGAGGTTTTTATATTTGCTAGTTTACCATTCCATATAAATCATGGGAATTTTTTATTAAAAGAATATATTTAAATCCATAATACCAACTTGAACAATAAAGCCATTGGTTCTCCTGATTTCAGCTTCACGAACAAAATAATAAGTCTAACAGTCAACATCTATTGAGTGTTATATTGTGTTTTACATAGGCTGGAAACACACTGGTGAGCATTTATGTAACTAATATTTAAGAAAGCACAAGGTACATATTATATTAATTAATGCGCTTTTGAGTGTTACTCACCTACTTGCATATTTGACATTAACTTGCATGTGGTCTGGACGAGTTTGGTTTTAAGCTTATTTGATCAATCAAAAGTGACTTTTTATGCAAGCTAATCGCAAATTACTCGTCAACTAACATTTGGTTTGTTCATTAGCATAAGTGCCGACTCAAAATAGGGATTTTCGGTACTGATGTTAGAAGTTTACGAAGAAAACTTCAAATGGATCGTTAATTAAAATTTAAAGACAAATCTCATCTTAATCAACCTGCTTAGAGCTGCTCATAAATTTGACATCATAACTAGTGGTTTACGTTAATCCTTTTGTTTTTGGTATCATGTTTCACTAGTATAGGATAAAAAACCAGTGAAACCTTGGTTTATTAGCATTCTGTATAATATTTATGATTCCCGTGAGGACTTGTTTTGTAGGAATAAAACTCACATTTTACCTAAGTGAAATGTAGGTTCGAGATCAACCTTTTAAACATGTTGTTGGTTAATATATCCCTAGTTTTTCAGAATATTACATTGAAATTTGGATGAATGTTATACCAATAATTTTGATCTTTTTTTTATCTTACTTCGGTTGGAAAATTATTAGACTAGCGACTTTTTTTGTAATACTACTATCTTCCATCGCCCTCTTAACCATATTCTAATAATTATCATTCTCAATATCGAATTTTTCTTAGAAGCCTAAGATTAGTTTTTCTTTCCTTTCCAACAATCCTTCACTGATTTGCTAAAGCGAATCGTAATTATCGATTAAAACTGCTTATTGTTATTTATTGTCATGCGATTTGGTATGTAAAACATGTGAAAATTTGAGATGTTTTTTTTTTTTTTGCCTCGACCGAACTAAAGCAAAGAGTGTGGTTTAGGAGGTTAATTGAACCATTAACTTTTATTTGGCATGATTTTAATGTGCATACGCTAGACCTACTTTATTGACAGAATATTATAAATACAAAAGGTAATCTCTATTCCAACTCATATGCAGTGAGAAGTAAAGTCGGTTTAATGTATGATGATACCATGGAAATGAAATATTATAATTTTTGTCTGAGCAGTTGTATTTAATGTTAATTTGGTTGATTTTAGTTGTTTGTTTTGATTGGGATTGTGGTTATGAACAAAACCGAATTCTCTTCGCTACCAACCTTCATAATAATAGTTTAGTGCACCTTCCGAAATAAATTGATTTGTACGTGCGTCTAAGCTAGTTATTCCATGGTTGTACAAGTGTAACATATCTATTCCTTTAATCTATATTATATTATGAACACCGAGTTTGGTTTCTAAAGAGCACAAGCCCCTTCTGTAACACTACCAGAATACTTTAAAATGGAGACGGACCATGGAGTCGGTCGGAGTCGGCTCCGTCTTCATTATAAAGTCAGCTGGGGACTGTCAAAATTCTATTAAATTTTGCGTCGGCTGAGGATGGCCTGAAACGGCCCGAGTCGGCAAGCGTCGGTTATTTAATTATTTTTCCAATCTAATTTTTATATACGCCTATTTCGTTTGAAAAAATGATATATTTCTTTGATAATTTTATTTTCAATGATTTTTTTGTGAATCCAACCATACGATTCGATTAAAACACTACGAAGCATCACTGGTTCAGATTTGGTCTCGTTTGAAGGTCGTTCGGCCTTCAAACGAAGGGTTTTTTGTTCGAAAGTTCACGAACGACCATAAATTTGAAATTCAAGATCGACACCTCAGATTCGTTTATTTTTAAACCATATTCTGAAAACATGTCCAAAATACCTTAGATCGACATAAGATCCAAGGAATTTATTTTTACGCCATATATTTTATTTTATATAATTTTCTTACACCAAATACATTAAAAATTCATAATTGATTACCCAACGGTTTAAAAAATTATTTTAATTCTTTAAAATGTTACATATAATCACCTTTATCAAATTTGTATAACGGATCGACTAAAAGTAGCATCGAATTTTCGTGCGAGTTAGAGTTTCAACAACGATAATTTTCGAATTATACGAATATATATTATCGAAAATACCAATTTAACCTATCAGGACCCATCATAATTGGGTCAATAATAATAATAAATTTCAATTTTTTATTGTAGTAGTTCTTTTTATTTTTTTAAACGAAATAGGTGTAAAAAAAGAATTTTAAAAAAATATATATACGGGCCGACCCCAGGCGACTCAAGCCGTCACTAAATGGGTCGATGCTAGTCGACGCCATATCGAGTATACAGGTTTCAGCCGAGACCTTCTTCCTCACTTCCTTTGCTTACTAAAAAATGACTTTTTTCTTCCCCATCACCGATTCCGACCCTCTTCACCTGTCACCCTCCGTCGGCTTCGCCGTAGAAGCCTAGAACTCACCGGAACTCGCCGAAATCTCCTCTTCTTCTTGAATTTGGTAAATTATAAACCCTAATTTTGAATTAAATTATTTAATTAGGTTTAAATGTACATTATTGTGATGATAATTGGGTGTAGGTATTGCTAATTTAGTGTATTAGGTTATTTTTAGTATGAAATCGTTGAATTTGAATGTGTGAATTGGAAATAATTGGGTGTAGGTATTTAGAATTTGAAAGTGTGAAAGTGTGAATTTCAATTTTATTCCCGATCGATCCCTTATATTTTATATTTGGATTGAGTGAGGACGACTTGTTCGTCGAGTGAAGCAACTATTTGGATGTTTACTGCATTATATGCAATAAACATCTTAATATAAATGATTTAAAGAAAATAATTTATAAATAAACTTCCTAATTATTTTAGTCTCTCTCTAATTAATATAAACAATTTAAACGAAAATAAGACTGCAACAAAGCCTTTAGTCCCAAAAGGCTTTGGTAGATTAGAAAATACGATAATAATCACATAAAACTTCAGATGCAACTATATGCGTATAGGAATAGAAAAGAAATGTTGTCGAAATTTTCAATATATAGATATATGTTTTTAAATTAGGAAAAATGTTCAACTATCTTCTCGACCATACCTGGATGTATGGAAGTCGAACATGAACGAAAGGTTCAACGAAAAAACATTTTAAGGATGGTGTACATGAATTTGTTAAATTCGCTAAAGCTAATAATGAAGAAGGCGGCACACAAATTCGTTGTCCGTGTCGTAAATGTGAACATTTGCATTATCGGGAACTTGATTTAGTTATTGTACATTTTTGTAAATCCGGTTTTGTGTCAAACTATTATTTCTGGGATTGTTATGGAGAAAAAATTGGCGCATCTAATTCTATAGTGCCTGAGGCTGAGGTGAATAACAATAATGTTGCGACGGATCCAGTAGTAGATACAGTTGAAGATACAGCACGGTCAATGTTCCCTACTGTTCAAGTTAATGATGTAAATGTCGAAGAAGAACCGACCGAGGGGGTGAAAAGAATTTATGATTTACTGGATTTTGCGAAAAGACCGTTGTGGGAAGGTTGTAGTAGCGGAACGGAATTGTCAGTTACTGCCGAATACATTACTATGAAATCAAAATTCAATTTTACAGAAGCTGGATTTACAGCAGTTGTACAAGCTGCAAAATGACATATGCCACCTAATAATCTGATGTGCGATGATCATTATAAAGTGAAAAAACTAATGTCTGCTTTCGGTTTGCCCTACCAGGAGATAGATACATGTATAAAAGGTTGTATGTTGTATTGGAAAGATGACATTAATCTTAAAAAATGCAGAATATGTAATGAGGAAAGATACAAACCAAGAAAAAAAGGAAAGGAAGTTCCATACAAGAGAATGCATTATTTATCCATCGCTCCTAGACTTCAAAGGTTATATGCGTCGTCTGCGACAACATCACATATGAGATGGCACGGTGTGAGAATATAGGAATATAGGACTTTGATACATCCATCGGACGGAGAAGCATGGAAACATTTCGATAAGACTTATAATGCGTTTGCTGTAGAGAGTCGTAATGTGAGACTTGGTTTATGTACAGATGGATTTTCACCATTCTCTCAATTTGGTAGTAAATATTCGTCTTGGCCTATTATCGTTACACCTTATAATTTACCTCCGTGGATATGTATGAAAACTCCATATATATTTCTTATGATTGTCGTCCCTGGTCCTGATGATCTGACACAAGGACTCGATGTTTATCTACAGCCATTGATCGAAGAGTTGAAAACATTATGGTATGATTGGGTGGATACATACGACGTGTCGAAAAAAAGAATTTTCATATGTTTGCATCTTTGTTATGGACTATTGGTGATTTTTCGGCTTACACAATGCTTTCAGGCTGGAGTACGGCCGGTCGTTTGGCTTGTCCTTACTGCATGGAAGATACACGTGCATTTTCATTACCGCATGGAAGGAAAATTTCATGGTTTTGATTGTCATCAATGTTTTCTCCATGTTAATCATACTTTTAGAAGAGATAAGAAAAACTTTGTAGTAAATAGAAAAGAGAAAAGACAACGACTAACGACTTTAGCAGGTGAAGAATCATATGAACTAGTTAAAGAATATTCGAAGATACATGAAACTGGAGTACAAACTGAAATTCCAAGTAAATCGAACTGGCATAATTGGTGCAAACAAAGTATATTTTGTGAGTTACCTTATTGGAAGCATCTCTTACTACGACATAATATTGATGTGACGCCCAACGAAAAAAACGTGTTTGATAATGTGTTTAATACAGTTTTGAATGTCAAGGGTAAAATTAAGGACGATCTCAATTCAAGACGTGATATAGAACAATATTATAAACGTCTCGAACTTCAATAAACCCTAATGACAGTAAAAAATCCAAAGCATACTATGAGCTAGACAACAATCAAGTAAAACTTTTGTTGAAGTGGATTGAAGGGCTGAAATGTCCTGATGGGATTTCTTCAAATCTCCATAGATGTGTTGACTTAAAAAACAATAAATTGAATGGCATGAAAAGTCACGATTGCCATGTCACGATGGAAAATTTCTTACCCGTCGTTTTCAAAGAACTATTGCCCGTAAAAGTGTGGAGTGTTATAACATAATTAAGTCTGTTTTATAAAGAGTTTTGTTCGACCACGTTAAAGTTGAGCGTATTCGTAAACTTGAAAATGACATCCCTATACTGCTCTGCAAACTTGAGAAAATATTTCCTCCAGGATTATTTAATGTAATGGAGCATTTACATGTTCATCTTCCATATGAAGCACTTCTTCGAGGTCCTGTGCTATATGGATGGATGTATCCATTTGAGAGGTAATTTTGAATATTTGAAATAATAATTTAAATTTGAATTTAATGTAAGTAAATTTTAATCGAATAAATTTTGTAATAGGTACTTGAATCATCTCAAGAAAAAAGTTAGACAAAAAGCACGAGTTGAAGGTTCGATTTGCAAATCATATATCGAAGAAGAAGCTTCGTTCTTTTCTCTCACTATTTCAGTGACCATGTGAACTTATCATTTGCAAGTGTTTCACGTAATGATGAGGCCGTTGAACAAGATTGTTCTGAATCAATGTTTTCTATTTTTAGACAGAATGGCCGAGTTGTTGGAAAATGTGTGGAAATGTGGTTAAACAATAGATATTACCATATAGCACACACATACGTTCTTCTTAATTGTGCTGCTATTGAACCATTTATTAGGTAAATATTGAATGATAATTCTCGATAATAGGACATATTTGCATTATTTACGAGTTACCCAATTTAAATTGATTTTGCACTTAATATACGTATACATATATTTGCAGTATTTACGAATCAGAACATCCACTTGGCAATCTCAGCAAAGAATTTGCTAACTGGTTTACGAAATACGTTTATGATCAAAGAAATTGTGGCGGTAATGAAGGATTGAAACGTGTTGTGATAGGACCAAAAAGAAATGTCAACACTTATCCAGTATTCTTCGTGAATGGATTTAAATTCAACACCAAAGAATACGGTGTTGAAAAAATGACTTATAACAGCGGTGTATTTGTCAAAGAGACTGATGATCCGGATGAACATATAAAAGATTTTTACGGCGTCTTAACACAGGTTTTGGAATTGACATATTTTGTCCAATCTGAAGAAAAAGTATTTATATTCAGATGCAGCTGGTTTAGCAATGTTCTGGGCTCTGGTATCAACGTGCACAAAGACTATAAACTTATTGAAATAAACCATAAATCACGTTACTGAAAGTACAATCCTTTCGTGTTAGCCAAACAAGCATTATAGGTTTATTTTGCTTCGTATCCATCACTAAAACGAGATAAAGTAGACTGGTTGGCTGTTTTTAAAACAAAGACAAGATTTACACTTGACGGAAATAATATTCCAAACGAAGCATCTTATCAAGCAGATCTTGAGCCAAATAATGAATTAATAATAACTGATGATCATGCTTGTATAGGGCCTTTGGACGATGAATCAAATATTCTAATAGAAGCATTTGAGACTTTAGAGGGAAATGATGATATAGAGTGCAAGACCGAGTCAGAATCAGAAAACGACGAAGATTTATTATTAATTAGTGATGATGTAATGTATATAAGATGGAAATTTGTATCGTTTGTTGTATAATGTCAATTCTAAAACCTGTGTTAATGTAATGAAAATTCGTATCATTTGTTGTATTATTCTTATATTATTCTCCTATGAGCTATATGTATGTGATTATTAATCAGGCATGTTTTCTAATTATGAAATGATATATGTTTTTTCATTATACAGATATGCATGTTTATAGCAGATATTATGTCACACAACAAGCGGTCCCAAGGTTCACGAGGCCCTACAGTTGGCGAGGGTAGTAGTGGTACGGTCGATAATCGCCAAAGAGCATACTTAGTGCCGATGACCAATGGAGGATACGTATTTAATTTAATGTAACTTCATTATATTATTTAGTGCATGCTACTAGTATATTTATGATTTATTAACTGACAATATCAAAATGTATTCAGGGGTTTCGATTTATAGCCGTCCGAGCCCATTCTAGCTATATCTTGCAACAGCTGCCGTAGTAGGATGACGTACTTGTGGGAGCATTGGGATAGGATCCCACTTTATATCAGAGATGCCATATGGGCTGAACTACAGGTAAGTATAAAATTCTAATTAATTTGCGACTAGCATATTTGATGTTTGAAAATTAATATACAATTTATATAATTCATTTAAATTTCAACGTGCAGGCGTCCTTTATTATGGATCCCGAAGATCTCGGGACGTTCAGGACGCACTAGGAAAGGAAGATGAGAAAAAACTATAGAGGTACGCTCTCCAAGATGAAAGAGGCCGGTAAAAAGTCAAACTGGATGAGTGAAAATTTGTATGCACGGTTTGTGCAATATTGGGAAAGCGAAGATGCGAAGGTAAATTTTCTACTTTCATATGTCTGTAATTATAATTCGTTTAAATGTTTATATAATAGTTAAATTATATAGGTGATAGCATCGAGGAACTCTGCAAACAGGCTTAGGAATCTGCAACGCACCGTGGTGGATCCAAGTCTTTTCAGTAATATAGAGAAGAAATGGTAAATATAAAAATTGTTATTTGTAATTTACTTATAACATTGTTTATTTATATATATGTATATATGTGTATATATATACATTCTTTAATCATATCTAATTTCAGACGAGGGAGAGAGGTAGTGTTGCACCGTCACATTTAGATGTCTTCACCCGAACACACGCCATCGAGCATACAGATGAAGATGGCGTGGTAACATATGAATGGTCAGACGCCAAATCAACGAATATCCGGGTATAAAGACTATAAGTTTTTTCTCTTATTTAACAATACATTAAACCGAATATTCATTTTCTTAAAATTACATTTCTAAACACAGGAGAGATGCGATCAGGAGATTGCTCGCATGCTTGTAGAGTCTTACAGGGAGCAGTTGACCGTTGAGGAGACGAATAGGATATTCGCTCGTATTACCGACCCGCCGACCAGAAATAGACAGTATGTATATGGCAATCAAACAGTAATATTTATTGAATTTAATTAATTCATTAACCAGTTTATAAATTTTATTGAATATTACGTATAAACTATAACTATGAATTTATTAATACACATGCCACGACGCATGCCGCATACAATAAACAATAGGCTGACGAAACAATAGCGGCTATGCAAGCACAAGTCTCCGAGTTGAACGATTGGAGGAAGACTGGATTGAAGCGGCAACTAGACGAGGCGATTGCTGCTTACTTGGTAAAGCACGGGACGAATATGCCGCCATCATAGGGATCTGGCGCTGCTAATGATGGGGCGAGTGGTAGTAAGTTTTTATATATGTTTTCTGATGAACTTTAAAATATTTGATGAAATTTTGGTTGAATTTTGTAAATATTATGGATATTTGTGATGATGGACGTTTGGAGATTTGTATTGATGTTATGTGGTTCTTAGTTGGAAATCTATGTGATGTATATTGTTGTTTGGTGAAGTATGTTTGAGGAATATATATGATTATGTGGATGGAAGGTAGAAATGGCTGTTGGAAATGCAGAAAAATTTACCCAGATTAGCGTCGGCTGGAGTCGGCTAGGGACGGTGTAAGGACCCGATTCTTCGACTTCCGGAAATCGACATCAATACGTCCATTGTATCAACTGCCGAACAATCGAATGCTGGAAAACCGAATTCTTAGGGTTTAAGAAGAAGAAATAGATAGAAGAAGAGAGAAAGAAAGAAAAGCAATATCAGAATCTCACAATCGCAGCGGAACAACATATAATAGATAAATGAATAATCTTTTAAAACAAAGAACTATCTCAATTATTACATCACATTACATCAGAGTATACAACAACAATATACAACACAACAAACAATGGACAGTTATACAAACTTGTCCTTACAAGTGAATTTACAGGGGAAAGATAATATCATATACAAGTAATACGTCTCGCTATCCAGCTCGCCACTTGAGCTCCATGGCACTCCTGAATCCAGAATAACCTGATAACCTAACTCTAGACTGCCCGTGTGGAAATTGGTGGGCACCCAGAGTTTAGGAAGGGAACAATAAACTCCAGGTCAGTCATGAGACTGGTGTGAGAACTAAAACAGTTATTTTCACAAAGAAAATAAAAAGAATTTCGCTATGCTTTTTTTTGGAAAATGAAACTACCATAAGACCTCCCACCACACACACAATGCAAACGCAGAATTGGAGGAGATTTCTTCTTATGATAGTCAAAGATGGTTACTACGCAGAATCATTTGGTTTTTATTATTATTAGTGCATAGTGTAGAAAACATTTCGAAAGTAGAATATAAATCTTAGCCAACATACGAACATTATCGTATGCCTACTACAGCTACCATGTTCAATAGCAGGTTACCGCCACATTCCATGGCAGGTTATACAACTAAAACCGTACAGGGTTCGTATTGTTTCTTTGGATTTCCAACAAATGGTCAGGCAAAGGAACTTCCTACACCGAAATGGGTACGCCTCTGGAAAGACGCCCCGAGAACCTAACCGGATCTCTGCTGACACAGGGCCAAGTTACCACACACTTCTGGGTGCAATGAAGCTGTAACTTGATAACTCCCACAAAAAAGTATGCTATCCCCCCGTCGTTACCGACCTTTATCCGAGGATCCTCAATACCAATAACCACAAAGTAATAAATTTGCAGCAACCACATAGGTTAAATATCTAGGCTCCATACCATGATACAACCTCTATCCAGAAGAAAATGGACATACCTTAAGGGCGCGACCCCTAAAAAAACATTACGCAACATTCCTGTTTCGACCATTTTCGGGTTGTGAGGCTCGACGAAGTCTCGTCCACAAAGCTACGTTTTTTTCACAAAGCCACGCTTTGATCAACAAATGATCAATAAATAATCATCACACAACAACACTCTGCATGCCACATTACCAAATGGGAGTATATCGCTGATAACCTTCAACTACAAAACCTCTGAGCTCGTACGTCTCAGAGAAGGGTGTTAAGCTAAGAGAATAAATTCTCCGCCACCAATAAAGATGTATTTGAAAGAAATCTTCTTTATATCTCAAAATGTAATGTTAGGCACGTAATCATACAAGTCCGTTCCGGGATCGAACGGAACCGAAGGAACTTCCAAAGAAGCCCTTGCAATCCGGATATTCACTAATCACGTCCGGATTCCCATCACAAAGGGTGATAAATCTCTATATCGGAGATCAGCCGATGCAGAGACATTCGACGGTAATCCTTCCATTTTCAAAAATATCCGGTCTTCAACACCGGTCTTCAATGCTATCCATTACGTCGTATCACTATACGGAATGGGGGTAACATCCCGCCTTTTCGCACGATTTAAACAGACACACGTGCCTATTCAAACCATACAGAAGGGCGGATTGTTATGGGGTAAATAAGAAAACAGAGAAGAAATAAAACAAAATAAAATATCACAGCGGAAGGATAAAATATAATAATAAAATATACAGTTTATAAAACTGTTTACAAAACATTAGATTCTTCTTTATACAATTAAATATCAGAGTTCACATACCAATAATATCAATGCAGCGGAATATAGTGTAGTGGAATAATAGTAGATAATAGTAATACAAATCTTCGTCTTCGTCCTCCAGAGCTAAAACTTCAAATCCTGAAACGCTCGGACTGACCCGAGCGAATTTGAAAAGACAAAAACACTCGAGTCAGAACTAAAAGATCTTATGTGAGTTAAATTAACAGAAATAAATATGAGTGCAGTAACTCAAGAGATGCTCGGGATTTACATCACCTAAGGATCCGTTAAACTATTTACTATAACGTATATTGCGCTATTATAATAGTGTCTAATTGTAAAATAAACTTACTTTTAAATAGCGTTAAGGGGTTACCCATATAGCCCTTAACACAGAATATATTCCCATAGTCTATACAGTACCGTAATCTCCCCCGTAATGGGCGTCGTCAGAGGGCACTCCATAGGTATGGTACAAAGCCAAAATCGTATAAGGCGCGCTAGGGTAGGTGACACGGCACAACTAGGCAATGCCAGGGTAGATATACCAATTGCTATCCGGGCTGGTGGTAACGCATAGCCGCAGCTACCGCCCACCTCGAACTAACACCCCAAATCAAAGAAACCAAAAGTGGCCACCGAACAATCCAAAGTCAGAGTATAGTATCGAAGGAGTGCGTTCGATCAGAGGAATGACCACATTGGCCCGAGAATCGCTCCTGTTTTAGCCACCTTATGCCAACTCACGGGAGTTGGGTCCACGTATTTACCTTATAGGAAACGTCGCCACTATCCTACTTCATTCTGGAATCTCCACCGCGTACACGGTTAGTCAAAGTGGTTTTCAGTATCGACAGAGAGTATGTCCATATCCGATCCCGGTCTCTTTGCTAACCTATCGTTATTATAACACCGCGGTCATTTAAAAATAGTTTATACTTTAAAACCAGAATAAAAATTTCCATTTCAAACTATGAATACGATATCATTTTAAAACCCAAAACAATATGATATCATTTTATCCAAACATATTTCTTTTCCAAAATCATACTACTTTAAAAAATTTATAATATCTGGAAACCAAACATTTGAATTATACTTTCAAAACATAATATTTCGGAATTCATACTTTTAAAAACCATAACTTCTAAAACTTGAATGGTTTGGATATTCAACGGTATATAAAATAAATGGTTTAACTTTAAGGTTACTTTGTAAAGAAAAATAATTTCCATGGCTTTACAAATATATTTCTTTATTTAAAGTCTAAAAGAAAATTTAAATATCACTTCCAAGTTCCAAAATCACTTCAATTCTATATATATATATATATCCATTTGGAGTATTCATATTTCAAAAACTAAAGTTGGGTTTTATTCTTTCAACAAATTAATGTTCTATTATTTAGTCTTGAATATTCACATAAATTCCATAAATAAAACTCCAATTTCTAGAAATTAAATATTTTCTCAAGTTTACTTTATACTAGAATATTCATTTTTATATTTATCTTGGAAAATCTGGTTATAAATATCATATCTTAAAATTTCCAAACTTAAACATATAATATATTTTATCAAATTCCATTTCTCAAAAAAAATTCCATTTTTATTTAACAGATCTATACACAGTTTAAAATTCAAAATTTCTAACTTCATATGTATATATATAGAAGAAAAATATCAAATTTAAAATTATTATAAACCGTATTCCATCCAAACCATAGAAATCACTTTAAAATATTTTTATATATAAACCACGGTGCCTGTATAAAATTTTCTATCCTATGGTCAAGTGATACGGATATTTATCATTTCAATCCATAATTTAAAAGATATAAAATTTTGCGGTTGTATATCATTTCAAACCATAATCCCGAATGAAATGAAAAATGCATGATAACTTGCAGTTTAAATGATATGAAACAAAACATCCATTCATCCATCATCAATCATCAACCAAATTATCTCAAACATCATCAGTTTAAACAAACATCAAAATATGGCATATACAATATAACAGGAAATAATTGGCAGTTATTAATTAACATTTCATATTCAATTAAATTTATAACTGTTTAACTAGCTGTTTATATGCACCTAAATAAATTCTAACTGTCAATTTATATGCAATACATAAAAGAAATTAACAGTTAAATTAAATAAATGCGATTTAACAGATATGCTGAATAAAACATGCCAAACAGTCATAAATAAATTTCTACTCATATCTAATATAAATTTAACAAACATAAAAACTTTTAGAAGTTGTGAGTGGGTTAAAACACTCAACTTTGGGATTTTAAATCGAATTTAAATCTGATTTAAACCCAAAAATTCGACGGTCTCCAAATCAGTCAAAACCAGCGTCAACAGATCTGTAATTTAATTACGATCCTAACAAAAAAAATCTCGCGTGAAAACGAGGTCGTATGCGAAAGTTACTCAACTTTAACGAGTTGGAACAAAATTAAATTAAAAATAAAACAAAATCCAAGCTCACCCTCACCACTTCCACGTCACCATCCTCTATCATGCGTGCGCCCCAGGTAAGCTACCGAGAATTGCGTACAGGAAACGAACCCATCCCTTCATCAAAACGTCCACTTTGACCGCCAAATACAACCACCTCCGGCCACGATAGCCCAGGCCGCCACCTCCATTGTCTTCAGCTCGCCGAGCCGCACCCCCCTATACAGGTCCGGCCGCCCCTAACGGCTCCGCCGCCGCCGTTCAACCCTAGGGCCGAAACCCTAATCCAATTCTCTAGCTCGATCTAGCCGTTGATTTTCGGCAAAACCCATACAGATGCACTCCTCTGGTCAATCTCTACCAAACCCAGAAATCGTTAGACGATCTGACGAAGTTTGTTACGGCGATGATGTAAGGCCGAAAATGATTTGAATTTTTTTGGACAAATGATAGCTCCAATCGAAAAACGGATATCACCACTGAATTAAGCTCATCGAGAGCATTGACATATATTTTTTTGAGATTTTTAGGAGGACTTTGAATTTTCATTTGAATTTTGAATTGAAGTAGATCTAGGTTTTGCAACCATTTGAGGAGGAGAAGGAGTTTGAAGAAAAGTAAATACAGACAAATGATAGAAGATGGAGGCTAGGGTTTATGATCGCATATATATAGACAAATAGAAGAAGGCTAGGGGGGCACGAATTACGAACGTGCTAAACGGTAGTTGGCCCAAAAAGCCCGTTCTGACCCCGGGACGAAATTTATTAAACCCATATATCCAAATAGGTATTTTAAAATATTCTGAACGCGATGGAAAAAGTCTCACGTCCAAATTCGATCTTATGAAGAAGTTATGCTGGAAACAAATTTCCAAATTGATTTCAAATTGATTTTTTTAATTAAATCGATTTCAAGGCGTTTCGCATCCGTATGATCAAACGACAGGTCCGATCGATACGAAACTTGAAACCCTACAATAATTCACCGATACGGATCCGATGAAACTGGTTTCGTCGAAATCCGAGTCCGTGGCCAAAATGGCTATTTTTATATTCATTAAATAAATTAATTCGTTATTTGAATTTCAAATTCTACAATTCATAAATTTGTCACCTTGTATTACCAAATAAATTAAAAATCCTTTAAACCAAATTCTAATACAAAGGTAAAGTAAATAAATTCACAATTTATAGTATTTAACATTAAATTCAATAATCCAGTTATTTAATAATCATTCCTTTAAACCTGATTTAAATTCTCCTATTTATCTATTTAACCCCTTCTAGAATCATAACTAATATTTGTCTTTCATTATATTTAATATAATATAAATTTGCTACCAACATTATATTTAATATAAATTTGAATCCAAATCATTGGTATTGCACAACCTTATTGCGTACATTTACATATAGTTACAACTAAGTCAATACACCGATTTCATGAATTCATAAATTAATCCACAAATTTCCATTGACTCTTTATTATAAACCCAAATCTGCAATTCATTACCTTAAATTAATGTCACCAAATTTTTATTTATTATTATAACTTTACGTTAAATTACTATTCAATGTATATTTATTCATCAATGAAATCCGATATTTACTTTCTATCCTTCTATTTGATAAAAAATCCAGTATACCTTTACATACATTCATTTATGGGTATTGCATTGAAATTAAATTTTTTTAGCCAATACCACATTATTACCATTTATTACAATTGGATTCCTAATTTTATTCAATACCCTGAATAAATAACATAAATATCAATCATGTTCTTACTTTTGTTTCTCTCATATTTAAAAATCAAATTATAGCATTTAACTTATTTTATTGGATCGATATTTTATTCAAGTCATAAATTATTAACCTGCACAAATATGATACCTTAATTTATTTAAATTTCCATTTACAACTTTATTGCACTAAATCAAATTAATACTTTCTTAAATTTCTCTTATTAGATCTTATATCCAGGTAAGAATCATTTTCCTACTTACTTCATTTGAATATTATGCAAATTTCTATATAAATAGGTTTTTAAGGCATCATTCATATAATTTATTTTAGCCTTTATTTCAATATTTGTTTATAAAGTGAAAATTTTTCCACTAAATTAAATTACAAAGCTCATAAATCCAACCTAGTTAAATCCACGAATTATACGGATCGTTACACTCTCCCCCCCTCAAAACTTTTCGTCCCCGAAAAGGAAAAAGAAGGGAGAAGAAAGAATTAAATAACAACGCATCTTATTCAAAATATTAAATTTATAAACAATAATTTACAAAATTTATTACCTTAAATAAAATATACCCGTTTTATAATTATTATATCTTTTTATACTGAGATAAATAAAGTTTGGAAAGCATTTTCAAAAAATCTCTAAGTGGTTTCAATCACTAACAATCAAATCAATCCAACAACCATCCATTTCAACAAACAGCATACCCAACAATTACAAAGCAACCATACAATCAAACAACCAAATAGTTGGCTGGGTTCAAAATTTTTTAAATTGTACTGAATGAACAATAACTATCCAGTGCATCATTTACTCAACAGTCTTAGATGGGCTAAAATAGATTATTTATTCATCCAACAACTTCAAATTTCCTTACCCAATCAACCCTAAATCAAACAATAACAATTCAATCCAACAAATCAAATTAACTTATATAAATTATTACATACTCTAGTTGTTTGATTTCCTTTCCTTTATTCAAGCCACATGAATCTTCCTTTTATAATTTACACTTATTTCTAACAAACTTTAAATTTTATTTCTCATTCAATGGTTGTTTCCTTATTCCTACTTATTACTTACATTTATTCATTTTTATTTATTCAGGTTATGTAAGTTTCCCTTTTATTTGTATTACATTTAATGCACTTCTCAAATTTCAATCATTTATTAAATGCTTACATTCTATTATATTTAATTTTAGTAATCATTTTTAATTTCACTTAAATTCTTAACCTTATAACATTCATTTTTATAAGTAAAGGATTTTTATTCATTCATTAACTCTGGTTTGCAGTCATTTATTTATATTACCTACTTTCCATTATATTAAACTAGTAGCATTTAAATCATACTTAAGTTTAGAACCCTACACATCATATCCTTATTTATAAAAGAATTTCATTTTATTTACTTAAGTTTAAAATCACCTATTTAAAATACTTACCTTCAATTATGGTAAAATTTTCAATTTATAACTTAAGTTTATAACATTAAATTCTTATTTAATATAACAATTCATTGAATACTTCATTATTTCCAAAATTTCTACTTGTATAACATTCTATTCCAATCTCTTATCTAACATTTCAACTTTTTATATTTGGTAAGTTATTTATGTTAAAGAAAATGCAAAAGAACTCATACAAGTTTTATCTCATCTTTTAATTAAATTTAATGTTAATCAATATTACTTTTTGCCTCATATGGTAAAATTTCAAATTTCCCTTTATAACTTTGCATTAATTCTCTTACCTAAATTAGAGGTTTCAATTCATTAATTACTTACTTTTATCTCACTAAAATAATTTAAACCATTAATTAATGGAAATTTAAGAATTAAATAACGGGTCAAATTTCAAATTATTTTAAAATAATAGATAAATAATTTCTTACAACTTATATATCTCTAATTATATTTTAAAACAATTAAATTTTTGATAATTTCAAAATAAATCTGCAGTAGAATCTACTACAGTGGCCTTTCCCCTTCGAAACTCGAAAATGAAAGTCGATGATGCGGCCGCCATCACCGAAATTATTTTCCAGCGACAGAGAGGAAAGTACAAAATTTATTTCTCCAAAATCTTCTTTAAAACAATTCTTCCGAATTCAAAATGAAATATTTATATCGAAAAATATATATAACAATATTATTATACTTTAAAAAATCCTTTGAAAGCAAATTTTAAAAATCCCGGACTTAAGTCCTAAAATTTCCAAATTTCATTGATTTTATTTTCAATCTTACTTTACCTATTATATATAAATTTTATTCCTAACAACCAATCTATTGCAACCAAATATATATATCTTTTGGAAAATTTATTATATATATATAGAAAATATAATAGGCAAAATTATTTCATTTACCTATATAAAAAAACAAATATTATGTCGGTCTGTCCTATTAAGTGTTTAGAAATCCCTATTGATGACATAGCGTCCCATGCACCAAAACAGAATTTATAAATACAAAACGGAACAGATTAACACAATATCAAAATCTTTTTATAACACTAACAAATACGCTCTCTCATATACATACACTCAACGACTCCCATAGGGTATTACTACCCTATTAACAAAGAGTCAAACCCCACAATGCTAAGGTTTATCGCTAAACCAAAGCTCTGATACCAACTGTAACATCCCGCCTTTTCGCACGATTTAAACAGACACACGTGCCAATTCAAACCATACGGAAGGGCGGATTGTTATGGGGTAAATAAGAAAACAGAGAAGAAATAAAACAAAATAAAATCTCACAGCGGAAGGATAAAATATAATAATAATAAAATATACAGTTTATAAAACTGTTTACAAAACATTAGATTCTTCTTTATACAATTAAATATCAGAGTTCACATACCAACAATATCAATGCAGCGGAATATAGTGCAGTGGAATAATAGTAGATAATAGTAATACAAATCTTTGTCCTCCAGAGCTAAAACTTCAAATCATGAAACGCTCGGACTTACCCGAGCGAATTTGAAAAGACAAAAACACTCGAGTCAGAACTAAAAGATCTTATGTGAGTTAAATTAAAAGAAATAAATATGAGTGCAGTAACTCAAGAGATGCTCGGGATTTACATCTCCTAAGGATCCGTTAAACTATTTACTATATAGTATATTGCGCTATTATAATAGTGTCTAATTGTAAAATAAACTTACTTTTAAATAGCGTTAAGGGGTTACCCATATAGCCCTTAACACAGAATATATTCCCATAGTCTATACAGTACCGTAATCTCCCCCGTACTGGGCGTCGTCAGAGGGCACTCCGTAGGTATGGTACAAAGCCAAAATCGTATAAGGCGCGCTAGGGTAGGTGACACGGCACAACTAGGCAATGCCAGGGTAGATATACCAATTGCTATCCGGGCTGGTGGTAACGCATAGCCGCAGCTACCGCCCACCTCGAACTAACACCCCAAATCAAAGAAATCTATAGTGGCCACCGAACAAACCAAAGTCAGAGTATAGTATCGAAGGAGTGCGTTCGATCAGAGGAATGACCTCATTGGCCCGAGAATCGCTCCTGTTTTAGCCACCTTATGCCAACTCACGGGAGTTGGGTCCACGTATTTACCTTACAGGAAACGTCGCCACTATCCTACTTCATTCTGGAATCTCCACCGCGTACACGGTTAGTCAAAGTGGTTTTCGGTATCGACAGAGAGTATGTCCATATCCGATCCCGGTCTCTTTGCTAATCCATCGTTATTATAACACCGCGGTCATTTAAAAATAGTTTATACTTTAAAACCAGAATAAAAATTTCCATTTCAAACTATGAATACGATATCATTTTAAAACCCAAAACAATATCATATCATTTTATCCAAACATATTTCTTTTCCAAAATCATACTGCTTTAAAAAATTTATAATATTTGGAAACCAAACATTTGAATTATACTTTCAAAACATAATATTTCGGAATTCATACTTTTAAAAACCATAACTTCTAAAACTTGAATGGTTTGGATATTCAACGGTATATAAAATAAATGGTTTAACTTTAAGGTTACTTTGTAAAGAAAAATAATTTCCATGGCTTTACAAATATATTTCTTTATTTAAAGTCTAAACCAAAATTTAAATATCACTTCCAAGTTCCAAAATCACTTCAATTCTATATATATATATATATATATATATATATATATATATATATATATATATATCCATTTGGAGCATTCATATTTCAAAAACTAAAGTTGGGTTTTATTCTTTCAACAAATTAATGTTCTATTATTTAGTCTTGAATATTCACATAAATTCCATAAATAAAACTCCAATTTCTAGAAATTAAATATTTTCTCAAGTTTACTTTATACTAGAATATTCATTTTTATATTTATCTTGGAAAATCTGGTTATAAATATCATATCTTAAAATTTCCAAACTTAAACATATAATATATTTTATCAAATTCCATTTCTCAAAAAAAAATTCATTTTTATTTAACAGATCTATACACAGTTTAAAATTCAAAATTTATAACTTCATATGTATATATATATAGAAGAAAAATATCAAATTTAAAATTATTATAAACCGTATTCCATCCAAACCATAGAATCATTTTAAAATATTTTTATATATAGACCACGGTGCCTGTATAAAATTTTCTATCCTATGGTCAAGTGATACGGATATTTATCATTTCAATCCGCAATTTAAAAGATATAAAATTTTGCGGTTGCATATCATTTCAAACCACAATCCCGAATGAAATGAAAAATGCATGATAACTTGCAATTTAAATGATATGAAACAAAGCATCCATTCATCCATCATTAATCATCAACCAAATTATCTCAAACATCATCAGTTTAAACAAACATCAAAATATGGCATATACAATATAACAGGAAATAATTGGCAGTTATTAATTAACATTTCATATTCAATTAAATTTATAACTGTTTAACTAGCTGTTTATATGCACCTAAATAAATTCTAACTGTCAATTTATATGCAATACATAAAAGAAATTAACAGTTAAATTAAATAAATGCGATTTAACAGATGTGCTGAATAAAACATGCCAAACAGTCATAAATAAATTTCTACTCATATCTAATATAAATTTAACAAACATAAAAACTTTTAGAAGTTGTGAGTCGGTTAAAACACTCACCTTTGGGATTTTAAATCGAATTTAAATCCGATTTAAACCCAAAAATTCGACGGTCTCCAAATCAGTCCAAACCAGCATCAACAGATCCGTAATTTAATTACGATCCTAAAAAAAATCTCGCGTGAAAACGAGGTCGTATGCGAAAGTTACTCAACTTTAACGAGTTGGAACAAAATTAAATTAAAAATAAAACAAAATCCAAGCTCACCCTCACCACTTCCACGTCACCATCCTCTATCACGCGTGCGCCCCAGGTAAGCTACCGAGAATTGCGTACAGGAAACGAACCCATCCCTTCATCAAAACGTCCACTTTGACCGCCAAATACAACCACCTCCGGCCACGATAGCCCAGGCCGCCACCTCCATTGTCTTCAGCTCGCCGAGCCGCACCCCCCTATACAGGTCCGGTCGCCCCTAACGGCTCCGCCGCCGCCGTTTAACCCTAGGGCCGAAACCCTAATCCAATTCTCTAGCTCGATCTAGCCGTTGATTTTCGACAAAACCCATACAGATGCACTCCTCAGGTCAATCTCTACCAAACCCAGAAATCGTTAGACGATCTGACGAAGTTTATTACGGCGATGATGTAAGGCCGAAAATGATTTGAATTTTTCTGGACAAACGATAGCTCCAATCGAAAAACGGATATCACCACTGAATTAAGCTCATCGAGAGCATTGACATATATTTTTTTGAGATTTTTAGGAGGACTTTGAATTTTCATTTGAATTTTGAATTGAAGTACATCTAGGTTTTGCAACCATTTGAGGAGGAGAAGGAGTTTGAAGAAAAGTACATACAGACAAATGATATAAGATGGAGGCTAGGGTTTATGATCGCATATATATAAACAAATAGAAGAAGGCTAGGGGGCATGAATTACGAACGTGCTAAACGGTAGTTGGCCCAAAAAGCCCGTTCTGACCCCGGGACGAAATTTATTAAACCCATATATCCAAATAGGTATTTTAAAATATTCTGAACGCGGAAAAAGTCTCACGTCCAAATTCGATCGTATGAAGAAGTTATGCTGAAAACAAATTTCCAAATTGATTTCAAATTGATTTTTTTAATTAAATCGATTTCAAGGCGTTTCGCATCCGTACGATCAAACGACAGGTCCGATCGATACGAAACTTAAAACCCTACAATAATTCACCGATACGGATCCGATGAAACTGGTTTCGTCGAAATCCGAGTCCGTGGCCAAAATGGCTATTTTTATATTCATTAAATAAATTAATAATTAAATAAATTAATTCGTTATTTGAATTTCAAATTCTACAATTCATAAATTTGTCACCTTGTATTACCAAATAAATTAAAAATCCTTTAAACCAAATTCTAATACAAAGGTAAGGTAAATAAATTCACAATTTATAGTATTTAACATTAAATTCAATAATCCAGTTATTTAATAATCATTCCTTTAAACCTGATTTAAATTCTCCTATTTATCTATTTAACCCTTTCTAGAATCATAACTAATATTTGTCTTTCCTTCATTGCCCAAATGTTCTTATTCCATCAAATTTTATTTACTGAAGGTTGTACTTAATCTAATTTGTACATCTTGCCCCTTTTTCTCTTTAAATCAATAAATCTTCATATAGTATATAGATTTATCATAAATTTTATCTATTCTTCCTTTTTAGGCAATGTTCTATATATTAGATTTCATTTAAATGCAATAAATCATACTATCGTAGTTATATCCAATTAAATAAATAAATGTTGATTCCTACTCTTTTTATCCAACAATTGTTTTCGTTTTATTCCATTAATACTTCTACACACATCCTGGATTTTGTGTAAATGGTTGTAACGTTTAATCTTGTCTACTTCCCATTTTATATTTAAGGTTTCTAAAACCGATTAATATTATTTCCCTAGTCCAAACACCCTTTTGCCCAATTTATATTAACATATCCTTAAATTAGATTAATTCCTATTGATGTAATAGTTAAACATAAATTTCACTTATTTGAAATAAATCCACAATTTAATTTCAAATAAATCAATAAATTTTGGTTTATCACTTCTTAAATACCCAATCGTCATAACTTAATTAAAACTACATAAATTATCCAAATGAAACCTAAGTGAAACGTTTATTTATTTAAAAATCTTACTGTTTAAATGAATTTATCCTTTACGGTATAATTTACATTTGACTTGATTTCTCATTTATTCTGCAAAACGGTAAATTCCAATTGCTACCAACATTATATTTAATATAAATTTGAATCCAAATCATTGGTATTGCACAACCTTATTGCGTACATTTACATATAGTTACAACTAAGTCAATACACCGATTTCATGAATTCATAAATTAATCCACAAATTTCCATTGACTCTTTATTATAAACCCAAATCTGCAATTCATTACCTTAAATTAATGTCACCAAATTTTTATTTATTATTATAACTTTACGTTAAATTACTATTCAATGTATATTTATTCATCAATCAAATCCGATATTTACTTTCTATCCTTCTATTTGATAAAAAATCCAGTATACCTTTACATACACTCATTTATGGGTATTGCATTGAAATTAATTTTTTTTAGCCAATACCACATTATTACCATTTATTACAATTGGATTCCTAATTTTATTCAATACCCTGAATAAATAACATAAATATCAATCATGTTCTTACTTTTATTTCTCTCATATTTAAAAATCAAATTATGGCATTTAACTTATTTTATTGGATCGATATTTTATTCAAGTCATAAATTATTAACCTGCACAAATATGATACCTTAATTTATTTAAATTTCCATTTACTACTTTATTGCACTAAATCAAATTAATACTTTCTTAAATTTCTCTTATTAGATCTTATATCCAGGTAAGAATCATTTTCCTACTTACTTCATTTGAATATTATGCAAATTTCTATATAAATAGGTTTTTAAGGCATCATTCATATAATTTATTTTAGCCTTTATTTCAATATTTGTTTATAAAGTGAAAATTTTTCCACTAAATTAAATTACAAAGCTCATAAATCCAACCTAGTTAAATCCACGAATTATACGGGTCGTTACAGTGGGTAATCCGAATAACGAGCGCAATAATTTAAAATTAAGTGTAGCATTCAATTTCAACCAGTTCACAACAAATACCTATTTAAAGGTCAATATTGATAGTCGGTTATTTAAAATCAATCAATATTCACAACATCACCCGATAATAAATAATCTTCCCAAATTATTTATTTTTCAAAACATCTTTACAAGATATATTTTCCACACTTCAACCATTTGAAAACAAATTTCAAATCATTTTTCACCTTTCAATCTTTGAAAACAAATTTCAAATCAATTTCCTTAAACGGAAACACTTCCAAATATTTATCCATTTTAAACTTAAAATTGTTCATTTGAATAAATCAAATAAATCCCTACCGATTTATTTTAAATTTACGTTCCAAATCCGTAAATTTATTTCCACACTTCAAAAATAAATCAATGTTTATTTTTAAACAAATTTCCCTTTCTTTTATAAATTCCATAGTGAATTTACATTTCCAAAATATCTATGAATATACGATTTTCAAATCGATTTCTAATATCCATTATCAATTTATCTTTAAAAGATAAAATCTCAAAACATTCACTTCATATTGAAAAAACATTTCCATGCTTATTTAAAAAAATAAGTAATTCACAAATATATTTATTTTCAATATTTAGAAAATATTCAATATACTTAAATCACCATTAAGTATATATTTTATTCTTTAAGGAAAACATTCCATTAACACATTTATTTGGGTCAAAACGAATGTAACGTAAAACATCGTTACGACAACCCAAAATCACTAGTATAGGGATCCGAAATTAAAATAGATATACAAATCCCAATACCATATAAAACATTTCCTTTCGGAAATCATTTACTATAACAACAGTGTTATAGTCCACCATTTTCTTATTTCTCGAAAACGTCTATTTCAACAATGAATGTTGAAATCTATGATTTCGATACTTAATACATTTTAAAACACCATCAAATCGTTTTAAATCTATTTAAAACATCACTTCCCCAAAACATTTCTTTAATATATATTCACTGTCCAAAATCGCGAATATACTTCGTTAACCAAATTCAACATTTTCTACACATTTTATCTAAAGGATTATCCACTATCCAAAATCGTGGATATACTTCCTTTAATAAGCTATAATAATTAACTTATCAAAATAAGTCGTTTCCGGATTTATAAACAATGTTTATAAATTCCACTTATATTTATTTTATAAAAGCTTCCACTTATAAAATCCCTTAAGGGACAAATTCTGTTTATATCTCATTTAAATGCCAAAATCTAATTTATAAGTGAATTACTTATAAATCTTTTATTTTACAAAATCTATTCATTTTATAACTTCACAATTTATAAATCTATAAGTTTCATTCACTTATGAAATCCGTTTATATTTCATTTTAACACTTATAAAAACTCGTTTTATAATGATTCAAAAATCCCAATTTAAACCATTTTACAAATTTATCAACTATTTATTTCAAAAATCAAATTTCGGTTATATTTCACAAAAATCATAATTTTTATAACATAAAAATTACAACGTTCATTTATTTAAAATGAATCAATTCCAAAATTAAATTTTATTATGAGTTCTCAACTTAAATTTTCAAAAATCCAATTTTATTTATTTTCGGCATCTAATGATACCAAAAATATATTCAGCTAAATTTTAGCCTTTAACGATCTCAATCACAAAGATAATCACAAAGATTATAAATAGATCAATACACAACATTGAAACCAATTCAATCATTTGAGGAATCCAGTTGGATCCCTCCAACCTGTTTCCCTGCATCCACAGATGTTAGCACAATACCAATTCCGCTTCAAGAAGGAATATCGCGGTATATGGGATTTATAAAATACTATCCGCTATTATGCGGCGCAATAGGGTCTCATCCGCTATATAATGCGGGAAAATCAACTCCAAGTACATATATAATACCAATTCCACTTCAAGGTGAAATATCGCGGTATATGTGTTTAATAAATAACCTCCGCTTAATATGCGGCGTATAGGGTCTATTTCAAAATAATAGATAGCAATTTATCATCCAAGCATGCAAATCAGCACAATCAAGCAATTTTAAATCTAACTATTTATAATTTAAATCGAAACTAATTCGATTGAGTGAGAAGTTCTCACCTTGAATTTTCGAAATCAGTTCCAGCGTTTTATTTCGAATAAAATTAAATGGACGTTAAATTTTACCCGAAATTCTCACTATCTCCAAACGATTCCAATCCAGCACCGTAGCGTAGTGCTCATCCATATGAACCCAGCACAAGTTGTTTCGTAAATTTTCAACCTCGTATGAACAAGTTACAGCATTACAAAGTTATACGAATTAAATAAAATTAACTTTTACAATCCTTTTTATTTTTTTATAACCTAGTATTCATCTCAGCCATTCGATTTCCATCAGTAATATCTGGCCGCATGCAGTGTTTTCTTTCCCTTCGTTCGTACCCAGGTAATCATGCAAGCAACCCAACCCAAGCCGCCGTATTTGCTTGAATTTCCACCGCCTCCACGCTTGACTATTTGATGATCGGAGACCATCGCCACGAAGCTCACCACGACCACCACCCACGGCTTGAAGGGCTCGAAGCTCGGTCGTCACTATAGCTCGAAAAACGATGATGAACGGCGTGCCTTTGAACGAGCTTTGCCGTCAATCTATACCTCAGAAAACGATCACAACCGTTGGTCGTGGAGATCTCGCATTGCTCTTCGATGTTGTAGTTGGGAGTTTTTGAAATTAGTGTGTAGATTTAAAGAAAATTGAGGGGGAATGAAATGAATTCTCGGCCGTTCAAGATTACTGGTGGCGGCTAGGGTTTCTTTGGACGATGGTGTTTGCAAATGAATGATGGAGGGTCCTTTTATAGATAATTTCACAAACACTATTCATCCCGAACTTTCCGAACTCCAAAACGAAGCGTGCCGGCTGGCGTTTTTAGGGTTTACCTCACGTTCCGAACACAATGGAATAGGTTTCGAGAGCTAATTCCATCGTATGTTCGAGTTATGGAAATAAACGATCAAATTTAAATTAAATCGGTTAATTAAATTTCTATGCGTTTTGGCTCGCCCCGGACAAACGGTAAATCCGATTGACACGAAATTTGAAATCTTACAATAATATCATATTACGGATCCGATGAAACTAGTTTCATTGAAATCCGAGACAATTTGAAAAATGTCTATTTTAACTCGTCAATTAAATATTAAAATATTCAATTTTCACAAATTAACTTTTAATTCGATTTTAAAAGTTCTATAACATTATTATAACTCCAATATGATATAATAAAATTTTACAAATCAATTATAATTATATTAAACTCAATTTTCAATTATTTCTGTAATTTCAACTATTAAATTATCGATTTAATTATCCAATTAAATCCTGATATTCGAAACTATACTTATTCGACTTATAAAATTTACTTAGTAATATTCAAAATTAATTAAATATACGAATTTTAATTAATATAATTTCTGGGTCGTTACAGACGGCCTATTGGTCATTTTTTTTACGCGTGGACTACGTTTAGCTTCGGCCGGAGTCGGCTAGCCGATGCTAAACTAGGGGACGGACCCGTCCCCATTGCCGTCACAATTTTACTTGGCGACGAGCTATTTAGCGTCAGCATTTAGAGTCGGCTAGAATCGGCTGGAGTCGGCTCGAGTCGGCTAAATACCGATGCTAAACAGTCTTCTCCTTGTAGTGTAAGTTTTGAAATGTATAGTCGCATTTCTATTTCCGTCGTTTTATATTCCTTCCATTCATACCGATCTCCCCTTATTAGTTTAAGATAATTCTTTCCTCATTTCTAACGTTTCTTCCTTCTAATCGATCCATGAATATCCATTTCCCCCTAATTTAAGCCTAAATAAATTTTCATTTTTTAATCATTTCTATAAGACGCAAGATGGAGTAGTGGGGGGGACCTTCGGGTTGAACCTTATTGAAATATGTCATAAATCGGCGACGAGGTGGAGCTCAGTGCGGGAATTTGGGGTGCGTGGAGATCTAAGGTGCAAGATAGGATTGTGATTTAATCGTCGATCTGACAACCATCTTCCGTCGTCTACATCTTTCAGGTAGCAATCCATGCTTTGGATCTAGGGTTATTTTTTGATTCAATAGCTTGGGTGTTGCCAACATTTAAAGAATGCTTATGATTTCTTTTTAGCCGTTTAATATTTTACAGCATGATTTCCTTGAAGCAATAATTTCACGGTCGACATAATTATCTCTCAATCTTCCTTTTTTCAAGATTTCACATACAAGGTTAGCTTACTATGCGTGTGTATAATATACACAAAATTTAAGCTTATTTTCACTTAAATAGTATGTACATTGTCTTATTATATAATAATAGGTTATATAGTGGATGTTTGTTTATCCAGCTATAAAAGTTATTTTCCTGTAGATGCACTAAATTTTTTTTTAGTCAGATTGTTCATTACAATTGTTTAATCGATAAGATAGTGAGAATCAAGTAGCTGATGGTAGTTTAGTTTAGAAAATGGTCTGTGGCCGAATTACAAAATGGACCCAACATGCTATAAATTTGTAATGCATCCTAAAAGTATAGTTTGATATCATTAAATTCCATTCAATCGTCAACATCACCTCAAAATGATTAACTTTGTTTCTCCCACCTAGACCCTTATTTCAAAAAAAACTACTGGAAGCTTATTGAACGATCTTGAGCTTTACATACAATTATCTACTATAAAACATTAATCGGTGTATTCTCTTCTCAGGTTTCTGTAATCTTTGTACATAATAACCAAGTTAATTTAAGCAGAAGTCTGACGATTTTTTATCCGCTATGGTGTGGCTTTATGGTTTGTTTTAAATGAACGTTTAATGATTTATTTCTCTTTCTTCAAAGTGCTTAGTGATTTAAAAGTTTATATATGATGATTTGTTCCCTCTTTTTAAATCGTTTTACTTTAGTAATGTTCATGTGGGTTAATAAATCGTGATGATGAATAAATTATGAGTGTTTCTGCACTTTTGTTGGTCCTTATATTACAAAAGAATATTCTAATCATACATCAGTTCAATAATAGACTGTTATGCTGCATTCCAAATTTATTATAAAATTATTTTGTGTACTTTTAGTCTGATACTTTTACAGATAAAATCATGTAACATCTTATATACATCTTTGCTTTACACCTTGCAATCTAATTGATTTTTTTAATTCTTAGTTACCAAAGATTAAAAGCGAACCCGAAATATTTGGTATATACAAACTAGGATTCATGACTAAATGTTAACATATTTGATTATTTTTGTGTAAATATTTTTTCACTATATATACAGTATAAGATGTAACAAGTATACACCGATGATTTTAGTTCATCTTTTCTGCTTACTATTTTAACCATTAGTTGTGTTTTGTCACAACAACAACAATATTTGAAATAAATTTTATACTACAGTTTGATGTATTGCTTCATATAATAAAAGGAATAATAATTAGGGTATATAATAATTTTAGTAAAAACATCTATTAGCAACTACGTACTTGAGATGACCCTACTTTTCTAGTGGCCAAATCATGGACTAATTTGTTTGTTTTTTTTTCTGCATAAAGAAATATGCTAAATGAAAACACAGGGTCATCTATCTTCGAAACCAAAACCAGGATCCACTATTACCAATATAGAAATATTGGTGTATTCTTAAAACATTGATTAGTATATATGAAGATATACCAATCTCTTTAGCTATTAAATCAGAGTTTAAGAAAATTAGATAAAGCATTCACACATAGCATTTTAATATAAAGATAAATACATTTTCCTCTTTATGAAACTTATTTGCAATATGACACAAAAGATACACAAGCAGACTGGAAATATCAGAATTCCAGATTATATCATAAAAGTCATAGATATTCTTTATTTAATTCAACTCTTGCTATAGCACAATTATAGGTGTGGCTGCACGTACACACACATATAAATACAGGTGTGCATGGCCTCGCCAACACACAAGCTCAAGCAATGGTATTAATGAATAGGCAATGAAGCCTTGGCACCAACAAAATATTAATAATTATATGTATAAACAAAAGATTACCAATCCAACTATATAAAAATGAGGTCATCGAGTTTCCTCTTTCTCATTCATGCAAGTTATATTCAGACATAAAAGATGAATTTACATCAACTATCTTTCTTTAAAACAAAAACATGTCACTGATGCAAGAACTAAAGCTATTCTGCATCATACAAATATTTTTAACACAAACAATTGGAAGCTTACAAGTTCCTTTTACAAAAGTCTCAAGATAATACATGGACTTGTAATCCATTTCTAGAAATCTTATGAATATAAAATAGTTTACTTTCTTTTGCAAAACTATTCAAAACTGAGCTCATTCATTTCAGAAATATAAAGTAAGGGCATGCACATATATTAATTTATATGGCAAGTCCTCAATACAATTCGAGAGTCTATCACATGAACATATATTAGCTATATGCTATATTCAGATTCGAATAGCAACAGCCACTTAACACAGAAGATTTCATTTCCAAAAAAATCATAATGCATTTGAAAGCATTAAAAATCCATCTTTCCTTCAAAAGCCTACGGCATCAAATATGCCAAAACATATAAATATAGTTCAGACTTGTAAGTCATGCTGTTAAAACCACTAAATACATTTCAGATATATAAAGCACATGAGGCTGTAAGTTCTCAAACTCATTTCAGAAATTATTTCAAATTCTTATATAAATCCAAATTCCACATAAAACTTCATTTTTCCAGAATAAACATCTTATATCAAAGAACACATATCTATCAAAACTCAGATGCTCAGATGAAAGATCATATCTCAAAAGTGTGGATTCAGATCCATATAATCTCCCAAAACCATAAGTAACTTGATCTAAGGAAAAAAAACATAACATAGAGAAATATATATATATATATATATATATATATATATACATATCTCATCTTTGCTTTTCACATTCAGGGCATTCAACCTGCCAAAAACAATAAATATATATATATTCTCAGATATGATAATTACATACTAAAATCAAACTCCAGATCCATATATACTTATGCATAAATACAGAAATAACCCATCAAAATAAGTTTATAAAGGTTTTTCCCCAAAACTTCTGAAAGGAAACTTGAACAAAATCCATAAAAATCCTTTAAATCACAAATTCTCAGCAGATCTATGGGTCTACACATATACACAAGTGTAAACACTTGTGTATACTGCCTTGACACCAGTTATTCTCCAAATACAGATTTCAGAAAATATATAAAAAACTGAACAATCCCGGTGTTACAGTTTCAAACTTGCAATTACATATAAGACAATACAGTTTTCAAGATTTATATACAAATCAATCTAACACATGATGGTTCATTGTTCATGGCATTACATACATATTTTAGTTCAGCAATACATATGAAGTGACAATGAAAATACTTAAATACTTTCTTCATATCATCTACATGCAGTGATAAATCATTTTAACTCCATCTCTTAAATCATCATCTCATCAAAGTGTGCATTGCAACCTGTAAAGACATCATCCCGAACTGCCTCGTTGAATGAGACACCCCAGGAGATTGTCGAGACAATCAACAGGGTCAGACATGATACGTCTGGTATGAGTGTACTTAAACAATTCATTTGGCAGTAATAAAAGTGTTAAATCAGTGTATCGTGACATAATAGTGAATAGATATCATCTCAGGTACAGATATGAACATAATCAGACTTAATCATCACCAATATATGGATACGCAAGCAACCAAGGATCAAACAATCATTAACAAGCATCAATACACGCAAAGCATCCATACACACAAATTTATTTGCAGAAATATAACTACGGCTGCCTGAGATAGGACTTATTGCCAAATCAAGATTAAGAACACTCACATAGCTATATGAGATGTAAATCCCCTAGATATTGCCATAGTTTTTCCCTTTTTTTCTCACGAATCCAACGCCATTCGATACAGCAAGATAATTTTTCCCAATCTGTTTTCTAGGGCTTCGGCCATTTTTGTTTTGTTTTGAAATGAGAGAGTTGAATGAAAACAGTGGCCACATCTTTCTTTTTATAATTCACTCACGGCTAGGGTTTTAACAGTTGGGAAATCACAAATTTACCCCTAAGTCATACCAAATGTGTGCACAAATATATTTCAATATTTTATACTTGTTTAAATCACAATATCATAGTTGTGTAAATATTATGGGTCATTACAAATACCCCACCTTTTTGGAATTGTGTCCTCACAATTCACTCTTACTTGTTCTTGCATCCTAAATATTCATTAAATTTTTGCGGAGTGGCTGCAATACACACGTGTATCAATATACACGCGTGCACTGCCTCGCCAACTCGAGTGCACAAGCAAATTTCAATCAACATGTTTCATCATCAAATGGACAAGCACAAGGGTAATTGCAACTGTCATACAAACAGAACATAAATAAGAAAGCGACATATTCAAGCAACTCAGTGCATCTGGAAACAGCAAACTCAGATGGATGTATGGGAACTTACACATGGACTTGGCAAATGCAAGACAACAACACAAAATGACAACAGCAGAAGTGATCAAGGCAAAGCACAAGTGTGCAGCATCAAGTAGTTTCAAGTACATGGACATATATATAGGGAACTGCCACTGCATGCAAACAGCAAATCAAGTCTAAAGTCTCAAGTGCAACAGCAGATTTCAGATGCAACAGTGTTTGGACCAGGTCCATGCATACAGTGCAACTCAGGGGTGCACACAGGATGAAGTGAATATGCACAAATATGGCAGTGTACAAGTGAGAGCAGGAAACAGTGCCATTGCATTCATCATAATAGTGTTCACATTCAGTTTTAAACTAAACCCTATTGGCAAATTGGTTTAGAAAATTCTAGAATCAATACAGATTTTACTTTCTGCTTTTCAAAGCAATTCTAATGTCTCAAACATATTTATACACCAAGCTTACTCAACCAGAACCAAACAAATATTAATTCAGTAACAGTTCATATGTTTTGTCATCAGGTTATATGTTGCTTACAAATGCATTCCTACTCACGATTCATATTGAAGTCATTTTAAAGGTAATGCTCATTCATCTATGGCCATACACACCATCTTCATGCAAAACATATCATCTATATGCAAATCAAAATAGGGATCAATAATCTGTCTTTATTTAAATGAATTTTTAATTCAAAACAGACCCCATTCTTGGCAATCAAAGCAAAATATCGTAAACTTACGTATGAATTAAGTTTATACAAACAACACTCAATCAATACAAACAGCAAACAACCACTTAATAATGGTATCTATATTTTTTTTCTTTTTACTTTGCTATCAGTTTGTATTATATGTTATATCAAGTTTTTTTTTCTAATTGTCAAAAGGACACCAATCTTATACTCATATCATTATATTCAACCCAATATGTTTTAAGTATCTGCATGTCTAATTATTTTATCCCTGTCCCGTTTCCATTTATCAGCTCATCACCAAATTTAAAAGGCAGGTATTCTACCACAGCCCATCATTAAATTTGAAAAGCATTTACCTGGGTTGGGGTTTTCCAGAGGTTTATTATTATTTTAAGAAATCATGGACTGTAATATCCCATAATTCAAAAATCCAAAACTAACCACTACAGATGCTGCAGACATTTATAGTCCTTACTTTTGGCACTGAACTATGACATTTTACATAAATTTATGTTTCAACTTTGATGTTTAGCATTTTTCATCATGGTCTCAACTGTTATTGGGAAAATAAATACACACACTGTCTGGGCACATTCACCCCAGAACACTCGTATCCCTGGACCTAAACAGGCCATGTGCCAGCTTGCAGTATGTCCCCTGCCAAGCCCCTCACAGTCTCTTGACCCCATCCTTAGTGAACTTACTAAGTCTCTTTTTTTCAATTCATATATCACAGTATATTACATATATCAGAAATGATATGGTCATTCATCATTTTATTCACACATATCGAACATGTGTCAATCACAAATATGTAATCATAAAATCATTACATTCATACAACTCAGCCAAAACAGGTTCGGCAAAACATTTTAACTTGTGATCTACTTGTTTTCATCCAAACAAGTCTATGGGTGTCTATATATATATTTTTCTAGTGAATCTTGTCTACAAAGGTTTCACATCCATATTATTTAAAGCAACTTAAAATGTTCAAGTTATTGTTACTGGCATTAAAATAGTGAACATGGAGGTCATAAGAACCAAATCTAACAACCAGCAAGGCATCTAAACATTTCACATAGATTATATCACCACAAAGAAACTCATCCAACACATATGTGGCTAACAAAACTTATTTTCATTCATATAAAACTAACATACACCTAATCATAAGTAGCTATAAGTGTTCCTTTCATCTTCACTTATGTCATTGGGTTATATAAACTTGCAGGTAAATCACAGGGATTTTGCATATCAGAAAATTCTTATGTTTTTCATATTTTATATTACAATCAACATGTGACCAGAGATGTTTATATGTATATTTTTTTTTTTTTGAGGAAATACTTAGGCAACTAGAGCTCAGCACATGGTCAAACCATTGCACTCTTATCCCCTTATTAAATACAAGACATAAGCAAAAGAACTTCCCTCCCTTTACTGCCTTGTACTTAACCAATCTTAGATCACACTTGACTGTAATGATAGTATAATTCATTTTTTTTCAGGTTATAATCATAAGAAAATTTATCTTCCTCTAAGGGACCTATTTTATAAACTTCCATCACAAAGTTATATGCAATTATCAAACATATTCAAGAAATGCAGCTTAACAATTATGCATCCAAATCAGACAATTCACTTTTCAATGTTTATTCATATAATGACCTATTGCAATTGATACTGGCATTTGACATTTATTTTTTGAGGTATTTTACAAGTAACTATGATCAAACTATATTTAAATATTATATCAAGCTAGATCATAATTTTCACTTGTTATTTATCATTTGATTAGAAGCTCAGCACATGTATAACATTGCACTTCTAATCTTTTTAAGTTCAAGGCCTCAGCACATATACACTTGTATATTGCAGCCTATATTTTTTTTTGAAATTTTACCAAATATCAATATCACTTGCACCAGCTCATCATTGTGTTTATCAAGTTCTCAAACATATACTTATTAGTTATGGTGTAACAGTGGTGATTTCAGATTTAAATCAAAATAAATAAATACACCATCTACATTGAAACAAAGCAACACCCATGAAGTCCATAAAGAAGTAAAACTGTAATTTTAGCCATCTTTTAGATCAGATATAAACGTAGGTGTCTTAATCCAACTTTTCTTGTATTAGAAAACATTTATAAATTCAAACTCTCTCATTTTAAATTTCTTCTTCCTAGCTTTACTCAAAAACAAGCTTTTATCTTATGATTTCTCTGCTTATGCAGGTTTAAACCAAATTAATCTCACTTAAATTTTTAATAAACATCATTAACATTGATGTAATCCAAATAGATCATCCAGAGCAGTCAATTCAAACAATGCAACCAAAGCAGTCAATACAAACAAGTTCACACAAATTAATTTTTTTTTTTGTTATCTACCAACATAGCTCTGATACCAAATGAATGACCCTACTTTTCTAGTGGCCAAATCATGGACTAATTTGTTTGTTTTTTCTTTTCTGCATAACGAAATATGCTAAATGAAAACACAGGGTCATCTATCTTCGAAACCAAAACCAGGATCCACTATTACCAATATAGAAATATTGGTGTATTCTTAAAACATAGATTAGTATATATGAAGATATACCAATCTCTTTAGCTATTAAATCAGAGTTTAAGAAAATTAGCTAAAGCATTCACACATAGCATTTTAATATAAAGATAAATCCATTTTCCTCTTTATGAAAATTATTTGCAATATGACACAAAAGATACACAAGCAGACTGGAAATATCAGAATTCCAGATTATATCATAAAAGTCATAGATATTCTTTATTTAATTCAACTCTTGCTATAGCACAATTATAGGTGTGGCTGCACGTAAACACACATATAAATACAGGTGTGCACGGCCTCGCCAACACACAAGATCAAGCTATGGTATTAATGAATAGGCAATGAAGCCTTGGCACCAACAAAATATTAATAATTATACGTACAAACAAAAGATTACCAATCCAACTATATAAAAATGAGGTCATCGAGTTTCCTCTTTCTCATTCATGCAAGTTATATTCAGACATAAAAGATGAATTTACATCAACTATCTTTCTTTAAAACAAAAACATGTCACTGATGCAAGAACAAAAGCTATTCTGCATCATACAAATATTTTTAACACAAACAATTGGAAGCTTACAAGTTCCTTTTACAAAAGTCTCAAGATAATACATGGACTTGTAATCCATTTCTAGAAATCTTATGAATATAAAATAGTTTACTTTCTTTTGCAAAACTATTCAAAACTGAGCTCATTCATTTCAGAAATATAAAGTAAGGGCATGCACATATATTAATTTATATGGCAAGTCCTCAATACAATTCGAGAGTCTATCACATGAACATATATTAGCTATATGCTATATTCAGATTCGAATAGCAACAGCCACTTAACACAGAAGATTTCATTTCCAAAAAAATCATAATGCATTTGAAAGCATTAAAAATCCATCTTTCCTTCAAAAGCCTACGGCATCAAATATGCCAAAACATATAAATATAGTTCAGACTTGTAAGTCATGCTGTTAAAACCACTAAATACATTTCAGATATATAAAGCACATGAGGCTGTAAGTTCTCAAACTCATTTCAGAAATTATTTCAAATTCTTATATAAATCCAAATTCCACATAAAACTTCATTTTTCCAGAATAAACATCTTATATCAAAGAACACATATCTATCAAAACTCAGATGCTCAGATGAAAGATCATATCTCAAAAGTGTGGATTCAGATCCATATAATCTCCCAAAACCATAAGTAATTTGATCTAAGGAAAAAAAATCATAACATAGAGAAATATATATATACATATCTCATCTTTGCTTTTCACATTCAGGGCATTCAACCTGCCAAAAACAATAAATATATATATATTCTCAGATATGATAATTACATACTAAAATCAAACTCCAGATCCATATATACTTATGCATAAATACAGAAATAAACCATCAAAATAAGTTTATAAAGGTTTTTCCCCAAAACTTCTGAAAGGAAGCTTGAACAAAATCCATAAAAATCCTTTAAATCACAAATTCTCAGCAGATCTATGGGTCTGCACATATACACAAGTGTAAACACTTGTGTATACTGCCTTGACACCAGTTATTCTCCAAATACAGATTTCAGAAAATATATAAAAAACTGAACAATCCCGGTGTTACAGTTTCAAACTTGCAATTACATATAAGACAATACAGTTTTCAAGATTTATATACAAATCAATCTAACACATGATGGTTCATTGTTCATGGCATTACATACATATTTTAGTTCAGCAATACATATGAAGTGACAATGAAAATACTTTCTTCATATCATCTACATGCAGTGATAAATCATTTTAACTCCATCTCTTAAATCATCATCTCACCAAAGTGTGCATAGCAACCTGTAAAGACATCATCCCGAACTGCCTCGTTGAATGAGACACACCAGGAGATTGTCGAGACAATCAACAGGGTCAGACATGATACGTCTGGTATGAGTGTACTTAAACAATTCATTTGGCAGTAATACAAGTGTTAAATCAGTGTATCGTGACATAATAGTGAATAGATATCATCTCAGGTACAGATATGAACATAATCAGACTTAATCATCACCAATATATGGATACGCAAGCAACCAAGGATCAAACAATCATTAACAAGCATCAATACACGCAAAGCATCCATACACACAAATTTATTTGCAGAAATATAACTACGGCTGCCTGAGATAGGACTTATTGCCAAATCAAGATTAAGAACACTCACATAGCTATATGAGATGTAAATCCCCTAGATATTGCCATAGTTTTTCCTTTTTTTTCTCACGAATCCAACGCCATTCGATACAGCAAGATAATTTTTCCCAATCTGTTTTCTAGGGCTTCGGCCATTTTTGTTTTGTTTTGAAACGAGAGAGTTGAATGAAAATAGTGGCCACATCTTTCTTTTTATAATTCACTCACGGCTAGGGTTTTAACAGTTGGGAAATCACAAATTTACCCCTAAGTCATACCAAATGTGTGCACAAATATATTTCAATATTTTATACTTGTAAATCACAATATCATAGTTGTGTAAATATTGTGGGTCATTACAGTACTATTATATGTTGATGCTTGGTATGAAGACTTTACGTTTTTAAGCAAACAAAAAAGGTTTATTCAATCTGCATGGTTCTTCAATTATTTGAATACAAAAATAGATACCAAAGTCTGTTTAAATGAGGTTTTTTTACCACTATACGTTTCTATATGAGGCCTTCATCTAATATATAAGTGGAAAATTAGGCTTGATAAATATCTTTTCGCTTTGTTTAGATTTTTAGTTTCGCAAGTTTCTAATTTATAGGATACTGGATCTTTGGCATTGATAACCTGTAATGAACATATGTATATGTTGAAATGGTATTTTCTACATGCTGTTGGTTAGTCATTTGTTACACAATCATGCTCAACATCATGTTCTAGACTAGCCTTTTCTATTATTAACCATGTATAGGCTTGCAAAATTAACACCATAAAACCAAGCATGCAAACATGTTAACATACACATAAGCATGTTCACATATATATATGCCAACTCAAGGATTTATCTGTAATATTTTTTCTAAATTTTTTTGTGATTTTTTACATCTGAAATCTAAATAGTATAACTGAGTAAAAATCTTTTTTAATAATGCATGTTTTTGCGTTTTTACCACCGATAATTTCAGAAATGCACTGATTTTTTTGGAAACATATGGGTGGAGGAAAAATGAATTGAATATGTAATTATGATTACTCGGGAGGAACCAAAGATGGATGCAAAGTACAATCATTTGGAATTTTTAAAATAGTCGTACATTTGTATCTTAGCATTGAGGTTTGATATGTACCAAATATTACACGATTTCACATACAAATTGCATACAAACCATGATTGCAAGGTTTTGTTTGATAAGTTTATAAAATTCACACCGAAAGATGCACACACAGATAATGGAACAGTTGATTTCAATCTAGAGAGGTGAAGTAAAATTGTTGAGAAAGAAATAATATTCCTGGTCTTAATTTAAAAGTAAGCTCTGTGGATGGTCTTGGACATCAAACTCCTGCATTCATATAATGCAAGGTGAGATATCTTTTATTTGAATCTTAGTTATTACTATATGTATTGTTTGATTTTAGATGTTTCTTAATTTATTTAAGTTATCGTGTAGAAGAAAAAAATTGTTAAATTTTGCACAGAGCAATAATTAGCTTATGAAACATTTTACCTTTTTACTTTATATATAACAAAGTTATTCATTCTTTTTTATGTAATATATATCAGTCATAGATAATATATATTTTCACTCACTCGCATTAGTATTGAATTTATATGATCTGAGATGGCGAACATGATTATTCAGTTGTTACCTTAAGACAATTGTACTTTATGAATTATGAGATAGTTTATTGCTTATTCGGATTCATAAATCGATTATTGACCACATCTACAATTAAGCAAGCATGCAACAAAGATTTTTTTTGATTTTTTACATTTGAAATCTAAATAGTTTGCTATTACTACGTAAAAATCTTTTTTAGTAAAGTTTTTGCTTTTCTACAACTGATAATTTGTAATGACCCGTATTTTTAACTACTTGAAATTACGGAATTTGATATAATTATTGAATAAAAATGGTTAAAAATAAAAATTTAATGATTTTGAATGTAAGTATTGGATATAAACTTGAATAAAATTTGGAATAAAGTAGTTTCGAAGATTTGGCGATAATGAGTATTGAAATGAAATTATATATATTAACTGGGTTTATAATCAATAACTAAAGTTGGATAAAAAATTCAATATTGAAAATTATTTGAATAATGTAATTCTCAATTTAATATGATTGAAAATGGTGTTGGAAGTTGATTTAATTTTTATTTAAACAACAATGAAGATTTTTAACATTTAAAATTGAATTTAAAAATGAATGACTAGAAATTGAAAATATTGTATTTTAATTGACATGTAAAAATAGCCATTTTTGACAGTGTGTCGGATTTTGATGAAACCAGTTTCATTAGATTCGTAATGTTATATTATTGTAGGATTTCAAATTTCATGTCAATCAAACTTACGGTTTGGTCGCGCGAAGCTAAGACGAGTAGAAATTTATTTAAGTGAATTTAATTTAAATAATTCAATTCAAAAACCTATCTTTCAAATATGATGGAATTAGCTCTCGATATATATTCCATTGTGTTCGGAATAGGAGTAAACCATTATAAACACTTAGCGACATGCCTCGTTTGGAGTTCGTTTGAAAATTCACGTGAATAGTAAAAATAATAAAATAATATATGAACGTATATATTCGCGTCCACATAGTAAACCCTAACCCTATTCTTTTACAGCCACATCTCTATCTAATTAATGGCCGAAATAGTTCGAATTTTCTTCCTCCCTTTTCTCCCAATCCATCAACCAATTTGAAAATCTTCCAACTACAAAATCGAAGGGCTGGTAGAGATCTCTCTATCCAACGGTTATGATCGAAATAGTGTTGGGGATCGCCAGAAATTTAGACACGAAGTCCTCACGCTCGAGCTCGTTTTTCTAGCCATCGGGAAGGAGATGGTTGACCAGACTTGGGCTGAGGGTGCATGGGGCTTCGACACGTCGCTTGGTGTTGTTCGATCGATCTATAAGCAATCGAGGTAGGCGCGACAATCAGGGAACCGAACATGATGATGGGTAGTTGTGTGCATATAACCCGGGTGGAAACGAACGAGGAAGAGGCGAAAAAAAGCCATCCCAGATCTCTTTTCCCAAAAAGCAACAACCAGATTCAGTTAAGGTTTAAATTAAAAATAAAAAGGAAATTCATTTATATAAATTGTATGCAAATCTTCAAAAATGTATACCTTTGTCATACGAAGTCGAAACTAGACGAAACAAGTTGCATTGGGTTTGTGGCGATGAGCGCTACATCATGGAACTAATCTAGAGTCATTGGGAGCTATTTAAAATTTTAGATTAAATCGAACGTCGTTCAATTTGATTTAAAATTGAAACTCAAGGTGAGTGTTTTATAACGCTTACAAGTAATAGAATATCTTTATGCTAGTTAAATTTGAAATTATAAAGTGATGAATTTATTGATTGTTGTTTGATTAATTATCTTCTAAATTGTCATTTAAATTAACTGTTAAAAATAAAGATTGACAGTTAGACTTGAAATTGGGATTCAATTTCCAGTAAATCATCTGATATTAATAACTATGAAATGATTGTGAATTATTTTGACTATTTGGATGATTTATTGTGATGGATGCAACTGTTGATATTTGGATGATTGGATGTTTATTTATTTTTATATATACACTATTATCACCATGTATATTATTTACAGTATATGCACTGTAAACTAAATTGTTTCGAATAAATTAAGAAATAGGTTGAAATGATATATACCCATGACACTGTGATTTGGATTGAAATGATATATTATATATATATCCATCCCTGAAATTAGATTGAGATAGCTGATCACTTGGCCATAGGATAGAAATTATATACGGATACCGGATTGGTTAAATATAAGGATTTAAAAAAAATTATTCGAAATTTATTGAAATGATTTTGTTTTGAAGAAATAAAAACGAAATTTAAAATCAAATTATTTCGAACTTGAGCTCGGAATGTTGAAATTTAATTTGGTAAACGAAATGTCTTAAATAATTGAAGTTGGGATTTTTTTTTTTTAATTATAATTGAATTATCATTTAAATTTCAGAAATTGATTTGATTAAAGGATGTGACTTTTATCAAACTTTGAATTTTACCAAGTAAAAGTATTTGAAAATTTGGATTTCAAACTGGGTATTGAGGGTAAATTTGATTTAAGTATTTTGGACCGATGTTTTGAAAATCGAACTCGGAATCGATAAATCGAAATGGTTTTAGTTTGGAATTGGGATGGTTTTAATTTGAAATTGAAATTGAAGGTGAAATTGAATTAATTTAAAATCGAAGTTGACATTGATTTGCATTGAATTCGAAACTGAATCGATTGAATTGCAATTGGAATTTATTCGAATTAGGAAGTTGGAATTGAACTGGTTTGACTTTAAAGCTGTTTTCAATAAAATTATTTTAATATAAATTGTTTAAAATCTATCTTCTTAAATATACAAATTATTTTGGTTTTCTAAATTATTTTACTATATAAACTATTTTAATACTCAAACTATTTTCTATTAAACTCTTTTAGCTATTTACACTATTTTAACCATTTAAACTATTGTTTTTTACCATTTTAATTATTTGAACCATTTTAAAGCTATTTAAACTATTTTAAAAAAAATTCAAACTGGTCAACGATGAAATGTTTATTTTTAAATCATGGATTTAAATACAAATTGGGTCGAATGAAGTTATAACCCAAATCTAATTTTGAAACCATTCTGGGCTCGAAATTGCGATAGTGAGGCAAAAATGATTTTGAAATGAAATGGTATATTTTAAGTAAATATGTTTATTTCGAAATGGATTTGATTTTGAAGCAAATATGATATTTTAATATCGAGTATGAATTGTTTTCGAAATGTAAAAGTACCAATCGGTGTGTAAAACGACGTTTGGTTGCTAAAGAGACCGGAGTTGGATATGGGCATACTCTCGTCGATACCGAAATCACTTTAACAACTGTGTACGTGGAGGAGACTGCATAACGAAGTGGTTGGATTTGGCGACGTTTGTTGGATTTGAAGAAAGAGAACGATGATGTATTAGCCTGGCATTTGTGCCAATTTGAAATGACTAAAACAAAAGCCATACCGGTGAAGTGGGCTAGCTACCCCTAGCGAACACACTTCTTCGTTTTACCTTCATTTACATTGTGCTTAATTAGAGTGCACCCTCCGAATTTTCGGAGCGCTGGACGTGGTGGGCGATCATGGATATGATGCGTTACCACCAGCCTGGAAGGGTAAACTGGTAGTATCCTACCTTGGGCATTGCCTCACGTGTCTTGTCATACTTTTATTCCTATATGAGACTCATAAGATTTTGGTTTAGTGTTTTCGTATCATGGCGCATCCCTGACTATCGACGTTCTACTGGTGGTGTTAACCGCTAACTGTACGACAATGCTTAAAAATGCATTAACGAGGATTAATGTAAAGCCTTAACGTTAGGAAAAATATTTATTTTATTGATTAGATATTATGTATGTGGCATATTCTACTACATATAAATATTTTGACGGATCCTTAAGAGATGAAAAATCACATAACATTTCTTGAGTTATTGCACGCATATTATACACTGGATAGGAGATGTGAAAACTTGTAAGCATTTCTGACGCCATGATACTCATGTTATATGCATTATCGATTTGATTCACATAAGAATATTTTAGTCATGACTCAAGTGTTTTTTCTTTCCATTACGCTCGGTCAGCCCTGAGTTTTTCATCTTATTGAAGATTTATTCTGGAGGACGAAGACGAAGATTTGATATATTATTACTATTAGTATTCCTGCATCATGTTGTCTGTTGCATTACTTCATTTATTTCCAATGTATTTATAACTCAGATAAATGTTGTATAGATTAGAATTAAATGTATAATATAAACAACTTCACAAACTATTTATTTGATTATTATATTTTGTCGTTCCGCTGTGAGATTCTGTGTTTGTTTTCTTCTTCTGTTCTTTTTTTCTTAATTAACCCTATTGATTATCTGTATTCTAGATTGTTTAAGTTGGACATGTGTGCAATATTGTCGATTTAAACCTTTCAAATACGGGTCTTCACATAATTTCAAAAATGCACTGGTTCTTTTGGAAACATATGGGTAGAGGAAAAATGAACTGAAGATGTAATTATGATTACTCAGGAGGAACCAAAGATGGATGTAAAGTACAATCATTTGGAATTTTTAAAATAATTGTACATTGGTACCTCGGCATTGAGGTTTGATATGTACCAAATATTACGCAATTTCACATACAAATTGCTTACGAACCATGATTGCAACATTTTATTTGATACAGGTTTCTAAAATTCACACCGAATGATGCACATACGGATAATGAAAGAGTTGATTTCAGTCTAGAGAGGGGAAGTAAATTTGTTGAGAAAGAAATAATATTCCTAGTCTTAATTTAAAAGTAAGCTTTGTGGATGGTCTTGGACATCAAACTCCCGCATTCATATGATGCAAGGTGAGATATCTTTTATTTGAATCTTAGTTATTAATGTATGTATTGTTTGATTTTAGATGTTTCTTAATTAATTTTAAGGTATTGTGTAGAAGGAAAAATTGTTTAGTTTTTCACAGAGCAATAATTAGCTTATGAAACATTTCACCTTTTTAATTTATTTATAAAAACATTATTTATTCATTTTTATATAATAAATATCAATCGCAAATAATATATATTTTCACTCACTCGCATTAGTATTGAATTTATATGATTTGAGATGGTGAACATGATTATTCAGTTGTTACCTTAAGACAATTGTACTTCATGAATTATGAGATAGTTTATTATTTAATTGGATTCATAAATCAATTCTTGACCACGCCTACAATTAAGAAGCATGCAACAAAATAAAATGGCTTATATACTTCATATGTAACAACTTTGGTTTTGGTGATTACATATAATATGAAATTATAATGGTGGTTATAATTTAATATTGGAAAATAAAGTAAACTAGAGATAGAAAATTTGTTAAAATTGTTTATTTTATACAAACAATGAGTTTTGGTGAATAAAAGAGAATCAAGATAGTTGGTTGACAATAAAAATTGTGAAAAATAGAAGTTTGTTGATTTAGTGATTAATTTAATTTATTTCAACAATAATTTGTTGAAATTGATGTAAATTGTTGGAAATAAAGATTTAAAATGTTAGTATAGGAGAAAAATGTTCACTGTCCGCGGGCTTGGTGCGGTGGTGGGGTGATACGCCTCCCAAGTGGGAGGTTTGAGGTTCGAGTCCCACCTTGTGTGGGAGGAGATACGCCTTTTCACATGGGAGGTTTGAGTTTCAATTTCGCGCCTCCAGCACCAAGTCAACCGAAAGATCTGGCTATCCTGAAATAGTGGTTGTGGCAGGCCTTCTATTTGTTCCCTAGGTTTACTGTTCAGGAATCGCATGTCGGTAGTGATTGACCAGGTTTCTCTAGTTTCAAAAAAAATGTTCATTTTACGATTTTAATTTGAGATAATGCAATAATTTTGCATATTATTGTCAAATGTGAATTTTTATTAACTTTAAATAAAGTATTAGAGTTATTTATGATATTTTATAAATAAAAAGATGGAATTTTGTTTAAAAATGGTTTTTGGTTGTAAATATGGTTTTTTTTTAATTTTTTGAAAACCCGAGAGAACCCGTCGGGATGGTAAACTCCTGATGATAGTATGGTAAAGTCGTCCGTTGATCCAAATCCTTATACCTTCGGGTAAATTTTGTAAACATGAAGTTAATATGGTTTGTTGTATCTGTTTTGATAAGAAAATAACTTTCATGAAATTTTTAATGTTAAAAATGATGTTTTCTATAATAAAGTGTGTAAATTTATGTATTTAAATAAAAATAGAGTTTTAATAAAAGAAATAAAATATTTTTAACTATGTTGTGAAACATTTTTAGTTGACATAAACAATTGTTATATAAATTTGTTTGGTTTAGAAATGTGAAATATTGTGTAATATGTGAACATTTGGTGAAATAGAGTGAAAAACATGAAATAACTTAATCATTTTTCATTAAGTATTGTTAATGGTAAATAGATATTGGGTCTAAAGCCAAGTTCCAAATTTTTGAATAATCAGAAAAGAAAACCTAAATGTACTCTTCTTTCTTTCCTCACTTAATCTTCTCAAAAGCAAAATACAGTAAAGGAAATAATGGCCTCCTCCTTTCAACTTGAAAACTTACTTCCAAATTTGCTAAAACTATAGAGAATGCTAGCAAATAAAAGAAAAAAACAGGTAATGACAACCAATACCTCAAACTATTTCATCAATTCTCTATTTTGAAGAGAGATTTGTATGTAATTTCTTCCTCTTGTTTGCATGCTTCTTCTTTTAGCTTATACAGGTTTGTGAAGACTCTTTGCTCCGGAAAGACACTAGCTTGCATCATAAATTTGCTCAAACTAATACTAAGGTGGGTAAAAAACTCACATCTCTAGCAAGAATAAGCTATCTGTAAAATCTGAATGAAATTTACATTCATATTTGATTTACGGTAAATTCTCTGTTTGAAGTTTATAGTGGAAGTGTGTCTGGATACAATTTTAAGACGTCGTAACTTTCTCATACCTCGTCCAAATTGCTTGATTCTTTTTTTAGTTTACATTATATTTGTTGAACTTTATGCATGTCAGAGTTTAGGTAATTCCGACCTCTGAATCTTATAGTAATCTTTTGCCGAACTTTGATTCGGAGCATGTTTTGCTTTAGATTTTTACAGTGAAAGCCTGGGTTCAACTTTGAGACATCGTAACATTCTCATTCCTTGTTCAAATTGTGTGATTATTTTTCCAGTTCAAAGAATGAGTGTTAAAATTTATGCATGACAAATCTTAGGTCATTCTAACATCTGTAGCTTATAGAAATCTGCTGCTGAACTTTGATTCAGAGCATGTTTTTGCTCCAAATTTTCATAGTGAAATCATTGCCTGGTTACAACTTTGAGACATTATAAATTTCTTATACCTTGTCCAAATTGAGTGATTCTTATCCATTTTAAAGTATAGTTATTGAAATTTATGCAAGTCAAATTTCAGGTCATTTCGATCTATGTAGTCTATAGAAATGTGCTGTCAAACTTTAAATTGGAGCATGCTTTGCTCCAGCTGTTGATAGTGAAATCTGGCTGTGATTCCAACTTTGAAAGCTTATATCTCTCTTGTTTCTTATCGGATTTTTTCCATTCTTTTTTTTATAGTATTGTTATTTAACTCTATGCATGTCAAATTTCAAGTCATTCTGCCTTCAGTAGCTTATAGAAACTTGTTGTCAAACTTTGAATTGGAGCATGTTTTGCTTCAGCTGAAAATTTGAGTTGTTTTTTTACATGGGTTTCTGAAACAAATTTTGATGTTGATTTCTAAAGGCTTTGATCCTATGTGGACAAGCCAATATTATACTAAATCCACACATTGAATTAGTAAGGTTAGATGCGTATTTTGAATGTTGATTTCATGAAGAATTTTGTGCATTTGCTGACACCGTTCACATTTTATAAAATAATTTATATAAGAGACTTATATATATATATATATTTCTATCGCTTTGGGACAAATGCTTTTTCTAGATTTTTTTTTTAAATTTGAAATCGCCTTAAATCTATATAATATAGAATATTTTAATATATAGAGTTTTTCGACGAAAATATTCAAAGGATTTCAAAATTGGTTTATAAACCCATTTTCTCGAATCCCATGTTTTCAATATATAAAACTACACGTTTTTGAACTGTTCATGCGTATGAGAAAGAGAATTAAATGATTTAGTGAAACACGTGGTGTGAGGACACGTGCGTTTACTTTTTCGGTTAATTCTGGACTAATTCGTTTGAAGCTTTGAACTTTCGAGTTGATATTTGTGATTGCCATTCTTTAGCGAGTTTTGAGGTTTGAGATCTCCTATTTTAGGAGTTACGGTCTGTGAAAACCATTACGATGTCTTTTGTACTTGTCGATGATATGAGGCATGTTATGAGCTTGAGATCTCCTATTTTAGTTATGGTTTGTGAAAACTATCACGATGTCTTTTGTGCTTGCCAATGATATGAGGAAAGTTATAAGCTTTTTTAAGATTTTATGATTTTGATGATGTTGTTTTCTAATGTGGCATTGACTAGCAGTTAGTAAACTGTTAAGTGAGAAAGTGTGGTATGAGATGCACTGTTAACATTTTTCGGATTCCTATATGAGAGTTTATGACACATTCACGAGTTATACCAGTAATATAGACCTTCGAGTCATCACGAGGATTATGTGACTTCGGTCACCACGAGTTATATGAGTAATATAGACCTTCGAGTCATCACAAGGATTACGTGACTTCGGTCGCCACGAGTTATATGATTTCGATCACCGAAGTCACTATGAGTTATGCGACTTCAATCACCACGGGTATGACCTTTGGGTCCAAGAGATGGGTACCTAATATATATAGTGCTGGACACGAGTTTAGCACGTGCATCCTTGCTTCGGCATGCAATCAGGGATATGGATCCAATCCGAGCTAATTTTTGAGTTTTTGAGTTTTATTTATGATTTCACCATTTTTGAGATGATTGTTTTATTTATTTTATAACCTAGAGCTATATGAGATTTTATTTATATATGATGAATTCATTTATGAGGTTTTGAACTCTTAATTGAGTTCCACGAGTTATGAGACTTTCTAAGTTTTCTGATGATTTTCGTGGTTCCCTTCTGAGATTTTATATGATTTCATTGAAATTTATATTTCGAGTAGCTTTTAAGAAGGAAACATTTATATTGAATTGATGTTATTCATGAGTTAACCCTTGAGATGTTTTGGAATTTTCCTTCACTTTGAGTTTGTGTGAATTCGAGTTATACCATTCCTCTTTGATTAAAGAAATACTACACTTATGAGACCTATATCCTATTTATTAATTGCTAATCATCTTGTTGTAGTTAGACTGACCCATGTATTCATTACTCGGGTCAGACCAAGTTACAGGTTAGACTAGTTGGCTTTTGCTTAGCTGTTCTTCATGGATCATCTTATTGACCTTTTGGATATGCATAGTTTTGAGTAGATACCTTGTAGTAGCTTGATTTGATTTTCTATATTCTTTTGTGGGGACTTGATGTATAGTTATAAATGGTGTATCACCACTCATGTATGACACTTTGTATTATACTTGACGTATGTATATATATATATATATATATAGATGACTGTGTTTGTTGTTCTATGATATATTAATGTTATTTCTATTATATTTTGTTCTGAATTGATCCTGTAGCCACCATGGTATTGTATTAGACAAGGATTAAGTACGTCGAACCACTTAAGATAAAATAAAAAAATGAGCACATTATAGACGTACTTAATACTTATTTAATATAAGACTATGATAGTCGCTCCTAGCCTTATTCTCTGCACTAGCAGATAGTATTACTTAGTAATCCTCTTTGTTAGTGTGGGTCTCGGGGTCATCATATGTTGATTATAATTAATAATGAGTATATAATAGTTTGTTGTCATATACAATTCAAATGATTGATCTTTACCACTCAAAGAATATGCACAGACTATTCTACTTCCTTTTGAGTAAAGGCAAAAGAAAGAGGACCCCGTAGTAATTTGGCTGACTGGCGGCTCCGGTTGTAGTAGTGAATTAGCATTGTTCTATGAAAATGGTCCTTTTCATATTTCTAAAAGTCTATCACTCAAATAGAATGACTTTGGATGGGATCAAGTATTATTCAAAAACAAAAAATATATCCAGATTTTAGTTGTTAATTATAGGAAAAAATTACCATAAACATAATTACTTACAAGCTTAAAATTTGATATACGTGGATTAATCAATTGGAATAGGTTTTAGTTATAGATCCGATGATCGAGACATATGCTATGATGAAAATGGTGTGAGCAATGATATATACAATTTTATGCAGGTAAACTCCACTGCCATGCAGTGATCATATGAACTGATGATATGAGCTGATCATATGAGTTGCAATAGTTTATCTACCATCTATTGGGGTGGTTGCTGTTTGTATCAAAATTAGGCATAACACTCTTCGGATGTGTTTGAAGAGATAAAATGAAGAAAGCAAATGTAAAACGAGGCAGATCTAACAAACACACCAATAAACAAAAAAGAAAAAGTGCAAAAACACGCAAATTTAGAGTGGTTCGGCATATTACCTACATCCACTATGGAATGATTGATGTTTATGGATTATAACTCACTGATTATAGAGGATTACAACAGTATAATTGAAATACAGTAGCAATTTCGGTAGAGTATCGGTGTAGCGAGGCCAAAAGTGTAGAATATGCTAGTATATGATTTTTGTTTGATGATAATCAACATATATATATATTTATTTAAATGTATTTGTTATTGTACTATTTTATTTTTCACATAATTAAATAAATATTTGTTATAAAATAAATAACACAGAATTTAAATTCAAACAAATATTTTATTACAATTTTGAATAGTACAAATTTGAGCTCACACTATATACACAATTTTAATTACAATACAATTTCAAATTACAACACAATTCACTAGACAATTTTTACTTACATTTTCACCCCACTATACATCACTCATTCACCTGTATTTATCTTCAACTCTATTCCAGATAATCCAACATCCGAATTATATGAAAAAAAACACTAACGCGGTAAACTTGAAAAAGAAATATTTATCGCAGTGTAAAATAAAATGTATGTTTTTGAAAATATTATTTGCCTTAGTTATTTGGGTTGTTCGTCATCATTTTAATTTGAATTCATTTTTCACAAACAGCTTGTGACATGTACCCTCCTCTAGGGTGAAATCGATCCTACAAGTGGTATCGGAACTAGAAACAGAAACCATTTTTTTGTTTTAAAAATTTGATTTTTTAAAACCAATTTTTTTTAAAAAAATTTGATTTTTTAATTGGCTTTTTTAATAATGATTTTGTTGAGTTGGTCCATAGTTAGACCACCCATGTTCAATGGTGAATATTCTTACTGGAAAAATAAAATCAATTTTTTTTTGAAAACCATTGATGCTTGTAATATTGTTGAGATAGGATATGACACCAACTATAGCGGTAGATAATCAAGAAATTGAAATACCGATGGATCAATGGACAGATCTTGAAAATAAACTACAGAATGCTAATGTTAAAGCTATGAATTCTATTATATGTTCATTGAATAAAATTGAATTTAATCGTGTCTCACATTGTCTAACTACGCAGGAAATTTGGCATACACTTGAAGTGATTCATGAAGGAACCACCCAAGTCAAAGAATCTCGCCTAGCCATGCTTAGTAGAAAATATGAGAACTTCACAATGGCCAAGGATGAAAATGTCAAAGAGATGTATGGACGACTTTCTAATCTCGTATACAAATCAAAGTTCTTGGAAAACCATACATAAAAAAAATGAAATAGTCCAAAAAATCCTCAGAGTCCTTCCACGAAATTTTGAAGCGAAAGTTATTGCCATTCAAGAATCAAAAGATCTGAAATAAATAAAAGTTGAAGAACTCATTGGAAATCTCATCACTTATGAGCTAGAAATGAAATTCAAGGAAGAATGCGAAGGAGGTGATACTCGAAAGAAATCGATAGCTCTCAAAGGAACAATGAAAAGTGATGATGATGGAGCAGCTGAATTGGTGCTGATAATAAAGAGATTCAAAAGGTGGAATCATAAGTATGGAATTCCAACTCTAAATCAACAACTGAAAAGCAGAATAGTAAAATTTCTAGACAACCCAGAAGTCCAAGAGATCATATGTCATAAGTGTAACAAACCTGGTCATACCAAGCCAAACTGTCCTTAGAATTAACTCAGCCAAGGAAAGAAACAAAAAAGGAGAAGTTTTGCAGCTACATGGGATGAAACTGATGAAAGTGATGAAAGCACCGACAGTGAAAATGAAAAAGAAAAACAGTATCTTCAAGGAGAAATAAGTGATAGTGATGATGACGAGCCAAGCGAGGTATCAAAACTTACTCACTCGGAGTTACTTATATATTTTCACGAAGTAAATGGTTGTTTTGAACGACTTAGGGAGAAGTACGCTAAAATTGAATCACAAAGAGATAGTTTAATAGAACTAAATAAATAGCTTGATCAATTTGTTAAAAACTATCGAAATAAGAGCCTTCAGAGTGATACCATCATTCGAAGAAGAAATTAAAAAATCAGAAATTAAAATTAAGTCACTTGAAAATGAAATTCTGATTTTGAAAGAAAGTGAAAATACTAGGAGAGAAAATTCTACTAAAAAGTGCACTCTGTTATTGAATGAAAATGGATCTCTCAAAACACAAGTCCAACAACTGTCTACAATCTTAGGAAAGTTTTTCAAAAGGAGAAAAGGCACTAAATATGTTATTAGGGAAACAAACTGTCAATCCTGTTAGATAAGGACTTGGGTATACTCAATCTGAACATGTTAGAAGCGAAATAATAAAGTCAATTCCAAAAAGAAAATTTGTACACAATCACAACAATTGCTGGTATAGATCCAAACACGTAAAAACCATACCAATTTGGGTTTCAAAAGGCATGAATATAAAATCCCTTAAAGTCAAACAAATCAGGGTGCTAAAAGGAACAAATATAAATTGTCTTGGGTCTACACAAACGTATTTTTCAAAATTGTTTGCCAGTAACAATCATGGACCTATAAAAACAAATAGGTCATAAAAATCTTTCCCTGTGTCAGTGTGGTGGCAAGCTAAGGAACAACAAGAGTGATACCTGGATTCTGTCTATCTAGGCACACGACGGGCGACAAATCAAAGTTCCTTAGCCTAGTACAAAGGTGGCAGAATCACAATGGGAAACAAATGGAAAATTATTAGTAAAGGTAAAATAGGTAACGGTATATTTATCTTTAATGATATATTATATGTTGAAAATCTGCACCATAATCTAATTTAATTCAGCTAGTTATGTGATATGGAAACAAATGTTGATTTTGATTCTGATTTGTGCAAAAATGTTAACCGATCAAATTTTCATCCATGAACTATTTCATATAGATTTGCTTGGACTAACTATACTGCAAAACATAGGTGATAAGAGATGTTGTTTTGTATTGATGATTACTTAAGATATACATGGATATATTTGTTTATTTTACTGATTCTAGACCTGACATTATGTTCATTGTTTGTTTATCTACACGGTCTCAATTCAAAATTCAAAAGAATTTCATTTAAAACTATAAAAAGGATTTTGAGGTATTTGTTACAACTTTACCATCTGGTCTATGATATCCAACTAATGATAATCTTGAGTCAAAGAGAAATTCAGATGCATATTACATTGGTAACCTAGTTGATAGAAAAATTACTAGTAAAACGTGTTTGTGTAGAGACATTATTTAGTTGCATCACATTTTCAAAGAAAATATCCGCATATTTTTCAATTCAACTGATTTTCAATTAGCAGCCCTTTTTTAACCCCTTCCAAAAAATAGTTTTTGTTGACTTCGTTTCAGATTGGACATTCTAAAATTTTGATTTTGTACTTATTTTTGGATTTGATCTTGAATGATTACATTAACTAATTTGACTCCCTACTGATTATCAAAAAGATAAATAGTGATTTAAAAAGTGATGAATGTTGATATTAATCATATATTATGACTTGAGACAGTATATTTAGTAAATTGCTTTAAAAATTTAAACAAGATTTATAATAACTTTTGGTTGTAAAAATTCCATGACTATCTCTATTTCTATTGTGTTTCTAACGACCATCACTCATCAAAATCCAATATAGCATGTCAAAATGTGGTATTTTAAACTGAAAATTATTCGTTATTTTTTATTTATTTTTTAATAAAAACATCCAAAAATTAACTCTCATTCAAAATTCCTCATGGTTATGCATGGGTGAATTACATGGAATATTTGTTTATGTGCTTTCATGCTCATTTAAAAGTCCTCATGGTCATGCATGTATGGAACACATACCAAAATTGATTATTAAATAAACTAATTGATTCTAATCCTATATAAAAGTCCTCATGGTTATGCGTGGTTAGAAGATGCTTGAAATTCATGTTTTAAAAAAAATTAGGAATACTACTAATCTCATTTAAATGACCTAACGGTTATGCATGGTTAGTAGATATTCAAATTCGTGATATAAATATACCACAAATAGATACAACTATATGGTTTTGTATGCCGACATCACCCCTATCACTCTAAAATGGAATATGCATCTAACAATGTATTTATGATTTTTGTTTGATTTTTTTTATTGAAATTTAATATTTATACTCGATTGGGTATTAATGTTGTATTAATATCTATCACTTTTTCTCTATTTTTCTAACACTTTTACTCTTTTACTAATAACAAAAGGGGGAGAGAAAGGTTAAGATTTTTGCAAATAAAAGTCAAATATTTTATTTTTTATTTGCATATTCATCTTGGTTCATTTGCATATTTTTATTTATTTTCATGCATATATGAAGGAGTAGCTTTTGTTGTAGAGAGAAAGCAATCAAATAGGGGGAGAAAATAGAGTTCATCAATGACCAAATACATTTAATAGAGTCAAAATCTTAATATATGTTTGTTATTGTCACGACCCGCCTTTCATTCCACAGAAAGAGGCTTCATTAACAAGAAAGAAAGGGATAGAAAAGAGAAAATAAAGAACTAAACAACATCAAAATCTTATAGCGGAATGAATAAATTATATTATATCACATAAGATATTACATAGTATCATATACGTCAGAGTTATACAGCTTATACAACACAAACTATACAGTTATAAACACCTGTCTAGTCATTATAACTCAAGTACAATACAGACATCATCATAGAGAAACTAACATAGCGGAATCATTATATATCTACACGCTGAAGCCTCCTGCTCCAAATATCCCCCAGAATTTGTCAAAGCTAACCTGAATCCCTTGGCTACACGTAAAAATTTGAGTACCCAACAGTTTAATAAAACAGAAAATAAACTCCAGGTCAGACATGGGTCTGGTGTGAGTAAACGGGTTAAAGTTGCTTAACTTTAAAAACCTTTGAAAGAAAAGGTATCTCGTAAGACTTCCCACACATAAACATGGAAAAGTTTTTACCTTACGATAACCAAAACAATGATAGGAAATCCAGTGATATTATAATAGTGTCTAGGATTTTCAAGTAAATAGAAAATAGCTGAAATTGTTACATGATTAAATTCCAGCATACTAGCCACAAAGTGGGTTATACAATCAAAACTGAATAGGCACGTAGGAAGAATGAGTTTCCATCAATGGCAGGGCTACTGGGATACCGCCCGTCACAGTACGTGGCCTAGATCACCGTACCGAAGATCCACCCTAAATCCCCTGCAACACAAGGTCGGAACCATCCCTTACTGGATAGTCCCGAACAAGACAACCCCGTAGTTGGTGCGCAATTCCAATTGCCCACTAAGCCGAATAAAAAAGGACCTCTAGACAGGGGAAAATCTCGTCCTACTTGGGCGCGACCCACTTAGCCTTGCTGCACCTCCCCTGTTTTAGCCATTCCCGGTTGATGAGGCTTGAGGCTGCGATTACCATTATAGAACACATCTATCTTAGAATGCTCATCATTCTCCTGACGATGTTCTAAAAGCATTCAATCCATACAAGTTCGTTCCGGGTTCGAACGAAACTGAAGGCATTATCTCGTTACACTCATTTTGGAATCATCCTCAGAGTTAACGACAATAACCCTTGCACTCTGAATCTTTATCTCGAATCTGAAAGTATTATTTTCGTTATACTCGTATTGAAATCACCCTCAGAGTTATAACAACAAATAGTTCTTACACTTTGAGTCTTCAACTTGACTTGAGATTTCACGACCTAATGTTTTATTTGGATTGATGTGGTTTTCGGATATCCAAATCTAGAAATCCAATCCCGGTCCACCGAAATCCAAAATGCTGTTTTAATGTCCAAGTTGTTTAAAGTTTTAACAATTCAATTTATTATCTATATTCACACAGATAGATAATTCACATATTCACAGATAGATAATCCACATTATCACAATTCAAAACAAACATCTCATATCATAAAGCAACAAATATTAGAGATGTCACATAATCCAAGGCATTCAACATCATTTAATCATCCATAAGCAGAGATTAATTAGCCACACCATCCCTAATTAATTTAATTAACCACCAATGAATTAAATTAATTACTTAATTACTTGTAAATATTGCTTATTTAACATTAATTAATTACAAACCAATTAATTAATTATCATCTTAATTAATCATCCTTGATTAATATCCTTTAATTACATTAAGTAAATAACCATTAATTAATTGCATCAACTAATTATCCTTAACCATTTACAGTAATTAACCTTTAATTACTCTCATTAATTACATTAATTAATGATCCTCTAATTACTTCCATTAATTAATTAATTACATTGATCTTAATTAATTACATTAATTAATTATACTTTAATTAATCATTTCCATTAATCAAACTTGATTAATTTCATTAATTATATTAATTAATGATCCTCTAATTACTTCATTAATTAATTACCTCTAATTAATTAAATTATTAATCTTTAATTAACCACATTCATTAATTAACCTTAATTAATCATAAACAGTAAGTAACCATCCTGTAATTACTTACTTTAATTAATTATCTCCTTAATTACTTTTCATTAAGTAATTCCTCCTAAATTAATTACATCCAGTAATTACTCATTAATTACTTATACTTAGGTAATTATACTTCATTAATTATATTAAGTAATTTTACTTAATCAATTATCAAGTGATTGTCTTTAATTAGTTAAACTAGTTAATTAATTTAAATTAATTACATTAATTTAATTAATTACATTGAGTAATTAATCCCTTTAATTACTTCCATTAATTAACTACTTCTTAATTAATTACCTTTAATTCACTTAGATTTATGATCCTTAAATTAGTTACACTCATTAACAATTCTTTAATTACTTTCATTAAGTAATTATACTTTGATTATCAAATTAATTAACCATTATTATTACATTGAGTAATTAACTTTTAATTAATTTCACTAATTAATTATCTATAATTAATCTCAACTTTAATTAAAGAAAATCTTATCTCCATTAATTACTTATTTAACTTAATTAGAAAATATTTATAAATAAACTTTGGGGCCAAGGAAACTATGTTTCTCTTGGCCTTTGGTTAGACTGGTTTTATAGTGCCCAGACCACTTATGTCTCGTTATTATGGCCGCTGGGAATCGATCTGGTGCCACTACAACACAATGTAGCAACATCCACTATGTCGAAACCACTGGACCACTAGAACTTGAAAAAACTTTGGGGCCAAGGAAACTATGTTTCTCTTGGCCTTTGGTTAGACTGGTTTTATAGTGCCCTGACCACTTATGTCTCATTATTGTGGCCGCTGGGAATCGATCCGGTGCCACTACAACACAATGTAGCAACATCCACTATGTCGAAACCACTGGACCACTAGAACTTGACAGATACTTGCGTACCTTTCTTCTTCGTCTCCGTGATTTTGCTTACCCCTCTCCGTTTCTCCGGTCCCCTTCATGTCCTCATCCCCTCCCTTTCTCAGATCTCAGCGTCTCCCCTTCCCCTCATCTACTCGCTCTGGCCGTTGTTTTAGATCCATGGCTTCTGATGAAGTCGCTCGACCTGACCTTCTCTTGTCCCGAGAATTTCCTCCACTTCGTGCAATCGATCTGTCCCCCCTAGTACCATCTACCCGCCCCTGCTCGAGTGATGCTAAAGCTGTAGCAGCCAGTCTATCTGCAGTGTATTCGATTGCGTCTAAATCAGGTACACCGCTATCCCTCCCAATGACCGGATCCAATGTGAGTGTTGTAGATAAGTCCAGTTGCGTTTTGGGACACCAAGTTTCGGTTTCTTTGGTTAAGGACCGAGTATTAGAAAGTAAGTCAGGTGATGTCATAAGCTTGGTTAAGTCAGTTGAGACTGATTGGTGCAGGTCAAGTGTTTGTATCAATGCAGCAGTGGGATCTGAACCTCTAAACAGTGCAAAATGTAAGGCTTGTATCGCTACTCCTGATCTTCCATCTGTTGTGGCAAGTCCTAGGCCTTCGGCTATGCCTTCTTGCTCCAAATTTGGTACAGATAGTAGCACTTCATCTGTTCGGCATAATGCCAATGTCAATGTAGTCCCTGTGCTCAATAATTTAACTCCTGGTGATATCATGCACGCGGTCTATTCTCCCATTGTTGCACAATGCCCCAATCCTAAGGCCCCATCTGTACCCAGATCATGGTCTTCCCTATTTACATCCATTCCCCGTAATGCGGGAGTTTATGAACCAGTTGATTTCGAAATCGTTGAGGAAAACGGAGTAATGATTCCCCCCCCTGTGTAATGCAAGCCGGTTTGGACTTTTGGTCAGGATACGTAGTTGGATTCTTTTTGGACCATAAATATCGACTTCATGATGCGGCTACTATTTGTCGTAGGGCCTGGAGACTTCAAGGGGGTCTGAGAGTTAAGTTGGTTGATTCCTTGTGCTACCTTTTGTTCTCCTCCCCTGAGGAACGTAGTCGTGTTCTTGAGTCTGAGCCTTCCTTCATTGATGGTCAGCCTTTTATTATTACCCCCTGGTCACCGACGGTTGCTAGTGCTCGTGAACAGGTCCTTTCTATCCCTGTTTGGGTTTATTTCTCTCAAATCCCATCTGCTCTACAACCGCTGCTTGGTTTGAATTGGCTAGCATGCAATGTTGGTAAATTGATTTGTTTTGACTCTAATACAGTCGCGCGTGATAAGCTTGTATACGCCAAGGCTCTGATTGAGATTTCTCCCCTTAAGCCGCTACCAACCTCTATTCCTGTCCAGCTAGCTGTTGGTCACGTGGCGGATGTTCGTGTACGTTATGGATGGGTCCCTGACATGTGTTCCTCCTGTCACTCTTTTGGCCATGTAGCCCCTGCCTGCACGCACTCTGCTGTATCTGCTGCTGCGCCAAAGATCCCTCTGCCTCGTCCTCCACTTAGGAAATGGGTTCCCAAAGTCTCTCTAGTTTCTTCTGCCCCTGGTCCTTCCCTTACCATAGTGCAGCCTGTGTCCCCAGTTCCTGCTGACGTTCCTCCTGTTCTGTCTGCTGCGCTGGATCTCTCTCCGCCTCTCGTTGTTTGGGCCGAGACTGAACATTGTTGGGTTGACCGTCTAACTGGTATGAGATTCAACCCTGCGGATGACTCGTACTTTAAATATGTTTCTGATGATCTATTGGACCTTCGATGCCTTTATTATAGAATTTCTGGTGATTCCTTGGTTCTTGACTTGGAGAGTTCGTATGCTGAGATTAATTCTGCAATTCTAGCTGATACTAACTGGGATCGATCCTTTATTTACTCCTCTGATGATGAAAGCTATGATCCTTCTCTTTTTATTCATTTCCGCCCTTTTTTTGATCTTCAAGGGGATGGTTCTCTGGATTCTACCAGGGATGATGAGGGTGTTGGTGATTCTTCCTCTACGGAGGAGAACTAGTCTACGTATTTATTTCTTGTAGCTGTGACATATCTGTCACACTCCTGTGTTGTATTTTTTATTTCTTTCTATCATAATAGTTAAGGTGTCTCTACCTTTCTCCTGAAAAACCGAATAGTTAGGGTTTTAAAAAGAATTTAAGAAAAGAAAGAGATAGAAGAAGATAGAATATCTAGAAAAATAGAAACGGAAAGAAAGAGGAAACAACAGAACAACATCACTCACAATCCGCAGCGGAACAACATATAATAATAAATGAATAATCTTTAAACAAAGAGCTATATCAGTTATTACATTACATTTCATTTTATTACATCATATCATATCATCAGAGTGTACAACAACATACAACAACAATTATTACGTTCGTAATAAAAGTGGTCGGTCCGCTATAAAACCGTCGGCCTTGCCAAAAAAAAATATTTATAAATAAATTTCATAATTAGGAATATATAATTTATTTTAAAACAAAAATAATTTAACATTAAATTTTATCATTTAAAATCCTTTGAAACTTGTTCAAACTTATTCAATAGATTAAATAAGTACTTATTCCTTTGAAAACTCAATTATTTAAAATGTACCTTTAAAAAAACTTGGTATTCACATTTACTTATGTGAGTTTAAACTTGATTAAATCCTTTACAAATCTTGGTTAAAAACATTCACCTTATATTTTTCGTTAATTTGATTAAGAATTTACTTTGCTTTAAAATTTGATCAAGCTTCCATTGCAAAATGGTTTCAAAATTTACTTTTGAATCTTAAATACATTTTAAATCTTAACTAAACATCTTCTTTATAAATTTTATTTTAAAATCTTTTAAACTTTTAAAACTTATTTACACACTTAACTTGAAACTTTAAATAATATTCCAGCTTGTGAAAACTAAATTTTGTTTTGCTTTAAAAATTAAACTTAATCTCTTTTAAAAATTCAGAAACCTGGATGCTTAAACAAAACCAAAAACGAGCTTGGCAAACAATACCACAGCCAGAACACTAAAACCCCAAACATCTACCCGAGCAATTTCGCAACCCACACAACTCCGACTCAAAACATTTTAAACTTTAACCTTAGTTGATTAAATTTGAAAACATGAATTTATTTAAAATACTATGCTTTTTAAACCTGTACCTATTAACTTAAAAAATTTAAGAAAACAGGTTACAGCACCTAAAACTAACCGAGCCAACTTCGAACCTTACCCGAGCAAACCACGAAGTTGCCGCTGCATCAACTACTTCGAGTCGCCCACGAAATCGCTCGAGACATAACCCGGTTACGAGTCTTCTTCCCCAAAACTAAACAATCCAAGAATTTAGATGTGCACAACGCACGGGCATGGTCGAACTAGGCTCCTCCGACCAACTTCCTCATCCTCCTCAAGTTGTCAACAACCCCGTCGTCCTCCTCGACCTTCCAGAATAACGAATTCGAAAGCAATTTGAAAAAAAGCACATAAAATCAGACTGGAACTTCAAAACAGTTCGTCAAATCACCTCGCCGACGGCAAACCTGACTACCAGAAATTCTGCCATCCTGTCCAGAGCCACATCTCAAACCCAAGCGTTACTTCCTCCTTACGCGATCAGTTCCGATGCACAGTCGAACCCACAATCACCTCAAATATCTCGACGACATAAACTATTGTCAAAACCCTAGATCACCTTCGTCAACCAACTTCGGCCATCAGAAAAATCCCATACTATTTTTCCCTCGATCCACGGCACTCCGGCCTCCTCCAGACCAAACCTCGTCAAAAACTTCGACGCCGATCATCGGCAATCGACCAAAATATCCAAAATGTTCATCTCAGAAAATCTCACCAAATACAATACTAAAAATCACGAAACCTATATTAAAATTCATGAATTTGTAATACTAACCACGTTGTATAGTCAAATTCTGAATTTATGATGATTGATTTTTACCTATTATTTAGATCTTCACTGCATTTGTTATTTTTGTGAAAATTTACTAAATATAAAATCCTAAAACTATTTTTAATATTAATACTACACAGTAATAAACATCTTTCATACAAGGATCAAGACTTAAACTGAATGTTTAAAGAGGAATGGAATTTAATTTGAAATGGTTAAATCCTAACATTGAACATAGAAGTATATATTCATGCACACAGACTTTTGTTCAGGCATTTCATTTATACAAGCATGCATTCACAAATATCAACATAAGCAAACCATATTACTGTAAAAATCCATCACAACTTCTAAGCATAATCACATATTAAACCTGTTTTTAAGAATAAAAGTTTACTCACCAGAATTTAAAAGCAGAGAACAGTTCTATTTTGATTGATGAATTGATCCTTACTACTTGCTATTTTGATTGAATTTTTGGGTTGAATCTTGCTTGTTGAAGAATTGTAAAGCTGTTGTTGAATTCGCTTTTGATCTTGTTTAACAGCAGTTGATGTTTGTTGAATTAGATTGAAGGTTTCAGCTTGATTTTTTTCTTTTTCTTTACCTTGATTTTCAGTTTGAGAATTAAAGAAATAAATCTGGAAACGTTTTGAACTGAGATCTAAGGCCAGGATTCTCAAATTTTATTTATTATATAAATTTTTTTAAAAATAAAAGTGTTTTGCCACTTGTTAACATAAATTAGACAAATGTCAAAACAAAATTACTTAGCTTACACAAGTTACAATAATGTATTAAATATCTACAAGTGTTTAGATCTTCATTAAATACAACTTTTTTTTCTTAATTACTTATGTTTTTGGTGTTAAGATATGTGTTTTGTCTTAATTGTTTCCATATGTTTTATAATTTTAATGTTTTGTGAATTATGTTTTAACCCTTAATATATATCTACAAATCATATTATCTCTTATACTATTTTTAAAAGAAAGAATATTTAATACAGGAGAAATGACTTTTTTTTCTTTAATTAAATCTTATTTTAAACTTACAATACTTACTTTAAATAGCCTTCGAAAAGTATTATATTGGATTTAAACCAAAATTCCTTATTTAAAATGCATATAAATATATATATATATATATATATATAATAATTAGAAAATATTCTTATATTTAGTTTAGATTGAATTTGACACATAGCTTCAAATCACAATATATACATACATATATATATTATAATTTAAAAACATATCTTTTATTAAATTAAAACCAAAGACTTCCTATTTAAAATATATATACATACATATATATATACATACATTATAAATAGAAAACAAATGTTATTTATCTTTGAAAAAGTTTAATTTTACCAATTAAATATTTATAAAAGAAGATTATTAATCAATTTAAATATTTATTAACAAAGATTATCAAATTGTTATTGCCCAAAATTCTAGGTTATCACAATTATCATCAAATATGAGAGATTGTAGAATATGCTAGTATATGATTTTTGTTTGATGGTAATAAACATATATATATATATATATATATATATATTCATTTAAATGTATTTATTATTGTACTATTTTATTTTTCACAACATTAAATAAACATTCGCTGAATAAAATAAATAACCCAGAATTTAAATTCAATCAAATATTCTATTCAAACAAATATTTTATTACAATTTTAAATAGTAGAAATTTGAGCTTTCACTGTATACAAAATTTCAATTACAATACAATTTCAAATTACAACACAATTCACTATACAATTTTCAAATGCACTAGAGCCTGCATAATTTCAGTCAAGAGGCATCATGTACACCAAAACAACTCGGTAGTGAGTTAGAAAACAATGAGGCATGAAATTCAAAAACAAATCCAGATGAAAGTGTACACATGACTTCAGACTCAAGTGGCTGCAAAAACCACATGCAAGTAAAGCTTCAACATATGACAACTACTACAAACACAAAGGCAAGGAACAGACTATACATGAAAACATACTCAATGGATATACAATCACATGTACAAAGGTCAAAGCATGACCAGTCAACTGGAACAAAATACAAAGGAACACAAAGAACTGCTACTCAACATGAAATATGCAAGGACATGAAAACAAGATCAAACCACACAATCATTCAATCAGAGACCAGATCAAGTGCAACAGCAAGTCCATATACATACAACTCTTCATAAGTAGAAAAGCCTCTACATACATATATACATGCATGTATACATGTATATACATAGTGACAAACTAATGCAACTGAGATTTATGCATACACATGAAACCAGAGGGAAGAAGAAGTCAACATGTGTGCAGCAGAGTGGAATGCAAGATTACACAAAGGAGCATTTGAAGCTCACATGAAATGAACACACTCAAAGCAATATGAAGACCAGACTACAAAATGTTCAAGTGCAACATGTAACCAGACATCATCATCATCATCAATGGACCAAAGTACAAAGAAATTCAACGCGAATGAACCCAAACTGGTCAGAGCACCAAGTTCACACAACAAGACTCAAGTGAAACCAAGTGCAACATCAATACAAAACAACATAGCAACAAGCTCACGTGAAACCAAGTGGATAGGCAGAAAAATCGTACACATACATACATACATATGTGTATGTATACACATGCTTATATTTTTATACTAACTACAGTTGCTAGTCATAGTAACGTTGCAACGAATTTCAAAATGAACAAGTCAGAGCAGAAAAGAATTCAACTTGCAGAAGTAACACGAATCGAACAAGTCAAGGAGTAGTCAAACATCTTAGAAAATTCAAAATGCTAAAGAATCAAAGTCGTGATGACTAAGGTAACAGCAATAATATTTCGCAAGCACAATGAATAAGTCAAGGCCGAAATAAACGAAGTAAATTCAAAATCATAGAGCAAAACGTATGGATGAACGAGTCAGAATAAATCACAAGCATTCAAGTAATAATCGTATGGCCGAGCGAATTCTTGTGAAGAATTCAATCCGAAATTGTACGAATGTAAACTAAGGGATTTAATCCCTATAAAAATCCAATCATCATCGGCGAATCCAATCATTCGAGTTCAAGCAAAAACAGAAAGCAACAAATCATAAAACTTGAATCAAGTCGAGAATAATCAAAATTTGAAAAAGGCAATTCACATACCAGTATAAAGTATTTTCAATCTCGACCAAATTAGAGTAGCCATAATGTAACAACCCGCATACTTTACGATTCATATATTTAAAATGTTTAATTTAAATATAGCATCGTTACGGATTTAAGTCCGAAGCTGTCACTATTTCATAAAATAACAGTTGAATTTGTGAAAAGACGATGTGGATAGTGCTATATGTGAGTATCTATTTGAGCACATAGTCAAATAGATATCAGGCGTCTGAATACTGAACTTGGAAAAAATTTATTTTCTAGATTCAGATGTCTGAATTAGAAATTTTAGACATTTGAAATTGTTCGAGTTCAACCGGAGAGGAAATAGGCTAAAATTTGCCATTTTCAGACGTCTGAAATTAATGGTTCAAACGTCAGAATATTGTTCTGGACAATATTTATTTTCCAGATTCAGACGTCTGAATTGGAAATTTCAGACGTCTGAATGAAGAATGAAATTAGGATTCAACAATTGGAACTCGAGACCACTTCCATTGCATCCAAAATGGTGTTTGCGACCTTTTGGAGTATAAACTTCGATAAGTTTGGAGCAAGCAATTTTTTTTGACCTTTTCACTTTGGACTTTGGGTTTGGTTCAGCCCACTAGCCTAAACTATAAACTCTAGCTCCACCCCCACTTCTCTTCATTCACTTTCATTTCCTAATACCTCCAAGCTTTGGTAAAAATGGGGGAAGAGAAAAAGAATTAGAATTCCTAAGCCCTAGTTCCATTGCAAATCCAAGTTCTAGCTCCAAATTCAAAGAGAAGCCATTGGTTAGCATCCTCTTCTTCTTCTCCAACTCATTCTCCATTCAATTTCAAAAATTCCTAAAGCCTAATTTAGGAAATGTTTTTCTTTTAAGCATAGATTCAAGCTTCTTGGGTTAGAATTGAAGAACGATTGTTCTTGCCTTGCTCTATAGCTTCTTCATCCTTGTTTTTGTGAAAAAGGTGAGATTTTTATCTCACATCTAAGTCTATAACTATCTTCGATTGTTAGGTATGGATTCCTAACATCTTTACGTGTTCATTTGATTTTGTTTTGGATTGATTCGGTGCATATCCCAATTTTTGGTTTTTAGTCAAAATTTTGTGAAAATCCTTTTATGGATGTTTGAACATGTTTTTGATGATGCATCGAAGAGCCGATAGGGTTGGGTGGTCGTTTGGCGTAACCCCCCGCGATCGTCACTCATCCGATCGTTTTCGATATGATTTGGCCATCACTGGCCTAGGCAAAATATTGCCAGAGCTTCAGTTTCAGACGTTTGATATATTAAATTCAGGCATCTGAATCTCCTTACCCTGGCCCAATTTGCCTAATTTGTGTGGGTTTCCAATTTTAATCGATTTGTGTTGATCCGACTTTTTGTTATCATTTATCGACTTTGATAACTTGTTTTCTGGAGATTTTCAGAATATCCATTTTTGATGGATTTGGTATCGATTTATATGGATTTGATTCATGGCTTCGAATGTGAATTTTGGTGATTGATTGTTTCTACAATCATTTTTGTGATTTGTCACTTTAAAAATATGAAGGTTTTCTATACTAGTAGTAAATATCAAAACTCTTTCATCAAAACAATTTCGACACTATTTTATTACAAATCTCGTTTCCAAAATCATTTTCCAATCTATTAGTATATACAAACCATTACCTCATTCGTTCGAGAAATCCAATTAAAAGACTTAGCAAAACAAGTGGTATGAAATGCTTGCATTTACTTTGTCGGTTAATTCTTAGACTCGTTTGATTGAAACTCTTGTGACAACTTTCGAGTGGAAATCTATAATTTGTTCGTAAATATTTAAGTTAAGCCAATGGTTATGGGACACGAAGCTAAACTCATTTATTTACTAGCTTAGTCTAATCGAAACTTTTGATGATCGATGAAGATCATTTTTGTGGTTTAGACTAGCAATGTGCGATGTCTCTTTGTCTGTGAGGGAGACTAAACCCCGTTTCTGTGGAGTTTCGGCTCAAAATTGGTGGGGTAGCGACCCATGGTCTTGGGGCCTTCTTGTGGAGCCTCGGCTCAAAATTAATAATTAGCAAGCATGGAATAGCGTTCTATTTTGTGATACACGTGTTGGGAGTTTTCATGCTCCCATTTTGTGAGAGGCCTCCCCCTTTTTGTGATTTCTGGATTTCTATTGATGATTTCTAGAATTTGTGTTTCACCAATTTTCGTGATTTATATTGATAAGTTTTATCAATATTTGTGCATTGGTGAATTTGTGTTTCACTAACTTTTTCGATTGGCTTTGACATATTAGTCAATATTTGTGGTATGGTGAAAGTGATAAAGAATATGACATTCTTTTTAGTGTCTTGAGATTTCTTGAGATATAGTATGATTTTAGTTGTTGTTAAATGTATACTTTTCATAGTATGGCATTATTGTTATCATACGTTTTGTCATATCTCTTATTCTATCTCCTTTTATTTGATATTTATAGTTAGACTGATCCGTTTATTATTTTCTTATTAAATAATACTCGGGTCAAACCGAGATGTTACAGGTACTTCTGCTTGACTCCTCATCTGGGAGTATTATCTGACTTTTTTCTAACTACATTAGATTGGTAGTTTTTGTTGTTATACACTCGAGATATAGACTCATTGATGTATACTTATTCTTTTTCTAGCACTTGTATCTATTCTTTTGTGACATTGTGGAACTTGTTTGACCACTATTCTGATGTACACTTTTACGCATTATATTCATATCTGTTTCCGCCTTTGAGATATGAACTTCTGTGACTGATTTATGTTATGCTTATTTCTATATTTGTTTCCGAAGATATTATAGCCACTGTGTAGTTGTTTTGAGTTAGTATCGGTATGTTGGATTTCCTCTTGAGATGAAATGCATGTTATACTATCTAACATATCGGTGCTCGCATAAAGCAATTACACGGATGGTCGCTCCTCGACAGCCTTGTTCTTCATGCTAGTTGACGGCATTACTTCGTAGTGTCCTTGGCTTGCATGAGTATAGAGGTGGGGCGTCACAGCTTGGTATCAGAGCCAAACTTTGGAACAATGTAGAAAATATAACAAGGATCATCATCCTAAGTCCATCTTAGGAGTCGTGCCTTAGGATTTTATTCGAGTCATTGGACCCATTCTATCCTATTTCCTTTGTGATGCCTTGTTTTATCAATCATTATTATTTGATATTCATTCTCAGAATAACTTTTTCTTCTTTCTTTGTTTCTTTCTTAAAGAAGAGAAATGGTTAGATCTAACCGACCCAGTGCTGGTCAATCAAGTGCTCCTCCTCAGGATGGAGTATTTATGTCTCCACAACAACTTCTAGATCTAGTAAAGAATGCTCAGGTTGCCGGACCCATTCCAGAGCCTACTCACCCTAAATCCGGGTTTGCACGCTTATGCAGTGACTATACCAACTTGGGTGGGAAGCCATTCAAAGGTTCCGAAAGCGTCATTCAAGTCCAAACTTGGCTTAGAACATGCGATCGCATCTTTTCTCGCATGAATCTTATTGATCTTCACCGAGTCCAAGTGGCTTTTAGCATGCTCCAAGAAAGAGCATTAGACTGGTATGAGCAAATTATTTCTGAAATTATTGAAGCGGATCTTAATTGGGACCAATTCCGGGAAAGATTCGAATCAAAGTTTGTGCCGGAAGCTGAAAAAATGACCTTGGCCCGTCGTTTTATTGACCTTATTCAAGGTGAATCTTCTATGACGGAATACGTCGCATCTTTCGAATCTCTTTCTAAATACAGGGTTGAATACATTAATACCCCATTGAAGAAGAATCAGAGATTTGTCTATGGGTTGAATAAATATCTCAAGAAGCCATTACTTCTGAAATTGGAAGTTTCTTTTGATTAACTTGTTGATATCGCTCTTCAACTTGAAGAGGAAGATACATCGAAGAAGAAGCTTCATTCTTTTTCTCTCACTGTTTCAGTGACCATGTGAATATTTCATTTGAAAGTGTTCCTTGTAATGATGAAGGCGACGAACAAGAGCCATCTCAAGCAATGTTATCTATTTTTAGACAACATGGTCGGCTTTCTGGAAAATATGTAGAAATATGGCTAGACGATAGAGATCTTCATGTAGCACACTTATATTCTTCTAAATTGTGTTGAGGTTGCACCGTTTGTTAGGTAATCTAAAATAATAATTTGTGTTTTATTCTTTTCTATAATGCATGCTCATGTATAACCTAATGTAATAATTTGTTTATATAAACAGTGTTTATGAACTTGAACATCCGAGTGGAGATCTCAGTAAAGAATTTTCCGCTTGGTTTTCAAATTACGTTTATGAGCCGAGAAATTGTGTTGTTGATGAAGGGTTGAAACAACTTGCGATGGGACCAAAAAGAGTGGTCAAGACATATCCAATATATTTCGTCAGATATAAATTTAACTCCAAAGAATACGGTGCGGAAAAATTAACAAATAATTCTGGTTTATTTGTTAAAGGTAGTGACGATCCAGAAAATCATTTAGATGATTTTTATGGCGTTCTAACACAAATTTTGCAACTGACATATTTTTCACGACCCGCGGAGGAGGTGTTTTTATTTAGATTCAATTGGTTTTACAATATTCCAGGTTTTGGAAGTAATGTGCACAAGGATTATAATCTTATCGAAATAAAGCATACATCGCACTATCACAAGTATGATCCTTTTGTACTAGCCAAACAAGCATTGCAAGTTTATTATGCTCCTTATCTGTCTCTAAAAAGAGATAAAGCAGATTGGTCTGCAGTTTTTCAAACAAAGGCCAGATTCACATTCGATGGGAAGAATATTCCGGACGAACAAGCTTATCAGGTAGATCTTGAGCAAAATAATGAAATAATAATTACCGCGATCATACAGATTTTGGTCCTTTGATCGATGAATCAAATGTTTTGGTAGAAGCATTTGACAGTGCAGAGGAAAATATCGTAGAAAACGAGACCAAATCTGAATCAGAAGACGATGATGATTGATATAAATCTGAATCTAATTATTTTGCAACTGATGTAACTATGCTGAATTCTTGATGTATTGTGAAATTGATGTGACTGTGAAACCAAATCTATTTACCATTGTTTACATGTTTTATGTCATTTCCATTTGTCATTTATTTAGCAATTTTTATTAAAAATGCAATGAAATCTGCTTATTGTCGTAACAGTACACCCATTATGAATCAGGTATAACACACTTCCATTTCTATTTCCATTTCAGTCATTAATTAAGCAATTTATACCGTTGATGTCATTTACATATGAAATATATTTCATTATCATGTTATTATTCTCTTATATAATGATGTGTATATATGTCACAGGATTATCATAATGTCGTATAGAGGTAGGAGCTCTTCCCGATCATCAGGAGGCGATGGCAGTGGTCCATTGCAAGAGTCACGGCGTCCAGTAGTTTCGTTAGTCCCTAGAGTAGAGGGGTAAGAATTAAATTTTATTCAGCATCTTATTTTTTTAATGATATACGTATGTACTTATTTGTATCGTATTTAAAAACAGGGGGTTTGACCTACTTCCCTCGAAGGTTGTGCTGGATGTCTCTAGAGCTTCTTATCGTAGTAGGATGAGTGCTTGCTGGCCGAAGTGGGATAACATCCCTCCTCACATCATAGTGTGTATATGGAAGGATGTCCTAGTATGTATATTTTTCTGTTTTCCAATTTTAATTCGTTTTTTTCGTTTTTCTACTGTTTATCGTTTACAGTGTAATCTTTTTTTTGCTTTTTATCGTGAAACACAGGCTGAGATAGACATCCAGACAGACGATATGTTGCTGACATGAGAATACTAGATGAAGAAGATGCGCAAGAACTATAGGGACTTGATATCTGAAATTAAGAAATCTGGTAAGAAACCACGGTGGATGGGGGAGAGTGTATGGCAAGCATGGTTGGGATACTGGGAAACTGACGAGGCGAAGGAAAGTATACTAAATTTTTTTGAATTATTAATTTGACGTGATCGAAAAATAATGTATCAAATTTTGAATGTACAGGCAGAGTCGGATAGAAACTCTGCAAACAGAAATAAAAATCCCGTCACTCATCGTGGATGGTCGAAGTCATTTCAGCAGTATCAGAATTATAGTTTATGCTATATAATTTTAAATGTATAATAATTGTATGAAAAAATCAACTTCCGGAAGCTGAGGCGCATGGTCCCGTGTGCTATATGAACGTGTTCACTCGTACGCATGCTGTCGAGCATGTAAATCCGGACGGGACTGTTTCGTATACATGGCAAGACGATAAATCTAGTAAGAGCCATGTAAGCATATTTCATTTTATGCAGTATTAGTAATTGTTCTGCTTGTTAAACTATAATGAAATAAAATATCATGTTATTAATTTGTTAATGCAGGAAAAGTTTATGGAGCAGCGCCAGAAACTTCTTGGTGATACGGGTCGAGATCAGCCGACGACTGATGAGGAGGATGCTATTTTTGAGTCCGTTATGGATCCAGCAGAGCATGGCAGACGATACGGATTTGGCAATCAAGTGGTAAATAATTTATTTTTACTACTAATATGATATTTAAGTCATAATTCTATGTTGGAATACATAATTTTATCTTAAAATACTTCAAATATGCTGTTTGGACCTTTTCAAAACAATATACATGAATTTTATTCATTTTTCCATTATTTAAAAATATTTGAACCTTGAAAAATCCTCCATATTGAATTTGATTTCAAACCAACCAAATGACTTTATCACACCAGTAAAGCACAAGAAAGCAGAAGATATGAACGTTATGTTACTTACTAGCTTACAGAGATATGCACATACACTTACAGAGATCACACGGCAAAATTAAATATTTATTACAGGCCAGCAGTCAGAGACGGGGTTGGCGGAAAAGAGCTCAGAGCGATCTAGAAGATATCAAAGATTTGCGGGCTAGAGTGTCCCAGCGGGAGGAGCAGAACCGCCAATAGGCCATGTAGACCACACAGTTGCTAGAGTACATGCAGCAGTATGGTGGCCGCTTCCCTTCCTCGGCTGGCTCTGGATCTGGAGGATATTGATTGATTGCTTGCTTTTTCAAGTATGTTTTTTTGTTTTGTATGATTTGGTAGACGGTGGAGGTAGTTATTGATTTTTGTATGATTATGTTTGATACACTTGTTTATGTGGTTGTATGATGATGTGGATGTTGATGATTTTGGGTTATGTTGTGTATGTATGACATGGTAGAACACTTGTTGTTGGGGTTGTTGTGAATGTTGGAATGGTTATGTATATTATGTATTTTATTTTGATGTAATTTGATGGATTTGTGTGTTTGATGAATTTTATGCAGTTTGGATTTTGATATTTGGTTGGAATATTGTATACTGGATTCTACAGTATTGGTGTAATAGTGTTTGGAAGAGAAATGTGGATGGAAGGCTATATTCGCAGCAGGAATAAAAAAATACAGCAGATTTTCGACGGCTTCCGACAGCTTCCAGGTAGGCATTTTACGACGGTTTACGACGGCTTCTGACAGCCTGTATGATATTTTTTTGACGATTTTCGAAGGCTTCCGACAAGTGTCGAAATCCGTTAAAAACCATCGGAAACCGTCGGAAAAATGTTCAGCGCCCTGTGTCGGAAGCCGTCGGAAACACTACTCCCCGACGCCTTATTTTCCGACGGCTTTTTTCGACGGCCGCCGACAGTTTTCAACCGTCGGAAATTACTGTTTTCCTTATAGTGGATTAGTTATGGAACCCGGGAATTCTACATTCAAGACGGAGTGGTTCTACATTCAGTGCCCTCTAGGGTTTGCCAGATGGTGGTTGGTTAGACGTAAGTGTCACAATTTCTCCAATGACTAAAGAGATAGTTTGGATGTTGAATATAACATTTTCTTTCCTTTATAGCTGCAATTCTATGCCCCGAAAGTGCCTACTTTAAATAAATAGTGTGGATTCTTTAGGAGGTGCCTGGTGAGATGAGAGAAATTGACTCGGTGTTGATAGACGAAAATTTGAGGGTCGTCGAGCTAATCGATCAAGACTTGAGCATAAGACTTGAGGGATGTTTCAAGGAAGCCCCGGCGAGACGGGATAAGCGTAAAGCGCCTGGGATTGTAATAGTTGTGGGGGGCGATGAAGATGATACGCCCACCAAAGACGAACCTATCGCTGGGCCCCCAGACAGTCCTTGGGATTTAGAGGGAAGGAGGAAAGGCAAGACAGTTGCCCATAAGCTTCATAAGTCTTCTCCATAGAAATCCGTAGTCATGTCCATGCCAGCCCTCGGTGTCAGAATCTCAAAGTCCCCTCCCTCGCAAATGGAGAATCCTTTCGAAGGACACGCCGACATTCTAAATTCGGACTATGTGTCGCTCTAACATGAATCCCGATTGGAGGGGCTCCAACGCGCTTTAGATTTAAGCAAGTCACTTCTACGAGTGTGGCCGACATAACCGGTTGGTCAGATGGTTCAGCATATGCATACACGCACTTCACGACACTACATGATTTCCAATCATAAGTTATTCACTTCTGGAGATTACTAACTCTGTTTTCCTTTTACTTTACAGGTACGATGAGAAGGCGAAAATTTATGCTTCGAAGCCTTCACTCGGCACGTTAGTCATCCAGTTCATATTATGAGTCTCGCAGAAGAGAAGCTGATAGAGACCGCAATCACGGTTATTCTAGCCAGGAGCATTATGAAAGGGAGAGGGACAGAGACAGAGAATATAGATATCGCTTTCGATTACGCTCTGCCTCCTCGAGCTCCAACACAACCTTCCGACCATGGCAAACAACCCTTGGAACCTTCGCACCAAAGGCCGCCTTCTCAAGTACAAAGGTCTGATTCACAACGCCAGAGGACCGAACCTGAAACTCCTACTGTCACTGAGCAGGCTGTCACTGAGCCCAATGAGGAGGGAGCGATCAGAATTGCTCAGATGAAAAAGTATTTCCCAAACATCTATTTTGACAGCTTTATCTTCTCTCCAGACTTAAAGAAAATTCCAGTTTAGGCGAAACAAACTATGCATGATTACATCCATGATGTTTACAGCCAAAATAAGGAGTGGATGAAAAAAGTGGATAAAGCATCAGCGGTGGCTTTTGAGCGAGTGAAAACAATCGAGAAGTTAGAAACCGATCTTGCTCAAAAGGACCGTATAATACAAATGTTTAACAATGAAGCCGAATCCAGGAAATCGGTAATAGAGGTCACTAAAAAAGCCCACGAGGCAAATCAATTTATGGAAAAGATGCGACAAGCACATTTTTCCTTGGTTGAGGAGATGAGCCACCGAAAAGCCACAGTTACGGATGAAAGGGATGCTGCATTGAAAGAGCTTAAAGCCAAACTTTCCGAAATCGTCGAAGAAAAGGACGATGCAAACAAAGCAGCCCAGAAGGCATGTGAGCAGGCCATGGTTTTTAGGAATGAGAGGGATGCAGCAGCGCTTAAAATCCAGGAGGCCAAGGCCAAGGTTGAGAATGAGGTGAAAATGGCAGAGATCGGGTTGAAGGCCGACATTGAAGATCTTCTTATCACATACAATGCTAATGTCCTGAAGCATCGAAATCTGACTTGGCTCGGTAACTATCCCTCGCACTTGTATAATGCTTGGTGATGCGTGTTGGAAGATGAAAAGGCAGAACACCGAGCTGAATTAGTTGATGAGTTTGAACTGGAGAACCGGCTGTTGAGCGAAGATGATAGAAAAGTTCTCCACAACATGATAATCACATATAAAAAGGAGAAACTCGCTTCTCAACATTCGAAGGCTGGAGAAGGTTCTGGTGTTGAGCACCGTGATATGCGTTCCGAAAATCTTGCGACTACCTGGTTCGAATCCGCATCTGTAGTTGACCCTCGGTCTGTTCCTGCATATAATCCAGATCAGCCGCATTTATCTCCAGCCCATGAGAATGTTACTGAAGTTGCTCCGGCTTCGCCTGCACATCACTCTGAGGAAGGTACTCTGAACATTTCCTGAGCTTGCGCAAAATCGAAAGCGTTACTTGAAGTAATCACTAACAGTTTTCTCTTTGTCTCTATCCGATGATTGGAGCTACATCGGCCATGCCCCCTGTAACTCAAAAACCACATCATACGCAGGAGGCCATCATAACAAAAGCAACCACCACAACGACCACTGCACCAATTGACGGAGCACAGGGGAGCACACTTACTTTTTATGAACAAATGATGGAGGAACTTCTCAGTCATCAGAGTGACCCTTTGTCGATCTGCCATTTGTTATGGGTGGAGGTGCACCTGTGTGCAGCTCCTCGGGCCCAACTGCTAGCATCCCTGGCGATGCCCAAACAATCCACAAAGAGGAAATAATAGCTAAAATTAAAGCCGAGATGGAGGCAGCTGCACGGGCCATTAGTTTTGGAAGTGGGATAGCGGGCCCTAGTCCAGCCCCTTTATGAATGATTTCTCCTAGTGGCACGGTCATTGACACCAGTGTGCCTCTTCCATCTCCTAACATCGAACCTGTCCCTCCGACTCCGCCTTCGAGAAGTATTCCAATCCATGTGAGTTCGGAGGAGGATGTTACCATAATTCCCCCAACTGGAGATCAACCGCCGAAAGGCAAGGGCTCAAAGAGGCAGCCAAGTGGCAGTTCCAATGGGTCGACATTGAGGAGGAGGAAGAAGAAGAAGAAAATTAGAGAATAGACATGTCTTCCCGGCTCATTTTTGGATAGATAGATAGGAATTTCCTTTGTTTTTCGTAGACCGTGTATAGATGCGGGCTCGGCCCCTGCTAGTAGGATTTTTTGGTATAATTTTGCACTTATCCTTTTCTGCCAAAGAATAGTTGAATAAATTCCATTTTGTCTTCATCTCAGTTGTGTTCATTTGTTTAAGTATTTCAGCGCTCGAACTTCCATTCAATACACTTGTGAAGTTTTAGTCTTTGAATCGGACTCGGGTTTAGTAGCTAAGTTTCGGAGATAAGGCATCGGGTCATGATCGAGTGTTAAGTCGAATTCTGATGCTGCACTGTCCCAATCAGTGGCTGGTACTTAACTTCTGTCCCCGGTTCCATGGATAAGTTGAAAAGATCGGCCAGCGATCGTTGTTTTCCTTTAACACATCGGTCTTAACTTTATGAAACGAAGCGGAAACATGGCAAGTTCAGGTAGTCGAAACACACTCGCTCATTAATTGATGTTTGCATCCTGTGATAACCCGAATTTTGGAGTATTTGTTAATTGATAATTAACTGGGTTAATTAATAGAATTACTGATTTATAGATTGAACAAATAAATCTAATAATAAATATTTATAACTGGATAAATATTTATTTGGTAATCTCCTTTATTTATTATTTAAAAAAAATATTTGTAAAATTGTTATTTACAAACAAATAATAATGATTGTTTATATATATAGATATAAATAGATTTTAAATAAAATTATTATTTTCAAATTGAATCTGGGTTTATATATGTGTGTGTGTGTGTGTTGATTTTAGATTGAATTTTAATTTGAAATTAAAATTGAAATTGAATTTGGATTTAAAATTGAAATTTTAAATATATATATATATATTAAGTATATTTTGGGATTAAATATCTTATATATGATTTATTTAGAATATAATTAGTTTTAAATTTTTTAAAGGGTTTTGTTTATATAAATTTAAAAGTGCTTATTTAATAAAAAATAAATAAAAGCTTTATATTCACATTTTAAAATAAATAAAAATATATTATTACAAGTGTTAGATTATGAAGGCTTGTTATAACATATGTAATTTAATAAAGGATGGTAGTTGACAAATGTTAATAGATGAACAAGTGTCATTTTTTTTAATTTTCATTTTTCTTTAAATTTTAATAAATCCAAATTACACTATATAAACTCCTATCTACTTTCTTTATTTTCTTTTCCTGTCTTCCATTTCAAAGAAAGCAAAACTTATAATCAAAACTTGTAAGAAGTCACCAGATTAAGCTAAACCCTGTAAACACTTTAACAACTCAAGATCAAAAGCCTGTAAATATTTTTCATCAAACCGTAAACGTTTCCAATCGCAAAGCAAGAATACCTGAAGCAAATAAAAGTTCAGGCAAGTGAATCAAGCAACCTTTTCAAAGCAACTTCAGTCAGTTTTGAAAGCTAATTATTTCAACATCAAGTTCCAATAAAGCAAGCTTTCAAACATTTCCTTCAGCATTTCTAGATTTCAAAATATAAGCTCTAGAACAGATGAGTAAACAAATTTCTAATCTGCTTTACAAATCTTGTTGCATGCAGTAAATTTGAAGTGAAGTGTGATATATGATCATATGATTGTTTAATATGAATTTTATATTTTTATATATATATATATATATATATATGAATTGAGTAGGTGTGCATCTTTGTTTACAGAACATTTGTTCTGTTCTTGTTGTCCAGGTTTAAGATTTGATAAAAGAAATCATGTCTGTCCCTGATCTTCTTGAGGACATAATGTATAAACAAAATTTATTTATTATTCCATGATGAAAATTTTAAAATTTTAAGCTAAATAGTAGCTAGTTTTTACAGAGGGGAAGAAGTACAGTGAAATTCCAAATCTTATCAAATTTCGACTTAAATGATTTCTTGTTTCAAATTTATAATTTGATTTGTGATCGAAAACTTGGATTTTTAAAAATAAAATCAAGATTTTTAGGCTTTGAATTCGTGAGTTATTTTATGATGAATGGAAATGGGGTTCGAGCATTTACTGGTGGTCGGCAAGGATTAGGTTCTCGGGGTTGTGACTGAAGTTACCCGGGAGTTGGACGATGTCGGCAAAAATGGTCGAGGTGGTTATCATTCGCCGAGGCGTCAGGCAAGGTGATAGTAGGATTTTAGGCTACATTTTGGCCGAGGCAGTTTCTTGTTCGATTGGGGCATCGATAGATGATCAGAGTTGTGCGCATGAAAGGGGATGGATGGTATGGGTCATGATGAAGTTATGTGTAACGACCCTGGATTTTGGCCCCGTTTGTTTTAGTAAATGTGTAATCCAAATTAAATAAAATGTAAATTGACCATACTAAAATGCTTATGATTTGGGAATACTGTCAATTTAATTATTTAAATTGTATTTTAAAGGGGGAATTGGACTTTGGGAATTCAAAATAAAATCTTTTGATAATATTATAATAAAATTTATTTTTATATAATTGAATTAAAATACTTTACTTTGTTTATATCTGATAAATATACATATGAATAATAATTACTCTAATTTAAATGAAATACGAGTTTTTCAATTTATAAACTAATGAGATCTCAACCATTTACCAGTTATGCATGTGACTGTAAAGAAAATCTTTAAAATTGTTTAAAACAAAATCTTTCTTATTGAATTAAAAGGTTCAATATTTTCATATTTGATAATATACATATGTATGCGTATCTAATTGTAGAACTTTAAATAATAATCATATGGGTATTAAATATGGAAATTTAAAACTTAAGTATAAAACAATATAAATGGTTATAAATATATACATACAAGACAAGTATAAATCATAATTATGAACATAAGTATAACGTATAATTATAAAATATAAGATGTAACTAAAGATATAAATATGCAAACATAAGTTATAACTAGAAAGATAAAATACAAGTATCAAAGATTTGGTAATTTAAATTACTAATAGGATAAGATTTAAAAAATTTAACCATAATAATCATACATGAATAATACAAATAAAATAAAGCTAACAATTACTATAAAAAAAAGTTTACTCAAATATATAAGGTCATTAGCCTAAACATTAACCTGTAATAACTCATTTATACAATACAAATCTTGAGAAAAAAATTTATAACAAAGATGCTTTGTAAATTTAGTATACAAGAGACAAAGAAACAAATTAAATATATTTGCTGCTGTGAAGATTTTATATGCATAAGAAAACAAGCATCCATTTCACCAATAAAACAAATATCTTGTACAAATTGTCATTTCAGATCACAAGTTAATCTCATAGCCGAAATTTCATGTCCCCTGCAATCTATAGTAGTGTTAATAAATCAAAACCTGATCATATGAAGATGAGCAATACAAAATGTTTTTATACATATTCGAACAAATCTTTGTCCAGTACAAATATCTTTGTACAAATTACAGAACTCAGCAAACCATTACTAACATGCTATCATAAATGAGAGCATAAGCACTTATTAGCACAACATCTTGTTCAAGCAAAGATCTGCAGCCGAAATTCCTGAGAAAATTTCCTTCTACAGTATACAATTCTTAGCCAATAAAAAGCATGGCAATTCAGGTAAAACTGTCCAGTATTACCTACAGCTGTTCAATACCTCTATTTATATACATGATGTTATAGAATTCGTTTACAAATTTAAGAAGCTATCCTGGAAAAAAAAAAGAGAACAAACATCATCTTATATTTTCAAACAAGTTATCAAGGCAGTGAGGTGTTCAAGAATTGATCTGCAGCCTTTCAATGAATTGCTTTCTGTTCAACACATATTGTTGTGAGTAAACATAATTCCTTAAGTTTTAAGTTTTAAATTTTGCATTTAAGTAGCTCTGTGATCTTGTGGTTATGTATGTTTTCATCTTGTAAGTATAAACCTGTGGAACATATGCTCTTAGTTTATTTGATACAGGGGAATAAATTATCATAAGCTCAATTCATGTGATGTGAATATATGTTTAAGTTTTAATTTCTTTCAATCAAACAAATTAGTTAAGCTAAATAAGGTTTTGTAAGCTGTTTAAACCCTCTGGGGTAAAAAGTATGCTACTGAAGATGATTTTACAAGCAACCAAGTAAATTATGGATAAACTCATTTGTTATAGAATGCTAATTCAGTTTTATATCTTGAATTCCGATGAAAATTCATGATTTTTAAAACAAGATTGAAGGATTTTCGTGTCATATTTAAGGAGCAGTTTGAAGTTGAACTTGTGTTGCAATTCTTTCTATTTCAAGCAATCGACTCAATTTTAATTGATGAGATTTAAATTGAAGCTAGTTTATCCATCTACAATTTTGGGAAAAATGTGAAAACAATTGTTTATTTCGTGAATTAAGAAATTAAGGCTATTTTAGGGTTTTGTTTGTGCATTTTGAATACTTTGTAAATCTCGGGTTGTGTCACCAATGCGTGATCGAGTTGATCGCAATTCTGAGGGGTGTTAGGAGAGGTTGTGGACGAGGCATAGGTGAAGCATCTTCGCCTCCAATGGTCAGTGGTGGTGGGGGGCAAAGCAATGTCTCGGGGTAGTTCGAGTTTTGTATGAGCTTCAGGTGATTTTTCGATTTCGATCTGTTCGTGGCGGTTTGAGTTTTGTTTTCGTGTGTTGGGTTGATTCGTGGTCTGTTGAAGGTGTTGGGGGCTGCCTGAGGCGCGCCGAACCACCGTGCACGTGCACGGTGGCATTGGGGTGCGATGTCGTGTCGGTGATGACGTGAAGGGGTCTGCTTCGTGGCATGCTCGAGTGAAGATGGGTTTGTCTTCGGGTTTCCCTGTCATTCGCATGGAGTTCCCAGATGTTTGACCTTTAATTTGGTTTTAACGTATAGAAATTAAGAAAATAAAACGAGAGGGAGAAGAAGAAGGATGCGTTCAGGGGCAGCTCGGGGAATTTAGGGGGAGAACTCGAAGTAGCGCACGGGTTTAACAGGGAAGGTCTCGGGTTCAAGCTGCTGAACTTAAAGAAATGATAATATATAGGTGCAATGTTTAACAAAATTTAGTTAAACGTTAATGCAAGTTTAATTATGAAATTAATGTTTTATAATGTTTCGACCTCTTAGCTTCTATTTTAATTAAGTAATTTAAATGAAGTATAAGATTATCTAATAATTAAGTTTGAAGTTAATATTATAATTGGTTTTCAAAAAAATTTAAAGGAAGACTTTTAAATGTTTAATTAAGTTGAACATTTAATATATATAAATTATTTTAGAAAGAAATTAAGAACAATTACTCTTAAATTGTAATTAGTCATAGATTATAAATAATTCATAAAATTGTAATTAACTACTTAAGTCAATTTATGAATGATTAGTAGTTAATTAATCGAGTAATTTAATTAAGAATAAATAAAGGGTTAAGGAAGTAATTAGCAGTTAATAAATGGGTAATTAAGTTGATTAATAATTAAGACTATTAATTAAATGATTAATTAAAGTAAATAATTGGATTAAGGAGTAATTAAGTAAATGATAGTGTGAAATTAAATAATTATGTAATTAAGACTAAATAATTAATTAAGAAATCATTAATTAAACAATTTGAAATGAAATAAGTAATTTATTGTTAATTAATGATAAATTAAACAGAGTTAAGCGGTTAACTCTCAGGTAATTAATTCTAAATTGAATTGATTACAAATAAGACTTAAAGATGACTGTTTATGGGTTGTTATGTTGAATATTTATGTGATGATATTCTGGTTGTGATATTTATGTGATGATATTCTGTGATGCTCTGTGATATGTCATGTATATCTATGATGCTTGTATATGTTTTATCTGTGATAAATGCTATGTTAATTCAGTTGTTGAATTTAAATTATTAAAACTATTTAAGTTAATTAGAAGTTGGCCCTTAAAATGGCATTTGGATTCGATGACACCGGGATTGGAAGAATCAATTTTTTTTCTCCGAAAACCACATCGATCCAATTTAAACGTTAGATCGTGAATCCTGTAATGAAGATCGAGATGGTGCTTTCAGAATGCAAGGGTTATCGTCGTTGACTCTGAGGGTGATTCCAAAACGAGTGTAACGAGATAATGCCTTCGGTTTCGTTCGAACCCGGAACGAACTTGTATGGATTGAATGCTTTCAGCACATCGTCAGGCGGACGATGCGCATTCTAAGTGATATGTTCAATAAAGGTAATCGTAGCCTCAAGCCTCATCAACCAGGAATGGCTAAAACAGGGAAGATGCAGCAAGGTTAGGTGGGTCATGCCCAAGCAGGACAAGATATTTCCCCTGTCTAGATGTCCCTTTTTATTTCGGCTGTGTGGGCGGTTGCTAGCTACAACTGCAGGGTTTATCTTGTTCGGGACTGTTCAGTAAAGAATGGTTCCCGCCTTGTGTTGCAGGGGTCAGGATTGATCCTCGGTACGGTGATCTAGGCCCCGTACTGTGACGGGCGGTACCCCAGTAACCCTGCCATTGTTGGAAATCCATTTTCCCCACGAGACCCTACGGTTTTGATTTGTATTACCCACTTTCGTGGCTAGTAGCTGGAATTTAATCATGTAACAATTTCGGCTATTTTCTATTTACTTGAAAACCCTAGACACTATTATAATATCATATGATTTCCTATGAAATGTTTTGGTTAGCGTAAGGTAAAAACTTACCCGTATTTATTTGTGGGAAGTCTTACGTGATACCTTTATTTCCAAATGTTTTTCAAAGTTAAACAACTTTAAACCGTTTACTCATACCAGACCCATGTCTGACCCGGAGTTTATATTTTGTTTTTCATAAACTCTTGGGTACTCAAATTTTTATGAGTAGCCAAGTGATAGGTCTCGCACTTGATTTCTGGAGGAGCTTGGAGCAGGAGATTTCAAACGTATATAGCTATTTATGTAGTTCCGCTGTGTTAGTTGATATGTACTGTGTCTCTGATGTATATAGTGATAGATGTATGTATGACTGTCATATGTATTGATATTGTATAACTCTGATATATGTAAAACTATGTAATATTTATGTGATATATTATATTTTGTTCCGTTCCGCTGTGAGATTCTGATGTTGTTGTTCTTTCTTTCTCTTTCTTTTCTATTTCTATCCCTTTCTTTCTTAATGATGATACGTCTTTCTGGTAGTAGAAGGGCGGGTCGTCACATTATGACGGGAGCTTCGTGATCACCGACGATCTATGTCGGTGATGCAAACGACTTTTGGTTGATCGTCTTCTTTCTGTTGGGTTTCGTACTCCTTGATTTCGAATTAGAAGTGGTCTTGCATTTCTAAGTGATCAGGACACATCGAGGAGGTGTCGACGACTTGGCGACGGAGTTAGAAGTGATCGTCGCAGCTCCAGCGATTCGTGCATGTCAACATGTGTACAGGGGTCAGCTGTGCATCTAGATTTGTGATTAGTGTTTGGGTAAGTCTAGTACGAGAGGATGCTCGGGAAGATGAGGGATTTATGCGTGTCGAGCTTGAGTTTTTTTGGAGTAGGGGTAAGGTAGTTTTGAATCAGGAAACTTGAGAGGATGACTCGGGTTCTTGTTTAGCAGAGTATATGTTCATCAAATTTTAAAGAATACAAGTTTTAATATAAGTATTTATAATCGAGTGATTTTGATATGTAATTCACATTAACTAAGTATAATTCTATAACGGGTTTTTTATAGATAGATTCAAGTTTAAATGAATTTGTTATACAAGCCTTCTAGAGTAAGGTATGAGCAAGATATCGGAACAAAATAGGACTTGTGATTTTAGAAATTTTGCTTGTTTGATTTGAGTTTTTATTTATATTAAGTTAATTTTTCAAAATAAAACCTAAGTGTTTCTAATAAATAAATGATGAAAATTTAGGAGTGCTTAATTAGTGTAATGACTTAATCAATTAATCACTCAGGATAGTAATTACTTAATTTATTTAGAGTTTATTAATCTAAGTTGTTTAGGGTCAATTAATTTAAGAATGGTTAAATTAATTGGAAGTAATTAAGAATTAATTACTTAGTTTAATTAATTAAAGAATTGATTTATTAGGGAAATTAATTTAGGGATTAGTTAATTAATGGATATGTTAATTAAGGTTATTAATCAATAGTTAAGGGATAATTAATCAGTTAATTAAAGGTTAATTAATTAATTATAAAAGAAATTAAGGATTGATTACTTCATATTGAAGAAGATTAATTAATAATTAAGGTTTATTAATTAATATTTAAAGAATAATTAATCTATAATTAAAGTTTAATTAATTGGTTTATAGGGTAATTAAGGGATGAATTACCCAGTTGTAATTAATGAGATGAATATGATTAATTAATTTGTTAATTAATTAAAAATAGTCACTTGGTAATTGATTAAGTATAATTATTTGATGAGATTGATAAGTGTGATTACTTAGTGGAGTAATTGATGGATAAATTACTGGATGTAATTAATATAAGGGAAATTACTTAATGGGAAATAATTAAAGATTAATCACTTAGGAAAAGTAATTAAGGATTAATTACTTGATCAAAGGATTAATATAATTAATTAAGGAGTTAATTAATTAAGGTAAGTAATTACAGGATGGTTAATTACTATTTATGATTGATTAAGGTTGATTAGTGAAAGTAATTAAAGATTAATTACTGTAAATGGTTAGGGATAGTTAATTTGTGTAATTAATTAAAGAAGAATTACTTTATGTAATTGAAGGTAATTAATCAAGGATGATTAATTAAGATGGATAATTAAAAGATCATTAATTAATTGATTCGTAATTAATTAATGATTAAGTAAAGGTAATCTAAGTGATTAATAGATTTGTAATTAATTTAATTAGAGATAAATTAAATTAATTTTAGAAATTATCCATCTTGCTTATGAATGATTAAATGATGATTAAATTGCCTTGAATTGATTGATATCTCTGATATGAAATGTTTTGTGATATGATATGTTGGGGTGGGTAATGATAATGTGGTTATCTATCGATGATGAATTGCTGTGTAAAAAGTGAATCTTGTAGTTTTTTAAAGTTGAATTGTATTTCACTTGAATAACTTGGGTTAAGATGGTATTGAATTCGAAGAGATCAGAGTCGGGTATTAATAAGTACCCGAAATCACTTCAATTCTTTATATATTGATATGTGAAATCAATACGCTGGAATGGAATGATTTAAGTGAATTGGACCATTTAATCTAAGTTTCGGTATTTAGAAATTGGTGAGTGAAATAAGTGATGTCTATAGCAATTTGTGAATTTGTAATTGATACAAGTTACCTCGGGTTATATATAAGTTGTATGCTTTTGTAATTCATTTTAGATGGGTTTACTCACGCTGGTTTCCAGCCGGACCCGGGTGTTACTTTGATGTAATGCTCGGGTCAGACCGAGTATTACTGATTTCCAAGTTAGGATGTTTTGGAGCTCAGGAGGCGAGCTGGATGGCAAAAACGTATGGAGTGTATTCCGCTGTGATATATTGTAGTTTATCTGGGACGTGTTGTTTAAATTGTCCAATGATTGTGAAATGTTGTAACTCTAATGTATTAAAATGTAATTAGCTGATACAGCTTTCTTTGTGTAAAGAATATAATTTTATATTATATTTTATCCGCTGCGAATGTGAGATTCTGTGTTTGGTTTTCTGTTTCTTCTTCTACCTCTTTTCTTCTTTTCCTAACTATCTAGAATTTTGGGATTGAAATTTCTGGGTCGTTACATTTGGTATCAGAGCCAGGTTAAGCGAGAACCTTGGCTCTGGTGGGTGTACTCATTAAGGACAGGGTTAGTGTTACCCTAGGATGAGTTGAGTGTGTGTGTCTATATATATATATATATATATATGAGGGCGTACTTGTTATTTTTCTTATATAAAGATTTTAAATGATTTTATATAAGAATTTATTTTGATATATAAAGAAATATTTCTTTCTAATAAATATTAAGGTAATTGGTTGTTAAATTATTGTAATTAAATTAAGTGGTAATAGAAATACAACGAAATTGAAATTAAATAAAGATAAGTTTGAAATGGATTCAAACTGAAATTAAAATCTTGAATTTGAGAAGAGTTTCAAAATAAGATAATAATGAATTGGTTTCTAGATATGATAATCTTGGGTATTATCATAAATGATTGTTGTGTTTAATAATAAAATATGTATTAATGAGTAAGCAAATTGAAATGTTTTAGGGAAGTAAAACATTTAGGCAAGTATGACTTATAAATTGGAACTGAAGATGATCTAAATCGTGAAGTTTTAAATCTAGGTCCAGAAATTGGAAAAAATTTCAAAGTGATAAAGAAATAATAAATAATGTTCTTTAATGTATTCGAATGAAGGGTTCTGTTTCAAACAAGAGTTGTTCGAAAATTTAAAGAAAATTGTTTTGAATTAAAACCAAAGCTGGTTTAAAATTTAAGGATAACTTGGTGTGTAAAGGAAATAAATATGTTTAAATGAGGGATATACATAATATCAAAGATGATTTGAAATAAGCTCTAAAGGGAGGAGTTTTGAGTTTCCTTGGAATGTGAAGTTTAAAATTTGAAGCGGGAACTCTAATTGGGTAAGGTTGGCTGGATTAAGTAAATTGAATTTAACTTTGGGAAAGTTAAATAATTTAACAAGTAACCGGAATTGGAAATTTCAAGATGAAATTAGGATTTAACTTGGAAAGTTAAATGGTTAATTTGAATTGGAAGTTTATGTGGTCATAAAATGGGTTTGAGATCTGGAATTTGGAAATGGATGGATGTTTTAAATTAATTTGAATGATACCATCTTGTTCTTATTAATAATCTTTAAGCTGAAATTGGATTTGTTTAATGAATGAAGAAATGAGGTGTGGTTATATATCTATTATTAAGATAAAATGGAGTCATTTTGGACTTATGATTTGAATGTTTAAGATAAAACTTCAAAGGTTTGGTTTCAAAATTGAAATTTGGTGATAAATTGAATTTCAAAGTTTTAGTTGTTTAAAAGGGTTTAAATTATTATTTGAACTTTGAAATATGTTAAAAATGGAATTTGGATTCAGAATTAAATGGTTTAAAGATATAAGTTGATTTGATTTAAAAATTAAATCAACATTTAAAAAATTAACTCAAATTTATATAATTCAGGAAGGTTTAAATTTGAAATTTGAATTAAATTAGTTCAAATTGGATTTGATTTGAATTAATTGGAATTGTGATTGAAGATGTACAAGTTTAAAAATTCAAATGGAAAATTTGAATTTGATTGTTTTGAAATGAAATTGAAGATGAATGAGTTCAAATTCAAATGGGAATTGGTATTAATTTAAACTAGAATTGAAATGAATTGAAATTGAAGCTGGTTCAATTTGAAATTAATCCAAATTAATTTGAATAATTTGGAATTGTGATTAAAGTTGAATAGGTTTAAAATTCAAAATAGAATTTGATTTGAATTTGGAAAGAAATTGAGGTTAATTCAACTTGAATTGGGATTAAATCAATTTCAATGGAAATTGAAGTTATTTAAATTGGAATTGAGTCAATTTAAATGGAAGTGAAAATTTAAATTGATGGGAATGGCGATTGGGAATTGAATAGTTTGGCTCTGGACTATTTTCAAATAAATTACTTTAAGATAAACTGTTTTAAATCTATTTTTCAAGCTATTTACTATATACAACCTTTCTTTTTAAAGCAAAATTATATTGTACTTATTTTACAATTATTTTTGGAACTATTTAACAATTTTTTTCGACTGTTTTATAAACTAATTAATGTTTTCCAACTACTTTATAACTAATTACTATTTTACAACTATTTTGCAATTATTTAACATTTTCTAACTATTTTACAATTACTTAACTATTTTACAGCTATTTTACATCTAATAATTATTTTTCAACTACTTATCTATTTTAAAAAAATTCAAACTATTTTCTAAATTTAAACTGGACAGAGTTCGAACTATTTACGATTAAATACCCAATAGAGATCAGAAATGAGGTGATAATCCAAATGGGATTGAAACAACTGTAAATAAGTGAATAGAATTAAAGTGAAGGTGAATAAAAAGAGAAATTGATTTGGCTAATAACCAATAAAGATAGATACGTAGGATGTACGTATATTGTTCTAATCGTATAATGATTTGATCCAGATTCGAGCATAGAATTTTGAGATAATATATCAATCCGAGTTGGGATTTTTCACTCGATTTTTGAAGGCGAACCTGGATATGGATTGTTGATTGGTTCTGGATATTCTCTATCATAGTTATGGCTATGCAAGGATAATGATGGTTTCTGATCAGGAAACTAGAGCCGAGTCCGCACTAGGAAGTCAGGTGGACGATACTAGTTCGGAAGTGGAATTGTGTGATCGAGTGAGCGATCAGATTGATATAGCATACGAATGATATGTGTACATCGTATGGGTTTGAATGAAATTGATATTGGGAATTTGTGAATAAGAAATGTGAAATGATTTCTGAAATGGAAAGTATATTTTGTGAAAATATACAATGAATAAAAGTGAAAGTTGGATATTTCTATACTGATAAGTAAGCTGGAAACAACTTTATAAGAGTAATCAAATTTAAATATTTGATTTGGAATTAACAAAGTTATGTATCTTTGTTATATATATAATTGATAAACTCCCCTTGTTGAATATATAGCTAGAAGAAAAGGATTTTTGAAAGTGTTTGAAGTATAAAAGGAGCTTTATACAAGTTTGAAGTGATCCAAAGATTTTTCAAGGATATATATATATATATATATAAAGGATTTCATGAGAATGATTTTTGGGAAAAAGGTTTTGGGAATCTATGGATTTGGAAAAGGCTTTTGAGTTTTGGGAAAAATAAATTTTGGAAATTTGAAAAGCCTAGTTTAAGAATTATCGATTTTAGGATAATCGATTTTGAGAAAGGAGATTTATATGAGATTCATACAAGGTGTATGATTTGGAAGATACTATAAGAGTATAGTATAAAGTGTTTTGAAAATGGATCTGTAGAAAAATGCGCTTCCTTGAAATGAACTTCTCAGGAGTGCCACTGGGTGGTACTGCCTTGAACCCTAAGGGGGGTTCTAAAGTTGATCCTGTGAGGAGTCCGGACAAACTAGTTCCTGAGGATTATGTGTAGTGTGTAGCGAAATTTGAGGGCGTTGATGCCTACAGAGGCATTTGGGTTATGCTGTGACGAGTGTAGCTTGATGTCACTGCGATCTACTGCAGACCGTAGAGAAAGTCGTGTGTGCCGCTGAGAGCCAACAATCTACGTTTGATTTTATATCGGTAGACTACGACCTATGGTAATATAGCGAATGTCGTGTGTGCTGCTGAGAGCCAACAGTCTACATTTGATTTTATATCGGTCGACTGCGACCTATAAAGACATAGCGAAAGTCGAGAGGCCGTGAGAGCCTAAGGCTACATTGGGACTTGGTTGATGTAGTCTGCGACCTTGTAGGTGTGGAGAAGTTTCATTCTTTTGGCAACGAAATTCGAGGGCGCTGATGCCTACAGTTACATGGATTTTTGCTGCGATGGCAACGTAACCTGGAATGTAACTGCGATCTGTAGCGGGTTCTATGGCGTAATCGAGGGGCGCGGAGGCCTACAGTTATCTATGGATTTTGTCGGGACGACAACGTAACCATCGGGTTAACTGCGACCATGGATGGGCGTGATGATTTCCAGAGCATTCTCACTAAAGATGTTTCCTCGATTTCAAAAATGTTTACTATATTTTTAATAAAATTATTTTCCAAGTAATTTCACTAGGTGTTGAAATGGGTCTGCTAAGTACTTATAGATTTTCAGTCGTATGCCTGATCAACGTATGACCGAATTTCTGTGAGAATAAGGATGGACTTGTTGAAACATCGAGTTATAAAATGATATTTTTATAGAAACTATTCTGGCAATATTATATAGATTTTAAAGTGTTTTAAAAGTGTTCAAAATGAAAATTCAATTGATATCAAGTATTTTTATAAATTCCGGCTTCGTTCCTTTTCAAGGACGAAAAGATTCAAAGAGGGGAGGAATGTGATAACCCGAATTTTGGAGTATCTGTTATTTGTTAATTAACTAGGTTAATTAATAGAATTACTGATTTATAGATTGAACAAATAGATCTAATAATAAATATTTATACCTGGATAAATATTTATTTGGTAATCTCCTATATTTATTATTTAAAAAATATTTGTAAAATTGTTATTTACAAACAAATAATAATGATTGTTTATATATATAGATATAAATAGATTTTAAATAAAATTATTATTTTCAAATTGAATCTGGGTTGTTTAAATATATATATATATACATATATATCTGTGTGTGTGTGTTGATTTTAGATTGAATTTTAATACGAAATTGAAATTGAATTTTAATTTGGATTTAAAATTGAAATTTTAAATATATATATATATTAAGTATATTTTGGGATTAAATATCTTATATATGATTTATTTAGAATATAATTAGTTTTTGATTCTTTAAAGGGTTTGGTTTATATAAATTTAAAAGTACTTATTTGATATAAAAAAACTTTATATTCACATTTTAAAATAAATAAAAATATATTATTACATGTGTTAGATTATGAAGGCTTGTTATAACATATGTAATTTAATAAAGGATGGTAGTTGACAAATGTTAATAGATTAACAAGTATCATTTTTTTTATTTTCATTTTTCTTTAAATTTTAATGAATCCAAATTTACACTATATAAACTCCTATCTACTTTCTTTATTTTCTTTTCCTATCTTCCCTATTCAAAGAAAAGAAAACTTATAATCAAAACTTGTAAGAAATCACTAGATCAAGCTAAACCCTGTAAACACTTTAACAACTCAAGATCAAAAGCCCGTAAATATTTTTCATCAAACTGTAAACGTTTTCAATCAAAACAAAGCAAGAAATCCTGAAGCAAATCAAAGTTCAGGCAAGTGAATCAAGCAACCTTTTCAAAGCAACTTCAGTCAGTTTTGAAAGATAATTATTTCAACATCAAGTTCCAGTAAAGCAAGCTTTCAAACATTTTCTTCAGCATTTCTAGATTTCAAAATATAAGCTCTTGAACAGGTGAGTAAACAAATTTCTAATCTGTTTTACAAATCCTGTTGCATGTAGTAAATTTGAAGTGAAGTGTGATATATGATCATATGATTGTTTAATATGAATTTTATATTTATATATATATATATATGAATTGAGTAGGCGTGCATGTCTGTTTACAGAACATTTGTTCTGTTCTTGTTGTCTAGGTTTAAGATTTGATAAAAGAAATCATGTCTCTTTCCCTGATCTTCTTGAGGACATAATGTATAAACAAAATTTATTTGTTATTCCATGATGAAAATTTTTAAAATATTTTAAGCTAAATCAGTAGCTAGATTTTTACAGAGGGGAAGAAGTATAGTGAAATTCCAAATCTTATCAAATTTTGACTTAAATGATTTCTTGTTTCAAATTTATAATTTGATTTGTGATAAAAAACTAGGATTTTTAAAAATAAAATCAAGATTTTTAGGCTTTGAATTCGTGAGTTATTATATGATGAACGAAAATGGGGTTTCGAGCATTTACTGGTGGTCGGCAAGGATTGGATTCTTGGGGTTATGACTGAAGTTAGCGTGGAGTTGGGCGATGTCGGCAAAAATGGTCGAGGTGGTTATCATTCGCCGAGGCGACGCGGCGAGGTGATAATAGGGTTTTAGGTGAAGTTTTGGCCGAGATAGTTTCTGGTTCGGTTGGGGCATCGATAGATGATCAGAGTTGTGCGCATGAAGGGGGATGGATGGAGTGGGTCATAACAAAGTTATGACTGGAGTTTCGTGATCACCAGCGATCTATGACGGTGGTGCGAACGACTTTTGGTTGATCTTCTTTTTGTTGGGTTTTGTTCTCCTTGATTTCGAATTAGAAGTGGTCTTGCATTTCTGCGTGATCGGGACACATTAAGGAGGTGTCGACGACTTGGTGACGGAGTTGGAAGTGATCGCCGTAGCTCCGGCGATTCGTGCACGTGTACAGGGGTCAACTGTGGATCTTGATTTGTGGTTTGTGTTGGGGTAAGTCTAGTACGAGAGGATGCTCGGGAAGATGAGGGATTTATGCGTGTCGAGCTCGATTTTTTTTGGAGAAGGGGTAAGGTGGATTTTGAATCGGGAAACTTGAGGGGATGACTCGGGTTCTTGTTATAGCAGAGTATCTGTTCATCAAATTTTAAAGAAAACAAGTTTTAATATAAGTTTTTAAAATCGAGTGATTTTGATATGTAATTCACATTAACTTGGTATAATTCTATAACGGGTTTTCTTTATAGATAAATTCAAGTTTAAATGAATTTGTTAAACAAGCCTTCTAGAGTAAGGTATGAGCAAGATTAGGACTTGTAATTTTAGAAATTTTGCTTGTTTGATTTGGAATTTTTTTTATATTAAGTTAATTTGTTGAAATAAAACCTAAGTGTTTCTAATAAATAAATGATGAAAATTTAGGGAGTCCTTAATTAGTGTAATAACTTAATCAATTAATCACTCAAGATAGTAATTACTTAATTTATTTATAGTTTATTAATCTAAGTTGTTTAGGGTCAATTAATTTAAGAATGGTTAAATTAATTGGAAGTAATTAAGAATTAATTACTTAGCGTAATTAATTAAAGAATTGATTTATTAGGGAAATTAATTTAGGGATTAGTTAATTAATGGATATGATTAATTAAGGTTATTAATCAATAGTTAAGGGATAATTAATCAGTTAATTAAAGGTTAATTAATTAATTATAAAAGAAATTAAGGATTGATTACTTCGTATTGAAGAAGATTAATTAATAATTAAGGTTTATTAATTAATAATTAAAGAATAATTAATCTATAATTAAAGTTTAATTAATTGGTTTATAGGGTAATTAAGGGATGAATTACACAGTTGTAATTAATGAGATGAATATGATTAATTAATTTGTTAATTGATTAAAAATAGTCACTTGGTAATTGATTAAGTATAATTACTTAATGAGGTTGATAAGTTTGATTACTTAGTGGAGTAATTGATGGATAAATTACTGGATGTAATTAATATAAGGGAACTTAATGGGAAGTAATTAAAGGTTAATCACTTAGGAGAAGTAATTAAGGATTAATTACTTGATTAAAGGATTAATATAATTAATTAAGGAGTTAATTAATTAAGGTAAGTAATTACAGGATGGTTAATTACTGTTTATGATTGATTAAGGTTGATTAATGAAAGTAATTAAAGATTAATTACTGTAAATGGTTAAGGATAATTAATTTGTGTAATTAATTAAAAAATAATTACTTTATGTAATTGAAGGTAATTAATCAAGGATGATTAATTAAGATCCTTGATTAATTAAGAAGGATAATTAAAAGATCATTAATTAATTGATTTGTAATTAATTAATGATTAAGTAAAGTTAATCTAAGTGATTAAAAGATTTGTAATTAATTAAATTAGATATAAATTAAATTAATTTTAGAAATGATCCATCTTGCTTATGAATGATTAAATGACGATTAAATTGCCTTGAATTGATTGATATCTCTGATATAAAATGTTTTGTGATATGACATGTTTGGGTGGATAATGATAATATGGTTATCTATCGATGATGAATTGTTGTGTAAAAGTAACATCTTGTATTTAAAGTTGAATTGTATTTCACTTGAATAACTTGGGTTAAGATGGTATTGAATTCGAAGAGACCAGAGTCGGGTATTAATAAATACCCGAAATTACTTCGATTCTTTGTAGATTGATATGTGAAATCAATACGCTGGAATGGAATGATTTAAGTGAATTGGACCATTTGATCTAAGTTTCGTTATTTAGAAATTGGTGAGTGAAATAAGTGATGTCTATAACAATTTGTGAATTTGTAATTGATACAAGTTACCCTGGGTTATATATAAGTTGTATGCTTTTGTAATTCATGTTGGATGGGTTTACTCACGCTGGTTTCCAGCCTGACCCGAGTGTTACTTTGATGTAATGCTCGGGTCAGACCGTGTATTACAGATTTCCAGGTTAGGACGTTCTGGAGCTCAGGAGGTGAGCTGGATGGTAGGAATGTATGGAGTGTATTCCACTATGATATATTATAGTTTATCTGGGACATGTTGTTTAAACTGTCCAGTGATTGTGAAATGTTGTAACTCTGATTTATTAAAATGTAATTGAGTGATACCGCTTTCTTTGTGTAAAGAAAATTATTTGATATTATATTTTATCTGCTGTGAATGTGAGATTCTGAGTTTGGTTTTCTGTTTCTTCTTCTACCTCTTTTCTTCTTTTCCTAACTATCTGGAATTTTTGGGATTGAAATTTCCGGGTCGTTACACATCCACACTCTGGGGATTGCACTTGTTCGTCGGCGGTAGATTATGCCCCTTAAGATTAAGAGATATGTCCATGCTCTGGGGACTTAAGTTATTTTTATGGGCTGTGTCACACCCTTTTGATGTTTAGAACTTCGTCCACACTCTGGGGACTTAGATTACTTTGCAGATGGTTAGTTACATCCATTTTACATCCATACTTCGGCCCACACTCCGAGGGCTCAAAGCTGTCCTACGGGTGACCGATTCACACCCGATTTGTGTTTAAACTCCAACCCACACTCTAGGGATTTAGTCATTGTTTATACTCTAGTCCATGCTTTGGGGACTTAGAGTTAGTTGATATTTATACTCTCGTTCGCACCTTGGGAATTTGGAGTTTGTCAACAGATGGTCAATCACATCTATTTAGGCTTTATGATTTCGTTCGCACTCTAGGAACGATGGATCTATCAAGATCGTGGACAGTCGATTCACATTCACCCTGAGTTAACAAGTGAGGTCGTTAGATGGATGGATCAATCCTCCTCGAACTAGGTTTGGATACGGGCGAGGTCGTTAGATGGATGGATGCACCCTCCTCGAAACCGTACTTGTAAGTTTATACTCTAGTTCGCACTCTGGGAACCTAGAGTTAGTTTGAGGATTGTCGTGTATCAATCCTTTTTTGGCTTCAGTATGACGACTTGCCCCCGAGCTCGGGTTTCACTTAGCGAGTAACCGGTCATATCACAGTCGCTCTCTATTTGAATAAATTCCACCATATGGTGGAACTTAGCTCTTCGTGCATAGTGATGGTTATATGATGCATTTCAAAAAATCACAGCTCTGGCTCGAAGAGATTGCATTTTATTGATGAAATAAGAAAATATGGAAAAGTCGGTTTCCTTATTACAAATTCAAATTTCAAAATGCATAAAAAAATTGCAAATGAAAAGCAAATTGAATGAAAAAATTAAGCATGTCATGTGCAGTAGTGATGAAGACTTTCGCTGTTTTAGGCTCTCGGCAAAGTGAGACCGTCAACAGCGATAGTTTAAATGTGTCGTCTCTAAGTTTTCCTTCAATGACATACGGCCCTTCCCATGTTGGCTTTATGTGAAGGAACCAGATAAATTATCTTAAGGACTAGATCGCAGAGTTCAAAGGTTCAGGGTCGGACCTTGGCATTGTACAATCGGGCGACTCGACTTCGGTACGAGGTTGCCCCCAAATCGGCCTCTTCTTGTTTCTCATCCAATAATTCCAGAGATTCGGCAAGTAATATAGCATTTGCCTTCGGATCATTATACGTCACACGATGAGAAGACACTTCCAATTCGACCGGAATGACGGCTTCTGAACCATAAGAAAGTGAAAATGGAGTGTGGTCGGTCGTGGATTTGTGGGTTGTTCGATAAGCCCGTAGAGCCATTGGAAGTTCATCGACCCATTTGCCTCCAGCCTTTTCTAGTAGTTTCTTTAGAATAGACTTTATAACTTTATTAACAGCTTCAACCTGTCCATTCACTTGAGGGTGTGCAACTGCAGAGAACTTCTTCTGGATGTGAAATCGCTGACAGAAATTCTTAAATTCAACACTGTCGAATGGGGTTCCGTTGTCGGTGATGATGGTATGTGGGAGACCAAATCGATAGATAATGTTGCGTACTACAAAGTTGATCACTTTCTTCGTTGTGATAGTAGCAAGGGGTTCAGCTTTCGCCCACTTGGTAAAGTAATCACTTGCGACAATGGCGTACTTCGCGCCACCTTTGGCTAGAGGTGGAGAACTAATGTTGTCGATGCCCAACACTTCGAACGACCATGGACTGACCATCTGAGTTATTTCGATAGGTGGGACTCTTGGAACTCGAGCATTTTTTGACATCTATCACATTTTCTGGCATAATCCAATGCATCGCGATTTATAGTTGGCCAATAGTATCCATATCGGAGCACTATTTTGGCAAGCGCTTGCCCCCCCTTCCCCCCTTCCCCGCCCCGTTGTGATCGCCACATTCTCCTTTGTGTACATCATGCAATACTCGTTTGATTTCATTGTGAGCGATACACCGGAGTAAAGGAATAGAGTACCCTCCTCTATACATGACTCCATTTTGAATAGTGAACCGCGAAGCCTTTTGAAAAACTTGTCTCTTTTCACTCCTGCGTTCTGGTAGGGTCCCATGCTCGAGATAGTTCCTGAACGGAGTCATCCATGACTCCTCATCGGGAATGATTTCAAATGCCCCATTTGTTTCCATCTGATCAATACTCAAGGAAGATAATGTGTCAATGGTAACGAGTCCCTTCTATTATGCCTCACCGGTACTTACTAACTTTGCCAAGGAATCGACTTTTTGATTACGTTCTTGGGGTATGCAATAGATGGCATAATAATCGAACTGATTCAATATTTCTAGAACCCGAGCAAGATAAGCAGCTAGCCTTCGGCCTTTGGCTTGGTACTCCCCTCGAACTTGGCACACGACTCATTGTCAATCACAATAAATCTCCACAGCGATAATTCTCAAATCTTTGGCAAGCCTTAATCCGACGTGTAGGGCTTCGTATTCGGCTTCATTGTTGGTCGCACGGAAATTGAACTTTGAAGCATAGCATATAGATCGGCCTTCAGGAGTTTCAAGTATAACTCCGGCGCCCGAGCAACGGTCATTTGATGCACCATCCGTATTTAGCTTCCAGACATATTTAGGGGATTCGTTGGTTTTGGAAAAGTCCTTCGGGATAGTGAATTCAGCTATGAAATCTACTAAGACTTGTCCTTGGATAGCTTGTCTTGGAGTGTAAGTGATGCCAAACTGACTTAACTCTATATTCCACTTGAGTAACCTGTCAGACGTCTCAGGCCGCGTAAGGACCTATCGTAAAGGCTGGTCAGTGTATACAGTGATAGCATGAGCCTGGAAACACAGATGGAGCTTCCTCATGGCAATGACAAGATAATAAGCCAACTTTTCCAGCTTTGGATAGTTTCTCTCTGCTATGGTCACTCATTCGCTAATGTAATATACTGGCTGTTGTATCCGGTCTTCATCTCGAATCAGGGCAGCACTAATTGCATTTTCTGACACTGCCAAGTAGATGTATAATCTCTCATGATCAATAGGCTTTGAAAGAATGGGTGGTGTGGAGAGATGTTGAACCAGTGCTCGGAATGCGCCCTCACATTCTGTAGTCCATTCAAAGTTCTGTTTCCCTTTTCTAGTCAGATCGAAGAATGGAATGCATTTATTAGTAGATTTTGAAATGAACCTGCTCAATGCTGCTACTTTCCCATTGAGGCTCTGGACTTGCTTTATAGTTCTTAGAGTCTCAATATTTTTGATTGCCTATATATTTTCAGGATTGGCTTCGATTCCCCGAGCGTTGACGATAAATCTAAAGAATTTTCCGGATGTGACCCCAAAGTGACACTTTAATGGGTGGAGCTTCATTCTATATTCTCGGAGGATGTTGAACATCGTTTCCAGGTCTTTGATATGATCAGTATCGCGACTTCACAAGCATGTCATTTACATATACCTCCATGGTTTTTTCGATCTGGTTAGAAAACATTCGATTTACTAGTCGTTGGTAGGTTGCTCCAACATTCTTTAGTCCAAATGACATAACTTTGTAGTAGTAAAGTCCCAGATCGGTGACGAAGCTAGTATGCTTCTGATTAGATAAGTGCATGGGTATCTGGTTGTATCCAGAATATGCATCCAAGAAGGATAAGCGTTCATGTCCATCTGTTGAGTCTACAAGCTGATCGATTCGGGGAAGTGGAAAACTGTCTTTAGGGCAAGCTTTATTCAAATCTGAGTAGTCAATGCACGTTCTCCATTTACCGTTAGGCTTTCTGACAAGTATAGGATTCAACATCCATTCCGGGTATAATGCATATCGGATAAACCCATTTGACTTGAGTTTATCTACCTCTTCTTTAAGGGCGGCAGATCTCTCTGGATCCATACCACGCCTTTTTTGTTTGACCGGAATATGTCGTGGGTCAATATTCAATATGTGGCTTGTAATGTCCGGGGAGATTCCACACATGTCGAAATGTGTCCAGGCAAACACATCGAGGTTTTCCCAAAGAAATTCAATCAATTCCTCCTGCATTTGTTGGCTTAGCTGAGATCCAATCTTTATCATTTTAGATTCGTCATCATCGTCGTTTGGAACATCGATCGTCAGCTCGATCAGGGAAGCTTGACTGTCTTTACTTTCGTCTTCACTTTCGGTATCTCTATAGGATCCGTTGGGAATTGGTTGGGGTGCTCGGGCCTTGGGCCAAGCATTAGCTGCCAATTCTCAGAAAAGCGGATGCGGAGAGATTCCTCTACGCCTTTTCCCTTCTCTTTCTGTTGTGCCTCCCCTAGCTCAGCAACATAACCAGCTCGTCCAACAGTCTGGTCTCCCTAAACAACTCCAATTCCATGGTCGGTGGGGAATTTTAAAGTCAAACGCCAAGGGGCAATGGTAGCCCTGAATTCAGCTTGGTCCGACCAGCCCAAGAAAGCATTGTACGACGAGTCTATGTCCAATACAACAAATTGTAATATCCGGACTCTCCGGCGTTCTTCGATTCCCAACTCCACTGGTAGCTCCACCATTTCAGTGGGAATAGTTGCACTCCCATTGAAGCCATGAATTCGAGACTGACAAGGCTTCAAATCTTTTGTTTCCATTTTCATCTGATCATATGCTTGCTTAAACAATATGTTCACTGAACTACCACTGTCCACTAAGATCCTCTTCATCCAAGCAGGGCCTATCTGGAATGAAATGACAAGTGGATCAATGGTTAGGGCTTCGACCCTGTTGGCATCTCTGTCTCAAAATACGATGTTGTCTGTCATCGTTTTCTGTTGTTTTTCTGGAACCCCGTCTTCCAAATTACTACAACATTCGAAGCTCGCATGCCTAATAGAGCTGGCATACGACTCCATTTCCTTCCGGCTTCGGTATGTTGGACGAGGACCACCACTAACAGTATTAATCAACAACCTCCTGCCAGTACGAGCGGGTTCCTCTGGTCTTGCTTGATATGGTATTTGGTTTTGATTCGATGGGCCCGCACCTCCAAACTGTGGCGCCCGCACAAACTGCTCCAACTTTCTCTCTCGTATCAATTTCTCAATAATATCCTGTAAATGACGTTCGTTCTGTTATGGCCATAGCTATCGTGAAATCTGCACAAATTTCCTGTCTGAATCTTCCTTTCCGATGATTGCTTTGAAGCAAGTTTCTTATATTGAATGGTATTGCAAGTCTGCAAGTGCATATTTTCTTTCGACGTATTTGAAGGAGTATAATTGTCAAAAATAGGACCCTACGTCATGGCCCATGATTCTAATCATGTTTCCTCTTTTGATTTCCATTGCCTTCTGTTGATGTTGTTTATTCTGTATGTTCAATTGCACCTTTCCAAAGCTTTCCCCAGTTTGTTTTACAGTGACATTGCTCTAAATCCCTTCCACACTAGGTCCTGCGTCATCCTTTTTCCTAGATTATTTCGCATCCTCCCTTCTCAAGAACTGGGATGCCTTGGAATAGAAACGGTCCAATAACGTAGGGGTGTTTTGGCCAACCAGTTACCGAACTCGGAATCGGGATCGATCCCCTTAGTTAGTGCCATTAGTATTGAGTTATCGTTGGGATTACTAATCTCAGCGCATGCAGCATGAAATCTCTCTAGATAACATTTGAGTGTCTCTCCAAGATTTTGAGTGAACTCGACAAGGTATTAACATCTTTCGGCCTTGTGACATGCATGCGAATTGCTCAACATACTTTGTTTCCAACTGATCAAAACACGAGACAGATCGAGGTGGTAAACGAGTAAACCACATAGTTTCTATGCCTCCTAAGGAGATCGGTAAACTTTGGCACTTGACCACATCATCGGCTCATCAACCATTCTTACTTTAAGATATGCTGATTAGGATCAGAGCTCCCCTCACAAACGGGTAGAGTTGGCATTCTGAATCAACGAGGCAATTCAGCGTAGAGTATATCATCAGTAAAAGGAGATGATTCCGGGATATTCCCCAGTCGTCATTGGTGAGGCCCTAGCTTTCATGGATCATCTGACGGATCATCTTCGGGATGTCTGGCATTTGGACAATTTGAGCATGCTGAGCCAAGGTGTAGTCGGGTTCCACAATGCGAGGATGGGCCGATCACGGTCGATGGTCCATATCTCGCCTCCTTGGTTCTAGGTTCTCGAGAACATAAGGTTCTGAAGTATATTCATGTTGATGGCGGTTTGGATCTGTCCGATTTCGGGCATCAACTCCCAGTTCAGCAGCAGTGGTGGCAGTGCGGTTGTTTGTTATATGATAAGGAATAGTAATTCCTTGAGAGGAGGGTCCAGTATGATGGCTGATTGATGGGCCAACTCTTGGTTGTGAAAGATTCAGTGTATGCTGATGTCCGGTGGCTTGTGTATAGCTCCATCGAGCCGTGGGCGGGTGGATCTAGGATGGCAGTCAGAAGAGGCTAAACTCTCAACAGATGAATAAGAAGCCTGATCCCTCTTGGACCTCCGTCGTCTTTGACAATTCGGCCGATTGATCAATTCTGCGTTAGTACGGAGTTGCTGAGTAAGCTGTTGGTTGCTTTGAGTCAGCTCTTGCATTAGTGGTTGAAACTCTTCCCCGATGATAGGCCTTGCTGATCTGAAGGTCTGGCAGCATTCTGATCGGTAGGAGGAAGTTGCGCGAGGTTCTGTCTATCCCGTCCCTCTGGATCTGCAGCTGTGGAAGCAGTCCTAGTGTTGACCGTGATGGCTAGCGAAGTTCTTTCCTAGACTTGATGCAAATCTGAATAGGATGGAAGAACTTTTGAACTTGAAATCTGGATCTTTTTCTTAGATTTTCGCAATGCAATATCGGTAGTAGATCCAATGAGTAAGAGAAAAACTGGGTTCTCTTAGTGAAAGCACCAAAGTGTAACAAAATTGGCCACAACACTCTTTGGATGTGTTTGAAGAGATAAAATGAAGAAAGTAAATGGAAAAGGAAGTTGATCTAACAAACACACCAATCGATAAACAGAGAAAACACACAGATTTAGAGTGGTTCGATGTATGGCCTACGTCCACTGTGAAATGGTTGACTTTTCTTAACTTTTGCTTGCTAGTTACAATGAGTTACAACAGTAAAATTCGAGTGCAAAGGTGATTTCGGCAGAATCTGGGTGTAGAAGATCCAAAAAGGTCCTTTTTCAATAAGTCCTAGGCTGATATTTATAAGCGTAGGTTGCAAAAATCTCGCTCGGTTCTCGAAAGATCTCTTCTGTTACGTGGGTGGGCCCATGTGATCGATCCCCTGTTGTTTGCACTCGAGCCATGATCGATTCGAACCAAATTCGTATCAATCAAGAATTTCTTCAATCAAGTCGAGACCATCATGAACATTCCTGAGATTGTACGCAAGATCCTGTGAAAATTTGGTGGAATTTGGACTTGTAGATTTCGAGTTATGATCAATAAAAGTTTGAATTTGTTGAAGGCTGCTGAATTTGCATTGCATCTGTTTGCATAGCTTCTGGGCACGTGATGACCGGTGACGTGGCGCTAGCTTTTAAGGTCGATCCACTTATTATGTCGAGTGACCAAGTCATCCATCTTTACGTGCTCTCTTTGTATCGCTTTACTGTACTCCCATTCGCATCGATCCATGAATCCACTTCGTATCAATGGCATACTGGCCGCTTCATATCGATAGCCTCCGCTCCAATTCGTATCAGTATAAACTTAAACTCTTCGTATCGATTGAAATTCGATTTTGTACGGATGCCTTTTAAGTGTTGTTGGTTGGTGATCGATACGAACTATGTATAAGATGATTGATACGAAATGTGTACAAAATGATCAATACAAACTATGTACAAGATGATCGATACGAACTGTGTACAAGATGATCGATACGAACTATGTGCAAGTGGAAGTGATATGAAATCTCCTTAGTCGACGGATATGAAATACAGCAGAAGTAATGGATATGAAGTGAAATTGGTATGATGGATACGAAATGGATCGATGCGAAATGATGGATACGAATAGAACGTGCTTTTCACATAATTTGATCGATTCATAACTTGAGCATACGAACTTCGATCGACTTGAAATTTGAAACATTGGCTTTCATAGCTTTGCTTGTCGTGCCATATCAATTGTAGCTTGATCCGGACTCAGACAAAATTTACCAGCATCCATAGCGAAACTTTTGTATAACCATTTTTGGGATGAACTGTCATTGATTTCCAGCCAATTTCTTGGTGTCACGGCCTTGCCAAAATGTGGGATAACACTTGTCGTGTCATATCATTTGTACCTCGATCCAGACTCGGGCAAAATTTATTAGTATCCATAGTGAACCTTGTAGGCAATCGATCTTCGGGACGTACTATTCTTGGTTTCTAGTCGAGTTCTTGGTGTCACGGCCTTACCAAAAGGTAGGATAACATTTGTTTCCCAAAGTACGTCCTGTGTGAACATGACGTGCTTTGAATGTTGCAACCTTCTATCTGAAAAGTTCGATCTGATTTAATGTAAAGTTGTTGTCTTTTCGTCAAAAGATGTAACCTTTGAATGTTTCTTGGTCATATAAATTCTAAATTGTTAATTGCCATTTTTGATCCCTAACTTTATTTTCTCTTGAATGCTCCTAGAGTTGGCTGACCTCCTTTTCTTTTGTTTGTGTGAATGTAAATGAAATGAAGGGGAAGAAATGTAAGGGTATAAGTTTAGGAAAGGCATCCTTTCCCATTTTGCCCTTATCATAATTTCCATCTTCTTACTTAAGTTTTAGTCATTCTTATTATTCATTCAATAAGGCATGGCCTATTTCTATTAGCAAATCTCAATATCCTTATCCTTTTACATTATTTTATTTAATTTACCTAATTAAACGTTATAAATAATGTTGGTCCAAATCAGGGTTGTTACACTATCTCTAGATCATTCACTCTTGCCAAAAGGAAGCTAAGTGACAATTCTGCCCCTGCACTTACCCCTAATAAGAAGCATAAGACATGGGTTTTTCAAGCCCCTGTTATTATCGAAAAGAAAGTGTTAATCGGTACCATGTTAAATCTTGAGACACAATCTTGACATTGTCAGAGAAGAGACAAATCTTAATGCTGCTAGAGGTGAGTCCTATCAAGTGACAAACGTAGATCATTCTCGAGAACCACTTCTCCGTACCACTTTTTTTAGGTTCTCCTGAAGCTCTAAAACGCATCTATGAAGATCTCAAATTTCCTTTTACCCTAGAGGATCCAATTCCTTCCAAATCCCAGTCATCCACTTCTATCAGCAAGTTTGATGACCTTCTCCGACTGGTCATCCAAACCCCTTTTTTCTAGTCGTTACAACCTTCCTCTTACATTAAAGATAATCAGTTTGCCCTTCTAAGGCATCACTTGCTAGTATTAACCCTTCTTGTCTAATTACTTTAAATCCTTACTGTTTTGCATATAATATTTTTCCTCAAATTTATTCGTTTCAACTCACTAAATATTTGTTTTCTTCTCAAGAAGAAGCTTCAGGATCATCATGTGAAATATACAAGCTTAAGGAAAAGAACTCTTTGCTTAACAACTATGTTATTGATTTAACCATTGCAAGAGATGAAGACTTGCGAGAAAAAGAAATGGTACTCACTCCTTTAGAGGAAATAGAAGCTTTTCTTCTTAAAGAAAGGAGTAATAAATAGATTTCTGATGATAGGGTAAAGGATATGGAATTAGCACTTAAGGAGGCTGAAATGAAAGAGGCTAAACTTGTAGCAAAAAAGGGAATCCCTCAACAAAAAACTAGAAAGGAAGGAAAGTCTTTTGAATAAGTCAACTAATGTGATAAATGATGCAAAACAAAAGGTGTCCCACTTTCTCGGCAATACCCTCAATACTATTATCGAGAGCTCCCACAAGAAGGCACTTCTTATCGCATATGTTGGTAATGCCTACCAATGCTCAGATTTTGGCTTCCCTTCTCTCCCTCCAGAATGGAATGAAAAGTTCATGAGTAAATCTAAAGGGATGACAATGGAGTCTTAAGCACTCGAGAAAGAGGAAGAGGTTGATGCCGCAAAGTTTTCGACTTTCGATGATCCCCTAGTTGATAAGGAATTAAAGCCAAATGAGGAGGTAAAGATTGATGATGAAAACAGGGATGGAGATGGCAATGACAATCCTGATGGAAACAGTGATGATAATAAAGTTGATAATGGTGGAGGTGGAAATGGCAATTTCTGGGCCATCGAATGACAAGGACGGATTAGGAGGCGCAAACCAAACCTTATTGCTCAAGGCATGGAGGTTATTAAAACTCCCTACCTCCAACGAAAAACTATTCCAAAAAGGACAACCCTTCTCGAGGCTAAAAGTCGAAAGATATAGGAAAGATCTCATCATCTTTAGTTCCACTCTCTCAGGTATGGATATCTCTATCCAAATGTCTTAAGCTATCAAGTTACATTTAGTTAATACATTAATTGTTTTATCTAAGACGACATTATGCTTGAGAAGAAATAGACAGACGTAGATGCCTAATATGGAATTGGATAAACAAATGAAGGACTAGAATAAGTTTTCTGAAATATGAAAAACTTGCTAAGAGCACATCAAGATTAAGACTTTTTTAAAGAAAAAGAAGTTGCTCCTCAGATGAAGAAAGTCCATGATCGTCGAAAAATACTTATTAAGGAAAATTCCAGTAAGATAATCCATTTTTGGATGCTAATTGATGATAAAACACCCTGATGGAGCTTCTGTATAGCTTACTATAGGGGAAAATTTATCGATATCTCATAATTTAGTGAGAACTATAGGGGTTTCCTCATACACTTTCATCCCAGATATTTGGATGAGCATGGGCCCAATCCTCATGCTAGGGTGCGTTGGAATTTTTCGAGATGACATCTATCCCGCTTTCTTATCACTCTCTTCCTCTTAAAAAATTCAAGTCTAATAAGAAGAGATTATTTTTAAAACATATAAGAAATAGATCTTATATGAACCTGAATGATTTCTATAATCTTCATATGATGTCTGGTCTGCTTATGGACATTATCACTTCTAATTTTCTTATTCTCAGTTTAATTTTAACACGTTGTACATAATAAAGCCTTCTCAAGCTGTCCAATCCCTAAGTATCTCTTAAGTAATTTTTTCAAGCTAAAGAAAGATTTTAAGAAGAAATCCTCAATTCTTAAAACATCACAATTGAGGACACATTATCTCCTCGAAGATTTAAATGAATTCTACATGCCTTACCCTCGTTTCCGCAATGACTTTCCAAGTGATGATAAAGATAAGTTACCTAGTGAAATCTGATCCTACCATATCAAATTAATATGTTGTCAAAGCCCTCCAGTTGGGGAATGGGATTATCATCGGTTCCTTCCTGTTTATACCCTAAAAGGAATTAAGACTTCCTTTGATTCTATGCTTACATTCTTACAATGTCAACTGGATCATTTGAAAAGGCTCAAACCACCATTTCTAAATTTATAAATTTATTTAAATGCTATTGAAGTGGAGTTGTAATGTAACGTGAAATTTTTATATTACTTGTAAACTCTACAAATTATCGGTATAAAAGTTTGTTTCACATATATTAAATCTTGTCTCTCTTACTCTTAATAGAAGACTCAATTAGTGCGTACATCTGATTCTCCAGATGCTTCACGAGTTACTGACATTAAAGATAAGTTGCTTGCCTATGTAGAAGAGAAATAATCATCCTGAAATGACTATACTTCGCGATTCTCAAATAATCCGTGGGCATAAGAGTGGCATTGGAACCATTTTATATTAAAATCAACATTAAGGACTAATAAAGAAATGATTGCTTGCTAGAGGAGCAACTTTAAGAAAAAGAGAATGAGCTTCAGGTGTTGAAAAGAGAACTAAAACAGTTCATAGATTTAGTTTTCCAGTCGAACCTTGCATTTAAATAGATAAACCACACCATAGAACAAGTGATCTCGAAGTCATTCTAGTAAAATGCAGAGTTTATTGTCATTTATTAGAGCTTGTTACAAGTGAAAGTGATGTTGGCCTTCCAAACCCCACTCCTAGTAGAATGAATAGATCTTGGTCTTTGGCGATTCATATTTCTCTACTTTGTTAAACCCTCCTTCGGGGTTAAGAATTAACATGATCTCAAATTGTCATAGAAAACTGAAGTTTGAATGTTTACAATACTTCAGCAAGAAATGGGATGAGAAAGTATCTCAATGCATTAATGAATACAATATCAAAGTTTGAAAACTTGAGCATGAGAAATATGGTCTTAATCAAAAGATTGAAGAGTTAAAGTATGTACTTTGCAAGGAGCCAACAAAACTCTCCAACATGCTTTGAACACTCAGATTGTTTCGATTGATGATGCAAATACTGTTCAAAAAAAGAAAACTTTTCAAATGCCAAGGACTTAGAGGAGACTGCATGAAACCTTGAACTTTAGTAATAGTCTTCTTTAAATAGGTTCACTTTTCTGTTCGACTTTTGTACTTACGATTTTGTATATAGTGTATTAGATTGTAATTTAATTTGTAGTTGGATGATTGGACCTAAGATGTAAGGTGCCTAGGCATGAGTTAAATGTTGGTTTTAGTCTGAAATTGCTTGATGTTTAGCATTTTACTTTTCGTTATTTAGTCTTTTTGATATGTTGATCAAATTTTTGCTTATTTAGAGAATCAAGAACCTTAATGATTGAGCTTCCTAAAACTTGATATAAATATGCAGTGGCCTACTAAGTAACAGAGATCCCCATTGAATGGATTCAAATTGTAAGCTAATTTAAGGAGGCTCCACTGTCAGAAAATCTATGGCAGGACTAATGAAACACCAGAAATCGAAAAACGGCAACAATAGAAGACCAGAGATCCATATTTGGTAGAAATAGAAGAAGTCCAGAAATCAAAGTCTAGTATAATAGAAGACCAAAAATTTGAATTTGGTACTAATTTGTGACCAAAAATCTAAGTCTAGCAATAATAATCGAAGGCCACAAGTCCAGGTTTAGCAATAGAGGAACACCAAAAATATAAAGCTGGTAATAATAGAAGAAGACTAGAAACCCAAATCTAGTGGTAGAAGATTGTAGTTTTCAAGGAGCATAAATAACTCATATTTGATGGACCTTCCATTAGAAGATTTTGTTTGATTTAAAGCACTACTTTAGCTATGATTTTGATAGATTGGGAGTACTACTTGGCTCTAATTTTGATAGATTTGGAGCTTGGCTCTGACTATGGACCATCTTTTATAAGATTGATTGATTTGGAGCACCACTTGGATCAGATTTTGACTGATCTTCCTCTTATAAGATTGATTGATTGAGAGAACTACATGGCTTGAACCTCTTATCACCATCTTAGGTGATGAATTAGTCTTGTTGTTCGGTGCATTTGGTTAACTATCTTGAGAAGGACCAAAGACTTACCTGACCTTCCTCTAGGTGGTGTTTTAGTGTGGCCTTTGATGACGGCACGGAAGGATGTTTTGGTGCTTTGGACATGCCAAATGCTTACCGGTCCTCTGGAGGCGCTCTAACCAAACCACATAACCAGGAGGTGAAGGCTTGTAGAAAATTTAGGCAGGACCAAAGGATTGCTCCGGTCTATCTCTAGAAGGCGCCATAACATGCCTTTTATGTCGGGTTTACAGGCTTATGCTTTAGGCAGGTCACATAGGCGGGATGGAAGGCTTAGTCGCTGCTTTGGTCAGACCCGTTCAGACGAGACCAAAGGCTTACTCTATCCTCCCTGTAGGAGGTGCTTTGCCTAGGGCATGTTAGCTGGAGACTAAGGCGTTAACCCATTAATACCATCTTAGGTAGTGATTTAGGCTTTTCCATCATTTAGGGAGTCTTACCTCTCGACCATGTAGATTCACTTATTTTTTTTTCAAAAAATCTAACTTTATTAATGATTAACTTAACATCTTCGTACAAATTCATTTAGCTTTCATTGCCCTAACAAATTGTTGATCTTGTCCTCCAAGCTTCAACAATGATTGATTTCACGGCCATTTGATGATAATGAAAATGTAATTTCCCACGATCCATTTGAACTTGGTCCTCCTCTTTTGTGAAGGCTAATAGTTGAGTTCATCATTAATTAAGAGATGAATGTTCTCATAGTAAGTGGTAGCGGTATAACTCTTGGAATGTCTTGACCTTTTAAAGGATGATCCTTTTGGTTCGTATTTAATTCTTTTATTGCTTGAGAAAGATTTCTCATCTTTGCCGACTAGTTTCTTTTTCCAGGAGATTGGTTGCATAAGATTGATCAAGCACACTTCTCCATTTTATAGTGAACCATTTAAAGTCCCTTTCTATTTCTTTCTCGAAAATAGTCCCCTTGGCTTTTAGTTGAATCATTTTTCTTACTTGAAGAAATATGCTATCTTTTTTGTATTTCCAGTCCAAGGCAATGATTGGGGTTGGTCCTATGTGGAAGGGATTTAAACTCTATTTTTTAGGATTGTAACAAGCCTTTTGTCTTTTCTTTTCTTCAATAACATGTAATGCGAAAAGTCTCCGTACTTGTTCTTCATAAAACTGGGGATCATTAGTAATCTAGTAGGTCAGAGCAGTCATTTGAGGTTCAGAGGGTTCTTATTCAAACATTTTAACACGATTGATTGTCGTTGTGTGTAGACTAAAGGTAGATTACCTTAGAATGGGATATGTTTGGTAGGGGCAAGTTCTTTAAGCCTCAAATATGTAGGCTAGAGTAGTTCAATGCAGGCTAGGGTGGTTCTACTTGGGATTTTAATGGGAATAGAGGTTCAGGCCCTTATTCTAGCGCCAAAATATTAATGAATAAATTCGCTAACCCAAAAAGTGTGCAAAAAGCAGAGTTGATTTAGAGAGAGGCTTTGTTGAAGCCAATTGAATTCATCAAACCAAAGAATATTTTCATAATATTTATTAGTGGACTCACCAAAGTCCAAGTCATATGTGCATGTATAATCTCAAAGTTAATGTCAAATATGCCATTAGGGTCTGTTCAAAGTCTAGTATGCTAGCTAGTACAAGTTTAAAGTTAAGTATGTTACACAAGTTACAAGTCTACATGGATCAATCTTTAAAGTCAAATAATCATAGAAGTCACAAATTTGAATCAAATCCATAGGCTATGTTATGCAAATGTTTGATTTCCAACTCCTTATTTGTACAAGGTTCAGATGATGCAATAGGCTCTAAAATCCCCAAATCAATTTAGGGTTTACAGAGTTAAAAATGTAAGAAATGACATGAGAGAAAATCGGCACCAAATGGAATCCCTAGGGTCATATTTATAAGGGTAGAGATACATGACTTCAGCATTGGCTTCAACGAAAGTGTTGGCAATGGCTTTGGTGACTGTGATGTTACAATTTGTTAGGTCTCCACTTAAATTATCTTAGTGGATGCATGCAACATCTATAAGCCATGGCATTGATGGCTTCCATCATGACGGTCAACGTCCTTTGAGGGTTAATTATGAAATTTGCTTTAGTCGATATGTGTATGGAGAAATAATATTCATAAGGTAGCATTGACAACTTTGTGGATATTGGTTGCGTCCATTATCAATACCGCTTCACAAAGACAAGCGATGTCCTCTTCATACTGATGAAACACGTTGACAAAGTGTAAAGAGCCACATAACATTACATTCTTTTGACGTCATCGTAAAACATCTTCGAAATGTGATGAAGTGTGGTACTGCTTGAATGCGGTGTTGATAACCTTCAGGGTTATTGTCAACGAGCCTACTTTGTTCACGATAAGTGAGTAGCGGCACCACTAATGCATTAATGGTGGTATGTCCTCAGGAGTGATGATGACTTGAACGAAGTGTTTCACCTTGTCATAAAAGGCAATATCAATAGAACTTAGCATTAATGAAATGAGCTATAATCTCTCAAGGAACCATATATAGGGTGTTTTGATTATAACAACCACACAACAATGCTACTAATATGTTTATTGAGTTGTTTTTGGTCAGAATAATGATGGAAAAGCTAAAAAATAAAATGGCCTAAATTACGCAAAGCTAAGATTCGAACCCAAGTGGGTGGAGAGATAAGCACACGCCTTTACCATTGAACCACACAAGCTTCAGGGAAGTACAATGATTTAGTCGATTGAAAGCTTTGTTCAGGAAACTGAACCTAATCGACTGAATATAAACAACTTGTCTACTATTTTTGGCTATGCTCTCGGGTCAAACTTTATATTAAGCAAGTTGACTAAAACCCTATTTCAAACGACTGACCTAGATAAAATGGCTAGTTTTTCGAAGTGATATTTTCATGTCTCTTCGCTCTATTAGTTGCATCTCTCTGCTCTTGCAGCCACTTCTCTTCATCAACGGAGAAATTAGAAGGTTGCACCCTTACTTTACCATACCTATAGCATCTATATCTTAACCATCCTGAATCAAAACATAACTTTATACTTTGAATCCTATGCCTCAAACTCGCAATTCCTAGGCAATACTCCGAATTCCAAGAAATTCATGTGATTCATAGATTTCGACTAGTGTGCTTCATCGCTACATCCTATATTCTAGTCAAATAAACTCCTTAGCCTCTACACTTCCACTCAATAAAGTTTGATCTGGTTATAGGAGTTATTGTACATCAAAGTGACATTCTTTATATCAAGGTATGTTGTATCAGCAAGTTACATTTGTCAAACTGCTCGGAATTGTTGTTAAAGTTTTGTACGGTTGTTTAGATGGAGTTTGTTAACTTTTTCCTCCGGTGAAGTGCGGGAGTTGATAGTGAAATACCGAAGGGGAGCTTTGGGACTAGACCTAGGAAAGGAGGTCTGAATTGGTATAAAATCGACCATGTGATCTACTATTATACTATTCTACAGCATTTACATTGTTTATTACTATTGGCCATCTTCGACCCCATTTATAGCGACTAATAAATGGTATTAGAGCCTATTGTTCTGCTGATTGCAAGAATATCTTAGAAAAATGGACAAAAATTAAATATCCAATTAGAGCTTTAAGATAGTCGAGAAAAAAGCAAATTATTGAAAGCAAGCAACTCGAAATAGAATCTCGATGCATATGCAATATAACTACACTCAGACCTAAACTTGTACACGATGACTTAATTTATAATGATCTTTTGTCATCACTTAATAGTTTATTTAAAAAAATTAAATTGTTACAAAAGTTAAAGATATTGCTTTACAAAAATTTAAGGAATAAATTGATTTCATAATGAAACAAACTAGAACATTTTGAACTACTATTAAAGAACTTGTTTCACAAAATGATTTTCTATTAAAAGAAAATATGCGTTTAAATAATAAAAATATTGATCTTTTAAAGGAAATTGATGCTTTGTAAAATGAAAATATATTTTTGGAAAATTCTTTAAATGATTCTAATTCAAAACTTTTGTCTCTTGAAAAAGAGACTAGCACTTTTAATGACAGAAATATATAAATATTTAAAGAATGTGAATTTTCAAAAGATAATATTATTATTTTTCAAAAAGAAAATAGAGATTCTGAAGAAAATTTTGACAAACTAAATGAGAAAGTAGAAATTTCAACAAGGTAGACATGAAATCTTCCTTAGTTACAAAATCTGAAGCTTATAAGCTTGAAGTGATTTAGGCTATAAACAAGATAAATATATAAATAGTACTAAATATGCTTTAATGTATCCATGTTTTAATACTAGTGCCTAAAACCGAGATAGTTCTAAAACCCCTATGAAATGTGATTTTAATATATAGGTTCCTACTGATTCAAGCAAAAATAATAAACAACTATTTAGCGATTGTTTTGACTCTGCCATAAATATTGAAAATTATTTTTTCAGTGGATCAACCACGTTTTCTTAGTTATGGATTCCCAAGACGTAAATCCTGGATTTTATAAAAGAAATGAGTATCATTGTGCCTGCAACAGATCTGTATATTCGATACTCATTACATTGATATATAGTCAGTACTACACGGTTAATACTATTTATTATTTGCTTATCTACGATATTCCCTATTTTTTAAAATTTATTGCACTTTTTGTTAGTTACAAAAATGGAGAAATGTTGAGCATATATATATAGGGGGAGTATGTAGTTGAAAAATAAAGAAAAACATTATACTTAAGGGGAGTTTTTAACATATATTATGCATATGCCCATGTTCCTTTTTGTTAATGACAAAGGGGGAGAAGAACGTGTGCTTTACATATTTTATATTGGCATTTATGTGAAGCTGAGGAAAATAAACTTATTATAAAACATATATGTAGGGGGAGCTATTGTTTTATTATAAAGTTGTGTGGTTGTCATCACCAAAAAGAGGGATAATGAAAGAACCATGTATATGCAGTTTTGATGGTAACAACCATACAACAATGCTACTATTATGTTTATTGACTTATTTAAGGTCAGAACAATGACAAAAAAGCTAGAAAATAAAATTGCCAAAAATATGCAAAGTTGAGGTTTGAACCCAAGTGGACCGAGAGATGAGCACATGCTTTTACCACTGAACCACACAGCTTTTGAAAATTACAATGATTCAGTGGACTAAAAACCTTGTTTAGTCGACCGAGCTGAATCAACTAAATATGAACAACTTGTCCACTATTTTAGTTGTTCTTGGGCTTGAATTTTACACTAAGCCAGTCGACTGAAGCCTTCTTTCAGTCGAATGACCTAGTATAAAGTGAATAGTTTTCTAAAGTGATATCTTCATGTTTCTTTGCTCCAAAAGTTGTATCTCTGTGCTCCTGCAGCCACTTATCTTTATCAATGGCAAAATTGGAAGGTTGCACATCTATTACCACCCTTACAACATATATATAAAATCAAAACCATCCCTAAATCAGAACATAACTTTACACTTTGAATTCTAGGCCTTAAACTCTCAATTCCTAAGCAATACTTCGAATTACAAGAAATTCATGTTATTCGGAGATTTAGACTAGTGTGCTTCATCTCCACATCCTATATTCTACTCTAATAAACTCCTTAGCCTATATGTCTCCACTTGATACAGTTTGGTTTGGTTATAACAATTATTGTACATCAAAGTGATATTATGTATATCAAAATACAATGTAACAAGAAGTAACATTTGTTACACCTCTTGTAATTGTTGTTAAAGTAATTTGGTTGTTCAAGCGGAGTTTGTAAACATGTTCGTCTGGGTGAAGTGAGGGTGTTGATAGTGAAATACTAATGGGGAGCTTCAGGATTGGACATAGCACAGGAGGTCCGAACCAGTATAAAATAGACTGTGTGAGCTACTATTATACTATTCCGCTACATTTAAATTTTTTATTATTATTGGTCATCTTCAATTCATAGAGACTAACAGTCTCTTCGACACTAATTGATGGCTTACAAAGTGGATTGCATTAGATTCCTTCGCTTACTTAATCACATGCGATACTGCATATACTTTGTTATTGATGCACTGCCATACCTTATTTCTTCCACAACAATGATGGAATGCGACATGATTAAAAGCAATTAATAGTTTGGCACAGTCACTTCGATGCTGCTTATTGGTGCTACGTCAAGGCACGTCGAACCTCTTTTATAAGAATTATAGTAGTAACTTTAGTCATCTTTTTTCACTATTTTGCTGGAGTTCCATCTTCAAAAGCAAAGCAACTTTAACTCTCTACATGCTTTATTGCACCTACATATCTATCCTTCTGAGCTAGACTCTTATCAGTGGGGTGAGGCCCACTGATGACGGTATTAATCACTAAACATCTTTCTAGCCACCTAGGTGCATCGACACTAGGTTCATCTTGCCCCCACTAGGAAGATGGCCTAGGGGTGTTAGAGTTTCCTTGCCCTCCATCCTATACGGCTTTCACGTACTGCTATAACTTTTTCTTGCAAATAAACTCCTAAATCATATCCTGCAACTATCTGCACTCATTGGTATTGTGACCATGAGTTTTATGGAATCTGAACTTGCGTGACTTCCTCTCCTTCTTAGTTAATTCTCTTGGAGCTGGTTTTTTGTACTGCTTCGTATTTTATGTTGCCGGATTGACATTCCTTATCGAATTGTTTAGTTCAATATAGCTATCATACTTAGGGGTTCTAACATGATTCCTATTATCTAACTTTTGCCTCTTAGACTCGTCATCATTCCATTTCCAATCATTTTCCTTATTTCCAACATTCACATCTATATTTTTAGAACTTCCTCCATATTACTTTAAGGTAATGTTGCTTTATATCACTTCATTCGAATTCCTATCACCATCCTTCATGGACGTTTGTGCACTTCCTCCAAGCATAAGTACATGTTAGCCTTTCTATAAAAGCGTCCATTGTCAATGGGAGTTTCCTTTCCAACAAATCCTCGAGATTTGAATCGGGATGAATCCCCTTAATTAGCGCCATCAGTATTATATCATCCTTGGGATCTGTAACTTCAGTCACAGCTGTATGGAATTGATTCAAGAAATCCTTTAGTGACTCCCTGTTAGCTTGGAATAGGTTAGTAGAGACATCACATTTTTCGGACGTGCGGTGTGTAAGCGAAAACGCTCCATAATATTTTGTGACAACTCAATGAAAGATGATATAAACCTTAGCGGAAGTCGAGTGAACCATATTATAGGTACTCCTTCTTAGTAGTGGCATTTCATGGCATTAGAAGCTCTAGCTAAATCCATATGCCATTCATATCTCATCAAGTTTTACCTAGGATCCATCATTCCTCCATACAATGGCATCATCGGCATTGCTAATCTCTAGGGATATCTCTTGTCTTGAATGCTATCAATAAACGAGTTCCAACTGGGAGTGTACCACACTTATCATTATTTATAAAGTGATTTTCACTAACTAGTCTCCTGACCATATCCTCCAGGTAGTCTGGGTCAACAAGTTTAGCTGAACGGTGGTAATTGGGTTCTACCCCGAGTGTTCGGCTCGATAATGTTTGGCTCTCGATACCCAGGTTCCCTAGTCTTTGGGGGATCCGTTCATCAACAGTCCCCCTATTTGATTCCCATGTGTTGTATCATCAGTTGTTGCTCGATATTCCAGATTCTAATCATCAGCAGCACATCCAGAGGTTAAATCCACACTGCCTTCCTGATATTGAGCTTTGGGCCTACCATTAGAGGGGTCGGTACTGATCCATCCTCTTGGATCGATATCGATCCACATAATTGTGCTTTGGGTTGGTTTTCTTCCCTAGTACGATGCTCTAGCGGTGTTTTGAGTCCTATTTTGCTTCTATTCCTCCTTCTCCACTCGAGTGATAAGGAACTCTCCGACTCTTAACTGGAACCCTTTTTACTCCTTTTGTGGCTGATCTAAGTTAACTAATTCTGCATTCTTAAGCTTTCCTACATCTGGTGCCTAATTTCATTCTAACTGGCATGTAATCTATTTTCCATTTTCTTTATCATCCTATCCATCTCCATTCCTGTCAAGACATCAATTGAGGTCTAGATCTCTAGTTGCTCTGGTTGGGCAGCTTCATCCACATGTTAAGCATTCTGGTTCTTAACCTTAGTAGTAATTCTGGAATTTGTAGTACCCTTCCTTAATTGGGCCATTGCAAATAATTTCTAGTAGATTTTTGAAAATCTAAATAGTAGAATTAAAAGGTTGCAAAATTGGATATATCCCTTGGATAAAGAAATCCATAAATAGATGATGGATCCAAATAACATGAGAATCTATTTCTCACCGGAAGCACCAAAATGTTTGAACCAAAAATATCACAAACATGCAAAAGTTAAAGTAGGGAATGAAAGGGGACAAATTAAATGAAAAATGATTAAGAAAAGGCATACAACAATTTATAGTGGTTAGGCAAATCAAGGACTATGTCCACGTTATAATTTTATTGCTTATATTTTTACATGGAGGCAGAAGTTCTTACGAGTCAGTACAATTCCTACTGTGATTACAAGAAACAAGAATAAGGAAAGCAAGGCCAAAAGATCCTAAAAATGAGCCCTATCATCCTATATATAGAGGTAGGGAGCCTAAAATCTCACACAAAATATCTTTACACTATTCTTCATGCTTTAGAGTAATTCTCCAAAAGGTAAAACCCTACCTCATTAATTGCAGAGTTAGTACCAAACCATATGGTGGGATCGGTACTGACCCGTAAGATTGCCAAATTTATTGTCTTCATCTTTTCATGTTGGATCATCTTGTGGTTAGCTTCATGATTCCTTAATTTTTTGCGCCAATATTAGCTTGTTTCTGAGTCCAAATGATGGATCCATGGATGAACAGTTGTTAATTCATGTGTTCATGGAGATCAGTAGACAATTGCATTGAATCAGTCAAACAATACTTATGATAGGCTTCTAGCATCGAGTAGATTATGCAGGTAGAAGATAGGACCTATGGTGGATGGAAGTTGAATAGGTACACACCCATAGAGTGGGTTGGTACTAACCCGCCACTTTGGCAGATCGATAATTCTTTTGCCTTGAGTTGGCTCTTCTTTAGCCTTGCGACCCTACTTATATTTGGTTTCTAGACTCTTGGGTTATCCCTTTAGGCTTCCTACCTTGATAACTCTAAGTTTAACTCATCCATTTTTCCCAAATATTGCATGGTCAAAGGATGGATAATAGATGGTGAAAATGGAACTATAGTGGATGCACCTTAAAAAGGAGTAGATGGTCCTTTACCACGCTTAAAACAAGTCGATCAACGAGTCTCAATAGCAGAACTTGGCGCTCAACACAGTCAGGTAAATCTGAGTTAGCATAGAAAAACCCAAATGACCAATGCTAGGAATTCAAAGGTAGTCGATGTGTAATGTCCGATTGAATTCTAAGTGTTGACCGAGGCAAATGAAGTGTGTTATGAACATGGAATGAGCCCAATGTCCCAAACGTTGTGAATGAATCCTTTGATGTAGATAGCTTGCTCGCACTTGGAAAACAATCCACATCATTCTTTCGAATTATTTTTCTACACTTACCCTTTATCGATTGATGATCGATAACGAATTCATCATCCGGAGCGGCGTAGAAAGTCTTTCTTTTCAGGATCGCTAGAAATGCAAAACTACAAAGGGAAATGTAGTGGAATTATCCAATATGCCCAAATTTGAGGTGGATTGTCGTATCAGAATCTATGCGATGGTCTAAACCTAGCCAATCTCACAGGTCAGACAACCGAAGCCATAGAGTCAACTTTACTTCGGAATCATACACATTCGACATAGAAAATACTAAATTCAAACCCAATTATAAGCACCATGATTCGATTATCCATCACCCAATTGAAATTGGCCAAGATCCTGATCTTCCACCTTAATCCCCTCGAACTCCACTACCACCTACCTTGTAATTAAATCAAACTTGGATTTGGCACCTTGGATTTCCTAAGAAGGTCGGACCCGAAAGCGTTGGGCAATGATTTTGGAAGGGATGATGGTTCTAAGCAAAGATGAGTTTTAGGGAGACAGGCAGCAATCTAAGGCTTTGCCATGAGGGACTAGTGGTGGTGGCAAGAGTAAGTTAAAGATCAAATTGGCAGTGGGAAGTTCGGTTATAGGGTTGGGAAACTTGGTAGCTAAGAAGTAAAAGTGGGAAGGACTATATCAAAATTAAAATATAGGAGAAATGGCCCAAATTTTCCTAAGCGCACAATTTTATATCGGCATCTTATCTTTCATCCAAGATTGCTCGAATCATCCACAATTAACCTATTCAACTATATAAAGCTGCATGCAGATTTTAATATCCAAAATATATATTCCATATCAAAAGGAGAAATTATGGTTCGGATCAATGTAGACAATAAACAGAAATCGATTAATTAGAGCCAAATTAAGGAAATATCTCTAGACAACGTTCGAACGATCAACTTCATATAATAGTGATTTAGAACTTGTCTTGTTCAAGGCACACTGTGTTTCAATGAAAGGATAATATGGAGGGGCAAATGTTAACTAGGTTTTTAACCATGTAGAAATCAACAAGAGTTAGAACAACGAGAAAGACGAAATGACCTAAAATCTTGGACGAACACTTAGATAGGTTACAAAAGCACCCCTAAGAAAATTCAATAAAGATAAGGCTAACATCAGAAGTTGGAACTGACCTCTAGAGGTTAGTGGAGCTCTTTCATATCTTCTTATTCCACTCTAAAAGTTTGCATTTGCCCTTCTTTATATATTTCATGCATGCTCAAGAGACATCAAAGAATTCATCAATCATCAGAATTAAGGATCTAGGAGTTAAAATAGTAAAACAATTGAATTATGAAGAAACCATCACCAATATCAACCAATTACCCATAGAAACACCATGGGACACCTTGCAATCTCATAACATGAAGAGTACAATAGATTTTACGTCGATTGGACCTAACCATAGAGCTCGGTACCAACATGAGGGGTCGGTACCGAGTGTAATTCCTATGTACCTGCAATTTTTCACACTCCATCGGGCTTCTATCTGGACTCTGCTCCAACTCACATGTTGGCTCAATATGACTGCTACCTCCATAAATATAAACCATAAAGCAACCAAGAAAGGATATAGATTCTGCTATTACTATGTACGAATGCTATCTCTTTTTCAATTCTTATCTCTACTCAATAATCACCAAGGCAACTATTATAGGAAATCCTAGGACTTAGAATTTGTGTAACCACTATACTTTTGACTATTCAATCTCAAACACCTACTAATCTCATAGTAACATGATAAAATAATTATAAAGTGGACGTAGGCTAACTAACAACCGAAATACTATAAAAATCTCTCTATCTTATTTACTTTGTTGCTATTTTCTGTTATCATTTCTCTATTCTAATAGGGCTAGTGCTTTCATATCATACTCCGGGGAGGTGATCCATTTTTTGGATTAACACATAAAATGTACACTACCGACACAGAACAATAGTCACATGTTCCTCCAAGACAGAACAATACATAATATACAGTAAATAATAGAGAGCATAGAGTCGGAATCACAAAGATAATGTATAATTTAAAACATGTAAGACTGTGTGGATACAAATATCTCAATTTAACGCAATGTGTACAAAATATACATACATAACGTTGACATGCATACAATTAGTTGTTACTACATATAAATAATATACTACAATCGTAAGTATTATGTCTCCATGATGCCTACAGACACATGTTGGTCATATTGTCCCTATACTTGAAATGTCCCGGACTGACCTAAGTATTATAAATAACACATGGGTCAAACTATGTCAAAATAAGGGTTATAATAGTATGTGACATGGTATAAACTAGGGTAATAATATGATAATATTATCAATGTAACTCAAGTTTACATTTACAGTGTAAATATATATATATATATATATATATGCAGAAATATATGTCAGCTATGCAGTTTAAATATTGTGAACAATCCTAAAGTATCTTAGATGGTCGAGATATCACAAACCATATATAAAGATTTTATCACCAAATAAAGGCTTTTAAATCAGAAATTATAGAATCAACATCAAATTTATGAATCACTCATATGTCAGAATAATCATCAAAATTTAGAAAACATCTATGAAAGAGATATCACCATATATAATTAAGCTAGCATTTAGTTTTTCCAAAATATAACAGTCAATCTCGATAAATAAAACATCATCATCAATATATATATATATAGGATAGGCTGCCTATCAAAATAATGATATGAGAATCCATTATATTATGGATACCTATGTAGATATAATATCTTCTCTTTATATATGAATAAATCAGAATATGCCACAATGGGAAATACTGTACAAAAGACTTGAAGTCCCAAGTAAAGTCATATATACATCAATAATGGGTTACCTAACCCTACTATGCCTAGCTTTAGATAAGACAGAGGTTCGAGCTCTTCTTCTAGTGCAAAAAATGTTATACCAAAATATGGTATAACATTCTATACACTATTTGTGATGAGTAAACACCTGATTGACTTACTCAAGTTTTCAAGGATTAATTTATCACGTGACTTAATGAAAGATATTTAATGAATGGATTAGGTTATGCCACGGTTTCCTTTTTGGATCAAACACCCTAAGTCTACATGACATAGGGAAATGTAATATTCACAATCAAATGAGATTGATGGGTGTGGTTGCACTTAATGCGAGGGCATAAATATCCAATAAGGTTGATAGAGTCCAAGGTATGTCCTATGGGTAATTATGTATTTGTTACATACATCTAACTCATTGAATAATCTTGTTCATAATAAATGTGTTTCTTTCTATTACATACTTGATATAGTATGGTTATATTAATTAATTAATTTGATTAAAAGTATAATTAAATAGAAAATCCATAAATGGATTATTTTGTAATCGCAGTTAAGTACTATAACCAGGAGTAATTTATCATAATAAAATAAATATACCATTTCAAATATTCCTAGATTAGATGGATCGGGACTGGATATCGACGTATCTGTTGAGACTAGAGTATGTAACGCTTTTCAAACATCGGGCAGTGTATTACTCATGACCATTGGGGGAACCAAGGGGTTACTTACTGATAGTAATTGGATAACTATGCAACGACTCACTCGATAATTTTCTGTTGGTTAATATAACTAAGGTCAATCATAAAATATTGACGTGACTTATTTACATAGTTCTCTCGACTTAAGAATAATGTGGATCTTCAATATGAAAGCTCCGCTTTGATTATGGTCAAATCATGGCATGGCATTCCATCGAGTGACTATAATTGGGTCGAGTGGAAGTACTGGAAGTGAAGCACTATTCAAGAGAGGATTCATCTCCTCGGTTATATGGGGTTAGGTCAACTAAAATCAACTCAAAGTCAAAGTCTCTAACCCAAACATTTCGATCAATAATAATTGTTATTATTGAACCAAGAAAATTGTGTTTGGACTATAAAGTTGAATGTGGATGGTATTTGAATTTTGACCATTACCAAATTCCATAAATCCAAAGTGATATAATTTTGACGAAGAGAATTGATATAGGTAACTGTTACTATTAGTTACCGCTTAAAATGAGTAAAATGGATTTTACCAAAAGATGTGTATGCGATGAATTCAGCCAAAATTTCACACCACCTGCTAAGTGATGTATGAAAGTTAATACTTGAATTGTTCAATATTAATCGCTAATTGAATTTACACCTTTGGGTCGCATAACCGTAATGATGAATTCTTCGAAAAATCATATGATTTAATTAGTTTATAAAAGTTGTAAATTAATTAAATTAATCAGCATTTGAGAAATATTAATTATTATTTATTTTATTTGATGTTTGGGAGTTATTTGTAATTATTTGAATGCTTATAAAAGTTATATTTGCACCCATTGATATATGATATTATTGTAATTAAATAAAATATAATGACATGCGTTAATTTATGGAATCTTATGTCATTTGATGGCATGTAAGTTTCGACCATATCATGTAAAGAAATAGGAATGAAAAGAGAAAGTTAATTAAGAGAATTAATAAGATAAGTTTTAGTTAAAGAATGGGAAAGGTATCCTTCTTCCAAACAAAACATATTCTTTAGTTCATTCCGTACCTACATTGAGTTTCTCATTTTTCATTCTTCTTTCTGTAAGTTTTCTGGTTCTCTCCTTCTCTAATAGTTGAAAATCTTCCATGGATTCAATTATTCCTAAAGTCAAATATATAAAAAGTCCATGATGAATAGTGGTTTATTCCTCTTGATCCTTTGTTATCCCGTCTTTTGGCAAGGCCGTGACACCAAAAGATTAACTGGAAACCAAAGACAGTTCTCCTTGATTGCCAATTATGTACAGGTCAGTTATGGATGTCGGTAAATTTTATTCAACTCTGGATCGGGCTACAATCGATATGACAAGACAAGAAAAGCTATAGAAGACAACATTTCATATTTCAAGTCAATCGGAGTTCGTATGCTCAAGATATAATCGATGCAATTTGAGCAATCCACTATTCATATCCATCAAGCCTCAAGCCTCAACTGTTCGTATCTAGCAAGCCTCTACTGTTCGTATCCATCAAGCCTCCACTGTTCGTATCCATACCTCTAATGTTCATATCCGTCAAGCCTCTACTGTTCGTATCCATCAATCTTCTGTTGTTCGTATCCATCAACTGAAAGGTCTTGTTCGCATCCATCAAGCAACAGTGATCAAGTACGAACAATGCAACAGCGATCGAGTGTGAACAGTGTAACAACGATCGAGTACGAACAGTGCAACAATGATCGAGTAATAGTGCAACAGTGATTGAGTACGAACAGTGCAACAGCGATCGAGTACGAACAGTGCAACAGTGATTGATGCGAAGGAGAGAGCCTTCGGAAAACATGAACTTACATCGATCATATCTCATAATGTACAAGTCCAAATGCTACGAAATTTTCACTGGAGCTTATGTACAACCCAAAGAATGTTCATGCTTGATTTCGACTCGATTGGGAAAGATCTTGATTGATATGAAATTCGTTCGTATCGATCACGGATCGAGTGCAAACCACATGGGATCGATCGCGTGGGTCATCTGACGTGCCAGAAGAGGTCTCCCGAGATCTAAGCAAGATATTTGTAGTCTACGCCTATAAATAGCATCCCAATGGCTTTAGAAAAGGGACTTTTGGCTCTTCTACGTCCATACTCTACCGGACTCATCATTATACTCGGATTTTGCTGTTATAATCAGTGGTAACTCATTGTAATAAGCAAGCATACATCAATAAAATCATCAAATTCAAAGTGGACGTAGACCGGATCGCCGAACCACTATAAACTCTGTGTTCTTTACTGCTTCTCTCTTACTTTTCTGAGTGTTCTTCATTTTTAATTCTCTGCATACTTGTTATCTGTGATCTGTGAGTGTAGACTGGTGCTTTCATTGGCAATTGGGTGTTTGTGACCAATTTTGGCGCAAACAACCTTGCAACATCTAGAGGTTGATTTCTAAATCTAGGAGATTTGATTCATCATTAAAGGTTCAAATCATTAGCCTCATAATGGTAATTCTAATTTCATTTATTTGTATACTCATCATGTTGAAATCGTCCATATTTATTCATATTATATATCTTCTATCTCATCATGTTTAAAAGGTTTAGATTTATTCATATTATATCTCTTTTATCTAGTGTATTCATCTTGTAATATAACTTAGATCCCTTTTTGTTCATCTCATTTAATAATATGATCATTATTAGATTTAATTTGAATCTCTCCTTATTTATATATCCATCGACTATATTTTTATTATGGTTGACTTCAAATCCTATCTCTATTTTATTGTGTCTCTTTTGTGTAGTCAGATCTTCCATACAACAAATTTGTATATGCCCAAGTTGTCCAAAAAAAATCATTGTTTTGGAATTGGAAAAATAGAAAGAAAAGGAATTTTAAAATATTTTATTGTGTTGTAATGTTGTAAAAAAAATTTTGTAACATCTATATACATAAACATTAATAAACTATATTTGTTAGTGTTTTAATATAGTAAAATTAATGTCTAATGTAGCGTAGTTGATTTCCAAAATGATTTAATTTTACTTTTTTTAGTCATAAAAGTAAAATTTTCCTTTTGTTTTAGAATTCATAAGTGGTCATTTATGTAAAGTTACAGACATTTATTACATACCTAAGATTAAAAGATTGAATCACACTGTTATCATTAAATTTAATCATATATGTTACTTAAATTGCATTCTTTATACATACATATATAAATATATGCGTTATTTTAAAATGAATACACATCTTGCAACTATTTACACACACACGCATGTGTTTATGTTATTTTACCTAAATAGAAACAGACCCTTGTGAAACTGTATAATTTAAATTTCAAGCTCTTCCTTAATTGAGACCTTTCTTATAATTGTTAATTCTTTTTTCGGCAAACTCATAGATGTAGAAAACCTTATTTTAACATGTGTATGTGTAAACTTATCGATTATTATGCATGTATATTTTATTACTTAAAAAAACTTGGACAACAAAGGCATATTCAAATTCTATTCTAAATGTCATTTAATATGTCATTCAACGTAATTAAAAAGAGAGAGAAACATAAGGGATTCTCCCTTTAAATTTATTGGCTTATCTTTCCTCAATTTATTATACATATCAAGAGAAAGAAGACCAAAGGTTTTCCTTCTCTAAAAATTTCATGCTTAGTTATATAAATATACATTTCTTATATGTTACACTTATATTTCACAACATGAATGTATTTGATACATTCATTCCATTATACCTAAACATGTACATAAGAGTATATTTGATAAACTATAATTTACATACATATTAAATTAAAGTAAACTTTATTTATAAATTAAATAAAATACTGGTTTTATCTAAAATAAACTTAGAAAATTTCTAAATGAATTTAGACTTCATAGACCTATTAATGATCCAAAATGGTACTTTTTTTGAAATTCATCCATTTCTTTCATTGTGGGCTGGCCTCATTCCTTCAATGGTATTAGATCCAAATGGCCTATGCGATCTAAATTAGTCATGTTATGGCTAACTAATTAAGCTTGTGCACTTAATATGGTTTCTAGAAAGGTGATGTCTAGGATTGGAATTTGGTAATCATGTACCCTATCCTACCTAGTTACCTGCCTGGCCTAAAAGGTGAAGTGAGCCATAAGGTTGCCTCTAATAGAAAATACTCAATTTGAATTGGGCCTTGGGCTAATTTTCAAAATAGTTTTGAAAATTAAGACATGATTTTAAATTTAAAAGTTAAATTTAAAATAAAAACATGTTTATTATAAAAGGTTATAATAGAACATAAATTTTCAAAATGTTTGAAAAGGTAATGAAAACTTCAAAATGTTTGAAACTATTTAAATATTAATTTAAAATTTTAAAATTTTATTAATAAGATTAATAAAATAAATTAACTAAATGAGTTAAATAACTAATACTTATATGCATGTATTGTATATGTTGATATATGTTATGTTATTTCAAAGTGTATTAAAAAAATTATCTATGTTACATGGAAGCATAGGAATTTTAGGATTTTTAAGGGTCAAGTTATCGCCCGATTGGCATTTGGAATGATATAAGGCAAGAGATTGCCTCTGTTATTAGATATAGCTCTTTTGACTTCGGGGTTGCCATCAGTTCAGCTTGGACTTAGGCTTCTTCTGTTATAGTTGTTTTCACTTTTTTATTTTATTTTTTCTTCCTCCTCCTCTTTCTTTCTATGCTCCGTAGTTTTTTATATGGAATATTCACCTTTATTGTTTATGCAATAAACTGGTACGGGGTGTAGTTCACCCCGCTTAACTTTGCTGAAAGTGTTTGAGATAACATAAATATACGTGTATGTATATAAGATAGATTTTGAAATTAATATAATTTAGTTAAAATTATTTAACTAAATAAATCAATTAAATGCTAATTAATTAAATAAAAATATGCGTATATAAGATATATGTGTTATATTTAAAGGTTATAAATACACGCCATAAGATTATAATAGATATGTCCAATACAAATGTTATATTAGAATACGTATGTAAAATTAATTAAAGAGTTAATTTGTTTAAGTTAATCAAATAAGATTTGAATAAATAAGATTTAATTAAATAAAATATTATACATAAGACTATCATATAAGTAATATGAAATATAAAAGTTATATAACAATAAAACTTATATGATATGAATGTATAATCTAAAGGTGGAACATTAAAGAAACCCAAATAGACTTAAGGAATAAATACATACGTAAATATACGTATACTATGATTTCTGATGTGTCTGACACTTGAATCATGAGGGTACTTCATAAGAAATACATTATTCCATAAGTCAATATCATTTAATATAATATATTGAAGATTATAAATCTACGATATAATGCTGTCCTATACCATATATATAAATAAATTACATGCATACTCCTTAGTCGTTGAGCAAATTCAAGCTAGGGATGTTATGTGTAGTATTATTAATATGTTGAATAGACGAGGTAAGATTACTATATGTATTTTTCGAGCAAACTCAAGGTACATATAGTATACTTAGGCCATCACGACATGGTAGGTATGAGTGAATAATCTTTTTCAATTTGTTGAGCAAACTCAAGGTTGAAATGAGGTTAGAACAATCAAAGATGGGTTAGCAGTTGTATGTGATACAACTGATCAGGAGTTATCCATCGTTTGTAGGGCTATGTTTTTTTGAGTAAACCCAAGATCAGAATACCAAGACAGACAAGTCCTACCACCCATCAATGAAGTCGAGAGACTTTTATGTTTCACCTTAAGGTTTGGGGGAACATAAAAGACTAGTGGAAGCCTTATTAGAAAATTGAAATGGTAACATTTAACATTTCTAATATTGTAAGAACATATGCTAAATAATGTTATAATTATCTACAATGATAAATTTATGCATTTAATATGATTGGTACAATCTTTATCAATTAATATATACAAATCAACTGAATTGAAAATTGATAAATGGAAATATAATATAGTACTCACTATTAAATTTCTGCTGCATGTTAACGTTTCAACACCCATGCCAGTGCCTGATTTTACGACTACTGAATACATTCGTGGTTTGGTCACTTATGCTTTTATTTGGTCAAGGCAATGTATTTCATTATATGAGTTTCGAACTCTAAATGCAATATAGGACTATGGATATTTGATCCATATACAATTGCATATAAATTTTATATGATGAAAGGTCAAAGTTTGTAATGTACAATATTTCAATGAAATTGGTTCATCCGAAACCAAATAAACCTTAATGCAAGATCGAGTATTCAATCTGATTGATTACAAATGGGATCATATCGTGCTAATGTAACACAAAACCAAAAAAAATACAAGATAGATCTAAGAACGTGATTGCTGAAATGTCATTTTGATCGGTTTATGTAAAATGCAACATATTAATGTCCTTAAATGTTAAGGATAATCGATTGTGATTTTGTAAAGAGTTTTTTATGATATTGTAGTAATGTTTTCTTTTGAATAGTTTGACTATTTTAAAGGAAAACAAATGTATAAGAATAGATATAATTTAAGGTACAGTTGGGATGAAGAGAATGAATAAATACTTCTGCTTCATAGAGAAACATTAGAAATGAGAATTGTAATAATAATTGATACTTAATATTGGAATAAGAAATATGATTTCTTTTTTGAAATTTATTTTCATTAGAACATTGTTTTCTATGAGATTTATATCTTTGAGTTCAAGATATTTGATCAACGAACTCTCCACTGTAAATAGTTATAGTGTATGAAATAAAAAATTGTATTAAGTGAATGACGGACCTTCGGATTTAGTACGGTATTATAGTAATGGTGGAAACAGTGGGAACATGCCATATAACACTTATTAATTGCATCATAGTACGAAAACTATTTTCTTAAAACTTACCATACATTATTTATGAAATAATGATTATTTTTCGGTATCGACTGAAAAAATAGACATAGCTATATTTTAGTATGAATATTATGAATATTTTTTGTGAAATAAAACTATAATATGGTAAAAAAAAATAACAAAAGTGATGCATTAGAAAATACAAAAGTATCTAATATTATTTATGGTTGTTTTGGAATTATAGAATAAGCCGTAGTTTTGAGAAATAATTTTATTATATGATTTTGAATCATACGATACTTGTTAATTATATCTCAAACAATAAAGGACTATGCACTCATTTAGTGGGAGTATCATAAGAGTTGATGAACTCTTTGGATTGATACATATAGATGTAACAAATCGTATTTCTATAAATACCAAAATAGTTCCATGTACTTGAAATGAATAAAGATTCAATCTCAAAATTACTCCTCCATATGATACAAAATGATGCATCGATATTGAGTAATCGAACTTTGTTGGACAATGTACGATTAATTATAAGTGAAGTTAAGTTAGTTTCTTTCTGTAAGGTAGTATACTTAAGGATAGTACATAAGATTAATATTATTTCATCTGAATAACAATTTATAATATTTTACAAGATAAGGGTTTATAAGAAACTCCAACATATCCTAGGCTAAGGAATTGGCAGGTTGTGCGAGTCGAAAGATTGCATGTAATAATTTTTCATGAGGGATCTTGTATGAATCTCCCCAAAAGGATTTTGAAAAGATTGTCATTGGATGACATATTTATGTTTCAAACATAATTTTTATAAACTAAAACTAAATCAGTTTTATAAATAAATAAATTCATAAAATATTATGAATACCTATTTTATTGCACTGAGAAACAATTTTGTTTCAATATATACCAACTTCATTGTGAAGAAATTTATTTGAGGAATTATTGGTAGTAAAATGGAATTGGATAGGATCCATGGATAGAACTAATTATATGAGATGAAATGAAATTAAATCACCTAAACGAGCATATAGCATTAGAATGTCTAATAAGTATTCTCGTACATCGAAGAGAAATTATGAGTTTCTTATTAATGCAGAAAAATATAATCCAAGATTGTTCAATTAAACCATTCAGTTGTTGACTTTATATGGTATAATGTACAAATTTGAAAGAATTCCAAGTATGCTTTCAAAATATAGATTTTGGTGGTCGTAACTGAAGGGATATGATCCATGGACCTCGACTATGTCTTTGTAAGTAAGACTAATGCAGTTGGAATCAAAAAAGCAATGTTAATTAGAATAATATCGCAAATTTCTATTATTGAAATTAGCGTAATAGAATCGATATTCAGCATATTCAAGTCAATTCGGATTTACTCACAAAATTACCACTTATAAGTCCTAGTGTTTTGGTACATATGTATTGACACAGAAAATTCGAAATAATTATTTAGAGAATGCTTTTTATACATGTTGACCAAAATGTCTCAAAGTCAGTGGGAGCAATATTGAGTTTGTGAGTCTTTGGATATGATCCGAGAAATGATATGAAAGCATCATTTTATGAGCATCAAGATTGAATAAATATTTTAATAGAAATATAAATTATTTTAATTTTCAATCAAAGTGAAGAGGAAGCTTGTGTTCATAAGAAAGAATGAAAAAAGGTACATTAATATTCCTAAACTATAATTAAATAGCACGTTTGTAACGACCTGGCATTTCGAACCATTCAAATCGACAATCATCAACATATGTCAGACTTGAATCGCTCAAAACAACAGACTGTTAATTTATAATTGGCAAAACTTAGCATATACAGTAAATCAATCAATCACAGAATCACAGACACTGAGTAATATAACAATAAGCAGTGGAATAGATAAATAGTAGTTCATGAAGCTACTATATAGACAGCAAATCTAATACAACAGAAATCTAATACATAGAAGTCTCAATACAAAGCAAATGAAAAATCTGAACATAATCTGGAAACAACTGAAATAACTAAAAGCTGAATAGATATAAGACAGATCATCAAGCAAGGCTCCAAGCTCCAAAGGTGAGTCTCAAATGCCGTGACACTCAGTCTAACCCGAGCATAAAGAAAAACACACAAAACACTCGAGTCGGGATTAACATTCTTATACCAGTAAATTCAACTCAGGTGAAATGTCAATTGAAATACAAAATAACTTAAAGAACATTTGGGATTCCCATCCTTTAAGGATCCATTAAACTGTCTATATGCATAGTACAATATGCTACATATATAATGTCTATAGTAAATTAAACTATTAAAATAGCTTTAAGGCATTACCTATATCCCCCTTAACACATTTTATATATTCTTATGGTCTATACAGATTCTGTAGGCTCCACCAAACCAGTGGTTTACTCAGGAAGCACTCCATAGGAATGGTACAAAACAAACTCGTAGAGGGGGCGATAATGCATGTGACTAGGCACGCGAGGCAATGCTTAGGATATGATTCTACCATTTTGAGGAACCGGGCCGGTGGTAATGAATAGAAGCTACCACCACCCGCTTTGAGACACACTCCCAAACTCAATGATGCACCCAATCAAATAACAAAGTAATAGAATGGTATCGAAGAAACATGCTCGATTGGAGGTGCGACCTCACTTGGTCTAGGTATAGCTCTTGTTTTAGCTACATCAAGCTAACTCGCGGGAGTCAAGGCAACATTAATACCTCTACAGAATCGTCGCCAAACCATCCTACTTCATTCTAGTATCTCCACTACTTACAGAGTTGTTAAAGTAGTTTTCTGTATTGGCAAAGTGTATGACAATATCCGATCCCAGTTTCTTTAACAACCAAACACTTATTTCACACCATGGTCATTTTATGTTTCAAATAGTTTATACTTCATATCAAAATATCATATTCATATCAAAAATCATATCACTCTCAAAATCGTATAAACTTCCGAAATCATATCACTTTAGATCATATCCATAAAATAGCTTAAATCATCATATCAAAATATTCCTATTTAAATCCATTAAATCTAAATCATGTTAGTTCCAACTTAAACAATTTGAATATTAAAAGTACTTTTTATATATATTAAAATAGTTTATATTTAAAATAGGTTATAGATAAAATAGTTCATATATTAAAATAGTTTATATTAAAAGAGTTTATATCAAAAATTGTTTCAAATCAGAATTGTTTCTTCCAATTTCAAAAATCAATTCAAATTATCGTTAAATCATTTTTATTTATATCGATTTCAAATTCAGGTTTGAACTTCAAATTTAAACCATTCCTAATTCAATAGGTTTCAAAGTTTAATATTTAAACTATTCATAATAACTCAATTTGACACATTCCATTTATATTTCAAAATCAACTTTAATTTTTATTTAATTTGACATTATTCACTTAATCACCTTTTTATAAATATTTAAATAAAATCTCAAATTACAGATTTTAATCAAAATTATATATTCAATTACCATTTTATTTAAATTTGAAATATTCATTAAATCACCTTTATAAAATCAAGTTATTTAGTTATAAAAATCATATCTTTAAATCTTAGAATCAATAAGTTCAAATCAACTCTTATTAAATTAAATTACAAATCAATTCTTATTTAAATTCAATTTATTTTACCAATTTAAATGTCAAATCAACTTTAACTTATCCTTCCAACCTCTATTTATTAAAGTTATTAAAAAAATCTATTTAAAATATTAATATAGATTTTAAATATATATTTAAAACATATTATATATATACTAATTAAATTAAATTCTATTGAATTAAATTATTTATTGTTATTAAATTAAATCTTGTTATTTTTCAACCTATTTTTAATATTATTTTATATATTTTAAAAATAATAAAGTTATAAGTAAAATTTTATAAATTACATTTAAAACTTAAGTTATAATTTCAGAATATCCAAAACATATGAATTTTAAAACATAACTTTTTACACGTATATTAGAATTAAAATCTTTATATTATATTTAAAAATTAATATTTATTAAAACCTATATATTTCCTTTCAAACCTGGGAAATCATTTTCAAAAATAGACCAACGGTGTCCGTATATAATTTTCTATCATATGGTCAAGTGATATGAATATTTATCATTTCAATCCGCAATTTAAATTTACTATTTACGGGTACATATCATTTCAACCCGCGATCCCATGAATTCAAAATCAATAAAATCGCTTGGATTTATCATTTCAACCAATAATGATTTTTCCTAATATTATCCCATTTTTTGGCAAGGCCATGACACTAGGGAATTGACTGGAGACCAAGGACGGTCCGTCTCGTAGATAGGTTATACGCAGGTTCACTATGGATACTGGCGAATTTGGTCTGAGTCTGGATTGAGCTACAATCGATATGATACGACAAGAGAAGCTACGGAAGCCAACATTTTAAATTTCAAGTCAATCGGAGTTCGTATGCGCAAGATATGGATCGTTCAATTCTCATTTGAAACACACCTGGTTCGTATCCATCAAGCATACATCACTTCGTATCCATCAAGTGAACATCACTTCATATCCATCAAATGAACATCGTTTTGTATCCATTATGCGCATTCTACTTCATATCCATCATGAAAGCCTCACTTCATATCCATTGTGTGCCAACCTCCTTTGTAACCATCGAAGTCGAAATGCTTCGTAACCATCGAAGCTTGCTATTTCGTATCGATCCATCCATTAATACATTTCTTATCGATCAGTCGTTGATCAATATGGAATACACATAATGGATTGATATGAACGTCATCATATTTGATCGGTATGAAACTAACCTAGAACATCGATATGAAGTAAAGTGTAAACGAGCGATACGAATGGAGTAGCACTAGATCGATATGAAAGGAATGCACTAGATCGAGTCGTAAACGTCCTCCAAGTATGGATACGAAGATAGTTTCCAAGATCGATATAAACAGGGCAAGGTCAACTCGGTATAAAAGGTGGATTTCCCCTGAGTTCTCAAGCCACATCATCGATACGCATGGCATGGATACGAAGAATGATGGAAGTAGAGCTTTTGATCAATATGAATTTGACATTCAACCTTCAATACCAATCTTGGATTGATCATAATTCAAAATCTACAAGACCAAATGCTACTAAATTTTCACAGGAGCTTGCTTACCACTAAAAGAATGTTTGTGATAGATATAAGCCCAAAAGGTCCACATTTTGATTGATACGAATGGAGCACGTATCGATTGTGGTTCGATCCCAAATCACCCCAGTCGATCACATGGGCCCACCCACGTATGGGAAGGAGTATTCCGATATCTAAGTCAAATTTTTCTAGCCTACGCCTATAAATAGCAGCCCAATGCCTCCAGAAAATGGACTTTTGACTCTTCTACACTGATACTCTATACAAAACTCCATTGTATCTTGAGTGCTTGAGAGTGTGCTATTGTAATAAGTTGTGAATCATCAATAAACAGCAAAATATTCAAAGTGGATGTAGGCTACAACGCCGAACCACTATAATTTCTTGTCTTCTTATATTTTTGCATGCTTTTACTGGTGTGATTGTTAGATTAACCTCTTTTTACATTTAATTTCTTCAATTTGATCTCTTCAATCATATCCAAAGAGTGTTATGCCCAATTTCGATACAAACACTTTGATGCTTTCGTTGAGAGAACTCGGTTTTTTCCTGCTCATTGATCTACCGTAGTCGTTGGATTGTAAAGTCTAAGGAGGAGATCTAGATCTAACATCCGGTAGTTCTTCCATTCTATTTAGATTGCATCAGATCTTGGAAGGAGCAACATCATTCACCATGGTTACTACAAGGACTACCTCAACTGTTGTAGATCCGAAAGGATGGTATAGGCAAAATCCCACGCAGCTGCCCGCTACCGCTTAAAATTCAGCTGGACCTTCGGATTCATAAGGCCCTGTCACCAGGGAGGAATTCCATATGTTAATGAAAGAACTGAAATAAAGCCTCCAACAGTTTACCCAACAGATCCATGCCAACACGGAGTTAACCAATCGACCGAATCAAGAAAGATGAAGGAGATCCAGAAGGGATCAAGCTTCCTAATCATCTACCGAAAGCTCAGCTTCCTCTAATTACAATCATAGATCTACACGTCCACGGTTGGGTGGAAGCTACGTGCAAGATTCCGTGCATCAGCGCACTCTGACTCTTGGGCAAGTGGGAGCTGGTCCATCTGCAAGTCACCAGGCTGGACCCTCCTCCCGAGGAGTGGCAATTCCTTATCACACTACTGATAGTCGTGTTGCCGCCACTACCATCGACTTAGAAGCTGATATTTGGGACCAAACAGATCTGACCCTTCATTAACACAGTCTTGCTCCTGAACCCTATGTGCCCGAAGATCTGGAGCCAAGGAGGCGAGGCATGGACCATCGACTGTGCCCGAACCATTCTCGCATTATGGAACCCGACCACACCTTGGCCCAAAATGCCCAGAATGTCCAGATGCCAGATGTTTCAACCATGATCCGTCAGATGATCCGTGAAAGTAAAAGCCTTACTAATGACAATTGGGGAATCTCCTGAAATCATATCCCATTCATCGATGACATCCTCTATGCTGAACCGCAACGCCGATTCAGGATTCCAACTTTACCCGTTTATGAAGGAAGCTCAAATAACAATTAGCACATCCTAAAGTATGAATGGCTCATGAATGTCACTCGAGCCAACGATGCGATCAAGTGTGGAAGCTTTCCTACTTCCCTAGAAGGCATCGCGACTATGTGGTTCACACGTTTGCCACCTCGATCCATTTCATGCTTTGATCAGTTGGCTACCAAGTTTGTTGAACAGTTTCGTATGCATGTCACCAGGCCAAAGATGTTAGCACCTTATCCAACGTCACTCAAGCTCCAGGAGAGACACTCAAACGTTATCTGGAAAGGTATTATGCTACTTGTGCCGAGATAAGTAACCCTAATGATAATTCTATATTATTGGAACCGACTAAAGAGATCGACCCCGATTCTGAATTTGGCAACTGGTTGGCTGGGGAACCCCCCGCATCATTGGATCGTTTCTACTTTAAAGCAGCCTAGTTATTGAGAAGAGAACATGCTAGACAATCCAGGAAGAAGGATGATGTGAGGCCCAATGTCGATGGCATCCAAAGTAATGTCGCTGTGAAACAAACTGGTGAGAGTCCGGTAAAGTGCAGTTGAATATTCAAAACAAGCAGAGTCAGCCGAAAAGCAGTGGAGGTCAGGGAAAGAAACGAGATCAAAATCATGAACCAAGAACCCAAGCTCCTATATTTGACCATTATACCCCTCTGAATACCTCTCTGGAAAATGTATAACTTGCAAACCTATAATACTATACGGTATAAAAAGCCTGCTTTGAAACAGTCATTTGAGAGCCAGATTCAGATTGGAAAGTTTTATAGATTCCATGATTGATATGGCCATAATACCAATGAGTGTCGCCATTTACAAGACATCATTGAAAAGTTAATCAGAGAGAGGACGTTGGAACAGTTCATTCGAGCGTCGCAGAATGAAGATGTGGGCCCATCAAACCAGAATCAATTCAAAATTAGGCTAGACCAGAGGAACCCATGCGCACTGGCGGGAGGTTGGTTATTAACACTGTTAGTGGTGGTCCTCATCCAGCTGATCGAAGCTGGAGGGAATGGAGTCGTATGCCAGCTCGACTAGGCATGGGGAATTCGAATGTTATAGTAGTTGATGATGGGGATCCGAGAAAAAACCAAAAAACAATGATAGATGGCATCGTTTTATGAGACGGAGATGCAAATAGAATCAAAACCCCCACTATCGATCCACTGGTCATATCAGCTCAAATAGGCCCTTCTTGGATAAAGAGGATCTTGGTGGATAGTGGGAGCTCCGTGAATATTCTTGTAAACGAGCTCATAATCAGATGAAGATGGAAGCGAAAGACTTGAAGCCGTGTCAGTCTCGCATACATGGCTTTAATGGAAGTGCAATGATACCCATTGGCTGGTGGAGTTACCAGAGGAGTTGGGGATCAGAGACCACCGGAGAGTCCAGATGCAATAGTTAATTATGTTGGTTATCGATTCTTCGTATAATTCCTTTTTTGGGCCGACCGGCTATAGTTGAGTTCCGGGCAGCCGTTGCCCCATGGTGTTTAACTTTAAAGTTCCTCACTGATAACGTGGTTGGAGTTGTTCAAGGAGATCAGGCAGTCGGACACGCCTGCTATGTTGCTGAGCAACGGGAGGCGCATAGGAAGGCGAAGGGCAAGGACGTAGAGGAATCTCTCTACATTTGTTTTATCGATAATTAAAAACTAACGCCTGGGCCTAGGCCTGGGCACCACAGTCGGTTCTTGAAAGATCTTGATCCACGAGATGATGATAATGAGGAAGAAGCTAAAGACAGTCAGGCTTCCCCAGCAGAGTTGACGATCGATGTTCCGATCAATGAGGACTAGGGTTGTCAATGGATACCGGAATAATCCAAAATCCGTCCGCATCCGTATCCGAAAAGCAGATAATATCTGATATCCGAAAAAACGGATGCAGATGCGGATACGAAGACATCTGCATCCGAAAATTATCCGTCTGGTCTTTGTCAAGATTATAGTATAAATTATGTGTATTTTATAATGAAAGATATTTATTTATTGTTTTATTGAGTTAGTAGTTTATATTATATGCACTTAATGCTTATTAACTGCTCAAAACTATTTATTATCATCGTAGTTGTTTATATTTAACACTTTTATAATCAATTGGATTGAAAAAAAATGTATGTTAAACTTAAAATTTATATTTATATTTCTTGATTTATCAGTCGTTAGCAGATAGGATAATTATTCGATATCCGTCCGTATCCGCGGATGCGGATGATATCCGAAAATCATTTCGAATGCGGATGCGGATATGGCACTATCTGCATCCGAAAGTATCCGTTGACAGGCCTAATGACGAAGATGACTCCAGAATGATAAAGGTCGGATCTCAGCTAAGCTAACAGATGAGAGAGGAAATGGTTGAATTTCTCAGGGTAAACCATGACGTGTTTTCTTGGACACACTTAGACATATGTGGGATCTCGTTGGACATTGCAAGCCAAGCATTGAATATTGACCAACGACATTTCCTGTTCATGCAGAAAAGGCGCGGTATGGATCCAGAGAGATCTACCGTCCTAAAGGAAGAGGTGGATGAACTCAAGATGAATGGGTTTATCCGAGATGCATTATATCCAGAGTGGGTATCCAACTAATGCTTGTCAAGAAATCCAATGGGAAATGGAGAACTTATATGTACTACTCAGATCTGAACAAAGCCTACCTTAAAGACAGTTTTCCACTTTCCCGAATTGATCAGCTCGTAGACTCAATGGCAGGGTCATGAACTCTTATCCTTCATGGATGCATATTCTGGCTAAAATTAAATACCGATGCACCTACCTGATCAGGAGCACACTAGATTTCTCATCAATCTGGGACTATATTGTTATAAAGTGATGCCATACAAACTCAAGAACGCTAGAGAGACCTATCAGAGACTTGTCAACCGAATGTACGCTAACCAGAACAGGAAAAACATGGAGGTGTACGTGGATGATATGCTCGTGAAATCACGATTATCTATAGATCATGTCAAAGACCTGGAAGCAATGTTCAACAACCTCCGAGAGTACCGAACGAAGCTCAACCCATTAAAGTGTCACTTCGAAGTCGCATTCGGAATGTTCCTTGGATTCATCATCAATGCCTAAGGAATTGACTCGAGACTCCTAGACTATAAAGCAAGTACAAAACCTCAATGGGAAGATGGAAGCCTTAAGTAGATTCATCTCCAAATCCACAGATAAATGCATTCCCTTCATCGACCTGATCAGGAAAGGAAAGCGGAACTTTGAATGGACCAAGGAGTGTTAAGGCGCATTCCGAGCACTGGTTTAACATCTCGCAACGCCACTTTTGTCAAATCCAATTGATCATGAGCGACTATACATCTATCTGGTAGTCTCAGTGAACGCAATCAGTGCTGCATTGATTCGGGTGGAAGATCGGATCCAGCAACCGGTCTATTATATTAGCAAGAGACTGATAGAGGCAGAGAGAAACTATCCAAAGTGGGAGAAGCTGGCATATTGCCTTGTCATTGCTTCGAGAAAGCTCCATCCTTACTTCCAGGCTCATCCTATCATGGTCTATACTGACCAACTATTACGATAGGTCCTTACGCGGCCTGAGACGTTTGGTAGGTTACTCAAGTGGAACATCGAGTTGAGTTAATTTGACAATACTTATACACCAAGGCGAGCTATTCAAGGACAAGTTCTAGCAGACTTCATTGCTGAGTTCACCATTTTGGAGGACTTTCCCGAAACTAGTGAATCTCGTAAATACATATGGAAGCTTTATATGGATGGCGCGTCAAATGACCGCAGCTCAAGTGTTGGAGTTGTACTTGAAACCCTAAAAGGTCGATTCAACACAACATAAATTAGTGAAATTATGACCAATTTCTTTTGTCATTAGTGAAATTAGTTGATATGCTAATGGCGCAGCGGATAATTCGAACAAAACTCCAATCGATGGAATGTAGCAATCGGTGAGTTGAAGATACCAAAATGCCCAAGTTCGTTGATCCAAAGATACCGAACTCTAGCTATCTCAAACACGTTGATAGCGCACTATACCGTGTTCAAAGATCTACGATTCTTCGCATGTTGACCTAGCGCACTAGATTCCGTGAATCGGCTTCTACGATCGTTGAATCGAGCGCACTCGATTAACCGAAAGAGGAGATAGGAGATTACACTCAACTACCAATTGGAGAAGAAAGCACAAAGCAATCAACAAGAAATTTTATTTCGAAAAAATCCCCCCAAAAAGTACAACTCACGCCCCTATTTATAGAGTTTACAACTGGCCCTTAGGTCGTGACCGACTCATATCTCACGACTCATCTAAGTCGTTGTCGACTCATCTAAGTCGCTGCCGACTCAACAGACGCTACATACTGCCATTACAACACTTCATACGCAACCGACTCAAGCAGGGCACGACTCACGACTTACTACCTCAACCACAACTCACCCGACTCAACACGTTACGACTCACAGACAATACAAACGACTCAAACACGACCGACTCATATAGTACATACATGACCCAACTTATGTCGTAAACGACTCACGACTCATCAAACACACAAGGTACACGACTCAACAAGCCAAGCGACTCAGCCGACTCAACTCCTTGCCGTCCTAACTCCCTCCGACTCAAGGCCTTCACTAGCTGGGGCTTTCCTTGCTTCATGCTAAGTCGTAGACGACTCATGTAGATATCATTAGGTCGGTACATCTTCTCCTGAGCTTGGTTAAGTCGCAAACGACTTATGGATAGACCGTTGAGTCGTGGACGACTCAACTCCGATGCCTTGTTATCTCGGCCTGATTTCTCCCGTGGTTTGTTAGGTCGTGGACCTCCTTCCCTAGCTCGGAAACGACTCAAACCTTCATTGAGTCGTGGACGAGTCATCACACTACACCACAAACTCGTGTTTTCAGGAATTAAAGTTTGCACAACTTCTTCTCTGGCTTTAGCTGCATCATCCTCCCCTGGTTGAGAAAAATTCGACCTCGAATTTGTAAATTCTTCCTCAACAATCCCACCTCCATGATATGGAATTAAATGTTTGATATTAAAAACATCAGAAGTATAAACATCATCCGGTAACTTAAATCGATAAGCATTCTCATTAATTTTCTTCAAAACTTCAACTGGACCAATTTTTCGCGCCTTCAACTTGTTATAAGCACCCATTGGAAAACGATCCTTTGTCAATACAGCATAAACCAAATCACCTTCCTTAAATTCAACATTTCGTCGTTTCAAATCTGCAAACTTCTTATACTTCTCATTCGATTTCTCCAATCGTTTCTGAACGACTTTATGACATTCAGTCAGCATCAACAAAATCAACAGCTCGTTTAACTGTTCCCTTCGACTGTGGTACTACTGCCAAATCCAACGGCCCCCTGGGTAAACTTGAATAAACAATCTGAAACGGACTGAATCCCGTGCTACGATTCACTGCATGATTATGTGCAAATTCAGCTTGGCATAACTTCATGTCCCAACTTCTCAAATTATCCTGTACAAGACATCGCAACAAATTTCCCAATGACCTGTTAACAACTTCTGTCTGTCCATCTGTCTGTGGATGATAAGCACTACTAAATTTCAGTTTCGTTCCCACCATCTTCCACAAACTCAACCAAAAGTGACTCAGAAAACGAGTATCCATGTCAGAAACAATAGATTCTGGTAAACCATGAATTCGATAAATCTCCTTGAAAAATAACTGCGCCACTCGAACTGCGTCCGCTGTCCTTTTGCAAGCAATAAAATGTGCCATCTTCGAAAACCTGTCCACCACAACAAATATCGAATCATTTCCCCTTTGAGTTCTAGGCAAACCCAAAACGAAATCCATGCTAATATCAGCCCATGGCTTAGACGGTACAGGCAACGGCATATACAACCCTGCATTCGTCGCTGTTCCCTTTGAAACCTGGCAAATATGGCATCGCTCCACAAATCTCTCAACCTCTCTTCTCATCGACGGCCGAAAGTAAGACTGTGAAATCAACTGTAAAGTACGATCACGGCCCACATGCCCTTCCTCATGTAATTCCTTGACAATTTTCAATCTCAAGCTACAGTCTGGAATACACAAACGATTCCCTTTAAACAGAAAACCATCAACCAACATAAATTCATCGGTACTCCCATCCTTCACCTTCTCAACAAATTCCACAAAGTAAGGATCCTCTTTAATCATCTCTGGCAGTAATTCAAACCCTGTCACTTCAACCTTCATTGTCGTTAATAAATGACTCCTCCTACTCAACGCATCAGCTACCCGATTTGTCTCCCCTGATTTGTGCTTAACGACAAAAGTAAACTGCTGTAAATATGCAATCCAAGATGCATGTCTCGCTGAAATCTTATCCTGCCCCTGTAAATGCTTCAATGCTTCATGATCTGTATAAAGGACAAATTCTTTCTGAAATAGATAATGTCTCCAATGTTTAATTGTTTGCACAACAGCATAAAACTCAACGTCATATGTACTGTATCTCATCTTTGCCCCTGACAACTTTTCACTGAAATAAGCAACTGGCTTCCCATTCTGACTCAGAACTCCTCCAATACCAACCTTCGAAGCATCAGTATGCAATTCAAACAATAACTGAAAATTAGGTAGAACAAGAATTGGTGCAGATGTCAACAATTCCTTGATCTTCTCAAAAGCAACCCCCGCTTCTTCTGACCATACAAACTGTTTCCCCTTCATGCAATCAGTAACTGGAGCCATCACACTACTGAAGTGTGGTATGAATCTTCGGTAGAATGACGCTAGCCCATGAAAACTTCTCACTTCCGTAATCGTCTTTGGCTGTGGCCAATTCCTGACTGCTTCAACTTTACTCTGGTCAACTTGAATACCTTCTCCTGAAACAACATACCCCAGAAATAAAACACTGTGCGTCATAAACACACATTTCTTCGTAGCAGCATAAAATTGTTCTTCACGAAGAATAATCAACACTTCCCTCAAATGTAGAACATGCTCCTCCATACTCCTGCTATATATCAGAATATCATCGAAATAAACCACGACGAACTTCCCAATGAATGGTCTAAAGATTTGATTCATCACCCGCATGAATGTACTAGGTGCATTTGACAAACCAAATGGCATAACCAACCATTCGTATAACCCTTCTCTCGTCTTAAAAGCTGTCTTCCATTCATCTCCAGGTCTGATTCGAATTTGATGATAACCACTCTTCAAATCAATCTTTGAAAATATAGTTGCCCCACTCAATTGATCTAACAAATCATCCAACCTTGGCATAGGAAATCTATATCGGACAGTGATCTTATTCAAAGCTCTACTATCTGTACACATCCTCCATGTTCCGTCCTTCTTTGGTACTAACAATGCTGGCACAGCACAAGGACTCAAGCTTTCCTGAACATGTCCCTGTTCCAACAACTCTTCCACCTGCCTTCGTAACTCCTCATGTTCCTTCGGACTCATTCGGTAATGTGGTCGATGTGGTAACACTGCTCCCAGAACAAGATCAATTTGATGTTGAATGTCTCTAAGTGGCGGTAACTCCTTAGGCAACTCTTCTGGAAAGACATCTTCGAATTCTTTCAAAATTGGCTTTGCTGCTTCTGGAATTTCAACTTCTTCACTACTCTCTCTCCCAATCAACAAAAATACTTCAGGCTCCTCTTCAACTTCTTTCACAAACTCCTTCAAAGATAATAAAGTTTTCAATTCTTCAATCTCCTCTAGCTTGCTCTCCTTCTGCTGTTGCTTCTTAGGAACCAAAGTGATTTTCGTACCCTCGAACATGAAACTGTAGCTATTGGCACGACCGTCATGTTGAACTGCTCTATCAAACTGCCACGGTTTGCCCAACAACAAATGACACACGTCCATGTCTACAACGTCACACCAAATTTCATCTTTGTACTTCTTCCCAATAGAAAAATTAACACAAGCTCTTCGACACACTTTCACTTCACCACCCTTCCTTAACCATGCTAACTTGTACGGTTTAGGATGCTTCTCAGTTTTCAAGTTCAACTTCCTTACTGCTTCTGTAGAAATAATATTATCACAACTCCCAGCATCAATAACAAACTTGCAAACTTTTCCCAGAATAGTGCATGTCGACTGAAAAATATTGCTTCTCAACCAACTACAATCCTCCTCTTGCTTTGGTGTAAGACATGACCTCCTCATCATAAGATTACAACCTTCATCTCCAAACAATTCTTCTTCTCCCTCAACATAAGGTGTATTTGAACATTCTGCCTCCTCACCATCATCCTCCTCAACTTCTGCAACCATGGTTCTCTTCTTCGGCTTCGGACATTCGTTGCTTTTGTGACCCAACTCCTGACAATTATAACACTTGAACCCACTGCTAACCTTTGCCTTCTCAGCCTCCTTCACCACTGGCTTTGAAACAGGTTTAGGAACATTAGAACTTCCACCAACACCCCTTGCTTGATTATTGGAATTTGTAAACACACCACCTCCACGCCTTCCTTGTTTCTCCCAAGCCAACGCTTTCTGATGTGCCTCTGCAACTGATCTAGGATCAAACATATTAACCATATCCTGGATCTGCATTCTCAATCCCCCAATGAATCTAGCAGTTAGCTGTTCTTCTGTCTCCATAATATCATTCCTGGCAATGAGTTGGTAAAATTCATCAGCATAATCACTAACAGACTTCGTCCCTTGCCTCAGATTCTGCAACCTATGGTACATAAGTGACTGATAGTTGTAAGGTAAGAAAGTAGATCTCATCAACTTCTTCATCTTATCCCACGATTCTATCTTTGACTTCCCCATTCTCTCCCTGGTAAGTTTAGTTTGCTGCCACCACGCCAAAGCTCTCCCCCTCAACCTAGTAGCAACCAACTTCACCCTTCTATGCTCAGGAACCTCCTTGAAATCAAAGATCTCTTCAACATTAGAAATCCAATCGAGAAATTCTTCTGCAATCATCCCGCCTTTAAACTCCGGAATTTCCATCTTCATACCCGATTCCCAACGTCTATCATCTTCAACATCCCGATAAGAATTTCGAACTTGGTCTCGATCTCGATAATGAATACTAGCTCTATCACCTTCTTCAACAAAATCAAAGGTACGTCTACATCGATCTCGACCATTATCATCCCTTCGTTCATGCATGCTTCTTTGACTATGTCTCTCTTCATCTCTATATGCTTCATTGTCAAATTCACGTTGACTTCGTCTCTCTTCATGTGCATAGTCATGATGATCTCTTCGTGATGATATTGATGTTTCTCTTCTATCTCTACAAGAATGTGGCGATACCCTCCTCGCTTCCGTAACCGATGGCGAAACTCGGTTTCCTCCATGGTTCGAGTTTGGTGATCTCCTCCTTTGATTCAAATCATTCATCAATTTCTCCAATTTACCAATGCCTTCATCAAACTTTTCATTAATACGTTGTTCCATAAGCTCGGCTTCTTCTCTACGATACAAAGCTTCAACGTTTTGATGACGATTAGCTCTCCTTGGTGGCATGATTGAAAAACTCTCACAAACACTTCAACAATTTGAACACAAAACTTCAAAAGCTTTCACAAACAACAAGGCACGGCTCAACAGTGCACGGTTTCCCTTGTCTCGGTTTGCTTTGTACGACTCAAAGTAACTCGGTCCAACACTTCAAACCTTGGCGCGCAAAAACCCAAGATATATCCAAACAATTTCCAACTCCTCGATCCAAAATGAAATGGATCAAACACTCCAAACTTGATGCAACTTCAATATGAACACGATGAACAACTTTAAACTTCAAAAACTTCAAAAACTTGGCTCCAAGAATCAACTTAGCTATGATTGGCTAAGTATGGCTCTGATACCAAATAATAGCGCAGCGGATAATTCGAACAAAACTCCAATCGATGGAATGTAGCAATCGGTGAGTTGAAGATACCAAAATGCCCAAGTTCGTTGATCCAAAGATACCGAACTCTAGCTATCTCAAACACGTTGATAGCGCACTATACCGTGTTCAAAGATCTACGATTCTTCGCACGTTGACCTAGCGCACTAGATTCCGTGAATCGGCTTCTACGATCGTTGAATCGAGCGCACTCGATTAACCGAAAGAGGAGATAGGAGATTACACTCAACTACCAATTGGAGAAGAAAGCACAAAGCAATCAACAAGAAATTTTATTTCGAAAAAATCCCCCCAAAAAGTACAACTCACGCCCCTATTTATAGAGTTTACAACTGGCCCTTAGGTCGTGACCGACTCATATCTCACGACTCATCTATGTCGTTGCCGACTCATCTAAGTCGCTGCCGACTCAACAGACGCTACATACTGCCATTACAACACTTCATACGCAACCGACTCAAGCAGGGCACGACTCACGACTTACTACCTCAACCACAACTCACCCGACTCAACACGTTACGACTCACAGACAATACAAACGACTCAAACACGACCGACTCATATAGTACATACATGACCCAACTTATGTCGTAAACGACTCACGACTCATCAAACACACAAGGTACACGACTCAACAAGCCAAGCGACTCAGCCGACTCAACTCCTTGCCGTCCTAACTCCCTCCGACTCAAGGCCTTCACTAGCTGGGGCTTTCCTTGCTTCATGCTAAGTCGTAGACGACTCATGTAGATATCATTAGGTCGGTACATCTTCTCCTGAGCTTGGTTAAGTCGCAAACGACTTATGGATAGACCGTTGAGTCGTGGACGACTCAACTCCGATGCCTTGTTATCTCGGCCTGATTTCTCCCGTGGTTTGTTAGGTCGTGGACATCCTTCCCTAGCTCGGAAACGACTCAAACCTTCATTGAGTCGTGGACGAGTCATCACACTACACCACAAACTCGTGTTTTCAGGAATTAAAGTTTGCACAACTTCTTCTCTGGCTTTAGCTGCATCATATGCTTATCATAAGTATGGAATATTTATGCTATTAATTAGCCCAATATAAACCATCAAACTATAACATACCCTCTAAACCACTTATTAACTCTCATGAAAATGTTAATGAACTTGAAAATAAAATCTATTTTAAGCATGGCTTATAAACTATTGATTAGACATATAGACCATCAAATTTTGATTTCAACATTCACTTCATTACCATAATTATATATAGATGAAGAGGCAATTTGTGTTTGTGTTTGTGTTTGTTTAATCATAGCCTATTTGGTGTCAACAGCATAAGCTATCAAATTTAAAGCTAAAACAACAAAATTTAACCACCTCGAACATTTCATTTAAGCACAAAAATTATCAAATTATAATTTGAGAGCTTCATTACTCCTAAATTGAAGGGGTTTAGCCTCTCATATTTGTTATCATATTAACAAATGTAGATTGCAACATGAAACAAAAAGAAAAGTGCAAGCTATCGAAAAAAGTGCATAAAACAAAATCTACACTGCTAACATGAAAAGGAAGACAGCATGTAAATAAAAAAGAACATTAATTAGCATTGCATAAAAAAAATACATTAAAGGAAACAGCTAAGTGGCTAAGAGGAAAAGACTAATTACATGAACATATGAGGTATTTATACATATTTGAAAACCCTAAGCCTATTTTTAGGAACTGTCCAAACTACCTTTGAGGAAGTGTGGCTACCAAGTTATCATTAGCATGAGATAACCTTCCATTGTATGTTCCTATAACATTAATAGCCATTTAGCATGTAGATTAATCCCTAATTCTACATCATAGTAAGCGGGTAGCTGGGGTCCTCTATGATTCAAGAAATGAATTATTTCCATCTTTATTTGCTTGTCTTCTTTTATGCATGCATATTTCCATGAAGCCTCTTCCAATATTCATTAAAATTCCTACAAAACAACACTAAAATATACAAGTAAAATTAACAATTAATATATGCACAAAATCGACCATTTTGCCCCTATATAAAGATGAATATATGACAATTTGAAAATAATTTGAATTTTGGTTTAAACATGTTAAAATACCCAATATAATCATTTGTTTAATTTAATTAGATTAAATATGGAAGTAAAAACATGTACATTTATGTGCACATTAAATACCCCCACACTTATCTTTTATTTTTCCTCGAATGAACTAAAACCAAGATAAATCATTTTTTGTAGGAAGCATGATTGCATTGAGTGTATGCAACGAGTCGTTAAACCTCTAGGTCTCTCTACTAGGACGAGTGTTGACTCATTAAGGTTTTCAGCGGATACTACCCACAAAATCCAAATGCAATATGAGAAATTCCTAATTGCAAGATTTATTTACAAGGATATGGATGCAAGTTTTGAAAATATTTACAGATGAAGAATTTACTTTCAAACTGACATGAATAAGTTAAATATAAATTTTGGTCATTATCTTGAAAATTTAAGTCATTTACTCGTCAAAATTTCAAATAAAAACTAAGTTGTCATAATAAATAGACTCTAGTTTGGTCGGCTGTTTCGGTTGATAACATAGTGCAACTATGAAATGGATCCCTAGTTGATTGTCAAAGTTTTTCAAAGTGGTACTTTCATTTCTTTTCAATAACAAGTCAAATCAAACAAGTTAAAATAGTTCTTGAATTTCAATTGCTAACTCTCTCTTATTTTAAAATTTTATTAGTATTAACAATATTTACATATGCCTAACTGAGAAAACTAAGGCCAGATATATTACCCATGCACTGCCTTTCGGGCTTACATGAGAGGAATAAAGAGCGTGACGAGTGAACATACAAGTGTGTACACCTATCGACTGTAGGCATTACTAATTTAATAAAAAAAATTATATGCATACATACTCAAATAAACTGAGACCAGATATACCGATTATGCACTGCCTTTCGGGTTTACGTGAGAAGGGTACAGAGCATGGTGATGTTCACACTTGCGTTTGAACAAATGAATCTAGGTTAGTTGGGCTAGTTTGGGCAGATTGATGGATACAGGAGTTTGTGATTGTAAGCGTGGCGTATTTGAGTTACTGCATTGCACAAATGCATGTACCTGTATTTATTAGTTATTAATATATGAATCCATTTTCAAAAAAAAATTGAAGAGATAGTTTTGCAAAATCATCTTAGCACCATTTAACTTAGAAGGTAAAAATGTTATATCCTTTTTTTTTTAAATTTACCACTTTTTTAAACAAAGATTTTCCGTTAGGATATACTTAATAATTATCACCCATGAACCTTTCTATATACTAGTTAAACCAGAGTTACTTGTAATCAAACTTATTTTTATTTTTGTTAGGACAAATAAATTTTCAAAAATTTCAATTCAATAACCAAAAGCATATATTTATCCTATAGTGTTTTTTCAAAAGTAAATCAAAAGGTTAAAAAGGAATTTTTGCTTTTGAGATTTATTTGTTTTTATGTTTTTTGTTTTCTTTTCGTTTTTTTTATTTTTAAGTTTTGGAAAGAAAAAGGCAAAAATAATAAACCATGAAAAAATAAAAATGAAGACGAAACCCCCCCCCCCCCACACTTGATTTTGACTGTGTCCCCACAGTCAACCTAAGTGAAATGAGAAAAATAAAATAAAAACATAATCTATATTTACATGAAAAAACTATTATTTATAAGACATGAGAAAATATTTTGTTAGAGAGTAAATGAAATGGTCTTTTAAAGATCAATTCATTTGTCTCATCAAGTATGAGAGACATAGCTGAAGTACAGAAAACCAAATCATAAAAGATTTCAGAGTTGAATGTTGATTTGAAAAATGAATGTCGTTTTATTAAAAATGGTATGAGTTGTTTTATTTTCGATGATCTTTGGGGTTGATAAAAAAAATTGGTTGAAATTTAAATTTAATTTCACCAAATTGAAATTCAAACTCGTCATGGACAAATTCTTCAAAATTATCCATTTTAAAATCAAAATGGTGATTTAAATCTACCTTTTCGGAATTCGACAACTCATTTTCAAAAGGTCCAAAAAACTTATGTTCATTATTCCTTTGTTCGATTATCAAAAACTTCATTGCATGTACCAATTTGAAATCCAAAGTTGTTGTATTCAAATTTTCAAAATCAGAGAAAGAAAGATCGAATTTTAAATCGAGTTTCTCACCCTTAAAAGAATTGAAATCCAACTTATTTACCGTATTTTCAACAACATCATTAAGATTTTCATTTTCAATTTCGAAAGTTGTTATTTGAAAATCGTCAATTTTGGTAAAGGATGAATTATCACTTGACTGATCACATGTTGGGATTTGGTTTTTTGTTGCTCACGTTGTTTCATGCAGGTTTTAAACAACAAATCTGTGTGTTCATTGTAAATTTCATCCATTTGTTCAACAAAATCCATTTTATAATTATTAATTTGAGGATTTTCAATTTGAAATTGTTGAGAACAAAAATTGACCATTGAAACATAGTCAAGATTATCCTCATTACCAATATTATTTGAAAAGTGGTTCATGTTTTCATTTTGATTTTGAAAATTTTGGGGTTCGAAATTGTATTGGCATGAACTGTACTCGAAGTCATTTGAATATTGAAGAGAATTAAAATCTTGATTATTTTGAAATGCTTGATTGAGTTATTGCACAAATATGGATTACGCAAATCCTTTATCCTTAGATTTTGTTGCGTAGAGAGTTCAAGTAAAGACGAACTTGTTTCAATGTTACTTTCGAGATGTGAGGGTTGCTTATTATTTTGAAAACTTTGTTGTTTGAAATTTGAAATGTTTGTACAAAATTTGTTGTTAAAATATCCAAACGAGTTTGATGTGGAACTATATGGACTATATTGATTTTCATAACTATTGTAAAACTTTGGCGAGTAAGAAAATTTGAACATTTCAAAAGTTTTTTTTTCTTTTTTGGACTTTTTATGAAGGAAAACTATTTACCAAAAGGAATTTATTTTTAAAAAGGTAAATTTGATTTTTGTTTTTTTTGGATTTTTTTTAGTTTTTGAAAATATTATATTTATTTTTTGGATGTTCACCTTTTTAAAAAAAATAGCTCAATTTTTTTTTGATTTTTGATTTTGATTGAAAAAAAATTTAAAAGATTTAAAAACTAAGTTAATAAATATTTACAATTTTTTTAGTTTTTGATTTTGGAATTTTTTTAAATATGCATGAACTAATGCAACTAAATGAATGCTATGATTTAATTACAAAATTTCTATCCTAAGTAGCTCCTAACCCAAAATTGTATAATCACACTTTGTCTTAATTCAACAAGATAGTTCTCAGCCAGGTAATGGACATGCGTTAACAATGTATCACGAATCACCGTAGCAATGCAGCCAAAGGTTTAAGTACCTTCACAGAAACAATCTGTATAATTTTTATGAATTACCGTAATATTTATAATTGAGTATTTCTCTGCCGTAGCTTAGACACCAAGAAAATAAATTGTTCGAAGAAGTCTAACCGTTGTTATTAATCAAATTTTAGGATGAAATGCAAAACCGAAATTAAACGTGTATTAACAATGCAACTATAAATGAAATTTGGTTTTGTTTTTGAATTTTATTTTTGTAAAATGCAAGCAACTAATAGTGCAAAGCAAATAAAATAGGGGATAAAGGTACGATACCAGAGTGTGTAGAATTATTAGAAATTTATTTTAAAGTGGTAGATTCTTTTATAAGCAAACAAGCGGTTATTTTTTGGCAAGTTAAGCGAAGCATGCAATTTTTCTATCTGCTGTGGCAACCTAAAAATAAAAATAAGATATATATACAGCTTTTTTGTTAACCCGCCTTTTTACAAGGCCACGGGCAGGCGGATTCAATTAAAACCACTTCACAACTATCGAGACTTAAACATGATGGATTCGGTTTAAGTGGATGATGGTCATGTGGGTGGATGATAGGTCGTTCGGTCGGAATGAAGTGGTTCGAAGTGTTTGTGGTTCGACCTTGTGGTTTGGCCGTTCAGCGTGGCGATATCCGTTGGAGGTATGGAGATTCAGGTATCGTTCGGCATTGGATGGATTGTTTAGCATCAGGTATCGTTCGGCATTGGATGGATCACTCGGCATCAGGGATCGTTCGGCATTGGATGGATCGTTCGGCATCAGGGATCGTTCGGCATTGGATGGATCGTTCGGCATCAGGGATCGTTCGGCATTGGACGGATCGTTCGGCATCAGGGATCGTTCGGCATTGGAGGGATCGTTCGGCATCAGGGATCGTTTGGCATTGGATGGATCGTTCGGCATCAGGGATCGTTCGGCATTGGATGGATCGTTCCGCATCAGGTAACATTTGGCATTGGAAGGATCGTTCGGCATCAGGGGGCTTCGGCATGACAACCTCGCTCGGCATACGAGTGTGTTCGGCACGGCTACCTCGTTCGGCATACGAGTGCGTTCGGCATGGCATTTTGGTTCGGCATGGGCGGTTCGGCCCTGATGGGCTCAGGTTACTCAGAGAGCCCAACAAGTACCTAGACGTGTCTATAAATAAAGCATGTAGGACTTTAGAAAAAGGATCTTCTTCTTCTCTTCTGCTCCCTGACTTTTTTTCCTAAGACTAAGACTAGTCTACCACTTTATAACTGTAATTGATTCGAACATCAATAAAAACGAAACTCCTAGAGTGGACGTAGGCCGAAGTTAGCCGAACCACTGTAAAACTTGTTGTTCTTTACTGCTTTCACTTTAATTTTAACCGTTCTTCATTTATTACTCTCTACACACACTCTATCTATTACCAGTGACTGTTAATTGGTGCTTTCATTTACATTTGGGTGTTAGTGACCAATTTTGGCGCTAACATTTTGGTGCTTTCACTGAGAGATGAAGCACTCAGGAATTTTAGAGTTAGAAACTTGGATTTAAAGAAGCAATGGCTAGACCATCAGCAAGGAAGCAAGTGATAGAGAGGAGCAATCAGGAGGGAAGTCAAGAGCCTTCCTTTGGAAATGGAGCAGGTGGAGCATCCATCTACATCACTAGAGAGGAAATGGAAGCCATGATGAAAAGACAAGAGGAGATGATGCAGGCTCTTCTCAGACAATTTGCGCGAGCAGGAAATGTAGGAGCTCAGATCCATGGAGCTGGATCAGAAACACTAAAATAGCAAGCAGAGGGAATGGATCAGCAGGGGGCAACCCCCAATCAGTAGACGGCTATATATCCGGATGGATCTAGACTCGGGGGCATACCTCCAGGAAATGCTGGACCAATCCATGGAGGGATACCAGATGATGTTGTGCAACCTGACACCAATAGGAGGGCAGGAGTACGAAATGAGGAGTATGTGCCTGAATTTCTTCATGAACTCGGGGGGGCAGAGTGGAGGCAATAGACAAGGGTTACGGCTTGGCGAGAATGACAGATTAGCAGAAATGGTCAGACGGGCTATGAGAGGTGGATTGGTAAATAGAGACTTGGAGGATGTGAATATGAGTCCCTTTCCTCCTACTATCAGGCAAGCTAGGAACCCACCAGAATTTAAGCTACCAAATTTGGAAATGTATAATGGGAAGATGGATCCGACGGTTCATTTGACAAAGTACATGAGGCATATGGAGGTACTGGGGGTATCAGATTAGGTCATGGCTCGATGCTTCCCATTGTATTTGACGGATATCGCAGCTATGTGGTTCAGACAGCTGGAGAGTGGTTCTATCAGCATATGGACGGAGCTAATTGAAAGGTTTATGAGACAGTTTCGGGTCCACATAGTCAGACCCAAGAACGTGATGACTCTGACATATATGAAACAATGGAAAGGGGAATCGCTCAGGGACTTCTTAACCAGATTCAACGCAGCGGTAGCCTTAGTCGATCGGCCCGATCCGTCAATGATTTTGATGGCAGCAGTCGCGGGAATCGCGGATAATTCGGATTTCAAAACATCATTGGAACGGGGCCCACCGAGGGATCTCGGAGAGTTCTACCATGAGGCGGAAAGGTTCCTAAGACAGGAGGATGCGCAGGCTGAGAGAGAAGGGAGAGAGGCAGAAGCTTATGCAGTAAGGGGTGGAGGTCCATCCAGGGAGGATCCGAGTAAAGATGATAAAGGAAAAAGGAAAATAAATGGTAATAGTGGCACTTCGAAGAAACCTCGAAGGGTGTCAAAGTTTTCTTCTTACACAGATTTAGCCAAGGCTCTAGAAAGGATTTACTTGGACACTCGGGGGCGACTCCAATACCGAAGGCCAGCAAAGAGAGAGCCTTCAGAATACGAACGGACATCGGGAAAGCATTGCCTATTCCATGAGCTGGATGGGCACAACACAGACGACTACAGGCATTTGAGGGACATCATTGAGGAGCATGTGAGGAATGGTCATCTACAGCAATATGTCAGGAATCGAGCTGTGGTAGTGGGACAGGAAAGCCCACCACCTACCTCGAACGGAGATGGCACTGGATCTGGGCTGCGTCAGCTCATTATCAACTAAACAGATTTATGGTTTTGAATAAGTAATAGAACTCAAAGTAATATGGCTGGGTCGCTTACACACGTACGAGATCGAGGACGGTCCCTAGGAGTGCTCTAAGATGACTAAAAACCGTACTACTTGAGTCTATGAAATCCTGATTTCTTTCTATTTTTCAGCAAACTTTGGTTTCCTCTTTCGTATTTTGGACATTTACTTTTCTTTGGTATGGTTTTGGGGTTTGGATTGAACTCCTGGTTTGGTTGGTTTTTTGGTTTGCCATTTTGGTTTGGATGTTTGATTTTTGATTTGGGTTTTGAGTAGGATTTTTGATATGGATTTCTGGTTTTATGATTGGATTCGGATCAATGTAATAAACAGTTCAGGTTTTATGATTACTGTCCCGACCGGAGAGACAGGACAGTGATCACGAGTTACGAGTCCCTTCGCCGGAGAGCGATGGAATGGACTCGGACAGAATATCAAAGTCCTTGGCCGGAGTGCCGAGGCCGGTGAATATCAAAGTCCTTTGCCGGAGTGCTGAGACCGGTGAATATCAAAGTCTTTGACCGAAAAGTCGAGGCCGGAGAACATACAAGCCCGTAATGGAAAAGTCAAGGCTGCAACAGGATAACGCGACCCGACATGGTCTACAGATTCAAGGTTAAACCCGGAGAGGTCGTGGATTTGATAATATGGTTAGGAAAAGGATATGGACTTCGGATATCGGATTTGAGGCTATTCAAAACATACTTTCCAACAGCAAGGCATGTTTTGGGAGGCAAGTGTTAACCCGCCTTCTTACAAGGCTACGGGCAGGCGGATTTAACTAAAACCACTTCACAACTATCGAGACTGAAACATGATGGATTCGGTTTAAGTGGTCAGTGGGTGGATGATAGGTCGTTCGGTAGGAATGAAGTGGTTCGAAGTGTTTGAGGTTCGACCTTGTGGTTTGGCTGTTCAGCGTGGCGATATCTTTTGGAGGTATGGAGGTTCAGGCATCGTTCGGCATCAGGGATCGTTCCGCATTGGATGGATCGTTCGGCATCAGGTATCGTTCGGCATTGGATGGATCGTTTGGCATCAGGTATCATTTGGCATTGGAAGGATCGTTCGACATCAGGGGGCGTTCGGCATGACAACCTCGCTTGGCATATGAGTGTGTTCGGCACGGCTACCTCGTTCGGCATACGAGTGCGTTTGGCATGGCATTTTGGTTCGGCATGGGCCGTTCGGCCCTGATAGGTTCAGGTTACTCAGAGAGCCCAACAACTACCTGGACGTGTTTATAAATAGAGCATGTAGGACTTCAGAAAAGGGATCTTCTTCTTCTTCTCTTCTGCTCCCTGACTTTTTATTTCCTAAGATTAAGGCTAGTCTACCACTTTGTAACTGTAATTGATTCGAACATAAGTAAAAAGGAAACTTCTAGAGTGTACGTAGGCCGAAGTTAGCCGAACCACTATAAAACTTGTTGTTTTTTACTTCTTTCATTTTAATTTTAAGTGTTCTTCATATTATTACTCTCTACACACACTCTATCTGTTATCAGTAACTGTTAATTGGTGCTTTCATTTACATTTGGGTGTTAGTGACCAATTTTGGCGCTAACATTTTTGATATATATGGATGAACTTAAAAACAAATTAAAAAAACTAAAAAAAAAAAAATTAAAACTGATTTTTTTTAAAGGGTAAAACAAAACTAAACTAAAAAAGAAATTAAACAAAACAAATTGAGCAAACCTTTTTTGTAATATATTTTTAATGATAACAAAAACAAATTGAAAACAACAAGTGTAAACAAAACAAATGAAAACAAACCACTTGAAACTTGTGTTTTTTTAATAATCAAGGAAGAAACCTAAAAATAAAACACAGAACTCAAAACAAACTAATTAAACACCTTGAAAAAAAAGATCACCGTTACCACTTAAACAAACCCACACATTCTTCTGCCCGGCCCAAATCAAAATAAAATGAATCATTAGTTAATAATATTCTCTTGTCAAACTTTACCGCACACTCTTCCTCAATTCAAGGAAGACAGAAGCACCCCAATACTCACAAATTTCCAAAATCTTAAATCGTTTTTTAATTCGCAAATTGACAGCTTTCCTTTTTTTGTTATGGAAGTAGTTCAGCGATTTGATTTGGCAATGATTGGGTTCGGAGTAGTGGCGACCTGGTTGAAGCGATTGCGGTGACTAGGGGATTCGAAAGTGGTTCAGGCGTCGTGAGTTCGGGGGAACTGCAATGATTTGAAGAGTTCGATGAATGGGATGTGGTAGATCTAATTGCAGTGAATTGGGGAGACTGTCGCGGTGATTTGGAGGGAGGTCGTAATATGGTTGCGAAATTGCTTTGAGGTTGCTGTTTTGTTCAGAGGTCGTGGTTTGATTCATGAAGTGTGGAATTGATAGCGGGAGGTTGAAGAGCTGCAGCAGTAAGTGGCCAGAGATGAATGGATTGTAGTGATAGAGTTGGTTTGCGGTCCCATGTTCGACAGTGGGAAGATAATGGCTGCAGCAATGAGGTTTAACAGTGGCTCTGTAGTGATATAGTAAGTAGTGGTAGTTTGTAAGATGGAGGGTTGTTTGATAGCAATGATTTCAGTTTGTCACTGTGCAGAGGAATGGTTTGGGTGTTATGTGTTACTGATTGCAGTGTGTATGGGAATTCAGGTAGATGGTTGTATGAAGATGATCAGGGAGGTTTGTGGTTGCAGTAATGATGGCAGTAGCGTTAATGATGGATGTGGGTGAAGTGATGACAAAGGAGCAGTTTGATCAGTTGCTGTAGGGGAATGCTTGGTTGTCTGGAATTGGAGATAGCAGATGGTTGAAGAGGCAAGTGAAATGGTTGTCAGACTTTGACAGTAGGGTAATTGGGGTTGCTGATTGCAGTATAGGCAGTGGTGAAGATTGGTGAAGTTGAACTGCAGGTGGAGTTTCTTGTTATATGGTGGATTATTGAGATAGTGGTGGTTCTATGGAGATGTAGAGGATAGTGATATGCACTGGTGTGGGGTGTATGTGTGTGCTATTTTGAGTGGAGAAGAGGTGTATGGGGTGGCTGCAAGTTGAAATTGCAGAGGGATGGTGGTAGTAGATGACGATGATGATAGTAGATTTACTAACTTTTCGGGTCAGATCCGAGTAGTTTCAGTTTTAGTCGAAGATGGTTGGAGCTTCCAGAGGAGAGCTGGAGATATTCATCGACGTATGGATATATTCTATTATCCGTTGTACTTAGTGTATTTTGTTTAATGTTTGTCAGCATTTGTAAGGGCGGGTTTTATAACTTTCCAAGCTAAATCTAGGTTAGACTCTGATATTGTATTTAAAAGTTTTCCGCTGTAAAAATATTTGTTCAATATTATATGTTATTCCATTCGTATGAGATTCTGTTCTATCTATTTTTTTCTTTCTACCCTTAATGATCCGTCTTTTCGTGCAATTTGAGTTGAACATGTGTGGTTTATTGTTGATTCAAAGGGTACGGGAAAACGGGATATTACATTTGATATCAAAGCTTTTGGTTGAGCGAACACCGAAGCCTGATAGGGGTAAGTCTCATCAGAGATAGGATTAGTAATATCCTAGGATGAGTAACTCATTAGAGATAGGGTTAGCAACACCCTAGAATGAGTTATGAGAGTATTATATATACGAGCGCGTATTTGTTAATTTTATAAAAATGATTTTGTTTTAAAGAAATTGGTAAATGAAATAATTTTACCTTGTGTTTATATTATAAATATTAGAGGGGATATTATTTTCTTTTGGGTTAGAAATCAAGGATTAATTGTAATTTAGCTTAGCTAAAATATGAATATCTTGTGATTAGAATTGCACAATTTGACTATAAGATATTCCATATAGAATCAATTAATTAAAAGCTAGAATTTAGAATTTTTATCATATACCCTTAGACCTTTGGTTATTAATAAATAATAATTATTAAGTGATTATCATAATGGATGAGTTTAAAAAGCTAAGTACAAATATCTTGTGAAGTAAAATTCATAATTTGACTGTAAGATATTTGATGAATATTGAAGCTATAAGTTGTAATTAGAGAACGTAAAGAGAAAATACATACTTAGAAAAAATTCTTATCCATAAGATAGGAAAAAAGGGTAAACCTAAGTTGGGACTTTTTACTAAATACAATATAAAAGGATAAGTTGTATAACTTATAAGGAGATAAGATGATTTGAAATTTAGACGCTTTGATTAGGTTAAATCAAGGTGAAATTTAGGAATAAGAGATATAAGAAATATCATCCTAATATAAAATTTGAATTAGTGATACATTTAGGGTAACATTTGTAATTCAAAATGAAGTAAGATTAGAAGTGGATATTTTTTGAATAAAATGGTTAGTAAGTTGATTGTTGGATGAAAATGTTTGAGTAACAAATACCGCATGAATTAAGTTTCATAATTTTACTATAAGGTATTTGATGGATTTAAGATTAAGAAGTTTGATTTAGAAAATGGATAGGTAAATAAGTTAAGTAGTTAATTATAGAATCAGTGAGGAAAAGGTGTACACTTAGTAAAGTAGTCTTATTAATATATGGATTGGATAAATAATATTACATAAATCAAGATCTTAGGTAAATAAAACTAAGGATTAATTTTTATAACTTATTAGTTTGAGATAATAGTAGAATTCTACATTGGTTGAACACCTTAGTTGAAGTAATGACGATTTGAAGTTGGGGATATGTATATATACTCTTAGGAAGTAAAGGTATATTATACAAGTTAAGTCATATTTGTATGCTTAAGTAATAATATATTTAGAAGAAAGTAAATAGTTGTGAAATAAACTTGGATTAACAGAAATTTTGAAGAAATGTATTAGGTAAAGATGAATGTGAATAAGTACATAAGTTAAAAGTAGATCATTTGAGCATATAAATTTTGATCTAAGATTTGAGTACAGAACTTTGAGGTGTTTACACCAGTCTGAATCACTCGATTCTTGACGGCAAACATTGATGGAAGTTTATGATTATGTACACGAGTTTTCTATCATAGTTGAGAGCTACGCAAGGGAAGCAAGTGTTTGTGATCGAGAAGTCTGATTAAAGTGCGTACTAGAAAATCGAGGGATCGATACTAGTTTAAAAGAAAAGTTGTGGATTCGAATAATAGATTGAACCAAATGTCACATATAGTCTGATGTTTTGGGTCTATCTACATAGTAGTTAGACAGTTATCTTAAGTAGTAGGCACTAAGATATAGTGATTGGACCGATGTTTTGATATGCATATATATATATACCATAGATATAGTACATGCTCAGGACAGGGAATGAGTTATGTGGATGTATTCATTTATGTTGATATAGTATCAGTGTGATTGTTTTGGATGCATAGTCTTGTTTGGTTGTTATATATATTATCTTAAGTGTGCACTAGGATGGGTACGATAGAAGTTTTGACTTGATGTATGTGTATATAATCGTAAGTACGTGATAGGTACTCAGGTTAGTGTGGGAAATCTCTATATGTATGTTTGACATCATTTGCTTTTAGTATTGTTATGAAATCTACCTTCTTATTTTCTATCATCAGTAGAAATAAGTCAAATTATTTGAGGATATGAGTATGAGATAGATTCTTTTATCTAACTTTCATTTCGAGGACGAAATGCTTTTAAGTATGGGAGAATGTAACGACCCAGAATTTGACCACTTTAAAATATAATATTTAAAGTGATTTTAAGTGTAAAATAAGTAAGGTTATATGCTTCAAACAAAATTAGATAGGATTTGGAAAGAGAAGTATACACAAAAATAGTAACATTTGCCTATATCAAGAAAAGTGACAAAATGTTGATTTTAGAAAAGTAAGTTTCAATGATTAAATAAGTTATTTCAATTAATTTATGAGTATTAATATTTTTAAATAGCATTATACAAATTTATTTTTAAATTTGGTTTACATAAATAAATAGTTTAACTAAAACGTCAAAATGTGATCGTAAAACATTTTGTCAAAAAACGACGTTTTGTCGATTAAAAGTTGTCGCAACGTCGTCGCACCGTCGTCGCACCTTTATTTTTATATAGGAACATATATTCAAATAGAGTAAGTATTAATTAATTCACTAAAGATGTTTACTATTACTAAATAAAATTAGAAAACTTCTAGAGGTCATTAAGAAAAGTAAGTAAGAATTAACAAAAGTAAGTAAGAAAAGTTAAAAGTAAAAATTAAATCAATATCAAATCAAAGCCAACATAATTATAATATTCTTTACTGAACCTTTAAGTGACTAAGACATAAAGTAAAGATGTGAAAGATGATGTTAAGTATTGAAAAAGTGGAGATTACTTTAGCTTGATGTAAGGTTATTTTGGTAATTTGGTAAGAGGTTATTTTGGTAAATTTACCACTTCTTTCTTTTTCTATAAATATCCACCTCCTTCTCTCATTTCAATCACATTTTTTCTTCTTCTTTTCTCAAGCTTCTTCATCTTCTTCCTCTTCTCTTTAATGGCTTCCAAACCATAGAAAAAAATTAAAAAGAAATAATGTCAAAAATTTATAAAATATTTAAAAGAATTCAATGTTATTCTCTTCAAATCAAACTTGTATTTTCTCCATATTTTACCTCTTTTCTCTCGGCCACAAACTATTCAAAAATGAACCATATTGAAAAATACTTTTTTTCAAATCATGTATTTTTCCAGTGGCTACAACTTTCATGTTGACCAGTTTGTCCAGTTCTTAGGATAAATAGGTCAAAATTCCACTTCTTTCAAATGCATTTTCTGGCTTAGTTTTTAAGCCAGAAAATAGGCCATTTTGTTTTGATCATAACTTGATCATAACAGATCCAAATTTAAAAAAAAAATTGAAACCATATAAAATTTCAAAATGGCTATAACTTTTATATTTATCATTTTTTTTCCAGTTTTGAGGTTTGCTATACCTGAAACTCAATTCTTTGAAGTGCATTTTCGGGCTTTATTTTTGTGAATCCGAGAATAGCTCTTTTATTTTGAACATATCTCCCTCAAAACAACATGGATTCAAAAGATTATTTCTCTTTTTTTCAAATTCAATAGAAAATAATTTGCAACAACTTTTCAGTTAATAAGTTTTTCAAATTTTGTGAGTAAGAGAGTCAAAAACAAGAGAGAAGATGACCTATTTTTCAGATCTAAATCTTGGAAATTCAAGTTCAAAGCTCTACCGCTTCTTCTCTATATTTTCGGCCAACCTCCATCTCAAGCCTCAGCCAAGCTATTGGATGGGATAGGGTGTTGTTTGCTAGTGTTTAATGGAGTAGGAATTAATTAGTGAAGTGTTGGTTGATTAGAATGTTGGTAGGAAGTTAATTGCTTCGATTTATGGCGAGAAATTCTCATTGCTTTTGAATTTATATTTTGATTATGTTATAAATCATATTTACACCCTTATGATATATGAATGTTTATACCAAATTGATTGTTAATATGGATGATTTGATAGTTAGTAAATTAAGTGAATTGTGATAATATATCCCATTATGATATTAATAGTGAATGTTAGATTTGAAACCATATGCATGTGATTGGTTGAATGGATGTTGTGTTAGTGATAAATATGAATATTGGATATGTTCATTTTGATTAAGTAATCCCTTTATCTAAAAAGACCATATTTTATTAATATGAGATATTATGGAAAAATAAGCCTATTTTTATTTAGAAGTGAAATTAAAGTTAAAATGAAAGAGAATTTGAAATTTAAAGTGAAACGGGACATTACAAGGTACCTATTCCTGATCTTCCTTTCGTTCAACTTATGGTAATCGATGCACATCCTTAACGACCCATTTGGTTTCTTCATGAACACCGCTGCCGCTCCCTAATGCGAACTACTCGGTCTAATAAACTTCCTTCCTCTAAGATCCACTAGTTGCACCTTTAATTCCTTCATCTCAGTCAGTATCATCCTGCAAGGTGGTCTAGTCATAGGTTCATCTCCTGGCACAAGATTTATCTGAAACTCAACAGCTCATTTCGGTGGTAATCCTATAAATGGTTCGAAGACATCTGCAAATTCTCTAGCTATCCGAACATGACTTAGCTCTTCTCCTACCTCCATAGCACTCAAGAAAGCACCAACACTCCTGCTGGAATTCTCTACCGAGAAGACGATCCATTTATGACTATTTGGATGTCTCAGTGATATTTTCCTATCTTGACAAAAATTCTAGCCTCATACTTACCCAACCAACACATACCCAAAATGATTTCGAAGTCTACGAAATAAAAAACATATAATCTGCATGCAAATTTATGACCTAACAAATCAAATTTTATCTAGTCACGTTTCATCCCTAGAGTTGCGTACCCTCCTATTGGATTCGCAACCCTTTAGGAAGTAACAAGACATGAGGGTTTTATGCATAACCTATCAAACAAATACTATGATATAAATAAGTGTGATGCACCGATATCAAATAGTACCATAACTGGTGTACTCTGAATCAAAAGCGTACCTTCCATAATAGTTTTCTCTTTCTCAACTGCAATAAGCCTAGAAGAAGATGGTGGTCCAGTTTCTAGACATTGGTTCTTATAATGCCCAACTTAGCCGCTGTTGAAATATTTCACATTCTTCTTTTTTAAAGGCTTCTTTCCTTTGCCAGTCTGGCACTCGTGAGCATAATGGCCTTTCTTACCACACTTGAAGCATAATAAATCAGTGATTGCCTTTTTGGAAGCATCTCTTTCTAGGCTCCCTTCGTTTGGATGAATTTCCTCCTCTTTTCTTGAGGAGCCTCAAATTCAACCGACTTCTTCCTAGCGAAAACAGCAAGCATCACTTCATGGCAAATGGCCATCTCCAGCATCATATTATAAGATTATCTAATATGAATCATGGTCCTTCTAGCAAGCTCAGACCTCAGTCCTCGAATGGACCTCTCATTCCTTCTAATGTTAGTTTCTGTGGTGGCATATCCATATCAAGACAGCTCATCAAAATTAGCAACATACTCAATTACTGAAATATCTCCCTAGACTAAATCCATTAATTTCCACATCAAAGCCAGCTTAGCAACCTCAGATAAAAGCCTCTGCTCAAATATCCTTCTGAAATCAGCCCATGTCAACTCTTCCTCCGGTATCCGACAGTCACACCATTTCATCAGTGAAGTGCCGCCCCTTGTAACTGCGTAGAGACCAACCTCCTCTTCTGCTCATCCTCTAAGCCTAAACTAGTAAAGATCCTCCCATAGTGCAAAGTCAATTCTCAACTTCCACAACATCCTCGATTCCAACAAATGGCTTTCCACCCAGACCGGTGTAGTCTCTGTTAGTTTAGCACAATTATACCTAACTTGAGCTATAAGATTAACTCCACTAATATTACCAGCAGCCCTAGCTTGCAAAAGATTGGCTAAAAACTGATACAACATCCCCGCATCTACTGGCAAATTTTTAGCACCCATATTGACTTCGGCGTTTGGGTTAGAATTAGCCTGTCGATCTTGGTTTCTCCTGGTATTAAGTCAATCATTTCTGTTGGTTGTGGTGCTTCTTCGACCTAGATTTCCCCATCTGTTTCCTTCTTTCATATCCTTTCTTGTAAATCTTCATACAAGCCTTAATAAGATATAGAAGAGTGGTCTAAGAGAGAGGGGAACATGTACTTATGTACGTTATTATAGCGTTAACCCAACTCTAATCTTATTTCTGATTTATTGGATTATGTTTCATAAAGCTTTTAGGTTTAACTTTTATTTTAAAGTTTCATAAACCTAAGCTCTAAAACCATCTTGTAACATCCCTCCACTTAGAGACTCAAAACTAATGGCTATGTATGTTGCAGTCATCTATAGTTATTAATCCTCGACAACCAAATACGGCGGTGCTAGATTCAATGATACAAGATCACAAGAATATGTAAAAAAAATTAACAAATCAAAACACACTTCCACATTTCTTGTTCATTACGCAATCCTACAAATGTTTACGTTAAGATAAAAATAATTATTACACACGCCAACAGTGACATTTGAAGACGTCTCCTTAGTTGATCAAAGTATACAATAAGGCTATAAAGTCTACCTTTACATCCAAAATACACAGCGGAAAAGATAACTCAAAATAACTAGAATGCCTTCTTTACGTCTCTGTAAGCTTTATTCGTCTAAGAAAAGAACCTAGAAACCTTAAATCCCAAACAAATCAAATCAACTGAGTACCCAACAGTTTAAGGGGAAAACAAAAACTTCAAGTCAGACATAAAGCCTAGTATGAATAATAATCTAACATCTCTATCCATTTAGATATCTAGTGAGACCATGACGCTTAGCGTAATGGGTTTGCCCCTCAATAGTATCCTAAAACATTTGTATAACCATATGTCGTGCTCCTATAACCATAATGGTTAAAACATAGCAATTAATGTTATTCTGGATTTCCCATCACCAGTTTAGTTGACGACATGTCATATTTATAGTTTCTAGGGTCATTATTAATCTATTTTTTTCATGGGTTTACTAATACCTTTTCATAATTCATGGACTCTCTACCATATTTCATAGTTTTCATGGGATCACAAGAGCCTATATGCTCTTGCCAATGACTTAATCAATTCATGGTTCACCTGAACCTATTGGTGATTCCAATAACTCATCTCATGTTCTAGTTTTCATGGGTTGACTAGGAACCCATTGATGCCTCCATTAAATTCTTTCTTATCTTAGTTTTCATGGGTTGATTAGAAACCTACTGACTGATGTCAATACTCATTCGGATATAATTTTCATAGGTTCACTATAAATCAATTGGCCTCTGCCAACCATCTTTAGTACATAGTTTTCATGGGATCACCATGAACCTATTGATAACCCTAGTAGCTTCCAAATCATAGTTTTCATGGGTTTATAATGAACCTGTCTCTCATACAACTTCAAGATTTAGGCATCCTACATTCTGGTCTCCCTAACTTTCTAGATGTAATTCTACTCATTCAGGAGTTTAATCAATTTATATTCACTAATGGGTTAACCTAGCTGATTCATCTACCCCTTTATCCTCAGTTATAGGTCCTTTATTATGTGAATATATTTATACTTGAAGAAGAAAACATTATAACAATACAATACCACTTATCTTTGAAATATTTTTCATATAAAACATGGTAAATACCTTTAACCTATAATCTTATCAAGGAAGGCTTCTTCTTAAAATCATTCCAAAAATCCTTTATTTAGCCTTATGTTTTCCCTTTAAAAATGATTTTGGGTTACAAAACCTTTCGACTCCTTCGAAACCTTACTTTCGACTTCATTAGACGACTTCCTTCAAAAGCACTAAAATCTATCTTCAAAACATTAGGCTCCTTGAATATTTTAAAACCTTTCTTTCGAAACCTTTCGATTGCATTAAAGTATTAACTTTAACTTTAGAAGCATGGCTTCCAAATCATTTAATGTACCCCTTTCGAAACCATTGAAAGTCATCCTTTTGAAACCATTGGAAGTATACCTTCCAAAGCCATTGGGTTTATATTTAAGATATCATTTTGGGTCAAAGTGAATATAAGCAAAAGTACCCTTTTCGAAACCTTTCTTTATCTCATAAAAGTATTAGGGAAAACTTGATGGTGTCGAAACTATCCTTTAAAAAGCATAAAATATATGGGTAAAATAATTTAAGGTTGGCTTCAAACCCCTTTCGAACTCATTGTCTTCGAAACCCCTAAACCCTTTCGAAAGCTGTAGGAAGTGGCTTATAAAAACAAACAATACCTTTCGATAGCTTTGATATCTTCAATACCATCGAAAGGTTTAAAGTTACAGAATGGTTTCAACTTGGTCAAAACTATCTTTTCACAAAGCATCACTTTCAAAATTTTGTAACTCCATCGGAAGATACTTACTTTTAAAAAGAGAACAGTTCTCCTTCAAAAGCTTCTTTTGAAATACCCTTTCGCAAGCATAGGTTTTGACTACTTGGAAACCCCTTTGTAAACTGGCAAGCGCTTTTCTTTTAAAAACAAAATAAAGGTATCGATACCTACAGAAGCTATGTTTTGTACTCTACCTTCCCCCATCCCCCATCCCCCAAACAACTGCATACCAACTAAGTGATACCACGTGTATCCGTTTCGCGGTTTCGAATAGGTTGAAGGCTGAAGCTCTAGGTCGAAAGCTCCTTCCAAAGGAGGTGGAATCTACTTTTCTTAGAGAACGGCCGTTTTTACTAAATAAATCAACTTTTTGTAGCTAAGTTACCCACATGTAAACACTTGATTGTTTACATTAAAATTTCAACTTATTTTGCTAATATTTTTGAAACGATCCGCCTTTCATTCCAATAGAAAGACGCATCATCCTTAAGAAAGAAAGAGGTAGAAATAAAATAGATAGAAGGAAAGAACTCAACAAAATCAGAGTCTCACAGCGGAACGAAACAAAATATAATATATAACATAATTATTACATAGTCTATTACATATCAGAGTTACTCATATACAACAACACAAGATTGACGGTTATACAAGTCTGTCTATTATACAACTCAATTACAACACACACATCACAGAGCTACATCATAGTGGAAACACAATATAACTACAAACGCTGAAGCCTCCTGCTCCATAACTCCTCCAGTATTCGTCAAAGCAGACCTGAATCCCTTGGCTACTCGTAAAAATTTGAGTACTCAAGAGTTTAAGAAAAATAGAATAAACTCCGCATCAGACATGAGTCTGGTGTGAGTAAACGGGTTAAAGTTGCTTAACTTTTTAAAAACCGTTGAAAACAAAAGATATCACGTAAGACTTCCCACAAATAAACATGGGTAAGTTTTTACCTTACGCTAACCAAAACATTTGATAAGAAATCCAGTGATATTATAATAGTGTCTAGGGTTTTCAAGTGAATAGAAAATAGCTGAAATTGTTACATTCATTAAATTCCAGCTACTAGCCACAAAAGTGGGTAATACAATCAAAACCGTAGGGGCATATAGGAAGCATGGGTTTCCATCAATGGCAGGGCTACTAGGGTACCGCCCGTCATAGTACGTGGCCTAGATCACCTTACCGAGGAGCCACCCTAACTCCCCTGCAACACAAAGCCGTGACCATTCCTTACTGAACAGTCCCGAACAAGATCACCCCGGCGATTCTAGCTAGCAATCGCCCTACACAACCGAAATAAAAAGGGACATCTAGACAGGGTTAAATCTCGTCCTACTTGGGCATGACCCACTTAGCCTTGCTGCACCTCCCGTGTTTTAGCCATTCCCGGTTGATGAGGCTTGAGGCTGCGATTACCTTTGTAGAACACATCTATCTTGGAATGTTTATTGTCCACCTGACGATGTTCTGAAAGCATTCAATCCATACAAGTTCGTTCCGAGTTCGAACGAAACCGAAGGCATTATCTCGTTACACTCATTTTGGAATCACCCTCAGAGTTAACGACAATAACCCTTGCACTCTAAAAACTCCATCTCGAACCTGAAAGTACTATCTCCATACTCGTATTGGAATCACCCTCAGAGTTTCTAACGATAGATAGTTCTTACACTTCGAGTCTTCAACTCGATCTTCACTTGAATTCACGACCTAACGTTTAACTTGGATCGATGTGGTTTTCGGATAATCAAATTTGATACCCGATCTCGGTCTCATCTAACCAAACGTATCTTAAAGGCCAAGTTGTTTAAAGGTTTAAACAATTTAATTCAATTCAATACAATTCAATGCTTTGAAATCACACAGCATTAACATAGATAAATATCACACATTTATCATTGATATAACCAATATCATATCACAGAATGTCACAACATATATAATCAATAGATATCAATCCAAAAGATATCATCCAATTCAGACATTCAACAACCAATCATCCATAAGCAAGCATTATCAATTCATGTCATAATTAATCTAATTTCTTAAATTAATCCCTTAAGAACCAACCCCTAAATCTTACTTATACAATCATTTATTAATTACTAACCTTAATTAATTTATCACTCCTTGATTAACTTAATTAATCAATTAATCAATCCTCAATCCCAGATTAATTATTCTTTAATCATCAATTAATAAACCTTAATTATTAATTAATTTCCTTTAATACAAAGTAATTAATCCTTAATTACTTTCATAATCAATTAATTAACTTTTAATTAACTGATTAATTATCCATCCACTATCAATTAATAACCTTAATTATTAATCAATATCTTTTAATACAAATTAATTAATGCATAATTACTTTTATAATTAATTAATTAATTATTAATTAACCAATTAATTATCTCTTAATTATGAATTAATAAACCTAATTATCAATTATTAATTAAGAACTTAATTACATATTACTTGCTCCTTAATCACCAGTTAGCTAATCATTTAATTAACCCTTAATTAACTGTTAATCCATCCTTAATTAACAGATAATCAATCCTTAATTACCATCTGATTAATCCTTAATCACAATTGATTAATCAGTTAATTACCATTTAACAGCTTCTTAATTAATCCTTAATTACGGATTAATTATTATTTAATTATTAATCAATAAAACCCTTAATTATTAATTAATAAAATTTAATTACAAGTTAAACACTTCTTAAATACTAATTAAGTAACCTTTATTACTTAATTAACAACTTATTAATTACTTAGTTAATAATCTTAACCACATAATTAATTAAGTTTAATTTCACTTAATTACTTGATTAATGAATCCTTAATCATTAATTAAAAATCTAGTTAATGATCTTTTAATTATAATCTAATTAATCTTAAATTAATTAACCTTAACCCTTAACCATTTGTTAATCAAGTAAATTATTTTTCCTTAATTAGTTTCTTAATCATTTCTTTACAATTAACTAATTAATTAGACTTAACTTCTTTAAATTAATTTAATCAAAACTAAGATATTAAAACCTTAATTAAGATAAAACATTTACCTTATAAATGCTTTTAATTGCCTTAGCATATTTACAATCATTATTTTATATCTATCCTTACTTAAATTAAATTATTAATTAAGTTTAAGTTAAAAAAAATCCTTTAGCTTGATAAATTAATGTTATCAAACATAACTTTAAATAACTTAAATATTTATCAATTTATAACTTAAACTAATTTCAATTTGAATTTAAAACTTGTCTTATATAAACCATTAAAATTACTTTCAAAACTCATATGCTAAATCATTCAAAATTTCTAAACAATGTTTTAAATTTAACAAAACTTCAAAACATCTTAAAATATGTTAAATAAAACATTATTAAATACATCAAGTAATTTATGTAAAGTTTTTAATAAATTTAAAATTTCTAAATTTCAAAAACAAGTTTTAAACCTTTTTAAAATCTTTTATAAACTGTTTTAGTTTACAGCGTTGGGTCAAACTCGTTACTTACTCGGGTCAAAACCCGAGTTCCTTCTTCCATCTTTTTTTTAAACTTTGATTTAATTACAGTTTACAAAAACAAATGGTTTTCCAAACCAACACACCCGAGAACATCACGAGTTTCCCCTTGCCAAACTCGAATGCCATTTCGAGATTTCCCAACGCCAAACTAGCTAACACCCAACCACCGCCTTGTGCACATGCACGCCACCGTTGGTCGCCTCCGACCAACGTTATCGTCCCTGACAACTTGCTCAACACCACTGCATCCCAAATCGACCATCCAAACACACAATCTCACCTCGAATCAAAATTGGGTTATACTGCAGAACCCAAACCCAAACAACCCCACACAAACCCCCTCTGACCGCCAAGCTCCGGTCACCAGAAATTGCGCGGTGCCGACCATCTCTTGCTAAGCCCATATGCTACCTCCAGCCAAAATTTCAGAGCACTCGGTCAATGGTGCTTACGGAAAAAAAAATCAAAACCCAACCGAACAAAAACTAGGGCTTAAAACCCATTTTCGGTCATCGCCGTCGCCATCGCCCCTTACAGCCACAACTACTATTTTTCCCTAAAACTCCGTGACCTCCTCCACCTACAGTAGCAACCCCGACCCACCAAATTGCTCCATCTTCCAGAAATCACCCAATCTTCCAGTAAAACCCAAATTCCATTTTCAATCTATTTTTAAAAATCAGGATTTTTGTGCTAAAAATCATAACTTTGAATGGTGATTCAATATATAAACAAGAATCAATAAAATTCAAAAAAAAAAATTATTATATTTTATAAGTTTCACTGCATATTTAAGCCTACAGGTAAATTTTAAAACTTAATTTGTTTAAACAAAATTTCATAAGCTAGATGAATTTACAACTTAACTAAATTGTTTTAGATTCAAAACTTCAAAGTGTTTATATGAAAGCTTAAATTTTGTTTATTTATAAGAACTCTGTCATCAAGTATGAACAGAGAAACTTAATTTCAAGAATGCAGATTCTATTGCATTCCTACTTCCAGATGCATGCATCATAAAAATGAAACTTCCTTTTAATTTTTTTTCTTCATATTTTAAAATTTAAATCTTGCTGTTTGAACAACCTATGCTTGAACATCTCAACAAGAAATCTAATCAGAGAAGTAACAAACTAGATTTGTATTTATTTACACACTGCAGTTTTCAAAAACAAAAAGAAATTAACATGCACATTCAATAACACATTTCTAAATATATATAGCATCATCACAAACAAACTTCATTATCACAGAAATTATTTAAAAAACAATTTATTAACCGACTTAAAATTTTAAGTTAGTTGTTTACTCACCTCATTTTGACTTTGCACAGAAATTTGAACTGGGATGGAAACCCCTTAATAAAAATTTGAAAACTGTTGTTGATGACTCCTAAAACTTTGATTTCTTTAAAACTGGAACCATGGTGATGGTCAAAGTTTTTTTTTTTTGAAAATAGATTGCTTTCCAGATTGCATTGAAGCTTTATCTCAGGCATGCAATTGAAACTTGCTACATGCATGATAAAAAAAGAACTGCAGATTTTACTTTGAGGGTTTGGGTGAAGTTTGCTACAGATTTTGATTTCCTGGTTTCAGATTTTTGGGAATTTGAATAGGTTTCAGGTTTTGATAAGAACAACATGGGGTTTGTAAATGAATGGTTTGAGGAGATGTACATTTCTGTTTTCAGGCTTGAGAAGGAATTTCAGGGTTTGTTTCTTTTTGAGGATTTGGGAAGAAAATTTACTATAGGTTTTTATTTCTGAACTGAGGAATTGAGTATGGTTTCAGTTTCAGATTGAACTTTGTGGCCATGTATTCTTATTGTATTCAAAGAAAAAGAAGAAAGAAGATAATAGGGTTTCATAAAAGAATGAATTTTAAGATTTAATAAAATTTAAAGAAAGGAAAAAGAAAATGAAGAAAAAGAAGACACTTGTTATCTTTGATTACATTTTTCATAACCCAAGCTTAATTTCTTAACACATATATTCTATGATGTTTTAAAAATGAACACATGTCACTCATTATTTTTAAATTATTTAAAAATGATTTTAAAAACCCTTTGTTATCAATTTTCTTAATATGTAAATATTTTACTAATTTATGAATGCTTTTATAAATTTATAAATCCATTTTCTTTTTTTATAAAAATAAAACTTTCAAAAGAAAATTAAGATATAAACTAATTAGATTCCAAATAAAATAATATAAAATTAGTAAATCCATTTTTACAAGTTAATTTAAATGCTTTTGTATTTATCTACTATTAAATAAATATTTTCCAAATTCTTTTGTTTTAAATTAATACAAAAACAAAACTTATTTTTAAAATAAAACTTTATTCATAAATCTTTTATATACAAACGTATTTTAAGATATACATTCTTTTTAAATTACAAATTCCCATTCAAATTTTCAAATTTAAAAATTCAAATTCAATTTAAACTTAAATTTCAAATCAAATATGTTTTTATTAAATTAAACAAACACACTTTTAAATTAAGAAATATTGAGTTCTAATTTTAAAGTTAATTTTTAAATAAACATATATTTAAACAATACTTATTAAATTAAAATGTCAAACTTATCAAAAATCAAATTTATAAAATAACACAAATTAAATAATTATTCCATTTAAAATCAATTGATTTCTAAATTTAAAAACATCACATAAATTTTATTTTGGTTATTTATATTTGAAGATAACAATTTTATCAATTTAAGTGATTTAATTAAAAGACTATCTCCTTTTAAATTCTCCGAAATTCTGGGATATTACAATTTTGAATGAGGAAGCTCTGGTTCGAAAGCTTCTTCCAAAGGAGGTGGAATCTACTTTTCAGAGCAAAAGACTGTTTTTACTAAATAAAGCAAATTTTCTGTAACTAACTTGCCCACATGTAAACACTTGATTGGTTACATTAAACTTCCAATTTATTTTGCAAATATTTTCCGCATTTTCTCAGATCTAAAAACTAAAAAACATTTCACAAATAAGCCCTTCCCATTAACAAAGAAATTAAATCATTTAGGTCCTCCTTTCAAAATAGTTTAATTTTCATGCTAATTCACTTGGTAAAAATCCCCAAAATTTCCATAAATTCATTTTATTTATGTTATCTAACATATAAAAATTTCAAACCCAAATTCTCAACAAAATTTCCCAAATAAACTTATTAACCCAATAACCATATTTTCCTTTGAAATTCATAATTAATTCTCAACGGCTTGGAAAATTATAAAAATTGAAACCCAACTTCAAAATCATGTTTTTTCATAACATATAATTTTTCCATGGCATTTAAAAATCATTTAATCTCGGTTTTGTCCTAAGACCTTGTATATGCCTTCTAAAACAACCTTGTTTAAATTAAACAAATTATAATCAAGCATATCATCATCCAATATATCATACAAACAAATTTACCCTTAAATCTGAAAATCAATTATCATAAAATAGAGATGTTGTGATTATTATTCACCTTAGCTTGAATAAGAATATTGGATATTGATAGAGATTGATTTCTTCTTGCTTGACCCTATGCTTAAGGTTTGAATTTCCTCTTCTCTTTTTGCTCCTAATGGCCAACTTGGTTTTATATTGCTTACGTTTATTTTTGCTTATAATTAATGAACTTGAATGGCCTAGGGATAATAGTATAAGGGTATGAAATATAGGCAAAAATGACCATAATGCCCTCATGTTATTTTAATTATCGTTTATAACTGTTCTCGATGGAAATTCTATCGGTTTGAACACTATCAAACGAATTTATAGTAAAAATAACCGCAAGCGCACGACGTACAATGTTAGTACATGGTGGGTATGGGTCGATTCATAGAGAATTATTAGATTTTATATTTTTCTATTCAGTCAAATTAAACATAGAATTTGAAAGTGTGTTTGAACTTAAAAGTGAAAATTCTACAAACTAAAAAAGATTAAAAGTGATAAAAGTATGAGAGTAGAAATGCAATTTAGAGATAAGTCCACTCTCTAGATCACATAAATCATCAAAATGAAATTATGATATCTCTTTTGATCACTATTGAAATTAGTTGATGTGCTTATCATAAGTATGCATATTTGTACAATTAATTAGCCCAATATAAACATCAAACTATAACACAACCACTAAATCACTTTGAACTCTCATGAAAATTGACAATAAAGTTGAAAAGAAATCTAATCTAAGTATGGTCTATTAACTATTGATTAGAAATGTAGCCATCAAATATTGATTATAATTTCACTTCATTACCATAATCATATTTAGATGATGATGTAATTTGTGTTTGTTGTTTGTTTAAGCCTAGGCTATTTGGTATCAACAATATAGGCTATCAAATTCGAAGAAAAAACAACAATTTAAACCACTTCAAATATTCCATTAAGCATAAAAAGATAACATAAATGATCAAAAATTTGAAGCTACGTGATTAAGAGAGCTTCATTATCCCTAAATTAAAAGGGTTTAACCTCTCATATCTGTAATTATATCAACAATTGTAGCATGCAACATGAAATAAAAACAAGAAAAAATGAGAGCTAAATGAAATATAATTAAGCTACTTGCATAAAATAAAAGAGATCAACACTACCAACATGAATGTAAATAAACAAGAAAAGAAAAGAGCATGTATTAAAATTGCATAAAAAAGAAATTACATGAAATAAGAAATGGCTAAGTAGCCATGAAATTAAAGAGAGCTTGCATTTTATTTTGATCTTTAACAAAACTAAAGAGGCTAAGAGGAAGATGGAGTGTTACATGAACGTAATAGGCATTTATACACGTATGAAACCCTAATCCACTTTTGGGAAACTACCTAAACTAGCTACCCCTTAGGAAGTGTGGTGGCAAGTAATCATTAGCATGTGTTAATCCTCATTTAAATGTGCAAGAAGCTTTAATGGTTATTAGCATGTACATTAGCTTCTAATTTGTACACAAGGTAGGTGGTTAGGTAGGGTCCTCCATTATTAATGACATGAATTATTTCCATCTTCATTTTCTTATCTTCTCTTGTGCATGCATTTCTCTTCATGAAACCATTTGTATTTGAGTTCAAATTCCTACAAAAATAATATATTCCAACTAAAATTTCTCAAATTAATATATGCACAAAAATTACCATTTTGCTCCTATATGAAGATGAATATGTGACAATTTTAAAATAATTTGAATTTTGGTTTATACATGTTAAAACATCCAATATGATCATTTATTTAATTTAATTCGAATAAATATGAAAGTAAAAATATTCACATTTACTTGCACATCATACTCCCACACTTGTCTTTTTATTTGTCCTCGAATAAAGAAAAAACTAAGGTAAATCCGTTTTTGTAGGAAACATGATTGCATTGAGCGTATGCAAGAAGCCGTTAAACTTCTAAGTGTTTCCAATAGGGCGAGTATTGTATTGTGACGACTTTTAGTGGGTACTAACCACAAAATCTAAATGCAAAGTGAAATGTCCCTAAAAGAAGATTTATTTACAACAAGATGAATGCAAAATTTTGAAAATATTTACAAATGAAGGATTTACTTTTAAATCAACATGAATAAGTTAAATAAAAGTTTTGGTCGTTATCTTGAAAATTTAAGTCATTTTCTCGTTAAAAATTCCAACAAAAATCAATTATCTCAAATAGACTATAGTTTAACTCGTTGTTTCGGTTGATATCATAGTGTAACTATGAAATGGATACTTAGTTGGTTATCAGAGTTTTTCAAAGTGGTATTATCATTTCTTTTCAATAACAAGTCAAATCAAACAAGTCAAAATAATGCTTGGATTTCAATTGCTTACTCTCTCTCTCTCTCTCTCTTATTTGGAAATTTTGTTGACATTAAAAATATTTACATATGCCTAACTCAGAAAACTATGGCCTGGTATATTACCCGTGCACTGCCTTTCGGGCTTATGCGAGAGGAATACCGAGCGTGGCAAGTGAACACACAAGTGTGAACACCTATCGACTGTAGCATTATTAAAAAGAATTTTTATACACACACACACCTAACTCAGATAAACTAAGGCCAGATCTACAGATCGTGCGCTACCTTTTGGGCTTACATGAGAAGAGTACAGAGCATGACGAGTGAACACACAAGTGTGAGCACATGACTCTAGGTGTTAATAAAAAATATATACATATATACAAATATTTTTATGTTTTTTAAGAGAGTTTTGCAAAATCATTATATCACTATTTAACTTATAAGGTAAAAAATGTTATATTCTTTTATTTAAATTCACCACCTTTTAAAACAAAGGTTTTGATTAGGATATATTTCATAATTAAGTCCACGAAACTTCTTATCTACGAGCTAAATCGTCGTTATTTGTAATTAAACTTTATTTTTGTTTTTGTTGAGATAAATAAATTTTCAATTTTTTTAATTTAATTAACCAAAATAATATATTATCCTATAGTGTTATTTTTAAAAATAAATCAAAATGCTTAATTTGTTTTATTTGTGGGAATTTTTTTGTTTCTTGTTTTTAATTTTTGAGTTTTAGAAGGAAAATGAAAAATTAACCATGAAAAAAAATCAAAGAAAAGATAAGACTCCCCTTACACTTGATTTTGGCTGCGTCCCCATAGTGAACCCAAGTGAAAAAAGAAAAAGAAAAAGAAAAATACAAATGACCTATATTTACATGAAAAGATTATTATTTGCCCATCATCTGAAAGTATGTCATCAAAGAGTAAATATAACGGTCTTCTAAAGACCAATTCATTTGTCTCGTCAAGTATGAGAGACACAAATGAAGCTCGGAAAACCAAACCATAAAATTTTTCAGAGTAAAATGTTGATTTGGAAAAAAGAATGTCATTTTAAAAATCGTATCAGTTATTTTATTTTTTGATGATTTTTGGGGTAGACAAAAAAATTAATTGAAATTCAAGTTTATTTTCACTAAAATTAAATTCAAGCTCATCAATGATGAATTCTTTAAAATTATTGATTTCAAAATAAAAATAATGATTTGAATCTACCCCTTTGGAATTAAACAACCCGCCTTCGAAAAATTAACGAAATTCATGTTCATTAAATTCATCTTCCTTTATTGGATTAGCAACAACTTCATTGCATATATCAAGTTCAAAATCCAAAGTTGTTGTATTTAAATTTTCAAAATCGAAGAAAGGAAGATCGAATTATAAATTTAGTCTCTCACCCTCAAAAGAATTGAAATACAACTTAATTACTGTAGTTTCGACAACTTTATTAAGATTATTTTTTTCAATTTCAAAAGTTTTTATTTGAAAATCGTCAATTTTGGTAAAAGCGGGATTATAATTCGATTCGTCCAAGGTTGAGATTCGATTATGTTGTTCACATTGTTTTTTGTATGTTTCAATAAACAAATCATGTGATTTTTGTATATTTCTTCCATTTGTTCAACAAAGTCAAATTTATAATTGTTAATGTGAGAATTCTTAATTTGAACTTGTTGAAAAAAAATTGTCAATTTCGATAAACGGTGGATTATCATTTGATTCTTTACACGTTGGGATTTGATTTTGTTTCTTATGAATTTGTTTGTAGGTTTCACGCGAAAGCTACCGTAATCTTTTTCCATTCGCTCAACTAAATAAAATTCATGATTATTAGTTTGAGAATTTTCAATTTGAATTTTTTAAGAACAAAAATTGTCAATCACGCCATTGAATAAACTATTCTCATTGCCAAATTCATTTGCAAAGTGGTTCACATTTCCATTTTGAGTTTGAAATTCATTTTGGAGTTCGAAGTTGTAATGGTATGAGTTATAATCAAAATAATTTTAATTTTGAATTGAATTCAAAATTTGAAATCCTTGATTCAAGTTTTTACACAAATACAAATTACACAAATCATTTATCCTTTGATTTTGTTGTGTAGATAGTTCAAGCAAAGTCGAAATCGTTTCAAAGCTATTTTCAAGATTTGAGAATTGTTCGTCATTTTGAAAATTTTGCGATTCAAAATTAGAGTTGTTTATACAATAGTTTTCGTTAAAATATCCATACGAGTTTTATGTGACATTATATTGATTTTCACAACTATTGCAAAATTCAGGCAAGTAGGGAAACTCAGACATATTTTAGAATGTTTTTTTTCCATTTTGGATTTTTTCCTTTTTTTGGAATTTTTTATAATGGAAAACTATTTACCAAAAGAACTTTTATTCAAAAGGAAAATTTGATTTTTGTTTCGTTTTTGGATTTTCATATTTCTTTTAAAAAGGTTTATATTTTTATTGAATTTTTTGTTTTTTGAAAAAAAACTAACTTAATTTTTTTTTAAATTTTTGATGTTAAAATTTTAATTTAAAAGGATTTAAAAGCTAGGTTAAGGAATATTTACAATTTTTTTATTTTGAATTTTTTTTCTTTTTTTTTTCTAAATATGCATAAACTAATGCAACTAAATGAATGCAAGGATTTAATTATAAATTTTCTACCATAATTAGCTCCTAACGCAGAACTGTATAATCACACTTTGTTTTAATCCAACAAGATAGTTCTAAGGCAAGTAACGGACAAGATTTACCGGTGCACCACGAATCACCGTAGCGATACAACCGAATGTTTAAGTACCTTTAGAGGAACAATCCGGTATAATATTTACGAATCACCGTAATATTTACAACTGATTATTGCTCTGTCGCAGCCTAGACACCAAGAAATTAAATTGTCCAAAAAAGATAACTTGTCAATATACAATTAAGCTTTATGGATGCTATTATTAATTAAAATTCTAGGATGAAATGCAAAATAGAAATTAAACATGTATTGATAATGCAACTACGATTGGACTTTTGTTTTATGTTTATGTTTTTGAAATTATTTTGGATTTTCGAAATATATATGTGTGTGTATATACATATGTATACATATATATATGTATATATATAGGTATATATATATGCGCAAATGCAAACAATTAATAATGTAGATAAAAACTGGAGATGAAAGCACGATACTAGAGCATGCAAAATTATTAGCAAATTATTTTGAAGTGGCAAAATTTTTTAGGTAAGCAAACAACTAATTTTTTAGCAAGCATTTCTTCTTTTTATTTCCTACAGTCCGAAAATTAAAAAAAAGATATATACAAAAAAATTATATCAAAGAAAAAACTAAAACAAATTGAAAACAAAAAAAATCAAGAAAAACAAACACAGACAACAACACAGTTTTTATTTAATCAAAGAAGAAGTAAAAAAACGAAAACAAAATTAAATAAATGAAAACAAAACAATTTGAAACCTTTTTTTGTTAAAAAAAGAAAGGAAAACTTAAAGCTTAAACAAACTAAATAAATAAAAAGAAGACAAAGGATAAAAAAATTTAAAAACATTGCAGTCCATAAGTCAAAATACCTAAAATCACAAATAATTTTCTTTTGTTGAAATAAAGTAACAACCGCAAACTAAAAGGGATGATTCTCTTCTTTAAAAGAAACACAAATACAAAAAAGAAATCTCGAATTCACAGAATCAAAAAAGTTTGGGGTTTGGGGAAGTAGCAATGATTTGGGGATTTGCTCATTTTCGGTTGTGAGGTGGAGGGGCGCGAACTGATTTTGAGAGGTTTATTGGGTTGCGGTGATTTGATATGTTCTTTGCTCTTTTGATACTGAGATCTTGTGTGTGTCAAGATGGAATGAACAATGATATGTTTTGGTGTAGGAATGATCAGAGTGCAGTGATGATATAACATAAATGAGAAGGAGAATATGACAGTAGGAATTAGAATCAATAGAAGAAGGTGGTGAAGGAATTCAGTTATTGAATAATAGAACAACAAAGATGAAAAATGAATAGCAGTAAGAACAATTGCAGAAGTAAGAAACTTGTTATTTTTATTATATCTCTCTTCTTTTTTTACGTGGCTTTCATTTTCTTTTTATAATGCTGATCAAGTAGACTATTTCAAACTAGCCGTTACAGTAGTTTTGGCTAAGACTCCTAATCATTTTTTAATTTACATTGCTGCAATTGCAAATTACAAAAGATAGTTTGCCAAGAAAATAAGGTGGGCATGTGCGCACATGCATGACACGATGATCTTTAGTTCAGCTTACTCTTCATTATTTCATGCTTCAGTCGGTATAAACTTGCATCTGTATCCCTCTTGTTCCTTCGGCGTCAGTTCCTTTAGTTCCGGGTAACCGAGTTGTATGAGGAGGCTTCTTTTTACAAGTGTTTGATGAAACTCCATCTTTAGTTGAGTGCCTATTAAGTGTTTGTTGAATTGGCGCCTCCCCCTTAAAAAGAGACCTTGCCTTAAGGTTGAATGTTCGAAATTTCTGTATTGAATCCTAATATTCTTCCCAAGTAGCATCAGTAAGTGGTTTGTTCTTCCATTTGACCAGGACTTGTACAATTGTTTTGTTGTTTATTGGAACCATTCGCCTGTCAATTATGCTCTCTGGTACATTAACCATTGTATCGGTGAAAGATGGTGTGTCTTGCTGTAAAATAATGTGTGAGCCTATTTTCTTTTTGAGTTAAGAGATATGGAAAACAAGTCTTTGCGGTTTCGGGCAGATCCAATTTGTAAGCAACTTCACCAATTTTTTCTACAATTTTGAAAGGACCATAATATTTGGGAGATAGCTCTATATTATTTGTTGAACTTACTATAATTTGTCTATAGGGTTGAAGTTTTAAATATACCCAATCATCAATGTCAAACTGTCTTTCTGTTCTATGCACATCAGCCTGCTTCATTCTCTGTTGCGCAAGATGAAAATTATCCTTCAAAAAATGTAAATTGATATCTCTACAAAAAAAATTCCTCTTCCACTTGATGAAATTTTGAGGTATTTGGTACATATGATAAAAGTATAGGAGGTTGTCTTCCATAAACAATTTCATATAGGGTTAATTTTGTAGATACTTTCCAAGACGTGTTGTACCAAAATTTTGCTAGAGTCAACCATTTTGTCAGTCCTTTGATTTGTGGCGGATGAAGCATCTGAGGTTGTTTTGCAAGATTTTATTTTTAATTTCAGTTTGGCCATCGATTTGTGGATGATAGGACAAACAATATTTAAGTGTGCAGTCTTGTAAAGAGAAGACATCTTGCCAAAAATTGCTAAGAAAAATTGAATCTCTATCACTGATTATTATTGCAGGCATGCCATAAAGCTTGAAAATTCCATCAAAGGAAACTTGAGCAACTTGCTTGGCTGTGAATGGATGTTGCAAAGCAAAGAAGTGAGCGTATTTTGAAAGTCTGTCAACTACTACATAAATCACAGTGGCTTTATTGATTTTACGTAGATGGGTAATGAAATCCATTGAAATGTTTATGCGCACATGATCTGGAATTGGCAATGGCTGCATAAGACCAGGGAAAGGAATATTTTCCAATTTCGCTCGTTGACATTCATCACACTATTAATAAAACTTTATACTACGGATTTCGTATGTTTCCAAATGAAGATTTTGGACAATTTTTTTCTTCTTCACACCAGCATGTCTTCCTAGAGGTGAAGATTGAAATTCAGCAAGTATTATATTAAATAATGAATTGTTGCTATGATCTAAAAGTATTCTTCCTTTATAAAAAATCAAGTTGTCAACAATCTTGTATTTATCAGCCAATAATTCTCCATTTAAATTTTTTCTTTCTTGACTTCATAGAAAGGGCTTTGTTGGACTTCATTCCTTAATTCTTTCATCCAGTCTGCTTGTCTTAGAGAGATAGCTTGCACTGATAGGCTTTCAAGTATTCTAGATAAACTATCTACCACAATGTTTTCTTTGCCAACTTTATATTCTACTTGATAATTAGAGCCATGAAGTTTAGCCAAACACTTTTCTTGTATTCCTATAGTTAACTTCTATGATAATAAGTATTGTAAACTTTGATGACCGGTTCTAATAATAATCTTTCTACTAATCAGATACCGAGACCCTTTTTTTGTTGCTAATAATAATGCCAGAAGTTCTTTTTCATAAGTGGATAACTGTAAATTCTTTCCATGCACAGTTTGATTGATGTAAGCAAGTGGCTTATTGTCTTGAAGTAGTATAGCTCCAACACCTGATCCACTAGCATCACATTCGATAATAAATTCTTTATTAAAGGTTGGATGGCAAGGACCGGAGATTGATAAGGAGAGTTTTTAATATATAGAAAGCTTCTGTTGCCTCTCCATTCCAATAAAATGAGTTTTCTTTAGCATGGCTATTAATGATTTTGCTATAATTCCATAACGTCGAATGAATTTTTTATAATGGCTAGATAGTCCTAAAAATCCCTGAGAGCTTTGATGTTTTGTGGTTGTGGCTAATTCAATACTGCATTTGTTTTTTCCTTATCAACTGCAATACCATTCTTTGAAATGATATGACCTAAATATTAAAGTTTTCTTCAGCAAAAGAGCATTTTGATAGTTGGATATGTAGATCTAAAGATATATGAAGTTTCTATACAGCAGAAGTATACTTTGATATGTAGATCTATGTATATCTATATATTAACAAAAAAACTGAAAAATGAGAGCACACAATTTAACGAGGTTCGGCAAATAGCCTATGTCCTCGGACAAAGAGAGAGTGATTTTTATTTATCACAAGGGAGAAGCAAAAATGAGAAATACAAACAAAGCTTACACAAATCTCTCATTGCAGCTGAAGCTAACTCTCCTATTCTTTTCCTCAATAACTCACTCAGACGGTAACCTTTTTTTCTTGCATGAAATAGCACATACATATGAATAGGTTCACTTGGGCTTTTAACTAGTATTAGGCCCACATAATAAAACAATGCATCAAATACACTTGGCTGCATGCACCAGGCGTGAGCTATATTCCACAATTCTCCACCTCAGATCATGCTCAAAAGCATGAGATGATCACAAAAAAAACCACTCCAAATTACCTCATAATCAGCTGCACCACCACCAATGGTAGCTGCCTATGCACCCAAGGGATCAAGCTGCCGTAGTTCATCAACATGTCTCAAATGAGACTTCATAATATTCCGAAGAACCTCCACCCAATCTGGGTGTCATATATCAAACATCAAGCACATTAATCAAGTAAAGACATTGCTTGAACTTGACACTAGGAACTACTTTAGTCCATATGTCTGCTGGGTTCTCTTTTGTATCAATTTTCACCAACAAAATTTGATTTTCAGCCAATACATCTCTAATGAAATGATAGCGCACATTTATGTGCTTTGTTCTGGCATGATGAACTTGATTCTTTGCTAGATGAATGGCACTTATACTATCACAATGCACAAAAAGTTGATTTTGCACTACCCCCAAGTCATTCAACAAGCCATTTAGCCATATAGCCTCTTTAAAAGCTTCTGTTACAGCCATGTATTCTGCCTCGGTAGTAGACAGTGCTACTGTCGACTGCAGAATCGATCTCCAATATATAGAGCCACTTGCCAATGTAAACACATATCCAGTAGTGGAACGTCTCTTATCCAGATCACCATCATAATCTGAGTCTACATATCCAACACATAAATGATTGTTGTTAATGTCTCTTACAAATTTCAAACCAACATCGATAGTTTCCAGAAGATATCTCAAAATCCATTTGACTGCATTCCAATGCTCTTTTCCAAGAGCACGCATGTAACGACTGACCATACTCACGGCATGTGAAATGTCAGGTCGTGTACACACCATTGTATACATAAGACTCCCCATGGCATTAGCATATGGTACATTTGCCATAAATTGAATTTCATCATTGGTAGAAGGACACATAGTTGCATTTAATTTAAAATGAGCAGCCAAAGGCGTACTCACTAGTTTAGTGCTCTCATTAATGCCAAACTTCTTTAATACCTTCTTTATATATGCCTTTTGAGATAGACATACTTTCCCATTCATCTTGTCTCTTCGAATTTCCACGCCAAGAATTTTCTTAGCATCTCCAAGATCCTTCATTTCAAATTCAGTCGACAACCTGCATTTCAACATCTCAATTTCAGAATTACAAGCCGATGCAATGAGCATGTCATCTACATATAAAAGCAAATAAATGAAAGAACCATCACTTGGCTTTTTCAAAGAAACACAATGGTCATGGTGACTTCTAGTGTATGCTTGTTCTAACATAAAACGATCAAATCATTTATATCATTGTCTCGGAGATTATTTCAATCCATACAATGATTTTTTCGATTTACACACAAGATCCTCTCCACCGGAAGCTTTGAATCCACTTGGTTGAGACATATAGATTTCATCCTCTAAATCTCCATGTAAAAACGCTGTTTTTACATCCATTTGAACAAGATTCAAGTCATATTGTGCTACCAAGGCTAAAAAAATGCGAATGGAGGAGTGTTTCACAACCGGAGAAAATACTTCATTATAGTCAATTCCCTCCTTTTGAGCATAGCCTTTTGCCACTAGTCTTGCCTTGTAACGTATGTCATTTTTCTTTTCTTCTTCTTTCTTTGCATATACCCATTTACATCCAATCGCTTTCTTACCTTTAGGTAATTTGGTAAGAACCTAAGTGTCATTCTTGTGAAGAGATGCCATTTCTTCACTCATGGTCTCTTTCAATTCCTCACCTTCAACGCTATGAATAGATTGTGTATATGTTTCAGGAATTCCTTCATCATTTACTGACAGAGCATAGGTTACACAATCTCGAAACCAACCTGGTTTCTTGATATCTCTTCTTGGTCTGCTAGTAGCAATTGATTCCTAAACATTCCTCTCTGTTTCTGATTCATTTTCTAAATCATCAGCACTACTCGGGTCTGCTGCGTTTTCATCAATTTCAGCACCTGGTTTTGTCGTTTCAGCAACAGGTTGGACTGGAATAGTGTCATCTGAAGCTTGTGTTACAACATCAAACTATACACGTTGCACATTTTTGGGGCTGCTGGGGATGCTGATCTGCATCCGTTTAGCATCATTTGGCTTCAACATAGAAGCTTCATTAAATGTAACATCTCTACTTATAATCATCTTCTTTTCAACAGGATTCCATAGTTTGAACCCTTTTACTCCACTCTTCATGCCAACAAAAATTGACTCAACAGCACGTGCACCAAGCTTATTGTCCTTCACATGATACCAAGCAGGACAACCTAATACATGAATCATATCATAGTCATACGCAGGTTTACCATACCATACTTCCATAGGTATTTTTCCTTTCAATGCAGATGAAGGCAACCGATTGATAAGGAAACATGCATACGTAACAGCTTCATCCCAGAATGCTTTGCTTAAACCAGAATTTGATAACATACATCGTACTCTCTCTAACAATGTACGATTCATTCTTTCTGCAACTCCGTTCTGCTGTGGTGTTTCTCTAATAGTGAAATGTCTTTTGATTCCCTCATCTTGACATACTTTATGAAATGGATCACTCGTGTACTCTCCACCGTTATCTGAACGAAGCACTTTGATTTTTCTTCCAGTTTGAGTCTCAACTGCTTTCTTCTATCTCACAAATATTTCTAGAACATCACTTTTCTGTCTCATAACATACACCCGTACACGCCTAGAAAAGTCATCAATAAAAGACACAAACCAATGCTTACCTTCCAGCGATGCATTTTTAGAAGGACCCCATATATTCGAGTGTACATAATCCAAAATACCACTGGATTTATGTATTCCTTTGTTGAAATGAGAACTGGTATTCTTGCCTTTCACACAATGTTCACAAAAAACTATCGTACTAGTAGTAGCTCCTTTCAACAGATCTTGTTGTATCAAAATATTTAATGACTTCTCACCTGGATGTGCAAGTCTCATATGCCATAGCATTGCCATTTCTTTAGCTGCAACTTCACTTTGTTCGGCTGTAGCTACATCTCCAAACACTGTACTCCCATTTAAGTAATATAAGTTATGACGACATGTACCTTTCATGACAACCATAGCTTCAGAAATCACCTTCATAACTCCATTTTGGCAATCTAGTCTGAGTCCCTTTGATTCAAGCATTCCTAAAGAAATTAAATTCTTTTTCATACTTGGCACACATCTCACATTTTTCAATTCTCTAATTATCCCATCATGCAGCTTTAGCCGAATGCTTCCAATACTCACAATGCTACAAGAATGGTGGTTTGCCATCAATAATTCACCTTCAAATTTTGTAAAGCTTGAGAACCATTCTCTATTTGGAGTCACATGAAACATAGCTCCTGAATCTAGTACCCATTCATCATCTTTTGCCAAGAGAATTGAAGACACTGTGATTAAATAAAAATCAGATTCACCACTTGCATCTTTGTTGGACTGCACCACATTTCCTGCACTTCTCTTTTTCTTGTCCCGCTCCTTCACTTTGGGACAATCTTTAGCCCAATGACCTCTCTCATGACACCAAGCACATTCATCTTTTGCTAATCTCCCTTTTACCTTCGAGTGTCCTCTACTCTTATCATGATGTTGGCCAATATTTTTCTTGCGGTCATTTTTCCTGCCTCTCACCAATAAAGTATCACCACTGTCTTCTCTAGAGATATCATCTCTATCCATCTTACGAAATTCTTCACTGCGTAATGCGGTGACAACTTCATCATAAGTAAGCTTGTCTTTGCCATGAATTAATGACTTAATTACGGGCTCATATTTCTCTGAAAGAGAATTCACCAAACATATTGCCTTTTCTTCATTTGGTATGACCTCATCATAATTGATCAACTCAGTTAAAAGCTTATTAAATGAATCTATGTGCTCAGTCAGAGATGCACCCTTCTTCATATTGAACCAGTACAAATTCCTTTTCAAATGGATTCTATTTGCCACATTTTTTCACAAGGTATTTAGCTTCCAGCTTCTCCCACAACACTTTTGCCGAGGTTTCATATTGGTAGTTTACTCTCATATGAGCTTCTAAACATCCCCTGATTGCAGCCAAACAGAGTCGCTGATTTTTTTCCCATTGTTTGTTTGACCATTCCTCTGGCTTCTCTGTTCCCAAACATGCTTCTAAATCCAAATGGTCAAGAGCATCAGCCACATCAGTCCTCCATAAACCGAAGTTATTAGTACCATTAAACTTATCAACCTCTAACCTTGCTCTATGATAAACTGTTCTCTCCTCCTTTGGCACTCGAACAGTTTCAACAGTTTCAGATTGACTAGATTCGTTCATATTCACAACACAAGTAGCTTTCAGAAAAGAAAAAACAAACACAACTGGAAGATCTGACTTATCAGTAATTCCTTCAAACACACCTTCTGTGTACTCAACAAAACTTAAAGAAATCCAGAACCTGAAATCTGGAGCTCTGATACCAATTGTAGATCTGAAGATGTATGAAGTTTCTATACAGTAGAAGTATACTTTGATATGTAGATCTATGTATATCTATATAGTAACAAAAAAAACTGAAAAATGAGAGCACACAATTTAACGAGGTTCGGCAAATAGCCTACGTCCTCGGACAAAGAGAGAGTGATTTTCATTTATCACAAGGGAGAAGTAAAAATGAGAAATACAAATAAAGCTTACACAAATCTCTCATTGCAGCTGAAGCTAACTCTCCCATTCTTTTTATCAATAACTCACTCAGACGGTAACCTTTTTTTCTTGCGTGAAATAGCACATACATATGAATAGGTTCACTTAGGCTTTTAACTAGTATTAGGCCCATATAATAAAACATTGCATCAAATACACTTGGCTGCATGCACCAGGCGTGAGCTATATTCCACAAGATAATCAAATGATTATCTTGTAGAACTTGCAGTGTAACTCTTAAATGTTGAATATGTTCATCCCATGATTTGCTATACACAAGAATATCATCAAAAAAAAATACTAAATTGATTTGTCTTAAAAAACTTTTAAAGATCTAATTCATGATTGCTTGAAAATTTGAAGGGGCATCAGATAATCCAGAAGGCATTAGTAGAAATTCATAGTGCCCTTTATGAGTTTTAAATGCTGTTTTGTGGATGTCATATTCATGCATTCAAATTTGATAATATCCCGATTTGAGATCAAGTTTTGTAAAAAACTTAGAACCATAAAGCTCATCCAAAATGTCATCAATTAGAGGAATAGGAAATTTATCTTTAAATTGTTATTTTATTTAATCCTCTATAATCTACACAAAGTCTCCATCAGCCATCCTTTTTCCTAACCATCACTACTGGAGTAGAGAAAGCACTCTTACTATACTAGAAGCCAATATCTCATTAATTAATTTCTCAAGTTCATTTTCAATATGATATGAATGTCTATATGGCTGAAGAAAAATAGGCTGTGGTATTTGATGGTCACAATGTCTTTTGGGTGGCAAAAATTGAGGAGAGGAAGTAATAGTAGGAAAATCAGTAAGCAAGTTTTGAATAATAGGATGCATATTTATTTCTTTTGAAATAGATAGGAATGAAATCAAAAGCATGAATTTTAAACTGGCATGGTTTATTTCTTTTGAATATTTTTGTCATTGAGATGTTTAATATCGGAAGTTAATAACCCTTGCCAGTTATATTAAGTGCCTTTATAAAAAAAATCACTTGAAGTTTTTTAAAATTGAAACAAATTTCATCAAGTTCTCGCATCCATTGTGTACCTAAAACTATATTACAACCTTTCATTGGTAATATCAATAAATCTATAGGCATTTTGCAACCTTGACAATGTAATAAAATTTAAGAGCATAATTCTTTACCTTTAAGCCTTTGATCATTTGCTACCTGTACTTCATATGATTTTTTTAGTGCCTCGGTAGATTTAGTTTCTGGACTAATTTATCGTCAATAAAACTATGTTTTGACCTAGAGTAAATTAATAAAATAACGGTTTTCTTATTAATTTTGCCTTTTACTTTGACAGTACGAAGTATAGGAATTCCTATCAAGGCATTAATAGAAATAGAAAATAGTGATTTATCGTATTCTTAGTCATCTTTTGATTTTGGAGATTGTATATTATCCTTAGAAAATTCATCATCGGTATTAAAATTGTTTCCCAAGTCTATAATTCCCTCCATAAAATGATTCTATTTAGTTTTACATTTGTGATCAAAATGATATTTTTCATTACACCCATAACAAATATATATTTTTTTCTTGTGTAATAATTCTTGACATGTTAATTTTTTAAATTTTGAAAATTTATCAATAGGAATAGGACCAGATTGGGGGACAAAAGAATGGTCATTATCTATAGAATTTTTAAAGGGAGATTTCTTATTTTTTCTTTTTTGCAAGCCACTTGTTTCAAAATTTTTTGCTAAAGAAAGTGCTGAATCAAATTCTATTGGTTTTGTAGCTATATCAAATTTAATTTCTTCTTTCAACCCTACCAAATTTTTTTCTAAAAGATGAGTGGGCGTAATGTGTTCAATTAATCCTTCTAGCTGTTTAAACTGATTGGCATAATGCATAACAGTGGTTGTTTGTTTAAGAGATGAGAATGTATCATATGGCCTAACAAGATCATTAGTGCTAAAGCATACCTGAATAGCTTTATAGAAGACTGACCATTGATCATAATCAGTAATAGTATGTGAATACCTATAGAACCATTGTAATGCTTCTTCTTTGAGATGGTATGAACAGATGTGAATCCACACTTGAATATCTGCTTTATTGTATTGAAAAAATTGTTCCACTTGTCGAATCCAGTCTATTACTCTGTCATGTCCTGTGTACTGTGGGAAATCCACTTTTATTTTAAATTTAGTATTGTCTACAGGATGATTTGTGTGGTGAGCAGGGAACTTTGAAGAAGAATTATCCATAGTGAACGTGTCTGGTCTTGACAAGATTGGTGGCCTATTGCTTGATGGCACATAGATGCTAGATCTATTATTGCATTTCTGAGTTGAAGTTTGTGGTAAAGAGAAAGATCTGCTGATGTTTGATCTTTGAATTCCTTTAGGATATTTTTGAGATTTATTTTCTTTAATTTCTGGAAAAAAAAATCACCATCATTTCTTGAAGATCTTGAATACCCTGAGTGTTTCTTGATAGTCCAATTGATATTTCTTGTAAAAAATTTTCTAGTTTCTTGAGTGATAATGCAGTCCTATTGTTAATCAGATCTTGCTTTTGCCACCTCTCTTGTTGTGATAGACCTTCCATGTTGATAGAATCAATTAATCGTGGGGCATCTTCATTGTCATCAGAACTATCTTATGAGGAACTTTGAGGTGAGGGTCAGTGTTGTGCTCACCAGAAGGCTTTGGTACCAAATTGATATGATTTTTGCTCTTTTGGTACTGAGATCTGGTGTGTGTCATGATGGAATGAGCAATGATATGTTTTGGTGCAGGAATGATCAGAGTGTAGTAATGACATAACAGAAATGTGAAGATGACAACATGAAATTAGAATCAATAGAAGAAGGTGGTGAAGGAATTCAATTATTGAATAATAGAATGAACAACAAAGGTGAAAAATGAACAGTAGTAAGAACAATTGTAGGAGTAAGAAAATTGTTATTTTTATTATATTTTTCTTCTCTTTTTTGCATGGCTTTCATTTTCTATTTATAGTGCTGATCAAGTAGACTATTTCAAACTAGCCGTTGTAGTAGTTTTGGCTAGCACTCATCATTTTTTATTTTATACTGCTGCACTTGCAAATTACCAAAGATAGTTTGCCAAGAAAATAAGTTGTGCATGTGTGCACGTGCACGACATGCACGGTCTTTAATTCAGTTTGCTCTTCGCTGTTTCATGCTTCAGTCAGTATAAACTTGCATCTGTATCTCCTCTTGTTCCTTCAGCATCAGTTCCTTTGGTTCCAACTAACCGGGGTGTATGGGGAAGCTAAGTGTTTGATGAAATGTCATCTTCAGTTGAGTGCCCATTAAGTGTTTGTTGATTGTCTGGGCATACCATCTTTCCTCTTTTGATATTGAGATCTGATGTGTGTCATAATAGAATGAACAATGATATGTTTTGGTGCAGGAATATCAGAGTGCAGTGATGATATAACAGAACTGAGAAGGAGAAGATGACAACAGGAATTAGAATCAATAGAAGGAGGAGGTGTAGGAATTCATTTATTGAATAATACAATGAACAACAAAGGTGAAAAATGAATAGTAGTAGAACAATGGCAGGAGTAAGAAACTTGTTATTTTTATTATATTTCTCTCCTCTTTTTTACATGGCTTTCATTTTCTATTTATAATGCCGATCAAATAGACTACTTCAAACTAGCTGTTACAGTAGTTTTGGCTAACACTCCTAATCATTTTTTAATTACATTGCTGCACTTGCAAATTACAAAACATAGTTTGCCAAGAAAATAAGCTGTGCACGTGCACGACATGCACAGTCTTTAACTCAGCTTGCTCTTTGTAGTTTCATGCTTCAGTCAGTATAAACTTGCATCTGTATCCCCTCTTGTTCCTTCAGCATCAGTTTCTTTGGTTCCAGCTAACCGAGGTGTATGGGAGGCTTCTTTTCACAAGTTTTTGATGAAATGCCATCTTCGGTTGAGTGCCCATTAAGTGTTTGTTGAATTGTCTGAGCATAACAGGATTGCCAAAGGTGATTGATTGCTGATTTTGGGTTGTTCGAGTTCTCGGTTTTAGCTTCGAAGATGGAGGTCATGATGTTAAATTTTGGTGATACAAAATCACAAAAAGAGGGAAAGAAATATGCAAAAGAAAGAAATAGAAGATTTTGTTTCCCCTAATTAATAGGCATATTAAGCATGTTTATTTCTTTCTCTAATTAGCTAATCAAATTATTTTTTGCCATCTAATGTTAACTTGGGCATTAAGTAATTGATTATATAAATAGAGACTAGAAGAGAGGGTAAACATATGGTGGAAAATCTATTTGCTAATTCCCTGTTCTCCATCTTTATTCTTCTTCTCCAACAATTTTAGCCATATAGATATTTGCTCCCTTTCTCAATTTGATTATTGGTTCAATGGTATTTTGTTTATTTTAGCTTTGTTCTATTAATTGTAAACAAAAATTTTGGTGAATCAATAAAGTGGGTGGTTGGGTGGAATATCTTGTCTTATTGCTTTTAATTTCAATTCCGTCTTATTTTTAATCCAAGTTATCTCTTTGTGATTTGGATGACAAAGATCCGTTGATATAAGCTTCCGCAAAGCGCTGCCATTTTTTCACAACAGATTGGTATCGGAGCACAGATCATCGCAAAGCTTAGAGTAATTTTGGATTGAAAAATTATTGATGTCGGATATGATTTCGTTTTCGAAGATGGCTATTTTGGATGGAAAAAATTGGGGTATTTGGAAGCCTAAGATGGAGGATGTTCTGTACCTCAATGATCTTCATGATCTGATTGATGGAGATGGAAAGAAGCCCTCTAATGTAGATGAGGGAAAATGGAAGAAAATGGATAAAAAGGCGATTGCTTTGATTCGCCAATATCTTGATGATTCAGTTTTCCATCATGTGGCTAGTTGTGAATCCGTAAAGGCTTTGTGGGATAAGTTGGTATCTTTATACGAGTCAAAGAGTGCTACTAGTAAGGCTTTTCTGGTTCGAAAGTTGGTACAACTGAGATTAGATGAAGAGAAGTCTGTTGCAGAGCATTTGAATGAATTTCAGGATGTAATAAATCAATTGGCAAATATGAAGGTCAATTTTGATGATGAGTTACAGGCTCTTTTATTGATGAGTTCGCTTTCAGAAAGTTGGGAAACTTTGGTTGTTTCATTGAGTAATTCCAATGCTAATGGAACTATCTCTTTGGAAACTGTTCGAAGCAGTCTTTTGAATAAGGAGCTTAGAAGAAAAGGGTCAGGTATGAAATCAATTCAAAGTGAGGCTATGGTGGCAAGGGACTCGAAGAAAGATAAAATTTGGAAGAAGAAGGATGCTAATGGTAAAGGTGTTATCACTTGTCATTATTGTAATAAGAAAGGTCACATACGCAGCAAGTGTTATGCTTATAAAAGAGATCAGAAAAAGGCTGCGCACGGTGATGCTAGTAGTGATGCACATGCAGGTTTTGCTGAAGGTACCGATAGTGATGCTTCTTATGATGTCCTCTTTAGTGAAAATAAGCCTTGGAAGATGGATTCGGGAGCCAGTTTTCACATTTGTAGAGATGTGAATTGTTTTTCTTCTTATGAGAAGATTGTCGACATGATTAGGACAGTCAATGGAGAAGAGCTACCGATTTGTGGTATTGGATCTATCCGGTTTCGTATGCATGATGGTGTGGTTAGAGAAGTCTCTGGAGTCAGACATGTACCCACTTGTTCGCATAATCTTATTTCTCTCGGTCAGTTGGATCGCCGTGGTTGCACTTATGAGACTCAAGGTGGAGTTTTGAGAGTGAAGAAAGGTGGTCGTGTAAGGATGAGAGGAGTATTGGAAGAAGGAAACCTTTATAGCTTGGTTGGTTCTGTAGTAGACTATGGAAAGCGAGTGACGGTTGAAGAACCTAGTCCACAACAAGGTGGAGAGGTTAATGTGGTCACTGCTTATGATTCTAGCATTGAGGATCATATTTTAGGCACGGGTCTTCATGTTGATGATGCTCGGGGGATCGATAGTGATCAGGTAATGAGCTCAGATCGAGTGATAGACGGATGTCGAGTTGCAAAATCCACAAAGAAAAGACGGAGATCTTTGTGGTATTACAAACATTTTTGAGACCGGATTTGTGTGGTGCACCTCATGTGGGAGATGCATCATTTGCAGTCGGTGGTAGAAGTTTGTAATTTGGTATGATTGAGATATATGGAGTTGTGATGGATCTAGATATGGCATGTTTGATATGTTGGAGATATGTGATTTTGCATCAAGGTGGAGTGTTAAATTTTGGTGATACAAAATCACAAAAAGAGGGAAAGAAATATGCAAAAGAAAGAAATAGAAGATTTTGTTTCCCCTAATTAATAGGCATATTGAGCATGTTTATTTCTTTCTCTAATTAGCTAATCAAATTATTTTTTGCCATCTAATGTTAACTTGGGCATTAAGTAATTGATTATATAAATAGAGACTAGAAGAGAGGGTAAACATATGGTGGAAAATCTATTTGCTAATTCCCTGTTCTCCATCTTTATTCTTCTTCTCCAACAATTTTAGCCATATAGATATTTGCTCCCTTTCTCAATTTGAATATTGGTTCAATGGTATTTTGTTTATTTTAGCTTTGTTCTATTAATTGTAAACAAAAATTTTGGTGAATCAATAAAGTGGGTGGTTGGGTGGAATATCTTGTCTTATTGCTTTTAATTTCAATTCCGTCTTATTTTTAATCCAAGTTATCTCTTTGTGATTTGGATGACAAAGATCCGTTGATATAAGCTTCCGCAAAGCGCTGCCATTTTTTCACAACACATGATTGCTTGTGAAGGTAATTTTTCTAGTAGCCAGAGCTGCATTGCAGTGAGAGAGGGTTGCGCGTTGGAATGTTCGATTGCTGGTTTGGTTTGCATTCGATTCGAAGGTAGTGTTGGTGAGGCTATTCTCGGGCAGAGGAGGTTATGGGTAAACTTCAAGGCGTTTAGAGGCTGGATGGATTCAATTTCAAGTGGTATTTGGTAAGTATGGAGCAAGAGGGGATGGATGAGGAAGGTTCAGTAATGGTTTTGGAGATGAACAAAGGAGTAGAGGTGGTTGTTCAGGTTGTTTCAGGTAGTGGTACGTGGATATTGGTTGTGATTGAATGGCGATTGCGTGCGGATGAGTAGTGGAGGCTAAGATGCTGGTTTTCCACGGTAGTGAAGTATATGTGCTGGTGGTTGTTGAGTTTTCTAGAGTGCAGTGGTGAAGGGAATGTTTGGATTTCTCGTGGTGGCCACTGTGCAGGATGGAGGTGCTACGGTTCAATGAGAATTGGCGATGAGCAAAGGTTATTTGAATGGTAGGTGGAGATGACAAAGGAGGCAGCAGTTTATGTTGTTCTTTGTTGTATGGTCAGATGGGTTGATGTGGTCGGGGTGGCAAGCAGGTTCAGCATGGGGTGTGCAGTCCGATGCACTATTTGGTGCAGTTGCAAAAGGAGATGATGGTGAAGTAATAGGGTATATAGAAGATTGTTGAGGTTTGTATGTAGGCAGTTTTGTGGCCATGCTTTTGACAGAAATGGGTTGCTTGAAGTTTGGGTATGATCAAAATGAAGTGAATGTATTGATGAGTATGTATGGGTGTTGTGGCAGTTATGGAGAATTGTGACAGTTTTTGGAGGATGGCAATTTTGTGTGACTGTTGCAAGTGCACAGTTTGGTTGTGGAATTGAAGTTCTAGTTGACAGTATGAATTGTGGAAAGAATTGGTTGCTAGTGAACTGTTGTTAGGCAAGCATTTTACTGCTATGGTTGTTCAGAGGTGGTATGTTTGTAGCAGGTAATGAAATGAAGTGTGAGAATGTTTTGATCAAAGATGAGGAGTATTTGATTGTTGTGATCAAAGATATGGTGGTCAGTTTTGCTGAGGTGGTTATGAACTGTGGCTGATAAATTGCACTGTGATTGGCAAAGAGGGAGGTTGTTATGTGATGAGAAGCTGAGGAACAGAGAATGCAAAATTGTAAATAGAAAGTGCAACTGCAAAAAAAATTTGTAAATGCAAAATAAAATGTAAACTAAATGAAATTTTATTTGAATTTTGTATGTTATATATATACATATATATTAAAAAGAAGCAATACAAATGCAAATGAACTAGAAAACAACAACAAGCACCAAAACAAATAAAAACAAAAATCAAACAAACATAAACAAATATTTTTTAAATGCAAGTTAACACATAAATTAAAACACACAAAAATCAAACAGAAATAATTCGAAGAATAGAAATTAAAATCAAAGCAATTCCCCGGCAATGGCGCCAAAAACCTGTTTTATAATAAAAATAACCATAAGCACATGGCGTACAATATAAGTACGTGGCGAGTACAGGTCGATCCGTAGGAAATTGTTAGATTTTAAAATTTTCTATTCAATCAAGTTAAACCAAGAATTTGAAAGTGTGTTTAAACTAAAAAATGAAAATCCTAAAAATTGATAAAAATTAAGAGTGATAAAAATATGAGAGTGGAAAGACATTCTAGAGATATATCCACTCTCCATATCACATAAATCAGTAAGATGAAATTATGATCTCTCTTTTGATCATTAGTGAAATTAGTTGATGTGCTTATCATAAGTATGACATATTTGTGCTATTAATTAGCTCAATATAAACCATCAAACTATAACGCAACCACTAAATCATTTTAACTCTCATGAAAATTGACAATAAAGTTGAAAATAAAATATATTCTAAGTATGGTCTATTAACTATTGATTAAAAATATAGCAATCAAATTTTGCTTTAATTTCAGTTCATTGCCATAATCATATATAGATGAAGAGAAATTTGTATTTGTTGTTTGTTTAAATATAGCCTATTTGGTATCAACATATAGGCTATCGAATTCAAAGCTAAAACAACAATTAAACCAGTTCAAGTATTCCTATTAAGCACAAAAAGAGAACATAAATAATCGAAATGTCGAAGCTACATGATTAAGAGAGCTTCATTACCCCTAAATTTAAGGGGTTTATCCTCTCATATTTGTTATCATATCAGCTATTATAGCATGCAACATGAAATAAAAACAATAGAAAATGTGAGCTAAATGAAATAAAAACTAAGATACTTGCATAAAATAAAAGAGATCTACATTACTAACATGAATGTAAATAAACAAGAAAAGAAAAGAGCATATATTAAAATTGCATAAAAAAGAAATTACATGAAACAAGAAATGACCAAGTAGTCATGAAAAGAAAGAGAGCTTGCAATTGTTTTTTATCCTAAACTAAACTAAGGAGGCTAAGAGGAAGATGGAGGATTACATGAACATAAGGGGTATTTATACATGTATAAAACCCTAATTCGCTTTTTTTGGAGCTACTCAAACTACCCCTTAGGAAATGTGGTGGCCAAGTAATCATTATCATGTGTTAATCCTCATCTGAATGTGCATGAAGCTTTGACGACCATTAATATGTACATTAGCTTCTAATTTGTACATCAAGATAGGTGGGCAGGTGGGGTCCTCCATGATTCATGACATGAATTATTTCCATCTTTATTTTTCTTATCTTCTCTTGTGCATTCATATCTCTTCATGAAATCACTTGTATTTGAGTTCAAATTCCTACAAAAAATAATACAGAAATTTCCATTTAAATTTTCTGAAATAAATATATGCACAAAAATGACCATTTTGTCCCTATATGAAGATGAAAATGTGACGATTTGCAAATAATTTGAATTTTGGTTTAAACATGTTAAAACACCTAATATGATCATTTATTTAATTTAATTCAAATAAATATGGAAGTGAAGTTATGCACATTTATGTGACATCAATAACCATTTATAAACCCTTTAGAGTTACTTAAGCACGACCTCTAAGTTTATTATCAAATCTCAATCTCCTTATCACTTTATATTATTCTATTTAATTTATTCTAATTAAATCTATTGAATAATGCTATCAAAAATTAGGGGTGTTATAAATGCCAATGCATTCGATGACGCCAGGATATCTAAAATGCCCCAACCTGGCCAACCGGAAGCCAACGGAATCCCGAGGGAGTGGTCTCTCGAAGACATGAGAGCCTAGGCTTTAAACTACTAGAAAAGTTCATTTGCAAAGTCAAACACTCCATGTAGTTACTTACAACCAACCTACGGATTATCGGACATTTGAGGCATATATCGTGGATATGGTCAAGCGACTGATGGATGAGAGTAAGAATAAAAGGGATCATGAATGGTGATTTGCTCCAAGTCAGACTCCTTTCACTGAAGAGATTTTGAATGAGCGGTACCTCGAAAAGTTCACTATGCCAACTATTCTGTCTATAATGGAACATGCGACCCGAAACCCCATCTATACAAGTACAGTTTGTACATGGATGGAGTGAATGCTTCAGATGCTGTAACAACCCGAATTCCAGTGAGTTCGAATTTTTCGCAAAAATGCTAGAATCTAAGCCCACTGAAGCCTGAGTTGGTTTCTGGTATCCTTCAAATAGATAAAGACAAATATATCAGATCTCAGATAAATATCTCACAGCGGAACTGACCAAAATATAATAGTAAGTAAATACTCACCTAAATAATAATACTTTCTAAACAAGTGCCTCAATGCTGGAAAGTCTCTGCCATCTACCTAACCTGTAGGATGTTATGAGGTGGGGGTCAGAACTAAAGTTCTAGTGAATGGACAAAATGTATACTTCTAAGTTTAATTCTACATATAGCGTTTTATTTCCATTTTCCATTATATTAGGTTTATTGGGTTTATAATACTCTCACCTCTATGCGTGAATAATACCCGTCTACTCCCTAATAGATCAAAACCTAATAACTAATATAAATGTAGCTATATTCACAATGACCATATCTGTCCTAGGCACTACCCTTAGTACCTTCCGTATCGTCCTCGAAAAAGACTCCATCGCCTCGTTGCTAGGGCATGCTGTGACTACATCTATAAAGGACTGCCCCATAAAGCCTGCAATACAAATGTTCCATTCTCTGCTACGAAAACGTAAAACTGCGTCCGCACTAGCTATGCTAATGCACAGACATCCACAATGTACCACCTAGTGCATACCTTGAGGACTATACGTGATCATTCTGTATACTCCCTGAATCCTTCTTAACAAGGGCTATGTTGTATGAAACTCGATCGGGGATTTTCTATGTCTGTAAAGAACTGCCTTATTAGACCTACAATATAGATATTCTACTTGGTATATCTCTTTTCTTATCGTGACTATGGCCCCACACAGCACCCCTCAACTAATCGAAAGACCTCTAAAGAGCTAAGTGGTCGTTCCTTACTGCAAATAATCTAAATATCCAATTGGCTGTGCCCCCCATCCAATATCTCGATAGTGAAAGAATCATTGGCATATTGGTTTAATTCTAGTCTTTCCCAAACTCGCTTCATGGTTTGATGCTGGCCCGATATCCGCATGAGACTATCTTTTCGGGTCCTGCCCACTAAAACCTACTCACAAGTCAAGTACGGTATCATACAAATATCCTACTCCTAACGTCAACCCTTTTGACGGCCTACAATTATCCTGCCATGCAAAAGCAGTCATGTATAATCTCTTGATGGGACTCCTACTGACCTGCCTCCGAGGGACTGCTTTGTTACGCCTACCCCAAAAGGCCATCCTAGATTACCCACACGTCCCATTGAAGTCTTGTACTTCATTCAGCCCAAACTATCTAAGTTGCACGTGCATCTTCTGTGTTGAAATCTGTGATGAACCACTTCGTTAGGCTCTTCATCCTTTGAGCTGCTCCAAAAGCATCTTACTATTTTATTAGAACCTACGTCTAATCTTTTATTATGCGTTTAGTTTACTTTTCTTATTCTTTTGACTACTTATTTACCCTAATCGGCATAAGCTTGTTCAAGCCTCATCTAACTATTGTGAGACCATCAGTTCCCGACTGATAGGGAATGCTGTTGGTATAGGCCACGTTTCTATGTTTTCTTATTGAGTTAATGTACATTTTTAAATAAGCCTCTTATATTCTTTCTACTTAATTATAACATATGTTAATTTTACTTGTAACTACCACTGCCGTATTCTTTTATAATCTATACGAGTACATATGCATGCCCAGGTGGGCCTGCATTTAATCGGAACGTGCATGCATTTTTAGCTGTACCCGTGGAAGTAGATTTGATAGTAGCATCGCCATATTTGAACTCCGTTTAGGCAGAAGTTGCTATTTCTTTGTTCAGACTGCAATAACTTCTTCATACTAATCAGAATCAGGCGAGACTTCGATCGATGAACTCCCATCTAAATTATAAACAATAAGGAATGCTCAGATACTTCATCTAGTGAACGTATACCGAAGTTCTCCATAGTGACTAACAATTGTACTTAGAAAATAACGGGCAATATCCTCGTATTTGGATTCTGCCTAGGCAGAACATGTTTTTTTGTCCATACCGCAATAACTTCTTTATACTAACTCGAAATCGGGCAAAGCTACGACCGATGAACTCCTACATAAATTACGGACAATATAGAACACTCGGATAATTCAGCTTATGAACATATATCATAGTATCCATGAGTACACATGCACGTCCATGTGGACCTGCATTTAATCACTTTATATGTCTTAACTTTTATTCTATCGTTTTCAAATAACATGTTTTATTTCCTTCATTATTTGATGACTATTATGCTTATTTCTATTGGCCTAGAGGTCAATTATTTTTCCTTTCTTGCTTCAATTCTTTTATTGTAATTAATGTTTCACTTACTTTTCTTAATTCTATCCTCATTTCTTAGTTCTATTCTCTTAAGGGTGGGCCTAAATTCTTTCTCAAGCTCCATCGTTTATTTTTTTATTTGAAACTTATCAATCTAGATTATCATTTCCAATGAGCAAATTATTTCCTTCACTTCATTGTAACCTATTTGATGATTACTATATATTTATCGGTATTGATTCGAATGATTGCTACGTTTTTGTTTGGTTAAAAGTAATCTCTATCTTAATGGAGCTCATGTTAACTATTACATGAATGCGAAGATCGATCAATATGAAAATTTGTTGTCAGAAAGACAATTGACGAGAAAATGCAATCAAAAAGACATGAATAAACAGAACATGACTCAAATGTCTGAGTCAAGATGACTAACAAATATTCCTAGCCCATTAAATTTAAATTGCAAGATATTCCTTTTTTTATTCTTCACCTTTGGGTAGTGCAAAATACAGTAGCGTCTCTTTTTTACACTTATTACCTTTTTTCTTTCTTTTATTCTTGCAATTACATTAACGTTATCTTTTAAGTATTAAACTATGAATATGTATTCTGTTTTCTATGCCAACCAACTAATCTATCACTAATTCCCTATCTAAAATTTTCCCTTTAATTTATTTTTTCCCGTTTTAGCATAATTTATTGCAAATTTCAATCTTTCGCTTTTTATTTCCGCTTTCTTATTTTACACCTAATTTCTGTAAATATAGTATTTTTTCTGTTTTAGTCAGTATTTGTGAATTCTTCTCTTTATTTTTTTTATTCGCATAAAAAGGAATAAAAAGAATCTAACATTTACAGGTTAAATTTCAATTTTAAAATAAATGTAAATAACTATAATTTTTTTAGGCTTATGCCTTTCTCTAACTGTCAAGCCCAATATTGTTCATATTTAATTGGATTACTATATTCCTTTTTTCCATTTAAAATAATTAAATATAAGCTCTCTTATACAATTTACAGTCTCAACAAAACTAATTAACAGAAATAATTACTGAAATAAATACTAAATAATTTTTTTAATGGGAATCTAAAGATAATATATCATAAATGTAAAAGATATGTAATTAAATCCACTCACCTTTCATCCTTAGCATTGCTTGTGCTTAGCATGGCTCCTGCTTAGCATGGCTCCATGGTCTTCCTGGATCCCCTTCTAAGGTGTCTGATATTTTTATTGAGAAGATCATCTTCCTAGAAATATTTTCTTTTTAGGGTCCAGCCTCAGGCAATGAACCTAAAGAAATATTTTCTATTTAGGGTCAGCCTTAGAAAATGAACCACTGTGAGAAAATATGACTGTGAGAAAATAGCTAGGCCTAGGATTTTGTTTATATTAGAGTTTGGGGATCTCAGATCTTTGGATTTTTGGATTAAATCGGGGACCACCATGTCACAAGGTTGTTTGGAGTCATCAGATATACCAACATATGGCTCAGATCGCACAAAAATCGATTTTGAGGAGTTCGGCACGTACTTGGACGAATTGTCGTCTAGGATACTATGCGAGTCGACCTGTGCTCTCCTAGGGTCGACTTAGCTGTCAACCTAGGAGGTTGTGGGTCGATCTATGGGTCGACCTATATTTATTATTATTGCTATTATTTCTCTTGCTTTCTCTAATTTTTGTTTCTTTCGTAATTTCTCTGTATTAACAAGTTATATATGAAAATTAATCAGAAAATCGCCATGAATACAATGATATAAGTTTCGAGGCCATATTCTGAAAAATACAAAAATGTTCATTTTCACTATTTATCGCTATTTTGTTATTTAATTATAAAAAAATGGGGTGTTACATCCTTTCACTCTTTAGGAAATTTTGTCCCTGAAATTCGTTAAGGGTAAAATTATGTAATTTTTTGCATCAATCACATTCATTTTGTGTACATCCAATTTTGCGACTATCAGCGTTCTTGTGCAAAAGTGTTATTCAATAGAAATATATGCATGTACACGATTTTCCAAGCGGTATCTCCGATATTAATAATTTTCTTCTTTAAAATTTTTATTTAAAATATGATGCACATATCCTAAATGTATTTGCAATTTCTATATAAATGCAATCTTTTGAAAACTCAAAAAGTTTTTTATCCAATTTTTCCTACATTCCGATTGAAAAGGGGTGCAGTTCAACGAATTTTTCATCCAAATCCTACCACACAACTTTTAATACTCGAATTTCAGAAAGAATCTAATTTTTCGAACTAGATTTTTTATGTCAGAAAAAGGTTGAAAATGGAAAAACTTCACATTTCTTCGTTTTACTTTTGCGTACCTCTCTCTTCATACTTGGAACTTATGTCACTATCATATAAAATCATTATTTTCTTTCCCAAGAATGGTTTACATAAGTAAGATTTTTCTTTTCAAACTTTTTCCCAAGCTTAATTTATGGGAAATATGTATTTTTCTTTTGCAATTCTGATTTATTTCTATTGGCGTTTCTGTTGCATTCTTTAAATCTTATTGTTTTTCTTCTAGTTGGCTTTTATTTGCTTTTACTCTCCTTTTAATATAGCAACCAAACACAGCTATAATATAGGACATGGAGGTTTAGACCATGTCCATTCTAACACAAGAAGGTCCTACTCTAGGAATCCAAGTAACTCATATGCCCCTCCTGCCGCCTATTACTTTTTACCAACTTATGTTGTACTACTCATGACGAATAAGATCTATTCATCTCTTTTATTCCATGCTCAAAAGGGAATAACTAAGTCTTATTAACTACAATGGATAAGGATTTCAATCTATGCAGCCTTTATCTAAAATGACAACTAAGCTTGGGGAATTTTACTCTTTACCTTGCATTTTCCCCCAACTATCTACTTTTCACAACCATGTGTGACTATCTTACTAATATCACTTCACTATTCTCCTATAGTCTACACACATGAAGCAACATTTCTAGGTTTTCACTAGTGTCATATACACCTTACGAGAACTTTTATTATTACTATTAAGAGTAATTACTGCTATAACATTACACTTTTCCCGTTACACCTACAAAATGATTCATATCTACTTCATATTTAAAAGTCTGGTTCGGTTTGGTATTTATCGTTTTACTTCAAAAATTAAAACTTCTAAATTTTTGAAACATCAAATCCTAAAATTCTTGCCTTTAAAAGTGTTATTTTGAAGTTTCTATTAAATTCAAAGGTACTTGGTTACTTAAATTTTATCTTTCCAAAAACTTATTTACTTTTCCACAAAACCATTTTTCTTTGAAACATGTCTTGCTTGTTCTTAAAACATTTTTATTGACTTAAAATAATATCCTCATATGTTTTCAAAATATCTTTTTTCATAGATTTTCAAATGTAGTAAACTGGATTTTATCAAGATCCCTTAACTTTCCTACTCATTCAATTACTTAATCTTGGAGGAGTTTCTAAATTTCTACACTTAATGGTTTCATACCTTAATGTATTGGAATTACTTTCTCTTATGAGAAACCATTAATGCTAAAACCTTTCTATGAATCATTTAAAGGGAGATTTCATATTTATGTAAAATTATAAGGAATTATATTTTATCAAAATAGGCTATACAAAATATGGTGCTTTCCGTACCTTGTACATCTCTTTCATGTATTCCTTATAACTTGCACAAAACATCTTTATTTCCGATTCATATAAAATTATTTCATTATTCATATCACTTAAATAGAATAAATTATGTTTACTCTATATTCACTTACCTAGGATATTTCCTACTAAATTCATTAATTTAACATACATTATTTTTCAAAAGAACTTACTTTCAAAACTGCTTTAATATTTACATAACTAGAAAATATTTTCATATACTTATTTAAATAATAAGAGTAGATACAAACCACTTAAGAGATTATCTCCAAAACTCATTTGGGTCGAAACAGATGTTGCGTAAAACACTGCCACTACAACCCAAAAATATTAGTTTATGGATTCAATTAAAATAAATATCAATAAATTCCATATGCTATGTTAAAAACATTTCCTTTAGGAGTCACCTACCATAACAATAGTGTCATAGTCTATGCTTCCTTTATTTTTACCGAAAACATCTATTACAAGAATAAATGTCTAGCTTATGTTTTTGTTACTTAACACACTCTAGGTTTTTATATTTAAAATCTTTGTTCACCTACAAGGAAACTAGCGAGTTATATATGCTTATAATTCTTCAAAAAGAATTTCACTTTTAACAAAATTTACATCGTATAAAATCCAATTTAAATTTCATTCCACTTATTTTTTTCAAAAACCTAGTTTTTATTCCTCAAATATATTAACAATTATATTTTTCAACTTTTCAATTCCAAAAGTTTGATTTTATTGGGCTAGACATAAAGTGGATTTTCTTCTTACTAAAACCTCTTATTCCTTCAAAATAAACACTCTCCCTACTATCCTTAGGGAACTTCCCCACTTTCTATAACATATGGATACCAATCTTGTCTCAAAACAAGGCTTATTTATATGCTATAAACTGGTAATAATATATGGCTCGACATACTTAGGCCTTCCCAAACCCAACTGGCAAACTATGCATAAATATACTTCTAAAGCTTCCCATATGTTAAAGTTTGTAACTGGGACTATTTAGATTTTAGTACATAATAAATTTATATTTTATTCAAAAATACAAATACGTTCACTCGCTATTTATCTAGGAATCCTAAACCTAGGCTTTAATACAAGATGTAACAACCCGAATTCCAGTGAGCCCGTATTTTCTGCAAAAATGATAAAATCCAAGCTCACTAAAGCCTGAGTTAGGTTTCTGGTATCCTGCAAATAGGCAAAGACAAATATATTAGAGTTCAGATAAATATCTCACAGTGGAACTGACTAAAATATAATAGTAAGTAAATACTCATCAAAATAATAGCACTTTATAAACAATTGTCTCAAAGGTGGAAAGTCTCTGCCATCTACCTAACCTGTAAGATGTCATGAGGAGGGAGTTAGAACTAAAGTTCTGGTGAATGGACGAATTATATACTTCTAAGTTTAATTCTACATATACCGTTTTATTTCCATTTTCCATTATATTTGGTTTATTGGGTTTATAATACTCTCGCCTCTATGCGTGAATCGTACTCATCTACTCCCTAGTAGATCAAAACCTAATAACTAATATATATGTAGCTATATGCCCAATGACCGTATCGGTCCTAGGTACTACCTTTAGTACCTTCCGTATCCTCCTAGAAAAGGACTCCATCATCTCGCTGCTAGAGCATGCTATAACTACATCTTTAAAGGACTGCCCCATAAGGCCTACAATACAGATGTTTCATTGTCTGCTATGAAAACATAAAACTGCGTCTGCAATAGCCTATTCTAATTCTCGGATAGCCACAATGTACCACCCAGTGCGTATCTTGAGGACTATATGTAATCGTTCTTTCTACTCCTTGAATCCCGCTTAACAAGGGCTCCCTTGTACGGAACACATTCGGGGATTTTCTATGTCTGTAAAGGTCTGCCTTATTAGGCCTACAATACAGATATTCTACTTGGTCTGTCTCTTTTCTTATTGTGGCTATGGCCCTACGCAGCCACTTCTCAACTAATCGAAAGACCTCTAAAGAGCTAAATGGCTTTGCCCTACTGCAAATAATCGAAACATCCAATTGGCTGCACCCCTCATCCAATGTCTCAATAGTGAAAGAATCTTTGGCCTTTTGGTTTAACTCTAGTCTTTCCCAAACTTGCTTCTTGGTTTGATGCTGGCTCGATATTCACATGCGACTATCCTTTTGGGTCCTGCCCACTAAAACCTACTCGCAAGTCAAGTACGATGTCGTACGAATATTTAACTCTAAACATCAACCCTTTTGACTGCCTAAAATGGACCTGTCATGAAAAAGCAATCAAGATATACTCTCTTGATGGAACTCTACAGACCTGTCTCCGAGGGACTGCTTCGTTATGCCTACCCCAGAGGGCCATCCTAGAGTACCCTCATGTTCCATTGAAGTCTCGTACTTCCTTCAGCCCAAATTATCTAAGTTGGACATGCATCTTCTTTGCCGAAATCTATGATGAACTATTTCGTTAAACTCTTCATCCTATGGGCTATTCCAAATGTATCTTGCTATTTTATTAGACCCCACATCTAACCTTTAAGTATACATTTAGTTTACTTTTCTTATTCTGTTGGCTAATTATTTACCCTAATCAGCATAAGCTTGTCCTAGCATTACCTAACTATTGTGAGACCATCAGAACTTGACTGAAAGGGAATGCTATTGGTATAGGTCGTGTTTCTATATTTTCTTATTAACTTAATGTACATTTTTAAATAAGCCTCTTTTGTTCTTTCTGCTTGATTATAACCTATGTTATAATTTTACTTGTAATTGTCACTTCTGTATTCTTTTATAATCTATATATTGCAAATATAATTACAAGTGTCTCTTCTCTATTTTAGTCCGTCTTCTTTTATTATGATATTGAATTTTCTTTAATTCTCTTACTTTATATGACAAACTTAGCTTGGTATTAGGTCCAATTGTCTTAAATTACTTATCATAATAAACGCTTTTCTCTTATTCTACTATTTGCGCAGTGAATGCAGATCTAGTTACATTACATCTAATCTTATCTAATAATTAACTTGATTTCTTCTTTACTTCATTTAATTCTTCGCTTTATTTTCTTATATTCTAAGAAATAGTTCTATTCTATTTGAATTGTTACTAGAACTGTGCTAAAATGCATTTCCATATTTTAATGCCTATGAAGCTATAAACAATAATCCGTAATTGCAAGAAATTCCTTTTATTATTTCTTCACTTTTGGGTAGTGCAAAATACAGTAGTGTATCTATTTACACTTATTCCATTTTCCTTTCTTTTATTCTTGCAATTACGTTTACCATTATCTTTTAATATTAAACTATGGACATGTATTCTCTTTTCTAAGCCAACCAACTAATCCATCACTAACTTCCCTATCAAGTTATTAAATTTTTCCCTTTAATTTATTTTTCTCCGTTTTAGCATAATTTACTGCAAATTTCTATTTTTCTCTTTTTATTTTAGCTTTTCCTATTTTATATCTAATTTCTGTAAATCTAATATTTTTCTATTTTAGTCTGTATTTGTGAATTCTTCTTTTTACCATTTTGTTAGCGTAAAAAGGAATAAAAAGAAGCTAACAGTTACTGGTTAAATTTCAACTTTAAAATAAACTAGTGAGTAGCCCGTGCTACGCACACGGGCATTATCTCACTCTTGTCTATTAAGATGTCACTCATTATCTTATTGAATGCCTATGTAAACAATTAAAGTGTAAGAAATAGTTTCGTTATCAAATTTACTCCTAATTGTTTATCAAATATTTCAATGATCTTGCATAGGGTACCATAGTCTTGGATATTAAATGTGATGATATGTAATAATTGGTTCATTTATGGTTTAAACTTTAAACTGAAACAACTATAACAGTATCGTCGAACCAAAAAATGTTATGCCTGATACAAACAATTTTACACTGCAGTAGCTAAGATAAAAAATAAACTGGGAACTGGGAACATTCCCTTTAAAATATACCAGCACTGATATCAAATCATAGTTGTAAATAAGAGAAACATGCCATTCATTTTCTATTCACATTGGTAGGTCTAAAAGGAAAAATGAATCATAACTCATGGTAGTATGCTGATAAATCCTTTGTAGATAATAATTGGAACCAAGCATCATGGTAACTTAAACATGGAATTAAGTATATTGAAAAGGTATTTCTATTATAAATTACCAATGAATTAGGCCATTAATAAATGTGTACAAATGGTAATGCGGATGATATTCAGAATTATGTACAATCCTTTCCCTATTGCACACTAATTTACAGCATGCATACCGAAAATAAAACTTACCCATTTATGACAAACGGAAAAAATGGATTTTATAGGCATGAAAATTACTCAATGGTAGGATACGTTTGCTATATTCACCTTAAATATGGCAATGCTTATGACTACTAAAACCATTTTATAACTAAATTTTAAGATGATTAAATGTAGACAAATTCACATGCTTTGATGCTAGCATTCATAGTGAAAAACTAATTCTAAAATAGTAGGGGTTAGTTGTAAGGAAAAAATTAACTTGATATTTTTAACAGTGTCAAAACATTGAGAACCATAAGCTTGTAATAATCAACCTATTACTCTACCAGAAAATGATATAGGCGATACATTGAAAACTATCTCTCAAACGAATATAATCTTAGTCTCCAAAAATATGGTAAACGCATAAGAATAAAAATAATGATCGATAAAGCAAGGTAAGTACTCTTCCATGTAATAATAAAAATCAGTGAATAATGAGTAAAATAATTGATTGATGAGCAACAGTCACGTTCAGATGGGTGTCACACACTTGCTTTTTCTGCCTTTCATTCTTGAGAAATAAGAGGGTTGATTTGGTGAAAATAAGTTGAAACATTATATGTATATTGCAATGATTAATACAATTAAGTTAAAACATTGTATATATTATGGTAACGAACGTAATCAAATTAATACATTATGTTATAATAATGAAGTTAAAACATTACTATTGCTATAAATATTTTATGTTCGACTTGGTCAAGTACCAACAACAATATGTAAAATTGCGTACAATACCAATCTATTTGGTACTAAGAAATAATAATCCAATTACTCACAAAAACATCTGATGTCAGCTTGTGTTTGGTAATGATAGTAGCGATTGGTAAATATGAACCAATTTAACCAACTCAACTTACAGTCAATTCAAATTTTAACAAAATACAAAATCAATACGCCATCTAGAAGGATTTACTGTTTTAGGGGTTTATTTTAATTAATTCATGAAATATATGTGTGACAATAATGTGACCTATAAAATTCAATTCATAATCATGGATTCCTAAGTCATCTTAACAAACTGACCAATATCAAATTAATATATGAAATCAATGAAGGGGGTTTACTGAAGAAATCATGGGGTCATCGTAAAAAGATTTAAAGGGATTTACAGTAAATCATTAATCAATAATCAATAAAAGGATTTACTAATTTCGTTGAATGAATCAGGAAATTCTTACTAATTAAGTTTCAGTCGGCACTTTAGCCTTCAGGATTAGCAGCGGCAGAGGAAAATTTGAAGTTAGGGTTCAGGCAGTCAGTGCAGCCGCACCAGGCAGAAATAGCATTGCAGCAAGTGAAGGTGGTGATCGGCACATGCAACAAGGGGGGAGGCGATTGGCACCGCTCAACAAATGAAGGTGGTCATTGGCGCCGGCGCGTGGTTACGCGGAGGAAGCGGTGGCGTGGGCTGGTAGTGGAAAACAGCAGTCGATTTTTACACTTGAGGGAGAAAAGACAGGTCGTGGTAGGGAGGAGTGATGGAAACGATGTTGGCCGACGTGGAGGTGTGGGAGGAGGCGATGATTCGGTAGATAAGTCTGTGCGGAGGATGGAAATTGGAAGCACCATTTTAGGGAGGAGGAAATGCAATGAAGTGGGAAAGAAAGGCAGTTGGCAGGACACGTGATGAGCAGTTGGAGACGATGAGGCGGGTGACGAAAAGAAAAGCGGAAATGTGCAAGCACGTGATAGTAAGAAAGAAAAAAGCGGAAGTGAGCACGGAAGTGGCATTTTGTAATGAGGAAAGCGGACTAATCCACGTCAGCATGTGAAAGTTCCTACTTTAATATAAAGTAATGGATGTAAATAACTGTAAGTTTCGTTCTTTTAGGCTTATGCTTTCTCCAACTGTCAAGCCTAATATTTTTCATATTTAGTCGGATTACTATCTTCCTTTTTTCCATATAAATTATAATTAAACATAGAATCTCTTATAAAATTTACAATCTCAGCAAAATCAATTAACAGAATTAATTACTGAAATAAATACTAAATAAAATTATTTAAAGAGAATCTAATGATAATAAACCATTAACGTAAAAGAAGTGTAATTAAATCCACCCACTTGTCGTCCTTAGCTTTGCTTGGCTCCATGGTCTTCTTGGATCCTCTTCTAAGGTGTCTAATATTTTATTGAGAAGATCTTCTCCCTAGAAATATTTTCTTTTTATGGCCCAGCCTCAGGGAATGAACCCAAAGAAATATTTTCTATTTAGGTTTCAGCCTCAGGCAATAAACCCATTAGGAGAAAATCTGATTATGAGAAAATAGTTAGACCTTGGGTTCAATTTACATGGAGTTTGGGGATCTCAGACCGTTGGATTTTTTGATTAAATCTGGAGCCACCACTTCACAAGGTCATTTGGAGCCATCAGATCTATCAACATATGGCTCAGATCGGGCAAAAATCGAATTTGAGGAGATCGACACGTACTTGGATGAATTTTCGTCCAGGATACTACGCGGGTCGACCATAGGGTCGACCTGTGTTCTCCTAGGGTCGACCTGGCGGTCGACCTAAGGGGTTGTGGGTTGACCCATATTTATTATTATTATTACTATTTATCTTGTTTTCTCTGATTTTTGTTTCTTTCGTAATTTCTCCGTATTAACTCAGATTTCGACGAGTTATATATGGAAAACTGATTAGAAAATCTCCACGAACACAACGGTATAAGTTTTGAGGCCATATTCTAACAATTACAAAAATGTTTATTTTCACTATTCATCGTTATTTAATTATTTCATTATAAAAATGCTGGGTGTTATAGATGTCGTTCGGTGAAGATGTTTCTTGATTTTTCAGGAGGGAATTGTTTCCATGTGGTTCACTAGGCTTTCGCAAAGATCCATCTCCACTTTCGATCAACTAGCAACAAGACTACTCGATCAATTTAGACTTCACACTATGCAACCTAAAGATGCGGTGTCCTTGTCTAGTCTATGACAGGGACGAAATGAATCATAAAGTCTTTCATAAATCAGTTTAACACCGCGATGATAGAAGCAAGCAATCCTAACGAGGATATGGTTTTTATGGCCTTGGCCCGCGCCATCCAACCTGAAACTGAGTTCGAAAAATAGATCAAAATGGAACACCTACACTAGAAAGGACTTCAACTGCAAGGTGAGTCAATACTTGAGATGGAAAGTGGCGCAGGAGTAAGAAAGGAAATCTACTAGCTTACAACCAAAGAATGTTGGGCATAGTGGTATGGCGAATGAACCTGGACCTAAATACCTCCAGGACCACTGAAGGAAGTATAGGAAAAGACAGAAACCGAAAAAGGAAAATCATAATTCCAACAAAATAAATGGTAACAATAAGCGACTTAAAGGCTTCAGGATCGAAGATTACACCCCGCTCAATGATACTTCAGAAAACATCTATCTCGCAACACAGGGGACAGAGAAGTACAAGAAAGCCTCAAAAAGGAAGCTAATGAATAGCAAAAGCATTCCAGGAAGTATTGTCGCTTCCATGAAATGCATGACCACATCATGAACGAGTGCCGACACTTAAAGAACTTGACTGAGGAGCTAATCTAGGAAATCAAGCTTCAGCAATACGTGAGAAAATCGCAAAATCCTGAATAATCTACGACTCTCCAAGCTCTCAGGGATCGAGGAAACCAAGCTAAAACCAATGAAGAGCATTACGGATGAACTAACCAGAGACTCATTATTGGAACGATATATGGAGGACCTCATCCTACGCAGAGGAGTTAGGGAGAAATGAAGTGGTATGAAGGCTCATTAAAACACACTGTGAAGGATTCGTGCTTCGCAATCAAAGATGGAGCCCCCGCTAGTAGTAAAGAACTCTAAACAATGACATAATATTCAAGAATTGAGACATTGAGGGAGTAGAAGCTTCAATTCTCGATCCCATAGTCATGACAGTAGGAATTGGTCACCTCGTGGTTCGACAAGCGTTAGTAGACAACGATAGCTCTATGTATATCCTCTTCAAATGCACCTTTGATCAGATGAAGATAAGCATGAAAGACGTATCCGCCTGCCAAACAAAAATTAAAGGACTCATCGATGAACCCAGACAACCCGTTGGGATGATTGACTTGCCTGTAGTACTTGGGGAAGGAGACATAAGAGTCACCCTCATCCAAACTTTCGTGATCATAGTTGAAACTTCTGCATACAATGCCTTCTTGGGACCGTCCGCACTGGCGGATTTTAGAATCACTTTACCCCAGTGATGTCTTACCATGAAATTCCCAATGGTGAACACAACTGAAGTGATAAAGGGAGACCAATGTGCTGTTAGAGAATGATATATCATAGAACTGCACGAATCTAAAATAAAGGAAAAGGGGAAGAATGGGGAAGAACTCTCCACATTTGCGAACCTTCCAAATAAGAACTACAAGGCCACCCCTGGCTTAGGGACCGTAGCCGATTCGACAAGGCTTTGGCCCCTAGAAAGAAGAGTTTAGGGAAGGATCGGGCAGCACCGAAAGAATTGACGGTGTCTGTTCCAGTCGATATGGATGACTCTATGCGGGTTTTAAATATTGGACTGCACCTTGGAAACAAGATGTGATTATAACTCACTCTCTTCGTGCTAACTTGGATGTGTTCGCTTGGACAAATTCCAATATGTGTGGGGTATCATCGAAAATGCATGCCACGCACTCAAAATCCCAAGTTTACATCAATAAAGTAGAAAAAGCGCAGCCTAGGCCTCGAACGATCCAAGGCATTATGAGAAGAAGTAGATAAGATGATGACCAATGGTTTTATCCATGAAGCGACCTACTCCGAATGGGTATCTAACCCATTTTTGGTTAAAAAGTCCAATAGGAAATGGAGAACTTGTATCAACTACTCGGACTTCAACAATACCTAGCTGAAAGATAGTTTTCCTCTTCCTGAAATCAACCAGCTTATGGACGAGATGGCTGGACATGAATTGCTATCATTTATGGATGCGTACTCGGGGTAAAGCAGATTATGACGCATGAACCAAACCAAGAAAATACTAGTTTATTACCAATCTAGGATTATATTGCAACAAAGTAATGTTGTTTGGCTTAAAGAATGCTAGGGCAACTTACTAGCGACTGGTAAATGCCATGTTCAAGCGTCAGATCAGAAAAACCATGGAAGTCTACACATGTTGGTTAAATCATGAGTAGTTGTCAATCAATTGGATAATCTCTCCAAAATGTTTAAAATACTTCGAAAATATGGGGATGAAGCTCAATCCACTTAAATTTCACTGTGGGGTAGCCTTTAAAAAGTTTTTGGATTCATAGTGAGCACCAGAGGCATCGAAACAAATCCAGAGCAAATTACTGCCTCAAGAGAAGTTGAAGGCCCAAAAAACAAGGAGTTACAAAGCCTGAATGGAAAAGTTGCGGCGCTAAGCCGGTTAATCTCAGAAGCTTCCAACAAATGTATGTCATTCTTTGATGCACTTAAGAAAGGAAAGAAGAACTTTGAACAGAATGAGGTTTGTCAAAGCGCATTTAAAGAGTTGGTGCGAGATATGGAAATCTCGCCGATTCTATCAAAGTCAGTAGACGGAGAGAACTTATTCACCTACTTAGCAGTCTCAACTCATGCATTAAGTGCTGCTCAAGTACATGAAGAAGCTAAGCTTCAATGACCCATATACTATATCAGTAAATGGTTCACTAGAGCCAAGAAATATCATTCGAAATTGGAAAAGATAGTGTATTGCCTCTTGATCGCATCCAAAAAGTTACGACCGTATTTCCAAGCGCACCGATAAAAATATTGACCGATCAACCCTTAAAGCAAGTATTGTACCGCCTCGAAATTTCTAGGGGGCTCATCAAATAGAATAATGAATTGAGTCAATAAGAAATCACTTTCCATCCTAGAAGGGCAAATAATGGGAAAGCGTTGGCAGATTTCATCGTCGAATTCACCATACAGGATGATGAAGAAGAAATTACACCAGAAGCGCAAATATGATGGAAACTCTTCGTCAATGGCTCGTCTAATCACTTCTGCTCTGGAGTAGGGGTAGTCCTTGAAACTCCTGAATGTTGAGCCGTTTGCTATGCCTTGTGATAGAGTTGCCAGCGACAAATAAAAACAGAATACGAGACATTGATAGTTGGGCTAAAGGCTGTGAAAGAGCGGGAGATAAAGATCACACATATCTATAGCGACTCTTAGTAAGTCGCGTGTCAGGTGAAAGGAAAATACCATGCACGAGGGGGTTAACCTTGCCCCCTATATATCTAAAGTTCACGAGTTGCTAAACGACATCGAACATTACACCATAACTCACATCTTGAGGAAGTAGAACACGAAGGCTGACTACTTAGCTAAACTGGTCATTTTTGGAGAAGCTCAATCGTTAGGACTAGTCTTGATTAATATCCTGACTACTCCAAGCATAAGTGTAATGGATATCAATTAGATTTTTTAAACCACCATTGAACTAGAAATATGGATGACGCCAATCAAAAACTACTTGCTTACATGAACTCTTCCCGCATATAGGAACCGGAGGTAAAAACTTCTTCGAAAGGCACCGCAATTCATAATAAAGGATGGGATACTCTACCGAAGAGGGTTCTCTACCCCCTTTATCAGATGTGTGACTGATGTCAAAGCTCAACGGATCTTGAGAGAAGTTCACGAAGACAACTGTGGAGACCATACTAGGGGGCAAACCCTAGCAATGAAAATCCTTTGATATGAGTATTTTTGGCCAACAATAAACCACGATGCAGCGGATTACAGCAAACGGCGCGATCGGTACCAAAGATTCTGCAAGATTAAAAGAACTCCTCAATAGAGCTGACATAGATGGTCAGCCCATTGCCATTTGCAATATAGGGAATCGATCTGATTGGCGTATTACCAATGGTAAAAGGAGGGGCTAAATATGTCATAGTTATCATTGACTGTTTCACCATAATAGGCAGAAGTGGAACCACTGGAAACTATTACCACATAGAAAATCATTAACTTTGTTACTAAAAATATTATTTGCAAGTTTGGGTGCCATAGAAAATCATCACTAATAATGGGACATAATTCGAAAGCGTCGAGTTTACATGATTTTGCAATGCTTTCGAATCGAAAAGAGCTTTTCTGTGGTTGCTCATCCATGAGCAAACGGGCAAGTGGAAGCAATAATATGATCATCAAGTCCTCCATCAAAAAGCAACTGACTAAAGAAAAATGAAATCGGGTTGATGAACTTCCACTTGCACTATGGGCTTAAAGAACAATACAAAAAGCAGCAACCGGCCACACCCCGTTTGCCTTTGCTTATGTTTTAGAAATAATGATCCCTCCTGAAGTAGAAGTCCCCTCTCATCGAAGGCATAATAGAGGCAAAACGAGTAGCTCCTACTCGAGTCGCTTGACGTGATCAAAGAGAAAAGGGAAGAAGCCGAGATAAGGACTGCTGCTCACTAAAAAAAGGCCGCATGGTACTTCACTACAATGTTCACAAATGAACCTTCGAAGTAGGAAGAGCATCCTCAAATAAGTCTATTCCCTACAGGGAAGTTTTGGACCAAATTGGGAAGGACTGTATGTGATCGGTCAAAAGCTAAGGGATGGAACATTCAAACTGACCACCGTCGACAGAATCCAAATTCCTCGAGCATGGAACAAAAAATTGCTACGTCATTACTTTATATGAAAATATCTTAGGTACCTCTTATTTTTAGCAAATAAGCTATCCTGGAACACCAGAGATGTAACGACCCAAAATTTTCGATCCCGAAAATTCCAGATAGTTATGAAAAAGAAGAAAGAGATTGAAGAAGAAGAACAAAAACACCAAACATCTCACATTCGCAGCGGATAAAATATAATAATAAATAATAACAGCTTACAAAATATTATATCTGTCAATTACATTTAATATACATCAGATTTTCACATTATATACAGTCACTGAATATTTACAATTATCATGTCTCAGATTAACAATAATATAAATACATCGGAAATACTCTATACGATATTGCCATCCAGCTCGCCTCCTGAGCTCCAGAACGTACCTACCTGAAAATCTGTAATACTCGGAAATTTCCAGGTCGTTACAAGAGCCATTGTAAATAAGCAGAACTTGCTCAATTTTTCTTAATAAAATTGCTTTTCTTTTTGAACCAATAAAACTTTGTTCATAAAAGTAACCTACCAAGTCGACAGGTTCAAATCGGCTCTAAACCATCAAATTACTGCTTGAGATAGTGGAACCACGCTCAAGTATGTCCCCACTTACCTGGTAGGTCAACAGAAGCAAATCAACTCAAACCGATGGATCGGTGGAACCTCATCCCCTCCTTCTAAGAACTGGTGTTGCTTTGGCGGCATCGAGAAGGCCCAAATCAAAGCCACACATTGCATAAGCCACGCATTACCTTTTGAGCTGTGGAATCATGTTCTTGAAGCATAAACTCCTCACGTTTCCCTATGGTTGGTAATGCCGAGAAGTTCCAAACCGTTCTGGATCGATCGGTCATATCAATCCCAAAATCTGAGCATCCTATAACCCACGCACATTCCTAAAGGCTATGCATTTCATAGTCGTGCACACTTTCGAAATCCACGCATTTCATAAGCCCTGCACACTCTTAAGTACCGGTATTCCCCCAGCAATAACGAAAACTCGTATATTGTAGGAATAACAGAATAAACCCACTCCCACTATCAAAGCAACGGGTATGGATCCAAAAATGTCAAATAACCACGAGTCAATAGAGAATTTCAATTATTATCCGATAATATACCTGAATCAAGCCATTCAAATCACTAGTTCCGTAAGATAGGAATAACAAAATAGGTCTGATTGTAGACATAAAATGTCACTCTGATCAACCTGTCATTTGTCAAGTGTTGGAAGTAAGCAACCTTATGAACCGGAGAGCGAATACTAACACTCAAATAAATATATATTTAAACATAAAAACTAAGTACTTCACCGTTCTTTTACTCCAAACAAATAATTTTGTGGTAATTACAAGACTAGATAAAATGGAAGTAAATAAAATTGAATAAGTGCATGAAACACAGATAAGTAGATGGGTAAAGTTACAATCAAAATGTCAACATTGCATTACTTATAGCATTTTCTATACAAAGATAAAATATGAGAGTCGTACCCACATAATATTGACCAACAAAAAGGAATATACAAAGTTCCGCTATAATAACAAAAAAATGAATATTAAGCATAGACTATGCACCATGCAAAAGGTAATCAAAAACAAAAAACAAGTGGAAGATAGGTCAAATCAGGACGTCTGCCCACTACACGATGTCTGCTCACCACTGCCTCGGTCTCCTTTCCCGCCTCTAATCTATAGTTTCTTAGGCCTATCCTTGCCCGAGGCACCCTCACTCTCCGCAGCATGACCATTGGTGGAGCCTCCTTTCCTTTTATGTTTATGGGGTCGGAGAGAGCTTTTAGATGGCTTCCTTTGTGCGTAAACCTTCTCCTTTTTTGCTGCAATCTTCTGTTTGTTTGTCTTTGGCTGCCTTGTTTCTGCTTTCTCTGGTTGGCTGCCTTGGTTAGCCAGCTCTTGCACACCAGTAGCTGTCAAGCTCTCTTTTTGAGGAATAGAGGAGTCATCCAAACCATACAAAGTCTCAATTTGCTTAGAATACGGATCAGACTGCGAGCCAAAAGCGGATACGCGGTCGACGTATGCGATTATTTCAACAATTCATCAGGCGTGAATTGAAAATCTTCAAGCATGGGAAAGAGGTGAAAGTTACCTGTGGTGTGGGTTGGTCGTGCGCAACGAGTTAGATGCCTTCGCCGTTGCCTTCCTTCGACGACTGCACCATCATGGAAGAAGTGGCAGCGATCCTCTCATCTATATGGAAATATGACGATGACTCACTTGGTCCCGAGGGAAAGTGTTCAATGAAAACCTCGGTAGTAGCCATAGCAACAGTGGATCCATGCTCCCTCTCTAGCTTCAATATTCTATGGCTTCCACTAGAGCTTAGCAGGATTCCTTACACGGGTGTGCCAAAACCAGCTCCTCTTTGGAATAACCGCTGCTCATGTCATCGAACGAGTAAGAATTTCCTCCCAAACCACCAAGAGCGTGCGAGGGAACGATGGACCCAAATAACCGAGGCTACCTTGATGAATTATGTGCACGTAAAAATGTATATTTTATCTCACACTTAATCTCATTTTAGTAAAATAAATGTCATAATTGGGTGTTTTCACGAGTTTAAAACCAAATTTCAAAAATGATTTCAAGTCATCATTCATGCATCCACTAAGGGGCAAAATGGTAATTTTCATGTGCGGTTTATTTGAAAAAAATTACTAGCGCATTTTAATTTTTTGTAGGAATTTGGATTCCACTAGGAAGCGGCTTCATGGAAATATGCATACATACGATTTAGAAGCCAAAGAATTAAAGAAATAAAAGAATTCATGTAATCATGGAGCACCCCACCTATCTACTAACCATGATCCACAATTAAGAGCCAATGCACATGTTAGTGGGGATTAAAGGCACATATACATTTAATGAAGGATTAATTTCATGCTAATGATAACTTGGACGCACTACCTCAAAGGCATTTTAGGGAGCTCCCTAAAAACAGATTAGGGTTTTAATCATGCATAACCCTCTTATGTTCCTGTAATAGAGTTATATTTCCTTATCATATTATGTAAGTTATAGCCACAAAATTAATGAGAAATAAAATGGCTTACTAAGCTTCTTCTTCTTCTATCTTTACATGCTTTTATTTTATTTTATAACCATATTTATTTACAGGCTCTCTTTCCTTTTATATTAGTAGATTAGATTTCCATTTATGCACTTAGTTTAGTTTTTTAATGAAAGTATTTGGTTCCTTAATTTTAATTAGCTTGCACTTTCCTTTTTTGTTCTATTTTACAATCTACATGTGTTGAAATGATAACAAAAATGAGAAGTTAAACCTCTTCAATTTAGATTTAATGAAACCCTCTTAAGTCATGTAGGTTTAACATATTTTCTTATTTATGAACGCTTTTTATGCTTCATGGATAGTTAGATATTGATGCAAGTTTATTAGGGAATTTGATGTTTCTAATCACAGATAAGGTATCCTTAATCCAGTATAAACACAATTTATGTCATTGTATTACTAATTGATTTTGATAATGAAACTAAAGTAGAATAAAAATTTGATGATGTATGTTATTAAACGAAATAGTAAATAGATCATGCTTAAAGTAGCTTTTTCTTTGACTTCATGTTCATTTTCCTAACAATTAATAAATGGTTTTAGTTGTCGTACTAAAGTTTGATGGTTTAAGTTATGTTAATTAATAACATAAATGGACCATACTTATGATAAATACATCACTAATTCTACTTAGACTAAAATGAGAGACAATAGATTAATTTTGTGTTGATTTATCTGTGAGAGGATAAGAGTGGATTTGCGACCAAATTGTCTCTTAATCTCATATTTGTTTTCACTTTTGTTTTGGTTAGTATTTACATTTCTTTTAGTTCAAAACAAACTTGAGAATTTAAACTAATTTGATTGAGTAATTTTGAAATTAGTTCAATTCTCTACGGATCGACCCATACTTGCATACGTACTACAATTGTATATCGTGCGCTTGCAGTATTTTATCAATTATATTTTTAACGACAATTTTCTAATCAATAGAAAATTCCACTGTTATCAACAAGTTTCTGGGCCAATGCCGGAAAAATGAAATTTGATTTTAATTTTACTATACGAATTATTTTTATTAGATTTTATTGTGTTTTAATTTTGTGTATCGAATTGCATAGCTCTAAAAAAAGAATATTTTGGTTTACATGTTTGTTTGTTGTGTGATTTTTCTTTCATTTGATTTATGAACTTTTTGTTTTTTTATTTACAGTTGCATTCTCTATATAAAAAACAAACATAGTTTCATATCAAAAATTAAATATTTTATTATATTTGCGTTACATTTACATTTTATTTTTGATTTTAGAACTTTCTTTTTACAAAATTGCTACTCATCTACGGTAACAGCGTCATCACTTCACCCGACCCACTACTTCACTACCATCAACATCAATATACTCCTCCCTGCTCCTTCTCAAAACTGCTGCACTTCGGCTATACAACAAAAGAAACCACAATCTTCAACACCCTACAAACTGCCTTGCTCAACTCATCAACGGAACAACTTCCTTGCTCTAACCACGAACCAAACATCCTCCTTCAACATTACAAACACATAGCAACATACAATTCACCATCGCCTCTTCCTTCATATACAAGCAACTACACTTCAACACAAACAAGCTGCTCCGAACCATCTCCATTTCATCAACACAATTTCTCCTCCATTCATTCATACCCCCATGTTTATGTGCACACATCCTCAAGACTAATCCCTGCCTACAAACCAACACAACACCCACCTTACTTCATCATCACTACTTCACTGTGCGTCACTTGCTGCACTGTGCAATTTCATTCTCAATTTCTTTTGCTTCATTTCTCTGTGCAATTTCATTGTGTGATTTCACTACTTCACTTGCTTCACTGTACAATTTGCATTTTCACTATTTCATTTGCTTCATTTCTGCTTCATTGTGCTTCACTATGCATTTGCATTTTGCACTTTCTTCCATTCATACCATCCAACTGCTTCATTTAACAACCATCTCAAACTACTCCTCCTCCTTATACATCTTCACATCCTTCACAAACCTTGCATACGAATTAAAACCATCACTGTGCATTTTTTTTGCATCTCTGTGCACCAATTGCATTTCCTACCTCCCAACATTTCAACTCCAACTCCTCCACCATCTTCCCTCTGCAAATACAACTTAACATCCCACTACCAAAACAGTTCCACCACTTCACCATACTACCACTCCATATTACCATCCACTTATGTCTATATAACATATCCATTTGCACTGCCTACTACATACTTCACAGCAACAAGGCTACCACCTTCCCCTACAGAACGACCATTTGCCTTAACAACAATCGAACTCACCTACCCAGCCTCTGCCTACCAGTCACTACCACGTCACAGCCACCATGACACTGCTTCACTTTAGCACAATCTATACCCTTCCTGCAACCAACCCAAAACCCACTAAATTGCTAACCTTACAAACCGTAACTTGAATTGCCTCACCATCTCCGTCCTGGTATCCCCTAAAGACATTGCAACCACAATCGAACCCAAAAATCAATCCCAAATCCTAAATCGCTTCATACCATTTGGAAATAGTAATTTAGTTCGGCTGTTTGTGGGTTTTGAATTGGCTAAAAAAAGTTTGCGTATTAGGAAATGGTGATTTAGGTTGCTGGGAGATTATAATAGATCATGTATTATAGTTTGATTTATGTGTATTGGGTTGAGTTGTTTTGGGCTGTTGTAAGAACTGTAGTTGTAGACCATTGAAATCGACATCAATACGTTCACTGTAAAGCATGTCGAATATTCAAGTGTGGGAAATACCGATTGCTGGGGGTGGTGAAGAAGAAGAAGGGATGGAAGAACCAGAAATGACACATAGAATCTTACAAATCACAATGGAACAATATATGATAGATAAATACGGATCTTTATACAAAAAGAACATGTAACTATTAATATACATACAATCATCAGAATACAACAGTCATCATAGCAATCCGAAAAGTTATAATAACTTGTCTTTACAAGTACTGAATGTACAGTTTAACACACAGCGGAAATAACAAAGTACGTATATGAAAGTGTGTAGGACCGTATAATATGGATAAACAGTAATACAGAGTATATATAGTAAATAACGTGGAATATAAAAGCAATATAGTAAAATGACACCAGAGATTTTATACTGGTTCGAAGCACCGTCCTACATCCAGTCCCAGACTCCTTTTGGAATTTCACTACAACAACCCTCACTTAACCCGGAGGAACAGGTCTATACAACCCTGAGCAGCAGAACAGGGACCTGAGCAGCAGAACATGATTTCGCCTCAGCAGCCGAAGAGGACTTCACGCCTGAGCAGCAGAATAGGACTTCAAACAAATACAAAAGTATATTTGACACTGTGTGTTCTTGATAACACTAATTTGTCACTGATAGTACAAGCCTCCTATAATCAAATCCTCAAGAATATAAATAGTATGTGAAGATTTGTAAAAGGAAGAATATTGCTAAGAATCAAAGTATATATAGTATAACTCAAAGATTCAAGGCAATAGAAAGTATGAGAGCACTAGAGAAATCACTAGAAAGAATAGAAAGAATTAGAATCAGAAATTCGTGATAATGAAGTATGAGATAACATCTACATATAGTTATCAGAGAGATGCAACTCTTAGCGAAGAGTTTCAGCCAAGAGAGACAACTTTTGATGGAATGCAACTCTTCATGGAAGAAGATGTCTATTCGGAAATTTTGCATTTGAAGCGGGTTCAGTCGACTGGAAATATTGGTCAGTCGACTGATATTTGAAATTTTTAAAAACCATGTCTGTTTTAAAATTTAAAAGAGGTCACGACTGTGCGTATGCACAGTCAGTCGACTGGCTGTGCATATTTTGCACAGTGAATTTCTTTCTAAAGAAATATTGAAAACTCGAGGATTGATTTTAACATATAACTAAGACTCAACACAAATAATAGTTACTTTAAACATAGAGTTGTAGCCTTGATCCTCTATTGTCTTCTTTTTGTTATGTATGAATGTAAATTCTTTTCTTGGCTTCCGAACTGATTTGTCATGAATCAAAACTAGTGATTCAACATTCTCCCCCTTTTTGATTAATGACAACCTGTGTATATTTTCAGAAAAAAAATCTCCCCCTGAATGTATGATATCTTTTTCCTGCATTAAATATGTTAGTGCACATACTTTTCTCCCCCTTTGTCATCGACAAAAAGGAGACATAGCATAATATATAAATGTAAAGAGAAGAATATAAAAGCGAGACTATTTAGTACAAGTCTCAATATTTAAATAAATGACAAGATTTAATACACGATTCAAATATGTTCGAAATTAAAACAAAAGCTATAGATAGATAATGCATACTCATCTCCCCCTTTATCATAAAACCTACTCATCAAGATGTCAATCGAAATCTTCCTCTGGTGCAGGTTCTTTTCCAGGCCTAGAAGTTCCATGAGCACCACTACCTGTGCCACTAGTATCACTACTAGTATTCTCTTCAGATGTTGACCATGTAAACCTTGGTTCTGGTCGTTTACCATGAGCTATTGAGGAGGCAGTTGTGGAAGTTGAACATGAAATTGCATCCCAAAGAATAGAGAAGAATCCTTTTACTTTGTCCAACTTTTTATCCACTTTCTTCAAGCGAGATCCTAATATTTGTTGATTCTTAGAAAGAATTTCAAAGGATTCTTGTAAACTAGCTGAAATTGCAAGACGAATTTCTTCGTCTTCTTCGGAAAGAGAAGTACGTTCTCGAATAATTGGCCCGCCTGATGAACGTTGATGTTGTTGTGGATGCCATTCTTCAAAGGAGGTAAAAGTCGGTGGCGCTGATGGTAGTTTCATGAGACTTAAAGTGCGAATATTGATAACTCCATCGGAAGAAGTTTCGGATTCCGGTTGAGGAGTATCCACATTTAAAAGCAATCGCATTATATACTCTCCGAAATAAATCGTTCTCATATTACCATTGTTGAAAGTGAGAAACTCGTCCAATATTCTTCGTAGTCAATTTACTTGAATTCCTCCCCAAAGTGCATATAGAGCTTTGAAGTTTTCTGGGTAGATAAGTTCTTATGACCCAGTTCTTGGTAATATACTCCTCATGAGAGCTTTGTGAATAACTCTCGCTTTTGGTCGGAGTAGACAAGATTTCAATTCCATCATGGTATCTCCCATGAACACATGGCTAGTTCGATCCCTTTGTCGAATATTGCATTCAACATCATCAAGTGGAATGCCATGATTAGGGGTTTGATGAATGTGTGCCATTCGGTCTAAAGAAAAAAATACTTGTTTTCCACATACTAAACTCTAAACACAATCATTTGTATTAGATGGACGTTGATGAGGTAGATTTAAATTGGCATAAAATAATTTTACCATAAGGTGGTTGATTTTGTGAGAATTTGCATTCAAATCGAGTAGAGACTCCAATCAGATCTACGCATGAGTTCTTGTAATCCATAAGCCGCGAAGTCGCTGTAAACCATGAATGAACCCTCAAAAATCCTTGAATTTTTCATCTTGGGCCATCTTTTTACTGCCACATCATTATATAACCATTGTGTGATTTGAGCGTCGGTAGGATCGATGGATGAGGATCCTTGCCTTTGACGTTTTGGAGGAGCCATTTGAATAAATTTTTATGAAGAAATTGAGTGAAATTAGGTTTCTAGGGTTTGTGGGCGAAAAAATTTGGGTAAAAAAACTGAAGGGAGTAAAGTAAAAAAAGAGAAGGAAGGAAAGTAAATAGGGGTTATTCGTACAGCCAGTCGACTGGAATAATAACCAGTCGATTGGTATATGTAAAATTGTAAATAAAGTGAACAGTCAGTCGACTGAGTATAGTAGGTCAGTCGACTGAATGGTTTCCCGAGAGTTTTTGGAACCTGACATCAGTCGACTGACCTATCTTCTCAGTCGACTGACTGTAACTGAAAATGCAGTAGGGATTTGGGAAATGAAAATTTATTAAAAAACAAATACAAATATGAAATACAGGAATTTTGAGAACAATATTACACAAGAATTGATGATTAATTAGGGACTTTTGGTGATGATTCTTGTGGTTCTACCTTTGTATTCTCAACATAGGGTCGTAAAGGCGACCAATAATTTTGGCGTTCCCATGAATTTGGAGATGCCTGAGGTTGAGATGGAGTTTGTTCCCATTTATTCCATCCAGAAGAGCTTGGCTGATGGGATGATGAAGGTTGAACAACATCATGCTTAGCCGATTTTCCACAAAATTTAAGAGCGATTGATTCAATAAGACTAAGGCGATTTGAATTCATTCGCTGTTCATAGAACATTTCTCTTTGTAGATTAACTTGCTCCTTTTGATAATGATGTATTTCATCAATTTTCTCTTTAGTTTTAGGTGAAAAGAACAAAGATCTTCTAGACGTCTTTGGCTTAGGTGAAAATCCAGTGTAATGTCTTTCCGGTTCATGAACAGGGGTAGGGGTTGGCAATGAAGGTGATGAACTGCTGGATGAGTTATAGCTACTAGGGGAAGATGGAGTAGCAAAGGAAAGTTTTGAGTTTGATGAATTACAAGAGTTTGGAGAGTCCATTGTTGAGGAGCTTGAATTTACAAAGCTTGTTTGAAATAAATTTTAATGTGAATAAGAAGAGTAAAGAGAGAGGTTTAAATAGATGTAATGGAGCTTAGAATGAATGGTTATAAGCAACCATTGGTTAATAACTAGAGATCAAAATAGTGGTTTAAAATTAATTAAAAGAATAAACGGTTTAAAATGAATGAAAACATGTGGTTCAGCAGAAAAAAAAATGCATAGCTCAGCTGGTAGTCTATTGAACTATTAGCTGGAAGACCCGAGTTCAAATCCCGGTGGCTATGTTTTTTTTAAAAAAAAAAAAAAATCAGAACAAGTAAAATCAAACTTCTAGCTGAAACAAAAAATACTCATAGCTCAAATGGTAGAAGAAAGTAAACATATAGGAGAGGTCATGAATTCAAGACTTGTTAGTTGTCATTAAAAAAATTATTTTTATCTGGATAAAAATTTGAGTGTGTGTATATATATATATAGACATATATGAAAATATATATTTTGTTAAAAATGTAAAATAAATATAGATAGTATGTATAAAATTTATAAATTTTTAAGAGAAATAATGCCAAGTTCTCGTCTTAAATTAATGAAAGTATTTTCGTTTAAAGGTTTTGTAAATATATCTGCTAATTGTCTATCAGAGGAAACAAATTCTAGATTTATCAAATCTTTTTCAATATTATCACGAAGAAAATGATGACGAATGTCAATGTGTTTTGTTCGTGAGTGATTAACAGGATTTTTAGATAAATTAATAGCACTAGTGTTATCACAATAAATTGTTGATTTATTTAAACTAAAACCAAAATCTTGTAATGTTTGTTGCATGTAAATGACTTGAGCACATGCCAGAGCTACATAAATATATTCTGCTTCACAAGTCGATAATGAAACACAGCTTTGTTTCTTACTAAACCAAGAGATAAGAGACCGTCCAATGAAGTGACAAGTCTCACTTGTACTTTTTCTATCTGTCCAGTTTCCTCCAAAATCAGCATCACTATAGGATACTAATTCAAAAGGACATTCTTTTGGATAGAATAGTCCAAAGTCCTTGGTTTTGTTAAGATACCGTAGTATGCGTTTCACTGCTCGTAAATGTGATTCTTTGGGATCTGCTTGAAATCTTGCACATAAGCAGACACTCATCATTATATCAGGTCTACTAGCTGTTAAATATAGTAACGATCCAATCATACTTCGATATAATTTTTGATCAATATTTTTGCCATTTTCATCTTTATCAAGATGTATGGTTGTACACATAGGAGTTGGTTTGGTAGAAGTATTTTCCATACCAAAGCGTTTAATTAGATTGTTACAATATTTTTCTTGATTAATAAAGATACCATTTTCAAGTTGTTTTATTTGTAAACCAAGAAAGTAATTTAACTCACCCATATGTGACATTTCAAATTCATTTGTCATTATTTTAGAAAATTCTTGACAAAGCTTTTCATTTGTAGAGCCAAAAATTATATCATCAACATATTTTTGAATAATTAAAATATCAAGCTTATTTCTTTTAATAAAAAGAGTTTGATCAACCTTTCCAATTTCAAAACCAGAATTTATTAAATAGCTTTTAAGACGATCATACCAAGCACGGGGTGCTTGTTTTAAACCGTATAAAGCCTTTTTGAGTTTATAGACATGATCAGGAAATTTTTCGTGTATGAATAATGGAGGTTGTTCAACATAAACATTTTCTCTTATAAAACCATTTAAAAAAGCACTTTTGACATCCATTTGATATAATTTAAAATTATGAAAACATGCAAATGCTAGTAAGATTCGTATTGCTTCTAGTCTTGCGACTGGAGCAAACGTTTCTTCATAGTCAATTCCTTCTTCCTGGTTATAGCCTTGAGCAACTAATCTAGCTTTATTTTTAGTAATATTTCCTTGTTCATCTGCTTTGTTTTTAAAAACCCATTTTGTACCAATAACTGATTGATCATTAGGCCATGGAACTAAATCCCAAACGTCATTTCTTTCGAATTGGTTTAGTTCTTCTTGCATAGCGATTAACCAGTTTTCATCAGTAGATGCTTCTTTAATATTTTTGGGTTCAATATAAGAGAGAAAAGCTACATGACCCTTTTGATTTAATTGACTTCTTGTTCTAACAGATGAATTTAGTTCTCCAATAACATTAATAGAAGGATGATCTCTTAATACTCTAGGTGGAGATCTTAATGCACTGTTATTGTCAGCAATGTTTTCATTAATTTCAAAGGTTGTAGTTTCTGTATTAGAGTTGTTTTCAGGAAAATCTTCATCATCTCTTATTATTTGAACTGGTTTAAAATTTTCATCGAATGATACATGAAGTGTTTCTTCGATAATATTTGTTCTTTTATTATAAATTCGATAAGCTTTGCTTCGATCTGAATATCTTAGAAAGATTCCTTCATCGGATTTTGGATCAAATTTACCAAGCTGATCTCTTGTATTTAAAGCAAAACATTTTGAACCGAAAACTCTAAAATAAGAAATATTTGGTTTTCGTCCATTAAAAAGTTCATAAGGAGTATTCTTAGTTAGTGGTCGAATAGAAACACGATTCAAAACATAACAAGCTGTAGAGATTGCTTCAGCCCAAAAATGTTTTGGTAACGTACTTCCATTTAACAAGGTCCTTGCACATTCTTGTAAGTTTCTATTTTTACGTTATACAACCCCATTTTGTTGTGGAGTTCTAGGAAACGAAAAATTATGAAATATTCCTTTTCTCTTACAGAAATGTTCAAAGGCTTCGTTTTCGAATTCACCTCCATGATCACTTCTTATATTTTTGATTTTTAAACCTTTAAAATTTTGAATTCTTTTGACAAATGATTTGAAATTATCAAAATTATCACTTTTATTTTTCATAAAAATAGTCCAAGTATATCTAGAAAAATCATCAACAATTACAAATACATATTTACTGTGATTAATGGATTGTACTTGTGTTGAGCCAAATAAATCCATATGCAGTAATTCAAGTGGTTGTAAGGTTGAAATAACCTTTTTTGATTTAAAAGATGATTTAGTCAATTTTCCCAACTGACATGCATCACAAATATGATCTATTTTAAAATTCATTTTAGGTAGACCTTTTACTAAATCATTTTTAGAAAGCTTATTTATAGTTTGGAAATTAGTATGACAGAATCGTTTGTGCCATAACCAAGGATCATTTTCTTTGGCTATTAGACACATATCTGAATTATGATTTATTTTCATATTCAGAACATAGATATTTCTGTCTCTATTTCCTTCAAATATAAGATTTTGATTTTGATCAAAAATACTGCATTTGTTTTCAAAAAAGTGATTTTGAATCCTTTGTCACACAATTGGCTGATACTAAGTAAATTTAAATTTTTGACAAGCAAAACATTTGAAATAAGAGGTAAATTTGAGATACCATTGTTGCTCACAACGCCTTTACCGATGATATATCCTTTGGAGTTGTCTCCAAATGTGACAGAACCTCCATCTAAGTAAATAATATTTGATAGCATATCTTTGTCTCCAGTCATATGTTTTGAGCAACCACTGTCGAGTATCCATTTTCCTCTTTTCTTGAGTGGGACCTACAAAAAATAAACGATAATATTGGTACCCACTTTTTGATAGGGTCTAAGAGTTAAATCTTAGGAAACCAAACCCAAGAGGGCTCAGTATCCCATTTAAAAATGTCATCCTTATTTTTATGAACAGTTTCAAGAAAAGTGTTTATATATTTCTTCCTAATTAAATTGTTATTTGTTTTAGGAACCCATATTTTTATACTTTTTGAGAAAGGATTTTTTGTGTGTATTTTAGTAGGATTAACATTTCTCCTAATTTTCTTTCTGGGTGGAGCAGTTGTTTTCTTAATATATCCTAATCCTTTCTTACTTGAAATAGATTGAGAGCTATTAATAATTTTTGATAAGGTTTCTCTTCCTTTATTAAAGTTTGAGACATTTCTAGTAATGCTTTCTAACTTAGTTTTAAGACTATTATTATCCAATTCTATCAATTTTACTTTTGTTTTTAGTTCATGATTTTCAGAAATTAGAGCGTCATTCTTTTCTTTTTGAGTTTCAATTTCTTGACTCAAAAGAGTGAGTTGAGAATTGATATTAGAGAATGATTCTTGTAATTTTTCAAGTTCTTCCTCTAGTATTTTTTTCTCATCTTTAAGCATATCTCTCTCAAATTCTGCTTTGTTCTGAAGTTCACGAGACTCTTTATATTTTCTTTTGAGATTTTTCAAAGTATCAATTAGTTCTGAATTTATCTCAGTCATATCTTCAAAAGTAAAATCACTAACCTTATTTTCAGTAGCCATGAAGCAGACATTAGATTGCTCATTTTCACTGTCACTACTGTTTTCTGATGAAGAAGTATCTGAGTCATCCCAAGTTACTGAAAATGCTTTCTTTTTCTTGTCTTTTCTGCCCTTGATATATTTTTTCTTTAACTCTGGGCATTCCTTTTGAATGTGACCTTTCTTATGACAATTATAACATTCTAGAACTAAAGATGATGGTTTGATTGGAAAGTTCCTTTTTCCATTATTCTTCTTAGTTTTTCGGAATTTTAAGAATTTTTTGAAATTTTTAGCAATAAATGCTAAATCTTCTTCATCCGAATCTTCATCCTTTTCTTCTTCAGCATGAAAGCTATGTTCTTTTTGTCTTGTGCTTGTACTCGTCTTGCCTGCAAATTTACTTCATAGGACATTAGATTTCCTATTAACTCTTCTGGTTTTATGGTAGAGAGGTCATTAGCTTCTTCAATAGCCAAGACTTTTCTTTCCCATTCATCCGTTAAAGAGTTAAGGATTTTTGATACAATATCAAAATCGGTGTATTTCTCTCCTAATCCTAATAGTGAATGATAAACATCTTGAAATCTAGAGTACATATCATTGATGGTTTCATCTTGTTTCATTCTAAAGTTTTGAAATTGATTTTTGAGCATGGAGATTTTGCTATGTTTGACTTTGTTAGTTCCTTCATGAGTAATTTTAAGTGTTCTCCATATTTCATAAGCAGTTTGACACATACTAACACGATTAAATTCATTTCTATCTAATGCACAGAATAGCATGTTCATAGCTTTAGCATTGGCAGTAGCATCCAGTTTTTGTGTGTTTGACCAAGTGGAATATTCTCCAGTAGGAAGAGTATATTCATTTTGAGTGACATTCCATGATTCAAAACTATTAGATTGCATGTAGATTCTCATACGAGTAGACCAATAATTATAGTTTAAACCATTAAAGAATGGAGGTCGTGCAGTAGATTGACCTTCAAGAAAACTAGTGTTAGTGGAAGTGTTGGTGTTATTTTCCATATTTAGCAAGATATCAGATAACTTTATAACGGTTATATGATGCCTGGCTCTGATACCAAATGAAAGTGTGCAGGACCGTATAATATGGATAAACAGTAATACAGAGTATATATAGTAAATAACGTGGAATATAAAAGCAATATAGTAAAATGACACAAGAGATTTTATACTGGTTCGGAGCACCGTCCTACATCCAGTCCCAGACTCCTTCTGGAATTTCACTACAACAACCCTCACTTAACCCGGAGGAACAGGTCTATACAACCCTGAGCAGCAGAATAGGGACCTGAGCAGCAGAACAGGATTTCGCCTCAGTATCCGAAGAGGACTTCACGCCTGAGCAGCAGAACATGACTTCAAACGAATACAAAAGTATATTTGACACTGTGTGTTCTTGATAACACTAATTTGTCACTGATAGTACAAGCCTCCTATAATCAAATCCTCAAGAATATAAATAGTATGTGAAGATTTGTAAAAGGAAGAATATTGCTAAGAATAAAAGTATATATAGTATAACTCAAAGATTCAAGGCAATAGAAAGTATGAGAGCACTAGAGAAATCACTAGAAAGAATTAGAATCAGAAATTCGTGATAATGAAGTATGAGATAACTTCTATATATAGTTATCAGAGAGATGCAACTCTTAGCGAAGAGTTTCAGCCAAGAGAGACAACTTTTGATGGAATGCAACTCTTCATGGAAGAAGATGTCTATTCAGAAATTTTGCAGTTGAAGCGGGTTCAGTCGACTGGAAATATTGGTCAGTCGACTGATATTTGAAATTTTTAAAAACCATGTCTGTTTTAAAATTTAAAAGAGATCACGACTGTGCATATGCACAGTCAGTCGACTGGCATAACCAGTCAGTCGACTGGCTGTGCATATTTTGCACAGTGAATTTCTTTCTAAAGAAATATTGAAAACTCGAGGATTGATTTTAACATATAACTAAGACTCAACACAAATAATAGTTACTTTAAACATAGAGTTGTAGCCTTGATCCTCTGTTGTCTTCTTTTTGTTATGTATGAATATAAATTCTTTTCTTAGCTTCTGAACTGATTTGTCATGAATCAAAACTAGTGATTCAACAATATAATGCGCCTGAAATCCTCTAGCTCGTCTTCTGAGCTCTGGAGCATCCTAACCTGAATCTGTAATACTTGGATTGACCAAAGCATTACAATAAAATAACACACGAGTCGGTTGGAAAACCAGTGTGATAAAACACAATCAATTTGAATTTAATTATTTTCAAAAACCCTTTCCAAAAACAAAAAAGTATTTTGTAAGACTATGCCACACATAAATATGACGGGTTTTTACCTTACATTAACCAAAAACTTTTATACCAAAATCATCTGATATTATAATAGTGTCTATAGAAAATAAACTATAAAATAGCTGAAATGCCTACATCTCACGTTTCAACATATTTGGTATACAACTAAAACCGTACAAAGCTTATTAAAGAATGGACTCCATACAACGACTGGGCACGTGTGTACCGTCCATCACAGTACACCTCTAGAAAGTGTACCGAGATCGAACCAATCGATCCCTGCTGTCACAAGACGAGCCTATCCCTTACTGGATAATACCGAATATGCCATCACCCTAGTTGTTCCCAACCTTTTTACTGATATCTCATGCACAACCAATCCATAAATATGTAGACGTAGGGTATCTAAAAAGGAGACAACATACCCTAATGGGTGCAACCCATATAGCCTTGCTGCATTTCTCCTGATTTTCGGTCATTCCCGGTTGATGACGCTTGAGACTACGTTTTACATTTTTGAATAGTAATTCCACTTGGAAAGCTAACACTACATTCCAGGCAGCAATGCAATGATAGTATTCATCCATACGAGTTATTCTGGGTCTAAAAAAACCAATCTCTTCAAAGATCACCGTCTTTTTTATCCATAAGATTTCACAGTTCGTAACGCTCAAATCAGATCGAAAGGGTAATTTAACTATCAAATTACACACATAAGCGATCACTAGGCCATATTATAAATCTTTCAAAACATTTATTTCAAAATATCTTTACAAAGATATATGTATATATATATTCACATCCCTTCCAGTATTTCAATATTTGAAAACAATTTCAAATTCTTATGTCCATAACATGATATTTCCAAACCAGATCATCACTTACAAATATTTCCATTTTTAATTTGTAATCCATTACTTAAAAAAATAATTCCATAAAATCATTTCGTAGTTAAAATATGTCCAAAACCATTCATTTCAATACTTAGGAAAATATTACAAGTATATTTTCTAAATCATTTCTAATATCAATATAGGAAATATTTCATAACTTCTCTCATAAATCTTTGGAATTTTTATTAATTCTTTTTACAGTTTCCAACAAAATCGATTATACTTATTTATAATCCAACTAAAAATTTTAACTTCTTTTTATTAATTCAGATTCATATTCGAAATTCCTGTATCTAAAATTTTGGAAATTCTTTTAAATTTTCAAAATTCCTTTATAAGATTTCTCTTATCAAAATTCCTCCTTAAAATAAACCTGTTTAAATAATCTGGAGAGAATTTATAAATAAATATCAACCACATACCTTTAAATCATATATATGAAAATAATAAATATATTTTTTCTTATGAATAACAATTTATTTTCAAAACATGTTTATGTAATTATTTAAACATCAAAACCCTTTTAAAATAACAATGATAACTAATTTCCAATTCTTTACATTTCCAAATTCATAACTATTTCCAAATTCCAAAATAGAATCCACTATTTCTGTCCAATTCGATTTCCATATCTCATTTTAAATTCACACTATGAATTTATATTCCCAATTCATCAAATGATAACCATTCCACCATATTTATAAACATTGTTTATAAATCCATAAATGCATTCCTAGTTTTTCTTTGTTAATAATAGATTCATATTAAACAACTCCATTTACAAGCATAGTCCTATATAAGTTCCCCTTTTCCCCCAATCTATTGAAATATCTATTTCTAAAAACTTTTACATTAAAAAAATATCGCTCAAGTTTTATTGTTTAAAAATCCTGTATATACATTATTTCAAAATCTCTATTTAGAATATTTCACGAAATCGTTAAGTATAAATTCAAAATCAAATCATTTATTTTATCCAAATAATTTCCTTTTTAATTAATCCAAAATTCAACATAAATATTTCACCTCCAAATTCTCCTTTTAATTTCTTTTCAAATACAAAATTGATATTTATGGTATTTGAAATACTAAAATTAAGGCCCATGCTAGTATAGCACCCAATAAATCAAATCATATCATAACCTATCACAGATTATTCAAACACATCATATATCACTATAATGAATAAAAATCAACAATTTTAAGGAATCCAGTTGGATCCTTCCAACCTGTTTTTTTGCAACCACAGATGTTATATATCATAGTAATCCCGCTTCAAGGCAGGTTATTGCCATAAAAGGGTCGTCTGCTGTTATGAGGGGCGCATAATGTCTCATCCGCTCTAATAGGAAGGAATATATATATATATATATATATATATATATATATCCAACTACTTATAACATAGTAAATACTCAAACCAGTAATCACAGGCAATGGACCATGTAAATAAAATTATTTCCACTTATATAAAAACATAAGTGGCCAGAGAGGTGAGTTTTACTCACTTTGATTTCAAGCGGTCGCTTCTGCATTCTAATTCTGACTAAATTCGAATGGCATTCGAATTTAGCTTACAATTCTTCAAGCTATAAATTCATCCAATTCAGTTTCATCACGTAGAGCTTGTTGATACGAGTCCAACGCAACTGAGTTCAATTCCGACCTAATATAAGCCATTTATGGTATTTATAAGATTTTGATAATTAAATTATAATTAGCCTTTAGTTAAATACAAAAATTTAATTCTGATGAACCAATTCACGTCGTAACCACGCATGCTAGCTCCAGGCATCGAGCTTCACAACACGACACAAGACTTCGAACCCTTCCCCATTGATTTTCTCCACCCTTACCACCATCATACTTCACCAGAGCCGAGCCCCGACCCTCTTGCCTCCAACGCCAGAGGTCTGATCCCCATATTCCTCCCCAAACGCCAAAAAATCATAGCCAATGTTACCACAAAAAGGCCGATTTCTGATCATGCTCCCCTATTCCAGAACTTGACTGTTAACAACGTCCATCTCGACGAGCTTGACGAGTTCAAAGTTGAACCCGAGGCATGGCATCGACTATGGTGTCGTGATCTGCTCCTAGCCATAGGATGGTGGAAACCATAATGGCGGTTGTCTTTCTCTTTTACGGTTTTGACAAAAAGCGGGTTGTGGAGGTCCTTAAATAGACAATATAGATCACTATTCACGCACTATTAACAGGTTTAATTTTTCAAACTCTAAAAGAAGCATACCGCCTGGCATTTCATATGTTATACCCCTATTACGAACTCAATGGAACACATATCGGAAGCTAATTCGAAAGTACACGGAAGTTAACATCTCAAATCGAATTATTTTAATTGAATTTCCCTAAATAATTTCTAGGTGTTTTTCGCATGATCATACCGTAAGTCCAATCGGTAAGAAATTTGAAATCCTATAATAATATATATCATGGATCTAATGAAACTAGTTTCGTCCAATTCTGAGACAGTGTTTTGAATGGCTATTTTTCACTTGTTAAATTAATATATAAATTCCCTATTTCCGTTTTAATCACTTTTTAATCAATTTAAAACTCACTAACTTCATTCCAATTCAAATGGAATTTAAATCAACTTTAGAGATTATTTCCATTCACATTAAATTCCAAACCAATTAGTTTAACAATTTAGTATATTCATATAACCATTACACTTGCAATTTAACTATTTACCTATGAAATCAACTTTTTAATATTTAAATCAATAAAATTTTCTAATTTCAATTGATTGAAATTCCAGGTCATTACATTCCTCTCCCTTAAAAGGATTTCCTCCCTGAAATTACTACGGTAGGAAAACGCTTCAAACCATTAACTTTTCAAAACCCACTTGGTTAAAACTCGAAATTTCACTTCTCTAAATATTCTAGTTTCAACCCAAACAATTAGTTTCCATTTTTAATTCAAACCCTTTAATTCAATACAATTCAAAAATCAATTTTTTAGTTAACAAATTTTCTTTCAAAAAAATTTCGAACACCCTAAATTTTCGAAAATTTTGGCAGGGTCTTCCTTGTAAGGAGAGCCTTTTGCAATATCATAAATATGATAAAATGATATACATCGACTCTCATGGCTGGAAAACGCAATATATATATCAATATTTTTATTTTTCACGTGCTACATCGTAACCGTAATTTATTTTAGAGTTATTAAGCGAGTTCGCTTAATTTATTTGCAATTGTGCCACCAAAATCAAGCCAAATAGCCTCCATGTACCTATAATTACTCAAATAAACATGTATGTTCCATAATTTATGAAATTTAACAACTTCACATTCATTGTACAAATGAAAACACATAGATTGCATAAATCAAACATGTTACACATGTATTTATAAACAATTACAAGTTTCCAATATTATTTTAGTTACTTTTTATCGATTTTATACCATTACATTCAATTTGAATGATTCACAACAAATTTACTAGCATTCAATTTATATTTACACACCTTACATTCATATCCATTACAAATTGATTCTAATCGATTTTTTCACTTTTCATTTGTTCACAAAATCTTATTTACTTCATTTTATATTTAACAATAATCCAATCTATGCCAGTTTATTTATGAATCACTTCATAAATTAGTTATTTTAGTTGAATTTCATCCTTATCAACAACATCTCCAATCATGTCCAATTTATTTACACTTAAATTGAATTCATTTATAACTTAATTATCACCATTTCAATCCATTCTATTTTATTCGGCACCATTTTAAAATATATTTAATTCGCTTACATATAATTCGAATTCCATTTATAACTCAATTCTCGTTTTTAATATTCAATTCACTAATTAATTCTCTGATTAGTTTTCTTCCAATTTACTTAACTAAGTTTAGTTTCATTTCAAAAAATATTTTATTTAGCCTAACTTAAGTTGAGTTCTGTTTGTCCACATTCGCAATCAAATTGAATTTTCATTTTATGATTCAAGTCACCTTCATTTCATTGAAATTCAAATTCAATTCGATTTAGCTGTTTCTCTCATCTTTACTTGAGTTTTAACATAAACATTTCATACTAGCACTTCTGATTATTATTATTTACAACTTAAGTCCATATTATGATTTTTATTAGACAATATTTCAAGCATATTTCTTTCCACTTTATGCTTAAGTCAAATTCTTTTTATATTTGAATTCACATTTACCATATCCCAAATCAAATCCGATTCCATTTCAATATTCAATTAACTAGTACGTTCATTTAATTAGTTCACTTCCATTTACAATTCAAAATCTTATTTTTATTTCAAAAATCACTTCAATTGGTTTGACTTGAATTTAACCATATTTTATAATTCAAATTTGGATTTTCATCTCTTCAGCAAAATATCAAACCATTTTCATTTTGGTTTTTACATTCCAATTTTCCAATTGTCTAGCTTGTTATTTTACCATTTCATAATTTCTATACTTGGGTGTCCTCATAAAAAAATTATAACTTATAGTTACATAATTACTTCACAATTCATATTTTTTTATACAATATAATTTGATATTATTTCAATTCCACTTCAATTTTATTTAACTTACCTTAAGTTAAATCTTAATTCATTCAATCCATTTAAACTTACTCAGGTTAAATTTTAAATCCCAAAATTCGATTTTCACGCTTTCTCTCCTTAATAATATCATTCTCAGCTTATAAGTTCATAAATTATTTCCTGACATTTTGTTTAAAAATACATTTAAATAAGTATTCTAGAATTCAAACACCCGATATTTATTTCAAATCATTTTGAAATCATACATATATATATAGCTCTTTTAGTTTAATAAATCATTCCTTTGGAATTTCCAAAATCAATTGGTTTTATTCAAAATAAATTCCATTTGGAATTTTCAAAACAACACTTACTTCCAAACAAAAATATCCATATTAAATTATTACGGTAGCAATCCATCACTTAGAAACTTGAAAATGAAGACCAATGATGTCGCGATCATCATCAGAATTATTTTCCAGCGACTGAAGTGAGTTTAGTGTTTTATCACTTCTAAAATCCATTTAAAACAATTTTTATTCCAAAAATAATTTCAAAATAATACTATTTTTTATTTTCAAAACGCTTCGGAAAATATTTTCCAAACTTTCTACGATTTTAATCTCCAAATTTGGATTTGAATCCATTTTTATTTACAATCCATATGCACAAATCACTCTTATACAATCTCTATTAGGTTATATATATATCAATTTCAATTTTTATAATCTTGTTTGGATTATAATAATAACAACCAAATATACCAATATACTACAATAATTTCAAAAACTTATTTCTTTCATACAAAAATATAGTTTTAGTAAAATTATTTCATCTACCCGTTCCAAAATAATATTGTGTTGGTTTACCAGGTTCAAGTGTTTAAAAATTCCTATCAATTTCGTGGTATCCCACTACTCGATTGGAATTCATAGGCCACTTAAATGATAAATTAACACAATATAAAGCATTTTATATTCACTAACAAATACATGCTCATATCTATAATACACTCAACTCATTCTAGAGTACTACTGACTCTATCTCTAATGAGTAATCCCCACCAAAGCCTAGGTATTCACTCAATCTAAGCTCCGATACCAAGTGTAACGAACCGTAGTTTTTGACCCTCGAAATCAACATCAATACGCTTACTATAAAGCATGTCGAATATTAAAGTGCCGAAAATATCGATTGCTAGGGGTGAAGAATAAAAAGAAGTGATAGAAGAAATAGAAGCAACACACTCATAAATCCAGTGGAACAACATATGATAGATAAATACAGATCTTTATACGAAAAGAAACTGTGACTGTTAATATACATACAATCATCAGAGTACAATAGTGATCATAGCAATCTGGACAGTTATAATAACTTTTCAAACTCAAAATTGATATTTACGGTATTTAAAACACTAAAATTAAGACCAATACTACTATAACATCCAATAAATCAAATAATATCATAATCTATCACAGATTATTCAAACGCATCATATATCACTATATATAAAATTAAAATAAATAATTTGAGGAATCCAGTTGGATCCCTCTAACCTATTTTGCTACAACCATAGATGTTATATATTTGTGTGTGTGTATATATTTGTATGTATCTAAATAATCTCTCTTCGAGGCGGGATATCGCAATAAAAGCGTCATCCGCTATTACGCGAGGCGCATAGTATCTCATCCGCTCTAATAGGTGGGTATATATATGTCCAACTAGTAATAATACAGTAAATACCCAAACTAGAAATCACAAAAAAAATAAAACGCAAATAAAATTATTTCCACTTATTTAAAAATATAAGTGGCCAGAGAGGTGAGTTTTACGCACTTTGATTTTCAGTTATCGCTTGCACATTATGATTCCGACTAAATTCAAACGGCATTTGAATTTAACTTAAAATTCTACAAGCTATAAATTCGTCCAATTCAGTTCCATCACATTGAGCTCGGTAATATGAGTCTAACGCAACTGATCTCGTTCAATTCCGACCTAATAGGATCAATTTATGGTATTGATAAGATTTCGATAATTAAATTATAATTAGCTAATTACAAAAAATTAATTCCATTTAACCTACTCACCCCGTAACCATGCACGCTAGCTCCAAGCGTCGAGCTTCACAACACAACATAGGACTTTGAACCCTTCACCATCGATTTTCCCACCCTCACCATGCCGGAGAACATTAAACTTCACTAGAGCCGAGCCCCGTCCCTCTTGCCTCCATCGCCAGAGATCCGATCCCCTATTCCTCGCCTTTTGCCAAAAAATCGTAGCCATTATCGCCATAAACAGAGGTGATTTCCGATCGCCATGCTCCCCTATTCCAGATTTGGACTATTGACAACGTCCTTCTTGACGAACTTGACAAGTTTGAAGTTGAACTTGAGGTGTGATATCAAATATGGTGGCGTGATCTGCTCCTAACCATCGGATGGTGGAAACCCTAATGGCGGCTTGCTTTCTCTTTTAAGATTTTGACAAAAATTGGGTTGTGGAGGTCCTTAAGTAGACAATACGGATCACTACTCACGTAGATTCACAAGTTTTGTTTTCCGAACTCCAAATGAAGCATGCCGCTTGGCGTTTTATATGTTATACCCGTATTTTGAACGCAATGGAATGCATATCGAAAGCTAATTCGAAAGTATACGGAAGATAACATATCAAATCGAATTATTTTAATTAAATTTTATTAAATAATTTCTATGCATTTTTAGTTCGCATGATCAAACCGTAAGTCTAATCGATACGAAATTTGGAATCCAGTAATAATATACTAATACGGATCCACTGAAATTGGTTTCCTCCAAATCTGAGATAGTATCCCAAATAGCTATTTTTCACTTAGTAAACTAATATATAAATTCTCAGTTTCCATTTTAATCACTTTTTAATCAATTTAAAATTCAGTAACTTTATTTCAATTCAAATTGAATTTAAACCAACTTTAGAAATTATTTCGATTCACATTAAATTCAGAATCCAATTATTTTGACAATTCCATATATTCATATAACCATTATACTTGTAATTTAAGTATTTACCTATAAAATTGGAATGTTATAACAAAAAATCTATTCGCTCTAGACCGAGCGCACACCCAATTGGATCATCTTTAGCTTTAGGAAGCTTTGATCTACGTAATGATCAATAAATTCGGCAATGTTTTCTCATCCAAGCAAATAAACTAAGCTTCCTAACCTATGTGTTATAAATGTAATGATCCGAATCACATAGGCAATTAGTGCCTAATTCGATAGAACAACTCAGTGCTTCCAATAAGATTAAGAAAGATCCGTTTTCTCCAACGTACAATTTTGGTTAGAGAAATTATCCTAATTTTGCATGGAACCAAAACAATTCCAACAAGAATTTGGTTTGTCCCAATTTTCAAGCATTTCCGAACAATGATTCGAATGCTCCCTTTCAACCCAATAATTTTGCTAGTTCATCTAAAATCAACCGCAATAATATTTTGCTCCACTAGACAATAAACGATTGAGTTCGCTTGAGAAAAGGCTTAACCGTGGCTAAGGCAACCACTCAAAGCCTCTAATAAAACAGTGATTTGCAAAATTTGTTAACCTCATACATGCAAAATAAGAGTCAATCAATTGCTAAACTTGAAATGCAAATGAGCCAATTAGCCACATCTGTAAGTGAGAGTGAATGCGGCACATTCCCAAGTCAGCCAGTTCTATATCCCAGAAATCAAAACACGGTCTCGAATTAAGCCCATGTGTTCAAGATAGCATCGTAACCCAAATGAATTCTATCACATCTTTGTGTTTCGGTAAAAAATCGATAATCAAGTTGTTAATCCAAATAATTTACTGGAGACTTCTATCGACATTTCTAAAACAACAAGCGAATCTGAAAAAAACATTGAGCCAAACATCGAATCAAATTCCACTCCAAATTCTTATTCTACTCAAGTAGACCCACCTGTAGAGTATCATGTTTCATTTCCACATAGTCCTTGAAAAAGAAACATTTTGAAAAAATGGAAAAGATGTTGGAAATTTTTAAACAAGTGAAAGAAAACACCCCGCTACTTGATATTGTTAAAAAAGTCCTAACTTACGCTAAGTTTTTCAAGGACTTGTGTACCAAAAATAACACATTCATATATCCAAGAAAGTTTTCTTTTCCACCGGACTTAGCGAAGTCTTGTCTCAATCAATTCCATTAAATACTAAGATCTTGGATGTCCGATGATCTCATGCACGATAGGGGACAAAACAATTAAAAATGCTTACTCGATTTGGGTGCGAGTGTCGGTTTGATTCCTTATTCCATTTACCAACAACTTAGCTTGGGTGAGCTAAAACCGATGAAAGTAACTCTTTAATTTCTGCCTATTGGATAAAGAAACCCATGGGATAAATCGTGGATGTACTCATTTAAATCAGTCGATTCATATTCCCTGCAATTTCAGCGTCTTGGAGACTCAACCTATGAATAATCCAGTGTGCCAAATTCCATTGATTTTAAGACGACCCTTCTTAGCTATTTCAAATGCTTTAATCAATTGTCAAAATGGTTCGATGAAAATTTCTTTTAGAAACATGATTTTAGATCTTAACATCATCAATCTTGAAAATCAATCTAATGAACCACGTGACCAAACGTTGGAAGTTAGATTCATTCAAGAAAATTTTGACAATGAAATAGTTTACCTTAACCATAAACGCGAGACCAAATACGAACAACTGTTTCAAGATGAGCCTAATAAAATTGATATTGTACTTCCATTTGAACCCCATCACGATCACCTTAACTACACATACTTTGGTAACAACGAAACGTTTCACGTCATAGTCTCTTCATCTCTCTCCCTTGATCAAGAATCTTCCTTACATTCAATTCTACCGAAAAACAGAGAAGCAATTGGATGGTCGATCATCAATATAAAGGGAATTTGTCCCGCTCGTGTTTAACATCTCATCCATTTAGTTGATGATGCCAAGCCCATTCGTGATGCACAATAAAAGTTTAACCCAAGAAAGAAGGATGCAGTTCATAATGAATTCTTAAACTCCTCGATAATGGAATCATGTACCCAATCTATGATAGTCCATGGGCTAGCCCAATTCATGTTGTTATGAAAGAGCCTGGACTTGCCGTTACCAAGAACGATTCTAACGAACTCACTCCACCTCATACTCAAACAGGTTGGGATGTTTGCATTGATTATCGAAAACTAAATGCTGCAACACGTAAAGATCACTTTCCTCTTCCTTTCATCGACCAATTGCTTGAACGTTTAGTTGGTAGGAATCCTACTTCCTTCTTGATGATTATTCCGGTTGTAATTAACTTCCAATTGCTCCCTAACATCAAGATAAAATGACTTTCACATGTCCCTTTGACACTTTTGCATATCGACGTATGCCATTTGAGCTTCAGTGCTCCTGCTACTTTTCAAAGATGCACGGTCGGCATATTTTCCGACATGATTGAATGATTTTTTGAAGTGTTTATGGATGATTTTTCTATCTTTGGAAACTCTTTTTTCGAGTGCTTAAACCATCTTGAGTTGGTTTTGAATCGATGCAAGGACAAATACTTAACGTTAAATTGGAAAAAAAAAATGCCATTTCATGGTCAAATATTGCATTGTCCTTGGGCATGTCATTTCAAACAAAGCCATTAAGGTAGATAAAGCGAAAGTTGATGTAACTATGAATCTACCCATCCTCAAATCGGTTAAGGAATTTCTTTCATTTTTTGGACACATTGGCTTCTATCGACGTTGTGTGAAGAATTTTAGTAAAATTGTTCGACCTCTTACGGCTCTTTTTGGAAAAGACATTCCATTTGACTTTAATTCTTATTGTCTTTTTACTTCCGAACGTCTTAAAAGTGAACTTATTTCCTCTCCCATCATTTTATCACCCAATTAGGATCTTCCTTCCGAAATAATATGTAACGCTTCTATCTTTGCTGTTGGTTCTATTTTAGGACAATGAATCAACAAAATTCTTCACGTCATATACTATGCTAGTACGACTCTTAATGACGCTTAGGTCAATTACATGACCATTGAAAAAGAGCTTCTAGTAGTAGACTTTGCGCTTGAAAAATTCAGACCTTATTTGATTCGTTCACGCATTATAGTTTACAGTGACCATTCTGCTCTTAGGTACCTTTTTGCTAAAAATGATGTTAAGTCTCATTTGATCCATTGGATCATGCTACTCAAAGAATTTGACCTTACGATTGAAGACAAATAAGGATCCGACAACGTCATCTCATCTGTAACAATCCAGAATTTGACCATCTCCAAATATAACATTTAACGTGATTTTAAAAATAAAATATATAAAATTTTATGACTCGAATAATATTAGATAGGATTTGGAAATAAAAATATACATAAAAATAGGAACACTCGCTTATATCGACAAAAATGAAAAATTCTGATTTCAAAAAAGTAGGTTTAAATGGTTAAATAAATTATTTTAATTAATTTGTGTACCTTTATATTTTTGAATAGCATTATAAAAATTTATTTTTAAATTTGAATTACATAAATAATAATTTAACTAAAATGTCAAAATGTGATCGTAAACATTTTATCGAAAATCAACGTTTTGTCCATTTAAAGTTGTCGCGACAATGTTGCACCTTTATGTACATATCTTATAAACATTATGACATATTGGATCGAATTAACAAATAGTTAAGCAAGTTTACTTTTTCTAATTATGGTTAGGAATGTCTAGAAATATCATTCGCAAAAGTAAACTAATAAAGAAAAAACTTGTCAAATCATAAGAAACAACGTTATTTCATTAGTTTTCTTACTCCTTAAGTGACAAGGACACAAAGTAAGGATTTGAAATGCATTAATGAGATGATAAGTTTAGTTTTGGTAATGTGAAGTTTGGGAAAAATATCCAAGGACATTATAGTAATTTAACAAGGTGTAATTTGGTAACTTACCACCTCTTTCTTTTCCTATAAGTACACAAGTATTCTTCTAAATTTTCACATATCCATCTCTTTTTTCCTTAAGCTCTTCTTCTTCTTGTTTAGAGTTTTAATGGCTTTCATGCCTTATAAAAATTATTAAAAGAATATTGAAAAAAGTAAAAAAATGTGTGTGTGTATAAATATATAGTATTCCACCTCAAAACTAGTGCAAACCACTTCCTCTCCACCTCCATAGCCCAGAGCCTCCCTCCGTCACCCCCACAAGTCCAAGCACACCACTATCTAAAGCATGGTCATGCTTATCATAGCCTAGACTAAGCCTAAAAGAGAAGAAAGGAAGAAGATCGAAAGCTCCGGAGCAAGAAAAAGAGAAGGAAGTGCTGTCGGAATTGATATGGGAATCTACAAAAAAGTTTGGTGGAGTGGAACTAATTGTGAGTACACAAAACTCAGTTTTATTTTAATAACACTTAAGCTGATAATACACATGTTAAATTAGCAATTAATATGTTGAATATTGATTGATATTGGATGCTAACTTGGTTGATATTATGGTTGATTATACAGTTGTGAAATGGTTGATAATTTGTTTGATAAATAATAAGAAAAATGGTGAATAATTAACCAAATTAAATTTAATGGAATTTAAATCCATAATAATATGTGTATGGAGCGATTTAGCCTTAAATTGATTTTAAAAGGGTCGAAAAGATATCATAATAATATAATATTATAATATGAAATGAAATTGAAAATGAGTTTGAAATATGGAAACATTATTTTAAATGATTTTGGAATGATTTAGAAATGTTTTAGAAATATTTAAAAGTTCTTCAATAAAATTTGGAAAGAAATTGAAAAACAAGTCAAACCAGGTGCGTCGCATAAGAGTAGTTCGCGATTTCGCGCCGAAAAAGTTAAATAAGTATACAAAGTGATATGGCTCAGAATCCTTCGAAATAAGGATTTTCCAGAATATTGTATCCATTCTTTTCCAATAACGAAAGAAAATCAAGATTTCATTAAGTAGATTTTGAAATATGTCTAAAATAATTTTCTAAAAACCTCGCGGTTTTGCAGTTCGAAACCGAAAAAAGGATTTCTTTAAAAATGATATTTTTAAAATGTTTAATAATATGAAATAAATTCTAAAATTCTTCTAAATTTTTTTAAAGTAATTTAAGTTGAAAGGATGGATTTCTAAATGATATAAAAGTCATTTTGAAGAATATAGCGTTTTGCAACACATTTTGCAACACTTTTTATAAATTATGGATTTAAACTCAATCAATCCTTTTTCAAATCTCTTATAAACGTTTTCAAATTTTTTTAAATGTTTTAAATAATAATTTGGAAGTTTAATGAAACATTTCTAAATTGATGATTAACAACTGGGTATGCCGAACGTCCAGTACATTTGTCCCACTTGTGAGATCCAAATAGCAAAACAAGGTGTGTAATTAAGGTTAGGAATGGAGCAACGAGTGTCCTGAACTTACCTTGCCTCTATTTTCTCTTTTAGAAAAAGGGTAGAACGGATCGAAGGGAAAGCCCAAATGCTCTAAAAATAATGTTATTAAAATATGAGATTTAAACACAAATGATATGGAATTATTCTGAATCCTATACTTGAAATTAATTGTTTTGGGTTTGCAGTAAACTATGTCTTAAATAACATCCTTTTGGCCCATTCAAAAGTTATATTTTGGAAATAAGAAATCTTTGATTAAGATTTTCTAAATGATTTGGAAGTATTTTCCTAAATAAAAGGTGAATTGATTTAGAATTATTCCAAGATTAAAAGGTTTTTTAAATTAACTAAAGGTTTTGGCAAATGATGCTTAATGATTCTATATACTGTCAAGAGGATAAAGGAATAATTAAATGAATATATATATATCTAAGAGATATCTATAAATGAATATAAAAGATAAATTAAATTGATTGATGATTGATAATCACATATAAAATTAATATCTTTTCAATCGATGATTGGTTCAAAAGAACCGGGGTTGGATGTGGGGCAATTCTTATCTGAAAACCACTCCGAACCAATGTATACGTTCAGAAGATAAGACCTGATGATGATGATTTTTGAAGATGAGGATCTTCATGATGAAGGGCTGCTTTCCACCAGTCCCTTGAGGTGAAATTTACCATATTATATATTTATTGTGGCAGTAGTGCTCTTTTATGATAACCATCAATTACAAGGACTAACCGCTACTAGTCCTAGGGATAATTCCCGAAGGGACGTGATAGGAGGAGTGACTTTGGTTTCGTTCAGTCCCCAGAACAAACTTGCATGGATGGATGTCCGACACTGCATTCTTGATATTTCATCGTTGACTTTTACAAATGTACATCACCTTGGTGGTGGTGAAAGCAACTTTTCTTAGCTTAACACCCTTCTCTGAGACATACGAGCTCAAAGGTCGTATGTTCGTGAAAGTCAATGGTGTTATCAAAGAAATGGTAATATGGCATTCAAAGTGGAAGCTATGATGATCAAAGTGTATCTTTGCGAAAAGAAAAGTGTGGCTTTATGGAGCTAAGCCTTACGAGCCTCGCATCCTAGGAATGTTATAGGATACTATGTGGTCTAAAGGACATATTTCGGGCTATTAGTTATGAGGAATGAAAGGCATGTGTTGCCTTAAGATAATGAAATGGAAAGGTATGGAGACTGAATGAGAATGTGTAAAGCCACCGAGTAATACGTTGTTCCATAGTAGTGTAGCAGTATAGTTCGGAGGCTGACGAAGATCGTGTAAATCCATTGGAGTGAACAATAACTGTTATATGTGGATTTTGGGTCTGAATGGTCATTAGTTCCCTATTATGTTGAAAATCCTACTCCAATACGTTGCTTTTACGGTTTTGATTGTAGTCCCAAAATAGCTGTAATGATTTGCAAACATTTCAACTACCCCTTTTGGTATCATATATTCCATCTGGCATATTCAGCTGACCTAGTCTGGATAAATTCCCTTAGACTTAGTCCGGGTGTTGATACCTTATTTAAATAAGTTTTTTGAAAGATGTTTTGCAAAATAATGTCATTAAAAATAATATCAAACTATTTTGGTATAAAAGCGATTTGGTTGCCAAAAGGTAAAAACCCATCCATTTTTATGTGTGGACGTGGACTTATGAGATACCCTTCTTTTTAAAGGTTTTAAACTAGCATCAAATTATAAATCCAGTATCTCATGCTGGTTTATCAAGCTTGATCTCGGTATTTTAAATAATCAGGTCAGATCCGAGTAATTTCAGATTTAGTTGAAGATGCTTGGAGTTTCCAAAGGAGAGCTAGAGATCTTCGTCTCTGTATGGATGTATTCTATTATCCGTTTCATACATTGCATTTTTCTTATTGTCAGTATTTGTAAGGACAGGGGTTTAAAAATGTTCAGGCTAAATCCAGGTTAGACTCTGAAATTATATTCAAAATTTTCTACTGTAAAATTTTTATATTGAAATAATATATGTTATTCCATTGATGTGAGATTCTGTTCTATCTTTATTTTCTTTCTTACCCCCTAAAGATTTGTCTTTTCGTTCAATTTGGGTTGGACATGTGACTCAAAGGATATGAAAAATGGGACATTACATCAACGCTGATCATCTATCACATCTTCCTAACACATCATCTTCTTTATCGATCGACGAGAACTTTCCTATCGAACAACTCCTTCCTGTTTCTACCGATCCATTGTGTTCTAACATAGCGAACTATCAAGTCACTAAGGAAACTCCTTCATTTAGTCAAAATAAGGTAAATAAAATTTCTTTCCCAACTCAAGTACTTCTATTGGGATGATCCATACTTATTAAGTATTGTTCTAACCAAATCATTCGACGTTGCATTCCAGATTATGAAGTCAAGAGTGTTCTTTCATTTTGTCATGACCAAGCTTGTGGTTGTCACTTGGTCCTAAGAAAACCACGGAAAAGATGCTTCGATATGGTTTTTACTGGCCTACGCTTTTTAAAGATGCATTTGAGTTTTGTAAAACTTGAGATCTCTGCCAAATGTTAGGAAGAATCTCTCGATGAAATATAATGCCTTTGAACCCCATTCTTACAATCGAAATCTTTGACCCCCGATTTCCAGGGAAATCTTATCAAAAAACGCGGGTTTCACCTTTAACATACCTTTCTAGCACCATGATGAAATAGAAGCCCCAGAGGCATGAAGAAAGGGAGTATTTCTAAGGCACTTTACCTTCAGGGCTCTTCCCTGGTCCACTCCTGAGGCTACATTCCAACAAAGTTTAATTGATCGGTGTCGATAGAGCCCTCGTAAGAGGTATTTGTTACCTGTACGGTTGAAAGAGGTGGCCTAGTTTCCTAGGCGCCTCATTCTTAGCTTATTGTAGCATGCTTTCTTTATTCCATCTAATAAAGGTGAAACGGAGTTTGGGGTATTGAATTTATAGGACCATTTCCTAACGCTTTTGGAAATTTGTAAATTCTTCTTGCTATTGATTACGTCTCAAAATGGATTGAGGCCATTCCGTGTAAAACAAATGACCATAAAGTTGTTGTGAAATTCATAAAAGAAAAATTCTTTTCGAGTTTTTGGCACACCTCGCACAATAATAAGCATAGCGGGACCCACTTTTGGAATCGATTATTTGAAACTCTAATGAAGAAATACTCGATAACCCACTAGTTATCCACCCCATGCCATCCTCAAACTTGTGGTTAAGTCGAACTTTTAAATCGAAAAATAAGAAACTTTTTTAAGAAAACTGCTAGTAAATATCAAAAAGATTATTCTTCAAAATTTGTAGATGTGCTTTGGGTTGACCGTACCGCTTTTAAAACTAGCCTTAGGATGTCCCCATTTCATTTAATTTATGGGAAAGTGTGCTATTTACTAGTTGAAATAGAACATAAAGCATTTTAGGCAATGAAGAACTTAAACTTTGATCTTGAAAAAGCTGGCAAAAAAGAAAATTGCAACTCAATGAGTTAGAGGAAATTATGAATGATGAGTATGAAATGAAAAAATATTCTGTTATTATGACATTATATATTTTCTTTCCACTGTAAACGATTAGTGATTATCCAAAGAGGTCCTACATATAATAAAATTAGATCTTTCTTCCGTTAGGCTATTTACATATCACACATTTCACATTTGTTTTAAACGTCTAGAAATTATACTTTTTTGACCCATCTCATGTTTTGTTTAAACATGAAAAACGGCCAGGTTTACTCTAACCCTTTTTCCAAATCCAAAGAAGTTATCATATAACTACACGGATCATCCATTAATTGTTCAATCAATGACTAATAAAATTTACAAAGAAAGAAAAAAAATTCATGACAAGTTAATCCTAAGGAAAATATTTTCACCAAGCCAAAAGGTTCTTTTGTATGAATCAAGACTTCACTTATTCCCTAGGAAATTACAATCAAGATGGACCGGACGATACATTGTATGAACTGTTTTTCCACATGTTGCCATAGAAATAGAAAACCGTAGGGATGGTCGATTTTTAAATTCAATGGTCATTGTTTAAAGCCTTACTTGGAATTACTGAGTGATCAAGAGGAGGAGCTTATGACTCTTCATAAACCATACTACATCTAGTAAGAAACGTTATGTACATATTTTTTCCCCCGTTACACTCAATATATCATGCATTGACTGTGGGCACACAGTCAAAACTATGTGTGGGGCGGTCTCATGTTCATATTTTATTTTTCATAGTTTATTTTTTGTATTTTTTTCCGAAACTCAAAACTAAAAATAAAATAGAAAATCCCAAAATAAATTTTCTTTTTTGCATACTGATTTACTTTTGAAGAAAGACTATAAGATATGTATATGTTCCTGATTATTGATTTTGAAAGTTTATTTATCTCAAAAATAATAATAATAAAGTTTGATTACAAGTAAGTATGGTTTAAGTAATATATAGAAAGGTTCATGGGTGATAATGAAGTATATCCTAATTGTAACCTTTGTTTAGAAAAGTGGTTGATTTAAAGTAAAGGCTATAACATTTCCAATCTTCTAGGTTATGTGATGCTAAGATGATTTTGTGAAACTCTCTGTTCATAAATAAAAAGGAAAAAAATAGATTTTAGAAAAATAAAAACACCTAAAGTCAGGCGTTCACACGCAAGTGTGTGCACTTATCATGCTCTTTACCCTTCTCACGTAAGCCCAAAAGGAAGTGCTTGTTCAGTATATCTGGCCTTAGTTTATCTAAGCTAGGTGTATGTAAATAAATTAATAAAAATACCACCTAGAGTAATGTGTTCATACGCAAGTGTGTACACTCGTCGTGCTCTATACTCTTCTCATGTAAGTCCGAAAGGCGGTACATGATCAATATATCTAGACTCAATTTATTTAAGTTAATTGTGTAAATAATAATAATGTTAATATTTTTCAAAGTAGAGAGAGAACAATCACCATTTTCACTAATTTCATTCTACTTGTCATTCAAAAGAAATAAAATACAACTTTGAAAAACTTTGATAATCGACTAAGGATCCATCTCAGAGTTACACTATGTTATCAACCAAAACAACTAGCTAAACTAGAGTCTAATTGTGATGACAACTTAACATTTGTTTGTAGTTTTGACGAGTAAAAGGACTTAAATTTCTTGATAATGTAAAGAACTTATATTTGATATAGTAGGCTCCAATGCATACACCTTGCCCTTTCCATCCTTAGCGGGATCCTTGCACTGATTCCTATAGTGGCCAATCTGGTCGTAGTTGAAGCACTTAGCATTCGTCTTCTTGGTCATTTCCTTTGCCTTTCCAGCATGTCACTCATTAGCAAAATGCCCCTTCTTGTCGCATTTAAAGCAAACAATTTCATACTTCCCTTTCTTGGCTGCTCCACCCTTCTGAGCACCTTTCTTAGGAAAAGACCTCCTCTTCCAACTCTACCCCACCTGGACCTCTTTAGCCTTACATTTCTCTAGAGAATCAAGTATCCCCTCATGCCTTAAGGCCATCTACACTAATACATAAAAAGGATCTTTGATATGAGGTAATGTAGCCCTTGCTAACTCAGGCTTCAACACCCATATGAACTTCTCATTCCTCTACATCACCGTATCCACTGAAGCATACCTATATCTACCCAACTCGTCGAACCTTCAGGCATACTCCAAAATAGACATCCTCTCTGTTCTGATCAGAGAAGACTATGCCAGCACATACGTGAACCTCTCCTTGAATCTCCTCCTGAAATCTGCATATGTCATGGTTTTCTCATCCACTGCCACAGTCACATTGTTCCACCGAAGCAAAGCAGCTCTCTGAGCTCTCAAATTAGTATAATGGTTAACTACCGGAACTTTCGAAACTTCTACTCCAGCAACGTTTCCTTCTAAAACTCCAGCTGCAATTCAAGCTTTCATCATATTCATGAAAAACTGATGCATAGTTCCCATATCCACTTGCGAGACTCCAGCACCATTATTCTCTGCTTGTGTCTGACCTTGACTTCTCCTCGTATTAGGTCTAGAATTTCCATTGGTGCCTTCCCCTCCTGGGTTAACTCTTGCTCTTCTACAATCTAGATCTGTATTCAAACCATACGAGTTACAGAAGAATAACCCTAACAAAGCTAGGAGACTAGCGGTAAAGCATATATTTATATATAGCAAATAAAAGTATGTAACTATAACATTATCCCATACCCAATTTTACTCTAATTCTTTAGGATTATGTTTTCAAAATAATTTTTAGTTAAAATTTTCCATAAACCTATGCTCTGATACCAAGTTGTAATATCCTGTATCTAGAGTCCAAAAGTTAAACGCTACAGATGCTACAGTCATATATAGTATTAACTTCTGGTGTAAAATACACTAATGCTAATGGTATCCGTAATACCAGAAGCACTTGAATATGAAAAAAAATCACAGATTTCAAATAACAACATTTTACTAATTACATTTCAAAACAATAATTCGTATCCAAGTTACATAATCCCATAACGTTTGCCAGGTAAAGATCATTTATAATTTACAAAAATACGCCAAGAGCAACATAAGACAATGCCTCCTTGGTTGAACGGAATAAATATAGTCATATATGACTAAATACACATAGCAGAAAATGAAATAAACTGCAACTCCTATTTAGCTATGTGATAGCCTCCTGCTCGTCTCGGGAAGCTTATTTCGCCAAAACAAAAAACCTGAAAACCTCAACCCTTAGCCTGCTCAAATCAATTTTGAGCACCCGAGAGTTTAAGAGGAAACAAAAACTTAATAAAGCTTGGTGTGAATAATATTGTTACATCATGGTTTACAGATATTGAGTGAGACCACACCGCTTAGTGGAATAGGTTTGCCCTCACTAATATCCTTTTTGAAACATATATTTTGCAAATCTTTCTAACAACCGAATTGGTTAATCATACCGGTTGTACTAAAAATAATAATAGCAATGTCCATTATTCTATAAACATGTAATAAATGGACCATTTGTCCGAAAACTAGGCTAAATGCCCGCAACTGGACTAACTGCCAGCATACTGACTAACTATCCTCTTGGCTGAGTTAGGCCTACCAAATAAAATATCAAATCGTCCAAACTTCTATTAGATAAAACTTTTGGATGGTTTATCCTTAACTTACTTCTCCAAGGGTCAACTGATCCTACTGGTTTTATGGCTCACCAATAACCTACCTCGGTACATAAATATTCCTTTCTCGGTGTAGCTATCATTTTATAACCTGTGACAGAAACACCCAACACCACTTAGTATACCCAAAAAGGGCACACTGGAAAATGTGGTGCGTTATAGGTATAGCTAAGCTTTACAGAGACCAAGGTTCACAAGACAAATAAATAAAACAGTGAAAATTTAAATATTAATTCGTTATTCAGAATTGAACTTTTGAAAATAAGTCATAAAAATAATATGTCTCAAATACCAAATAAACATGTCTCGTGAAAATTACATCTTAGTCTTATCATCGAAGTACAGAAATAATGAAAATCATCCCTCTCATAAAGTACCAATACATCAAAATCCAAGTGAAAAAAATGGAAAAGAAGAAGAATACATGAAAACTCCGAGAATATATCCAAGCAAATTTGAAATCTATCGCCCTTGATTCTGCTGGCCTATTGGGGGAAATGGGGAAACAGAGGAGTGCGTCAGATAATAAGTCTGGCCAATGAAAGTAATTACTAGCATTTTTAAGAAAGATAAAAATAATAGACTAAGCAACATTTCTAGTTTAAAAGGAAATAAAGGAAGGATAAGCTTATATGAAATACTATTTGACTATTTGCTTTGATTTGGTTGATTTGATTGTTTAGATTGTGTGCACTTGTCTTTAACTGCTTTGATTAGGATGAAAACCTAATCCTAATTTAATTAGGCTAAAATCCTAATTCTGCCCGTTAATTAGCATTCTGTCTTTATTGTGCCACTGTGAGCCAATTATGTTGGTCTCACAGCAAAAGACACCTCTGTAGCGCATGGAACATAGTAGCGAATTTTTACCCTAATAAATGTCGCACGCTCGGTCATCACCAGTACATGCTAACTGTCGCCGTCTATTGTGACCTTTTGTTTACCCTAATCAGCATAAGCATGCCCAACCTCACCTAACTGTTGTGAGACCATCAGTCCTAGATCTAAAAAGAAATACTGCCCAGCCTCACTTAACTGTTGTGAGACCATCAGACCTAGACCTGAAAGGGAATATTATCGGTACTAGTCCTAAAGAACAATTTCTAATTCGCGCCCCTTGCCTAGATCCCTAGATTTGAGCTCCTATCTGTTTGGCCCCTTATTTACTCTAATCAGCATAAGCGTGTCCCAACCACACCTACTATTGTGAGATCATCGATCTAAACCTAAAAAGGAATGCTTTCGATACTGGCCACTACTTCTATGCTTGCTTATTAGCTTGTTTTAAGTTTTAAAATAAGCCTCTTCTATTATTTCTTTCTAATTATAACCTATGCCTTAGACTTTGCTTATTAACTTAATCCAAGATCTAATTTTTTTAAATAAGCCACTTTGATTCTCTCTTTTTAGTTATAATCACTTGTTATAATTATGCTTGCAAATGTCTCAAATTTGCCTATTTCAGTCTATGTTCATTTTTATTACAGTTTTTTTATTTTACATCTAATTTCTGTTATGTGTTTTCCTATTTTAGTCCATATTTGCAAATTCTTCTCTTTAACTATTTTATTCGCGTAAAAAGGAAAAAAAGAAACTAACATTTACAGGCTAAACTCCAATTTTATATAGATGTAAATAACAGTAAATAATTGGGAATAGCTGTAAATAACCGTAAGTAATTGCAAATAACTGAATAAAATAGTTGAATAAAAATATATTAGAAAGAAAACCGAAAATTTACTTAAAAATAGACTGTAAATAAGCTTACATAAAAATTGTCCCAAAATTGTAGAAAAAATACAACAATTGAGAACCTTATTATTTTAAATTGCTTAAAAATCTAAAATAATTACTAAACACTCACATGTGGTCCTTGGCTCTAGTCCTTGGTCTTCCTTGATCGACTCCTAAAGCGTAGAATATTTTTATCAAAAAGATTTCCTCCTTAGAAATTTTTTCTATTTAGGGTCCAGCCTGTGGCAATGAACCCCAAATAGGGGAAAATCTAAATGAGAAAAACAGCTAAGCCTAGGGTTTTATTTATAGTGCCACTTAGGAATCTCAGACCATTGGATTTGAAGATTTAAATCTGGTGCAACCACATCATAGGCTCGCTAGGAACCGTCGGATGGAAGCACGAACGCATGGAATTTGATGAAAATTGCAAAATAACATGTTCAACTCGTACTTGGACAAAATAGCGTCCAGGAGATAAGGAGGGTCGATCTAAGTTTTATGGTGGTTGACTTATAGGTCGACTTATGTATGGTAGGGGTCGACCTGACCATTGGCATGGGTCGACCCATGCCTTGTATCATCATTATTTTTCATTTTATTTTAATTTCTTATTTCTTTTGCAACTTCTTTATAATAACTTGGATTTTGATTAATTATACGTGGAAATTGACCAGAAAATTACTATGGATACAATGATGCAACTCCCGTGGCTCGTTCTGATAATTTCACAAACTTGTTTTATTATTTAATTAATCCGTTAATTAATATTATAGCCTAAATTTTTGGATTGTTACATTCTCCCCCCTTAAAGGATTTCATCCCCAAAATCTCCAAGGATAGAAGAATGAAATAAATATTTTCATCCAAATTTTACAACCAAATACTCAACCATCATCCATTACATTCATTGTCCTTAAGCTTTCTTATGCAATTTATGTTATATGCAATAGTGTAGTGTCAATGTCCCTAACTAATGCAAAAGATTAGGTGATCTAGCGATTCAGTTGACCTCCTTTTTATGCGTTCATGTCCGTGCTATGTATCCAAATGAATGCAAATTTCCTAATGATAACTGATAGTTCTATATGCATGCTACAATCATCATCCAAATGCAACAATCATATGATAATCATCCATTTATAGCAACCATGAAGTAAAAATAAAAATACAAGTGCACATACATCCATATGCATATGTTTTAGTGACTTAGTTAGGCTGATCCCTAAGAGATAATAGTGCCTAGTGTGTGTATATGCGTCCATTAGCATCCACTAGCAACCATATGCAACCACCAGTGTCCATCATACGTAACATGCTCTAATAACATGTTTACATTCAGTCCTACCATCCATAGGTTAAATCCTAAGATCTAACCTCCTAAAGGATAATAAAGTAAAGAACCTATTCAAAACTAAAGATGGAAATAGAAAATTCAAAATGTAGAATCGAAGAGATGTAGATAAGAGGTACGCATTTTCTCTTCAGCCTCCCATGTAGCGTCTTCAATACTATCTCCCCATAGCACCTTAACCAAAAGAAATTCCTTATTCCTAAGCTTCTTGATATCATGTCCAACGACCATGGTAGGAATGGGACGAACCAATGCCTCTCTACCCAATTCAACTTCCTCAAGTTGACTTGGTTCTACCACCTCTACTGAATCATGTAAGCACTTTCTCAGGTGCGAAACATGAAAAACATCATGAACTCCTACTAGCCTCTATGGTAGCTTTATTGGATACGTCATCTTCCCTACTCTTTCTACAACGGGGAACGGTCCTACGAATCTGGAAGCAAGTTCCCCCCTCGATCCAAACCTTACTACCTTTCTTAGAGGAGACGCTTTAATGAAAACCAAATCTCCTACCTCGAACTCAATATCCCTTCTTCGTTTATCTGCATAGGATTTCTGTCTTTCTTGGGACGTCTTCATTCTCCTTCTAATCAAATCAATCTTTTCCGAAGTCTCTCTAACCATGTCGAGACCAATTAGCAACCTTTCTGTTGACTCCAGCCAATACGAAGGCGACTTGCAAGGTCTTCCATAAAAAGCTTCAAAATGTGCCATTCCAATGCTAGCCTAAAAAAATGTTGTATGCGAATTCCACTAAAGAAAAATGCTCCTTCCAAGTTCCTCCAAATTCAAGAATGCACACCCTCAACAAATCCTCGAGAACCCTATCAACTCTCTTTGTTTGTTCATCTGTCTGAGGATGATAGGCCGCACTCAATCTGAGGTGCATCCGTAAAACCTCTTGCACACTCCTCTAAAACTCGCTAGGAAAGATTGGGTCTCTATCGCTCACTATGCTAGAGGGACGAACGTATAAGGATGCCAAATAAGGTGTTATCCTCTTACTCTTGACTGAAATAAAGTGGATGCTCTTAGTAAAACGATCTACAATCACCCAAATACTGGTATTCCCCTTCCAAGATTGGGGTAAACCATCTATAAAGTCCATCAGAACACTATCCCATTTCCACTCGGGTACATCCAATAGTTGAAGCAATTCACCGGGCCTCTGCCGCTCTGCCTTAACCATTTGGCACACAAGGCACTTAGCTACAAACTCTGCTACATCCTTCTTCATGTCGCTCTAATAAAACACTCTCTTCGTGTCCCTATACATCTTATCACCACCTGGATGAATAGTCATTCGAGAATGGTGTGCTTCTGCTAGAACTGCTCTCATCAAACCACTAGTGCGAGGAATAAAAAGTCTTCCATCTCTCCTTAGCCACCCTTTACCATCGATGAAATAGCATTGGAGACGTCTAGAGACCTATCCTCTGCTAATCCTCTCTAGAATATCCATAAGCTCTAAATCATCTCACTTCCTTGAGCCAATTTGATCTTCGAGGCAGGCTTAACCTCAAGTGATGTTAATAATCCAGGGGTAATGTCCATAAAGGGCTTAAAATCGAAAGTGGAAATAAACTCTAGGCTTTTCCACTCTATGAACATTGGGCTAAGAGTTTCTCTCTTCCTGCTTAACGCATTCACAACCACATTTGCTTTACCAAGAGTGTAATCTATCTCAAAATCATATGATGCCAAATACTCCATCCAACGCCGATGCCTGAAGTTTAAGTCCTTTTGTGAGAATAGGTACTTCAATAATTTATGGTCAGTGAAAAGCTCGAACATCTCAAGTAATGTCTCTAAGACTTGAGCATGAAAATAATAGTAGCTAGCTCCAAATCATGGGTGGGATTGTTCTTCTCAGAGTCCTCAACTGTCTACTTCCATAGAATACTACCCTCCCTTCCTGCATCAATACTGCTCCAAGACCTGTCTTACATGCATCAGTGTGTACTGTAAAAGGCTTAGCTCCGTCAAGTAAAACTAACACTGGTGTACTAGTAAGAGTCCTCTTTAGCATCGTGAAGGAATCCTCACAATCTACATCCCACACGAATGTCGTATTCTTTCTAGTAAGGTGAATAAGCGGTGCTGAAATCCTAGCGAAATATCTGATAAACTTCCTATAATAACCATCCAAACCTAGGAAGCTTTTAACTTCGGTAGCATTCTTGGGGGCCTTCCAATCTCGTACCGCCACTACGTTAGCAGGATCAACAACTAGACCCTCTCTTGAGACTACATGCCCCAGGAAACGCACTTCCTTATGCCAAAAGTGACACTTCAAGAATTTCACCTTCAATTGATGAACACAAAGCGTGTGAAGAACCTCCTCTAAATGAATAGCATGCTCTTCGATACTCTTGGAAAGCACCAAAATGTCATCCACGGAAACTACAACGAACCTATTTAGGACATATCGAAAACACAGCTCATCAAATCTCCAAAATAAGTTGGGCATTGGTCAGCCCAAATGGCATAACCAACCACTCAAATAATCCATCGGGTGTCCTAAATGCTATCTTATCGATGCTATCGTTGGCGACCCTAAGATGATGAAATCTAGTGGCTAAGTCAAGCTGAGAAAATACTGAAGAGTCAACCAACTAATCGAAAAGATCGTCTAGACTAGGAAGTGGATAATGGTTCTTCTTTGTAAGCTTATTCAACTCTCTATAGTCTATGCAAAGTCGAAGGGAACCATCCGCCTTTGTAGCAAAGACGACTGGTGATCCCTACTTAGATATGCTCCGTCTGATGAATCCTTTATACAATAGCTCACCAATCTGCTTACTTAACTCCTTCCTCTCCCTAGGAGCCTTATGTCTCATGGGGAATGCCACTGGCTTAACATTGTCATCCAAACAGATTCTAAAGTCGATCTCTATCTTAGGGAGTAGTCCCCTAAGTTCCGCAAAAGTGTCTAGGAAATCTATAACGAGTGGAACTGAATTTAACTCTCCTAGTGATGAATCAAGGGAATAAAGGAATCTCAACATGACTAACCCCTATGGGTTGCAAGAAACCTCGAGAGTTCGCCTGCTACATGTCTTTAGTCTAACGACTCTCTTCTCGCAGTCCAATATTGCTCCATAAGTGGATAACCAATCCAACCCCAAAATCATCCCATACCTCAAAATCCTAGTAAATAGGCGTCATAGTCAAACTCCGTACCTAGGATAAAAATTTTCAAACCCCTACAAATCATGGATAAATGTGCCGATCCTCCTATGGGGTTTGACTTAACTATGGGGTCTACAACAAGAGAAATATTTAAGTGCAAAAAATAACTAAGGAACTAGAAATGAAAGAATGCGATGCTATAGAGTCTAAAAGAGTCCGAATAGGAAGATCCAAAATAGAGATCAAACCTTCTATAGAGACTTTCCTACCTCGATTCGGTCCACTGCTAGAAGGTGCTCCATCCATAGCCTGTACTTGCACTGTAGGTGCACCTGCTCTCTACCCTGTCCATAGAGAACAAGCTCTACTAACGTGTCTAGGCTACTCACAACTATAAAACTTTCCCTTCATTATATCCTTCTTACAGTCCTTTACGTAATGACCAAGCACCCTACAATTATGGCACTTCTCACCCTTCTTGATCTGCCCCTTCTGGGTACTCCTTCTTTCTTCTTGTCTTTACCCCTCTTACTCTTTTACCACTGCTTTTTAGAGTTTTCTAATCTAGGAACCTTCTTAACCTCTTCTTCCTTAGCAGCATCTGACATGAGAGCCGTTTCTACAAGTGACTCGTACGTCGCTCTGATAGGTACATGCGTCAATGCCAACCCTTGGAGGGGCTGGTTCAAAGCCTTAGCAAACTTAATAGCCTTCTTATGCGGTGTATTGACAAGCTCCATCTCGAACCTTGGTAACTCGTTAAACTGATTTATATACACCGAAAGACTCCCTGGCATCAGACGGATGAACTTCTCCAACTGCATGCTTTCCTCGGCTTGTGATAAGAACTTTCTCTCAAACCTTTCTCGAAATGCAACCCAACAAATGTTTCTACCTTCTAGCTCTACAATCTCCCACCAGTAAGAAGCCTCTCCTTTCAGCTGCCAAGAAGCAAGCTAAACTCTCTGCTGGTCCTCCAATCCTAACAGCTCAAATATCCGCTCCGTATTGCTTAACTAAGCACGTGCCTCTGTGAAATCATTCGTGCCAGAAAACATCTTGCCTCCTAGATTAGCGAAGTCCTTGAATAGCTTATAAAAATTGGCTTCTACGAGTGGAATAACGGAATTTCCACCCGCCGGTGCTGCATAGGCACTTAACCTTGCACCTCTGGTATTGTAGCTTGGAGGTACCTATAAAACCAGCTTGGGACTTGGACACCTTCTTGAAGATTTATGGCATCTACCATTCTATGCAAAGAAGAGGGGATTTTTACAAAAACTCTTTATACTTGAAAACTATTTCTATAATAAGAGTTTCTTTCTGAAAAATACTTTTAAAGATATGTTACTTTTTTTGATAAATTCTTGACTTTTAAAACAAGTTTTTAGGAATCCTGAAACCTTAGCCTTTGATACCCAGTGAAACACCCCACGCTCCTTAGTATACCCAGAAAGGGAACACCAAAGAATGTGGTGTGTTATAGGTATAGCTAAGCTTTATAGAGACTAAGATTCATATAAAAAACAAATAAATAGCAGAAACATTTGAATAGTAATTCATTATTTAGAATTGAACTTTAGAAAATAACTCATAAAACAAAATATGTCTCAAATACCAAATACACATGTCTCGTGAAAATTACATCTTAGTCTTATCATCAGAGTATAGAAATAATGTAAATCATCCCTCTCATAAAGTACCGATACATAAAAATCCAAATGAAAATAAAATGGAAAATAAAAAGAATACATGAAAACTCCGAGATTATCTCGATGCAAATTTGAAATCTACCGCCCTCGATTCTACCGGCCTATAAGGGAAAAAGGGGAAATAGAGGAGTGGTTCAAAAAAAAAGTCTGGTGAATGAAAGTAATTACTAGCATTTTTAAGAAAGAAAAAGATAATAGACTAAGCCCTAGTTCTAGTTTAAAAGGAAATAAAGGAAAAATAAAGCTAGTATAAAATACTGTTTGACTATTTTCTTTGATTTGGTTTACTTGATTGTTTGGATTATTTGCACTTGTCTTTAATAGCCTTGATTAGGCTGAAATCCTAATTTTAGTTAATTAGGCTGAAATCCTAATTCTACCCGTTGATCGGCCTTCTATATTTGTTGTGCCACTACAAGCCAATCATGTTTGTCCCATAGCAAAAGATACCACTAGAGCGCGTGGAATGCAGTAGCGAATTATTTACCCTAATCAATGTCACATGCTCGGTCATCACCGGTGCACGCTAACTGTCGCCCCCTATTGTGACCTCTTATTTACCCTATCAGCATAAGCGTGCCCAACCTCACCTAATTGTTGTGAGACCATCAGTCCTGGACCTGAAAGGGAATGCTTCCCAGCCTCGCCTAACTGTTGTGAGACCATCAAACCTACACCTGAAAGGGAAAGCTGCCATACCGGTCCTAACAAATAATTTCTAATTTGCGCCCCTTTTCCAAATCCCCAGATTTGAGCTTCTATCTATTTGGCCTCTTATTTACCCTAATCAGCATAAGCGTGTCCCAGCCTCACCTGCTATTGTGAGGCCATCGGTCTAAACCTGAAAGGGAATACTGCCGGTACTAGCCACTACTTCTATGTTTGCTTATTAACTTGTTTTAAGTTTTAAAACAAGTCTCTTCTGTTATTTCTTTCTTTCTAATTTAAACTATGTGGTATACTTTGCTTATTAACTTAATTCAAGATCTAAATTTTTAAATAAGCCTTTGTTATTTTCTCTTTTTAGTTATAACTGCTTGTTATTATTATGCTTGCAAATGTCTTAAAGTTGCATATTTCACTCTATGTTCATTTTTATTACAGTTTTTCTTATTTTACACCAAATTTTTGTAAATTTAGTGTTTTACTATTTTAGTCCATATTTGCAAATTCTTCTCTTTAACTATTTTATTCTCATAAAAAGGAATAAAAAGTAACTAACATTTACTGGCTAAACTCCAATTTAAAATAGATGTAAATAACAGTAAATAATTGGGAATAACTGTAAATAATTGCAAATAACTGAATAAACATAGACTGAAAAGAGAGCAAAAAAATTTACTTAAAAATAAAATTTAAATAAGCTTACATAAAAATTGTCCCAAAATTGTAGAAAAACTACAACTATTAAAAAATTTATCATTTTAAATTACTTAAAAATCTAAAATAATTACTAAACACTCATCTGTGGTCCTTAGCTCTAGCCCTTGGTCTTCCTTGATCCACTCCTAGAGCGTAGAATATTGTTATCAAAAAGATTTCCTCAGAAAAATTTACCATTTAGGGTCCAGCCTCTGGCAATGAGCCCAAATAGGAGAAAAGCTGAATGAGAAATATAGCTAGGCCTAGGTTCTATTTATATTGTTACTTAGGGAACTCAATCCGTTGTATTTGAAGATTAAATCTGGTGCAACCATGTCATAGGCTTGCTAGGAACCGTCGGATGGAAGCATGAACGCACATAATTTGAAGAAAATTGCAAAACAATGTGTTCGGATCGTACCTAGACAAAATAACATTCAGAAGATAAGGTGGGTCGACCTACGCATGGTGGAGGTCGACCCTAGGTCAACCTAACCATTGGCATGGGTCGACCCATGCCTTGTATTATTATTTTTTTCGTTTTATTTTGATTTCTAATTTCTTTTGTAACTTCTTCAAACGAGCTCGGATTTTGATGCATTATATATGGAAATTAACTAGAAAATTACCATGGACAGAATGATGCAACTCTCATGGCTCAATTATGATAATTTTACAAACTTATTTTATTCTATAATTAATTTTTTAATTATTTATTATAGTTAAATTTTTGATTTTTTACAGTGACTAAGCCCTACACACTGAAATTCTGGACTAAATTTGCTAGGGGCTAATAGCTAACGAGTGTGGAGTGCGACCCTACATAAGTCCTATATGGTCTTCTAATCCGAATCATTTTCTTAGGGTTAACTACATTTCATCTTTTCCTTGAAAAACCTTTTCAAAATGATTTAATGTTTTAAATCATACTTTTAATACATCTTCAGCTTTAATCTAAGTTATTTTGCCATGTTATGTATACTTTACTCAAAATAATGTTGATGAAATTTAATGAGGATTACTTACCCTCTCAAAATAAGTTAAAGCCCTTTTTAGCTTGAAAACACTTAGGCTATACTACCTAGTTAAAACATTCAATACCTTTGTTTAAAACCTTTAAACAACCTCTTTGAGACCCTTGAAAGTAACCATTTGAAACCGTCGAAAGTAACCATTCGAAACCGTCGAAAGTACCACTTTCAAAACCATTAAAAGCCTTTCCTTTAAAAGCTTTAAAACACTAGACATCCTGCTTTAAAACCTTTAAATATTACCTTTCGAAAACATAGGAAAAACCTTTCCTTTCAACCTTTTCGAAACCCTAGGGAACCACCGTTTTCGAAACTGTTACAACCCAAAATTTGAGCTATAATAATTAGTTAACGAATTAATTAAACAATAAATAACTTTTTTTAATTTTCAGAATCGAGCCACGAAAGTTGCATTATTAGGTCCACGATAATTTTCTGGTCAATTTTCATATATAACTCGCTAAAATATGAGTTAATGTGGAGAAGTTACGAGAGAAATGAGAAATAAACAAAAACGAAAAAATAGTATACAAGGGCATGGCTCGACCCACGCACTGGTCAGGTCGACCTTTAGGTCGACCCCCATTGTGCTTAGGTCAACTTGCACTTTTGCTTGGACGTGAAAACGCCCAGGTACGAGCCGAACAACCTATTTTGCATTTTTTGTCAAATATGTGCGTTCTTAGCTGCATTTGACATTCCAAGTGAGCCTATGATGTGGTTGCTCCGGATTTAATCTTCAAATTCGACGATCTGAGATCGCTAAGTCATACTATAAATAGAACCCTAGGCCCAGCTATTTTTCTCAGTCAGATTTTCTCCCAAATTAGGTTTGTTGGCAGAGGCTGTATCCAAAATAGAAAAAAAATTCTATGGAGGAAATCTTTTTGCTAAAAATATTCTACACCCTAGGAGTGGATCTAAGAAGGCCAAGGACTAGTGCTAAGGACCATAGGTGAGTATTTTGTAATTATTTTAGATTTTTAAGTAATTTAAAACAATAGATTTCTTAATAGCTGTAGTTTTTCTAAAATTTTGGGAAATTATTTATGTAAGTTTATTTATATCTATTTTTAAGTAAATTTCAAAAGCTCTTTTCAGTCTATTTTTATTTGGCTATTTTATTCGGTTTAGTTATTTATACTTATTTACATCTGTTTTAAGTTAGAATTTAGCATGTAAATATTAGTTTCTTTTTGTTCTTTTTGACACGAATAAAATATTAAAAAGAGGAGAATTCACAAATATGGATTAAAATAGAAAAACATCAAATTTACAAAAATCAAATGTAAAATAAGAAAAACTGAAATAAGATAGAGATAGACTAAAATAGACAAATTTGAGACATTTGTTATAACTAAAAAGAAAGAAATAACAGAAGGGGCATATTTAAAAACTTAGATCTTGTATTAAGTTAATAAGCAAATAAAGAAATTGTGGTCCGTACTGCCGGCATTCCCTTTCAGGTCTAGAACCGATGGTCTCACACATAGCTGAGGCTGGGACACGCTTATACTGATTAGGGTAAAAAATGGCCAATAGATAGAAGCTCAAATCTGGGGATTTTGGCAAGAGGCGCAAAATTTGAATTTTTTTTGTTAGGACCAGTACCGGCAACATCCTTTTAAGTCGAGGACTGATGGTCTCACATGTAGGTGAGGCTAGGCATAATTATGCTTATTAGGGTAAATAAGAGGTCAACTAGGGGGCGATAGTTAGTGTGTATCGGCGATGACCGAGCGTGGGGCATCGATTATGGCAAATAATTCGCTACTGCCTCCTAAGCGCTAAAGAGGTGTATTTTGCTATGAGATCAAAAGGATTGGCTCACAATGGCACAACAGAGATATGAAGGCCGATCATCGAGTAGAATTAGGATTTCAGCCTAGTCAAATTAGCAATTGAGATAGGATTAGGGTTTCAGCCAAATCACAGCAGTTAAAGACAAGTGCAAACAATCGAAACAGTCCATGCAAACAGTCAAACAAAATCAGTATTTTATGCTAGTTTTATCTTTTTTTTATTTCCTTTCATACTAGAACTGTTGCATAGTCTATTATCTTTATCTTGCATAGAAATGCTAGTAATTATTTTCACTCACCAGACATATTGTCTAACCCACTCCTCTATTTCCTCTTTTCCTCCATAGGCCAGCAGAGTTGAGGATGGTAGAATTAAATTTATTGGAGATACATCCTTGGAGTTTTTCTTGTATTCTTCTTCTTTTATTTTTTCGTTTCATCTGGCTTTTGATGTACTGGCACTTATGAGAGGGATGATTTTTATTATTTATCTACTCTAGTGATGTAACTGAGATGTAATTTCATAAGACATGAGTATTTGGCTTTTTTGGGACATGTTCTGTTTTTATGACTTATTTTATAAAGTTCAATTCTGAATGACAATTTATTATTTAAATGTTTTCCTCTACTTTTACTTATTTGTCTTGTGAATCTTAGTTTCTGTAATGCTTTAGTTATACCTATAATCCACCACATTCTTTGGTGTGCCCTTTCCGGGGATTCAAAGGGGTGTGGGGAATTTGAGAAATGATTCATTAAAACCTTTCGATGGTACCGAAACCTACCTTTCGAAAGTACTTGGGTTTAATTTAAAAATATGTGGAAACAACTTTCGAAACCGTTAAAACTGTATCTTTCTTAACCATTTGGGTTATACTTCAATTTTGAGAAAAACGGTCATTAAATGATTTAAGTCGAAGGCATTTGTTTCAAAACCATTTCCTAAGTAAAGAAGCGATGGTATCGAAACCATCCCTTCGAAAGCATTGGAGAAGTAGCCAAATTTAAGAAGTAAAACAACCCTTTCATAATCATCTGGTCGAAAGGTAGAAAGTGGTAGCTAAAGGTTTCAACTTAGTCGAAAATAGTTATTTAAAAATAAAGGTGCAACCTAATCGAAACCATTTCCTTTAAAACCATTTGACCTGGTCAGAAGCCAAACTATTCGAAAGCCTTGGTTTCGAACCAATAACTTTCACCTGCATCCAATTCACTACGTATCAGTTCCCCGATACCATGTGCATTGGTTTCTATAGAGTCGAAGGCGAAGGTATGGAGGCAAAATCTAGTGTCGGAAGCATCGAAATAGTATAAACCATATAGATTTTAATTTTTAGACTATTTCTTTGTACCTAACATGCCTTATTTATCAAAATCTAATTGGTTGCCATTTTACCTTTTCAAAAGAGCTGCCAATTTCCAAAAATAACAAATTTGATTTATTCACAAAAAGCCCCTTCTCCTCTTATTAATATATAAAACATTTAAGTCTCATACATTAAATAATTTTATATATGCATTAAAATACTTAAGAAAATTATACAAAAATTTCAAAAAATAACTTTTTGTATATTTTCTATCATACATAAATTTCAGACCCAATCTAATAGTTATTTAACCGCAAATAATTTATAGCCCAAATAACATTTTCTTTACTAGAAAATTTAAATAAAATCCATAAAAATTCAGAAATTTTTGAAAATTGAAACCCATCTCCAAAATATTATTTCTGTTCTATATAAAAATTCGCAAGGCATTTGGATGTCTTTTAAAAGGTTTTTCTTAAAACATATCATAAAATCAATATGAATAAGCATAATTTATCAGCAAGTATATATAATCATTTCATCATTCAAAAACATGGCAAATCATTGCAAATAGGTTCGGATTTCATCATAATAACGAAAACAAAAGAAATATGAGATGTAAACATTATTTACCTTAGCTTTAGAGATTAAAGAGATTGATATGTGAACGGATTTGATTTGAATAAGCTTCTTCCTTAGCTTTTTTTAATCTTCTTCCTCTTTCTCTTGTTAATGGTGGTCGGCCTTATGCTTATAAAATTTTAACAAATGAAAATTGAAATGAACATGTATGGGAATACATAGCCAAGGTTTAGGGATATAGGAATGACCTTTTTTCCATCTTACCTCTCCATTTCATTTTAACTCTTATTTTAATTCATTATTTAGACGGAACAACTACCCCTTAATTAAATTAAATCTCAATCCCGCTAATCAACACATTATTTTATTTAATTTATCTAATTAAACATTCTAGATAATGTTACTAAAAAATATGGGGTGTTACATGCACCAAATCGAAACCAACATCGAAAGTAATAGTATGGACCAAGTCCAAGAAGAAATTCGAAGAACGGATGTCCTTTAGGGGTAGCAAACCCACTTAGTCCTGCCAAATCGTCGTGTTTTAGTCATTTCAAATTGTCACTAGTGTCGAGGTCTATCCATCATCTTTCTCTTTCTTCAAATCCAGCAAACGTAAACCAAATCCAACCACTTCGTTCTGCGGTATCCTCCGCATCCACATTTGTTAAAGTGGTTTCAATATTGATAGAGAGTATGCCAATAACAGGCTTTAGTCTCTTTAACAAACAAACATTGTTTTACACATCGGTTGGTTCTTTTACATTTCAAAATCGATTTATACTTGATATCAAAATATTATATTCACTTAAAAAATTTCCTTCATTTCAAAATATCATATTTACGTAAATATGTCATTTTCACTCGAAAATATCATTTCATTCAAGATTTCCATTTTGAACTTCAACTTAGGTTATAACTTCGTTTCAACCCAATTTGCATTTAAATCAACGATTTAAATATAAACAATTCCCACTTTGACTAGTTTAAATTTTTTGGAATAGTTTTTATAGTTTTAAATAGTTTGAAAGTAAAATAGTTTAAATATTAAAATTGATTATACATTAAATGATTTGAAAAACTAAATAATTTAGAAATTTAAAACGATGAATTTCAAAACAGTTTAGAGTAAAATAGTTTATAGTGAAAATTATTTAAAATTCAAAATTGTTTCTTCCCATTTCAGTACATCTGGATTCTATGTCCAAATTTAAATCAAATCGATTCAATTTCAAATCTTCCAATTCAGACCATCTTAAATCACAAATCAATTCAAACCGACTCGATTTTAGTTCAAATCAATTTCAATTTCAAATTCTATTCAACTATTTGATTCAATGGTTTAAATTTCAATTCAATTCTCAATTTAAAACCATTTCAATTTATAGAAATTCAAGTTCAATTATAGAATATCGATTTAAATCACTTAAATCAAATTAATTTCAATATTTAATTTAATGTTCAAATGTTTTAAAACAAATAAATTTCCATAATTCCTATCATATTCCAATAATTACTTCAAACCTCAAATTTCATTCTTTAAACAATTTTGTTTGACTAATTTCAATGTTTCACATCGAGTTCAAAAATACTTCAATTCCGTATTTCAATTAATGAAATTATTTGAATAAATTCAAAATCAAGAATTTAAAATCATTTAATTTAGCCAATCCAGTGTCCATATATAATTTTCCATCCTATGGCCAAGTGACCGGTTATTTCAATTTAATTTGAAGGATGGATATATATCACTTCAAACCAAAATGAATGCCATAGTTATATATCATTTCAACCTATTTCATAATTTATTCCAGTATAATTCAAATAACTGTTTATATACTGTCAAATAATTTACAGGGTGATAACAGAAATATATAAAATAAATAAACATCCAATCATCCAAAATATCAACCAATCGGCATCCATCACAATCAACATTTAAAAGAACCAATATCACAACCATTAACTATTTATCAAATCGGGTGTCTAATTGACAATTCCATTTCAATTTCCAATTGAATTAAATTTAAATTCAAATCAGTTCAACTATATGTCAATTAAATTACTGAACAACGTTCAATAAAATTAAATTACTTCATGATATCGAATTAACGAACATCGGAAATATTTTAGTATTCATGAGCGGTTTTAATCACTCAACTTTACTTGAAACTAAAAAATTTCCAGCTTCAAATAAAATCCACTTCAATTCCATGTCATAGACAACATCAATATGATCCCAACACGACTTGTTCAGCTCGAATCAGACCTCACATGAAGTTATGAGTTAATTTACATTTATATGATTAAATTACAATTAACTAAGATAATAATAATAATTAAACCAAAACCTTACTTCCTCCTTTCCTCTTTGCCCTCATGCTCCAAGCAGCGCACACGCGAAAACCAGCAACGCACGCGATTTATTTTAATTTTTTTATGTCAGCGAAGATCAACGATCGCCCAAAACAGATCATCGCCGACCAGACCCCTTTCCCCGCAAGCCACCCTGTGCACCGCCATCTCACGCCGCCGCTCAGCCCTCCGCACGCTCGAAGCACCAAAACCCAGAAACTCTACAGTCGATCAGCAATGAAAATCAGTCACCTCGCGACGCCAAACAATGATTCGACCGTACATCTCATAGAGATGGTTGAGATCTACATTTTTGCTTTTAGAACATCTCGGTTTCATTGAGTGGATTGTGAAAATTTTGAGGGAGAAAGGAGGGCGATTTCGACCATGAATTCGAATAAGACGAACGGCAATGATTTAGGATTTCGTTTATGCAAGAACGAAATTATATGGCCTTATATATAAATTTACGAAACTATCACACGTAATTTTTTTCAATTCGATATGCACCTGGCGTTCTATATGTTATACCCCTATTTCGAATACAATGGAACTAGTCTCGGGAGCCAATTCTGTCATATTCAGAAAATAGCTTTTCAAAATTAAATTGTTTTAGTTAAAGTTCTAAAAATAAATCCTACGCGTCAAGCTCGTACGACCAAACAATAATTCCGACCGCTGTGAAACTTAAAATCTGATAATAATTCACTATTACGGATCTGATGAAACTGGTTTTGTCGAAATTCGAGACAGTGCCTAAAAAGACTATTCTTACCCGTTAATTAAAATATAAAATTTCCAATTTCTATTTATTCATTTATTCAATTTTAAATGTAAATAATCTTCACTCTTATTTAAATAAAATTTAAATCAACGTTCGACGTCATTTTCATTCATATTAAATTTAGAATTCAATTATTTAAATAATTTTCAATATTGAATTTAAACAATCTAATTATCCAACAAATCACGATATTTGAAATATAAGTTAATTAAATTTTAACTTTCAAAACAAATTCAAATAATAAAACAACTACTACGCATAGTTCCATTTCCTTATTTAAAGTATTCCAAATAATCCAATTTCGATGAATTCTCTTTTTAGAATATCAATAAATCCCAATACTAGATTTCAAATGATTTTTTATCAAAAAATTATTTTATTTTCATCTAAATAATTCAACAATTATTGTTTAATCCCAACTATTGATTATAACACATTCAATTTGTTGAACTTCATTTTAATGCAAATAATTTCCTTAAATCTTATTGAGATTGGTATTTCAAAATTTTATTCAAGTTCATATTCAACGAACTACATTAATAAATCATTAAATTTTTATTTCTAACCATTTTTATTCAATAATTATATTAAATTTAATAATTTAAAATAGTTAAAATTATGGGTCGTTATAATTAATTAGTGATTAATAAAGTTTTTAACTAGTGATTTATGAAGTTAAGAAGTAATTAAATGGGTAATTATTATTTAATTAAGTTAAGTAGTTTAATTAATTACTATTTAATTAATTTTTAATTTATTAGGGTTTAACTAATAATGAATTGTTTAAATATTTATTAAGGTACATTAGGAAGTTAATTAGGACTTAACCAAGTTCATTAAGTTAATTAAAGTTTAATTATAAATTAGTCTTGATTTAATTAAGCTATAATTAGGTTTAAGATAATTGAATATACTTTAATCTTTTCAAAGCTATTTTTTAAACTTAACGGTTATGTTTTAAATCATTTTTCTTTTGAAGGTTATTGATTTAAAATTAAAGGATCTCTCATATGGACCATTAAGTAGAAAAATGAATTGAATTAGTGATTATAAAATGTTGACACGTTTTATGATAAATAAGTTGACTTGTGTTTAGCATAAATGTTGAATATCGGTAACATGATAAACAGAAGGAAGTTAATTTCAATAAGCGGGTCATGGTAACTTAAGCATATAGAATATACTTCTATATGTATATTTTTCATGGATAATGGATGTACCTATATTTGTAATTTGTACATCTACATATTATTGATTGTATGTTATGTGTGAATCCCTTACATATTTGATGTTATGTAATACCCATGATATAACTTGGATAAGTAAACCCAAATTTAATAACCCTTTGCAGTCCTTAAGCCTCCTTTGAATTTTGGAAAGTTATTGTTTCATTTTCTTTTAAAATGGTCTTTAAGGTTATTTTATTTTGAACAAGGTATTTGAAGAATGATTTGACAATTATTTAGAATATTATATAAAGAAGTTTATGAATAATTTTGTGGTACTCATAAAAGAATTTTTAGAAATAGTTTTGAATGTTTATAAAAAAGATTTTATAAATGGGTTTGGATGTCTATAAAGGGAAGTTCTATACAAGGTCTGAAAGTTTATAATGTAGTTTATATAAGTGGGTTTGAATATTTATAAAGAGTATCATACATAGGTATGAAGGTTGATAAATGTTTTATAAACGGGTTTAGATTAAAGCAATAAAGGATTTCATGGGTAAGGAAAATTTAAAAAAAGATTTATTGAAGATAATGACAATAGGAATTCGAGGTTTGGGTTTCTAGAGATTGACCTTTTAAAAAATGGTGGTATGGAACATCTGTTCTACACTTAACACCAAAGGAATGGTACTTAGAGTTATCCTTTTCTCCAATTTATATAAGGTAGTTAAATCCGTTTAAGAGATTTGGAAATAGGAAACCTTATAAATATTTTGTGAATTCACTTATGTAAAGGAGATAAGTATATGAATGCTGATAAATGTTTGGGAAAGGAGATTTATAAATGAAAATGCTTTTGAGGCTTAATGATAGCTTTGGGTAACTAAATCTTTAGATTTTGTTTGTTGTCATTAGATAGTTAAATAATAACTGCAAATTTGTCCTAATTTGACTAAGGAAGTATGAATATGAAATTCGAGTTTTCGACAAGGACTCGAATACTTACTTCCAAAAGAACCGAGAATCAATCAATAAGAAATTATTGGTTGTTGATATGGAGAGACCGAAATTGGATTTATAAATCCAAAAACTACTCCGAACCAAAATGTATGTTCGAGTGGAAGATATTCTGATATGATTGAAAATGTTTCTCTTTGAAGTGCAAGGGCTACTACTACTAATCCTAATGGTGATCCAAAAATGTGTATAGTAGAGTAAGTGCTTTAGGTTTTATTCAGACCCAGAACGAACCTGTATGGATGAATTGTGGCATTGAATTGATGCCAGGCCGGCAGCATTAGTATTTCAAGATGGATTGCTATTCGAAAAGGTAAAATATAGCCTTAGGCCTCATCAATTGGGAATGACTTAAACATGATATGCAGCAGGGCTTTGTGGGTCGCACCTGTAACGACCCAGAATTCCTGTCATTTGAAATTCGTATATTTAATTGATTTTAAATATTAACAAGTAAAATTTGTAAGTCGAATAAATTTTATTTCGAATATGTAGATTTAATTGGATAATTAAATCGATAATTTAATATTTGAAATTACAGAAAATAATTGGAAATTGGGTTTAAAATGATTAAAGTTGATTTATAAAGTTGTATTAAATTATATTGGAGTTAGGATGATGTTATAGAAATTTTAAAATTGAATTAAAAGTCAAACTGTAGAAATTGAATATTTTAATATTTAATTGACGAGCAAAAATAGTCATTTCTCAAACAGTCTCGGATTTCGACGAAACTAGTTTCATCGGATCCATAATGTTGTAATATTGTTTGGTTTCAAATTTCATGTCAATCGGATTTACGGTTTGTCCGGGGCAAGCTAAAACGCGTAGAAATCGATTTGAGTGAATTTTAAATTTAAAAAATTTGATTCAAAAACTTATCTTTCAAATACGATCGAATTGGCTCCCGATATATATTCCATTGCATTCGGAATAGGGGTAAAATATTATAAACGCCAGGCGGCACGCTACGTTTGGAGTTCGGAAAAATTTCGGGCGAATAATGTTTGAGAATTTTCTATAAAAGGCCCCCTGTTTGCACAGTTTGCAACAAACCCTAATTTGAAACACTAACCGCCACCTTTAGAAATAATGGCCGAAAATTTTCGATTCTTTCTCCTTCAATTTCTTTTAATCCGTGCAATATTTCGACAAACCTCCAACTACAAAATTTAAGAGCTTCACGAGATCTTTCGATCCATACGGTGATGATGATCATCAAAGCATTATGGAGGCCAAAATTCAACCGTGAAGTCGCGCGTTTCGTGCATGAATTTGGAGGCAATGGCTCGACCGAGCTCCATGATATTTGGGTCGAGGGTGGTGCTCGCATAGGGCTTCGGAGTGGTGGTTTCTGATCGACGTGTAGATGAACGTTGGTGGTCGCGTGCATTAGGGTTTTGACGGCTTCTATGGGTTCATCGCGTACGAACCTGGGGAAGAAGAAGTTGTGCGTGCGGCTGAGATCTCGTTCAACAAAATCAACGGCCCTGATGAATGTAGGGTTAGAAAATATAAAGGAAATTTAAATTGATTATATATGTTAAATTGTACGATCGTTAAAATGCTATAACTCTTTCATACGAGGTCCGTTTTGGACGAAACGACTTGCGTTGGGTTCGTATGGACGAACACTACGCGATGGATCTAGAATGGAGTTGATTGGAGCTAGTGAAATTTTTGGGTAAAATTAAACGCACGTTTAATTTTATTTGAAATAAAACAATGCGACTGTTATTGAAAGCAAGGTGAGAACTTCTCACTCAATCGAATTGTGTTTCGATTTAAATTTTAATAGTTAGATTTAAAATTGCTTGATTGTGTGATTGGATGATAAATTGCTATCTGTTGTATTGAAATAGACCCTATACGCCATATATTAAGCGGATGTTATTTATTAAACACATATACCGCGATATTCCACCTTGAAATGGAATTGGTATTATATATGTACTTGGAGTTGATTTTCCCGCATTATATAGCGGATGAGACCCTATTTCGCCACATAATAGCGGATAATATTTTATATGAACCCATATACCGCGATATTCCATCTTGAAATGGGATTGGTATTGTGCTAACATCTGTGGATGCAAGGTAACAGGTTGGAGGGATCCAACTGGATTCCTCACCCGTATTGATTTATTTACAGATATTGTGATATATTCTGTTATCAAATGATATATGATGTTTTGGATGTCGTGATTGTTATATTTAGTACTGTTGCAGCATTGGGCCTATTTTGGAAAATTAAAAGTGTTAAAGTGATGATTTCGAATTTATAAGGATTTTCATGTGATTTTTGAAAGTACACATTTTATTGAATTTTGGAATTGATTTATTTTAAATAAATAAACGTTATAATATTAATGTTATAAAATTTATGATTTTTGAGAAATATAGTTAAAATGTGATTTTTGAGATGTGGAGTTAATGATTTTATAAAATAGTTTACATTGAGATTTTTGAATTTATTATAAAAGCTTTATATAAAAGATTTATAAAATTGATATTTATAAATTAAAATATTGGAATTATAAAACGAGTTTTTATAAGTGTTAAAAACAAAGTATAAATGGATTTCATAAGTGAATGGAATTTATAGATTTATAAATTGTGAAGTTATAAAATGAATGAATTTGTAAATAGAGAATTATAAGTAATTTGCTTATAATTTGGATTTTGGCGTGTAAATGGAATATGGATAGAATCTGTTAATAAAGTGCTTTTATAAGTTGAAGTTGTTATAAAATATAAATGGAATTTATAAACATTGTTTTATAAATCCGAAATCGACTTATTTTGATAAGTTAATTATTATAGCTTATTAAAGGAAGTATATTCACGATTTTGGACGGTGGATAATCCTTTAAATAAAATGTGTAGAAATGTTGAATTTGGTTAACGAAGTATATTCACGATTTTGGACAGTGGATATTCCTTTAAATAAAATGTGTAGAAATATTGAATTTGGTTAACGAAGTACATTCACGATTTTGGACAGTGAATAATATATTAAAGACGAATTTGGTTAACGAAAACCATAGATTTCAACATTCATTGTTGAAATAGACGTTTTCGAGAAATAAAAGAAAATGGTGGACTATGACACTGTTGTTATAGTAAATGATTTTCGAAAGGAAATGTTCTATATAGTATTGGGATTTATATATCTATCTTAATTTCGAATCCCTAAACTAGTGATTTTGGGTTGTCGTAACGATTTTTTACGCAACATTCGTTTTGACTCAAATAAATGTGTTTAAGAGAATGTTTTCCTTAAAGAATAAAATATATACTTAATTGTGATTTAAGTATATTGAATATTTTTCAAATGTTGAAAATAATTAGATTTGTGAATTACTTATTATTAAATAAGTATGGAAATGATTTCCAATATGAAGTGAAATGTTTTGAGATTTTATCTTTTAAAGATAAATTGAAAGTGAATATTTGAAAGTGTTTCCCGTAAGGAAAATGATTTGAAATTTGTTTTCAAAAGTTGTAAAGGTGAAAAGTGATTTGAAATTTGTTTTCAAATAGTTGAAGTGTGGAAAAATATATCTTGTAAATTTATTTTTGAAAGATAAATAATTTGGGAAATTAATTGGAATCTGGTGATGTTGTGCATATCTATTGATAGTTAGATAACCGACTATCAATATTTACCTTTAAATGGGTATTTGTTGTGATTTGCTTGAATTTGAATGCTACACTTATTTTGAAATAAGCGCTCGTTATTCGGTTTAGCCGGGAGAGGACCTTTGTGTCATAAATCCCATTCCGAATAATGATATGTAGTAACGGATAACATTTGAAGACTGGTGTTGAAGATCGAATATTTTCGAAAACGGAAGGATTACCATCGAATGACTCTACATCGGCTGATCTCCGATATAGAGATTTTATCACCCTTTGTAATGGGAAGTCCGGACATGATTAGTGAATATCCGGATTGCAAGGGCTTCTTTGGAAGTGCCTTCGGTTCCGTTCGATCCCGGAACGGACTTGTATGGATGTGTGTCTGACGTTACAATTTGAGATGTAAAGTTGGTTTCTATCAAATACATTTCTGTTGGTGGCGGAGAATTTATTCTCTTAGCTTAACACCCTTCTCTGAGATGTACGAGCTCAGAGCTTATGTAGTTGATGGTTACTAGTGATATATTCCCAGTTTGGTAACGTGGCATGCTGAGTGTTGCTGATCATTTGTTGATCAAAGCGTGGCTTTTATGAAAAGCGTAGCTTTGTGGATGAGACCTTCATGTCTTAGTGAAATGTGATGGGTGGTTCTCGCTTCGTATTAGGTGGCGAACGGGAGACTCTTACCCCTACACGTCCTCTTTACGGGGTTGGTTAGGCGTAAGCCGTGACAGTCAAAAGGTTGGTCGTAAAAGCAAGTCTGGGGTACCAGTGTAAGCCAAGGTGGGTCTGGGATGGTTGCAAAGCCTACCGGTCGCCGTTGACAGGCCGTTCTTTACATTTGGTATCAGAGCATATGGTTAAGTGACAACCTTGGCTCTGTTGGGAATTACTCATTAGAGATAGAGTCAGAAGTACTCTAGAATGAGTTTGAGTGTAATAATAAATATGAGCGCGTATTTGTTAGTGAATATAAAAATGTTTTATATTGTGTTTGCTTATCCATTGAACTATTTATGAATTCTGGTCGGTGCGGGAAGTACAACCGTATCGATAGGGGTTTCTAAACTCTTAAACGGGATAAACCGACATAGTATCTGTGACGACCCGGAATTTTTGAGCATTTAAAATCGGAATATTTAATTGATTTTAAATATTCAATAGAGTAATTTTAGCTCGAATTACGAATATCACAATTTATTTGATAATTGAATTATTAAATAGTGAAGTTGGGTAAATTGTTGAATCTGCAATCTTAAGCCTGTTGAAAATAATTTGAAGGCTTATAAAAGTTATATTGATAATACTGAAAAGAATAGAAGTGTTAAAATTGAATTTTACAGTGATTTGTTCAGTTTTGAAATTTTATAGTTTAAATTGAATTTAAAAATAGCCTTCCGAGGCACAATCTCGGAATTTAACGAAACCAGTTCCATTGGATCCGTAATATTGAATTGTTATCGGATTTCAAATTTCGTATTTATCGGAGTTATTGTGTGAGCGTATGATATATAAACACGTTGAAATTTACATTGAAAATTCAATATAATAACTGGTCCAAAAGCTATCTTCTCCATACGATCGGATTTGGACTCGAAACCTTTTCCATTGTGTTCGGAATAGGGGTATAACACTACGAACACCTAGTGGCACGTTTTCGTAGTATGTCGAAATTTTAAGTTGCGTTTTTTAGACGATTTACATTTGAAATTTAAATATATTATGTAAGTTGTTAACCAATCAAACCATCAGCCTACTTTTTCCTTTATATCAGAGCTTTATCCTTTTTTTTCAGCTTCAAGTACGATAACGTCTATTCTTGTTTCCCCGTTCCCTTCTTAAGCACGCTTTTCCTTTTCCTTATATTTTCAGCCGAAGCCTTTCTCCCCAATTCATTCAATCTATTTCACCTTCAACCGAAATTTTAAAATCAGGGTTTAGAGAAAAAAATAAAATTCGCGTAACTCTTCTTCCTCCTCTTTCATAAACGAAGGCAGCTCGAATTTCAAAGGAAAGAAAATGTCTAAAACTTGGTTCTTGATCTCAAATTGAAGAAACCACATGGTGACATGAGTTAAGGGTGTTCGACCAAGTTGGAGCAGCTTCACAGTTTACAAAGCATGGTTTCATCTAGGGTTGGGAAATTCGCGTAATTGATGGAGCGTTAGCTAGATTCGAAGTCATTTTTGATTATAGCGCGTCGAACGATACTTGGTAGGTGATTTTTGTGTAGTGCGATCGAGGGTTGGGGGTTGCGATTGAACAGTGGCCGAAAGGATGAGGGGTGGTCGCTTTTTCATGGGAACGTTCGAGTGGGATTTCGATAGGTCGAGGTGGTGGAGGCCGGGAAGAGATGAAGTTTGGTGGTGAATTCGGGTACTACATTCACGATGTTGCCGACGAGTCTGTACTCGGAAGAACGGGAACGGGGGTTTGGTGGTCTCTAGGGCTGAGCGAGATTTGGGGATTTCTTTGTCTTCATTCATCATTTGATCGTTAGCAGCAGGAGCAAGGAGGGTTGTTGGCTCGCGAGCCTGGAGTCAATGACATCTGCAGTGATTGAGGCTTGGGCAAGTTTATTGAGGCAGTTGCATGCATCAGGGAAGCACGATGCAGGGGAACCATCGACACTCGCGAGGATGGGACTGGCCGAAGTTGCATCGGTAGCGGGGTTGTGTGTTCTCGTATCTATTGGCATGGTAAGGTAATTATTTATTTTATAATCTAAGGAAAATAATTACAGAAGGTAAACCAATTTCTGTTTTGGAAATTAATTAACAGTAAATAAAGTTATATAAAAGTAGGCTTTTGAAATCTACAAATTTATTTTTATAAAAATATACATATAGATATGTAGTTTCAGATTGGAAGAAAATAAAATAAAACAAATATGCATCTTTTAAACTTACTAGTTATAAATAAGAAATAGGGTTATTGATTTATTTAACAAGCTTATTTAGCTATTTAGTTACAAAAAATAATTTATCAAAAAGGGAAAATTAGTTTAAACCCAAATTACTAGTTTAATTAAATAAATGAATAGTAATAAATTGTTCTATCCATTCGAATATTAATGAACCATATAAATTATTTGTTCAAGGTCAACATCAGGAAATCCAAGGCAATATTGAAGTGGATTGCGAATAATAGAAAAGGTGAGTTAATCTCACTCAGTTAATTTAAATCTAAATTTAAATGATTAAATTTAAATAATTGCTTGAATGGTTGTGATTGATTGATGTGCTATAGTATGAAAATTTTGGAATTAGCATATTATATTGTGCTAACATCTATGGATGCAGGGAAAACAGGTTGGAGGGATCCAACTGGACCCCTCAACAATTATTATTTAATATTCTCTGTTATAATTACTTGATATTCAATTTTGAATATATTGGAATATTGAATGATATGATTTGATTGGATATATATTAGGTATAAGGAATTACCAAAAATATATAAATTGGATTTTGGGAAGAAAATAAAGGAAATAAAGTTGTAAACGAAATAATCTTAGAGAATTTAATAAATTAAGAATGAATTGAGAAGGAAATGGAAATATGTTAAATACTAATAAATAACTTCAAATATGAAAAGAAAAGGATTTGAATAAACAGTAATTAATGAATTGTAAAATTTTGTGATATTAATTTAAATGAATAAAGAATTATTTTAAAACTTAAAGTTTTAAATTTATCTAAAGGAATAAGAAGTAAATTGAGAAATCTAAATTGGTATTTCAATTAAAAGTATTTTAAATCATAATTAAGGAATAAAATCTGAAATTAAAAGATTTTTGAATAAATGAAGTAAATTGGAAATCAATTTGGAACAGATTTATGTGTCGAAATTGGATAATTGAAAGAATGAATTCAGGTGGGAATTTATTAAAGGAATGAGAAAAATTGTTTAAAAATAAATAGTGTTTTTTTTAAAGGTTGTGAAGAGAAGTATATTTCTCTGGATAGCCAAGTACGTTTTAAGTAATTTTTTAAATATAAGATAAAAGTTTAAGGTTGTTTAAAAAGCATGTTTTAGAAAATTTATTATTTCTGAATGTTTAAAATTCTTAAGTAAATAATTTTTTTCAAATCTATTATTGTAATAATTATTTAAATGTGACTTAGTATTTTGTAAAAAAAAGAAGAAGTTAAAACTAGTTTTATATTTATAAAGTAAACATTATTTTCAGATATTTATATAGTATGTATTTTTAACCAATTTTTGAAATAGTTTTTAACTAAAAGGTTTTCAAGTATATTTCAATAAAGTGTTTTTAAATTATTTTAAAAATTTAAAGTCTTGTGCTTGGTGATTCCAGTGGAAATGGAAATACTTGGAATTTATTCTGAGAAAGGCAGATAGTTTTGAAAACTGTTTTTAAGGAATTTGAAAAGTGAAATTCTATCTTGTGAAGATATTTTTGAGATAAATAAATATTTTGGGAAATTATTTATTGTTTTGATGGATGTTTGTGAATATAAATTGATAGTTAAATAACCGACTATCAATATTGGACAAATGCGTTGATCGTTTCGAAGAGACTGGGATCGAGATTTATTTCTCGAAAACCACTTTGATCCGGTCTGTACGTTTCGTAGAAACGATTTTGGATTCGAAGATGGAGCAGAGAAGTGCAAGGGCTAGTTGCTACTAATCCTGAGGATATTTCCAAAACGGATGTAGTAGGAATAGTGCCTTCGGTTCCGTTCGAACCCGGGACGGACTTGTATGGATGAATGCTTGCGAAAACATCGTCAGGTGGATGATGGGCATTCTAAGGGATATATTCAAAAAAGGTAACGCTTAGCCTCAAGCCTCATCAAATGGAAATGACTAAAAATCAGGAGTTATACAGCAAGGCTAGGAGGGTAGCACCCAAGTAGGGTGAGGTCATCCCAGTCTAGATGTCCCTTTTTATTTCGGCTTAGTGGGCCGTTGCTGATCCCAACCGCGGGGTGATTTCACTCGGGATTATTCAGTAAGGGGCAGTCCCGGCCTTGTGTTGCAGGGGAGCGGGCATACTCCTCGGTACGGTGATCTAGGCCCCGTACTGTGACAGGTGGTACCCCAGTGCCTAGTCATTAGTTGGAAATCCATTCTCCCTACGAGCCTTGTAGGAGTTTTGTTTGTATTACCCACTCTGTGGCTAGTAGCTGGAATTTAATGAATGTAACAATTCCGGCTATTTTATAAGTATTTGTATATAGAGCCTATTATAATATCAGAGGATTTCTATAAAAAGTGTTTTAGCTATCGTAAGGTAAAAACCCGACATGCTTATTTGTGGCGTGGTCTTACGAGATGCTTTTGTTTTCAAAGGATTTTCTGAAACTTTAATAATCAATTGGGTGTGATTTTCTCACGCTGGTATTCCAGACTGACTCGGGTGTTATTTAACTGTAATGCTCGGGTCAGACCGAGTATTATAGGATACAGGATATGATGCAGTGAGCTCAGGAAACGAGCTGGATGACGATACGTATTGCCATACTTGATTATGTATATATATTCCGTTGTGTTGAGTTGCTGTGTATCCATTTGTATGTTACTGATGTTAAGCTTTGATTGTTGTACTCTAATGATGTAAAATATTTAAGCAGATATATTTGATTTTGAGTAAAGATCATTTATTATCTATTATATTTTATTCCGCTGCGATGGTTAGATTCTGTTGTTGTTTTCCATTTTCTTCTTCTACCTCTTTTTCTTTAACCCAAATGGTTCGTATTTCTGTACAACTTGAGTTAATTGTTTTAGAATAGTGTTGACTCAAGGGTACAGATTTGTGGGTCGTTTCACTTGGTGTCAGAGCTTAGGTTGGTGATAAACTTGGCTCTAGTGGGAATTACTCATAAAATAGAGTCTGTAGTACTCTAGAACGAGCTTGAGAGTATTAGTAGATATGAGCGCGTATTTGTTAGTGAATATAAAATTGTTTTTTTTATATTGCGTTGATTTGTCGGTTGAGTGTTTATGGATTCTGGTCGATATATTGGATGCCATATCATCGATAGGAATTTCTAAACTCTTAAACAAGGTAAACCGACACAGTATTGTTTTAAATAGGGTAAATGAAATAATTTTACCCAAAATTATTTTGTATATAAAAGAAATGATTTTTTCCTAAATTATTATAGTTATATATGAATGCTTGATTGTTAGAAATAACAACATTGAATTATTATTAATGAGTAAAATTGAATAAGAAATTGGGATAATAACCAAAGATTAAGGGATAAATTAATAAAATGAATGAAATTTGTAAATGTGATTATAATTGAATAAGGAATTGAAAACCATAATTAAAAACTAAGAACAAATTTATATACAAATGAATTTGTAAGTGTAAACTATAATGTAAATTATAGTGTGATTAATAATTAAAATAAAATAAAATTCCAAAGTAATGTTTGAATATAAATTTAAAGAGTTTGGAATTTGAAAATTTGGAAATTTAAATTCCTTTGAATTTGGAAATGTTTCTCAAAAGTTGAGAAGGTAATATATATTGAGAAATATTTTGAATCGGGTGTGAAGTCTAGAGAGATTTGGAATTTAAAAATATTTGAAGGGTTTTAAAAGATATAAAAGCATTGAACTCTTTACGGTCGCTGGAAAATAATTCCGATGATGATCGCGACATCATCGGTGTTCATTTTCGAGTTTCCAAAAGAGGGATTACTACCGGGTTGTTTTGGATTAATGTTTATTGGAGAATTTGGTTTATTTTGAAAATGCAAAGGGATAATTTGGTGAGATATATACGTTTTCAAAATTGAATGTTGAACTTAAGTTTGGAAAAGAAAATTTAGTTAAGTTGGATTAAATAACCGAAGTTTAATGAATTGAAAATTCAATGTTGGATGATGCTGATTTAAATGTGTAAAATAAGGTGCAGAATAAATTCAAATGGACTAAAAATAATTTATGTTTGTAAATAAAATTTATTGGTTGACAATAAATTTGTGAATGAATAAATGAAATTAATGTTGATATTAATAAGAAGAAATTGAAGATTTTGATCCGGAAATTGAATTTAACTTAAGTGAATAAAGTGAAGAAAATATATTTGAATCTAACTTGAGATAAGTTAAATAAAATTGAAATTGAATTAAATTGGATATAAAGTTGGAAGGAAAAAAACGATTATAATTGTGAAATGAAAATTTATACCTTAAGCTAGTAAGTGTTACATATATAATCTGAAATTTTGGAGATAAGATGAAATGACTCAAGTGGGTAAATAAGCTTATAAGTAAATAAATAAGTTTTGAACTCATATATTGAGAAATTAAATTTAGTTAAATTTGGATTGAATTGAATCAAAATTCAGTTGTGTCATGAAGGATGTTAAATGGAATAAAGTCCTTGCTTAATAAAACTTAAAAAAAAATGATATGTAATTAGATTTAACTGGAATTAAGCTAAATTAAGTTGGATTGAAATAAATTCAGCTAAGCATAGATAATATTGAATGGAATAAAATTCTACTCAAACAAATAAATGTAAATTAAGCAAGTATTGAATTAGAATAAATAAGCTTCAGAAGCTTATAAAAGAAGTGAAAAGCATTAAAAACAATATATATATAGTCCCTAGTTAAAGATAAGATGTGAGTGTGGTTGACTGTAAATGGATGATGAAGTGTAAATATTAAAGTAAGTAGCTTATAAAAAAAAAGAAATAAATAAACTGGAATAAAAATGTTGTATTTTGAGGTAAAAATCCAAACTTGGATATAAGGTAAGATTGAACTTAAGGAAATCAAATCAAATGATTTTATAAAATGATTTTCAAGATAAATGAAAAAGAAAATCAAGTATGGGATTATAATTTGAAGTGTTGTTAAATGAAAATTGGATTGGATTAAAATGGATATGGTGTGAAATATAAACAAATCCAATTCAAGCGTAAATTAAATGGTCTTATCATTAATAAATTCAACAATGAATTGTTAATGTAAATTAAAATTTAAAATGGATAAAAAAAATAAACTAATCGGCTAAAATAGTGAAATGATTGGGATTTGATCAAAGGAAAATTAAATTGAAGATTGTGAATGGATAATTGAGTTTGGAAATGAAGCTTGAGTTATAAATAGAAATTCAACTTAAAATTGAAAGTGAATTAAATATGAATTGAAGTTGTATAGAATTGGATTAAAATAAATATGATTGGAGATGAAAATAATTCCAATTCGAGTATGAATAAATTAAAACGAAAATGAACTTAAGTTATGAAATGGTAGTGAATTGAAGTAAATTAACTTAAGTTTGAATTAATAGAAGCATGGGATATTGTCGAGTATAACAAAACGACTTTGAATAAATAAACTTAAGTTATTGGGTGGAATAGTTTGAAGAAATAAATAACTTAAGTAAATTGTGAGATGGTTATTTAATATATTGGTCGTCGAGTATAATAAAATGGTTTGGAATCAAATCTATTTAGATATGAAAGAAATGCAATGAAAGTTTGTGAATAAATTAATAAAATGGGATGGGATTAAGTGTCAATTGAGTTGGAATCAATTTAAATTGGTTATAAAGCTTTTGTTATTATTTATTCACATTAATATTGTTTAATTGCATTAATAAATTGATCGTTCGACGTAAATGGGAGTAAGCAAAATTTATATGAATCAATAGCAGTTTGATAAATTTATTTTGAAATCAATGGAAATGAATATGAGATTGTTTTACTTAAAATGAATTAAATAAAAGCAAGTAAGTTGAAAATCACATCAACTGAATGGAATGGTTTGAAAATTGATTATAAGCAATTGTAATAAGTGTCGGAGCCTTATATACGCTTATGGAAATTATATAACATGCAGTATCTGTGAAATTTATGTGTTTATGCCAGTACATCACATACACTGTTACAGGATTGATGTTTTAGCTATTTAAATTTAAGTGAAATGTTATAGACTTCCTATATATAGTACTTATATGCTTAAATTGAGTAAGTACAGGTGCCGGGAAGCCGTTTGGCTGGATTTTGGCCATGCTTGATGCTAAAAATATAACCCGCTTGCTTAAAATGCTAAATAAGGTACGCCTACGCAATAAAAAAAGGAAATATGAACTGTTTTTGGTTTTTCCGACCGTGTGGGTCGATGTATATATATTTATATCTTTTGTCAAATTGCAAAAGCTCCTCCGTATGAAGGAGACTCTGCCAAAAAATTTCACAAATTTTGAGAGTTAGAAAAATTTTTGAAAATTTTTGGGAAAGATTTTAGTAAGTGGCAAAACGATTTCAAAATTGGAAACTAAAATAAAGTGGTGAATGAAACTAATTTAAAATAACGATATGAATGAATAAAAAAATTTAATTAAATATAAAAAGTTGAAGATAAATTTAATTCAGATAGAAATGAAAGAATCAATTGGGATAGAAATAGATATAAACTAAAGTGGTGAATAAAAAAAAAAAAATAAAGAAACATATTGAATGCTTATACTAAACTTAAAAAAGGAATGGTAAATTCTTAATTGGAAATTGAATATTGCAAAAATATTATAAGTTAATATTTGGATGAATAAATATTGACATTTTGTAAGAAAGGCAATAAAATGTTTTGAATATTGTGATTGGATATTATTGCTAAGCAGGATATGCAGGTATTATAAAGAGAAAGGAAAATTGGTTTTGATTTCAGACGATAAAAATTTAATTGCCCGACCAAAAAGGTATGTGTTTAAATTTCTGTGAAATTTGATTGGGTTTTTGGATCTAGCCACTTGGCTTTTGTTTTTCTTTTTGGATTTGTGAGGCCGTAGAGCCATTTTGTAGTTGTACCGAGCTAGCCGCGCAAAGGAGACGCTGGCGAAATTTTTCGAGAATTTAGAGAATTAGAAAAAAAATTGAGAAAATTTTGATAATTTCAAATTTTATTTAAAATTGAAATTTGAATGGTTAAACAAATAGTATAGTTTGAAATCCATGGGGGAGTTGAGAAGTTAATAAGAATGATAATGGGTCTTTTATAAAAAGATAATTGGTTAGATGTTGAATTGTTGGTTTTGGGGGAATAAGTAAACGGGTATTGGACCATTCTTCCTAATTAGTAATTTCGGGGACAAAATTCTTTTAAGGGGGGAGGAATGTGACGACCCAGAATTTTTGAGCATTTAAAATCGGAATATTTAATTGATTTTAAATATTCAATAGAGTAATTTTAGCTTGAATTATGAATATCACAATTTATTTGATAATTGAATTATTAAATTAAATAAGTGAAGTTGGGTAAATTGTTGAATCTGGAATCTTAAGCATGTTGAAAATAATTTGAAGGCTTATAAAAGTTATATTGATAATACTGAAAAGAATAGAAGTGTTAAAATTGAATTTTACAATGATTTGTTTAGTTTTGAAATTTTATGGTTTAAATCGAATTTGAAAATAGGCTTCCGAGGCACAGTCTCGGAATTTAACGAAACCAGTTCCATTGGATCCGTAATATTGAATTGTTGTCGGATTTCAAATTTCGTATTTATCGGAGTTATTGTGTGAGCGTACGATATATAAACACGTTGAAATTTACATCGAAAATTCAATATAATAACTGGCCCAAAAGCTATCTTCTCCATACGATCGGATTTGGACTTGAAACCTTTTCCATTGTATTCGGAATAGGGGTATAACATTACGAACGCCTAGCGGCACGTTTTCGTAGGATGTCGAAATTTTAAGTTGCGTTTTCGAGACGATTTACATTTGAAATTTAAATATATTATGTAAGTTATTGACCAATCAAACCATCAGCCTACTTTTTCCTTTATATCAGAGCTTTGTCCTTTTTTTCAGCTTTAAGTATGATAACGTCTATTCTTGTTTCCCCGTTCCCTTCTTAAGCACGCTTTTCCTTTTCCTTATATTTTCAGCCGAAGCCTTTCTCCCCAATTCATTCAATCTATTTCACCTTCAACCGAAATTTTAAAATCAGGGTTTAGAGAAAAACATAAAATTCGCGTAACTCTTCTTCCTCCTCTTTCATAAACGAAGGCAGTTCGAATTTCAAAGGAAAGAAAATGTCTAAAACTTGGTTCTTGATCTCGAATTGAAGGAACCTCGTGGTGACATGAGTTAAGGGTGTTCGACCAAGTTGGAGCAGCTTCACAGTTTACAAAGCAAGGTTTCATCTAGGGTTGGGAGATTCGCGTAATTGATGGAGCATTAGCTAGATTCGAAGTCGTTTTTGATTATAGCTCGTCGAACGATACTTGGTGGGTGATTTTTGTGTAGTGCGATCGAGGGTTGGGGGTCGCGATTGAACAGTGGCCGAAAGGATGAGGGGTGGTCGCTTTTTCATGGGAACGTTCGAGTGGGATTTCGATAGGGCGAGGTGGTGGAGGCCGGGAAGAGATGAAGTTTGGTGGTGGATTCGGGTACTACATTCACGATGTTGTCGACGAGTCTGTACTCGGAAGAACGGGAACGGGGGTTTGGTGGTCTCTAGGGCTGAGCGAGATTTGGGGATTTCTTTGTCTTCATTCATCATTCGATCGTCAGCAGTAGGAGCAAGGAGGGTTGTTGGCTCGTGAGCCTGGAGTCAGTGACATCTGCAGTGATTGAGGTTTGGGCAAGTTCATTGAGGCAGTTGCATGCGTCAGGGAAGCACGACGCAGGCGAGCCATCGACACTCGCGAGGATGGGACTGGCCGAAGTTGCATCGGTAGCGGGGTTGTTGTGTTCTCGTATCTGTTGGCATGGTAAGGTAATTATTTATTTTATAATCTAAGGAAAATAATTACAGAAGGTAAACCAATTTCTGTTTTGGAAATTAATTAACAGTAAATAAAGTTATATAAAAGTAGGCTTTTGAAATCTACAAATTTATTTTTATAAAAATATACATATAGATATGTAGTTTCAGATTGGAAGAAAATAAAATAAAACAAATATGCATCTTTTAAACTTACTAGTTATAAATAAGAAATAGGGTTATTGATTTATTTAACAAGCTTATTTAGCTATTTAGTTACTAAAAATAATTTATCAAAAAGGGAAAATTAGTTTAAACCCAAATTACTAGTTAATTAAATAAATGAATAGTAATAAATTGTTCAATCCATTCGAATATTAATGAACCATATAAATTATTTGTTCAAGGTCAACATCAGGAAATCCAAGGCAATACTGAAGTGGATTGCGAATAATAGAAAAGGTGAGTTAATCTCACTCAGTTAATTTAAATCTAAATTTAAATGATTAAATTTAAATAATTGCTTGAATGGTTGTGATTGATTGATGTGCTATAGTATGGAAATTTTAGAATTGGCATATTATATTGTGCTAACATTTGTGGATGCAGGGCAAACAGGTTGGAGGGATCCAACTGGACCCCTCAACAATTATTATTTAATATTCTCTGTTATGATTACTTGATATTCAATTCTGAATATATTGGAATATTGAATGATATGATTTGATTGGATATATATTGGGTATAAGGAATTACCAAAAATATATAAATTGGATTTTGGGAAGAAAATAAAGGAAATAAAGTTGTAAACGAAATAATCTTAGAGAATTTAATAAATTAAGAATGAATTGAGAAAGATATGGAAATATGTTAAATACTAATAAATAACTTCGAATATGAAAAGAAAAGGATTTGAATAAACAGTAATTAATGAATTGTAAAATTTTATGATATTAATTTAAATGAATAAAGAATTATTTTAAAACTTAAAGTTTTAAATTTATCTAAAGGAATAAGAAGTAAATTGAGAAATCTATATTGGTATTTCAATTAAAAGTATTTTAAATCATAATTAAGGAATAAAATCTGAAATTAAAGGATTTTTGAATAAATGAAGTAAATTGGAAATCAATTTGGAATAGATTTTAGTGTCGAAATTGGATATTTGGAAGAATGAATTCAGGTGGGAATTTATTAAAGGAATGAGAAAATTTGTTTAAAAATAAATAGTGTTTTTTTTTAAAAGATTGTGAAGAGAAGTATATTTCTCTGGATAGCCAAGTACGTTTTAAGTAATTTTTTAAATATAAGATAAAAGTTTAAGGTTGTTTAAAAAGCATGTTTTAGAAAATTTATTATTTCTGAATGTTTAAAATTCTTAAGTAAATAATTTTTTTCAAATCTATTATTGTAATAATTATTTAAATGTGACTTAGTATTTTGTTAAAAAAAAAGAAGTGAAAACTAGTTTTATATTTATAAAGTAAACATTATTTTTAGATATTTATATAGTATGTATTTTTAACCAATTTTTGAAATAGTTTTTAACTAAAAGGTTTTAAAGTATATTTCAATAAAGTGTTTTTAAATTATTTTAAAAATTTAAAGTCTTGTGCTTGATGATTCCAGTGGAAATAGAAATACTTGGAATTTATTCTGAGAAAGGCGGATAGTTTTGAAAATTGTTTTTAAGGAATGTGAAAAGTGAAATTCTATCCTGTGAAGATATTTTTGAGATAAATAAATAATTTGGGAAATTATTTATTGTTTTGATGGATGTTTGTGAATATAAATTGATAGTTAAATAACCGACTATCAATATTGGGCAAATGCGTTGATCGTTTCGAAGAGACCGGGATCGAGATTTATTTCTCGAAAACCACTTCGATCCGGTTTGTACGTTTCGTGGAAACGATTTTGGATTCGAAGATGGAGCAGAGAAGTGCAAAGGCTAGTCGCTACTAATCCTGAGGATATTTCCAAAACGGATGTAGTAGGAATAGTGCCTTCGGTTCCGTTCGAACCCGGGACGGACTTGTATGGATGAATGCTTGCGAAAACATCGTCAGGTGGATGATAGGCATTCTAAGGGATATATTCTAAAAAGGTAACGCTTAGCCTCAAGCCTCATCAAATGGGAATGACTGAAAATCAGGGGTTATGCAGCAAGGCTAGGTGGGTAGCACCCAAGCAGGGTGAGGTCATCCCAGTCTAAGATGTCCCTTTTTATTTCGGCTTAGTGGGCGGTTGCTGATCCCAACCGCGGGGTGATCTCACTCGGGATTATCCTGTAAGGGGTAGTCCCGGCCTTGTGTTGCAGGGGAGCGGGCGTACTCCTCGGTACGGTGATCTAGGCCTCGTACTGTTACAGGTGGTACCCCAATGCCTAGTCATTAGTTGGAAATCCATTCTCCCTACGAGCCTTGTACGAGTTTTGTTTGTATTACCCACTCTGTGGCTAGTAGCTGGAATTTAATGAATGTAACAATTCCGGCTATTTTATAAGTATTTGTATATAGAGCCTATTATAATATCAGAGGATTTCTATAAAAAGTGTTTTAGCTATCGTAAGGTAAAAACCCGGCATGTTTATTTGTGGCGTGGTCTTACGTGATGCTTTTGTTTTCAAAGGATTTTTGAAACTTTAATAATCAATTGGGTGTGATTTTCTCACGTTGGTATTCCAGACTGACTCGGGTGTTATTTAACTGTAGTGCTCGGGTCAGACCGAGTATTATAGGATACAGGATATGATGTAGTGGAGCTCAGGAAACGAGCTGGATGACGATACGTATTTCCGTACTTGATTATGTATATATATTCCGTTGTGTTGAGTTGCTGTGTATCCATTTGTATGTTATTGATGTTGAGCTTTGATTGATGTACTCTAATGATGTAAAATATTTAAGCAGGTATATTTGATTTTGAGTAAAGATCATTTATTATCTATTATATTTTATTCCGCTGCGATGGTTAGATTCTGTTGTTGTTTTCCATTTTTCTTCTTCTACCTCTTTTTCTTTAACCCAAATGGTTCGTATTTCTGTACAACTTGAGTTAATTGTTTTAGAATAGTGTTGACTCAAGGGGTACGGATTTGCGGGTCATTTCAGTATCATTTTAAGTTGGGTAAATGAAATAATTTTACCTTATTATATTTTATATATAAAGGAATAGTTTTTCAGAATTATTGAAGTGTATATGAATTAATTGGTTGATTGTTGAAAATGTAAGAATATATATATATGTATATATGTATATATGTATAAGTTAGTGAAAAGAAAAATTGTATAAGCAAATGAATTTTTAAAATGAAATTATAATTAATGTGATTTACAATTGTGAAATGATCTTGTATAAGTAAAGAGAAAATAGTGAAATTATATAAGAAAAAGACTTATAAATGTGAGTTATAAGTAAAAGGAAAATTTTGGAAGAATATTTAGCACTGGATTCACTACTGTTACTGGGAAATAATAAGGGTGATGACTGCAGCATCACCGGTATCATTTTCGAGTTTCTGTGTGATGGATTTGCTACCATAATAAATTGAAAATTGAAGTTTGGTTGTGATAAACAAATTTGAAATTTAAATAAAGGAAATTTAAATAGAAATTACTTTAGAATTGGAATCTGAATTGGATTTATAAGTGGAAATTTAAGTTAAGTTAAACAAATGATGTTTAAGATGGAATATAGCTTAAGTGGTGTTGAATGAAGTTGATTTTGGTATCGAAGTAAAATAATAAAGTGAATTAAATGGATGTGGACTTGAGTTATATAAATGAAATTCAACCTTATTTGTTAAATGAATTAGCAATTGAATTAATAAATTGAAAGTGAATATTAATCAATTAAATGTAAATGAATTGATATAGAATAATGAATGTAAGTGTTAATTCATTAAAAAAACTAGTAAATTGGAAATTTAATAATTGAATGGAAGTCAATTTAATATCAACCAATTGGAATTAAAAGTGTTAAACCAAATTGAATGTAAATTTAATAAATTTGCTTGTGTTGGTTATGATTTGGTTGTTATGTGATTGTTAGTTGATTGTATATAATTCATTAAGTGTTAATGAAATTAAATTGATAAATGGAAAGCTTTGTAATTTGATTTGAATGTGGAAGTGAACTAACTTGAATGTAAATTAGTGAATATAAACTAATTGAAAATGAATGTTAGTAAAGTCCAATATTAATGAATCAAATGTGATTAAATGAAAAACTAATTCATTGAATATTAATGAGAAGTGAATGTGTATTGATTTGATATGGATTTGTTGCATAAGTTGTTGGATGATAGTTGTTTGGTGGTGGCATTTATTGCTTTTTGTTGTATTTTCTATATTGGCACATATTGTTGTTGCTTCTGGTATATGTTGTATATCGATATTATTTTCTACATGCATGTTTCTCATTATTATTGAGTGTTTAGTAGGTGTGGATTGCGCTTGCTTTGCTTTTGGAGCTCGCTTTCACGCTATATTAGCCGTATATGCTCGCTAATAATATATAAGGTACATATCTCGGATTACATATCGTACTTTTACACTTTTTTCCCTACGGGATGCCTCATTACTTTGATGAGATGTATATTTGTGATATATATATATATATATATATATATATATATATATATATTGCCCTTTTTTTGGATCAAGCCGCGCAAAGGAGACGTTGGCGAAATTTTCTGAAAATTTAAGGCGTTAGAATATTTTTGAGAAATTGGAAATTTTTGAAAACTATAACTTTGATTTTGGAGTGGAAAGTTAAACGATATAGTTGGTTCTGAAAAGATAACTAAGTATGATTTGAAAACTTAGTAAAGTTATTAAGAAGTTTAACTATTGGATTTTGGGAAAGTTAAACACTTAAGTGAATCTGAAATCTAATTTGAATGGAAGTTTGAAAAGTTAATGGATTTCAAGACTTTTTCTTACTTGGTAATTTCGAGGACGAAATTCTTCTAAAGGGGGAAGTTTGTAACGACCCAGATTTCCTCTCATTTGAAATTCGCATATTTAATTGATTTTAAATATTAACAAGTAAAATTTGTAAGTCGAATAAATTTTATTTCGAATATCTAGATTTAATTGGATAATTAAATCGATAATTTAATATTTGAAATTACAGAAAATAATTGGAAATTGGGTTTAAAATGATTAAAGTCGATTTGTAAAGTTGTATTAAATAATATTGGAGTTAGGATAATGTTATAGAACTTTTCAAATTGAATTAAAAGTCAAACTGTAGAAATTGAATATTTTAATATTTAATTAACGAGTAAAAATAGTCATTTTTCAAAAAGTCTCGGATTTCGACGAAATCTGTTTCATCGATCCGTAATGTTATATTATTATATGGTTTCAAATTTCGTGTCAGTCGGATTTACTGTTTGTCCGGGGTAAACTAAAACGTGTAGAAATTGGTTTGAGCGAATTTTAAATTTAAATAATTCGATTCGAAAACTTATCTTTCAAATACGATCGAATTGGCTCCCAATATATATTCCATTGCGTTCGGAATAGTGGTAAAACATTATAAATGCCAGGCGGCATGCTTCGTTTGGAGTTCGGAAAAAATTTCGGGTCAATAGTGTTTGAGAATTTCCTATAAAAGGCCCCCTATTTTAACATTTTGCAACAAATCCTAATTTAAAACCCTAGCCGCCACCTTCAGAAATAATGGCCGATAATTTTCAATTCTTTCTCCTTCAATTTCTTTCAATCCGTGTAATATTTCAACAAACCTCCAACTACAAAATTTAAGAGCTTCACGGGATATTTCGATCCATACGGTGATGATGATCATCGGAGCATTATGGAGGCCAAAATTCAATTGTGAAGTCGCGCGTTTCATGCACGAATTTGGAGGCAATGGCTCGACCGAGCTCCATGATATTTGGGTCGAGGGTGGCGCTCGCATAGGGCTTTGGAGTGGTGGTTTCTGATCGACGTGTAGATGAACGTTGGTGGCCGCGTGCATTAGGGTTTTGACGGCTTCTATGGGTTCATCGCATACAAACCTGGGGAAGAAGAAGTAGTGCGTGCGGCCGAGATCTCGTTCAAGAAAATCAACGGCCCTGATGAATGTAGGGTTAGAAAATATAAAGGAAATTTAAATTGATTATATATGTTACATTGTACGATCTTTAAAATGCTATAACTCTTTCATACGAGGTCCGTTTTGGACGAAACGACTTGCGTTGAGTTCGTATGGACGAACACTATGCGATGGAGCTGGATTGGAGTTGATTGGAGCTAGTGAAATTTTTGGGTAAAATTAAATGCACGTTTAGTTTTATTTGAAATAAAACACTACGACTGTTATTGAAAGCAATGTGAGAACTTCTCACTCAATCGAATTGTGTTTCGATTTAAATTTTAATAGTTAGATTTAAAATTGCTTGATTGTGTGATTGGATGATAAATTTCTATCTATTGTATTGAAATAAACCCTATACGCCGTATATTAAACGGATGTTATTTATTAAAAACATATACCGCGATATTACACCTTGAAATGGAATTGGTATTATATATGTACTTAGAGTTGATTTTCCCACATTATATAGAGGATGAGACCCTATTGCGCCGCATAATAGCGGATAATATTTTATATGAACACATATACCGCGATATTCCATCTTGAAACGAGATTAGTATTGTGCTAACATCTGTGGATGCAGGGTAATAGGTTGGAGGAATCCAACTGGATTCCTCACCCGTATTGATTTATTTACAAATATTGTGATATATTTTGTTATCATATGATATATGATGTTTTGGATGCCGTAATTGTTATATTTAGTGCTGCTGCAGCATTGGGCCTATTTTGGAAAAATAAAAGTGTTTAAGTGATGATTTCGAATTTAAAAGGATTTTCAAGTGATTTTTGAAAGTATACATTTTATTGAATTTTGGAATTGATTCATTTTAAATAAATAAGCGTTATAATTTTAATGTTATAAAATTTATGATTTTTGAGAAATATAGTTAAAATGTGATTTTTGAGATGTGGAGTTAATGATTTTATAAAATAGTTTACATTGAGATTTTTGAATTTATTATAAAAGCTTTATATAAAAGATTTATAAAATTGATATTTATAAATTAAAATATTGGAATTATAAAATGAGTTTTTATAAGTGTTAAAAACGAAGTATAAATGGATTTTATAAGTGAATGAAATTTATAGATTTATAAAATTTGAAGTTATAAAATGAATGAATTTGTAAATAGAGAATTATAAGTAATTTGCTTATAATTTGGATTTTGGCGTGTAAATGGGATATGGATTGAATCTGTTAATAAAGTGCTTTTATAAGTTGAAGTTGTTATAAAATATTAATGGAATTTATAAACATTGTTTTATAAATCCGAAATCGACTTATTTTGGCAAGTTAATTATTATAGCTTATTAAAGGAAGTATATTCACGATTTTGGACAGTGGATAATCCTTTAAATAAAATGTGTAGAAATGTTGAATTTGGTTAACGAAGTATATTCATGATTTTGGACAGTGGATAATCCTTTAAATAAAATGTGTAGTAATGTTGAATTTGGTTAACGAAGTATATTCACGATTTTGGACAGTGAATAATATATTAAAGAAATGTTTTGGGGAAGTGATATTTTAAATAGAATTAAAACGATTTAAAGATGTTTTAAAATGTATTAAGTATCGAAACCATATATTTCAACATTCATTGTTGAAATAGACGTTTTCGAGAAATAAAAGGAAATGGTGGACTATAACACTGTTGTTATAGTAAATGATTTTCGAAAGGAAATGTTTTATATAGTATTGGGATTTATATATCTACCTTAATTTCGAATCCCTATACTAGTGATTTTGGGTTGTTGTAACGCTGTTTTACGCAACATTCGTTTTGACTCAAATAAATGTGTTTAAGAGAATGTTTTCCTTAAAGAATAAAATATATACTTAATTGTGATTTAAGTATATTGAATATTTTCCAAATGTTGAAAATAAATAGATTTGTGAATTACTTATTATTAAATAAGTATGGAAATGATTTCCAATATGAAGTGAAATGTTTTGAGATTTTATCTTTAAAGGTAAATTGAAAGTGAATATTTGAAAGCGTTTTTGCGTAAGGAAAATGATTTGAAATTTGTTTTCAAAAGTTGTAAAGGTGAAAAGTGATTTGAAATTTGTTTTCAAATGGTTGAAGTGTGGAAAAATATATCTTGTAAAGATATTTTTGAAAAATAAATAATTTAGGAAATTAATTGGAATCCGGTGATGTTGTGCATATCTATTGATAGTTAAATAACCGACTAACAATATTTACCTTTAAATGGGTATTTGTTGTGATTTGCTCGAATTTGAATGCTACACTTATTTTAAAATAAGCGCTCGTTATTCGGTTTAGCCGGGAGAGGACCTTTGTGTCATAAATCCCATTTCGAATAATGATATGTCGTAATGGATAGCATTTGAAGACCAGTGTTGAAGACCGGATATTTTCGAAAACGGAAGGATTACCGTAGAATGACTCTGCATCGGCTGATCTCCGACATAGAAATTTTATCACCATTTGTGATGGGAAGTCTGGATGTGATTAGTGAATATCCGGATTGCAAGGGCTTCTTTGGAAGTGCCTTCTGTTCCGTTCGATCCCAGAACGGACTTGTATGGATGTGTGTCTGACGTTACAATTTGAGATGTAAAGCTGGTTTCTATCAAATACATTTCTGTTGGTGGCGGAGAATTTATTCTCTTAGCTTAACACCCTTCTCTGAGACGTACGGGCTCAGAGGTTATGTAGTTGATGGTTACTAGTGATATATTCCTAATTTGGTAACGTGGCATGCTGAGTGTTGCTGATCATTTGTTGATCAAAGCATGGCTTTTATGAAAAGCGTAGCTTTGTGGACGAGACTTCGTCGGACCTCACACCTCGGTAATGGTCAAAACAGGAAAGATGCAGCAAGGTTATTAAGGGATAGCGCCCCCTTAGTGTATGTCATTTCATTCTGGATAGAGGTGGTATCATGGTATGGAGCCCAGATACTTAACCTATGTTGTTGCTGCAAACTTATTATTTTGTGGTTGTTGGTGAATCCCAGGATTTAAGTCGGTTACGACCGGGGGATGGCATACTCGTGTCAGTTGTTACCCAGCTAGAGGTAACCCGGCCTTATGTTGGCAGAGATCCGGTTAGGTTCTCGGGGCATCTTTCCAGAGGCATACCTATGTGGCAATGGAAAGTTCCTTGGCCTGACTATTTGTTGGAAATCCAAACTCCAATACGTACCTTGTACGGTTTTAGTTGTACAACCTGCCATTTACTTATGGTGGTCACCACTGTTTAGATGGTAGCTATAGTAGGCATAGTTTGGAATGTCTATGTTGGCTAAGATTTATATTATACTTTCGAAATGTTTTTCTACACTTTGCACTAATAATAATAATATCAAAGAAATTTGCGTATCAAGCATGTTTGACTATCATAAGGAGAAATCTCCTCCGATTCTACGTTTGCATTGTGTGTGTGTGTGTACGGGAGGCCTTATGGTAGTTTCATTTTCTAAAAGCATTGCGGATCTATTTTAAAATATTTCTTTGTTTGTTTTAAATATATAACTGTTTTAAGTTCTCACACCAGTCCCATGACTGACCTGAAGTTTATTGTTCCCATCCAAAACTCTGGGTGCCCATCATTTTCCACACGGCCAGTCTAAAGTCAGGTTATCAGGACATTCTGGAATTCAGGAGTTGCTGTGGAGATCAGAAGCAAGCTGGATAGCATGGCGTGTCAACTAGTATATAGTATTTCTTTTTCGCTTTTTGTTGTTGTAAACTTTGATAATGTAATGTGATGTAATGTAATAACTGATATAGTCTTTGATTTAAAGATATTCATTTATCTATTATATGTTGTTCCGCTGCGATTGTGAGATTCTGATATTGTTTCTGTTTTCTTCTTCTTTTTTCTTTCTTTCTTCTTCTATCCTTTTCTTCTTCTTAAACCCTAAGGGTTCGGTTTTTCGGCATTCGATTTCTCGGCAGTTGATACAGTGGACGTATAAATGTCGATTTTCGAGCGTCGAAAAATCGCGTTCTTTACAGCACCCATATGGGTATATTATCACCCTTCTAGATATATATACAATCATCAATGAACTCATTTACATTGGAGTGATTGCTTAAAGGTTGCAAAGCAATCGGGGTGATGATATATATGGTACTATCTAGCAAGGGATAGCCCAGTCTTGTTTTGGTAGGGGTCATTAGGTACGACCTCGGTATATTTTTTTTAGAGATGTACTGTGGTAGGCGGTACCCCAGTAGCCCAGTCATTAGTTGAAATACAATCTCCAATATGTACCTTAAATTCTCGATTGTAGAGCCTAGTATGTTGGATATGAGATGCAAGCATTTTAGCTATTTTATCTATTTACTTTAAACCTAGACATTATGATAATATCACTGGATTTTATATTGGTTTTCGTAAGGTAAAAAACCCATCCACTTTTATGTATAGTGTGGTCTTACAATATAACATTTGTATGAAAAGTTTTCAAATGTAGAAATCAGTTTGGTTGTTACTTCTTATCAAGTTTTACTCATGTCGGTTTACTAGATTGACCCAGGTGTTATTCCATGTAATGCTCGGGTTAGACCGAGCATGTTTTCCTAGGTTTGGCTAGATACCTTAGAGTTGGAGAGGAGTTGGATGGGCAAGACATATTCACATGTTTTTTTTACTTCCGCTATACTATATAGTTTGTATGTTTGTCAATGTGAGGACATGTTTCTATAACTGTCCAAAATTTTAGGATAAGTCTAATGTACTCTAACGTTGTGTATATGAATAAAGATGTTTCCTCCCTGTAAAGATCATGGTTTTATTATATATTATTCGCTGCGTTGTGAGATTCTGTGTTATTTTAGTTTTCTCTATCTTCTGCCTTCTTCTTTCACCCTAAAACTGCTGTATTTTTGGCACTTGAATGTTTGGAATTTAGCATAGTCGACGTATTAGTGTCGATTTTTTCTAGAGTCGAAAATCTTGTTCATTACATTACATTAGTCCGATATGTCTTCCTTAAACACCAGAAGACGGGGTTCCACATTAATCAATGGGGATATTTTCGAAAGCGACCTTTCAAAACTAAACTTTCTACTATGCATCAACATATTCGAAGCCTCAACGATCGACGGTATCGAAAGCCCACATCCTTTCCTACTTGCAATAGCACATGAACAACAGAGTAAAAGGCGCATTCATACTTTTCGATGGAGTCGAAAGCACTCAAGTTCCATTCAGAAGTGAAGTTACAAGGTCACCCTGAATTTAGCGACAGTGAAATGACTTCAAGGCACCCTTTCAACTAAGATGAAAGGCTGATTCGAAAGGGTCCAATCTACGTATATAAATAAAACCCTAGGAGAATTGTTTACGAGATCTGATTTTATTCACTCGATACTTGTTCTTTCTTAAATTTATAAACCCTAATTCTAAAATCAAGTTTGGGATTTTACTTCTTTGTAATACTTATACTTCTTACATTCAAGAAATTATTATTAAAACAAGTATATGGCATTTCCAAATATATTGCTTGATCCGGTACTTCTATATGATTTGGTTATGGATTACTTATATCTATGTCAATCAAAAGGTTACCTTTCGAAGGGTAGAAACCTATTGATTCGGTTAAAACCCATGATCCATTAGGTCCTAACCTTTAGTCACCTTAACCACTTCAAAAGGATCTTAAGTGAAAACAACTACTTTGAAAAGTAATTTCTTAGGAGTTCCAATAGTCTTGACCATTTCGAAAGGTTGTTTAGAAGGAGTTCTAAATGCCTCGACCCTTTTGGAAGGTGGTTTACAAAAAATTGATTCGAAAAAGGGATTCGAAAGGGTTTAAATTATCTTAATTCATTCGAAAGGTGGTTTCGAAAGGTGGTTTCGAAAGGTTCACTTGCACTTTGAACTTTGCTTTGTGGTGTTGATGAGATATCTTGTTAACATGTATTATTAATATGATCTTAATAGCTATTATTATTATGATCGTCATGGTTTTTTCTAATTTCTTTATATATTTTTACTTTAATTTTATTTTATTTTACTTAGTTATTATTACTATAATTATCGTTATTTGTTTACTTATTTGATTTTATTTAATTATTATTATCATAGTTGTTATTATTATTGTTGTTGTTATTACTTTTAAATTGGCTTTTTCATTAGGTTTTTGGTTCCATCTCCAGCCTGCTTCAACTTGTTTGGTAATAGTGGCTTAGTAGTTTTGTTTTTGTTTTAGCCATGCATATCTCACTTATACTTTGCATACTGAGCTAAAAGTTTATTATAAATTATCATGTCTTCCTGGAAATAAAATAATTATAAGAATAAAATAATATTTCCTTAAAAAAAGTTATTAGACATAAAATTGATCGTATGCATAATTACACTCATCAAATATTATGATTATGCTACGATTAAATTTTTAAATTAATATTATTATATTAATTTTTCATACTCTCGTCATTGAATTTTGATTTCGTATATACTATTTATTTTGTATTGATTTTGATACATTAAATATTGATTTTGATGTGTATATCATTTTACCTAGAAGTTCAAATAAGTTAGAATAAGTTAGTCAAAGCCCTCGGATAGCGACCATTTTGATTTTTAATACTTCCTTCTTTGATACTTCCTTACTAAAATTATTATTACTTCATATTTTCAAAATATATTTTACAAATTTTTATAAATGTTTTACAAACTGTACTTAAATAATTTTGCAAGAGTTCGCAAGAGTTCGGAATTTTTGAAACACCTTTTAAACGCTTCAATTTTTCAAAACATAAATACCATAGGGAGATGAAATTTAAATTTTGATTTTTGGTTATATCCCTTCACGAATAATTTTTTTAAAATTAAAACTAGAAGAAAGATACCATTTTAAACTCAAAAGGTTGTGATTATTTATTACATTCTTTCACAATTTGGTACATCTTTTCAAACTCTACATAAAGGGTTAAATCTTGTTTTTAAATTAATTTTCTATCATTACTTACTATCATATTGAAAATTATTTTAATCATTAAATATGCCATGGTTGTATCATATACCTAGTCATTATATCATCATATAATTATCATACTTGACTAGCATTAAATTATGTTTAATACGCTTCAATTATTTTACTTAGTTATTGCTTTTGACTCTATACTTTCTAAGTATTTCATTCAGCGACAGTTTTTATTTTCTAACCATTTTGGGAGAAAAGTATCAAATATCCATGCATACGTTCAGGGGGAGTCCTACCATGTTTTATATACATGGTTGTCATTATCAAAAAGGGGGAGATTATTAGTGCCTAATTTATTGGTTTTATAATCATATGAAATATAGATTCTAAAGTTTTATCAAGTTACAGTATATAGTACAAGATATTAGACAAGGATTGAATCGAAGGCTATACATAATATAAAGACTCAAATAGAAAAATTTAAAGATTCAAGAGAAGGACATGAAGACTCGTGAGTTTAAAGATCAAGATGTGGAGATATCAAGAATAAGGTTTTGTATATAGAATCTTGGCTTATTTTATTGAAGTCCATAGTAGCACTTCTTTAATCTCTGTCTTCTATTTTCAAAATATTTTAAAGTATATTTTTTGTCCTTTCGTACTTTTTAACCAAATATATTCTTAAATTTTTATACTTTAAGCCAAATATATTTTAAAGTCATTTTGCTTTTAAACCAAATATAATTTAAGCTTTCAATCAAATATATTTTGAAGTTTTTGCTTTCAAAGAAAATATTTTGGTTTTTATACTTTTAACCAAATGTAACGACTCGTAATTTTCGATGTTTTAAATTTGTTAATTTAATAATATTTTGGTAATTAAATCTGGAAGAAATAAAAATTTGTAATTTTTTAATGAATTAATAACGAGGATGAAAGGTAATAATGTTAATGCAAGTTAATAAATAACTAATTTAGTGCAATACCAATTAATTGAAACAAGTGAAAGGTTATAATTGATTATAAATAATAAGTTAGGAAATGAATTCAAAGTTATAAATTTATGAAATAATACTTAATAAACTGTAATTTAATAAAATAAATGTTAGATAAGTAATTATGATATTTGTTGGTTGATAATAGAGTATAAATGGGATTAAATTAGGCAAATGGTGATAATTATTAATTGTTTACCCATTTATTTAATCTATTGAATTAGATCTGAATCCGTTGTAATTAAACGTAATTAAATACTACGTTAACATTAATTTAGTTGATGACTGTAAAATATTAGGCTAATTGGATATATACTAATGTTAAGTTTATCCATAAAATGATGATTGATTGAATAAAGAGATTGAAACCAAATTGAATTAATTTATTTGATATTAAAAATATAATTTTAAATTACTTAAATTGAAGGTAAACATTATAATTTTTACAATAAATCGTTATTTGATTGACATGGAAATTTTGGTTAATGAATATAAGTTCATATGTAATCAGGAGTAATAAAAATTGTTAACTATTAAATTTGAATTGAAATTGATTTAGTTAATTTAATATTAATTTATTTAATTAATGTGAAAATAGCCATTTTGTCCACTGACTTGGATTTTGACGAAACCAATTTTATCGGATCCGGAATAATGAGGTATTGTAGGATTTCAAGTTTCGTAACGATCGGACTTGGCGTTTGATCGTAAGAGCTCAAAACGCCTAGAAATCAATTAAATTGTAAACAATTTGAAATAAGCCGATTTTAACATAAATTCTTCATACGATGGAATTAGGACTTGAAACCTATTTCATTGAGTTTAAAATATTTGAAAACATCTATTTTGATATATGGGTTGACCCATTTTCGTTCTGGAGTCGAAACGGGCTTGTCGGGTCATTTATCGTTCCAATTCAAATCGTATCATGTCCATTCATTCTATTTTTCAGCTTGCCTATAAATAGATCGTTATAAACCCTAGGTCATTCTTATTTCATTTATCTGTACGTACAATTCTTCTCAACTCCTCATTACAATGGCAGACAAACAAATTCCAGTTCAATTTCAAATCAAATTCCAAATCAAAAAATTCAAACTCCTCAATACATATCAAATTATATATCGATTTGAAGCTCTCGAAGAGCGCAAGCCAGATATGTGATACGTTTTTCAATTTGGGTTACTTTGTGGCCGAAAATAGGCGATTTGTTTCCTGTCATTCGTTTTGGGTTGAGTGATTTCGACGGTGGATCTTCTTCTCCATGGAGAACGGAGGCGACCAGTAGGGAGCGGAGGCCCAACAGTGACGATCCAATGGCCAACTCCGACTGTAGTCGACTGTGGTCGCCTGAATCAAAGGAAGAGCGGTCGATTTTCACTCACGCCATAGGGTTCTGCGGTGGCTCATGTGAAGGTTGGTCGGGGGGTGGAGGCGCGGTGGCGTTGGGGAACAGTGCGGCGATGTCAGATGTTGGGTTCGACGCTTGTAGCCGCGCGCGACGATGTGATTTTGGTGGTGGCCAGTCTGCTGTTCAAACGATGTAGATACGCGATGGAAACTGAGAGAAGGTATGCCATGGAATGGTTATTCTTATTTCATTTAATTTTATTTGTTTCGAAATTCAAAATCGTATAACTTCTAACGTGAATAACTTGTGCATAAAAGGTCTGTTTCACACGCCGTTTTCTCCGCTAGGATCGTATTGAAATTCCGAGCATTGTGATGCTAGTTTGGACGAGTTCCGAGACTTTTTGAATTTTAGGGTTTGAATTGAATTTAAATTCAATTTAAAATTCAAAGGTGAGTGTTTTAACCCACTCACAACTTCTAAAATTTCTTATGTTTGTTAAATAAAAATTGTGATGTGAGTAGGAATTTATTTATGTTTATTTGATAGTTTTAAATTGCTATTCCTATTAATTTGAATATTATTTCGAATTAAATCGTTATTTAATTTATTATTGAATATAAATTGCCGGTTAAATACCTGTTATTGATTAACAGTTCTATATTGATATTATTGATTGATTTGGATGATGATTGCGATGGATGTTGATTGTTGATATTGGATGAATGGATGTTGTATTTTATATTGTTCTAAACTGCAAGTTCACTATGGATTGAATGATACATACCCGAACGATCTATAGAATAGGAAAAAATCGTTATGAATTGAAATGATAGACTCGAGCGATTTTATGAATTTTAATATTTTCGAGATTGCGGTTTGAAATGATATATAACCGTAAATTTTTAAATTGTGGATTGAAATGATAAATATCTGTATCACTTGACCCTAGGGTAGAGAATTATATATGGACACCGGATTGGTTAATTTAATAATTTTAAAATCCTCGATTGTTGAATATAATTAAATGATACTTTGAAATGGAAATTTATTTATATAAATTGGAGTATTATTGGAAATCAAGTTTTGTGTTAAATGTGAATTGGTCTAAAAGGGAATTGATTTAAGAAATTAAATTGGAAGTTTAAAATTAAACTTTTTAGTAAATGAAATTCTATCGAAATTAAGTTATTGAATTTGTTTGAAATAACTTTGAAATATTTTGAAATTGGAGTAATCCGTATTGATATTTTAAACATGGATTGAAACGATATGAAATTCGATAGTTTATTGAAATTTGGTTTGTCGATTTGGAAATTTGAAAATGGTCAAAATGTGTTGAAATGAAATGAATAGTTTAATTTGATATTAATTCCAAATTCATGTTTTAATATAAAATATTTTAAAAATATATTATTTCAAATTTCTAATTATTAAGATTTTAAAATATTAAAATGTTTTAACCTATATTAATTTTATTTAATCATTTTAACCTTTTTTAAACTATTTAATTTATTTAAACTAATTAACCTATTTTAACTTATTTTAAATCTAATTAGTCTATTTTAATTATATATAATCTATTTTAAATCTATATTAACTATTTATAACTATTTAAGACTGTTTTCTTCTAAATTCCAAACTAAGTAAAATAGATGGTTTATATTCGAATCCTAGATTTTTAAGTGAATATGGTCAATGATGCTATAACCTATGTTGGGATTTAAATAGCATATTTAAAATGAGAGTTTAACCTATTTTGGAAATACGAATTTTGAAAGGAAATATAATTTTGAGCTATGATTTCAAAGGTGAATATAATTTTGAAAGTAAGTAATGTTTTCGAAAGTGATATGATTCGAATTGAATATGATATTTCGATATCAATTATGAAATGATTTTGAAAATGTAAAAGAACCATCTGGTGTGTAATAAGCGATTGGTTGTCAAAGAGACCGGGATCAGATATGGGCATACTCTCTGTCGATACCGAAAACCACTCTGACAACTGTGTACGCGGTGGAGATTCCAGAATGAAGTAGGATGGTGGCGACGATCCTATATGAGATATATACGTGGACCCGACTCCATAAGTTGGCTTAAGATGGCTAAAACAGGAGCGATTCTTGAGCCAAGTGAGGTAGATTCTCCGACCGGACACACTCCATCGACACTCGGGAGGGTGTTTCGAGGTGTTTGGTAGTTGAGGCTATGCACTACCACTAGCCCAGATGCATAATTGGTATATCTACCCTGGCATTGCCTAGTTGTGCCGTGTCACCAACCCTAGCGCGCCTTCTACGAGTTTGTTTTATATCGTACCTATGGGGTATCCTTTGGCGGCTCCAGTTTACGGGGAGTTACGGTATTGTATAGACTATTGACATTATAAAATGTGTTAAGGGGGAAATGGGTAATGCCTTAACGCTGTTTTAAGTTTACTTTAGTGTAGACATCATTATAATAGCGTTTATTGCTACATAGTAGATAGTTTAATGGATCCTTAGAAGATGTGAATCTCGAGCATCTTTTAAGTTACTACACTCACGTTAGATACTAGATAGGAGATGTCAAACCCCGTAAACATATCTGACGCCATTCCACTCATATTTTACCATTGACTTAACTCATATATGATCTTTTAGTTCTAACTCGAGTGTTTTGTCTTTTTAATTTGCTCGGGTCAGCCTGAGCATTTCAGGATTTGAAGGCTTATTTCGGAGGACGAAGACGAAGATTTGTACTACTACTCTTTACTATATTATTCCACTGTATCATACTGTTCCATTGCACTGTTATTTATCTCTGATATGTGTAACTCTGATTCTGTGTTGTATAAGTGTAATCAGATGTTTTGTAAACAGCTTCACGAACTGTTATTTGATTATTATATTTTGTCATTCCGCTGTGAGATTCTATTTTGTTTTATTTCTTTCTATTTTTCTTATTCACCCCAATAACAATCCGCCCTTCTGTATGGTTAGAGTCGGCACGTGTGCCTCCTTAAAGCGTCCAAAAAGGCAGGATGTTACACAAATATATCTCTAAGTCTTTTATTTTTGTAGATATAAACGTTATTTTTACCAAGATATATTTCTCAGAACTTTTATATTTTAAATCAAAAGTATTTTATAAGTATTTTTTAATTTTAACCAAAATATATTCTTTAACACCTTTTATAATATTTTAAATTAAGAACATTTCAAAAATATTTCTTAAAAGTTTTCTTAAGTTCAAAATATTTATAAACTACATTCAAACTATTTTACAAAGTGTCAAAATATTTTAAAAAGCATAAAATTTACAAAACATTTTATAACAGAAGAGTTTTTAACTTTCAAAAAGATATGTCGAAATATCCATATATAGTATGTTGGCATACTTATCACCAATTGGTTTTTCAAATTTTGAAATGAAGTGTCTATTAATCGTAACTGTTTGTGAATGGATTGTCTGTTTATTCCCTATATAATGGAGGTTTCAAACAAATTTTTTAATAACTAATTTCTTACTTTCTTCTCTCCTCTTACTCTGCCAAAATTTCCAGTGAAAATTTTATTCAAATCTCTTTAAATTAAAATCGAATCAATTCAAACTTCATTGATTTGATTCTTTACTATTTACTCTTTGATTTCAACCATCTCTCTCACTCAAAACAAGATCCAAGTGCTACTCAAGAGGCTATAAGATCAATTGTATTCAAAGACCATGAAATTCACTTTATAAAAACAAACAAACTATACTCAAATACTTTTGGGTGTGTGTGGTGTCCCATTTAAATCCAAGTGGGTATGCTATCTGGTTTGAATTCAAATGGGTGTGCTTGTTGTCCCATTTGAATCCAAGTGGATGTGCTTGTGTCAAGTTTGAATCAAATGAGTGTACCTAAATCTTGGAAAATCTAAAGGCTATGTCTCGCAGCTTTGAAATCAATATTGTATTGGGTTTTTCTTCTGCCCATTTTAAAGATTCACCATTTGAAATGAAATTTACATAGGCAATTGTATGTGGATGTAGAGTAACTTCGAACCGGTATAAAAATTCTTGGCGTGGCCTCACAAATTCTCAACCTTTTACTTCGCTGCTATGTTTGCATTTGTGATTCTTTATTCTATGTTAACTAATATTAAAGTTGAAAGAATTTCAAAAATGTCCATATAAGTTAGAAAACACTATTCTCACCTCCACCAGTGTTAAATTAGCCTTAAGATTAATACTTCCGCAACAAGTAGAGATACTGTGGACCTTCAATATGAAAGCTCTGCTTTACTTACAACCTAATCATGGCATGACATCCATTAAGTGACTATAGTTGGGTCGGTGGAAGTATTAGAAGTGAAACACTATTCAATAGAGGATTTGTTTACTCAGTTATATAAGGTTAGTGTCATGGTCAACTCAAATAAACTCAAAGTCAAAGCCTTTTCCTAGAGTGTTTCGATTAATAATAATCGTTATTATTGAACCAAGGACTTAGTTTTTGGACAATAGAATTGAATACGTATAATAATGGAATTTTGACCATTATCAAATTCCATATGTCTAAAGCGATATAGTATTGGCGAAGAGAATTGGTGTAAATTGTTAACAAGTTTTCCTATCGCACTCAAAAATTATGCTAAGAAAGGTGAATTATCCTTTATACAAATTATGCAGAAAAGAAGGTGTGGATTCTCTTAAAATTGCTTCTCGATTAGATTTTATTTCATAATATTTCTCAAGCAGGCCTTTCGACTCTGTCGAAGGGTCTGTTTCTGTGTTAAATAACCTTTCAATCTAGTTAAGTATGGTTTCTTCTTCGAAAGCCTTTCTTCTGATCTAATTGGAATACCTCGAGTAAGGTTCTCTTAGATAGGTTTCGACTAGTAGAAGGCTAAAAGCTGTTGATTAGCTTGGGTTTTGGTTATTGAGCAGAAATGGAAGTTTGACCTTGTCAAAAGCTTGAGGACTTGTCCTTCTTATGTTTGAATAGGTAACCTTAAGCTTCAGTGGATCTGAGATAGGTTTCGACCTTGTCGAAAGCTTAAACCCCTATTTCCTTAGTTGGATGTAAACCTATTGTAAATTATAGTTTAGTTTCAACCTTGTTGAAGGCAATGGTATAAAGGAAAGTAAGTCGGGATAAGTATCTGTAATTGCTTGATTACGAGTGGTTTCAACTGTGTTGAGAGGGAGCCCTATCAATGGAGTCAAAACCTGAAATACACAAAGTGAAACCAACAAAACTTTAATGGAATAGTAAAGTAGACAAATTAAGTAGACTTTATTTCTTCAAACTCCCAAATTGATTTACAAATTAGGGTTACAAGACTTTTCTTCAGAGTATATAGGTTGAGAATGATAAGAATCGGATTCCAAAAACATGACCGCTTAGGTTTTATTTATAAATGCAGCTCGACACCTTTTGACCATAATGCCTTCGACTGGGTCGGAAGGTGACTACTGAGAGGCTTCAACTTATTGCCAGCTTTTTCGAAAGTTATGGTGAGATTCCTCTTCTTTGAGTATCTTGTAAGTGCTTTTGACTCTGGTTTTAATGACGTTGGTTTCGTCCAAGCTCTTGTTTCTGATTTAATGCGGAGCCCTTCCTGGACCACATTGGTTTCGACCGATTCGAAAGGCTTATTATAGCTTTCGATGGGCTGCCCTAGATAATACTTGCTTCCTAGAAGTTTGAATGAAGGCGAAACCATGGTTTCGAATAGTTTTATGTATGTTCGAAGAGTTATTATTCATTCTCTTCAAAAGGTGTGGCATCGCATTAGTCGAAAGGTCTTTGTCTAGTCAAAGGGTTGTTAATGAAGGCGGAAGGGCGCTTTTGACTCCTTCACTTTCATCGAAAGGTAAGAGCCCTCTGGATATTGATAGGAGAATCCTCCTAACATCTTCAAAAGGTCTTGAAGCCTCTAAACTTTGATGGCAGCATCCCTTCGACTCCCTCGAAAGGTTTGACTGAGCTCTTCTCTCTTGCTTTTTGTTTAAAGAGGTCTCGACTTAATCGAAAGGTGAATATTTGGAGTAACATTTTCCCCTCCCCCCTCTGAAACACCCCACACCCCTTAGTATACCCAAAAAGGGCACACTAATGAATATGGTATGTTATAGGTATAGTTAAAAGCTTACAGAGACTAAGATTTACAGGACAAAGTAAATAAAATAGTGGAAACATTTAAAACAATAACTTATTAAAAATTGAAGCTTCATATAATAAATCATAAGTCTCAAAATACTAAATACATATGTCTTATGAAAAATATCATCTTAGTCATAATATCATAGTACATACATAAAATCATCCCTCTCAACAAGTGGAGGTAAAAGAAAATAAAACTGAAAAGAAGAAGAAGAATACATGAAGAAAAACTCTGCAACTGAGCCTTCAAGAAAATCCAAAATCTATTGTCTTTGCCTCTACTGGCCTATAGGAGAAAAGGGAAATAGAGTATTAGTTCGGACTAAAAGTCTGGTGAATGCAAGTGATTACTAGTATTCTTAAGCATGATAAAGATAATAGACATTACAACATTTCTAGTATAAGAGTAAATAAAGGAAAAGAAAAAGCTGGAATAAAATACGGTTTAATTATTTACCTGGCTTAGATAGTTCGATTGGATTGTTTGCATTTGTCATAGATAACTACTTTAATTAGGATGAGTTCCTAATCCTACTTTAATTAGGCTAAAGTTCAAATTCTACCCTTTGATCGGACTTCTATCTCTGTTGTGCCTACTGCAGACTAGACCCATCCTGTGGTCCCTATGCAAAAGACACCTACTAAGCGCTTGGAACTCAATAACGACTTATCAGCCTGTGCTAAGGCCGCACGCTCGACCACCATTAGGCTTACTATCTGTTGCTCCTTCTTTTGACCTTTTACTTACCATAGCTCCAGCATAAGCATACCTTATCCTTACCTGCTATTGTAAGACCACCTGTGTCTGTCTGAAGGGGATGCTATTGGTACGTGTCCTATTAACAAACAAAATCTAATTGCGTCCCTTATTCAAATACCCTAATTTGAACTTCTGATTATTGACCACTTATTTACCATAATTTTAGCATAAATATGTCCCAAGGGAAATGCGGCCAGTATGGGTCCTATTTTTATCTTTGCTTATTAACTTAGAATAAGTCTATTTAAACAAGCCTATACTCTTATCCTTACTATATTTGCTTATTAACTTATTCTAAGTCTTAAAAATAAGCCTTTTATGTTCTGCTCTAATTATACCTATGTGCTATAACTTTTCTTATTTACTTGACCCAAGGTCTAAGTTTAAAAATAAGCTACTACTGCCATATCTTCTATTTTCTCTTTTTAGTTATAATTACATGTTATAACTATGCTTGCAAATGTTTTAAATTTTCCTATTCCAGTCTAAGTCCAATTTATTACAGCTCTTCTTATTTTACATCTCATTTTCTGTAAGTTCATTATTCTTATAATTTTAGTCCATATTTGTGATTTATTCTATTCTATTTTTCCATTTGTGTAAAAAAGAAATTAAAAAGAAACTGACAATTACATAAGAAATCCCAATGTAAAATAAATGTAAATAAAACCTAAATAATAGTAAATAAATATAAAAGCAAAAAATAATTGGAAAAGCTATATTTAACAGCAAATAATTGCAAATAACTGAAATAGAAAGCTGAAAGAAAATAGACTAGAAAACAAGTCTAAAATTTACTTTAATATAAAGGTTATCCAAAATTGTAGAAAAACTACAGCTATTGGAAACCCTTTTATTTTAAATTACTTAAAAATCTAAAGTAATTACTTAAACACTTATATGTGGTCCTTACCTCTTTTCCTTGGCCCTCCCGGATCCATTTGAAGGTATAAAATATTTTAATTAAAAAGATCTTCTTCTCGAAAAAATATTCCTTTTAAGGTCCAATCTTAGGCAGTGAACCCAGATGGAGAAAATCTGAATGTGAAAAATAGCTAGTCTTAGGCTCTTATTTATAATGTCACTTGTGGATCTCAGGCCATTGGATTTGGAGATTAAATCTAGTACAACCACGTCATAGGCTCGATAGGAACCATCGAATGGAAGCACGAACGCATGAGATGGATTAAAAATAGAAAATGTGGTGTTCGATTCATGTTACGTGAAAGAATAAAGGCGGGTCGACCTTCATGTCGACCAAACACCTGCTAAGATTGACCTAGGTCGACCTGGCCATGATGAGGGTCGACCCTAGGGTGGACCTAGCCTATTTCTTTTTCTTTTTCTTCATTTATTCGTATCTTCTTCATACTAGCTCGGATTTCGACGATCTATATATGGAAATTAACCAGAAAATTAGCATGGACACAATGGTGCAACTCCCGTGGCTTAATTCTGATAATTTGGTAAAGTTATTTTATGATTTAATTAATTCGTTAATTAATTAGTATAGCTTAAATTTCGAGTTGTTACATTCTCCATTCCTTAAGGGATTTCATCCTCGAAATCTCTAAGGATAGAAGAATAAAATAAAGGTTTTCACCCAAGTTCTACGACCAACTACTCAACCATCATCCATTACATAATTGTCCTTAATTTTTTCTAATGCGATTTATGATACGTATGCAATTAGTGTAGTGTCAATGTCCCTAACTAAAGCAAAAAATTAGGCAGTCTACTGATTAAGTCGACCTCCTTTTATGCAATCATGTCCGTGCCATGTATCCAAATGAATGCAATTTCCCTAATGATAACTGATAGTACTATATGCGTTCTACAATCATCATCCAAATGCAGCAATCATGTGATAATCATCTATTTATAGCAACCATGGAAAATAAAATAAATATGCAAATGCGCACACATCCATATGCATATGCTAGTGTCCTAGTAAGGCCGATCCCTAAGACATAATAGTGTCTAGTATAAGTATATGCGTCCATTAGCATCCACTAGCAAACACTTGAAACCACTAGCATCCATCATACATAACATGTTTACATCAAATCCTAACGTCCATAGGTTAAATCCTAAGATCTACCCTCCCAAAGAATAATAAAGAAAAGAAACTATTCAAAACAAAAGATGGAAATAGGGAATTCAAAATTTACTATCAAAGAGATGTGGATAAGAGGTGCGTATTTTCGTCCTAATCAAATCGATCTTCTCCGAAGTCTCTCTAACCATGTCGGGACCAAATAGGAATCTTTCTGTAGACTGTAACAAATATGAAAGCGACTTGCATGGTCTTCCATAAAGAAATTTGAAAGATGTCATTCAGACATGCCCCTTCTGATGAAGCCTTTATCCAATAGCTCATAAATCTGCTTGCTTAACTCCTTCCTCTCATGTGGTTCCATGTGTATAATGGGCAATACTACTGGCTTAGCATTGTCATTCAAATATAATTCTGAAATCAATCTCTCTCTTAGGGGTTAGTCCCCTAACCTCCTCAAAGACGTCCGTGAAATCTCTAACGACCGGAACTGAATCTAACTCTGCTGATGATGAATCGAGGGAATAAAGGAAGCTCAACATGACTGAGCCCTATGGGTCATAAGAAACCTCGAGATTCCTACCACTGCATGTCTCTAGTCTAGCGAATCTCCTCTCGCAGTCCAATATTGCTCCATATGCGGATAGCCAATCCATCTCCAAATTCATCCCATACCCTTAAAATCCCAATACATAGGCGTCATAGTCAAACTCTACGCCTAAGATAAAAAAATTTGAACCCCTGCAATCATAGAGAAATGTACAATCCTCCTATGGGTGGGATCTACTACTAAAGAGATGTCTGATTGCAAACAATCTACCAAAGAACTAGAGACGAAAGAGTGTGATGCTCAAGAATCGAAAAGAGATCGAATGAGAAAATCAGAAATAGAAATCAAACCATCCACGGTGACCTTCCAACTTCTATCTTTTCTGCCGCTGGAAGGTGCTGCATCTAAAGTCTGAATCTGTGCTGCCGGTGCACCTGCTTCCTGCCTCGTCTTCTGAGGGAAAACTCCATTAATGTGACCAGGCTGTCCATAATTATAACACTTTCCCTTCATCTTATCTTTCTTGCAGTCTTTTGCATAATGACCAACCCAGTCTTTTGCATAATGACCAACCATCCCATAACTGTTACATTTCCTACCTTTCTAGATTTGCTTTTGAGGTCCTCCTTCCAAATAGCCTAAACCTTTTCTCCATACCCTTCAACCTAGCTCGTGCCTACTCGAAATCCTCTGTACCAGAAAACGTTCTGCCTCCTAGATAGCGAAGTCCTTGCTTAGCTTAGAAAAATTGGCTGTTGTAGGTTGATTAAAGGGACCACCATCTACCGGTGCTGTATTGGGTGCTTGCCTTTGCACCTCTAGTACCGTAGCTCTACAGAAATAGTCAGTCATACTATGCAAAGAAAAGAGAATTTAGGTTCGAAAGAATCGAAAGAAAATTGAACTGGACTTTGAAGGGATTTTTATAAAACCTCTTTTCTACTTTAAAACCACTTCTATAATAAGAGTTTCTTTTTGAAAAATAGTTTGAAAATATGTTAGTTTTCAAAAATACTTTACTTTTAGAAAAAAAAATTAGAAATCCTGTAACCTTAGGCTCTGATACCAAGTGAAACACCTCATACCCTTAGTATATCCAAAAAAGGCACACTAAGAATATGGTGTATAATAGGCATAGTTAAACACTTACAGACACTAAGATTCAAAAGGAAAAACAAATAAAACAGTGGAAACATTTAAAACAATAACATATTAAAAATCGAAGCTTCATAGAATAAGTCATAAGTTTCAAAATACGAAATACATATGTCTTATGAAAAACATCATCTCAGTCATAATATCAGAGTACATACATAAATTCGTCCCTCTCAACAAGTGCCAGTACAAGAAATAAAACTGAAAAGAAGAATACATGAAGAAAAACACCATAGCTGAATCTCCAAGAAACTCCAAAATCTATTGTTATTGCCTCTGATGGCCTATGGGAGGAAAGGGACATAGAGGAAAGGGTTAGACTAAAAGCCCGATGAATGCAAGTAATTATCAGTATTCTTAAGTGTTTAAATGATGAATTTTCTATCGAGTTAGAAAATCGTCGATAAATTTCAAACTAAAATAACCACAAGTGCACGGCGTATTATCATAGTACGTGGCGAGTACGGGTCGATCCGTAGGGAATTGTTGATTTTAAAAATCTATTCAATCAAATTAAACAGTAGTTGAAGAAAGTGTTAAGTTAGAAAATGAGAAAACTAACAAACTAATAACTACAGAAGTGAATGAAAACCATGAGAATAAAATGACAATTTAGAGATAATTCTACTCTCTAGATCACATAGTTCAACAAAATATGAAATTATGATCTCTCTTTTTTGGTCATTAGTGAATTTAAATGATGTGCTTATCATAAGTATGGCATATTTGTGCTATTAATTAGCCTAACATAAGCTATCAAACTTTAATACACCCCTTAAACCACTTACTATTCTCATGGAAAATGACAACAAGTTGAAAATGAAATATATTTTAAGCATGGCCTATTAACTATTGTTTAAAAATATAGGCCATCAAATTTTAGTTTCAACATTCACTTCTTTGCCATAATCATATTTAGATGAAGAGGTAATTTGTGTTTAGTGATTGTTTAAGCATAGCCTATTTGGTGTCAATAATATATGCTATCAAATTTAAAGCGAAATAACAATTAAACCACTTCAAGCATTGTCATTAAGAACAAAAAGAGAGCAATAATTATCAAAATGTTGAAGCTACATGGTTAGAGAGCTTCATTACCCCTAAATTTAAGGGGTTTAGCCTTTCATATTTGTTATCAAATCAACAAATGTAGCATGCAACATAGAATATAAAGAAGAGGTAAAAGAGAGCTGAGTGTAAGAAAAACTATTCTTCTTGCATGAAAAATAAAAGAGATCTACACTACTAACATGAAAGTAAATAAACAAGAAAAGAATATGTATTAAATTGCATAAAAGAAAAGGAAAGTTACATGAAAAATAAAAATGGCTAAGTAGCCATGGAAAAGAGAAAAAGAGCTTTCTTTTATTTGATCCTAGACTAAACTAAAAAGAAGGGAGCCTAAAAGAAAAGAGAATAATTACATGAAGATAAGAGGTATTTATACATGTTTGGAAACCCTAATTCATTTTTTGGGAACTAACCAAACTACCCCTCTAGGAAGTGTGGACACCAAGTAATCATTAGCATCAAATAATCATCATTTAAGTATGCATGAAGCTTTAAACTCTATTAGCATGTTCATTAGCCTCTAATTTGTACATGAAGGTAGGTGGATAGGTGGGCTTCTCCACGATCCATGAAATGAATTATTTCCATCTCCATTCCTTTGTATTCACTCTTGTGCATGCATATATCTTCATGAAGCCATTTATATTTGAATTTAAATTCATACAAAATAACATAGAAATTTTCAATTAAATTTTAGAAAATTAACATATGCACAAAAATGACCATTTTAGCCCTACATGAAGACGAATATATAACGATTTGGAAATAATATGAATTTTTGTTTAAACATGTTAAAATACCCAATATGATCATTTATTTAATGTAAATAGATTAAATATGGTGGTAAAAATATGTACATCTACATGCACATCAAATGCCCCCATACTTATCTTTTTATTCGTCCTCGAATAAAGAAAAAAACTAAGATAAATCCATTTTCATAGGGAGCACGATTGCATTGAGCATATGCAACAAGCCGTTAAACCTCTGGGTGTCCCCAGTAGGACGATTGTTGTCTCGTGAGAGTTTTCAGCGGATACGACCTATAAAATCTAAATGTGATATGAAAATATTTACAAAATGCAAGATCTGTTTACAAATATGTGAATGCAAGCTTTTGAAAATATATACTAATGAAGGATTTACTTTTAAATTGACATAAATAAGTTAAATATAAGTCTTGGTCATTATCTTGAAAACTTAAGTCATTTACTCATCAAAATTTCCAACAAAAATCAAGTTATCATAGCCCAAAAACTATAGTTTAACTCACTGTTTTGGTTGATAACACAATGAAATTATGAAATGGATCCTTAGTTGATTATCAAAGCTTTTCCAAAGTGGCATTTTTATTTCTTTTCAATAACCAGTTAAATCACACAAGCTAAAATAGTGCTTGTATTTCAATTGCTTACTCTCTCTTATTTTTGAAAATTTTATTAATATTAACAATATATACATATACCTAACTCAGGTAAACTAAGGCCAGATATACCACCTATGCATTGCCTTGCAGGCTTATGTAAGGGGAATATAGAGCGTGGCGAGTGAACACATGAGTGCGGGCACCTATTGACTGTAGGCATTATTAATAAAAGAATTTTTATATACTTACACGCAGCTCAGATAAACTGAGGCCAGATATACCGATCAAGCACTGCCTTTCGGGCTTACGCGAGAAGCGTACAGAGCATGGCGAGTGTACACACAAATGTGTACACCTATCGACCGTAGGTGATAAAAAATATATACATATATGCAACAATATTTCTTTCCCTTTTCCTTTTTTTTGTTAATTTTCCTTTTTAATTCAATTTTTTTGGAAAAGGAGAGTTTACAGTATAATCTTAGTACCACCTAACTTAAAAGATTTAAATATTATCGCCTTTACTTTAAATCAACCACTTTTTAAAACATAGATTTTCAATTAGGATATATTTCATAATTATCCCGTATGAACCTTCCTATATACTAGTTCAACTATCGGTATTTGTAATCGAACTTCATATTTATTTTTGTTAAGACAAATAAATTTCAAAAAAAATTAACTAACCAAAATCATATATTTATCCTATAGTATTTCTTTAAAAATAAATCAAAATGCTTTAAAGAAAAATTGTTTTGAGATTTTTTTCGGATTTTGAAAAGAAAAAGTAAAATAAACTATGAAAAATCGAAAAGAAGATGAGATCCCCCCACACTTGCTTTTGACTGTGTCCCTACAGTAAACCGAAGTGAAAGGAGAAAAATAAAATAAAAATGACCTATATTTGCATGAAAAGATTATTATTCACAAGACATCAGACAATATGCTGTTAAAGAGTAAATGAACCGATCTTCCAAAGACCGATTCATTTATCTCGTCAAGTGTGCGAGACATAACTTGGGCGTGGGAAACCAAACCATATAAGATTTCGGAGTTGAATGTCGATTTGGAAAAACGAATGTCATTTTATTAAAAGTCGTATGAGTCGTTTTGTTTTTGATGATTTTCAGGGTTGATAAAACGATTTGTTGAAGTTCAAATTTATTTTCCCCAAATTGAGTTCCAATCTTATCGTTGAAAAATTCTTTTGAATTATCAATTTCAAAATCGAAATGGTGATAGAAATCTTCCCCTTCAGAATTTAACAACTCGTTTTCGAAAAGTCCAAAGTTATCGTGTTCGTTAAATTCGTCTTTCTTTGTTGGATTATCAAAAACTTCCTTCAATGTAAAAATTTCAAAATCAAAAGTTGTTGTACTCAATAAAGGAAGATCGAATCTTAAATCGAGTTTCTTACCCTTAAAAGAATTGAAATCCAACTCAGTTGCCATATTAACAACAACTTCATTAAGATCATCATTTTCCATTTCAAAAGTTGTTATTTGAAAATCGTCGATTTTCGTAAAAGATGGATTATCATTTGACTCGTCACACGTTGGGATTTGATTTTTGTTGTTTACGTAATTATTTGTATGTTTCAATCAAAAAATTTACGTGATCATCGTGAATTTCATTACCCAATTTATAATTATTAACTTGAGGATTTTTGATTTGGACTTGTTGAGAACAAGAATCGTCAATTTTGATAGACGATGGATTATCATTTGATTTTTCACATGTTGGAATTTGATTTTTTTTTCTCACGAATTTTTTTGTAGGTTTCACACAACAAATCCTCATAATCTTTTTCCTTTTGCTCAACTGAATCAAATTCATAATTATTAATTTCAGAATTTTCAATTTGAAATTATTGAGAACAAAAATTAGCAATCGCACCATTATTGAAATTATTCCCATTGCCAAAATCATTTGAAAAGTGATTCACTTTCCCATTGTGATTTTGAAATTCATTTTGGAGTTCGAAATTGAATTGGCATGGTTTATAATCAAAAGCATTAGAATTTGGAAGTGAATTCAAATTTTGATTATTTTGAAAACTTTGACTTGAATTGTTGCAAAGATGCGAATTCAACAAATCATTAAATTAAATTTGTTGTTTAAGTAAAGATTCATCTTTTTCAATACACCTTTCAAGAGTTGAGGGTTGACCATTGTTTTGAAAATCTTGTGGGGCAAAATTCGAATTGTTTATAGAATGGTTGTTGTTGAAATATCCAGAAGAATTTGAAGAGAAATTATATGGATTATATTGATTTTCACAACTATTGTAAAATTAATATGAGTAAGGAAATTCGGACATTTTCAAGAATGTTTTTGGTTTTTTTTATAAAGGAAAAATATTTGCAAAATGAATTTAATTTTAGAAATGGAAAATTGACTTTTTGTTTTTCAACTTTTTCTTGTTTTTTAAAAGGTTTTTCAATTTTTTTTGGATTTTTGGAGTTTTGATTTTGAAAATTTCAAAAGGAAAAGGATAGAAAGACTAAGTTAAGAAATATTTACAATTTTTTCATTTTTTGAATTTGTGATTTTTTGTTTTTTTAAATATGCATGATCTAGTGCAACTAAATGAATGCAAGGGTTAATCATGAAATATTTATCCTAATTAGCTCTATTAGCACCAGATTTGTCACTAACACCCTTTAATAGAATTGTGTAGAGAGATTAATAAAGAAAGTAAATTAAAACAGAGAAGTAACGCAGTTGAATGCAAAAAACAGCAATAGAAACGAGAACACCGGATTTATAGTGGTTCGGCGTAGTTGCCTACGTCCACTTTGAAATAATCTTTATTACTTTTTCAATCGCTTGAATACAGACACAATCCGTAAATAAACAACTTGAATACAAGTTTGAATGGAAAGAAAGCGAGTCTTGAAAATGGCAGAGTCCCTCTAAATTTCTCCTAAAAAAGGTCCTTTCAACTGGACCCCTTCCCCTCTATTTACAGATGGAGATAGGTTGGTTCCCCTATCCAGGCCCATAGCTCATCCCATAGTTGATAAACTGGGTAGATCAAGCCGGGTATGCCAATTCCTTACTGCCGATCCACTTATAGCCGGTCGTAGCAAACAACATCAAATTGTCCACAACCGATCCAACTATAATCTTACATCACTGCCGACTCAGTCATGCCGATCCAGATATGGACGATGCAGAGATGGCCAAACCAAAGTCAATCTCCCATCAAAGTCGACCCGGCTTTGCCATCCCTATAAAAGCAGACTCCATCAGATTCCGCCGATCCGCTATTGCCGAACCTATCAAGGCTGACCCACAAATCCAATATTGAATCCTCATAAACATGTCAATCGTATCAAGACAAACCCCAATGTATTATTTCATTATAAACCATGTACTTTGACCGAACCATAGTTGCCGATTCGAGCTAGCACATATAGTCGACCGAGAATAACTGACCGAGAACAACCGAGCCGCACTCCAAGTACCAACCCATCATCCATCACACATTGACCCCTACTCATGGAGGCCGACTCAAAGTAATTACTAATATGACTCAAATTTGACTAATCCTTGACGTAACGCTCACTTACGTTCAATTATAACTTCTGCAGCCTCCGTTTTGTAGCCGGGCCAAGGTGTCAGGTAACATTTGCCCCCCAAAGTACGTCTTGTTGCACATATGACTTGCTTTGAATCGAAGCAAATTAGAGTCTCCAGAAAGAAATCCATCATATTTCCTGAATAGTCGCTATCCTTCAATTTTATTCTCCCAAAGTGTCGTATCCCTCTTTGGTCGTCGTGATGCTTGGTCGATTCCTAATAGTATAAATTCAGGATTACATTCCATCGGTGGCCATCTGTGTCTGGCTCTACAGGACTAGTAAGCTTTGGCTGTCTGATATAGTCTTTTCTCTAATAATTCCAAGCGAAAAATCAATTTCTTTTGATTTCAAGAATCGAATTTGTTGAATATACACATGCACGTTTGGGTACATGTTTTTGTCATTTGTTCTCGGATGCGTTTTACAAGCTCATGAGTCATCCTTCTAGTGTAGTAGCAATTCGATTTGTAATTCCTTGTTTATATTTTCTGTGAAATAAAGGTTGTAATCCGCCACTCAATGAGAGGGGACTCCAAATTCATTATGGATGACGGCCTTGGAGTCGTAAGTAAGGGTGAATGAAGTACGGCAAGTTGGGGACTCACGGTGGTTTTGCAAGCCAATAATGCTATTAGGAGCTTATTCACCCATTTACCTCTAGTTTTTTCCAAACCTCTTTTCAGAATAGACTTTATGATTTCGTTTACAGCTTCAACCTATCCATTTTTTTGAGGGTGAGAAAATAACGCAAATTTCTTTTTAATATGATACCGATGGTAGAAGTTTTGAAATTTAGCATTGTCGGATTGGGCTTTATTACTAATTATAATGGTTCGTGGAAGGTTATAATGATAGATGACATTCTATAAAATGAATTTGATTATTTTCTTCATCTCGGTCATGATTAAAAGTTCTGCTTTTGCTCATTTGGTGAAGTAATCAACTGCTACGATGGCTTATCTCGCACCGGCTCTAGGATCAACAAGAAGATGATGATGCCAATGCCCCCAAGTGGAAAATGACTACAGGATATCCATTTGAGTAATTTCCATCAGTGGGACTCTCAAATGTTTTGCAAACATCTTGCACTCGTCGCACTGTCTAGCGTGATCAGCTGCATCTCAATTGATAGTTGGGCAGTAATACCCATAACAGATTATTTTCCATATGTTCGTTAGTTCTCCACTACTCTTTGAGTAGTCGTATAATGCGATGAATTCAGATATAAGGTCTACTAATTTTCGTCCTTGGATAGCTCTTCGAGAAAAATAAGTGATATCGAATTGGCTTAGTTTGATATTCCATTTGAGTAGTCTTCCAGACATCTCAGGTTGTCGTACGACCTATCATAACGGTTGGAAGGCATAGACATTAGTAGGGTGAGCCTGAAAGTAAGAGTGGAGCTTTCAAGTAAGCATTACGCTAGCTTTTGTAGAATGAGGTAATCTTCTTTTAGTCCTATTAATCGCTTGGTTACATCATATATTTGTCCTTTGGATCTATTTCTCTTCGCATTGCATTTCGGTGCTGATGGCATGTATCGACGTAGCTGTACTAATGTATAAACTTTATGATCCACCGACTTTTACAAGATGGAGGGTCTCTTTAGTGGTTCACAATGCTTAGAATACGTCTTTACATTCCCATGTCCATTCAAAATTCCTTTTCAATCCTCTGATTAGGTTGAGGAAGAGAGTACACTTGTCGATGGCCCGGGAGAAAAATCGACTTAGGGCGATAACCTTCCCATTTAGATTCTATAATTGCTTGAGTGTCTTCGGTACTAAGATGTTTCAAATTGCTTGAATCTTCTCGGGACGGCTAGGATTCCGTGAGAGCCGATGATGAAACCCTAAAATTTTCCTGACGCAATGCTGGAATAGCATTTCAAGGGATTTAGTTTCATTTCATATTCTCATAAAATACTGAACATCTCTGCTAAGTCATCGATATAGTTGTTTGATCGCCATGACTTCATGAGCACATCGTCTAAATGTTCTTCCGTCGATCGCGTGATTTTGTCTTTGAACCACCTACTGACTGGTCTCTGGTGAGAAGCTTTAGCATTATTTAGTTCAAATGGCATCACAACATAATGATATAATCCTAGAATGGTAATGATGTTGGTGTGCTCCTGGTCGAGGACGTGGACCAGGATCTAGTTGTACTCGGAGTGCACATCCATAAATGAAAGTAGTCCTTATCCAGCGGTTGAGTCTACCAGCTGGTTAATCCTTGAAAGTGGAAAGTTGTCTTTTGGGCATCCCTTGTTCAGGTCTGAGTAGGCGACGCACGACCACTACTTTCCATCAGCTTCTCTCACAAGAATTGGATTTGATACCCATTTTGGGCATATGGTGCTATGGGTAAACTTGTTGTCTTTAAGTGTAGCAAATCTTTCCTGATCCATGCTGTGTTGCTTTTGTTTCATTGGGACATGCCTCGGGTCCATATTCAATGCATGGCTCGTGATAGTCGGTAAAATCACATGCATGTCAGAATGGGTCTAAGCAAACACATCAAGATTCATTCAGAAAAACCAGCTAATTCCTTCATCATCATTCGCATTGAGCTGTGATCCGATCTTCAGCGCCCGTGAAGGGTCATTATGGCAAATTGTAATATCGACTGTTGGCTCAATTTGTGTAGTCTTGGATTCTTTGAGTTCAAATGTAACTATTTCGTGCAACAATCAACGTGAAACCTGGTTGGGATGGTCAATGATGATAGTTACTTCAGTTGAATCCCAGAGTCTTGTCATGAGTTATTAAGTCTGATAGTGAAGGGCTCTAAATGATTTGAGTGATTATCTGCAAATGGCCAAAGATGAGGATTAGAAGCACATTGAAGAAACTTTCGAGTAGGGGTGAGCCTCAAGTTGCATGTGGCTATATAGCTGGATTTTTCTTTGAGTTGGATCTGCTTTTTTATTCAAGTAACGTGCTTCCCATTCACTATACTGGTGAACCGTTGCTCGTCGTCCAGGTTGGAATGATAGTCAGTTGCCTATGAGCTTGGGAATCGATTCGATGATTCTATCTTTAGGCATCCTTTGGGTCATAGCCTCAAGTAGTTGTAAACATTATATATAAGTTACAATATCGAGCTATCATAGCCAGTCTTTGGACGATCACACTTTTGCTCCCGGTCTTGGGTCGATAAATGAACTACATCGACGGTCGAGTCTTGTCCTAGATATGTTTATACTCCTAACTAAGCTCTAAAGACATATAGTTGATCGTTAAATGGTCGGTTCACATTCATTTTTTCTCGCTTGTGCCCCTAATTTTGGGGGATACATCGATAAGTAGGAAGGCAAATCACATTCACTTTAGCTTTACACTCTTTCCCGTTGAATCGCGGTATCTGGTTGATGGAAGGATGAGTCTCGCTATCTTGGATTGTATTCTGGTTTTTCTTTCTATCTGGAATACTTCGATGCTTTGTCAGTTTCCAGGCATAAGTTGGGTACTGGACGGTGAGCCACATCCACTTTGGTTCATGTTCTATAATCAGATCTATGGGTAAAATCAGCTCAAGTGTAGTTGGGTCATGCTCATCCAATTTCACACTCCTCCCAATGGATCGAAGGAGGATGCTGGAGAATTAATAATCAAGTCTTCATGGTTTATTCTCCTTTCCACACTCTGGTGGTCATAGGCTTTCGTGGGACATTTGAGGTACATCTTTTTGTGTTTGATGTGGATTGGTATTGACCCTCGATATACGGTACGATGTAGTCGATCACCCGTAGCTTTGGATCTCGTTTCGATTTGTTTTTATTGAGACCTCCTTGCAATTGTTGCTCTAAGCTGTAAAGAACACCAAGCAAGAGCTATAACAAGCTGTCGTATTCAACTTTTAGTTGATTTGTACTCCTGCCCCAGCATTGATTTGGCAAGGCCATAAGTCGGACGGTCGAACTCCAACTTTAGCGAGTTTGTACTCCTCATGTCGATTTCAGGCCGAAGTTTGCGGAATCAAGAACGGTTGGAATCCATTCATCTATTCATCCATGTTTATACACAACTCTGCATTTTTTGGACTAAGAGTCATTTTGTCCCCCGTTGACTCGCGTCGAATTTGTATTCGTACTTTGGTCCATGCTCCGAGGACTTAGAGACTTTGTCGAATGGTTTACACTCTAGTCCGCAGTTAGTTACGTAGAGATTTTCGTTGAATCATTTATACTCTAGCCCATGCTCCGAGGATTTAGAGTACTCTAGTCCACGCTACGGGGACTTAGAGATTTTTTTTGTTAAATCGTTTAAACTCTATCCCATGCCCTGGGGACTTAGAGATTTTTAACAAGTCGTTTATACTCTATTCCACACTCTAGTAACCTAGAGTACTCTAGTCCGCTTAAGGGACTTAGAGATTTTTATTAAGTCATTTATACTCCAGTCCACACTCTGGGGACCCAGAGCACTCTAGTCCGCTTAAGGGACTTAGAGATTTTTTTTCAACTCATTTATACTCCAGTTCACGCTCTGGTGACTCAGAGTACTCTAATCCGCACTCTAGAAACTTAGATATTTTAGAATCATTTATACTCTAGCTCGTGCTCTGGGGACTTCGGGTACTCAAATCCACACTTTGAGGACTTAGATATTTTAGAATCATTTATACTCTAGTCCACCTTTAGGGACTCAGACATTATAAGGATTTATAGATTTTAGAATCGTGTATACTCTAGTCTGCGCTATGGGGATTTTGAGTACTCTATTCATCACTCTGGGGATTTAGAGATTTTAGAATCATTTATACTCTAGTTCGCGCTTTGGAGACTCAGAGTACTTTAATCCGCACTCTGGGGACTTAGAGATTTTGGAATAGTTTGTACTCTAGTCTGTGCTCTGGGGACTCAGAGTATTCTAATCCGCACTTTGGGGATTTAGAGATTTTAGAATCGTTTATACTCTAGTCCGTGCTCTGGGGACTCGGAGTACTCTAATATGCACTTTAAGATTTAATGATTTTAGAATCATTTATACTCTAGTCCACGCCCTAGGGACTTAGAGCACTTAATCCACACTCTATGCACTTATAGATTTTAGAATCTTTTATACTCTACTCTGCGATCTGGAGACTCAGAGTACTCTAATCCCACTTTGGGGATTTAGAGATTTTGGAATCGTTTCAACTCTAGTCCATGCTCTGGGGGCTTAGAGTAATCTAATCCGCACTCTGGGTATTTAGAGATTTTGGAATCATTTATACTCTAGTTCGTGATCTAGGGACTTAGAGTACTCTAATCCGCACTATAGAGATTTATACATTTTAGAATATTTTATACTCTAGTCCGTGCTTTGGGGACTCAGAGTATTCTAATCCACATTCTGGGGATTTAAATATTTTAGATTCGTTTATACTCTAGTCCACGAGCTTGGGACTCAGATTACTATAATCCGCACTTTGGGGATTTAAAGATTTTAAAATCATTCACACTCAAGTCCGCGATCTAGGGACCTAGAGTACTCTAATCCACACTCTGGGATTTAATGATTTTAGAATCGCTTATACGCTAGTATGCACTCTAGGGATTCAGAGTACTCTAATTCGCACTCTGGTGATTTAGAGATTTTAAAATTGTTTATACTCTAGTCTGCGATCTGAGGACTCAGAGTACTCTAATCCACACTTTGGGGTTTTGTATATTTTGGAATTGTTTATACTCTAGTCTATGATCTTGGGACTCAGAGTACTCTAATCTGCACTCTAGGGATTTAGATATTTTAGAATCGTTTATAGTCAAGCCTACACTCTAGGGACTCAGAGTACTCTAATCTGCACTCTAAGGATTTAGAGATTTTAGAATATTCTAGTCCGCTCTCTAGGAATTCAGAGTACTTTAATCCGCACTCTGGAGATTTAGAGATTTTAGAATAGTTTATACTCTAGTCTACGCTCCGGTGCTCAGAGTACTTTAATCCGCACTCTAGGGATTTAGATATTTTAGAATCTTTTATACTCTAGTCCACGCATTGGGGACGCAGAGTACTCTAATCCGCACTCTGAGGATTTAGATATTTTACGTTGAGAGCGGTCGTATTTCCACCCATTTGATTTGTACTTCATTTACTATGTCCTGGCTAATGTTGTCGAATGGACGGTTGAACAATGTTTTCTCGTGGAATGGGATTCGACCCCTAGCATCATGGATGAAACTTGAAAAATGGACAGTCATTCTCCTCCGCTTGGGGATTATAGCTGTTCTAATCAAGTCAAGGAAGGAGGTATATGATAGATGGTCGGATCACATCAATGCTGGTGTTGGATAATCAAGTCTTGCATAATTTGTTTTGTATTCTTTCTAGCAGACGGAGAATAATGGATTATCGAGAAGAAAAATTAAGTCTTATAAGCTTCAAGATGCAGTCATGCCCCTGTATTTAGAGCAATGGTCGATGAGTAGGCAGTCCATCACAGGTACTACAAGTCTGGCTTCTTAACTACCTCTTGTGTTAAGGGGAGAATTCGATGTGTAGATGATCAAATCACGTCCACTCTAGTTAGATCCCAGCATCATTAAGCTTCATTAGAGACATTTGTATTTTTTCATGCTATATTTTATGACTCGAGGATTGAATGATAAGCCATATTCGTTCCAAGCGTTTGTTAGGTCTCCAAATCAAATATGGAGGTCGATGAATGGACGGCCAGTCATGGCCGCTTTGTTTTGGGCTCTAACCGTGACATGCTTTTCCATCTCTAGTCCTCGTTCCCAAATCAAAGGCATAGGTGATGATGAGCGGTCGAATCATGTCTTGATGAAAACCCACAAGTTCGATCATTGTTTGCGCAGAATGGTTGGTGACCAACTCTGAGTGCTTGATCACCTACATGGTTTTCGAAGAAGTTTAGTTAAAGTTGGTCATAGTTCAAAGCGCAATTGAAACAGAAATAGAAATAATTCAGAGAAGATTGGTATAAATCTCATTGATAAGTGAAGCAGCATCGTGCACTCAGTATTCAGCTTTTCCCCTAACTCCTTCTAGCGGGATATCGACTATCAACGGTCCAATTGATTATCGGTGTTCTTTATTGATGGGCATCGGAAGTTCCCTGCTCGCCATTCTGCAAGGGTTGCACATACTGTCGAAGCTTTCCTTTTCAAATCAGCTTTCCGATCACATCTCGGAGGTGTTTGTAAAGACTAGTGTTAGGATCGTGTGCATCTTGGGATATACAATGTTCCCTAGATCTTCTCTGTGCTTCAGTGGATTCTCTCGAGGCTAGGTTGTAATACTACTTTGAGTCGTGAGTCTCCAGCAGACATTATCGATTGAATCATTCAAAGGAGCATATGAATCGAACTTTGAGATCTTGGTTCGTCTACTGGAGTCTAAGTCCTTAGCCAACAGGCCTGTATTGTTATTTCTTCTAGTTTGCTCTACTCCTCCTCACTTTGGTTATGATTCATTTTGTAACAGATACGATCTATGGTCAAAATAGGCTTCCCAGCTAACTAGCTGTAAAATATATCTGGGGGTCGATTCCCCTCAAGCGCCATCAGTATGATATCCTTGTTAGCATTTGGAATAAATTACTCGGATTCAATCATTGGTTTGCTTGGAGCCTCTAATTTCGAAATGTTGGGTCAGTGAGGAACGATGCTTGGAGACGTTTTGGTGTTTGCTAGGAGAAAATATCAGTTTTACCCGAGTCTGGATTTGGGAAAAAGTTTCCCGCGTTTGCCTAGAGTCATATCATCCATGTTCTCCATCCTTTGGGAGTATCGTTTGAGTAGCGGTTGCTTATCCGTTCCCTTGTTGCCAGTCAAAAGATGCCGCTTGATCCTTTATGACCTAGCTGGTCAAAGGATGTAAGGGAAGTGGATAGAATGTTCCTTCATTAAGTTCAGTTTTAAATTCACTATGCAGAGGCACTGCGCAACGGCTAGGGTTCGGGCTGAGAACTAGAATTATCAATCACACAATTATTGAAATTATTCCCATTGCCAAAATCATTTGAAAAGTGATTCACATTCCCATAGTGATTTTGAAATTCAATTTGGAGTTCGAAATTGAATAGGCATGGGTCATAATCAAAAGCATTAAATTTGGAAGTGAATTCAAATTTTGATTATTTTGAAAACATTGACTTGAATTGTTTCATAGATATGAATTCAACAAATCATTAAATTGAAATTGTTATTTAAGTAAAGATTCAAATTTTGCAATACACCTTTCAAGAGTTGAGGGTTGACCATTATTTTGAAAATATTGTGGTGCAAAATTCGAATTGTTTATACAATAGTTGTTGTTGAAATATCCATAAGAATTTGAAGTCAAACTATATGGACTATATTGATTTTCAAAACTATTATAAAATTCACGTGAGTAAGGAAATTCAGACATTTCTAAGAATGTTTTAAGTTTTTATATAAAGGAAAAATATTTACAAAAGGAATTTATTTTTCAAAATGGAAAATTGATTTTTTTTTGTTTTGTATTTTGGTTTTTCAATTTTTTGTTTTTTAAAAAGTTTTATTATTTTTTTGGATATTTGGATTTTTGATTTTGAAAATTTCAAAAGGAAAAGGATTTAAAATGTAAGTTAAGAAATATTTACAATTTTTTCGTTTTTTGAATTTTTTGTTTCTTTAAATATGCATGAACTAATGCAAATAAATGAATGCAATGGTTAATTACGAATTATTTATTCTAATTAGCTCTGTTAGCACCAAAATTGTTCACTAACACCTTTGAATAGAATTGTGTAGAGAGATTAATGAAGAAACTAAATTAAAACCATGAAGTAACATAGTTGAGTGCAAAAAACAACAATAGAAACTAGAACACCGGATTTATAGTGGTTCGGTGTAATTGCCTACGTTGACTTTGAATATAATCTTTATTATTTTTTCGATCAATTGAATATGGATACAATATGTAAACGAACAACTTGAATACAAGTTTGAACAGAAAGAAAGTGAGTCTCAAAAATGGCACAGTCCCCTTGGAGTTCTCCCAAAAAGGTCCCTTCAACTGGACCATTTCCCTTCTATTTTTAGACGGAGATAGTCTAGTTCCCCCATCTAGGCCCATAACTTGACCTATAGTTGATAAACTGGGTAGACCAAGCCGGTATGCCAATTCCTCACAACTGATCCACTTATTGTCGGTCATAGCAAATAACACCAAATTGTCCACAGCCGATCCAGCTATAATCTTCCATCACTACCGAACCCAGTCATGCCTATCTAGATATGGCCGATCCAGATATGGAGAAACCAAAGTCAATCTCCTATCATAGCCGACCCAGCTGTGTTGACCCTATAAAAGCTAACTCCATCAGATTCCACCGATCCACTATTGCCGAACCTATCACAACCGGCCCACAAATCCAATACCGAATCCAGATAAACGTGTTGATCATATCAAGACAAATCCCATATTAGCATTTCATTATAACCGACCTACTTTGACCGAACCATAGTTGTCGATTCGACCTAGTGCACATAGCCGATCGAGAATAACCAACCGAGAATAGCCGAACTGCAATCCAAGTACCGACCAATTGTCCATCACACATTGAACCCTATTCATCGGGGTCGACTCAGAGTAATTGCCATTATGACTCGAATTTGACCAATCCATAATGTTACGCTCACTTACATTCAATTATAACTTCTAAAGCCTCCGCTATGTAGCCGGGCCAAGGTGCCGGGTAACATTTGCCCACCAAGGTACATCTTGTTACATACATGACGTGCTTTGAATCGAAGAAAATTAGAGTCTCCAGAAAGAAATCCATCATGTTTCCTGAGTAGTTGCTATTCTTCGATTTTATCCCCCCAAAATGTCATATCCCTCTTTGGTCGTCGTGATGCTTGGTCGATTCCCAATAGTATAAATTCAAGATTGCATTCCATCAATGGCCATCCGTAACCGGTTCTACAGGACTAGTAAGCTTTGGCTGTCTGATACAGTCTTTTCTTTAATAACTCCAAGAAAAAAAATTCTGTTGATTTCAAGAAATCGAATTTTTTCAATATACATATGCATATTTGGGTACATGTTTTTACCATTGGTTCACGGAAGCGTTTTACATGCTCATAAGTCATCACAAATTCCTTCTAGTGTAATTACAATTCGATTGCAATTCCATGTTTATAGTTTCTGTGAAATATGGGTTGTAATCAGTGACTCAGTGAGAGGGGATTCCAAGTTCTTCATGGATAATGGCTTTGGAGCTGTAAGTAAGGGTGAATGGAGTATGGCAAGTTGTTGACTCGCGGTGGTTCTGCAAGCCAATAATGCTATTGGGAGCTATTCACCCATTTACCTCTAGCTTTTTCCAAACCTCTTTTCAGAATAGACTTTATGATTTCATTCACAGCTTCAACCTATCCATTTGCTTGAGGGCGATAAAATACAACAAATTTCTTTTTAATATGATGTCGACAGTAGAATTTTTGAAATTTAGCTTGTCGGTTAGGCTTCATTACCAGTGATAATGGTTTGTGGAAGGTTATAATGATATATGACATTCCAGATAACGAGTTTGATTATTTTCTTCGTCTTGGTCATGGTTAAAAGTTCTACTTCTGCCCATTTGGTGAAGCAATCAACTGATACGATGTCGAATCTCGCATGTGCTTTAGGATCGACAAGAAAAGATGATGTCAATTCCCTCAAGTGGCAAATGACTACGGACTAGCCATTTGAGTAATTTCCATCGGTGGAGCTCTCGAAATTTTTATAAACATCTTGCATTCGTCGCACTATCTAGCATGATCAGCTGCATCTCAATTGACGGTTGGGCAGTAATACCCATAGCATAGTACTTTCCATATGTTGGTTAGTTCTCCACTACTTTTTGAGTAGTTGTATAATGCGGTGAATTCAGATATAAGGTCTACTAATTTCCGTCCTTGGATAGCTCTTCGAGGGAAATAAGTGATATCAAATTGGCATAGTCTGATATTCCATTTGAGTAGTCTTCCAAACATCTCAGGTTGTCGTATGACCTGTCGTAACGGCTGGAAGGTATAGACGTTAATAAAGTGAGCCTAAAAGCAAGAGTGAAGCTTTCATGATGAAATCGATAAGCATTACGCTAGATTTCATAGATTTAGGTAATCTTCTTTTAGTACCTATTAATCGCTTGGTTACATCATATATTGGTCCTTTGGATCTATTTCTCTTTGCATAGCATTTCGGCACTGATGGCATGTATTGACATGGCTGTATTGATGTATAAATCTTTATGATCCACCGGCTTTGACAAGATGGAAGGTCTCTTTAAGTGGTTCACAATTCTTAAAATGCGTCTTTACATTTCCATGTACATTAAAAATTCCTTTTCCATCCTTCAATTAGGTTGAGGAAGAGAGTACACTTGTCGATGGCCCGAGAGCAGAATCGACTTAGGGCGATGCCCTTCCCATTTAGATTTTATACCTTCTTGACTATCTTCGGTACCTAAATGTCTCGGATTGCTTGAATCTTCTTGGGATCCGCTACAATCCCACGGGAGTCGATGATGAAACCCTAAAATTTTCTTGATGCAACGCCGAAAGAGCATATCAAGGGATTTAGTTTCATTTCATATACTCATAAAATACTGAACATCTCCGCTAAGTCACCGATGTGGTCGTTCGATCATCCTTACTTCATAAGCACATCATCCAAATGTTCTTCCATCAATCGCATGATTTAGGCTTTGATCAACCTGTTGACCAGTCTTTGGTGAGTAGCTTCAGCATTATTAAGTTCAAATGGCATCACAACACAATGATATAATCCTAGATCGGTAATGAAATTGGTGTGATCTTAGTCAAAGATGTGCACCAGGATCTAGTTGTACTCAAAGTACACATCCATAGATGAAAGTAGTCCTTATCCAACGGTTGAGTCTAGCATCTGGTCGATCCTCGAAAGTGGAAAGCTGTCTTTTGGGCATCCCTTATTCAGGTCTGAGAGTCTACGCATAACCACTACTTTCCATCAGCTTCTTTTACAAGAACTAGATTTGATACCCACTTTGGGCATATAGTGCTACAGGTAAAATTGTTGTTTTTGAGTTTATCCACCTCTTCTTTAACTGTAATGAAACTTTCCCAATCCATGCTATGCTGCTTTTGTTTCGTTGGGGCATGCCTCGGGTCCATATTCAACGCATGGCTCGTGATAGCCGGTGAAATCACACGCATGTCAGAATGGGTCCAAGAAAACACATTAAGATTCATTCAGAAAAAACCAGCTAATTCTTCATCATCATTGCATTGAGCTGTGATCCGATCTTTAGCATCCTTGAAGGGTCATTATGGAAAATTGTAATGTCAACTGTCGGCTCATGTGTAGTCTTGGATTCTTTAAGTTCAAATGTAACTATTTCGTGTAACAATCAACGTGAAATCTGGTTGGGATGGTCAATGATGATAGTTACTCTAGTTGAATCCTAGAGTCTTGTATTGAGTTATTAAGTTTGATAGTGAGGGGCTCTAAATGCTTTGAGTGATTATCTGCAAATGGCCAAGATCATCCTTAGAAGCACATTAAAGAAAATGTCGAGTAGGGGTCATCCTCGAGTTGCGTGCAGCTGTATAGCTGGCTTTTGCTTTGAGTTGGATATGCTTGTTTATTCAAGTAACGTGCTTCCCATTCACTGTACTGACGAACTATTGCTCGTCATTCAGGTTAGAATGATAGTCAGTTTCCTATGAGCTTGGGCATCTATTTGATGATTCTATCTTTAGGCGACCTTTCGGTTGTAGCCTCAAGTGGTTGTGAACACTGTATATTAGTTACAATACTGCGCTATCGTAGTCAGTCTTTGGGCGATCACACTTTTTCGCCCGATCTTGGGTCAGTAAATGTACTACATCGACGATCAAATCTCGTCCTAGATATGTTTATACTTCCAACTAGGCTCCAAAGACATAGAGTCGATCGTTAAATGGTCGGTTCACATTCATCTTTTTATCGCTCGTGCCCCAGAGCCTGGGGTATACATCAATAAGTAGGAAGGCAAATCACATCCACTTTAGCTTTACATTATTTCCCGTTGAATCACAGTATCAGGTTGGTTGATGGAAGGTTGAGTCTCGTCTATCTTGGATTGTATTCTGTTTTTTCCATCAAGCGGAATACTTCACTGTTTGTCAGTTTCCAGGCATAAGTTGGGTACTGGACGGTGAGCCACGTCTACTTTGGTTCATGATCTATAATTAGATCTATGGATAAAATCGACTTAAGTGTAGTTGGGCCATGCTCGGCCAGTTTCATACTCCTCCCAATGGATCGAAGGAGGATGCTGGAGAATTAATAATCAAGTCTTCATGGTTTATTCTCCTTTAAACACTCTGGTGGCCATAGATTTTCGAGGGACATTCGAGTTACATCTATTTATGTTTGGCATGGATCGGTATTGACCTTCGATCCGAGGTACAATATAGTCAGTCACCCGTAGCTTTGGATGTCGTTTTGATTGGTTTTGTATTAAGGCCTCCTTGTAGTCGTTGCCTTAAGTTGTAACGAACACCAAGCTAGAGCTATAACAAGCTGTCGTATTCAGCTTTTAGTGATTTGTACTCATGTCCCCAACATTGATTTGGCAAGGCCATAAGTCGGACAGTCGAACTCCGTCCTTAGCGAGTTAGTACTCCTCATGTTGTTTTCAGGCCAAAGTTTGTGGAATATAGAACAGTTGGAGTCCATTCATCTATTTATCCATGTTTATACACAACTCTGCATTTTTGGACTAAGAGTCATTCTGCCCCCGGTTGAATCGTGCCCAATTTGTGTTTATACATCGGTCCATGCTCCGGGGACTCAGAGACATTGTCAAATGGTTTGTACTCTAGTCCATACTTAGCGACGTAGATATTTTCATTGAATCATCTATACTCTAGCCCAGGCTCCGGGGACTTAGACTACTCTAGTCTACGCTATGGGGAGTTAGAGATCTTTTGTTGAATCATTTAAATTCTAGCCCATACTTTGGGGACATAGATATTTTTATCAAGTCGTTTATACTCTAGTCCACACTCTAGGGACCCAGATTACTCTAGTCCGCTTGAGGGACTAAGAGATTTTTCTCAAGTCGTTTATACTCTATTCCATACTCTGGGAACCCAGAGTACTCTAGTTCGCTTAAGGGACTTAGAGATTTTTCTCAAGTCGTTTATACTCCAGTCCACGCTCTGGGAACTTAGAGTACTCTAATCCGCACTTTAGGAACTAAGAGATTTTAGAATCATTTATACTCTAGCCCACGCTTTGGGACTCAGGGTACTCTAATCCACACTTTGGGGACCTAGAGATTCTAGAATCGTTTGTACTCTAGTCCACGCTCTAGGGACTTAGATTACTCTAATCCGCGCTCTAGGGATTTAGAGATTTTAGAATCGTTTATACTCTAGTATGCACTCTGGGGACTTTGGGTACTCTATTCCACGTTTGGGGATTTAGAGATTTTAGAATCATTTATACTCTAGTCCAAGCTCTAGATACTCAGAGTACTCTAATCTGCACTCTGGAGACTTAGAGATTTTGGAATCATGTATACTCTAGTCCGCGCTCTGGGGACTCAAAGTACTCTAATACGCACTCTAGAAATTTGGAGATTTTATAATCGTTTATACTCTAGTCTGTGCTTTGGGGACTCGAAGTACTCTAATCCGCACTTTAGGATTTAGAGATTTTAGAATCGTTTATACTCTAGTCCGTGCTCTAGGGACTCCGAGTACTTTAATCCGCACTATGGGGACTTAGAGATTTTAGAATCGTATATACTCTAGCCCATGAACTGGAGACTCAGAGTAATCTAATCCACACTCTGGGGATTTAAATATTTTGGAATCTTTTATACTCTAGTCCATGCTTTAGGGGCTTAGAGTACTCTAATCCGCACTTTGGAGATTTAGAGATTTTGAAATTATTTATACTCTAGTCTGCAATCTAGGGACTCGAAGTACTATAATTTACATTCTGGGGATTTAGAGAATCATTTATACTCTAGTTCGTGATCTAGGGACTCAGAGTACTCTAATCCACACTCTGAGGATTTAGAGATTTTAGAATCGTTTATACTCTAGTCCGCTCTCCGTGGACTCAGAGTACTCTAATCCGCACTCTAGGGATTTAGATATTTTACAATCATTTATATTCTAGTCTGCGATCTGGTCACTCAGAGTACTCTAATCCGCACTCTGGAGATTTAGAGATTTTAGAATCGTTTACATTCTAGTCCATGCTCTGGGGACTCAGAGTAATCTAATCCGCACTCTGGGTTTTTAGAGACTTTAGAATCATTTATACTCTAGTCTGCGCTCTAGGGACTCAGAGCACTCTAATCCACACTCTAAGGATTTAGAGATTTTAGAATCATTTATAATCTAGTCCGCGCTCTGGGGGCTCAGAGTACTCTAGTCCACACTCTTAGGATTTAGAGATTTTAGAATCGTTTATACTCTAGTCCATGCTCCGGGGACTTAAAGTACTCTAATACGCACTTTAGGGATTTAGTGATTTTCTGTTGAGAGCAGTCGTATTTCCAGCCGTTTTATTTGTACTTCGTTTACTATGTCATGGCTAATGTTGTCGAATGAATGGTCGAACCACGTTTGCTTATGGAATGGGATCCCGTCCCCAGCCTCAAGGATGAAACTTAAAAAATGGACGGTCGATTCTTGTCCGCTTGGTGATTGTAGCTCTTTCAATCAAGTCAAGGAAGGAGTTATATGACAGATGGTTGGATCACATCAATGATGGGGTTGGATAATCAAGTCTTGCACAATTTGTTTTGTATTTTTTCCAACAAACAAAGGATAATGGGTTATCGAGCAAACAAATTGAGTCATATATGCTTCAGGGTGCAGTCCTTTCCCTGTATTGAGAGCGGTGGTCGACGAGTAGGCAGTCCATCATAGCTACTACAAATCGGGCTTTCTAACTACCTCTTGTGTTCAAGGGAGAATTCGATGTGTAGATGATCAAAACATGTCCACTCTAGTTAGATACCGACATCACTGAGCTTCAACAGTGACATTTGTATTTTGTCAAACTATATTTTATGACTCGAGAAGTGAATGATTGGAACATATTCGTTCCAAGCCTTACTTAGGTCTCAAAATCAAATATGGAGGTCAATGAATGAATGACCAGTCATGTCCGCTTTGTATTGGGCTCTAACCGTGATGAGCTTTTCCATCTCTAGTCCTTGGCCCCAGATCAAAGGAATAGATTGATGATGAGCGATCGAATCATACTCATCTTGATGAAACTCCAAAGGTTCGATCACGGTTTGCGTGGATTGGTTGGTGACCAACTCTGAGTACTTGATCACCTACATGGTTTTGGAAGAAGTTTAGTTCAATTTGGTAGTAGTTCAAAGCACAATTGAAACAAAAATAGAAATAATTCAGATAAGATTGGTATAAATCTCATTGATAAGTGAAGCAGCTTTGTGTGCTTGATATTCGGCTTTGCCCCTGGCTCCTTCTAGTAGGATGTCGACTATTAACAGTCCAATTGATAATCAGAGTTCTTTATTGATGGGCATCGGCAGTTCCCTACTCGCCATTCTATAAGGGTTGCACATACTGTTTAAGCTTTCCTTTCCAAATCAGCTTTCGAATCACATCTCGAAGGTGTTTGTAAACACTTAAGTTAGGACCATATGCATCTTGGGATGTACAATATTCCTCGAATCTTCTCTGAGCTTCGGTGGATTCTCTCGAGGCTAGTTTCCAGTACTACTTTGAGTCATGAGTCTCCCAGCAGACATTATCGATTGAATCGTTCAAAGCAGCATATGAGTTGAATTTTGAGATCTTGTTTTGTCTACTAGAGTCTAAATCCTTAGCCAATAGGCCTATATTGTTATTTCTCCTAGTCTTCTCTACTCCTCCTCACTTTGGTTATGATTCATTTTGTAACAGATACGATCCATGGTCATAGGAGGCTCTCCAACTAACTAGCTGCAAAATATATCCAGGGGTCGATTCCCCTCAAATGCGATCAGTATGGTATCCTTATTAGAATTTGGACCAAATTGCTTGGAGTTAATCATTGGTTTACTTGGAGTCACTAAATTCGAAGTGATGGGTCAGTGAGGAACGGTGCTTGGAGTCATCTTAGCGTTTGCTTGGAGAAAATATTGGTTTTACTCAAGTCTGGCTTTGGGAGAAATTTTCCTATGTTTGCCTAGATTCATATCATCCATGTTCTCCAGCCTTTGGGAGTATCATTTGAGTAGTGGTTGCTTGTCCATTCCCTTGTTGCCATTCAGAAGCTATCGCTTGATCCTTTATGACCTAGCCGATCATAAGATGTAAGGGAAGTGGATAGAATATTCCTTCAATAAGTTGTGTTTTGAATTCACAATGTGGAGGCACTGCGCTGCAGCTAGGCTACGGGTTGAGAACAAAAATTATCAATCGCACCATTATTGAAATTATTCCCATTTCCAAAATCATTTGAAAAGTGATTCACATTTCCATTGTGAATTCGAAATTCATTTTGGGTTTGAAATTGAATTGGCATGTATTATAATCAAAAGCATTCGAATTTGAAAGTGAATTCAAATTTTGATTATTTTGAAAACATTGACTTGAATTGTTGCATAGATATGAATTCAACAAATCATTAAATTGAATTTGTTATTTAAGTATAGATTCAACTTTTTCAATACACTTTTCAAGATTTGAGGGTTTACCACTATTTTGAAAATCTTGTGGTGCAATATTCAAATTGTTTATACAATAGTTGTTGTTGAAATATCCATAAGAATTTGAAGTTAAATTATATGGATTATATTGATTTTCACAACTATCGTAAAATTCATGTGAGTAAGGAAATTCGAACATTTTCAAGAATGTTTTTGGTTTTTTTATAAAGGAAAAATATTTACAAAAAGAATTTATTTTTTAAAATGGAAAATTGATTTTTTTTTTTTTTGTTTTGGTTTTTGGTTTTTCAATTTTTTTGTTTTCTAAAAGGTTTTATAATTTTTTTTGGATTTTTGGATTTTTTTTAAAGATTTACAATTTTTTTGTTTTTTTATATATGCATGAACTAATGCAACTAAATAAATGCAAAGGTTAATTAATAATTATTTATCCTAATTAGCTATGTTACCACCAAAATTGGTCGCTAACACCCTTGAATAGAATTGTGTATGGAGATTAATAAAGAAAGTAAATTAAAACAGAGAAATAACAAAGTTGAATGCAAAAAACAGCAATAGAAACGAGAACACCGGATTTATAGTGGTTCGGCGTAATTTCCCACGTCCACTTTGAATATAATCTTTATTACTTTTTCAATCACTTGAATAAAGATATAATCTGTAAACAAACAACTTGAATACAAGTTTGAATAGAAAGAAAGTGAGTCTCGAAAATGGCAGAGTCCGCCTAGAGTTCTCCCAAAAAAAGCTCCCTTCAACTGGACCCCTGCCCCTCTATTTACAGACGGAGATAGGTTGGTTACCATGTCCAGACCTATAGCTGATAAACTGGATAGACAAAGCCGGGTATGCCAATTCCTCATTGCTGATCCACTTATTGCTAGTCGTAGCAAACAACGTCAATTTATCCACAGCCAATCCAGCTATAATCATCCATTGCTGTCGATCCCAGTCATGCTGATCCAAATATGGTCGATCCAGATATGGTCGACCTAGATATGGCCAAACCGGAGTCAATCTCCCATCATAGCCGACCCAACTGTGTCGACCCTATAAAAGCTGACTCCATCAGATTCTTTCGATCCACTATTGCCGAATCTATTAAGGATGACCAATAAATCCAATACCGAATCCACATAAACATGCCGATCGTATCAAGACAAACCCCAATGTAGTATTTTATTATAACCGACCTACTTTGACTGAACCATAGTTGCCGATTCGACCTGGTGCATATAGCCGATTGAGAATAACCGACCGAGAACAGCCGAATCGCACTCAAGTACCGACCCATCATCCATTACACTTTGATCCATATTCATCGAGCCGGACTCTAAGTAATCGCCATTATGACTCGAAGTGGACCAATTCTTGACGTTACGCTCACTTACGTTCAATTATAACTTCTGCAGCCTCCGTTTTGTAGCCGAGCCAAGGTGCCGAGTAACTGGCTCCTAACCCTAAATTGTATAATCACACTTTGTCTTAAGTCAACAAGATAGTTCTCGGCCAAGTAACGGACATGATTTATCGGTGTACCACGAATCATCGTAGCAATGCAGCCGAACGTTTAAGTACCTTCAGATAAACAACCACTACACTATTTACGAATCACCATAATATTATAAATGGTTATTGCTCTACCATATCTTAGACATCAAGAAATTGAATTGTTCATAGAAGGTAAATTGTCAATATATAATTAAGTGTTATCTAACTGTTATTATTAATCAAAATTCTAAGATGATATGCAAAACAGAAATTAAGCGTGTATTGACAATGCAATTACGAATGATTTTTGTTTTTGTTTTTGGTTTTTTGAAATTTTATTTTTTAAAAATGCAAGTAATCAACAATGCAAAGAAAATAAAACAATAGAAAAGGTGCAAAAAAAATTATAAGTAAAAAAATTATTTTTGGTAGCGGTTCATCTTCTGAAATTCTGCTTTGACAACCTGAAATAAAAATAAGATATATACAATTATTTTTTGTTTTTTTATAAATAAATTTAAATCAACCTAAACCAAATTAAAAACAAAACAAATTAAACTAAAAACAATTGAGAATAATCAAAAATCTTTTCCTTTTTCTTTAAATCAAACAAAAGTTGAAAACGAACAACACATTAACACAGACCCAAAACTTATGAATTGAATCCAATTATTTGAGTCGAAAAAAATCCCTTCTCCTTCTTTATTTTTTTTTCTTTTTTAAAGAAAAGAAAGAACAATTGGTAAACAAAAGTAATTTAAAAAAAAACAGTTAGGCCCAGCCCAATTGAACACTACTTACACAATCGACCTCTTAATTTGATACCAAGCCTAGTTAGCTTCAAACGACGGACCAAAGCAATGCAATGCAAAAAAAATTCTCTGAAACGAAATTATCTCGAAACAGAAATCCAAATCAAGATCGAAATCAAATCACGTTCAATCGCCCATTCGCTCGAGTGTTTAAATTCTCCAAACTTAATCGCGATTTTTAGTGATTGGAATGGGCCGGTTGTCATCGAATTAGTAGAGGAAGGTGGTTAGTTGTCTGGTGGTCGCGAGTTGGGGGTTCTGGAGCGATATTTCGCGGCGGTGATTGAGGTTGCTATCAGGAGTTCAGGCTGATGCTCGAGTTCGAGTCGATTGGGATTGGGCAGTTCGAAGGCGCAGGTGGTTTCGGTCGTGAGTTCAATTGTATGTAAACTTGTTCAAAATTCTATCGACTCTGAGTTCGACTTTGGTTTGCGGCTGTTTAGCTCTGGGTTCGAACTTGGATTGTTGCAGCTAGCCGATAGTTGATGTCGTGAGGAGGTGTAAGCAGCGAAGACAGCAGCGTGTTGTTTGTGGAGGGAGCAGTTGTACTCGGCTGTTGGAAGTTTGGCAATGGCAAGCAGTATTGGTTTTAAATGGTTATGGTAATGCTTTTCTTTTTTTTCTTTTTTGGGTGGTGACAGAGGTATGAAGTGAAGTTTCCGAATTTCCTTGCAGGTGATGAACTTGTAAGAGTGGTTTTGTAGCAGAATTTGTAGCTTTGGGCTGTATGGGAAGGTTGTGGATGGTAGTTTGTTGAACGAAGAAGTGGTATAGATGAGGTTGATTCTGGAAGTAGGGGTGGGTTGCGTTGTTCGAGTTTGAGAAGAAGGGTGTTTTGTGAGTTGCGATGCGGTGATCTGTGCTTGCAGTTGAGGTGTTCGGTCAATTGATGTTGAAATGGTCGAGTAGCAGTGTTATATGCAGTGTTACATGTGGTATTGTTGTTGCAGTGGGAAAGAAGTGTAATGAAGTGCTTTGAGGCAGTTTGATGAGGAAGAAGGCACAGGGAGTTGAGTTGTATATGAAGTGTAGTTGAATGTATGGGTGATGGGTCAGCGAAATGCGCTGTTGTCTGCTGGGTTGATGTTGATGAGGATGTATGGTCAAAGTTGAAGAAGGCAGTGAGGTTCAGTGATGAGGCGTATGTAGGAGTTGAATGTCTGGTAAGCAGTGGTAGTGGGTTTTCAGGTGAATTGATATGGAGAAGGTACTGTTGTGTCGATGGTGCACAGGGGTAATGTTGAGTGCAGAGTTGAAGGTAAGGGGGGCGATTTGGTGATGAAATGTAAAGATGAAGGTAAGCAGGAACTGTGAAGTTTTGAATGCCAGTGACTATTTTGTGGAGTTTGTGGGCTAGGCGATGACAGTTGATATGTATGTCTGGGTTGATGACAGTTGGAGGAAGCTGAAATATTTGCATGTTATGTAGGCTCTGGTGTTTTATGTAGGAGGTTTAAGGGATGGTTTGTGGAAGGAGGATGATTGTATGGTGGAGGAGTATGCAGGTGGCTGCAGTAAGTATGTATAGTGCTGTGCTAATGCCAGAAGTGATCAGATTTGTTTGGTGGTTGTATGTATGGCCAGTGGGAATTTTTGAAGAAATAGTGGAGTTGCAAGTATTGGAAGGAGTTTTGCACTTGAAGTTGGAAGAGACTGTAGTGCGATAGAATGAGATGTGCACGGAGTTTGTGAGATATGCATAGTTATATTACTGTTGAGTTGAATGGAGACAGCAACAAAGAGTGAATGTTGAATGGTAGTAAAGAGTGAAGAAAGCAGCAGCTATGCTGTGGGATGGTGATGCCATGGTTTGAAATTTCCTATATCTCGTCCGAGATCTCGCTCGAGATCTCATTTTCACACTTAAACGAGGCGAGACATCAAATCTCCTCCATATCTCCCTCGACGCTCATATCGTCCGAGATATTCAAATCTCACCCGATATATAGATCAAAATCTCAATCCGAGATCTCACCCGAAGTTATACATTTTTCCTATTTTGCATAATAATTTTTATTTTCATATTGATTTAAAAGAAACTACTCAATCCAATTATAATTTATCAACTTCTTGAACATATTCTTTACTTTTTATCTTAATGAGTCATAGCGAAAGGTTTCACTTTTTTATTACGTTCAAATAAAAGAATATTATTCAATCATTATCAAATCAATTAAGCTAATCAAGCTACTACTCTTCTAAAAATATTTCTTTTTCCATGTAAATCAAGTATGTTATCATTTTTATTTTTACTAAAAAAGTTATAATCGTTAAATAAATTTTTGACACATCAATTTTAAACACATAAGTACATCCGAGATATTCCCGAGATGCATTATAAGACCCGAGATGTCAATCCGAGATGCATACCCGATACATACTCATCTCGTCTGAGATCTCTCCCGATACGAGATAACTTGTGTAAAAATTCCAAGACGAAACGTGACCGAAATCCGATATTTAAAACATTGGGTGATGCAAGTCTGCAAAGGGGTGACTGGTACTGGTATGAGGAGTGCAAGGAAGTAATGGAATGATGTAATTGTAACTGTTTTCTGCAGAAGAAGTTGAGCAGCCATGAAGCTGTAACGGTGAAGTTGATGTTAACAGTGAATGATGCGAACAGTTTTGTAAAACAAATGAAATAAAATTGTATAAATGAACGTTGTAAATGTAATGCATAGTGAAGTTGAATATAAAACTCTTTTTTTATAAGTTTTGTATGTTTTTTTTTTGGTAATGCAAACGCAAAACAAAAAGAAAAGCAATAAGCAACACACAAATAAAACAAAAGTCAAACAACAATCGCAAAAAAAAATTAAATACAAACAAAAACACAAAACAAACACATAAGAAAATCAAACAAAAATAAACCGAAGAATAGAAAATTAAAGCCAAAACTATTCTCCGGCAGCGGCGCCAAACGACGAATTTTCTATCGAGTTAGAAAATCGCCGATAAATTTCATATTAAAATAACCGCAAGCGCACGGCGTACTATCATAGTACGTGGCAAGTACGGGTCGATCCGGAGGGAATTGTTGATTTGAAAAATCTGTTCAATGAAATTGAACAAAAGTTGAAGAGAGTGTTAACTTAGAAAATGAAAAAACCAACAAACTAATAACTACAAAAGTGAATGGAAACCATGAGAATAAAATATAGAGATAATTCCACTCCCTAGATCGCATAGTTGAATAAAATATGAAAATATGATCTTTTTTTGTCATTAGTGAATTTAAATGATGTGCTTATCATAAGTATGACATATTTGTGCTATTAATTAGCCCAACATAAGCCATCAAATTTTAACATGCCTCTTAAACTACTTACTAATTCTCATGAAAAACGACAACAAGTTGAAAATGAAATCTATTTTGAGCATGACCTATTAACTATTGTTTAAAAATATAGGCCGTCAAATTTTAATTTCAACATTCACTTCTTTTCCATAATCATATTTAGATGAAGAGGTAATTTGTGTTTAGTGATTGTTTAAGCATAGCCTATTTGGTGTCAACAATATAGACTATCAAATTCAAAGCAAAAACAATAAGTTAAACTACTTCAAGCATTGTCATTAAGCACAAAAGGAGGGCAATAATTATCAAAATGTTGAAGCTACATGATTAAAGTGCTTTATTACCCCTAAATTGAAAGGGTTTAACCTCTCATATTTGTTATCAAATTAATAAATGGAGCATGCAACATAGAACAAAAAGAAGACGAAAAGGAGAGCTAAATGTATGAAAAACTATTCTACTTGCATGAAAAATAAAAGAGATCTACACTACTAGCATGAAAGTAAATAAACAAGAAAAGAACATGTATTAAATTACATAAAAGAAAAGGAAAGTTACATGAAAAATAAAAATGGCTAAGTAGACATAGAAAAGAGAAAGAGAGTTTTATTTTATTTGATCCTAAACTAAACTAAAGAGAAGAAAGCTTAAAAGAAGAGAAAGTAATTATATAAAGATAAAGGGTATTTATACGGAAAAAAAGGCACAGGAGAGAAGTTGCAAAAAAATTTAGTCTCGGGAATAACAACTTTACTTTTTAGTCCGAAAAACACTCTCTAATGTACATAGAAAATGATAGTTACAACTATCATTTGTGATTTACACTAGAAAGTGTCCTTCAACCTAAAAAGCAAACTTTTTGTCCTTAAAACTAAATTTTTCTTCAACTTTTTCTTAAACCTAAAAACTCTGGCATTTCTACATATTTGGAAACCCTAATTCATTTTATGAGAACTACCCAAACTACCCCTCTAGGAAGTGTGGAGACCAAGTAATCATTAGCATCAAATAATCATCTTTTGAGTGTGCATGAAGTTTTAAACTCTATTAGCATGTTCATTAACCTCTAATTTGTACATAAAGGTAGGTGGAGTTCTCCATGATCCATGAAATGAATTATTTCCATCTCTATTTCTTTGTATTCACTCTTGTGCATGCATATATCTTCATGAAGCCATTTGTATTCGAATTTAAATTCATACAAAATAACATAGAAATTTTCAATTAAATTTTAGACAATTAACATATGCACAAAAATGACCATTTACCCATATATGAAGATGAATAAATGATGATTTGAGAATAACATGAATTTTGGTTTAAACATGTTTAAATGCCCAATATGATCATTTATTTAATTTAAATAGATTAAATATGCTGGTAAAAATATGCACATTTACGTGCATATCATAAACAAGATAAAGATAATATACTTTGCAGCAGTTCTAGTATAAGAGTGAATAAAGGAAAATATTAAGCTGGAATAAAATATAGTTTAATCGTTTACTTTGCTTAGATAGTTCGACTGGATTGTTTGCACTTGTCTTAGATAACTGCTTTGATTAGGCCGAGTTCCTAATCGTACTTTAATTAGGCTGAAGTCCGAATTCTACCCTTTGATCAGCCTTCTATCTTTGTTGTGCATACTGTGGACTTGACCCATCCTATGGTCCCTATGCAAAAGACACCTACTAAGCGCTTGGAACTCAATAATGACTTACCAGCCTGCGCTGAGGCTGCACACTTGACCACCATTAGGCTCGCGCTATACGTTGCTCCCTCTTTTAACCTCTTATTTACCATTGCTTCAGCATAAGCATTCCGTCGCCTCACTTGCTATTGTGAGACCACATGTGTCTATCTGAGGGGAATGCTGTTAGTATGGGTCCTTCTAACAAACAAAGTCTAGTTGTGCCTCTTGTCCAAATCCACTGATTTGAACTTCTAATTATTGACCACTTATTTACCATCACTTCAGCATAAGCGTGTCCAAGGGAAATGCTGCCGGTACGGGTCCTACTTTTATCTTTCCTTATTAACTTAGTATAAGCCTGTTTAAACAAGCCTCTACTGTTATCCTTACTATATTTGCTTATAACTTATTCTAAGTCTTAAAAATAAGCCTTTTCTATTCTGTCTCTAATTATAACTTGTGTGTTATAATTTTGCTTATTTACTTAACCTAAGGCCTATGTTTAAAAATAAGCTACTACTGCCATTTCTTCTATTTTCTCTTTTTAGTTATAATTACATATTATAACTATGCTTGCAAATGTTTTAAATTTGCATATTCCAGTCTAAGTCCAATTTATTACCGTTCTTCTTATTTTACATCTCATTCCCGTAAATTCAGTGTTCTTATAATTTTAGTCATATTCGCGATTTATTCTATTTATTCCATTCGCGTAAAAAGAAAATTCAAAAGAAACTAACAATTGCAAAAGAAATCCCTACGTAAAATAGATGTAAATAAAATGCAAATAATAGTAAATAACTGTAAAAAATATAAATAACTGGAAAAGCTATATTTAACAGTAAATAATTGCAAATAACTGAAATAGAATAGCTGAAAGTAAATAGACTGAAAAACAAGTCTAAAATTTACTTTAAAATAAACTGTAAATAAACTTGCATAAAGGTTATCCCAAAATCGAAGAAAAAGTACAACTATTGAAAACCCTATTATCTTAAATTACTTAAAAATCTAAAATAATTACTTAAACACTGACATGTGGTTCTAAGCTCTTTTCCTTGGCCATCCCGGATCCACTTGAAGAGTATAAAATATTTTAATTGAAAAGATCTTCTCCTCGGGAAAAAATATTCCTTTTAGGGTCCAGCCTCAGGCAATGAACCCAGATGGAGAAAACCTGAACGAGAAAAGTAACTAGGCCAAGGGTCTTATTTATAGTGTTACTTGTGGATCTCAGGCCGTTGGATTTGGAGATAAATCTAGTGCAACCACGTCATTGGCTCGATAGGAACCATCGGATTGAAGCACGGACGCACGAGATGGATTAAAAATAGCAAATTACGTGTTCGAATCAGGTTATGTGAAAGAATAGAGTCTGTTCGATCTTCGTGTCGACCAAACACCTTCTAGGGTCGTCCTATAAGTCGACCTAGCCATGGTGAGGGTCGACCCTAGGGTCGACCTAGCCTATTTTATTTTTTATTATTTTTATTTTTTCTTCATTTATTCATATCTTCTTCATACTAGTTCAGGTTTTGACGATCTATATATGGAAATTGACTAGAAAATTACCACGAACACAATGGTGCAACTCCCATGGTTCAATTTGATAATTTTAGAAAGTTATTTTATTATTTAATTAATTTGTAATTGATTATTATAGCTTCAATTTTGGGTTGTTACACCCTCTTGCGAAGGGATGCTCTTGACTTTCCAAGTCATCTTCTTCTCCCTCTTTTGCTTTTCTGCAATCAAAATTTCAAACGCGAGTAAAATAGTTCCAATAATTTTCAAACTTCCAGTTTACTTTTAGAAATCAAAACAGTCATAAAATCAAATCTGTAAGTTTAGATTTAACTTTAATTTGCTAGTTTCAATCGAATTCTACCTTCCCCGATTTCAAAATTGAAACTCAATTTTTTAAATATTCGAATCAAGGTTTTTATGAAGGCAGATTTCATTTGATTCATTGAGAAGCATTTTCTAATCCAGTTTCAGGAATTCTTTGGAGTTTATTTTTCGTTTATGATTTTGGAAATTGACAGTGGATGACATTGAAGTCCATCCCTTTAACGGGTTTGGATTTTCATTTCAAAAATTTCCTATTTTTGTTCCTCGTTATTAAACGAGGGTTTTCAATTTGATAATTATTTTTATACTTTTGAAATCGAGACAGATCGATTTCAATTTGAATTCATTTTCTTAACAGATTGGATTCACTTGTTCTTTAAAAAAAATTGAAAACCTGGATTTGCAATTATGTTTGGTGGATGGTAGAATAATATTCCTTTGCCCGGAAGTTTCACGTGTATATATGAAAAATTGGCTTCACAAAATGACTTTTCTACCCCTTTGAAAGGGATTACAGCCACATTGGTTTTGCTTTCTTAGCCCATTTCGATGGGGAAGAAAGGTGTCGTGGTGTCGATTAGATCAACCTTGTTGAATAGTTATGCTATTAGATAGAGAGTAGGAACTCCTTCGACAACAAAACATTTTGACTTAGTCGAAACCCTTTGTTTCGATTGTAATCCATTTTCCTTAGTTAATTTTTTGAATCATCAGATCACTTCAACCCCTTCAACACCACCTTTACCTACTAGGTCGAAACATTCTAGAGCTATTTTTCTCCATCTTTATTGAAACGGTCTAAGTGCATACGAATTTAACTTAAAACCTTTCGACTTTAATGAGTCTGTTCATTTTCGACTACATCTGTATTTTTCTCCGGAAATCTAAGTTATTGGTTTGGATAGTGTAGAAGGGTCTTGTTGCTTGGCTCATAAATTTTTTGTAGTGTATATTTTTGTTGAATTCTTTGAGTTGATCTTAACTATCTTTCCTCAGAAATCAGGTTCCTACAGAGCTTTCAACACTTTTGAAAGTTCTAGTTGAACAAATATTTTGACTTATCCTTTCGACCTTGTCGACAGCTTAAGGAAACCTTCATTTAGGCTTTCGACAATGTTAAGTGTCGATGTCCTTTTCCTTTCGACTTCATCGAAAGCCCAATGTATTTGATTTTTAACTTAAATTTTTTCAAAAGTTTGACGTTTCAATTCTGGTTCATGTTTAAGTTATCTAAATAGGCTTCTTTGACTGATTATGCTAATCTCATGATTAACCCTAAAATGTTTAACCTAAACGTTTTCACCTGGCAGGATCATGAGTTCTCCAAAGAAGGCTGAAGCTATTTCCAAGGATTTTTCATAGCAACTCAAGATGAAGTCGATGCCATCCTCAATTATTTGGCATTACCTGTATCGAATCCATTCCCCTAAAGAAGAATGACACCATCAACAACCCTCCTAAAGTGTTTTTTGCCTATACTTCCAACCACATATGGCATGGAGGATTCTTGCACTTCCCAAAATTCTTATCTACATTTCTCTCTCATGTTGGGATCGCCCCAATCTAGTTGTTGCCAAATATCTGTACTTATCTCTTGTCTTTATAGATCATGGCATTGGAATCCAGGCTTCCTCCCCTCAACGAAGTGCTAAATTACTCGACCCAGCTGGTCAAACTGAGTAGTCTCAACAGTCAGATATACAAGGCCAATCTCCAGAAAAGTTAATATCAGATGGGGTTAATAAACTTTGGGACTAGGAAAACCAGTTCTTCTTCGTCAAGTGCTTTTCTAACATCCATGGGTCTTTCACTTCTCCCTGTAAGCCTTAATTTCTGTTGCTTTTCCTTACTCAATGTTTTCTGTTGCCTAATCTCTATTTTTATCTAGTGTCCTTGCTAAACAGCTTAACGATGACCATAAGAAAACAGTTGAATCTCTAATTTCGGCTTCAAGCCAAGTCGGGAGAAAATTAATGCTACTGACTCCTACAAACTTAAGAAAGCATTCTCTTCTGCCAGCAGGACAAAAGATTTTGGGAACTCCATCCTCCATTCAACATACTTTCTATGGCAAACACATTCTCTCCCTGGGAGACCCATCACCTTTCTCTCCCATGTCTCATATTTGTGCTGATCACTCTAGCATGTTATAGGCTAAGTATTTGCATTCTATCTCTGTTGTTTCCTGAATTATTTTGCTAAATTTTAATATGTTCGAATTTTTTCCAGCTACTTCTCAAGTAATAGTGCATGTTAGCGGTGCTGCCCATTTTCCTTCAACTTTTGGAGCAACGTCCATCGTTGAATCATTTTCCAGATCTAAGAAAGCTTTTAAGAGGAAGTTAATGGAATCTTCTAAAGTTGAGCCTCCGAAGAAAGTAGCTAGGGTTGTAGATATGGAGGAGGAAGAGCATTTAACTCTTGAAAAAGCTCTTAAGAGCCCAACTGTGCTCCTAAAGATAAGCCTGTGAAGACTCCGACCGCAATTGGTCCCATTACCCGTATTTCTATTCCAGATTCACCAGCTACTCTTGCCCAAATGCAGAGCTGGCTTTGAATATGCCTCTTACCCCAAGGCATGCTCCTTCTCTACTGGAATCTTCTTCTCCTTCCACCATCAATTTTGAAGAGATGGTTGATCTATCATCCACTCAGAATCCTTCATTTATATTCATCCACATTCTTTTGCTCCAGATTTGGTGGAGCATTGTCGCTCTTTAATGGAGCAACAACTTTTTACAAGTTCTTCTTTAATTGACCTTATCATCGTTGGTTTTCTCTTAAATCACTAAGTTTTGTTACATCGTTCTTCCACATTTCTAAGACTTGGTTAACTTTGAATAAACATGTTTCAAAATCTTCTACTGAATCCTTCAAACTTTGGGAGGAAATTTTTGAGCTCAAAAATCAAATGCCTTCTCCATTTGCTTCTAAAAACGACGCTTCCACGGAGTTGGAATAAGTACAAGCTTCTCTTGCCCGAGCTGAGACCGATCTAGAAGTAGAAAGGCAAGCTCATCAACTCCTTACCGATGAGAAACTGGCTACGGAGCTCACTTTAAAAGACTTCGAAGAAGAGAAGGCTTGCTTGGTCGCAAAGAACATCTCTTTGAAGGAAAAATTCAAGAATATCAGAGCTTCGTTAAAACTTACTTTCCATACCATTACTGATGTCAAGCAGCGAGTGTCCCAATTTGTCAACGCCACTCTAAGGCAAATGATACTGAAGACTTATGGGGATGCCCTTACGCCTGCATATGCCGACAGCTACAAGAAATGCCCGGACTTTGGCTTTTGTTCGCCTGATTCTACCTTAGACGATAGAGTTATGGGCAAAATTAACCCGATGAAGCAGGGATTGAATCTGCAGATGAGAAGGAAATTAATGCTTCTGAAGTTCTTTCTTTTGATATCACCTCCTTTGAACTTGAGTCGGACTCCGAGGATGAGGGTGACAAAGAATATGACATGGTCACCATACTTAAGCAACAAGTGAAGACAAATCCCTCAATCAACTTTGATCAGAAAATGTCAGAGCTTATTCAATAAATAAGCAACTTGGAGCTGAAATTAAAGGACAGTCAAGCATAGTGTTCTTCTTTGGAATTCATTATGGAAGACAAAACTTCGAACATTAATTAACCAAACCCTCACGCTGTCTCTTCGGCTGCTAAACCTATAAGGTCTAAACTCCACGTGGCCAAGAAATTCCCAACTATGCTTAACCACCCCCGCACTTAGACGAAAATGTTGTGGGGATCTGGTGTCGGAAAGTTAAATTTGATTATAGCCAAGTATTGTAATAAGCAACAGAAGGCCAAAACTCTCAGTCTATTAATGATTATGCAGCTAAGAATCAGGAACTCGAATGCAACAATTATTTCCTTCAGAGTGCATCGCAGAGTTAGAAAGGGAGAACAAAAGCCTTAGAGCATCAAACAGAGCCATCAATCGTGCCCAGAAAACTAAAATTGACACGATTGACGATGAAAACAGAGCAAGGAGGAAAGAAAAGAAACTCTAAGAAGTTCTCTGCGCATCAATCCGACAAGTAGTGGATCCTTCAGCCGCTGAGACTTTCAACAAAGTTACTCAAGATTTATGATGTATTTGAATCTTTGAAATGTAGAATTTTATCTTGTATATATGTGATAACTTCATAGTTTTGTAAACAATCACATAAATTTTGTAAATATCACCTGATTTGTAATCTTTTTCTGTACTGTCACTTTTGAAATGCATTTGAGCTTCCCATTCATTGACTTTTATACTTGTTGAGTCTCTCATTACTCTTTGTTGTACCGATTTTCCTAGAAATCACAAAGCAAACAATATTTCTAATTGTTAGCTTGCTATCGACATATTAGTCTATGTATGCCATTTGCTTAGATTAACAAATCATCCTGTTAATTGTATGAAAAGAGTTTATATTAAATGTCTAAATCTCATCTTTCATCGAGATGAGAGATAATTGATAATGTAACTTCAACTATTTTGCTGGAATATCTGGAATTTGTTTATAGAAAATACTGCCTTACTGTAGGGATATAAAATGTTAGAATGTAACTTTCAGTGGTCATTTAATAAAGAATCAAACCTAGAAACCACTATCTGAATTTCAGAAGTAAATCCTTTTACCCGTTCCTTAGCAGTAATAGGATTTGACAAATTAGAAATCTGAAACTCTAATTTGAAAACTCTCAATAGTGATCTTTATGACACTATTCATTGACCCGAATTTGATTATTTGTGATGAATAAATAGAAATCCACTATTGATTCTTACATCCAGGAAAGGATCAAGTAATAGTCTTGATACCCAGATTCAGGCATAATAAAGATGGTGATTGATATAGACACATAACCCATATTAGGGTATTAGCAAATAAAATTTTGGAATGTATGCCCTAAAACCCAAATTCAGGTATTAATGATGAAGTTCAAATATAAGAGACTTGAAACCCAGATTCGGGTATTTATAGGCGATGAAAGCCCTAAAACCCGGAGTCGGATGATAATAATAGGAGCTTTGTTCCACTTCTTTATTTCTGCCCTCTTTGACATGTATGAACCCTTCAGGTTTTTAATAGATATAATCTAATTAGCTACCTCTTGAGCTTGGACGTCTTAGTCCATGAATGGATATGCCGCTATTTTAGGCTTGGACATTTTAGTCTTCTACTTGATGAGCCTCTTTTGGTCCTTATACATCTCAGTCCACAATTTGATGAGCCTTTCTCTAGGCTAAGACATCTTAGTCCATTGTTGGTTGAGCCTCTCTCTGGGCTAGGACATCTTAGTCCATTATTGGTTGAGCCTCTTCTTGGGCTTGGATATCTTAGTCCATTGTTGTCCAGTGCTCTTCGTTAGCTCATCTTAGAGGCTACAACCAAGGACTTATCAGACCTCCTCCAGAAGACGCATTGCCCTGGACCTTTTGTAGCACTGATAGAGGATTGTTCGGTGCTTTACCCTGGCCATCTTATGGTGCAAATAAAGGCTTACCCCGTCCTCCCTCTAGGAGGTGCTTTACCCTAGCCATAGCGTGGCGCGGATGAGGGCTTTTCCGGTTAACTTGGCTATCTTATGGCATGGTTAAAGGCTTACTCAGTTCCCAAGAGGTGTCTTGACCTAACTAGAGGCGCAGCCAAGGGATTGTCCGGTGCTTTAACCTGGCCATCACATGGCTCGGCTAAAGGCTTACCCACCCTCCCTTCAAGAGGTGCTCTGCCCCAGGCCATCTCGGTGTGGACAGAGGCTTTTGTACCATCTTAGGTAGATTACCATCTAAGGTAGTATTCAAATATAAGGAGCATTTCACTCCTAAACATGTATATTTTCTCATTTACAAAAATATCTCTTTATCGATTTTATCTTAGATTCTTTTTACAAACTCATGGATTTTTCCTTGTCAAAAGAAATCCCTTCCAGGGCTATACAATGGTTACTTTCATGACCATTCATCATATGTGTAGGATCTAGATTAACCTTAGAGGGGGGGGTGAATAGGGTTATAACAAATTTTCTCGATTCAAACACAGAAACAAACTGCAGAAATAAATATGTTGAAAAGTAAATCACACACAAAATTTACGCAGCTTCGGCAACCCCTGCCTACTGCTGCATTCCCAGATTTCTATTAGAGTTAAACAATATCCCGCTTACAAACACTCTACTAGACTCGCAAACCCTTGCTCCCGCTCACAGACACTCTACTAGATTCGCACCCCCTGCTCCGCCTATAGAGTTTTGCAAACTCGCAAACTCTGCTCCCACCTATAGAGTTTTGCAAACTCGCACACCCTGCTCACTGAACTAATTCTAACTAGACAATCTGACATTACCTACAACCTAGGTGGTGATTTACCAATTCTTTGACTCGAAAAGAAAAAAACAGACTTCAAAAATAAAAGCAGGAGAAAAAATTAAAATACAACTTTGAATCCATAATTTTTGCTCAAATTAAAAATTAAAAGAACCCAAAAAAAACCAAATCCCCTTTATAATAATAAAGGCCGGCCCTTTTAACCCGATCCTTTGTTCTTCCTTCTGAAACAATTGCGGTCGTTCTTCTTTCTGAAATTAGGGCTTCGGCTCTTGCGATCCAAATTGGGGCTTTGTTCGATCTGAATTAGTGGTGCTCTTGCGCACGTTCTCTGATGATCAATTCGCTGGTTTGCGTCGCTTTTGCTCGCTCGTTCTCTGATGATCAATTCTGGTTGACTTCGAGATTGCAGCTGCTCCTTTGATCGAGTTCGATAGATTGGTATGTATTCTCTTTCGTTGCTGGTTTAATTGCTTCATTCGAGACACTTGAGTTCATTCGTATCAGTTCGATACTTTCCAAATTTTTTCTTTCCTTGATGCGCACGGCTTTCCTGATTTACTTTCGACTTGTTACTCACGGCTTTGATTTTCAAACTTTCGATTTTCTCTTGATTGATACGGCAGAAACTTTCCTATTCTACTTTGCTTTGACTTTTTCTAAGATACGCATCTGAATTTTTAACTTCGACTTGATTTGTATTTTTGTACTGCATTGATTTCTTGTATACCACTCCACGACTCTGCATTATTTTCGGCCATCACTGTTTTCATTCTTCATTTCACTTGAACATTGCATTTGTTAATCTTGCTTGCGTTTCACAGAGCTGAATATCATGGTGTTCATTTGGTTTTGTACTTGTGTATATTTGGCTTCACTTGAGAACTTTCGAGTTGCACACTGCTTGTTAATTACTGCTTCAACTTGTTGAGTTCCTGTAGTTGCTGTTACATCACTTCGAATTGCATTTATGTCCAATGCATAGCGATCTTCATTTTTGCTGCTTATGTTGGTGACAAGTCTTTGTGATCTGCACTGTGCATATGAACTTGGTCTCTGGACATTTGTTGGCACCGACTGTTGTCTTTGTGGTCTTCTCATTCATGTGTGTCTGTTGCATTTGAACTGGATTGATTTCATGTTCATGTGTGTCTTCCCATTCACTGTTGCCTGGTTTTAGTCTTGAATGCATCTATGCATATTGTTGTGTCACTCCTGTAGTTGTAACTGGACATGTTGGTTTAATTGTATTGCAGTTGCATTCACTCGAGTCTTGTATCACTACATCCATTCTGTAGCATGGTCTGGAGTTGTTGTACTTGTGGTCTTGCATCATTCTGGTTGGTGGTGTTCTTGTTCAAAAACTGCTGTCACTGTTGCTCTTTGCATTTTGTCAGTACTTTCACTTGAACTTTTGTGACTTGTGGTTTGAGCCCTGTTGTCTGCACTTGTATACTCTCCATTTTGCATACTAGATTGTTGCAGTATTATGTTGTTGCAGTATTCATTCGTGCTGTTATGTTGGTGTTTGGACATTTGCTTATTTGAGTTTGTTGTCTGCTGTTATACAAGTTGCACTTTGCATTCATTCTGGTTATTACTGCATGTGCCCAGTTGATGTTCTGTTCATTCTTTTGACATCCATGTTGCAACTAGTTTTTGCATCCATTCATGTTGATTTTTGAAATTTCACTTGAGTTGAATCCAGTTTCAAAACTCGGGTTTGACCTTGTGCTTGTGTCGTGATTTTAAATATATTGCACGTGAGTTGAATCCCGCTTTTCATTTGGGTTTGACCTGTGCTCACCTGTCCCTGTAGCATTATCAAGTGTATATCGATGTGCACGGCCTTGTGGCATGTACAGCGATACATTGTGCATGTCACACTGTTCGTGTGTGATGAATTCAAATGTAAATAATGACGAACAACCCAAATAACTGAGGCAAACAATATTTTCAAAAATCCATACTTCATTTTATATTGCAAAAATATTTCTTTTTCAATTTTACTGCGTTAGTGAATATTTTTGCAGATTGCTCAGATGCTGGATTCAAACTGGAATGAAGTTGAATATAAAACTACGAGTGTGAGTGATATGTAGTGAGGAATTTATGTAAACTGAATTGTGATGTAATTGTGATGTAATCAAAAATGTATATGTATAGTGAGAGCTTGAATTTGTACTATTCAAGATTGTAATAAATATTTGTTTGAATAAAATTTCTGTTTGAATTCAAATTCCATTCAAATTCTGTGTAATTTATTTTATTCAACAAATATTTATTTAATCTATAAAAAATAAAATAGTACATTAACAAATACATTTAAATGAATATATATATATGTTTATTATCATCAAACAAAAATCATATAAGCGCAAAGCGCATATTCAAACAATCTCCCCCTTTTGATGATAACAAACATACATTTAAGATTTTGACTGTGTTAAATGTATTTGATCAATGATATACACTAATTGCTCCCCCTATTTAAATGCTTCCTCTCTACATGATGAGCCCCGTACATATATGCATATAAATACAAATGAGCCTAAATGCAAATGGAAAATTATTTGACCTTTGCTTGATTTTATTTGACAAAATCTTAACTTTTCTCTCCCCCTTTTGTTATCAGCAAAAGAATAATATTGTTAGAGAAAATAGAGATAAAGTGATCAATATTAATCCAACATTAAACTCAAATTGAATATAAATATTAAACTTCAATAAAAATCAAACAAAATTCATAACTACCCTTGTTAGGCGCATATTCCACTTTTAGAATGATTGGAAATGATGTTCTAATATAAAATAATACAATTGTATCAACTTGTGGTACATTTATATCAGGAATTTGAATATCTACTAATCATGCATAACCGTTAGGACTTTTAAATGAAATTAGAGTATTCCAATTTAATTTTTAAAAAATGAAATCAAGTATCTTCTAACCACGCATGACCGTGAGGACTTTTAAATGGGATTAGAATCAACTTGTCTATTTAATCAATTAATTTTGATATGCGTTCCATACATGCCTAACCGCAAGGACTTTTAAATGAGCATGAAAGCACATAACAAATTCCAAGTAGTTCACTCATGCATAACCGTGAGGACTTTTAAATGAGAGTGAATACTTTGGATATTTATTTATTTTTACAAAAAATGTGAAATGAAAAAAAAATGATTCCTGATTATAGTACCACATATCAACAAACTATATTGAATTTTTGAGAAACAATGGTCGATAGAAATATGATAGATATAGAGATAGTCATGGAATCTTTACCCAACAAAAAGTTTTATAACTCTTGTTTAAATTCCTAAAGAAATTTTCCAAATATACTCTTTTGAGTAATGTATGTTAAATATCAACACTTATCACCTTCTCAACCACTATTCATCTTTTTGATAATTAGTAGGGAGTTGGATTAGTCACAATTTGTCATTTAAAATCAAATGAAAATGACTAATCTGAAAATATGGTCAACAATGATTTTCTCGAAGGGGTTATGTGAGAAAAAAATTTCTGCTAATTGAAATTTATTTGTAATGAAAAGTATGCAGATATTTTCTTTGAAAAACGATGCAGTTACTAAATGTCTCCAAAATCACGTTCAACTAGTAATTTTTCTATCAACTAGATTACCAGTGTAAATCTGCATCTGAATTTCTCTTTCACTCCAAAATATCACTAACTAAATTTGATAGACCAGATCATGAAGTGTGCATGAAAACTCAAACTCATAAATTTTTACAGCATTCTTGAATTTGAATTGAAGCCATGTAAATAATCAGAAAACCGTGAATATAGAGTTAGCCGTAACCAAAAATATTATCCAACAAAACACTATTTTTAATCCAAACGTATATGTATGAAGTAATTCAAAGAACAGTGTTTTTGGCATAAATATAATTGCCAACTATGTTGAACAAGTCAGAATCAAAAGACATCATCTTTACAACATCTCAATATTGGCTGATTTCATTCAGAATACGGTGCAGATTATCACATTTAATATATCAATAAATATACCTTCACCTGTTTTACCTTTACGATAATTTTTCTTGGTTGCTCATTGTGATTCTGTCACCTTTTTACTAGGCTAAGGAACTTTGCTTTATTGCCCTTGTGTTTCTGGAACAGCCAAAATCCAGAGAACACTGTTGTTGTTCCTTTGCCTGCCACCACACCTACACGGGAAAATATTTGTGTGACCTATTTGTTTTTATAGGTCCATGATTGTTAGTGGCAGAAGATTTAGAAAAATAATTTTGTGGAGACCCAAAACTGTTTATATATATTCCTTTTGGCACCCAAATTTGTTTAACTTTGAGAAATTTTATATTCGTGCCTTTTGGAACCCAAATTGGTATGGTTTTCACATGTTTGGGTCTATACCAATAATTATTGTGATCGTGTCCATATTTTCTACAAATTGTGCGCATGGAATTTTCTTGATTAATGTCGCTTTCAACATTTTCAGATTGATTATATCCAAGTCCTTGTCTAGCTGTATTAACAATTTGCTTTCCTAATAGCAGATTCAACGATTTCTCACTTTTTAAAAATTTATCTAAAGTTATTGACAATTGTTGGACTTGTATTTTGAGAAATTCATTTTCGTTCAATAATTGTGTGCACTTTTTGATAGAATTTTCTCTCCTAATATTTTCATTCTCTTTCAAAATCAGAATTTCATTTTCAAGTGATTTTATATTAATTTCTGATTTTTTTAATTTCTTCTTCGAATGTTGGACACTTGTCACACTTAGGGATCCTACTTTGATAGGTTTTAACTAATTGGTCAAGTTGTTCATTTAATTCTATCAAAGTGTCTTTTTGTGATTCAAGTTTGGCATACTTCTCCCTAAGTCATTCAAAACAGCCATTCACTTCGTGGAAATAAATAAGTAATTCAGAGTGAGTAAGTTTTGATACCTCGCTTGGCTTCATATTGTGCTCTCTGTTTTTTAATTTTTGATTTAGAGCTGGATTTCCGTATTTGCGGTTCCTCCTTTTGAATTTCTTCATTAGTAATGCCATTTCGGCTGCTCCATCATCCTCATCACAACTGCTACTTACCAATCCTGTTAAGCATATTTCTTTAACTGAGTCGGCTGTGGAGGACATCTCATTGCTGTTGACTTTTGCTCCATATATTGCATCGAAAGTATTCCAGATTTTCTGTGCATTTTCACAATAAGAGACGAGATAAAAATTATCACGATTAATATGAGAATATAATATATGCATAGCAAGAGCATTAATCGAGATAATTTCCTTATTTGTTATATCACACACATTTTCAATAATATCCCAACATTTAATATTAACAGATTTTAAATGAAATTCCATTTTCAATTTCCAGTTCAAAAAATCTGTTCCATCGAAAATAGTAGGAATAATATTGGAACGACCCTCAACAAAAGTATTATTTGGTGGATTCATGACTCTAGAGTTAAAGAAAAATACCGTGCTCTAATACCACTTGTAGGATCTAGATTAACACTAGGAGGGGGGTGAATAGGGTTATAGCAAATTTTCTCGATTCAAACACAGAAACAAACTACAAAAATAAATATGCTAAAAAGTAAATCACACACAAAATTTACCCAGCTTCGGCAACCCCTGCCTACTGCTGCATTCCCAGATTTCTATTAGAATTAAGCAGTATCCCGCTTACAAACACTCTACTAGACTCGCAAACCTTTGCTCCCGCTCACAAACACTCTACTAGACTCGTACCCCCTGCTCCGCCTATAGAGTTTTGCAAACTCGCAAACTCTGCTCCCGCCTATAGAGTTTTGCAAACTCGCACACCCTGCTCACTGAACTAATTCTAACTAGACAATCTGACACTACCTACAACCTAGGTGGTGATTTACCAATTCTTTGACTCGAAAAGAAAAAACAGACTTCAAAAATAAAAGCAGGAGCAAAAATTAAAATACAACTTTGAATCCATAATTTTTGCTCAAATTAAAAATTAAAAGAACCCAAAAAAACCAAATCCCCTTTATAACAATAAAGGCCGGCCCTTTTAACCCGATCCTTTGTTCTTCCTTCTGAAACAATTGCGGTCGTTCTTCTTTCTGAATTTAGGGCTTCGGCTCTTACGATCCAAATTGGGGCTTTGTTCGATCTGAATTAGTGGTGCTCTTGCGCACGTTCTCTGATGATCAATTCACTGGTTTGCATTGCTTTTGCTCGCTCGTTCTCTGATGATCAATTCTGGTTGACTTCGAGATTGCAGCTGCTCCTTTGATCGAGTTCGATAGATTGGTATGTATTCTCTTTCGTTGCTGGTTTAATTGCTTGCTTCAATTGAACTCAATGCCGATGATGAGTTTTTGGGTTTAGTATTTATATGAATTCGAGACACTTGAGTTCATTCGTATCAGTTCGATACTTTTCAAAAAAATTCTTTCCTTGATGCGCACGGCTTTCCTGATTTACTTTCGACTTGTTACTCTTCGATTTTCTCTTGATTGATACGGCAGAAACTTTCCTATTCTACTTTGCTTTGACTTTTTCAAAGATACACATCTGAATTTTTAACTTCGGCTTAATTTGTATTTTTGTACTGCATTGATTTCTTGTATACCACTCCACGACTTTGCATTATTTTCAGCCATCACTGTTTTCGTTCTTCATTTCACTTGAACATTGCACTTGTTAATCTTGCTTGCGTTTCACTGAGCTGAATATCATGGTGTTCATTTGGTTTTGTACTTGTGTATATTTGGCTTCACTTGTGAACTTTCGAGTTGCACACTGCTTGTTAATTACTGCTTCAACTTGTTGAGTTCCTGTAGTTGCTGTTACATCACTTCGAATTGCATTTATGTCCAATGCATAGCGATCTTCATTTTTGCTGCTTATGTTGGTGACAAGTCTTTGTGATCTGCACTGTGCATATGAACTTGGTCTCTGGACATTTGTTGGCACCGACTGTTGTCTTTGTGGTCTTCTCATTCATGTGTGTCTGTTGCATTTGAACTGGATTGATTTCATGTTCATGTGTGTCTTCCCATTCACTGTTGCCTGGTTTTAGTCTTGAATGCATCTATGCATATTGTTGTGTCACTCCTGTAGTTGTAACTGGACATGTTGGTTTAATTGTATTGCAGTTGCATTCACTCGAGTCTTGTATCACTACATCCATTCTGTAGCATGGTCTGGAGTTGTTGTACTTGTGGTCTTGCATCATTCTGGTTGGTGGTGTTCTTGTTCAAAAACTGCTGTCACTGTTGCTCTTTGCATTTTGTCAGTACTTTCACTTGAACTTTTGTGACTTGTGGTTTGAGCCCTGTTGTCTGCACTTGTATACTCTCCATTTTGCATACTAGATTATTGCAGTATTATGTTGTTGCAGTATTCATTCGTGCTGTTATGTTGGTGTTTGGACATTTGCTTATTTGAGTTTGTTGTCTGCTGTTATACAAGTTGCACTTTGCATTCATTCTGGTTATTACTGCATGTGCCCAGTTGATGTTCTGTTCATTCTTTTGACATCCATGTTGCAACTGGTTTTTGCATCCATTCATGTTGATTTTTGAAATTTCACTTGAGTTGAATCCAGTTTCAAAACTCGGGTTTGACCTTGTGCTTGTGTCGTGATTTTAAATATATTGCACGTGAGTTGAACCCCGCTTTTCATTTAGGTTTGACCTGTGCTCACCTGTCCCTGTAGCATTATCAAGTGTATATCGATGTGCACGGCCTTGTGGCATGTACAGCGATACATTGTGCATGTCACACTGTTCGTGTGTGATGAATTCAAATGTAAATAATGACGAACAACCCAAATAACTGAGGCAAACAATATTTTCAAAAATCCATACTTCATTTTATATTGCAAAAATATTTCTTTTTCAATTTTACCGCGTTAGTGAATATTTTTGCAGATTGCTCAGATGCTGGATTCAAACTGGAATGAAGTTGAATATAAAACTACGAGTGTGAGTGATATGTAGTGAGGAATTTATGTAAACTGAATCGTGATGTAATTGTGATGTAATCAAAAATGTATATGTATAGTGAGAGCTTGAATTTGTACTATTCAAGATTGTAATAAATATTTGTTTGAATAAAATTTCTGTTTGAATTCAAATTCCATTCAAATTCTGTGTAATTTATTTTATTCAACAAATATTTATTTAATCTATGAAAAATAAAATAGTACATTAACAAATACATTTAAATGAATATATATATATATATATATATATATATATATATGTTTATTATCATCAAACAAAAATCATATAAGCGCAAAGCGCATATTCAAACAATATGGTAGTGGCAATAGGATCCTCCCAGGTTTCTTTCATGTTTTGGATTTTTCTTTTGTGACGGTCAATATTTAAGTTCATCCTTAGTAAGAAAGTAAACATTTTCCATAGATGTTGTCGCGTTCTTTTAGAAGTCTAGATTTGAAGCTTGATTCTTGAGGATGGCTCTTTGACTTCTTATTCTTTGGCCTTATTGTTTCATACTCTTTGATTACTTTTCTTTTCGCTACCCTTTGGATTCTTGAGTTGGAAGTGCTCTTGCTATAGTTGGTTGCCATTTATGTGTAAAGGCATTGTAATCATCCATTTTTTCTCTCTCAAATATTATGCTTTGGAACAAGGTTGAATAGTTTTTATCATTTGATTGAAGATATTGTCACTTCCATTTGTCTTCTTTGCTAGTGCAAATATAGGGGTAGGGCCAACATGAAGAGGATTGAAGCTCCATTTCTCAGGATCATAAGATTTTGCTTTCTTCTTGTTTATAATTCGCAGGGATTCATGCCTTAGTCTTTGCTCTTCATCTTGATTGGAGTCCTTGATGATTATTTGGGAGAACCTTGTTAAATGTTGTTCGGAGGACCCTTGCTCAGATCTCTTAATTCTTCTAGCCATGATCAAACCAAAGTAGATAAACTTAAGGTAGGGTTAAATGGGGTTGGAGAATAGTGGTGTTAGGAGTTTATCCAAGTCGAAGGTTCTGGTCCTCCATCTAGCGCCAAAAATGTTAACAAGATTTCTTGTCAACACCCCAAAATTGTGCTAAGGAAAGTGAATTATCCTTTATACAAGTAACGCTGAATAGAAGGTGTGAATCCTCTTAGAATTGTCTTTCGATTATAGTTTATTTAACAAATAAGCCTTCCGACTATGTTGAAAGGTTCGATTTCTATGTCAGATGACCTTTTGATCCAGTTAAGTAAGTATGGGTTCTCCTTCAAAAGCCTTCCTTTCGATCCAATTGGAATACCTTGAGTTAGGTTGTCTTAGATAGGTTTCGACCTAGTTGGAGGCCAAAAGCTATTGATTAGCTTGGATTTTGGTTATTGGGCAGAAATGAAACTTTCGAACTTTTCAAAATCTTAAGCACTTGTCCTTCTTGTGTTTTAATAAGTAATCTTGGGGTTAAGTGGATCCGAGATAGGTTTCGACCTTGTCGAAAGCTTAAACATCGAGTTCCTTATATTGGATGTAAACCTACAGTGAATTATAGTTTAATTTCGACCTTATCAAAGGCAATGGTTTAAAGAAAAAGTAAGTCAGGATAGGTATTGTATTTGCGTGATTATGAATGGTTTCGACTATGTCGAGAGATAACCCTATCGATGCAGTCAAACCCTGAAATACATAAAGTGAAACCAATAAAACTTTAATGAAACAGTTTAGTATATTAAAGTACTCAAGAGTCCCCATTTTCTAGCTAAGAAAACTTTAATTTCTTCAAATTCCCAAACTGATTTACAAATTTGGTTTACAAGAATTAACTTCAAAGTATACAGCTTGAGAATGAGAGGAATCAGATCCCCAAAAACGTGAACCGTTAGGTCTTATTTATAGATGCAGCTCGGCACCTTTGACCCTGATGCTTTCGACTGGGTTGGGAGGTGGCTGCTGAGAGGCTTAAGCATGTTGCTGCCTTTGTCGAAAGGTATGGTGTAACTACTCTTCTTTGATTATCTTGTAAGTGCTTCCAATTTTGTTGATAGCCTTTGATTATTGGTTTCGATGATGTTGGTTACGTCCATGCTCTTGTTTCTGATCTGATGCGGAACCCTTCCTGGACCACCTTGGTTTCGACCGATTCGAAAGGCTTACTATAGCTTTCAAAGGGGTTGCTCCAGATAACACTTGCTTCCGAAAAGTTTGAATGAAGGCAAAACCATTGGTTTCGAATGGTTTGATTTTTTTCAAAGAGTTATTCTTCATTTTCTTCGGTAGGTGCGGCTTCGCGTTAATCGAAAGTCTTTATCTAGTCAAAGGGCTATTAATGAAGGCAAAAGGGAACTTTCTCGACTTCACCTTCTTCAAAATATAAGAACTCTCCATATATTGATAGGAGAATCCTCCCAACACCTTCGAAAGTTTTTAAAGCTTCTAACTTTGATGGCAGCATCCCTTTGACTCTTTCGAAAGGTTTGGCTGGAACTCTTCTCTCTTGCTCTTTGCTTAAAGAGGTCTTGACTTGATCGAAAGGTGAATATTTGGAGTAACATAAATAAATGTAACAACCAAGTAATGCTTGTTAAACTAAAATTTGATTTTTTAGAAACCGAGTAAGTAATAAATTTGGCCATAATGTTACGTCGCCTGCTAAGTGACGTGCGAACACTAGCATTCGAATAGTTCGATACTAATTGTTGACTGAATTTACACCCAAGTGTTATACAACCAAAATGATGAAATATCTTTAGACCAAATGATTTAATTAGTCTGTAATTGTTATAAATTAATTAAAATAATTAATATTTATGAAATATTAATCATAAGATTTTAGTATGATTTGAGAAATAATTATTATATATATATATATAGTTGTTATAAAATATTGATCGATATGAGATATCAATAACAAATTAAATTGGATTTAACCAAATATTTAATTTTGGTTAAATGGGTTATTATTTCACATTGTTAGAGGCTTGGTTTCGCTATAATAATTGGGAGTAGGGGCGGCTAAAAGGAGGAAAGGGAGTTTTGAAATGAATGGTTGCGATTAAGTGAGAAATAATATGAGATACTATCTTAGTTTCTCTATTATTTAACCAATATATAATCTTCTCTAAACCTAACTTGTTCCAAATTTTTTGCTTCCTTCATAATCATCAATGAGGGCAAACTCTCCCCTTAAAAAACCATTAAAAAATTTCAAGTGAAATTCATTTAAATCCAAGGCTATTTGATAGCAAGAAGGTATGTGATTTAAGACTATCAATCTAACGAATCAAGGAATTTCAAGCGAAGAGGATTCATCTTTTCAACGTAGACTTAAAGACATCTATTGTAGGTAACCATTTATTTACATAATATACGTATAATTATGGTAGAATAAATTATTGCTCATGTACACCTATGTATATATATGTTATTATTATTTAGTTATTTAGGTGAGATTTCCATAGGTAATGTTGTTTTCACAATAATGATTGGCTATGTGCATAAATCTACTTTACCCATAGATACCCATATTTTACTAATAGTATAATGATCTGTGCTACATAAAAGTATTTACTTTGATATTATATTAATTAGTACATACATATATTCATATATAAATCAATATATTTACACGATTTATATCACAGTGTATATACATACATATGCTACATAAAATTGATCTAATAATTTTATAATTCTTTTTTGTATTTATTATAAATTTTAACAGCCAAAAATATTTTTATGTGGCATTATTATGTATTTCTACTATTATTTAATTAATATAAGACTTAATAAATTTGTATAAAATAACTAACGTTTTGTAAATTCAATTTTATAATTTTATAAAATTAGTTCACATGTTAGATGCTTAACAAAAATGTCATATTTTTGGTACTTTTTTATATTTCTAAAAATTAAATTAAATTTGCCATTTATTAATTAACTAATTAAAAAATATTTTTTATTCAAAAAAATCAAAAAACATTTTTGCAACCCCTAAAATATCATTCTCGATTTTTGTAAAATTTGAAATTTGAAATTTTAATATAAAATTAATTTATGTTATTTAATTAATAACAAATTAAATAATTAATTCATAATATTTATGTGTATTAATGTATTAAAATCAAAACAAATTTAGTTATGTAATGATTTCGAACTGGAAGTCAAAAAATCAATTTTATACATATATTTATGTTTATATAGAATTTATTATAATAAAATTACATAATTATTTTATTATAATTCGAACGTATATCTATATAACTAAGTAGAATAATTTATTTTCATAAGTATATAATACTTTATAAGTGCATGTGTAATTATTATATTACAGCATAATATACATACATATATACACACACAATATTTTATACAATAATATATTTATATACATATAATATATATATATATATATATATATATATATATAATTACTCATATATTTATAACTATAAGTATATCCACATATTTGGACAACATACAATACATGTGAATGAGTTGGTGTGTTTTTTGCGATGTAAAACCCTACATCTATATACGGAAATGTTATACCTTGCACGGAATATCATGTTACACATGCATACACATATACATGTGTATAACATAATATGTTTACTTATGCATTAATGAAACTAAATTAAAAAATTTCAATCAATAATTTATGAATATAAATAAAATATATGATTTATTTAAATTACATTTAGAAATATTTTAAATAAATTAGACTTTATATGTCCAATAAAGATTCAATAGCGTAAAAAAAATTGAAATTCACCCATAACTCCACTGTGAGGTGTCCCATTTCCAACACACACATAACTTAACAAGTGCTATGACATTTTGGCCAAAGCACTAGTCGGGTTATGACTTTTATTTTACACTAATTCTCTACATCAAAACTATGTCACTTTGGATTTATGGAATATGTTAATGGTCAAAATGCCAACATCATCCATATTTAAATCTATAGTCTAAACCCAAAGTCCTTGGTTTAATAGTAACGATTATTATTAACCGAATGCTCTGGCTAAAGGCTTTGACTTTGATGTGAATTGAGTTGACTGTAATACTAACCTAATATAACCGAGAAGACGAATCCTCTTTTGAATAGTGCTTACTTCTATTACTTTCACTCAATCCAATAATAGTCACTCGGTGGACGTCATACCATGACTTGGCTATAATCAAAGCGGAATTTTCAGATTGATGATCCACTTTATTCTTAAGTGAGAGAATTGTGTAAATCAACGACATCGATGTTTTCTGTTTGACTTCTGTTATACTAACCAATTGAAAACTGTCAAGTGAGTCATTCCATAGTCATCCAATAACTATCGGTACACAACTCTAGGTACCTCTATAAGTCATGAGTAATACATTGCCCGGCATTTAGAAAGTATTATGTATTGTAGTCTCAACGGATACATCGAGATCTAATCTTAATGCATCTTGACTAGGAACATTTAAAAAGTATATCAATATTAATCGTGATAAATTACTCATGGTAGCAACATTTTGTAACTACTATTAAAAAGATATCATTTATGGATTTTCTATTAAATATACGTTTAATTAAATTTAATAATTAATATGACATGTTATATCAAGTATTATAGAGAGAAAATACCTTTTATTTTGAACAAGATTGGTCAATGAGTTAGATATATTGGTAATAATACTAAGAGCATCTTACCTTCTTCGTTTCTAGTAAGTATTAAAACCTCCAACTTATGTTTCAATGATAACAACTATACAATCATATAATAGATAGACTTTATCGAAATTGTAGGTATATACTACAAGCAGACATCGTGATTGAAGATATTATCAAAGATATTAAGACTCAAAGAGAGACAAAGATTAATTGATCATATCATAATAAAGGTTATTATATTGTAAAAGAGTCCTAAACAATATATTGCTATGGTATCCTTGAGTATATATGTATACTTAATTTTATAAACTTAAAAAAACATAGAAAACTACAATTTCATCTCACAGACGTTTGATGTATACTCATAGACGTCTATGACAAGTTTCAGTTTAAAAAACGAAAATACTAATAGACATATACGGTATACTCACAGACATCTTTGTCAAGTTTCGGGTTATAAAATAAAATAGTCACAGACGTCCGTCATTACACCACATACATCTGTCAAGGCAAAATTGTCATATTTGGAGAAGCGCTTCTTTTGGAAACCAAAGGAAATCATCTTTCATGAAGAGTTACAGCCACTAAAATGAAAAGTTTTATTCAAAAAGCAATAACTCTTTATCTACACCTCTCCAACTCTGTAAACAGCCTCTTGATTGAGAACTAATTGAACTTGCTTTTGATCTATTCTATACTCTCCTGATTTCTAAGCATTATCTTGCATATACATTTTTTTACATACTCTCAATTGATTATAACCTTTTGGTTACATTTACTTCCTAAAACTCAAAGCAATCATATTCATGTACTCAAAGGAGATCATAGGAAGATTTTTACTGTAAGTCAAAAACTGTGTTATTAGAACACAAGATTGTCAAAGACACTTTTATATTAAGCCTATTCCTCCAGGCGAAGAGAGGGAAGTTTGTTTAAAGGAAATATCGAAGAGGAGCTTAGGGACTGGACGTAGGACGAGAGATCCGAACCAGTATAAAAACTCTAGTTTGCATGCTTTTTATATTCTACAACTTATTATCTATTGTTGCATTAATTTATATATACTTGCATATTATACACAAGTTAAATAGTGTACGATCCAATAGAATTTCAATTGGTATCAGAGCTAGGTTATTACGAATTACAGTAACACGTAATTAAAACATATTTAATATGGCAAGTACATTTCAAGAAGGTCAATCCACTACATGACTTGCACCATTCACTTGATCTAATTATGCTTACTGGTCTACACGTATGCATGTTTTTATGGAATCTAATGATCTAGAAATTTGGTTAGCAACTCAATATAATATAAAGCGCCTATCACTAATATAGGCTCATGGACCGATGCACAAAAAGCATAGGCATCTAACAATGCCAAAGCAATGAATGTTTTATTTTGTTCACTCGATAAAAATGAATTTTCTCGAGTCATGTTGTGTACTACTGCTTATGATATATAGCATACATTACAAATAACTCATGAAGGCACAAATAAAGTCAAGCAAACAAAAAATTGAATAAAATCAATTTTCATCCTTTATAATGAAATCGAACGAGTCAACTATTGACACGTATACTAGATTTCAAACTATACAACACGATCTTGAAGCACTAGGAGTAAAATTAACTAATTTTGATCTAGTCACATGGATTTTGTACTCTTTGACAAACGAATGGGAAACAAAAGTTCTAGCCATTGAAGTTGTTAATGATCTTTCCCAACTTAACATTAAAGAGTTAATAGGACATCTGATGTCATATGAAGCTAACTTACATGCAAGAAAAGAATAGAAGGAAAAACATCGCATTTCAGGCAAACAGTGACGACACCGACTTGGAAGAAGATGAGATTGTTTTCATCGTCATAATTACAACAAATTCAAGAAGTTAAAAAGGATGATGAAATTTTAAAACAACGGCAACAATAATTCCTCTAATCAAACATCAATAATGCTTCAGGTGATACAAACTGGCCATACGAAGAAATACTGTCCACTACTAAACAATGATAAAAAGAAAAACATATTCGAAAATTTCAAGAAAAAGAGAATAACATTTAATGTAACTTGAGATGACTCCGACTCTTCCTCTTCATTCGACAGTGACTCGAAATAAGCAAATGTTTGCTTCATTGCCAACACAAAAAAGGTACGTCCTGGATTAACATATGAAGAACTTATCGAAATTAATATGGAATTAGATAACAGATATAGAGAATTAAAGAAATTAAAGAAATTAAATAAATAAAATATAGGAAAATTAAACAGAGTTAATTATTAATTGGAATGATAAAGAAGAAAAAGGTATTTTAGAAGAAGAACTAGAATTAGCACAAAAAGCATGCAAAGAATTATCATCCAATAATACCACACTAAAACATGATAGAGAATAACAAAGTGGAAAATCATGAACTTGAAGAAGAAAAACATGAATTAAAATTTTGAATTAGCTAATATAGAAATTTTTAATCTCAGAAATAAATTAGATAAAGTTACTAACAATGTTTTAAAATTTAATAAAGGAAAGCAAAATCTAGATAATTTGATAAAGATTTCAAAACCACATCACGAAATAGGAATAGTTTAGGATTTAACAAAAATAATCATAAACATTCTAGAAACAATGTAATCTCTAATAATAATAGGAGTTTAAAGAAGTATAGTACATTATATACAAATTTAAAAGAAAAACAAAATTAAATATGAGAATAAGGAAACAAAAATGATGAAGATATCGATTCCTAAAACAAATAACAAATTAATTAGACAAATACACATAGATATGTATCCAATAGAAATAGTTCATAATAAAAATTACATTTCTAATGGTTCCAAACCCTCATGGGTATGGCTACCTTCTCCTACAAACCCATATGACCGATTTTGAAAAAGTTAAATGCACTATCTTTAATCAAAATAAAATTTTAATTTTTGAAGGAACAAGAAATCAATTCTAAACATGAATATTAATCACAGTAATGATTTATGTTTAACCGTAAATCATGATGATCCAAGGATATGGCATAAAGAATTTGTCATATTTATCTCAAATATATAAACAAATTAGCTAAAAACAATTTGGTAAGAGAATTATCCAAAATAAATTTCAAAATTAAATATCTATGCGATGTATGTCAACTTGGCAAAGTTAAAGAAAATCTCGCTAAAATCTAAAACAGAATCTCTACTAAACAACCACTTGAATTATTTCATTTGGACTTATTTGGTCTAGCTCAAGTGCATTCAATAAATCATAATAAATATGTCTTTGTAATTATAGACGACGCTATTCTTAAAACGTAAAAGTGATACATTTGAAATGTTTAAAATTTCTGCTAAATGAATTAAGACTTTAGTGGATTTAAAAATAAAAAATATAAGAAGTGATCACGGTGGATAATTTGAATCAGAATTATTTACTAATTTTTGTAATATAAAGAGAATTACTCATAATTTTACATTTCCATGAACACTACAACAAAATGGAGTAGTTGAATGAAAAAATCGCACCTTACAAGGATATGCTTGACTCTCTTAAATGACAGTGATTTGCCAAAGAATTTTTTGTCCGAATCAGTTGCTTTTGCTTGTTATGTTTTAAATCGAGTAACTCTTAGACCTATGACTAAGAATACATGTTATGAAATGTTCTACAAAAAGAAACCAAAATATAATATTTTTGAATATTTGGATCAAAATGCTTTATTTTAAATACAAAAGATAATCTTGGTAAATTCGATTCAAAAGCCAATGATGGAATTCTTGTTGGTTATTCTTATAAAGCTTACGGAATTTTTAACAAACGAACGAATGTTATAGAAGAAAGTCTTCATGTCTTCGTTTGATGAACACTCCAAAAATATAAACAAAGATGACAAAGTAATTTCTAACTCTAATCAAAATAGAAACAATAAAAATAATAATAATCAAAATAATATAATTGGAAATAATAATAATAATCAAAATAATATGATTGAAAATGACTATCAAAATTGGTTGAAATGACCTCCCTTTATTTTAAAAGATCGCCCAATTGATAATATATTTGGAAATCTGAATAATATAGTTTCCACTAGAAGACAAATAGATCAAATGAGTAATGTAGCATTTATGTCTAATTTTGAACCGAAAAATTATAAGGAAGCATCAATGATGATTTCTGGATTTTAGCTATGCAAGAAGAACATAATCAATTTGAACGTAATAATGTATGGGAATTTGTACCGAGGAAAATCGATTAAAAAGTAACTGGAACAAAATGGATTTTAAAAATAAAGCTGACGAAACCAGAAATATTCATACTAATGAAGCTAGATTAGTGGCATATGGATATAATCAAGAAGCGGGCGTTGATTATGAAGAGACTTTTGCTCCAGCCGCATGTCTTGAAGCTATAAGAATATTACTTGCTATTGCGTGTCATCATAACTTTAAGTTTTTTCAAATGGATGTCAAAATTGCTTTCTTAAATGGTTTTAGGAAATATTTACATAGAATAACCACCACTATTTGTTCATGAAAAATATGCGGATCATTTTTTAAACTTAAAAAGGCACTATATAGTTTAAAACAAGCAATCGAGCTTGTTATGATCGTAAAATCACATTTAATTATTTCCATTTTTCAAATTGGTAAAATAGATAAAACATTACTTTTTAAAAGTGAACAGAAGGATATTGTAATGACTGTAATTTTGAGAAATAGTATTTAGGATATTCAATTAGTTAAATTAAATAAAATAATGTAATGATTAGAGGATTGAGATTTGTGATTAATAGAAGGGTAGCCATGCTTATTTGAACTAATGAACTAAGAAAATTAAAATGAATTATTTTAGGGTAGTAGACAAGAAAAATATAGGAATAAGTAATGACCTTATATCCTAAACCTTCATACACATTCATTTTACATGTTCATTTTCACAACCTAAAAAAACAAGAGACCAGCCACCATTACAGAAGAGTAAGAAGAAGATAAACAAGAATCTAAAGGAAGAAAGCTTAATCAACTTGAATCAAGATCAAATCTCAACTCCATAATCACACAGCTAAGGTGGATAATAACTGTATCTCATGTTTTTAATTGATTTCAATTTTAGATTAAATCAGAGCTAATTTGCAAATGTTTTGCCATGTTTCGTACTCCTTTATCACATAGCTAGTTGATGATTTATGTTATTTCATATGGATTTATGATAAGTTTAGTGTGAAACCCCTATTAAATAATACCTAAATGCCTTGCAATTTTAGTACATGATCATAAACGATATTTTAGAGATGAGTTTCAATTTCATAATTTTTTGAATTAATGTAGATTTATCATGAATCTTCTAGTAAAGAAAATAGTTATTTTGGTTTAAATTAATTACATCTATTTTACGATGATTTTGAGTCAGAAATTAATATGTGTTAAAAAGCATATTAATAGTGATTTATAGAAATTTTATAAAATTTTCCTAAGTGTTTTAGTAGATATATAAAATTATTTAATGTGTGAGACCTAAATGTTTTATATATCTATAAAAGGAGAAAAGACATTCTGTAAATAATTTAATTTGTTATTTATGAAATTTCAGCGGTACTTTTAGAAAAGAAATTAGCAACCAATCATATTTTGATAAATAAGACAGGTTGGTTGAAAAGAATTAATTTAAAAGGATAAAAATCAGATTTTACATGCTTTTTACATGTTTTTCTACTTTCAGCACCTAGGGTTCGACACGTTACTTTTATCTCCATCTCCATCGAAACCAATACACAAGGTATCAAAAGCTTTGGTTCGTATTGGATTGGGCATAGGCGAAAGGTATAGAGTAGGGATAAGGGGTTCTGAAGGGGTCAAAGCCTTACTTTGTGTTTAAATAAAAATGCGCCTGCTTTGCATTCGAAAAGAGTGCTTTCGACTTAGTTAGCTTGCGACTGGGTCAATTTTTTTTAAAGGAATGGTTTCAAAGAGGTTATGCCTTTTGTCTTTAAGTAAAAGCTTTCGAAGGGATCGAAACCCATTGCTTCCTTTTTTTACCTTTTGAAGTAATGCTTTCGAAAGGGATACTTTGTTTAAAACCTAAGTCGCTTCTCCAATGCTTTCGAACAGTTGTTTCGACACCATCACTTCTTTACTTAGGAAATAGGATTGGAAAGAATGCTTTCGACTTTGTTGCTTTATGAACCTTTGTGCCATTGAAAGTTAAACCCAATTGGTTTCGAAAGGAAAGGTTTTTAATGGTTTCGAAAGGTTATTCCACATGTTTTACTTGAACCCAAATGCTGTCAAAAGGTTTGATTTTATAAAAAGGATTTAGTGCTTTTGAAATGTTTAAGATAAAGGTTTTGAAGGAGTGGTTCCCAAATGGTTTCAAAAGGTTTTAAATGGAAGATTCCAATGTTTTCGAAAGGCAATGTTTATAGTGTTTTAATAAGAGGATGCCTAAGGTTTTAAAGCTTTCGAAAGAAAGGTTTTTAAATGTTTTCGAAAGGTTTAGTAAGAATGGTTTCTAAAGGTGCATTTTGGCCTTTCGGCCTAAGGTTTCACTTAGTTTTGAAAGGGATACTTCAATGGTTTCGAAAGGGGAACTTTCAAAGGTCAAAATGTTTTCATCAACAAATTTTTGTGTAAAGTGTATATAACATGGCAATGCGATTTGAGTAAGTTAAAGATTATATTTTCCTTGTTTAAGGTATGATTTCAAGGTTTAAATCAATTTGAGAGAAAATGGTTTCAAGCAAAATTTTATGGGTGGACGACCCTAAGCAAAATAATTCAGATATTAGATTACCAGATAGGACAGGTATGGGGTCGCGCCCTATACGTTAGATATTAACCTCTAGCTAATTAATTCAAAAATTCCAATGTGTAAGGCTTTGTCACACATAAGGCTAAAATGATGTTACACGCAGAAAGGAATATACAGAGTGAGGATAGGTTGTTGGTGAGCTCACAAAACCATTAGGATCAGTTGACTATAACTACCCTGATTGAGTAACATTATTTAGGATACTTAATTAGTTAATTAAATAAAATAATGTAAGGATTAGGTGTTCGGGCGACTAACTATCTGTTGAGTTAGAAAATAGCCAAACAAATTTGAATTAACAATAACCGTAGGCACACGGCGTACAATTCTAGTACGTGGGAAGTACGAGTCGATCCATAGAGAATTGTTAGATATTAAATTTCTATTCAATCAAATTAAACCAAGAATTTGAAGAGTATTAACTAAAAATGTAAATAAACTAACTAACTAACAAAAGAAATTTGATAAAAATATGAGTGTTAAATGACAATTTAGAGATAATTCCACTCTCTAGATCATATAGTTCAACAAAACATGAAATTATGATCTCTCTTTTTTGGTCATTAGTTAGTTTAATTGATATGTTTATAATAAGTATGGCCTATTTGTGCTATTAATTAGCTCAACATAAGCCATCAAACTATAACACACCCCTTAAACAACTTTTATCTCCCACGAAAATGACAAGTAGTTAAAAATGAAATCTATTTTAAGCATGACCTATTAACTATTGTTTAGAAATATAGGCCACTAAATTTTAATTTCAACATTCACTTCATTACCATCATCATATGTAGATGAAGAGGTAATTATAGTTTGTGATTGTTTAAGCATAGCCTATTTGTTATGAACAGCATAGACTATCAAATTCAACATGAAACAATAAATCGCATTAACATTCATTTAAGCACAAAAGAGATCAAAATTAACAAGTTATGTTGAAGCTACATAATGAGAGAGCTTCATTGCCCCTAAATTGAAGGGGTTTAGCCTCTCATATTTATTATCAAATCAACAAATGTAGCTTGCAAAATGAATGAAAAAGAAGAGGAAAAGAGAGCTAATTAACAAGAAATAAAACTAATCTACTTGCATTAAAATCGAACTACACTACTAGCATGAAAGGAAATAAACAAGAAAAGAAAAAATCAATGTATTAAAGTTGCATAAAAAAAATTACATAAAAGAAATGACTAAGTAGCCATGAAAAGAAAATAGAAGCTTTCTTTTATTTCTAAGCTAAATCTAACTAAGAGAGCCTAAAGAAGAGGAGGGTTACATGAAACATAAAGGGTACTTATACAAGTTTAAAACCATAATTCACTTTTTTGAGAACTACCCAAAATACCCTTTTAGGAAGTGTGGTGGCCAAGTTATCATTAACTTCAAATAATCATCCATTAAGTGTGCATGAAGATTTAATAGCCTTTTAGTATGCGCATTAGCTCCAAAGTGTACATTAAGGTAGGTGGGTAAGTAGGGTCCTCCATGATCATCACTTTGAATTATTTCTCTCTCCATTCCTTTGTATTATCTTTTCTCCATGCTTAACCAAATTCCAACAAAATAATATAGAAATTTTCAATTAAGTTTTTCTAAAATTAGTATATGCAAAAAAAATACCATTTTGCTCTTGGATGAAGATGAATATGTGACGATTTAAAATAATTTGAATTTTGATTTAAACAATTTCAAATACCCAATATGATCATTTATTTATTTTAAATAGATTAAATATGGTGGTAAAAATATGCACATTTACGCGCACATCAAATACCCCCATACTTTCTTTTTATTCGTCCTCGAATAAAGAAAAAAAACTAAGATAAATTCGTTTTCATAGGGAGCACGATTGCATTGAGCGTATGCAACATGCCGTTAAATCTCTGGGTGTCCCCAGTAGGGGGAGTGTTGTCTGGTGAGGGTATTCAGCGGATACTACCCACAAATCTAAATGCAGGATGAAAATATTTACAAGATGCAATATTTATTTACAAAGAGATGAATACGAGTTTTTGAAAATATTTACAATGAAGGATTTACTTTTAAATTGACACAAATAAGTTAAATATAGGTTTTGGTAATTATCTTGAAACTTTAAGTCATTTACTCGTCAAAATTTCTAATAAAAACGAAGTTATCATAACAAATAGACAATAGTTTAACTCGTTGTTTCGGTTGATAACAAAGTGTAACTATGAAATGGATCCTTAGTTGATTGTCAAAGTTTATCAAAGTGGTATATTCATTTATTTTCAATAACAAGTCAAATCAAATAAGCTTGGTTTCAATTGGTTACTCTCTCTGAATTTTTATTTGAAAATTTTATTGATATTAACAATATTTATATATGCCTAACTCAGATAAACTGAGGCCAGATATATTACCCATGCACTGCCTTGCGGAGTGATGTGAGGGGAATGTTAGGGATGCAGATTAAGAATCTTAAGGCAGAAATAACACTAGAGGGGGATAAATAGTGTTTTAAAGAATATATGAACTATATGACTAAATTAAAACTTTCAACACAAATCTAAACAGAATTCTGACACAGAATGATCACAGAAATATAACGAATGCAAATAGTAAAGTAAAGCAAGTAAAAGGAAAGAACACACCGGATTTTATACTGGTTCGGAATCCTCCCACATCCAGTCCTGCACCAAGGCAATATCCTTGTACAGATTTTTATAAGCCAATATCCAAATTACAACCCTCAATTTCGAAGGCCTTGAGGAACCCTCCTATCTCCGAGTCTGGGGTAAACTCCCTTGATTTACGGGACACAAGATCACCCTAATACTTTCTAATAACAATCCTTTTGAATGGATAGACTCTATGGACTTTTTGAATACAAATTGATCCTATAACTCTGAATAGCACTTTGATCTTTAGTAGAATGATGGAGAATCAAATAGAGAGAGTATCTAAATGATTTCCTATTGAGAATTTGGCAGAATGATGGCACGATCTTGAAAATATGAAGTTTTATGGATATGGAATGGTGGAGAAGAAAGAGTGAAGAAAATAAGAAAGTAGTTGTTAAAAAAATTCGTTTTGGAAGCCTTTATATAGATGCACAGCAGTCATAACCATTGGCGAAAGGTTTTCGAACGAATGGACACTTCTTTTGAAAATTGAAATTTAAATCCAACTATCACCATGTTCGACATGGGGTATCCCCTTATGTCGACATCCCTTAGTTCAAAATTATAGAGATGTTGTTTTGTAAAGACAATTGAATTTAAAACAAGTTGAAACTTCTCTGAAGCAAAGTAAAGTGTTTAAACAGTATTTTGAGATAGAGAATGAATATAAAACATTATTTTAAATATATATATATATATAATTGATATAGACCGTCAATTATATAAGTAATATTTAAAATCAGAATAAGTTTTGATGTTTTAAAAATAGAAGTTTTTAAAATCAGAATAGAGGAATATTTCAAGGCTAAAACAAAGTTTGAAAACATTTTTGAAAACATGAGTTTGAAAGCTAAAACATTTTGAAAACAAATTTAAAAACATTTTGAAAAATCTATTCAAACTGAAATTGCAAGAACCTTCCTATAGAGCTCCTCCATAGGACTCGAGAACTTGTACAAAGTAGTTTAAATGATTTTATTTTCGTGGGTTTGTAAGCCACTTGTCGTAGGTTTGTAAGCTACTTGTCGTGGGTTTGTAAGCTACTGGTTTCGATAGAAATTGGGTTCCATCCCAAAAGAAAATTGGAAGAAAGATGAGAGTGCTATTATGAAGTTTTAACAAAATACTAGACACTTATCTTGAGATCTTGAAATATTGATTCTCTAGAGTCTTGAATCTTGAATCTCTAATCTTCATCTTGATGCTTGAGTCTTTATACTGATCAGTCTTCGATGATACCTGCATATACTTCATATATACATATATATATATATCTATATGGAAATGTTAGTATATATTTTATAAAGTAAAGTATAATAACTATATAAGGTTGTTGTCATCAAAACATCATCAACTCAGTTCCTAACAATCTCCCCCTTTTTGATGATGACAACCTTTATTTATAAAATATTCTTACCATACCATAACTCTCCATAACTCCCCCTTACTCCGTGACTTCTTCTTAAAACTAAAACTCCCCTTTATTCCATGACTCCTCCTTACACCAAGCACATATATTTTTATAACTTTCTCCCCCTTTGACATCAGCAAAAAGGAATAAAGATTTACCTGTTCTAAGATAATCAAGTATATATAGAATAAAAGTGTAAAGTGAACGTGTAAGTGATTAAGTGTGTGAGCATATATATAAGTGTAACTTGACAATCAAATCAATATCATACATAGCAAACCAATCATGTATAGTATATGAAGTTATATACAAACCAAATCCAAATCAAACTTAAGTAAACAATTCAATCAAATCCTAATCAAATCTAAATCAAATCAAATCAAACAAACATACATAATGATCAGACATTCCTTGGGACTTCCACCCATCCATCTTCTCCAAAGATAGGATCAGTTTTGATAACATCCCAATTATCTTTGTCGAAAGTGACCAGTGAATTTGCTTCGGTTCGTCTTTGCTAAGGCTTGAGATCATCCAACGAAGTGCGTCGAAGTGTCTTTCTTGCTCTTTGATCATCTGCATTTAGCTTAATTCTAAGTGCCTTTGATTTCTAAGTATAAAAGAGAGAATATTCTTGAAAGAAGTAAGAGTATCTTCAAGATTTTCACTTAAATTCTTAATTGGAAAAGCCATAATTTAAGAAATAAGTTGAAGTATGAGAGGAGATGAATAGAAATGGAGGTAGAGAAGTTTTTCTGGAAGAAATAGGTATTTATAGGAGTTATTGGCCGTTCAAAATGAATTATCACTTGGTAGTTACAAGTATTTGAAGTTAGAAATTGTAACTGCTTTCTGACTGTTATATGTCGACATGGAGGGGATGAGGCATGTCGACATGGTCTAGACAGAATGACCAAGTTGAGTTATTTTTGATTTCTAAGTTTATTTTTAAACCAGTGGACCTATATAAACTTAAAATAAATAACTATCAGAGATATATAAAGCTGGAAAACAGAGAATAAGATAGCATTACTTATATTAGTTAACATTGCATAATATTAACCCAAAAAAATAGAAAATACAAAGATACATAAACGATAGCTAGAGAGATAATGGCTAGGATTAGTTTGATGAAGATGATGATGAGGACAAGCCAAGTTTCCTGCCTATCTTCCCAAAGAACTTGTCGATCTTGGTAGAGATTTTATCCATTTTCTTGCTAATAGATCTCTTAAGAACCTTTTGGTTTTGAGCAAGTATCTTTTGGTTCTTGAGTATGGTTTTGTTGGACGGATTGGCGGGTGTATGTGGATACTCTATACTTTCCAAAGAGGTTTCTTCATCTTCCTCTTCTTCTTCAATTTCCATTCCTTCCCCTTCTTCTTCCTCTTCTTCTCCCGCTTCTTCCATCTCTTCATGAGCAAGTCTCTCTTCCTTTTCGGTAAGTGTTTCATACGGTTGAAACATAAGTGGGATTTTCATAAGGGAAATGTTCCCATGATTGAACACTTTCCTACTTACAAACTCTTCCTTTTTAACATCCACACCAAAATAATTGAAAATCCGGGTAAGATAGATTCCATGATAAAGAGTGTTTTCTCCCATAGTAAAAATTTTGGGTCTTAACTCATCCAAAATAGTTTGTGCCCAATTAATATCATATTTTCCAAATATTGCAAAAAGAGCTTTACACACTTTTAAGGTGGGATTATTGTAGTTTCTCGACCTAGGAATAACGGTGTGTTGAATAAGAAGATTGACAATTCTTGCTTTTGGGCGGAAAAAGCGATTCTTAAAATCCATGTGGTCATCGCTTTCAAAAATGTGATGAAAAGTCTCTCGATCGGTTTCATTGATTTGAAATTGCGAGAGATTCATACCGGTAGATTTGCAATCCAAAATATCGGAATCCAAAACAATAAGTGTTCCTTTAACACTACTCCAAATTTGATCTTCATTTCCATTATAAAATTCACGGTTTAGGTTTGCATAAAACATTTTGACAAGGTTCGGATAACAAACGAAATCATTTTGCTTGTTATCAAACAAGCTAAGAATGGAGTTTTCTTCAAAAAGTTGATCGATTTCATAAGAAGGAAAATCATCAAAAATAGCAAATTTTCCCGTATTGATTTTACCATAGTTTACATAACTTATGTAAGCTTTGATAGCCTCTGGGTCATTAAAAAGATCATTTTTGATGGATTTGGTCAGCCTCATAGTTGATTGGGTACTTGAGGAAGCCATTGATGAGTGTTTGAGAGGAGTAGAAGATAACGAAGAAAGTTTGAATTATGAGAATAAAGTGAAAAGAGATGATAAGAGAAGTATATTAAATAGATTCTCTAAAGTCATATTCTCTGGTCAAGAGGTATCTTTTCAGAATTTTGAAGTAAGTGAAAAGGTGGAGGGAAATTCGAAAGTTTGAATTCAAATTTTGAATTTCTGAGAGACATGTCGACATGGGGTATCCTGGCATGTCGACATATGACTGTTGAATTTGAAAAGAGGTGTCTTTTTCTAAAATCTAAGAAATTCCTAAAATCTTAAGAAAACTAATCTATATTTTATATCTATATATAATTTCAGTGATAATATTAAATATAATAATATTAAAATATTTTAATATTTAAAATATTATTAAAATAATATTATTTTGAATTTAAAAATTCAAATTTCAAAGGGTGATTTTGAATTTAAAAATTCAAGAAATTGCAAACAAAATCAAAACAAGAGGGTATCCAACAAAATCAAAATAAATGTGTACCTATTTTTAGATCCAAACTCCGATCGTCTTCTGATTCGAGAATAGCCGTGAAGCGCAGATTTGAATTATCAGCTTTCTTCTCGTCATCACTGGATGAATCCGAATCGTCAAGAGTTGCTGCATATGGCTTCTTTCTTTTCCTTAGTTGCTCGTTGTTTGGTTGAAATGTCTGTTTGTCTGGATATGGACAATCTATCTTGTAGTGCCCTGTTTTGCTGCAGTTGTAGCATCTATCACCATTTTTGTTGTTGTTGTTGTTGTTGTTGCGATTGTTGTTGTTCTCCGAAGTATTTCTGGAATTCCTTTGATCATTTCTTTTAAAGTTATTCATCTTTCTATACTTCGGAAACTTTCTGAAATTTCTGGTCATGAAAGCAATTTCTTCATCACTATCTTGTTCTGAATCTCCAGTTGTTGCTTTGAATGCGATCGATTTTTTTTCCGTTACCTTAGATTCTTTTCTCCCTTGTAGTTGAACTTCATAAGACATTAGATTACCGATTAACTCTTCGATCTTCATTTGACTAACATCATTTGCCTCTTCAATAGTAAGTGTCTTTTGATCCCATTCTGGAGTGAGTGAATCGAGTATCTTTCTGACTTGATCTTCTTCTGAGAAACCCTTTCCTAAAGCAATCAATGAATGTACAATATCTTGAAATCGACAATACATGTCGAAAATGGACTCATTTTCATGCATTTTAAACAATTGAAACTGGTTAGTTAATATGGAAATCTTAGTCTGTTTAACTTTGCTTGTTCCTTCATGAGTTACTTGCAAAGTTTTCCAGATTTCAAATGCAAACTTACAAACAGAGACTCTATTAAACTCATTCCTATCTAGTGAACAAAATAGTATATTCATAGCCTTAGAATTGTTTTGTGCAACCGTCTTTTGCTCAGTAGTCCACTGGGCAAAATTAGTAGTTGGTTCAACATATTCAATTTGAGTCATATTCCAAGTATCTAAACTTATGGATTGTAAATAAATTTTCATCCTACATGCCCAATATGCATAATTACTGCCATTAAAAAGTGGTGGTCTGACAGTAGACTGACCTTCTACAAATGAACTAGTGTTAGTGCTTGTGTTGACAGAAGTAGTGGTGACAGGAGTGACATTATTAGTGCGTTGTTCCATTAAAAATTTTCAAAATTTCAGATTATGAAAATAATGAAAACCAATGCTCCGATACCAATTGTTAGGGATGCGGATTAAGGATCTTAAGGCAGATATAACACTAGAGGGGGGTGAATAGTGTTTTAAAGAATATATGAACTATATGACTAAACTAAAACTTTCAACACAAATCTAAATAGAATTCTAACACAGAATGATCACAGAACATATAATGAATGCAAATAGTAAAGTAAAGCAAGTAAAAGGAAAGAACACACCGGATTTTATACTGGTTCGGAATGCTCCTACATCCAGTCCTGCACCAAGGCAATATCCTTGTACAAATTTTCATAAGCCAATATCCAAATTACAACCCTCAATTTCTAAGGCCTTGAGGAACCCTCCTATCTCTGAGTCTAGGGTAAACTCTCTTGATTTACGGGATACAAGATCACCCTAATACTTTCTAATAACAATCCTTTTGAATGGATAGAGTCTATGGACTTTTTGAATACAAATTGATCCTATAACTCTGAATAGCACTTTGATCTTTAGTAGAATGATGGAGAATCAAATAGAGAGAGTATCTAAATGATTTTCTATTGAGAATTTGGCAGAATGATGGCACGATCTTGAAAATATGAAGTTTTATGGATATGGAATGGTGGAGAAGAAAGAGTGAAGAAAATAAGAAAGTAGTTGTTAAAAAAATTCGTTTTGGAAGCCTTTATATAGATGCACAACAGTCATAACCATTGGCAAAAGGTTTTCGAACGAATGGACACTTCTTTTGAAAATTGAATTTTGAAGCCAACTGTCACCATGTCGACATGGGGTATCCCCTTATGTCGACATCCCTTAGTTCAAAATTATAGAGATGTTGTTTTGTAAAGACAATTGAATTTAAAACAAGTTAAAACTTCTCTGAAGCATAGTAAAGTGTTTAAACAGTATTTTGAGATAGAGAATGAATATAAAACATTATTTTAAATATATATATATATATAATTGATATAGACCGTCAATTATATAAGTAATATTTAAAAAAATCAGAATAAATTTTGATGTTTTAAAAATAGAAGTTTTTAAAATCAGAATAGAGGAATATTTCAAGGCTAAAACAAAGTTTGAAAACATTTTTGAAAACATGATTTTGAAAACTAAAACATTTTGAAAACAGATTTGAAAACATTTTGAAAAATCTATTCAAACTGAAATTGCAAGAACCTTCCTACAGAGCTCCTCCATAGGACTCGAGAACTTGTACAAAGTAGTTTAAATGATTTTGATTTTCGTGGGTTTGTAAGCCACTTGTCGTAGGTTTGTAAGCTACTTGTCGTGGGTTTGTAAGTCACTGGTTTCGATAGAAATTGGGTTCCATCCCAAAAGAAAATTGGAAGAAAGATGAGAGTGCTATTATGAAATTTTAACAAAATACTAGACACTTATCTTGAGATCTTGAAATCTTGATTCTCTAGAGTCTTGAATCTTGAATCTCTAATCTTCATCTTGATGCTTGAGTCTTTATACTGATCAGTCTTCGATGATACCTGCATATACTTCATATACATATATATATATATATATGGAAATGTTAGTATATATTTTATAAAGTAAAGTATAATAACTATATAAGGTTGTTGTCATCAAAACATCATCAACTCAGTTCCTAACAGGGAATACAGAGCGTGGCGAGTGAACACACAAGTGTGAACACTTATCGACCGTGGGCGTTATTAATAAAAGAATTTTTATATACATACACCTAACTCAAATAAACTGAGGCCAGATATACCGATCGTGCACTGCCTTTCGGGCTTACGTGAGAAAGGTACAGAGCATTGTGAGTGAACACACGAGTGTGAACACAAGACTCTAGGTTTTTATTAAGTAAAATACATACATATATACAAGATTTTTTATTTATTTTCTGTTTTTTTAAAGAGAGCTTTGAAAAACATCTTAGCACAATTTAACTTAAAAGACAAAAAAATGTTATATCTTTACTTTAATTCAACCACTTTTTAAACAAAGATTTTCAATTTGGATTTATTTCATACTTAACACGTATGAATCTTCCTATATACTAGTTAAACCATTGTTATTTGTAATCAAACTTCAATTTTATTTTTGTTGAGACAAATAAATTTTTCAAAAACTTTAATTTAATTAACCAAAACCATATATTTATCGTATAGGGTTTCTTTAAAAAATAGATCAAAATGCTTAAAAAAAACTTATTTTTAAGATTTTTTTTAGGGTTTTAAAAGAAAATGCAAAATAAACTATGAAAACTAAAAAAGAAGACGAGACTTCCTCCACACTTGATTTTGAGTTTGTCCCCACAGTCAATCCAAGTTGAAGAAGAAAAATAACAAGATGATCTATATTTACATGAAAATGAATGGTATTTACACGATATCAGAAAGTAAATCGTCAAACAGTAAACGAAAGGTCTTCCAAAAACCGATTCATTTGTCTCGCCAAGTATGCGAGACACGGCTGAAGCTTGAAATACCAAACCTTCAAAGATTTTATAGTTGAATATTGATTTGGAAAAACGAATGTCGTTTTATTGAAAACCGTACGAGTTGTTTTATTTTCGATTGTTTTCCAGGTAGATAAAACAGTTGGTTGAATTTCAAGTTTATTTTCACCAAATTTAAATTCAAGTTTATCATTGAAAACTTCTTCAGAATTATCAATTTCAAAATCAAAATGGCGATTTAACTCTTCCCCTTTGACATTTAACAACTCATCTCCAAAAAGTCCACAAAATTCGTTTTGGTTAAATTCGTCTTCCTTTGTTGGTTTAACAACTTCATTGCGTATCTCAAGTTCAAAATCCAAAGTTGTATTCAAATTTTTGAAATCGAGAAAAGGAAGATCGAACTTCGTTAAATTTGGTTATACACCCTCAAAAGAATTAAAATCCAACTCAACTACCGTATTTTCAACAACTTCGTTAAGCTTTTTGCTTTCAATTTCAAAAGTTGTTGTTTGAAAATCGTCGATTTAGGCAAAAGATGGATTATCATCTGACTCGTCACATGTTAGGATTTGGTTTTGTTTCTCACGTTGTTTCATATATGTTTCGAACAACAAATTCATGTGATCATTGTAGATTTGGTCCATTTGTTCAACTAAATCCAATTTATAGTTATTAACATGAGGATTTTCACTTTGAAATTGTTGAGAACAAAGATTTTCAATCGTCACATGGTTAAGTTATTCCCATTGCCAAAATTATTTGAAAAGTGAATTACATTTCCATTTTGATTTTGAAATTGATTTGTTCAAAATTGAATTGGTATGGGTTATACTCGAAATCGTTTGCATTTTGAAGTGAATTCATATCTTGATTACTTTGGAATTTTGACTTGAGTTATCACACAAATAAGAATTACACAAATCGTTTATCATTTGATTTTGTTGTGTAGAGATTTCAAGTAAAGAAGAAATGTTATTTTCAAGATTTGAAGATTAGTCATCATTTTGAAAATTTTGTGGTTCAAAATTTGAATCATTTAAACAATAGTTGTTGTTGAAATATCCATAAGAATTTGGTGTGAAATTATATGGATTATATTGATTTTCACAACTGTCGTAGAATTCATGTGAATATGGAAATTCAGACATTTTCAAAAATGTTTTTGGTTTTTTTATAAAGAAAAAATATTTACAAATAGAATTTATTTTTCAAAATGGAAAATTGATTTTTGTTTTGTTTTTGGAGTTTCAATTTTTTTTGAAAAGTTTATACATACATATATATATATATATATATATATATATATATATATATATATATATATATATATATTGATTTTTTAAAAACAATCTAACTCAATTTTTTTTTTGATCTTTTGATTGAAAAATAAATTTCAAAAGGAAGGATTTAAAAAAAACTAAGTTAAGAAATATTTACAATTTTGTTAGTTTTTTATTTTGATTTTTTGTTTTTTTGTTTTTTTAAATGTGCATGAACTAATGCAACTAAATGAATGCAACGATTTAATTACAAATTTTTTTATCCTAAGTTAACACAAAATTATATAATCACACTTTGTCTTAGATAAACAAGATAGTTTTCAGTCAGGTAACGGACAGGATTTATAGGTGCACCACGAATCACCATAGTAATGCAGCCGAAGGTCTAAGTACCTTCAGAGAAACAATTCAATATAATATTTACGAATCACCTTAATATTATAACTGATTATTGCTCTGCCGTAGCGTAGACACCAATAAATTAAATTGGCGAAAGAGGACAAATTGCCAATATACAATTTAGGGTTATCAATGTCTAACCGTTATTATTCGCAAATTGTAAGATGAAATGCAGAGCAGAAATTAAACATGTATTAACAATGCAGCCACAATGCAATTCAAATAAAACTAGAAATCAAAGCAGCAACTTTTTTTTAAGCTAGCAAGTTGAACAATTTATTTTGACAAGCGAAGCAAGCAACTTTTTTTTAGCAAGCACTTCTTCCTTTTTGATTTCCTAGTTTGGCAACCTGATTTCAGATATACAAAATTCTTTTTTTTTTGGAGAGACAAAACAAAACCAGTTTTCTCTTTTTTTTTTTAACAAAGAGAGAATTAAATAACCAAAATAAAAACTTAAATTAGATGTAAAAAAAAAATTCTCTTAGACAAAACAAAACTAGTTTCTTGTACAAAGGAAAAAAAAGAAACCCAAACCCACAAATTAAAAGCAGGCCCAAACCCGCAATTATCCCTGGTACCCAAAAAGAATTATCAACGCACTAAAACACAATTAAACGCAAACAAAAAAAATTTAATCTCAATTCACTGATTCCACGAACTAGAAGAAATTTGATCTTCACTTAAGCGCAGTTCTCCAATCTCAATTCACAATCAAAATTCCACTCTGGAGGCCATTCGATGATCAAAGAGGGTGGTGAATTCTCGCGATTGGTTTTTTTTTATGGATGTTCAATCGTAGTCGAGTTCGATTGAGTGGGTGTCGCGAGTTTTTCTTGGATTTCGATTGATTGGCAATGTCATGGTGAAGATGGTGAATCGATGGTCGATGTTCTGTTGGCCAGTTGAAGTAGTGCTTCAGGTTGGACGATTTTGGTAGCAGTGAAGTTGCAGTGCCGTTCGAGAGTGGTTTGAGGTTGCAAAGTAGTTTAGGGATACGGTTGCAATGATTTCGATATAGATGGTCGGCCTGAGTGTGTACGATTGCAAGTTTGGGTATGTTTGGATTGTCGAGCTGCTGTGTGGTCAGGTAAGTGAATGGTATTGTAGATAGTAGCAATCGTACAGGCAAAAAGGAAGATGTTGATTACAACTGTGTTGAAGTTTCTTGTTGGTGAAGTGGCTATGAGAGTTTGTGCTGTAAGTTTTGCTGCAAATGTCGTGTAGAAGTTTGAGTTTGAAAATGTTATGGTGGTTATAGTTGTTTGGGTTATGTAGAAGTGATGTGGCAGGAGTTTTGTAGGGGAAGTGGGATGTTGCAGCGGAGTTCGATTATGCAGGATGGTTGGTAGATGAAGTATGGGTGGTTTCTGGAAGGTTGATGGCTATGGTACAGAGCAGCATTTGGTTGTAGTGGAGGTTTGAAGTATGGATGGTGATTTTGCTGTAGTAGTTATATGGAAGTATTTGAAAGTATATGCAGATAAGTGATCGAGGATGTGCAGGGGTGTGCACTTCAGAACGATGAGGCAATGGTAAATGCTGTGATGAGGGGAGCAGTTTGTTATGGTGGAGTTTTATGGTGGAAGCTTGCTTGTTGTAGATGAGTAGTGGTGGTGGTGGCTTTGGGATGTGACAATGGTGAATTAGGTGATAAAGGTGAGGTGTTTGGAGCTGTCTGGCGATAGAGGAATGTGAATTGAAGTGAATTGATATTAAGGAGGAGGTTAACTGTTGATTGTAGTGTGGTCGTTACAATGAAATGTTGCAGTATGTTGATGGTTGTGGTTAATGATGTGGTTGGTGATATGAGATGGTTGTGGTGTGTGGCAAATTGTTGGAGGTGCAAGGCAGCAGGTGTGTGAAGTTGGAGTGATATGTGAACTGTGGGTTGTAGATGGAGTCTGGAGGTGGTGAACAGAGGGGATTGTGTGTGTTGACTGTGAATGGTTGTTGTAATGTCTTTGAACAGCAGTGTTGTGTGATGATCTTTGTTTGAAGATGGTGTTTGTGGTCAGTTGTTTGAAGATGTCTAATGAAGTGGTTGTGTTGTTGTGGTAGAAGGCAGTGAATAGAGAGTGAATAGGAAGTTTGACTGTGCACAGGGAAAAGAAGTGCACTGTTTTGAAAATGGAAAAAATCAATGCAATTTTAAAATGAAATGAAAAGAAATTGCAATGTAAACACAATTGAAAATGAAATGAAATGTTCTTTTCTTTTTTGAAATTGTGTATTTTTCTTAATAAGATATGCAATGCAAATAGAAAACAAATAGAACAATTACACTCACCCAAATCAAATGCATGCACAACAAACACACATAAACAATTTTTTTTTAAATACAAACAAACACACAAAAGTCAAACTAAAATAATCCGAAGAATAGAAATAAAAAATAAAAGCAATTCCTCGGCAATGGCATCAAAAATTGTTCGGACGGCTAAATGTCTATTGAGTTAGAAAATAGCCAAACAAATTTTGAAATAAAAATAATCGCAAGTGCACAACGTACAATTCTAATATCTGGCAAGTACGGGTCGATCCGAGGGGAATTGTTAGATTTTAAATTTCTATTCAATTAAATTAAACCATGAATTTGAAGAGTGTGAACTAAAAATGTAAATAAACTAACTAACTAACAAAAGAAATTTGATAAAAATATGAGAGTTAAATGACAATTTAGAGATAATTCCACTCTCTATATCATATAGTTCAACAAAACATGAAATCCTGATCTCTGTTTTAGTCATTAGTTAGTTTAATTGATGTGTTTATCATAAGTATGGCCTATTTGTGCTATTAATTAGCTCAACATAAGTCATCAAACTATAACACGCCCCTTAAACTGCTTTTAACTGCCATGAAAAATGACAACAAGTTGAAAATGAAATCTGTTTTAAGCATGACCTATTAACTATTGTTTAGAAATATAGGCCATCAAATTTTAATTTCAACATTCACTTCATTACCATCATCATATGTAGATGAAGAGATAATTATTGTTTGTGACTGTTTAAGCATAGCCTATTTGTTATGAACAACATAGACTATCAAATTCAACATGAAACAATAAATCACATCAACATTCATTTAAGCACAAAAAAGACCAAAATTAGCAAGTTATGTTGATGCTACATAATTAGAGATCTTCATTACTCCTAAATTGAAGGGTTTAGCCTCTCATATTTATTATCAAATCAACAAATATAGCTTGCAACATGAAGAAAAAGAAGAGGAAAAAGAGCTAATTAACAAGAAATAAAACTAATCTACTTGCATTAAAATCAAACTACACTACTAGCATGAAAGGAAATAAACAAGAAAAGTAAAAAGCAATGTATTAATGTTGCATAAAAAAAGTTACATAAATTTTTTTATTAAGTAGCTATGAAAAGAAAAAGAGAAGCTTTCTTTTATTTCTAAGCTAAAGCTAACTAAAAGACCCTAAAGAAGAGAAGGTTACATGAAACATAAGGGGTATTTATGCAAGTTTAAAACTCTAATTCATTTTTTGGGGAACTTCCCAAAATACCGAAGTGCGGTGGCCAAGTTATCATTAACTTCAAATAATCATCCATTAAGTGTGCATGAAGATTTAATAGCCTTTTAGCATGTGCTTTAGCTCCTAAGTGTATATTAAGGTAGATGGGTAAGTGAGATCCTCCATAATCATCACTTTGAATAATTTCTATTTCCATTCCTTTGTATTCTCCCTTGTGCATGCATATATCTTCATGAAGCCATTTGTGTATGAAGTCAAATTCCTACAAAATAATATAGAAATTTTCAATTAATTTTTTCTCAAATTAATATATGCACAAAAATGACCATTTTCCCCCTGAATGAAGAGTAATATGTGACGATTTGAAATAATTTGAATTTTGGTTTAAATAAGTTAAAATACCCAATATGATCATTTATTTAATTTAAATAGCCTTGGTGTTTTAAGTTATAAAGGACTTTAACTTATTTTTAAAAGGATAGCTAATCCATATTTATCATCATTGACGTTATTCTGAGTAAAGTATATATAACAGGGCAAAAATAGATTAAAGTAAAGCTAAAGATATATTTTCCTTCTATAAGTATGATTTGACGGACTAATTCATTTTGAAAAAGTTTTCAAGGAAAATTTAAAGGGTAGTTAACCCTAAGGAAATTCAAGAAGTTAGCTCACTTTAATTCGGACGGTCGGTCCATTTTGAAGGCACTTAGTCCAGAGGATAGTTTGTCAAGTTAAGGGTAGTTAGCCCAAACACGAACACTTAGTTCAATTGTTAGTCTAGCAGAGAGTAGTTAGCTCAGATTTCGGACAGATAGTCTATTTATTTCCTGTTTTAGCATAATGGATTTTGCTACATTATTATTATAATCGACCGATTAACCAATTGGTTGCAAGAAAGAAATTGCAAAATATTTTTATTTTAAAAGAGATATCAGTGCGGGGAAACTCATTCCGCTAAGCAGCCTGGTCTCACTAAATATCAGTAAATGGAGATGTAACAGAAATTATTCATACCAGGCTTTATATCTGACTCAAAATTTTAGTTTCCGCTTAAACTTTTAGGTGCTCAAAATTTGATTTGAGTAAGATGAGGGTTTAGGTTTTCAGGTTTTAGCAGATTTTGGCGAATGAGCTTCCGAAGGCGAGCAGGTGGCTGGTGGATAGCTAAATTAATAATTCAGTTCTATTTTTATTTGTTTTCGCTACGTATTAATACTGTTTTGTCTATATTGCTTTGATCATCCAAGGGGGCATCTTCATATGTCACTCTTGGGTATTGTTGTAAATTATATTTGATCAATGCCTGAAAATATGTTTGGGGATTTTTGTAACTTGGATATGATATTATTTGAAATGTAATCGCTGAATGTTTTTTAGAAACCTGTGATTTTGTTCATATTCAAGTGGTTCAGATATTATGGATATCATTAACAATACTGTATTTCGTCATGAGATGTTGATAGTGTGGTTGACTGCAGCATCCATAGCGCTTCGATTTTGGCCTCCAGATAAGGGATGTTACAGGCCTTAAATGTTTTATATATCTATAAAAGAAGAAGGGGCATTTTGTAAATAATTAATTTTATTATTTCTGAAATTTTGGTAGTGCTGTTAGGAAAGAAGTAAGCAGCCAATCATATTTTGACAAACAAGGCAGGTTAGTTGAAAAGAATTACTTTAAAATACTAAAAATCAGATTTTACATGCTTTTTACATGTTTCACACTTTCGGCACATAGCCTTCGACACCTTACTTCCGCTTCCATCTACATCAAAACCAATACACATGGTATCAAATGCTTTGGTACGTAGTGGATTGGTATAGGTGAAAGGTATAAAGTCGAGACAAGAGGTTCCGAGGGAGTCGAAGCCTTACTTTGTGTTTAAATAAAAATGCGCCTGCTTTGCTTTCAAAAAGAGTGCTATCAACTTGGTTAGCTTGCGACTGGGTTAAATTGTTTTAACGGAATGGTTTAAAAAAGGTTGCACCTTATGTTTTAAGTAATGCTTTCCAAGGGGTCGAAACACTTTGCTGCCATTTTCCACCTTCCGAGGTAATGATTTCGTAAGGGATACTTTGTTTTAAAACCTAAGCCGCTTCTCCAATGCTTTTGAACGGTTGGTTTCGACACCATCACTTCTTTAATTAGGAAATAGCATTCGTAAGAGTGCTTTCGACTTAGTTGCTTTATGACCCTTTGAGCTATTGAAAGTTAAACCAAACTAGTTTCGAAAGGAAAGGTTTTAAATGGTTTCGAAAGATTATTCCACATGTTTTACTTGAACCCAAATGCTTTCGAAAGGTTCAATTTTATGAAATGGATTTAGTGCTTTTGAAAGGTTTAAGATAAAGGTTTCGAAGGGGTGGTTCCCAAATGGTTTCGAAAGGTTTTAAATGGAAGATTCCAATGTTTTCGAATGGAAATGTTTATAGTGTTTTGATAAGAGGGTGTTTAAGGTTTTAAAACTTTAAAGAAAGGTTTCTCAATGTTTTTGAAAAGTTTATTAAGAATGGTTTCGAAAGGTATGTTTTGGCCTTTTATTCTAAGGTTTCACTTGGTTTCAAAAGTGGTACTTACATTGGTTTCAAAAGCGGTACTTTAAATGGTTTAAATGTTTTCATCAACAAAGTTTTGTGTAAAGTATATATAACATGGTGTTTGCGCCAAAAATGGTCACAAACACCCAATTATCGATGAAAGCACCCAAGTACAATCATAGATCACAGATAACAAATATGTAGAGAAAATAAATGTGATGGACACTTAAAATTTAAAAAGAATCACACAAAAACACACAGATTTAGAGTGGTTCAGCATTTTGCCTACATACACTATGAAATGGCTGAATTTTATTGATCATGTTTCGCTGGTTACAATGAATTACAACAGTAGAAGTGAAGTACAAAAGTAATCTCGGTAGAGTATGGATGTAGAAGAGCCAAAAAGTCCCCTTTTCTGTAGGTCCAAGGTCACTATTTATTGTCGTAGGCTGCAACTATCTCTCGCTCAGATCTCGAAAGACCTCTTCTCTCACGCGGGTGAGCCCATATGATCGATCCCATGACAGTTGCACTCGGTCCATGATCGATATAGACGAATTTCATATCGATCAATATTTTGTCTAATCGAGTCGAGATCGATCATGAACATTCTTTAGGTTGTACGTAAGCTCCTGTGAAAATTTGGTAGCATTTGGACTTGTAGATTGTGAGATATGATCGGTGCAAATTTGGATTTTCAATGTGCTGTCTCCTTCATATCGGTTCATTTGAATTCATCTCATTGTATCGCTTCCAAGCACGTGCTAACCATTGATGCGGTGCTTACTTTTAGGATCAATCCACATTTTATGCCGAGTTGACTGCTTCGTATTGATCTATGCCTTCCTTTCATATCCATCGCATGTACCTTTGTTCGCATCGATAAGGTGGGTTGCATAATTCGCATCGATATGCCCAGGTGCTACTTCGCATCGATCAACAAGAATGTCGTTCGTATCGGTTCATCACGTGTTATTCACATCGATCACCTGCGGATCTATATGAATAGCATGTATGAGTGGATCGACACGAAATGAAAGTTTTTTATTAATACGATGTAGCTTGAGTTCGATGGATATGAAGTAGAATGGGTGTGGGTGGATCGATACGAATAAGAAGGTGAATGATGGATGCGAAGTAATATGAGCAGGGATGGATACGAAGTCAGCCAACTTGGGTCGATATGAGTACAATGGATATGAAGTGAGGTTACATGGACCGATGCGACCGTGATGGATATGAAGAAGGCCATCTCGGATTGATACGAATGAGACTTTCTAGATGGATGCGAATTAGAACATTGCTTGATTTTGCATCGATCATATCTTGAGCATACGAACTTCGATTGACTTGAAATTTGGAATGTTGGCCTTCATTGCTTTGCTTGTCTTGTCATATCAATTGTCGCTTGATCCAGACATGGTCAAAATTTATCGACATCCATAGCTGACCTTTACATAACTGGAAATCGAGGAGAACTACCGTTTTGATTTTCAGTCGATTCCTTGGTGTCACGGCCTTGCTAAAATGCGGGATAACACTTGCCCATCAAAACATGCCTTGCGATAGAAAGGTGTGTTTTGTAATACCATAAGCTGGATGTTCATATCATGTTAATGACCTGCAAAGAAATTGATAATCCTACCAGGCCGTGAACGGCGATCGTTCAAGATCGTATGCCATTCGGGGTGGTATGTGACCGTTCGAGGTCGGGTGTCATTCGCGGCGAATGGTGATCGTTCGTGACCGGGTGCCGCTCGAGGTGAATTGCGACCGTTTGAGGTCGGGTGTCGTTCGAGGCGAATTGCGACCATTCGTGGTCGGATGCCGTTCGAGGTGAATTGTGACTGTTCGAGGTCTGGTGCTGTTCGAGATGAATTGTGACCATTCGTAGTCGGTGCGGTTCAAGGAAAAATGTGACTGTTCATGGTCGGGTGCCATTCGAGGCGGATTGTGTGTGTCCGGGGGGACTTAGTATCATTAACGTCAGATTTCACGTTCGAATGAGTTTCTAGACTATTTGTTATAGCGGTTTATCGCCATCTCAGAGCATGCCTGAGGACCGTTCGCGATCCCGTGCATGTGCAAGCGACTTGGCCGTTATAGAATTATTAAAACCAAATATCTATACAAATGAGTCTTTCAACAGAATTGTTCAACAGAATTAAGTTCTAACATGAGAAATAGAAAACAAAAAGCAAAACAAAGACGTCAAAGTGCAAACACCTACACCGATGCGATCAATAGTCGTATCAGAGCATGCCTGGGGATCGCTCGTAATCCTGTACATTTGTAAACGAATTAATCATGTATTGGTGTAGAGTTTGTCACTTATTCGTCATTATTCCGATCAGTTGATGACAAGCTGACGCCTCGATCCGAAGCCACCTTCATTTGATGTGGGCGGTGGTTGTTCTCGTTCCACTATGGTTGTTTGCCTTCTCACATATTACGACAGCGGACCATTCCAGATATATCCTTCTATCTCATCCCTTAAATTTCTGCAACCATTCGTACTATAGCCACTCAACTCGTGGAATAAGTAGTACTTGTCTGATTTCTTCTCGTTGCTAGTCAGATCCCTCCTCATTGGCCTCCAGTAGGGAACCTTGCCCCTGGTGTCCTGGTAGATCTACTCCAAATTTTCGTTCAACTCCGTATAAGAAGTGAATCTCGGCTCTTTTCGTGGTTGATTTGGTTCATCATCGTTATCTTTGTCTTATCGTTTCCCTTTATCCTTGTCTGAATCCTTTCCGGGCAGATCTCTGCTTTTGACTGCATACACATCAACTCTCTCTCCTTCCTCTCTCTGAGCATTTGCATCCTCTTGTCGTAGAACTTTTCTGCTTCATGATAGAAATCTTCTAGATCCTTGGGTGGATCCCTTGTCAACGAGTTCTTAAATTCCCTGCCATCAGCTACGTTGGATACAGCTGCGATTAAAACCTTAGATGGATCTGGTCGATCCACCGATGCCGCCGTTGCATTGAATTGTGTCAGAAAGCTCCTCAAAGATTCCTCAGCTCTTTGATTCAGTGTCGTCAACCTCATCACATTCTTAGGTCTTGTAATGTGAACTCTGAATTGCCTCATAAACTTCTCAGTCAGCTCGGTCCATGCGAGAATGAAACCGCTCTCCAACTGCCTGAACCATAATGCTATTATGTCCGTCAGATATAGTGGGAAACATCGGGTCATGATCTGCTCTGATGCCCCTAGTACTTCCATATGCTGCATATACTTCGTCAGATGAACAACAGGGTCTGTCCTTCCATCGTAAATCTCCAATGTCGATAGCTTAAATTTTGGTGGATTCCTGACCTGCCTAATTGTGGGAGTGAAGAGGCTTCTGTTTTCATCTTCCAGACCTTTATTCACTAGTCCGCCTCTCATGGCTCATCTGAACATCTCCGCCAATCTGTCCTGTCGTCAAGCTGCAATCCTTGTCTATTGCCTCCAATCTCCCCGTCGAGTTCGCGAGGGAATCCTAGAATCTGCTCTTCTGGACAGGAGTCCATTCCTTCATCAATGCCGTGTTGAACAGCTCCGCCTGGTATCTTGTGTGAGGTTGGATCAACATGCACCTAGGGAGTTCCCCCTAGCTCTGGGGTTGCCTCTGATGGTCCCGCTCTATTCTGGGTTCTGATTGCTCCATGCTCCTGACCTCTATCTCTAGCACTTCCTGCCGTAGCGTTCCCTTGATTCTGCATTCTGGTTTATCCAACTTGTTGGAGTAGTTCTACATCATCTCTTCTTGCCTTTTCAGCATTCCCTCCTGCATGGCTTCCATCATCATCTCCATCTCGTCTCGGGTGATGAAGACTGAGACTTGATTATCTCCCAAGGAAGCCTCCTGACTTCCTACATGTTGGCTCCTTTCTGCTTTTGGTCTCCTTGTTGATTGCTTCACCATAGCTTTCCAAATCTAAGTCCTTAAGCCTTTAGATCCAAAATCCAAGCTGTAGAATCCTTGAATGCTAGCCTTCTCAGTGAAAGCACCAAAATGTTTACACCAAAATTGGTCACAAACACCCAATTACCGATGAAAGCACCTATGTACAATCACGGACCACAGATAACAAATATGTAGAGAAAATAAATGCGAAGAACACTCAAAATTTAAAAAGAATCACACAGAAACACACAGATTTAGAGTGGTTCAGCATTTTGCCTACATCCACTATGAAATGGCTGACTTTTATTGATCTTTGTTTGCTGGTTACAATGAATTACAACAGTAGAAGTGAAGTACAAAAGTAATCTCGGCAGACTCTGGACGTAGAAGAGCCAAAAAGTCCCATTTTCTATAGGTCCAATGTCACTATTTATAGGCATAGGCTATAAATATCTCGCTCAGATCTTGGAAGACTTCTTCTCTCATGTGGATGGGTCCATATGATCGATCCCATGACACTTGTACTCGGTCCGTGATCGATACGAATGAATTTTGTATCGATCAATATTTTGTCTAATCGAGTCGAGATCAATCATGAACATTCTTTAGGTTGTACGCAAGCTCCTGTGAAAATTTGGTAGCATTTGGACTTGTAGATTGTGAGTTATGATCGATGCAAATTTGGACTTTCAATGTGTTGTCTCCTTCATACCTCATCTCTTTGTATCGCTTCCAAGAACATGCTAACCATTGACGCAACACTTAATTTTAGGATCGATCCACATTTTATGTCGAGTTGACTGCTTCGTATCGATCTATGCCTGCCTTTTGTATCCATCGCCTGTACCTTCGTTTGCATCGATGAGATGGGTTGCCTAATTCACATCGATGTTCGCAGGTGCTACTTCGCATCGATCAACAAGGATGTCGTTCATATTGGTTCATCATGTACTATTCACATTGATCATCGGTCGATCGATAAGAATAACATGTATGAGTGGATCGATATGAAATGATAGTTTTTTATCGATACGAAGTAGCCTGAGTCCGATGGATACGAAGTAGAATGGGCGTGGGTGGATCGATACAAATAAGCTGGTGGATGATGGATGCAAAGTAATATGAGCAAGGGTGGATATGAAGTCAGCCAACTTGGATCAATACGAGTACGATGGACACGAAGTGAGGTTACTTGGATCAATATGACTGTGATGGATACAAAGAAGGCCACCTCGGATCAATACGAATGAGAGTTTTTGGATGGACGCGATCGATCATATCTTAAGCATACGAACTCTGATCGACTTGAAATTTGGAATGTTGGCTTTTATTGCTTTTCTTGTATTGTCATATCAATTGTAGCTTGATCTGAACTCTATTAAAATTATCGACATCCATAACTGACCTGTACATAACAGGCAATCGAGGAGAACTGTATTTTTGGTTTCAAGTTGATTCCTTGGTGTCACGGCCTTGCTAAAAGGCATGATAACACATGGGAAGGTGATTTAAGTAAAGTATAGAGTATATTTTTCTTGTTTAAAGTATGATTAAAGGTTTAAATCATTTTAGAGAAAAAAATTTCAAGGAAAATTCTATTGGCATATAACCCTAAATAAAATGACTCAAATACTAGATTACCGGTTGGAACTGTTATGGGGTCGCGCCCTATACATTAGCTATTAGCCCCTAGCTAATATAAATCTAAAATTCCAGTATGTAGGGCTTTGTCATAGGTAAGACTAAACTGATGTTACACACAAAAAGAAACATACAGAGCGAGGATAGGTTATTGGTGAGCCCGTGAAACAATTAGGATCAGTTGACTATAACGACCCTAATTTTGAGTAACATTATTTAGGATATTTAGTTAGTTAAATTAAATAAATTAATGTGATGATTAGGGGATTGAGATTTGTGACTAGCAGAAGGGTAGTCATGCCTATTTTAACTAATGAACTAAGAAAATTAAAATGAATTAAGTTAGGATAGTAGATAAGGGCAATATAGGAATAAGTATTAACCTTATACCTTAAACCCTTATTCATTTTACATGTTCATTTTCACAATCTAAAACAAAACAAGAGTCCAACCAAAATTTAGGAAGAGTAAGAAGAAGTCAATAAGAATTTAGAGGAAAGAAGCTTAATTAACTTAAATCAAGATCAAATCTCAACTCCTTAATCATAAAGCTAAGGTGATTAATACCTACATCTCATGTTTTTAATTGATTTTGGTTTTAGATTAAATCCGAGCTAATTTGCAAACGTTTTGCCATGTTCAAAATGTTAAAATGAAGATATATGCTTGTTGATGATTTATGTTATTTCATATAGGTTTTATGATAAGATTAGTGTGAAAACCCACTTATATAACACCTAAACGCCTGTCATTTAGGTATATGATCAGAAATGATATTTTAGAGATGAGTTTCCATTTTCATAATTTACTAATTAATGTGGATTTATTATGAAATTTCTTGTGAGGAAAATAATTATAGGCTATTTTATGATGATTTTGGGTCAGAAATTAATATATTTTAAAACAAATTAAAAGTGATTTATGGAAAATTTTACAAAATTTCCTATGTGTTTTAATAGATATATAAAATTATTTAAGATATGAGACTTAAATGTTTTACGTATCTATAAAAGAGAAGGTGCATTTTGGAAATAATTTAATTTGTTAATTCTGAAATTTCGATGGTACTTTTAGAAAAGAAATTAGAAACTAATCATATTTTGACAAATCAGGCATGTTGGTTAAAATGAAGTACTTTAAAAGGTTAAAAATCAGATTTACATGTTTTTTTGACATGTTTCGCCACTTACGGCACCTAGCCATCGACACCTTACTTCCGCCTCCGTCTCCATCTCCATCTAAAAAATACATAAGGTATCAAAAAAATTGGCATGTTGTGGATTGGGCATAGACACAAGGGGTTCTAAAGGGGTCAAAGCCTTACTTTGTGTTTAAATAAAAATGCATCTGCTTTGCTTTCAAAAAGAGTGCTTTCGATTTGGTTAGCTAACGACTGGGTCAAATTATTTTAAAGGAATGGTTTCAAAGAAGTTGCGCCTTTTGTTTTAAGTAAATGCTTCCGAAGGAGTTGAAACCCTTGCTGTCGTTTTCCACCATTTGTAGCAATGCTTTCAAAAGCGGTACTTTGTTTTAAAACCTAAGCTGCTTCTCCAATGCTTTCGAAGGGTTGGTTTTGCACCATTACTTTTTTACTTAGGAAATAGCTTTCGAAAGAGTGCTTTCGACTTAGTGGCTTTTTGACCCTTTGTGCTATTGAAAGTTAAACCCAACTGGTTTTGAAAGGAAAGGTTTTAATTTAAATGGTTTCAAAAAGTTGTTCCATGTGTTTTACTTAAACCCAAATGCTTTCGAAGGGTTTGATTTTATGAAAATAATTTAGTGCTTTTGAAAGTTTAAGATAAAGATTTCGAATGAGCGGTTCCCAAATGGTTCCGAAATTTTTTAAATGGAAGATTCAAATGTTTTCAAAAGGCAATTTTGATAGTATTTTGATAAGAGGATGTCTAAGGTTTTAAAGCTTTTGAAAGAAAGATTTTTCAATATTTTCTAAGGGTTTATTAAGAGGGTTTCGAAAGTAATGTTTGGCACTTTCGGCGTAAGGTTTCACTTGGTTTCGATAGGGGTACTTTTAAAGGTTTAAATGTTTTCATCAACAAATTTTTGTGTAAAGTATATATAACATGGAAAGGTTATTTGAGTAAAGTATAGAATATATTTTCCCTGTTTAAAGTATAATTTAAAGGTTTAAATCAATTTGAGAGAAAATGTTTCAAGGAAAATTTTATGGGCAGATGACCCCAAGTAAGATGACTCGGATATTAGATTACCAGATGGCACTGGTATAAGATCACGCCCTATACATTAGCTGTTAGCCCCTAGCTAATATAAGTCCTAAATTCCATCTGTAGGGCTTTGTCATAGGTAAGACTAAAATGATGTCACGCAGAAAGGAATATATAGAGTGAGGATAGGTTATTAGTGAGTCCGTAAAGGATCAGTTGACTATAACGACCTTAATTTCGAGTAACATTATTTAGGATCTTTAATTAGTTAAATAAAATAAAATAATATAATGATTAGGGGATTAAGATTTGTGACTAATAGAAGGGTATTCATGCCTATTTGAACTAATGAACAAAAAAAATGAATTAAGTTAGGGCAGTAGACAACGAAAATATAGGAATAAGTATTAACCTTATACCCTAAACCATTGTACATATTCATTTTACACGTTCATTTTCATAACCTAAAACTAAATAAGAGGTCGAACACTGTTTGCGCCAAAATTGGTCACAAACCCCGAATACCGTGGAAGCACCAATGTATGAATACAAATCAATAATATTCAAACACAAATCTCAGATCTCAGCAAATGTTAAACAACAATCCAAAAGTAAAGAATAGAGACACAAGTTTTATAGTGGTTCGGCTATCTCCGTCCTACGTCCACTCCAAAGTTTTTTTATCCTTTTATTGATTATCCTTGATGATTACAGATGATTACAGTAGTTACAAAGTCCAAAACTCGAAATAAATTGCAGTAACGATGTTATGGAGTGACTCTGGCAGCGTCCGGGCGTGCTTTCTCTCCCCAAATTCTCCGACCCCTTTTCTGAATGACCAGGGGCTCTATTTAAAGGCGTAGGAGGTTGAAAACTCGCTGGAAACCCGGAAGACCGCTTCTGGCACGTGAGGGGGCCCACACGCCGTTCTTAGGAAATTAGGACCACATTGGGATCGATTCGAAGTAAGGTTCGAATCGATCAAGAATGCATCCAATCGAGGTGAAATTTGGTGTGAACATTCTTCAACATGTATGTAAGCTCCTGTGAAAATTTCATTGCATTTGGATCAACGGTTTGGAAGATACGATCGATTCGAGATCAAAGCTCCGTGTGTTCTGCCTGGTTCGAACCCATGCTTCGAACCCACCTCCTTCGAATCCATCCAAAGCGTATACGCAATGACGTGGCGCTATCCTCCTGGGTCGATTCGACTTTTGTGGCGTGTTGACCGGGTTGATCCACTTTGCGCTCCGAGTTGAACGCTCCTTACCTGGAGACGCGCTCGTGTCCACGCTTCTAGCTTGCACGTATCCATCACTTCTCCATATACTCAACTGTTTGCATCGCATGTTCCCTCGTATCGATCTGATCGATACGAACTGTTGTATTTGATCGATACAAATGAAAGGCAAACAGATGGGTACGAAACCAATCTTGATGATGGATACGAACGAACCCTTACCTGATGGACACGAGAGAGATTTTCACCTGTGAGAGCATGTACTCGAAATACATTGCCTGCCCCAATCCTGATCGATACGAAGTGCACCGATTCGAAGAACCTCCACATGCTAGCTACCACTCTGGGTTTGTTTCCATCGAATCGAGATCCATCTACCCTTCCTATCTGATCGATACGAGCCTACCGAATCGAACCAGTAACTCGATCGATTCGAAGTCTATCGAGTCGTGTGCTAGCTGATCGATACGAAAGGTATCGTTTCGAAGCCATCACTTCCTGATCGATACGAGGTGATTCGATTCAAACCATCATTGTGCCATGCCTTCGATCGATGCGAACCAGATGGGTTCGAATCCGATGGATTCGAAACGAGCACCACCTTGACCCTTTGATGGATTCGAACATCATAACTTTCCTACATTGCATCGATCATAACTCCTTCATATGAACTCCGATTGTCCTGAAAATTGAAACTTAGCCTTTCCTTATCCTTATCATTATTCCCAATCAATTTCGTCCCGATCGGAGTTCAACCAAATTTTGACGATATCGATCGTAGCCTTGATTCCAACTGATCTCCAATCCTGATATCCATAATTCCTTACCAATTTGTTGATATTCCAGTTTTGACCAAAAATGGGATAACACTTTGCCCCCCAAAACATGCCTTGTGATAAGAAGGCGTGTTTTGAACAGTTCTGATTCCAGTATCCAAAGTCCATAGCCATATCGCCAAAGTATGCCATCCTTGACTGCTTCGAGCCGATGTCCAATTCCAAATCCCATAACCAAAGCCTTAGACAATTCCATATCCATTCGAACTCAACAGCCGAGTCCTAATCCATCCTTATCCAATAGCCAATAACCAGGTCCAGGACCTCTCCGGGTCGATATCCGAATCCATAACCTCTCCGGGTTCTTGCCAAGCGCAATCCATACTTGATGTCCTTGGTCCAGTGTCCCTGGACGTTGAGCTAACCTCTCCGGGTTCTTTCCAGGCGCAATCCACACCTGACGACCGTGGTCCAGTGTCCCTGGACGTTGAGCAATGCCGTGGCTTAAGTCCTAAGCCGAATCCTAGTCTCTCCGGACCCTTGTTGAGCATAGTCCATACTCAACGACCTGAAATAACAATTGATAATACAGGGCCTAAGTCCTAGGCCGAATCCCGGTCACTCCGGACCCTTGTCAAGCATAGTCCATACTTGACGACCTGAATGAGCCAATTTACCATGTTCGGGCAAAGTGACTCACCCCTTGCCAGGCATAATCCATACCCGACGACCGTTTATCAAAAACCAGATAAAAATCCAATCAAAATCCAATCCAGAATCCAAATCCCAAAAATCCAAATCAAAATCAAAGAATCAGAAATCCAAACCAGCATCCAGAACCAAAAACAATCATCCAATGGAAAATCCAAATCAAAAAGCAAGCAAAGCCAGGAGCTCAATCAAAACTCCAAAACCAAATCCAAAAAAGGAAAGCAGTGTCCAATCTAAAAGCAAAAGATAAATTTCACAAACCATAGCATCGCAGTTTATCATCATTCAGAGCATGCCTAGGGGCTATCTCCGTCCCCGTATATGTGTAAATGACTTGGTTGCTTGCCAATAGTTTGCTACTTATTTCATATTATCCTGGTCAATGGATGATCAATCGTCCATCGTCCCTGGGCCTCACATCATCACGGCGTGAGGTGGTCGGTGGTTGCTCCTGCTCCACCGTTGCATTTCGAGTTATGACATATTGCTGTAACTGTCCATTCCTTACATGCTCCTTGATTATATCCTTTAAGTGCCTACAGCTGTTGGTATCATGTCCATCTAAATCATGGAAGAGGCAGTGCCTTCCTGATGTCCTTTCCCGTTTTGATGGTTCTCTCCTAGCCGGCCTTCTGTAGGCAAGGTGATTCCGAGTATCCAGGTATATCCGCTCCAGCGTCTCGCTCAATCCTGTATATGTGGAAAACTTTGGATCCTTCCATCGCTCCCTAGCATTTCCAGAATCATCGTCCAACTTCCTTTTCCCTTTGTCTTTATCCAAACCTTTGCTGGATGGTCCTACATCCTGAGTTGCATTAACCCCTTTTACCTTTAAATCCGTACTCGCGTCTTCTTGCCGGAGGAACCTTTCTGCCTCATGAAAGAATTCGTCGAGATCCTGTAGGGGATCTCGTATCAGAGACACCTTAAAATCCGAGTCCTCCCTCACTCCTGATACTGCTGCATTAAAACCATCGATGGATCAGGCCGATCCACCGAAGAGACTGCCGCACTGAATCGAGTTAGAAAAGCTCTAAGCGATTCATCCATCCTTTGCTTCACCGATGTTAACGTCATCACATTCTTCGGCCTCTTGACGTGAACCCGAAATTGTCCCAAAAACTTTTCTACCAATTCCCTCCAAGTCCTTATAGATCCTTCTCCCAGCTGCCTAAACCACATTGCAGCTAAGTCCGTTAAATACAAAGGGAAACATCGGGCCATCATTTCCTCCAATTCCCCCAGCACCTCCATGTGTCTGGTGTACCTCATCAAGTGATCAGTTGGGTCCGCCTTACCATCATATACCTCCACGCTAGGTAGCTTGAACTTAGGTGGATTCTGAGCCATCCTTATTTCCCGAGCGAACGGACTCCTATTCACTCCTTCCAAGTCTCTGTTGGTCAAACCACCTCACACAGTTCTTCTGATGATTTCCACTAATCCAGTATTATCGGTTGGGGGTTGCCCCCCATGCCCCCGAGGGAACTCTGGCACATATTCCTCGTGTGGCTCACTAGAAGCAAGGTTAGCTCTAGCTTGTTGAACTCCTTTCAAAGGTCCTCCCGTGTTGGATCCCGTGGGCCTGCCCCCAAGCCCTTGTTGATTGCCTTCTGGCTCCGTATCTCATCCTCCATTGGGTTCCACGGCCCTAGTCTCCTGTCCTGCATCCACAGCGGCTGTAGCTGTTCATAAGTTCTGCATCCCTGCAGCTCTCATTTGCTCAAAGAAAGTCTGCATCATTTCTTGTTGGTTCTTCAACAATCTCTCTTGCAAAGAATTTGCCATAGCCTCCATTTCATCCCGTGTTATGTAGATTGAAGCCTGTCCTTCCCCGGCTCCGGAGGATGCTTGTTGACTTCCTTCCTGTTGGCTTCTCTCAGCCCTTTGCCTTCTGTTATTTTGCCTAGTCATTGTCCTTGAATCCAAACTCTTTAAAACCTTCAAATCCAACTTTCAAGTCCGATGTAGCGGGTGCTAGTCTTTCTCAGTGAAAGCACCAAAGTGTTTGCGCCAAAATTGGTCACAAACCCCGAATACCGTGGAAGCACCAGTGTATGAATACAAATCAATAATATTCAAACAAAAATTTCAGATCTCAGCAAATGTTAAACGACAATCCAAAAGTAAAGAACAGAGACACAAGTTTTATAATGGTTCGGCTATCTCCGGCCTACGTCCACTCCAAAGTTCTTTTATCCTTTTATTGATTATCCTTGATGATTACAGATGATTACAGCAGTTACAAAGTCCAAAACTCGAAATACATTGCAGTAACGATGTTATGGAGTGACTCTGGCAGCGTCCGGGCGTGCTTTCTCTCCCCAAATTCTCCGACCCCTTTTCTGAATGACCAGGGGCTCTATTATAGGCGTAGGAGGCTGAAAACTCGCTGGAAATCCGAAAGACCGCTTCTGGCACGTGAGGGGGCCACACGCCCGTTCTTAGGAAATTGGGCCCACATTGGGATCGATTAGAAGTAAGGTTCGAATCGATCAAGAATGCATCCAATCAAGGTGAAATTTGGTGTGAACATTCTTCAACATGTATTTAAGCTCCTGTGAAAATTTTATTGCATTTGGATCAACAGTTTGGAAGATACGATCGATTCGAGATCAAAGCTCCATGTGTTCTGCCTGGTTCGAACCCATGCTTCGAACCCACCTCCTTCGAATCCATTGCTTCGAATCCATCCAAAGCTTATGCGCAATGACGTGGCGCTATCCTCCTGGGTCGATTTGACTTTTGTGGCATGTTGACCGGTTGATCCACTTTGCGCTCCGAGTTGAACGCTCCTTACCTGGAGACGCGCTCGTGTCCACGCTTCTAGCTTGCACATATCCATCACCTCTCCATATACTCAACTGTTTGCATCGCATGTTCCCTCGTATCGATCGCAAGAGAGTAATTCGTATCGATCCGATCGATATGAACTGTTGTATTTGATCGATACGAATGAAAGGCAAACAGATGGGTACGAAACCAATCTTGATGATGGATATGAACGAACCCTTACCTGATGGACACGAGAGAGATTTTTGCCTGTGAGAGCATGGACTCGAAATACATTGCCTGCCCCAATCCTGATCGATAGAAGTGCATCGATTCGAAGAACCTCCACATGCTAGCTACCACTCTGGGTTTGTTTCCATCGAACCGAGACCCATCTACCCTTCCTATCTGATCGATACGAGCCTACCGAATCGAACCAGTAACTCGATCGATTCGAAGCCTATCGAGTCGTGTGCTAGCTGATCGATACGAAAGGTATCGTTTCGAAGCCATCACTTCCTGATCGATACGAGGTGCATCGATTCGAACCATCATTGCGTCGTGCCTTCGATCGATGCGAACCAGATGGGTTCGAATCCGATGGATTCGAAACGAGCACCACCTTGACCCTTTGATGGATTCGAACATCATAACTTTCCTACATTGCATCGATCATAACTCCTTCATATGAACTCCGATTATCCTGAAAATTGAAACTTAGCCTTTCCTTATCCTTATCATTATTCCCAATCAATTTCGTCCCGATCGGAGTTCAACCAAATTTTGACGATATCGATCGTAGCCTTGATTCCAACCGATCTCCAATCCTGATATCCATAATTCCTTACCAATTTGTTGATATTCCAGTTTTGACCAAAAATGGGATAACAACCACCATTAAGGAAGATCAAGAAAAAGATAAACAAGATCTAAAGGAAGGAAGCTTAATTAACTTAAATCAAGATCAAATCTCAACTCATCAATCACAAAGCTAAGGTGACTAATAATTACATCTCATAGTTCTAATTGATTTCCATTTTAGGTTAAATTGGAGCTAATTTGCAAAAATTTGCACTGTTTTGGATGTTGAAATGGAGATATATGCTAGTTGATGATTTGCGCCGAAAGTGACTGTAGGATCGTGTAGTATGAATATTATCTAAACTACTGTGCAGAATATAAAGTAAGTAAATAAAGCAGTAAAATAAATGGCACCAGAAATTTTTATACAGGTCCGAACTTCCCATTCTAATTATAGTCCCAGACTCCTTCTGTAATTAAACTAGCAACCCTCACTTACTTCAAAGGAATAGATTTATACTGCCCGAGCAACGGAACATGACTTTGACCACCTGAGAAACCGAACAGGATTTTCCCCGTTAGAGCAACTGAACGGGACTTTGATACTAATAAATTGTTTTCTTGACTTTGTGTATTCTTGTTACAACTCATGTTTGTCGAATGAAGTACACCCTTCCTATAAACTTTTCCTCGAGTATGATATGTATATTTATGTGTCCGTGAAGATAAGGAAAGTATAAATTGCTTTAGAAACAAAGAATTATAAGCATAATTTCACCGGCTCTAAACAATAAAAAGTTTTGAATATTCAAGAGATTAGAGAGTAGAAAAGTAAGTAGTTTGATTATGAATGGAATGTATATTTATAATGAATAAAGAGTTACCAACAATTGGTAAAGATTTCTGATGAACAGAAATGGTTGCAACTCTTTTGCTGGAAGAGATTCCTTTTTAGGAAGAGGAGTGTCTCTTTTGAAAATCTAAAAAATATAACGGTTATACTTATTTAGTCGACTGAATATGATCGATCAATCAAATGAATAAAAACAAAGATTTTATGTCGAATATGGCACATTTTAATCGACTGATCATGAATATTTAGTCCATTGAATTATGCGATATATAAATTTGCATGTGCACAGGTCAGTCGACTAACTGGATGGTTCCAGTCGACTGATCTGTATATTTTTAGAGATGCAGGTTTATAGGTTTACTTGAAGATAGACTTTAACAGAAAAATCTAACTTAGTTTCTAATAAATCATACTTTTCGAATATTTGATAATCCTTTTTCTGTCTTGAACTCCTTTTCATGAATTAAAATCATGAAGTTCAACATTCTCCCCCTTTTTGATTGATGACAACTTCATTTGAGATATGGTTAGCTCAGAGAAAATCTTGACAAATCCTAAAAATCTCCCTGAATCCATGTCGGTATCTTGTAATCCTGCAAATTTTGTTAGTGCGAAACTTTTTTCTCCCCCGTTGTCATCGGCAAAAAGGATATATATATATATATATATATGATTATATTTACACAACATATGATCATAAATAACAACAATAATGATAACAAACAACAAACATACGATAATACAACAACAATAATGAAAATAAACACACAACATATGATCATACAAGAACAAAAAAAATTGTACCAACAAAGTTAAGAAAGGACTTAACATAAAATAGCACTAACACCAACATTTAAGTCAAAATACGGCATAGTTTAAGAACATAAACCCCATAACCTTATCACATAATGTTAAAATAAAAGATAGTAGAAAATAACTTACTCTTCCCCGTCACCATTTAAGCTCTCTTCTCCTTCTTCATCATCACCTTCCGTTTCTTCATCACCACTCCCACCTAAATTTTCACCTTCACTGCCTTCTTCTTCTTCTTCTCTGGAGGATGACCATGTGAAACAAGGTTGCGGTCATTTCCTCGGATCTGTAGTAACATGGACTACTGTGGAGGAGGATGGACCACAAGTTATCACATCCTATATGTTATTTAAGAAGCCATTGATACGGTGGAGTTTGGAATCCATTTTGGTAATGGTAGTTTCAACTCGAGATAGTCGCCTATCTAATATCTTTTGGTTTCTAGAAATAATCATGTAAGCTTGTCGTGCTTGTATATCCGGTCCAGTTTCTTCAATCTCATGTGACTGTAGGATCATGGAACTTGAGAAGAAGAACCAGATTCGGTTTGAGTAGTATATTGAGGGGAAGAAGGTCGAGGTTGTCCTACGACTTGATTCTTTTCCTAATGTTCAAAAGTTATGATTGTACGACTTTGGAAGTGTTTAGGAAGACCTATAAGACATAAGGTTTTGGTGTTAAGGGAGCCAATCCTAATAAAGTCTGAATCGGGGAGAGGGATTTCAAAATGTAGAATAAGTTTCATTATATAAGCGCCGTAATGAATGGTTTTCATGCGGCCTTGGTTAAAGGTCTAAAATTCTTCGAGAACGACCTTCTCCTAATTGACGGATCATTGTCCCCATATAGCATAGAGTGACTGATAACCCCGCTTATAAATTTTCTCGTAGCTTCCGGTATGAGGGTTAATGGAGTGATTAAGAGCACGATGCATGATTCATGCTTTTGGTCGAAGCTCTTTGCCTTAAATTCTTTTAAGTCATCGGAAAGAAAAAGGTGATTTACTCTATCTTGATGATCCATATCAACCTCCATCCCATCTAACTCCTCGCCTTCTGAAGTACATTACAGGATTCTTCCTATTCTAGGGACGGGTAAAAACATCTTCGCTCCGCACATACGTGTCCATACACAATCGTCGGTATTATGAATCGTGTGATGATCCAAGTTAAGATTAGCATAAAAAAACTTATCAAAAGGTAATTAATCTTAGGTTACTGGCATGATAATCAAGCAATGATTCTAGACCACTTCTCCTTGCTAAGTCTTAAAATGCATAGAAAGCAAAGTCTGGGAATTATACAAACGAACCTTCGAAAATCCTAGAGTTCTTCATCTTGTTGAACCTTTGAACAGCCTTATCATTGTGTAGCCAACTTCTAATTCGAGATTCGGTAGGTCCTACTGAAGAGGAGGAAGGTCTAGCTCTCTTGGGTGGCATTGTAGTTATGTTTTTAATGAAGATGAGCTTGGAAATATTTTTGAGTAGCTTTGGATTAAAATGAACTAATTTTAAAGAAGTGAATGGGTATGGAGGTAGCTGAATAGATGAAATGTTATAATGAAGAGATGGAATGAAAAGGAGTTGTCTTTTTATACAAAAAGGCCGTATTCTAGATTCAGCCAACTAAAAATGCAAGTTCAGTCGACTAAATATTGACTCGAAATCAAAAGTTTGTCAGGTTAGTGATTCAGTCGACTGAATATATTGTTTAATTCTACCAACTTTAACCAAAACTTTTTTATTTCATTTTGAGTATAATTCAGTCGACTGACAAATTGTTTAGTCGATTGAATTCCATATAATTTTTTGTTTTAAAACAGTATCTAGTCGACTGAATGTACTAAGTTAGTCGACTGGTGCCGTGAAAAATAGAATATCAACTTTATTGACTACAAAAAGAATTACTAGTTCATATATATACACACACATATTATATGTATTAATAAAAAATAGATAAAAACAAGAAAACGTAGTTTAAGAAGAGGAAGTCGAATTATTCGGAGTCTCACATTCTTCTCACTCAATTTTAGTGTGTTTCTCGGGCTGGTTGAATTGTTGAGCGTTCCCATGAATTTGGATAGTACAGAGGCCTCTTCAGTGATGGAACATGAACATTAATGTTCGTTGGTGAAGCACCATAGAACTTTAATGCATATTTTTCCAGAAAACCGAGTCTCCTGGTATGTACTTTTTGTTTATAGTACATTTCTCGTTGTAAGCTTTGGGTTTCTCTTTTATAATGGTGAAAGTCATCGATCTTATCGTTGATAGATGGTGAGACAAAATGTAGTTTCCGTGCACGCTTTGCTTTCGGCGTATATCTGGTACGATAATTTGAGGATGGTTCAATAGGAATAGGTTCATATGCACGAGTAGTAGTTGAAATATTAGAAGAATTAGTGGACGGAAAGATGTAGTCAATGGAAGAATAGTTTGAGCTTTCACAACACATAATGACTTGATAATTGTTCATAAAATAAGCTATATGAGATTGATATAAAAATGAAAAGGTAAATATTTATATAATTGAATGAATGAGCAAAAATAGAAAGCATGTTTATGGTGAGAAACCAGTGAAAAAATTGATGGAGATAAACAATTGCCTAAAACAATGTATGGGTAAAAATATAGCTACGAAAATAGAATCTATAAAGAGAAGTGAAGTTCTAAATTATTATTATTATATTTTTTATTTTACAAATCTTTTAAAGACAAAATTCCTAATTCTCTTCTAAATTTTTTAAAATTATTTTCATTTAAAGGTTTTGTAAATATATCAGCCAGCTGGTTTTCATAAGATACAAATTCTAATCTGACAATATCCTTTTCAATATTATCACGAAGAAAATGATGTCGAATGTTAATATGTTTTGTTCGTGGATGATTGATAGGATTTTTAGATAAGTTTATAGCACTTGTGTTATCATAGAAAATAGTTGAACTAGACAAATTAATTCCAAAATCTTGAAGTGTTTGTTGCATACAGATGACTTGAGCACGTGCTAAAGAAGTTAAAATATATTTTGCTTCAATGTCGAGAGTGAAACACAATTTTGTTGTTGCTAAACCAAGACACTAAGGATTGTCCAATAAAGCAACAAGTCTCACTCGTACTTTTTCGATCTGTCGGACATCCTCTAAACTCAACATCACTATATGATACTAACTCGAAAGGACATTCTTTCGAATAAAAGGGACCGAAATCTTTGGTTTTGCTTAGATAACGTAATATGTGTTTCACCGCTCGCATATGTAATTATTCAGGATTTGCTTGAAATCGGGCATATAAACAAACACTCATCATTATGTCTGGTCTACTAGCTATTGGATAAAGTAACGATCCAATTATAATTCGACATAATTTTTGGTCAACACTTTTGCCATCTTCATCTCGATCGAGATGGATTTTTGCACTCATTGAAGTTCGTTTGGCAGAAGAATGTCCTATACCAAAGCGTTTAATTAGATCGTTACAGTTTTTTTCTTGATTAATGATTCCATTATCTAATTGTTCAATCTGTAATCCAAAAAAATAAGATAATTTTTCTAGATGTGACATTTCAAATTCTTTGGTCATTATATTTGAAAATTCCTAACAAAACTTATCATTTGTAGAACCAAAAATAATATCATCAACATAAATTTGAATAATTAAAATATCCTTTTTAGTACGTTTAACAAAAAGAATTTGATCAACCTTACCAATTTCAAAACCAGAGTCTATAAGATAGCTTTTAAAACGTTCTTACATAACACGAGCTGCATGTTTAAGACCATATAAAGCTTTCTTTAATTTATAGACATGGTTTGGAAAATTTTCATGCATGTAAAAATAGAGGAGGTTGTTCACCATAAACATATTCTTTTATATATCCATTTATAAAAGCACTTTTCACATCCATTTGATAAAGTTAAAAATTATGAAAACATGCAAAGGCCAAGAAGATACGTATTGCTTCTAGTCGAGCAACTAGAGCAAACGATTCTTCATAGTAAATTCCTTCCTTTTGATTATATCCTTCTGCGACTAATCTAGCTTTATTCCTAATAATATTTCCTTAATCATCGGCTTTATTTTTGAAGATCCATTTAGTGCCAATGAAAATTTGATCATTTGGTCTAGGAACTAAGTCCTTAACTTTGTTTCATTCGAATAGGTTTAGCTCTTCTTGCATAGCTACAATCTAGTGATCATCAGTAGAGGCTTTTTAGAATTTTTAGGTTCAATGTTAGAAAGGAATGCTACATGCCCATTTGGTTAAGTTGATTTCTAGTTCTTACATTTGAATTAATTGCTCCAGTGACATTTTCTATAGGGTGATCTCATAAAATCCTAGGAGGAGACCTTAATCCATTTTCAGTATGAATAATGTTTTCATCTTCTTCAAAATTATGAACAACATTTTCATCTTCTTCAAAATTATTTTGAGTATCGGTATTTGTTGTTGTCTTAGGTATTATCCTATCATCCTTAAGACTTTTTTAAAGTTAAAATTCTCATCATATGAAGTGTTTCCTTGATTGTTTTAGTTCTTTTATTGAAAGTTTGATAATCTTTACTTCGTTCTGAATATCCTATGAAAATCCTTCATCAGATTTTGAATAAAATTTTCCAAGTTGATCTTTTGTGTTTAAAATAAAGAATTTTGAACCAAAAACCTTAAAATATGAAATATTTGATTTTCTTTCATCAGAAATTTTATACGGAGTTAGTTTTGTTAGTGGTCGGATGGAAACATAATACAAAACATAACAAGCAGTTGCTACAGCTTCTGCCCAAAAATGTTTCAGTAAAGTGCTTCCATTTAATAAATTTCTTGCACATTCTTGTAAAGTTCTATTTTTCATTTCTACAACTCGTAGTGTTCTAGGAAAAGAAAAATTATAGTAATTTTTTTTATTACAAAAATGCTCAAAAGTTTCCTTTTCAATTCACTTCCATGATTACTACTAATGTTTTTAATCTTTAAATTTTTGGGATTTTGATTTCGTTTAACAAAAGTTTTGAAATTTTCAGAAGTATCACTTTTGTATTTCATAAAAATAGTCCAAGTATATCTCAAAAGTCATCTACTATTACAAACACATATTTGCTATGGTTTATAGATTGAACTTGAGTTGCACCAGTCCAAATACAATAGTTCAAGTGGTTGTAATGTGGAAATATTTTTCTTTGATTTAAAAGATGATTTTGATAACTTACCTAATTGACAAGCATCAAAAATATTGTTTACTTTAGACTTCATTCTTGGTAAACCTTTTACTAAATTATTCTTAGATTATTTGTTTATAGATTTGAAATTTATATGAAAAAACCTTCTATTCCATCACTAAGGATCATTTTCTTTGGCTAATAGACACATATTTGCTATTTGCGCCAAAATTTGTCACAAACCCCAAGTATCGTGAAAGCACCAGTGTATGAATACAAATCAGCAATATTCAAACACAAATCACAGATCTAAGCAAGCAACACGCAGCAATACAGAAATTATGAACAAGAACACACGATTTATAGTGGTTCGGCTATCTCCGGCCTACGTCCACTTCAAGGGTTTTAACTTTTATTGATGTTCTTTGCTGGTTACAAGTGATTGCAGCAGTTACAATGATTGAATTTCGGCTATATCAGCTATGGAAGAAAGTATAATTGATTCCGGCAGAGTCCGGACGTTCAATAGCCAAAAAGGTTCTTTTTCTGTAGGCTCTGGGGCTCTATTTATAGGCGTAGGAGGCTGAGATCACGCTCAAGTCTCGGGAGACTTTTTCTGGCACGTGAGTGGGCCCACGCGACCAACCTCAAAAAGTTTCAAGTCGATCTGTGATCGACATGAAGTCATTTCGTATCGATCAAGATGATGTCCAATTGGGATGAAATTTGGTGGAGAAATTCTTCATCATACATGCAAGCTCCTGTGAAAATTTCATGGCATTTAGATCAGTAGATCTCGAATTACCATGGGTTCGAAATGATGTCCTTCGTGTGGCTGTCTGGTTCGAATCCATGGCTTCGAATCGATGGTTCAAATCCGTCAGCTCACGTGGTCCTATGATGAGGTGGCGCGCGTCCTTCGAGTCGACCCGGTTTTCTCTCTGAGTTGAACGCTTCGATTCCTTAGATCTCGCCTACTTCGTATTGTGGAATGACGCATCATCCAAGCTAGTTAACTTGGTGGATACGAACAAGTGATGGTTCATGGACTCGAACAAAGACTCCTGATGGATGCGAAGTAAAACTTTCTGATTGATACGAAGTCCCCTGATGAACTCGAGACAGATGGATGCGAGGGACTTGTGCCTCTGATTGATACGAGGACAATGGATTCGAAGTGAGGCCATGCTTATGGATTCGAACAGTAGTTGCACCGATGTATACGAACCAATGACAATCGATGGTTGCGAAATGCTCTGCCTAGATGGTTTCGCAGAGGGAGTTCCGTGATGGATACGAAGTAGGGGAAGCTGATGGGTTCAAACGTGATCGAGTCGAACCAAGGCATCCCGATGGATTCGAACGCGATCAATACGAACGAGATCGGTTCGAATTGGAGCGTGAGAATGGATACGAAACTGAGGCCTTTCCTTAGATTGAATCGATCATATCTTACACATACGAGCTCGGATTGACTTGAGATATGAAACGCTGGCTTCTAAGCTTTTCTCGTCATGCCTTGTCAATTGCGGCCTGATCTGGACTCGGACAAAATTCATCGATATCCATGGCTATCCTGCAATGCACAGTTGATATTCAAGAATAGTAATCATTGATTTTCAGCTAATTTTTTGGTATCTCAGCTTTGCCAAATGTTGGGATAACATTTTGCCCCCCAAAACATGCTTGGTAAAAGGTGTGTTTTGATCATTCTTAAATTGAACGTAGTGAGTTCATGTTTTTTTCATAGCTTATAGCATTTTCAATCAAGTTTGTGGCTGTTCGAAGCCAAATCGTTATCAACTTCTTTCAGTGGAAATTAGGAATGAATTTTTACAGTCTCTCCGGACTGTTGTTGGCCACTCCGGACCCTTGCCAAGCCCATTCTAGACTTGACGATCGAATTGAAAGATCCCATTGCACTCCGGCGTTGCCTTCTATCCCTTGCACTCCGGCCCCAGCTAGGGCATATAGCGATGTCTTGGTTGTTCTAAACCGATCACAGCCTCTCCGGGCTCTTGCTGGATCCCATCCTGTCACTCTCCGATGAAGGGGAAGCAGCGTTAAGTGAGTCGATCATGTCACTCTCCGACGAAGCAACTCACTTCTTGCACTCTGGTTTTGTGTATCTAAACATTAAGCGATGTCATGGCCTAAATCGTGGGCCGATCACAGCCTCTCCGGGCTCTTAACGAATCCCGATCTAATCATTCTCCGGTGAATGGGAAACGACGTTAAGTGAGTCGATCCTGTCGCTTTCCGGCGAAGCAACTCACTTCTTGCACTCCGGACCCTGACTCTCCGGGTAGGGTCATAAAGTGATCATTTTCATATTGGTATTCAATATTCATCCTTTGACTCTCCGGTCAAAGGTTTGTTTCAAGAAATTCTAATTTATTTATTTAATTTCAGGTCCTAGATGTTCAATCTCAAACATCAGGAAAAAGCTAAACATTGCCTCTCCGGGCATATCGGTCTATCTCCATCTTAGAGAATGCCTAAGGATCTCTTCGGTTCCCGTACATGAGTAAGTGGAGCAACCGTTTATTTTGAAAAAAAATCTAATGAAATCATTTGACCGAAATCAAAATCCTGGACTTGGGCCCTGCCATCTTTAGTCAGTGGATGACGAGTCGTGATCTCGATCCAGGATCGTTCCTGTTAGGTGGAGGCGGTAGTTGTTCAGGCCTCGCCACTGTTGTCCGTTCTCTGACATATTGTCGCAATCTACCACTCCTGGCATGTTCTTCCACCTCATATTTTAGGTGATGGCATTCATCTGTAGCGTGCCCATCCAGCTCATGGAATAGGCAATATTTTCCAGTTCTGCGCTCCCGCTCAGTGGGATCTCTCCTGGGTGGTTTCCGATAGGGGAGTTGCCCCTGAGTTTCAGTGTAAATCTTTTCTAGACTTGCCGTCAGATCCGTGTACTGTCTGAATTTAGGCTCTCGGAATTTCTTCCGTTTATCAGGACCATCACGTCCATCGTCCTGCTTTCTCTTTCCATTGTCCGCTCCGGACTCTTCCCTGGCGGTTCCTTCGCCCTGCACAGCATTTATTTCTCCCCTTTCGGCCCGTGACTCTTCCAGCCGAATGAATCTTTTAGCTTCATGATAAAATTCTCCAAGATCTTGTGGTGGATCTCTTGCCAAGGAATCTTTGAATTCGGTGCCTTCCCCGATTCCCGCTACCGCCGCCATCAAAATCATTGATGGATCCGGGCGATCTACGGAAGCCACCTCGCATTGAATCGCAATAAGAAATCTTTTATGGACTCTTCGATCTTTTGCTTGATTGAAGCTAGAGTCATCACACTCTTGGGTCGCGTCACATGGATCCTAAATTGTCTCATGAAGTAATCTACAAGTTCGCCCCATGTCCCGATTGATCCAGTCCCCAATTGTATGAACCAAAGCGCAGCTAAATATGACAAGTATAAAGGGAAGCATTGAGCCATCACTTCCTCGGGTGCCCCCAGCACTTCCATGTGCCAGATGTATCTGGTAATATGCATCGTTGGGTCTAACCACCCGTCATAAGGATCCAACTTAGGCAGTTTGAACTTCGGAGGATTCCTTGCATTCCTGATAGCCGGAGTGAACGGACTCCGGCTGACTTCTTGCAATCCTCCACTTGACAATCCTCCTCTCATGATTCGTCACACTAGACCAATCATTCTTTCATCTCCATCCGGGGGTTGCCCCTTGTCATGTTTCTATCCTGCCCTCCAAGCCTTGAAGGGAACTCTGGTACATACTCTTCATGTGGCTCGGTAACAGTAGCATGGACTCCAGCTTGCTGAGCTTCATCTATGGGTCTTTCAGTATCTGATCCTGAGGGTCTGTCCCCAAGTCCCTGTTGATTTCCTTCAGGTCCTGCACTACGGTCTTGAACCTGACCTTCATTGGCCTCCGCAATCCTGACTCCTTGTCCTGTGCTTGCAGTCGCTGTAGTTGGCCCAAGGTTCTGCACGTTCGCTGTTCTTATCTTCTCAAGAAAATTCTGCATCATCTCTTGGTGAGTCTTCATCATGCTTTCGCGTAACGAATTAGCCATAGCCTCCATCTCATCTCTAGTGATATACATTGAAGCCTGTCCCTCTCCAGCTCCAGAGGATGCTTCTTGGCTTCCTCCTTGTTGGCTCCGATCAGCTCTTTGTCTTGTTTGTCGAGTCATTGTCTCTGAGTCGGGATTCTTCAAACTCTTAAATCTGAATTCTGAATCTGGTGTAGTGGGTGCTAGTTCCTTCTCAGTGAAAGCACCAAAGTGTTTGCGCCAAAATTGGTCACAAACCCCAAGTATCATGAAAGCACCAGTATATGAATACAAATCAGCAATATTCAAACACAAATCACAGATCTAAGCAAGCAACACGCAGCAATACAGAAATTATAAACAAGAACACACGATTTATAGTGGTTCGGCTATCTGCGGCCTACATCCACTTCAAGGGTTTTAACTTTTATTGATGTTCTTTGCTGGTTACAAGTGATTGCAGCAGTTACAATGATTGAATTTTGGCTATATCATCTATGGAAGAAAGTAGAATTGATTCCGGCAGAGTCTGGACATTCAATGGCCAAAAAGATCCTTTTTCTATAGGTTCCGGGGCTCTATTTATAGGCGTAGAAGGTTGAGATCGCGCTCAAATCTCGGGAGACTTTTTCTGGCACGTGAGTGGGCCCACGCGACCAACGTCAGAAAGTTTCAAGTCGATCTGTGATCGACACGAAGTCATTTCGTATCGATCAAGATGATGTCCAATTGGGCTGAAATTTGGTGGAGACATTCTTCATCATGCATGCAAGCTCCTGTGAAAATTTCATAGCATTTGGATCCGTAGATCTCGAGTTATCGTGGATTCGAAATGATGTCCTTCGTGTGGCTGTCTGGTTCAAATCCATGGCTTCGAATCGATGCCTTCGACTCCATTAGCTCATGTGGTCCTATGATGAGGTGGCACGCGTCCTTCGAGTCGACCTGGTCTTTTCTTCGAGTTGAACGCTTCAATTCCTTAGATCATGCCTACTTCGTATCGTGGAATGACGCGTCATCCAAGCTAGTTGACTTGGTGGATACGAACAAGTGATGGTTCATGGACTCGAACAAAGACTCCTGATGGATGCGAAGTTAAACTTTTCGATGGATACGAAGTCACCTGATGAACTCGAGACAAATGGATGCGAGGGACTTGCGCCTCTGATCGATACGAGGACAATGGATTCGAAGTGCGGCCATGCTTATGGATTCGAACAGTAGTTGCACCGATGGATACGAACCAATGACAATCGATGGTTGCGAAATGCTCTGCCTAGATGGTTTCGCAGAGGGAGTTCCGTGATGGATACGAAGTAGGGGAAGCTGATGGGTTTGAATATGATCGAGTCGAACCAAGGCATCCCGATGGATTCGAACGCGATCGATACGAACGAGATCGGTTCGAATTGGAGCGTGAGGATGGATACGAAACTGAGGCCTTTCCTTAGATTTAATCGATCATATCTTGCACATACGAGCTCGGATTGACTTGAGATTTGAAACGCTGGCTTCTACAGCTTTGCTCGTCATGCCTTGTCAATCGTGATCCGATCTGGACTCGGACAAAATTCATCGATATCCATGGTTATCCTGCAATGCACAGTTGATATTCAAGAATAGTAATTATTGATTTTCAGCTAATTTTTGGGTATCTCGGCTTTGCCAAAAGTTGGGATAACATTGGCGTTGTGATTTACATTCGTATTTAACACATATATTTTTATCTCCAATACCTTCAAAAATAAGATTTATATTTTGATCAATACTACACTCATCTTCAGAAAAAGATACATTGAATCTTTTGTCACACCGTTGGCTGATGCTAAGTAAATTGTGTTTTAAATTCTTAATTAGCAAATCATTTGTTATAAGAGGTAACTTAGATGTACCGTTATTGCTCACAGCGCCTTTACCGATGACGTATCCTTTGGAATTGTCTCCTAAAGTGATAGAACCTCCATCTGAGTAAATAATGTTGGTTAACATGCCTTTGTTTCCTGCCATGTGTTTTGAGCGACCAATGTCCAATATTCATTTTCTTCTCTTTTTAAGTGGTACCTCGTAATTTTTGGCCCTAAAGTAGACATATGCTTTTTTCAGTGTCACTATCTGATGAAGAAGATGATTTTGAATCATCACATGTAATAGAGAAGGCTTTCTTTTTGAATCTATCTTTCTTATTCTTAAACTTGTCTTTCTTTTGATCAAGACAGTCTTTCTTGATGTGCCCTTTCTTGTGACATTCATAACATTCAAGAGGAGAGGAGGATGGCTTGTTGTTGTTATTACTGAAGTTATTCTTGTTGTTTCTGAATTAATTGCTCTTTCTAAATTTCAAAATATTTTTGATATTCTTAGCAATAAACGTCATATCTTCCTTGTCTGAATCTGATTCATCCTTTTCTTCTTAGAATAGTATATTCTTCTTTCCTTGCATCTGCACTCATTTTTCCTCGAGATTGACATCATAAGACATTAGATTTTCTGTCAACTCTACTGATCTAATAGTTGAAATGTCGTTAGCTTCTTTGACTGCTAAGACTTTTCACTCCCACTCATCAATTAAAGAGTTGAGCATTTTTGAAACAATATCAAAGTCTGAATATTTTTCACTTAATGCTAAGAGGAAATGATATGTGTTTTGAAATCTAGAATACAATTCATTTATTGTTTTATCTTGCTTCATTTTGAAATTTTAGAACCGATTCTTGAGCATAGAAATCTTACTTTACTTTACTTTGTTAGTGTCTTCATGTATAACTTTAAGTGTATGCCAAATTTTCTAAGCAGTAGTACACATGCTAACTCTATTAAACTCATTTTTGTCTATGCACATAATGACATATTCATAGCTTTGGCATCGCAGTAGCATATTATTTTTACGTGTTAGAACATCATGAATACTCAGTAGTTGGTATGTGATATTCTGCTTGAGTAATATTCCTGGTATCATATCCATTGGCTTGCATATAAATTCTCATTCTAATAGACCAACGGTAATAATTAGATCCGTTAAATAGTGGTGGTCGTGCAATAGATCGACCTTCAATAAAACTTATGCCAGTCTTGTGTTCCATATTACTAAAATATCAGATACCGTGTTACGTTTATAAGATGACCTGCTTTGATACCAAATGAAAGTGACTATAGGATTGTGTAGTATGAATATTATCTAAGCTACTTGTGCAGAATATAAAGTAATACTTAAAGCGGCAAAATAAAATGACACCGAAGATTTTTATAATCGTTCGAACTTCCCGTACTATGTCCAGTCTCACACTCCTTCTAGAATTAAACTAGCAACCCTCACTTAACCCAAAGGAATAGGTTTATACCTCCTGAGAAATAGAATATGACTTTGACCACCTAAACAACTGAACAGGATTTTTTCCGCCTCAACAACCGAACAAGACTTCGATAAAAATAAATTATTTTGTTGAATTTGTGTGTTCTTGTTACAACTCGTATTTATCGAATGAAGTACACCCTTCCCGTAATATTTTCCTCAAGTATGATATATATATTTGTGTTTCCATGAATATAATGGAAGTACAGATTGCTTTAGAAATAAAGAATTATACACGTGATTTCAAAAACTATAAACAATAAGAAGTTCTGAATATTCAAGAGAGTAGAGAATAGAAAAGTTAGTAGTTTGATCTTGAATGGGATGCATATTTATAATGAATGAAGAGTTACAACACTTGGCAAAGACTTCTGATGAACATAAATGGTTGCAACTCTTCCTGGAAGATATTCCTCTTTAGGAAGAGGAGTGTCTCCTCAGAAAATTTAAAAAATATGTCAGTTATGTTGACTGAATATGATCAATTAGTCACCTAAATTAAATCAAAATATTTTAGGTTGAATATGGTGCATTTCAATCGACTGATTATGAAAGTGCAATATATAAATTTGCATATGCACAGGTTAGTCGACTGACTAGATGGTTCCAGTCGACTGACCTATATATTTTCAGAGATGTAGGTTTAGTTTTACTTGAGGATAGATTTTAACAAAAAATCCACCTTAGATTTGATAAATCATACTTGTTGAATATTTGATAATCCTTTTTCTGTCTTGAACTCCTTGTCATGAATCAAAAGCATGAAGTGCAATATGTTCTATTTCATATGGATTTTATGATTAGATTTAGTGTGAAAACCCTGTTAAATGACTTCAAAATGTTTGCGAATTTAGTACATGAACAGAAATAATATTTTAGAGATGAGTTTCAATTTTCATAATTTTCTAAATTAATGTGAATTTATTATAAATTTTCTAGTGAAGAAAATACTTATTTTGGGTTTAAATTAATTACGGCTATTTTATGATGATTTTGAGTTAGAAATTAATATACGTTAGAAAACATATCAAAAGTGATTTATGGAAATTTTTATACAATTTTCCTAAGTGTTTTAATAGATATATAAAATTATTTAGGCATGAGACTTAAATATTTTATATATCTATAAAGGAGAAGGGGCATTTTGTAAATAATTTAATTTATTATTTCTAAAATTTCGGCAGTGCTTTTGGAAAGAAATTAGCAACCAATCATATTTTGACAAACAAGGTAGGTCATTTGAAACTTTAAAATTTTAAAAACCAGAATTTGCATGCTTTTTACATTTTTCGCCCCTTTCGGCTCCTAGCCTTCGATACCATACTTCCACCTCCGTCTCCATCAAAACCAATACACATGGTATCAAAAGCTTTGATACGTAGTGGATTGAGCATAGGCAAAAGGTATAAAGTTAAGACAAGGGGTTCCGAAAGGGTCGAAGCCTTACTTAGTGTTTAAATGAAAATGCGTTTGCTTTGCTTTCGAAAAGAGTGCTTTCGACTTGGTTAGCTTGCGATTGAGTCTAACTGTATCAAAGGAATGGTTTCAAAGAGGTTTTGCCTTTTGTTTTAAGTAAATGCTTTCGAAACGGTCGAAACCCATTGCTGTTGTTTTCCACCTTTCGAAGTAATCCTATCAAAAGGGATACTTTGTTTTAAAACCCAAGCCGCTTCTCCAATCCTTTCGAACGGTTGGTTTCGACACCATCACCTCTTTACTTATGGAATAGGTTTCGGAAGAGTGCTTTCGATTTAGTTGCTTGTAACACTTTTTGCTATTGAAAGTTAAACCCAATTGGTTTTGAAAGGAAAGGTTTTTAATGGTTTCGAAAGATTATTCCACATGTATTACTTAAGCCCAAATGCTCTCGAAAAGGGAAGTCGGAAGTTGTCTGCTACAAATGTGATAAGAAAGGGTATTTTGCTAACGAATTCGTTCAGTAGAGGGAAAGAAGTGATCGGGAAGAAGAATATCAGGTGCTTCAACTGCGATCAAATTGGATATTATAAGAACCAGTGTGAAAAGCCAGCTAAGGATGGCAAAGGAAAGGTGTTTGCATTGGAACCAGCTACCTCAAAGCCAATAGCAGAGGAAAAGGGAAAAGGTGTGTTGGAAGGTATTCTTTAATCCACGGTATGTCAGTTAGAGTTCTATTTGATACTGGTGCATCGCATTCTTTTGTATCTCATTATTTGGTAAATAAGCTTAACATAGAACTTTCACACATAGTTATTTCTTTATGGGTTGCAAATCTGATAGGAGGTTATGCGACTCTTGGGATGAGATGTGATCACTTAGGGTTTGAATTGTTAAGTCATACATTTACTTGCAGTTTCCGTGTGTTCGATTTTGTAGAGTTTGGAACTATTTCGGGTATGGATTGGTTAAGTAAATACGATGCTAGGATATTTTTGCATGATAGAAAAATATCACTTAGACACCCTGACCATAGAGATCAGACCATATACTCCATAGAAAACCTTAGTTTTGTATTCAATGCATTATTGGGTGTTGTGGAGGTTGAAGACAAGTTGAATCGCATTTTTGTTGTAAGAGAATTCATTAATGTCTTTAAACCTGTAGTAAAGCTGCCACCGAAACGAGCCATTAAGTTTCAGATTGGCTTAGTGTATGTCAAGCAGAATGACACCTACCAAGATGAAGGAGCTAAAGGTGCAGTTGGTGGATTTGGAAGGCAAGGATTTTATCAGGCTAAGCTGTTCACCTAGGAGAGCAGTCGTAGTGTTTGCTAAGATGTCGAATGGATCATTAGGCTATGTATCGATTATCATAATTTGAATAAGAAGATGATAAGGATCGATAATCACTGCCTAGAATTGACAATTTATTCGATCAATTGAGTGAAGCCTAGGTATTTTCTTAGTTGGATTTAGCAAAAGGTTTCCATTAGCTTAGCGTAGCAGAGGATAGTATTCCTCTAACGGCGTTTAAAACTAGATATGGACCATATGAATGGTTAGTGATGTCGTTTGGATTATCTAATGTGCCAGCATTCTTTGTGGATTCGATGAACTAAATTTTCCGAGAGCATTTGGATAGGTTCGTGTTGGTTTTCATAGATGATATTTTGATATACTCTAAGGATGAAAGAGAGTACGAAGTTCATCTTAGAGTGGTGCTTGAGACATTGAGGCGGCATTAGTTGAAGGCGAAGTTTACGAAGTGTCATTTTCGGAAGAAGGAAGTGAAGTTTCTTGGTCATGTAGTCTCAGAGAAAGGGTTATCTGTAGATTTGACCAAGATCGAGGCGATGGATAATTAGAAGAGACCCGAGATAGTGACTGAGATAAAAAAAAATCTTGGATTAGCAGGGTATTATCGAAGATTCATTAAGGATTTTTCATGGATAGCAGCAACGATGACCAAGCTAATGTGGAAAATTGTGAAGTTTGTGTGGACCGATAAGAGTGAGGAAGCATTCTAGAGTTTAAAACCTTATTGATGAATGCACCAGTGATAGTTGTTCCAGAAGGGATTTGTGACGTAGTAGTATATACAAATGCTTGTGGAATTAGGTTAGGAGCCGTGTTAATGCAAAGAAGTAAAGTGATTGCATATGCTTCTCGATAGCTTAGACAACACGAGGTGAGATACCCGATGCATGATTTGGAATTGGCTGCTGTAATTTTTGCATTGAAGTAAAGTGATTACATATGCTTCTCGATAGCTTAGACAACATGAGGTGAGATACCTGATGCATGATTTGGAATTGGCTGCTATAATTTTTGCTTTGAAGGTGTGGTCATTCACCAACAAAAGATTGCATACATCAAAGGTCTCCATAATTACGAGAAACTTTAGTACGAGCACACAACATTACTTTGAGAAATCTATGCAAACCATAACCCTCAAACCAACCTTGGATTGACTCCCTACCTCATCTAAGTTGGTCTCCACTCAAGTCTTTACATAACGATACGAAATTTAAACCAAATTCGTGGGATTTTTAACAAAACAACAATTCTGATTTTTCTGACAAACAACAATATATATGTATACACACACACACATACACACACACACACACACACACACATATATATATATATATTGTATATTCATTTATTAATGATTGATATGTATTTTGGTGAATGTAAACAATATATTTATTAATTTGTCTTCATTAATATTGAAATTCTTCCATATATAAGAAATATGCATGTAACAGACGTCTGTTACTAGACCACAAACGTATGTCAGCGCTTTCTGGAAATTTTTCCCTATAATCACAAACGTCTGTGGACACATGAAAGACGTTTGTCAATACTTTCAGGAAAATTTCCCCTGTAGTCACGTTTGTGAGAACTCTCTATTTAAACTCTTTCAGCCACAGATGTCTATTTATTCGACATATACGTCTATCTACCCTTCCGACCTTAATTTTATTGATACCATAGACATCTCTGCCCTATTGACAGAAGTCTGCCGTGCCTCAGCCAGCAGTTCATATAAAGGATTTTACCCCTCTTTGACCGTTGTCTTCATTCCAACTTCAAGATTATAAAACCTTAATTCTCAAAACTCCCAATTTTCAAATCAGTGGCTCCTAAAAATATTTCTATCTTCAAGAAGCCAAAACATGGCCAGTCATCTTCTTCCACTCAAGCACTGGTTACCTAAACTCATATTAACCAATGGCTTCATAATAATCCAAATACAATAAGATGGTTTGAGTCTCTTACCCAAAGGAAGATTCACTGCCGATATTTTTATTGCCTTGCAAATGTTATGGAATATGAGATTCTTGGAATTACAGCGGAAACCGGATGTTGCAATTCGATTAGCTACAATACTAATAAAGTAACCTTTGACCCCTTGCTATTTACCTCTTCTACTCTAATTTTTGTAGTTTAAAGATTTGGAATCTTGAGAATGATAAGGGCTGGTTATGGTCTAGTGTATATGGAAAAGTCATTAAAATGGATATATATACTCTTGGTCGAATTTTTGGTTGTTGCTACGAAGGGGTTGATTTGACAAAGATACCGGATCATAGTCTATTACCTAGGGGTAAAATTACACATTAAATTATGGGAGGATAATATGCCACAATGGAAATCTATCTATCTTCGACTTTGTGTCAGGCTTTTAAGCCGTTTGATATTTAATACCATTATTCCTTGCCTTGATAGTCATGAAAAAAATTAGCCCAATGATCATAGAGCTTTATATGCCATGTATTCTTAACAACGGGTTAATTGAGCAAAATTTCTTCATGACCAAACTAAAAGTTTTTGGTCTAGCATCTTCATTCCATTGTGTATGCTCTATATATCATGCGCATCCTGCAAGATCTTAACTTTCTTTGAATGTATCATAATACGAAGAAATTCCTACCAAAGATAGTGGTCTGCGATATTTTTGGTTAAAGCATCTTCCAAAAAGTCCTCCTCGTATTATGCCTTTTAGTCAATGGACTTAACGGCATTAAAAAGAAAAAGAACACCATGAGCCTCCTCCACCTAGCACTCCTCGATAAATCTAATTGTTATCTAGGTTTTTAACCCAGCAGAATCCAAAGGAACTCAGGTCAAAGGAAATCAAAACGTCTACGTTGAGCCAGAGCAAACCGAGAATCAACCAAAAGGACTAGAACAATAAGCCAGGAAGAAGCCAAAAGAAAGCAGAAAAACAATAAGGACATGGATCGCCAGCGACCCATATCCCATGGACCGCCAGCGACCCATATCCCATGGACCGCCAGCGATCCATAGCATTTGCTCACGAGCCCACCTACCATACCGCATCATGATCCAGAAGACAAAGACCAAAATATTGGCTAGGTATATGGATCACTAGTGATCCATATATGATGGATCACCAACGATCCATACATTTCCATTACTTCGTTGCTACAACAAAGCACGGGGAATGCATGAAGGCATTGGATCATTTTTAAGCCTAATCTATGGACCGCTAACGATCCATAATCTATGAATCTCTAATGATTCATAAACTTAAATCGGTTCCTCACACAATTTCCAGTGTGCCTTCATGCAGTCATATGCAAACATTTTGGCAAACGGGCTTGGCCCTGTAGCTCTTCAACCTCTATAAATACAATCCTACCAGCTACATAAACGGTATCTTCTCAAGACTAGTTGCTAAAGCTCTGCTGGAAACTTTTTTCACACTCTACCTCCCCCACAACAATCTCCAAAGGGATTCACTGTGATTTTTCGATGGATTCCAACTATGGGGATTCAATCTGGCTAAGGATAATCAAAAGCCTTATAATAAAACACTATTTGTAATAACAACCAGTCTATTATAAAACTACAATGTAGGTGTAGGCTTCATTAACAGCCGAACTACTATAAAAATTCCTTGGCTTCGTTCTTTTACTGTCTTTTTCTATACCTATCACCTGTATTGTTGCTCTATGAGAACAGGGCTGGTGCTTTCACACTCAACCATGGTGTTGATCCATTTTTTGGGTTAATATTTAGGTGCTTTCATTGAGAATTGAACTCAGGCTTAGATCTTTCTATCTACTTTGGATCATTTAGGTTTATAAGTTAGATCCTCAATCTCTGGTTAGAATGTTTGCTATTGAGAACAAAAGAAGCAATCAAGAAGGATCGGAGAAAAACCAAGAAAATACAAGGTAAGGTGATGAGTCACTAGCTGTCCATTTCCTATGGACCGCTACCTTTCCATACGGTTAGCTTGCAAGTCCACCAATCCCCTTGTATCATGATCCAATAGCTGTCCAATGCAACCAGCGTATGGATCATCATCAAAACAAGGCAACAAACTATGAAGTGAGATGGAGAATATCAACACGAGGTGATAGACGCGATCCAAAAGGCAAAGCTCAGGAATCAACTAAGTTCATGGATCTCTAGCGATCCATACCATTTGACCAGACCACCATTAACTCCAGAAAGAAAAGTCTAATAATATTCAAGTACATGGATCGCCAGCAATCCATACATTTCATTGATTTACAATGACCTACATGGAACATGATGGGAGAAGGATTCTAAGGGTTAGCTCGCTTTCCAGCATAATTTCTAGATCGCTATCGATCCATTTACTATGGATCGCTAGCGATCCATTGTATTGACTCTACCGCAATGCTTTCTCCTGTGAATCGGCTTATTGGAAGTGTCATTTCGAAGGGGATACAATGAAAGGAGGCAATGGGCGGAGCTCCAAGAATCATGATGGAAGAAAATGTTAACACTTTATCTACTGCAAAAGCATCGGTTATAGACCCGAACTTAGTAGTGAATACCCCCCAGAAGGATGGCTCGCTTCGGCTCTAAAAATGACAAATAATTTAAAGAAGACTAATCGGATGAAATTTCCAACTTGCAAAGTGCTAGAAGAAGTTCTAAAACCCATGTTGTAGCATAGTGCTAAGCAATGGATGAGGAACTGCTACTCAAACGGTATTCTTAGAGGCAGGAGGACTAAGAAGATATGATACAAATCAAGATCAATTATAATTCTAATATCCCATGGTATATTGTGACCTCTCCTAACTAACCAGTTTTCTGATCCCATCATGTAACTCCCATCGTCGAATCACGAGTAGTCGTTGTCGAAAATCATCAAAATGGTCAATAAAAAACTTATTTAAGGGATGACCATAGTCGAACTCGGGTAATCGACTATTTGACTCGAAGCATATTCTTGAAGTCCTGACTTGTCGGGTAACCACCCATTTGACCCGAAGTAAACCTAGGAAAATCTGGTACGAAATCAGACTCGGGTAAAACCAAGATTTTCTCCAAGCAAATAGGCAAATGGCTCCAAGCAATGTTTGTCACCAACCGAGCACTTCAAATTATGTGACTCCAAGCGAACCACATGCTTACTCCAAGCGAAGTGGAAAATTTTTATAGGTCGTACTCCAAGTAAAATACTATCGATCCATCAATGTTAATCCATCTTCTTTGTCCATAACTCGTACGTGTGAACTCCGAATACCTTGAAATTTGGAATTTGACCTTACGAGACCTTCTTTGTCACCCCAGACAGATCTCATCTAGTCTCAATTCTTTTGGAATCGTCACTGATCCATGACCCCAACAAAAGTGATTTGTCATTCATTGGCATTTCTAATCATTCAAGCGTGGACAATCATGCATGTATCATTTTCAAGCATTATAAATGGTCGTAACTTGAAAATAGACTGATCTGACGACGATTAGAGAATCTTTACATGTACAACTGGCATATGGACGAAGCAAGGGCGACGGGTGTACTCTACTGCAAGGCCCTTAGGAATCGTTAAAGGATGAAACAACCTACTACCTTGAAAGAATTCCATAGGAAGGAAAACCAATTTTAAAAACTAGAAGCAGTGCAATTGGAAGAAGGAAAACCCGGTAGTGTGCCAAAGAACATACCAAACGATGAAGGAGCTACAAGATCTCTGGAACCTTCTGCCCAAGCAAGGCTACTAAGATCTATTAGAAAAGCGCCCCAGCTAACTGATGAAATCAGATGAAAAGATGATTATCAAATAACACTCTATCTACCTAGCAACTAAGGAATGAGAAAGTAACCTAAAGCGATGTCTTCCCATCCATCCTTATCTAGTCTCCTTTTCCAAATGGGTCGTACCAGAACACTAGAAGCATTGCAGACAGCATGGCGAAAGAAATGCATCTATCCTTTGACAATTCATGTCAAACCCCCTTCTGAGAACTGACGTTGCTGGTGGCGTCAAGAAGTGCTGCCCAAAGGATAATCAAATAAACAGATCGAGCACCTTAGCCTACAGGAGCCGATAAAACTATATTCCCTCGAGCTGAATCCGAAAAATTCCTCTTGAATTTGATGAATCATTGCTTTAAGACCACCCGGCCATCGGACACATGACCCAAAAATCCTCGCGAAATCAATAGATTATCATTTAAGGCCGTTTGGTCGGATCCGACCATAAAAAACCCTTCTCGAACATGAAGATCTTTCATGAACTAAAACATCATAGAAAAAAATGGCAGATCAGCAGTCATCTGATTCAAAAAACCTTCGCAAACGTGAGGGTCTTTAACGAACTAAAGTGTCGTGAAGGTAAACCGGTAGATCAGCGGCCATTTGATCCAAAAAACCCTTCATGAACGTGAAGGTTTTTCATGAACTATATCATCGAGAAGGCAAACTGATAGATCAGCGATCATCTGATCCATAAAAACTCTTAACAAACGTGAAGGTCTTTCACAAACTAAAGCATCATAAAGGCAAACCGATAGATCAATGGTCATCTGATCCAAAATCGCTACATGAAGATCTTTCATGAACTAAAGTATCATGAAGGCAAACCGGTAGATCAACTGCCATCAGATCCAAAATAAACACTTCATGAATATGAAGGTCATTCATGAGCTAAAGCGTCATGAAGGCAAATTGGTAGATCAACAATCATCTGATCCCAAAAACATTTCATGAACGTGAAGATCTTTCACGAACTAAAGCATCGTGAAGGTAAACTATAGATCAGTGGTCATCTAATCCAAAACCATTCATGAATGTGAAGGTCTTTCACGAACTAAAGCGTTTTGAAGGTAAATCGGTAGAACAGTGGTCATCTAATCCAAACACCCTTCGCGAACGTGAAGATGTTTCATGAGCTGAAGCAGGTAAACAAGTAGAACAGCGGTCATTTGATCCAAAAAAACCTTCGCGAACGTGAAGTCTTTCATGAACTAAAACATTGTGAGGGTGAACCGGTAGATCGGCAACATTTATGTAAGACTGATATCTATGAAGGTGAACTAGAAGATCAGTAGTCATCTGATCCAAAGCCCCCTAAAGTCAATGAAGTCATTCTATGGGGCCACAAATCGTCTAATCTTACCATTAACTCTGCAAAATTGATGGAATTACTTCCAGTGATCCAACGAGACAAATAGTGCTAAATTCCAGAGCTTCAAAGTTGCTGAAAGAAACTAAGCCAAAACCAAACTTAATACATTGGACCGGGGACAACATACGAGCTGTGGTGAGACCCTAGATATAGTTCTAACGAGCCAACGGCCCTATGACATGAGGGCACTGCACACACTTAATAGCCATAAGAAAGGCCGAGGCTAATCATACCATAGTTTAGTTATACCTGATCAATAATTCTGGCATTATGACCACTGTGGACATAATGACCTAGCCAGTGCAACAAACAAATACTAGCGTAATACTTGCCTACTTTTTTCTAACTATTGCTTTACCTCTCTTGGTGACTAATTCCACTTCTTCTTAGATCGTATGCCAGCTAAAGACCTATTCTCTAAAGGCAGTTTGGACAAAGAACTAAGAGTCATGCCATGAACTTCTATAGGCTCTTTCTTCAATCTATCTTCATGCAGTAAACTATAGATATCTCCACCATAGTAGCCTTATCTATTTGGATGTGTACAGCTTTCAAAAACACGAAAAAATCATCCAAGCCATGGTTACCTGAACCAAAAACTGTTTAGCTTCTTGAACCAATAAAACCTTGTTCATAGTAGCTACTCGTCGGGTCTACGGAAGCAAATCGACTCAAACCGCTGGATCGGAGGAACCGATCCTTGACTTCTAAAAATCGGTGTTGCTTCGACAACATTAGAAAATCCCAAAATTACACTCTTAACATTGCCCAAAGATAGGCAACATCGAGGAGTGCCATAAGCCGTGCCCAAACATAAGCTCCTTACGTTGTCCGAAGATAGACAAAACGAGGAGTGCCAAAAGCCACATATTTCATAAGCCACACAGAACTATGCGCTCCTCGTGCTGCTAGAAGATAGGCAACATCGAGGAGTGCCACAAGCCATGCATTTCATAAGTCGGGCCAAAACATACACTCCTCACGCTACCTGAAGATAGGCAATACCAAGGAGAGCCAAAAGCCACGCATTTCATAAGACGTGCCAAAACATACGCTCCTTACATTGTCCGAAGATAAGCAACACCGAGGAGTGCCAAAAGCCGTACATTTCATAAGCCGTGCCAAAACATACGCTCCTCACGTTGCCTGAAAATAGGAAACACCGAGGAGTGCCAAAAACCGTCCAATTCATAAGTTGATTCAAAACATATGCTCCACACATTGCCTGAATATAGGCGACACCGAGGAGTACCATAAGCCACGCACTAACTCCTAAAACATATGCTCCTCACATTGCTCGAAGATAGGCAAAACCGAGAAGCATGAAAAAGCCACGCATTTCATAAGCCGCACACTAACTCTTAAAAGACTTAAACTCCTTACGTTGCCTTAAGATAGGCAACACCAAGGAAAACTAAAAGTCGTGTATTTCGTAAGCTGTGCACTCTCAGAAGCCGCACATTTCATAAGCCAGGCACACTCAAAAGCTGCGCATTTCATAAGCCACACACTCTTAAAAGCATAGCATTTCGTAAGCCTCGCACTCTTAAAAGCCGCGCATTTCATAAGTCATGCAAGCACTGCTTGATGTTGCTTTGGCATAATCAGTAAACCGTTAAAATTTTCTAAGTACCGATGTTGTCTCGACAACACCGGGAAACTTGACCATTTAGGATTAACAGTGATCTACTCCTACTACCCAAAAGAACTAACATTTCTTCGGTAGTGCCGCAAAGTTCAAAAAGTAAGAAGTCGATAAATAATTCTAATTTTTGACCAAAGTAAATGTACGAAATGTATAAATTCAAGACATCCAAGTCATGGTTTACCAGAGATAGGAGTTGCGAAGCACCTTTGACTGGGGATAGCCAGGGATCCTCCCAGAACATTAAGTCTCACATCAATTGTTTAGGATAATCAGCCCTGTGGACCACGGGAAATATAACACATTAACATTTGGTCAAGGTAAAAGACCACACCACTTGCAGTAAAAGGAGGAACTTACCATCGCCCAGAGATAGACAACGATGGAAGGCATTTTTAGAATCAAATCATCGACGCACCAGTTTCCAATGACAGAAGCTTGTACTTGACTAAGATCCTAAACCCTAAATTGCCAAAAATCAACTGTTATCCAAAGATAGAAAATGGCAAGGAGAGAACGCTCAAAATCAAATAGCTAAGCCATTGATTCTTGAAGATTGGAATCAACAGATAAGGAAGATATCAACAACAACGTAAATGCCCTAGCAAAGCATACATGGCATCAAATAAGAAAATTTAATTATCGTAGACTCTTGACAAACATTACCAAGCTCTTCCGATCCATGATTATGATGGGAAGAGTGCAAGAAAAGCATATATGACATCGAATAAGCAAAGTTAATTATGATCCATGATTATGATTATGATGATCGAAATTTAGCATTTGTCAATAACGGTTTTCGCAAACGGAAGCCAGTTTGCAACAAAAACTGATCGAAGGAAATTTGATCCTACACAAGGGTAACCATGGAATTGGTTAAACAATGATCCTGTACTGCCAAAGGGAGCATTTGGCGGTTATAAACAAGCAAACTAATTGGGGGAACCTGCTACTCTTATCCTTTCATAAAAATGGCGCATCCCTAAGTGAAACAACGTTGAGAAAATAGCCACATTATCTTAAAGGGAATCTACTCAACTCTACAGGATTATATGATTGTTTTAATCCTCACCAGCATGACTTTAACACTGTCCAAAGACAGACAACACTAAGAACATACTTCTACAATGCAACCATCGAAGTGCTAGTTTTCAAAGGCCGAAACTTGTACCCAACTAGATTAAGAGCACCACCGAATTGATAAGGAAAGTCGATCCCAACCTCCTTAGTGTCGATGTTACCTCGCCAATGCTAAGGCTTTCTTTTATCTTTAATTATTGGTGTTGCTCTGGCAACACTAGGAAAATTTTCTATTTCCTAAGTATCGATGTTGCCCCGGCCACACTGGGAAACTTTTTATTTATAATTACTGATGTTGCTCCTGCGATTTTGGGTAACATTCTACTCACTAAGTATCGGCATTGCCCCCGCAATGCCAGGAAAACTTTAATCTATAGAGCTGATGAGAAACACTCGTCGTAGTAAAACATCGATGCACTCTCTTTCGGAGATAAAAGTTGGTCCTTAATCGGGTATCTACCTTTTCTTCAGTAAACTAATGTTGCCCAATGATAGACAATGACCGAAAGACATATCCTTTCATAGATCAGCCAAGTGGTTCGACCTTTCATCATAAGAATCAGCCACTGCTAAAGCAATGTCGAAAGGAAATCCCAGGATTGGATTGCCCATGCACCGATTACTAGGATGAAAGTTAGTGCATAACCGAATTTCCTAAATTCAACTTAGAAATTTTTTTTAAGGAACCAAAAGAAAGGTGGCCTTGAGGAAATGTTGCTTGGAACCAAATAGCTAGGTTACCAATTCCCGAAGACAGGAATTGTCGTATGAACAGAACACCCATGACGACAGCAATCAAGCAAAGCGTGCCGAACTAAGAAAATGTAGAAATAATCATGGAAGGTGGGAACTAAAACCACCAGACTTTCGCCTAGAATGGGATTGAAAGCCAGACTAGGAGCAATCAAATAATGTGTCCTAAACCTCTCCATCTCTCAGAATCACCCAATTACAAGCGTTCGAAATTGCTAGTCCCAAGAACATGGATAGATGCACAAGTACTTGATCGAAAGAAATGTTGCAAAGTCCAAACACGAATAACTGCAAGGTTAGTCAGATAATGGTTATATATAGCAAAATAGAGCATTCTGGCAAAAAATTCACCAACAAAGGAAATAAAGGATTTAACATTTAGATGTAAACTTTCGCTCAGAGTCTAGCGATGAAGAAATATTGATGACCTACTCTAGTTCTAACTTGATCATTTGGTTCCAACTTGCAAGAATATGCAATTACTTGAAGTTTGGTGATGTTAAGAAGAAATTCCTAGAATGAAACTATCGATACATCAGTTTTCGAAAATAGAAGCAAAAGCTTGATCAACTCTTTAATCCTACCTTCTGAATCTTACATTATCCGAAGGTCCACAACATCAAGGAAAAATCCACAGGTTTAAGTCATCCGTACATGAGTTTACGAGGATAGAAACCAACACGTGAATAGGATCTCAACGCCAGACTCTTTACTTTAGGGAAAGATGCCAGAAACGCATCTTTCTAATGTCTACTAACATCATTACAAAACTCAGATTTTGGGATCAAGCAATAAAGTCCTTAGTTCCCGAATCAATCAAATTAGGGCAATCGAACTTATTGCTTAGGAGACCTAATCTCCCAAAACATGTTAGTTTGGTAGTCAAAGTAATCAGCCCTACAGATTAAGGCATTTAGATCAACACTTTGTTGAAATGAACTCAATTAAGCATATGTAGGGTTAGCTACATAACTAGCCAGACCAAGCTACTCTATAGTTTTGAACAAAACTATGAAATAGAATATACCAAAATGACCACAGAATTATTATTTACATGTATAGGGTTACAGTAAATGAGTAAGATGCGCATAAGCACAAGAAGTGAAACAACAAGAAAAATAAATGCTCGGAATCGAGCAATTAAGCCAACGGTCCTCGGAGACTTGGTGAGCATTGAATTTCAAAAAATGCAAAGGAAGAACAATCGCACCAGAACAACTCATGCGCTGGTTTTCAAAGGCTGAAAATGTGCCTGATCGAACTTCAACTACAGGCCTACAAGAATAACATGCCTTGTAATTTAACTATAATCAATCATCTCAATTTGACAGGGATAATAAGTGAATCCTAAGTGCGAAGGACCCAACTTCTTGAGGAGTGGGAGTACCTCCATAAGACTAAAGGTTAGATGACCATAAAGTCATTTTCAACGAAAAAACTTGGCATTCAACCGTGTTAAGTATGTTTTACTTTAAACAACATCTTCGTATAACCAACGCGTGGAATCCAAGCGAAGTCGACATATACAGACCAATTGGGTCCTGAGCAATGACTGGGGTAGATACAGTTTGTTATCTACCTGAGAAGAGTCCAATATCCTGAATACTATGAACAAACAATCTAGTGTAGATAGCTTGCTTACAATTGAAAAAAAATCCATATCGTCCTTTGAAATTATCCCTTCCACACTTACCCGTTATTGATCAGCGATCGATAATGGAGCCGCTGTCCGAAGCGACGCGAGAAGCTTTTCTTTCCAAAATCACTGGAATACAAAAATGGGAGGAACAATACGATTGAATTATCAAATATATCTAATTATGAAATAAATCATCGCATTGGAATTCAAAAATATCGACGGGAGCTTAACCAAGTTCTTGAAAAGAAACAATTAATGACAAAGAGCGAGATTTCGCTCTAGAATGGCGTACAATCATTTTAAGAAAAACTTAGCTTCATTGCTGGTCAAACTAAAACTATATTGGACAACTCCAAACCTACATCATGCACCCATTTACCGACCTAAACCCTTGCATAAACAACGGAGCGAAGATTGCATCGTCAATACCAGGAATTGAAATTCAGATTGAAATCAAAAACGAATTGCTATCAAAAGTCAGTAAATTGAGAATAACATCTTGAGGTGGACTTTGACGATCCACATCAAAATTTCAACGGTCAAATCCAAATTTACATGGAAACCACGACACAATCAACTAGATTTCACATTGTGAAAACTCAAAAGAAGTTACTTCCAAAGCATGTTTTATTTTCAACGAACGCATAATATGGGGGAAAATGTTATTTGGGCTTTAACCCAGTAGAATCCAAAGAAAGTCAGGTCAAAGGAAGTCAGAACTTCTATGTTGAGTTAGGGAAAACCGAGAATCAACCAAAAGGACTAGAACAGCATGCCAAGAAGAAGCCAGAAGAAAGCAAAAAAATTAAGGACATGGATCACCAACGATCCATAGCGTTTGCTCATGAGCCCACCTATCTTCCTGCATCATGATCCAGAAGACGAAGAACAAAAAATTGGCTAAGTATATGGATCACTAGCAATTCATATATAATGGATCTCTAATGATCCATACATTTCTACTAGTTCGCTGCTATAATAAAGCATGGGGAATGCACGAATGCATTGGATCGCTTTCGATCCTAATCTATGGATCACTAGCGCTCCATATCTATGGATCGCCAGCGATCCATAAAGTTAGCTTGGTTCCTGACAAAATTTCCAATGCATTTCATGCGGTCATGTGCAACATTTTTAGCAAATAGGCTTGGCCCAGTAGCTCTCCAACCTCTATAAATACAATCTACCTACAACACAAATGGGATCTTCTCGGACCGGTTGCTGAAGCTCTGTTGGAAACTTCCTTCACTCTCTATCTCCCTCACAACAATATCCAAAGGGATTCACTATAATTCTCCAATGGATTCCAACTTTAGGGATTCAGTCTAGCTAAGGACAATCAAAAGCCTTTTAACCAAACACTACTTGTAACATCAATCAGTCTATTATAAAACTATAAAGTGGACGTAGGCTTCATTAATAGCTGAACCACTATAAAAATTTCTTGTCTTCTTTCTTTCATTGTCTTTTCCTATATCTTTTATCTTTATTATTGCTCTGTGAGAATGGGGCTGGTGCTTTCACACACAAACTAGTGTGTTGACCCATTTTTGAGGTTAACATTACTCTCATACTTCCCCATTACTGCCTTCATCCAGTCATCATGTCGAATATTTTTCCGACTCTGTGTTACAAGAAGCTTATCTTGAACCAATGTCGAATGAATCTATTTATAATTTGTCCATTAAAAATCAAAGAATAATCACTTCATATCAAAAGGAATTAAATAGATAGATGACAAGATTAGAATGGTCTTTTTCCACTAGAATGACAATAATAGAGAAGACATTAGACAAAGTGGTCTCCACTTTAGGGAAAGTAATGCGCAAGGTCTTTGGTCGCTCTACCTCACGATCATCATCCTCACCTCCCCAACACCACCATCTCGGGAACAAACACCATCCTATCATGCATAACCCTCTTCTGTAGGTACATCACATGATCGAAGGGCTCAAGGGAAGACTCTTATACAACCTAAGGAAGAGGAAGAAAACGGTGATGAGATGTATGTATCTGACACTCCATATTTTCAACAACCATACATGCCATTTCAAGGTTTTTCTATTAAAGAGGATGAGGAATACGAAGACCAGACACAGTGGCCAGGCTTGTATGATCAGAATCAATCTTCCTACTGGGAATATTTTGAGAATTACGGAGGATTTTCTTATTCCCACAATCAATATAATTATTCCCACAATCAATATAATTAGACTTTATTTTCTATTCTTTTATAACTTCTATGCTTGCTTATTCTTACAACTTCTACCTTTCATTTTTAGCTGAACATTACTATTTGATGATTGCATGATTTGGTATTCAATATCTGATGGTAACATTATGTATCATTTTTTATATTGACAAAGGGGGAGAAAAACTATGCATATACATAGGGGGAGAAGCTTATACATAAGGGGGATTAAAACATAGATAAACATAATAATAATTTTACTTTTGATGTTTGGTTATATAAATGAATAGTTGATTTATGATTGGATAATTGTCATTATAAAAAAGATGGAGATTATTAGAACCTCCGACTTATGTTTCATTGATAGAACTATACAATCATATACATAAATAGACTTTATCAAAATTGCAGGTATATACTACACGCAGACACCATGATCGAAAATATTAAGACTCAAAGAAAGATGAAGATTCATTGATCATACTAAAGGTTATTCTATTGTAAAGGAGCCCTAGATAATATATTATTAAGGTCACCTTGAGATATATGCATACACAACTTTATATACATCAGTAACACATTGAAAACTGAAATTTCACCTCACATACGTTTGCGGTATACTCACAAATGTTTGTGACAAGTTTTGGTTTAAAAAACAAGAATACTAACATATGATTGAGGTATACTCATAGACGTTTGTGACAAGTTTTGGGTTAAAAAATGAAATCGTCACAGACATCTGTCATTACACCACAAATGTCTATCAAGGAAAATACTGTCATATTCAAAAAGACACTTCTTTTTGAAACCAAAGGAAATCTTCTTTCATGAAGAGTTGCAGCCATTAAAATGAAAAAAATTCTTTGAAAAGCAATAACTCTTCATCTACATCTCTCTAACTCTATAAATAACATCTTGATTGAGAACTAACTAAACTTGCTTTTGATATATTCTTCACCCTTTTGATTTCTAAGCATTATGTTGCATATACACTGTTTACATACTCTTAATCAATTATAACCTTTGGTTAAATTCACTTCCTAAAACTCAAAGCAATCATATTCATATACTCAACGGAGATTATAGGAAAATTTGTATTGTAAGTCAAAAAATGTGTCAAAAGAACACAAGATTACTAAAGACACTTTTGTATTAAGCCTATCCCTCCGGGCGAAGTGTGAGTAGTTTACTTAAAGGAAATAATAGAGGGGAGCTTCGGAACTGGATGTAGGATGGGAGGTCCGAACCAGCATAAAGGCACTAGTTTTCACGGTTTTTATATTCTACTATTTATTATCTACTATTGCATTCATTTATATATATACACACACACTTGCATATTGTACACCAGTTAAATAGTGTAGATCCACTAGACTTTCAGTAAAAAATGATATTAATCTAGTAGTTGCATTATTTTTTCACTTTTTGTAACATATTTAAGCTTAAGACACCAAAAAGTGCAGTTACTAAAATATGGATAGAAAAAAAATCTGAATAGCAATCGAATATTTAGCTTATCTTTATCCTACGATGCATTGAGGAATATATGAATTTCATAAATGCATCTATCTTCTAAAAATTTGGTAACCACATGCATGCCATTTATTTCTCTACATCTAGTGTAGTATCCTTGAATTTTTTTGGTGTAATTAGCTGTACCACATAAGCTAAAGAGATCATTTACAATTTTGTTCTAAAGTGACCTTACTTGTCTAACATGATAAAAGATTAAAGAGGTTGGCTAAATGTGAACTTATGAGTCGTACCTAAACTTCTTTAAGTTCATGATTTCATCATATGTTTGTTGGTAATATATTCGTACAAGTTTACAAATTTTGATAAACTTAAAAATGTTTGAATAACGTTAAAAGTGCAACCTCATTGTTATAATTAGACAAATGTTTGAATAACTAAATAACATTCATATGTAATTTTATTGAGCAAATTATTTTTTATTTGAGTTGTTTATTCATATGTGTTGGTTAGTTACGTAGTCATATAACTGTGTGTGGATATTATGTCTAATGATGTCATGTCCTGAAAAACGATAGTTCTGCTTTAAAGTAAAAGAGAAGAAATTATGTTTTCTATATAATTCCAACCATCCACAAAGTATATTAAACTGACCTATTTAAACTTTACCTCAACTATAAGTTATTCCTCAATTGGAAGCAGTACATTACTAAGAATTCCAAGTAATTCTTAAACCGAATTATTAGCAATTATCTCTATTTATCTGTTGCAGATAATATTATTCAGTATGACTCTAACTTCTATTGGAACAGAAATAGAGAGCAAATAATTATTTCTTTGAGTTGCATTATAATTTTATGGTTACATTAGTAAATTCTTAACATATTGTAATGTATTAAAGGAAAACATATATCATGGTGTTACATCCAAGATTTTTTTTTTTGTCTCACCTAGTACGATCATGAACAAATTTTCCTTACTATTTCAATGAGGGTTATTCAATTGAGTTATACATTAACACCACAAAATGTTGTGTTGTATAAAACCTATTATAAGGGAACATGAACTTATTTTTCTATTTTCAACTTGTGTATCTCATTTGACTTTTACATTGTACTTGTTCTATTTATAAAACCACGGATTTCATTTCCTTTCATTTTTGAGGGCATAGTTTATTTAATAATGCATAAAGCATATCATTTTTCCATTCTAAAACATAAGTATATAAGAAAATAGAAATGGATGAAAAATACATACCAAAGTAAAGGAATATTTAGAAAAATTAAATTTCCATAGAAAGTTTTAAGAAAATGTGTAAACATGTAGGTAGCGCTTCTGATATGGTTACAATATAAAACTTGAACTTATTAAAAAATTCAATAGGTTCTCTCTATAAACATTTATTTTTTCATTCAAATAATTTATGTGACATCTTACTCGACTTGAACTTTTTTCATGAAATATTATATTATTAGTTTCAATCCGTGTGATGACTCACCTTTTTGGACAGTTCAAGTCGAAATTAAACCACCCATGTCCAACTCAAATCGTCTAAAAGATATACTATTAATGTGTTTTATTTTAAGGAAATAAGAAAAAGAAGAAGAACAATACACAGGATTTCACAACGGAATGACAAAATATAATAAAAGCATAAACGGTTCATGAAGTTGTTTAACAATATACAATAAATTCACTTTATAATATCATTAGAGTTATATATTTAGTAAATATAATAAAGTACTATAACGGAATAACATTAATAAATGCGGTCTTCAAACTCCATCTTCATCTTCCATCTTCAACTTCAAGAAATAATATCTTCGAAACACTGAAATACTTAGGCTGACCCGTGCGTAAAGGAAAATAATACGCTCAAGCAAGAACTAAAATTCTTATGTAAATTAAATAAAATCAGTTCTTATGTAAATTAAATAAAATCAGATGAAATATGGTTAAAGTTTCAGATTTTCCAGAACTTTTTTTATTTTCATATTCAAAATATAATAGATTTCACAATAGATCCATTCTAATAACTTACAAATTTACAGAAAAAATTCAAATAAATTTTAGAGTTCATGGGATTTGACTTATGAAAATTTTCCAAAGTTTCAAAATTCAATTTATGAAAACTTTCCAGGGTTTCAAAATTAAAATTTGAAAACTTTCAAATAAGGAAACTGTAGTTTATTCCTCGAAAATCATTTTTATGGTTCATACAGTAAATCTAAACATACTAATTTTTTCACGTGCCAATACAAGAAATCCAATAGTTTTGTATTCTTATTCCATGTTCAAATAATTAATATGAAAATTTATATAATTACAATAAAATATAGAGTGATAATAGGGATATATCAAAATGAATGAACAAATACGCATTCAATCACAATAGCATCCATCACAACATACAATCAACATTCAAATCAATCAACTCAACAAGTCAACCAATTCAATAACATGTCAATATAATTATTAATTATTACATATTGGAGTTTAGGTATACAAATTAAATGTTAATTAAAATTTATAACCAATAATAAATAATGTTATCGCAATATGACTTCATTTAACATGCAATAAAATTCAGTATTTCGTGAGTGAATTTAAACACTCACATTTTGGCTTTTTCTTTTCTAGTCAGATTTGGATCCACTGCTACTTTCTTCTTTTGTTTTATTTCCTTCCTATATTAATTTTTTTAAAGAAAGTTTTGGAAGTGACAGAGAAGTTTGTATAGATCTGGATTTGATGAAAAAGATTTGGAAAGAAAAAGAATCTTTGAAAATAAAGAAGAAGATTTGAAGAATAAGAATAGAAAAAGAAAAAAGAAAGAAAAGGAAGCTATGAAAAAGAGAACAAGGAGATTTGAATAAGAAAAATAAAAAAGAAGAAGGAGGAAGGTGAAGAGAGAGAAAAAATAAAATGGAAGTTTTGATTGAAAAAATGAAGCTACAAAAAATGGTTTTGAAAAATGAATGAGCCAGCAGGAATATTAATTTGGATGTTCACGTTAAAAATAAAAAACAAAAAACTTCAAGTAAAGTACTTGCAAAGGAGCAAACGAAATGAATAAGGAACAAATGAAAAAAAAGTTGCAATTATTAATATAGAAATAAATTAAATAGGACTATTATTAATTAATAAGAAATGAATAAGTAGTCTAATAATTAAATTGATGCTCAAGTAGAACCAATTCGATTAAAAGAGAATGTGCATGTGATAATAAATATAAAGCAGATGAATGGACCGTTCATATACTATAAACAAACTTTTAGGATTCAAATTCCAAAACTAGCTTCAATTAATTAATTTCAATAAACCTAAATATACACATATTTATACCATTTAATTCTGTATTAAAACATTCTTTTTATGTTAATAAGTGCACATTCCATTAACTCAGCCAGTCAGTTAAAAATCAATCAATCTATATTTTTTAAAACTCATGCACAAAAAGTCCCTACTCATAAATCCATGTAAATTGTCCATGTTTTGTTAATTTTTACCAAACTATTCCCTTCCAAAAAATTGGCCTAGCATGGAAATCAGGGGCAAAAGTGACATAAATTAGCCAAAACTAAAAACAAGGACCTAATTTTCATAATTTTTTAGGAGGGATTATTCTTCCATCATCTTTTAATTCAAGGGAGTTGACAGTCATTCCTTATTATTTGTACTACACAAACCAATTTCATTAATTCATTAATATATATATATATATATATATATCTATGCATTAAAAAAATGATTTACTTTACTTTTTTAATTACTGTAACAGTCAAATTAATGCAACCAATTTACCAATTTTAATCATATATAAATTGGAAAAATTAATGTATGTGAACATGTGTAATTAATGTACGATGGTTAATCTAAGGTAAGTTCTAATTGTTTCCGCAACATTCACTCAACCACGAACCCTCTGATATAATTTAAAGTTTGAACACTAATAAATGCATTTATATATATTATTCCAAAACTCAATTTTTCTTTTTATAAAACCATTCTTATTAAAAATAAATCTTTTTATTTTATACGACTGAAACATGCATTTGTTTTAATTAAAATGTGCATTCCATTTTGACACAAAAATGCAAGTTGTTATACCAACTCGTTCATTACAATTTCATTCTTGTTTCTTTTTAATTGAAATATTTCAATTAATCTAATTCCAGTTAATTTCATTACTAATTTCAAATGAATTCTATTGGTTTGGTTTTCTGGCAGGCAAGGAAAAGGAGAACCAAGACAAGTAAGGCAAAGATACCGATCCAAATATTTGGTTCGGGTGGAAATGCCGAACCATACATATGGACCAGCCTGCCGGACCAAATATTTGGTCTAGCATCTATGGTATACCAGACCAAGTACCTGGACCGGCACCCTTAATAATACTAGACCAAATATTTAGTCTGGCATTCTTTGATATGCCAAACAAAATATTTGGTTCGACACGATCAGCAAGCTGAACCAAATGTTTGGACAGGCAAGAGAGATACCACAAGGCAAAGACTGCCAAACCAAATGAGAGGAAAGATTGCCGAACCAAAATATAGGCAAAGACTGTCGAACCAGAAGAGAGGCAAGACTGCCGAACCAAAAAAGAACCATGCATGCCGATCTACATCTCCCAGACTCGAATGTCGAACCAAACCCCGGCAACTATAAACTTTGCTCCACACCTCACAATCTCACTCTGTACCGGAGCTTCTCAACAACAATGGGGATGGATTTCTAGAAGAGAAGGGAAAAACTCTACTGAAGTTCTATCACTTTGGCAATTCTAAGTTCTCTACTCATTTCAAAAAATCTTGTACATGTAATCAAATTTAAGAAGGGATAATAAGATGGAGAGTGGATGTAGGTATATTTTGGCTAAACCACTATAAAAACCCTATGTTGTGTTACTTTTTTTTCTTATCTACTTTTCTGAATCTTGAATTTGTTAACTACCTCAGTACTTGCTAAGCATCATTTCATTACAACCTGAGATGTCTAAGAATCACAGGAAAAACATAATCCGACAAGACTATACTAAAAATCAAATTAATAGGTGTTTGCCCAATTTTTGAGCAAACAAATTCTAATTACAAAACACTATTTTCTTATCTTTTACACTAATTCAAACATTTTTTATAAAATTTCATATACAACAAAATTTATACACTATTTACAAAGTAAAAGTTTTATCTTATTGAAAATCAATTTCTCCAAGATATATTTTAAATAACAATTAATGTTATCTTTTCATTAAAACATTTACACAATTCTATTTTAATTCAATACTAGTTATTCTAATTTCTGTTACTAATTTAATATAATCTAAAATCGTAAATTTAAATTCTAATGCGATTTACAACTTTTATCTTATTGTAATTGGTTGTCATTTAAAATTCAATTGATATTATAACTTACATTCAATACATTCATAATAAAAATCATTAAATTTTATTTCTAACCATTTTTATTCAGTAATTTATATTTAATTTAATATTTTTAAATAATCAAAATTACCAGGCCCTTTGTACTCAAGCTCTCAAAGCCTCGTCTAGGCACTTGCCCTAATGAGACCATAATGATACAGTTATCGGTCACCCAAAGTGATAATATGGCATTTGAAATGTTATGTTGCTACGCGATGCAATTTGAGTATCCTTTTAGTTTGTTTTGGAGTGTTGTCTGCATGGAAGAGGAGAAGAGCGCTCACTAGGCATTAGATGGTCAATAAGAACCTTTAAGAGATCTTAAATGGTAATGCCCATGTCTGAACTTTGCAACTATATGTTTTTGTCTTCTTTTTTCTTTATTAGCTACAAGTTAAAGTTACCACCTTTTAGAGTTGTGATTTTTGAGCTTTGTGCTGATAGTGCTTCTCGTGTCTTTTGAGAATTCAGTGTGAAAATTGTATTTTTTTCCTCTTTGATAAGAATAGTTATTTTGCTAAATAATAATACAGTTTTGAATTTTAAGGAATTTATGAAGAATTGTCTGCAAAAATTATGAACAATTGCTGACATATAAGCAAATAATATGAAAATTTGCAGATTTTTCTGCAATTATCAGCAATTAACATGAAAAATTACAGTAAATATTATGAATAATTGTAAATTCTACTTTGTAAATTAATTTAAAAAACTATTTTCAAACTTCTGTACCTGGCCATCAAGGAATATTCCAATAATTAACTCACCAATGGCAGATCCGGATATTATAATATCTCTATCTCTATTAAGATATGCACTCTTGCAAGAAAATTAATGAAGACTATCAGTGTTATTATCAGTATTTAGACAATATAGCAATTATTATCAATATTTGCCGATATGTCTGCAATTAATAGGTATATGTCCAGACTATATAGCGATTATTTCCAATATCCACGATACATCTACCGCTATTAAGGAAATTCTGACATGACAGCAAACATTTCAAATATTTGCTTATATGTTTGCAATTCTTAGGTACATTTACGGATAATAAAGCAATTATTAAGGTTATCTTTCAGACAACATAGCAATTCAAATAATTATTTAAATTTTGTAATTCGTTGTTATGTCTGCATTTTTTTCACCTGAGGTCATTGGTTCTAAAGAATTGTTCAAGTAAATTGATTTTCTCGTTGCCTTTGTACATTCCAACATCGTCTAACATTTATTATTGCATTGTAGGCAACTCATTCGATCTTGGTTCTGTTTTATAGTCTTCTACTGTTATTGACTGAATTTTTTTTCCTTCTTTGCTTTTTTGATCTGCTTTTCATTTTCGATTTCAATTTCTTCCGTTGATTTTGATCTTTTTTCTCCTCTTTTATTTCTGTGACGACGGCCCATGACTCCCGCACGGAAACAAGGGAATGGTGCGCTGAAGGTGTGCCAGGCAGCCATGGGTGACCGTCAAGGTAGAATAAACATCGCAGAATCTATCGTACAACTCACAGCGCATGGATAAAATACAATAGAGAAATATAATATAGTGAAGCTCCATAGAACAGGACATCATCATATAGGCATCATAATAGTTTTATACAAATATATGAATCATCCATACATCAAAGCCTCACTACATAACACTCAAACAAATACAGCAGCGGAACACCCAGTACATATAATATGAAATAATATGCAAAAGCCTCCTGCTCATCTTCGTCATCATCAGCGTAGATCTCCATGAACAGCACCTGTCACCTGCTACCTAGTCTGCCCATCCCAACATGGATGAACAGCCCAAGGTAATAAGAGGAGACATAAAACCTTGAGTCAGACAAAGTCTTAGTGAGCAGTAAATCAACTATCAAACATACCAAAAGAGCATAAGGGATAAAAGGAATAGGAACCAAACCATCCCACTCCACCTCTTTCTACAGTGATAGCCCCCAGACACACACTAAGGAGAAGCAAGCATAACATAGCAGACAATTAAGGTAAAGCAATAACCACTCGAGTCAAGGTCGATGTTTTCTAAATACAAACCCCCAAGGCCTAAACCAAGATCAGATAAGCACCCAGAAAACACCGCTCTTGAGACCGAATGATGATACAACCAAACGTCCAAACATCCATGACTCTGGCTATCACTGTTATCATTGCCTTGATTTCACCGTTAGTTGAACGACCATCTGTCAAGGGCTAATGGTAACCCCGGTTCTAGACATAGCTCCGCACGTCATCGTGACCCGTGCCTAGGACTTACCTACTCTGCCCAGAGTACTCGACTACCTGCCTGTAGTCTTTTGGGTGTCCCGACTACCTACCTGTAGTCATTTTGGGCGCCCCATGTACTCTTGCTTTTGAGCATGCTAGAACCTTCAACAACGATGAGATCTCAGCCTCCTAGTCATCCTCCTCGACGACTATTACCATGCTAGCCCAAGCTACCTCTCGAGCAATCCATTATCATCCAACTCGAACCATCCCTCGAGTTATCAACATGCTTGGAATGATCCCTACCTGGATTATGCCAAGACTCACGTCATACTTCGCTTCATCGCACCATAGCAAAGTCTCACCTCAACATCATGGTTTGCCTCATCGCATCATGGCAAAGTCCCATCTCAATATCATCCAATCCATACATGTGAGCTTCAACATCCGCTACATATGTCTTAAGCAGCTTTCACCATTCAAGAGCCTTTCCACTTAGCTTTTGAATCATCTTCGACCATCTTGTCTAGATCTAACTATCAATCAACTAACATACATAGCAATCAATCAAATCAATCATTAGCTTAAGCAATCAAGTAATCAAATATGGTCTAAGTAGGCATTTATAACTACAATGGCAATTTCGTAAATAAATGAGCATAGATATAACATACATGAATCATGGGTTTTTAGCATAGATCTAACAAATATAAATCATGGGTTTTTATCTCTACAACTTGGTAAATGAACTTGCATAAGCAAACATCTTCATAAGTAATGGATCTACACTTGGATCTAAGGAAAAATGCATAAAATCAATATCTACAACACTCCAACAAACCACCAATCCAATATACTCCTTTGGGTCCGCGTGAGAGATAACCACCACTCACCGAATCACCCAAACACTTCAAAAACTATCAACTTCAGATCTGGACAGCAAGGATTCAAGCTTGATTCGTCGAAATCCCGCTTGAAACGATGAAATCTAGCTTGGTTGGATGAAGATCTTCAACTTTGGCTCTTGGATCTTCGATCTTGATCTTCGATCTTGGATGGATGTTAGAACTAGATTGGAATGGAGAAAAGGAGATGAAGAAATGTTGTAGTCGAGCTCTCAAAATGGAAGCACTTCGTCGCTTCAAAAACCGATGCCAAAAAGTGAGCCAAACCCCTCTATTTATAGGCTGAAATCCCCCATGAGTCGTCCGCCCCTATGAGTCGTCCACGACTCATGACTCACGACTCAAGCCACTACGACTCACGACTCAACGCAGCTCAAGGCAAATACGACACAACACACACACACGGCACAGCATGCACACGACTCAAGCCCCTACCGACTTAACAACACACGACCTAAGATACTGCCGCATATCCTAAGTCTTAATTCGTATGACGACTTAACTATGACACGACCTAAAAACACACACGAGCTAAACTATCCTGCCGACTCAACGACCCAACTAATACGGCCTAACGACTTAACTATGTTGCCGACTCATGACTTAACACTACACAGGGCCACACGACCTAGTTCCCTGCCGACCTAACACTAAGTCGTCTGGACGACTCAACTACCAACTGACTCAACTACCAACGACCTAAGCCTTAACTCCTTAAGCCGCTAACCTATGAGTCGGCATCCCCTAAGCCGTTAGTTCCTTTAGGTCGGCCAATCACCTTAAGTCGTTCATTCCACTAAGTCGTTTAACTATCTTAAGTCGGCAACCCTTAACCTGTTAACTCCTATAACTCGGCCTAGCACTAACACGCTAACTCATCCCAGCCTTGAGTCGTAACTCGTTAACCCCCTATGAGTCGGTCCAACCCTTAACCCGATAACTCGGTCAACACACTTAAGTCGCCAACGACCTAATGCTAACCCGCTAACGACTCATCAGATAACATGTTAACTCGTAATTCCCTAACTCGTGACTCGTAGGCTACCTTATGTCGTCCGCGAGTTACCCTCTGTTCGAGTTAACTTCTCCATACGATCTAATCTCCACACGACTTAGGCTAAGGACAACTTAAACAACCCTAACGACCTAGAAATTTTACGATTTATCGACATGTAAAATACGGGTCGTTACAATTTCTATCAATTGGTTATTGTTTTTTCCAGCCTCTTCTTCTGCCCTTTTAAAGATATAGTCAAGTTCTTGACTACCTTTGATCCATTGTGGTTCACTGTTGCTTTCGCTTGAAACAATTTTAAAGTTTGGGTATATTCCAATAGTTTTTTCCATTTTTCAAAAATTTTCTTGGTGGGTTCTTTCCTAACAATAATATGTTTCATTATATCATGAGGAATTGTATCTACACTATCAAGATTGTGTTCAACTTGAATTGTTTCATTATTAACAGCAGAATCAATTTTCTCTTCATTTTCTTTAGTGGATTGAACTAAAAAATAGATTTGAAATTTAAATATTTAGTGCTTTTGAAATGATAACGAATATACACAGTTATTTGCACAATAATATGAAAAACTACAGAATATGCAGCACTTATTAATAACTATTTCAGGGTTCATCTACATTTATTCTTTTAAATGCATGTTTCCTCAAATATTATGAATAAGCGTATATATATCAACAAAATTTATGAATAAGTACAAATATATCAGAGAATAACTCAGAAAATTACCAAATGAAGGTTTTGTCTTGTTTGTTTTAGACCATTTGTTCTAGCAATTTTTTTATCTTTATTTTTCTTTGCTTCATCTTGCTTTTCTTCTTCATTCAAATTACTTTCATCAACATTCTTATCTTTGTCAGTTTTCTTATTTCATCTTCCTTCTGTTTTTCATTATCTTTTTCCTCTTCTTCTTCGTCGTCTTTCTTCTTTTTTTCTTCATATTTATCCTGTGCGTTTTCATTTTTTTCTTGTAGCTCAATACTTTGACCCATTTTTAGTTCCTCTTTTGCAATATTTGAAATATCTTCCTCTGGATCTTCTTTATCTTCTTCTTCAATACTTCCATCATCTGCTTCATCATCTTCTTCCTCTTCTTCTTCATCATCTTCTTCCTCTTCTTCATCATCTTCTTTGTTGTCAAAATTTTTCTTTGTCTGTACTTCAAATTGTTTAGAAGCATTGTCATTTTCACTTTCTTCAACTTCTTCACTTCCAGAGGAAATTTTTAGTACAATTTACTTCTTGCAAGGGTAGAGTAATTATATCAAAATCAGTGGAAGAAGTTTCTTTTTTGTATTTACTTAATTCCATTTTCAGACGAGCATTCTGATTTTGAAGGCTTTTACTGTCCATTTCCAGCCTCCGAATTATTTCTTTGTATCTTTCCTCTCTTGCTTTTTATTTTTTTTCATATTCATTCTTTTTCTCTAAAGCATCTTTTAATATATCTATTTGTTTCCCTTAAGTATCCTGAAACAAATAGTTAAAACATATTTGTTTAATAGCTTCCAAATTTATTAGTAATAATTGCATATGAAAATGAAAATATTACAAATTATTACAGATATTTCTGTAGTTATTGTGGAGTATATAACTCAGCAATAAGAAATTATTCTCAATATTTGCATTCTATTCTGGAGGTATGTTTTATAATTACAGATTTGTCTACAAGAATTATATAATTGCAGATAGTCTGCAAGTATTGCTGATAATTGCAGTTATATATAAAAGTACGTTTTTTTAATTGCAGACATGCCTACAAGTACAATAGATTATTGCATATATGTCTGCAAGTATTTCTATTAATTGCAGTTATATCTGAAATATGTCTTATATTTACAGATATGTCTGCAAGTATCAAAGATTATTGCAAACATGTCTGCAACTACTATTGATAATTATAGTTATGTCTCAAATATATCTTGTATTTGCTGATATATATGCAAGAATCAAAGATTATTGCATACATGTCCTCAATTATTGCTAATAATTGCAGTTATATCTCAAATATGTCTTGTATTTGCAGCTATGTCTAGTTATGTCTCAAATATATCTTGTATTTGCTGATATATATGCAAGAATCAAAGATTATTGCAGACATGTCCTCAATTATTGCTAATAATTGCAGTTATATCTCAAATATGTCTTGTATTTCAGATATGTCTACCAGTATCAAAGTTTATTGCAGATATGTCTGAACTATACCTGATAATTGCTATTATATCTCAAATATGTCTTCTATTTGCAGATATGGCTGTAAGCATACCGAATAACATCTTTCTTTAAATATTTATTGAAAATTTCAAATTCTACTGTTATTATTTGTAGACAAACGAATTTGTATCTCATTATCAACAACATAATTGGTTTAAGCTTTGAAATGTTCTGTTTCCACCTAATAGGTACGAGATGTTATATTCAGGTTTAACTGAATTTAGCACTTGAGTCTTTTCACAAATCCTCCACTAAAACAAAACTATTTATTACAGAAAAATCAACTTATCTATTTATGTTGAATTATCATACCAATAATAATGTTATACAAGTTGTGTTTTTCTTGGCTTGTCAACATATTTATCTACTGGATCCATAAGATGTTTATGAATTATTTTAGGCCATGAAATCAGGGACTTTTTTGCATTACATACATTATATGGAACCATATTATGGAATACATTTGAGTTTGAATTTTATACAAGAAATGTTGCAACCAAATATAATATGAAAAGTTTTTCTGTGTCTTCACTGTCATGTTCTGCTGTTCCTTTAATGGCAGAAATTAGTTGTTGCTCTATCTTTGTCTTGTGGGCATTGACATCTCCTTCAAAATGTTTATTTTTAAAAAAAGATATACTTATTATCACTTTTATCTTGCTTTTTAATATGGCTAGATGTTTTGACCAATTCACCTATAGTAGGAACACCAGGTAATTATCCAATATAAAGCTCTGAAAATGTAATTTTCTAATCCCCAAACTTGAAATATCCTAAAAAAATTTATAGCTTCTGATGATTATATCAATTGAGGCCGAGGTTTTAGTTGTTTCTTTAACTGAAATTTTTCCATTATAAACCATTTTAATAAAATTGTAGAAAGGTAAACTTTCAAGATATTTTCTGTAAGAATTCCTAAGCATAATTTCTTTTCTAATTCTCATCGTCATTTGAAGAAACGGCTTCAAACTGTTTTCTAGTTTTCTTGTTTATCAGGAGAATTCGTTGCATCGATTGTTTTCTCTTTTTTGCTCTTTTATTGTTATCTTTTTCGGATTCCATAATAGTTTGAATAGGAATAACGGATTTTTCTTCTATAACCTTTTCTTCTTCTTTGATTCCTTTTTGAGTAACTTTATGCAATAATGTACAAAAAATTCTTAGATATCTGAAAACAATATTAACAAATGATATGCAAAAAAATTGTACCAAATGTTTAAAACTGGTGCATTTTTCTAAAAGTATTGTGAATAGTTGCATGTATTTCTGCACTTTTGTTGAATTATTACATTAGTTTTTTGAACTATGGCTGATAAATAAGCATTAATCGGTATAATTGCAGAGATATATGCAATTATTCCCAATAACTACTAAGTAAGTAACTATAGAAAAAAAACACTTCTGCAATTATTACAAATAATTGCAATGAAAGATGATAATAACTGATATTTAGTGAATAATTGATGATAAATATGCAATTATTATAAATAATTGCAGAAAAACATGGAATTAATCTTCACAATTTAATTGTTTGCATTCATTCAATATTTTACATAATTGCTGTTATTTTCTTAGTTATTTTAATTAATTGCAGACAACTCTGTAATTTTTCATATCTTTTTCGGAAATATGTTGCAGATATTCAGATAATTTCTCGTATGCATTCAATTTTTCATATAGTTGGCTTCATTTCTTCAGCTTATTTTATTAAGTGTAGACTATTCTGCAATTATTACTAATTTTTGGAAATCTGTTTGCAATTTTCCAAGTACTTACATGCATGCATTTAGCTTCCATCTAATTTCTGTTCTTTCTTCAATTATTTTGACTAATTGAAGATTATATTGAAATTATTTATATTTTTTGAAATATGTGTGCAATTTTCTGGATAATTGCTTATGTGCATTCTATTTTCTGTATAGCTTATGTATTTTTTTCAATTATTTTGATTGTAGGTTAATCTGAAATTATTCATATTTTTTCAGGAACTATATTGTAATTTACATGTTCTTGCTTGCATGCATGAATTTCCAGTAATTGTTGAAACTTCTTCGGTTATTCTGTTTAATTGCAGAATTTTCTGTAATTATTCTTACTTTTTTTGGGTATTATCTGGCAATCTTGCAGATTCTTGCTTACGTATATAATTTCGTAAATAATATCATGTATATGTGCGAATAACATGAAATGAAATATCAATGAATTCTTAAAACAAATCGATCAATTATAATTGAAAAAAATCATTTTCAAGAGGAAAATTCGGCAATTACCTTTGATTTAGCCATTTAAACGATTCCATCTTCTTCAATTCATTCTTCTTTTCTAATCGTTTTGATTTCATCTTCAATGTTTAAATTTCATTCGCTTCTAAATTTATAGTTAGGAATTAATTGTATGCTTTGAAAAATGTCGATATATGAATTTTGAGCTTTTGGGTTCTGTATTCAAAAAGTGTAAGGGTGTTTTTGGAAATTAAGTTTGTAAATTCAAAAATAGAGACATCGTTTACAACTTTGTTTTGTGAAGGATGTTTTGTATATTTTAAACTTTAACAAGGATGTGAGCCAAACTTTCCCTACAACTTTTATGGTTACATGTGACCTTTTTCACGTTATCAGTCATACATTCACAAAGGAGCACTTGGTTTACTTAAATGTGAAACCTTAGCAATGAATAAGCTTCTGAAATGGTCTTTATAATAACTGTGCATCTAAATGGTATGTGACTATTGTTTTAACAGCTTCATCATTGCTCCTTGTGTCGTACGACTCCATCCTATATAGTGTTTCTTGTTAAGTTTGCAACCATGGTCGAAATATGTTTTTCATTAATACTGGAAAATTGAGGGAGCAGTACATAATATATAATAGGTTGATTATTTAATCACCATATGAAGAAAATTAGATGCCACTAAGTATATGGGGTTTGTAATGATTTTAATCATAACACTATTGGTTCAACATTTAATGTTTATGGCTCTAAGTGTTTATCTTTTCTATTATTACTGTAAGCTACAATTGGAATATTCTAGTATAACATTAAAACCTAAAATTGAGTTACTAAGATTAACAGACTTTTTTATGTACAATTTATCACCATCAGGAAAAAGAATTGATTTCTATTTTACCTTCTCCTATTTTACGTCAAATGTTAGAGCTCATGTCAAAACAAATATAATATAAAAAATACTTGAATATATTACAAACATTGAAGATAGAGTTGTATCATTGCATATGTAGGAAGAGCAAAACACACATATGAATTAACTTCTAGATATGCCCAGTTTATTGAGATGTAAATGATCCATTCAAGTGTTGCATGGTCTACACCTATGATGTTCAAAATACCATAACAGCTGCACTCAATGCTTTTAATATAAATACGTTGTATGTAAAAAATAATTAAAAAATATCTTGATTATTTTGAAAATAAATGTAGAAATTGGAAAATATGATAGTCTTAAAATGTAGTCAGAAAGTTATTTTTAAGTTGAAAACATGAAAACAAAGACCTGCAAAAGCTTGTCCGGTTGTCCCTCCAAAAATGCGTTTAAAATGAAACCAATTTCCCATCTTCCATAAATTCCAAATTAATAGAAAATGTAAGACCGTTTATAAATTGTGATGGTTGCCAAAATCACATATCCAAAACATACAGTATAGTTCAATAACTGTTAAATCTAGCTGATTTAAATCTATTCCAAATTTATTAAGGATAGGACATTAATTGATTCCCATAATCAGTCAAATATGGGAAACAAATTAGAAAGAGAATTGGTTAATATCATAATAGATATAAATTGATTTAAGGAATCAATCAAATAAAGATATATGTGGAAACAAACATAATTATGCTAGATTTGTGTTGAAATCAAATCAAGCGAATTTGGAAAGAATTCATTCTTATCTCCAAGGCAAACTTCATTCTGGCTCATACAAATATGAAGATGTTTGCCTATATTTGATTATCACGATATAAAAAGAGATTTCTCCAAAAATATCTTCAATAAGATCCCTATTTCTGTGACTATTGTAGGTGAGAAATTTATGTTGAATGATTTATTTTCTTCTCATATTGCACTCTCCCTTGAAATGAAGAAGTAATAAAAGTTAGTGGGTCCGAGAACGTAGGCATAGTCAAACCTCTTTATATCAGTGTGTTCTTTCCTTTTCTGTCACTATCTATAATTTATGCTTTTTATTTTTTATTCTCTTTGTTGGATTGGAATTGTTGAGATTGTCAACAAACTAGGTCATTGGGTGCTCTGCTTCCGCTGCGCAAAGCTCTAATTTTTCACTATAGTTTGATATCAGAGCTAGGTTGTTCTGTTTAAAGACTATTTTAGTTATGTTTAATTCGACAAAGAATAGCACTAGTAGAAGCCCTATCAATTATAGAGTCTCTAGATTTGATGGAAAGGGAGATTTTGGCACATGGAAGGAGAAGATGGAAGCGGTGTTGAAGAAAGAGGATTTTAAGGTTGTCTCAGATCTAGACAAATTGAAAAAATTAGCAATTGAAGAGATTGAGGAATTGAAAGAGGATGCTTTTACTGCCATCCAACTTAGCCTTTCTGATAAAATACTTAAAGAATTTTCTTATATGAAAACTGCCAAGTCATTACGGGATGCTCTTCATAAAAATTTCTACGACAAGACTCTCACCAACCACATCATCCTACAACAATTTTATTCATTCAAGATAAAGCCTGGAACCGATGTATTAGCTCACGTGGATGACTTAAACACACTTGTTATGAATCTTCGAGCTGCTGAAGTAAAAATGAGGATGAACAACAAGCTGTCTTTTTTATTATATTCTTTGCATGTGGAGTATAACACTTCTGTTTACTCTATGATCTATGGGCGCTCTTCTATTTTCTTGGAGTATGTGAATAAAAATTTGCATAATAAGATTTGTAGGAGAAAGTTAGCGAACATGAGCATAGAGAATGATTCCGAAGGCTTTATTGCGCAAAGGGGAAAAAGTAAAAGTAGACCCAAATCTGGTGGATATAGAGCCAAGTCAAGATCTCAGTCAAGAGGGGCTCTGAAGGGAGTTTATCGTTATTGTAGAAGACCTGGACATTATATTACAAGTTGCCCCCAAGTTGGAGAACAAAAACAAAGTCGTTACCCAAATGGCATTAGCTATTACAGTGGAAACATCAGATTCAAAGAGTGATCCTAGCATTTTTATAGCTTCTTCCTCTTCTATGTAGAGCACTATGTGGATTATTGACTATGGAGCATCCTATCATATGACACATGATAGACACTCTTTTTCCACTTATCATCAGTTTGATGGAGGAGAGGTTCTCATGGGAGATAATGCTACTCGTCGCATGATTAGTATTGGAACGGTGAATATTAGGATGTTTGATGGTGTTTTTCGTACTTTGTGTGATGTTAGGCATATGCCTGATTTTTGGCGTAGTTTGATCTTCGTTGGAGCATTTTGAAATCTTGGCTTGAAATGTGTAATAGAAAAAGATTCATTGGAAATTACAAATGGCTCGTTGATAGTGATGAAAGGAGTAAAACTAGAAATCTATATTTGTTGAAGGGTACCACTGTTGTTGCGCGGTCTTCTTTAGTTGTTCATTCTGTTGATTCCGATTCTATCAGATTGTGGCATTTTCGTATGGGACACATTGGAGAGAGCAGTTTGGAAGTATTGGGAAAGAGAGGTTTGATTGACAGTATTCATCATTAAAAACTTGGTTTTTATGAAGGATTCATACTTGGAAAGTAAACGAATGTTTCTTTTGGCATTGCAGAGCATAAGTCTAAAGAATTTTTGAAGTACGTTCACGCAAATATTTGGGGCCTCGAACCATGCCTATCATTTGGAGGAGCCAGGTATTTTGTTTCATTTGTTGATGATATTTTTAGAAAGGTACGGTCTACTTTGTGAAGTCAAAGGATGAAACTTTTAATAGGTTTCAAAGCTTGAAATCTCTTGTTGAGAAGCACTCCGGAAAGAAAGTAAAGATTCTTCATTCAAATAATGGTGGTGAATTCACTTCTCAATAATTCATTAAATTTTGTGAGTCCGAGGGAATCAAAAGGCACTACACCACAACAGGGGACCCTTAGTCAAATGGAGTTGCAGAGAGGATGAATCAGACTTTGTTAGAAAGAACTCGTTGCTTACATATGACTGCTTGATTAAAAAAGAGATTTTGGGCAAAAGCACTATCTACGGCGATTTTCCTCATCAACCATATACCTTCTACGGCCATAGATATGAAGATTCTTGAAGAAGTATGGAAGGGAGAGCCTGTTTCATATTCCTTTCTCAAAGTGTTTGGTTGTCTAGCTTATGTGCATGAGAGCAAAGAGAAGTTGGATCCAAGATCATGCAAGTGCATTTTTCTTGGCTATAGGAGAGGAGTTAAGGGTTATAGGTTGTGGTGCTTACTACCTAGAATATTGTTACTATCAGGCATGTTACATTTGGTGAAAAAGCTCCATTGGAGGTGGAGCCTTCTTCTTCACTTAACGATGATGTTGAGAGGACAAAATTAGAGTACTGGATACAAAGTAGATCATCAGACTTCCATACAAGTAAAAATGGTGTTTTCGATGACGCCATGGTTGATGAGAGGAGGACGGAGGATCAATCTCAAGGTGGAGCTCAAATGCAAACTCGATCAATCAAAGAGAGGAAAAGACTTAGATGGCTTGATGATTTTGTAGGATTAAGCATCGAAGACATAGATTTCAATGGCATGGTAGCCTATGCATTAAGCATATTTCATGATGATCCCCGAGACTATCGAGATGCCATTAGTTCAGTTAATAGTTCCAGTTGGTTAGTGCCTATGGAGGAGGAAATTGAGTCATTGCATAAAAATTACACTTGATATTTAATGCCACTTCCTTTCGGCAAGAGGGAAATTGGATGTAAGTGGATCTATAAGGTGAAGATGGCGACAATAGTGACTTGAGATATATAGAAAGATTAGTGGCAAAGGGTTATGTTCAGAGGAAAAGTATGGAGTTCCATGATATTTTTTCTCTGGTTTTCAAACACACTTCCATTCATATATTTTTGGCATTGGTTGCCCACTTCAAGATGGAGTTGGAACAATTAGAAGTCAAGACAGTAATCTTACATGGTGACCACGAGGAGGACATTTGCCTACAGCAGCTAGAGGGGTTGATTGACAGCAGCAGGTCCAGTCGTGTTTGTAAGCTTAACAAATCTCATAATGGTTTAAAACAGTCTCTAGATAGTGGCATAAGAAATTTGATAAGTTTATGATCTCAATGGTTACTCTAGAAGCTTTAAGGACCAATGTGTCTATTTTAGGAAGCGTAATGAAGACATCATCTATTTATTGCTTTATGTTGATGATATGTTGATAGCTTCTAAGAGAATGACCGGGATTTCATAGTTGAAGATGGAGCTCGGCAAGGAGTTTGATATGAAAGTTTGGGAAACATACATAGAATTTTAGGGATGGAGATTCAGAGGGATAGAAAGAAATAAAATTTGAGGCTAACTCAATCTTAGTATATCGAGAAAGTCCTTTCTCGATTGGGCATGGAGAAAGCTGAACCGGTGGCTACTCCATTAGGCTCTCAATTTCAACTATCTAGAGATTCATATTCCACATCGGATGAAGACAAAAAGGATATGGCTAATATTCCATACTCTAGTGTAGTTTGAAGCCTTATGTATGTTATGGTATGCATAAGGCCTGACTTAGCTCATGCGGTTGGTGTTGTTAGCAGATACATATCTAACTCAGGCAAGACTCATTGACGAGCAGTAAAGTGGATTCAACCATATTGTAGAAGCACTTCTGATATTGGCCAGTTGTTTGGAGGTAGCAACATTACCCTAAGGGGTAATTGTAATTAAGATTATGCTGGGGATAGAGATGGAAGAAATCAATTTCGGGATATGTTTATAAACTTGGCATAGGTCTGATTTCTTGGAGATCTAAGCTACAGTCTATTGTAGCTTTATCAACCACTAAAGCAAAGCTTAGTTTTATTGTGGAAGCAACCAAGGAAGGACTGTATTTGCTGTAGCTTTTAGAGATTTATCAATGATGCAGAAGATGGTGGAGTTTTTTTCACGTAGTCAAAGCGCCATTCATCATATTGAGAATCAAGCCTACAGCTCACAGACAAAGCATATGGATGTTAGGAGTTTCTTTCTCATGCTTGAAGAAGATATAAATAAGATAAAGCTATCAAAGATACATACAAAAGACAATCCAGTTGATATGTTGACAAAATCGGTTCCAAAGGACAAGTTTGAGCATCGCTAAAACCTAATTAGTATGGAACGAGATACTTAGTGCCATGGGGCGCTGACCCAACAACCCATTTTGTTGATTGATGAATATACTTAAATCAATGTGGAGTGTTAAATTTGGACGATTTGAATCTGTACCAAATTTATTAAGGAGAAGATATTAATTGATTCTCATAATCAGTCAAATATGGAAAACAAATTGGAAAGAGAATAAATAAATATCATGGCAGATATTAATTGATTTAAGGAATAAAGATATATATGGAAACAAACACAATTATGCTAGATTTGTGTTTGTGGGAAAGTGGATTACGGATCTTAAGGCTAGGATTAACACTAGAGGGGGGGTGAATAGTGTTAATAAAGAATTACTAAATCTTTTTGAGTTTATGTTAATTTAGACACCGATGTATGCAATATACAGACACATATATGATCTCAGAAACAAACACAGATGCAGAAATAAAATAAAAGCAGTAAAGGAAAGAACACACCGGATTTTATACTGGTTCGGAGTTACCCTACATACAGTCCGGCAACACAAGTACGGATTTCCTTCCAAAAGCAATTGTACAATTACACCCTCGGTTTCAAGGCTACGAGGTACACCCTCTAGAATTTCTATCCTCTGGGTAGAGATACTTGATTTTCGGGCCACAAGTTTACCCAATTGATTTACCAAGGCTACAATCACACCTTTTCTCTCTTGATTGATCTCCAAGGCTACAATCACACCTTTTCTCGATTAAGAGATTACAAAGAAGTCTATAACTCTGAATAGCACTGAGAACCTTGTAGAGATAGTGATAGAGAATCAAACTAGAAGTAATCGAGTTCGATTCAATGTTGATTTCGGCAGAGTAATGGTAAGAATATGTATTAAGAAATGTGGAAGAAGAAGAGGAGTGAAAAACTAGAAAATATGACGTAAAATTCGTTGAAACTAACCCCTACTTATAGAAGAACAACAACCATGTCCATTCATAAAGAGTTATGGCGAATAGACATTTCTTTTGAAATTTAAATTTTGAACTCAACTGACACCATGTCGACATGGTTACCCTAGGCATGTCGACATCCCAAAGCAATTTTTGGTGATTTGATTTTCTTTGAAAATAACCTTTATCTTATATTAAAACTATTTTAAACTTTATAAATATACTTGACTATAGTTAAAATTCATAAGTAAATATAGAGAATAATATATATAGATTTTAATTATACTTTTATATTTAAATCTAAGTATAAATATTTAAAAGTTAAATATATAATTTAAAAAGATAGTTTAAAATCAGAGTAATTTGACTTTGAAATTAAAGATAATTTTGAGGCTAGAATTATTTAAAAACAGGATAGAGAGTTTTGAATCTTTTTAAAAGGAAAGTTTTGAAATCATTTTGAAAACAAGATAATTTTGTAAAATCATTTGAATTAAAGTTAGTGGATACAAAACAATGTTCCACTAGATTTTCGTAGGTTCCATCTACTTAGGGTTCCATCCCTTTGGCTCGAAGTGGATTCCATTCCACGAAAAAATTGAATTTTAAGATGCCAGTGCTTTTCTACGAGTTTTAACAAAAATTCCTAAAAAATATTTATTCTTGAAATCTTGAACTCTTTATAATCTTGATGCTCATGAGTCTTCTATCTCGATATCTTAAATCTCTATACTATACAGTCTTCATTCTTGGTACCTGCATGGTTAAATCATGTATATACATATATATCTAAACTTATAATGTCAGTATTTATATTTTATAATCTATTCTAAGGTTGTTGTCATCAAAACCATCATCTCACCGACTAACAATCTCCCCCTTTTTGATGATGACAACCTTTGTTTATAAAATATTATTTCTATCCTAATAACTCCCCCTAAAACTAATAACTCCCCATTAATTAATGCCTAACTACCCTATTTTATATTTCTCCCCCTTTGTCATCAACAAAAACTCACTCCCCCTCATTCTTGGACTTAGTACCTGCATTGATAAACTATATAAAGGAATATTTAATATATAGATTAAGAAATAATTATACTTATGATCATGATAACTAATTAAAGACTATATACATTTCAATGTATATATACAACAAACTTCAAACCAATATCAAGAAATCAATCCACATAGAGTATCTTTTCAAACCAAATTAATTCAAACAAATCAAACAAAGTAATGAAATCAAACGTACGAGGAACTTCCACCCATCCTTCTTCTCCAAATATAGGAACTGATTTAATTGCATCCTAATTTTCATTGTCATTGGTGAGAGAGACAGGAGGATGTGCTTCGTTATCATCCTTGCGTAGAGAGGAGATCATCCATCGTATCGCATCGAAGTGCCTTTGTTGTTCCTTGATAATCTGCATTTGACTTAATTCTAAGTGACATTGGTTACGTAGAATAAACGAGAGAATATTCTTGAACGAATTAAGGGTTTCTTCTAGATTTTCGGATAAATTGTGAATTGGATTAGCCACAGTTGAATTTGTGAAAGAAATGAAGGATATAGAAGATAGGAAATATTTTTTATTGAAGAATTCTGGAAGAAACAGGTATTTATAGGTGTAGAAATTCATTTAAAATGAATAGACATTTGGTAGTTATTCAAATTTCAAATTTCAAAATTAATTGTCATTTTTGACCAGTGCATGTCGACATAGTCATATAGGGGATGTCGACATGGGTTTTTGAAAACTTATGACCAATTTGATTTTGTGAATAATTGTGTGTGTATATATATTTATATAATATACTAACATTTATTCTGGAGATAAGATAAGGTAGATAATAGAAAGAAAATTTTGTTTCATTGCATATTACGATAATACAACGATTAAGCACACAACAAACTACATGAACATTCGAAATAAAGCAAACTAAAACAAATACAACAAGATACGAAAAGATAAAACTAGTTAGAGGATGAAGATGACGAAGATAGTCCAAGTTTCTTGCTGATTTTTGAAATGAACTTGTTCATCTTCGAAGAAATATTATCCAACTTTTTACTAACAGATCTTTTAAGAATCCGTTGATTCTCAACAATTGTCTTTTGGTTTTTGAGAAGGGTTTTGGTGGACGGATTTGAAGGATAGTCAATACTTTCCAAAGAGGTTTCACCTTCTTCTTCAATTTCCATTTCATCCCCTTCTTCTTCTTCTTCCTCTTCTTCCATTTTCTCATGAGCCAAACGCTCTTCCTTTTCGGTAAGGGTCTCATAAGGTTGAAAAACAAATGGAATTTTCATAAGCGAAATGTTGGAATAATTGAAAACCCTTTAGAAACAAATTCTTAGCCTTTGAAATCCACTCCAAAGTAGTTGAAAATCTGAGTGAGATAAATTCCATGATATAAAGTATTCTCACCCATTTCAAGATTTTTGGGATGAAGTTCATCCAAAATAACTTGCGCCCAATTTATGTCATAATTTCAAAAAACAGCAAAAAAGTGCTTTGCAAAATTTTGTAGTAGGATTGTTAAAATTCCCCGATCTTGGGGTCAAAGTATGTTGCAAAAGAAGATTGAAAATTCTTGCTTTTGGTCGAAAATTTCTATTTTTAAATTCAAAATCATCATCTTTTTCGAAAATGTGATGAAATGTCTCACGATCATGTTCATCGATTTTAAAATTAGAAAGATCCATTCCCAAATTCTTACAATTGAGAATAATACCCAAGGGATCACAATTCAAAACAATTCTAGTGCCTTCGACACTACTTCAAATTTCATTCTCATTAACATCATAAAATCCGCGATTTACATTCGCATAGAAAATTTTGACAAGATTTGGATATCAAACAAAATCATTTTGAGAAGCATTAATAAGACTAAGAACTCCATTGTTTGCAAAAAGAGAATCAATTTTATAAGAAGAAAAATCTAGAAAAATAGCAAATTTTTTGGGATGGACTTTGGCATAGTTAGCATAATTGATGTATGCTTTTATTGCCTCCGGATCATTGAATAATTGCTCATTGATTTTTCTGGAAATTCTCATGGTGGAGGGGTTGCTTGAAGAAGCCATTAAAGTAGAGAGTAGAGAGCTTGAAGTTATGAAGAGAGAGTTTGAATTTGAAAATGAGAGTGAAAAGATATGATAAAAGATAGTGAATAAATAGATTCTCAAAGGACATATTCTTTGTTCAAAAGGTAGCTTTTCAGAGAATTGAATGAAGTGAAAAGGCGGAGGGAAATTCAAACATTTGAATTCAAATTTTGAAATTCAAATTCAGGTACCCATGTCGACATCATGGTAGGGACCATGTCGACATGTGCCTTTGAATTTTCATGAATTGATTTTTCCTAAGTTCTCTAATATATATATATATATATATATATATATATATTATTATTATTTTTAATGCCTATATATATCTGAAATATTATTAAACTTCAAGTATATTTCAGAAAATATTAATATACTATTAAAAAATAATAAAAATAATAATAATAATAGAAAATAAATTTTAAAATTTAAACAACACACCAATTCAAAATCAATCAATCGAACAATCAAGCAACTAATTCTAAGCAAGCAATTTCAATCAATTGTATTGTAAACGTGTACCTTTTTCTGAGTCCGTTTCTTTAAATTCGTAGGAGTCATGAACAGATGTGAAACACAGATTCGAATTATCTGTCTTCTGATCATCATCACTTGAGGACGAGTCTGAGTCATCTAGAGTAGCAGTAAACGCACGCTTCCGTTTCTTTGTCGGATCATTGTTCATAGGAGGATTTTGTCTATCTGGATACAGACAGTCTCTTTTGAAATGTCCTGGTTTATCACAGTTGTAACATTTGTCATTATTTGGCACTGCATTCTGATTTCCATAATTCTTATAGTTGTTTCTCTTGAGATTATTCATCTTTCTGTATTTCAGGAATTTCCTAAAATTTCCAGTCATAAAGGCTATCTCTTCATCATTATCGCTATTTGAGTCTGATCCATCGGTCAATGCATTGAATGTCATTGATTTCTTTTCAGATGCTTTACTTTCTCTTCTCCCTATCATTTAAACTTCATACGACATTAGATTTCCAATTAATTCTTCTATCTTTAAAGTACTGATGTCATTTGCCTCTTCGATCACAATGTCTTTTGATCCCATTCTGGAGTTAGAGAATTTAAAATCTTTCTGACTTGATCTTCTTCAGAAAATTCATTTCCCAAAGATATTAGAGAATGCACAATATCCTGAAATCTACTATACATATATGAAATAGACTCATTAGGATTCATTTTAAATAATTGAAACTGATTTGTGAGCATGGAAATTTTGGTCTGTTTAACTTTACTTGTTCCTTCGTGAGTAACTTGCAAAGTTTTTCAAATTTCATATGCAGACTTACAAAATGACACTCTATTGAATTCATTTCTATCTAGTGAACAAAACAGAATATTCATTGCCTTAGAATTATTTTGTGCAACAGTCTTTTTCTCAACAGTCCACTGTGCAAAATTAGTTATGGGTTTAGAATATTAAGTTTGTGTGATATTCCAAGTGTCTAATCCTATCGATTATAAATATATTTTCATCATACATTCCCAATAAGCATAGTTACTGCCATTAAAAAGTGGCGGTCTAACAGTAGACTAACCCTCTACAAATGAACTAGTGACAGGGATACTAGTGTTAGTAACAGTACCAGTGTTGGTAGCCATTTTGAAAACTTTTCAAAAATCAGATTATGAAACTTTGAAAACCTCGCTCTGATACCAATTGTAAGAAATGCGGATTATGGATCTTAAGGCTAGGATTAACACTAGAGGGGGGATGAATAGTGTCAATAAAGAATTACTAAATCTTTTTGAGTTTATGTTAATTTAGACACCGATGTATGCAATATACAGACACAGATATGATCTCAGAAACAAACATCGATGCAGAAATAAAATAAAAGCAGTAAAGGAAAGAACACAACGGATTTTATACTAGTTCGGAGTTACCCTACATCTAGTTCCGCAACACAAGTACGGATTTCCTTTCAAAAGCAATTGTACAATTACACCCTCGGTTTCAAGGCTACGAGGTACACCCTCCAGAATTTCTATCCTCTGGGTAGAGATACTTGATTTTCGGACCACAAGTTTACCCAATTGATTTACTAAGGCTACAATCACACCTTTTCTCTCTTGATTGATTTCCAAGGCTACAATCACACCTTTTTCTCACTTAATAGATTACAAATAAGTCTATAATCCTGAATAGCACTGAGAACCTTGTAGAGATAGTGATAGAGAATCAAACAAGAAGTAATTGAGTTCGATTTAATGTTGATTTCGGCAGAAAATTTGTTGTAAAATTCATTGAAACTAACCCCTATTTATAGAAGAACAATAGCCATGCCCATTCATGAAGAGTTATGGCGAATGACACGTCTTTTGAAATTTAAATTTTGAACTCAACTGACACCATGTCGACATGGTTACCCTAGGCATGTCGACATCCCAAAGCAATTTTTGGTGATTTGATTTTCTTGAAAATAACCTTTATCTTATATTAAAACTATTTTAAACTTTATAAATATACTTGACTATAGTTAAAATTCATAAATAAATATAGAGAATAATATATATAGATTTTAACTATAATTTTATATTTAAATCTATGTATAAATATTTAAAAGTTAATATATATAATTTAAAAAGATAGTTTAAAATCAAGAGTAATTTGACTTTGAAATTAAAGATAATTTTGAGGATAAAATTATTTAAAAACAGGATAGAGAGTTTTGAATCTTTTTAAAAGGAAAGTTTTGAAATTATTTCGAAAACAAGATAATTTTGTAAAATTATTTGAATTAAAATTAGTGGATACAAAACAATGTTCCACTAGATTTTCGTATGTTCCATCCTACTTAGGGTTCCATCCCTTTAATGGGATCGAAGTGGATTCCATTCCACGAATAAATTGGATTTTTAGATACCAGTGCTTTTCTATGAGTTTTAACAAAAATTCCTAAAAAATACCTATGCTTGAAATCTTGAACTCTTGATAATCTTGATACCCATGAGTCTTCTATCTCGATATCTTGAATCTTTATATTGTACAGTCTTCATTCTTGGTACCTTCATGGTTAAATCCTGCATATACGTATATATCTAAACTTATAATGTCAACATTTATATTTTATAATCTATTCTAACGTTGTTGTCATCAAAACCATCATCTCACGGACTAACAGTGTTGAAATCGAGTCAAGCGAATCTGGAAAGAATTCATCCATATCTCCAAGGCAACCTTCATTCTTGCTCTTATAAATATGAAGATGTTTGCTCACATTTGATTATCATAGGATAAAAAAAAGGTCCTCCACAAATATCTTAAATAAGATCTTTATTTCTGTATCTATTGTAGGGTGAGAAATTTATATTGAATGATTTGTTTTCTTCTCATATTGTACTCCCCCGTGAAGTGAAGAAGTAATAAAGGTTGTTGGGTCCAAGGACGTAGGCATAGCCGAACCTCGCTATATTGGTGTGTTCTTTCCTTTTCTGTCACTATTATAATTTGTGCTCTGTATTTTTTTATTCTCTTTGTTGGATTGGAATTGTTGAGATTAGAACATTGGTGCTCTGCTTCCGCTGCCCAAAACTCTGATTTTTTTACTACATTAACATACATAATAATTATTAGTATATAAATCATAGTAAAATGTAATATGTAAGCTAATATTCCACTTTTACATGGATATCATCCATTGACCGAGATGCAAGTACTAAGAATGAATCAATCAAATATAAGCACGGATGTTTGCACCAAAATTGGTCACAAACCCCAATATCGTGAAATCACCCATATATGAATACAAATTAGCAATATTCAACACAAATATCAGATCTAAGCAATATCAAGCACAATAATTCAGCAATAACACTCAAAAACACAGGATTTATAGTGGTTCGGCGATGTTGCCTACGTCCACTCTGAAGTTGATGACTTTATTGATTCACTTGATGATTTCAATCAATTACAGTGGATTACAGTTGATAGTAGCTCTGGAGTTTGATTACAACCGCGATAATGAAGAGTAGAATTGAATCCGGAAGAGTCTGGACGTTCAATGGCTAAAGGATCCCTTCTTTGTAGGCTTCAAGGTGCTATTTACAGGCGTAAAAGGCTCAGATCTCGCTCAAACTTCGGGAGACTTTTTCTGGCACGTGAGTGGGCCCACGCGACCGACCCCACCAAGTTTCAACTCGATCTGTGATCGATACGAAATGATTTTTTATCCATTAAAAATTCATCCAATCGAGCTGAAACTTGGTAGGAACATTCTTTACCTTGTATGGAAGATGCCGTGAAAATTTCGTAGCATTTGGACTAGCGGTTTGGGAGATATGATCGATACGAGTTGGTATGTTTCGGCTGGCTGTTTATTTCGAACCCATCAATTCGAAATGATCTTTTCCACTCGATCACCTCACGTGGTCTCATGATGATGTGGCACGCATACTTCGCTTCGATCCGGTCTTTACTCCGAGTTGACCGTATCGACTCCATAAATCTCGCCTTGTTCGTATCGAAGGATGACACGTCACCCAAGGCTCGTTGACCTGATGGATACGAACAAGCCTCTGCTCATGGTTTCGTTATGGAGACGAAGCAGCGAATCTCTGATGGATGCGAAGTTGACATTAGGTGATCGTTATGAATTAGGCTACATACTGATGGATTCGAATAAGACACTCTAGCCAAAGTTTGATCGATACGAAGTCCATCGATGCGAAGACCTGGCCACTACGATTGATACGAAGCCAATGGATACGAACCGAGGTGTGGTGATGGATACGAGTATCGATACGAAGTGCGGCCTACTGATGGATACAAAACAGTGCTCTAGGATGGATACGAACATGTTGAGGCGATGCCTATTTGATCGATTCGAAACCGATCGATTCAAACAGACCGATATCATGTTAATGATCTATTCGAACTCGATCGATTCGAAGTATGTGGAACCTGATGGATTCGAACGAAAAAAATATTGATGGATACGAATCCGATGGATTTGAAATGGGTATCTCCTCAATAATTTGATGGATACGAACAGCGTATTTTAGCTAACTTGCATCGATCATATCTCGTTCATACGAACTCCGATTAACCTGAAATTTAAAACACTGGCTTTTATGATCTTCCTTGTCATGTCCTATCAGTTATAGCCTGATCCGGGCTCGGACAAAATTCATCGATATCCATGGTGAAGCAAAGTATAACAAATCTTTGAGGCGAACTGTCTTTTGTCTCCGATCGATCTTTTGGTATCACGGCTTTCCTAAAAAGCAGGATAACATTTGCCCCCCAAAACATGCCTTGCGATAGGAAGGTGTGTTTTGTAATGCCCTAAGCTGGATGTTCATATCCTATCAACAATCTGTAAAGAACTTGATAATTTCATATGACCTCGAATGACGATCGTTCGGGATCGTGTGCCATTTGAGGTGAATCGGGACCGTTCGCGGTCGATGTCGTTCGCAGCAAAGGATGGAATGGGACCGTTCACAGTCGATGCCGTTCGGGGAAAATGGTGATATGGGACCGTTCGCGATTAGATGTCATTCGTGGTGGATGATGCAATGGGATCGTTCGTGGTTGGATGCCATTCGCGACAACGGTGATTGTTCGCGATCAGGTGCCGTTCAAGGCGAATTGTGACCGTTCGAGGTCAGGTGGCGTTCAAGGCAAATCGTGACCGTTCGAGGTCGGGTGTGATCGTTCACGATCGAATGTCATATAAGGTGAGTTGCGACCGTTCACGGTCGGGTTCCGTTCGAGGCAAATTGTGATCGATTGCGATTGATTGCCGCACGAGGCAAAATGTGATCGTTCGCGATCGGATATCATAGTAAGTAAATCATGGCCGTTCGCGGTCGGGTGCCATTCGAGGTAAATTGTGATCGTTCGCGATCGAATGCCGTTCGTGGCAAAATATGAAATGGGACCGTTCGCGGTCGGATGCCGTTCGTGGCAAATGTTAATCGTTCGCGATCGAATGCCATTTAAGGCGGTTTGTGACCGCTCGAGGTCGAATATCATAAATAGTGAATCGTGACCGTTCGCGGTCGGGTGCCGTTCGAGGCAAATTGTGATCGTTCGCGATCGGGTGCCGTTCAAGGTGAATTGTGACCGTTCGAGGTCGGATATCATAATAAGTGAATCGTGATCGTTCGCGTGCCGTTCGAGGCAAATTATGTGTGCCTAGGGGGGACTTAGTATTGTCGATGCCAGATTTCTTGTTCGGGGGAGTTTCTGAATCAAAGACTTTGGCGGTTCATCGCCATATAAGAGGTGCTCGTGGACCGTTCGCGATCCAACGGGCATACAAGTAAATTCTTTCACAGAATTGCAAATATTAAAGGAGTGATCATACGAATTCCACAGCAAAAATGTCCAAACAAGCAAAGTCTAAATGTCCAAATCAAAACGAAATAAAAGCAAAGCAAGGATGTCAAAGTGCAAATTCTCACTATGGTGCGGTCAGTAGTCATTCAGAGCATGCCTATGGATCGTGCGCAATCTCTTACATGTGTAAATGATTTAACCGTGTTAGTGAGAGGTTTACGACTTGTTCATCATTATTTCAGTCAATCAATCAATTGATAATCAAACGTTGTCCCGGTTCAGGGTCACCTCTAGCTGATGTAGATGGTGGTCGCTCTGGCTCCACCGCTGGAGTCTGCATCCTCACATACTGAAGTAGCATACTGTTCCTGATATACCCTTCCACCTCATCCTTCAGATGTCTATAATCATTAGTGTTATGACCGTTCAGTTCATGGAATATGCAATACTTATCTGATTTTCTCTCGTCGGAAGTTGGATCCCTTCGCATTGGTCTACGATACGGAACCTGCTCTCTGGTATCCTGATAGATTCGTTCCAAACTATCATTCAGCTCTGAGTATGTGGTGAACCTTGGTTCCTTTCGTGGTCTCATTGATCTGTTATAGTTGTTCTCAGCCTTTCATTTTCCCTTGCTAGTTTCTGTCCCTTTCTCGGGGGGATTACCATCTTTGACCGCATACACATTAAGTTCATCTCCTTCTTCTCTTTCTGCACTCCCATCTTCCAATCGTAAGAACTTATCTGCCTCGTGATAGAATTCTCCTACATCCATAGCCATAGGTGGATCTTTAGTCAATGAATTTTTGAATTCTGTGCCATCAGCTATTCCAGACACAGCTGCCATCATATCCATGGATGGATCCACCGATGCCGCTGCCGCGTTGAACCGCGTCAGAAAACTCCTCAAAGACTCTCCAGCTTTCTGCTTTAAAATTACCAAACTCATCACATTCTTGGATCTTGCAATATGAACCCTAAATTGCCTCATGAATCTCTCAGTTAAATCTGCTCATGTTCCTATGGAGCCACTCTCCAGCTGCCTAAACCATAATGCTGCGATATCCGTCAGATATAGTGGAAAGCACTGGGCCATAACTTCATGTGATGCCCCCAGCGCTTCCATGTGCCTTATGTGCCTTGTCAGATGGACCGCGGGGTCCGTCCTCCCATCATACATCTCTACTGATGGTAACTTGAACACTGGCGGGTTCCTAGCCATCCTAATTGCAGGAGAAAAGGGACTCATGTTCATGTCTTTAAGATCTCTGTTTATTAATCTGCCTCTCATGGCTCGCCTGACCATCTCCGCCAATCTGTCATTGTCTCCAAGATGCAATCCCCGTTCATCGCTTTCGACCTGCCCCCCGAGTTCACGAGGGAATTCTGGAATCTGCCCCCTTGACTGAGCGTTCATTCCTCTGCTACCTCCAGGTTGCGCAGATGCTCCTCTCTCTCTCTCTCCGGGATTGGATCAACATTCTCCAAGTGTGTGCCCCCTAATCCAGGTGCTACGCCGGATGGTCCTGCTTCATTCTAAATTCCATCAGCTCCTCGATTCTGCGCTCCAAGTTGCCCAATCTGTGGAAATAAACTCTGGATCAACTCCTCCTGTCTCTTCATCATTGTCTCCATCTCATCCCTGGTAATAAAGATCGATGCCTGATTAGCTCTTGAAGAAGCCTCTTGACTTCCCTCATGTTGACTTCTCCCTGGCCTCTGCCTTCTACTCGTTTGCCTTGTCATAGGTTTTAGATCTGAATTCTTAAATCTTCAAATTCAACTTCTCCTGAATCAGCTTTCTCAGTGAAAGCACCAAAGTGTTTGCACCAAAATTGGTCACAAACCCCAATATCGTGAAAGCACCCGTATATGAATACAGATCAGCAATATTCAACACAAACATCAGGCACAATAATTCAGCAATAACACTTAGAAACACAGGATTTATAGTGGCTCGGCGATCTTGCCTACATCCACTCTGAAGTTGATGACTTTATTGATTCACTTGATGATTTCAATCAATTACAGCGGATTGCAGTTGATAATAGCTCTGGAGTTTGATTACAACAGCGATAATGAAGAGTAAAATTGAATCCGACAGAGTCTGGACGTTCAATGGCCAAAAGATCCCTTCTCTGTAGGCTTCAGGGTGCTATTTATAGGCGTAGGAGGCTCAGATCTCGCTCAAACTTCGGGAGACTTTTTCTGGCATGTGAGTGGGCCCACGCGACCGACCCCACCAAGTTTCGACCGATCTGTGATCGATACGAAATGATTTTGTATCCATCAAAAATTCATCCAATCGAGATGAAACTTGGCAGGAACATTCTTTACCTTATATGGAAGATGCTATGAAAATTTCGTTGCATTTGGACTAGCGGTTTGGGAGATATGATCGATACGAGTTGGTATGTTTCGGCTGGCTACTTATTTCGAACCCATCAATTCGGAACGATCCTTTCGACTCGATCACCTCACGTGGTCTCGTGATGATGTGGCGCGCATACTTCGCCTCGATCCGGTCTTTACTCCGAGTTGACCGTATCGACACCATAAATCTCGTCTTGTTCGTATCGAGGGATGACACGTCACCCAAGGCTCGTTGACCTGATGGATACGAACAAGCCTCTACTCATGGATTCGAACATGGTCTCGTGATGGAGACGAAGCAGCGAATCTCTGATGGATGTGAAGTTGACGTTAGGTGATCGTTACGAAGTAGGCTACATACTGATGGATTCGAATAAGACACTCTAGCCGAAATTTGATCGATACGAAGTCCATCGATGTGAAGACCTAGCCACTCCGATCGATATGAAGCCAATGGATACGAACCGAGGCGTGGTGATGGATACGAGTATCAATACGAAGTGCGGCCTACTGATGGATACAAAACAGTGCTCTAGGATGGATACGAACATGCTGAGGCGATGCTTATTTGATCGATTCGAAACCGATCGATTTGAACAGACCAATATCATGTTACTGATCGATTTGAACTCGATCGATTCGAAGTATGTGGAACCTGGTGGATTCGAACAAAACAAATATTGATGGATATGAATCCGATGGATTCGAAATGGGCATCTCCTCAACAATTTGATGGATACGAACAGCGTATTTTAGCTAACTTGCATCGATCATATCTCGTTCATACGAACCCCGATTAACCTGAAATTTGAAACACTGGTTTTTATGATCTTCTTTGTCATGTCCTATCAGTTGTAGCCTGATCTGGGCTCGGAAAAAATTCATCGATATCCATGGTGAAGCAAAGTATAACCAATCTTTGAGACGAACTATCTTTTGTTTCCAATCGATCTTTTGGTATCACGTCTTTACCAAAAAGAGGGATAACAACGGAGGTGAAATGTTTAAATAATTTAACCTACTGTGACCAATTGACCAAAATATAGACTGTGGTATTAAAGGAGAGTAAAAATAAACTGTGGTACAACCGAAACAACATAATTATATATCAGTACTATAGGAAAACATTTAACGAGTGCATGCACAAAATACACAATTTTACCAATTTTTTAACAAGTAGAACCTATAAAATGGAGTTGCTAGCTATTCTTTATCAAATACAATTTGAAATCGAGATGAAATTTTTCTATGTTAACCATAGGTACTGGAATTATTACGTATAATAGTGGTGGATATAGGTGAATGAGGGAGAGTTCATAATTGATTGAACATCTTCTTAAATCGTTAGGAGAAACCGGTGATATAGGTCTAGGGTTTATCAAATCCTAAGGAGTTGAAGTGCCTAAATTCTTTTGTATCTACGCTATGATGCTAGGAGAATCGGACATAATAATGCAGGATATGAAGTCCTCCTTTGAAAGAGTTATTCTTGGTTGGTCAACGCTAGCATCAAGAATAGGATCCTCTAGAGTTTTGCCTAAATCAACAGATTCACCCTCTTTTGGAGGAAGAGAAGATTGAACATCAGCATTTTAATTTTATTCTAAGAGGACTTGATGCAGTCATATCGATCAATTTTTTTAACGATCATTCTTGACCTAGCATTGGCCTGGGTCAAAGCTGAAGCGTTAGATTCAGAAGTTAGAGGGAGTGGATCTTTTGTAGCTAATTCAATAAGAGGAGTAGCCGCTAAAATCCAAAAAGCAAAGGTTAGCAAAGCAATCTGAAGAATAACACGAAGGCAAGTTATAAATGGTACGTATAAGTTTATTAGGCTGGTCAGGACGTATCACAGACAATGGTGAAAATTTTATGGGGTCGCCGAACGATAGGAAGTGTTTGGCCTTGGAAGTGTGTTGGACAAATGGAGGTTCTGTAACACCTCATAGTTTTGGTAACATTATTTAGAATATTTAATTGGTTAAATATAATAAAATATGTGTGATTGGGGGAATGAGATTTGATTTTACTTAAGGGTAGCTGTGCCACTTAAACAATAAATTAAAATAAGAGTTGAAATGAATTAGAGGAGGGGTAAAATAGAAAAGAGGCCATTCCTAAATCCTTAAAACTTTCTCGTGTATCCTATACATGTTCATTTTTAATTTATCAAAATTTTAAAAACTTGAGGTCAGCCTCCACTAATAAGAGAATAGGGAAGAAGATTAACAAAAGCTAAAGAAGAAGTTTAAGTAAATCATATCCATTTAAATCTCAAACTCTTGAATCTCTAAAGCTAAGGTGAATAATGTTTACATCTCTTATTTCTTTCATTTCGGTTTTAAGATGAAAAGCGAAATATTTTACATTGATTTGCTATGTTTTTGAATGATGGAATGATTATATTTACTTGTTGATGATTTATACTTATTCACATAGATTTTATGACATGTTTTGATATGAAAACCATATTAAATGACATCCAAATTCCTTGCGTATTTTATATAAACTAAAAGTAATATTTTGGAGATGGGTCTCTGCTTTCAGAATTTTCAGAATTTTTGTGACGATCCAGAATTTTGAACATCTGAAATTGAAAATTTTAATTGATTTTAAATATTTGGAAGTTATTTTAAACTTGAATTTCAATTATAACTAAGAATTGGGTAATTAAATTATTGAATTTAATTATAGAAATTTGGGTAAAATTTTGAATCTTCAATTTTAAGTTTGTTAAAAATAATTTGATGGCTTAGAAAATTCATATTGATAATACCGAAGATAGTGGAAGCTTCAGAATTGAATTTGAAAGTGATTTATTCAGTTTTGAAATTTTATCGTTTAAATCGGTATTTAAAAATAGCCGTCCGAGGCATAGTCTTGGATTTCGACGAAACCAATTCCATGGGTCCATAATAGTGTATTATTATCGGATTTCAATTTTCGTAGTGTTTGGAGTGATTGTTTGGCCATACGATAAGCCAACGCGCTGAATTTATATCGGAAAATTTAATTTAAAAGCTGGGTCCAAAAGGCTATCTTCCCCATACTATCGAATTTGGACTTGAAACCTTTTCCATTGCGTTCGGAATAGGCGTATAACATTATAAACGCTTGGCGGCACGCCTCAATTGGAGGTCGAGATTGTGAGTTGCATAATTGTAACGATTTCAAATTTAAATTTGAATTTAAAAATTATATATACATTATTTAATATAATATTGTTTTCACAAGGTAAATTACATGTCTCCTTCCTTATAGCACGTTTTCCATTGCCTCTTTAAATTTTGTACAAGCGTATACTCTTCGTTCTTTTAAAAAAATAAAAACATAAAAATAAAAGAAGAGATCTGAAATAAATATAAACGAGATCAAAGAATATATATTTTTCTTTTTCTTTCCACAGCGGTTTCAAAACTTTTAAATCGGCCAAGCATCTAAATCGTTTGAAAAGAATGGCGATCGATTCCTCTCAAAAAAAATACGAAATCGAATCAATTCAAAATCAAATTCATGGGAGCTACTGTGAAGCATCGACGGCAAGGCAAGCTCGATTTCGAGCGTTATGATGAATCTGGAGGGAGTCGTCGCAACGACTACGGCGATCGAGCAGGTGAAGTGGCGCTCACGTGCGCGTGTATCTGGGGGATTCGCAATGGCAGAGGTCGCGACTGCGACTCAATGTGGCTCGAGTGGTTCTCGAGTTTGGGTTGGGATTCGCGCACGACTTTGGGAGTCGGGAGTGGTGATGCTCGTCAGCCAGGCGTGTGCGACAGCGTGAGGGAGTGCTTTGAGTTGGCGGTCGCATTTGGGAAATAAGGTTCTGAGGTATTCCAACAGTATTTCTATTCTTCATTTTATTTTAATATACAAATTAAATTTAATAATATATATGTTTTACAGAGAAAGGAAAAAGAAATCTTAAAACCAGAATTTTGTTTTTACGAAATATATATGTATATTAAAGAAGGGAATTTTACACAGTAAAGAAATTACTGTCTTTGTTATATATAGATAAAGAAATATATACATATAGGTTCTAAAGAAAAATATATATATATTATTTATTTATGGAAAATTGGTAAAAGAAAAAAAAATCATTAGTTAGTTGAATTTGTATAATGATACTTGATTTGTTCGATTGTTTAGAATGTTAATTAAAACCCATAATGTCTATACAAGGTCTAAATCATGAAGAAACAAGTCAAGATGGAAATGGGATTGCCTATAAAAATCAAAGGCGAGATCTTCTCACTCAATTGGAATTCCCAGTTAATTTTAAATAGTTAAATTTAAAATTGTTGATTGTGTGCTTGGATGATAAATTATTATCAGTTGTATTGGATTAGACCCTATGCACCGCATAATAGCGGAGGATATTATATAAACCCATATACCGCGATATTCCACCTCGAAGTGGAATTGGTATTATATATGTATTTGGAGTGATTGATTTATCGCATTATATAGCGGATGAGACCCTATGCGCCGCATAATAGCGGATGATATTATTTAATCCCATATACCGTGATATTGCACCTCGAAGTGGAATTGGTATATTATTGTTGTGCTAACATCTGTGGATGCAGAGAAACAAGTTGGAGGGATTCAACTGGATTCCTCAAACATTTGAATTTGTTTCATATGTTGTGTGTTGATTTATTTATAATCTGTATGTGAATATACTTGTGATTGAAATTGTGAAAGGCTATAGTTTAGCCGAATATATTTTTGGCATCGTAGGATACCAGAAATAAATAAAGTTTGATTTTTGAAATTTAACTAGAAGTTTATAAAAAAATTATTTTTGAAAACTGGATAGATTTAAAAGAAGGAATTTAAATGGGTAAAGATTGATTTTGAAATCTTATCGAATTAATTCCAAAATAGGGGAAGAAGTTTTAATAAATAAAAGTTGGAGAATTTATTTAAAATTCAGATTTTAAATAATTTGGAAGAGATAAAGGAATTTATTTTAAAAGAAAATAAATTTAGAAATAAAAATTGGAATTTAAATTGGTGTTTAAAATGATTTTGGGAAATCGATTTGGAAATTAATTTGGTGTTTGAAATAAATTTGGAAATCAATTTGAAAATTGATTTGGTGTTTGAAAGTGAATATTTGAAAATCGATTTGAAAATCGTATATAAGTGGATATTTGAAAATTTAAATTCACAATGGGAATTTATAAAGGAAAGGGAAATTTGGTTTAAAAACAAATATTGGTTTATTTTGAAAGCATGGAAAGGAATTTGCGAATTTGGAATGTGAATTGAAATAAATCAAGAAGGATTTATTAATTGAATTAAGTGAACCATTTTGAAATGGAAAGTGTATTTTCCCTCGAAAGCCGAGTATATTTTCAAAGTAGCTTTTAAAATATAAAATAAAAGTTCTAGAAATTGGTTTTAAAGTATAATTGTTGGAGAAATTATTTTCGAAAATTGTTTTTAAATCTTTAAAGTAGGATTTATTTAGTTAATTATAGAAGTGGTTATTTAAAGATTTAAATTGGTAGAAAATGGATATTTTAATAATTACACTTTATCTAATAATTTTATTTTTAAATTAGTTTGGACTTGAATTTTTATATGATGTATTAGTATAATATTTTCATAATAAATGTTTTAAATAAAGTATTTTAAAATAGTTTTTATTCTGAATGTTTCCAAGTATGTATTTTTGGATAAGTGTTTTAAATTGTTTTGAACTATTCGAACTCAGCAAATTTTTGGTGGAAATAAATAATGTTTGGAAATTTATTCCACGTGAGGAAAGTGATTTGAAATTTGTTTTCAAAGGATTGAAACGTGAAAAGTGATTTTAAATCTGTTTTCAAATGGTTGAAGTGTGAAAATATATCTTGCGAAGATATTTTGAAAATAAATAATTAAGAAAATTATTTAAATCTGGTGATTGTTGTGAATGTTGATTGATAGTTAAATAACCAACTATCAATATTGGCCTTTAAATGGCATTTGAATTTCGATGCAACCGGGAGTCGAATTCCAAATGGATATTCGAAAACCACATCGAATATGTGTGATGGATCTTTTGTTTAAAAGATCAAAGAGGAAATTGGTTGTGATTTGCTTGAAATCTGAATGTAACACTTACTTTCAAAATAAGCGCTCGTTATTCGGATTAGCCGGGAGAGGACTTTATGTCATAAAACCCATTCCAAATAATGATACGACGAAATGAGATTGCATTTAAAGACAGCGGTGAAGACCGGGTGTTTTCGAGAATGGTAGAATAACCCGTTGAATGACTTTGCACTGAGTTGCTTCGATATGGAGATCTCCATATGTGATGGGGAGTCCAATCAGGATTGTTGATGCCCGGATTGCAAGGGCTTCTTTAGAAGTGCCTTCGGTTCCGTTCGAACCCGAAACAGACTTGTATGGTTGTATGTCTGACAATTCACTTTGACATATAAATCAGATTTCTATCAAATACATTTCTGTTGGTGGCAGAGAATTTATTCTCTTAGCTTAACACACTTCTCTGAGACGTTCGAGCTAAGAGGTTATGTAGTTGATGGTTATTAGTGATATACTCCCAATTCGGTAGTGTGGCATGCTGAGTGATGCTGATCATTTATTGATTGAAGCATGGCTTTTGTGAAAAGCATAGTTTTGTGGACGAGACTTCGTTGAACCTCACAACCCGGTAATGGTCGAAACAGGAATGTTGCAGCAAGGTTATTAGGGGTCGCGCCCCTAGGGTATGTCCATTTTCTTCTGGATAAGAGGTGGTATCATGGTATCTAGCCCAGATATTTAACTGTGTGGTTGTTGCTATTTGTTGGCGAATCCCGGGATAAAGGTCGGTAACGATCGGGGATGGCATACTTGTAGGTGTTACTTCCGGATAGGGGTAACTTGGCCTTGTGTTGGCAGAGAGCTGGTTAAGTTCTTGGGGGCGTCCCTCTAGAGGCATGCCATTCGGTGTAGGAAGTTCCTATGCCCGACCATTGTTGGAAATCCAATCATCCAATAAGCGCCTTGTACTATTTTAGTTGTATAACCTGCCATTTACTCATGATGGTCACCACTATTTTGATGGTAGTTACAGTAGGTATACAATAATGGTTGTATGATGGCTAATATTAATATTATACTTTCGAAATGCTTTCCGCACTATGCACTAATGATAATATTAAAAAGATTTTGCGTATCAAGCATGTTTGACTATCATAAGGAGAAATCTCCTCCAATTCTGCATTTGCATTATGTGTGTGGAGGAGGCCTTATGGTAGTTTCATTTTCCAAAAACATGGCGAATTCCTTTAATTTCTTTATGAAAATAACTGTTTTTTTAGATCTCACACCTGTCACATGACTGACCTGAAGTTTATTGTTCTCTTTCTAAACTCCGCGTGCCCATAATTTTCCACACGGGCAGCCTAGAGTCAGGTCATCTTTATTCTGGAGCGAAGTCGGGAGAGTATGCTGTGGAGGTCAAGGGTAAGCTGGATGGCGAGACGTATCACTTATACTATGTAGTATCCGTTGTGTTTGGATTGGTGCAAGTCAAAATCTTCATGTAAGCAAGTTATAATAACTGCTAGTGTTGTATTGTGTTGTTGTAAACTCTGATAATGTGATGTATAAACTGATATAGTGCATTTGTTTTAAAGATTATTTATTTATCTATTATATGTTGTTCCGCTGCGAAATGTGAGATTCTGTTATTGTTTCTTATTCTTCTTCAATCTTCTTCTTCTTTAACCCTAACGGTTCAGTTTTTTGGCATTCGGCTGTGCGGCGTTTGATATAGTAGACGTATTAATGTTGACTTTCGAAAGTCGAAAGATTAGGTCGTTACAATTTTCATGGAATTATATGAATTTTCTAGTAAATAAAATGTTGTTGTGTATTACAGATTATTAGTGGTTAAATAATTAATGGTTTGGGTCTGAAATTTATATATGTTAGAAAACATAAAAAAAGTGATTTTCATGAATTTTTATAGAATTTTCCTAATTGATTTAATTGATATATTAAATTATTTAAGGTATGAGACTTAAATGTTTTATATATTTATAAAAGGAGAAGGGGCTTTTTGTTAATAAATTCAAATTGTTAATTCTAGAAAGTCAGTAGTGCTTTTCAAAAGAGAAACTTGCAACCAGTCGAATTTTAACATACAAGGCAGATTAGGTACAAAGAATTAGTTTAAAAGGACAAATAAACATGTTTTTCACTATTTCAATGCCTTCGACACCAGGTTCCACCTCCATACCTTCGCCTCTGACTCCAGCAAAACCAATGTACATGGTATTAGGAATCTGGTACATAGTGAATTGGGTGTAGGCGGAAGGTATAAGGCCGAAACCAGGGGTTCGAAGGGGTTGAGGAAATACTTTGTTTCTAAAGAAAAATGTGCCTGCTTTCTTTCGACTAAGAAGCTTTCGACTGGGTTAGCTTTCGACCAATTCGATTGGTTTTAAAAGAAAAGGTTTCGATTGGTTTTGTCGTTGTTTTAAATAAATGCTTATGACTAGGTAACCTTTACCTATCGCTGTCTTCCTTTAGACCCAGATGGTTTTGAAAGGGTTGCTTTGTTTTCTATAATTTGGCCACTTCTCCGATGCTTTCAAAGGGATGGTTTCCGACACCATCACTTCTTTACTTAGGAAATGGTTTCGAAGCAGGTGCTTTCGACTTAAATGTTTTAATGACCATTTTTCTCTGATTGAAATATAACCAAAATGGTTTCGAAAGAGATAATTTTATTAGTTTCGAAAAGTGTTTTCACATGTTTTAAATTGAACCCAAGCGCTTTCGAAAGGTAGGTTTAAGTGCATTCAAAGGTTTAATGAATGGTTTTTAAGGAATGGTTCCCCTAGGGTTTTGAAAGGGTTGAAAGGAATTGTTTTTCCTATGTTTTCGAAAGGCAATATTTAAATAGAAGGATGTCTAACATTTTGAAGCTTTCGAAGGAAAGGCTTTTAATGGTTTCGAAAGTGTTAACTTTAATGGTTTTGAAAGGGTTACTTTCATTGGTTTTGAAAGGCTTACTTTCATTGGTTTCAAAAGGGGTACTTTCAATGGTATTGAAAGGGTTACTTTCCATGGTTTCAAAAGGGTTGTTTAAAGTTTTAAACAAAGGTTTAGAATATACTAGCTAAGCAATATAGGCTAAATGTTTTCAAGTTAAAAAGCGTTATAACTTGTTTTTAAAGGATAGCTAATCCTCATTAAAATTCATCAACATTATTTTGAGTAAAGTATATATAACATGGCAAAATAGATTAGAGTAAAGCTAAAGATGTATTTTCCTTGTATATGTATGGTTTAAAAGGTTAAATCATTTCCAAAAGGTTTTTAAAGGAAAATGATAAAGGTTAGTTAACCCTAAGAAAATGACTCAGATTAGAAGACCAAATAGGACTGTGTAGGGTCGCGCCTTGTACTCATTAGCTATTATCCCTTAGTTAATTTAGACCATAATTCCAGTGTGTAGGGCTTAGTCACTGGTAAGACTAAAATGATGCTTGCACACAGAAAGGAATATTTTGTACAGAGATGGGTTATTGGTTAGCCCGTAAAACCATTAGAATCTGTTGACCCTTGGAGAAATAATTTAAGGACAGACCATTCAGAAGTTTTGTCTAACAGATGTTTAGACCATTTGATGTTTTATCTGATAGACCCGAGTCAGCCAAAGGGACAGTTAGTCCAGTTTGCGGATAGTTAGTCCAGTTTGCGGGCAGTTAACCCATATTTCGGACAGATAATCCATCTACTACATGATTTTAGCATAATAGACATTGTTGTTGTTATTATCAGTTTGATTAACCAGTTTGGTTGCAGGAAAAGGTTTGCAAAACATGTGTTTTGAAAAGGATATTAGTGAGGGGAAGCCCATTACGCTAAGCGTCGTGGTCTCACTCAATATTAGTAAACTGAGATGTAATATTATTATTCACACCAGACTTTATGTCCGACTCGAAGTTTTTGTTTCCCTTTAAACTCTCGGGTACTCAAAATTGATTTGAGTAGGATGAGGGTTGAAGTTTTTAGGCTTTAGTTGTTTTGCCAAATAAAGATTTCAAAGACGAGCAGGTGGCTGACGGATAGCTATTTAGGATTAGCAGGTTGTTCTGTTTTTCCTCTATGTGTACTAAGTCAGTTATTATTATATTTCTCTAATCAACCAAGGGGGTATTGTCAATTGTCGCTCTTGGCATATTATTGTATTGATATATTTGATCATTGCTTGAGAAATGTTGAGGGATTATGTAACTTGGATATCAATTATTATTTCGAAATATATTCAGTAATTTTTTTTGGAAATTTGTGATTTCTATTCATACTCAAGTGCTTCTGATATTATGGATACCATTAGCATTGCCATGTTTTGTTAGCAAAAGTTAATAGTATCGATGAATGCAGCGTCGTTAGCGCTTAGCTTTTGGCCTCTAGATATGTGATCTTACAACTTGGTATCATAGCATAGGTTTATGAAAACATTTAAACTAAAAATTATTTTGAAAACATAATCCTAAAGAATTAGAGTAAGGTTGGGGTATGGGATAATGCATTAGTAACATACTCGTATTTTCTATATATAAGTATACGCTTTATCTCTAATCTGCTATCTTTGTTAGGATTATTCTTCTGTATCTCATGAGGTTTGAATGCAGATATGGATGGTAGAAGAGGAAGAGTTAACACAAGAGGGGAAAGCACCTATGTGAATGCCAGACCTAATACGAGAAGAAGCCAAGGTCAAGCACAAGCAGAGAATGATGGTGCTGGAGTCCCATAAGTTGGTATGGAAGCCATGTATCAGTTTTTCAAGAATATGATGCATTCGGGTGTTACAGCTGCAGTGTTAGGAGGAAATGCTACAGGAGCAGGGGTTTTGGATGTTCCCGTAGTTAACCATTGTCTATGCTGAGTGGAGATTATACTAAGCTTGGAGGGAAGCCATTTATTGGAACCGAGAATGCCATTGAGATGGAGAATTGGTTGCCACAATCTGATAGGATTTTTGCAGACTTGGGGCTCAATGATGAGCAGAAGAGGAGGCTTGCATCGAGATATGTTCAGTGGGCGACTTTATTTTGGTGGAATAGTGCGACTGTGGCAGGGGATGAGGAAACCATGACATGGACGGATTTCAAAAGGAGGTTCCAGGATAGGTTCATGTCTGTGATGGCACAGTCTTCTCTAATCGGAAAGTTTGTTGAGTTAGAGCAGGGGGAGATGTTGTTTTGGAGTATGCTAGAAGGTTCAAGGAATTGGCCAGATATAGGTATGCTCCAGTGGATACAGTGATGAAGAGGAAAGAGAATTTTATCAGGGGATTGAAGCCTGAGTTAGAAACAGCTACATTACCTCATATTAGAGATCCTTCTAATGTTGTAGTGGAGATGGCCTTAAGGCATGAGTAGATACTTGATTTTCTAGAGAAGAGAGTAACGCTAAGGAGGTCCAGGTGGGATAGGTTCAGAATAGGAAGTTCTTTCCTAAGAAAGGCACTCAGAAGGGTGGAGTAGCTAATAAAGGAAAGTCTAAGATTGTTTACTTCAAGTGCGACAGGAAGGGTCATTTTGCTAATGAGTGTCATGTTGGAAAGGCAAAAGATGTGGTCGGGATGATGAATGTCAGGTGCTTCAACTACGACCTGATTGGACAATATAAGAATCAATGCAAGGAGCTCACTAAGGATGGAAAGGGCGAGGTGTATGCATTGGAGCCTGCAACTTCGAAGCCAACAACTCAAGAGAAAGGAAAGGCAGTTTTGGGAGGTATGCTTCGGATCCATGGTATGTTTATAAGCGTTTGTTTGGTACCGATGCATCGCATTCTTTTATATCTAGATGTTTGACAGACAAGCTTAACCTAGAACACCCATATTTAGTTACTTCCTTATGGATTACGAATCCTATAGGAGGGTATGCAACTCTTGGGTTGAGATGTGACCAGTTAGAGTTTGACTTGTTAGGTCGTACATTTGTTTGTAGTTTGCATGTGTTTGACTTTGTAGGGTTTGAAATTATTCTTGGTATGGATTGGTTAAGTGAGTACGATGCTAGGATATTTTGTCATGATAGGAAAATATCTCTTAAGCAGCCTGATTGTAGCAATAGGATTGTTTATACAATAGAAGGTTCTAGGGGTGAGGTAAGTGGTTTGTTGGTTGTTATGGAGTTGGATGATGAGGAGAGTCAAGTTTTCGTGGTTAGAGAATTCACGGATGTTTTTGAGCCTGTAATTGGATTGCCACCGAAACGAGCCATGGTGTTTTAGATAGATTTTGTTCTTGGAGCAAAATCAGTGAGTAGATCGCCACGTAGGATGAACCCTATTGAGATGAGGGAGTTGAAGGTGCAGTTGGTGGATTTGGAAGGTAAGAGTTTTATCGAGCCGAGTAGTTTGCCTTGGGGAGCAGCCCTAGTGTTTGTTATGAAGCCATACGGATTGTTATGGCCATATGTCGATTGTCGTAAGTTGAGTCAGAGGACGATAAATAATCGATATCCATTGCCGAGGATTGATGATATTTTCAACCAGTTGAGTATAGCCAAGGTATTTTCTCAGTTAGATTTGGCAACAGGTTTCCATCAGCTTAGAGTAGCAGAGGATAGTATACCTTTGATGGAATTTAGGACTAGATTTGGGTCGTACAAATGGTTAGTGATGCTGTATGGACTGACTAATATGCCATCTTTCTTTGTAGATTTGATGAACCGGGTTTTCCAAGAGCCTTTGCATAGGTTCAGGTTGGTTTTCATAGATGACATCTTGATATACTCTAAGGATGAAAGAGACCATGAAGTTCATCTTAGAATGGTGCTTGAGATGCTGATACAGCATCAGCTGAAGGCAAAGTTTTTGAAGTGTCATTTATGGATGAAGGAAGTGAGTTTTCTTGGTCATGTAGTCACAGATATAGGGTTATCGGTGGATCCAACTTGGATTAAAGCGTGAATAGTTGGAAGAGACCCGAGGCAGTGACTCGGATAAAGAGTTTCCTTAGATTACCTATTATTATCGGAGGTTCATTAAGGATTTTTCGCAGATAGCAGCGCCTATAACTAAGCTAACTAGAACGGATGTGAAGTTTGTGTGGACCAATAAATGTGAGGAAGAATTCCAATGTTTCAAACACTTACTGACCTATGCACTAGTTTTGGTTACTTCGAAGGAAATCGGGATTTGGCGGTTTATACAGATGCGTGTGGAACAGGATTAGGAGCTATGATGGTGCGGAAAGCTAAAGTTATTGCCTATGTTTCTAGACAGCTTAGACTGCATGTCGTCAGGTACCTGATGCATGATTTGGAATTGGCTACGGTGATTTTTGCATTGAAGGTATGGAGATATTACCCTTTGGGAGAAAGGTTTGAGTTATACACAGATCATAAGCCGCTGAAGTATTTGTTCTCTCAAAAAGAGTTGAACGTGAGACAGCAGAGATGGTTAGAGTTTATAACCGCTTGTGATTTTGGGATTGAGTATATGTCAGGGAAAGGCAACAAGGTTGCAGATAAACTTAGTAGGAAGCATTAAAATGTAGTATTGGTGATGATTGCTGAGTGGGAAGATTTGGAAGCCTTGTCAGATTGTAGAGTGCAGTGGAGATCCAAGGCGAGATGTAGTGGAGAGACTGTTGTGTTTCTTGTTTAAAAGTTCAACCAGCGATGATCGAAAGATTGCTTCAAAGCAAGAAGAGGATCCAATGTTAGCTGAACAGATTAGGAACTTAAGAGATGAAATCGAGGGCAATGACTTAAGCGACTTCAGTCTTGACCAGAATGGGTGGTTGAAAAAGAAAGGGAGATCATGTGTTCCTAGTGTAGGAAACATAAGGAAAGAAGATTTGGAGGAATGCCTTCATTCGAAGTTCACTATTCATCTAGGAGGTACTAAGATGTATCAGGATATGAGGTGAAGTTTATTTTAAGAAGGTATGAAGCGGATGTTGGCTTATGGATGAAGCGGTATTTGAACTGCCAACAGCCGAACATCAGAAATCGAGTGGGTTGCATCAACCATTATATATTCCGGTATGGAATTGAATTTGATTTCTATGGATTTTATTGACGAGTTGCCAAGGTAAAACAAAGGAAATGAAAGTACATGGGCCATAGTGGATAGATTGACCAAGTGCTCCCATTTCATTCTAGTTAAGTCAACCAGTACGACACCTGTTTTAGCGAAGTTGTTTATGAAGAATGTGGTTAGACTGCATGGAATTCCTAGTAGTATAGTTAGTTATTGAGATTCCTTATTCACTAGCGAGTTATAGAAGAGTCTACATGAAGTTTTGGGAACAAGCTCAAGATGAGTAGCGCTTATCATCTGCAGAAAGATGGGCAAATAGAAAGATTTAACAAAGTCTTGGAAGATTTGTTAAGAACTTTTGTTCTAGATTTCGGGGGATCATAGGAAGACCATCTGCCTTTAGTCGAGTTTTCATATAACAACATTTATCAGTCTAGTATTAGGATGGCACCATTTGAAGCTTTGTATGGAAGGCCATGCAAGTCTCCCGTTTGTTGATTAAAGACCAGCGATAGGTTGGTTCTTAGTTCGGATTTGGTTAGAGACTATAGAAAAAAATTGAGGTCATTCGGGCTAGAATGAAGGAGGATCAATCTAGACAGAAGAGTTATGCAGATAAGAGAGGAAAGATTTGGAGTTCTCAGTTGGAGATCAGGTTTTCTTCAAAGTGGCATCGATGAAGGGTGTAATCAGTTTTGGCAAATCTGGAAAGTTGATACCGAGATTCGTGGGAACTTTTCCTATTGTTGAGAGGATCAGGAAACTCGTATATAGAGTTGAGTTACAGAGCAGTTTGACAAGAGTCTGTGATGTTCTTAGTTTAACTCTATAATCAAAACACAAAATTCTTAGTTTAATAATAACAATTATTATTAATAGGAATAATCTAGCCAAAGGCTTTGACATTGAAGTGACTTGAGTTGACCGTGATACTAACATAATATAACCGAAGAGACGAATCATCACTTGAATAGTGCTTCACTTCTATTACCCTCACTCAATCCAACTATAGTCATTCGATAAACCCCATGACATGACTTGGCTATAATCAAAGCGGAGTTATTCATATTAAAGATCCACTGTATTCTCAAATTGAGAGAATTGTGTATATCAACCACATTGATATTTTTTATTTGACCTTAGTTATACTAACCAACAGAAAACTATCAAGTGAGTCATCCCATAGTCATCCAATAACTATCAGTAGGTAACCCTAGGCACCTCCAACAGTCATGAGTAATGCACTACCCAACATTTAGAGAGCGTTACGTATTCTAGTCTCAATGGATACATTGATATGTAGTCTTAATGTATCTTAGCTAGGATCATTTAAAAATTATATATATGTTCATTGTGATAATTACTCATGGTAATAACATTTGTAACCACCATCATAAAAGATATCATTTATGGATTTTTTTATTAAATATACTTTTAATTAAATTGATTAATTAATATGACACGTTATATCAAGTATTATAGAAAGAAAATACCTTTTATTTTGAACAGGATTGGTCAATGAGTTAGATATATTGGTAATAATACAAAGAGCATTTTGCCTTCTTCATTTCCAGTAAGTAACGGTGTTAATTTAGCAGTTCGAAAATCAATGCATTATTTTTTCACTTTTTGTAACATATTTAAGCTTAAGATGCCAAAAAGTGTAGTTACTAAAATATGGGTAGAAAGTATAATTTGAGTAGCAATCCGATAGGCAGCTTATCTTCATCCTATGATGCATTGAGGAACATACGAATTTCATAAATGAATTTATCCTCTAAAATTTGGTAATCATATGCATGCCATTTATTTCTCTACATCTACGTAATATCCTTGATTTTTTTTGGGTGTAATCAGCTGCACCACATATGCTAAAGAGATCGTTTCAATTTTTCTCTAGAGTGACCTTACTTGTCTAACAATGTAAAAGACTGAAGATGTTGACTAAACTGAATTTATGACGTTGCCATACCCAAAATTTGTTAAGTGGTTCATGCTTTCATCATATGTTTGTTGATAATGTGTTCGTATAGGTTTACAAATTTTGGTAAAATACTGCTTTACATTGTTCAATTGGATAACTTAAACAGTGCGACCTCATTGTTATAATTTGATAAATGTTTAAATGGCTAAGTAACATACATACGTAATTTTATTGAGTAAATTATTTTTATTTGAGTTGTTTATTTATATGTGTTGGTTGGTTAAGTAGTCGTCTAACCGTTGGTGGATGTTATGCCTTATAATGTCGTATCCTGAAAAAGGAAAGTTCTACTTTGAAATAAAAGGAAAAAAATATTTTTTCTATATAATACTAATCAGCCACAAATTATCTTCAACTAACATATTTAAACTTTACCTCAACTGTAAGTTATTCCTTTTTTGGAAGCAATACATTACTAAGAATGCCAACTAATTCTTAAACCGAATTATCAGCAATTATCTCTATTAATCAGTTGCATGATAATAGTATTCAATATGACTCTAAATTTTTTTGCAACACAAATAGAGAGCTAATAATTTTTCTTTGAGTTGATTGCATTATAATTTTATGGTTACATCAGTAAATTTAACATATTGTAATGTATTAAAAAAATATCATGGTTTTACATCTAAGATTTTGTTTTCTTTTATTTTTGCACCTAGTATGATAATGAACTAATTTTTCGTACTATTTTAATGAGGGTTATTCAATTAAGTAATACATTAACACCACAAAATGTTTAGTTGTATAAAATGTATTATAGGGGACATGAATTATTTTTCTATTTCCAACTTATGCATCTCATTTGACTTTTACATTGTACTTGTTCTATTTATAAAATCATGAATTTCATTTCCTTTCATTTTGGAGGCATAATATATTTAATAATGCATAAAGCGTATCATTTTTCATTCTAAAACATAATTATATAAGAAAATAAAATGGATGAAAAATAAAGTAAAGGAATATTAAAAAAAATTACATATAAAGTTTTAAGAAAATGTGCAAACGTGTAAGTAGCGCTTTTGATATGGTCACGGTATAAAACTTTGAACTTCTTAAAAACTTTAATATGCTCTCTCTATAAACTTATAATTTTTTATTCAAATATTTTATGTGATATCTTACTCGACATGAACTTTTTTTTTGAAATGTTATATTAGCAATCTCAATCCGTGTGATAACCCACCTTTTTGGGCAGTTTAAGTCGACGTTAAACCACCCATGTTTGATTCAAATTGTCTAGATAGATTATTAATGGGTTTTATTTTATGGAAATAAGAAAAAGAAGAAGAACAATACACAGAATCTCACAACGAAATGATGAAATGTAATAATAACATAAACAGTTTATGAATCTATTTAACAATATACAATAATGTAAAATTACTATGTCATCAAAGTTATACATTCAATAAATATAATAAAGTAATGCAGCGGTGTAATATGAATAAATACGGTCTTCAAACTCCATCTTCATCTTCAATAAATAATATCTTCGAAACACTGAAATACTCAGCTGATCCGAGCATAAAAGAAAATAATACACTCAAGTAAGAACTAAAATTCTTATGCAAATTAAATGAAATCGGATGAATTATGGAATGCTGATAAATACATTTTTAAAGTTTCAGACATTCCAAAAAAATTATTATTCTCATATTCAAAATATAGCCAATTTCACAATAAGGCCATTCTAATAACTTACAAATTTATAGTAAAATTTCAAAAATAAATTTAAGAGTTCAAGAGATTTGATTTATGAAAATTTTCCAAAGTTTCAAAATTCAATTTACGAAAATTTTCCGGTTTCAAAATTTAAATTTGAAAACTTTCAAATAAGGTAACGGCAGTTTATTCTCAAAAATTATTTTTATGGTTCAAACAATAAACCTAAACATACTAATTTTTCACATGTCAATATAAGAAATACAAAGGTTTTGTATCCTCAATTAGTGTTCAATAATTAATATGAAAATTTATATAATTACAATAAACTATAGAATGATAACAGAGATGTATCAAAATAACTAAAACAAACACACATTCAATCACAATAGCATCCATCATAATGTACAATCAATATTCAAATAAATCAATTCAACTAATCAACCAATTCAATAACATGTCATAATAATTATTAATTATCACATATTGGAGTTTAGGTATTCAAATTAAATGTCAATTAAAATTCCTGACCAGCAATTAATAATTTTATCACTGTATGACTTAGTTTAACTTGCAATAAAATTTCGGTATTTCATGAGTGAGTTTATACACTCACCTTTTGGCTTTCCCTTTTCTATGTAGATTTATATTAGCTGCTACTTTCTCTTTTTCTTTTATTTTCGAACTATCTTAATATTTTTTAAGAAAGCTTTGGAAGAGACAGAGAAGTTTGTATAGATCTGTATTTGAAGAAAATGATTTAGAAAGAAGAAGGAGTTGTGAGAAAAAGAAGGAAAATTAAATAGGAAGACTTAAAGAATAAGAATAAAAAAAGGAAGCCATGAAAAAAAAAAGAATTGAAGAAGAAAAATTAGGAAGAAGGAAAGAGGAAGGTGCAGAGGGAAAAAATGAAATGGAAGTTTTATTTGAAAAAATGAAGCAACAGAAGATGAGATTTTGAAAAATAAAATAAGAGTACAAGAATGAAGATGGAAACAAATGAAAAGCTAATAAATTAAATATAAACAAACTAGGAATTGACATAAAGTAAAAATACGAGTAGCCTTAAACAAGGTAGATATTAAAAGAGGTGAAGTAAAGGAATAAAATATGGATGGAGATAAAAATAAATCTTCTGTTTTTTAATATGAAACTTTAGGAGAATAAATTGCCAGTGAAAGTAAGTAAGCTAAAGGAACAAATAATGCATAAACAAAATGAATTTCAGAAATGGAGAATGCTAAATGCTAATGAGGTGGCATGAATATTAATTTGGATGTCCACATTAAAAATGAAAAAAAAAACTTCAGGTAAAAGTACTTAAAAAGGAGCAAACGAAACAAATGGGGAACAAATGAAAATAATGATGCAATTGTTAATTAGAAATAAATCAAATGGGACTACTATTAATTAATAAGAAATGAATGAGTTGTCCAACAATTAAATGGATGCTTAGTTAGAACCTACATGAAGAACTTGAAAATGAAAAAAAAAAGAATATGGATGTGATAATAAATATAAAGCAAACGGAGAGACCATTTATATACTATAAACAAACTTTTGGAGCCCAAATTCCAAAACTTACCCCAATTAAATAATTTCAATATACCCAAATATACACGTATTTATACCATTCAATTCTTTATTAAAACATTCATTTTACGTTAACATGTGCACATTGCATCAACTTAATCAATTAATTAATAATCAGTCAATTAATTAGTCAACCAAATCAATCTATACTTTTATTTGTATTACACAAACCAATTTCATTAATTCATGAATATATATATCAATCTATGCATTATAAAAATGATTTACTTTACTCTTTTAGTTACTGTAACGGTCACATTAATGCTACCAATTTACAAGTTTTAATCATATATAAAATGGAAAAATTAATATACGTGAACATATATAATTAATGTACAATTGTTAATACAAAGTAATTTCAAATTGATTCCACAACATTTACACAACTATGGACCTTCTGATATAATTTAAAATTTGAATACTAATAAGTATGTTTATATATATTATTCCAAAACTCAAATTTTCCTTTTATAAATCATATTTATTCAAAATGAAAATTTTATTTTATAAGTCCCAAACATGCATTTATTTTAATTAAAATGTTTACTCCATTTTCATACAGAAATGCAAGTTCCCATATTAACACATTCTACAAATTCATTTTTGTTTACATTTAATTGAAAATTTTCCATTAATCTAATTTTGGTTAATTTCATTACTAATTTCAAACGAATTCTAGTTTTAAAACACTGCTTGTTTTCATTTGTACTAATTCAAACATGTTTTATTAAATTTCATACACAAAAAAATTTATACACTATTTACATTATTGTAACTACCCATAAACTTTAATTGGTTTTAATAACGTAATTAATTGAATTTTTGTGAAATTTTAAACAATTGAATTTTGAAATAAAAATTTAGTATTTGAAATACGTCCAATTAAACATAGCAGATGGTAAATTTTCATAAGAAATTATGAAGGTAAATTTTTTTTGTGCAATTCTATTAAATTAAAATCAGTTAATAATTGATGATATTAGATGTTTTCCAAAAACCTGAATATTTTTATGCGGTGAATTTCTAAACCCTCTTCTGAGTGAGACGCCATCTTTCGTTTTTTCAAATTTGGACTTCTATTGCTCCATTTATCTTATTTTCTGCAAAATAGCAGCATTTCCAGTATCGATTATTGACTTTTGATCGGATGATCATACCACTGATATCCATATACCATTTTGATCGTCTCATTGTACTGATCTTCGCAGTATATTCATTTCTGTATTTTCAGGTCCGGTATGCGACGGAAACAATAAACTGTTCGTTGTAACGGTACCATAAATTGTGACTTTATTTCTTCCCTTGATTTCAAATTTTGAAACGTACTGTCCAATCTACCCATTAATTGATTTAATAATTATTGCTGAATTGGACAGCTGTTACAAATCCATCATTTCAAGTTATTATTCAGTGGTTTATCTCTTTCTCCGTCCATTTTTCATTCTGCGTTTTGCTTCTGAGGTAATATATAATATTTGTACGTTTCCTTTTATATTTCCTGAAACCCAACTTCTGACTCTTCATCATTGCATTTATTTTATGTTTACAATGTGGTCCATATTATTTTATTCTGGTTTCAACTTTTTGTTTTAGAGAAATATATATAAGCAGTATATATTTCTGAAAGCATTTGCTTTCTCCTTTATTTTTACCTGTAGCTTACCCATCCTTCTTCCCTAAGTCGTTCCCCTCCCTCTCTCCCTCCACACCAACCATAGCCGACCACTTCCTTGCTCCTCCCTACGTCACCAACTTCCACCATCGGCTAGCTTCAACAACCGCTCCTCCCTTCCCTTCGCTCCGACTGCCACCTCTCCAGATCTGACTACAGCCACCATCACATCCACCTTTCGCCCCTTTCTTCTCATACTTGGCCAAGCAACCCTCCTCGTCTTCATCTCCTCCGACCTTGGCCATCCTGTAGAGCTCGCACCGAAGCCCACTTCACCTGTACTCGTCGCGCTTTGCTCTTCCATTAATGCTTTCTTTGGTAAGCTATATATATATTATATAGAAAGTTATATATGTATATATCAGCTTGGTTTCCTTTGTTTTCCTTCTTTGATAATAATTATTTATATACTGTTGTTTATATATGTGTTTAGTTATATAAGATTTTATTACATATAAGTATATATGTTATAAAAGTTATATAAATCCTTATTTGATTTCGAAACATATATACATACTTGTTTTCGCATGATTAGTTACAAACTTTCGAGTTTTCAGTGTATTTTATACATATATGTTTATGTTACCTAGGTTTGTATATTTTTTCAAAATCTTGGTTTTACTATATATATCTATAGTTTGTTGTAAATGAACTTTTCACGCGTGTATAATGAAAAGCAGCCGACCTCCTTTTGCAATATCATATATATACTACATTATATTTTATTAGTTTGTATAAATTGTTATGAATAGGTATATCAACCTGTATATGTATATAGTTATTTATAATGGTAAACTATGTTGTCTGTAAATGTTGATTTTCAAGTACAAATATATATTACATACTGAATCTATATTATTAAAGGTATGAATGGTGAATCTGTTATTTTAACTGAGAGAGAGAGCTTAAATATTTGTATAATAAATATAGTACAGTATTTTATATATAGTTCAACAGTTTCTTTTATTTTTTCCCATTGACTAACTAGTTGTTATAATATATAAAATATATGTGTAAGCCTATATGTCCTGTAGTTATCTAGTCTGCATACCTTTTTCTGAATCACCTACTTTGTTTTGTTTTAATTTTTGAAATGTATATAGATTTAAATTATTGGTTTATAAATTTTATATATTGGTTTGTTTTAAAGTATTAATTTAATATATAAGTATGTTTTACAGCATATATATATAGTAATATATTACAGAGTTTTAAAAGGAAAAAAAATTATAGTTTCAACAAATATTGATTTTTTAATGATGTATACTTAGATTTTAGGTTGGATGGGTGTTAAGTTAATATTGATTTTTAATATATGTGTTTAAGAATAAGGATCTTTATCATATAAACATATATGTATATCATTTTAATATATATCTTGAATTAAAATTTTGATTTTAAGGAAAATTTAATAATATATATTCTCGGTTTATATCAAACTGATTTATTTTTCTCATCGATCCCTATCTATTAGCTTCGTCTGTCAAATCCATGTTCAGCGTTAATTCGCTTTGAGGGTTTTGTTTGGGTCGGTCGATTTCACGATTCAAAAATCGTAGCTTGTTATGTTGTCTATCATCTTTAGCATCGAAAGGTCAGTAATCACTCACGATTAACGTTCTTATATTTATTAAATTTGATTTCAATTGAAATGACAATTGAAATATGCTGCTAATTTGAACTGTTAAGTATATAATTATTGTTAGATGTGCTATTATCTGTATCTGTTCACCTGTGGGATATGACAACATGTTCTGTTGTTTATATTTTATATTATACTGTTATTGATGATATATGCCTGTTATTATTATTTTCATATCTGTTATCACTCAGCAAGTTCCATGTTAGTATAGAATTCACTATGGGTTGAAATGATAAATACCCGAACGGACTTTAGACTAGGAGAAAATCGTTATGGGTTGAAATGATAGACCCAAGCGATTTTCAGTTGCATTAAATTTGGGATTGCGGGTCGAAATGATATATACCCGTATATATTAATTTGTGGATTGAAATGATAAATATCCATATCACTCGACCATAGGGTAGCAAAATTTAAACAGACATCGTTGGTCTATATATAAATAATTGAAAATGATTTCTATGGTTTTGAAAGGAAATATATGTGTTTTATTTAAATTTGGAAATATTTTTATGTAAATAAGTTTTAATATAAAGTAGATTCAATAATAAGCTTTAATTTAATAAAGTTTGATTTGATTTATATATAATATGGATATGTATTTATTTAAAATTGTATTAAAAAATAGATTTATAATAATGGTATAAGTTAAGGTTTGGAAGATAAATCTGAAGTTTATTGGAAATTATATTTAATTAAGAATTTTATTCAATTAAATCGATTTGAAACTATTATTGAATTTGAATTTTGAGATATGATCTTATAACTTGATTTTGATTTCAGTAATTTAATGGATATTTCCAATTTTAAATAAATCGAAGGAAATATTTAGTTTAATGCAATTTGAGGTTATTCAAATGATGATGGATCTATTAAGTGAATATTTCAAAACTAAATAATTATGAAGTTAAATTAAGATATATATATATATATATATATATGAAATTATCAATTTAGTTTTGAAAGTGTTATAATTTGGAAATAGATATATTCGAAATGAAAATGATATTTTGGTTTGAAGTATAAATTAAATTGAAATGACCACGGTGTTATACTGTATATTTCTACATTGTAGATAGCTCCACGGATCCTTAAAGGATGGTAATCCCAAACATCCTTTAAATTACTTGTATTTCAGTTGATATTTCACTTGAGTTGGATTTATTGATATAAGAATGTTAATCCTAACTCGAGTGTTTTGTGTATTGCTTTACACTCGGGTCAAACAGAGTGATACAGCAATTGAGACCCACCTTTGGAGTTTGGAGCTTCGCTTGGAGGTCCGACTATCCATTCAGCTTGTGATATCCCGGGAATTTGGGCAATATCAATTTAATGATCTACATTAAAAATTAAATTGATTTGATAATATTTGTTAATAATATTAAAATTGATTTAATCATCTTCTTTTAAATAAATATTTAACTGATAATTTATCTTTTAAAAGCTAATTTAAATTGTTTCTATTTATAATGTATATATGTATAGATTGGTATATATTATAAATAGATCAGTTTTGTTTTTAAATTTAATAGATAATTTGGAAATTTAATATTGTATACATAATAGTATGATCTTTAAAATACTCAAGATAAAGTTTAATTTGTTTAAAATGATTTTAGCCTGGAGTTTAAATTTAAATAAAAAGATTGTTTTGTTCTTTTTACTTCAACTTTATAAAATAGGTAATTTGTTTATATAGTGATTTCATTTATGAATCATCTTAACTTAGTAGTGAGTGATTTTTAAACAATAACAATAATGCAATATTTTTATAAATAGATTTTAATATAAAAGAAAGTATTATTTTAAATTCATTTATATATATAAGTATTTTGTAAAGCTATGGTTTGCAAATTTAAAATGGAGTAAACTTTCTAAATATTTAACTTAAGAATGAATCAAATGTATGAGGTTAACATAATTACATAAGTCAAAAACATTCACAACAAATATTGAAATAAAGTACTCAAAGCAAAGAAGAAAAAAATAAACAAAGCAAGATATATAAATGCAGCCTGTAAAGGAAATAGACAAGGCAAGAATATAAACATGTAAAATAGAATGTAAAGTTAAAAAGGGGGAAACAAGTAATCATGTTATATAATAATTATGTTGGCAAATAAAACAAAATAAAGTAAAGAAAAATATATGCAGACAAGTATAAAACATAAGATAAAAATGTTAGTAGCTTATAGAATAAGATTCAGATAAGTATAAACATCAAGTATAAAAAAAAAGTACAAACATTTGCAAGTTGTTTGTAAGAGAGATGAACAAAGCAAAGTAAATAAATTATATTTGCAGGTTAGAGCAGAGGAGTGCATAGCTAAAAAAAAAATATAAATAAAAATATCTATACATAACAATGAGTAGTTGTAGACACTAAGTAACATATCTAAACATATGCAGGCATTAGAAGATATTAGCAACCTGTAACTTAATGCAGAATAAAAATATCTTTGTACATAAGATAAGATTAGGTGTAAAAATCTAGTACATTTACATTTAATGCTTTCATTTATTAGCACGTAATAAAATCATTTCGAACTGTTGAAATCAACTCAGCCTCCTAATTAAAAGATTTAGCCTAATAAAACAAAACACAAATAAAAATCTGCAAATTTGCTTGTCTCAGATGCCACCTTCCCCTGAACTTCTTTATATATGCATATTTTGTTTTAGTTCGTTCATTAAAAATCTGAAACAAAGAACAATAGCAAACAGTTTTAATTATACAAACTTAGTAACATTACAACTGAGAAAGCAAGAAGAATCAAAAGGGAAAATCAAGTAAAAACATTTCCAGTTTTTAAAGTTCAAGTTGTTCAAACACAAGAAGACTCTGTTCTGCCAATTGCTGTGAGTAACACTTTTAAAATTTACTTAAGTTTTTAATTCTGTTGCATGTTGATATTGGATGCTTAAATATATGGTGTGAATATTTATTTATTCATTATTCTCTGGGTGATTTGTGATAAAACTGTTTATTTCAAACCTGCAAATTCAAATTACCTATATTGAATTTGTTCTGTTTTATTTGCTGTGAGTAAACTTTTAAACTAAAACTTAAATACTCTGAGAATTTCTGTGATTATGTTTGTTTTTATGTATGTGTATGTGCAATGCTTTGTGAACTTATGTATGTGTGCATATCTGTTGATACTAAAACTTCTCTGATCTTAGATAAGTCTCTGCCTTTAAACTGTTAACATGAGACATCTCTTCATTTTGATGCATACAACCTATGATTGAAGTAACTTGTGATGTATGCTTGAAAATATAATTGTATGATGGTTTTTAATCCTCTGTAAACTTGTGAGTATGTTAGATAATGTTTGTGACCATCTCTGTTTTAATGTTCCAGGGGTTTAAACTTAAATCTAACTTCAAAAAAAATACTTCACACTCTAATTTCATTTTGGCTTAAGTATTTATAACAAAGTTAGTTGTTTTAACTTAACTATGCTTAGACGAATAAGTTGCAAGAATTTTAGTTAGAAACATTTGTCTGGTAGAAGAAAACACAGAGAAACTTGAACTATGATAAAAATCAAATCTTGTAATTTGTTGATTTAAATATATATCTGGAATTGTATATAAAAGATAAGATTTTTAAAATTAGATTCACAATTTTTAATGTAGTATTGAAAGTGTCATTTGAGTTTGTCTGGAAATCTTGTTTTCGAGTTTTTTCGGTGATCACGAGGTCGAGGGTGGTCGGGGTTGTGTGAGGTGGTGGAGGAGCCTATGGGGGTGATTGGAAAAATGGTCGTAGGTGGCCACGGCCACAGTGGCGACAGCGGTTTGAGTTTGAAGTCTAGAACCCTAATTTTACCAAGCTAAGGAAAACGATCATCGTGGTCCCTATTGTTGACCGAGTTCGACGAGTCTTTGGGGATTGGTAGAAGGCGTGAAGGGGAAGTCGAGGCCGGAAGGGTTGACTTTCAAGTGGTCGAAGGTCGGTGAACGATGCGTTGCCAGATTTGGGCGAGTTCGAGATGTTGGGTTTCCAGGCTTCAGTTTTAATCGAATTTCGTTTCGAGTGGCCGTGATGGTTTTGGGCGATCGCAGTCCTGTCTGAGGTTGGAGGGCGAGGTGGTGACGTGCTGGTGGGTGGCCGAAGGTGGCCGGAGCCACGGTGCACGTGCACCATGCATTTTTGTAGCGCTGAGGATTTTGGGTATAGCAGGGATAGTACGCGAGTTTCTCGAGTTAATTGAGGGTGAGACTCGAAAATTTTGTGTATTCGACTCGAAGCTAATAGGGTAGACTCGGGTTGTTATTGTGTTGCCAGTTTTTGAAAGCCTGACAGGCTTTAAGTTTAAATTTAAAAGCTGAGTTTTAAATATAAGTTAAAACCAAAATTTAAGATAGGATTCAAATTTAATTTTGTCTCCTAGTTTAAATAAATATAAGTTTTATAGAAATAAAGTGTTTTAACAACTTTTTAATGTTTAAAGTAGATTTTAAATTGTGTTAAATTTTGCTAAAGATAAATTTGTATTTATTTTGAGTTTAAATTTGAAATGAGAATTTGATCATAAATAATAAATGTTTTATCCTTAAATAAATGTAGATTTAAGGATTTGTAACTTTTAAGTTAATTAAAATGAATGATTCACTAATTTGATTAATTAATGATTGGATTAATTAATTTAGTAATTAAAAGTTAAATTAGTTAATTAAGGTTTAAGATAATTAATTCAGGATAAATAAACGGGTAATTAAGAATCATTAATTAAATTAGATTTGAATTTTAATTTATGATTAGTAATTAATTAATGAAGTAAGTAAGAATTAATTAAGTTATATTGAATACTTAATTAATTAAATAATTAAGGATTAATTAATGAGTTATTAAAGATGAAATTTAATTGTAATTAATAATAAATCTTAATTTAATTACTTTGGGAAAAGTAATTGAAGAAATATTAATAAATAAATGAAGGTTATTAACTAGGATGATTAAATAATGAATTAATATGATTAATTTGATAATTAATTAGATTTATTTAATTTAAGATAAACAATTGTGAATTAGTTAAATATAATTACTTATGGAAATAATTAAGAAATTTATTTCTCATTATAATTAATTAAGTTTAATATGAATTGTTTAAGTTAATTAATTAAGTTTAATTAATTTAAATAACCATTTGATGTTGTGATAAGTATAATTACTTAAGGTAGTAATTAGTTGTGGATGATTTAAAAATGAAAGTAATTTGAGTATAATTACTTTATATAAATTAATCAAGGGATTAATTAGAGGGTAATTAATTATGGAGTAATTAAATTATTTATTGAAGTAATTAAGGTAGTTAATTACTAAATGGAGTTAATCAAGATGATTAACAATTTGGTTTAATTGAAGATAAATTGCTAAATGAAATAAATGTAATTAGAGATCATTAATTATTATAACTAATGATGTAATTTAAAACGGATTTATTTGGAAATAATTAATAAATGAAGGAATTCATTTATGAAATTAATTAAAGAAGTAATGTAATTAAATTTTAGTAATTTAAAGGTTACTTTCTATATTTGGTATAAGATAACTAATTTGTGAAATTTATTTAAGGATAAATGTATTTAATTATAGTTAATTCAAAAATGAAGTAATTAAATGTTAATTACTATGAGTAATTTAGGATAATTAATTTGTGAAATTAATTAAAGAATAGTTACTGATTGTAATTAGAGATTGATTAATCAAAGGTGTTTAATCAAGATGAATATTTAGAAGATGATTAATTAATTTGATTTATAATTAATTAATGGTTGTATAAGCAGGATTTATAGATGAAGTAATTAATTTAATTTACTTTAAATTAATTAGAGATAGAAGTAGTTAATTTAATTCATTTTAAATTAATTACAAATGGTAAGATTATAAATCATTGCTTATGGATGAATGATATTGATATTTCATTTGATGATTATGATCTGACTTGAATAATATCTATGTGATATGGATGCTTGATTTAAAGTATGATGATATTTAATTATCTATTTAGATGATAATATTGATTATCTGTTTATGAGATTATCTATGATTATCTGTTGTTATATTGTGAATTATCCATCTGTGTGTATATTGATGATTTTAAATTAAACTGTTAAGGCTAAATAGACAACTTGGCCCTAAAAGACACGTTTTGGATTTCGATGAGACCGGGATCGGTTTTCCGCATTTGGAACATCTGAAAACCACATCGATTCCAAATTAACGATAGGTCGTGAATCTGAAGTGAAGATGAAGGTCCAGAATGCAAGGGTTATCGTCGTTAACTCTGAGGGTGATTCCAAAATGAGTGTAACGAGATAATGCCTTCGGTTTCGTTCGAACCCGGAACGAACTTGTATGGATTGAATGCTTTCAACACATCGTCAGGTGGGCGATGAGCATTCTAAGAATTATGTCCTCTAAAGGTAATAGTAACCTCAAGCCTCATCAACCGGGAATGGCTAAAACAGGGGAGGTGCAGTAAGGTTAGGTGGGTCATGCCCAAGCAGGACAAGGATATTCCCCTGTCTAGATGTCCCTTATTTTCGGCTGTGTGGGCGGTTGGTCATGACAACTGCCGGGGTTTATCTTGTTCGGGACTGTTCAGTAAGGAATGGTTCCGGCCTTGTGTTGCAGGGGATGAAGGGAGTAATCCTCGGTACGGTGATCTAGGCCCCGTACTGTGACGGGCGGTACCCCAGTAGCCCTGCCATTGTATGGAATCCACAATCCAATAAGTGCCAACGGTTTTGATTGTATTACCCACTTTGTGGCTAGTAGCTGGAATTTAATGAATGTAACAATTTCGGCTATTTTCTATTTACTTGAAAACCCTAGACCTATTATAATATCACAGAATTTCCTATCAAATGTTTTGGTTAGCGTAAGGTAAAAACTTTTCCATGTTTATGCGTGGGGAGTCTTACGTGATACCTTTTATTTTCAAAAGATTTTCAAAGTTAAGCAAATCTTTAACCTGTTACTCATACCAGACCCATGTCTGACCCGGAGTTTATTTTTGTTTTCATAAACTCTCGGGTACCCAAATTTTTACGGGTAGTCAAGGGATTCAGGTTTAGCTTTGACGAATTCTGGAGGAGCAATGGAGCAAGAGGCTTCAGCGTTATAGATATACTTATGGTTCCGCTGTGTTGGTATCTCTGAGTCATATTGTTGAGTTGATTTGTGCATTGGGTTGTATAACTAGACAGGTGTCTATAACTGTCTAGTATGTGATGTATTATCTGTATGACACTGATTGATATTGTATATTATGTAATTACTTATGTGATTATTATAATTTATTCGTTCCGCTGTGAGATTCTGATGTTGTTGTTCTTTCTTCTCTATCTTTTCTACTTTCTCATCTCTTTCTTTTCTTAATAACGATACGTCTTCCTAGGCGTAGGAAGTCGGGTCGTTACAGTGGTATCAGAGCGCTAGCTTGAGCGAATACCTAGGCTCTTAAGTGATTTCTTTCTTGAGAGAGCGTACTTGTAATTTTTATCTATATATATATATTTAATTATTTCTACCTATTGATTGGGTTACATGTTCGGGTTTTCCAATGAGCTATAAAGGTAGATAGGATAGTGGTGTGTGTAACACAACTACCAATGGTTGGAATTTGAATGATTGAGGTTGGATGTGTAATTGTCGAGACTGTAGATCTAATATCGTCTCGAGTGAGCTTTGGGTGGTGTACGGATTTCATCGATCTCTGAAGGAAACCTATTAAGGTTCGGAGTTCATCTATGAAGTGTAATTTGGTTAAATTAGAGTTTGGATCTGTCGGGTGGACAGAAGCCAAACATGAGATCTTGATATATCAAGGTATAGTAGCTGTGTGTGAGACACAATGACTATGGATGACTCCGAAGATGTTTCTTTGGGACAAGTTAAGGAAGTATATCTGTTCGATGTTGTCGCTGTGTTCAGCTGGGTGTTTCTGTTTGCTTTGAGGCCCGAGTTTTTCGAAGAGCTTTGGATTAAGCAGTCTTTGGTTTCTAGGTCAGCAGTGGAGTTTAGAAGCTGCGGAGTAGTTCCATTTCTTTGGTGGATTGGCCACATAAGTGTAAGCTGTTCTGATTTGTAAAGAGAAAGCAGTATCTTTGAAATTAGGCTGGATTGATCGCAAAAGTGACTTGCGATAGTTTGAGTGTTCTCTTATGTTTCAGAGATTTTTCTGGATGCCTTCAAGGAGTCAAAGTTTTTGCTAATATCTGAAGATTGAGTCTGGTGAAGCAGCTCAGAATTTTGGAGGAACTTCTGAGTTTTATTTTTGGAATGTGTTGACCAGTCTGTGCTTGAGTTGTAATCAGCATTTTCATCTGTTCAATCAGAGTTGCGCAGTGGAAGCATGATGGCAGCTATTTTAGTTTGGGAGCAACTGGATGTTGCAGTGTTTGGATGGGAGAGTTCTATAGGAATTTTTTTCAAAATCTGAGGCCAGATTGGAGTGCACCTGTTTAATTCCTTCTGGATAAGAGACGGATGAATTTGGATTCCGAAGTCGGGGATTTGATTTTGGATAAGTGTTTAGTCTACAGGATTGAATTGTCAGTTTGGATAACTGGAATTTGTTGTGTTTCACGTATCTCTGAGGGAGTACGTGTAAGATCTATCTCTAGGTGTAGAATCAGCAGTTCAGGGAGTTGTAGTTGTTGATTCAGACTTGCCTGTAGTCTGATATTCCGCCTTGTTTTGTACATCTAGATGAGTGGAAGCTCTGTAGCTTAGTAATATTGATTGTTGGGATTCTATAGGGCGAGTAACCCGATATTTATACTTAGGGAAACTCGAGGAAATTCTATCCGGAATTTTGTCTGGATAGTTAGATTTGTTTGTTTGGATGAATTGGTTGCTATGGTTGTTAGCTTATGATTAATATATGCTTGTGTTTTAAAATAAATCTTTAACTAGATTATTAAATTACCTTTGTTTTAAATTTCGGGGACGAAATTCTTTTAAGGGGGAAGAATGTGATATCCCGGGAATTTGGGCAATATCAATTTAATGATCTACATTAAAAATTAAATTGATTTGATAATATTTGTTAATAATATTAAAATTGATTTAATCATCTTCTTTTAAATAAATATTTAACTGATAATTTATCTTTTAAAAGCTAATTTAAATTGTTTCTATTTATAATGTATATATGTATAGATTGGTATATATTATAAATAGATCAGTTTTGTTTTTAAATTTAATAGATAATTTGGAAATTTAATATTGTATACATAATAGTATGATCTTTAAAATACTCAAGATAAAGTTTAATTTGTTTAAAATGATTTTAGCCTAGAGTTTAAATTTAAATAAAAAGATTGTTTTGTTCTTTTTACTTCAACTTTATAAAATAGGTAATTTGTTTATATAGTGATTTCATTTATGAATCATCTTAACTTAGTAGTGAGTGATTTTTAAACAATAACAATAATGCAATATTTTTATAAATAGATTTTAATATAAAAGAAAGTGTTATTTTAAATTCATTTATATATATAAGTATTTTGTAAAGCTATGGTTTGCAAATTTAAAATGGAGTAAACTTTATAAATATTTAACTTAAGAATGAATCAAATGTATGAGGTTAGCATAATTACAAAAGTCAAAAACATTCACAACAAATATTGAAATAAAGTACTCAAAGCAAAGGAAAAAAATAAACAAAGCAAGATATATAAATGCAGCCTGTAAAGGAAATAGACAATGCAAGAATATAAACATGTAAAATAGAATGTAAAGTTAAAAAGGGGGAAACAAGTAATCATGTTATACAATAATTATGTTGGCAAATAAAACAAAATAAAGTAAAGAAAAATATATGCAGACAAGTATAAAACATAAGATAAAAATGTTAGTAGCTTATAGAATAAGATTCAGATAAGTATAAACATCAAGTATAAAAAAAATATAAAAGTACAAACATTTTCAAGTTGTTTGTAAGAGAGATGAAAAAAGAAAAGTAAATAAATTATATTTGCAGGTTAGAGCAGAGGAGTGCATAGCTAAAAAAAAATATAAATAAAAATATCTATACATAACAATGAGTAGTTGTAGACACTAAGTAACGTATCTAAACATATGCAGGCATTAGAAGATATTAGCAACCTGTAACTTAATGCAGAATAAAAATATCTTTGTACATAAGATAAGATTAGGTGTAAACATCTAGTACATTTACATTTAATGCTTTCATTTATTAGCACGTAATAAAATTATTTCGAACTGTTGAAATCAACTCAGCCTCCTAATTAAAAGATTTGGCCTAATAAAACAAAACACAAATAAAAATCTGCAAATTTGCTTGTCTCAGATGCCACCTTCCCCTGAACTTCTTTATATATGCATATTTTGTTTTAGTTCGTTCATTAAAAATCTGAAACAAAGAACAATAGCAAACAGTTTTAATTATACAAACTTAGTAACATTACAACTGAGAAAGCAAGAAGAATCAAAAGGGAAAATCAAGTAAAAACATTTTCAGTTTTTAAAGTTCAAGTTGTTCAAACACAAGAAGACTCTGTTCTGCCAATTGCTGTGAGTAACACTTTTAAAATTTACTTAAGTTTTTAAATCTGTTGCATGTTGATATTGGATGCTTAAATATATGGTGTGAATATTTATTTATTCATTATTCTCTGGGTGATTTGTGATAAAACTGTTTATTTCAAACCTGCAAATTCAAATTACCTGTATTGAATTTGTTCTGTTTTATTTGCTGTGAGTAAACTTTTAAACTAAAACTTAAATACTCTGAGAATTTCTGTGATTATGTTTGTTTTTATGTATGTGTATGTGCAATGCTTTGTGAACTTATGTATGTGTGCATATCTGTTGATACTAAAACTTCTCTGATCTTAGATAAGTCTCTGCCTTTAAACTGTTAACATGAGACATATCTTCATTTTGATGCATACAACCTATGATTGAAGTAACTTGTGATGTATGCTTGAAAATATAATTGTATGATGGTTTTTAATCCTCTGTAAACTTGTGAGTATGTTAGATAATGTTTGTGACCATCTCTGTTTTAATGTTCCAGGGATTTAAACTTAGATCTAACTTCAAAAAAAATACTTCACACTCTAATTTCATTTTGGCTTAAGTATTTATAACAAAGTTAGTTGTTTTAACTTAACTATGCTTAGAAGAATAAGTTGCAAGAATTTTAGTTAGAAACATTTGTCTGGTAGAAGAAAACACAGAGAAACTTGAACTATGATAAAAATCAAATCTTGTAATTTGTTGATTTAAATATATATCTGGAATTGTATATAAAAGATAAGATTTTTAAAATCAGATTCACAATTTTTAATGTAGTATTGAAAGTGTCATTTGAGTTTGTCTGGAAATCTTGTTTTCGAGTTTTTCCGGTGATCACGAGGTCGAGGGTGGTCGGGGTTGTGTGAGGTGGTGGAGGAGCCTATGGGGGTGATTGGAAAAATGGTCGTAGGTGACCACGGCCACGGTGGCGACAGCGGTTTGAGTTTGAAGTCTAGAACCCTAATTTTACCAAGCTAAGGAAAACGATCACCGTGGTCCCTATTGTTGACCGAGTTCGACGAGTCTTTGGGGATTGGGAGAAGGCGTGAAGGGGAAGTCGAGGCCGGAAGGGTTGACTTTCAGGTGGTCGGAGGTCGGTGAACGATGCGTTGCCAGGTTTGGGCGAGTTCGAGATGTTGGGTTTCCAGGCTTTAGTTTTAATCGAATTTCGTTTCGAGTGGCCGTGATGGTTTTGGGCGATCGCAGTCCTGTCTGAGGTTGGAGGGCGAGGTGGTGACGTGCTGGTGGGTGGCCGAAGGTGGCCGGAGCCACGTGCATTTTTGTAGCGCTGAGGATTTTGGGTATAGTAGGGATGGTACGCGAGTTTCTCGAGTTAATTGAGGGTGAGACTCGAAGATTTTGTGTATTCGACTCGAAGCTAATAGGGTAGACTCGGGTTGTTATTATGTTGCCAGTTTTTGAAAGCCTGTCAGGCTTTAAGTTTAAATTTAAAAGCTGAGTTTTAAATATAAGTTAAAACCAAAATTTAAGATAGGATTCAAATTTAATTTTGTCTCCTAGTTTAAATAAATATAAGTTTTATAGAAATAAAGTGTTTTAACAACTTTTTAATGTTTAAAGTAGATTTTAAATTGTGTTAAATTTTGCTAAAGATAAATTTGTATTTATTTTGAATTTAAATTTGAAATGAGAATTTGATCATAAATAATAAATGTTTTATCCTTAAATAAACGTAGATTTAAGGATTTGTAACTTTAAGTTAATTAAAATGAATGATTAACTAATTTGATTAATTAATGATTGGATTAATTAATTTAGTAATTAAAAGTTAAATTAGTTAATTAAGGTTTAAGATAATTAATTCAGGATAAATAAACGGGTAATTAAGAATCATTAATTAAATTAGATTTGAATTTTAATTTATGATTAGTAATTAATTAATGAAGTAAGTAAGAATTAATTAAGTTATATTGAATACTTAATTAATTAAATAATTAAGGATTAATTAATGAGTTATTAAAGATGAAATTTAATTGTAATTAATAATAAATCTTAATTTAATTACTTTGGGAAAAGTAATTGAAGAAATATTAATAAATAAATGAAGGTTATTAACTAGGATGATTAAATAATGAATTAATATGATTAATTTGATAATTAATTAGATTTATTTAATTTAAGATAAACAATTGTGAATTAGTTAAATATAATTACTTATGCAAATAATTAAGAAATTTATTTCTCATTATAATTAATTAAGTTTAATATGAATTGTTTAAGTTAATTAATTAAGTTTAATTAATTTAAATAACCATTTGATGTTGTGATAAGTATAATTACTTAAGGTAGTAATTAGTTGTGGATGATTTAAAAATGAAAGTAATTTGAGTATAATTACTTTATATAAATTAATCAAGGGATTAATTAGAGGATAATTAATTATGGAGTAATTAAATTATTTATTGAAGTAATTAAGGTAGTTAATTACTAAATGGAGTTAATCAAGATGATTAACAATTTGGTTTAATTAAAGATAAATTGCTAAATGAAATAAATATAATTAGAGATCATTAATTATTATAACTAATGATGTAATTTAAAACGGATTTATTTGGAAATAATTAATAAATGAAGGAATTCATTTACGAAATTAATTAAAGAAGTAATGTAATTAAATTTTAGTAATTTAAAGATTACTTTCTATATTTGGTATAAGATAACTAATTTGTGAAATTTATTTAAGGATAAATGTATTTAATTATAGTTAATTCAAAAATGAAGTAATTAAATGTTAATTACTATGAGTAATTTAGGATAATTAATTTGTGAAATTAATTAAAGAATAGTTACTGATTGTAATTGGAGATTGATTAATCAAAGGTGTTTAATCAAGATGAATATTTAGAAGATGATTAATTAATTTGATTTATAATTAATTAATGGTTGTATAAGCAGGATTTATAGATGAAGTAATTAATTTAATTTACTTTAAATTAATTAGAGATAGAAGTAGTTAATTTAATTCATTTTAAATTAATTACAAATGGTAAGATTATAAATCATTGCTTATGGATGAATGATATTGATATTTCATTTGATGATTGTGATCTGACTTGAATAATATCTATGTGATATGGATGCTTGATTTAAAGTATGATGATATTTAATTATCTGTTTAGATGATAATATTGATTATCTGTTTATGAGATTATCTATGATTATCTGTTGTTATATTGTGAATTATCTGTCTGTGTGTATATTGATGATTTTAAATTAAACTGTTAAGGCTAAATAGACAACTTGGCCCTAAAAGACACGTTTTGGATTTCGATGAGACCGGGATCGGTTTTCCGCATTTGGAACATCCGAAAACCACATCGATTCCAAATTAACGATAGGTCGTGAATCTGAAGTGAAGATGAAGGTCCAGAATGCAAGGGTTATCGTCGTTAACTCTGAGGGTGATTCCAAAATGAGTGTAACGAGATAATGCCTTCGGTTTCGTTCGAACCCGGAACGAACTTGTATGGATTGAATGCTTTCAACACATCGTCAGGTGGGCGATAAGCATTCTAAGAATTATGTCCTCTAAAGGTAATCGTAACCTCAAGCCTCATCAACCGGGAATGGCTAAAACAGGGGAGGTGCAGCAAGGTTAGGTGGGTCATGCCCAAGCAGGACAAGGATATTCCCCTGTCTAGATGTCCCTTATTTTCGGCTGTGTGGGCGGTTGGTCATGACAACTGCCGGGGTTTATCTTGTTCGGGACTGTTCAGTAAGGAATGGTTCCGGCCTTGTGTTGCAGGGGATGAAGGGAGTAATCCTCGGTACGGTGATCTAGGCCCCGTACTGTGACGGGCGGTACCCCAGTAGCCCTGCCATTGTATGGAATCCACAATCCAATAAGTGCCAACGGTTTTGATTGTATTACCCACTTTTGTGGCTAGTAGCTGGAATTTAATGAATGTAACAATTTCGACTATTTTCTATTTACTTGAAAATCCTAGACCTATTATAATATCACAGAATTTCCTATCAAATGTTTTGGTTAGCGTAAGGTAAAAACTTTTCCATGTTTATGCGTGGGGAGTCTTACGTGATACCTTTTATTTTCGAAAGATTTTGAAAGTTAAGCAAATCTTTAACCTGTTACTCATACCAGACCCATGTCTGACCCGGAGTTTATTTTTGTTTTCATAAACTCTCGGGTACCCAAATTTTTACGGGTAGTCAAGGGATTCAGGTTTAGCTTTGACGAATTCTGGAGGAGCAATGGAGCAGGAGGCTTCAGCGTTATAGATATACTTATGGTTCCGCTGTGTTGGTATCTCTGAGTCATATTGTTGAGTTGATTTGTGCATTGGGTTGTATAACTAGACAGGTGTCTATAACTGTCTAGTATGTGATGTATTATCTGTATGACACTGTTTGATATTGTATATTATGTAATTACTTATGTGATTATTATAATTTATTCGTTCCGCTGTGAGATTCTGATGTTGTTGTTCTTTCTTCTCTATCTTTTCTACTTTCTCATCTTTCTTTTCTTAATAACGATACGTCTTCCTGGTTAGCTTCGAGACTTTAGCGTATTTGAGATATTCTGCTGTATTTTATTTCTAGCTCTGATGTTTATATAGTAGCTTCATGAACTACTATTTATCTATTCCCATGCATTATTGATTATATTACTCTATGGCTGTGATTCATTTATTTACTGTATATGCTAAGCTTTGCCAAATTTAAATTAACAATCTGATATTTTGAGCAATTCCAGTCTGAAGTGTGTGGATGCGAATGGTTGAAAATATCAAGTCGTTACAGTTGGTATCAGAGCTTTGGCTCTAGGACAACTTAGCATATATAGTAAATTTATTTGCATAATCACTTTAGTTCGAAATTGAATTTCTTCCTCTTTGATTTGGTTTTCCCTTTGGACTTTCAAACGTTTCTTCTGAATCCAAAATCCATTATCTTCTCTCCTCTTCGTGTTTCTTGATTCTAGAGTATCCCATAACTCCACTTCGAATGATCTCTATAAGAATATGCGATCACTCCAATCTTTGAATGATTTGTAAAGGGGTGAAACTCCTTAACAATTGGCATTGATTTACCGAAGATTAATATATCCCTCGGTTTAGATGCTGCTATCTCTTGTTATGCCGAATTCTATCTCTGGCGATCGAATATCGATTTCCCTTAGAATTCCACATCGATCATATTCCTGAAGTCACGGTTGACCCGGTTAAGGCCACCCACAATTTATATTTGTATAACCATCTTCTATTTTGAAATTTAATTAGCTCATCTTCGTTCGAGCCTATCTTCGAATCAGAAATTCTACTTGATTGGAGTCCGTCTAATTTTAAATTTTGAAAATTATATAAGAAACTTGATTTATTTAAAAATGATTTATAACTGAAGGATTTTAAATTAGAAATTTGAGGAGTTGAATTTCGGTGCTTTGGAATTGGTTTTAAGATTTTGTAAATATATAATAATACGATTCGAAAGTATTTTTCGAATAAGAAATGTTTCGAATGACTTTAAAGGAGTTCCAATGATTTCGAAGAAATTTTAAAGAAGTTTTCAAGAAAATAGAAGTCCAGAACTCACTTATGTCACTGGAAAATAATTTCGGTGATGAGTGCACGCATCATCGACATTGATTTTCGAGTTTCAAAGTGGGGGAGAGGCCACTTTAGTAGCTTTGCTATGCAAGTGATTTTGTGAAACCAATTTTGATTTCAAATTTTGAAGTGTGATTTGATATCCGAAAGATATATGTATATATATTTGAAACGGTTTGAAGTGAACCCGGTGTTCAGTCCTCGAGTTTCGAATTTAACCCTATCTATCGAAGTTGATTTACTGATTTATTGCTGATTTCCAACTGTTGGATTTGAAAATTTTAATTCACCGACTATTTTGAAGGTATGAACACTTCCAAATCGAGGTTTAATTTTCAAAGCTAAGTAGTTTCGGAAGTATAAATTATTCGATAAAGTATATAAGTTTGTTTTATATGTTTAAGTGTGAAGTAATATGATTTGAATAAGTGGAAACTGTTTTGTTAAGTAAATGAATGAGACTAATTTGAATTAGACTAATATGGAATTTAGTTTTGAAATGTTTTGAATAAAATTTAGTTTTAAATGTTTTAACTTAGTAACAACTTTTATAAAACCATATAGATATATAGAATAATAATTTTCAAAAGGTAAATTGGATCTTTCAAATAGAAATAAACAATTTAAAGGTCTTAAAGGGATGGTTATAAACTAGGTAATCATTTTTTTGGATATAATTGATTTTGAAAAAATATTTGGTTTCGAAAATAGATTGGAATTAAAAACCCAGTATTTATATGATGATTCTGGAAATAAATCTGTTGACTTAAATTATGTTGATTGGGAAACCAGGATTATCTTCTAAACCTATTATTTGGAATCTTTGAAACTGGGGGTATTTAATTTGGAAGAAATAATTTGGTGAAATCACATATGACTTTGAAACTGAATTGATATTGAAACGAATTGAAATTGAGAACCTTATTTTATTAAGTACTTGATTTGGGAGTTATCGAACTTATATAAAATTGATTTGTATAAATATGAAGTTGATTTGAAAACTATTGATTTGGAAAGGTACTCAATTTGAAAAGTGTAACCTTATATAATCGAAGTCTATAAGTGTGATTTGATATACTATTGATTTGGAAAGTATTTGATTTGAAAATGGAATCGTATATATAATGGAATTTATATAAGTATGATATTTGAAAGTGATTTTAGAAGGTACTATATGATACATATTTTCGAAGTAAAGATATGGAAAGTGCCTTCTGCTTGATATCCGCTTTGTGACCACATTGTGGATTCATTCTATCAATATTATTCTCTCTGATTTGGTTTTTCGGATGTGATACTTGAGTGTCCTACCATGGCGTAACCCATGGTCATTTTTTTGGGTAGCGTAATCCGCAAGGCAGAGATTGCTTAAAGGGTACGGATGTTTCCAGGGGGATACAGGCGTAACCATTGTTATATATCCTGCGGTTTACCGGCTTTGTTGTCGTGGCGTAATCCACAAGGAAGATATTGCTTAAAGGGTACGGATGTTTCCTGGGGGATCCAGACGTAACCATTGTGTATCCTGCGGTCCACAGTTTTGGTTATCACGGCGAATTTGCAAGGCAGTGATTGCTTAAAGATACAGATGTTTCCTGGGGAATCCAGGCGTAACCAGTGTATACCTGCGATCTAGGTGATTTGTTTGGATTGTTGTAACGACTCGCTATTTTGGACCATTCAAATCGACAATAATACTATACATGTACGACTTGAATAATTCAAAATACCGAATTGTTAATTTAAATTTGGCAAAACATATACAGTAAATAAATCAATCACAGAATCACAGATACAGAGTAGTACAATAATACGCAGGGGAATAAATGAATAGTAGTTCATGAAGCTACTATATAACAAAGTTAGAAAAAAATATACATCAGAATATCCCAGATACAGTGAAGTCTCCAATGCAACAGATGACTTCTCTTAAAAATCAACTGGAAGTGCTGAAAGCTAAGCGATAGTTGGATCTCCAAGCGAAGCTCCAAACTCCAAAGGTGAGTCTCAATGCTGTATCACTAAGTCTGACCTGAGCGTAAAGCAAAACACAAAACACTCGAGTCAGGATTAACATTCTTATATCAATAAATCCAACTCAAGTGAAATATCAACTGAAATAAAATTAACTTAGAGGATGTTTGGGATAACCATCCTCTAAGGATCCCTGGAACTATCTATAGGGTAGAAATGTACACTATGTCATCATGGTCATCTCAATTTTATTTATTATTCAAAAACAAAAATATCATTTCACTTCAAATATATTTGTTTTCAAATTTGATCACTTTCACAGTTACGATTCAAATCTACTCCAATCAAAAATTCAAATCTAGTCAAATCTCAATTTATCAATTTAAAATTTTAACTCAATTCCTTAATAACCACTTCAATTTTATCGACCTCAAAATTCGGATTTGTAATCACAAAATACCCCTTTATATTTCAGTATATTTCAAACTTTAAATATTCAACGTTTCAAACTAAATTTTATTCAATTTAGTTTTCTAAATAACTATTCAACTATATTGATTTCAAGTACAGATCTGAATCTCAAAATAACCCATTTAAATTCCAATATAGTTCAAAGCTTTAATACTTAAATGATTAATTTAACAGTTTCATAAAGATCTCGATTAACCTCATTATTATTTAGTCTTGAAATGCTCCCTCATTTGGTTCAATATCATTTAAGTAATCTTAAATTACATTTTAATCAATATTTTATTTTAATTTATTTAAACATGAAATATTCAATAAATCACTTAAATCAAAAATCCAGTTATAAAAATCATACCTTTAGATTTCCCATTTAATAATTTCAAATCGATTTAATTAAATAAACCCTTATGTAAAAACCATTCTTAATAAATCCAAATTTATCTCTCAATCTTAATTATTCAATTTATTACAAGAAAATCTTTTTGAAATATAGATTTACATAAATACTTAACCATATTATGTGTATTAAATCAATTCTAATTTAAATCAAATATTACTACTAAGTCTATAAATAAAATTTCCATCCTAAGAATCAATATTTATTTAACCATATATTTCTTTCCAAAATCATAGAAATTATTTCAAAATATTTATATATGGACCAACGGTGTCTGTATATATTTTCTATCATATGGTCAAGTGCTACGGATATTTATCATTTCAATCTGTCTACTAAATATATACGGGTGGATATCATTTCAATCCGTAATCTCAAATTCAATTAAATGAAAATCGCTTGGGTTTATCATTTCAACCCATAATGATTTTTTTCTATCCTAAAGTCCGTTCGGGTACGTATCATTTCAACCCATATTGAATACTATACTGACAGGGAACTTGCAGAGTGATAACAGATATGATAATAATATAACAACATGCATATATCATCAATAACAGTATAATATAAACAATAGAATATGGTGTCATATCCCACAAGTGAACAGTTATAGATAATAACATAAATATAACAATTTAAATGACTACAGCAGCATACTTCAATTGTTGTTTCAATTGAAATCAAATTTAATAAATATAAGAACGTTAATCGTGAGCGATTGCTCACCTTTCGTGGCTAGATGGATTTTGACAAAGAAATGAGCTGCGAATTCCAAAGCAACGCTAGATGGATATGATTCGATGAAGAAAACAAGCACGATGGACAAAGTTGATAGATAAGAATTGATGAAAAAAAATAAAATTGGCTGGATATGGACTGAACAAACATATACATTATATATTACTCTAAAATCAATATAAAATTTGAAACACCAACTTATTTTAATTTCGTATATAAATTAAAATCAATAAATAACTTTCAAAATCTAAACATATACAAATAAATAACAGCCTTTTAAAAGTTATCAAAATATAGATATATGTATTTAACATTTGAATCAATAGTTAAATCCCAAAACGTACTATATCCATAAAATTTGAAAAACCAAGTTTACACATATACATATTATACATATATTATATTTTGGAACCAATATTGTATCCAAAAAAACACATACATTTAAAAAAAATCCAAGCAAATATAAAATTTACATTTTCAAACCCAATACATTCAATCAAAATTTTAACTCATAAGGTAAAATACATGTATAGTTTCACTATATATATAAATAAGATTCGAAACCATCAAAGCAAAACCAGAAAATTTTAATTTTGTAAAGCTTATAAAGTATGAATATATAAAAAAATACTAAAAAAACGCACATATTACATACAGTAAACCAAAATATGTAAATAATGTATTTAACTTTTCATATCCTCATATATTATAGACACTGGTATATAGATATATACAAACGTTACATAAGTATTTTCTGTATAAATATGTATATTAAACTCAAAATATATTCTTATATATATAGTTTTCCTTTAAAGCTATACGTATTTCTTTCCAGTAAAGTATACAACAAACAAAGACTAATATATATAATAGATTTATATGAATAAAGTCAAATGTATGTATAGACAGTAAAAGCTCACATCACACTTATATACAAACATAACAACCAATTTCATACATGTATAAACTTTATAAACATAACAAAACACATACATACGTGGGCATATATGTATATATAAACCTTTAAAATCAAAACTAACACATATAAACTATAAAACTTATAATATAAAACATATAACTATAAAATATATATATAACTGTTAATATAAAATATACTTACTCTGTAAACTTATGTAATTTGATAAACAAACAGATCAAAACATAAACTACTATAACCTAACATATTATAACCAAAAAAATTATAATGCACACCTGACTTTGGATACAAGCATGCACACATAGTAGAGGGATGCTAGGCAAAGGGGAGATGCGGGCCTGGGTGGTGCAAGGGTGGCGAAGAGAAGGGGAACGGAGGCAAGGGCGGCGGAGGCATGAGCTGGAGTTTGGAAAAGGTGAAGGAGAGGCCGAAATTTGTAGCGCCAGGCAAGTTTATATAGAAGAGGAAGAAACAATAGAGAGGGAAAGAAGAGAAATCTGGGAAGAAGCAATAAAAATGGGGAAGAAAATACGAACAGAAGTAAATGGAAACGACTAAATAAAAGTAACCAAAGAAATAGCACAATCACGTGCTATGATTCAGTTGAGGATTTAGGGCAAAATATTCACGTTGATTCAGGAAAATAATCAAAGCAAATAAATGGTAGCACGTTTCAAATTTGAATGGAAGGAAAGAGAAAAGTCACAATTCTAGAAAAATATCAAAGTAACAGCTACACATTGATTCAAGAGCTATTGAAGCAATTTTTAAATTGTGAAGGCAGCGTTACTCTACGTTATATTTTTAAAATAAGAATGCTGAACGAAAATCAACAGTCAAATATGGTGCGGTGTAAATGGCAAGAGTCATGCTGATTACTGAATAAAATAAAACGAATAACCATTTATTTATTTTTTTAGATGGTGGAAAAATGAAGAAATAAAAGGTCAGTGAAAGTAGGAATGAATATATTAGAAAAGTAACGATTCTAGTAGCAACGGTCATCTTAGATTAAGTTGAAAATTTTATAATAATTTATTACCGCGGCTATGGTTTGAAAGCAAGGAAACCAAAAGGTCACAATTTAAGGTGAGCTTTAAATTTTTAATAATACAAAACGTATCTAAGTTTATACGTTTATAACTTTCCAGCTGTAGTGTATATATATAATGAACAGTCATAATGAAAGAAGTGGAAACAGGGAGCGTAGGAAAGGAAAGGTTAGAAAAATAAAATTTTCACCCTTAAATTCCGGAGATTAATAAGGTAACGTGCCTCTTTAATGAAATGTACAGCAACGATCACAAGCTAAAATTTAGCTGAAAGTTTAAAGAAATGAGGGGAAGATGGGTTTTTAAATTATTCACTTCCCAGAATTAAGATGTCAATGAAAAAAAAGAAAGGAGATGAATCAGGGAAACGTATTATAACTTATATATAACTATTAAACGGATAGATGGAAGAAAAGATGAGCATGTGAGTAAAAGTGGAAACTGATTTATAAGCGAAATGGAATGTGAGATGTTGCCTGGGAAGAAAATGGAATAGATTAAAAATTAAAGGCAATGGACTGCTGAAATTAAATGAGTATAAAACGTGTAAAAAGTTATATACTGAAACGGCTATAAATTTCAATTATTATTATAAAACGGGGAATAACGAAAGGCAAAATGAATCGTTTGAAAATAAAATAAAATAAATGATGGAAAATAAAACAGCTGTGCCTTGAATTTCCCAAAATAAATTATTTTATGAACATCAATTATTACTGACTTAAATTGAACAGAATCACACCCTAAAATATACTTTCTTAATTTTTGATGAAAATTTATCACTTGCCACATTTAACTATACGTAATCCAAATGTAAAATTTTATTTCAAAATTTTATTATTTAAATTTCTCAAAAATCAAATCAAATATGCTAAATAAAACCATTAAAAATTTAAAAAAAAATTACGGGTCGTTCCACCCTCCCCTACTCAAAACGTTTTGTCCCCGAAAAGGAAGAAGGTAGGAGAATAGAAACAACCAGAAAGATAAATAGATTGAAAGACAAGGATAAACAATTAATTTAAGACCATATAAATTTTTCTAGAAAACTTCATTTGCAGTTCAATTATTTTTAATACTTTAAAACTTTTCAAAACCCATTTGTAAAATTTCCTGCTTCCCTTATAAATAACATTTATATGTTTGAATAACACCTTTATAAATATATATATGAAAACTATTTGGAACAGTTATTCACATCCTTGTTTATATTTTCAAGGAAGTTATTTGACAACATTAAATCCATAGTTTATAAATTTACAAATTTATTTTAAGACACTTTCAACATTATAGATAAATTAATACTCATTTCTTGAATATGTTATATTAAATTAATAACTTCTGAAATATTAATGACACTAAAGATTTACTATTAAACCATGTAGTATAGAAATAAACAATATTTTAAAGATTATATTAAAAAAGGAAAGGAAGGTAGATTCGAAAAAACGGAATATAGGTGAATAAATAAGGCTGAGCAGATAAGGTAAGTTCAAAGGGATAGTATCGGGCTCGAATAATTAAATCAAACCATAAAATTTTAATCTCAAATATTAATACAAAATTTCTTTGTTGGAAATACCATTATAATAAAACACTTTTATATCGAAACGAATTTTTCCTTTCAAAAATACTTTTATAACTCGATTTTCAACAAGTTTATCCTTGTTCTTGCAAAATCTGGCCATGCGTTGATCAGGCGCAAAGCTAGAATTCTTCAAGTACTTAATAGACCTATTTCAACACCCAGTGAAAATACTTGAAAAACCTTTAAAAACAGATATGGAAAGTACAATCCAAACAAAACAATCAAACCAAAACCTTTGTCCAACCATGGTTCGCAGATACACAATTGTTACGCCTGGATCCCCTAGAAAACAATCCGTATCCGTAAGCTTTCTCAGCCTTTCGAGTTACGCCATGATGACTAGTAGGGTGCAAGATACACAATGGTTACGCCTGGGTCCCCTAGGAAACAATCCGTACCCCTAGGCCATCCCAGCCAGGCAGTTTCGCTACTAATGCGACCTACACAGATTGCAGGATACATAATGGTTACGCCTGGATCCTCCAGGAAAGAATCCATACCCCTAGGCCAGACTCAACCAGGCAGTTGCGCTATGCAATCGCGAGAGAAAAAAAAGACCATGGGTTACGCCATGGTGGGAACACTCGAGTATCACATCCGAAAAACCAAAAATCAGAGAGAATAATATCGATAGAATGAATCCACAATGTGGCCACAAAGCGGATATCAAGCAGAAGGCACTTTCCATATCTTTACTTCGAAAATATGTATCATATAGTACCTTTTCAAATCACTTTCAAATATCATACTTATATAAAGTCCATTATATATAGGATTCCATTTTCAAATCGAATCCTTTCCAAATTAATAGTATATCAATTCATACATATATAGACTTCGATTATATAAAATTCTCTTTCCAAATTGAGTACCTTTCAAATCGATAGATTTGAAATCAACTTCATACTTATACAAATCCATTTAATATAGGTTCGACCACTCCCAAATCAAGTATTAAGGAAATCAAGGTTCTCAAATTTTTTCTCGTTTCAACAACATTTCAGTTTCAAGCTCATATATGATTTCACCAAATTTTCTTCCAAATTAAACATATTCAGTTTCAAAGTTCGCAAAATAATAGGTCTAGAAAATAATCCCAGTTTCCAAATTAACATAATTCAAGTCAACAAATTCATTTCCAAAATCACCATATAAGTACTAGTTTTAATTCCAATCTAATTTCAAAACCAAATATTTTTCTCTAAATCAATTATACTCAAAATGTTTCCAAATTTATAATTATCCCTTTAAAACCCTTAAACTATTTATTTCTATTTGAAATATTCAATTTACCTTTCCGAACCATTATTTAAAAAATAATTTTTTTAAAAAACATTTCAAAACTAAATTCCATATTAGTATAATTCAAAATATTCATATTCATTTACTTAACAAAAGGTTTCAAACTTAAACATACAAAACTAAACTTATATGCTTTATCAAATATTTTATCTTCTTCGAAATTTCTTAGCTTTGAAAATTTAACCTCGATTTGGAAATGTTCGAACATTCAAAGTAGTTAGGGAAATCAATTTCCAATTTAAGAGTTGAAAATTAACAATAAATCAATAAATCAATTTCAATAGGTAGGATTATACCAAATTAAATCCGAAACTCGAGGACTGAACATCGGTCTCACTTTAAATTGTTCCAAATATATACATATATCTTTCAAAAATATCAAATTATACTTTGGAATTTGAAATAAAAAACGGTTTTACAAAATCACTCGCATAGCGAAGCTATTAAAGTGGCCTCTCCCCCACTCTGAAACTCAAAAATCAATGTCGATGATGCGTGCACTCATCACCGAAATTATTTTCCAGCGACATAAGTGAGTTCTGTACTTCTATTTTCTTGAAAACTTCTTTGAAATTTCTTCAAAATTATTGGAATTCATTTGAACTCATTCGAAACATTTCTTATTCGGAAATTACTTTTAAATAGTATTATTTTTATATATTTTCCAAAATCTTAAAACCAATTTCAAAATACCAGAATTCAATTCTCAAATTTCAAATTTAACCCTACAGTTATAAATCATTTTTTTATATAAATCCATTTCTTATAAATTTCAAAAATTTCAAATCCTTTCAAAACTTTTATATATATAGAATAACATTTCTTATTTGTTTTATATATAGGTATATAATCCTTATCGAAAACATTTTCTTTTTATATATAGAATAAAATCAAAGTTATCAAAATAATAATTTCGGTATAAACAATTTCTAAAATACAAACAAAACCCGATTTTCAAAGGATGATTTAAGAATGGATTTCCAAATAAAGATAGAGATACAAATTAGAAGGACTCTAATCAAATAGAATTCTGGTTCGAAGATAGGCTAGATCGAAGATGAGATAATTAAATTACAAAATAGAAGATGGATATACTTCTATAAATCGTGGGCGACCTTAACCGGGTCAACCGTGACTTTAGGAATATAATCGATGCGGAATTTCAAAACAAATCGACATTCGATCGCCAGAGATAGAATTCGGCATATCAAGATATAGCAGCATCGTAAACCGAGGATACAGAAATCTCCGGTGATTCAATGCCGATTGGAAAGGAGTTTTCACCCCCTTTACAAATCATTTAGTGGAGTCATTGGATACTCTAGAATCAAAAGAATATAAATAGAGAGAGACAAGAATGAATTTGTAACGATCCTAAATTTTGAACAATTTAAATTGTGAATATTTAATTAATTTTGAATATTTGAATGATAATTTAAATTGAATTTCCAATATAGCAATGAATTTGGCGATTAAATTTAAAATTTAATCTATTATAAGTTGAACTGAATTTGAATTTGACTTTGGAGTTGAAATTGAATATTTAATTTGTAATTGAAATTCAAACTAATGACTTAAGAAAATAATTTGGATACAAGAATTTTTATTTATGTAAATTAATAAATTGATGGCATTCTTTTCTTTAGCTTAAATAAAAAAAAAAAAAAAATCAATACAAAATAAATAAATAAATAAATACATATAGTAAAATTCAAACGACATATTTATAAACTTTGTAAAATATAATGTAATTTTTACAAAACAAAGTAAAGAGAATAATTTATACCAAACCAATTGAATTTAAAAAAAAAAATATAAATAAATAAATAAACATAACTTAAAGAAAAAAATCCCCTTGACCTTATTCGTTTTACCCGATTCCCCTTTATCTCACTTTACCATTTTCATTTCTAAACCCTAAACGAAATAACGAAACAAAATGGCGGCCTCTCCAATTTTTTGCTCGTCTTCAAATTAGGGCTAGCAATCAAATCTAGGGTTTTGCTTCTTGCGATTCAAAACAAGGGTTTGCGATCTAATCTGGGCTTCGACCTTCGTTCAACTTGGCTTATTTCCCTTCGGCTGCTTCGACTTTGTTATGGTGAGTTTTCTGCTCACGATTAATTTTTAATTCAGGTGTTTAAATTTGTTTGGATTGAATATTGGTTGCATGCTATGTTTTGGGGTGATTTTGTTATCTTTTGCTCGGCTAATTTAATTTGAAACTGATATGGGTAGATTGGTTACTGCATGTTGGATTTTCGGTTGCTATTTGCTGTCATTTGCTCGATTTGCTTGAATTGTTAAACTGTTAAGAACAGATGGTACCCAATTTTAAACTGATAACCATTGACGCTTTCAAAAATTTGTTCTTTTTAAATTTATAAAAACAAATGCTATTTGATTTTTGTTTTAAATTGATAAAAACAGATGCTGCCCAGTTTTAATTTTTTTAAATTGATTTGAACAAATGCTACCTGATAATTTGTTTTATTTTAAATTGATGAGAACAGATGCTTCCAAATTTCTTTGATTTCAGATGTTGTTTGAAATTTGTTTTTTTTAAATTGATAAGAACTGATGCTATATTTTGCTTGTTTTAAAATTTGATAAGAACTGATGCTATGTTTTGCTTGTTAAAAAAAAAAATTGATAAGAACAGATGCTATGTTTATTCTTGTTATTAAATTGGTAAGTACAGATGCTACTAAAATATTTTGTTTAACTAAGTAGTTGAAGTGCAAAATTGTTCTTGTAATAAAGATATGTCTTGAGTATTGCATGCCTCATGTTGCTTCAGTCTTCAATTCCATTTGTGTTTGCCTATGAATTTTCATGTGCATGTTTGTTTGGGCATCTCTGTAACCATAAACAAACATGCAAACATCTCTGTAAGCATACTTGATGTTGTCTGCACATTCACCTATGCTTGCACTTCTGTTATGCTTGCTGTTGAAAGATTGATCTTGCATGTTCACTTAAGTTTGAAAATGCTGTCTCATGCTTAAACAGTGCAGTCCCTTTGTTTTAAAACCAGTAAACAAACTTTCATTCCTGATTCATTCCTATAATTATGCTAGTGAGTAAACATCACCTTAAAAATCTTGAGAAATAACGATCTGTTGCTTATATAGATTTCTGAAATGCTTATGTTTGCATGAATATATATATATATGTATTAGCTATGTATATGAATGTGTTGCATATGTATATGAATCTGTTTGAAAGCATGCATGACTGTTGTTCTTGAATATCTCTGTTCTCAGTTCAGGTTTAAGTTTTTTTTTTTATCTAAATTCAAAATCTTCTCTTTGATCTTTGTTAGACCTTAGTTCCAAAACAAATTTAGTTTGTTTAAACTTGAACGTGAATTTAAAAATAGTGTAAACATGTTTTATGTATAGATATAGTAACTGGAAATTAAAATTTGCAGTAAAATTTATATATATGTTAAAATCAATCATTACAATTCTCTTATCCAAATACATAACCTGAATTGGTCTGGGTAAACATGATTTTTAAAATGAAAATTATGATTTTTAGATTTGAATTGGATATGAATTGGAAAATTTTCTGGAATTTGGGTGTTTGCCAAAATCTGTTGATCTATGTATTTGGGGTGTTTCGGGATTGTGCTGTTGCTCCCTGTTGTCTGCACTTGCTTACTTTGTGAATTATCTTCGACATGATTTGTTTCATGTCTGTTGCTAGTTGCCGTGACATTTTGACCTTTGGTCTGCATATAAAGCTGCTGCCCTATATTGTTTAGCACATGCACTCTTGTACACTTTGATTTCCTGTATCTTAATTGTGAACTTGATTCGTTCATATGCTTGCTATTTTGCCATATTGACCCCTCTGTAGCTTTGGCTTCACAGTATAGCATACTGGTTCGCGTTAAAAATGCTGCATCATTGAGTTACATTGTACTTTGGTTGTTTGCATTAAGACTGTGTCCATCAGATATCATGAATCATCTTGATTTTCATTAGCACTTCATTATATATATGCAAGCCAGTCTGATACCTGTGCATTCATGACTCTGACTCTACATTTTACCTTGAGCATTGTCATTGCATGCATGTTCATTCTATAGCTCACTGTAGCATATTTGGGGTAGTTGCACTTCAGCATGTTTACTGTCTTCATGTACATGTACATACTGTTGTGTATTTGAGTAATTGGGTTGTATTGGGCTCGTGTGGCCTTCATTTATGTGCAGTCTCCAGTTATTTTTGCCTTGAACTGTTGCATCCATGTCAGTCTGCATCATTCCTAACTGCATATATGTTGAGTGGTCATGCTAGTGTCCAATCATGTTGTTGTATTGGGCAGTTCTTCACTGTGTTCATGCCTTGCCCACTTTGACCACTGTCCAGTTTCATTTATTTGTTACATTGTGCTTCATGCTGTCTGTCGTCTTGATCCACTTTGTCACTGCATATCTATATATGTCTGACCTATGTTGTTACATGAGTCTCTTGAGTTGTTTTACTGCCATTGTGCATTGGTGTACTTGAGCTTCTGTATGTTTGTATTTGCACTTGCTTCATGTTGTCTTCATTTAGTTGTTCCCTGTACTTGTAGTTGTGTCACTTTGAATTGCATTTATGTTTTCATTCACTTGATTCATGCTATATTATGTTACTATTGGGACTGGCTTGAATCTATTTTCATGCTGCTGTGTTGCTTCATGTACACTTTGATGTTGTTTCATTGTTGGCACTGATTCGAGCCTGTTGTCTGCACTTGTTCATCCTGAAGCTTGATCATTGTTTCACTTGTCTTCACTTCTGTTTGTTCCTGGTTGCTGTGGCATTTTGCCATTTGGTCTGCATATTGACTGATGCCTGTCCCTTATTCACTGCACTGTGCTGCTGTGTTGACTCCATTGAGTATTCTTGTACTTGTGCAACCTGATGCTTGCACACTTGCTATTGTTGTCTGATGCGTGCACGTGTGTTGGCGAGGCAGTGCACATGGGTATGAATACACGTGTGTACTGCAGCCACACACGTTTGACAGAATTTAAAAAATTTGAAATCGTTAATGTGAAAAATCCGTAATAGATTTTAAATTGATTTATCTGTTTTATCATATCTGTAACCATATGATTCAGTTCATTCCAAATTTATTTACTTGAATAAAGATTAATCCTGACTCGAGTGTTTTTGTGTTTTGCAATTAACGCTCGGGTCAGACCGAGTATTTTTACAGCTTGGAGTTTTGCGCGCAGCGAAGTTAGAGAGAGAGGGGAAAGCACAACTAAAGCTTTTCAGAAAATTATTTTTCTTGTACTTAATAAAATTTGTTTCCGCTGTATAAAATGTAACTTATTGTATTAACTCTGATAATTGTATATAAAAGAAAGTTCATTTATGAAAAATATATTATTGTTTTGTGATTCTGTGACTGATTCTGTTTAAATTCTATAAACTAAATAACAATCCGTCATTTTGAACGTTTCTAGTTGGTTTAATTACCGGCTAGAGGCGGTCAGAGCGGCGGGTCGTTACAAAGTGGTATCAGAGCTTTGGTACACAAAGCTTAGTTTATGGCGTTTAATATGAATAGTTACTAGAATCACTTTAAAGGGAGTGTTTTCAAATCTAAAGAAGTTTAAAATTGTTTTCTTTAAAATAAAAGGTATTTTGAAAATTAGAATTATTTTTGGAAATTCCCCTCTCTAAATTTAGGTTTGCGACTGTTTCTCTTCGGTGAGGTCTCGTTAGACTTGAGTTTCGATCGTTCAGAAACTCATTATCGAATTTTTGAGAGTCATGGTAAATGAAATGTAAGTCAAGTGGATTAATGAATTGGTTTAAATTGACTTAAATCAAATATTTTGAATATCTCCAAAGTAGTAATTGGAAAATAAAATGATATGTCAATTTGATTATAACCAAGCGGATTATTGAACTATAACTTGGAAATTTAATTTTGAATTCTTTTGAAAAATTGATTTCAAATGTTGTGAAGAACGATTTAGTGAATAAATGGATTATAAGTATTTAACTTATAATATGAAATTTTGGGTATATAACTAAGTTATATGAGCTGAATTGAATCAAATTAATAAAGGAGATTATAAAACGAAGTTTTATAAATAGAAATGGAATTTCTAGAGATGTTTGTAAAATCCGCAAACGACTTATTTTGATAAGTAAATTGTTGTAACTTATTAAAGGAATTATATCTATGGTTTTTGAACGGTGAATAAAATATCAAAAGAGATATGAATCTAATGAAAATTCGAAATAGATTTAAATAGATTCAATGATGCATTTGAATTTGAACGGGCATGGAATTAAGTTGAGTGGAAAACTTAGTATTGGGAATTTGAAATCGGTTTAAAACCAATATTTTTGAAGTGTATGTGGAATTCAAACCATGAATTAAGTTGAAGTTGAAAACTTAAATGGGAATGTTTTTGGGAAGAAACATTATGTAAATGAAGATAATTCATTTTGAAATGTGTTAAGAATCGAAAGCATAGATTTCAACACTTGTTGTTGAAATAGACGTTTTCGAGTGGAAAAATGGAAATGGTAGATTATAACATTTGTTGTTATAGTAAATAATTTCAAAAGGGAAATGATTTTATATAGTATTGGGATTTATACATCTATATTAAATTCGAATCCCTATACTAATGATTTTTGGGTCGTCGTAACGATGTTTTACGCAACATTCGTTTTGACTCAAATAAATGTGTTTAAAGAATGATTTCTTTTAAGAATGAAATATATACTTGATTTTGGTTTAAGTATATCGAATATTTTCAAAGTGTTGAAAATAAATGGATTTGTGAATTACTTATTATTGAATAAGTATGAAAATATTTTCCAATATGAAATGAAAAGTTTGAAACTTTATCTTTTAAAGATAAAGTGAGAAGTGAATGTTTGAAATTTTATCTTTTGAAGATAAATTGAAAATGAATTTGTGAAATCGATTTGAAAATCGTATATTCATAGATACTTTGGAAATGTAAATTCACTATGGAATTTATAAAAGAAAGGGGAATTTGTTAAAAATAAATATTGATTTATTTTTGAAATGTGGAAATAAATTTACGGATTTGGAACGTAAGTTTAAAATAAATCGGTAAGGATTTATTTGATTAATTTAAGTGAACCATTTGAAGTTTAAAATGGATAAATATTTGGAAATGTTTCCATTTAAGGAAATTGCTTTGAAATTTGTTTTCAAAGATTAAAAGGTGCAAAATGATTTGAATTTGTTTCAGATGGCTAAGTGTGAAATTTTTTATATCTTGTAAAGATATTATTTTTGGGAAATTTGAACAATTAGTTCAATTTGGAAATTTTCAAAGTGATTGAATTTTGAGTTAAATTGAGTTTAACTTTGACACACAAAAACAATGTAAGTTGAACTTTGAATTTTAAATGGATGATTTGGATTGTATGTCTAACGTCGTGAATTGACGACATATCAATTGATCTCTATTAAATATATATCTGCGGTGGCGGAGAATTTATTCTCTTAGCTTAACACCCTTCTCTGAGACGTACGAGCTCAGAGGTTATATATCGATAGACGTCAATTATGTGTTGAGGATTGACGATGTAACGTGAAATCCAAATCGAGTGTGAAGTCGATAATAAATTGGATTATGAATGTGAATTAGGTTTGAGATAACCTTAAATTTCCGAATCGGCTTAGAGGAAAATTTTAAATGGATAATGAAATGGAAAATTTGTTATGGGTATGAAATATTGTGGTTTTCATAACGTATATGTGTGAATACGATTAATTCGAAAACCAATTAGTTTGGAAAAGTAATTGTTGTGGAAAACTTATTTAAGTACATGGGTTGTACTAAGTGTGAAGTGAAATATTATATATGTATGTATAATATTATGTTTTCCAAAATTGAGGATATGGAAAGGTACCTTCCATTTATACTGTGTGACTGTGTGATGGTGATGGAACTCGAGATGAGTATCCATTTAAAAATCGTAGCTACGTAGTATTTCCATTAGTTGGATGACCATTTATATTTCCATTAGTTGGATGACCATTTATATTTCCATTAGTTGGATGACCTTTTGTATTTCCATTAGTTGGAATGTCCTTTTGGACTGGTATAGTGTGCTAGCGTAATTCGAGGGGCGAGATGCCTACGGTTACAAGCGATTCCACTGGGATAGTGGCGTAACCGCCGTGTATACCGCGATCTAGTTACACTCGGGTGGTAGCGTAATTTGAGGGGCGTGATGCCTACAGTTACAAGCGATTCCACTGGGATAGTGGCGTAACCGCTGTGTAAACTGCAATCTACAAACCAAAGCGTAATTCGAGGGGCGAGATGCCTACGGTCACGAGCGATTCTACTGGGATAGTAGCGTAACCGCCGTGTGAACCGCGATCTTTGGCAACAACCATGGCGAAATTCAAGGGATGAGATATCCACAGTTACAAGCGACTCTACTGGGATAGTAGCGGAACCGCCGAGTAAACTGTGATCCATGGGGGAATGTGCTTTCCATATCCATTTTTAAAAGAATTTTTAAAAGTATTTTCACTGGGAATTGAAGCAAGTGTATTTAGTACTTGGAGATTGTTAGACTTGCGCCTGGCCAGCGTATGCCTAATGTCTTTAAGAACGACAATAGACTTGTCAAATTTCGAGTTAGCAAGTATTTTCAAACTTTAAATAGAAAATCAATTATCTGAAATTAAAGTGACATAAATTCCAACTTAATAAATTAAGGAAGAGGATTTTTGGAATGTTTTGAAAAGTCCACAGCTTTGGAAAAGTTATACTATGTAAATTTCTTAAATGAAGAAGTTCAAATTCAAAATTTGGGTTTTTGTAAGTTGGAAATTTTAGTAAAGATTTTTGTGTCTTGATTGTAGAAAATGATGAGTTAATTAACAAAGTTAGTAAGATAAAACAAATGGAATGAATTCTATACTCATTTCTTTTTAATAAGTTTCAAACTGAAAAAAAATTTGTAGGGCATAAAAATTGGTGAAATTTCAACAATCATTTCTCCTTACTTGTAATTTCGGGACGAAATTCTTTTAAGGAAGGGAGATTGTAACGATCCTAAATTTTGAACAATTTAAATTGTGAATATTTAATTAATTTTGAATATTTGAATGATAATTTAAATTGAATTTCCAATATAGCAATGAATTTGGCGATTAAATTTAAAATTTAATCTATTATAAGTTGAACTGAATTTGAATTTGACTTTGGAGTTGAAATTGAATATTTAATTTGTAATTGAAATTCAAACTAATGACTTAAGAAAATAATTTGGATACAAGAATTTTTATTTATGTAAATTAATAAATTGATGGCATTCTTTTCTTTAGCTTAAATAAAAAAAAAAAAAAAATCAATACAAAATAAATAAATAAATACATATAGTAAAATTCAAACGACATATTTATAAACTTTGTAAAATATAATGTAATTTTTACAAAACAAAGTAAAGAGAATAATTTATACCAAACCAATTGAATTTAAAAAAAAAATATAAATAAATAAATAAACATAACTTAAAGAAAAAAATCCCCTTGACCTTATTCGTTTTACCCGATTCCCCTTTATCTCACTTTACCATTTTCATTTCTAAACCCTAAACGAAATAACGAAACAAAATGGCGGCCTCTCCAATTTTTTGCTCGTCTTCAAATTAGGGCTAGCAATCAAATCTAGGGTTTTGCTTCTTGCGATTCAAAACAAGGGTTTGCGATCTAATCTGGGCTTCGACCTTCGTTCAACTTGGCTTATTTCCCTTCGGCTGCTTCGACTTTGTTATGGTGAGTTTTCTGCTCACGATTAATTTTTAATTCAGGTGTTTAAATTTGTTTGGATTGAATATTGGTTGCATGCTATGTTTTGGGGTGATTTTGTTATCTTTTGCTCGGCTAATTTAATTTGAAACTGATATGGGTAGATTGGTTACTGCATGTTGGATTTTCGGTTGCTATTTGCTGTCATTTGCTCGATTTGCTTGAATTGTTAAACTGTTAAGAACAGATGGTACCCAATTTTAAACTGATAACCATTGACGCTTTCAAAAATTTGTTCTTTTTAAATTTATAAAAACAAATGCAATTTGATTTTTGTTTTAAATTGATAAAAACAGATGCTGCCCAGTTTTAATTTTTTTAAATTGATTTGAACAAATGCTACCTGATAATTTGTTTTATTTTAAATTGATGAGAACAGATGCTTCCAAATTTCTTTGATTTCAGATGTTGTTTGAAATTTGTTTTTTTTAAATTGATAAGAACTGATGCTATATTTTGCTTGTTTTAAAATTTGATAAGAACTGATGCTATGTTTTGCTTGTTAAAAAAAAAATTGATAAGAACAGATGCTATGTTTATTCTTGTTATTAAATTGGTAAGTACAGATGCTACTAAAATATTTTGTTTAACTAAGTAGTTGAAGTGCAAAATTGTTCTTGTAATAAAGATATGTCTTGAGTATTGCATGCCTCATGTTGCTTCAGTCTTCAATTCCATTTGTGTTTGCCTATGAATTTTCATGTGCATGTTTGTTTGGGCATCTCTGTAACCATAAACAAACATGCAAACATCTCTGTAAGCATACTTGATGTTGTCTGCACATTCACCTATGCTTGCACTTCTGTTATGCTTGCTGTTGAAAGATTGATCTTGCATGTTCACTTAAGTTTGAAAATGCTGTCTCATGCTTAAACAGTGCAGTCCCTTTGTTTTAAAACCAGTAAACAAACTTTCATTCCTGATTCATTCCTATAATTATGCTAGTGAGTAAACATCACCTTAAAAATCTTGAGAAATAACGATCTGTTGCTTATATAGATTTCTGAAATGCTTATGTTTGCATGAATATATATATATATGTATTAGCTATGTATATGAATGTGTTGCATATGTATATGAATCTGTTTGAAAGCATGCATGACTGTTGTTCTTGAATATCTCTGTTCTCAGTTCAGGTTTAAGTTTTTTTTTTATCTAAATTCAAAATCTTCTCTTTGATCTTTGTTAGACCTTAGTTCCAAAACAAATTTAGTTTGTTTAAACTTGAACGTGAATTTAAAAATAGTGTAAACATGTTTTATGTATAGATATAGTAACTGGAAATTAAAATTTGCAGTAAAATTTATATATATGTTAAAATCAATCATTACAATTCTCTTATCCAAATACATAACCTGAATTGGTCTGGGTAAACATGATTTTTAAAATGAAAATTATGATTTTTAGATTTGAATTGGATATGAATTGGAAAATTTTCTGGAATTTGGGTGTTTGCCAAAATCTGTTGATCTATGTATTTGGGGTGTTTCGGGATTGTGCTGTTGCTCCCTGTTGTCTGCACTTGCTTACTTTGTGAATTATCTTCGACATGATTTGTTTCATGTCTGTTGCTAGTTGCCGTGACATTTTGACCTTTGGTCTGCATATAAAGCTGCTGCCCTATATTGTTTAGCACATGCACTCTTGTACACTTTGATTTCCTGTATCTTAATTGTGAACTTGATTCGTTCATATGCTTGCTATTTTGCCATATTGACCCCTCTGTAGCTTTGGCTTCACAGTATAGCATACTGGTTCGCGTTAAAAATGCTGCATCATTGAGTTACATTGTACTTTGGTTGTTTGCATTAAGACTGTGTCCATCAGATATCATGAATCATCTTGATTTTCATTAGCACTTCATTATATATATGCAAGCCAGTCTGATACCTGTGCATTCATGACTCTGACTCTACATTTTACCTTGAGCATTGTCATTGCATGCATGTTCATTCTATAGCTCACTGTAGCATATTTGGGGTAGTTGCACTTCAGCATGTTTACTGTCTTCATGTACATGTACATACTGTTGTGTATTTGAGTAATTGGGTTGTATTGGGCTCGTGTGGCCTTCATTTATGTGCAGTCTCCAGTTATTTTTGCCTTGAACTGTTGCATCCATGTCAGTCTGCATCATTCCTAACTGCATATATGTTGAGTGGTCATGCTAGTGTCCAATCATGTTGTTGTATTGGGCAGTTCTTCACTGTGTTCATGCCTTGCCCACTTTGACCACTGTCCAGTTTCATTTATTTGTTACATTGTGCTTCATGCTGTCTGTCGTCTTGATCCACTTTGTCACTGCATATCTATATATGTCTGACCTATGTTGTTACATGAGTCTCTTGAGTTGTTTTACTGCCATTGTGCATTGGTGTACTTGAGCTTCTGTATGTTTGTATTTGCACTTGCTTCATGTTGTCTTCATTTAGTTGTTCCCTGTACTTGTAGTTGTGTCACTTTGAATTGCATTTATGTTTTCATTCACTTGATTCATGCTATATTATGTTACTATTGGGACTGGCTTGAATCTATTTTCATGCTGCTGTGTTGCTTCATGTACACTTTGATGTTGTTTCATTGTTGGCACTGATTCGAGCCTGTTGTCTGCACTTGTTCATCCTGAAGCTTGATCATTGTTTCACTTGTCTTCACTTCTGTTTGTTCCTGGTTGCTGTGGCATTTTGCCATTTGGTCTGCATATTGACTGATGCCTGTCCCTTATTCACTGCACTGTGCTGCTGTGTTGACTCCATTGAGTATTCTTGTACTTGTGCAACCTGATGCTTGCACACTTGCTATTGTTGTCTGATGCGTGCACGTGTGTTGGCGAGGCAGTGCACATGGGTATGAATACACGTGTGTACTGCAGCCACACACGTTTGACAGAATTTAAAAAATTTGAAATCGTTAATGTGAAAAATCCGTAATAGATTTTAAATTGATTTATCTGTTTTATCATATCTGTAACCATATGATTCAGTTCATTCCAAATTTATTTACTTGAATAAAGATTAATCCTGACTCGAGTGTTTTTGTGTTTTGCAATTAACGCTCGGGTCAGACCGAGTATTTTTACAGCTTGGAGTTTTGCGCGCAGCGAAGTTAGAGAGAGAGGGGAAAGCACAACTAAAGCTTTTCAGAAAATTATTTTTCTTGTACTTAATAAAATTTGTTTCCGCTGTATAAAATGTAACTTATTGTATTAACTCTGATAATTGTATATAAAAGAAAGTTCATTTATGAAAAATATATTATTGTTTTGTGATTCTGTGACTGATTCTGTTTAAATTCTATAAACTAAATAACAATCCGTCATTTTGAACGTTTCTAGTTGGTTTAATTACCGGCTAGAGGCGGTCAGAGCGGCGGGTCGTTACAGAATTTTGGAACCACAGGGAGCGTTCCAAAGTTCAAAGGAAATCGATTCAAAAGGAAAGATTCAACTCGAGCGAAAGTGATTCTGTAAATAAATTTACCATATATGCTAAGTTTTGCCTAGAGCCAAAGCTCTGATACCAGCTGTAACGAGTCGCTATTTTGGACCATTCAAATCAACAATAATACTATACATGTCCGACTTAAATAATTCAAAATACCGAATTGTTAATTTAAATTTGACAAAACATATACAGTAAATAAATCAATCACAAAATCATAGATACAGAGTAGTACAATAATACGCAGCGGAATAAATGAATAGTAGTTCATGAAGCTACTATATAACAAAGTTAGAAAAAAATATACATCATAATATCCCAGATACAGTGAAGTCTCCAATGCAACAAATGACTTCTCTTAACAAATCAACTGGAAGTGCTGAAAGCTAAGCGATAGTTGGATCTCCAAGCGAAGCTCCAAACTCCAAAGGTGAGTCTCAATGTTGTATCACTCAGTCTGACCCGAGCGTAAAGCAAAACACAAAACACTCGAGTCAGGATTAACATTCTTATATCAATAAATCCAACTCAAGTGAAATATCAACTGAAATAAAATTAACTTAGAGGATGTTTGGGATAACCATCCTCTAAGGATCCCTGGAACTATCTATAGGGTAGAAATATACACTATGTCACCGTGGTCATCTCAATTTTATTTATAATTCAAAAACAATATATCATTTCACTTCAAATATATTTGTTTTCAAATTTGATCACTTTCACAGTTACGATTCAAATCTACTCCAATCAAAAATTCAAATCTAGTCAAATCTCAATTCATCAATTTAAAAATTCAACTCAATTCCTAAATAACCACTTCAATTTTATCGATCTCAAAATTCGGATTTGTAATCACAAAATACCCCTTTATATTTCAATATATTTCAAACTTTAAGTATTCAACGTTTCAAACTAAATTTTATTCAATTTAGTTATCTAAATAACAATTCAACTATATTGATTTCAAGTACAGATCTGAATCTCAAAATAACCCATTTAAATTCCAATATAGTTCAAAGCTTTAATATTTAAATGTTCAATTTAATCATAAAGATCTCGATTAACCTCATTATTATTTAGTCTTGAAATGCTACCTCATTTGATTCAATATCATTTAAGTAATCTTAAATTACATTTTACTCAATATTTTATTTTAATTTATTTAAACGTGAAATATTCATTAAATCACTTAAATCAAAATCCAGTTATAAAAATCATACCTTTAGATTTCCCATTTAATAATTTCAAATCGATTTAATTAAATAAATCCTTATTTAAATACAATTTTAATAAATCCAAATTTATCTCCCAATCTTAGTTATTCAATTTATTACAAGAAAATCTTTTTGAAATATAAATTTACATAAATACTTAACCATATTATGTGTATTAAATCAAATATAATTTAAATCAACTATTACTACTAAGTCTATATATAAAATTTCCATCCTAAGAATCAATATTTATTTAACCATATATTTCTTTCCAAAATCATAGAAATTATTTCAAAATATTTATATATGGACCAACGGTGTCTGTATATATTTTCTATCATATAGTCTAGTGCTATGGACATTTATCATTTTAATCCGTCCACTAAATATATACGGGTGGATATCATTTCAACCCGTAATCCCAAATTCAATTAAATGAAAATCGCTTGTGTTTATCACTTCAACCCATAAAGATTTTTTTCTATCCTAAAGTCCTTTCGGGTATGTATCATTTCAACCCATATTAAATACTGTACTAACAAGGCACTTGCAGAGTGATAACAGATATGATAATAATATAACAACATGCATATATCATCAATAACAGTATAATTTAAACAATAGGATATGGTGTCATATCTCACAAGTGAACAGTTATATATAATTACATAAATATAACAATTTAAATAACTACAGCAGCATACTTCAATTTTTGTTTCAATTGAAATCAAATTTAATAAATATAAGAACGTTAATCGTGAGTGATTGCTCACCTTTCATGGCTAGATGGATTTTGACAATGAAATGAGCTACGAATTCCAAAGCAATGCTAGATGGATACGATTCGATGAAGAAAACAAACACGATGGACAAAGCTGATAGATAAGAATTGATGGGAAAAAAATCAAATTGGCTGGATATATACTGAACAAACATATACATTATATATTACTCTAAAATCAATATAAAATTTGAAACACCAACTTATTTTAATTCCGTATATAAATTAAAATCAATAAATAACTTTCAAATTTTAAACATATACAAATAAATAACAGCCTTTTAAAAGTTGTAAAATATAGATATATGTATTTAAAATTTGAATCATTGTTAAATCCCAAAACGTACTATATCCATAAAATTTGAAATACCAAGTTTACGCATATACATATTATACATATATTATATTTTGGAACCAATATTGTATCCAAAAAAACACATACATTTAAAAAAAATCCAAGCAAATATAAAATTTACATTTTCAAATCCAATACATACAATCAAAATTTTAACTCATAAGGTAAAACACATGTATAGTTTCACTGTATATATAAATAAGATTCGAAACCAACAAAGCAAAACCAGATAATTTTAATTTTGTAAAGCTTATAAAGTATGAATACATAAAAAAAAATACTAAAAAAATGCACATATTACATATAGTAAACCAAAATATGTAAATAATGTATTAAACTTTTCATATCCTCATATATTATAGACACTGGTATATGGATATATACAAACGTTATATAAGTATTTTTTGTATAAATATGTATATAAAACTCAAAATATATTCTTATATATATATAGTTTTCCTTTAAAGCTATACGTATTTCTTTCCAGTAAAGTATACAGCAAACAAAGACTAATATATATAATAGATTTATATCAATAAAGTCAAACATATGTATAGATAGTAAAAGCTCACATCACACTTATATATAAACATAACTACCAATTTCATACATGTATAAACTTTATAAACATAACAAAACACACGCATATGTGGGCATATATGTGTATATAAACCTTTAAAATCAAAACTAACACATATAAACTATAAAACTTATAATATAAAACATATAACTATATATATATATAATTGTTAATATAAAATATACGTACTGTGTAAACTTATGTAATTTGACGTATATATACAAATAGATCAAAATATAAACTATTATAACCTAACATATTATAACCAAAAAAATAATATAATGCACACCTGACTTTGGATACAAGCATGCACACACAGTGGAGGGATGCTAGGCAAAGGGGAGATGCGGGCCTGGGTGGTGCATGGGTGGTGAAGAGAAGGGGAACGGAGGCAGGAGCTGGAGTTTGGAAAAGGTGAAGAAGAGGCCAAAATTTGTAGTGCCAGACAAGTTTATATAGAAGAGGAAGAAACAATAGAGAGGGAAAGAAGAGAAATCTGGAAAGAAGCAATACAAAAAGGGGAAGAAAATACGAACAGAAGTAAATGGAAACGACTAAATAAAAGCAACCAAAGAAATAGCACAATCACGTGCTACGATTCAGTTGAGGATTTAAGGCAAAATATTCACGTTGATTCAGGAAATAATCAAAGCAAAAAAATGGTAGCACGTTTCAAATTTGAACGGAAGGAAAGAGAAAAGTCACAATTCCGGAAAAATATCAAAGTAACTGCTACACATTGATTCAAGAGCTATTAAAGCAATTTTTAAATTGTGAAGGCAACGTTACTCTGCGTTATATTTTTAAAACAAGAATGCTGAACGAAAATCAACAGTCAAATATGGTGCGGTGTAAATGGCAAGTGTCACGTTGATTACTGAATAAAATAAAACGAATAACCATTTATTTATTTATTTAGACAGTGGAAAAATGAAGAAATAAAAGGTCAGTGAAAGTAGGAATGAATATATTAGAAAAGTAATGATTCTAGTAGCAATGGTCATCTTAGATTAAGTTGAGAAATTTATAATAATTTATTACTGTGGCTATGGTTCAAATTTTTTGAAAGCAAGGAAACCAAAATGTCACAATTTAAGGTGAGCTTTAAATTTTTAATAATACAAAACGTATCTAAGTTTATACGTTTATAACTTTCCAGCTGTAGTGTATATATATAATGAACGGTCATAATGAAAGAAGTGGAAACAGGAAGCGTATGAAAGGAAAGGTTAGAAAAATAATTTTTTCACCCTTAAATTCTGGAGATTAATAAGGTAACGTGCCTCTTTAATGAAATGTACAACAACGGTCACAAGCTAAAATTTAGCTGAAAGTTTAAATAAATGAGAGGAAGATGGGTTTTTAAATTATTCACTTTCCAGAATTAATATGTCAATGAAAAAAAGGAGATGAATCAGGGAAACGTATTATAACTTATATATAACTATTAAACGGATAGATGGAAGAAAAGGTGAGCAGGTGAGTAAAAGTGGAAACTGATTTATAAGCGAAATGGAATGTGAGTTGTTGCCTGGGAAGAAAATGGAACAGATTAAAAATTAAAGGCAATGGACTGCTGAAATTAAATGAGTATAAAACGTGTGAATAGTTATATACTGAAACGGCTATAAATTTCAATTATTATTATAAAACGGGGAATAACGAAAGGCAAAATGAACCGTTTGAAAATAAATAAAAGAAATGATGGCAAATAAAACAGCTGTGCCTTGAATTTCCCAAAATAAATTATTTTATGAACATCAATTATTACTGACTTAAATTGAACAGAATCACACCCTAAAATATACTTTCTTAATTTTTGATGAAAATTTGTCACTTGCCACATTTAACTATACGTAATCCAAATGTAAAATTTTATTTTAAAATATTATTATTTAAAATTTCTCAAAAATCAAATTAAATATGCTAAATAAAACCATTTAAAATTAACAAAATTTTACGGGTCGTTACAATTGTATTTTCCGTATTAGTTTTGAAGGTTTTCAAGTATTTTCATTGGATGTTGAAACGGGTCTACTAAGTACTTAAAGAATTCTAGCTTTGCACGTGATCAACGCATGGCCAGAGTTTGCAAGAACGAGGATAAACTTGTTGAAACATCGAGTTATAAAAGTATTCTCGAAAGGAAAATTTGTTTCGATATAAAGATATTTTATTATAAAGGTATTTTATTATAAAAGTATTTTCAATAAAGTAATTTTGTATTAATATTAGAAATTGAAATTCTTATGGTTTGAATTAATTATTTGTGCCCGGTACTATTCTTTTGAATCTACCTTATCTGCTCATCTTTATTTATTCACCTGTATTCTGTTTTCTGAATCTACCTTATTTCCCTTTTGAATATACCTTTATAAAACATTGTTTATTTATATACTACATGGCTTAATAGAAAAAATTTAGGGTTATAAATATTTTAGAAGTTATTAATTAAATAAAACATATTTAAAGTAAATGGTTTTTGATTTATTAATAATATTTGAAAAGTATCTTGAGATAAATTAATAAATTTATGAATTATGGATTTAATGTTTCAATAGCTTCTTTGTAAATATAACTAATGATGTAAATAATTGTTTCAAATAGTTTACATATATTTATAAAGGTGTTATTCAAACATATAAATGGTATTTATAAAGGAAGCAAGACATTTTACAAATAGGTTTTGAAAGTTTTTAAAGTATTAAAAATAATTGAATTGCAAATGAAGTTTTAAAATGAATATTTCAAGTAAAATTATATAGTTTTAAAATATCTTGTCATGCAATCTATTTTAGTTTTGGTTGTTTGTATTCTCATACCTTCTTCCTTTTCGGGGACGAAAAGTTTTGAATGAGGGAGAGTGTAACGACCCATAAACTTTAATTGGTTTTAATAACGTAATTAATTGAATTTTTGTGAATTTTAAACAATTGAATTTTGAAATAAAAATTTAATATTTTAAATACGTCCAATTAAACATAGCAGATGATAAATTTTCATCAGAAATTATGAAGGTAATTTTTTTTGTGTAATTCTATTAAATTCAAATCAGTTAATAATTGATGATATTAAATGTTTTCCCAAAAACCTGAATATTTTTATACAGTAAATTTCTAAATCCTCTTCTGAGTGAGACGTCATCTTTCGTTTTTTCAAATTTGGACTTCTATTGCTCCGTATATCTTATTTTCTGCAAAATAGCAGCATTTTCGGTAACGATTATCGAATTTTGATCGGATATCATACCACTGATATCTATACACCGTTTTGATCATCTCGTTGCGCTGATCTCCGTAGTATATTCATTTCTGTATTTTGAGGTCCGGTACACAACGGAAATAATAAGCTGATCGTTGTAATGGTACCACGAATTGTGACTTTATTTCTTCCCTCGGTTTCAAAATTTGAAACATACTGTCCAATCTACCCATTAATTGCTTTAATAACTTTTGCTAAATTGGACAGCTGTTACAAATCCATCATTTCAAGTTATTATTCAGTGATCCGTCTCTTTCTCTGTCTATTTTTCATTCTGCGTTTTGCTTTTGAGGTAATATATAATATTTGTACGTTTCCCTTTTTATTTCCTGAAATCCAACTTCTGACTCTTCATCATTGCATTTATTTTATGTTTATAAAGTGGTCCATATTATTTTATTCCGGTTTTAACTTTTCGTTTCAGAGAAATATATATAAGCAGTATATATTTCTGAAAGCATTTGCTTTCTCCTTTATTTTTACCTGCAGCTTGCCCATTCTTATTCCCCAAGTCGTTCCCCTCCCTCTCTCCCTCCACACCAACCATAGTCGACCTCTTCTTTGCTCCTCCCCACGTCACCGACTTCCGCCGCCGGCTAGCTTCAACAACCGCTCCTCCCTTCCCTTCGCTCCGACTGCCACCTCTCCAGATCTGACCGCAGCCACCATCACGTCCACCTTTTCCCCCTTCCTTCCCATACTTGGCTGAGCAACCATCCTCGTCTTCATCTCCTCCGGCCCTGGCCAACCTGTAGAGATCGCATCAAAGCCCGCTTTACCTGTACTCGTCGCGCTTTGCTTTGGCCATTGATGCTTTCTTTGGTAAGCTATATATATTATATAGAAAGTTATATTTGTATATATCAGCTTAGTTTCCTTTGTTTTCCTTCTCTGATAATAATTATTTATATATTGTTGTTTATATATGTGTTTAGTTATATAAAATTTTATTACATATAAGTATATATGATATAAAAGTTATATAAATCCTTATTTGATTTCAAAACATATATACATACTTGTTTTCGCATGATTAGTTACAAACTTTCGAGTTTTCAGTGTATTTTATACATATACGTTTATGTTACCTGGGTTTGTATATTTTTTTTAAATCTTTGTTTTAGTGTATGTATGTGTGTGTGTATATATATATATATATATATATATATATATATATATATATAATTTGTTGTAAATGAACTTTTCACGCGTGTATATTGAAAAGCAGCCGACTTGCTTTTTCAATATCATATATATATACTATATTATATTTTATTAGTTTGTATATATTGTTATGAATAGGTATATCAGCCTGTATATGTATATAGTCAGTTATAAGGGTAAACTATGTTGTCTGTAAATGTTGGTTTTCAAGTACAGATATATATTACATACTGGATCTATATTATGAAAGGTATGAATGGTGAATCTGTTAGTTTAACTGAGAGAGAGAGAGCTTAAATATTTGTATAATAAATCTAGTAAAGTATTTTATATATAGTTCAATAGTTTCCTTTATTTTTCCCCATTGACTAACTAGTTGTTATAATATATAAAATATATGTGTAAGCCTATATGTCCTGTAGTTACCTAGTCTGCATACGTTTTTCTGAATCACCTACTTTGTTTTGTTTTAATTTTTGAAATGTATATAGATTTAAATTATTGATTTATAAATTTTATATATTGATTTATTTTAAAGTATTGATTTTAATATATAAGTATGTTTTACAGTATATATATATTTATAGTAGTATGTTATAGGGTTTTGAAAGGAAAAAAATTATAGGTTCAACAAATATTGATTTTTTAATGATGTATACTTAAATTTTAGGTTGGATGGGTGTTAAGTTAATATGGTTTTTAAATATATGTGTTTAAGAATAAGGTCTTTATCATATAAACATACATGTTGGGCGAATTCTCACCCACGAGATCACGAGGCCAAGGAGCATCAATTTCATCCAGAATCACCATCTACATACTGTATCCATATCCATCCGGTATCTATGCCTAGTCGAGCCAAAGCCTCCCCACTCCATCACCGAACCATGCTCCACCGGACCTCCTCACCGGTCCAACTCCACTTCCCTATACCACCGAATGAACACTCCTCCCATTACCGAATGAACGCGCTTCCATCACCACCGGTCTAGAAGCCAATGCCGAACCGGACCTCTCCACATCAATGCCGAACCGGACCTCTCCACCTCCATGCCGAACCAGCCCAACCACATCAATGCCGATCCAGATACCTCCCTCCTTGCATAGCCGAACCAACCATACCGGTCCAACCATCTCCACCGGTCCAACCATCTCCAACCACGACCGAACCAAGCTTCGCCGAACCAGAGCGCTGTCAGGCCAGATTGCTTCAGCCCGGGCCCACCAGCAGCTATATACTCCCAGGACCTCTGCCCCCAGCCTCACTCTATAAATAGAGGGGCAGGGGTACAACAATGGCAGACAAGTTTGAGAGCTCAAGCAAGGAAGGAACTTTCAAACAACTTTCTTATACTTGTACTTAAAGCTTGGTACTTGTAATCTGAAAGAAAGGAGAGAATAACATATAAAGTGGACGTAGGCACGTTCTGGCCGAACCACTATAAATCTGCGTGTCTTTTACATTTTAGTCCTTGCTTTTTACATATTTGCATAAGTAACCTAAAACCTTGAAAATAACATATAATCAACCAAATAATACGGATTGGAGGTGTTTGTCCATTTTTTGTGCAAACATTTTTGGTGCTTTCACTGAGAACTTGGAACTCGAAGCTTCAGCCTCCCTCATTCAACCTTCTTTCCCAATATCACCCTTCATTGCCTAGGAAACATGACTTCCAGGCCGAGAAAAGACACCAACAAGGGAAGGAACGTTGCAACCAGCAGCGCTCCAGATCCAGTGGATCCAAATCAGGAGAATCAACCCACTACGACAGCAGTGCCAAATGTTGATCAGGCAATTCCGACGGCCCCTGCCGCGGAACAACCGGCAGCAATCACTAGGGCAGATCTAGACAGAGTTGTGGCTGAAGTGACTAACCGCTTCGCATCCCAACAAGAAGCTTTGGTGAACCAACTCATGTCACGCTTGAGGGATGTCGAAGAATCCAACCGCAACACTGAATCATGGGATGAGTCCCAATCTGGAGGGTCTCGGAGACAACAGAGGTCTTCCCTCTTCGAAGAAGCTATCAACAGGAACAACAGTGATAGGGGCCGCGCCCGGACTTAGCCCGAACTCCGACTCGAGGAAGCGCTTGGAACCGAACCCAATCGGGGAGGCACCAGGCGAGGGTCGGATGTAGCTGAATCGGTCATGCCGCCTAATCATGGAAATCCCGCTGAACGGAGCCGAGCTAGAACCCAGCCCGAAGTTGACCCCATGGAAATGCTCGAAACAGAACCCCACAGGGGAAGATCAAGGCAGGGGGTAACTGTAGCTGGTCCTAGCATGCATCCGACCAGCCAAAGACAGCCACTGGATAACATCAGAGGTGATAGGCTATAGCATCCCTACAGATCATATGGATGAGATCGATCCCGCAGGGAAGAACCAAGCTCATTTTTGTCCGCTCCAAATTCTGATGAAAGAGTGGCACGATTATTCCGGGAATGCGTCCGACGGGAGCAAAGGGATCGAGGGATAGGCGCTAGGGTAGCCAGCCCTTTCATCCGCGACATTGAAACCGCCATCACCCCTCGAGAATGGAAAATGCCGACGATGGAACCGTACAAGGGGACTTCCGACCCCATTGTACACTTGCAGAGATACACACAACATATGTTCATGAGCGGAGCAACGGAAGGAGTGTTGTGTAAATGCTTTCCGCTATTCCTAGCAGACCTAGCTACCTCCTGGTTCTGCCATCTACCCCAAGGATCTATCAGCTCATGGGAGATGTTGAAAGAAAAGTTCATTAGCCAGTTCCGCATTCATGTGGAACAACCCAAGGATGCTTATTCTCTATCCAATGTCAAACAGAAATCCGGAGAGACGCTGCAACAATATCTAACCCGGTTCAACGCCGCAGCGGCTGCAGTCCAAGATGCCGATGAGAAACTCACCCTAATGGCCCTTTGTAGTGGTGTGCACCCGGATACCAAGTTTGCTAGAAGACTAACTAAAGAAAAACCAGCTACCTTGCCCGATTTCTTCCATGAAGCTGGGAAGTACATGAGACTCGAAGAGGCTGCCACTGAAAGGCAGACAGGACCACAGGCTAAAACGGCCCATGGAAACGCCCCCGCCGCAGTGAAGGACATTCGGAGAAACGACTCCAGAGACAATGCAGGGGGCAAGAAGGGAGAAAAGCGCTTGTACCGACCAGGACCGAGATTCGACGCTTACATTCCCTTGAATGAAACAGTCGAGAACATCTTCCTGGCCACCCAGGACGAACTTACATACAAGCGCCCCCCGTACAAGAAAGAGTCAAATCGCGTAATCCAGTCCGGAAAATTCTGCCGTTTCCACGAGTCTCATGGGCACGATACCAACGAATGCCGTCATCTCCGGGACTTAATCGAAGAACACATCAGAAGGAAGAGGCTGGAACGCTATGTGAAAGGTCAGGATAGAACTCCAACCCCTGTAAGTGGAAACCCAAGGCTACCTCCCCCAGAAACAGGTGGAGGAAATCGCAACACCAGTGGCTCCAGTCAAGAAAAGATAGTGGTCCACGCTATATCAGGAGGTCCACACATCGCCGACAAAAGCTGGGCAGAAATGGAAAGATATGGAAACTCACTCAGAAGCGAGGGGGACCGCGTCAATTCTGTTATGGAGGAACGCCACCCTAAGCGGAAGGAAAATAATGACATCACATTCAGTGGGCACGACCTAGAAGGAAGGCAGTACCCACACATGGACCCTATGGTCATCTCTGCCTGGTTCGGTCCAGTCAAAGTTTTCCGAATTTTAATAGACACTGGAAGCTCAGTGAATATTCTGTTCAAGCATGCTTTCGACAAAATGAAGCTGTCAATGAAGGACGTTTCTCCCTGCAACAAACCGCTGCACGGTTTCACTGGAGAAGCAAAGATGCCTCTTGGACAACTGGATCTCTTTGTTGAATTGGGAAGTCATCCCCGCTCCACCGTTCGAAAACAAACGTTCGTGTTAATAGACAATCATTCAGCCTACAACGCCTTTTTGGGAAGGCCAGCTCTGTCCGACTTCCAAATTGTCCTAGCCCCATGGTGTCTGAAGATGAAATTTCCAACAGATGACGGAATAGGAGAAGTGGAGGGAGATCAAGACGCTGCTCGAGACTGTTATGTAACTGAACTTCGCAATAACCGCAGGAAAGATAAAGGGAAGAATGCAGAGACTGTTCTCTGCATGAAAAGTTTGGAAGCATAGCAACTAAAGAAAGCCCCTCCTCTTCGATATACAAGTGATCCCTTCAACGAACTAGATCCCAGGGGCGGAGAGGAGGAGGCTACCGCCGAGCCTGCAGAGGCTATGGAGTTTGTATCTGTAGACAAACACGACTCAAGTAAACTATTGAATATCGGATCTCAGTTAAAAGCAGAACTAAAGAATCAACTCATTGATTTTCTTCGCCACAACATGGATGTATTCGCATGGACACACGCTGATATGACTGGAATCTCCCCAGACATAGCATGCCACGCACTGAACATCGATCCTACCAAGGTACCGGTAAAGCAAAAGAAGAGAAGCATGGGGGCAGAACGATCAGCAGCCCTCGAGGAAGAAGTAAAGAACTTACTTGCCAATGACTTCATACGTGAAGCCATCTACCCGGAATGGATCGCCAACCCGGGTACTGGTAAAGAAAGCTAATGGGAAGTGGCGAACATGCATCGATTTCTCTAACTTAAATGACGCTTGCCCAAAAGACTGCTTCCCACTCCCTCGAATCGACCAACTCGTGGACAGCACCGCCGGACATGAACTTTTATCCTTTATGGACGCATACTCAGGATATAACCAGATCCCTATGCACGCCCCCGATCAAGACCACACTAGCTTCATTACCGACCGAGGATTGTACTGCTACAAGGTAATGCCGTTCGGACTTAAAAACGCCGGAGCTACTTATCAGCGCCTCGTCAACAAGATGTTTGTAGAATTGATAGGACGAACTATGGAAGTTTATGTGGATGACATGCTGGTAAAATCAAGGAAAGCCAACGACCATATAAACCATCTAGACGAGATGTTTCAAGTACTTCGCCAATATGGAATGAAACTGAACCCTCTGAAGTGCTCCTTCGGAGTATCATCGGGAAAGTTTCTGGGATTCATCGTTCATGCCAGGGGGATTGAAGCAAACCCCGAACAAGTCCAGGCCTTGCAAGATATCAAGATTCCATCCACTCGAAAAGAGATGCAAAGCCTAAACGGAAAAGTGGCCGCCCTAAGCCGGTTCATCTCTAAAGCAACTGACAAATGCATTCCTTTCTTCGAAGCCTTGAAGAAAGACAAAGGAAAATTTGAATGGACCGATGAGTGTTCAACAGCCTTCCTTAACCTAATCGAACACCTCCAGCGGCCACCAGTACTCTCGACTCCGAATGAAGGCGAAGAACTATACCTATATCTTGCTGTGTCATCCCATGCTCTGAGCGCCGCTTTGGTAAGAGAAGAAAACCGCGCACAACGGCCAGTGTACTTCATAAGCAAAAGGTTCACGGGAGCAGAAGCCTGGTATCCCAAACTCGAGAAACTGGCATACTGTTTACTAATCGCATCAAGGAAGCTGCGTCACTATTTCCAATCTCATCCCGTCAGAGTCCTAACCGACCAGCCATTAAGGCAAGTGCTTCATCGTCCCGACACCTCTGGGCGACTGCTCAAGTGGTGCATCGAGCTAAGCCAATATGATATCACTTACCATCCTCGCACTGCCATTAAGGGACAAGCCATAGCTGATTTCATTGCCGAATTCACTACTAGCGAAGGTACGGACCAATCTGAAATAGCAGAAGATATCAAGTGGCATCTCTTCGTAGATGGAGCGTCGAACGAACAAGGCTCGGGGGCAGGTGTTGTGATAATCACCCCCAGGGGAAAGAAGCTGCGCTACGCCCTAAGATTGGAATTCGCTGCCACCAACAATGATGCCGAATATGAAGCAGTAATAGCCGGATTAGTACTTGCACTGGAAATTGGAGTCAGTTCTTTATGTCTCCATAGTGATTCTCAACTTATTGTAAATCAAATACTAGGAGAGTTCCAGACTCGAGGATAACGACTCACAGCATACCTAAAGAGGACCAAGCTGCTACTTAACCAACTAGATCACTATTTGATCAGACACATTCCTCGAGAGGAAAATCGAGAGGCCGACGAGCTGGCAAAACAAGCTAGCATGGGAAATGACACCGCTTCTGTAGCGATAACTGTCTCAAGGCTGCTAACCCTGAGTTTCGAGCAAGTACACCTGATAGCTGCAACCGAAGAAGAAACATGGATGACCCCTATCCGAGGATACTTACAAAACGGCACCCTACCAGACGGGCGAAATGAAGTTAAGAAAATTCTAAGGAAAGCTTCCCGCTATACGATGCAAGAAGGCATCCTCTATCGGCGCGGCTTCTCTAACCCCTTATTGAGGTGCGTTGCTGGAAGAGAAGCCAGGGAAATTCTATCCAACATCCATCAGGGAAGTTGTGGAGATCACACCGGAGGGCAGACTCTGGCGAAAAAGATACTCCGATATGGATATTTCTGGCCCACCTTGAACAAAGACGCCTTAGACTTCGTCAAAAAATGTGACAGATGTCAGAAATTTGCCAAAATCCCTCGACTACCAACCAATGAAATTACTCAGATGACCAGCCCTTAGCCCTTCGCCATATGGGGGATTGACTTAATCGGCGAACTGCCAACGGGCCGAGGCGGAGCCAAATATGCTATAGTGGCAGTCGACTACTTCACCGAATGGGTGGAGGCGGAACCTCTAAATAAAATATCTTCGGCAAAAGTTATCAACTTCTTAATCAAAAATATTCTGTGTAGGTACGGAACACCACTCAAAATCGTATCAGACAATGGACTTCAGTTTGACAGCGAGGAATTCACCAACTGGTGCCAAGAGCACGAGATTCACAAAAGCTTCTCATCCGTGGCTTATCCCCAGGCAAACGGCCAAATAGAAGCTGTCAACAAAATTCTCAAAACCTTAATCAAGAAGAAACTTGAAAAGTCGAAAGGCGCTTGGGTGGAAGAACTTCCTACGGCACTTTGGGCCTATCGCACATCTTACAGAACTTCAACAGGGCATACTCCCTTCTCTTTGGCATACGGATCGGAGGCTATGCTCCCAGTTGAAACTATAGTGCCCTCTCACCGTAGGATCCACTACAACTCGGAAGAAAATGAACAACTCCTCTACATGTCTTTGGATCTAATTGAGGAGAGAAGAAATGATGCAGCACTCAAAGCAGCAGCTCACAGACAAAAAGTGGCAGCACTATACAACTCCAAAGTCAAACATCGCAGCTTACAAGAAGGAGACCTTGTCCTCAAGAGAATCTTTCCGCGCCCCGGGGCACTGGACCCCATCTGGGACGGACCATATGTAATTCATAAAGATCTCCACAACGGAGCTTATATTTTGTCAACAGTGGACGGAGAGGTGTTCCAGAGGACATGGAACATCCGACACCTCCGTCGATACTTTTCTTAACTTGTACTGCCCATATGAAGTGAATTAACAAAGATAATCAGTGGGCGTAGGCATTTTCATGCCGAACCACTTTAAAAAACTTGGCTCTTGTTAGCTTGTTCCTTTATATCTTGGCTACTTGTTAAGCTTTATCCTTTGCTGTTGAACAAAATCCTTTGCAGATGACAATTCAATCCAGAACTTCACAACACAACTCCACCTGGACAAAATCTAACAGGTACGCTGCGCTCCTATGCCCTCGCCAATGAGACACTTTGCTCCGGTATCCCTCTACCGCGAGTTAACTCATTGTTTGCCTCGGCCCTTAAAGCCAACTGTAATAAGCCGAGTATAAGTCATCATAAAAAAGGCCGACTATAGCCGATGGCAGCTCATTACAGCGATTCGACTTGCCGGCGACTGTGAACCGATCATAAGCCCCAACATAAGGTGTGGCCAGCCAGGGGCAGTTCACAGTTGACGATCGGCCCCCACGCTAGCCGGCCACAGTAAATCGAATAATACCCATGATTACGGGCCATAATGGCCCGGGTAGTTACTGTGCGCGATCGGCTCTGATGTGTCTTAAGTGCGGCTGTGGTAAAAAAGAAAACTCCCCGCAGTAGGCGTAAGATGGGTGACAAATGTCTCCAAGACCCACAGCTAGGGAAAGTGACTACAAAATCCGTTTGCCACGAACTTAAGCACATCGACGGCCTTCCGTGACTGGAAGTTTTACTTTTCCTATATTTCAATTTCATTTAAAACTTTTCTCCTATTCTCCGTAACGGTGCTTGAAAGTACAGGACATGAAATAGGGAACGTTCGCTAATGGGAACAGAAACTTACAATCGGATGACGAGACACTCAATAGAATTCCGTGCTTAGTCTTACAGGATGCACGAAATTGCCGTCTATGGCCAAAACATGAAGGGCGGTACCTTCTACTTTTATACATTAATGCATAGCTGCAGTTCGTATTTACACATCACATTTACATTGCAAAATGAGAAAATTATGCTTTAAGCAAAAAACTTGGCATCAGGCACAGTCAAGTCACTAGTAATATGCATAGTTACATCACTTACACAGCACAGCAAAATAGCAATAACATTCCAACATAAAGGAATCGGCTTATATTATGAAATTACAAAACGTCATTCATCACAAACAATATTATTACAGTTACGTCAATGTTTTGGACTAACATGAACAGCAGTAAAAAGAAATCAAAAGGTGACCAGCTGCGTTCACGCTTCGCCCTCATCCTACCAACTCTCCAAGCCTACTTAGCCGCAGGGTCGGAGCTCCCAGCATGGTGACCAGAAGTCCCACCTGTCCAATTCAGAAGGGGAATTCATTAAACGAACAGTAAGTGATCAAGTTATGAAAATCCAAAAAGAAAAGAGAAAGAGAAAAGAGACTCACCAGCGTCCGCCGCTTGACCCTCATCAGCCAATTGCACACCCGCTTCCTCTGCAGCAAGCAGCCGCATCCCTTCCTTCACCGCTACCTTCTCCTCCTTTGAGAACTGGGCGGTTACCACGTCCATCCTGAATGCCGCTCCACCTTCCTTATCCGAATCGGCCTTGGCCTCCTCCAAAGCTCGGAGATATATCCTAGCCATGATCCGGGGATAGTCATCCATCCAGGATAGAATACCCTGCTTTCATGTACGGAAGTACATATCCTGCAACATCTCATCCATCATCCCCTCATTCTCCTCAAACTCCCTCACCCGGGCCTCGGAGGACAACAACTTAGCGACGGCAGCATCCCTCTCCGATCGGTATCTCAAGCGGTCAGCCAGGAGAGACCTCCTCACTTCCTCCATCTCTTCCTTTAGCTTGGCCTGAGCAAGATCTGCGGCCTCAAGCCTCCCAGACAACTCTTCAATCCGCTCAAGATCCGCATTCCGAACCTCATCCACCGTCGCAATGGCCATATCAATCCGCCCCTTGCAAGCAGCCTCCATTTTTCGCAATTCTACCCTGCTGGCCTTTTCCAAATTCTCCTTCAACTGCCTGGAGGCTGCCTCGTGCTGAGAGATCTGAATAGCCTGATCGGCAAGCTGTTTGGCCTGATCAGAAACCTGTAGCCGCAGCCGAATGTTAGCACTCCCAATTTCCTCCCCAGCCCTAGCCAGCCGAGCATGATGTTCCATCAATTTCTTGACCTCCTCCGCGACCCGGTCAACTTGGCCTTGGCTTCGTCCCCCATGGCAGCTATCCGAGTAGTGAGCAGATCCAGATCTAGAGACTTAGCCTCATCAAGAATCTGAACCATGGGATTACGGGGAAGAAGATGCTCGCCCGTGGCCTCGTCAAATAATATGTCCTGGGAACTGGGGTCTAAATCCGGGTGGCCGGCAAAGGGATTACGAGGCACGTCGGGGCGCCTTATGCGGATAACGGTAGGATTTTCAGACGGATGCGGGGAGGGAGTATGCTCAGCGTCCTCCTCCGTGATATCATGAATAGGCTAAGGAGGAAGCTGCGGACCGGGTGAAGATTCAAATAAGGAACGCCTCCTCTTCCTCTGCTGGATACCTTCCTCAATGACTCCAAGAAGAGGACGATATTTAGCTACATCCCCGGAACGGCCAGTTGGCGGCTTCGGCTTAGTAGAAGCTCTCATCAACTTGAATTGCTCAAGGCGGTGTCGAACGTCTGAAGTTTTGGCCGCCTCGCCTGCCCCTGTAATAAAGAACAAGTGTTACGAACATGCAAGGGTCCATAATTCAAGAAATATGTTAACTTAAAAAGAATGAGAAGGCACGTCTGTTATACAAACCCTGCGGAGAAGGAGAATACTGCAATAAGTCCTGAATCTCAGTCCAGGACGGAAGCGAACCATAAAATATTCCTAAGTCCCTATCATAAATGGAGTCTGCAGAAGTCAAAAGTTCACCTTGAATCGTTGGAGCCGCCTCAGCTGAATAACTCTTAGGGAATGGATCGGCACCAACCCCAGCCTTGTCACCCTCCTTTGCCTTCTTCACCGAGGCTGATCCTCCCTCCAACCCTTCAAAAGCTTGGCGGAAGGCAACATCCGTCCACTCCTGGATCTCCCCTGCCTGCTCAGAAGACAAAGGGCCGGCACCACTACCACCCTGTCCTTCACCTTCTCCATCTCCTCCGCTCTCCTCTTCGTCTCTTTCCTCCTCCGGAATATTTGGACATGTACTGGGAGAGGGTCCATCAGACTTCTTAAGCTTCTTTCCCCCAACGGCAGGAGGCACCGAGAAAGGTCTCTTCTTGCTACTCTTCGCAGTAGCCCCATCCTTAGCTTTAGCAGCCCTCTCCTCGGCTGTATCTCTCTGTTTAACCATAGATTGATGTGGCAGAATCAAGTTATACTCCAGAAGAGTGGCGTTCCTGATCAGGTAAGAGGCCGATCTATCCCTTCCCGAAATGGCCTTTATTTTAGTAGCCATCCGAGCCAAGGAATCAGTCTCCACAACCGCAAAGCCACCTGTTGCTAGCAAGAAATGAAAGCATATAAGAAGAAGCATTGTGATCGGGACAAGGAAAATATAAATGGAGTTCAACTTACAGCCGGAAGTGAAAAGGCGGAAAGAAACGGAGTCATCGCTAATAAAAAACCATTCCTTCTTGAACATACTGAGCTTCAAGTACAGATCCAGAACAGGCTTGAAGGGCACGGCCGCTTCCAAACTGATATATGGAGACCCCTTCTTTTAGCCTCTCAAGTTGTACAGATACCGGATCTCCGGTTGGAAGGGGGACGCCCATATCTCCTCTGAAAGATGACGAAAAGACTCACCAGAATGGTGTAGGAGTTAGGATGAAGCTGGAACGGAGCCACCTTCAGATATGTGACAAAGCTAACTATCCAGGCATTGAGAGGCGGGATAGCACCACACATGCAATGATATCTGCTGTAAGCAAAGTAGCCTTCGGGGGGGTCGTACGGCATCACTCCGTTCCCCGGCAACCGCATAAGCGCTCTATCTATCCCGAAGGAACGAGCTATAGCGTCAAGCTGCTCCTCTTTGAGGGAGCTAGGAAAGCAATCAGGGGGAGAGTTCAGAAGCTCTTGAGGACCATACCCATCCACTAACGACCTCGGGGCAGGTCCATGTCGCGCCGGTCCTGGTTGGGCTGGGGGCACGGAAGAAGACTCCCCCCTATCCTTGGACTTCTTACTGTCCGATCGAGTTTCCGCTTTGCGAGACATTTTATCTACATACACAATAGAGAAAAACGTATTGTCAGTACAAGGAGTATAGATATATAAGCAAACAAGTGTATAAAGCAAGCCAGCATGTGTAAATCTAGGGTTATCACTTAAAATTCAAGTTCTCAAAACCCATTCGGTAAAGCAAGACAACAATTCGTTCGGCATTAAAGGTTTGAGATTCATTCGGCACTCCAATTTCCAATATCATTCGGTGGTACGAAGCACAAGAGTCATTCGGCATTCCCAATACCGAGCCGCATTCGGTTCTTAGAAACTTCGTATCCACTCGGCATCAGATACATTCGGTAGTCAAGATTCTTAAGCGCATTCGGCTTTAGGATATATACCTGGTTCGGTACGAAGTTGATTCGGTTAGGAGTTGATTCGGCTCTCTCTGGTTCGGTAAGGAATAACTAAGGGGGTGTAGCCCCTATATATAGACGAGCGCAGAAGCACCGGACCAACCGGTTCGGCACACCGGACCAACCGGCTCGGCACCTCAAGCCGGATGAAGCTATACCAGGTATCCAAACCACGAGGCTATCACACTGAAACAAAGCACGACATATGCTAGCATATGCCCTACTTTGGGGGGCAAATGTTGGGCAAATTCTCACCCACGAGATCACGAGGCCAAGGAGCATCAATTTCATCTAGAATCACCATCTACATACTGTATCCATATCCATCCGGTATCTATGCCTAGTCGAGCCAAAGCCTCCCCACTCCATCACCGAACCATGCTCCACCGGACCTCCTCACCGGTCCAACTCCACTTCCCTACACCACCGAATGAACACTCCTCCCATTACCGAATGAACGCGCTTCCATCACCACCGGTCTAGAAGCCAATGCCGAACCGGACCTCTCCACATCAATGCCGAACCGGACCTCTCCACCTCCATGCCGAACCAGCCCAACCACATCAATGCCGAACCAGATCATGCCGATCCAGATACCTCCCTCCTTGCATAGCCGAACCAACCATACCGGTCCAACCATCTCCACCGGTCCAACCATCTCCAACCACAACCGAACCAAGCTTCGCCGAACCAGAGCGCTGCCAGGCCAGATTGCTTCAGCCCGGGCCCACCAGCAGCTATATACTCCCAGGACCTCTGCCCCCAGCCTCACTCTATAAATAGAGGGGCAGGGGTACAACAATGGCAGACAAGTTTGAGAGCTCAAGCAAGGAAGGAACTTTCAAACAACTTTCTTATACTTGTACTTAAAGCTTTGTACTTGTAATCTGAAAGAAAGGAGAGAATAACATATAAAGTGGACGTAGGCACGTTCTGGCCGAACCACTATAAATCTGCGTGTCTTTTACATTTTAGTCCTTGCTTTTTACATATTTGCATAAGTAACCTAAAACCTTGAAAATAACATATAATCAACCAAATAATACGGATTGGAGGTGTTTGTCCATTTTTTGTGCAAACATTTTTGGTGCTTTCACTGAGAACTTGGAACTCGAAGCTTCAGCCTCCCTCATTCAACCTTCTTTCCCAATATCACCCTTCATTGCCTAGGAAACATGACTTCCAGGCCGAGAAAAGACACCAACAAGGGAAGGAACGTTGCAACCAGCAGCGCTCCAGATCCAGTGGATCCAAATCAGGAGAATCAACCCACTACGACAGCAGTGCCAAATGTTGATCAGGCAATTCCGACGGCCCCTGCCGCGGAACAACCGGCAGCAATCACTAGGGCAGATCTAGACAGAGTTGTGGCTGAAGTGACTAACCGCTTCGCATCCCAACAAGAAGCTTTGGTGAACCAACTCATGTCACGCTTGAGGGATGCCGAAGAATCCAACCGCAACACTGAATCATGGGATGAGTCCCAATCTGGAGGGTCTCGGAGACAACAGAGGTCTTCCCTCTTCGAAGAAGCTATCAACAGGAACAACAGTGATAGGGGCCGCGCCCGGACTCAGCCCGAACTCCGACTCGAGGAAGCGCTTGGAACCGAACCCAATCGGGGAGGCACCAGGCGAGGGTCGGATGTAGCTGAATCGGTCATGCCGCCTAATCATGGAAATCCCGCTGAACGGAGCCGAGCTAGAACCCAGCCCGAAGTTGACCCCATGGAAATGCTCGAAACAGAACCCCACAGGGGAAGATCAAGGCAGGGGGTAAATGTAGCTGGTCCTAACATATTTGCATAAGTAACCTAAAACCTTGAAAATAACATATAATCAACCAAATAATACGGATTGGAGGTGTTTGTCCATTTTTTGTGCAAACAATACATTTATATCATTTTAATATATATCTTGAATTAAAATATTGATTTGAAGGAAAATTTAATAATATATATATTCTCAGTTTATATCAAACTTATTTATTTTTCTCATCGATCCCTATCTATCGGCTTTGTTTATCAAATCCGTGTTCAGCATTAATTCGCTTTGAGGGTTTGTTTTGGATCGTTCGATTTCGCGATTCAAAAATCATAGCTTGTTGTGTTGTCTATCATCTTTAGCCTCGAAAGGTGGGTAATCATTCATGATTAACGTTCTTATATTTATTAAATTTAGTTAAATTGAAACGACAATTGAAATATGTTGCTAATTTGAACTGTTAAGTATATAATTATTGTTAGATATGCTATTATCTGTATCTGTTCACCTGTGGGATATGACAACATATTTTGTTGTTTATATTTTATATTATATTATTATTGATGATACATGTCTGTTATTATTATTTTCATATCTGTTATCACCCAGCAAGTTCCCTGTTAGTATAGAATTCACTATGGGTTGAAATGATACATACTCGAACGGACTTTAGAATAGGAGAAAATCGTTATGGGTTGAAATGATAGACCCAAGCGATTTTCAGTTGCATTGAATTTGGGATTGTGGGTCGAAATGATATATACCCGTATATATTCATTTACGGATTGAAATGATAAATATCTGTATCACTCGACCATAGGATAGATTATACAGACACCGTTGGTTTATATATAAATATTTGAAAATGATTTCTATGGATTTGAAAGGAAATATATATGGTTTTATTTAAATTTGGAAATATTTTATATGTAAATAAGTTTTAATATAAAGTAGATTCAATAATAAGCTTTAATTAATAAAGTTTGATTTAATTTATATATAATATGGATATGTATTTATTTAAAAATTGTATTGAAAAATAGATTTATAATGATGGTATAAGTTAAGGTTGGGAAGATAAATCTAACATTTATTGGAAATCGTATTCAATTAAGAATTTTATTTAATTAAATCGATTTGAAACTATTATTGAATTTGAAAATTTAGCATATGATCTTATAACTTGATTTTGATTTAAGTAATTTAATGGATATTTCCAGTTTTAAATAAATCGAAGGAAATATTTAGTTTAATGTAATTTGTGGTTATTCAAATGATGATGGATTTATTAAGTGAATATTTCAAAACTAAATAATAATGAAGTTAAAATAATATATATATATATATGAAATTATCAATTTAGTTTTGAAAGTGTTATAATTTGGAAATAGATATATTTGAAATGAAAATGATATTTTGGTTTGAAGTATAAATTAAATTGAAATGACCACGGTGTTATAGTGTATATTTCTACATTGTAGATAGCTCCACGGATCCTTAGAGGATGTTATCCCAAACATCCTTTAAGTTACTTGTATTTCAGTTGATATTTCACTTGAGTTGGATTTATTGATATAAGAATGTTAATCCTGACTCGAATGTTTTGTGCATTGCTTTACGCTCGGGTCAGACCGAGTGATACAACATTTAAGACTCACCTTTGGAGTTTGGAGCTTCGCTTGGAGGTCCTTCTATCGATTCAGCTTTCAGCTTATCCAGTTGATTTGTTCAGAGATGTTATCTGTTTGTAATCGAGACTTCAACGTATTTGAGATATTCTGCTGTATTTTATTTCTAACTCTGATGTTTATATAGTAGCTTCATGAACTACTATTTATCTGTTCCGCTGCATTATTGATTATATTACTCTGTGGCTGTGATTTTATGATTGATTTATTTACTGTATATGCTGAGTTTTGCCAAATTTAAATTAACAATCTGATATTTTGAGCAATTCCTATCCGACGTGTGTGGACGCGAATGGTTGAAAATATCAGGTCGTTACATTTACCTTATGGAAAATCAACTTCTCCAAGACACATTTTAAATAACAATGTATGTTACTCTTTTATTAAAACATTTACTCAACCCTAAAAGGCCCAGGTTGTTCTGAAACTCTGGCCATTGCTGTTGAAGAAGAAAAGTAGAAAGATGATAATGAGTTCGGGAAGAAAGAAGGAAGTTTGGATTTTGTGCACATGCACCAATGTGTTTGTGCATTCAAGATTGAAAAGAAGTGAATAATAATGGTGACGGGCTGCAAGAAAATCAAGAACTAAAAATGTAAATTGTGACTCGAAGGAGGTATAAAGGAAGATGCGGATTTTCTCGAAGAAGACATAACTACTGTATTGAACATGACAGCCACAAAGCACATATTTCTTGGACAAGAAGTAACAATTTCAAAGCTTTATTACGCACAAGAATTTGAGAAAGATTGTTTCGCCAGAATTTAACAAACGAAATAAGAGAAAAATCAAGGACAGAAACTTAAATTGACAACAAAATGAAAGATTCAAGATATGCAGAAAAAAATCTAAAATTGAACAAGATTAAAGTCTGGAAAAGATAACTAACAAGAGCGGGTAATAGCAGATTCAAGAATTAAGAACTAAAGTGTAAAAAAGAAAACAAAATGAGCAGAAGATAAATTAACCTACAGCAGGCAAAAGAATTAACTACTGTTGCAAATTTTAGCTAGGGATAAAAGAATGTATAAAAATTGAGAAAGATAAATTGATAACAAGATGTACTAAAACTGGAATGGAAAGAAGATAGACTGCACAATATAGTAATAAGGAAAAATGATTTATTGCTCAAAGTTTCTTCACACATTCAATACAACCATGTTCGTGCATTTATACAAACTAGCAGCAGCACACATGACATAATCAATTCAGTCATACCCATGTAACCCATACAGCCCATAGACAAAGAATTATAAGTCCAAACAACTATACTTCCTATATAATGTTCACTGCACCGTTCTTAATAATAACTGAACAAGATTATGCATACATTAGCTATGCACGTGCACAGGCATGCATACACTAATACATGTTTTAACTCTCTCCACGGCTCATAATCTTCATCTTTTCTGCCTCTAACACTTGCCTGCCCTCTCCAGCCTTCCTCTCCGATGTCTTTCCAGGCCAACTCTGATGAACAGTGCCTGGTTGTAGAAGCTCCTTCTTTCTCAGTTTGTTCACAGCAGTTTTTCATTTCCATGATCATGGTTTTCAAATTGTGATTGTTACAAATTCTTTATTTAAATTTTTGTTATTCCAATTTTTGTTATAAATTTAATATAAACTAACATTATAAATTTAAATTCTAATGTGAGCTATAACTTTTATCTTATTGCAATTAGTTGTCATATAAAATTCAATTGATATTATAACTTACATTCAATATATTTCCGTAATAAAAATCATAAAATTTTGTTTCTAACCATTTTTATTTAATTTAATGTTTTTAAATAATCGAAATTTTGGTTTGTTACAATCCTTCTACGGTTTTTGTATTTTTCCATGACATTGTTTTACATATTATCTAACATTCAGTTTCTTCAAAAACCCAATATACTGAGAATGGTGCAAAATAATCAGTTCACAATCAAATGTGCTACTAATGCACCTTGATTATTTGTCTTGTTAATATCACGGCTAAATACACCACTAGAATTATTTGCTATAAATTATGATATAATTAAAGGTACTTTGGGCAACAATTACCGTGACGCCTGACCTGTATACTCACACTAACTAAGGATAATACGGAGTAATGCCGTCGGCTAGTGTGAAGAATAAGACTATTGAGGAGTGACCAACTGTATAGTTGATTTGATCGAGTACCGATTTGTCAGATAGTATGTTACGCATTTCAGTTCAAGAGAATATTTGACATATCCAATCCAAACTCAAAAATACTACACAGTGGTCAAATGACATTCGAAAACAATATAAAATAATCATAACATAAAATCAGGTACAGATATTTATATCACTCAGGCGGAAACATATATGAATATAATACATAGAAGTGAACATCATAGTAATGGTCATATAAGGTCCACTACATCACAAAAGAATAGGTACACGTACTTCACAAAAGAATATGTATACATCAATGAATCTCTATCTCAGACACATGATGGATAAAACTACTAATCTGAAGTAGCTAGCCAAAAGTCAGAAGCTAGACCTTGCTAAGAAGTCAAATGGAAGCACCTAAAACACCTTGGTATGTCCCGAGAATTATTTAGGAAAACAGATCGATCTAGCTATAATTATCATATAAGATGAGAGAGGATAAGAGATATGACAAATATATATATTATAACAATAAAAATCATATAATATCTCAAGTTTTCTCAAACACCCAAAAATAATATCATATTCTTTATGTTTATTCACCAATTCACAAATATTGGTAAAGCTTATCAACGCAAATCACAATAATTGGTGAAACACAAATTCCAGAAATCAATAATTATAATCCAGAAAACACAATAGGGGCACAAACGGGAGCATGAAAACTCACCAACACGTGTATCACCAACGGGACGCTATCCCATGGGTCGCTCACCCAAAATGAGTCGAAGCTCCACAAATGATCAAAACATCATGGGTCGCTACCCCGTAAAAATAAGCCAAAGCTCCATAGAACGAGGTACAGTCCCTCACGCGTACAAAGAGAAATTGCACATTACAAGTCTAAATCATAAAATGATCATCATTAATCAATAAGTGTAAATTACATTAAGCTAGAAAATAAATGAATTTAGCTTAATGTCCCATAACCACTAGCTTAACTCAAATATTTATGAACAAATTGTAGATTTCCACTCAAAGATTGTCACGAGTTTCCAATCGGACAAGTCCATGAATTAACCAATGAATGAACGCAAGTGTTTCATGCCACTTGTTTTACTAAGTCGTTTAAGGATTTCTCATCCAAATGAAATAAAAGTTTGAATACACTAATAGATTAGAAAATGGTTTTATGATCAAGCTTTGTATTAAAAGTAGTGTTGAAATCATTTTTGTGGATGAGTTTTAGTGTTTACTACTAGTATAAAACCTTTGTACTTAATGTGACAAACCATACAAACGATTTTAAAGACAATATATCATAAAAATCCACATTTCAATAACGTGAATCAAAACCATCGAAATAGATATTAAATCCATCAAATGGAAATACTAAAAATCCAGAAAAGAAATCATCAAAGTTGATTTTGATTGACAATAACTATAGGATCATCAAAAATCGATAAATCGGAAATCCACATAAGGAACAACCCAAATTCCAAAATTTGACTCCAAAATTTGATAGCCACAAACGTCTATAGGCGTTTCATGCCACTTGCTTTACTAAGTCGTTTAATTGGATTTCTCATCCGAATGAAATAAAGGTTTGAATATACTAACATATTAAAAATGGTTTTATGATCGAGCTTTGTATTAAAAGTAGCGTTGAAATAATTTTTGTGAACGAATTTTAGTATTTGGTATACTAGTATAAAACCTTTGTTTCTAAACTGACAAATGCATAGAAACGATTGTAAATATAATCTATCATAAAAATCCACATTTCAATAACGTGAATCAAAACTATGGAAGTCGATGTCAAATCCAGCAAATGGAAATACTAAAAATCCAGAAGAGAAATCATCAAAGTTGATTTTGATTGACAATAACTATACGGATCATCAAAAATCGATAAATCAGAAATCCACATAAGGAATAACCCAAATTCTATGTTCTTGAGCTGCGATCGATCATGGTTGTTCTTGAGTTGATATGCAAACTTCCATGAAAATTTCATGGCACTTGGATTTGTCGTTTGGGAGATATGATCGATCCAAGATTGGGTTTGCTAGAGAGGCTGAAGGCTTTGTATCGACACAGTTCGTAATGATCTTCTCGTGTCGATGACGTGGCACTGGAGATCCATATTTTGTGTAGAAAGACCGTTTCCGCAGGTTTGATTTCTTCTTTCATATTAATCCAAGGCTATGCTTTTCGTATCGATGTTGTACTCTCTCCTTCATATCGATCTCCGGCCCTATTCACTACAAGAATAATAACAGTACATAGCATTGCGGAACAACGTTTTTTAGAGGAACGTTGTATCTAGTCTTGGACAAACTATTATACATAAACACAAACGTCGTATAACTAAATCTACGAAAAGGCGGGCTTCTAATTTATTTCACAGCCACATTTCTTCTTTATTGATACTTTCTATTCTGAGCATACGTCTCCTTCTCATCTTCGTCACATAAAATATAAAAATCCTAAAACTAAAGAAATCCATTCTTTCTTCAATCTCGGCTATATCTACCAGTTCAATAGAAACAGCTAAAGTTTATTTGACCATGGATTTTAGACTCATGCCTTTTCTCACCTCCATACGATGTAAGCCAATAACAATAGTTGTAACTTTAATTCATGTTGTTACTTTCGCTAAATTGCTGTCAATATTTCAAAGTCTATTTTTGAGTAGTTTGCTTTAATAAATATGCTTTTTGATTGTAAAATTTGGTGATTTTGGGCAATGCTGTCGTGTGGATTAGGTCCTTCTCCATGATGTCTCATCTTGTTCATTCCATCTCCATTCCTAGCAACCAGTCTTGCTAATTTCTCGCCTTCAGTTTGTAATTTTTTTCATCAATGTTTTCTCACACATAAACTCTACCTTGCAGTGATGCATTAATTGTTTTGTTTTCTACCGTAATTGATTTGGTCTGTTTAAATTTTCCTTATGTTAAGGTACAATAAATAATATTTTGTTTTTTAGAAATCTTCACAAATAATATAATTTTTTTTGGAAAAAAGGTATTATATTAACAGATAAAAGGGAAAATATACTTTCGTGGTATGCCTCATTAAAACCTTACAACCCCTAATGTAAATGGGTACCTTGCGAGGAAAAAGAGTACATATTGCATATTAACAATACAACTATCAAGTGTCTGAACCAAATTGTCAAATAGATGGAGGAGTAAATAACAAGAATTACGGTCATAACCATCTATACAAGCAGTTTGGTTCAGTAAACAAAATAAAAAAAAGCAAACAACACAATAAAAAACAGGTGAAAAATAGCAAAACAAAAAACAAATCCACAGATCTTCAAAGATCCACGTTCCAGAGAGAGAGAGGACACAGCACTTTCCCAAATTTGTTCGAAGATTGAAAATTCGCATTTTACAGAAATAATGGCGAAGGCTAACAACAAGACTCACAACTATAAACAACACCGAAATGAAGTTGAGTCTCAGGCATCTTTCACGGTGGATGATGGGTAACCTTTGGATCATTGGCGATGTTAATCTCTTTTAAGGTAAGAATGTTATTTGAGTTATCGCTCTCATTTCCACTTAAAGTTGAATTAAGGCTTTACATTCACTAATCTGTTGCTATAATTGGTTTGTAATATATCTAGCTGCTTAGCAGAGGAAATTCATTCCTCTGATATTCCATATAAGGAGCTGCAGTGATATATTACGTACAGGGCTGCTATTTTCTTCAGGATAACTAGCTGATCCCACCGTCTCTGTTGAATAGTTGTTTGTATAATGAATCTTCATATCAGTTTCACTATGTATTGGGTTTTGATGCATATTTGTAAAATTATTCGAATTATTCCTATTCGAATGGACATTTTGTTTCATGTAAGCATTGATTTTGCTAGAGAAGTCCTCTGTTGATCTGGTGTATTATAAATGACTGTTTCTTTTTGCTGTGGACTATCTAACATCATGTGTTCATCAACCGTGTTGGGTTTTTGCATCAGATTTTCAGCAACAGAGTCATGTACATTGTTATCCTAACTTTTGGCAAAGCTGAGATACCCAAAAATCAGCTGAAAATCAATAATTACTATTCTTGAATATCAACCATGCATTGCAGGATAACCATGGATATCGATGAATTTTGTTCGAGTCCGGATCGGCCGCAATTGACAAGACATGATGAGCAAAGCTGTAGAAGCCATCGTTTCAAATTTCAAGTCAATCCGAGTTCATACGCTCAAGTTATGATCGATTCAAGTTGGAGGAAATAACCCTAAGTTCGAATCCATCAGAAGAGCATGAGTTCAATTCCATCAAGTCTCCTCTGCTTCGAATCCATCGCTGTAACACATGATCGAATCCATCATGTTCCCCTTGCCTCGAATCCATCAGGTGGTCAAGCTTCGTATCAATCCCAATGGTCTGCCAAGCTTCGTATCCATCCCAATGGTCTTCCTTCGAATCCATCAGGTGGCCAAGCTTCGTATCCATCCCAATGGCCTTCCTTCGTATCCATCAGGGCAAGGTACCTCGAGTCCGTGAAGCAACTATACTTCGAATCCATCCTGTGCCTGGCTTCGAATCCATCCGGTTGAGACGACTTCGTATCGATCAACTGTTATAGGCCACAATCGATACGAATGCACCTTGCCTCGAATCCGTTCCCTCGAATCCACTCAGTCAAAGTAGCGAAAATGATGGAGTCGACCCAGTCAACTCGGAGTGAATAGTGGATCGACACGAAGAATGCGTACCATGTCATCACGAAAGCATGTGAAACCATCGAGTCGAACACATCGATTCGAACGGCATCGAGTCGAAGCAAGCAACCTGCTCCAGAAATGCAATCTTGAATCGATCATAACCCGAGATCTACAAATCCAAATGCCATGAAATTTCTACATGAGTTTTCTTACATGTTGAAAAATGTCCACACCAAATTTCATCTCGATTGGATGATTTCTTTGTTGATTCGAAGGGAGTTCGAATCGATCCCAAAGTGGGCCCAAATTCCTGAGGCCGGGCATGTGGGTCCCCTCACGTGCCAGAAGCGGTTATCCCGGATTTTAGGAGAAATAACCGCCTCCTACATCTATAAATAGAGCCCCAGAGCCAACAGAAAAGATCTCTCTCTCTCTCTCGCTGGATCGGAGTTCTGAAGTGCCAAGACTCTACCGGATTCAATTCTACGTCGTATCGTCGCTGTTGCATTCAAGTTTTAGAGCGATAATCAATTGTAACTTGCTGTAACCAATTGTAATCATCAAGAGAACATCAATAAAGAAAGAAAACTTCAGAGTTGACGTAGGCAAGATCGCCGAACCACTATAAAACCTGTGTCGTTTACTTGTTTTCTGCTGTTTCTGTTGAATGTTCATCATTTTTGTTATCTACAAATTTGTTATTTGTGACTTGTGATTGCGAACGGGTGCTTTCAACCGCTATCGGATGTTTGTGATCAATTTTGACGCAAACATACATCAACTGAATTGGTTTTTTGTCTCATATTTTCAACCATACTATCATCAATATTCATGTATATATTCATCTTCGAGTTGCCAGATGTCATATTCTATGTGGATGTTTTGGGCATCCAGATTTACTAAATTGACAATGTGATTCAGCATGTCCAAAACTTGTGCAATTTGAACAAATAGTGGGTTTCCATTCATACGATACTTCTTGCCATATAATTTCATCCCTTTCATTTAGAATAGGAACTTTATTCGAGAACTTAAAAGAGTTGTTAATTTCAATTAAAACCCAGGCGTAGGCAATTTTAATGATACCTTCTGTACATTGATCTAATCTAATGGGAGCTCCCAATACTGAAGCGATACGACTAATCCCCATAACTTGGGTTTTATTCACGTGGATGATAAAATTGTAAGGAGTTAAATTCACGTGGATGATAAAATTTCAGAGGAATCGAGACTGGGATATTGTTACCCTTTACAACTTCGTTCAATGACTGGCTAGTTGTTGTGGAACAATTCCATCTATTTGCAGTAGGATTATTTGTAGATTGTTTGTGATAGTCTAACTTAATATTGGTGGAATAGATATTCGTTCGAGTATTTTGGTGAGTAGGCAGTTGTATGTTCTTAGGCCGAGACTCATGTGACAAAGGATTAGGGGATCTGGATTGTTGAGTGGATTTGGAATGACGATTCCATCTTTGAGGCAGTACCTGAGTAAATCCGTCCTCATCAACATCATTAGATGCATTCTATCTTAGCGGAGGGAAGCCGGGAGGCTGATCTGCAAGGCGCGGCAGGGGTTCAGGAGGGTGGAGTATCTGGGGATCGGTGTTAGTGGAGGAGGATATCAAAATGTTGGGAACATGAGGAGCACTAGAAAGGCGATCGGCTGCGTTCGAACTGACGGAGGAATCGAAAGGCGAGCCTGGGGAAAGTACGAGAGGAACTTTTGGCGGCTATTGAAAAATATTGGCTAATAAATGCAGATTTAGTAATATGAAATTATCACTGCCATTTATTTGAAGAATCAAGTTTAAGTTTATGATTGTAATTCTTTAGTTGTATAAACATCATAGATACTGCTATATTTTTTGTGAAATACTTTATTACACTCATTGGCTTATTCTCACATTATGTGCAGATTAATCTTAGAACTTGTGTCAGCTCAGGTTATGCAATCATTTGGCTTATGTCAGTTCAGGTTATAATTCCATTGTAACTTAATTAATCTCATCCCAAACATGCATGGTGCCTTCTTTCTATATTTTAAGCTATGTGTTTTGTGTATTATTTCATTAAGCTTCTATTTGTATTGCTTTATAAATGCTAAATGCAAACATAGGTAACGTGAAGACTATTAAGAATATTCAAAATATTACCTTTTAAAGAGTTCAAAAAATAATAAAGGTATTATTTAGAAAGTTAATAACTTTATCCAATTCAGGGGAATAAAATATTTCTTATGTTGGCCCATGGTTACTAAATATAGTTCTAGATATTAAATTTCCGCTTTTTACATATGGTTACTAAATATAGTTCTACATATTGAATTCTCACATCTTCATGAGAAAAATAATAGAAAATTTATTCCATCATATACGGTAATATAATATTGCTCATGATTTCAAATTGGATATTGATAAATTTCTCGATGGTATTGTTGTATGGGAATCTATTTGTTATCTTGGAGAATATGATAATCTATAGTGATGAGAAAGTAGTTTAGTAATTTAGTCTTGATAGATGATTTGCCCGTACGCATTCAGAAATCTATAGCGAGGAGAAAGCTATATTTGTTGTTTGACATATAATGTCTTATCCTTATACGTTTCATTCTATAGAAATTATTCATTTAGTTTATCTAAAAGTAAAGACTACAATCAGGATTTTAAGTATCAATGGCTTCCATGTCCGTCAATAATAATCCAATTTTTGAAAGTTCTCCTGATCAGATCAATGGAGTTCCTCCTCTCCATCTCAGTCCTCCTCTAATCTCCTCTCTATCTACTAATCCAAAAGATAAACCTCCTGATCAAGATGAGGAGGGATTCCAAATTGTCAAGAATCGACACAGAAACAAAAATGTGAAGTTTCATCCTCCTCTAAATAGATCGGCAATGGAACGAAGGGATAGATCCGTTCACACAGGGCAGAAATTTATCCCTAATCCTCACAATAGGCAAGCAAATGCTAATCATCCGCCATTACCACCAAGATCTCAACCAGCTGCCGCATCAATCCTCTCTAAATCAACCTCTACATGGGCAGATTTAGTCAAAACCGGTGGCCTTGGCAATAACTTGGATCTTAGCTATTCGGCTCCTATCAAGTTGGGTGACAAGAAAATAGTGATTCTTAAAGAAGAAATTAGTCGAAGGACTGAGAGTAAATGGAGTAACTCTATAATAGCTTATGTATATGGAGCTCGTCCATACTATCATCATTTCAGGAATTATGTTTCAAAAACTTGGAACCCTATAGGCAACTTTGAAATCTTTACAAGAAATAATGGTTTCTTTATTATCAAATTTTCAGAAGAGCAAGATTGTATCAAAGTAACTCAAAACGGTCCCTTTTTTATTAATGGCAAATTAATAATTTTGAAAAGATGGGACAAAAATCTGGTTCTTGACCGAGATCTCCTCTCCACCTATCCAATCTGGATTAGGTTACCGGAAATAAACCTCAGATTATGGGATAAAGAGGCGTTTGCCGCCATAGCCAGTGTGGTGGGCAAACCACTAAAGTTGGACGTGCCTACAGCTAAGGAAACTCGTTTAAGTTATGCCAGAATCCTAGTTGAAATCAAAGCAACGGATGAGCTACCAGATCTTGCTATTATCTCCATGCACGATGGAGAGAATATCAATCAAAAAATTGAATATGAGTTTATTCCTCCTAGATGTCATAAATGTGCTTGCTTTGGTCACCTTTCTGATTATTGCTCATGGCAATCTGTTTGGAAAGAAAAGGAGTCTTCTTGCAGCAATAATGATAAAAACCCTATTAATGTTTCAGAAAATGAAAGAAACCACAATCAAGAAAATTTACTTCTGGGAAATTCTCCGTCTGAAAACCAGGTCTTTGTAAATAATGTTGATCCTGGAAATCAATTAGAAAATCCTGAATGCTGTTTGAGTACGGGGGTTTCAAATGGTAATACCAAAAAGAAAATTATTGAAATTAATGAGCAATCAGAAAGTTTCATCTCGCAAGCTTACTCTAGAAACAATAAGGTAGGAAATCAAATCTTTAATGTAGCCATGGATTCTGATCAGCAAATGACCGAGACAAATACTGCTCCAGATCAACATGGCAATTCCCAAATAGTTGAAAATAATCAAGCACATATCAAAGGGGATTATAAAGATCAGTTCTTGCTTTCTCCCCCCCTTCAGGAAAAAGCAATTTTAGTTACAGACAATGATTCAAATATTACAATGGCAGTCACAAAGCACAAAAATCTAAATTTTGCAAAAAATGTATCTGATAGCCACTCTCTGTCTGAGTCAATGCTAGAAAATGCAGGCCTGCTTTTCTCCTCTGTCTCATCTTCACCTACCAACAACAAAAAAAAAAAAGGCCAAGAAGAAGTCCATTCAAGAAATCATGAGGAAAAATGCTGAAATTAGTCCAGAAAGTCCAGCTTCATATTCTAATTCTAAACTCTTTGAGAAGAAATACATCATCAAAAACCCAAAATGGGAGGAATTTCTCAAAGTTCAAGACAAAAAAAACTGTAAAAGGAAAGGAGAAAAAGCTACAGAAAGCATGGGAATATGCAGCAATATCCTAACTTAGTTGCTGCCGTATCCTTTTTTGTTCTGTTTTTCTTTCTTAATATCTTATTATTATGAATATAATCACCTGGAATGTTAGAGGTCTTAATTCTCCTGAGAGGAAATTAGACCTCTCAAATCTGCTGATCACATATAAACCATCATTAGTTGGTATTTTAGAGCATAAACTATCTGACAAAAACATTGATATGTTTAAGATTAACAATATTAGCAATTGGCAGCTCATCCATAATAATTCAATGGGTGGAAATGGCAGGATCATTGTTATCTGGGATCCTACCATTTGGGATATTAGTAATTACACTATTAACTTCCAGTATATCCATTGTAACTTTAAAAACAAAGGTGACCTACATGTCTCTGTCACATTTGTATATGCCTCTAACTCTGAAAGTGATAGAATTCAGCTATGGAATTCTCTTATTCATCTTAATTCTAATATTGCTCTCCCATGGGTTATTATGGGGGATTTTAATACTGTAACTAAAGTAAATGAAAAAAGAGGAGGAATTCCAGTCCCTTTAAAAAAACTGGAATTTTTCTCTAACTTCCTAATCAAAACTGGGTTGATTGAACCTTTATTAAAGGGTAACAATTTTACTTGGAAATCTGGGGAATTTAGAAACATCCAATGCAAGTTAGATAGAATTCTTGTCAATAAATTTTTTATAAACCTCTTCTCTGATTTTTCTTGCTTCACTTTACCTCAATTTACTAGTGATCACACTCCCATTCAACTTATATTATCTCAAAACACTTTTTCTAGAAAGAACTTCCCTTTTAGATTTAAAAATGGTTGGGCATTTGACTCTGAATACAAAAATGTTATTCAAAATTGCTTACAATTTACCTCTAAAGGTTCTGCCCAATTTAAGTTCAGAAATTTTCTTATTCATACTAAAAATAATCTTAAAGCTTGGAATTTTTCTAAAAATAAGAACAATAATGAAATCAATCAAATTAGAGAGGATTGTGTCAAACTGCAAGACAGTATTGATGATAGCAACTCTGATAAATCCAAAATCAAAGAATTCTATCTTTTACAGAAAAAACTCTCCAATGCTCTTAATATTGAAGCTGCTAATATTAGGCAGAAAGCCAAAGTTAACTGGCTCTCACAAGGAGATCTTCCTACTAAATTCTTTTATGCTAAAATGTCTGGCAGGAAATATCATAATAACATAGGTAAACTTATCAACAATAATGGGAAGATTATTAATGATGCCACTCAATTAGAGAAGGAAGCTATCAAATATTTTTCTGACTTATTTTATTCTGTGGAGAACACTTGTTCTTTTTCTGAGGTTACTCCCAAATTTATTTTACACTCTAACAGTGAGGACATTCTTCTTGCCCCTATATGTCTTGAAGATATCAAAAATATTGTGTTTTCTGCTAATGATGATAAAAGCCCTGGACCTGATGGTTTTGGGGCTAAATTTTTTAAAACACATTGGGAAGATATAAAATACATGTTGTTTGAGGCTGTCAAAGAATTTTTTTCCTCTGGTAAACTTCTTAAAAATATAAATCACACTTTCATAACCCTTGTCCCTAAGACTAAAAACCCCTCAAATTTGGGTGAATACAGACCAATAGCTTGTTGCAATTTCTTATACAAAATTATAGCCACTATTCTTAGCAAAAGAATTAAATGCTTCCTAAAATTCCTCATTTCAAAAAACCAATGTGCTTTTATACCAGACAGGTTCATTGTAGATAACATTCTTTTATCTCATGAACTGCTTAGGGACTTTAATCAGACAGGAAACAATAGAATGTGTCTCAAAATTGACCTTCATAAGGCTTTTGACAAAATAAATAGAAACTTTATTATATACATGATGGGTCAACTGGGCTTCAATGAAAAATTTTGCAACTTAATCAAGGAATGCATTTGTAATGTTACTTATTCCATACTTATTAATGGATCTCCTTGTGGTATGATACACAGTAATAGAGGAATTAGACAAGGAGATCCTTTATCTCCTTATTTGTTCACTATTGTTATGGAATATTTTACCTTACTAATGGAAAAAGAAATAATGTGTAAAAATATTAAACCTATTAACTCTATTCTTCCCTGTATATCCCATCTTCTATATGCTGATGATCTTTTAATTTTTTCAAATGCAGATATTTCTTCTGCAGTCAATATTAAAAAAATCTTTGACAATCTAAATCAGCAAGCAGGCCTTCAAATCAATGAAAGAAAAAGCAAAATCTTTTTCAGCAAAAATTGTAGTAACAAATTGGATATCCTCAGCACTTTAAAATTTCAACAGAGTGTCCTTCCTGTCAAATATCTTGGCCTTCCTCTAAGTAATAATCAAATCAAAGAAAAAGACTGTGCTAATCTCTATCAATCCATCCAGAATAAAATCAACAACTGGTCTAGTAAAATGTTATCTACTGCAGGCAGAGTTGAGTTAGTGCATACTGTCATCACAGCAATCATGATGTACTGGCTTCAAACTCACAATATTCCGTCAAAAACTTTAGAGAAAATTGAAAAACTATGTGCCAACTTCATTTGGAATGGTAAATTCCACAAAATATCTTGGAATACCATTACAAAAACTAAAGAAGCTGGAGGTTTGGGAATCAGAAATTTTTCAGACATTAGTGAAGCTTGCAAATACAAACTTTTCTGGAAATTCATAGAAGGCAAAACATTATGGGCTGATTGGATGAGGTCCAAATATGTTAAAAGCAAAAACTTTTGGACCATGCCCATTAAAAGTCATTACTCCTCTGGTTGGAAAAGCATTTTAAATTGTAGAGAAGTTGGTGCCAAGCTTATAGAAAGGAATTTTAAGGATGGCAAAAACACAAAACTATGGTTTGACCCTTGGATAAATGGTAATTCTCTTATTAACTTATTAGGGTGGAACAACCTTTATATCTTTGGAAAAGTTAATGCTACTGTTGATAATATCATTCATAATTCTACTTGGAACACTCAAGCATTTCCTGCAGCTGCTATTTTCAATTCCACTATTAATAAAATGGTGATTGACCCAAATAATGAGGAAGATGCTTGGAATTGGAAACTTTCTTCAAAAGGAAAATTTTCTTTCAAGAATACTTGGCTATTTCTTAAAGGAGAAGATATGGAAGTTGATTGGCACAAATCAGTGTGGAATTCTGCCAATTGTCCAAAAATGTCTTTCTGCACCTACTTTGCCTTATTAAATCGTTTGCCAACTAGAGAAAAATGTGGAAAATGGAGCAAAAACTCTGGAAATTTAAATTGCTTATTTTGCAAATCTGATATTGAAAACACTGATCACCTTTTCTTTGACTGTCCCTATTCCAGGCATGTTTGGTTCATTGCCAAAAATAGTCTCAATATTAGTCAACATATGGCTCTCCAAAACATTAGAGACAGTATCCAATATTTTCAGAAAGCATACAAAGGCAAGAAAGCCGAATTTAACAAAGCTACTGTAGTTCTCACTACAGTCATATACTTTATTTGGAAAGAGAGAAATAATAGGCTTCATAACAACAAAGCAACAGATAGTATTCAACTTTGGAAAACAATTGAAATTGAATCAAACATCATTCTTCAAAAATTCAGCAAAAACAGCAGCAATACTCATAGCATTTCAGAAACTGATAAATATGAGAACTTTGTTGAAGATTACTTACAAAATGAGAATTTTAATAAAAATTCTCATTATCCCGTTGAAGATGGTAATTTGATGAAGAAGACAACTGATCTTAAGTACCAGAGTCCCTCAGCTGAAGGTTGCTATCCCTATATGCATACCAGAATCTTATCCTGCAAGGGAAGAAACTATAACTTCAATTTTAATTTTATTTCTAAAAATCATTTAAAAAAGAATTCTTACTCCTTTTCACCTGATATGCATAGGAATAGCCATCCATTCTATTCTGAGCCTTTCCGTCCAACTGAATTTCTTCTACACAACAATCACAGTGATATGTATGCTGCAAAAGTTCTCAACAAAGAAACTACTAATTCTCATGAGCACTTATCTGATTCGTCTCATTTTAAAGAGGCTATCAAAGCTACTGTCGGCAATCCTCTCAATATTCAGATTTCTACCTGTCAGGGAAGTTTCAAGGCTATTAATACTATTAAAAATTCTGTAAATAAAAAATTATATACTAATAAAAATGTTTTATTACCTGAAATTAGCAAGAGGGGAAACTACTACTCTGAAGATAGCAACAACTCGCCTCTGGTCAACATTGAACAAAGATTAGGTCATTCATACTACATCAGCATGCTTAATGGTCGCATTTATCACTTATCTGACTGGGAAAGAGGTGAGAGCAGCAACTCTCATGCCGAAGTTAGTTTCAATCTCCATAAGCCTGACCGGAAAGACGACAGTGCCTCGACATTCACCACTTCTCCAGATCTGAAATCTGGGGGCTATTGTATTAACAAGGAGGCCAAAAGCCATGTCAACAAGTCTACAAAAGCTCATAATGTTCATTCCTGCTTAGATCTGAATACTTCTCGTCTCCGTGCTAAAGAAATTATGGAGTGGAGACCCCCATGAGATTTGCGAGTTCATCAAAGTTGGTTAGCATCAGAATTTCGAAGAAGATCCTGATGAAAACCTTGCTTTTCTGAAGCGAAAAGTTTGTTTTCTAATTCGCTCCACCATTTTTGTTCGTTGTTGTGTTTTGTAATGTGATATGTCGGCAACCCTTGTTAGGGTTTGTGATATTATGTGTTCGGGTGTAACTGTTTTATTACCCGGTTCCTACTTTACTGGGCTGGGCCTGTTTACTATTTCAAAAAAAAAAAAAAAAGACTACAATCAGGCCTTTTAGAGAATTTTGAGAAGTATAGTACTTACGTAATGCCAATGATACATTGAGGTTCAAATCATTATGTTATGAATAATACTGCTAATTTGATATATTGTGAAGTTGTCTTCAAATGTTGGTGCAAAATTAATGATTGCAAAAATAGGAAATATAGCTAATTTGATATACAAACATTAGGGGCAGCATGGTAGAAACAATGATTAATAATAAATTCAGTGTATATACAGCAAATATCCTTGTAGACACAGTAAATTTTAGCAAATTTAGCAATAGGAATAATAGAAACAAAATAACTAATTGATAGTTTTTTCTGAAATGCGAATGTACTGAGAAGTAAAATTTTATCAGGTCGACTAAATAAATCCCTTTCGAATTGTTTGCTAATTTATAGGTTTCCCTTATAAGAACCATTATAATTGTAGAAAATTATACCTCTCATCGTAATAGCCTTAAATCATGAATTATTTAATTAAATATGAGAAATAAAGGATAACCATCCAACTAATTTAATAATATTTAAAGAAATGTTAGAAAAGTAGATGATCATTATTATTATTTTCCCACGTCCAATTGGACGTGACTCTAAAGTGATGTTACGTTATGCGTATGGGCTTTAAAGAAAACAAGCTACAAAGATAAACATGTTCATTTCCAGGGATCTACTTCTTCCAAAAACCTTTTGTATATATTAAAATGTTGTATTTTGTTGTTTAACGTATATGAAATATTGAAGTTCAAAATTAGTGTTGATTACAACTCGTTCATGTCTGGAGCATCGATTTATTTTAATGTAACAGATAAATAAATGTGTTTATCTCTATACCTTCTTAATTTTTATACCCAACCTGGTAATCATGCTTATGTGAAGTGGTCTAACTAGTTATGTTCTTTTTAACATAGTTAATTGTGAGTAATTTGAAGTGAAGACGATATGCATATAAGTTGATATGCATATCATAAAATTTCTGGTAATCGTATATTATAACTTGTGTTAGCATTTTGTTTTACCTTTTCATGTTGACATAGTGAATGAAAAAATGCTTTATATATTTAAAATCTAGGAATGCATCCATAAGTGAAGATCTGGCAAAGGGAGGGTTACCACCATCTATTGTAAAAAAAATCAACAAGGACAACAACTACTCGTAATTTGCATCAGCTCAAACAGTACAATTGTAAGTTCGAACTATTTACTGCATATCATATGTAAATTATAGCTATAAATAAATATATTATACAAATTATATTATATAAATAAATTATAATTTATATAAATAAATTATAACTATAAATATGTTATATAACCATTTAAATAGATAACCCTCTATGGTTTATAGAAGGGAAGTTGGAAATCTAGACTATAGAGGACTATATTTTGCAATATTAACCGTTAACTCTTCTATTGTATCAGCAGACATCTTGTGCACACTGTGATCTGTTGTGTCGACAAGGGCTGGCAACTATATTTTATGTGCTTTGTTCCTGGTTCATGGAAATGTTTTATTTTTTTTAACAAATTATGTTTTTCTTTTGTCATCGATATTTCCAGTCACTTTTTTCATGCATCGAACAATTGTTGGTATCCTTAAAAGCTAAGCACTTTGTGCTTCCTTCAACTGATGTAACTAAAGATATCTGGGTCAAAAAGTTTGGTTTTTTAAAAATTACTCCAGAACAGGTTAATGCAATGCTTTTGTGTTTATATCTGTACAAATTAATGTTCTTTTACAACTCACAGTTTATTTATAGTGCTACTTTTTTGTGTGGAGCTTAATGAGCATGCATAAGGTGCACATTTGATGTTTTTCCAAGGTATTTCTTGGTTTTACAAGCACGTTCCTAATCCAAGTTTAGTTACGTCTTTAGTTTTATTACTAGGAATACAAATGTAGGATTCAACTATGGCTAGAGAAAACGAGCTATAATGGAGGATGATTTATGCAAGACAAGGATATTTGATGGCAATAGTCAGATTGTTCCCTTTTTTGGTTATACGAGGGTAGATCATTCTATCTTGCCTTGTAAACACAGTGAATATCCTTTTCCTCTCCATTTTTGATCAGATATATTTACTCATGAATGCAGGTCATGGAGGTTCAAGAAGTACAAAATATCTCAAAAACAACTCGAGCGGTTGTCCATATTTTCTGAAAGACAAATAAAGCTATTGGTATATGGTTTGTATTTAAGCTAGAGATTATTTTGTTGAACAAAAAATTATTATCATAATGACTATAATGATCACCAATTATAATAACAAATGGCAGTAGTAAACTCTCTACCACAGATGAAGCATTCGGAAAGACAGATGTTGATTATATTGATCGAGAAGGAGATAAAATGTTGCTTGTTCGATTGTGCGAACAGCTGTCATGGTAGGCGGTAGATTGCTCATTGCAAAGTTGGAGATTCTAATGTTGTATTGTGCAGAGCTGGCATAGGTTTGATTTAGTTTTCATATCCCTCAAGACAATTGTACAAATTAGATTAGGTGGCTGCATGTAGGAACTTCTAAATCTTGAACATAAAAACAGGTTTGAAGCATACCACAAAAATCAGTGTATTTTAAAAATAATGTTTTTCAACCAATCAGTAAGAATGCATCGCTTGATACCGAGCTGCATTACCCTTATCTATTACCTCCAAAGTAAAACAAATTTGCAACTGAGCTTTCTCGATCAACTTTTAAATACATATTTGATTTGCTTAGTTTTCGCTGATATTTGGATTTCCACCATATTTCCACTACTGTGTAGCCAAACTTACTATTTCCATTGGCAAGTGGATAACTCGATAGGCATATACGGACTATAAGCAAGTAGTGGATATTGTCATCTTATTTACCAACTTGTACATGTGCCAAAATACAAACGCATAAAGCTAGCATTTAGGATGACTATTATTATTCTTATTTCTACATGCTTAGACCATTACAATCAGGTTTTAAAAGGGATTCCCCCCTGTCAACTTTGCACCCGGACCGAAACTGGCGGAATTCCAGCGTGCATGCCGGAACCTCGAACCTTGAAAAAAACAGAGTAATCATCAAAATGACAATCAAAAACGTATTAGGCTTACAAGATTCCTTCATGATGATCATTGAAATTTCATTCACTATTATTATATAATAAAAATATACCTTTTTTTTTCTTTCAGAAATCAATTTCATGATATAAAGAAGATATTTAAGTTTCAAGGTAGCATTGTTTAGGCCATGTAGATGTCAAATTACTGTCCATAGAAATAGTTAACCTTACCATGTAGATGAAGTTAACCTTACCATGTTAAGAAGATATTTAATTTTACTGGCCATGTAGATGTAAAGAAGATATTTAACTTGCTGTCAAAGGCAGATATCCAAGTACAGTAATAAACAGAGTCAGGCGTAGATGCATACAAATGCAATAAAAGGTGAAACTTGGTGTAGAGATGTTAACCAATAACTTCTTTAAAAATGTTTTCTTTAGAGATGTTTTCTTTTTCTTTCGTGGGTATTTAAATCTTGTTTTATATGGATATGTTTGTTCTCTGAAATGAAATAGTTTGATTTAATTCACTTTTATTGGTGGATAAAAGTGTATATATATGGCTTACTCACTTACAAGAAATGAAAACCGAGGAGTCAGTTTCATCCAGTTAACAAAACTTATATAAATGGTTTAGGCTGGTGGATATTCATTACTAATAAAACAACAAAGATAAACAGAAATAAAATAATAGTAACTTACTTAGCAACATGGTATAGTTTGTATAGTCAAAGCATGGAAAAGACACACACATAAAAGAAAACACGTGCACATTTACGGCAGCTCCTAACTCACGCACATAAAAAAAACATAGCCAATATATATACTATCACACATGCACCTCTACCCTACAAGGGATAGCCACTTCTCCTAATTTAAAATTACTGTCAAATTACAAAATAAATAGAAAAATATAGAACATAAATGGTTAACTTAGTCAAGAGATATGATTCCCAGTAAAATTCAAATTACTGTCCATCCATCAAGCTAACCTTACCATATAAATATTGAAACCTTGTGAGTATGAATTTAGAAGTTATGTTTTTCTTATAGGGATAACATTTACATCAAGAAAAGCAGTAAAATTTGGAATCCTTATTTTACCTTCCAACTGTAAATATGATGTTTAATTTTGATTATGATTTGAACTTTGGAAAGATTTTTTAGAACACAATGAGTTGTTTTTGCTTGGCTGCAAGTGTTTGATTTAGGTAGTAATATTGGCTGAAGCATGTTATGAGACATATCCCAAACACTACATTTATGCACATCCTTAGTAGACCCATATACATGTAGTGGCCAAGTGCATTTTATGTTATAATATAAACGATGCAAGTTTTTTAAGATAAATAACTTAGTATTGCCGAATTAAAGCAAGTCGTTAAGTACAATGAAATATGAATACACACACTTGCTAAATTAAAGCAAGTCATTAAGTTTTTATAGCGCTAAATTGTTTTAACTTTCAAACGGTTTATCTGTTTTCGACAATCTATAGCATATCAGAGGCTTGAAACATATGCAACAAACTTAATTTAGAGTGCCTGGCGAAATTTTGAAGTTTTCTAGGTGAAAACTTGCGTTTAAACTGCTGGATCTGCGTTTTTTTAAAATTAATTCAGAATTTGAGTAGCTTATAAAAACCATAATAACTTTTGATTTTTTGATCCGATTTCAACGATTTTGTACTTTTCGAAAAGCTTACAGCAACTTTTGTTTTAAGTGTATAGCCAAATTTCGATGTTTTTCAGGTTAAAATCGTAAATTTCTAAGCCGAACCTCTGTAAAAAAGAAAAATTTAGAAAATCTGGGCTGCATGTATTTAGAAAATCCTCCATAATTTGACATATAATTCATATTTTTGCAATCCAAAAGATGTTTTGAAAAGTTAGCACAATAGACAATAACTCTACTTTTGAAACATTTATCTAATTTTACGGATTTAGCACTTAAAACCTTCTCGGAGAATGGCTTAAGCAAAATGTCAAGTTGATCGTATTATAATGGAAGTATATTTGTTTTATTTACAACCATGTGGAACTCATATTTGAATAGGAGGTTATTATAGGTAAATTTGAAACATATTGGACTATATGATGATGATGCTCACTTACTGATAAACTAATTTGCTTTAAATGCTAGCTAAAGGTACGTATCTCAGATTACATATCGTATTTTGTGTTCTTCCCTATGGGATGCCTCATCCTTGAGGTAAAATATATATTGTATTATTAAATGTATATTGTAAATTTTTTAAAAGCCAACCACGTAAACTTTTCGTAAATTTGAGGCGTTAGAAAATTTTGAGAATAAAGTATTCAATTTAGGGCGTTAGGAACATTAATCACAATAGATAAAATGAAATCATCACAGTAATGAAAAGCCTTCAATCGTGGATCTAAGAAACATAAAATAAAAGTAAGATTAGATCTCATAAAAAAGGATATGTATAACTAATTCTCTTACTGCTATGCAAAGTAAAATTGTGATTTATATGCAAACAACCTCATACATATAACTCGCATGGCAATGAATTAGACATTGATAATGAGAGACTACATAACTCAAATGCAATAAGAAATAATATTCCTATTCGAATTACTACAAGATCAAAGGAATCAAATAGCACTAAAAATAGTTCCCTTGAAGGACATATTCATTAGACGTGCAATTCAGAATCGATATCTATTAAAATTGCTAAAGTTTCAAATAGTAAGTGTGTAACGGTAGCCGCTGCAATTCTGATGATATGGCACTATCTGGAACCCATACCCTGAAGCTAATAGAACATGAACAATTATTCTTCTTCAAATATTTTTATTACAAATGTTGTAATTGCAGGAAAGAAATAGAATACAAATGACTATTAAGAAGGCTTCACTAAAGTTTACCATCTCACATTTCTTTTTCTTTCTAAAAAAAGGTACTTTATTAAACAAACTCGAACACATATACTTCCATAATATGCTTCATTAAAACCTTGCAACCCCCTAACTTAAATGGGTATCTTGCCACGAAAAAAGTACATATCATACGTATATTAACATTACATTGGAAAGAAAAATAAAGCCAGGACCAAGTTGTCAAATAGATGGAGGAGTAAGTAAAGTGGAGCCACACTCAAAACCATCCATACGAGAAGCTAATAAACAATAAAGAAAACAAAATAAAGCATAATGCCACGTGATAGAACATTTATTGCTTGTACCGTCTCACATTTCAAAGATAAAGCATTCAAATTTTTTACTGTGAATGTTATTTATGGCCTTGTTTGTAATATGCAGAGAAGATTTGGTGAAAGTTGCATAGAATATTTTTGCAAAGCTACAACATGTTCACATCTTTTATAACTGAATTAAACCTACAAAGAAGATTTTGGAGAAAGTTTACACGGTTTGACTTTTTTGCCATCAAGGTGTGTTTTCTGTGTAAGTTTAAAACATTGATGATGAAGACATTACTTAGGGATAATGTGTACGAAATACTATGAATGTTGTGTAATCTATGTATCTTGTTTAAATCCTATTTTGTTTGTGTAAAAAGTTGTATTTATATGAAATGTAGAAATGCGTAATTGAAGGTAGCAGTAATAAATCTTAATGAAAACTAAATTCCAAATGTTTGTACTGTATAAATATAAAATTGCATGAAAAGGGCGCTGTAGAAACCATAAATGCTATCTAAAGTACAATGAAAATTAACAACACGCTATGATATATAGCCATTGGGATCAAACATACAAGTATAAAAGCTATAATAGGTTATGGGGAGATTTAAAAGCACAAAATAATGCAATTGTTGGTCTGCTGAAAAAATATAAACGTTATGGAAAATATAACATAGCAAGTAACTAACGCTATAACAGGTGTTGGTAAGGGAAGCCTAACCTTAGGGACAAACGCTATTTTGTATTGGGACTTTACCGTAGCGTTTATTTTCACAACATTGTTAACAACGCCATAAAATTGTAACTTTGCATAAGCGTTTATAAAAGCTATTATAGATCGGATACCTACCATAGTTGCTCCACAGCAATCTCTATAACGCTATAGAAAGTTAACATAGCGTTTTTAAATGAAAGGCCTATTTGTTGTAGTGCTATTCTTCATATCGATCAAATAAATGATCGATACGAACCAGGCAGCTGTTGGTTGAAAGAAACGTGATCAATCCAGGGAATGTTGAAGTCCATCAATGTATGTTCAAACCTGATGGACACGAATGATTGATGCCAATGGATGGAGTTGTGCTCACATAGTATCGATCTGGATGGATACAAAATGATGGATATGGATTGATGGATATGAAATGGACATGTTTCACATGGATCTTGATCGATACATAACTTGAGCATACGAACTTCGATTGACCTAAAATTTGAAACGTTGCCTTTCTTAGCTTTGCTAGTCATACCATGCTAATTGTAGCTCGATTCGGACTCGTACCAAGTTTGCATGTATCCAATGCGAACGTATAGATAACTGATTCCTATAGCGGATTGTCTTCAGCCTCTAGTTAAGTCCTTGGTGTCACGGCCTTACCAAAAGACGGGATAACATTTTCCCCCAGAGTACGTTCTGTGTAAACACGATGTTGTTTGAAAAGTTGCATTCTTCATTCTGAAAAGGCTCTATCTGATTTACTGAACAATTGTTGTCCTCTCATCAAGAGACGTAACCCTCGATTAATTTCCAGTGACATAAATGTTGAGTTGTAGACTACCAATGATCATGCATTTCTTGTTGTAACTGAAGGTCGAGTGCCAGCAATTTTTTGTTTATTGTTCTGGATGTTACCACGCAAGCATCCAATTCCTGCTAATTTTGAAAATGCATGTTAATATGGTATACATGCATGTATGTTAACCTGACTCCCATTCATGCTTGCATGTTCAATGGTCGTTGTCAAGTTCTTTTTTTTGGATCAATTTTTGTATAGATCCTCTCCTAGATCGATGTGAAATCCGAGTTACAGCAACGATCGATGGTTGTTTTGATCCCTTTCTTCATATCAATCCTCTCATGGATCGATCTGGGTTGTATGAAGGTAGACTTCTTATCAATGGTTATCCTTACGGGAATGGACTTGCATAAGGTGTGCTTCATATCGATGGATACGAAACGTTTGCTACATATCGATGGATACGAGATATTGGGTTTTGGATCGATGGATATGAAAGTCATGTTGCGTATCGATGGATTTGAACGATCCAGACACAATCAAGCAGTGCTCTTCATATAGATGTAGACGTTGACTGCTTCAAACAGTTTTGTGAATGAGATGCAAATCGTCTTTGTAGTTGATATGAAGGAGTATAAATAGGTTCTGGACTTCAAACAGCCAATCTTTAATCTTAAGTCTAGATTCTTCGAGCTAGGTAATCGATTGATAGAACCATTCTTAGAGTGATGAGACTCGAGTTTTCGTGCCATTCCGTTCATGGCAACGGCCATCTCCGGTGTCATTGATGCTAGAGTGTGGCTAGGATGAGGTCGAAGGGGTGTTTAATAGCTATTTGGAGAAGTAGAAGTAGGAGAGAAACCGAAAGGAGTCGATGGAGCCATTGAACCCAAGTCTATCTCGAATTTGTATCAATGCAAGGTGGGATCGATCAAAATGCTTTGGAGATGATTGAAGGCAGCTTTCATGGTCGATCCGAGAAGTGTGGAGTAGTTCGTATCGATGGAAGAGGCGTGGTGCGATCGATCCGAAACCAAATCTTTGGATTGATACGAAGAGGATCGATACTTAGAGTTGATCGATACGAGTTTGTGATCGATACGAACGAGCGATCGATATGAGAAGGCTAATGGTCTAAGTCTTGGATCGATACGAACGGTGTACTTTAGTGGAACGATCCAAAGTGAACTATGATGGATATGAATTCCATTGTCTTTTTTGCATAATCGAACACTTAACACTGACGAACTTTAGCCTTGCATATTTGGACTATCGTTAAACTGCATATATGACTTATTATTTGAAGTTACTAAAATTATTTTAAAAAATGTATGGTTTATCCAACATTATTGACTTAAAATATTTATTAAATAAGGTGTTAAAAATATGGAAAGAGTTTTATAAATTGCTTTGAATATTTATAAAATGATAAACGAGTTAAAGAACTGAAAGAAGAAGTTTTATAAATGGGTTCTGATACTTATATAGAATGTTTTATAAATAGATTGGAGATTTATAAAAAAGCTTTATAAATAGATTTAGAAATATGTATAAAATAAAGGAATTTGGAAATAAATAGCGATCTTCGTAGCGTAATTTGAGAGGCAGGAGTGCCTACAGTTTACTATGGATTCACTGGGATAGCGACGTAACCATTGTGTAAGCTGCGATCCATAGACCATATTGAATGGTACTTTCCACATACATTTTTCAAAGTTTTCAAGTTTCTAAGTTTGGAAAGTGAAATGGTTTGTGAATATACTTATATCATTGAGATAAGTGTACGGTTATATTTTCTAAGTATTGAAATATAGCGTTTTGTGAATACACTTATCATGTTGAGATAAGTATATGGAAGTAATTTCCAAGTATTGAAATATGAATTTAAATTAATAAAAGATTAATTTAAGATACTTAGTGGTTTCAATGGGGAATGTAATCGTTGTTTTAAATGTTTGTCTATTTGATAGTTAAATAACAGACTATCAAATCTTGGTCTAAATATGTAATTCTTTCTAATTTTGATGGTAGGGAAAATATTCCCTACCTAAACACCAAAGGATTTAACTCTGGAAATATCTAGGAAAAACATGGGGATTATATGGTAAAGTTACCATCGGTGGTGCTATACAGTAAGTACAAACTCGTTTTGTTCTTTTAGGACAAATTGTAAGGAGATCCATCCACTTAAACGGTTAGGGGGTGATCATCCGTCTTACGTAGGGCTGTCAATGGGTCGGGTCGGGTCGGGTTTGGGTTGGGTCAAGTCGGGTTCGGGTTGATTTTAAATGGGTCGGGTCAACCCGTTTATTAAACGGGTCGAAAAAGCTCAACCCGAACCCGACCCGTTTATAAACGGGTTGACCCGACCCAACCCGTGTAACCCGATTATAAACGGGTCGGGTCGGGTCGGGTCGGGTCGTAAATGGGTCAGGTCAACCCGTATAAGGTGTAAACGGGTCAGGTCAACCCGTATAAGGTATAATTGGGTACTAAATGGGTCGGAACGGGTCGTAAATGGGTCGGGTCAACCCGTTAAAGGTACAAACGGGTCATAAACGGGTCGGAGCGGGTCGTAAACGGGTCAGCTCAACCTATATACTGTATAAACGGGTTGTTAACATGTCAGTTTCGGGTTAGCGGGTCAACCCGAAACCCACCCGTTTATAAACGGGTCAAATTCGGGTTGACCCGAAAATGACCCGCCAATTAAATGGGTCGGGTTAACCTGCTAATTTCCGTGCGGGTTTCGGGTCGTGTTTCGGGTCGTATAGGAAATTGACAGCCCTAGTCTTACGTATTGTCTAATTATTTCCAAAAGAACCGGTATTGAGAATTCTGAAAAATCGGCGATTGATTTGTGGAGCACCTGGGAAGCAAAAGAATGTACTTGTAAGAGATGACTCGAACTCATAACCACTCCAAAAAGCATATACGGTTCTATGAGGAGATTGGTGTGTTAGGATCCATGTTTGATTCCGAGACCCGTGTGGTATGGGAATCTATGTGAGATTCCGTGATCTATTTTGATGGTGGTGCATGAGTTGGAATGCTGAACGTATACTCATCAGCGGGAATGACTAAAACCATAGATAGAAGGCATTGCCAGTAGGTTTGGCGAACCCATAGGGTGTAGTTGGCTCTTCCTAGGTGTCACTTAAAATTTTTAGCATGCATGGTGCGATGCACTCGGTATTAGCGAGACCAGCCATGTTTTTCTTATGGTACATCACTAGGGATGTAAGCTTTTTTGGAAGGATATCTCTTGTCCTTGTGTAGGAGGACCATTCCTCGAAGTATTGAAGGCAGTTCCATGAAAATCATACACAGCGAATGCACCTTATTGATTTTTAATTATATACCTAGTATTATGGTGATGTACACTCACGAGTATCACCACTACTTGATTATTATTATTATTTTCGCCCTTATTATATTATCCCTGCCTTTTCGTTCAATTTGTGTTGGATGTGTATGGTTTGTTGTCAGCTTAAACTTTACAGAAAAGTGGGTCGTTACAATAAACGTGGAGATAAATTCTCTCTTGCATATCGCTTTACTTCTATACTCTCACTCAATCCAACTATAGTCACTCGATGGATGAATGTCATGTCATGACTTGGCTATAATCAAGATGAAGTTTTCTTATTGAAGATCCATTGTATTCTCAAGTTAATAGAATTGTATAAATTAACTCCATCGATATTTTCTGTTTGACCTTAGCTATACTAACCAACAGAAATTATCAAGTGATCATTCCATAGTCATCCAATAACTATCAGTATGTTACTGTAAGTGCCTCCAACAGTCGTAAGTAATGCATTGCCCAATGTTTAGAGAGCGTTACGTATTCTAGTCTCAATGGATACATCGATATCTAGTCTTAATGCATGTTGACTAAGAACATTTAAAAGATATATCTATATACATTGTGATAATTATACTCATGGTGATAACATTTTGTAACTACCATCACAAAAGGTATCATTTATGAATTTTCTATTTAATATATTTTTAATTAAATTGATTAATCAATATGACACATTATATCAAGTATCATAGAAAGAAAGTACCTTTTATTTTGATCAAGATTGGTCATTGAGTTAGATGTATTGGTGATAATACTAAGAGCATCTTGCCTTCTTTGTTTCTAGTAAGTAACGATATTAATTGAGTAGTTCGAAAATTAATGCATTATTTTTTCTCTTTTTGTAACAAATTTAAGCTTAATGTACCAAAAAGTGTAGTTACTGAAATATGGATAGAAAGTAAAATTTGGGCAGTAATCGGATAGGTAGCTTATCTTCATCCTATGATACATTGTGGAATATATGAATTTCATAAATACATTTATCCTCTAAAAATTTGGTTATCACATACATGCTGTTTATTTCTCTGCATTTGTGAAATATTCTTGATTTTTTTTTTTTTTTGATGTATTCAGCTGCACCACATAACTTAAAGAGATCATTTTCAATTTTGTTCTAGATGACCTTACATGTCTAACATGGTAAAAGATTGAAGATGTTTGTTGAACGTGAACATATGATGTTTTCATACCTGAACGCTGTTAAGAGGTTAATGCCTTCACCGTATGTTTGTTGGTAATGTGTGTACATATAGGTTTTAAAATTTTTGACAAAATAACGCCTTAAATCATTGCATTGGATAACTTAAATAGTGCAACCCCTTTGTTATAATTAGGCCTGTCAATGGTGCGGGCTCCACATCCATTTTTCAGGCATGGGTTTAGCCTTAAATACCCGAACTCGGACCCGGACCGAGCCCGGTTGTTATTTAGGGTGGGCACGGTTTATTCACTACGCGGCTCGACTAAAACCCGTTAATTGTACTCAAAAAATAACTTCAGGCATCATCAATTTTCTTGAATTTAATTTTTAGCAACCGAAGAATATAGGTCTAGATAATATAGCAAAACGGAGAAAATGAATTATAACCAACTTTTGTCTTTTAACTCTGTTCCATTGACTTGTATCACTTCTTACAAATCTCAATTATCAATGCAATGCCCTAATTACCAAATTTTCTTCTCTTTAATTAATCTAAATCTCCGTTCTCAATTCGTTTTATTATTTCTTTGCATCACTCCTTTCTCTTGCCATCTCTGGTCATGTCCCTATTCTAAGTAAGTTTTTCTTTCTCAATCAAGTAATTTATCACATCATTCTCAAAAATTATTAGCTAATTTACAGTTTGTTTGATTTTTCCTCACTTTGCATAAATGAATAGCATAATTTATGCGTCATTAAATTTCATGTTTCATTCATCATTTTGTCAATTACTCCTGCACGCATCGGTTGCTTTAGGCTATTTTATATTTTATTCACATTTTGCATTAATGAATAACATCATTTGTGTCTTCTTCAATAGATTGTTCTTCTACGCATATGTAATTTGTGACCAATCTAAGTTTTCTCATTTTCCATTGGTAATTAATTATCATTTATGCCTCATTTATTAGCTTGTTTAATTTATATGTTATAGAAAAGAATAGTTTAATTCCACCTGAATCTCTAATTCATTGTCTGCTCATTTACCATTAATTTATAGCATCATTAGTGCTCATTTTGCATTAATTGAAATCTTCGTTTGTGCTCATTTTGCATAACTGTTATTTTTCTTTTATGGGTGTTAAAAATTGTTCTTACACGCGCATGTAATTTGTAACCAACCAAAAGTTTTCTCATTTTCCATTGCTAATTAATTGTCATTTATGCCTCATTTATTAGCTTGTTTAATTTATATAGAAAGAAATAGTTTAATTCTACCAGCATCTCTAACCAAGGATAATACGGAGTAATGCCGTCGGCTAGTTTGAAGAATAAGACTATTGAGGAGTGACCAACTGTATAATTGATTTGATCGAGTACCGATTTGTCAGATAGTATGTTACGCATTTCAGTTCAAGAGGATATTTGACATATCCAATCCAAACTCAAAAATACTACACAGTGGTCAAATGACATTCGAAAACAATATAAAATAATCATAACATAAAATCAGGTACAGATATTTATATCACTAAGGCGGAAACATATATGAATATAATACATAGAAGTGAACATCATAGTAATGGTCATATAAGGTCCACTACATCACAAAAGAATAGGTACACGTACTTCACAAAAGAATATGTATACATCAATGAATCTCTATCTCAGACACATGATGGATAAAACTACTAAGCTGAAGTAGCTAGCCAAAAGTCAGAAGCTAGACCTTGCTAAGAAGTCAAATGGAAGCACCTAAAACACCTTGGTATGTCCCGAGAATTATTTAGGAAAACAGATCGATCTAGCTATAATTATCATATTAGATGAGATAGGATAAGAGATATGACAAATATATATATTATAACAATAAAAATCATATAATATCTCAAGTTTTCTCAAACACCCAAAAATAATATCATATTCTTTATTTTTATTCACCAATTCACAAATATTGGTAAAGCTTATCAACGCAAATCACAATAATTGGTGAAACACAAATTCCAGAAATCAATAATTATAATCCAGAAAACACAATAGGGGCACAAACGGGAGCATGAAAACTCACCAACACGTGTATCACCAACGGGACGCTATCCCATGGGTCGCTCACCCAAAATGAGTCGGAGCTCCACAAATGATCAAAACATCATGGGTCGCTACCCCGTAAAAATAAGCCAAAGCTCCATAGAACGAGGTACAGTCCCTCATGCGTACAAAGAGAAATTGCACATTACAAGTCTAAATCATAAAATGATCATCATTGATCAATAAGTGTAAATTACATTAAGCTAGAAAATAAATGAATTTAGCTTAATGTCCCATAACCTCTAGCTTAACTCAAATATTTATGAACAAATTGTAGATTTCCACTCAAAGATTGTCACGAGTTTCCAATCGAACAAGTCCATGAATTAACCAATGAATGAACGCAAGTGTTTCATGCCACTTGTTTTACTAAGTCGTTTAAGGATTTCTCATCCAAATGAAATAAAAGTTTGAATACACTAATAGATTAGAAAATGGTTTTATGATCAATCTTTGTATTAAAAGTAGTGTTGAAATCATTTTTGTGGATGAGTTTTAGTGTTTACTACTAGTATAAAATCTTTGTACTTAATGTGACAAACCATACAAACGATTTTAAAGACAATATATCATAAAAATCCACATTTCAATAACGTGAATCAAAACCATGGAAATAGATATTAAATCCATCAAATGGAAATACTAAAAATCCAGAAAAGAAATCATCAAAGTTGATTTTGATTGACAATAACTATAGGATCATCAAAAATCGATAAATCGGAAATCCACATAAGGAATAACCCAAATTCCAAAATTTGACGCCAAAATTTGATAGCCGCAAACGTCTGTAGGCGTTTCATGCCACTTGCTTTACTAAGTCCTTTAATTGGATTTCTCATCCGAATGAAATAAAGGTTTGAATATACTAACAGATTAGAAAATTGTTTTATGATCGAGCTTTGTATTAAAAGTAGCGTTGAAATAATTTTTGTGAACGAATTTTAGTATTTAGTATACTAGTATAAAACCTTTGTTTCTAAACTGACAAATGCATAGGAACGGTTGTAAATATAATCTATCATAAAAATCCACATTTCAATAACGTGAATCAAAACTATGGAAGTCGATGTCAAATCCAGCAAATGGAAATACTAAAAATCCAGAAGAGAAATCATCAAAGTTGATTTTGATTGACAATAACTATACGGATCATCAAAAATCGATAAATCGGAAATCCACATAAGGAATAACCCAAATTCCATGTTCTTGAGCTGCGATCGATCATGGTTGTTCTTGAGTTGATATGCAAACTTCCATGAAAATTTCATGGCACTTGGATTTGTCGTTTGGGAGATATGATCGATCCAAGATTGGGTTTGCTAGAGAGGCTGAAGGCTTCGTATCGATACAGTTCGTAATGATCTTCTCGTGTCGATGACGTGGCACTGGAGATCCATATTTTGTGCATAAAGACCGTTTCCGCAGGTTTGATTTCTTCTTTCATATTAATCCAAGGCTATGCTTTTTGTATCGATGTTGTACTCTCTCCTTCATATCGATCTCCGGCCCTATTCGCTACAAGAATAATAACAGTAAATAGCATTGCGGAACAACGTTTTTGAGAGGAACGTTGTATCTAGTCTTGGACAAACTAGTATACATAAACACAAACGTTGTATAACTAAATCTACGAAAAGGCGGGCTTCTAATTTATTTCACAGCCACATTTCTTCTTTATTAATACTTTCTATTCTGAGCATACGTCTCCTACTCATCTTCGTCACATAAAATATAAAAATCCTAAAACAAAAGAAATCCATTCTTTCTTCAACCTCGGCTATATCTCCCAGTTCAATAGAAACAGCTAAAGTTTATTTGACCATGGATTTTAGACTCATGCTTTTTCTCACCTCCATACGATGTAAGCCAATAACAATAGTTGTAACTTTAATTCATGTTGTTACTTTCGCTAATTTGCTGTCAATATTTCAAAGTCTATTTTTGAGTAGTTTGCTTTAATAAATATGCTTTTTAATTGTAAAATTTGGTGATTTTGGGCTATGCTGTCGTGTGGATTAGGTCCTTCTCCATGATGTCTCATCTTGTTCATTCCATCTCCATTCCTAGCAACCAGTCTTGCTAATTTCTCGCCTTCAGTTTGTAATTATTTTCATCAATGTTTTCTCACACATAAACTCTACCTTGCAATGATGCATTAATTGTTTTGTTTTCTACCGTAATTGATTTGGTCTGTTTAAATTTTCCTTATGTTAAGGTACAATAAATAATATTTTATTTTTTAGAAATCTTCACAAATAATATAAATTTTTTTTGGAAAAAATGTATTATATTAACAGATAAAAGGGAAAATATATTTTCGGTATGCCTCATTAAAACCTTACAACCCCTAATGTAAATAGATACTTGCAAGGAAAAAGAGTACATATTGTATATTAACAATACAACTATCCAGCGCCTAAACCAAATTGTCACATAGATGGAGTAAACAAGAGGGATTACCGTCATAACCATCTATACAAGCAATTTGGTTCAGCAAACAAAATAAAAAGAAGTAAACAACACAATAAAAAACAGGTAAAAAATAGCAAAACAAAAAACAAATCCACAGATCTTCAAAGATCCACGTTCCAGAGAGAGAGGACACAGCACTTTCCCAAATTTGTTCGAAGATTGAAAATTCGCATTTTACAGAAATAATGGCGAAGGCTAACAACAAGACTCACAACTATAAACAACACCGAAATGAAGTTGAGTCTCAGGCATCTTTCACGGTGGATGATGGGTAACCTTTGGATCATTGGCGATGTTAATCTCTTTTAGGGTAAGAATGTTATTTGAGTTACCGCTCTCATTTCCACTTAAAGTTGAATTAAGGCTTTACATTCACTAATCTGTTGCTATAATTGGTTTGTAATATATCTAGCTGCTTAGGAGAGGAAATTCATTCCTCTGATATTCCATATAAGGAGCTGCAGTGATATATTACGTACAGGGTTACTATTTTCTTCAGGATAACTATGATCCCACTGTCTCTGTTGAATAGTTGTTTGTATAATGAATCTTCATATCAGTTTCACTATGTATTGGGTTTTGATGCATATTTGTATAATTATTCGAATTATTCCTATTCGAATGGACATTTTGATTCATGTAAGCATTGATTTTGCTAGAGAAGTCCTCTGTATGATCTGGTGTATTATAAATGACTGTTTCTTTTTGCTGTGGACTATCTAACATCATGTGTTCATCAACCGTGTTGGGTTTTTGCATCAGATTTTCAGCAATAGAGTCATGTACATCAACTGAATTGGTTTTTTGTCTCATATTTTCAACCATACTATCATCAATATTCATCTATATTCATCTTCGAGTTGCCAGATGTCATATTCTATGTGGATGTTTTGGGCATCCAGATTTACTAAATTGACAGTGTGATTCAGCATGTCCAAAACTTGTGCAATTTGAACAAATAGTGGGTTTCCATTAATTTCATACGATACTTCTTGCCATATAATTTCATCCCTATCATTTAGAATAGGAACTTTATTCGAGAACTTAAAAGAGTTCGTAATTTAAATTAAAACTCAAGCGTAGGCAATTTTGATGATACCTTCTGTGAATTGATCTAATCTAATGGGAGCTCCCAGTACTGAAGCGATACGACTAATCCCCACTTCTGTCCAGTAATCAAGAAGTAAGTTGGGCAGTCGAATCCAAATTGGAATGGAACGTAGAATCTATTTATTGAGTAATAATCCAAGAGGCCATCTCTTTATCAACATCAATTTTTCATTATAATAGTAAGGGTCTCCTTCCAATACTTTTTCATAGTCTTGTTTTTTGTTAAATTTAATCACATAGAATCCGTTTTCCTTTGAATAGATAGAGAAATCTCCTTCCGGTTTCTAAACACTATTGATATAATCTTTGAAATACGGGTAATAAGGCTTGGGGCCAATAACATAGACGACAATGGCGTTATCCTATTGTTTCTTAGCATCTTGAACAACCTCAACAGATATCTTCGCACATTGTAAGGAGTTAAATTCACGTGGATGATAAAATTTCAGAGGAATCGAGACTGGGATATTGTTACCCTTTACAACTTCGTTCAATGACTGGCTAGTTGTTGTGGAACAATTCCATCTATTTGCAGTAGGATTATTTGTAGATTGTTTGTGATAGTCTAACTTAATATTGGTGGAATAGATATTCGTTCCGAGTATTTTGGTGAGTAGGCAGTTCTATGTTCTTAGGCCGAGACTCATGTGACAAAGGATTAGGGGATCTGGATTGTTGAGTGGATTTGGAATGACGATTCCATCTTTGAGGCAGTACCTGAGTAAATCCGTCCTCATCAACATCATTAGATGCATTCTATCTTAGCGGAGGGAAGCCGGGAGGCTGATCTGCAAGGCGCGGCAGGGGTTCAGGAGGGTGGAGTATCTGGGGATCGGTGTTAGTGGAGGAGGATATCAAAATGTTGGGAACATGAGGAGCACTAGAAAGGCGATCGGCTGCGTTCGAACTGACGGAGGAATCGAAAGGCGAGCCTGGGGAAAGTACGAGAGGAACTTTTGGCGGCTATTGAAAAATATTGGCTAATAAATGCAGATTTAGTAATATGAAATTATCACTGCCATTTATTTGAAGAATCAAGTTTAAGTTTATGATTGTAATTCTTTAGTTGTATAAACATCATAGATACTGCTATATTTTTTGTGAAATACTTTATTACACTCATTGGCTTATTCTCACATTATGTGCAGATTAATCTTAGAACTTGTGTCAGCTCAGGTTATGCAATCATTTGGCTTATGTCAGTTCAGGTTATAATTCCATTGTAACTTAATTAATCTCATCCCAAACATGCATGGTGCCTTCTTTCTATATTTTAAGCTATGTGTTTTGTGTATTATTTCATTAAGCTTCTATTTGTATTGCTTTATAAATGCTAAATGCAAACATAGGTAACGTGAAGACTATTAAGAATATTCAAAATATTACCTTTTAAAGAGTTCAAAAAATAATAAAGGTATTATTTAGAAAGTTAATAACTTTATCCAATTCAGGGGAATAAAATATTTCTTATGTTGGCCCATGGTTACTAAATATAGTTCTAGATATTAAATTTCCGCTTTTTACATATGGTTACTAAATATAGTTCTACATATTGAATTCTCACATCTTCATGAGAAAAATAATAGAAAATTTATTCCATCATATACGGTAATATAATATTGCTCATGATTTCAAATTGGATATTGATAAATTTCTCGATGGTATTGTTGTATGGGAATCTATTTGTTATCTTGGAGAATATGATAATCTATAGTGATGAGAAAGTAGTTTAGTAATTTAGTCTTGATAGATGATTTGCCCGTACGCATTCAGAAATCTATAGCGAGGAGAAAGCTATATTTGTTGTTTGACATATAATGTCTTATCCTTATACGTTTCATTCTATAGAAATTATTCATTATAGTTTATCTAAAAGTAAAGACTACAATCAGGCCTTTTAGAGAATTTTGAGAAGTATAGTACTTACGTAATGCCAATGATACATTGAGGTTCAAATCATTATGTTATGAATAATACTGCTAATTTGATATATTGTGAAGTTGTCTTCAAATGTTGGTGCAAAATTAATGATTGCAAAAATAGGAAATATAGCTAATTTGATATACAAACATTAGGGGCAGCATGGTAGAAACAATGATTAATAATAAATTCAGTGTATATACAGCAAATATCCTTGTAGACACAGTAAATTTTAGCAAATTTAGCAATAGGAATAATAGAAACAAAATAACTAATTGATAGTTTTTTCTGAAATGCGAATGTACTGAGAAGTAAAATTTTATCAGGTCGACTAAATAAATCCCTTTCGAATTGTTTGCTAATTTATAGGTTTCCCTTATAAGAACCATTATAATTGTAGAAAATTATACCTCTCATCGTAATAGCCTTAAATCATGAATTATTTAATTAAATATGAGAAATAAAGGATAACCATCCAACTAATTTAATAATATTTAAAGAAATGTTAGAAAAGTAGATGATCATTATTATTATTTTCCCACGTCCAATTGGACGTGACTCTAAAGTGATGTTACGTTATGCGTATGGGCTTTAAAGAAAACAAGCTACAAAGATAAACATGTTCATTTCCAGGGATCTACTTCTTCCAAAAACCTTTTGTATATATTAAAATGTTGTATTTTGTTGTTTAACGTATATGAAATATTGAAGTTCAAAATTAGTGTTGATTACAACTCGTTCATGTCTGGAGCATCGATTTATTTTAATGTAACAGATAAATAAATGTGTTTATCTCTATACCTTCTTAATTTTTATACCCAACCTGGTAATCATGCTTATGTGAAGTGGTCTAACTAGTTATGTTCTTTTTAACATAGTTAATTGTGAGTAATTTGAAGTGAAGACGATATGCATATAAGTTGATATGCATATCATAAAATTTCTGGTAATCGTATATTATAACTTGTGTTAGCATTTTGTTTTACCTTTTCATGTTGACATAGTGAATGAAAAAATGCTTTATATATTTAAAATCTAGGAATGCATCCATAAGTGAAGATCTGGCAAAGGGAGGGTTACCACCATCTATTGTAAAAAAAATCAACAAGGACAACAACTACTCGTAATTTGCATCAGCTCAAACAGTACAATTGTAAGTTCGAACTATTTACTGCATATCATATGTAAATTATAGCTATAAATAAATATATTATACAAATTATATTATATAAATAAATTATAATTTATATAAATAAATTATAACTATAAATATGTTATATAACCATTTAAATAGATAACCCTCTATGGTTTATAGAAGGGAAGTTGGAAATCTAGACTATAGAGGACTATATTTTGCAATATTAACCGTTAACTCTTCTATTGTATCAGCAGACATCTTGTGCACACTGTGATCTGTTGTGTCGACAAGGGCTGGCAACTATATTTTATGTGCTTTGTTCCTGGTTCATGGAAATGTTTTATTTTTTTTAACAAATTATGTTTTTCTTTTGTCATCGATATTTCCAGTCACTTTTTTCATGCATCGAACAATTGTTGGTATCCTTAAAAGCTAAGCACTTTGTGCTTCCTTCAACTGATGTAACTAAAGATATCTGGGTCAAAAAGTTTGGTTTTTTAAAAATTACTCCAGAACAGGTTAATGCAATGCTTTTGTGTTTATATCTGTACAAATTAATGTTCTTTTACAACTCACAGTTTATTTATAGTGCTACTTTTTTGTGTGGAGCTTAATGAGCATGCATAAGGTGCACATTTGATGTTTTTCCAAGGTATTTCTTGGTTTTACAAGCACGTTCCTAATCCAAGTTTAGTTACGTCTTTAGTTTTATTACTAGGAATACAAATGTAGGATTCAACTATGGCTAGAGAAAACGAGCTATAATGGAGGATGATTTATGCAAGACAAGGATATTTGATGGCAATAGTCAGATTGTTCCCTTTTTTGGTTATACGAGGGTAGATCATTCTATCTTGCCTTGTAAACACAGTGAATATCCTTTTCCTCTCCATTTTTGATCAGATATATTTACTCATGAATGCAGGTCATGGAGGTTCAAGAAGTACAAAATATCTCAAAAACAACTCGAGCGGTTGTCCATATTTTCTGAAAGACAAATAAAGCTATTGGTATATGGTTTGTATTTAAGCTAGAGATTATTTTGTTGAACAAAAAATTATTATCATAATGACTATAATGATCACCAATTATAATAACAAATGGCAGTAGTAAACTCTCTACCACAGATGAAGCATTCGGAAAGACAGATGTTGATTATATTGATCGAGAAGGAGATAAAATGTTGCTTGTTCGATTGTGCGAACAGCTGTCATGGTAGGCGGTAGATTGCTCATTGCAAAGTTGGAGATTCTAATGTTGTATTGTGCAGAGCTGGCATAGGTTTGATTTAGTTTTCATATCCCTCAAGACAATTGTACAAATTAGATTAGGTGGCTGCATGTAGGAACTTCTAAATCTTGAACATAAAAACAGGTTTGAAGCATACCACAAAAATCAGTGTATTTTAAAAATAATGTTTTTCAACCAATCAGTAAGAATGCATCGCTTGATACCGAGCTGCATTACCCTTATCTATTACCTCCAAAGTAAAACAAATTTGCAACTGAGCTTTCTCGATCAACTTTTAAATACATATTTGATTTGCTTAGTTTTCGCTGATATTTGGATTTCCACCATATTTCCACTACTGTGTAGCCAAACTTACTATTTCCATTGGCAAGTGGATAACTCGATAGGCATATACGGACTATAAGCAAGTAGTGGATATTGTCATCTTATTTACCAACTTGTACATGTGCCAAAATACAAACGCATAAAGCTAGCATTTAGGATGACTATTATTATTCTTATTTCTACATGCTTAGACCATTACAATCAGGTTTTAAAAGGGATTCCCCCCTGTCAACTTTGCACCCGGACCGAAACTGGCGGAATTCCAGCGTGCATGCCGGAACCTCGAACCTTGAAAAAAACAGAGTAATCATCAAAATGACAATCAAAAACGTATTAGGCTTACAAGATTCCTTCATGATGATCATTGAAATTTCATTCACTATTATTATATAATAAAAATATACCTTTTTTTTTCTTTCAGAAATCAATTTCATGATATAAAGAAGATATTTAAGTTTCAAGGTAGCATTGTTTAGGCCATGTAGATGTCAAATTACTGTCCATAGAAATAGTTAACCTTACCATGTAGATGAAGTTAACCTTACCATGTTAAGAAGATATTTAATTTTACTGGCCATGTAGATGTAAAGAAGATATTTAACTTGCTGTCAAAGGCAGATATACAAGTACAGTAATAAACAGAGTCAGGCGTAGATGCATACAAATGCAATAAAAGGTGAAACTTGGTGTAGAGATGTTAACCAATAACTTCTTTAAAAATGTTTTCTTTAGAGATGTTTTCTTTTTCTTTCGTGGGTATTTAAATCTTGTTTTATATGGATATGTTTGTTCTCTGAAATGAAATAGTTTGATTTAATTCACTTTTATTGGTGGATAAAAGTGTGTATATATGGCTTACTCACTTACAAGAAATGAAAACCGAGGAGTCAGTTTCATCCAGTTAACAAAACTTATATAAATGGTTTAGGCTGGTGGATATTCATTACTAATAAAACAACAAAGATAAACAGAAATAAAATAATAGTAACTTACTTAGCAACATGGTATAGTTTGTATAGTCAAAGCATGGAAAAGACACACACATAAAAGAAAACACGTGCACATTTACGGCAGCTCCTAACTCACGCACATAAAAAAACATAGCCAATATATATACTATCACACATGCACCTCTACCCTACAAGGGATAGCCACTTCTCCTAATTTAAAATTACTGTCAAATTACAAAATAAATAGAAAAATATAGAACATAAATGGTTAACTTAGTCAAGAGATATGATTCCCAGTAAAATTCAAATTACTGTCCATCCATCAAGCTAACCTTACCATATAAATGTTGAAACCTTGTGAGTATGAATTTAGAAGTTATGTTTTTCTTATAGGGATAACATTTACATCAAGAAAAGCAGTAAAATTTGGAATCCTTATTTTACCTTCCAACTGTAAGTATGATGTTTAATTTTGATTATGATTTGAACTTTGGAAAGATTTTTTAGAACACAATGAGTTGTTTTTGCTTGGCTGCAAGTGTTTGATTTAGGTAGTAATATTGGCTGAAGCATGTTATGAGACATATCCCAAACACTACATTTATGCACATCCTTAGTAGACCCATATACATGTAGTGGCCAAGTGCATTTTATGTTATAATATAAACGATGCAAGTTTTTTAAGATAAATAACTTAGTATTGCCGAATTAAAGCAAGTCATTAAGTACAATGAAATATGAATACACACACTTGCTAAATTAAAGCAAGTCATTAAGTTTTTATAGCGCTAAATTGTTTTAACTTTCAAACGGTTTATCTGTTTTCGACAATCTATAGCATATCAGAGGCTTGAAACATATGCAACAAACTTAATTTAGAGTGCCTGGCGAAATTTTGAAGTTTTCTAGGTGAAAACTTGCGTTTAAACTGCTGGATCTGCGTTTTTTTAAAATTAATTCAGAATTTGAGTAGCTTATAAAAACCATAATAACTTTTGATTTTTTGATCCGATTTCAACGATTTTGTACTTTTCGAAAAGCTTACAGCAACTTTTGTTTTAAGTGTATAGCCAAATTTCGATGTTTTTAAGGTTAAAATCGTAAATTTCTAAGCCGAACCTCTATAAAAAAGAAAAATTTAGAAAATCTGGGCTGCATGTATTTAGAAAATCCTCCATAATTTGACATATAATTCATATTTTTGCAATCCAAAAGATGTTTTGAAAAGTTAGCACAATAGACAATAACTCTACTTTTGAAACATTTATCTAATTTTACGGATTTAGCACTTAAAACCTTCTCGGAGAATGGCTTAAGCAAAATGTCAAGTTGATCGTATTATAATGGAAGTATATTTGTTTTATTTACAACCATGTGGAACTCATATTTGAATAGGAGGTTAGTATAGGTAAATTTGAAACATATTGGACTATATGATGATGATGCTCACTTACTGATAAACTAATTTGCTTTAAATGCTAGCTAAAGGTACGTATCTCAGATTACATATCGTATTTTGTGTTCTTCCCTATGGGATGCCTCATCCTTGAGGTAAAATATATATTGTATTATTAAATGTATATTGTAAATTTTTTAAAAGCCAACCGCGTAAACTTTTCGTAAATTTGAGGCGTTAGAAAATTTTGAGAATAAAGTATTCAATTTAGGGCGTTAGGAACATTAATCACAATAGATAAAATGAAATCATCACAGTAATGAAAAGCCTTCAATCGTGGATCTAAGAAACATAAAATAAAAGTAAGATTAGATCTCATAAAAAAGGATATGTATAACTAATTCTCTTACTGCTATGCAAAGTAAAATTGTGATTTATATGCAAACAACCTCATACATATAACTCGCATGGCAATGAATTAGACATTGATAATGAGAGACTACATAACTCAAATGCAATAAGAAATAATATTCCTATTCGAATTACTACAAGATCAAAGGAATCAAATAGCACTAAAAATAGTTCCCTTGAAGGACATATTCATTAGACGTGCAATTCAGAATCGATATCTATTAAAATTGCTAAAGTTTCAAATAGTAAGTGTGTAATGGTAGCCGCTGCAATTCTGATGATGTGGCACTATCTGAAACCCATACCCTGAAGCTAATAGAACATGAACAATTATTCTTCTTCAAATATTTTTATTACAAATGTTGTAATTGCAGGAAAGAAATAGAATACAAATGACTATTAAGAAGGCTTCACTAAAGTTTACCATCTCACATTTCTTTTTCTTTCTAAAAAAAGGTACTTTATTAAACAAACTCGAACACATATACTTCCATAATATGCTTCATTAAAACCTTGCAACCCCCTAACTTAAATGGGTATCTTGCCACGAAAAAAGTACATATCATGTACGTATATTAACATTACATTGGAAAGAAAAATAAAGCCAGGACCAAGTTGTCAAATAGATGGAGGAGTAAGTAAAGTGGAGCCACACTCAAAACCATCCATACGAGAAGCTAATAAACAATAAAGAAAACAAAATAAAGCATAATGCCACGTGATAGAACATTTATTGCTTGTACCGTCTCACATTTCAAAGATAAAGCATTCAAATTTTTTACTGTGAATGTTATTTATGGCCTTGTTTGTAATATGCAGAGAAGATTTGGTGAAAGTTGCATAGAATATTTTTGCAAAGCTACAACATGTTCACATCTTTTATAACTAAATTAAACCTACAAAGAAGATTTTGGAGAAAGTTTACACGGTTTGACTTTTTTGCCATCAAGGTGTGTTTTCTGTGTAAGTTTAAAACATTGATGATGAAGACATTACTTAGGGATAATGTGTACGAAATACTATGAATGTTGTGTAATCTATGTATCTTGTTTCAATCCTATTTTGTTTGTGTAAAAAGTTGTATTTATATGAAATGTAGAAATGCGTAATTGAAGGTAGCAGTAATAAATCTTAATGAAAACTAAATTCCAAATGTTTGTACTGTATAAATATAAAATTGCATGAAAAGGGCGCTGTAGAAACTATAAATGCTATCTAAAGTACAATGAAAATTAACAACACGCTATGATATATAGCCATTGGGATCAAACATACAAGTATAAAAGCTATAATAGGTTATGGGGAGATTTAAAAGCACAAAATAATGCAATTGTTGGTCTGCTGAAAAAATATAAACGTTATGGAAAATATAACATAGCAAGTAACTAACGCTATAACAGGTGTTGGTAAGGGAAGCCTAACCTTAGGGACAAACGCTATTTTGTATTGGGACTTTACCGTAGCGTTTATTTTCACAACATTGTTAACAACGCCATAAAATTGTAACTTTGCATAAGCGTTTATAAAAGCTATTATAGATCGGATACCTACCATAGTCGTTCCACAACAATCTCTATAACGCTATAGAAAGTTAACATAGCGTTTTTAAATGAAAGGCCTATTTGTTGTAGTGTTATTCTTCATATCGATCAAATAAATGATCGATACGAACCAGGCAGCTGTTGGTTGAAAGAAACGTGATCAATCCAGGGAATGTTGAAGTCCATCAATGTATGTTCAAACCTGATGGACACGAATGATTGATGCCAATGGATGGAGTTGTGCTCACATAGTATCGATCTGGATGGATACAAAATGATGGATATGGATTGATGGATATGAAATGGACATGTTTCACATGGATCTTGATCGATACATAGCTTGAGCATACGAACTTCGATTGACCTAAAATTTGAAACGTTGCCTTTCTTAGCTTTGCTAGTCATACCATGCTAATTGTAGCTCGATTCGGACTCGGACCAAGTTTGCATGTATCCAATGCGAACGTATAGATAACTGATTCCTATAGCGGATTGTCTTCAGCCTCTAGTTAAGTCCTTAGTGTCACGGCCTTACCAAAAGACGGGATAACATTTTCCCCCAGAGTACGTTCTGTGTAAACACGATGTTCTTTGAAAAGTTGCATTCTTCATTCTGAAAAGGCTCTATCTGATTTACTGAACAATTGTTGTCCTCTCATCAAGAGACGTAACCCTCGATTAATTTCCAGTGACATAAATGTTGAGTTGTAGACTACCAATGATCATGCATTTCTTGTTGTAACTGAAGGTCGAGTGCCAGCAATTTTTTGTTTATTGTTCTGGATGTTACCACGCAAGCATCCAATTCCTGCTAATTTTGAAAATGCATGTTAATATGGTATACATGCATGTATGTTAACCTGACTCCCATTCATGCTTGCATGTTCAATGGTCGTTGTCAAGTTCTTTTTTTTGGATCAATTTTTGTATAGATCCTCTCCTAGATCGATGTGAAATCCGAGTTACAGCAACGATCGATGGTTGTTTTGATCCCTTTCTTCATATCAATCCTCTCATGGATCGATCTGGGTTGTATGAAGGTAGACTTCTTATCAATGGTTATCCTTACGGGATGGACTTGCATAAGGTGTGCTTCATATCGATGGATACGAAACGTTTGCTACATATCGATGGATACGAGATATTGGGTTTTGGATCGATGGATATGAAAGTCATGTTGCGTATCGATGGATTTGAACGATCTAGACACAATCAAGCAGTGCTCTTCATATAGATGTAGACGTTGACTGCTTCAAACGGTTTTGTGAATGAGATGCAAATCGTCTTTGTAGTTGATATGAAGGAGTATAAATAGGTTCTGGACTTCAAACAGCCAATCTTTAATCTTAAGTCTAGATTCTTCGAGCTAGGTAATCGATTGATAGGACCATTCTTAGAGTGATGAGACTCGAGTTTTCGTGCCATTCCGTTCATGGCAACGGCCATCTCCGGTGTCGTTGATGCTAGAGTGTGGCTAGGATGAGGTCGAAGGGGTGTTTAATAGCTATTTGGAGAAGTAGAAGTAGGAGAGAAACCGAAAGGAGTCGATGGAGCCATTGAACCCAAGTCTATCTCGAATTTGTATCAATGCAAGGTGGGATCGATCAAAATGCTTTGGAGATGATTGAAGGCAGCTTTCATGGTCGATCCGAGAAGTGTGGAGTAGTTCGTATCGATGGAAGAGGCGTGGTGCGATCGATCCGAAACCAAATCTTTGGATTGATACGAAGAGGATCGATACTTAGAGTTGATCGATACGAGTTTGTGATCGATACGAACGAGCGATCGATATGAGAAGGCTAATGGTCTAAGTCTTGGATCGATACGAACGGTGTACTTTAGTGGAACGATCCAAAGTGAACTATGATGGATATGAATTCCATTGTCTTTTTTGCATAATCGAACACTTAACACTGACGAACTTTAGCCTTGCATATTTGGACTATCGTTAAACTGCATATATGACTTATTATTTGAAGTTACTAAAATTATTTTAAAAAATGTATGGTTTATCCAACATTATTGACTTAAAATATTTATTAAATAAGGTGTTAAAAATACGGAAAGAGTTTTATAAATTGCTTTGAATATTTATAAAATGATAAACGAGTTAAAGAACTGAAAGAAGAAGTTTTATAAATGGGTTCTGATACTTATATAGAATGTTTTATAAATAGATTGGAGATTTATAAAAAAGCTTTATAAATAGATTTAGAAATATGTATAAAATAAAGGAATTTGGAAATAAATAGCGATCTTCATAGCGTAATTTGAGAGGCAGGAGTGCCTACAGTTTACTATGGATTCACTGGGATAGCGACGTAACCATTGTGTAAGCTGCGATCCATAGACCATATTGAATGGTACTTTCCACATACATTTTTCAAAGTTTTCAAGTTTCTAAGTTTGGAAAGTGAAATGGTTTGTGAATATACTTATATCATTGAGATAAGTGTACGGTTATATTTTCTAAGTATTGAAATATAGCGTTTTGTGAATACACTTATCATGTTGAGATAAGTATATGGAAGTAATTTCCAAGTATTGAAATATGAATTTAAATTAATAAAAGATTAATTTAAGATACTTAGTGGTTTCAATGGGGAATGTAATCGTTGTTTTAAATGTTTGTCTATTTGATAGTTAAATAACAGACAATCAAATCTTGGTCTAAATATGTAATTCTTTCTAATTTTGATGGTAGGGAAAATATTCCCTACTTAACACCAAAGGATTTAACTCTGGAAATATCTAGGAAAAACATGGGGATTATATGGTAAAGTTACCATCGGTGGTGCTATACAGTAAGTACAAACTCGTTTTGTTCTTTTAGGACAAATTGTAAGGAGATCCATCCACTTAAACGGTTAGGGGGTGATCATCCGTCTTACGTATTGTCTAATTATTTCCAAAAGAACCGGTATTGAGAATTCTGAAAAATCGGCGATTGATTTGTGGAGCACCTGGGAAGCAAAAGAATGTACTTGTAAGAGATGACTCGAACTCATAACCACTCCAAAAAGCATATACGGTTCTATGAGGAGATTGGTGTGTTAGGATCCATGTTTGATTCCGAGACCCGTGTGGTATGGGAATCTATGTGAGATTCCGTGATCTATTTTGATGGTGGTGCATGAGTTGGAATGCTGAACGTATACTCATCAGCGGGAATGACTAAAACCATAGATAGAAGGCATTGCCAGTAGGTTTGGCGAACCCATAGGGTGTAGTTGGCTCTTCCTAGGTGTCACTTAAAATTTTTAGCATGCATGGTGCGATGCACTCGGTATTAGCGAGACCAGCCATGTTTTTCTTATGGTACATCACTAGGGATGTAAGCTTTTTTGGAAGGATATCTCTTGTCCTTGTGTAGGAGGACCATTCCTCGAAGTATTGAAGGCAGTTCCATGGAAATCATACACAGCGAATGCACCTTATTGATTTTTAATTATATACCTAGTATCATGGTGATGTACACTCACGAGTATCACCACTACTTGATTATTATTATTATTTTCGCCCTTATTATATTATCCCTGCCTTTTCGTTCAATTTGTGTTGGATGTGTATGGTTTGTTGTCAGCTTAAACTTTACAGAAAAGTGGGTCGTTACAATAAACGTGGAGATAAATTCTCTCTTGCATATCGCTTTACTTCTATACTCTCACTCAATCCAACTATAGTCACTCGATGGATGAATGTCATGTCATGACTTGGCTATAATCAAGATGAAGTTTTCTTATTGAAGATCCATTGTATTCTCAAGTTAATAGAATTGTATAAATTAACTCCATCGATATTTTCTGTTTGACCTTAGCTATACTAACCAACAGAAATTATCAAGTGATCATTCCATAGTCATCCAATAACTATCAGTATGTTACTGTAAGTACCTCCAACAGTCGTAAGTAATGCATTGCCCAATGTTTAGAGAGCGTTACGTATTCTAGTCTCAATGGATACATCGATATCTAGTCTTAATGCATGTTGACTAAGAACATTTAAAAGATATATCTATATACATTGTGATAATTATACTCATGGTGATAACATTTTGTAACTACCATCACAAAAGGTATCATTTATGAATTTTCTATTTAATATATTTTTAATTAAATTGATTAATCAATATGACACATTATATCAAGTATTATAGAAAGAAAGTACCTTTTATTTTGATCAAGATTGGTCATTGAGTTAGATGTATTGGTAATAATACTAAGAGCATCTTGCCTTCTTTGTTTCTAGTAAGTAACGATATTAATTGAGTAGTTCGAAAATTAATGCATTATTTTTTCTCTTTTTGTAACAAATTTAAGCTTAATGTACCAAAAAGTGTAGTTACTGAAATATGGATAGAAAGTAAAATTTGGGCAGTAATCGGATAGGTAGCTTATCTTCATCCTATGATACATTGTGGAATATATGAATTTCATAAATACATTTATCCTCTAAAAATTTGGTTATCACATACATGCTGTTTATTTCTCTGCATTTGTGAAATATTCTTGATTTTTTTTTTGATGTATTCAGCTGCACCACATAACTTAAAGAGATCATTTTCAATTTTGTTCTAGATGACCTTACATGTCTAACATGGTAAAAGATTGAAGATGTTTGTTGAACGTGAACATATGATGTTTTCATACCTGAACGCTGTTAAGAGGTTAATGCCTTCACCGTATGTTTGTTGGTAATGTGTACATATAGGTTTTAAAATTTTTGACAAAATAACGCCTTAAATCATTGCATTGGATAACTTAAATAGTGCAAACCCTTTGTTATAATTAGGCCTGTCAATGGTGCGGGCTTTCGCCCGGACCAGGCCCGGGTCCACATCCATTTTTCAGGTATGGGTTTAGCCTTAAATACCCGAACCCGGACCGAGCCCGGTTGTTATTTAGGGTGGACACGGTTTATTCACTACGCGGCTCGACTAAAGCCCGTTAATTGTACTCAAAAAATAACTTCAGGCATCATCAATTTTCTTGAATTTAATTTTTAGCAACCGAAGAATATAGGTCTGGATAATACAGCAAAACGGAGAAAATGAATTATTACCAACTTTTGTCTTTTAACTCTGTTCCATTGACTTGTATCACTTCTTACAAATCTCAATTATCAATGCAATGCCCTAATTTCCAAATTTTCTTCTCTTTAATTAATCTAAATCTCCGTTCTCAATTCGTTTTATTATTTCTTTGCATCACTCCTTTCTCTTGCTATCTCTGGTCATGTCCCTATTCTAAGTAAGTTTTTCTTTCTCAATCAAGTAATTTATCACATCATTCTCAAAAATTATTAGCTAATTTACAGTTCGTTTGATTTTTCCTCACTTTGCATAAATGAATAGCATAATTTATGCGTCATTAAATTGCATGCTTCATTCATCATTTTGTCAATTACTCCTGCACGCATCGGTTGCTTTAGGCTATTTTATATTTTATTCACATTTTGCATTAATGAATAACATCATTTATGTCTTCTTCAATAGATTGTTCTTCTACGCATATGTAATTTGTGACCAATCTAAGTTTTCTCATTTTCCATTGGTAATTAATTATCATTTATGTCTCATTTATTAGCTTGTTTAATTTATATGTTATAGAAAAGAATAGTTTAATTCCACTTGAATCTCTAATTCATTGCCTGCTCATTTACCATTAATTTATAGCATCATTAGTGCTCATTTTGCATTAATTGAAATCTTCGTTTGTGCTCATTTTGCATAACTGTTATTTTTCTTTTATGGGTGTTAAAAATTGTTCTTACACGCGCATGTAATTTGTAACCAACCAAAAGTTTTCTCATTTTCCATTGCTAATTAATTGTCATTTATGCCTCATTTATTAGCTTGTTTAATTTATATAGAAAGAAATAGTTTAATTCTACCAGCATCTCTAATTCATAGCCTGCTCATTTAGCATTAATTGTTAGCTTTATCCTTGCGCATTTGCATTAATTGAAATATGCATTTGTGCTAGTTTTTCATTAGCTGTTACTCTTTCTTTTATGGCTAGTGAAATAAAATGGTCTGAAGTTTGATTTTAGTGATATTCGTTTCATTCCCCCAGAAATTACTTATATATTAAGTAGTCATTTGCGAGAGTGCAATAAATAGGATTATGGGGACATGTAACCCTATCTCGCAATATTGTGTTGTATTTGTATGCAAAAAATATGTTTATAAGCAACAAAACCAATTGACATTGTTATATAACTTCATTTTTTCTAAATATGTTTCTTTTTCTATTTATAAGTGAACTGCCTAGAAATATAAATTACCCATCAACTCATTAGTTCAATAACGTTTAAATTTATGTTTTTATACCTATGTAGGTGATTCTAAGCTTAAGAACGAAATTTTGGATGGCGGAAAATGTTCAATAATGCTCATCAATTTACGACGACTTATACAGACTAGTGAATTCACATTTTTTTTTCGTTGCATATAATTTGTAGTTTGCATTGTTCTCATATAAAAGACGCGTGAAATCAAAAAAAAAACAAGAAAAGCTATATGATTTCTTTGATCGTATTTAAATGTTCCATAATAGTTGTTGTAATGCAGGTAGTTGAGTATGGCGACCGAGTCTTTTCGGATGTGAGATAGGATTGTGCCACCAAAATCTGGTTCACAAACGAAGATGCTGTAGTATTTGGAGAACTGATAGGTAGACTTAGAAGGCTAAAAGAGAGACTCGGTTGTCTTATAAGTCGAGCGACTGTAGTGCAGGCTGGTCTTAATAGTTGGTTAGCCAAGCAAATAAAGCGAAAGCTTTATTGTATACTTTTTTGCTCGGTGATATCCCATCTATTGTTTATTGAGACAGGAGGTAAATTGTTTTCACCTTAATCTAGTTCAACTTGGTAATAAGTCGGTAGCATTTTTGGTACTCTACTCATATATGCAATTTTTCTTGTGATGCAGTATTTCAAATGACTGTAGGAGGCTTGCCATGGACAGGAAAAAGCGATAAATATGGTTTCCCAAATGTTATGTTGCTATGCACTGCAATTTTGAGTATTCTTTTAATTTGTTTTGGAATACTGTTTGCATGGAAGAGGAGAAGAGCGCTCACTAGACGTCAGAGTCTCAGTCAGAACGCTCAAGAGGTTTAAAATGGTTATGCACGTATCTGGACTTTGCAACTATGTCTTTGTTTTGTCTTTTTTCTTTTTTAATTAAAGTTACCGCATTTTAGAGCTGTGCTTTTTGAGCTTTGCGCTGATAGTGCTTCTCATGTTTTTTGAGAATTCAGTGAAAATTGCATAATTTTCTCTTAGACTGATAATTCCCGACTGTGTTAGTTTGTGTTTTTTTTTACTGCATTTGTATATTATTTTTTCCTTCAGATCCTGAATTCATGTCATATTATGCTTCTACTGCTCATGCTCTCTGTGCTATCTCTATGGATATTGGATTGGATTTGGAACTATGACGTTAGTTGTTTGTTTAATTGTTTCTGTAGCCAATATAGTCTGGAAGATGAATGGAAAATTATGTTTTCTATTTTGGTTCCTTTAGCTTTCTCTGCAATCATGGTGCTTTTCCTGTGGATGCGTCTGCTGATTTTGTACACGTCTTAATTTTAATGTAACATCACAAAATAATCTTATTGGAGTTTTTATTTGAAAAGTTGAGATCTTTCATTTAATGTACTCGATTCGTCAAATTATTATTTTCAAAGATGATAGCTTATAATCTGAAAAATTAAGGTGCTGAATGTTTGGTCATTCTGAGTATTGGAAGAAGGTTTAATTATAGCTTAATAAGAAAGAGTATCTTATATTGAATCACGCTCTCCTTTCTACAATTAGTAACTAGTGTGTGGCACGGGCATTTGAGTTGTATAGAGGGATGAAGTTTCAAAGTTACTGTATAGCGTTTGTAGTTTTACATTTTTAACATAGTACTTTTCTTAATATTTTACCAAAACTATCGAATATATGCATTGTTAATACATTTGTATTTTCATTATATATTTGTCTCTTCTACATGCAATGTAGTACAACACAAATCAGGAAACACAAATAGAAATAAACTTTTCCACCTTCAAAGCACCAAACCCCCGGACACATGTATATGTTATAATCCACAATGTGGGTAACTACAGCACAGTTGATTAAAGCATCAACAAGCTGGTACAACGTGAATTTATGTGAGGCAATATTTCAAAAGTAGCTGTGATAGATCAAGTTTACATTTTTGTTTTTGTAATTATTTGCAAGTACACACACATATCTAGCTTGCTTCATTTCAAACATTGGATCTTCGAAATGATCAGTACTTTTCAGCCTCGGCCATGAACAATAACATGGTAAGTAATTTCTGCACTTCAAGGCTAGCTGCACACGGTCTAAGCTTATCAAAACATCAACAGTTATTAGCTATTCTCAATGCAGCCCTAGAGCACGCAGCCTGCCAACCATATTTTACATGATGTTTTAGAGCCTACCTGCATACAAACTCAGCATGCCTGCGTCCGTTCAGAGTTTTTCTTCTGTTTTCAGTATTCAAGCTTGCATCAGCTTCATTCACGGCATTACATTTTGTATTAATAACGCTAGATTCATTCACTTCATTGTGTTCAAGTCTGTCCTTAGTTCAGAAAGGTTTGAACTGCTATCAAATTTTTTAAAGCATTTAATTCACTCACTTCATTGATATCGAACTCTATTTATGTACATCTAAAACCAATTAAAATCAAATTCATTGATTAATAGATTCATTTTCATTTATTATTGGCATGTAATGTTAATAATAATAACTATAAGTGGATATAATTAATTGTAGTGGGCTGATCAGTGGTAAGTAATTAATCCAACCTATAACCTCAAATTCAATTGTTTAGAACATGCTTATTGTAGTAAAAGTAAAATAGGGGTTAAATAGAAACACATAAATAAAACCACGATATTAATATTACCGTAAGCTTGATAACTGGGTTGTGCCAAGCTTCTACCAACTGTAGTTGTTTTTCCTACATATAAAATAGAACAGAGAACAGGAATGTTTCAAATAAAATTAAATAAACATAATTGTCAGAAGTTAGACATAACAACTTTTGGAACATCATTCAATAACTAATAACTTCCACTAATAATAACCTGCACGTGTTTTCCTTTTAAAATAAAACTTCTTGCTTGGCCTATGAAATCAGAACTATATTATTAAGAAAAAATGTCCTAAAATACCCACACATCGTATTTTAATTATATAATACTTTTCAAAAATACTCATATATTGAAGCAATTTAACATCTAATTATAGGAATCAATTCTTCATATGACTATAGGGAGCAATTAATCGTGCTATTACATGAAGCAATTTATTACGTGATCATAGTAAACTTCTTGATTTCTTCCATTTAGGAAAAGATGAGGAAATCAATGTTCGATTTTAAATGCTGGCCTATATTAATTTACTTTCTCTTGCTTTCCATTATGAAAATATGATTGCATCTTTTTAAGTGACGAAGAATACTACGTATTAATAAGAAAATTTAAATTTCACCTATGCATTAACCCAGATTCCATTTCAATGGCACTATTCAAAATATATCATTGCTATGTATATAAACTTACCATTCTAAGCTCTCCAAGTTGTGCACGTTCCAACAACTGCCTCATCTTCTCCATTTTAGGATATTGCATCACCTAATAATACCTACAAATTGAAACAAATGAAGTTCACATTTCCTACAAATCATATTCAACACCTCAATATTCAATGTGCATGGATGATATGAATAATAGTGATACTAATCATTTCTGATAAAAAAGCACCACACATCCGTAATCTACTAATCGACATGTTATGTTATTTTGGCTTATACAATATATCCTTGTGTATAATAAATTCTCTACCGGGCCAAAGTCAAATGACGAAAAGTGTCTATTCAATATTAAAGTTCTATGATTTGTTTCTGTCTACAACAATGAGAAACTTACTTTATTCCCGTATCAATTGTATAGTATTATGGTTTAGCTTCAATGCTCTATCTTCATACGGTTTACTCCATGATGTAACCGTGATTGCTCTGTGTTGAACTACAATTTACAGGGTGGACAAAATATGGACATAGTTCGTATCATGTCAAACTATAAACAAAGATATTATAGTTTTACTCAATTTTAAAATTCAATACCAAAATGCTTTTAGATGCATACATAGTATCATCAATTACTTGGCTAGGGTGGATCTTTTGACTAAATAGTATCTCATTAGTCAAGTTGCAAAGGTATATATAACGCTACTGGATGCTATAACCTGGTTTTGGGGAAACTTGTTATATCATCATGTCATCGGTACACCATTATCTTTAAGCAAGAATTGAACATAAGTAAACTTAGTTGGCAAACTGCCAAAGGTATATCCCTTATTATGCTTATGAAATATCTACATACCTGGATTACTTGAATGTTCGTGTAGTAGATCCTGTATAATTTAATTGGTGATCTTGTATCCACTGGAACAGTTAGTGGGATGCCTCCTATCCTGTGAAACAGATAGATTTACAAAGTGGGCATGTAAAACAGTAGAAGAAAAGCAAGCAGAAAAGCTTCAAAGGGTGATAAGCTGTGAAGAAGGAGTCGATAACAATTTTAACTATAAAATACCCAGCCATTTAATATATTTTTATGATTCTACAAATATAATTACAATTGGTGATATGTAAGAAAGAATGATTTTCCAATATAGAACGGTTTTAAAAGCATACGGTAGCAACGTCTTGTATATTTACAGCCAGATATGTTCAAATTTTCCAATTCCAATTTACAGCTTCATAATTTCATAGTAGTCTTCTCTTTGTAATCTTTTTGTGTTATAGTTTTGATGTAGAAAAATATTTTGCAGTACAGCCAGTAACATACAACAACAATTGGAAATATGTGTTATCAAGTGTTTAACTGCATTTGTATTTTACGTCTACTATCAGATTTAATCATTCGATCAAAGAAACACTGTCATAAATATATTCCAGTAGCATGTATGAAAACAGTTAGTGTGAAGGAAAATTCATTTAATCATTAACATCCCTATCCTCAAGTATAAGTTCAAACTCTAAGTCAGGATAATTCCAAAAGTGAAGGAGAATATCAAGCAATGTTTTAACAAAACAACCAAAACTGTTTACTTATCTAAATTGCCAATTGTTAGTCCGTAAGATGATGATTTTGATGACAACAAGCTTAGAATAGATTATAAAATATAAATACTAACATTATAAGTTTAGATATATATGTATATGTAGGATTTAACCATGCAGATACTAAGAATGAAGACTGTACAGTATAGAGATTCAAGATATCAAGATGGAAGACTCATGAGTATCAAGATTTCAAGGATAAGTATTTTTTTGGAATTTTTGTTAAAACTCGTAGAAAAGCACTGACATCTTAAAATTCAATTTATTCGTGGAATGAAATCCACTTCGAGCCCGTTAAATGGATGGAACCCTAAGTAGGATGAAACCTATGAAAATCTAGTGAGACATTGTTTTGTATCCACTAATTTTAATTCAAATGATTTTACAAAATCATCTTGTTTTCAAAATGAATTCAAAACTTTCCTTTTAGAAGATTCAAAACCTTCGATCCTAATTTTAAATAATTTTAGCCTCAAAAACATCTTTATTTTCAAAGTCAAATTACTCCTGATTTTAAACTGTCTTTTTAAATAATATATTTAACTTTTAAATATTTATACTTAGATTTAAATATAAAATTATAGTTAAAATCTGTATATATATTATTCTCTATATTTACTTATGAATTTCAACTATAGTCAAGTATATTTATAAAATTTAAAATAGTTTTTATATAAGATAAAGTTTATTTTCAAAGAAAATCAAAACACCAAAAATTCCTTTAGGATGTCGACCTGCCTAGCATGACCATGTCGACATGGTGACAGTTTAATTCAAAAATTCAAATTTCAAAAGAAGTGTCTATTCGCCCCAACTCTTCATGAATGGTCATGGCTGTTGTTCTTCTATAAATAGGGGTCAGTTTCAACGAATTTTGAATCACTTTTTTCTGGTTTTCACTCCTCTTCTTCTTCCTCATTTCTCAATACATATTCTTATCATTACTCTGCCGAAATCAACATTGAATCATACTCGATTACTTCTAGTTTGATTCTCTATCACTATCCCTACAAGATTCTCAGTGGTATTCAGAGTTATAGACTTCTTTGTAATCTATTAAGCGAGAAAAGGTGTGATTGTAGCCTTGGAAATCAATCAAAAGGGAAAAGGTGTGATTATAGCCTTGGTAAATCAATTGGGTAAACTTATGGCCGGAAAATCAAGTGCCTCTACCCAGAGGATCGAAATTCTGGAGGGTGTACCTCGTAGCCTTGAAACCGAGGGTGTAATTGTACGATTGCTGTTGAAAGGAAATCTGTACTTGTGTTGCGTGACTGGATGTAGGGTAACTCCGAACCAGTATAAAATCCGGTGTGTTCTTTCCTTTACTGCTTTTATTTTATTTTGCATCTATGTTTGTTTCTGTATATTGCATACTTTTGTGTCTAAATTAACATAAATTCAAAAAGATTTAATAATTCTTTATTAACACTATTCACCCCTCCTCTAGTGTTAATCTTAGCCTTAAGATCCGTAATCCGCATTTCTCACAATTGGTATCAGAGCAAGGTTTTCAAAGTTTCATAATCTGATTTTTGAAAAAGTTTTTTAAAATGGCTATATTTGTTAATACTAGTTTAGAAATATTCAAATCATCATTGTTTCATGAGTCTGCATATAATCAATATTTAAATTCAAGTTATCTACCAAAATTGTTTGATGTGTAGGAATCGTGCTTTATGGCTATTGAGGAATCAATCCACCACAGACAAATTGTGCAGATCAGAAAGAACAAATGGTACTTGACAGTGGATGTTCTAGACACATGACTGGAAATCCAGATATACTAAATGATATTATATACAAAGACGGAGGACTGGTTAACTTTGGAGACAATTCAAAAGTATATGTGATCAGCATCGGCAAAGTCGGTAATTCTGAAACTCCTACTATTTCTAATGTTTATTAGTTAAGAATCTGAAACATAACTTGCTAAGTATAAGTCAACTATGCGATAAAGGATATAAAATTAAATTTGAAAAAGATAAGTGTCATATTGAAGATAATAATTTAACCATTATATTTGAGGGAGTCAGGAAAAAGAATATTTATATTCTTAGTATGAAAGTTTCAAATGATAACGTGTGTCTGTTGGCAAATACAAGTGACCCTTGGATTTGACATAAGAGATTTGGACATTTGAATTTCAAATTCTTATCTAGACTGTCAAAACATGATCTAGTAAGAGGTCTCCCTAAAATGAATTTTAAAGTATATAGTTTATGTGATGCTTGTCAATTAGGAAAACTTAGAAAAAGTTCCAGTTAAAAGATATGATTTCAACTTCAAAACCTCTTGAATTACTTCATCTTGATTTATTTGGTCCATCTCAAATTCTATCAATAAATCACAGTAAATATGTTTTTGTAATTGTAGATGGTTATTTTAGATTTACATGGACAATATTTTTGAAACATAAAAGTGATACATTTGAAAGTTTTAAGACCTTTTCAAAAAGAATTCAAAATCAATTTTCTCTAAAAAATTATATATTTGAAGTGATCACGGTGATGAATTTGAAAATGAAAAGTTTGAGGAATTCTGCAATAAAAAGGGAATAACTCATAATTTTTCATTTCCAAGAACTCCACAACAAAACGGAGTAGTAGAACGTAAAAATAGGACGATTCAAGAGTGTGCGAGAACTATGCTTACAGATAGTAATTTACCAAAGAATTTTTGGGCAGAAGCAGTTGCTACCGCCTGTTATATTTTAAATAAAATTTTAATTAGACCTCTAACTGATAAGACATCTTGTGAACTTCTTTATTCAAAGAAACCTAAGGTATCTTATTTCAGAATTTTTGAAAGTAAATGCTTTATTTTAAATACAAAAGATAATTTTGGATAAATTTGATCCTAAATCCGACAAAGGTATCTTTATCGGATATTCTAATAGAAGTAAAGCGTACATAGTGTTTAATTTAAAAACTAATTCCATTGAAGAAACAATGCATGTTTCATTTGATGAAAATTTCAAAAATTTTGAAGATACAAATGATGAAGATGATTTAATCACTCAAAATCAAGAATCAATTGAAACTAATAATGAAATTTGAACCCAAAAATCCAAAAGAAGCATCAAGTGATGATTCATGGATTTTGGCTATGCAAGAAGAATTAAATCAATTTACCAGAAATGATGTTTGGGAACTTGTTCCTAGACCAGAAAATAAAACTATAATTGGAACTAAATGGGTTTATAAAAATAAAATGAATGATCGAGGAGAGGTAGTTAGAAATAAAGCTCGATTAGTCGCTCAAGGTTTTTGTCAAGAAGAAGGAATAGATTTTGATGAAACCTTTGCTCCCGTAGCAAGATTAGAAGCCATTAGGATTCTACTTGCTTTCGCAAATCATAATAAGTTCAAATTATTTCAAATGGATGTTAAAAGTGCATTTTTAAACGGTTTTGTAAAAGAAGAAGTATATGTTGAACAACCACCACTTTTTGAAAATAATAAATTACCAAATCATGTTTACAAACTTAAGAAAGCATTATATGGTCTAAAACAAGCTCCCAGAGCCTGGTATGATAGACTAAGATTTTATTTATTGCAATCTAATTTTGAAATTGGTAAAGTAGATAATACTCTTTTTATTAAAAGAAATAAAAATGATATTCAACTCGTACAAGTTTACGTAGATGATATCATTTTTGGTTCAACTAATTTTGAAATGAATAAAGAATTTTCTGAAATAATGACAAAGGAGTTTGGGATGAGTCATATGGGTGAATTAAATTTCTTTTTAGGATTACAAATAAAACAATTAAATAATGACATCTTTATTAGTCAAGAAAAATATGCTAAAGACCTAATTAGTAATTTGGTTTGACTACTGCGAGTGGAAAACTCACTCCCATGGCAACCAATGAGTACCTTAGTAAAGAAGATCTCTCGAAAGATGTAGATCAAAAATTATATAGAGGAATGATTGGCTCATTACTCTATATTACTGCTAGTAGACCTGATATCATGCGTAGTGTCTGTCTCTATGCCAGATATCAATCTCAACCTAAAGAGACCCACTTAAAAGCCGTAAAACGTATCATAAGATATGTTAAACACACATCTGATTATGGCTTATTTTACCCTAAAAATGATTCTTTTGAATTAATATCTTACCGTGATGCTGACTATGCTGGTTGTAAATCAGACCGAAAAATTACAAGTGGAACTTGTCACTTTTTAGGACATTCTCTAGTTTCCTGGTTTAGTAAAAAGAAAAACACGGTTTCTTTATCAACAACTGAAGCAGATTATATTTTTGCTGCTTTGGTTTGTTCTCAAGTAATATATATGCAACAAACTTTAAAAGATTATGGTCTAAATATCTCGAAATCGCCAATTTATTGTGATAATACTAGTGCAATAAATTTATCCAAAAATACTTCTCAACATGCTCGAACTAAACATATTGATATCAGACATCATTTTCTCAGAGATAATATAAGTAAGGAAGTAGTTACTCTCGATTATATCAATTCTGAGAATCAAATTGCTGATATCTTAACAAAACCCTTAAATGAATCAATATTTACTAAATTAAGAAGAGAATTAGGTATTTGTTCTATAACTGAAATATAAAATATAAATAACAAGTATAATTAACAATTGGTATCAAAATAAATCAAAGAGTTGAATTTTAAAAGACCATGTCGACATCCCTTAGGTATACATGTCGACATATAATGTTTTAGTTTTTTAAAAATTTTCCCACCAAAATTCAAAAATTTAGTTATATATTCTTCTCAATTTCGACTTTTAATTCATTCTCTCTGTTTTCTCTTCATTCTCTCTTCCGAAATAAACATAATCATGGCTTCATCTTCAAAATCAAACATAAAATCAACTTTCTCATTACCCTCTCCTACTTCTGGTCCATTCCAATGCACTACTCTCGCTCGTGTAACGAAAATGGAGGAGTCTATGAAGGATGTCCTTCAGATGATGACTGAAATTCAAGTGACTCGAATTCGTATGGCAAAGGAACAAGAAAGTCAAGGCAAGATTCTTAGGAATTTGCAAAAATTCCTAACGGATAACCAGGCCAACCCTATCTTGATTGATGAAGACTCTTCACTCAATCAAAAATAAAAGGCCAGCGACGAAGAAGAAGAAGAACCAATGGATGAAGCGTACGAGGAGGATGATGACCAAGTCGTGTGTGTTGGAGAAGTGTGTTTCGACACAAATGGGAATCTTGTCGAACAACGTGGAAATTTCTGTTTCCACTATCCAAACTGTTCGATTCATAGATCTCATATGTTCAAAAACACACATTAGTTTCTTCTCTTGCTTCTCATTGTTATTTGTGTTTTATGTTTTCCAAACGCAAATGTAAATACAACCATATACGTAATAAATAATTCGTGTTCTTATATGTGTTTTAATTATAAGTATTATCATGGATTTTAGTTAGGATAGTTAGTAGTAAGTTTTAGTATTAGATCTAAGTGATGATTACTTATGATAACATTATCATATAATCACATGACATAGAGTGTTAGTTTTAGGGGGAGTTATATAATTAGGAGTTATCTAGTGTAGAGTAAGTTTTTGTTAATGAAAAAGGGGGATAAATATAAAATAGGGTAGTTAGGTATAGATTAAGGGGGAGTTGTTAGTTTTAGAAGGAGTTATTAGGATAGAAATAATATTTTATAAACAAAGGTTGTCATCATCAAAAGGGGGGAGATTGTTAGTCCGTAAGGTGATAGTTTTGATGAAAACAACCTTAGAATAGATTATAAAATATAAATACTAACATTATAAGTTTAGATATATATATGTGTGTGTGTGTGTGTATGTGTATGTATATGCATGATTTAACCATGCAGGTACTAAGAATGAAGACTGTACAGTATAGAGATTCAAGATATCAAGATGGAAGACTCATGAGTATCAAGATTACCAAGAGTTCAAGATTTCAAGGATAAGTATTTTTTAGGAATTTTCGTTAAAACTCGTAGAAAAGCACTGGCATCTTAAAATCCAATTTATTCGTGAAATTGAATCCACTTCGAGCCCGTTAAAGAGATGGAACCCTAAGTAGGATGGAACCTACGAAAATCTAGTGGGACATTGTTTTGTATCCACTAATTTTAATTCAAATGATTTTACAAAATTATCTTGTTTTCAAAATGATTTCAAAACTTTCCTTTTAAAAGATTCAAAACCCTTGATCCTGATTTTAAATAATTTTAGCCTCAAAAACATCTTTATTTTCAAAGTCAAATTACTCCTGATTTTAAACTATCTTTTTGAATAATATATTTAACTTTTAAATATTTATACTTAGATTTAAATATAAAATTATATTTAAAATCTATCTATACATATATTATTCTCTATATTTACTTATGAATTTTAACTATAGTCAAGTATATTTATAAAGTTTAAAATAGTTTTTATATAAAATAAAGGTTATTTTCAAAGAAAATCAAAACACCAAAAAATCCTTTGGGATGTCGACATGCCTAGCATGACCATGTCGACATGGTGACCGTTTGATTCAAAAATTCAAATTTCAAAAGAAGTGTCTATTCGCCATAACTCTTCATGAATGGTCATGCCTGTTGTTCTTCTATAAATAGGGGTCAGTTTCAACGAATTTTGAATCGCTTTTTTCTGGTTTTCACTCCTCTTCTTCTTCCTCATTTCTCAATACATGTTCTTATCATTACTCTGCTGAAATCAACATTGAATCATACTCGATTACTTCTAGTTTGATTCTCTATCACTATCTCTACAAGGTTCTCAGTGCTATTCAGAGTTATAGACTTCTTTGTAATCTAATAAGCGAGAAAAGGTGTGATTGTAGCCTTGGAAATCAATCAAAAGGGAAAAGGTGTGATTGTAGACTTGGTAAATCAATTGGGTAAACTTGTGGCCCGGAAATCAAGTATTTCTACCCAGAGGATCGAAATCCTGGAGGGTGTACCTCGTAGCCTTGAAACCGATGGTGTAATTGTACGATTGTTGTTGAAAGGAAATCCGTACTTGTGTTGCGGGACTGGATGTAGGGTAACTCTGAACCAGTATAAAATTCGGTGTGTTCTTTCCTTTACTGCTTTATTTTATTTCTGCATCTGTGTTTGTTTCTGTAATTATTCCCGTTTCTGTATATTGCATACTTTTGTGTCTAAATTAACGTAAATTCAAAAAGATTTAGTAATTCTTTATTAACACTATTCACCCCCTCTCTATTGTTAATCTTAGCCTTAAGATCCGTAATCCACATTTCTCACACCAATGTCTATTGCATGCACCAGAAAGCTCTTGTCATAAAAATTAGTGGCAAATTTCTTCCCCGTATTAACCATAAGACGTCTATAAATCTAAGCAATATTCTATATCTGCTTCCTAAATATCCCTTGACCTTTCAAATTTCAAATTTTATGGTTTGAATCTATAGAATAAAATGTATCATATTGGTTTCTTTTTAAAAAAATGTGATTTAAATGTCAGTTTACCTATCAATTCTCTATAAATAGTCTAAGTATAAGATGAGATAGCTTAACCTAACACACCATCATGTCATGCATAAATAATCTGTTGCACCTAAAAGATAAAAAAAAAAAGAAGGGAAAGTTATGCCTACTGATGGCCATTGGTTACCAAACATTTCATATCTGAGTCAATCTGCCCCAAAGATTCATTGAATCTCTTGATATTGTAAAAAGTTTTGATAATTGGGTAGTTATTACCATTCCATTTTATAACAGACAAAATCTGAATGGGCTTATTACCAGCCTTATACATGCTGGCAACAATGCTTTCTTATCCTTGCTTAACCTACCAGCATAGCTATGACCCATTCTCTTTCTAGCTCTTTTCTTCTCTGGTTTTTCCAAATCTTCGGTCTTTTTAGCATGGTTCTGTACACACCACCTCTGTCATAAGCAAACATTAATCTGACTTTGCATTTAGCTATGTTTTATTTTATTTTATTATGATGAGTATAAAGCCCAGGCTAATTGCTTTTTGTACCATATTGGTTCTAAAATATGAATCAATCTAACTTAATTCTGGGGTTAGAAATGAAGATAAGGTATGTGAGATAACATGGACCTCATCAACTAAGAACATGAAAGAGGTTATGTAACCCCTGTAACACATGGCTGATTTAGTAATAAGATATGCACCTCATCAACTATTAAGATATGCACTTAATTTTTCACTAAATTATGGGAATATATATTAGTATAATCTGATTCATATGGCTTGAAAGCCGCACAATTACTGAAAGTTGACATTCAAAACTTTGATCTTTTACTACACTCATGACAGAAAGTCATAAGAACCTGAAAACGCAAAACTTGTATTATTTTATTTCTTTGCATTAACCATTTGTTATGTATGTGTGATATTTAACCAACATCGTATAATTTGTTCATTTTGTTCTCTTGAATAGCTACCACATATCCGATAGCTCACTCTGTTTTGTTGATCTTGTATAAAAGTTTATTATGATCACAATTTTCTAGCCTTAAAACAGGTGATATGTTCTGATATATTCAAACCACCAATTAAAACAGTTAATGAAACACTTAATCTCCAAGGACTTGTATTAGCATGCAACAATAAAATACGGTCAAACATATTAACAATCCCTTATCTCTTTTTGATCTTTTTATTAAGTAATTCCACTCGGGGCTTTCTGGTCTATCATGGTAGAGAGCAGTTGCAAATCAGATATTGAGGGAATTGCAGAGAAACCTTGACACATGGTTGTAGGTGGTTCATGTATTACAAAACTCTCAAAATCTGAATACCAAGTTCGTCACCCTTCAAGTAATTCGCTGGATTTTATGATAAACACGTTCCATCTTACAGCAGACACAATTACAATGTAGGTCTGACTTGGTAATTATTATTTTGGATGAAACTGAACTGATTTCTTTCATGTTATGAACACATACAACATGAATTTAAAATTTGCATGCCTTTCCTTTTATATATTTTACATAAAGAGAGCTGAACCCTGCTTATATATTATAAGACGCCAAAATGTGCATATTATGTGCCTTATTATCTACCACATCTTCCTCTCCCTCAAACGAATGAAAATTAGATTTATTTGTAATAAGAGATAACTGAAACCTATTTTATATATTACCATGCATATTTTATGCCTTATTCAAAATAGTTGACAAAGATGAATAATATTGCCTTTTTGCCAGATTTGAAGAACTGCCAGCACACAAATACACCTGTTACAAAAACTGCAGCCACAGTTCCATGTCAGTTAAAACACTAATAACTTTGATTATAAAAAAATACAAAGTAAAAAAACATGGCACGCATCCTTGTTTAAGAATTAAATAATGGAAGTAATTCAGTTTACAATTTGTAAAAGCCCTGTAAAAACAATAAAAAAATTAAACACATTCCTAGAATTAAAAGGAAATTAGATATTTGAAGAGAGGGAAATAGAAACCCTGAGAAACCAACCAACCGAATACGACTATTATTGGTTGGTAAAGCTAATCTTTTGAATTGATATTGAATAATTCGTTGGCGTCAAAGTTGAACATTTTTGAGAATTGACAGTCAGCAGTCAGTAACAAGGCTTTATAGATTAATTTCAATTGTTGCCAAATTAAAATTGTATTTTAGAGGTAAAATTTAAAAATATAGCATGCTCTCATGTACTTGTTGATATATACTTGATTTTATTATAGAGATGCATCAGTCTATCGGTGATTATGAAGGAGAGAATTAAGAATAATTTGATATTTGAAAAATATGCAGTGATGAGAAGTAATATAGATACTGGTACAGATGATGGAACATCCATCAATGACATAATCCGTAATTACAAAATGGAGTCCACCATGAAATGCATGTTCTTAAATATGCAACAACCATTATTATCCCACTCCCATAGACGAATTCAAGAATGGCACAAAAATTTAAACTGTACGACATTGATAATAATCTAGTATAAATAAGAAGGAAAACTCTATCTATGACCAACATAATGCAACAATCAATCTTTTTACTCAGGGAGTGGTAAACTAAATATTTTTTTGTTCCATTGCAATACCCACAGTGAATAAATCATTGGCGCGAACAAAATCAGGAAGAGCGTATTACTGCTGCAAGGAAAGGACATTTGACGGTGACATGAATCTGCGTATATCCAATTAAACATATTTCAACCAAATCAAAAAAATAACGATTTTTAAATCAGAAAAGTTTGTGAAATACCATATCGTAAAGAAAAAACTAAAATCAGGGAGTACCTACGAACTAAGTAGGTGTTAGAAAAGCGAAAGTTTAGTTCAAAGTAGAAAGCAGGTAGATAACAAAAATCAGTAAGTAGTCTAGTAGAAATAGTGGATACAACTCACCTACGAACAAAGTGTAAGAACTATTTGACGATGGTGGTCGCCTCCCTACGAGATGAGTCAATAATTAACCGAAATCGGTGATGTTGAGGTAGTTCAGGCCACCATCCCCAGATCGGCAATAGCAGAGCAGGCTGCTTTCGTCTCAAAATCATGATCCTCCAAATCGATCTTCGTATGTAGTTTTGGATTGAGCGGTTCAACTATTCCCGTTGTCGTTGCTATTTCATCTATGTTTAACACGTAGTATTTGGAATGGGAAGTTAAAAAGGCGAGGATGAACTAAATTTTGTAAGTTAGAGAGAAGATGAAAAATAATTTGGAACTGAAAGTGAAAATGGGGGTGGAAGCAGTTTCTATTTAGGGTAAAAAATATTGGGACGACAATTTCGGGAGGACAGTTGTCGTTCTATAAATAGTGGTTTCTCCTTTCCTATTTAAATAAATAATAGATAGATTACTACTGTTGTAGTATTTTGTTCAAAAATAGACTTCGTTTTCTATCTGTAGCTATCTTCTATATATAGTCTTCAGAAAGAAGCACAACCCCAAATAGTCTAAGGGCACGATGGCATGATAATAACTTGAGTAAAGACATCGTTCATTGTGTGTGGTTTCTACAACATCAAGGATTAGCTTTCTGGGGGCATGCTGAACAAAAGATTATGAATCGCGATACTTCTTAGAACTTTTACTATTTATTTCCCATTAATGAGATAATAAAAAGTGTTGTTTTACAAAATGCTCCATCCAATAATAAGATGACATCTCCGGAAATTCAAAAGGATATTGCTAATTGAATTGCGGTCAAGGCTATAAAAATCCATTATCAAAGACCTTAACTATATTTTTTTTCCTATTTTAGTTGATGAATTAAGTGATGTATCTATTAAGATGCAATTAACTTCGGTTATTCACTACGTTAACGCTCATGGACGTGTTGTTGAACGATTTTTACATATTGTACATGTTGATGATACTACATCGGTTACATTAAAACTTGAAGTTGAGTATTTGTTAACTAAATATGGACTACCGTTGTCTAGAGTTTGGGATCAAGGATATAATGGAGCTAGCAATATAAGTAGAGAGTTAAATGGTCTTAAATATCTTATTTTACTAAGTAATCCTTATGCCTATTTTGTGCATTACTTTGCACATCAACTTCAACTAACTTTAGTTCCAGTCGCTAAAAAGCACATTCAAGTTGGAGCTTTCTTTAATACCATAACAAGTTTATCCAATTTGGTCGGTGCTTCATGAAAACAAAGATGCATTTTTAAAGATCGTTAAGCACTTCAAATTATAGAAGCTCTTAACCGTAATGAAATAGCCAGCAATCGAGAAAAACATCAAGAGCTTGTCCCCAAAAGGCCGGGAGATTCTAGGTAAGGATCATATCATGCTTCAATAGTAAATTTAATAAGTATAATTTCTATGGTAAATATAGTTATCAAGTCCATGGAGGATGATGGTGTTAGATTCGAAAAAAAAGCTGAAGCAAGTACTTTGTTCGATGTAATCAATACTTTTGAATTTGCATTCAACATGAATTTAACAAAGACTATATTGGGCGTTACTAATGAACAATCACAAACATTGCAAAGAAAGGACCAAGATATTGTTAATGCCATAAATTTAGTTGAAGTTTTAAAGCAACGCTTACAAGATATGAGAGATCATACATGAGATATTTAATACATGATGTAAATATGTCTTGTGGTAAACATGATATCAATATTCCACATATGGATGACTCTTTGGTTTCATCCGATCGTTCAAGGCCAAACCAATCAATGATTACAAATCTACGACACTATTAAGTGGATCTATATTACACCATTCTCGACATGTAGATATTAGAATTGAATAATCGATTTACAGTTGGTATTACTGAATTATTACGTTGTGTATCATGTTTGGATCATTGAGATTTTTTTTCTAAATTTGATAAGAATTGTTTATTGAAACTTGCTGAATTTTATCCGATTGAATTTTCGGACATTCAAATTTCAATGCTTGATAATCGACTTAAAACTTACAGTATTGATATGCCTATTGATAATCGATTTTCAAATTTAAATGTATTGGAGATCCTTTCCAAAAGACGGCATGGTAAAAGAAAGTGAAAAAATTTCAATTAGTGTATTTACTTTTGCAATTCGCATTGACTTTGCCCGTATGTAAAAGGAATGGGTTTTTCGACCCTCGAAAATCGTTACTAATACTACATTGTATTGCGTGTCAACCTTCAAGTACCGAAAATATCGATTATTAGGGGTGAAAGAAGAAGATAGAAGAAACAAAACAATCATATAATCTCACAATGTAACATAATAACATATATTAATCACTGTAATACTTTACAAAGTCATTTCAAAAAAGATACATCAGAGTCACACTAATATAATGAAAGTGCTGCTATGGATCTAAGACGGCCAACATTTGTAAACAATGTAAATGCAGTGGTAGTGCGGAATATAAGTATATAAAAAGTAAACAGTAAAGTAAATGACATTAAGAATTTTATACCGGTTCGAACTTCCATTCTACGTCCAGTCTCAGACTCCTTCTGTAATTTAACTAACAACCCTCTCTTAATCCGAAAGAACATGTATTACACTGCCTGAGTAACCGAACAGGACTTTTACTGCTTAGACAACTAAATAGGACTTCTACCGTCTGAGCAACCGAACATGACTTCCAATACAAATAGTAAAAGTTGTCTCTGATCGAATATGCTCTTGAATAGCAGTAGTAAGTCAATAACGTACACCCTTCCTATAATCTTTTCCTTTATGGTATAGTGTGTAATTCGTGAAGATAAGAACTTTATTAAATCACTTAATGAGGTTTGCTTGAATGAACAAGTGATTTGAATGAAATATTGATTGCAAATGGCAAGATAGTTTAGACAATACGAATAAGAATTTAAATCAGAAATTGGTGATTAAAAAAATGAAATGAAGGCTGTATATAGAGTTAAATTGTTGTAACCTATCGTGAAAAGTAGCGATCAAAAGGTACGAAAACAACTCTTGAATCGATGCTTGTTTCTATTCGATAAAGTGAAGAGTCCTTTAAGAAATATAGCCATTATGCAATTTCAGTCGACTGAACAGAAGAATTCAGCCAACTGAAATATTAAAAATTTGAATCCAAAAGGAATCGGTACAAAAACATTTGACTGAAATGGCTATTTCAATCGATTGAACATTCATATCCAACTGTGCAAGGTTGTGGGTAACCATGCATGTGTACAGATATTCAGTCGACTGAATGACCTTATTCAGTCGACTGAATTCTATTGATAAACAAAAATTACCATAGCTCATTTGGTTAGAGCACTTGCCTTCTAAACTAGTGACTTGGGTTTGAGCCCTGCTCTATGCAATTTTTGAAACTTGATTTTTTATTTAAATTATGGTTTTACCAATGACCCAAGTTAAAGTATTGCTTAATATATTATTATTGTTATTATTTCATTTTGTTTTTTAAAATAAAACTTTTATTAGTTTTATAAAATGTTTCGAATGTTTATGTATATGTGTGTATACCATTTTGAGAAGATTTTAACATCTATAAACTCTAGATATGATACTCTATGACTAATAATACTTTGTTTGTCGCCTTCGTCTTGTCTCTGTCATGTATATCTTTTCTTGTATCTCCATATACATACTTTCATCCTCTTCTGTACTGTGTATCTTCATATTGAACGTATTTGTTTGTCTCTTTTTGATACTCATGAATCTGCAAGTTAGCTCAGAGATTCTTTGGCATAATTGTATAATTATTGTCATTAAAATTCAACAATGGAGGTTCTAACATTCTCCCCCCGGATGATGACAACTATACAATTTTAAAAATATTCATTCTATATAAAATAATATTAATATGTTTAAAGCTCCCCTTAAGTATAACATCTCCCTCTAAGTATAATATCTCCCTCTATCGATATGTATATGAATTTATCCCCCTTTTTCATTATAAAAAAGAATGAGGGAATACAATAAATTTTATAAAATATTTTGTAAATAGCAGGATAAAACCAATATTAATTATGGAAAAAAAATAGATTTTACTATATTTGCTAAATTCCATATTTTATTGTAAGTACTTAGTTGTATTAAATGTATGGAACGTCCTTTAAAATTCCAAAATCTATCATTTTTTCTTTTGTTTCTCAAGTACCTGCAATAAATAATAATCGTTTTTAGTACCCACTTACTATGTTAGAGCCGGGGATAGACCTTGGGAAACCATACCCATTTGAGTGTGGTTAAATATGTAAAAGCTTTGTTTTTCCATTGAAGACATTCTTTGTAAGTGACAACAATCCTTGCCTCATGAAATTGTGTTTTTTTGCCATACAACTATTAGAATATCTTAATAAACTACTAATACCATTAGAACTTGAATAACATAATTTCTTGCGACAATGTTTACACCGAGCAGTATCATTTTTTACCTGCTACTTTAATTCTGGTGAAGTTATCCCATGCAACAAAAATTGATTTTCTTTTCTTCAAAGCAATGTCCACCTTCACTTGTTGTACATTTTCATCATTTGCCACATCATTTTGCACTTCAATCGGTAAAATGGAAGTATCGATTTGACATGTTTCCATTATTCTGTAGTATAAATAATATAGTATTAGGATATTATTTTATTTCACTAGCCATAAAAGAAAGAGTAACAGCTAATGAAAAACTAGCACAAATGCAAATTTCAATTAATGCAAATGCGCAAGGATAAAGCTAACAATTAATGCTAAATGAACAGGCTTTGAATTAGAGATGCTGGTAGAATTAAACTATTTCTTTCTATATAAATTAAACAAGCTAATAGATGAGGCATAAATGACAATTAATTATCAATGGAAAATGAGAAAAATTTAGGTTGGTTACAAATTAAATACGTGTAAGAACAATTGTCAACAGCCATAAAAGAAAAATAATTATGCAAAATGAGCACAAATGAAGATTTCAATTAATGCAAAACGAGCACAAATGATGCTATAAATCAATGGTAAATGAGCAGGCTATGAATTAGAGATTCAGGTGGAATTAAACTACTCTTTTCTATAACATATAAATTAAACAAGCTAATAAATGAGGCAGAAATGATAATTAATTACCAATGGAAAATGAGAAAACTTAGATCGGTTACAAATTACATATGCGTAGAAGAACAATCTATTGAAGAAGACATAAATGACAGGCCCATTCATTGTATTTGGAGTAATCAATTGTAATCGGCGAGAACCATCAACAAAACAGAAAATTCTTGAAAATGGACGCAGGCTACAACGCCGAACCACTATGAACTATGTGTTTCTATGGCTTTTCTTTTAATTTTCTGATTGTTCTTCATATTTTATTCTTTATAAACTTGCTATTTGTAATCTGTAATTATGAACGGGTGCTTCCATGGGTGTTTGTGACAAATTCTAACGCAAACATAAAGTCAACATCTAAGCTTAATGTGCCAAAAGTGCAATTACTGAAATATGGATAGAAAAAAAAAATTGAGCAGCAAACGTATAAGTAGCTTATCTTCATCTATGATATGATACATTGTGGAATATGTGAATTTCAGAAATACATTTATCCTCTAAAAATTTGGTAATCACATGCGTGTCGTTTATTTCTCTGCGTTTGTGTAATATTCTTTAGTTTTTTTTTTTATGTAATCAGCTGCACCACATAACGTAAAGAGATCATTTTCAATTTTGTTCTAGAGTGACCTTACTTGTCTAACATGGTAAAAGATTGAAGATGTTTCTTGAACGTGAACTTATGACATTGCCATACCTGAACGTTGTTAAGAGGTTGATGCCTTCACCGTATGTTTGTTGGTAATGTGTACGTATAGGTTTAAATTTTTTGACAAAATACCACCTTAAATCATTACATTGGATAACTTAAATAATGCAACCTCATTGTTATAATTAGACAAATGTTTAAATGGTTAAGTAACATACATAACTAATTATATTGGGTAAACTGTTTTTTATGTGAGTTGTCTATTCATATGCTAATTATTAACATATTGTAATGTATAAAAGGAAAATATGCATTATCGTGTTACATCAAAGATTTTGTTTCGTTTCGTTTTTGTTTCACCTAGCATGATAAAGAATTAATTTTGCTCACTATTTTAATGAGGGTTATTCAACTGAATAATACATTAACGGCACAAAATGTTTAGTTGTTTTATAAAATCTATTATGGACGACATGAACTGATTTTCTATTTCCAACTTGTGTATCTCATTTGACTTTTACGCTGTACTTGTTCTATTTATAAAATCAGGGATTTCATGTCCTTTTATTTTGGAGGATATGATCTATTTATGTATCCAATTTATTGTTGGATAAATAACTTCTTATGGAATCCACTGACGTTGAGCCATAAAAGGAGTGCATATTTCTTCACAGACATAATATGACTGTGAGTGATTTTAGTCTAGCTGGATAAATAAACATGTATTAAATATATATAACGTAGTTTATAAATGTAACGTCCATTTTAATAAAACGATTCTGAAAGCAGTTTTTCTTGAGTTTGCGTAGAACGTAAATTTAACAAATAAGGACTCTTTCCAAAATAAAACGATTCTGAAGTCAGTGATAACTCACATCTAAACATCAAATTAAAGTCGGCATTTTCAACATCTGGCATGCGTTTCAACATTTGAAAATAAATGATAAAAAACCAGAATTTCAGTTGGGCCCCGCAAGCGTCTTAAAGGAAGCTGCGCAAGCATTATAAACGGAAGCTGCGCGATTTGGGGAATGGAGATTTTAACCCTATTAGGGTTTATAGTTAGCACAGCGCAGTACGACAGATTTCAAAATTTCATTCCCAAATTTCATTCTTCCGAATAAAACCTGAAAAATTCAGAAATCATGTCCATCATCCAAACACCGCCTTCAAATCTAATCCGTGTCCCACTTCGAAACCGCGCGTACAACTTCGACGGAAGGGACAACCTCAAAACTACAAAATGGAATATTTCCGAAGGCGTTGGATCTGCGTTCAACTGGTACCACATCCAATTCCCCCGAGAAAGGCAAGAACATCCCATAGAGGCAGCGGTACTAATGTCCCTTTTATGTCCGCCAATGACGCACGAGGAAATCCTGATGTTAGTCAATAATGTCTCATTTTGTACGAACATCAACGAGACGTTGATTTTTGGAATTAATCTTTCCGGACAGGGTTCGAGTGACTTTCCTTTGCGCATTGCTTCTCGGGTGACCGATAACTGTATCATTACGGTCTCTTGGGGGCGGGTGCCTAGACTAGAATTCAAGAGCTTGAGTACGGAGGGACGGCTTTCAGCAATTCCGGTGCTTAAGGAGGCTGACGGTGGAGACGATGAGGCGGCTGGAGACGATGAGGAGGCTGGAGATGATGAGGAGGCTGGAGACTAGCAGTACCATGTGGTTGATCTGAACTTACTGGCTGCATTGAAGAGTATGAATGAGCGGAGGAGCCTGAACAACCTGCGCCAGATCGAATTTCTGGTTTGCTGGTGCATGTTGTATATGCACATGTTGACCATATTCAGCTTGCGGTGAGTGAGCTGGAGACCGAGCTGTCTTCGCTTGAACTTCTATGGGATTCTGGTATGTTCACACTCTTATGCTAATCGAAGTATAAGATCTAATATATTATTATTCATTTTATCAGATTTTCATCCTTATGTCTCAAATTGCATACCAAACATATAAAACATTTCTTTTATTGTAATTGTTAGAACAAGGAGAACAAGTGTAGTAAAATGAATATTAAGAGATCAAGCATAACATCTTAATTAATATAGAAGAATATGTCTGAAGAATCCAAAATATCACCATAATCTATTGTGCCCCTTACATGTTGAAACAATATTTTCCAAATCCAATCCAATATTCATAGAGATAACACAGAGAGCATGAGCACTAAAAGCATAATATGACATGAATTCAGGATCTGAAGGAAAAAAAAAAATATACACATGCAGTAAAAAAAACACAAACTAACAAGGGGATTATCAGTCTAAGAGAAAATTATGCAATTTTCACTGAATTCTCAAAAAACATGAGAAGCACTATCAGCACAAAGATCAAAACGCATTGCTCTAAAATGTGGTAACTTTAATTAAAAAAGAAAAAAGACAAAAAAAAGACATAGTTGCAAAGTTCAGATACGTGCATAACCATTTTAGATCTTTTGAATATTGTTCTCACTGAGACTCTGACGTCAAGTGAGCGCTCTTCTCTTCCATGCAGACAGTATACCAAAACAAATTAAAAGAATACTCAAAATTGCAGCATATAGCAACATAACATTTCGGAAACCATATTTATCGCTTTTTCCTGTCCATGGCAAGCCTCCTACAGTCATTTGAAATACTGCATCACAAGAAAAATTGCATATATAAGTAGAGTACTAAAATGCTACCGACTTATTACCAAGTTGAACTAGATTAGGATGAAAACAATTTACTTGTTGCCTCAATAAACAATATATTGGATATCACGGAGCAAAAAAGTAAACAATAAAGCTTTCGCTTTCTTTGCTTGGCTAACCAACTATTAAGACCAGCCTGCACTGCAGTCGCTCGACTTATAAGACAACCGAGTCTCTCTTTTAGCCTTCTAAGTCTACCTATCAGTTCTCCAAATACTACAGCATCTTCGTTTGTGAACCAGATTTTGGTGGCACAATTCTCCCTCACATCCGAAAAGACTCGGCCGCCATACTCAACTACCTGCATTACAACAACTATTATGGAACATGTAAATATGATCAAAGAAATCATATAGCTTTTCTTGTTTTTTTTTTTTTTTTTTTTGATTTCACGCGTCTTTTATATGAGAACAATGCAAACTACAAATTATATGCAATGAAAAAAAAATGTGAATTCACTAGCCTGTATAAGTCGTCGTAAATTGATGAGCATTATTGAACATTTTCCGCCATCCAAAATTTCGTTCTTCAGCTTAGAATCGCCTACATAGGTATAAAAACATAAATTTAAACTGTTATTGAACTAACGAGTTGATTGGTAATTTATATTTCTATGCAGTTCACTTATAAATAGAAAAAGAAACATATTTAGAAAAATGAAGTTATATAACAATGTCGATTGGTTTTGTTGCTTATAAACATATTTTTTGCATACAAATACAACACAATATTGCGAGATAGGGTTACATGTCCCCATAATCCTATTTATTGCACTCTAGCAAATGACTACTTGATATATAAGTAATTTCTGGGGGAATGAAACGAATATCACTAAAATCAAACTTCAGACCATTTTTATAGACCTAAAGCATTTTTGTCGTTAAGCAAGGTCCAATTAGAGACAGAATAATTGTATCTCTAATTATATTTATAAAGACCATAAAGTGGGTCTCAATGAATATTCGATGGCCCATATGCAATTACCCACTATTAGATCCCTTAATCTCTCTCAGCCACAATCCTCACAAAACTAAAACCTAGATCCTCCTCTATCGAAACAAAACAAAAGACTTGAAGAACAGTGTTTCACAGTATGAGGTTTCTTAAGTATATCTCCAAGCAAAGTTCACCTAGCCTAAAATTGAAAAATTGGACAGTGTTGATAGAATCTAGTTTTCCTGGAGTGTTTTGCCTGGTCGGTTAAAAAAAAAAGGTCAAACACCGTGTGCCTGAACAAGTGCAAAAAATTCATTTGAGATGACAACCACTAACTAATTAAACTTTCAGCTAAATAGAAAAATACAATTAAAGAAGTTGGGTAAACTCATTTCCTGTTTTGAATTACCGAAGAACAAACTGTGTATGACATCATTTTGATTGTTTTGCTAAGAGATAATAAAATTTAGAATAAAAAGCAGAATCCGCTAATTCAAGTCTTCAATACATCATCGTTCCTTCTCCACATATATAACTCTTCCTCCACAGTATCATTCTCTCAAATTGTTGTCGTTCATAATCTATTTTAAAGTTCAATCTAAATTCCGTTTATGAGTTTATCAATACAGTATTACTGCTCAAGGTTAGAAGCAGTTTTGGACTTCATATTCAAATTCATCCTACTTCTAGTAAGATGTTTTTCAAACAATGATAAAAATTAAAACAGCAACAAAATAGGCATATTGAGAATGTGGTTAGAGGGAGTCACTGGATGTCAAAATACCCAAAAAAAAAAAGGAAGGAAAGAGCAAATAAAGGTGAAAAGGAAGCAATAACTTGTGTGGTGTGAGTGATGTAAAAGGAAGAGATAGAGTATGGAAGTCAATTTTGGCTCCAAGCCTGCTTAATTACCTTAACTTCCTCACCATTCTCTTACTCTTCTTAAACCAGTATGGCAAACAAGTTAAGTGAGAACAGTTCAAACCATAATCATCATACACTTTGATTCATTAATTATTATTATTATTATTTTCAAATGTCAATAGATCACAACTTTCAAAGTACATAGTATTTCCGTTTATAATACATATTTTGAATTAACAACAACGCATAAGAGCATGATTGAACCTAGAAGGGGCAAATAGATCATGATTATATTGTTTGTTTAATTGTTTTTGTAGCCAATATAGTCTGAAAGATAAATGGAAAATTATGATTTCTATTTTGGTTCCTTTAGCTTTCTCTGCAATCATGGTGTTTTTTCTCTGGATGCGTCTGCTGATTTTGTACACGTCTTAATTTTAATGTAACATCACAAATATTTTGATTTGGACATTTTTTTAATAAATCTGAAGTTAGGCGATAGATAATGCATGCCCTTGTAATTCAAACCTGCATGGGGACCACAGGTTTCGATGCATGTTGCTCAGCCTCAAATGCAAGTATCTAACAGCAAAGTCGTAGATTGGAGATGCATGCTCTGCAATATTAAAAGAATGACATTGCACTTAAGTAGGTCGGATTGATATATACTATATATACAGATATCATGTTTTCAAGCACTATCCAATATTAAAAAAATAATCTTATTGGAGTTTTTATTTGGAAAGTTGAGATCTTTCATTTAATGTACTCGATTCCTCAAATTATTGTTTTCAAAGATGATAGCTTATAATCTGAAATATTAAGGTGCTGCATGTTTGGTCATTCTGAGTTTTGGAAGAAGGTTTAATTATAGCTTAATAAGAAAGAGTATCTTATATTGAATCACACTCTCCTTTCTACTATTAGTAATTACTACTGTTGTAGTATTCTGTTCCAAAATTTGCGTTGAAGTGATCAATAATAATTTGACAAATTCCTTTCTTTGGATATCATTGGGAATAGGTACATGTTTTAAGGGATAGATATTACTCAACTAACTTCTCATTGAATCTTTTTCATCAATAACACGACTGTATTCATGACTGAACGAAATAAAGCACTATACTCATTACATTTTGATAAAAAGAGCGATTGATGATTTTGGACCTCATCTACTTGCGATAAGGACCTACCCAAGCACATTCTATATCATATACAATGAATAATTCAACAGAGCTACTGTTGCATTTTAAATCAATATGGTTTTTCAAAAAAAATTATAGGCAAGACAATGCAATCTGTAGCTATCTTCTATAGTCTTCAGAAAGAAGCACAACCCCAAATAGTCTAATGGCACGATGGCACGACAGTAACTTGACTAAAGACATCGGTTAATTGTGTGCGGTTTCTACAACATCAAGGATTAGCTTTCCGACGGCATGATGAATCAAAGAGTATGAATCGCGATAATTTCTTGGAACTTTTACTATTTATTTCCAATCAATGAGGGAATAAAAAGTGTTGTTTTACAAAATGCTCCATCCAATAATACGATGGCATCTCCGGAAATTTAAAAGGATATTGCTAATTGAATTGCGGTGAAGACTATAAAAATCTAGTATCAAAGATCTTAACTATATTATTTTTTTCCTATTTTAGTTGATCAATCAAGTGATGTATCTATTAAGATGCAATTAACTTCGGTTATTCACTACGTTAATGCTCATGGACGTGTTGTTGAACGATTTTTACATATTGTATACATGTCGGTGATACTACATCGGTTACATTAAAACTTATAGTTGAGTATTTGTTAACTAAATATGGACTATTGTTGTCTAGAGTTTGGGATCAAGGATATAATGGAGCTAGTAATATGAATGGAGAGTTAAATGGTCTTAAATATCTTATTTTACATAATAATCCTTATGCCTATTTTGTGTATTGTTTTGCACATCAACTTCAACTAACTTTAGTTCCAGTTGCTAAAAAGCATATTCAAGTTGGAGCTTTCTTTAATACCATAACAAGTTTATCCAATGTGGTCGGTGCTTCATGCAAACAAAGACACATTTTTCGAGAACAATAAGCACTTCAAATTATGAAAGCTCTTAACCGTAATGAAATAGCTAGCGATCGAGGAAAACATCAAGAGCTTGGCCCCAAAAGGTCGGGAGATTCTAGATAGGGATCATATCATGCTTGTAAATTTAATAAGTATACTTTCGATGGTAAATATAGTTATCAAGTCCATGGAGGACGATGGTGTTAGATTCGAACAAAAAGTTGAAGCAAGTACTTTATTAAATGTAATCAATACTTTTGAATTTTCATTCAACATGAATTTAACGAAGACTATATTGGGCATTACTAATGAACAATCACAAACATTGCAAAGAAAGGACCAAGATATTGTTAATGCCATGAATTTAGTTGAAGTTTTAAAGCAACGCTTACATCAAATGAGAGATCATACATGAGATTATTTAATACATGATGTAAATATGTTTTGTGGTAAACATGATATCAATATTCCAAATATGGATGACTCTTTGGTTTCATCCGATCGTTCAAGGCAAAACCAATCAATGATTACAAATCTATGACACTATTAAGTGGATCTATATCACACCGTTCTCGACATGTAGATATTAGAATTGAATAATCGTTCTACAGTTGGCATTACTGAATTATTATGTTGTGTAGCATGTTTGGATCCTCGAGATTCTTTTTCTAAATTTGATAAGAATTGTTTATTGAAACTTGCTGAATATTATCCGATTGAATTATCGGACATCCAAATTTCAATGCTTGATAATCGACGTGAAACTTACACTATTGATATGCCTATAGATAATCGATTTTTGCAATTCGCATTGACTTTGCCCGTATGTAAAAGGAACGGGGTTTCGACCCTCGAAAATCGTTACTAATACTTCATTGTATTGCGTGTCAGCCATTCAAGTGTCGGAATGGTCGATCGTTAGGGGTGAAAGAAGAAGATAGAAGAAACAAAACAATCACATAATCTCACAATGGTACTAATAATGAACATATAACATTATTGAATAAATTTCTACATACTGTCACCTTATATACCCACCTCCAATTAACAAAAACTGAGCTACAACAAGCATATTGTATAAACAATTACCCAGTAGCATGCAGACGAATAAAAAGTTGAACACCAAATTTGTGCACGTTCACTTGTAAAAAATTGATCCTACACAGTATAAAGATCAAGTTGTTGCATCATTTTCTCCCTACCGCATATTTGATAACAACTGCTAAACCTTTCGTACGATATTAGACATTATAAAAATAGGATCATATATATATCTAGCTTTTGACTTTAATGGGCCTCTCTAAAATGCTACCAGGAAATATAAAGAAGAAACAAAAACATAAAGGTAAAAGGTAACCAAGAATATATGACAAACAAAGTAATGTTCTGTGAAAGTTACATATTGTCCTTCAGTCCAATTTGACATTCCAAATTTACTTGGTTTCTTCTTTTATTTCACTGTATGATTTTGCTAGTAACCAAGCACCATTATTAAAAAGAAAGTAACATGTCCATACCAATAGTTGTACAATTATAATGCATTGGATATAAAGGAAAGGAGCTAAATGAAATACCATTTCAATTATAGTGGAATTTTGTGAGATTTAGATGAAAAGTTAACATTTGAAAGAACAAAACAACAGCACACAACAAAAAGTTAGTTATGATAATTTGTTAAAAAACAGCATCCACAATAAAGATCCACACTAAGGAAGAAAAATAAACACTAAACAATAAGGTTGCCACTCTATTCCTATTTTGTTTTATTTGATAAGAAAAACTATTTGTTTTTTCTTCAAAGCAATGTCTCTTCATAACATGAAGGGCGTTGTTATTTAATTATAAAGCTCAAAAATGGAAATATACGTAGGAAACAACACTAAAAGTAGCAAGTTTTGGTGTGAATCTGAATATTGTAGCACTTTAACTAAGTTTATGGGTACGATGTCAGTATATATGCTAGTTGCTCGTGGCAAGTAGCTAGCAGGATCACTCTCAATGCATTTAAACATACAGAGTATGACCCTACATCATAAATAACAAACTGTTTGTCTCAATTCAAGCAGTCCCTATCAAATAGTCTCATAGATTAAGTCCCATTTGATTGGGCCAGACAAAAAATGCATAACAGCTACTCCTGGATATGTCTTCAAATAAAGTCTGATATATCTTTAATAACTACGATAAAAGAATGACAAACATACGTGCGTATACATACACACATACATACGTATATATAAAGCAAACAAATAAATAATATATTACCTGGTGCACCAATACTTCAACGTAGGCTAGTTTTCCAAGTGCCATGGCCATATGTCCCATATAGCTGCTAACATTTGAACCATCGTTAAGGGATCCGCTTGAAATTGTACCAGCTAGCGACTGTTGCAGCTGCTCTAAGCCTTGGGAGAGTGCCTCTTCTGCCTCTTGAGATGATTGCTGGAGGCTGCACATTCCAATTACTTGTTGCTCTGTTAGTGGATCCAGCACTGGCATACATATCTATTGTAGTCCCATAACGGGCAATTAGTGCAACCGACTCTCTAAAGATGCAAAGAGATCACTCTAATTTGTAGATTACCAAGTGTTTTTGTGATAACAAGCGTCCACGATATATGTAACTTCAAATAAACTATATATTTTGCTTCATCTATACATAAAAAGATACTCCATTTTTTTGAAGCTTAAATCCGTTGTATCGAGTAATCTAGTTGTGTTACATAATATTGACATGAATCATCAAAGACCAGAGGTTTATGATTCGAAACAACCACCTCCCCTTGGCCCAAAAACCCACCCACACACACAAATACATATATATACATACATGTATATATGTATATGTATATATAAACACATATATACACATACATACATATATACGTGTGTATAGGCTACACTTCATTTTTTTTTTTTGAATAGAGGTAAACCGGGCCCAGTCCAAATACAAAAGAAAGTATAGAGTTCGGGTAACCCGATATCTCTTCCTACAAATACAAACCCTACTACATGCGCCGACATCAAACCCTTATTATCGCTTCACAAGCTTCAGAGAAAAAAGAAAAAAAATGACGACGACATACAAATTATGCTCCGCCACCACCCTTCTTAACTCCACAGCTGGCTTCGTCTCTTTCCCAATACAACAGGCCTTCGTTAAATTTGTCTCTCATGTCTTCAGTTTCTTCACTTGTAAAGATACTATTCTGAAGTTGATTAAAAACTACACTTCATTCTTGTTACGCATCTATTTCTCATGATCTCAACCATAAATTCTGATTTAAATAATATGTATATCCTCTTTCTTGTCAGTGTCTATAATTATTTAAATTGAAACATGTGGTTGAAATCAAAAGCTTTGAAAGGTAGCAAAAATGAGAAGGTGTGTGTCTGTAGTTATTTAAACTGAAACATATGGCTGAAATTAGAAGATTTGAAGTGTAGCTGATCTTAGCCCTATGTGTATGAACTAAATACAAATTGCATATAATTGGAGAAGTAATATATATAAAATAATAATTAAAATTTATTAGTATGGACCGAGAATATTGAAACCTTTATTTGAAAGTGTAAGATGCAGATCAGAGAGAAAATGAATTAATGAGCATTCAAAAAGATCATATTACAAACATGAAACTGAGTGTATATGTATACAATCTCTGTATACATGTACAGCTGAATAGAAAACAGAGAAGCTGAGGAAACAGAGAGAGAAATACAGTGAGAATATAAAATACAGCTGTTACATTATATATCTACTTATATCACTAATACACTCCCTCAAACCAAGCTCTCTCTTCATCTGATTCCTTCTGTCTCCTTTCCTTCTGTAGCTTCTACATTCAGTTCCTCTCTCAATCTAAGAAAGTGAGTTGATGATAAGGATTTGGTTAATATGTCAGCTCTTTGATATAATGCAGGAATGTGATTTATGCAAATGTCTCCTTTTGCTACTTGCTCTCTCACAAAATATAAGTCTAATTCAATGTGCTTTGTTCTCGAGTGAAGAATTGGATTGGCAGCTAATAGAACAGTACTGGAGTTGTCACACCATACCGTTGCAGATCCGGTTGTACACTCAAGCACTTCTGAAAGAAGTGATTTAATCCACATTATTTCTGAGACAACAGCTGCTACGCTACGATATTCCGCTTCAGTGGAGGATCTTGATACAGTATTCTGCTTCTTCGAACACCAAGATACGATGTTCTTCCCAAGGTACACGCAGTAGCCACTGACTGATCTACGATCATCTCTATCTGCTGCCCAATCCGCATCTGCGAAGGCACTGATCTTCAGCGTTTCAGTAGGATAGAGCTTTAGTCCATAATGTGCTGTTCCAGCTAGATATCTGAGCACTCGTTTCACCGTTTTCCAGTGTTCACTCCTCGGGCTTTGCATATATTGACAGATTTTATTTACACTAAAAGAAATTTCGGGTCTTGTGATGGTTATATATTGCAAAGCACCCACTATACTCCTATAATGATGAGGATCATCTATAGGATCTCCAGATTTTTTAGTTAGTTGCTGATTTGTAACCATAGGTGTAGTTGAGGCCTTTGCTTTGTCCATACCTGCTCTTCTAAGCACATTTCGAATGTAATTCATTTGACTCAAGTGAAATCCACCATCTTTTGTTCTCTTTACTTCAATTCCAAGGAAGAAGTTCAGATCTCCAAGCTCCTTCAACTTAAATTGCTCATTTAAATAGTAGGTGAGTTGATTTATCTCTGATAGGCTACTTCCAGTTACTATAAAATCATCCACATATACTAAAACATATATGATACTACCGCTACTTCTCTTAATGAACAAAGAGCTATCAGATTTTGTAGGACTGAACCCTAACTTTATCAATTTCCCCTTAAGCTTTTCAAACCAAACACGAGGTGCCTGCTTTAATCCATATATCGCCTTATTCAGTTTACATACCAACTGAGGTCTGCTGATGTCTTCAAACCCCTTGGGTTGTTACATGTATACCTCTTCTTCAAGCTCTCCATTCAAAAAGGCATTGTGAACATCTAGTTGTTTAACTGGCCACTTGTTGCGTAGTGCAATAGTAAGCATGATTCTGATTGTGGTAGGCTTTATCACGGGTGAAAAAGTTTCTCTGAAGTCGAATCCAGGTAGTTGTGTATATCCCTTAGCTACGAGTCTAGCTTTATACTTAGCTACAGTTCCATCAGCATTATGTTTCAGCTTATATGTCCATCTACATCCTACTGCAGTTTTGTTTCTCGGTAAATCCACCAATTTCCATGTATTATTGTTCACCAGAGCTTTGTACTCCTCTTCCATGGCTATTCTCCACTTAGCATGCTTCACTGCCTGAGTATAATCTGTCGGTTCTACTGCCACGCCTTGGATTGTATACACCTTCGGTTTGAAAATACCACTTTTCCCTCTAGTCATCATATGATGACCCTGTTGTTGCACTATTTCTCCTGCTGTTGCTTCTCTTGATGGTCTGCTGGTGCTGCTGTCTGAGTTTTGATCTACTGCAGGTGAATGAGACATATCAGTTGTATCTCTGCCATCTTCCTCTTCAAGACTTTGAGTGTGTAGTCTGCTATTATCTATGTTATTTACTGGTGAAATGACTGATTCTTGTTCATTCTGAACATCTTTCTCTTCTCCTCTTGTTACTGATGCCTGAGACTGTTCATCTCCGAGTATATGTAATGGTATGGGCAATATCGATCTCTGAGCATTTGTTACTTTGCTTGTGTATTTTACTTTATTATCAGCAAATGGAAAGATTCGTTCATTGAACATAACATGTCTTGACATGATTACTTTTCCTTCTTGGGTCAAACACTTATATCCCTTCTGTCTTGTTCCATAGCCAAGAAAAGTGCATGGACTTGATCTAAAATCAAGCTTGTGTGGGTTGTAAGGTCGCAGCAGTGGGAAGCATAAGCAACCAAATGCTTTTAACCTTTGGTAGTCAGGCTTTATGCCATATAGAACTTCATGTGGACAGCTGTCTTTAAGAACTTTTGTAGGAAGATAGTTGATCAAGTATACAGCAGTGGAGAAGGCCTCTGGCCAAAATTTCAGTGGTAAAGTCCCTTGAGCTAGAAGAGTTAATCCCATCTCTACTATATGTCTGTGCTTTCTCTCCACAATTCCATTCTGCTGAGAGGTATGTGGACAAGTATGTCGATGAAGTATCCCTTTTTCATTGAAGAAATGTTTAAGTGGTTTGAATTCAGCTCCTCCATCTGTCTGAAATACTTTGACCTTCCTGTCAAACTGTCTCTCTACTTGTATAACAAATTGCTTCACAGCTTCAGTAGCTTCAGATTTCAGTTTTAAAAAATAGATCCAAGTATATCTCGTATATGCATCTACAAAGGCTATGTAATATTTGTACCCGTAATCAGAACTTATGGATGCTGGACCCCATAAGTCACATTCAACTAGTTCAAGTGGATGAGTATAAATTGTTTGAGACTGACTAAAAGGCAGTCTATGACTTTTACCTAGTTGACATTGAGTGCACAAGTGTGTTCTGACATGAGTCAAATGCAATAATTTTTCTTTATTCAGTACAGCTTTCATTACACTTGAATTTGGATGCCCAAGTTTCTTATGCCATACATCATATTCATCATCTATACTAGCAGATACAGTATTACAACATACCATATTTTGAGATTTATTATCAACTCTCTTCGCAGTTTTAAGATTGAGTTTGTAGAGACCATTATGTAGTTCCCCCTGCAATAAAGTATCTCCAGTCAAGCTGTCCTTGATTAGACATGTATTTGAGTGAAATTCAAAGAATACATGATTGTCACTTGCAAATTGAGAGACACTAATCAAGTTCTTCTTGATTTGTGGAACTCTTAATAGATTACGTAACAGCATATTTTTGTTTCTATTGGTAGAGGTGAGACTTGCATTACCAATATGTGAGATGTTAAGTGGTGTACCATTTCCTATGTGGATAGAGTTTTTACCTCTATAAGCAGCTCCTCCTAAATTCAGATTATGAAGATTGTTAGTAACATGGTGAGTAGCTCCTGAATCTGGAAACCAGGATTCACTTTGCAGATCACCATCCTCAACTAACAAGATCTGATTCTCGCTTTGAGATGCTTGATTCTTCAAAGTTGCCTTTGTATCTCCCTGAACCTGACTCAGATTAACATTATAAGATTGAGATCTGTTCGTACCTTGATTGGGAGAAGCTTGTTGATTGCTGTTGTAGTTCGATTCAAATCTGAAGTAGCATCTAACAGCTGTGTGTCCAATCTTCCCACATATTTGGCATTTAGGTCGATTGTTGAAGGATCTTCCTCTTCCCCTGCCTCTATTGCACACTCTGCCTCTTTCATATGCATAAGCTCCTCTGCTGCCTTGAGTTCCTTGATAGTTACCAGATGATGGTTCAGATCTAGAATTATTATTCACACCTCTGTTCTTTCCATTAGTGACAAGATTAATTGAGAACTCTGATGTAGCACTATTCTTCTGCTCCAATCTTCCTTCGTGTGCCAGTAGGATGGAACTGACATATTGCACCGATGGTGTTGTCTCTTTTGATGTTATTATTGCAATGACTGCTTCAAATTCATCACCCAGTCCATTAAGAATATTGAGTACATGCTCAGTTTCATTTACTTTGTGGCCCGACGATTCTAAAAGATCACACAAGTTCTTGATCTTGCTTAGGTATTCGCGAATATTCATGTTTTCCTTCCTGATATTCTGCAATTGCCTCTTGTAACTCATGATTCGAGCAGCTGCTTGCGAACTGAAGTTCTGATGAATGGCCTTCCATACTTCCAAAGATGTTTTGCATCCAATTACTGATGATAGCAGATTGGGACTAATTGAGGATAAGATCCAAGAACAGAGTAGACTGTCTTGCCTGGTATAGATCAGAAATTCTGTATTTGCTGTTAGCTGTCCTCCCTGATTTGTGATGAATTGTGATGGTATTGTAGTTGCTGGATCTATAAATTTCTGTAATCCATACCCTTTGATTGCCATCTCAAGTTGAAACTTCCATAGGAGAAAATTATCATCATCTAGGGTTACAGTAATTAATTGAGTTTGTGGATTGATAATCGATTTCAGTGATCCTTCAAAAGTCTTTGATGGTTGATTGACTGCTGCGTGTTCAGTGTTAGTCGAATCTTCTCTTGATTGTATGTCATCATCTTGCGCCATTGATTTAATCTGAATGAGTTAAGATTTGAATCTGAAGAGATTCTTTGAATTGAAGATTAGGGATTAGAGTGATGAGAGGATAGATTTCAGATCTGGATCTGATGTGCCGTTTGGCAAAGCTCTGATACCATGAAAGTGTAAGATGCAGATCAGAGAGAAAATGAATTAATGAGCATTCAAAAAGATCATATTACAAACATGAAACTGAGTGTATATATATACAATCTCTGTATACATGTACAGCTGAATAGAAAACAGAGAAGCTGAGGAAACAGAGAGAGAAATACAGTGAGAATATAAAATACAGCTGTTACATTATATATCTACTTATATCACTAATATTATTAAATCTGAGGGTCTACAACCACCCATCCATATGAAACATCTTTCAGCAGGAGCTGTCCACATCCCGGTTATTAAATGAAACACGTCAGTTTCTGCAGCAACGGCTTTTAATCGAAAAAGCTTTATCTACTATGACTCTTAGATCACTATCGGATAGCTGAGCATGTAGTCCTTCTCTTAGCTCATTCATGTGTCTGTAGTTTTCGTCTAACCATCCAGCATATTCCATGTCAAACATTGCTGCACCTGTATATTGTTTATTTAAATTTAGACTTCATGCATGCATGATCTGTATCTATGTATGTGTACACACACAAAATAAGGTTAAGCATGAGTTACCTGAGCTTATACTTCTATTTCCATTGCATCCACCTTGAAAAAACAAGACCCTAGAATAATAAATGAATGATTTTCCAAAGAAGATTAATTAGCTTAAATCTGAGATTGGGGTTCCATACATTTACGAGTATACATTGATTTGAACCTGTGACCTAGCTCTTTGGAGATCTTGTTCTAACTGAGCTCGATCGCTTTATTCTGCTGGTTTCAGGTTGTTGCACATGAGCCTGTTATTGTATAATATATGTACTTAATAATCTAGACTAATGCAAATACCTATATACTAATCAAGAACTGGTATTGATGAAGTTAACTACCTTCTTTCTTAGTCTGCTCTTTCCCGCTGCCTCTCTATTCTGAGCTAGGCGTCTGTTAAAACATATATGATATTCAGTGCTCGAAATAGTCAAAAAAGTGTGATCCATGTTTTCAAAAAGCATATTAACCAAAAAAGCAGGTATTTTGTTCAATGATTTGGTCACTTACTGGGCAGAAAGCATTGAAAATTATTATATAATAAGCATTAAGAATACCACAATGCTGCAGATAAAGTAAGAAGAAGAATGCTAAACATGATGGCTTAAACTTAACAGCACTGAAGAACAGTTAACCAAATAAGTCGAGTTCGAAAAGAAAAGTGTGAAAGATGATGCATTTTTAAATTTAGTCAAATGCTACTCATGCACAATAATATGACAGAAATTTATCGGCATAAGCAATAACTTTGGCATCTAGTTTTCTTCCATCATATGCGTTCGAGCCACCCACTCTTCTCTGAAATATAAATACGTGCATGGTATCATTTATGTTAAACATGTGACCAATAGAGAAAGTAAGAATAAATTGCAAAACATTGCGCCAAAAGTTGTAAATAACATTCTAAAATTGAATAAATATGGACCAAATATACCAGGACAACTTCAGTGGATTACATTCTGAATAATATCGATCACTGCTAGGAAACAATTTGCACAATAATAATTGAATAGTGATAATTAGCAAACTAAAGTTCAAGAAATGCCAATAGGATTTCTACTTAAATATGCATACTAATATGAAAAATTTTATTAATTAGCACTCAATCTATTCGCAAAACTACAAGTCATTTATAAAAAATAAAGAAAACAAGAAGTCAGAAAATGAACAGAAAGACTTGGGTAGCGTTCTTATGTTGAACTGGCCATGTCACGTTGGCGTCCGTGTCTGACGCGTCCGAGAGACTCGTCAGAGGTGGGGCCCACATGTTTGCCCAGTTCAACTTAACCGTTGAAAAGAGTCCGTCAGCGCCTGAGGCGTTCGATGCGTCGGTCGGTCGGACGCGAGTCGGACGCGAACGGCCTCCCTTCAATGGGCAAATTTCCGCCTTTCCTAGAAAATCCGCCTCTTCCTTCACTCTTCTCACACAATTTCCTTCTACAAATTTGTATATTCGATCGTTCGTCGTATCAGCATCGTATTCTGGTAATATTATTTCCGTTTTTTGTTCATTTCGTTTAGTTTCTTTTCTTGTTTTTCTGATTTTCTTTTACTTTTTTGCTCGCAGAAATGGCCGAACAAAATGTACAGAGAAATGGCCCCCGCAGCCCAAGAATTTGGTCTGCTAACGCAAATTCTGCATTTTTTCTAATAACTGCTGAAGCTTATCTAGCCGCCGGTCAATCCAAAAAAGCAATTCATAAGAAGATAACGGCGGAACTAAACGAGGTTTTAGTGGGTGTTCCGAACGAATCACCGTTCACCGTCGAACAAGTTACGGCCAAATACGACGCGCTGAAAAAGAAATGGGCAGTTTGGCGCAATTTGAGAAATAAAACGGACATAGGATGGGATAACGTTCGAGGACAGATTAGTGGAAGCAAAAATTGGTGGATCGAGCACGCAGGGTAATATTTTTATCTTTTTCGTACTCAGTTTATGTTTCTAATTTACCGCAAGTAATTTATGTTTATTTTACTATTTTTAGGAGTTTGGCAACTCGGTTTTGAAGTATAGAAGGCAGCCGATAAAGAATTTGGTCGAACGCGAACAAAATTTTGGTAACAGCATTGCAACGGAAGCCGATGCTTTTACTCCTGGCACCACCGAAGGTTCCAACGCTCAACAGTCACCCCGTTCTCCTTCTGCAGAAGACATCTCAAGCACGTTTTTTGACCGAACATGGGGAATAGAAGGTTATCAAGTCCCGCTTGAAGAAATCAACATGCAACAGTCGTTTCTGTAGGATCGATTCCCTAGAGGGGGGTGAATGGGGTGATGCTGAGTATTATAAAAATTAATTGCGGAAGCTTATAAAATTATTTCAACACAGATCACAGAATAATAGCAGCACAGATAATAGCAGAATAATAAATGCAGAAATAGAACGACACAGAATTTACCCAGCTTCGGCAAAATCCTGCCTATGTGCTGCCCCCAAGGTTTCTACTAAAAATTAAGTAGTCACACGCTTACACACGTAAAATCGTGACAACCGCTACCGACTAACCTAACTCTACGCTCAAAACTCTGCCACAACTCAGCTACTGAGTTGCGAATTCTCAAACTACGCCACGTAGTTTGTCTCCTAATCACACAACTAGAATTTACAATGGTTTAAAAAGAAATTACAAATTTAAAACAGTTTAAAAAACAAAACTAAACCCTAATTTAACTAGAGCCTTATTAATAACTTTAAACCCAAAAATTAAAATAAAGGCCGGCCCCTTTTTCCTTCTTTTATATGATAATAGCGGCTCTTGTTTCGTTCGATCCTCTTCCTTCAAAATTAAGGTTTTCGTATAATTCTAAGAAGCCGATTCTAATTGCTCGATTGAATAGATGATTTGGCGTCTCTTTTCGGTCAAACGATGGTCTCTGTTAATTACTTCGACTGTTTCGAATTGATTGAGTTCGAGAAGGCTTCGGCATGTGATTTTTACTCTTTTTCTTTTCTGATTTAATGCTTGAACTCAATTGCCAAAATGCCGATGATGATTTCGTGGTTTATATATGGATTCGATCTCCTTTACTTGCGTTCGTCTGATTTTTTCAACATTGTGCTTCGACCATTGGATTATTGTTGGACGTTGATGACTTCTCTGACTTAATCAAATTCGTATACTTGGTTGACACGGTTACAATTTTGAATTGATCCATTTCTTAACAGCCACGGCTTTGATTTCTGTCATTTTTGGTTTCGTGAATTTCTGATGGCTTCGGCCTTGACTTGAAACTTCATTGACCTACACGTTTGATCGATGTCTGTTCATCCCGACTTGGCTTGACTCTGACTTGTTCATTACCACTTGACTTCGACTTTGGTTACTCTGTTTCTTCTGGCTTGATACACCTGTAGCATGGTCGTGGTTTCCTTTCTGGTTTGCATTAATTTGTGTATACTTGATGCCTTGATTATCATTTGACTTCACTTGAATTTGCTCTGTGCCTTGTCTGGTTCATCTTGTAGTCTGGTTCATTGTTTCATTTGGTATGCTGTTGCTCTTTGTAGTTGTAGTCTTTGGATAGTTACGTGCACTCTGGTTGTCATGTATATGGAGCAGTGTTATATTTCCTTATAGTCTTCATTGCACTGATATTGCTGTTGCACTATGCATTAGCCTTTCTTGTGCATATTGATGTTGTTGAGCCACCGAGTCGTGTATTCTTCACTTTTGTATATGATATCACCCCTGGCCTTGGTTATATTGAACTAGTCGACACTGTTGAGGCTGCACTTGTACCATGACTTGTTCCTTCGACTGTTTCTAAACTGAGTCTGCACTGTGCATGATGTTTGTATATATGTATACAAGTGTGCATGCATTTACTTTACTATTCGCTATGAGTCTGCGTTGCGTTGACCAGTTTATTGTTTGAAGTTGCTTCATGTATTGTTGCCCTTGTATTTGCAGTTTTTAGTTGTTTGGCTCTGGCCATATCTTTGGTGCATTGACTTGACATCATCATTTCAATGTTGCTGATGACCTGATGTTACTTGATCACTGGCCTTCAATACACATGACCATTTCAATTCACTGGTCTTGGACTTTGGTTCCTGTGCATCGCATTGTTTATAGCGACTAGTTCATTTTGATTTGATTGATGTCGATTAGTTGCTTCGAGTTACTGCAGCTTCATTGTAACTGTCTTGAGCATTTAAGGTAGTTTGAATATTTGTTTCATGTAGTACTTGTAGTCTATTTCACATTTGCACTGCCTATATATGTGTTCATGCTTTATAGTTGTTGTTGTCACTGTCTGTTTGAGTTTGCATATGGTTTTGTACATTTGGATTTTTGGTCGAGGCTTGTTTTAGTTGTCTTGACCATTTTCATGAACTTGCACATGTGTTGAATCCGGCTTATAGCTCGGATTTGTCCTTGTCCTGAAAGTTGTGACATTATTTTATTGCACTTGAGTTGAACCCGGCGTTTTGGGTTTGACCTGTGCTCACATGTCCCTGTAAATTTATCAAGTGTATATATCGGTGTGCATGGCCTTGTGGCATATACAGTGATACACTGTGTATGTCACAAGCTGTTTGTGTGTGATAAATTGAAAATTAAATGATGACGAACAACCCAAATAACTGAGGCAAATATTATTTTCAAAATTCACATTTTGTTTTATACTGCAAAAATATTTCCTTTTCAATTTTACTGTGTCAATATTTATTTTTGCAGATTGCTCAGATGTTGGATTCAATTTGGAGTGAAGTTGAAGATAAAATACAAGTTTAGTGAATGAGTGATGTGTAGTGAGGTCAAATGTAAATGTGAATCTTGATGTAATCAAAATTGTACTGTAATTATTGTTGGATCATAGGTTTTGATTGCTGACAAGACACAACAGTTCACGAATCTACGATTACGATAACATCCAGACTCATCGGCTCAATATATGGTTTGTATAGTTACATATATTTTAATAAGAGCCATCAAATATGTATAGTCTCGTTTAGTGCTTTGTTAAAGTCTTTCCTCAAGAATCATCATTCACATTCAAATAAACTTGCATGCATATTTTAATCAAAATCAAGTTTTCAAAAAATGTATGGAGCGGGGCTCAAACCCGAGTCACTAGTTTAAAAAACAAATGCTCTAACCAAATGAGCTGTGGTGATTTTTAGTTATCAACAGAATTCAGTCGACTGATCAAAATTGACCAGTCGGCTGAATATCTATAAAACAGCCTATTGTACACAGATATGCACTGTTTTTTACTATCTTTGAATATTCAGTCGACTGACCATTTTTCCCAATCGACTGAATTCTGCAACAGTCATTTTTTGTGAAAAGATACTTCCTTTTTTGAATAGCCTTCTTCCTCCCCAAGGGTTGCAACCATTGCTATTCGCAGAGATCTCTTCACCATCAGTTGTAACTCCTTAACTACTATATATATGCATGAATTTCAAGATCAAATAACTATACTTACTTACTTATACTTGAATCATATTTTTTGAATCAAATACTCTCTTAAATTCATACATTCATTGCTTACAATCACAATTCTATATTTCTAAAGTAATTTGAAACTTCCTAATCTTCATATACACACAACTATACACATCATACTTGAGGAAAAGATTATAGAAAGGGTGTACTACAAGTGACAAATCCGTGTTATTAGAACACACAAGGTCAAGACATCTACTTTGTAATCAAAGTCATGTTCGGTTGCTCAGGCGGTAAAGTCCTGTTCTGTTGTTCAGGCGGTAAAAGTCATCTTCGGCTATTGAGGTGGGAAAATCCTGATCGGTTGCTCAGGTGTTGTATACCTATTTCTCCGGGTTAAGTGAGGGGTTATTGTGAGAAATTCCAAAGGGAAGTCTGGGACTGGACGTAGAACAGGAAGTTCGAACCAGTATAAAAACTCTTGGTGTGCTTATTCTTATTTATTTTATTATTATTATCTGTTTCCGCATTTTGTTTATAATACGTTCCATATTACACGATCCTAAGTGATAACTAGCTACATAGTAGTCACTTTCATAACTAGCTACACGATAGTCACTTTCAATTATATATATATATATATATATGGTGAAAGTTTAAATTTGTACTATTCAAAGATTGTAATAAATATTTGTTTGAATAAAAAATTCTGTTTGAATTCAAATTCTGTGTTATTTATTTTTATTCAGCAAATATTTATTTAATCTATGAAAAATAAAATAGTACATTAACAAATGCATTTACACGAATATATACATATTTATTATCATCAAACAAAAATCATATAATCGCATATTCAACAATCTCCCCCTTTTGATGATAACAAACATATATTTAAGGTTTTGAATATGTTAAATGTATTTAATCATAGGTATACTCTAATTGCTCCCCCAATTAAAATGCTTCCTCTCTACACAAAGCTCCCCCTACATATATGCATACAAATAAAAATATGCAAATGAGCCTAAATGCAAATGGAAAATATTTGACCTTTACTTGATTTTATTTGACAAAATCTTAACTTTTCTCTCCCTCTTTTGCTATCAGCAAAAGGGTGATAGTGTTAGAGAAAATAGAGATAAGGTGATCGATATTAATCCAACATTAAAACTCAATCGAATATTAATTTCAACAAAAAATTAAACACTTTGTTAGGCGCATATTCCAATTTTAGAGTGATGAGAATAATGTCATCATATAAAACCATACAGTTGTGTCTATTTGCGATATATTTATATCAGGAATTTGAATATCTACCAACCATGCATAACCGTCAGGACTTTTAAACGAGATTAGTAGTATTCTAATTTTATTTTATTTTTAAAAATGAATTCAAGTATATTCTAACCACGCATAACCGTAAGGACTTTTAAATGGGATTAGAATCAACTTGTTTATTTAGAAATCAGTTTTGATATGCGTTCCATACATGCATAACCGTGAGGACTGTTAAATGAGCATGGAAGCACATAACAAATTCCAAGTAATTCACCCATGCATAACCATAAGGACTTTTAAATGAGAGTGAATACTTTGGTTTTATTTTATTTTATTTTATTATTATTTTATCTACTATTTAAATTTTTTATCATTTTACTAAAAAAATATAGAATGAAAAACGAATGATTCCTGTTTAAAGTACCACATATTGACAAACTATATAGAATTTTGATGAGTGATGGTCGTTAGAAATATGATAGAAATAGAGATGGTCATGGAATTTTTACCAACAAAAGTTTTATAACTCTTGTTTAAATTTCTAAAGAAATTTACTAATTATACCATCTCGAGTCATAATATATGATAAATATCAACACTCGTCACTTTTTCAATCACTATTATCTTTTTGATAATTATTAGGGAGTCAAAATAGTCATTTAAAATCAAATTATGAAATCAATTTTTCAAAATGACTGATCTGAAAATATGGTCAAAAATGATTTTCTCGAGGGGGTTTTATGAGAAAAAAATTTGCTATTTGAAAAAATTATGAAATGAAAAATATGCAGATATTTTCTTTGAAAAACGATGCAGTTACTAAATGTCTCAACAAAAATCACGTTCCACTAGTAATTTTTCTATCAGCTAGATTACCAGTGTAATCTGCATCTGAATTTCTCTTTCACTCAAAATTATCATTAATTGAATTTGATAGACCAGACCATGAAGTGTGCAACAAAAATTTCAAACTCAATTTTAATAGCATTTTAAATGACATTCTCTTGAATTTGAATTGAAGCCGTGTAAATAATCAGAAACCGTGAATATAGAGTTAGCCGTATTGTAACCAAATGTATTATCATCCAACACTATTATTAATCCAAACTAATATATATGAAGTAATTCAAATAATCTAGAGATTTTTATAGTGTTTTTGGCATAAGAATATAATTGGCCAACAATTTTGAATAAGTCATAATCATTATCATCAATTATTTCTTTATCAATAACTGGTTGAATCAAATCAAATCAGAAATGGTGCAGATTATCACATTGATATATCGTTCAAGATGAATATACCATTACCTCTTTTACCTTTACGATATTATTTTTTCTCGTTGTTGCCCATTGTGATTCTGTCACCTTTATACTAGGCTAAAGAACTTTGCTTTGTCACTCGTTGTGTCCTTGGAACAGCCAAAATCCAAGTAGCACTATTGTTGTTCCTTAGCCTGCCACCACACCTACACGGAAAAATATTTTCGTGACCTATTTGTTTTTATAGGTCCATGGTTGTTAGTGGCAGAATATTTTAAAAAAATAATTTTGTGGAGACCCAAAACTATTTATAATTGTTCCCTTCGGCATCCAAATTTGTTTAATTTTGAGAGATTTTATATTTGTGCCTTTTGGAACCCAAATCGGTATAGTTTTCACATGTTTGGGTCTGTACCAACAATTATTGTGATTGTGTCCATATTTTCTACAAATTGTGCACATAGAATTAACTTGATTAATATTGCTTTCAACATTTTTAGATTGATTATATCTAAGTTCTTGTCTAACCGTATTAACTGTTTGCTTTCCTAATAGTATATTCAACGATTTTTCAGTTTTTGTAAATTTATCAAAAGTAGTTGACAGTTGTTGGACTTGTGTTTTGAGAGATTCATTTTTGTTTAACAATTGTGTGCACTTTTTAATAGAATTTTCTCTCCTAGTATTTTCGCTCTCTTTCAAAATCAGAATTTTATTTTCAAGTGATTTTATATTAATTTCTGATTTTTTTATTTCTTCTTCGAATGTTGGACACTTATCACACTTAGGAATCCTACTTTGATAGCTTTTAACTAATTGGTCAAGTTATTCATTTAATTCTATCAAAGTATCTTTTTGTGATTCAAGTTTGGCATACTTCTCCCTAAGTCGTTCAAAACAACCATTCACTTCGTGGAAATATATAAGTAATTCTGAGTGAGTGAGTTTTGATACCTCGCTTAGCTCGTCATCGTCGCTATCAGTTATATTTCCTTGAAGGCACATATCTGCTTTCTCACTCTCACTGCTAGAACTTTGATTATCTTCATCACTTGTATTCCACATGGCTGCAGAATTTCTCCTTTTTAATTTCCAATCTCGGTCGTGTGGATTTCGAGGATAATTGGGCTTGATATCACCGATTTGTTGCAAATGATCACGTGTTCTTCTGAGTTGTCTAGTGCTTTAATTATTCTGCTTTTCAATTGTTGATTCGAAGCTAGATTTTCGAATTTATGGTTCCACTTTTTGAATCTCTTTATTTGTAGCGCCAGCTCAGCTGCTCCATCATCACCATCCTTATCACAACTGCCTTTTTCCAATTCTGTTAAGCACATTTCTTTAACTGGTTTGGTTATGGAGGATTTCTCATTGTTGTTGACTTTTTCACCATATATTGCATTTAAAGTATTTCAGATTTCCTGTGCATTTTCACAATGAGAGATTAAGTTAAAATTATCTTGATTAATATGAGAATATAATAAATGCATAGCCAGAGCATTAATCGAGATAATTTTCTTATCTGTTATATTGTTGAATATGCGCTTAGATGATTTTTGTTTGATGATAATAAACATATATACATTCATTTAAATGTAATTGTTAATGTACTATTTTATTCTTCATAGGTTAAATAAATATTTGCTGGATAAAATTAAATAACACAGAATTTGAATTCAAACAGAAATTTTATTCAAACAAATATTTATTACAATTTTGAATAGTACAAATTCAAGCTCTCACTATACACTATACAACTTTGATACAAATTCAATTACATCACGATTTCACATTTACATAAATTCCTCACTACATATCACTCACACTCGTAGTTCATCTTTAACTTCATTCCAGTTAGAATCCTGCATCTGAGCAATCTGCAAAAATATTCACTAACGCGGTAAAATTGAAAAAGAAATATTTTTGCAATATAAAATAAAATGTGAATTTTGAAAATGATATTTGCCTCGGTTATTTGGGTTGTTCGTCATCATTTATATTTGAATTCATCACACACGAACAATGTGACATGCACAGTGTATCACTGTACATGCCATAAGGCCATGCACACCGATATACACTTGATAATGCTACAGGGACAGGTGAGCACAAGGTCAAACCCAAATAAAAAGACGGGTTCAACTCAGGTGCAATATATATAAAATATCGACTTAAGCACAAGGTCAAACCCGAGTTGTGAAACTGGATTCAACACAGGTGCAACTCAAATGCACACATGAATGCTATGATCAAAGTATGCATGTATACATATCGACCAGGCAGCAAACAAAGTCAACAAAACATGCATCATATACATGGCAATCAAACTGAAGTATAGAGCATAAGCAAGTATCAACGAACTGGTCAGAACAAAGCCATATGAAGTAGATATGGATATGCAGGCATGTCAAAAAGACCAACTCAATGTGACTCAAGAGTACACATGATACATGAAGTAATGCAATGCTCAAAAGACATAGTACACAAGCCTGCAACTTCAATCCAAACCAAACTGCAACAAGTCTAGCAGCTCAAGTAACAAAACTCGAGTGCATCAGTGAACAAAACTGAAATTCAAATACCAACTGCAAATATCCAAGTACAGTATGAACAAGACTACATGAACACGATAGGCCAAAACAAAATGCAACAAAAACAAGTGTACAGCGACAATAACCAAGGCACAAAGGAATTTCAAAATTATACATGCAAATTCGACAAGCAACTGAAGGCAACTGATCCAGTTACAACAGAGAATCAAGTCGACCAGGTAGCAATGATAATAATGCAACATAGTAGAGACACCATACAACATACACAATATGAAGACCACCAGTGCACAGACTCAAGGCAACAAGAATGGCCAGAAATTGTGCAACATGGTCAGAAGCAAGGCAACAGAGACTCAAGCAACAACATGGACAGCAACAAACATCAGCAGTGTTTCGGTAATGCACAAAGACAGAGCTACATCAAAATGGCCGAAGTCATCAGGTAAAAGAAGTTGAATTCATGGTTCAAAGTCGGAGCCTTGGAAATAAAGGAGTCGAATCAAGTCAAAATCAACAACGTGATGACCAAGGAGTTGAAATCAATGCCGTGTGTTATCCCATTTTTTGGTCAAAACCGGAATATCGACAAGGAGTGATGGAGGTCGGGATTTCACTCATGGTTCAAGGATAAAACTCCATTCGGTATCAAGGGTTTAAAGTTACATTCTGTAGTGTAAAGTAAAATCACATCCGGCCTTCCCTTAGTCCATTCGGCACTCCCAAGTGAAGGTCATTCGGCACTCCCAAGTGAAGGTCATTCGGCACTCCCAAGTGAAGGTCATTCGGCATTCCCCTCTCACCACCGAACCAACTCCACTTCCCCTCCTACCGAACCAAAGCCAGCCTCCACCGGTCCAGAGCCTCGCCGGACCGACCAACCACTCTCTCCTACTACCGGTCCACCCACTGCCGGTCCACCATATCCATCACCGGACCGGCACTCCTCCGAACCAAACAACTCTAGTGCCTAGCCCAACCAACTCACCCACCACCTACCACCGGTCCAAGACCATGCCGAACCAGATGTGCCAGGCCAGATTGCAGCAGCCCAGGCCCACCAGCAGCTATATGCATCCAAGACCCCTGCCCCCAGCCTCACTCTATAAATAGAGGGGCAGGGGTACAACAATGGCAGACAAGTTTGAGAGCTCAAACCGGGAAGGAACTTTCAAACAACTTTCATACACTTGTACTACAAGCTTTGTACTTGTAATCGGATCGGAAAAGGAGAATAACATATAAAGTGGACGTAGGCACATTCTGGCCGAACCACTATAAATCTGTGTGTCTTTTACAGTTTAGTCCCTGCTTTTTACGCATTTGCATAAACCACCTAAATCACTACGAACAACATAAAATCAACTAAATCATACGACTTGGAGTTTTTTGCCCATCTTTTGTGCAAACGTATTTGAGTTATTTGCTAAGATCTGTGATTTGTGTTTGAATATCGCTGACTTATATTCATACACTGGTGCTTTCACGGTATTGGGTGTTTGTGGCCATTTTTTACGCAAACACCGTGGGATTCAAGCAACAAAAAGTATACGCTTTTGAACCAGTCGCAATCATCTCAAACGTCCAAGCATGATCAAGCGGCAGTACAAAGGATTTGACAAATTCAAATAAATATATACGATCGAAGATTCAGGGAATTGAACACATATATAACCCAATCATCATCGGCAATCAATGTATCGAGTTCATGCAAGCCAAATCCAGAAAAGCAAAAAGAATAAAGTACTTACCGAAATTGTAATCGAACTCGATCAATTCAAGAGCCGTGAGCAAAACAGTGAGGCAAACGATCGACGAAAGCAAGCAACGAGAAAACATATATTCGATCGAACAAAAGTCGGCTCTTCGAAAACCCTAAATCTGGAAAAGGAACGAAGCCCTAAATTTGCAAGAGGAACGGCCACCATTATACAAGCAAAGGAACGAAGAAACTAAAAGGAACGGGTTAAAATATAAAAGGGGGCCGGCCTTTATTTTAAGGGTTTTAAATTTTTAAATAGGGTTATTTTGTTTTAAATTGTTTTTTAATTGTATTTTCTTTTTAAACCGTTTTAAATTTCTAGTCGTGCGACTAGGGGACAAGCTACGTGGCGTAGCTTGAGAATTCGCAACTCAGTGGCTGAGTTGTTGTAAGGTTTTGAGCGTAGAGTTAGAATAGTCAATAGCGGGTATAGCGAGTTTACGTGTGTAAGCGAGAGACTATCTAATTTCTAGTAGAAACCTTGGGGGCAGCACGTAGGCAGGGTTTTGCCGAAGCTGGGTAAATTATGTGTCGTTCTATTTCTGCATTTTATTATTCTGGTATTATCTGTGCTGTGTTTATTCTGCTGTGATCTGTGTTAAAATTAATATACACTTCCGCGATAATTTTTATAATTAACACTATCACCATATTCACCCCCCCTCTAGGGTGAAATCGATCCTACATATATCACACCCATTTTCAACAATATCCCAACATTTAACATTAACAGATTTTAAATAAAATTCCATTTTCAATTTCCAATTCAAAAAAATCTGTTCCATCAAAAATAGAAGGAATAATATTGGAACGACCCTCAACAAAAGTATTATTAAAAGAAGCCATTTTAAAAATTCAAATTTTTAAAACAAAAACTGATTTTTGATAAACGAATTTTTAAAACAAAAATTAACTTCTATTCCTAGCTCTGATACCACTTGTAGGATGATTTCACCCTAGAGGGGGGTGAATAGGGTGATGTCGAGTATTATAAAAATTAATTACGGAAGCTTATAAAATTATTTCAACACAGATCACAGAATAATAGCAGCACGAAATAATAAATGCAGAAATAGAACGACACGGAATTTACCCAGCTTCGGCAAAACTCTGCCTGCGTGCTGCCCCCAAGGTTTCTACTAAAAATTAAGTAGTCACACGCTTACACACGTAAACTCGCGACACCCGCTACTGACTAACCTAACTCTACGCTCAAAACTCTGTCACAACTCAGCCACTGAGTTGCGAATTCTCAAACTACGCCACGTAATTTGCCCCTTGTCACACGACTAGAATTTACAATGGTTTAAAAAGAAATTACAAATTTAAAACAATTTAAAAAAAAATAAACCCTAATTTAACTAGAGCCTTATTAATAACTTTAAACCCAAAAATTAAATAAAGGTCGGCCCCTTTTTCCTTCTTTTATATTCTTTGGCCCGATCCATTTATATGATAATGGCGGCTCTAAATTGAATCCAACATCTTAGCAATCTGCAAAAATAAATATTGACGCAGTAAAATTGAAAGAAAATATTTTTGCAGTATAAAACAAAATGTGAATTTTGATGTAATCAAAAGTTGTACTGTAATTATATATATATATATATATATATATATATATATATATATATATATCGAGAGCTTAAACTTTGTACTATTCAAAGATTGCAATAAATATTTACTTGAATAAAAAATTCTGTTTGAATTCAAATTCTATGTTATTTATTTTTATTCAACAAATATTTATTTAATTTATGAAAAATAAAATAGTACATTAACAAATACATTTACACGAATATATATATGTTTATTATCATCAAACAAAAATCATATAATTGCATATTCAACAGTTTCAACAACCTACACAAGCATGTGGCGTAAGTTCTTTCAAGTCTCAATCAAGCAGAAGAAGACGGACGGAGAACGAGGAAAAAATGAATGCAGTTGTTGATATGATGTATGGAAAACATAAAAACAAGAAATATCGTTCTGAAATAGATAGTCCATCCTCTACTCCATCCACTAATGCTAGTAGCTCCTCTTATGCTAATGCAAGCCCATAATCCACTACCCCAAGTTCAAATTTGAAGGCTACAGTTTAGCGTGTGAAGAAATTTAAAGAAATTTTAAATTTCCAAAGCAATCTCACTACTCCAAATCAAGGAAAACAGAGATGCGCTCACACTTTTGGAAGATGACGGTGGCCGAGAATGGTTGCGGTACGAGATCAACAAATGCAATCATACAATCGGACACCAACAATATATATATATATATATATATATGCCACCACCTGCCTTTCCAGCTGCATTTCCAACGAACTTTCCACCTACCTTTCCACCACAATACCCAAAATAGTAGTTTGTATTTGCAAATTCTGGTATGTATTTTTTAGTTTTTATTCTGCATTTTGAATTCTAAACTATTATATTCGGTATTGTGTATTCTGTAATCTGTATTCGGTGTATATCTATTTTATTTAAAAATGATTAACACGAATAAAATATTAATATAAATAATAATTTTGCTCATTTCGCGTTGTTCCGTTCCTAAAAAGAACGCATTTTCTTTTCGCGAACTTGCCACGTTTCCGGCCCTTCAAGTTGTCTTAAAAAAAGAATGGACCCTTGGAGAAATGGTAAAAGTGAAGGCAAGAAAAGTACATTCATTGGGATCTGTGTTGAAAAAATACTATGCTTTAACAGGTAAAAGTTATTGTCAAAACATCTCTATAACTGCAGCTCTTTTTTCAGATTCCTTGAAATTTGTGAGTGCTCTTAAAGAAGAAAAAAGTGTATTAAATACATCCGTATCACATAATCTATTAATCTATTTTTGGGGACGTAGGGATTTATGCCTTAATATTCACATGCATGTTATTTATTTTTATTGGTAAAACAGAAAACAGTGATAATGAAGTGTATTAAGTAAATTAGAACCTTATTCTGTGTATACGATTTAGAATCAGTGGCCATTCTATGTTGGTTCTGTTCCGGGTTAGACGAATCTCCTGACTGAGAAATCGTGTATGGAGCTGATCCTGATTTTGTGCTTTCCTCTGAATGTAAATTCTCCTAATTGAGTTAAAAATTGAAAATCTAGGGTTTTCTTCTGCCATGGGAGATAACAATCTCTCTATCAAATCCAAATCTAATCCCTCTCTCTCTTGTCCTTCTCCTCAAGATAGGCCACCTGAAACTCTTTTCAGAAGGCCGAATAATGTCATCATCGATAATGAGGGCTTCCAATTGGTTCAATCAAGATCGCAAAGGAGAAATCAGCCCAGAATTGGTCAGACTTGGTCTCAGATCAGTAGCGATCAGAGAAGGAAAGAGGATCAGAAGATCAATTCTTTTAGGGACAGGACCAAGCAGACGCAAAGTGAAAACCCACCAACAAAGTTCTCTCTAAATAGAGAACTAGGGCAGAAATCTTGGGCTGATATTATCTCAGAGCAATCTAATGAACCAAAGGATGAAGATTGCAGTCTTGAAACCATTTCGGCTATCCAAATCAATAACAAGAAATATGGTGTTGTTAAAGAGGCGGTTTGTAAAAGAGCTATGGAGTGTTGGAATAATTCCGTCTTGGTATACGTTGTTAGTAGTAAACCATATTTCGTGTTTTTCAAAGAATATATTAAAAGAGTTTGGAAACCAAAAGGTGAGTTTGAAATATTTTCTAGAGAAAATGGTTTCTTTCTGATTAAATTCTATGATTCATAAGATTGCAACTCCATAATTCAGAATGGTCCATATTTCTATAACGGCAAACTCATCATTATGAGAAGGTGGACGGAATCATTGAAGATGGACAGAAATCTTCTGTCAACTATGCCGGTATGGATTAGATTACCCAGCGTAAACCTCAAATTATGGGATAGAGAGGCGTTTAGCATCATGGCAAGTATTATCGGAAAACCCATTAAAATGGACGCAACAACCACCATGAAGACGAGATTGAATTATGCTCGAATTCTTGTGGAAATTTCTGCAATGGATGAACTTCCAGATGAAATTTGTTTAATCTTTATAATGGGGAAAACATTATACAAAAGGTTGAGTATGAATGGGTTCCACTGAAGTGTAGCATCTGTAAATGCTTCGGTCACACTAAGGAGCAGTGCAACCAGAAGCATTTGTGGATTCCCAAAAAGAATGATAAAAATTTAGTAAGTATTCAAGAAAATAGATCTGAAACAGTTCAAGAAATTAATGTCAGTGAAGGTACAATATCTCGATCAAAATCTCAAGAAGATGTAGATCGAATCTATCGAGATGATATCATTTTCGATCAAGAAAGCAATTTTAAAGAGCTCACTGATCAAAACAATCAGATCATGGCGATGGAAGTTCATCTGCAAGCGGAAAAACTTCAAATGATCAAGATCCGACAAACATAAAGGAGGGTAAATATAAACAGGTCTTTAACTCTGAAACCCCCCATATTTCACAGTCATGTTTAATTACATGCCAGAATAATACAAGATTAGTCAACAAAATTCATCAGAATTCTAATCTGATTCAAGAATCAAAGGCTGAGAAGGGATCTTCCTCTACACTTGCTGCAGATGTTGAGAGAAATGGTTGCTCAACATTGCCCTGCAAGGGTGATCAACCTCCAGTGCAGGCTGCAATGTCTGATTCTAATGAATCAGAATTGCCTCGCACAGCTTTTTTTGATATCTTTAATGAAGATTCCAGAATCTGCACAAATGGAAGAAGATAAATCTGAGGAAAAAGACAGTGTTGAAGATTTTGACATATCCGAATTACATATTAGTAAAACAAAATCATCTGGTAAGATAAAGGGAAGTAAAGAGAAAAAAGCTTTCAAACAAAAATATATATCAATTAACCCATAGTGGGATCAAATGTCCACCAGATTGAAGGCCAAAGGTACTGATATAAAAGGAGAGGTAAGAGTACAATGGTGTCAGGTACAATTTAAATCTCTTTTTTTTATATCATATATATGTCTATTTTTGCATGGAATGTTAGGGAGATGAATACCCCTGTTAAACAATCTGATATACTACATATGATTAATATATATAAACCTACTATAATTGCCCTTATTGAGAATAAATTGAATGATGAAAACTTTGATAGATTCTGTATTAAAATGTCCAGTAATTGGAAAGCTATTCATAATAATGATTGTGGATGTAAAGGTAGAATTATTGTTATCTGGGACTCTAATGTCTGGAATAATACAAACGTAAATAAAGACAGTCAATTTATAGATTGTAATTTCAGAAATATTGGTGGTTTTTATTTACAAGTTACTGCTGTATATGGTAGTAACTTTGAAATTGAAAGAAATGTTTTGTGGCAAAAACTGAAATCTCTAAATTACATATACAATTTCCCTTGGATTGTATTAGGGGATTTTAATACTGTTTTCCGTGTTAATGAAAAGTTTGGTGGGATTAAGATCCCTCAGAATAAGCTTGATAAAGTCAATAAATTTCTTTTAGAATCTGGTCTTATTGAGCCAAATATTATTGGCAGTAAATATACCTGGAAATCTGGTTTAGCTAAAAATATTCACTGCAAACTAGATAGAATTTTGTATAATAAAGACTTTTTAAATAAATTTCCTGATAGTACCTGTTCTACTTTGGAACAGAACTTAAGTGATCACACTCCTCTTCTAGTTAACCTTGCAGTTAATAGTGTTGCTAATACTAAAGCACACCCATTTAGATTCAAAAACAGTTGGGTTCTGGAAGAAGATTACAAAATTTTAATGGAAAATTGCCATAGTTTTTCCTGTAATGGTACCAAACAATTTCAGTTTTGTATGTTTTTTGAAATTCACTAAGAATAATCTTAAAAACTGGAATAAAAATAAATATTTTAATAAAAGTAGGATTGCTGAATTAAGAAATGAAGGTAAAATTTTACAAATCAATGCTGATAATAAGCCTGGTGATTTGAATGAAACTAATAAAAATTTTCTAAATCAAAGAGAGCTGTCTAATGAGATGTATAAAGAATCTGTAGATGCTAGACAAAAAGAAAAGACTGATTGGTTTACTTTAGGGGATGATTGTACCAAGTTTTTTTATGCAAAGATGAGTAATAGAAAACACCTTAATAACATTAGTTGCATATTTGATAGAGAGGGCAATTTAGCTAATTCATATGAGAAAGTTTCTGCTGAAGCTGTTAAGTTTTATAAGGAGCTTTATTTTTCTGTATCTATTGAAAGGGCATTTCCAGATATAACTTGTAAAAATATCTTAAATAATAATGCTGCAGAAATCTTACTGGCTCCTGTGGATATTGATGAAATAAAATTTATTGTTTTTAATGCTGGGGACAACAAAAGTTCTGGCCCTGATGGTTTCAATGCTAATTTTTTTAAAAATAATTGGGAGTTTATGAAACAACAAGTGACTGATGTGGTCAATGAATTTATGAACAATGGTAAAATTCTTAAAAGTATTAATCATACATTCATTACCCTTATTCCAAAAAATAAAAACCCCATTGATATAGGTGATTACAGACCAATTTCATGTTGCAATTTTATTTACAAAATTATTGCTAGTGTGCTTAGTAATAGAATTAAAGTGTTTCTGCCTTTTTTATTGCTGAAAACCAGAGTGCTTTTGTTCCTGGTAGGCTTATATATGAAAACTCCCTTTTAGCTCGTGAAATGGTCAGAAAATTTAATACAAAACAGGGTGAAAATGTATGTATTAAGATTGATCTGCAAAAAGCATATGATAAGGTTAACAGACACTTTATTCGTCACATTATGATGTGTATGGGTTTTCCTATAAAAATTTGTGATTTGATATTTGAGTGTATTAATACCCCCACATTTTCTATTCTTATTCAAGGTAAGGCTGAAGGGTTTATAAAGTCTAATAGGGGGCTAAGACAGAGAGATCACTTTTCTCCTTATCGTTTTGCTATAGTGATGGAATATTTTTCTATCCTTATAGAAATAGAAAGTATTAAAGGTAAAATTCATCCTATAAACAGAATTCATCCATGTGTAAATCACCTAATCTATGCTGATGATCTTATGGTTTTCATTAAAGCTAATAAAGATAATGCAGAATCTATCAAATACATTTTTGATAAATTAAAAATTCATGCTGGGCTTCAGCTTAATGTTAATAAGTGTAAAGCCTATTTCAGTAAAGCTTGTAAGTTCAAAAATGAATTTTTAAACATTTTACAAATAGAAGAGGGTTTTCTTCCTATCAAATATTTAGGTTTGCCTCTTTCTACTAATATGATTAAGAGTTTAGATTGCTCAATTCTTATTGATTAAATTCAGGAGAGAATGGAAACATGGTCTTGCAAATTACTCTCCATTGCTGGTAGACTAGAGCTTATTAAGACAGTGGTTTATGCTATTATCCTATACTGGTTACAAACATTTCAAATCCCTACTGCAACAATTAAAATATTGGAAAACAGATGTGCAGATTTTCTGTGGAAAGGCAAATACCACAAAATTAGTTGGATTAATGTGTGTAGACCAAAAAATGAGGGGGGTTTGGTATTAGAAATCTAAAAGATTTGAGTACTACTTGCCATTTAAAATTATTTTGGAGATTCATTAGTTTAGATTCTTTGTGGGCTAGATGGATGAGATCCAAGTACTTGAAACAGGAAAATTTATGGACTACTGTTCATAAAAATAATCAATCAAATACTTGGAAACATATTTTAGATTGTAGGGAAATTGGTAAATCTCTTATTGAAAGAAAATTTAAAGATGGAAAAAAAACACCAGTTTGTGGTTTGATCCTTGGTTCAATAATGAAACATTTATAAATAGGGTTGGGTGGAACAGTCTTGTTTTATGTGGTAACCCTAATGATAAAGTTTCTGATATTATAGTTAATAATCAGTGGCACCCACAGATTCATCCCATTACTAACCCCCATAAAAATGATATTTGCAATATTCAGTTTGATAAATATGCAGAGAATGATTACTGGGAGTGGAAAGCTAACAACAGAGGGAAGTTTTCTTTTAAAGAAACTTGGAACTTTATCAGAATTAAATATCCTACTGAAGTGTGGTATCGGTGCATTTGGAATAGAGTGAATTGTCCCAAGATGACATTCTGTACTTATTTTGCTATAAAAAACAGATTGCCAACCTGGGACAGGATTAATAAATGGGGTAGCAATTTAAATTCACTACGTTCCTTATGCAAATTATGCAATGAAAATGCTAATCATATATTTTTTGAATGCAGCTACTCCTTTTTTATATGGAATCAAATCAGAATGACTTTAAGCGTAGATGACAACAGACATATGGATATTATGAATATTATCAAAATTATCAACAGCAAATTCAGGGTTAATTCTAAAGAATCGGAGTATGCTTACATTCTTCTTACTACGGCAGTGTTTAACTTATGGAAAGAAAGAAATCTGCGTGTGCATAATAAGGGCAGCAGAAGCAAAGAGCAAGTTTGGCTTACTATTAGTACAGACAGCAAGATTATGTTGCAAAAATCTAAAAAAATTCAGAAAAGTCAAACCAGATATACTTCCCTTGCTGAAGACTAGAAGGCCGAAGCTGGTAGCAAGCACTTGGAAGCATTTCTTATAAATTCGAGAGATTTTCAGACAAACAATTATTATCTGAGAAAGGAGGGCAGTGTCAACCAACACGAATTAAATGAAATTAATGAGGATGATAGCTCTTTCAAAGCCGCGTGCTACAGCAATGAACCACATCAAGCTACTGCCATAAAATCATCAGATCTAGGTCTCGTTGACGCTAGATCTAACAATTTTGAGGCCATCAGAGAATATAATGTGAGAACCAGAGCGTCTTTGGGTGATAATAGCAAAGCGCAGCAAGCTTCGTCAGATCTAAGTCGCGTTGACCATAGATCCAACTTTTTTCAGCATCTCAACAACAGTCACGAAGGCTACTGGAGAATTAATTGTGGCAGAGGGATGAGAAATAGCTTTAACGAGGCTCTTTCGTATTGGAAAAGAGATGAGAGCAGCGGGTTGAAGAGCGACAGAGAATAAGAATTTGAGCTGCCATTGTTTTTTCTTTTTCTTTTTCTATGGTTGATTGTGAAATGCGGTGCCGAGAGGGTCGGCGCTAGGGTTTGTGTTGTGTTATTGGGTTCGGGTTTGTTTCTACCTGTGTTGTGTTAGTTCTGGGCCTGGCCCTTTTAACTTCATTCAAAAAAAAATTCTCCTAATTGATACCATACACTACAAAATAAAGTTCTACTAGAGACTGTAAAATTTAAAACCAAATAATTTCAGTCTTTAAAGAAAGACTGATTTATAACTGAAATATTCTGTCTTCTGTTGTTAATATTAATGCTCGAAAATCAGTTTTTATTCAGTCTTTATAATTTGTTACTGTTTTAAAATTGACCTTCGTCAGCATTTAAACGGCTAAATACGTAATTATTAAGCATTTTATATATATTTTAGATCCAGTAGCGTACCCCAGAAATCTGTGGAGATTCCATAAAACTAAATTAATTTATTGATAGAATTTAAAATTGCATGTTCCTTATGTTACGCTTCTCACGACCCATGAAACTTCCCCACCTTCCCTGTTAAAAATCACGAAGCCCTGTCATGCAATAAAAGAAAACCGTAATCTTGTTTGTGTTAATCATCTCTTTACAGCGTCATCTAATTCCCTAAAAGATTCGGACAACCATTTTGTACTCAAGTAAATCTCATTATAATCCTTCTTCCCCTTTCCCTCTCTCGTTAAATTAGCTAATTTCTATGACCATATGTCAGTCTTTACAATTTGGTCTTCAAACGTATTTAAGACTGATTTTCAGTTTCTAATTTTAGAGACTGACATTTCAGTCTCAGGTGATTTTTGGACTTTAAAATTAGTGACTGGAATTTCAGTCTCTAGATGATCTTTAAATGTTATTTATCGAATTGTTCAATTTAAGACTGAAATTTTCAGTCTCTGATTCAATGTTTTTTTAGTAGTGCAGGTCATGTGTAATAATAGAGTCAAAGTATATATGCTTGAGAGTTTCAGGTAGGTCATCGCAATAGATACATTTAACTGACACTAGCAATCCTCTACTCACCAGTTTCACTCTTTAAAAAAAAGAGCACTGTTAAGAACTTTCCAGATAAAGAGATTATCCATTGCCGTGCTTTCCTTTCTCCACACAATTGAAGACCATTTGCTGCTAGAGTGGTTGTGAGTACCAGCAAGGAAAGAGTAGACAGATTCATAACTAAATTTAGTCCTCTTCTTTCCCCAAGTAATCAAATAATCAGATGAATGGTGAATAACAAGAATAGCTATGGAGTTCCATAGAGTGTAATATTATGGATCAAAGAGTGAGGAAGGCAAATGACTCCATTGTGTATATATGAATTAACGAGAGTGAGCTCTCCAACTCCAGATTGAGTTTTTCCTGATGTATAACTATCCTGCTCAAAATGCAGCCTTCAGAACACCAAGGGTCATCCCAAAAGCTCACCTTGTTATAGGGTGAGGGAACATATCTAACTAAAGGCAGAACTTGTTCTCTCATCTTGAACATGTTGCACCACGTCCAGCTAATTGTCTGGAGGGGATGAGCACTCCAGAAATTTTCCTTTAAAGAATATGTTTGTACGACCATATAACCCATATACTTTCCTTATTATTCAAGAAAATATCAATGAACTTGGTAATTGTGGCTTTATTCCAGAGTGACATGTTAAGCAGACCAGGACCTCCCTTCTTGACTGGTTTTTCAAGTAGATGGAATGAGACTGACACCGTATAACTTCCATGAATGCTCCCTTTCCAGAAGAACTTCTTAACAGCACTTTTAATCATAGAGAGGAGTTTCTGTGGTAAAATGAAAGTCCTAGCTAGGTAGACCGGCTGTCATAGGAAAGATGACAAACCTAATTAATGTGAGCCTCCCCGCCTGGCTAAGGAGTCTAACAGACCAGCATTCAAGGCGTGCCATAATCTTCTCGAAAAGAAGAAAGCATTGATTTGTTGTAATTCGAGTGGTAGCTAGGGGAACTCCAAGGTAGGTTGCAATATTATCAGAAGGCTTTAGGCCAGTAGTGATGTATATATTTTCCTTCTGTTGTCTGCTTAGGCCAGCTATCATAATGCTTAATAATTTATATCGAGACCAGTAATTTTGTAAAAGAGTTTCAAGCCTCCCAATATAGCATGTATGGTACCATGAGTTGGTTTGCAGAAAATAAGGAGATCATCTTCAAACATAAGTGTGGTTATTTGGGGGTCCTTCCAACGCGGATGAAGATGGTATAGATTTTTATTTACAACGACTTGAAGAATCCTTGTTAGCAGTTCAATCACAGTGATGAAGATGTAAGCAGACAAGGGGTCAACCTGTCTGCTTCCCTGTTTACTACCGAATGAGCCTTCATTGATCCTGATAGAGAAGTTTACAGTCGATATGCACACGTAAATCCATGTTATAAAATGTTTGGGAAAGTTCAGGTAGCCCAAAATGCGCACAATCGCATCCCAATGTAGTGTGTCCAAGGCTTTTCGTATATCAATCTTCATAATGGATCTAGGAGAGACATTAGCGTTGTTATAACCATGAAGCAATTCGTTGGTTACAGAACATTATCAAGGATGTCTCTATCAGACAGGAACGCTGCTTGATTGTGGGAGATAATTCTAGGAAGGACAGCCTTCATTCGAGTTGAAATCACTTTGGATATACACTTGTAAATTGTGTTGCAGCATGAGATAGGTCTGTAGGAATTGACATCATTTGCATTTCTGTATTTAGGAACTAATGCAATATAGGTGTTGTTGTATGATCTGGGCATGTAACCTTTACTACAAAAGTATTTTACGGCTTTGAGAACATCCTCCTTAACAATAGGCCAACAAGTTGTATAAAAGCATGCATTTAGCCCGTTTGGACCACCACATGATTGTCTATTAAGAGAAAAAATTGCTTGTTTAATTTCAGAGTCAGAAACTTCATCACTAAGGGACTTGACATCTTCATGACTTAGAATAGGAAGCAGAGGGTATATTGCTTCAATATCTGAGTAGTTGTTCTCAGTGCTTCCAAAAATGTTAGTGAAATAGCTAATAAAGGCATTAGCAATATTGTCAGTGCCATGATGTTGAGAGCCGGCATCATCAATAATGGAAAGAATATTTTTTTGAGTTTGTCTAGCTTTCAGAGAGGCATAAAAAAGCCGTGTTATGATCACCTTGATTTTTCCATCTGATCCTAGTCTTTTGCTTGATCATATAATTTTCCTTTTTTGAAGCATCAGTGTACAGGTTAGACACTTCGAATTCCTATCTTGAGAGGGTCTCGTCTGCTACATTCATCAGCATTTTCTACTTCGAATTCCTATCTTGAGAGGGTCTCGTCTGCTACATTCATCTGCATTTTCTCCTGAATCAGTTGAAGTTGCTTCCTAAATATTTTTGATTGCTTCGAGCCATTGCATACTTATTTCTTGACCACTTCTTCAGCGCCTCCTTTGCATCTTTGAGTTTTTTCTGCAATTTAAACATCCGGTTACCATAGTTAGTTTTTGACCAAGCCATTTCTATAATACTATGAAATTCTGGGTCGAGGACCAACGAGTTAAAAAATTTAAAATTTGCTTTTCTTTTCATGGCATTGTCATATAGGGATAGTATTTGTGGAGAGTGGTTGGAGAGCATGGGGGTTGGCAGGTGATTGGTCATTAAAGGCCACTTAAGAAGGGATGTTTTGTTGTAGAATATGTAGTCTATCTTTGAGAAGGTTCTTCTTCCTTCTCTTCGCTTGTTGTTCCAAGAGAAAAAAGATCCAGTCGTCTTGATCTCAAGCAGATTGGAGTATTGTAGAGGTCTTATTTCTCTTAATGATAAGGAGTTGCCTCCAACCCTGTCAGAGATTCTTAAAGAAGAGTTGAAGTCACCTCCTATAATCCAGGGGTGAGTATCTTGGCGCAGGCATGGTATGTAGTTCACGAGGGAGGTTCTAGCGTTTGCAGTAGAATTGGCATAGAAATACATGGAGGTAGAGGGGTGGATGATGTGGGCATGACAGTGGATAATTTGTTTTGTAGAGTCTATGGACGTGAGGCTTAAAATATCAGGGTTATATAGAATCATGATTCTCCCATAAGACACTTGTTCATGGTTATGAATTAGCTTCCAGCTAGGCTTAACATATTTAGCATCACTTATAGTAAGATCCAAGGAAAGCTTGGTTTCAAGAATTGTTAGGACACATAGATTGTGCTTTTGAATGAGCTGCTTGCATTGATCAAGTTTGATCTGACAATGTGCTCCCCTAATATTCCAAAATCCTATATGATGAATCAATGATTAAACTTGTTAGGTTTGAGAAGCTCCTCTTTCATTCTTCTCGTTAAATTGTTGGAGAGATCATTATAACCAGGAATCGTGGAAGAAAGAGGGGACTCAGAGAATATGTTAGAAGTTTCAGAGAAACTCGAGCATTCCTTTCAGCTTAGGGGGAAGGTGTATGCTTCTTGTTCCTCTATATTGCTAGCTCCCATAATACTTTTACATTATTCAATTATACATTTCAATTGAATATGTATATCATAATATTTATGGTTATAAACATATATCTATATGTATATGTATTTTCTTATTTGTTAATTAACTTTTACTTAATTTATTTAGTTAGACAATTTAATTAAGTATTAATTTTGAAAATTTCTTATGAAGTATTATTTAGTTAGATAATTTATTTAGTCTGACTGCAATAACTCCTTCGTTCTAACTCGGAATCAGGCGAGATTTCGACCGATCAACTCCCACCTAAGTTATGGACAGTATGCAACAATCGGATACTTCATCGTGTGAACGCATACTGTAGTTCTTCAAGGGGACTGACAGTTGTACTTAGAAAATAACAGGCTACCACATCTGCATATTGAACTCCGCCTAGTGCAGAAACCGCTATTTTTTTGTTCAGACTGCAATAACTAATTTATTCTAACTCGGAATCAGGCGAGACTTCGACCGATCAACTCCCACCTAAATTACGGACAATATGGAGCACTTGGATACTTCATTGTGTGAACGAACAATGTAGTTCTCCAAGGGGACAGACAGTTGTACTTAGAAAATAATAGGCTACCACATCTGCATATTGAACTCTACCTAGTGCAGAAGCCGCTATTTTTTTTGTTCAGACTGCAATAACTCTTTCGTTCTAACTCGGAATCGGGCGGGACTTCCACCGATCAACTCCCACCTAAATTACGGACAGTATGGAACACTCGGATACTTCATCATGTGAACGCACATTGTAGTTATCAAAGGGGCCTGACAGTTGTACTTAGAAAATAACCGACTACCACGTTTACATATTGAACTCCGCTTAGTGTAGAAGCCGCTATTATTTTTGTTCAGACTGCAATAACTCCTTCGTTCTAACTCGGAATCAGGCGGGACTTCGACCGATCAACTCCCACCTAAATTACAGACAGTATGGAACATTCGGATACTTCATCGTGTGAACGCACATTGTAGTTCTCCAAGGGGACTGACGGTTGTACTTAAAAAATAACATCCTACCACATCTGCATATTGAACTCCGCCTAGTGCAGAAGCCTCTAATTTTTTTGTTCGTACTGCAATAACTCCTTCGTTCTAGTTCAGAATCAGGCGGGACTTCGACCAATTAACTACCACCTAAATTACGGATAGTATGAAACACTCGGATACTTTATCATATGAACGCACACTGTAGTTCTTCAAGGAGACTGGCAGTTGTACTTAGAAAATAATAAGCTACCTCGTTTATTTAAATTTTGATGAAAATTAGAATTAAATTTTAATTTTTTATCGAATCTCAAAACACAAAATTTAGAATTAGAATTATTTTATATTTATTCCTTTTTTTATTAGTCAAATTAAATTTAAATATTTAAATAGGTTAAATGGGTAACCCGCTTATTAAGTAGGTTGGGTCATAATTGGGTAAAAGAGAATGGATCATAAATGAGTTGGGTCAAACTCAACCCAACCCATTTTGACCCAACCCAACCTGTTTGACAGGCCTAAATATAAGCGGCTATTTGTGTGTGTGTGTGTATCTATGTGTATACACATACACACATTCATATACATACTAGTGCACGCCCGTGCTACGCACTCAGTTCTCTGTCAAACAACTAATAGCTAGTGTAACTCCTTTTCAACATAATGATTAAATGATCCCGACGTGGCCCTTTTATAATATGGTTCCTTAAATTTCATGTGCATTTTTTGTTTTATTGGTGAGGATTTAGAGTTGCAAAATCTATTAGTTGATGCTTTAATCATAGTGCTATTATTATTTTCTTGGAACACCCTATCATATGTAAACGGATTTACTACTAATATAAGTAACGGTTTGTTATATATACTCAATGAAGAAAAATCAGATCAGTCTATAATGTTAGATGACTTCAAATAGAGTGATCATAAATAACATCTACGGAGTGGTGGTATTTCCATTTAGTACCACTGAATATTTCATCTGTTATAAAGTAAGGAAAAGGTTTGATATTAACCTTACAACAATTGACAAAGACTTGGATACTTAGAGATGTGCAGTCTTGATACACTCTTGATAAAAGAGCTTAAATTTCGTTTACATGATATAAAGATGTCTATACTTTTTACATAGCATAAGGAAAGTAAACAAGATTATATATGTATGTATGTATGTATATTGTTTGAACCAAAAATGGCATAAACACCTAAAAGTATATGTAGAGAAATAAAAAATGAAGAAATGAAAATGAGAAATAAACAAGATACAATTGTTTATAGTACTTCGAAAAAGCAAGGCCTGTGTAAGATTTTATTGCTTATTACTTACTTGGAGGCAGAAGTTCTTAGGGTTATACAACTCTGACACTTAGATTCTCGGAATTATAAGAATATAGATTAAGGAAGAACTACAGCCAAAATAACCTAAAAGGTGAGCCTTACCATTCTATATATGAAGGTAGGGAGCCTAATATCGCATACAAAATATCTCCAAGCCGTTATCCATGATTTAGACCAATTCTCCCATAAAAGTAGGTGTCATATCATCAAAAAGTAGGGATCGGTACCGATCCCTAATATAGCCATATTGGTTGCGTTCAAATATTCATCTTGACTTATCTTATTACCAGCTTTGTGATTCCATTTGCACCAATAATAGCTTATTTCTAGTCCAAATGATGGTTTGTTTATCTCGATCGGGTCCAGGAACTACTAGCCGACTTCGAGTAATACACCATTATACACATCCATAGAGAACAAAACGAAAAAGCCGAGTCATTGGCCATGTTGGCCGGTTCTTGGGATATGCAACAAATAGACTTTGTCCCAATTAAATTGCTTAACATTCTAAGCAGTGACTGATCAAGATCGACTAGATCTTGGAGATGGAGCCAGAAAAGGAGTCATGGATGACTCCTATCAAAGACTATCTATAATGGGGGATTCTTCCTAGACGAAGGAATGAAAAATGACAGATCCTCCTCAAAGCTTCATGCTGCATCATTCAAGAAGAAGTCATGTATAGAAATGGTATCTTTATTCCCCAGCTTCTGTATATCACCCATGACATGGTTTTAAATCTCTTATATATCGCCCGAGATCTCCTCCAATATCTCCTTTTCACACTTAAATGAGACGAGACATTAAATCTCCTCCATATCTCTCTCGACATTCATCTCGTCTGAGAAACTCAAATCTCGCCCAAAATATGGATCAAAATCTCAACCCGTAATCTCACCGAAATTATACATTTTTTTTATTTTGCATAATATTTTTTATTTTCATATTGATTCAAAAGAACTACCTGATCCAATTATAATTTACCAATTTCTTGAACATATTCTTTACTTTTTATCTTAGTGAGTCATAGCGTAAGGTTTCGCTACTTTATTATGTTCAAATAAAAGGATATTATTCAATTATTACCAAATCACTTAAGCTAATCATGCTACTACTCTTCTAAACATATTCCTTTTTCCATGTAAATCAAGTATGTTACCATTTTTATTTTTACTAAGAAAGTTATAACCGTTAAATGATTTTTTGACACATTAATTTCAGACACATAAGTATATCTGAGATATTTCTGAGATGCATTATAAGACCCAAGATGTCATTTCGAGATGTACACCCGATATATAGTCATTTCGTTCGAGATCTCCCCCAATACGAGATAACTTATGTAAAAATTCTAAGACAAAATGTGACCGAAATCCGAATTTAAAACCTTGACCCATGATGAAATAAAATGAGTCTTAAGAGAAGTCCATGAAGAAAAATGTGGCGATCACACCAAGTAGCAAACTCTAACAAAGAAAATACTCCGCTACGGGTACTACCGGCCAACTATCAATCAAGATGCGTCTGATCACGTCAGATAATGCGACAAGTGCCAAAATTTTGCAAAAAATCCAAGGGCCCACGCCGATGGAAATTACTTAAATAGTCACTCCATAGCCATTTTCCACTAGGGATACTGACATCATCATCTTATTGCTGATTCTAAAGGTAGAGCAAAATACGTCATTGGACGAGTTGATTACTTCACCAAATTGGCTGAAGGAGAACTTTTAACCACGATCACGACGAAGAAAATAATCAACTTAATTGTCTGGAAAATCATGTGTCATTTTGCTTCCATGAACCATTGTAATTGATAATTGAATCAAATTAAACAACGCTAAATTTAAAGACTTCTGCCATCGGCAACATATCGAAAAGAGATCTCCGGCAGCTGCTCTTCCTTAAGCAAACAAACATGTTGAAGCCGTGAAAAAATCATTAAGTCCATTTCGAAGAAACATTTGGAAAAGGATAGAGGAAAGTGAATGTATGAACTCCCAATAGCATTATGGATTTGCAAACCACCCATAGGTCTATGACTGGTCATACTCCATTTGTCCTTGCATACGGCTTTGAGGCCGTCATCCTTGTACAACTTGAAGTCCCCTCTCATCAAATGACTTATTACGACCCCTATTTCATATAAAATAATATATAAACAAGGAACTGCAATCTAATTGAAATTGAACTAGAAGCAATTATGATGACTTATGAGCGTACAAACACATGATGACTCATGAGCGTACAAACACATCCGCGAGTCAATGACAAGAACATGTATCTGAACGTGCACGTGTATATTCAAACAATTCGACTTCTTGGTATCGAAGGAATTGAATTTTCTCTTGAAGTTATTAAATAGAATACTAGATTAAATAGCCAAAGCTTACTAGCCATATAGAACCGGACACAAATAGAAACTAACGGAATACAATCCTGAATTTATACTATTGGAAATCGAATAAGCATGATGATAATCAAAGAGGAATACAACACATTGGGAAGATAATTCAACGGAAGGATAGCGAATATTTAGAAACTGGATGGATTTCTTTCTAGCCACTCTAACTTGTTTCGATTCAAAGCATTTCATGTATGCAACAAGATGTACTTTGGAGGTCAAATGTTATCCTGTATTTTGACACGACTATATCCAAACTGACTGGACAAGTTAGACTCGGTTGTCATCAAGGCCAATAGCCCAGAGCGATGATTATGGAGTTTAAAAATCAAGATAGATGATAATATGAAGTGGGAGCAAAGAACATGCTCCCCGAAGATGGATCAGATACGATCCATATTCAACACCATGGATCATATCGTATTGATTCCACGGCTCAATTCAATGATGATCGATCAATATCTCAGATTCTACAAATCCATTATTCATGAAACTTTAGAAGCAAGATATATGACCTTAGGGAGCCTGCTCTAGGAAGTGCTTCTCAAAAGGATGAATAAAGAGGGATCGGTCATCTTCCCTCCATAAGGATCGGCTAGAATAAGGAGACAACTCACATTGCACCAAAGATATAGCAATAAATCAAGTTATACACATCCAATTGACATGAAACTTGAAGTATAAGCCTATTACAACATGTGGAACATCCTACAGGGATATCATTCCGATCGAAGGAAGATGGAGAAATTGTCAGAAATCGGAAATCAAGCAGCACTACTTCACGGAAAATGCAATATCTCACAAACAGCACTTCGAAATTGCATGAATTTTAGGAAGCAAGTAGCTAACATCATGGGGCACTCTTCAAAAAGATCTTAGCCCATTTGAACACACTAATAGGTATCGGTATGTTGAGTGTCTTGCATTATGTTTGGGTAATGGGCGCACATGTCCCACATTGTAAAAAATAATAGATGTAGTGTGTTATATATATGTGGTTAGTCGCATGTAACAACAAGGGTTTACTTTTATTAAAGGGTTTTGACCAAACTCTATGTTGCCTCCATGGAGGATGTGCGGACATGATTTCAACAAGGTATCATAGCCGATGATAGCTCCTGGGACAACGGATAATGCGCAGGAGATCTGTAAATCATGATGGCTAGTAGTGTAAGCTTAAATAGTCAGACTTAAGGTGGATCTAGATCATAGTACGTTGGATCTGGTATAATGAACACGGGAGCAGAGTCTCGATATGGTGCAACATCATATTGACATAGTGGAAGACTCGTGGATGGATGCGAGCCAAGGTGGAGATCTATTTTGGTGTCTCGCATTGTGTGTCAGTAATGGGTGCATATTCGAAATGAATAGTACCACAACATGAAAAATAATGGAGTTAGAGTGGTATATATATGAGTTTGGTTGCATGAAACCACAAGGGATTCCTTTTGTTAAAATGTGTTGGCCAAACTCATATGTTGCCCCTACAGAGGGATGTGTGGATGTAATTTCTGGACCATGGTATGTTGATATGGTAGAATGACATGGGAGAAGAGTCTCAATATGATGCAGCGTGTTAGTGTAGTGGAAGATGCATGGATGGATGCGAGCCAAGATGGAGACCTATTAGGGTGCCTCACATTAAGTGTCAGTAATCGGTGCATATTGGAAAAGAATAGTCCTACACCGTGAAATATAATGGTGGTGGAGTGGGGTATATATATATATATATATGAGTTTTGTTGCATGTAACAGGGGTTCCTTTTGTTAAAAGGTGTTAGCAAAACTCATATGTTGTCCCTACGTAAGGATGTGCGGATGTGATTTTGACATGGTACCAAAGCCGGTGATAACGCCTGGGATGATGGACAATGCGCAAGAGATGTATAAATCATGGTGGCTAGCAATGTAGGCTTACGTAGTCAGACTTAAGTTGGAACTAGACCATGGTACATTGGATCTGGTAGAATGACACCGGAGCAAAGTCTCGATATGGTGCAGGCATCATATTGGTGTAGTGGAAGACGCATGGATGGATTGGGATGTCTCACATTGTGTGTCAATAATGAGTGCATATAGGAAAGAACAGTCCCACATCATGAAAAATAATAGAGGTGGAATGGTATATATATATGAGTTTGATTGCATGTAACAACAAGAGATTAAAAAGGTGTTGGCCAAACTCATATGTTGCCCCTATATAAGGATGTGCGGACATGATTTCAATATGGTATTAGAGCCGGTGGTAACGTCCGGGACAATGGAAAATGTGCATTAGGTCAGTAAATCATTATGGCTAGCAGTATAGGCTTAAGTAGTCAGACTTAAGATTGGATCTAGTAGAATGGCACATGAATAATCTTGATATGGTGCATGCATCATGTTGGCATAGTAGAAGACACATGGATGGATGCAAACCAAGATGGGGATCTATTGGGGTGTCTCGCATTGTGTGTCGGTAACGGGTGTATATTGAAAAAGAATAGTTCCACATCATGAAAAATAATGAAGGTGGAGTGGTATATATATATAAGTTTGGTTGCATGTAACAACAAAGGATTCCTTTTATTAAAAGGTGTTGGCCAAACACATATGTTACCCCTACGTAGAGCTGTGCGGACGTGATTTCAACATGGTATCAGAGCCGACGGAAATGCCTGGGACAATGAAAAATATGCAATAGGTCAGCAAATCATTATGACTAGCAGTATAGGCTTAAGTAGTCCGACTTAAGGTGGAGCCAGACCATGATACGTTGAATATGGTAGAATGACACAAGAACAATCTCGATATAGTGCATGCATCGTGTTGGCATATTGGAAGACACATAGATGGATGCGAGCCAAGGCGGAGATTGGTTGAGTGTCTTACATTATGTTTGGTAGTGGGTGCACATGTCCCAAACGTGAATAATAATGGAGGTGGTGTGGTATATATGTGGGTTTGGTTGTATGTAATAACAAGGGATTCCTTTTATTAAAGAGTGTTGACCAAATTGTATGTTACTCCCACTTAGGCTGTGTGGACGGATTTCAACACAATGCTAATCCCTATTGTAGGTACCAGCGGGCCTAAAAAAATTTAGGTGGCCTCATCTCGGTCTCCCGATCCTTCTGTAGAAATTTCACTCTGATTTGTGCACGTCTTCCCCTATAAATGTAGCAGACATGGCGTTAGAAAATGGATCCTTCATTTAGTTGAAAAGACTCTTCCATTTTTTTCTTCATTCTTATACTAATAGATCCTAGCTGATCTACACGTTCTTGTGATCATAACCAAGTGCAAGATTACTAAAATTATGAAGTGGACCTAGGCCAAAGTTGCTGAACCCCTATAAAAATCTATGTGTTCATTTATGATATTTGCTCTATTTTAATTTCATTATTCATTTAATCTCCAATGGATTCCATTGGGTGTTGATGCCCATTTTGGGAATCAATAGTATCGGTGTTGAATGTTAAGCGAGAAGCTTGGATTTAGTTGAGTAACTCACTAGAGACATCATAAGCAACACCCTAGAATAAGTAGAGAGTATTATATGTATGAGAGTGTATTTAAATAAATGCCTTAAATTTAATTTTTACAAGTCTGGTTTATTCCGTAGATTAATTAATTTAGGGATTGACGATGGTCATTCATTTTTCCTTGTTGATTAATTAAGCCATGCCCGGCCAGTTTATGAGCATTGCCATCCCTTGTAGATCGATTTGTCATCCTCGGCCAGTTTATGAGAAGTTATTATCATCTATTGATAGTTGATTTATGCTTGACCAATTTATGAGCCATTTACCTTTTTACTACATAGGTTAGGTAGACGGTATTTATGAGTACATTGACAAGAATATATAACAACCTGCCCCTTTGATTCTTAGAAGTCGACACTAATACATCTACGGTGTTCACATGATGAACATCCATGTGCCGAGAATACAGATTATTAGGGTGAACGAAAAGAAAATGACATATCAGAATCTCACAATGCGATGAAGAATCTATAATATATCAATGTACTTTACAAGAAGAAAACTTTCATATACATACATCAACCAAAGTATTATTATCCTACCCTCAGACAGGGGACATTTATAATAACTCATCCTTATAATTTTTGATAAATACAACAAGAAAAAAACTACTGAAGACAAAATACATAAATACGTGTTAGAGGATCCAGCTCATCTCCTAAGGCTTCGAAGTGTCCAGCTAAATCTGTAAAATATGCTCGGGCTGACATGAGCATTAAAAGAAAAATAACACCCGGATCAGTTTGGTAAAACTAGCATGAGAAATGAATCAAATGGATTACTTAATGTTATAAAACCTTTCATAAATAAAGTTATCTCGTAAGGTCGTGCCGCATATAAACACAGACGGGTTTTTACCTTATGATAACCAAATCACTTTTATTACAATTCTGATGATATTATATTAATATCTAGGGGTTGAAAATAAATATATAAAACATATGAGATACTTGCATCTCACATTCCTGTAGTTTGACACAACTAAGTCCATATGGCATGTAGTGGAGATTGGATTTCCATCAATGATAAGGCTATTTGGGTTCCATCCGTCATAGTACACCTTTAGAAAATGTACCAAGAGCCTCACATGGACCCCCGTAAACATAGAGTTGGTTGCCCCTTTATCATGGCATATTGGATTACATCGTTCCTCGGGACCAAGGCTCCAAAAAACATGCGCCAGCCATGTCCCCACTTAGTATGCATACCAAATCCGTAAATATCAATTCTAGATCCAGGAATGACTGCTCCTAATGCTAATGAACTACATAGCTCTGCTGCATATCTCGTATTTTAGTTATTATCGGCTTGTGATGCTTTTGATGCCACGATTTATCTTTTTCCTCTCTTAAAAAATCCCACTTGGAATGCTAACACTGCCCTTCAATCAACAATGCAATGCCAATATTTTCCCACACAAGTTGTTTGGGATATAAACAAATCAAAGGAGCTACTCTACATCCATTTTGGAATCACCATCAGAAATAGTAGCAAGTAGCCCTTGCACTTCAAAGAGCTCCGTCTTCGATTCCATCATCTTTAAGATGTCTTTAATACAACACTTGAGTTGGTCTGAAGTGGTTTTCGGATAATTCATACTCATCTGATCCCGGTCCCTTCGAACAAACATTCGATAGTTTCCAGTAAACTCAACTCCGGTTTTCTCAGAAATAATCGAAAAATTAGTAAGAGCGGAGATCACCTCCTAACCGTTTAAGTGGACTGATTTCCTTATCATCTGTCCTAGGAGAATAAAATGAGATTTATATGCACAGTACATCATCATCGAAGATAACTGTGCCATATAAATTCGTGTTTCTCCTAGATATTTATAGAGTTATATTTTTGACCAAGATTTGATAGTCAGTTATTTAACTATCAAATAAAAATCAATGATCGTAGATTTAGTTAAATATGGCGTCCACTAAGCCTCTATAATAAATCTTACCATTCTCTTTCAATTACTTGATTCAAAATACCTTCACAGAAGATATATTCACAAACCCCTTATGCTATTTTCAATACTTGGGAAAATATTGATATAGTTATCTCACTGTTATAAGTATATTACAAACCATTATATTTTCACTACCTAGAAGTATTCATATGTTTATCTCAAGGGTATAAGTATATTAACAAAACTTAGGGAAAATTTCCTCCTTTCCAAAATCATACTTAAATTACCCAAACAAATATTATTCAAAATATTCCTTATTATAAACCAAATGATCATCCTTCGGTGTTAAGCATGAAAAGAATGTTTCCATACCGCCATAAATAAGAAGGATTAATTAATAAAATCAAATCTCATTTCTTTTATAAAATTCCCTTTCTATAAGCTCATTTCATGTTTACAAATACTTTTATAAATTTCTAAATTAATTTATAAATCTCTAAAATGATTTATAAACTCCTTATAAAACTCCTTATAAAACTCCTTTACCAAATTATCGTTTAAAATCTCCTTAACAAAATACAATTTTTTTTCTTATAATCCATTTTTTATAAAAATAGTTTATCATTTTAAAACACCTTTGTTCAATTAATTAATTACTCTTAAACATTATAAATGAATAATTAACTCTTTAAAATATCATTAATAATATAATTAATTATCTTTAAACACGACATTAGTAAACTAATTAATTATCTTTAATCACATCATTAATAAATAATTAATTATAAATAGAACTAAACCAATTGACTAACTTAAAATAGCTTTAGTAATATAATTAAATAACTTAAAGTATCATTAATAATATAAATAAATAACTTAGTTAAAACATGATTTATAAACACTTAACCTCAAATTATTACAAAATTTAAGTAATTTTGAATCCATGGCTTTTGCAATTCGGAAAGAGGCTTAGCGACCACAGTAGTACTAAATCAAGTTACCATTTAATTTAATTTGACTTTTAAGTCACATAATTGGTATTTACATAAGTAAGCATATATGTAAATAAAATCAATAACTAACCATCAATAGTTAGTGTCATTTATCTCAACAAGTCAATTGAAATAAAATTAATTTAGTAACAGAACCGGGGTTTATTCTGCCAAACAGATGTAACAATATTCTATTCCATTTAACTATAGCAGAACGGAGATTTATTCTACTAAATAGATATCATCAATAATCTATTCCATTTAGTATAGCAAAATGGGGATTTATTCTGCACAATATGTCATCAATAATTTATTCAATTTAATTATAACAATATAGGGATTTATTTTGTCAAATAGATGTCATCAGTAATCAGTTCCATATTTGTTTGGCTACTCAAAAGGCACAAACAAAGAGAATCCTGTGTATTTAAACATTCTTTAAAAAAACTGCTCTTTAAAAAAAATGATCCTTGAAATTAAAATAATTAAAAATAAAACTTTTATTTAATAATTAAATCTTAGTTAAAATTTAATTAAATCCTAACCGAATTAATAATTAATTAATAATTAACCCCGCCTAATTAATTAATAATTATACCTTGATTAGTTAATAGTTAATTATTATTAAGCTTTACTTAAATAACAATCAATAAATTAATTAACCTTTACTTAATCAATAAATTAATTAACTTTTACTTAATCAAATAATAATAATTATCTTACTTAATTACTAAATTAAGTATTATTAATTTTACTTAACTTATAATTAAGTACTAATTATCTTTTCTTGATTAACAAATTAAATAATCATTGAACCCTTAATTAATAAGTATTAATTACTTTTAAACACTTATAATGTGTTTGAAAAACTTTTTCAAAATTACTAAAAAAACACTTTTACTTTACAAAAAAGTGTCTGTTTTATGAACTACATCCGTAGCAATTATTGACATGGATACCATAACTTCAGAACTAGTTTTATATACCAAATGGCCTTGAAGACTTTACCCTTTTATGTTTTAACTTACTATAAACTCTATATAAGAATTTTCTGAAAACTAAAAAGTAAAGTTTAAAACTTTTTAAAAATTTTCTAGAAAATAAAGTAACTAAACAAATTTAAACACAAAGAATCTCCATGTCTCAACATGAACAAATTAGCAGTAACACTTTCCTTAGCTTCGAATATCCATATGCATGAGCACAAAAAATGTATGCAATATAAACACATCCATTCACAAGTAAAGGTCGTCATTTTCAAACCATTACCTATCATTTTGACTTTATTTTAAGTCTATAACAAAACATTACGTAAAAACATGTATATATACAAGCAACACCACTTTCAAACTAACAGCCAGCACAACTATTTACAACGTATAAGAAGTTAAGAACTTTGGTTTCAAAGGTAAGATTTTTACTCACCAAACTAACATGAAATCAAACAAATTGCCACTACTTTTTTCTTCCGACCTTAGAACATGGATTCTACTTTTAAAAATGGACTTTTTGAGGCCAAAAGGAAAAATGAGTTCGACCTTAGGTTTAACGGGCTCGGCCACGGGTTGTAGGGAGGATTTAAGCTTGTCCTTGAAGAAGAAGAAGGAGATGTAGAAGGACGAGAAGAGTTTTAAGATGATTTTAAGGATTTTAAAAGGGAAAAAGGATTATTTTTTCTCTAACTTAAAAAGTTTCTTGGAAACCATTAAAGTGGGGAAAGGAAGTGAAAACGAGAGGAAGAAGAAATAAATTGTTTCTTTTTAAATGGATTAAAAAAATTACAAAATTTCCCTTTAATTGCATTCCCTCCACACATTTTTCTCCATCTCATCACCATCACCTCCTTACATGCCGAACATGCCACCCTTTACACACATCATTTCGAAATCCATCCAAGCACCACACACTTGAAAACATGTTGCATAATAAAATGTTTCTTATACTTTATTGTGACAACACACTTACACCTTTTCTCTTTTAATTTGAAAAAGGCCACATCTCCTTTTTATTTACTTAAGTGAATATATGGTAAAACTATGCATATATTACTTTTGCATGTGTGTGTATATATACTAAAGTGCACATAACATATTCGTCAACTTTTAGACGATGAAAAGTCAAAAATCCGCAAAACTATTTTGGATCACATTTTCTATTTTTCATTGAACTATCTTTTTTAGTAAATCGAATTAAAAAATGAATTTTCTACTATTAGTTATAAATTATAAGAGGGTTATTTATTTATTAAAACTATTACTTAAATATTTGAAATTAATAAAATATTCATAAATAAAAGCAGTAAAATTTTAGGTCATCACATAACACCTTTTGAATTGAATTTCACAGTTTGACTATAAGGCGTTTGGAGAAAATATTGAGTTAGAAGTTTATTCTAATAAAAGAAGTTTAGTGTAAATTTTCTATGTATGGTTTATAATCAAAAGGATTTAAACCGATATTTTAAAAACTTAAATCCTGATGTCTTTAAAAATGGTTTCCAAGATTTTAATAATATTATTTGAAAGCAATTATGAACATCGGTATTTTGAAAAGGAGTTTAAGATTTGTTCGAGTTTGAGGTTGCTCCCAGAATCAACAAGTCGATTTGGAAACAAAGTAGGTTTATGTTATCTAATTCGAGTGGCTCGAAAGTGACTAAAAATGGACGAGAGATGTGTTCAGTTGGTAAGCACTTCTCATGAGCATTTCTTTTCATAGTAAGGGGGTGTATTTTACGACTTGGTAGGACCCATTTCCATGGTATCATTTTTGTGTTACTTGATCTATATGTATATTTTCTATGGATTTTAAAGTAAATATTAGAGAAATTGGCTTATGAAATTTATTGGAACACATAATATGATCATACAAAGTATTCAATGCTATTTAAAAATGATTTTGATTGAAATCTTGGAAGTATGATTTAATATGAAAAGGTATATTTATATATTATTATTTCAAATAATTTGGAACAAAAACCCAGGTGTTTAGTTTTGAAGTTTTCTTTAAAGAAAATGATGTAAAATACAGAGTAATTTAGATAATACAGATTTTGATATGAATTTCTTTATGGAAAAGGTTTGTATGTATGCTATGTTATGATCCCAAGTGATAGTGGCATAATCCAAATAATATGAAACCTCTTCTTGTTTTCCTTTAGAGTAAAGTATGTCTAATAAATAAGTGAAACTCTAATGTGTTATTTTATTGACATTTGTATCATATACGTTAGGAAAATGCGTTATGTTCATCTTGTTATGATGTGTTTGTTTAGTAGTTTTCATTTGCTAGAATAAAGTGGATTTTTTTCCATTTTTGATAATCTGAAACTTTCGAATCATTATAGAACTTGAAGCTAAGTTTCTTTAAAAATGTAAAAATGGGTTTATGTAACTCTTGAATTGAGAAGGTAGTAAGTTAAAACAAGTTTTAAATTTGTTGAACATACATGTTAAATAAATAATCTAATGTTATTTGGACAACTAATAAACATGGTTACCTTAAGGGTGTCTAAAGAAAGTAGGCTCTAGGCCTATGTTTGGATACCAATGTCATGTTATTCCTAGCTAATTGCCTAACCCAACGATTAAACAAGTCGAAAAGGTTGACTCGACTTTAAGACCCAGATTTATTATGGCCTTCATCTGAAATTTAAAATGTAAACGAATCTACTGTTTGCATATACTCTTATGATGCAATAGGGTATTATACGAGTATAAACGTGAGTTATGTTTTTTGAAATATTCCATAGATAAAAGTGATGTTTTGTGAAATGATTCACAAATGGTTTTATTATTGAATGAAAGATACTATTTATGCAAATGCTGTGATATAAAATGTGACGGTATACTTAAAGAAATGAATAATATAAAATATGTAAGCTGTGCATAGATTTATTTATTCGGATAAAAGTCCTTGATCTAGGATATGAGTACATTATTTCTAGATGATTTATACTGATCCGAACAAGGATTTTCACTTAATTTACTACTGCTAATACTTGAAATATATTTTTGATAGGATCCTAAGATTTTCTCTTACATTATATGGCTATGTAAGGAAAAAAGAATTTGCTAATCAAGGAACCTAATTGGAGTCCGTACTAGAGAGACCAAGTGACCTATAGTGGTTGGAAAGTGAAATTTATGTGATTGAGTAAGTGGTCGAATCAGATATTCCATATGAATGATCCATGCACAACGTACGGGCTTAAGTATATGTGCACTATGTTTTGTTGGCTTATGGAGAGTTCGAGGAATGACTCTTCGATTTGCTCTGGGGTGGCATGAATAATCGTCCAAGTAATCACCTAAGTCTGTTGAGCATAAGGTATGCTTAGTAAATTATTTATCATCCATAAGAGATTTTTTGAACCTAAGCAAATTATGAGGTTTGTTTGCTAGTGATTTTGATGTGTGCTTGTTTCTTTTGACATTTGTTCGTGTTGAAATTTTGAGGACGAAATGTTTTTAATGGAGGAGAATGTGACGACCTAGAATATTAAACATTTTATATTTAAATATATGAATTATTTGAATATTTGAATCAAATTTGATAAACTAGATTTTATAACCTTGATAACCCCTTTTCAATTATTAACTAGTGACTAGAAAAAAATTGACATATGCTTATAGAAATAAGTAGTTTGAAGAAATATCGATAATATGACCGAAAATCGTACTATCGATAAATGGGTTTTTAATCGATTTAGGTTGTTGGAACTTTTATGGGTTTGCTTAGAATTTTAATGTGTAATTAATCATCAATTAAAAATACTTTAGTGCTTATGGTTAACTAAATACAAATTGATGATGTCATGATGTGGTTATGAGAAGATATTTGTGGTGATAGCTTATGAATGAAGTAAAGGGGAGTGGCGTGGAAAGTTGGCATGTGTGGGAAAGTCTCCTTAGTAGCCAGGTATAGAAAGTCTAGGGGTTTTGTGATCTTGAATGCACTTATAAATAAACACTTTAGTTCACAAATTGCTCACAAAGGTTGGTGCAAAATAAACGTCTTCTTTATCTCCTCTTTTCTCTTTAAAAAATCCAAATCAACTCCAAACTCCACAAAACTTTGGCTAAGACCCTAGCACAACATAAGAACATGGAATAGCAACTAAAAGATGAAAGGAGGCATAAAGGGGGAAACATGGAGGCGTGAACAAATTAGGCAACGAGAGGTGGCCGAGTGCAAAAGTGAAGCAAAGGTTGGATCTTTGGGTTTTTTGGTAATGATGGGAAGTTGTTTTAGTGCCTCTGCTAAGTTGTAAGATTGGTTTGCATGAGTTTACTCACCATTGAAAAGTAAATAATGTGTTGACATATGTTGTGTGCAAATATAAAGTTAATGAACTAATGCAAGTTAAAATGTTTGGACCCCTCTTACTTTGGAAAGAAAATGACAACTTTATATGTAATATATTCACTTTTATTACCCTCTATAATATGTAATGTTGTATTGAATTAGTGTTTACATGTTTGTTTTGGTTATGGTGGTATTGAAGTGTGTTCAAAAGTGTTTGAGGAAATAAAGGTCATTAGAAGTGCACTTCATAAATCTCAAGTGTTTAACCTTTTAAATTGGTTATATTGAATATAATATGAAATAATATATTTTGGTTGTACTCTACACTCATAGAAATGATAGAACAAAATTTGAAAAGTTAGAAGGCGAAAAGTTCGCTATATGGACACATTTATATGCCTTGTTTTGAAAAGTTTTAATATTATTTTGTAAAGTATCCCTAGGTTTTCTTTGCACGATTTTAAGTAGTCTAAGTATGGTACTTATTGAAAAAAAATTGAAATTAAATCACTTATTTGGGTGGAGAAAACTGACCACAAATGTTATGTCTTTTCTAAAATCTCTGTCCAAATCTTTTACATCACTTAGATGTTGTTTTAAACCTGCAACAGCTTTTCTGGCCTTTTACCATAATGTTTTTGTGTTATATTGTTTTAAACAAGTTTTGAGATTATAAATGATTTTGAAATAACGTTTAAATTAATTATTTTTATGATACTTTTTAGTGAAGTTTAATAGTAGGTTTTAAAGTGTTTTAAAAGTGGTTTCAAGTTTAAATATATTTTAAATAGTTATTTATGAATTTTTAAAGCAAACTGTTTATTTTACAACATTTATTTAAAATGGTTTTTTTAATATTTTCTAAACTTAATGTTTTTACATAATATTTTATGTAGATATTTAAAATATATTTATAATTATTTTAAAAGTGTATATATATAAGTTCTGAAAAGTTATTAAAGATGGGTTTGATTATAATGCTTAGTTGCAATAAATGGTTTAAAAAGTTAACTAAAACTATATTATCTTATTAAACATGCATATTTAGATCTTAAAAAAAGAACATGTTACAGATAATGATAAGTATAAAGGTTTTTGGGTTTATATCAAACGATGTTTGAGTAGCATTTGTATTTAACCTTTTTGATTATACTTATGAAGATAATAAAATATTTAAAAAAGTAATTTTAAGATAATAATAAGTATGGAATGTTTTGGAGAAAGGATAGAAAAGGCAAAGGTTTAACTTATAATAGAGAAGTGGTTTATAGTAACAATGTTTAGTAACGTTTGTTTTTAACCTCTTTGATTATATTTTACAATGGAAAATCATGTTAAGTGATTTGTGAATATTCTTATACACTTGAGAGTATATGAATACATTTTGAAGATCTAAAAAGAGAATAAATGAATAGTGAAGTAGTAGTATACATGTATTTGTCTTTTATAAAGGTAATTTAAATATATATACAACTATTTATAAATAAGTATTATTTGATAACATGGGGATTAGAAGTTGCTTATGTGACTTAATATTGCTTTGTGTGTTTACTTATCTATGGGAAGTATTTACCCCTATACTTAGCAATAAAAGGCAAACAAAGTAGGCTAGTTCTATCCTTGAGAGTTAAAAATGCGGTGTTTTGTTGGGGCTTAGATGCAACCAGTGCTCTATATAGCTGGCTTCACTCTTGACCGAGGGATAGAATAAGTTGAGGATGTCGAAAACAGTGATAAATATACGATACTTGATTTCTATATGCAATTGTTTTATTGTAGTCGAACTTGACCTAATTAACTTAGGAAGTATACAAAAACTTCAGGGCTTCATATGGCTTTGTATTCCTGGGAAGGACTCATTGGTATGAAACTTCTCTTGCTTTAAAAACATATATATACAAGATTCCCTACGGATGGCTCCTTTATATCATTTTCTTACTTCTAAAAGAACCAAAATTAAGTTAACTGGAAATTCATTGATTTAGTTTTGAAGAGTCCGGGATCGGATAAGTGAACTTATGTATTACTTACCAAAAGCACTTCAAAAATAATATAGGAGTTCTATTTTTTTGGAAAGGAATATAGAGTGAAATATTATGGAGTTGAACTATTTATCCTAAGGTTAAATCCAAGAGAGAGGTCTGCATTACATTTCGGATAATGCTATAGAGTTGAGCCATCATCTTGAGGGTAACTCCGAGGGAGAGGTCGGTGTTAGCATTTGTCGAATGACTTACAGTGGAATCCACAGAGATTCGTGAACTGTTTGAGTGATGATGGCTCATGTGTTGAGATATTGGAATCCATGGAGAGATTCAAGATTTGTCTAAGTGATGAACTCATATGTTGAGATGCTAAACATTACTTTGCCATCAGAAATGACAAAAGGTAGAGTAGGATTCATAACCAATGGGTGTAGCTAACACAAGGATACAACAATTCCAAATATCTGGAGATGCTTTCGAATGAGGTGCACTGGAGTTGATGGTACTTTGTATCACGTGTTTGAATGTGGATTGACTATGTTTTACTTAGTGGTATATTTTATCTAGAGATATACGTGTTTTCGGAAGGTACTTTTTGACCTTATCAAGAGGCTGGCCTCGATATGTTGAGGAAATCTCTAATAGAAATCCATATGTGAATTTATCTTAGTGATTATATTTGTACTTCTAATATTTTTATGTTGTGAAATGCAAGTAACATAGCTATTTTCTGATTTTTAATATACACCCTAGACATTATCTATCATATCGCCATATGTACATATTAGACGATTTTGATTCTTTTGAAGGGAAAACCATTCCGGTGATTCAGTTAGTCTCAAAAGTTACTGCTATATGTGGCAACATATTTCTTAAGTTTCTCATTCCAGAATTATGTCTAACTTGTGATTTTATTTTTTCCTTAATTCCTCAGGTGCTCTTTAGAATAGTATGAGAAATGCAGGTTTTTGTTGATATTCTTTGGAGCTTCAAGAGATGAGCTGGATGCATCCATTCTTCTACTATTGAATTTCATTTTCACTGCATTACTATTATGTATATTTCAGCAATTGTGATAATGAACTGTTATAACTGTCCAGGCTGGTGTTAGTACTTAGGATAGTAATTGTGAAATGATATGTATCTTAGGGTAACGGCCTGCAGTGTTTTTATAATATATATTATCGTCCCGCAGTGAGATTCAGATATTTGGTTCTTCCTTCCTTGTTCATTTTCATTTTCTTTTCATTTACCATAATAATCTGTCTTTTTAGCACTTGAATGTTCGGCACATAAATATAATGGATGTATTAGTGTCAACATTTAAAGCTCGAAAAGGTGGGTCATTACAGTTTCGATGAACTGAATTATTGTAAATAATTTGGGGTTGCCATTTAACCAACTTAACTGGCACAACCAAATAGCTTTAACTAATTTTATCGATTAACCGAACTTCCGGTTAACCGACCGACCTTGACTGGCAAAATTCAGTTTGATTAACCGTTAACACATTTGTTACCATGATTAACCATTAATCGAGAAAATTTTGAAGCAAACAGCCATTAGATTCGTAGTATAACCAATACTATAACCGGCCCACTATGTTTCCTACCAAAACGTTAAAACCCTCAAGTAAAACATATGAATGCCGCTTTTTTCACTTTCTCTCGTTCAATTATAAAACCTGAATCCACAAAATCAAAATCTTGATTTCAATCAATATATATCCACTATCGATTTCGATTTTGAACTAAATATAGCAATACATCCACTATCGGTTCACAAAATCAATATTCATGCTACACTGCAAGCTTGCGATTCCTATCAATTTGGCATTTGAGGCTTTGAGATATTGTGAATGTTAGCCGAAAGATGAAGAATGTGAGTTTGTTTTTACTTTTACCTATTTTATTTAATTATTATCTGTTTAATTATTAGATTTATTCAAATGTATGCTATAGCTGTTATTAATTGCAGTTTAATCATACCTATCACATTAATTACAGCTATAAACTAGTTGTTATTGAACTATATTTTAAGTTTATGTCAGTGTAAAGCTATGACATGTATATAATTTGCCTATACAGTTTGCCCATAGATGTTAAATATTAATATACATTTAAATACAAACAATTTACTACTTGCCTATACAATTTGAATTTGCCTACGCATAGCTATTAAATATAAATACATTTAAATATTAATACACGTATTAAATGTATGCAATTTGCATATATAATTTACCTGTAGCTATTAAATGTATATTAACATTAAGTAAAGCTGTTAAAACTATATATTAATATATAAAAGTTGCATATATATATTAATACACATTAATATACGTTTAATGTATAACTGTTATTGACGTGCAGTTGTATTTTATATATATAATATTTATCTATAATTAAACTCTAATTTATAACCGTAATTAAACGTTATATTATGTGAAAATTTAGTTGAATTTACAGTTCTAATTTATAACTACAATCTAATATTAAAGTGATATGATTGTGTTATAGGATTGTGATATGTAATTTACAGCTGTAATTCATTGTTCGAACTGCACTATAAGTTATAAGAAATATGCATCGCTATGGTTATATTATTCAGTCCACTGTTGCCTGCAACGCTAAAGGAGAGTTGTGGCATAGTTCATACATATATACCTATTGCTCTTAGGCATTTGCTGCCTTAATTGCTGACACCCATTGCTTCCAGCAATATCCAAAGATTCCATACTAGTAACCTGCGTAAATGAATACTATGTAAAACTAAATATAGGCATTATCAAACAATAGTTGGGAGTATGTTCATATTTCATATTTTGACCATGTTTGCAACTAGCAACTTTTTTGAAAATGATGAAGATACAATATTATCTATGCCAATTTATAGTATTTGCGCACGCCGGATACTGCATTATAGTTTGAACTACATAAGTTATAAGATTACATTAATAATGTATATTTCTATAATTTGTATTTGTTTTCGTGCACTATAACAGGTACAAACAGGCAGTTCTAAAGAAACAAGTGGTGATGATGAGTTCATGAAAGAAGAAGATGACGAGGAAACCGACAAAGAAGATATTAGTTTTAGAAAACCTCTTCTAGACCTGAAGCACAAGCCTTCTTCTATAAAGCCTTCTCCGGTATGGGAACATTTTACTAAAAAAGCTAATTTCAATTTGTAGAAATGTATTCTCCACTATTGTGGTCAACAATTTGCACGTGATTCTAAATCAAATAGAATTACACATTTAAATTATCATATAAAACATTCTTATAAGTCTATTCCACATGATAGTGATAAGGACAAAAAAATCTTTAGCTTTTGGAATAAATAGTGATATTGAAGATAGTTGCAATCTTAACGCATAGTCATTTAATAAAGAGGAATGTAGAAAATCATTAGCTCGAATGCTAATTATTGATGAACTCCTTATAGTTTTGTGAGGGTGAATGTTTTCTTGAAACTAATTGCACTTACTAAATAGGCCCTTGTGGCTAATTTCCACTATATATATATAATCGTGTTGACTTGCAGAGGTGCATGCATGAGCCGCATTTGAAAAGTTAAAACATTTAAACTAATGAAGACGTTGTTAATTGTATATATGTAAATATCCACGCTTGTTTCTAAACAATCATAACTATATGCACTACGGATACAAAAGTACAGATTAATTGATAATGACATTATATTCCTTGTTGCCAAAATTATTATTTTCGCTAGTACTTGCATTTGTAACCGAAGGTTTATTAGGGTCACTCACTAAAAGGAGACTTGAGATGGATACTTGTTCAACTGTTGATTGATTTTTACATGTACATTATTATTAATAAGTGGATCCTACGGTAGATTCATATTTAATATGATTTGACTATTAATCGAGCTTTACTGCTAGTAGACTGCCTGTCGAACTTTACTACTTTCTTATCAACCTGCATATTGTCTACACACCAATAAAGGTTGGCATTGTAGTTAATTTTCCAATGAGATTCTAATTGTACTTTTAATAATATTTTCTACACACCAATAAAGATTGGCATTTTAGTTGATTACTTTATTTACCGTGCAATTTATTGTTAAACAATGTGTTCCTATTTTGCTATATGATACTTGGATCTACCTTCACCTATATCTCTCTAATGCATTGCTATGATACAATACTACTTTGTACTTTCCTATGTTTTACTATCCTTGCCTATGCTCTTTTCCTATATGTTTTCCGTTTGAAAACATGCATATTTGCATTGAATTATGCCTAGTGATATGATACGATGAAACTTGTTGAATTACCAACTAACACATAGTAAATTCAAAGAGCAATGTGCACTATCATATGACCGTCTTTTTTTGTAGTCATGTATTACTTTCATATGTTTTTTTAATTTCTCGAGTGTAACAAGATCTTTTATGTAGAGACATTTCTCATACGATGAAAATCATGAACCAACAATCCGAAGAATATGGGAGGCTATAGAAAAAGAAAATTTGAAGAAAAACACTAAACCGTGCACGAGAAGTGGAAAAAATAGCTAATAAGACAACTAGTATAGCAGAATGCAAGGATCATCCACCTGTTTGGATTCTTCTAATATATGGAATGAGATGATTGATATTCGTTGGGCGAAAGAGGAATTTGAGGAAAGAAGAGAAATAATGTGAAAAAATGGCCTTACGTCAAAAGAAGGGACCTACACTCGTCATTGTGCTGGTTCTGTTTCGATAGCCTCACATAATGAACAAATTGTAAGTTAAATATTTTTAAGTCATATTCATCCAGGAAACTATTCACTATGCTAGTTTAGTATATATGTCGAATCATTTGATTATATTTAAATGGATAAATTTAAGAGGATATATATTATATCATTTTTCATTTCGCTATAAGAAGAGCATGTCATTGCTGCCTCAACCATAGTGTTATACTGCTGTCGTTGTGACACCAATGTATTGCTACGACAGCAGCAGTATAACAATAGCGTATCATCTCCAAACTGAAACTTCATGATTTACAATATGTTAATTCACATTGTATAGTCTTCAGAGCGAAGTGTACAACAATGCAGAAGAGTTTTACACTCATAAATTCAAAAACATCGTATTTTTGCAACCTTCAATAGATTGATCACTTATGAAATATTACTTTCAATTGAGAAGTTGGATAAACGATTATTTGGTTGTAGTGAATTATATTACTATGAAACGGTCTTGTTGCACATTACACATATCGTGCACACTTTGATCAATATTAAAGACGATGATGGGTTGTCAATATTGAAAATAAATACGGTGTCCTAAATATACTATATATATATACACACTAATAGTCAAAATACAAGAAGAAAATATTACTTTGGTAACAAAGCAAATGCATGTGTAGTATAAGCGCATATGATATATAGATGTACACATTATATAAATGCATAAGTAATGCAAGCATGTAGGATTTCACCATTGTTAATATTATTGTCAATTGTCATAATTTTCTAATATTAATGCAAATGAATGCAGAAAGTTGTAATAGGAAAGGAACCAGCATTTCATGAGGCATTTCGATATTGGCACGTTTTGAAAGATCCATCCAACTCCTTAAAAAATACCAAAAAAATTTGTAAGAGTAGTAGATATGTGGATAACAAATCTATGAAATCAACGGTAACAATTTTATTTAGTTTAAACAGTTAGTATGTTTGCATTATAGATGATTATATTTTTTCAATCAGGATAATTATCTCAAGAAGAAGGCCGAGTCAGAGGAAGCAATGGATATTTTCAACCCACAACATTGGATGGATTCGTCGAGGGGACTAACAAAAGGAAAGATGTATGGAGCACCTTATGTAGACGTTAGTAGTTTACACGGAGGTTCTCAGTCTTCTTCAGCTAATACTCATCAAGGATGTACTTCTACTCCAGCTCCATCTAACCAGCCAATATTTAATCAATTTTCATTGGAAGAAATTGTTCAACGGTTAGAGCTATAAATTCTAAATATGCAATTACTCCCAAATGTATATGTAGTTATCTATTTTAATGCGTCTCTTATATTTAAATAGGGTGTTGGATAAATTGAAGCAGTCCCCTGGTATAACTATGCAGTCCGCTGTAGATACGCAGGCCCTTGATCATGTTGTAACGTCTTCACAACCGGATGTACCAAGATCATCTTATATTCCCGATCAGTCTAGCATGCCTACACATGCCACAATGCCTGCACAGTCACAACAAATGGGATTTTCTCCATTTACTGGTATATTTTCTCATTTCACAGGTTAGTATAATTTTTACTCACAATTTCTATTATTCTTACTACCAGCCTTGTCGCAATTACTATTCATCTATATTTATAGACCATACCAACTGACTGAATTAATAATAATTAACTTGATTAACTGAAAAAGGTGAGTCATTTTTGTTTGGACAAACGTCTACGACCTTCATAAAAAGGTTTTATCAAATTTTCAATCGATACGCCAATGAAAACATTATCGTTACTGCCTTTATGTATAGTGGTTCACTACTTCTCTAAGTGTTCTAGTAATACACTACAACTTTGGGTAATTTACACGAAGCGCGTCATTTTCCCTAGCATTTGATAAGTGGCTACAGATATTAGGATAACATATCAACTTCTATTTTTTTAAGTAAAGGAAAAATAGACTAGCATGGAGCCATGCATTTATCTGACTAATAATCCCATTCACATCTATTGCCAGGGCTGACCCAATGTTATATCGGGTCATGGGCAAATTTCAAATTTGGGCTCCCCATTTTGTAAACAAACCTCATAAGTTAATTAAAGTTGAAATATTACAAAACACATCTTTATGTTATTTGTTTCATTTTTATAGCAAAACCATTTTGCTTACTACTTCTTTGTGTATTCTTCTATTCGCATGACAATCAATTCATTTAATCAATATGACATATATATGTAACATAATTCTAATAATTCAACTTGGAACCCTTAATTACCAATTCAAGCGAATAAGCCAAACAAGAAATTCAAAAAAAAGGGAAAAACCAGATAAGTCAAAAAAAATTTCAAATAATTTTATTCAGTAATATTAAAGCTCCCATATCTCTAAATTATGCAGACTGATCTCAGGCCGTTCAACATAGAAATAAAAATATGTTAATTTATAGGTAACTTGAATGAAAAATGTAAGAATGCGGAGAAAGCTATTTCTAGAAAGAATGAAGAAAACGAGGAGGTTCTACCTTATGAAATTTCTTTTGTCTGTTTTTAAACTAGATTAACCTTATGTAGATTATTGTTTATAGTATTATTTAGTGTTAAAATATGGAAATGGATTTTTAGTATAATTTTCATAACCAACCAAATAAAATAGAATTACTTCCTAAAATGGAAGAAAATGAAGTAAAGTATGAAATGAATCAAGTTAATTATTAAGTGAAAGCTGTAAACGGTAATGAACCTAGATCTGCATGTAATGCGCAGACAATAAAATAAGATAGTCATTATGATAAGTAAATTATATAATATAAGAGACTTAGAGAGAATTCAATATAATAGTAAAAGAAGGCAGACTAGAATAGAAAGAGACATTTGTAATTATATTTATAATATACAGATTATAAAAGAAGATAAAAGTGACAATTACAAGTAAAATTATAACATAGGTTAAAATTAGGTAAAAAGAATGGAAACGCTTATTTTGAGACTTAGCATATATTAATAAGCAATGATAGCATGGATAATAGTAAAAGGTTATTTAAAAAATTTATATTAAGTTAATAAGCGGATAGAACAATAGAAGATGCTTATTTAATAAACTTAAGTTATAAGTTAATAAGGAAGATAATAGAAGCGACTTATACCAACATCATTTCCTATTAGATCATTGGTGGTCTCACAATAACCAGAAGTGAGACAAGAGCAAAAATATGCTAATTAGGGTAAATAAGTAGCCAATAGAATAAGAAAAGTAAACTAAATGCAAATTAAAAGATTAAACTTAGGGTCCGATAAAAGAATAGGATGTGTTTGGAGTAGCCCAAAGGATGAAGAGCCCAACGAAGCAGTTCATCACAGATTTCAGTAAAGGAGAAGCATGTCCAACTTAGTTATTTTGGGATAGAAGGAAGTACGAGACTTCAAAGGAATGTGAGGATACTCTAGGATGACCCTTTGAGTAGGCCTAACGAAGCTGTTTCTTGACTGCTTTTTGCATGGTAGGACCATTGTAGGCAGTCAAAAGGGGTTGGTGTTTGGAGTAGGATATTCGTATGTCTCAGTACTTACAAGTAAGTTGAGTGGGTAGGACCCAAAAGGATAGTCGCATTCGGATATCGGTCAACAACAAAACCAGGAGGGAGTTCGGGAAAAACTAGAGTTAAAACCAAAAGTCCAATGATTCTTTCAATATCGAGACATTGGATGAGGAGCACCGCCAATTGGATGGTAGATTGTTTGCAGTAGGGGCACGTCCACTCAACTCTTTAGAGGTCTTTCGATTAGTTGAGGGGTGGCTGTGTGGGGCCATAACAACGATTTGATAAAAGACGGACCAACTAGAATATCTGGATTGCAGGCCTCACGAAGTTGCCGCTTACACATAGAAAATCCCCGACTGAGTTCCATACAAGGTAGGCCTTGTCAACGGGATTCGGAGAATAGACATAACGACTATGTATAGTCTCAATGCACGCACTGGGTGGTACATTGTGGATGTCCAAGCAATGTTATAGATTAGTGCGGACACGGCTTTACGTTTTCATAGTAAACGACGGAATATCTATATTATAGGCCTCACTAAGTTGTCATTTACGAGGAGGATACGGAATGTACTATGGGTAGTACCTAGGACCAATTTGGTCATTGAGCATATATATATATATATATATATATATCAGTTATTAGGTTTTAATCTATTAAGGAGTAGATGGATACGATTCACACACAAATGCAAGAGCATAATGAACATAGTGAATCAATATAACAGTAAATGGAAATAAAATGGTATACGTAGAATAAAGTTTAAAAGTGTATTATTTATCCATTCAGCAGAACTATAGTTCTAACCCCTTCCTAATAATATCCTACGGGTTAGGTAGATGGCAAAGAATTCCCAGCTTTAACCCCTCACCATAACCTTCGATTTATCATTTATTTCATTCTGCCCCATTTTTTTAGCCCGAATTTCGGTTCAAAATTTGGGCCCCACAAGCGTTTTAGGGGTTAAAGTTGGCAGAGAGCAGTATGACGGGTTTCAAAATTTCATTCCCAAATTTCATCCTTCCAGATAAAACCTAAAAGAATCAAAAAACATGCCGATCATCCGAAAACCCCATTCAAATCAAATCCGTATCCCAGTTCGAAAGCGCGCGTACTAATTCGACGGAACGGGTAACCTCAAAACTAAAAGATGGAATATTTTTTAGGGCGTTGGATCTGCATTCAACTGGTAGCACATCCAATTCCCCAACGAAAGGCAAGAACGTTACCGAGAGACAACTACTCTAATACCCATTCTATGTTTGCCATTGACGCAACGGGAAATCCCGACGTTAATCAGGGATGATCCATTTTGTAGGAACATTAACGGAGTGCCGACTTTTGGAATTGATCTTTCTGAACAGGGTTCGAGTGACTTTCCTTTGCGCATTGCTGCTCGGGTGACCGATAACTGTATCATTACGGTCTCTTGGGGGCGGGTGCCTAAACTAGACTTCGAGAGCTTGAGTAAGGAGGACCGCTTTCAGCAATTCCGATGCTTAAGGAGGCTGACGCTGGAGACGATGAGGAGGCTGGGGGCGGTCAGTACTCTGTTGTTGATTTGAGCTTACTGGCTTTATTGACGAGTATAAATGATGTGGAGGAGACTGAACAAACTGTGCCAGATCGAATCAGCCAGAGTACTGACCAGTTTGTTCAGGCTCTTCCGCATCATTCATAATCGTCAATACAGCCAGTAAGCTCAAATCAACCATAGAGTACTGATCGTCTCCAGCCTCCTCATCGTCTCCAGCGTCAGCCTTCTTAAGCATCGAAATTGCTGAAAGCAGACCTGCTTATTCAAGCTCTCGAAGTCTAGTCTAGGCACCCGCCCCCATGAGACCATAATGATACAGTTATCGGTTACCCAAGCAGCAATTGGCAAAGGAAAGTCACTCGAACCCTACCCAGAAAGATCAATTCCAAAATTCAGTACCTCGTTGATGTTCCTACAAAATGGGTCATCCTTGACCAACGTCAGGATTTTCGGCTGCGTCAATGGCGGACATAGAAGGGGTATTAGTGACGCTGCCACTCTGTAATGTTCTTGCCTTTCTCTTGGGAATCAGATGTGGTATCAGTTGAATGCAGATCCAACGTCTTAAGAAATATTCCATCTTTTAGTTTTGAGTTTGTCCATTCCGTCGAATTTGTACGTACGCTTTCGAACTGGGACGCAGATTAGATTTAAATGGGTTTTCGGATGATCGGCATGGTTTTTGATTTTTTTAGGTTTTGTCTGGAAGGATGAAATTTGGGAATGAAATTTTGAAACCCGTCATACTGTTATCTGCCAACTTTAACCCCTAAAATGCTTACGGGGCCCAGATTTTGAACCGAAATTCTGACTAAAAAGATGGAGCCGAAAGAAATAAATGTTAAATCGAAGGTTATGAGGTGGTTAAAACATGGAAGTCTCTGCCATCTACCTAACCTGTAGGATGATACGAGGAGGGGGCTAGAACTAAAGTTCTGGTAAATAGATAAATAATGCACTTTTAAGCTTAATTCTACATATACCGTTTTATTTCCATTTACTGTTATATTGGTTCACTAGTTTCATTATACTCTCGCCTTTGTGTGTGAAATATATCCATCTACTCCTTAATGAATTAAAACCTAAGAACTGATATATATTTATGTATGCCCAATGACCAAATTGGTTCTAGGTACTACACACATAGCCATCCTTCAACACAGCCATCCCTCAACTAATCGAAAGACCTCTAAAGAGTTAAATGGACGTGTCGTACTGCAAACAACCAATTAGCGGTGCTCCTCATCCAATGTCTCGATAGTGAAAGAATCATTGAACTTTTGGTTTTAACTCTTGTCTTTTCTGAACTCCCTCTTGGTTTCTTCCATTCTAGGAAGTAATTCTATTTTATTTGGTTGGTTATGAAAAACTATAGTAAAAATCTATTTCCATAATTTAACACTAAATAATACTATAAACAATCCGTAACTGTAAGATATTTCTTTATATTTTGGAATAGTATAAAATACAGTAGTTTTCTCTATTTTACTCCAGTTCCTTTTTTCTTTTCTTTTATTCTTGCAGTTACGTTTATCGTTTTCTTTTAAATATTAAATTATAGAAATATATCCTATTTTTTAAACAACCAATTAATCTATTACTTACCTCCAAATCAAGTTATTAGATTAATTTATTATTTACGTTTAGCGTAATTTATTGCAGAATTTTATTTTTCCAGTTTTATTCCAACTTTTTTTGTTTTACATCCAATCTAGTATTTTCCCATTTTAATCTATAATCATGAATTTTTTTAACTATATTATTCGCATATAAAGAGAATAAAAAGAAACTGGCGTTTAATCTAAATTATAACTTCAAATTAGATGTAAATAACTGTAAATTTCTTACAGTTCAGCATAACTAATTAACAGAATTAATTACTGAAATACCGAATATAATTATTTAACGGAAATTTAATGATAATATATCATAAACGTAAAAGATATATAATTAAATCTACTCACGTCGCTAGCTTTCCAAATCTCATTGTTTTTATTTCAGATCTGTCCCTAACATCTATATCTATATTCACCTCTCTTGCCTATTCGAAATTATAAACGATATATTTACAGATCTACAATATTTGAAAGAGAAAAGAAAGAGATTTGGATTAGAAATAGCAAATAAAACTCAGATTTAGGGTTTTACCTTTGACATGGCCTTCTGATTTGAACAAATTGTAGATCTGTGCTCTTTCTATTTAGATCAGTGGTAACCATCAGATATAAAATCCTAAAATCTAAAGCGTACACTGAGTTTATGAACATTAAATTAACATGTTTTCTTCTACGTTTGTTTTTATTTCAAATTGATTCTCTAACAATCTTTTCATTGATCACTTTCCCATTCTCTCACGCAATCTATAGAAACATATATGTTTAAATATGACGTTTCTTTTAAATAAGATTCCTCTGTTAATCATCCAATTAATAGATTTCATATATATACTTCGAATTAATTTACTATCCAATACAAAGAAAATGATATAGATCCAGAAATAGAAGAAACATTTAAAACGGAAAGTAAAAAAACGTTACATTAAATAATTAACAAGAAAATTATAGTAGAAAACATAAGAGAAGAAACGGATAATATGCTTATTGCTTGTATAACAGAACTAGATATGACATATGAAGATGCTTTTACAACGTTATCTAAATATTTCAATATGCCATTAGTTGAAGATATTCTAAATAAACAAATTCCTCTCCGTGACTTTTTTATTGAAACTAATCTTATTGATACCAGCTAATAAACGTAGTAGTTTTGATAATGAACCATGTAGTCAATACAAAGAAGGTCCATTGGAAAGGGAACAATGTGCAAAACACGAAATAGATTGCCTACAAGAAAGTCCATACGTAGGAGAGAGATTAAGAAAACCTTACGGAAAGCTTTACAATCACAATATGTTACTACTAGAAAACCAGTCACCACAATTATGGTCAGAAGAAATTCTAATATGGAAACAAAACGTAGTCCGTTATTGGGAAGTTAATAAAAAACACGGATAACTTAGCCGTAATTACCGAACAGAAGGCCCTAGGTAACAACCCTTATAATTGAACAAGCTTTATTAGATTATTACTAATTGGTAATGACCCAGGCAAATGCGGTACGCTAATGCAAAATACAACAATAAAAAACTTAGAACAACTAAGTATAAGAGATTTCAAATATATAAAAAAAATTAGCCGAGACTTTGCAGTCACTTTAGCTCAAACAGGTAAAGCAATAGATGAAGATTTATGTAATAAATACTTTTTCAAATTACCAGGCGACTTAGGTCGAAAATTACAAGAAGATTGGAATACACAATATGGAGCAGTATCTAAATTAGGAATTGGTCCAAGATAATGTTTGTATTTCAAGAATTAGAAAAACGCTGTAAAGAAGCAACGTTACATGAACAGGCTAAAAGTCAAGCTTGGATATTCTGCCAAACAGCTATCTATACTCCATAGGCTTACGGCTATTACAAGCCAAAGAAATACCTAAGAAAGTCCAAGTTAAAATAGTTTTCATGTTGTTGATTTTAAATTGCAAACATATGAAATTATAAGCTTATATGTGGATGTTATTTTGAATGCTAGTATGTTTTATTGTTATGTTTATATATTTACACATACATACACACACACAACGAGTTCTCTGTTGGTTCTTCACGTTATTAATAAAGGACCTACTTTCAATATGTGTATATTTAAATTCGATTGTTATTTTATATAATATAAAGTAAAACTATACATGCAAAAATTTTCATATAAGTTTCAAATGTTTTGAAAACAGACTAAAGAAATATTAAAATGTCAAAAGATTTCCTTCTTTACCTATCGTTTATTGTCTCATAAATCCATTTTCCTCATTTATTTAATGTCACTTAAATGCACCATTAATTATTAATAATTTGATTTTTTTAGTCGAATCTATTTACTTATGTAATTAATTTCATTTAATGTAAAAGTAGACTTTGACATATATGTATGCATGTGCATGCATGCGTGCATGCATACACGCACATACACGTGTACACGCGCACGCACATACACACATACACACATACACATACATAGTAAAACTTTCATATTCAAGTTTAATATGTCATGTGACAACCATTGCTCATACACATTGACAATTTATGTGCTGGAGATACAAATCCCAACCCCAATATACATATACATTAAATATATACACATTATATTATTTTGCACTTGCATCATTCACAAGTGTAATGGCACGCGCTTCGCGCGTGAATTTTTTTTCTTATAAATTGTATATGTTTAACTCAGTTAAAAAAATAATTTTTTATTTTCAAGTGATATTTTATAAAGAAGTATTTTGAATCTGTAAAGGAGGCTTAATTTTAGATCATGTTTGAATTTTAGAGCTTGTTTAGTTATTAGATGCTACTTTTGTAGGCATTTGAATTTGTAAAAGAAACTTAGTATTAAATTCTATTTTTAAATAATTAAGATTGGATAATATATAGAGGGGCATTTTTGGTAGTTCACGTTGATACCAAAAAAGTGTGACACCAAAGCTATTGCAACTATTATATATATATATATTATTCACATATTAGCGTATTTGATATGCTCATTATAATATGTATAGTATAAATTAAATTAAAGGGGCCCTCTTATACAACTTGAATAAAATAAGACTTTATTAAAAACTTTATTAAATTTGGTTTAGCATTTATTTAGACTTCATAGATCCAATAGGTCCAAAATATGAATTTTTGGAAGTCTACCTGTTTCTTCCCTTTTCGACTACCATGTTTCCAACACATCATACGCTTTAAATATTTATTTTATAAATGAACAAAGATCGAATACACTTCATTTTTGCTTCATCTCTAATCTCCTAATTTCAACCTAATGTTCTGAATTAAATAATATAGGATAGGAGAGAGAAATGATACTTATTTAAATTTGATTAAAATCAAAATGGATATGAGATGTAGCAAAAAATGATATGTAACCAATCCTTGCCATTGATAAATATGTCCATTTCAAATTGCAAACAAATATATGCATTTTAAATGCATATTTTTAATGAAAATATTAAAAAAGATACTTCGTAAAACTTGGTTTTAAGAATGGTTTTTCGATATGAAGTTCGAAAATAAGGCACGAATCATAATTTCCATATTTTTCCTTTCAGAATTACTCTCATTTTTCGTTATTTACTTAATATATTGCATAACATATATATCGCCTTCTTAATATCAGTAGCAATTGGGTAGAATTACTATAATAATATTATAATAAATTGATATAATACCCATACAATTGGGCCGGGCTTAATGTGAAACAGATTTCTGTTGGGGAATGCAATCTCGTCATTTTAAAATAAAACTAGGGCAAATACTCTTATCATCTACATGCGGGAAATTAGAGACATCTATTCCCAGTATAAAAAAAAAGAGGAAAAAAATTAAAGGAAATTATAAAAGACGGTAACAGTACTACTACTGAAGAATCAACAGTGACTTAACAATGGTATCGGGCATGCCACCCGATATGGGGAGCATATGACCAGCTTCCGGAAGCTCTTGGTACTTTATTCAAGGTAGCTTTTGGGCAATGTACCTTGACATGGCCACCGACACTGTTCGATCTTCCGCACCATGCCACGGATGGACCGAACCTTCATTGTCTAGAAACGGGTTTTGGATATCCAACGGGCTGAATTTCCATCGCCCGAAGCCCACCATCATGTCCCGGTGTAGGGAGTTGTACTCTCCTTTTTGGGTTATTTGATCCTGCTTGGTTAAACAATAATATTATTGTCAGGGTTCATTTACAACACTCAAAAAAGAAAAGGAAATCCGTTGGCTTATTTAAAAGGAAAATTTTGACATAAATCCTTATTATTAAAAAAAGTAGTATTAGGTCTCTTTCAATTTTTATTTATAAACTACGTCCTTGACGCTATCGATCTGAGCTGAACACCGCGCTTCCTTGACGAGATCCAAAGCTTTGACGCCATCAATCCAAGCTGAACACTGTGCTTACTTAACGAGATCCGAAGCTTTGACGCTATCGATCTGAGCTGAACATCGCGCTTCCTTGGTGAGATCTGAAGCTTTGACGCTGTCGATCTGAGTTGATTGTTCGCTTGGAAATGTTGTGTTCTTACAGGAACTCTGTTTGTCGTTGAGATCTGAAGATGCCCACGCCTGTATGGACTGCTTTGAGAAATACCGCTTCAACTTAGAACTGATAATACTTCGTCGTAAGGGCGAAAAATGTAGATCATGACTCTGATGTGTTTGTGTGCATGAGATGTACAGTTTCTAGAGATTGATGCTTTTACTAACATTTATCTATAGATCGTGCATCGCCCAAAAACTTTGAGCTTCTACCTTGCCATCGTGATCTTTGAACATAATGTCAGAAGATTTTGTTGTAGCCATGTAATGGCTTTGAGTTCTTGGCCAAAGGTAGTGATGTGTGTCATACCGAGGTGAGTTAAAACCATAAATTTCAAGGAAAACAATATCTCCATTAATGCCTTAAGTTTTATTACAATATCAACCAACCTTAATTAGTTAGAAAACTGAAGTCCCAAAGCATTATGCTGAAAGAAAATATCGAAATGAAGAAAAATAAGAAACTGAACTGATAGTTAGCTACATAATTGGAGATTTCATTTCTTGAACCTATGCTAAAAACTACAGGTTATGATAATGGAGGAAATATTGAATGCATACACATGTAAGAAATTGATGCCCTCGATAATAACTTAAGAGCCACTACTATGCAAATCTGATCATCCATCATGATAAAGCTTTTTACTCCCTCAATGTAGACTAATTTATGGTTTTTTGTTAATTGCTTAAATTTTCTGACAATTTTAGTTGGTATAGTAACATTGCATTAATCTTTTTACTCCCTCAATGTGGACTAATTATTAGACATACACTCTTGTATGAAAAATAGCATAAGTTCACTAGTTATATAAAAGCCAATAACTGCTGCTGATTGAAATATTTATGAGCCATATTTTCACAAGGCCTGAAATGTCCATGCAATGAAAAGGGCTCGAGGAGCAGACGATCGCTTTATAAATACGAAAGAGCTCCAAAAAGAAACACAAAATTCTGCAGATGACTGCAACAGTGGCAATAGCAGCTGCTTAACATGTTCCAAGATATCAAATCTCTCAAGCAGTGAAGACAAAGCACTCTACAATGATGATCAGGAAAACCATTTTGGCTTTACAGACGGTTCTGAAGAGTAAGACTGTAGCGACGAGTCACCCCGATAGAGGTTCAGGCAATTCGTTTTTGGTTTCTAGAATTATACGTAGGTCGGTATGTTGGTCTCAAATGATCAAGTGGGAAGTGCAAGTAAATGGTAATATGGAGAGAGTGCTTTAGTCTTTAGTTTTAGCATAATATTTGAAATTTTGGGTCTCTGATAGTGTTGATGGTCGTAAATATCAATTAGTCATGACAGTGATGAAAATATGTTCATCTGATTTTAGTCTATTTTCTTGCTTTATGTTTTTATTGTTGAATGGTATTTATGTGATAGCGCTAAACTGTGGCTACTTTCTAATTTTAAATAATGCCAGGGAATATCATTGTGGCCTGGGATTGCTTTTATTTCTGCAATCACTTGGAATGAAGGGAAAAATAGAAGCTGCCAGTGTATAATAATCTGTTTGTGGATGTTTTGACTTTTGACCATACTGAAATAGTTGGGAGCTTCAGCAACTTGTTTCCTAGTATAACTAGAAGGATAACGGCTGTAGCGCTCACGGTAATTATAGTTTTCCTTTTTTATTAATTTTGTAGCTTTTGTATTATTAGAATTTTTATTGTTCTTATTATTAGAAGTACTGCTTTTAAATTACATGTGATTCAACACTTATTGTCATAGTTTTTATCAACAGCCCATATACATCTTTATTCATGTTTAGTAAATACCATCAAGAAACTTATATTCATAGTTAGTTTGGAAATGGGATCACCCTTCTTCTCATGTTCTCTTATTATTAAAATGATTACTAAGGTACCGTTCTTTTGTCGAACTTGGCAGGTTGAGTTGGCGGCCGCGTCGAAAGTGGGCCCCACAACTTTGCCAGTTCAACTTAACTGTTGAAAGGGGGCGTTTGCGTCCGATGGATCGGACGTGAATCGTAGGCGAACGCCTCCCCTAAAACAGCCTTATTTCCCTAACTCATTTGTCTCTCTGCTGAGGTATTATATAGATATATCACTCCAGGCACGATTGAATCGCCTTCTTCCGACCGCCGTCAGCGGTGGCGTTGCCCTCGCACCCCCACTTAGGGGGGTTGTCACCCCCCGGATCCTCTTTTCATAGTGGCAATCAATTTAAACTGCTGGACAATCCGGAACAGTTCCACTTAACAATCTTTTGCATGTCCTACTGGACAATCCCGAGCAGCTTACGAGGGCTATTATTTATCTTGTTAGGCAGCTGAGAATGAGAATGTAGTTTGTTTTATTTGTATTTTATTTTCTGCATTTTTATTAGGTACTTTTGTTTCTGCATTTGTAATGTGAATTATGGAGTATGTGTTTTTTTTATCTACGTTTGTATTCTGTATTTAAAAATAATTAATGTAAATAAAACAATAACATAAACAAACAAAAAAATAATAACGTTGCCCCTTTCGCATTGCCTCTTTCGTAAAAAGAACGCAATCCCCTTTCGCGAACTTGCCCCTTCTTCAGCCCTTTTCATTTGCCTCTCTTGGCTAAAAAAAGATCGCACCATAAGAGTACGGGTTTTATGTCCTTTCAAGTACACAATGATTATCATTATGCCAGAGGCAAATATGAATGTGACATCTCATGCAAAAGTTATTTCTCAGTTACAATATTTATGTACATCCTACTTCAACATATAACCACCGTCAATTACTGAAAATGATTTTCATGTCCATTTTTTCTTTTTCTTTCAAATCTCGGATATCAGACACGTTTCGTCTCGGCGATTTTAGTGACTCGGTATCGTATCGGGGGAGATCTCGGACGAAGCGAGTGCATCTCGGATGCCCATATCGGATTTACATCTCGAACCTAAATTTCATCTCGGAACCATATCGAAGTGTAACACATCACATAGTTTATAGAAAAAATGTATGATATTGGTTTATTTAACATTTACTGAATTACCGCAACTAATCTCCGCTATTCTAACTGAAAAAATAATGCAATTATGCTTTAACTATATGAAATTATTCAACAAAAGTTACAAAACATCATCGGTTTTAGCAATTACATATAAGTAGGTGAAAAGCAACAAATTAACTGAAAAAAGCGGGCTTTATACAATTACATATATGCAGTAAGAATAACATAATAACAATATCAGGAACTGATGCAAATAAAAGCAAAAAAAATGAGGAATCGAAGAGTTTCAGGCAATCCAAATCTACTTGCAGAAGGCTATGCAGTAAGAATAACAAACTAAATCTACTTGCACATCTACTCTAATTATACTGCATATTCAATTTTTGAAAGATTGAATTTCATTGAAATAGAAACAACCTTAATTTACATACATGTAGAGAGCAGAGAGATTGGTCGAAGACGAAGCTGCAGACTGTCAAAAGCAAGATCAAGTAGTCGAAAATTGGAAGGAACCGCGAGCTGTTGGATGTTGGAAGAGGGAATTAGATTTTTTTTTAAAGAAGGAGCTCGATTTTTTTCTAGAGAAGAGGGAGTTCGATATTTTGACGATGAACGTGATCTTTTGAAAAGTTGAATCAGAAAGAAAAGGGATTTGATTATTTTTTTATGATAGATTGAGATGAGTCTATTTTTTTTTTTTTTTAAAACAATACGTCGAGGATATCTCGGAATATCGCTTCGCTTCAAATATTGGCCGATATATGTAAATTTCGGACGATACAAACGAAATGAAATATCAACCGATATCTTATGTTTCGTTTCGCTCAAACCTTAAAACAGTGATTACGCTGTCTTAGTTCGGCCAACAATGTAGGTTCAATTGGTTAGCATGGAAATAACATGGAGCAATTGTGGCAGCAGTGCATGTTGGTTGAGTGTGAGGAGGCAGAGAAAGAACACTGAAGTTAGGAAAATGCAGCTACGTAAGCCGAATCTATTGTGTTCTGAACGATACGTGCAGCCTAAAGTTCATTGAAGGATATGCAGTTAGCAAAAATGGATACAAAATATCGTAGCGCAGCTGAGTGATGACTAAATTGGTTAAAGTATGACTGAGTGGTTGGAACATTGTTGAGTTATTGATGCATGTTATACACTGTAAGTTGATGATAAGTTGATGACGGGGAGTTGGATCCAAAGCTTGACGGTGCAGACTAGTCTACATGTATAATTCTCCAAATACATTCACATGCTTGTATATCTATTCTATATAGCGTGTAAATATGGAAATAAACAATTAGAAAATTATGTATGGAATCACATAATATCGAATGAAGTAGTTTGGAGAAGTGTTTTAGTTTGTTTGTGTGTCGTGTATTTAACTTACTATTGTTATATTATTTTATTTGTTGTAACACAATATTGAGCTATAAGCATCTTGGAATAAGTTTAACAACATATAAAACTTTTTAAAAAGTTGTATTAAATATTTCGCAACAATTAAAAAATGCAGTAAAAAGATATACTACAACATCAATACAAAGTTGCGAAAAATTATTCTACAACGTTTTTAAAATCTTGTGATAAACTCTTATACAACAATTTATATATGTTGTAAAAGGGCTATTAAATGTTTTCTTACAACTTAATGAAAACGTTGTATAAAGAATCGAACCTATTACAACTTGGCCTAAAATGACGTTTGCAAAAACGTTGTGAGTTCCCTTTTACATCGATTTTTAGATGTTGCAATAATGTGTTTTTGTTGCAGTGTAACTGTTACACTGGTAATGGTAAATTACCATTTGTCCAAAAAATTATAACGTGACATGTTTCTCCACTATGACGCATCTTCAGTATACTATTTATAGTGTTACTTAATAAAAGACATAAATGAGAAGAAAAAAAGAAGTGTTTTGGCACTATTTGACATAATTATTGAACTAAATTTAGTCATTTATTTGATGCTAAATGTCTATATTAAAGTATATCACATGAATGTACATGTGTTTTAAATCGACTGCTAAATTTACCATTAACATTGGTTTTGAAGAAATTTTACCGATAATTTACCGTAGAAAAGGATAAATTTAACATTACCTTACCGGTTAAACTGGTATACCGATATCAATCAATAATGGTAACCGATTGATCGGTAATGGTATGGTAATGATAAATTTTACCGTTGCATAACAGCCTACGTATAATAATGGTGAACCAGATATGGCTAAAGTGTAAATTTAGCTATGGCCCACAAGTGAATTCTATTGTTTTTTAATTACATTGTTCAAATCCAGGTAGGCACAGGCCCCAGCTGCGACCCTGCATTTGATAGACTGAAGGTGTAGAAGTCCATTATCTACCTATTATATAAAGTAGACTTATTTTGGCACAAGCTTCAAATAAAGCCTATTTCCTTATTATAAAAAAAAATAAAGCGTATTTCTGGGACAAAATTTATAATCAGGCTTCAAGAAAATACTTGTTTCAAATATAGATTCAAATTAAAATTTATTACAAAAATATATTTGATTTTCACCAGATGAGAAACGTGTGAGCACAAATCAAAAATTTGTACGCATAGATGAATCTGACAAAAACCATATTTATTTTTGCAGTAAGTTTCAATCCAGGTTTACAGTTAAAATAAGTTTTGATTAGAAACCTGATTATAAAATTTGTCCTGTTTCTGCATTACTTTTTTGCAACAACCAATGTTTCTATATTTATTCAACATTAAATCTTTATTGTGTTTGGGAAGAACCTTCAAATCTTCAGGAGAGAAAAGTTCAGGGCGAAAAGCAATAACACTCGAAGCAGGAAACCACGTTTGAGTGTTCCACCAGTAAGTCAGCCATGGAAAATAGTGCGATACCGAAACTGCCCATTTATCAGCTACAAATTGCTGGTCCCAAGCTGCTTTTGTCACATTTTTAGGAAAGCCTGCCCGCCAGAAATTAGCCACTGGTGCTAGAAGTGCTGCCCCCGCAAGCCTTGTCAACAGTGTTCACCCATATCAAGGTGTGTACATGTTAGTTCAAAAGGAATAAATTTTAAAATAGACTTCCGCAAATATTTTATTTCAATAAAGGTGCATGTGCATGTTTAAAGTGCATGTACAGAGAAAACGAGGTGCAGTTTGTATCAAGTTTTTTCTGGACGTTTACTTTGTAAATTTGTGCAATCAAAAACTGTAAAAATTATGAAATAGTCAAAATATCTATCAGGAATATGTTTAAGACAAGCCCAAACAATCTCTCATTCCATAGAGTATCCAATCACGTAGAATTTAGTCCCAATGCCCAACTGATCTGCGAGCTCTTCAATGTCCAAAGGTGTGCTTTGCTCTGTCTTTTTAGTGTCTGGATCGCTCTCTCCATATCCCGCTCTATCGAAAGATACCATGCATATTCCAAGTTCTTCGAGTAATTCCTGAAAATCAAATTAAGCGAATTTCGATATTATGTGCCCTCATACAGGTCTGCCTCAGAATATATTTTGTGGCTCTTAGTGATGCTTTTTGACTGAGTACATTTTCTGTGCTTTTATATACTTTTTTCATTCAGGCTCTTACTTTTGGAAATTGAATACAGGTACATTAAGTTCAAATATGTATGATGTTGATTTTCCAAGATTTATTAACCATGAATATGTGTTGATAATTTTCGACCGTTCTCTTCAAATTTATGTACAAAAATAATCATATTCAACTATTCTACTGTCGAAATTTATCAATCTTACTCTTATCGGTTCAAGTTGAAAAATCTAACACAGCATTTGAAACTAAGATTCCAAATTTATTGGAATTACATCAATAGAAAAGTATATATCTAAATTTATTCCATGTTTGCAAACAACAAAACCTTGTACAAAAAGTTGAAATTTCTCATTACTAGAATGCGTTTTCATTTGAATTTCTCTTATTTCATATATGTTATTGACAATATATATTTCACCAATTAATATATATATATATATATATATATATATATTTATCAGAATTGCGTAGCTATAGTTGTAAAATAATAAAAACACCAACATAAGATTCAGCTATTGTGTATTATGTGTAAGATGCTAAATATGGGCTTTGGGTTAGTGTTTTTGACATATCAAATAGCTATGTATTATATGCGAGGCCCAACTGAATTTTGGGGTCCTAAGCAATTGCTTTGTTAGCCTACCAGTTGGGCTGGTCTTGGATCATAGAATTTATTTACACATTACTTGCACTGCTACATAAGAAACTGAATTTATTACATGCGATGCCCAACTGTTTGTTATTCATTCACCATCTCCGAATTATTATCAAAAGGTAATATTTTTCAGTTTTTGCAAAATTTGTTAATTTCTGTAGAGTTTCTGATTCATAATCGAGTTGCAACGTGGAAATTGTGATTAGTTAACAAATTTTAATTTTTTTTTGGCATTTCAACAGACTGCCTCAAAACCCTAGCGCCTTGACTACCCTGTAAACGACGACTCTAGTCTCTGCTTGACTTCTCCAGCTCTCGATAGGTAATTTGAAAATCAAGGTATTTTCAGTTTATTGTTTGAGTTGGGTTTGATCATGTTTCTTAAGTTTGTCGTTTGTACTGAGTTCATAATTGGTTAACTTGCTTGAATATTTAGCTAAAACGATGCTAAACACCTAGTTCATTACAAGAGCAATTATCTAGGAATGGATAGAGCAGACTTGGCTGTCCAGAAACTGCATATTCATTGCATATGCCTCGTTTATACCCCGACTTACCAACTTCCATAGCCTAGAAATCCTCACTCGAATAATAGTCTAGTTGGTACCGTAAACCAAATCAGAGAGCAGTTGGTTATTCCCATTCATAGCTCCTGCATGTAGACAAACGAAGCAAGGAGTACAAATACTTTAATAATGTAGTTGTTGGTTGCAAGGGGGAAATCTCGCAAACCTTTTCTATAGTTAACTGAGGAATAAAGTTAGAGAAATAGATTCATATTCACTTATACATCAAATTATGGTCCATTTATTTGCAAATACAGAATCCTTGAAGAGTATACAATTTGTTGTATATTACTGTAACAGCATGGTTATGAAAACTTATAGGCAATCCTAGTAATAGCCAACCAGAAAAAGAAAAAAGGTTGATTTTTTCTTGCTTTCATTTTTAAGTGATTAATAGAATATGATACATGATGTAATACAAGTTGCCAGCTCTTCTTTTTTAAGTCTGCCTGCATTTATTAAATCCCAATTGCAATTGTGTATACTGGTCCATATTTTATGTATCTTCAGTTTCTCAATTCATTGGTCTTTGTAGCTAGCCATGTTTAATCTATGTTCACCAAACTCTTTATCAAGAAACAGTATATTTTCTTAATTTTTAAGGTTGTAGGTTTTTTTTCCAAGCACTTTGATGGAAGACACACACACCACACACACAGATGGAAGGCATTATCAAATGAAATTAAATTGAGAATAGGGTAGGAAATGCATGCACATAGTTAGATTATAGAATCGATGAATGAGTCATGTTGGGTTCACTTAGCAAAACCGGACTTGTTGAGGCCACTTCTGTTTCTTTGTAAACGATACACACACACACACATTTCACTAGAAGGACAAATTTTGCAATACAATTAGTTTCTAGGACACACATCCACATAAATTAATTTCAACGCCAAAGTCAGCAAAATAATTACTTTTAAGGATAAAATGAGCAGTCCAATTACTTTCAAGGACATAATTTCATAGGTTTTTACGCCTTAAGAACTATTATTTTGCATTTTGTCCTTAAAAGTAATTATTTCAGTTGTGTGTCATTGAAATTAATTGCACTTACTAAAGATGCCCTTATGGCTAATTTCCAATATATATATATATATATATATATATATATATATATATATATAACGTGTTGACTTGCAGAGGTGCATGCATGAGCCGCATTTGAAACGTTAAAACATTTGAACTAATGAAGACGTTGTTAATTGTATATATGTAAATATCCATGCTTGTTTCTAAACAATCATAACTATATGCACTACGGATACAAAAGTACAGGTTAATTGATAATGACATTATATTCGTTGTTGCCAAAATTATTATTTTTGCTAGTACTTGCATTTGTAACCGAAGGTTTATTAGGGTCGCTCACTAAAAGGAGACTTGAGATGGATACTTGTTCAACCACTGATTGATTTTTACATGTACATTATTATTAATAAGTGGATCCTACGGTAGATTCATATTTAATATGATTTGACTATTAATCGAGCTTTACTGCTAGTAGACTGCCTGTCGAACTTTACTACTTTCTCATCAACCTGCATATTGTCTACACACCAATAAAGGTTGGCATTGTAGTTAATTTTCCAATGAGATTCTAATTGTACTTTTAATAATATTTTCTACACACCAATAAAGATTGGCATTTTAGTTGATTACTTTATTTACCGTGCAATTTATTGTTAAACAATGTGTTCCTATTTTGCTATATGGTACTTGGATCTACCTTCACCTATATCTCTCTAATGCATTGCTATGATACAATACTACTTTGTACTTTCCTATATTTTACTATCCTTGCCTATGCTCTTTTCCTATATGTTTTCCGTTTGAAAACATGCATATTTACATTGAATTATGCCTAGTGACATGATACGATGAAACTTGTTGAATTACCAACTAACACATAGTAAATTCAAAGAGCAATGTGCACTATCATATGACCGTCTTTTTTTGTAGTCATGTATTACTTTCATATGTTTTTTTTTAATTTCTCGAGTGTAACAAGATCTTTTATGTAGAGACATTTCTCATACGATGAAAATCATGAACCAACAATCCGAAGAATATGGGAGGCTACAGCAAAAGAAAATTTGAAGAAAAAAACTAAACCGTGCACGAGAAGTGGAAAAAATAGCTAATAAGACAACTAGTATAGCAGAATGCAAGGATCATCCACCTGTTTGGATTCTTCCAATATATGAAATGAGATGATTGATATTCGTTGGGCGAAAGAGGAATTTGACAAAAGAAGAGAAATAATGTGAAAAAATGGCCTTACGTCAAAAGAAGGGACCTACACTCGTCATTGTGCTGGTTCTGTTTCGATAGCCTCACATAATGAACAAATTGTAAGTTAAATATTTTTAAGTCATATTCATCCAGGAAACTATTCACTATGCTAGTTTAGTATATATGTCGAATCATTTGATTATATTTAAATGGATAAATTTAAGAGGATATATATTATATCATTTTTCATTTCGCTATAAGAAGAGCATGTCATTGCTGCCTCAACCGTAGTGTTATACTGCTGTCGTTGTGACACCAATGTATTGCTACGACAGCAGCAGTATAACAATAGCGTATCATCTCCAAACTGAAACTTCATGATTTACGATATGTTATTCACATTGTATAGTCTTCAGAGCGAAGTGTACAACAATGCAGAAGAGTTTTACACTCATAAACTCAAAAACATCGTATTTTTGCAACCTTCAATAGATTGATCACTTATGAAATATTACTTTCAATTGAGAAGTTGGATAAACGATTATTTGGTTGTAGTGAATTATATTACTATGAAACGGTCTTGTTGCACATTACACATATCGTGCACACTTTGATCAATATTAAAGACGATGATGGGTTGTCAATATTGAAAATAAATACGGTGTCCTAAATATACTATATATATATATACACACTAATAGTCAAAATACAAGAAGAAAATATTACTTTGGTAACAAAGCAAATGCATGTGTAGTATAAGCGCATATGATATATAGATGTACACATTATATAAATGCATAAGTAATGCAAGCATGTAGGATTTCACCATTGTTAATATTATTGTCAATTGTCATAATTTTCTAATATTAATGCAAATGAATGCAGAAAGTTGTAATAGGAAAGGAACCAGCATTTCATGAGGCATTTCGATTTGAAAGATCCATCCAACTCCTTAAAAAATACCAAAAAAATTTGTAAGAGTAGTAGATATGTGGATAACAAATCTATGAAATCAACGGTAACAATTTTATTTAGTTTAAACAGTTAGTATGTTTGCATTATAGATGATTATATTTTTTCAATCAGGATAATTATCTCAAGAAGAAGGCCGAGTCAGAGGAAGCAATGGATATTTTCAACCCACAACATTGGATGGATTCGTCGAGGGGACTAACAAAAGGAAAGATGTATGGAGCACCTTATGTAGACGTTAGTAGTTTACACGGAGGTTCTCAGTCTTCTTCAGCTAATACTCATCAAGGATGTACTTCTACTCCAGCTCCATCTAACCAGCCAATATTTAATCAATTTTCATTGGAAGAAATTGTTCAACGGTTAGAGCTATAAATTCTAAATATGCAATTACTCCCAAATGTATATGTAGTTATCTATTTTAATGCGTCTCTTATATTTAAATAGGGTGTTGGATAAATTGAAGCAGTCCCCTGGTATAACTATGCAGTCCGCTGTAGATACGCAGGCCCTTGATCATGTTGTAACGTCTTCACAACCGGATGTACCAAGATCATCTTATATTCCCGATCAGTCTAGCATGCCTACACATGCCACAATGCCTGCACAGTCACAACAAATGGGATTTTCTCCATTTACTGGTATATTTTCTCATTTCACAGGTTAGTATAATTTTTACTCACAATTTTTATTATTCTTACTGCCAGCCTTGTCGCAATTACTATTCATCTATATTTATAGACCACACCAACTGACTGAATTAATAATAATTAACTTGATTAACTGAAAAAGGTGAGTCATTTTTGTTTGAACAAACGTCTACGACCTTCATAAAAAGATTTTATCAAATTTTCAATCGATACGCCAATGAAAACATTATCGTTACTGCCTTTATGTATAGTGGTTCACTACTTCTCTAAGTGTTCTAGTAATACACTACAACTTTGGGTAATTTACACGAAGCGCGTCATTTTCCCTAGCATTTGATAAGTGGCTACAGATATTAGGATAACATATCAACTTCTATTTTTTTAAGTAAAGGAAAAATAGACTAGCATGGAGCCATGCATTTATCTGACTAATAATCCCATTCACATCTATTGCCAGGGCTGACCCAATGTTATATCGGGTCATGGGCAAATTTCAAATTTGGGCTCCCCATTTTGTAAACAAACCTCATAAGTTAATTAAAGTTGAAATATTACAAAACACATCTTTATGTTATTTGTTTCATTTTTATAGCAAAACCATTTTGCTTACTACTTCTTTGTGTATTCTTCTATTCGCATGACAATCAATTCATTTAATCAATATGACATATATATGTAACATAATTCTAATAATTCAACTTGGAACCCTTAATTACCAATTCAAGCGACTAAGCCAAACAAGAAATTCAAAAAAAAGGGAAAAACCAGATAAGTCAAAAAAGATTTCAAATAATTTTATTCAGTAATATTAAAGCTCCCATATCTCTAAATTATGCAGACTGATCTCAGGCCGTTCAACATAGAAATAAAAATATGTTAATTTATAGGTAACTTGAATGAAAAATGTAAGAATGCGGAGAAAGCTATTTCTAGAAAGAATGAAGAAAACGAGGAGGTTCTACCTTATGAAATTTCTTTTGTCTGTTTTTAAACTAGATTAACCTTATGTAGATTATTGTTTATAGTATTATTTAGTGTTAAAATATGGAAATGGATTTTTAGTATAATTTTCATAACCAACCAAATAAAATAGAATTACTTCCTAAAATGGAAGAAAATGAAGTAAAGTATGAAATGAATCAAGTTAATTATTAAGTGAAAGCTGTAAACGGTAATGAACCTAGATCTGCATGTAATGCGCAGACAATAAAATAAGATAGTCATTATGATAAGTAAATTATATAATATAAGAGACTTAGAGAGAATTCAATATAATAGTAAAAGAAGGCAGACTAGAATAGAAAGAGACATTTGTAATTATATTTATAATATACAGATTATAAAAGAAAATAAAAGTGACAATTACAAGTAAAATTATAACATAGGTTAAAATTAGGTAAAAAGAATGGAAACGCTTATTTTGAGACTTAGCATATATTAATAAGCAATGATAGCATGGATAATAGTAAAAGGTTATTTAAAGTTTTTATATTAAGTTAATAAGCGGATAGAACAATATAAGATGCTTATTTAATAAACTTAAGTTATAAGTTAATAAGGAAGATAATAGAAGCGACTTATACCAACATCATTTCCTATTAGACCATTGGTGGTCTCACAATAACCAGAAGTGAGACAAGAGCAAAAATATGCTAATTAGGGTAAATAAGTAGCCAATAGAATAAGAAAAGTAAACTAAATGCAAATTAAAAGATTAAACTTATGGTCCGATAAAAGAATAGGATGTGTTTGGAGTAGTCCAAAGGATGAAGAGCCCAACGAAGCAGTTCATCACAGATTTCAGTAAAGGAGAAGCATGTCCAACTTAGTTATTTTGGGATAGAAGGAAGTACGAGACTTCAAAGGAATGTGAGGATACTCTAGGATGACCCTTTGAGTAGGCCTAACGAAGCTGTTTCTTGACTGCTTTTTGCATGGTAGGACCATTGTAGGGAGTCAAAAGGGGTTGGTGTTTGGAGTAGGATATTCGTATGTCTCAGTACTTACAAGTAAGTTGAGTGGGTAGGACCCAAAAGGATAGTCGCATTCGGATATCGGTCAACAACAAAACCAGGAGGGAGTTCGGGAAAAACTAGAGTTAAAACCAAAAGTCCAATGATTCTTTCAATATCGAGACATTGGATGAGGAGCACCGCCAATTGGATGTTAGATTGTTTGCAGTAGGGGCACGTCCACTCAACTCTTTAGAGGTCTTTCTATTAGTTGAGGGGTGGCTGTGTGAGGCCATAACAACGATTTGATAAAAGACGGACCAACTAGAATATCTGTATTGCAGGCCTCACGAAGTTGCCGCTTACACATAGAAAATCCCCGACTGAGTTCCATACAAGGTAGGCCTTGTCAACGGGATTCGGAGAATAGACATAACGATTATGTATAGTCTCAATGCACGCACTGGGTGGTACATTGTGGATGTCCAAGCAATGTTATAGATTAGTGCGGACACGGCTTTACGTTTTCATAGTAAACGACGGAATATCTATATTATAGGCCTCACTAAGTTGTCATTTACGAGGAGGATACGGAATGTACTATGGGTAGTACCTAGGACCAATTTGGTCATTGAGCATATATATATATATATATATCAGTTATTAGGTTTTAATCTATTAAGGAGTAGATGGATACGATTCACACACAAATGCAAGAGCATAATGAACATAGTGAATCAATATAACAGTAAATGGAAATAAAATGGTATACGTAGAATAAAGTTTAAAAGTGTATTATTTATCCATTCAACAGTACTATAGTTCTAACCCCTTCCTAATAATATCCTACGGGTTAGGTAGATGGCAAAGAATTCCCAGCTTTAACCCCTCACCATAACCTTCGATTTATCATTTATTTCATTCTGCCCCATTTTTTTAGCCCGAATTTTGGTTCAAAATTTGGGCCCCACAAGCGTTTTAGGGGTTAAAGTTGGCAGAGAGCAGTATGACGGGTTTCAAAATTTCATTCCTAAATTTCATCCTTTCAGATAAAACCTAAAAGAATCAAAAAACATGCCGATCATCCGAAAACCCCATTCAAATCAAATCCGTATCCCAGTTCGAAAGCGCGCGTACTAATTCGACAGAACGGGTAACCTCAAAACTAAAAGATGGAATATTTTTTAGGGCGTTGGATCTGCATTCAACTGGTAGCACATCCAATTCCCCAACGAAAGGCAAGAACGTTACCGAGAGACAACTACTCTAATACCCATTCTATGTTCGCCATTGACGCAGCGGGAAATCCCGACGTTAATCAGGGATGATCCATTTTGTAGGAACATTAACGGAGTGCCGACTTTTGGAATTGATCTTTCTGAACAGGGTTCGAGTGACTTTCCTTTGCGCATTGCTGCTCGGGTGACCGATAACTGTATCATTACGGTCTCTTGGGGGCGGGTGCCTAAACTAGACTTCGAGAGCTTGAGTAAGGAGGACCGCTTTCAGCAATTCCGATGCTTAAGGAGGCTGACGCTGGAGACGATGAGGAGGCTGGGGGCGGTCAGTACTCTGTTGTTGATTTGAGCTTACTGGCTGTATTGACGAGTATGAATGATGTGGAGGAGCCTGAACAAACTGTGCCAGATCGAATCAGCCAGAGTACTGACCAGTTTGTTCAGGCTCCTCCGCATCATTCATAATCGTCAATACAGCCAGTAAGCTCAAATCAACCATAGAGTACTGATCGTCTCCAGCCTCGTCATCGTCTCCAGCGTCAGCCTTCTTAAGCATCAGAATTGCTGAAAGCAGGCCTGCTTATTCAAGCTCTCGAAGTCTAGTCTAGGCACCCGCCCCCATGAGACCATAATGATACAGTTATCGGTTACCCAAGCAGCAATTGGCAAAGGAAAGTCACTCGAACCCTACCCAGAAAGATCAATTCCAAAATTCAGCACCTCGTTGATGTTCCTACAAAATGGGCCATCCTTGACCAACGTCAGGATTTCCGGTTGCGTCAATGGCGGACATAGAAGGGGTATTAGTGACGCTGCCTCTCTGTAATGTTCTTGCCTTTCTCTTGGGAATCAGATGTGGTATCAGTTGAATGCAGATCCAACGTCTTAAGAAATATTCCATCTTTTAGTTTTGAGTTTGTCCATTCCGTCGAATTTGTACGTACGCTATCGAACTGGGTCGCAGATTAGATTTAAATGGGTTTTCGGACGATCGGCATGGTTTTTGATTTTTTTAAGTTTTGTCTGGAAGGATGAAATTTGGGAATGAAATTTTGAAACCCGTCATACTGTTATCTGCCAACTTTAACCCCTAAAATGCTTACGGGGCCCAGATTTTGAACCGAAATTCTGACTAAAAAGATGGAGCCGAAAGAAATAAATGTTAAATCGAACGTTATGAGGTGGTTAAAACAGGGAAGTCTCTGCCATCTACCTAACCTGTAGGATGATACGAGGAGGGGGCTAGAACTAAAGTTCTGGTAAATAGATAAATAATGCACTTTTAAGCTTAATTCTACATATACCGTTTTATTTCCATTTACTGTTATATTGGTTCACTAGTTTCATTATACTCTCGCCTTTGTGTGTGAAATATATCCATCTACTCCTTAATGAATTAAAACCTAATAACTGGTATATATATATATCAGTGTATATATATATATGTGCCTAATGACCAAATTGGTTCTAGGTACTACCCACATAGCCATCCCTCAACACAGTCATCCCTCAACTAATCGAAAGACCTCTAAAGAGTTAAATGGACGTGTCGTACTGCAAACAACCAATTAGCGGTGCCCCTCATCCAATGTTTCGATAGTGAAAGAATCATTGAACTTTTGGTTTTAACTCTTGTCTTTTCTGAACTCCCTCTTGGTTTTGATGCTGGCGGATATTCGCATGCGACTATCCTTTTGGGTCATGCGCAGTAAAATTACTTGCAAGTATTGGGACATACGAATATCCTACTCCGAACACCAACTTCTTCTGACTGCTTACAATGGTCCTGCCATGCAAAAAGCAGTCAAGGCATACTCTTTTGAAGGAACACGTACAGATCTGCCTCCGGGGATGCACTTTTGTTAGGCCTACTCAAAGAGCCATCTTAGAGTATCCTCACGTTCCGTTGAAGTCTCGTACTTCCTTCTAGACCAAAATAACAAAGTTGGACATGCTTCTCCTTTGCTGAAATCTGTGATGAACTAATTTGTTGGGCACTCCATCCTTTGGGCTACTCCAAACGCATCTCACTCTTTTATCAGACCCTAAGTCTAATATTTTAATTTGCGTTTAGTTTACTTTTCTTGTTCTGCTGAGTACTTATTTACCCTAATTAGCATACTCTTGCCATCTTTTCACTTCTGGCTATTGTGAGACCACCAATGATCTAACATGGAATGCTGTTAGTATGAGCCGCTTCTATTATCTTGCTTATTAACTTGATTTAAGTCTTAAGTTTACTAAATAAGCCTATTCTATTGTTCTATTTGCATATTAAATTGTTTAAATAAGTTTTTACTATTATCATTGCTTATTAATTTATGATAAGTCTCAAAATAAGCCTTTCCGTTCTTTTTACTCAATTATAACGTATGTCATAATTTTACTTGTAATTGTTACTTTTATATTCTTTTATAATTTGTATATTATTAATATAATTACATGTATCTCTTTCTATTCTAGTCTGCCTTCTTTTATTACGGTATTAAATTATCTAAGTCTCTTATACTATATAATTTACTTATCGTAATAACTATCTTATTTTATTGCCTACGTAGTAAATGCAGATCTAGGTTCATTACCGTTTACAGCTTTCATCTGATACTTAACTTGATTTATTTCATACTTTACTTCATTTTCTTCCATTCTAGGAAGTAATTCTATTTTATTTGGTTGGTTATGAAAAACTATAGTAAAAATCTATTTCCATAATTTAACACTAAATAATACTATAAACAATCCGTAACTGTAAGATATTTCTTTATATTTTGGAATAGTATAAAATACAGCAGTTTTCTCTATTTTACACCAGTTCCTTTTTTCTTTTCTTTTATTCTTGCAGTTACGTTTATCGTTTTCTTTTAAATATTAAATTATAGAAATGTATCCTATTTTTTAAACAACCAATTAATCTATTACTTACCTCCAAATCAAGTTATTAGATTAATTTATTATTTACGTTTAGCGTAATTTATTGCAGAATTTCATTTTTCCAGTTTTATTCCAACTTTTTTTGTTTTACATCCAATCTAGTATTTTCCCATTTTAATCTATAATCATGAATTTTTTTAACTGTATTATTCGCATATAAAGAGAATAAAAAGAAACTGGCGTTTAATCTAAATTGTAACTTCAAATTAGATGTAAATAACTGTAAATTTCTTACAGTTCAGCATAACTAATTAACAGAATTAATTACTGAAATACCGAATATAATTATTTAACGGAAATTTAATGATAATATATCATAAACGTAAAAGATATATAATTAAATCCACTCACGTCACTAGCTTTCCAAATCTCTTTGTTTTTATTTTAGATTTGTCCCTAACATCTATATTCACCTCTCCTGTAATCCCTATTTGAAATTATAAACGAAATATTTACAGATCTACAATATTTGAAAGAGAAAAGAAAGAGATTTGGGTTAGAAATAACAAATAAAACTCAGATTTAGAGTTTTACCTTTGACATGGCCTTCTGATTTGAATAAATTCCTAATTCTATTCTCTTTCTATTTAGATTAGTACTAACCATCAGATATAAAACCCTAAAATCTAAAGCGTACACTCAGTCTATGAACATTGAAGTAACATGTTTTCTTCTACGTTTGTTTGTATTTCAAATTGATTCTCTAACAATGGGCAAAACCCAAGCATTTTGATAAACGTAAAACGGAAAAATATGTTAAAAGAAGTAAGCCAAATAGGAAATGCAATTGTTTTATTTGCGGTGATCCAAATCACTTAACAAATAAATGTCCTAACAAACAAAATAACCAACAATGTTCTAATTTAGTTGACGAAATAGGAGAATATGAAATAGAACGCTTTCGTGAAAATGATTTTGATGATACTACGTCAATATATAGTATTGTCTCAGACAATGATGAAGGTACCTCACAAAATAGTATTAGTTACACATTAATGAACAATGATAATGAATGCGAACATCAGTGGATACAAAATAGAGACAATGATCATATACCCTGTTTTATATGTTATAGATATCCCGAAATTATTAAACGATTTCACTGTGATCGATGTTTTATAGAAATATGTTTTCTATATGCTAAAATACATTTTAATTTAGATCTTTCATTAAAACAAAATAGAATAAATGAAAAGTCAATATTACAAGAATGGTAGATAAACATGATGCGCAAATTAAATTATTACAACTAGAATTTAATTCTTTACAAAATGATGTTAACCTCTCAAAAGGAAAGCAAAAGGATTACAGTCTAATAGAAACAGGAAGCACATCTAAAACAACCGAAATAGAACAAATAGATAATTTAAATAATAGCGTTCAGGAAAATACAGAGTTTTCAGTTAACATTAATAAATACAATACGTCCCTACTTACAGTAAATTGCCGAGTATATTATACAATGATTTCTTGTATATTATATCTTATAAATATGGTTTATATTTTATTTCTTATACAATGAATTCATATGTATGTTTTTAATCTATTAACTGTTATTTTTTAGAAATTAAAGTATAAAAAAGGGATTTTTTTTATTATTTGAAACTAATTATTGTACTTATTTACATTGAATGTATTATTTAGATCTAAACCATACTCGAAATTACTTCATGAAATAGGAGGAAAGTTTCAAATATAATTTAGTTATTTTGATTGTCAATTATTTTGGTTGTTATTTACATTGTTTCAATTCAAAAATAAAAAAGACTTTACTATAAAATTAGAAATTTATAGTTGAATCCTTTCTAAGTTAAAATAGTTTTCATGTTGTTGATTTTAATTTGCAAACATATGAAATTATAAGCTTATACGTGGATGTTATTTTGAATGCTAGTATTGTTTTATTGTTATGTTTATATATTCACACACACATACATACACACACACACACACAACGAGTTCTCTGTTGGTTCTTTCACGTTATTAATAAAGAACATACTTTCAATATGTGTATATGTAATTTCGATTGTTATTTTATATAATATAAAAGTAAAACTATACATGCAAAAATTTCCATAGAAGTTTCAAATGTTTTGACAACAGACTAAAGAAATATTAAAATATCAAAAGATTTCCTTCTTTACCTATCGTTCATTGTCTCATAAATGCATTTTCCTCATTTATGTCACTTAAATGCATGTCACTTATTTGCACCATTAATTATTAATAATTTGATTTTTTTTAGTCGAATCTATTTATTTATGTAATTAATTACATTTAATGTAAAAGTAGACTTTGACATACATGTATGCATGCGTGCATGCATACATACATACACGTGTACACGCGCACGCACATACACACATACACATACATACTAAAACTTTCATATTCAAGTTTAATATGTCATGTGACAACCATTGCTCATACACATTGACAATTTATGTGCTGGAGATACAAATCCCAACCCCAATATACATATATATTAAATATATACACATTATATTATTTTGCGCTTGCACTATTCACATATTAGCGTATTTGATATGCTCATTATAATATGTATAGTATAAATTAAATTAAAGGGGCCTTTTTATACAACTTGAATAAAATAAGACTTTATTAAAAACTTTATTAAATTTGGTTTAGCATTTATTTAGACTTCATAGATCCAATATGTCCAAAATATGAATTTTTTAAAGTCTACCTCTTTCCTCCCTTTTCGACTACCATGTTTCCAACACATTATACGCTTTAAATATTTATTTTATAAATGAACAAAGATCGAATACACTTCATTTTTGCTTCATCTCTGATCTCCTTATTTCAACCTAATGTTATGAATTAAATAATATAGGATAGGAGAGAGAAATGATAATAATTTAAATCTGATTAAAATCAAAATGGATATGAGATGTAGCAAAAAATGATATGTAACCAATCCTTGTCATTCATAAATATGTTCATTTTAAATTGCAAACAAATAAAGTTTTGTCCGGAGATACCCTAGGATCCAAATTTAAAACCCCCCCGGGGCTCAAGGCAGAACCACATAGTGAATCTCCTGCTATATATGCATTTTAAATGCATTTTTTTAATGAAAATATTAAAAAAGACGCTTCGTAAAACTTGGTTTTAAGAATGGTTTTTCGATATTAAGTTCGACAATAAGGTACGAATCATAATTTCAATTTTTTTCCTTTCAGAATTACTCTCATTTTTCGTTATTTACTTAATATATTGAATAACATATACATTGCCTTCTTAATATCAGTAGCAATTAGGTAGAATTACTATAATAATATATAATAATAAATTGATATAATACCCACACAATTGGGTCGGGCTTAATGTGAAATAGATTTTTGTTGGGGAATGCAATCTCGTCATTTTAAAATAAAACTAGGGCAAATACTCTTACCATCTACATGTGGGAAATTAGAGACATCTATTCCCAGTATAAAAAAAGAAGGAAAAAAATTAAAGGAAATTATAAAAGACGGTAACAATACTACTACGGAGGAATCAACAGTGCCTTAACAATGGTATCGGGCATGCCACCCGATATAAGGAGCATATGACCGGCTTTTGGAAGCTCTTGGTACTTTATTCAAGGTAGCTTTTGGGCAATGTACCTTGACATGGCTACCTACACTGTTCGATCTTCCGCACCATGCCACAGAAGGGCCGAACCTTCATTGTCTAGAAACGGATTTTGGATATCCAATGGGCTGAATTTCCAGCGTTCGAAGCCCATCATCATGTCCCGGTGTAGGGAGTTGTACTCTCCTTTTTGGGTTATTTGACCCTGCTTGGTTAAACAATAATATTATTGTCAGGGTTCATTCACAACACACAAAAAAGATAAAAGAAAAGGAAATCCATTGGCTTATTTAAAAGGAAAATTTTGACATACATCCTTATGATTGAAAAAAGTAGCATTAGGTCTCTTTCAATTTTCATTTATAAACTACGTCCATATTTCAAAAAAAAAGTGAAATTCATGAAGGTATTTGGAGAATCTTACTAAATTTAACATGCGGTCTTATGGTATATGTCCATAACACATAATTATCGTATTACAAGTCAGAGTAGTTGCTTTTACATTTTAAAACTAAATAAGTAAAAAAGGAAGAAATTCGAAAAAGATGAAGGTAGAAAATAGTTTCTAAAATGAAAGAATATGAAACAAATAAGTTTAGAATAAAGAAATGTAAAAGATGGACGTGTCCCTAATTTCCACTATAATTCTATTTATTTATCTAAAATGTCCATTGCCTTTTAAAAAAGTTAAAAGTGCAATTGGCAGACTGTTGACATGTAAGTCAAAAAAGGAATTAAAAGTGCAATTGGCAGACTTGCCATTTCTGCAATTATATGAAATAATCATCAACTTGTCATTAATGTTAGCAATTATTCCATATAATTGCCGACTTTTATGCAATTATATGAAATAATTATAGATTTTTCTGCTATTATTTCATATAATTGTAGACTTTTCTGCAATTATTGCATATATTTGTTATTTTTTGCAATTATATGAAATAATCATCAATTTTTCTTCAAATGTCGGCAATTATTTCATATAATTGCAGACTTTTGTGCAATTAAATTGAATAATTGCATACTTTTATGCAATTAAACCATATAATTGCACGTTTTTATGCAATTATATCGAATAATTGCAGAAAAGTCAGTAATTATTCCAAGTAATTGTAGAAAAGTGCAACTAACCATACAATTGCAGACTTTTCTGCAATTATTGCATATACGTGTTGAATTGTCTGTAATAACTTGGCATGTCATTATTTTTACATAAGGACAATGCCACTCATTACAAAGATAATAAAATTTACGATCTAATGGTGAAAACAGCTTGTCAATCCATCGTTTCTACAAAAAAATTATGTATTTTAAAGATTGATATTTAATGGGGTGCAAATTTTAATAATGGACGTGAGAATAACGTTCAGCCATGGAGCAATGAGGTATTTAAGGTAAGAAAATTGTAGTATTTGAAAATATGGATGTAATTTTTATTTACCTTTTTGCAAGATGTTTTGTGTATTAAGTTTGATTTTAGAGATGTGTCACTAATTTTCACTTTTAAAAACTGGAATTTTGAATTTCAGTTGAAAAATCATATTATGAAATTTAACTACAAAATATGACGTTTCAGTTCTTAAATTTTAAATATTGATTTTTTTGAATTTGAAACCTGGTTCTGAAAAGTAGAATTTTCTTTAAAATTTAGTGGGCAAAATCAAATTTTGAAATTTTCAAAAAAGTCAATTATTTTGAATTTCATATATATATATATATATATATATATATATATATATATATATATAAACCTTTTTTGCATTCTTTCATCAGCCGGACTAATTTTGTGAGTCAAAAAACCAAAAAAGTTCCTTAAAAGTAAGTTAAAAAGTAACTTTAAATTCCATGATTTCTATCACCCGCAATTTTTGACTTCTGCTTTTAAAATGCAAAAAATTAACTTGTACTAAGCTATCCGAGTATCAAAAAAAAACATATTATACAAATTTATCTTAATCCAAGCTTAGTACAAAGAGGTAAATGAGTTTGCAAATAGATAGTGGACTTTGTACCGAATTCAAAAGGTCTTGCAGGGTAAATGTTGTACAATCTATTTTGTTTTTATACATTTGATCAGTGGCAGAGCCCGCCAATAGGTTCAATGGGGCAAAGATTTTAGCAGAAGAAAAAATTAAAGTTGTTGGTTGTGTGTTAAGTAAAGCAAAGTCCTACATCACAAAATTGGCCTTAAATATGATTAGGGTTGTTATGGTAGTGGTTATCGTTATCATTTGACCGATACAGTTACCGTACCATTTTTACTGGTAATCTAAAATTGTTTACCATTACCAATCGGCTGGTTTACCTAAGATTGGTATACCGATAATCTGGTAACACTACAATAAATACAGCTTATTACAACGTCTATTTTATAACAATTTTATAGAAAACGTTGTAAAAGGTCATGTTTTACAATGTTTTCTAAAAAAGGTTGTAAAAAACATCCTTTGTACAACGTTTTTAAAGAAAAGGTCGTAAGAGATGACCTTTTACAATCTTTTCTCCAAAATCGTTGTAAAAATTATCTTTTCATAATTTTTTTTGTAGAAGTTGTCATAGTACTCTTTTAACAACGGTTCTAAAATGTTGTGAAAACGTTATTTTTTACAAGTAGATATTAATTAAGCACAACTTCTTTTAGAAGTAGGTTTACTCACATGTTTATGTTAATTATTTGAACAGGTTTAGTTCTGCTTAAAATATTATAATAATTTATAATTAGCAACAAATATTTATTACATACTTAAATAATTTGTAAATGGTAGTTTATCATTAAGAATTTATAAATGAAAACTTAAATAGGCAATTATTTATAATTCATAACCAATGTTTATTAATATATAATTTATCATTACTAATTATTATCTATAATCAGTAATTATTTTTTATATTTAGTAATTTATTATAGTTAATAGTTAATAATTAGTAAAGTATAGTTGATATTTATTAATTAAATTTAATATCTAATAAACATAATTATTAATTAATATTAAATAATTAATGCTTAATATTTAGTATTATATAATTAAGAATTGATAAGCAGTAATTAATAACTAATAAATAAGAATCAATAATCAATAATATGTACATAATTAAAAATTAGTATTTATAATTAATATTCAATTATAACTAACAAATACTAAGCAACACTTGATAACTAATAATTAATAAAAAAGAAGCAATATTTAATAATCAATTTTTAATAAATAATAAATAATTTATATTAAATATTTAACAATTAAGACAAATACTTAATAACTAATAATTAAGAAGTAATCAATGTTTAATAATTAAAAACTAATAATATGTTATTTAGTATTTGATATTTAATAATTATCATTAGTAATTGTATTAATATTTCAATATTTCAAAATTTTCTAAAACAAAATTAAGAGCAATATTTTGACATTTTCATAAAATCGAAATAGAAAAAATCATTTTTTTAAAATTTATTCAAAACGTCAGAAAATTTGAAAATGTTAAAAAAAATTCAAAAATCGAAAGACGCATACATTATACTGCAAATATTTACCCTCATTTTGCTTTGGTTTTGCATCGATTACATTGAAAAAATGTACCGACTTTGTAGATGTATTCAAGTTTATGTTGGCCTAAAATAAAAATTTTAAAACAAAAGATCTATAATTCTTAACCATTGCGGTGACCAACGGACAACGAAGGAGTTGGATTGTTCTCCGTGCTTTTGTTACCCCTCGAAACAAGAAAAACAAAATAAACTTATTTTCTATTTTACGTGTTAATTTCATTTTTCAAAATTGTTTGTTTTTCAACAATACACACAACGCACGCGCTTTTGTATTGACGAAAACATAAAACTAAACACGACAAGCCAAATGGGGCCTTAAGCTCCAACCAGAGAATTTTTGTGCTGCAAGCAAAATGGTCTACAGTGATGCAACATTTCTCCTCAACACCATTTCGAAGCTTTAAATCCAAATGGTAAAGCAAAATAGAGCAGCAATCCATATCGAAAAATATAAAAAGTCCCACTGCTTAGCACCATCAGACGTAAACCCTAAATCAACATCAAACTCAAATGATTACTAAGCCATGTTGCCTTGATGAGATCTAAAGCTTTGACGCTATCGATCTGAGCCAAACATGGCGCTTCCGTGATGAGATCCAAAGCTTTGACGCTATCAATTCGTGCTGAACATTGTGTTTCCTTGACGAGATCTGAAGCTTCGATGCTATCAATCTGAGTTGAACATCGCGCTTCCTTGGTGAGATCTGAAGCTTTGACGCTGCCGATCTGGATTGATTATTCGCTTGGAAATGTTGCGTTCTAAGAGGAACTCTGTTTGTCGTTGAGATCTGAAGATGCCCACACCTGTATGGACTGCTTTGAGAAATACCGCTTCAACTTAGAACTGATAATACTTCGTCGTAAGGGCGAAAAATGTAGATCATGACTCTGATGTGTTTGTGTGCGTGAGATGTACAGTTCCTAGAGATTGTTGCTTTTACTTACAATTATCTATAGATCTTGCATTGCCCAAAAACTTTGAGCTTCTACCTTGCCGTCGTGATCTTTCAACATAATGTCAGAAGATTTTGTTCTAGCCGTGTAATGGCTTTGAGTTCTTGGCCAAAGGTAGTGATGTGTGTCATACCGAAGTGAGTTAATACCATAAATTTCAAGGAAAATAATATCTCCATTAATGCCTTAAGTTTTATTACAATATCAACCAACCTTAATTGGTTAAAAAACTGAAGTCCCAAAGCATTATACTGAAAGAAAATATCGAAATGAAGAAAAATAAGAAACTGAACTGATAGTTAGCTACATAATTGGAGATTACATTTCTTGAACCTATACTAAAAACTACAGGTTATGATAATGGGGGAAATATTGAATGCATACACATGTAAGAAATTGATGCCCTCGATAATAACTTAAGAGCCACTACTACGCAAATCTGATCATCCATCATGATAAAGATTTTTACTCCCTCAATGTAGACTAATTTATGGTTTTTTGTTAATTGCTGAAATTTTCTGACAATTTCAGTAGGTATAGTAACATTGCATTGATCTTTTTACTCCCTCAATGTAGATTAATTATTAGATATACACTCTTGTATGAAAAATAGCACAAGTTCACTAGTTATATAGAAGCCAATAACTGCTACTGATTGAAATATTCATCAGTCATATCTTCACAAGTCTCAAAATGTGCATGCAATGAAAAGGGTTCGAGGAGCAGACGATCGCGTTATAAATACGAAAGAGCTCCAAAAAGAAACACAAAATTCTGCAGAAGATTGCAACAACATTGGAGATAGCAGCTGCTTAACATGTTCCAAGAAATAAATCTCTCAAGCAGTGGAGACGAAGCACTCTACAATGATGATCAGGAAAACCATTTTGGCTTTACGGACTGTTCTGAAGAGTTAGACTGTAGCGGCGAGTCACACCGATAGAGGTTCAGGCAATTCGTTTTTGGCTTCCAGAATTATACATAGGTCAGTATGTTGGTCTCAAATGATCAAGTGGGAAGTGCAGGTAAATGGTAATATGGAGAGAGTGCTTTGGTCTTTATTTTTAGCATAATATTTGAACTTTTGGGTCTCTGACAGTTGATGATCGTAAATATCAATTGGTCATGACAGTAACGAAAATATGTTCATTTGATTTTAGTCTATTTTCTTGCTTTATGTTTTTATTTTTGAATGGAGTTTTATGTGATAGCACTAAACTGTGGCTACCTTCTAATCTATTATTTAAACATAAAAGCACAATCTAGGCACTGCTTATGTGGCACAGCTGACATTCTACAATTTCAAAATAAAAGACTCGTATTTCATCCTATGCTGTTGTTTAGCAAAAAACCAAAAACGGACTGAGTCCCACTATCTTCCACACTATCTTTTCAAATCCCCATTATCTTTCCAAGATTCGGTCACCCTCTCCCTCTACCAACAATCTAAATCATTTTCATTTCGTTCAGCATTACTCGGCACCCAACGGCGTAATTTCTAACTACATTGGTACAAATGGATCTCCATCTGAATCCGCTTTTGATCTTCTACTTGCATCTATGGAGTTCGATTCCACGACCCATGGTATTATCTTTCCAAATTAATCATTATTGAATGAATGCTTAATTTACAACTTAATTTTTATTTCATTCTTCTATTGACATTAATTAACTCTGATTTTAGGATTGACTTAGCATCAAATTTCTATCCAATTCTTATTCTATATGTAGAAGCAACATTGATTTGCTTCATTTGAATCAATTAGATTGCATCGGGTATTCTTCTGATATTGTTAATTTTGAAGATTCTTTATTTATGTCCTTTTCTCTTACTTTATGCTTTGAATTTAGCATTCCAGTTTATTCATTTGTAGTAATTGTCTTCACCGCTTCTTCTTACCTCTCATTATGGTTAATACTTGGGTATCTATTTAACGCATCAATATTTTAATCTATGGTTTCCCATGCCCATTCTATCATAACAATCCCTAGAGGTGAAGAGGCCATCAACAAATTGTACATCCAAATTCCTGCTGATGTTTGGTAATTCATATTATTAATTTTATTCCCACTGCAGATTACTCAACTTAACCATCTTCGATCTACTTTGCCGATAACTACTGCTGAAGAACGGGTGCACAATCACTTGGTCAGTGGCGTCAACTCTTCACTGACGTTTGACATGAAAACCAGCAACGTTGTCAGTTTTTTTATGTATGTTGACGGAAGTTCTAGGTCTGTTATTTACAACGGTGTTGATTGACGACTCCATCTTTTATTGTAGATAATCAGTGTTCCCCTCTTTCCTTTTTTTGGCCACTTGATTCAGTTGGTTTTTTAACTGATTTCGGTCAAACGTTTCCCACATGTTGTGCATAGTTTTTTAATCGGTACTTACGGTGTTAGTACCCCAATTGTTGTTCTTTTATTCGTCCCCGTTCTGCAACTAAATTGATCAACTTTTGTAATCAAACTTCACCGCTATCTACACTTTGTATTATTAAATACACATCGTTGCATGTGATTTGGCTTTTCTATGTACCAGGGTATAATTGTTGGATCACATTTTGTCATTTTGTTACTGTGGGAAGAATTGGTATGTTATTCTTCTAGGTGTTTCAGTTGGTATATATTTCTCAACATAGGCACTAAGTGAAAAGTAAGACAAGGATAACTTTTAATCAACTATATTAGTTGACCTTGCAGAGCAAATTATATTCATCAAGAATTGAACTTTTTCTCAATTGGAACTAAAATATAATTCATCATTAACCTTAAACCAAGGTATCTACAATTGGTCAAAAAATTCATTAGAACTATATTTTTTTAACTATAAATTTCATGTACTGTTATTCATAATTTGAAACCAACGATTCACACGCGTTAGCAATTAAGTGCAAAATGTTTTGAATGCTCTTTGATTGTTTTTATTTCTGTATGGTACATACTCAGTTGCTGCTAGGTAAACATGTTTTGCTTTTTTTTATTCCTACCTTTGAATTTAATGTTTACTTCTTAAAAATAGTGTACAAATCAATCAAATAGGTTCAACCGAGTATGCTTCATCGACGTCACTACGTGCCTATGAATTTTCAATGCTCGAACTTAAAAACGAATGATAGGTTTGATGTTCTACCTATTCACGTTTATTGAAATTACTATCGGTATTCGCCAATACATATCACAATGTAGTTTATATAATTAACTATGCACTTCAAACTTATGAAGTTGCTTTATTTTCTACTAGCTTCTCATTTATTAGCTGGGATGGAAATATGGCAAGAATACCACGTCTATAAACTTGCCTTAATTTTAAAAATGAAATATTTCCTAATATATGCCCAATAGTCTGTTGTCTCTTATTTTACACACATAAAAAAGAAGTACGAATGATGCATGACTTTGCTTGCTCTGTTAGATTGTGCACATCATTTACTGTTTTTATTGGACATACATCAAAGCAAATACGATTTCCAAGCTTTGGGACCAATAGCATCGGCTTTGAAATATTAGACACCAAATATAAATACAAGAACATGAACTTTCATCTTGGACAATGCCATTTTGTGGGATTTATCGACCTTTGAATTTGAATTGCTTTAGTTATGTTAATGTACAAAATTTTATTTATGGAAGATTAACTTACGTGCATTTGTTTTGTCGTTTAACTTGCTATGTCCTCCTTACCTTCTACATCATGCAACTGTTTATCCACTATGCTATTACACAAGTTGGCTGATTAACTTCTGATCAATGATGATTTAAAAAAAATTTGGATTAGGTTGAAACGTATGAAAAGAAGGAACTTAAGATATTTGCATTATATAACCACTATCTATTTACTGTTGAATGCGGGTCAAAATAAAAATTATGGTGACATTGTAGATTTTCCATTATTCTTAAAATTTACAGACATGTTTCTAACTACCTACATAATATTTGTTTATGTACACCTAAGCTTCAATCAAAGCTATGTACTGCAATACTTAGTTAAGTTTTGTACTACGTTTGATCTTCAGTTTACAGTTACTACTGCATCTTTGTATATTCTCATTGAGTCATGGGTCCTGTGCAGTAACCATGTTAAAGTTTGATGTCATGATACTCAAAAACGGCCCATGTTCGAGCACATGCTTCCACATGGATAACCCATCTAACTTCAGTCAGACCCAACCAACTGTTGCAAATTATGAAGGGAAAAAAGTGATAAGAGATTCTGTTAGAACAAATAAAACTGATGCTATTGGTACATCTAATACTTCAAACACTTACTAAATTATTTCTTTACATGGGATGTGGAGCTATTTAGGACCAGTGAAAAAAATTTAAGCCTCCAATGCCACTAACTGTCGTAAAGGGAGGAAGAAAATGATTTTTCATAGGTGTAAATCTCTTTCACTCATCTTACATTGGATATATGATATGCTCTACTTGACCCATTGACAACATAATCGTAAGATTGCCCACCTTTGGTTATATTCTAATTTGTAACTTTTCCTGACCAACGTGTACCTATGTTCTTAGCTTGACATCTTACTCTTTTCCTTAACCATGTGAAATGATGTCCGTTGTTTTTGGTCATATTATATTATGGTTTTCCTTAACCATGTGAACCAGTTTGTAATTTCTAACTACAGTTCCAGCGTTGCATCATTATAATATGGTTTTCATACTATTTCCACCAATGCACAATCAGCAAATATGACCATGGGAGATGATACTAATTTCCTTCCACCAACACACATTCATATATTATCTATCCTTTCCAATTGAACTCATCTTCTCATAATTGTACAGTACTTACTGTTTCAGCAAGACTAATGAAAATCTGATCACCTACATGCTTATAGTAAAAGTAAGTGATAATCTACATTATACAAAAATTATTACCGACAACAAAAAAACCATCCAAAATTTGAATACAAACATTAACCCGTGTGCGACGCACGGGCCACATCCAAAATTTAAATAAAGCCAGGGAATATCATTGTGTCTGGGGATTGCTTTTTTTCTACAATCACTTGGAATGAAGGGAAAATAGAAGCTGCCAATGTATAATAATAATCTGTTTGTGGATGTTTTAACTTTTGACCATACCTTAAATAATTGGGAGCTTCAGCAACTTGTTTCCTAGTATAACTAGAAGGATAATGGCTGAAGGGCTCAAGGTAATTATAGTTTTCCTTTTTTATTTATTTCGTAGCTTTTGTATTATTAGCACTTTTATTGTTCTTATTATTAGAAGTAATGCTCTTAAATTACATGTGATTCACCACTTATTATCACAGTTTTTATCAACAGCCCATATACGTCTTTATTCATGTTTAGCAAATACCATCAAGAAACTTATATTCACAGTTAGTTTGGAAATGGAAAAAAAATCAACCTTCTTCTCATGTTCTCTTATTATTAAAATGATTACTAAGGTACCGTTCTTTTGTCAAACTGGGCAGGTTGAGTTGGCGTCCGTGTCCGACGCCGAAGGGGGCCCCCACAACTTTGCCCGGTTCAACTTAACTGTTGAAAGGGGGCGTTTGCGTCCTACGCGTCCGACGCATCGAATGCGAAAACCTCCCCTAAAACAGCCTTATTTCCCTAACTCATTTGTCTCTCTGTTGTGGTATTATATAGATATATCACTCCAGGCACGATTGAATCGCCTTCTTTCGACCGCCGTGCACCTCCACCTGGGGGTTTGCCGCCACCTTGGACCCCCTCTTTGTAGTGGCAATCAATTTAAAATGTTGGACAATACCGAGCAGTTCAACTTAACAATCTTTTGCATGCCCTGCTTGACAATCCCGAGCAGCTTACGAAGGCTATTTTTTATCTTGTTAGGCAGATGATAAAGAGAATGTAGTTTGTTTTATTTGTATTTTATTTTCTGCGTTTTTATTCGGTACGTTTATTTCTGCATTTGTAATGCGAATTATGAAGTATGAATTTTTTATCTGCAGTTGCATTATGTATTCAAAAATAATTAACGTAAATAAAGTAATAACATAAACAAACAGTAAAATAATAACTTTTCCCCTTTCGCGTTGTCCCTTTCGTAAAAAGAACGCATTCCCCTTTCGCGAACTTGCCCCTTCTCCAGCTCCTTTCATTTGCCCCTTTCGATTAAAAAATAAATGCACCCTAAGAGTACTGGTTTTATGTCCTTTCCAGCACACAATGATTATCATTATGCAGAGGCGAATATGAATATGACATCTCATGCAAAAGTTATTCCTCAGTTACAATATTTATGTACATCCTACTTCAACATATAAGCAGCGTCAATTACTGAAGATGATTTTCATGTCCATTTTTTCGTTTTCTTTCAAATACCATGGTTATTATAGGAAATATATTACTTGGACCTCTAGACTCTCCCTTAAACTTATATATTATGCTTAAGTTTTAAATCTCGGATACCAGATACGTTTCGTCTCGGTGATTTTAGTGACTCGGTATCGTATCGGGGGAGATCTCGGACGAAACGAGTGCATCTCGGACGCCCATTTCGGATTTACATCTCGGACCTAAATTTCATCTCGGAACCATATTGAAGTATAACACATCACATAGTTTATAGAAAAAAATGTATGGTATTGGTTTATTTAACATTTACTGAATTACCGCAACTAATCTCCACTATTCTAACTGAAAAAATATGCAATTATACTTCAACTATATGAAATTATTCAACAAAAGTTACAAAACATCATCGGTTTTAGCAATTGCATATAAGTAGATGAAAAACGACAAATTAACTGAAAAAAGCGGGCTCTATACACTTACATATATGCAGTAAGAATAACATAATAACAGTATCAGGAACTGATGCAAATAAAAGCAAATGCATATAAGAAATATGAGGAATCGAAGGGTTTCAGGCAATGCAAATCTAATTGCACAAGGTTATGCAGTAAAAATAACAAACTAAATCTACTTGCACGTCTACTCTAAATTATACTGCATATTCAATTTTTGAAAGATTGAATTTCATTAAAATAGAAACAACCCTAATTTACATACATGTAGAGAGCAGAGAGATTGGTCGAAGACGAAGCTGCAGACTGTCAAAAGCGAGATCAAGTAGTCGAAAATTGGAAGGAACCGCGAGCTGTTGGATGTTGGAAGAGGGAATTAGATTATTTTTTTTAAAGAAGGAGCTCGATTTTTTCTCTAGAGAAAAGGGAGTTCAATATTTTTACGATGAACGTGATCTTTTGAAAAGTTGAATCAGAAAGAAAAGGGCTTTGTTTATTTTTTATGATAGATTGAGATGAGTCTATTTTTTTTTTTGAAAAAAACAATACATTGATGATGTGTCGGAATATCGCTTCGCTCCAAATATCGGCCGATATATGTAAATTTCGAACGATACAAACGAAACGAAATATCAACCGATATCTTATGTTTCGTTTCGCTCAAACCTTCAACCGAGATCTCGGCCGAGATGGCCGAGATTTAAAACAGTGATTACGCTGTCTTAGTTCGACCAACAATGTAGGTTCAATTGGTTAGCATGGAAATAACATGGAGCAATTGTGGCAGCAGTGCAGGTTGGTTGAGTGTGAGGAGGCAGAGAAAGAACACTGAAGCTAGGAAAATGCGGCTACGTAAGCTGAATCTATTATGTTCTGAACGATACGTGTAGCCTAAAGTTCATTGAAGGATATGCAGTTAGCAAAAATGGGTACAAAATATCGTAGCGCAGCTGAGTGATGACTAATTTGGTTAAAGTATGACTGAGTGGTTGGAACATTGTTGAGTTATTGATGCATGTTATACACTGTAAGTTGATGATAAGTTGATGACGGGGAGTTGGATCCAAAGCTTGACGGTGCAGACTAGTCTACATGTATGATTCTCCAAATACATTCACATGCTTGTATATCTATTTCTATATAACGTGTAAATATGGAAATAAACAATTAGAAAATTATGTATGGAATCACATAATATCGAATGAAGTAGTTTGGAAAAGTGTTTTACTTTGTTTGTGTTTCGTGTATTTAACTTACTATTGTTGTATTATTTTATTTGTTGTAACACAATATTGAGCTATAGGCATCTTGGAATAAGTTTAACAGCATATAAAACTTTTTAAAAAGTTGTATTAATTATTTTGCAACAATTAAAAAATGTAGTAGAAAGATATACTACAACATCAATACAAAGTTGCGAAAAATTATTCTACAACGTTTTTAAATTCTTGTAATAAACTCTTATACAACAATTTATATATATTGTAAAAGGGCTGTTAAATGTTTTCTTACAACTTAATAAAAACGTTGTATAAAGAATCGAACCTATTACAACTTGGCCTAAAATGACGTTTGCAAAAACGTTGTGAAATCCCTTTTACATCGATTTTTAGATGTTGCAATAAGGTGTTTTTGTTGCAGTGTAACTGTTACACTGGTAATAGTAAATTACCATTTGTCCAAAAAAATTATAACGTGACATGTTTCTCCACTGTGGCGCATCTTCAGTATACTATTTATAGTGTTACTTAATAAAAGACATAAATGAGAGGAAAAAAAGAAGTGTTTTGGCACTATTTGACATAATTATTGAACTAAATTTAGTCATTTATTTGATGCTAAATGTCTATAGATAGAGATGCAGTATAGAACAGATATCTTGATTTGAACAAATGAATGTTTTTATTGCATAAAAAGATAATTGAATTACACGGCTTTTGTACAACAGTATATATATGATACAAGTATATGTATTGGGCCTTAAGCCCAGGATCTGAAATGAATGCCCTGAAGAATATCATCCCTTAGATTGAATGCACGGCTCAGATGATGCTATGACTAACTTAAAATAGCTTTAGCAATATAATTAAATAACTTAAAGTATCATTAATAATATAAATAAATAACTTAGTTAAAACATGATTTATAAACACTTAATCTCAAATTATTACAAAATTTAAGTAATTTTGAATCCATGGCTTTTGCAATTCGGAAAGAGGCTTAGCGACCACAGTAGTACTAAATCAAGTTACCATTTAATTTAATTTGACTTTTAAGTCACATAATTGGTATTTACATAAGTAAGCATATATGTAAATAAAATCAATAACTAACCATCAATAGTTAGTGTCATTTATCTCAACAAGTCAATTGGAATAAAATTAATTTAGTAACAGAACCGGGGTTTATTCTGCCAAACAGATGTAATGATATTCTATTCCATTTAACTATAGCAGAACAGAGATTTATTCTACTAAATAGATATCATCAATAATCTATTCCATTTAGTATAGCAAAATGGGGATTTATTCTGCACAATATGTCATCAATAATTTATTCAATTTAATTATAACAATATAGGGATTTATTTTTTCAAACAGATGTCATCAGTAATCAGTTCCATATTTGTTTGGCTACTCAAAAGGCACAAACAAAGAGAATCCTGTGTATTTAAACATTCTTTAAAAAAACTGCTCTTTAAACAAAATGATCCTTGAAATTAAAATAATTAAAAATAAAACTTTTATTTAATAATTGAATCTTAGTTAAAATTTAATTAAATCCTAACCGAATTAATAATTAATTAATAATTAACCCCGCCTGATTAATTAATAATTAAACCTTGATTAGTTAATAGTTAATTATTATTAAACTTTACTTAAATAACAATCAATAAATTAATTAACCTTTACTTAATCAATAAATTAATTAACTTTTACTTAATCAAATAATAATAATTATCTTACTTAATTACTAAATTAAGTATTATTAATTTTACTTAACTTATAATTAAGTACTAATTATCTTTTCTTGATTAACAAATTAAATAATCATTGAACCCTTAATTAATAAGTATTAATTACTTTTAAACACTTATAATATGTTTGAAAAACTTTTTCAAAATTAGTAAAAAAACACTTTTACTTTACAAAAAAGTGTATGTTTTATGAACTACATTCGTAGCAATTATTGATATGGATACCATAACTTCAGAACTAGTTTTATATACCAAATGGCCTTGAAGACTTTACCCTTTTATGTTTTAACTTACTATAAACTCTATATAAGAATTTTCTGAAAACTAAAAAGTAAAGTTTAAAACTTTATAAAAAATTTCTAGAAAATAAAGTAACTAAACAAATTTAAACACAAAGAATCTCCATGTCTCAACATGAACAAATTAGTAGTAACACTTTCCTTAGCTTCAATATCCATATGCACGAGCACAAAAAATGTATGCAATATAAACACGTCCATTCACAAGTAAAGGTCGTCATTTTCAAACCATTACCTATCATTTTGACTTTATTTTAAGTCTATAACAAAACATTACGTAAAAACATGTATATATACAAGCAACATCACTTTCAAACTGACAGCCAGCACAACTATTTACAACGTGTAAGAAGTTAAGAACTTTGGTTTCAAAGGTAAGATTTTTACTCACCAAACTAACATGAAATCAAACAAATTGCCACTTCTTTTTTCTTCCGACCTTAGAACATGGATTCTACTTTTAAAAATGGACTTTTTGAGGCCAAAAGGAAAAATGAGTTCGACCTTAGGTTTAACGGGCTCGGCCACGGGTTGTAGGGAGGATTTAAGCTTGTCCTTGAAGAAGAAGAAGGAGATGTAGAAGGACGAGAAGAGTTTTAAGATGATTTTAAGGATTTTAAAAGGGAAAAAGGATTATTTTTTCTCTAACTTAGAAAGTTTCTTGGAAACCATTAAAGTGGGGAAAGGAAGTGAAAACGAGAGGAAGAAGAAATAAGTTGTTTCTTTTTAAATGGATTAAAAAAATTACTAAATTTCCCTTTAATTACATTCCCTCCACACATTTTTCTCCATCTCATCACCACCACCTCCTTACATGCTGAACATGCCACCCTTTACACACATCATTTCGAAATCCATCCAAGCACCACACACTTGAAAACATGTTGCATAATAAAATGTTTCTTATACTTTATTGTGACAACACACTTACACCTTTTCTCTTTTAATTTGAAAAAGGCCACATCTCCTTTTTATTTACTTAAATGAATACATGGTAAAACTATGCATATATTACTTTTGCATGTGTGTGTATATATACTAAAGTGCACATAACATATTCGTCAACTTTTAGACGATGAAAAGTCAAAAATCCGCAAAACGATTTTGGATCACATTTTCTATTTTTCATTGAACTATCTTTTTTAGTAAATCGAATTAAAAAATGAATTTTCTACTATTAGTTATAAATTATAAGAGGGTTATTTATTTATTAAAACTATTACTTAAATATTTGAAATTAATCAAATATTCATAAATAAAAGCAGTAAAATTTTAGGTCATCACATAACACCTTTTGAATTGAATTTCACAGTTTGACTATAAGGCGTTTGGAGAAAATATTGAGTTAGAAGTTTATTCTAAAAGAAGTTTAGTGTAAATTTTCTATGTATGGTTTATAATCAAAAGGATTTAAACCGATATTTTAAAAACTTAAATCCCGATGTCTTTAAAAATGGTTTCCAAGATTTTAATAATATTATTTGAAAGCAATTATGAACATCGGTATTTTGAAAAGGAGTTTAAGATTTGTTCGAGTTTGAGGTTGCTCCCAGAATCAACAAGTCGATTCGGAAACAAAGTAGGTTTATGTTATCTAATTCGAGTGGCTCGAAAGTGACTAAAAATGGACGAGAGATGTGTTCAGTTGGTAAGCACTTCTCATGAGCATTTCTTTTCATATTAAGGGGGGTGTATTTTACGACTTGGTAGGACCCATTTCCATGGTATCATTTTTGTGTTACTTGATCTATATGTATATTTTCTATGGATTTTAAAGTAAATATTAGAGAAATTGGCTTATGAAATTTATTGGAACACATAATATGATCATACAAAGTATTCAATGCTATTTAAAAATGATTTTGATTGAAATCTTGGAAGTATGATTTAATATGAAAAGGTATATTTATATATTATTATTTCAAATAATTTGGAACAAAAACCCAGGTGTTTAGTTTTGAAGTTTTCTTTAAAGAAAATGATGTAAAATATAGAGTAATTTAGAGAATACAGATTTTGATATGAATTTCTTTGTGGAAAAGGTTTGTATGTATGCTATGTTATGAGCCCAAGTGATAGTGGCATAATCCAAATAATATGAAACCTCTTCTTGTTTTCCTTTAGAGTAAAGTATGTCTAATAAATAAGTGAAACTCTAATGTGTTATTTTATTGACATTTGTATCATATACGTTAGGACAATGCGTTATGTTCATCTTGTTATGATGTGTTTGTTTAGTAGTTTTCATTTGCTAGAATAAAGTGGATTTTTTTCCATTTTTGATAATCTGAAACTTTCGAATCATTATAGAACTTGAAGCTAAGTTTCTTTAAAAATGTAAAAATGGGTTTATGTAACTCTTGAATTGAGAAGGTAGTAAGTTAAAACAAGTTTTAAATTTGTTGAACATACATGTTAAATAAATAATCTAATGTTATTTGGACAACTAATAAACATGGTTACCTTAAGGGTGTCTAAAGAAAGTAGGCTCTAGGCCTATGTTTGGATACCAATGTCATGTTATTCCTAGCTAATTGCTTAACCCAACGATTAAACAAGTCGAAAAGGTTGACTCGACTTTAAGACCCAGATTTATTATGGCCTTCATCTGAAATTTAAAATGTAAACGAATCTACTGTTTGCATACACTCTTATGATGCAACAGGGTATTATACGAGTATAAACGTGAGTTATGTTTTTTGAAATATTCCATAGATAAAAGTGATGTTTTGTGAAATGATTCACAAATGGTTTTATTATTGAATGAAAGATACTATTTATGCAAATGCTGTGATATAAAATGTGACGGTATACTTAAAGAAATGAATAATATAAAATATGTAAGTTGTGCATAGATTTATTTATACGGATAAAAGTCCTTGATCTAGGATATGAGTACATTATTTCTAGATAATTTATACTGATCCGAACAAGGATTTTCACTTAATTTACTACTGCTAATACTTGAAATAGATTTTTGATAGGATCCTAAGATTTTCTCTCACATTATATGGCTATGTAAGGAAAAAAGAATTTGCTAATCAAGGAACCTAATTGGAGTCCGTACTAGAGAGACCAAGTGACCTATAGTGGTTGGAAAGTGAAATTTATGTGATTGAGTAAGTGGTCGAATCAGATATTCCATATGAATGATCCATGCACAACGTACAGGCTTAAGTATATGTGCACTATGTTTTGTTGGCTTATGGAGAGTTCCGGGAATGACTCTTCGATTTGCTCTGGGGTAGCATGAATAATCGTCCAAGTAATCACCTAAGTCTGTTGAGCATAAGGTATGCTTAGTAAATTATTTATCATCCATAAGAGATTTTTTGAACCTAAGCAAACTATGAGGTTTGTTTGCTAGTGATTTTGATGTGTGCTTGTTTCTTTTGACATTTGTTCGTGTTGAAATTTTGAGGACGAAATGTTTTTAATGGAGGAGAATGTGACGACCTAGAATATTAAACATTTTATATTTAAATATATGAATTATTTGAATATTTGAATCAAATTTGATAAACTAGATTTTATAACCTTGATAACCCCTTTTCAATTATTAACTAGTGACTAGAAAAAAATTGACATATGTTTATAGAAATAAGTAGTTTGAAGAAATATCGATAATATGACCGAAAATCGTACTATCGATAAATGGGTTTTTAATCGATTTAGGTTGTTGGAACTTTTATGGGTTTGCTTAGAATTTTAATGTGTAATTAATCATCAATTAAAAATACTTTAGTGCTTATGGTTAACTAAATACAAATTGATGATGTCATGATGTGGTTATGAGAAGATATTTGTGGTGATAGCTTATGAATGAAGTAAAGGGGAGTGGCGTGGAAAGTTGGCATGTGTGGGAAAGTCTCCTTAGTAGCCAGGTATAGAAAGTCTAGGGGTTTTGTGATCTTGAATGCACTTATAAATAAACACTTTAGTTCACAAATTGCTCACAAAGGTTGGTGCAAAATAAACGTCTTCTTTATCTCCTCTTTTCTCTTTAAAAAATCCAAATCAACTCCAAACTCCACAAAACTTTGGCTAAGACCCTAGCACAACATAGGAACATGGAATAGCAACTAAAAGATGGAAGGAGGCATAAAGGGGGAAACATGGAGGCGTGAACAAATTAGGCAACGAGAGGTGGCCGAGTGCAAAAGTGAAGCAAAGGTTGGATCTTTGGGTTTTTTGGTAATGATGGGAAGTTGTTTTAGTGCCTCTGCTAAGTTGTAAGATTGGTTTGCATGAGTTTACTCACCATTGAAAAGTAAATAATGTGTTGACATATGTTGTGTGCAAATATAAAGTTAATGAACTAATGCAAGTTAAAATGTTTGGACCCCTCTTACTTTGGAAAGAAAATGACAACTTATATGTAATATATTCACTTTTATTACCCTCTATAATATGTAATGTTGTATTGAATTAGTGTTTACATGTTTGTTTTGGTTATGGTGGTATTGAAGTGTGTTCAAAAGTGCTTGAGGAAATAAAGGTCATTAGAAGTGCACTTCATAAATCTCAAGTGTTTAACCTTTTAAATTGGTTATATTGAATATAATATGAAATAATATATTTCGGTTGTACTCTACACTCATAGAAATGATAGAACAAAATTTGAAAAGTTAGAAGGCGAAAAGTTCGCTATATGGACACATTTATATGCCTTGTTTTGAAAAGTTTTAATATTATTTTGTAAAGTATCCCTAGGTTTTCTTTGCACGATTTTAAGTAGTCTAAGTATGGTACTTATTGAAAAAAAATTGAAATTAAATCACTTATTTGGGTGGAGAAAACTGACCACAAATGTTATGTCTTTTCTAAAATCTCTGTCCAAATCTTTTACATCACTTAGATGTTGTTTTAAACCTGCAACAACTTTTCTGGCCTTTTACCATAATGTTTTTGTGTTATATTGTTTTAAACAAGTTTTGAGATTATAAATGATTTTGAAATAACGTTTAAATTAATTATTTTTATGATACTTTTTAGTGAAGTTTAATAGTAGGTTTTAAAGTGTTTTAAAAGTGGTTTCAAGTTTAAATATATTTTAAATAGTTATTTATGAATTTTTAAAGCAAAATGTTTATTTTACAACATTTATTTAAAATGGTTTTTTTAATATTTTCTAAACTTAATGTTTTTACATAATATTTTATGTAGATATTTAAAATATATTTATAATTATTTTAAAAGTGTATATATATAAGTTCTGAAAAGTTAAGTATGTTATAAAAGATTAAAGATGGGTTTGATTATAATGCTTAGTTGCAATAAATGGTTTAAAAAGTTAACTAAAACTATATTATCTTATTAAACATGCATATTTAGATCTTAAAAAAAGAACATGTTACAGATAATGATAAGTATAAAGATTTTTGGGTTTATATCAAACGATGTTTAAGTAGCATTTGTATTTAACCTTTTTGATTATACTTATGAAGATAATTAAATATTTAAAGTAATTTTAAGATAATAATAAGTATGGAATGTTTTGGAGAAAGGATAGAAAAGGTAAAGGTTTAACTTATAATAGAGAAGTGGTTTATAGTAACAATGTTTAGTAACGTTTATTTTTAACCTCTTTGATTATATTTTACAATGGAAAATCATGTTAAGTGATTTGTGAATATTCTTATACACTTGAGAGTATATGAATACATTTTGAAGATCTAAAAAGAGAATAAATGAATAGTGAAGTAGTAGTATACATGTATTTGTCTTTTATAAAGGTAATTTAAATATATATACAACTATTTATAAATAAGTATTATTTGATAACATGGGGATTAGAAGTTGCTTATGTGACTTAATATTGCTTTGTGTGTTTACTTATCTATGGGAAGTATTTACCCCTATACTTAGCAATAAAAGGCAAACAAAGTAGGCTAGTTCTATCCTTGAGAGTTAAAAATGCGGTGTTTTGTTGGGGCTTAGATGCAACCAGTGCTCTATATAGCTGGCTTCACTCTTGACCGAGGGATAGAATAAGTTGAGGATGTCGAAAACAGTGATAAGTATACGATACTTGATTTCTATATGCAATTGTTTTATTGTAGTCGAACTTGACCTAATTAACTTAGGAAGTATACAAAAACTTCAGGGCTTCATATGGTTTTGTATTCCTGGGAAGGACTCATTGGTATGAAACTTCTCTTGCTTTAAAAACATATATATACAAGATTCCCTACGGATGGCTCCTTTATATCATTTTCTTACTTCTAAAAGAACCAAAATTAAGTTAACTGGAAATTCATTGATTTAGTTTTGAAGAGTCCGGGATCGGATAAGTGAACTTATGTATTACTTACCAAAAGCACTTCAAAAATAATATAGGAGTTCTATTTTTTTGGAAAGGAATATAGAGTGAAATATTATGGAGTTAAACTATTTATCCTAAGGTTAAATCCAAGAGAGAGGTCTGCATTACATTTCGGATAATGCTATAGAGTTGAACCATCATCTTGAGGGTAACTCTGAGGGAGAGGTCGGTGTTAGCATTTGTCGAATGAATTACAGTGGAATCCACAGAGATTCGTGAACTGTTTGAGTGATGATGGCTCATGTGTTGAGATATTGGAATCCATGGAGAGATTCGAGATTTGTCTAAGTGATGAACTCATATGTTGAGATGCTAAACATTACTTTGCCATCAGAAATGACAAAAGGTAGAGTAGGATTCATAACCAATGGGTGTAGCTTACACAAGGATACAACAATTCCAAATATCTGGAGATGCTTTCGAATGAGGTGCACTGGAGTTGATGGTACTTTGTATCACGTGTTTGAATGTGGATTGACTATGTTTTACTTAGCGGTATATTTTATCTAGAGATATACGTGTTTTCGGAAGGTACTTTTTGACCTTATCAAGATGCTGGCCTCGATATGTTGAGGAAATCTCTAATAGAAATCCATATGTGAATTTATCTTAGTGATTATATTTGTACTTCTAATATTTTTATGTTTTGAAATGCAAGTAACATAGCTATTTTCTGATTTTTAATATACACCCTAGACATTATCTATCATATCGCCATATGTACATATTAGACGATTTTGATTCTTTTGAAGGGAAAACCATTCTGGTGATTCAGTTAGTCTCAAAAGTTACTGCTATATGTGGCAACATATTTCTTAAGTTTCTCATTCCAGAATTATGTCTAACTTGTGATTTTATTTTTTCCTTAATTCCTCATGTGCTCTTCAGAATAGTATGAGAAATGCAGGTTTTTGTTGATATTCTTTGGAGCTTCAAGAGATGAGCTGGATGCATCCATTCTTCTACTATTGAATTTCATTTTCACTGCATTACTATTATGTATATTTCAGCAATTGTGATAATGAACTGTTATAACTGTCCAGGCTGGTGTTAGTACTTAGGATAGTAATTGTGAAATGATATGTATCTTAGGGTAACAACCTGCAGTGTTTTTATAATATATATTATCGTCCCGCAGTGAGATTCAGATATTTGGTTCTTCCTTCCTTGTTCATTTTCATTTTCTTTTCATTTACCATAATAATCTGTCTTTTTAGCACTTGAATGTTCGGCACATAAATATAATGGATGTATTAGTGTCAACATTTAAAGCTCGAAAAGGTGGGTCATTACAGTTTTGATGAACTGAATTATTGTAAATAATTTGGGGTTGCCATTTAACCAACTTAACTGACACAACCAAATAGCTTTAACTAATTTTATCGATTAACCGAACTTCCGGTTAACCGACCGACCTTGACTGGCAAAATTCAGTTTGATTAACCGTTAACACATTTGTTACCATGATTAACCATTAATCGAGAAAATTTTGAAGCAAACAGCCATTAGATTCGTAGTATAACCAATACTATAACCGGCCCACTATGTTTCCTACGAAAAAGTTAAAACCCTCAAGTAAAACATATGGACGCCGCTTTTTTCACTTTCTCTCGTTCAATTATAAAACCTGAATCCACAAAATCAAAATCTTGATTTCAATCAATATATATCCACTATCGATTTCGATTTTGAACTAAATATAGCAATACATCCACTATCGGTTCACAAAATCAATATTCATGCTACACTGCAAGCTTGCGATTCCTATCAATTTGGCATTTGAGGCTTTGAGATATTGTGAATGTTAGCCGAAAGATGAAGAATGTGAGTTTGTTTTTACTTTTACCTTTTTTATTTAATTATTGTGTGTTTAATTATTATATTTATTCAAATGTATGCTATAGCTGTTATTAATTGCAGTTTAATCATACCTATCACATTAATTACAGCTATAAACTAGTTGTTATTGAACTATATTTTAAGTTTATGTCAGTGTAAAGCTATGACATGTATATAATTTGCCTATACAGTTTGCCCATAGATGTTAAATATTAATATACATTTAAATACAAACAATTTACTACTTGCCTATACAATTTGAATTTGCCTACGCATAGCTATTAAATATAAATACATTTAAATATTAATACACGTATTAAATGTATGCAATTTGCATATATAATTTACCCGTAGCTATTAAATGTATATTAACATTAAGTAAAGCTGTTAAAACTATATATTAATATATAAAAGTTGCATATATATTAATACACATTAATATACGTTTAATGTATAACTGTTATTGATGTGCAGTTGTAATTTTTTTATATAATATATATCTATAATTAAACTCTAATTTATAACCGTAATTCAACGTTATATTATGTGAAAATTTAGTTGAATTTACAGTTCTAATTTATAACTACAATCTAATATTAAAGTGATATGATTGTGTTATAGGATTGTGATATGTAATTTACAGCTGTAATTCATTGTTCGAACTGCACTATAAGTTATAAGAAATATGCATCGCTATGGTTATATTATTCAGTCCACTGTTGCCTGCAACGCTAAAGGAGAGTTGTGGCATAGTTCATACATATATACCTATTGCTCTTAGGCATTTGCTGCCTTAATTGCTGACACCCATTGCTTCCAGCAATATCCAAAGATTCCATACTAGTAACCTGCGTAAATGAATACTATGTAAAACTAAATATAGGCATTATCAAACAATAGTTGGGAGTATGTTCATATTTCATATTTTGACCATGTTTGCAACTAGCAACCTTTTTGAAAATGATGAAGATACAATATTATCTATGCCAATTTATAGTATTTGCGCATGCCGGATACTGCATTATAGTTTGAACTACATAAGTTATAAGATTACATTAATAATGTATATTTCTATAATTTGTATTTGTTTTCGTGCACTATAACAGGTACAAATAGGCAGTTCTAAAGAAACAAGTGGTGATGATGAGTTCATGAAAGAAGAAGATGATGAGGAAACCGACAAAGAAGATATTAGTTTTAGAAAACCTCTTCTAGACCTGAAGCACAAGCCTTCTTCTATAAAGCCTTCTCCGGTATGGGAACATTTTACTAAAAAAGCTAATTTCAATTTGTAGAAATGTATTCTCCACTATTGTGGTCAACAATTTGCACGCGATTCTAAATCAAATAGAATTACACATTTCAATTATCATATAAAACATTCTTATAAGTCTATTCCACATGATAGTGATAAGGACAAAAAAATCTTTAGCTTTTGGAACAAATAGTGATATTGAAGATAGTTGCAATCTTAACGCATAGTCATTTAATAAAGAGGAATGTAGAAAATCATTAGCTCGAATGCTAATTATTGATGAACCCCTTATAGTTTTGTGAGGGTGAATGTGTTCTTGAAACTAATTGCACTTACTAAATAGGCCCTTGTGGCTAATTTCCAATATATATATATATATATATATATATATATATATATATAATCGTGTTGACTTGCAGAGGTGCATGCATGAGCCACATTTGAAAAGTTAAAACATTTAAACTAATGAAGACGTTGTTAATTGTATATATGTAAATATCCATGCTTGTTTCTAAACAGTCATAACTATATGCACTACGGATACAAAAGTACAGGTTAATTGATAATGACATTATATTCGTTGTTGCCAAAATTATTATTTTTGCTAGTACTTGCATTTGTAACCGAACGTTTATTAGGGTCGCTCACTAAAAGGAGACTTGAGATGGATACTTGTTCAACTGTTGATTGATTTTTACATGTACATTATTATTAATAAGTGGATCCTACGGTAGATTCATATTTAATATGATTTGACTATTAATCGAGCTTTACTGCTAGTAGACTGCCTGTCGAACTTTACTACTTTCTCATCAACCTGCATATTGTCTACACACCAATAAAGGTTGGCATTATAGTTAATTTTCCAATGAGATTCTAATTGTACTTTTAATAATATTTTCTACACACCAATAAAGATTGGCATTTTAGTTGATTACTTTATTTACCGTGCAATTTATTGTTAAACAATGTGTTCCTATTTTGCTATATGATACTTGGATCTACCTTCACCTATATCTCTCTAATGCATTCCTATGTTTTACTATCCTTGCCTATGCTCTTTTCCTATATGTTTTCCGTTTGAAAACATGCATATTTGCATTGAATTATGCCTAGTGATATGATACGATGAAACTTGTTGAATTACCAACTAACACATAGTAAATTCAAAGAGCAATGTGCACTATCATATGACCGTCTTTTTTTGTAGTCATGTATTACTTTCATATGTTTTTTTAATTTCTCGAGTGTAACAAGATCTTTTATGTAGAGACATTTCTCATACGATGAAAATCATGAACCAACAATCCGAAGAATATGGGAGGCTACAGAAAAAGAAAATTTGAAGAAAAAAACTAAACCGTGCACGAGAAGTGGAAAAAATAGCTAATAAGACAACTAGTATAGCAGAATGCAAGGATCATCCACCTGTTTGGATTCTTCTAATATATGGAATGAGATGATTGATATTCGTTGGGCGAAAGAGGAATTTGAGGAAAGAAGAGAAATAATGTGAAAAAATGGCCTTACGTCAAAAGAAGGGACCTACACTCGTCATTGTGCTGGTTCTGTTTCGATAGCCTCACATAATGAACAAATTGTAAGTTAAATATTTTTAAGTCATATTCATCCAGGAAATTATTCACTATGCTAGTTTAGTATATATGTCGAATCATTTGATTATATTTAAATGGATAAATTTAAGAGGATATATATTATATCATTTTTCATTTCGCTATAAGAAGAGCATGTCATTGCTGCCTCAACCATAGTGTTATACTGCTGTCGTTGTGACACCAATGTATTGCTACGATAGCAGCAGTATAACAATAGCGTATCATCTCCAAACTGAAACTTCATGATTTACGATATGTTATTCACATTGTATAGTCTTCAGAGCGAAGTGTACAACAATGCAGAAGAGTTTTACACTCATAAATTCAAAAACATCGTATTTTTGCAACCTTCAATAGATTGATCACTTATGAAATATTACTTTCAATTGAGAAGTTGGATAAACAATTATTTGGTTGTAATGAATTATATTACTATGAAACGGTCTTGTTGCACATTATACACATATCGTGCACACTTTGATCAATATTAAAGACGATGATGGGTTGTCAATATTGAAAATAAATACGGTGTCCTAAATATACTATATATATATACACTAATAGTCAAAATACAAGAAGAAAATATTACTTTGGTAACAAAGCAAATGCATGTGTAGTATAAGCGCATATGATATATAGATGTACACATTATATAAATGCATAAGTAATGCAAGCATGTAGGATTTCACCGTTGTTAATATTATTGTCAATTGTCATAATTTTCTAATATTAATGTAAATGAATGCAGAAAGTTGTAATAGGAAAGGAACCAGCATTTCATGAGGCATTTCGATATTGGCACGTTTTGAAAGATCCATCCAACTCCTTAAAAAATACCAAAAAAATTTGTAAGAGTGGTAGATATGTGGATAACAAATCTATGAAATCAATGGTAACGATTTTATTTAGTTTAAACAGTTAGTATGTTTGCATTATAGATGATTATATTTTTTCAATCAGGATAATTATCTCAAGAAGAAGGCCGAGTCAGAGGAAGCAATGGATATTTTCAACCCACAACATTGGATGGATTCGTCGAGGGGACTAACAAAAGGAAAGATGTATTGAGCACCTTATGTAGACGTTAGTAGTTTACATGGAGGTTCTCAGTCTTCTTCAGCTAATACTCATCAAGGATGTACTTCTACTCCAGCTCCAGCCAATATTTAATCAATTTTCATTGGAAGAAATTGTTCAACGGTTAGAGCTATAAATTCTAAATATGCAATTACTCCCAAATGTATATGTAGTTATCTATTTTAATGCGTCTCTTATATTTAAATAGGGTGTTGGATAAATTGAAGCAGTCCCCTGGTATAACTATGCAGTCCGTTGTAGATACGCGGGCCCTTGATCATGTTGTAACGTCTTCACAACCGGATGTACCAAGATCATCTTATATTCCCGATCAGTCTAGCATGCCTACACATGCCACAATGCCTGCACAGTCACAACAAATGGGATTTTCTCCATTTACTGGTATATTTTCTCATTTCACAGGTTAGTATAATTTTTACTCACAATTTCTATTATTCTTACTGCCAGCCTTGTCGCAATTACTATTCATCTATATTTATAGACCATACCAACTGACTGAATTAATAATAATTAACTTGATTAACTGAAAAAGGTGAGTCATTTTTGTTTGGACAAACGTCTATGACCTTCATAAAAAGATTTTATCAAATTTTCAATCGATGCGCCAATGAAAACATTATCGTTACTGCCTTTATGTATAGTTGTTCACTACTTCTCTAAGTGTTCTAGTAATACACTACAACTTTGGGTAATTTACACGAAGCGCGTCATTTTCCCTAGCATTTGATAAGTGGCTACAGATATTAGGATAACATATCAACTTCTATTTTTTTAAGTAAAGGAAAAATAGACTAGCATGGAGCCATGCATTTATCTGACTAATAATCCCATTCACATCTATTGACAGGGCTGACCCAATGTTATATCGGGTCATGGGCAAATTTCAAATTTGGGCTCCCCATTTTGTAAACAAACCTCATAAGTTAATTAAAGTTGAAATATTACAAAACACATCTTTATGTTATTTGTTTCATTTTTATAGCAAAACCATTTTGCTTACTACTTCTTTGTGTATTCTTCTATTCGCATGATAATCAATTCATTTAATCAATATGACATATATATGTAACATAATTCTAATAATTCAACTTGGAACCCTTAATTACCAATTCAAGCGAATAAGCCAAACAAGAAATTCAAAAAAAAAGGGAAAAACCAGATAAGTCAAAAAAAAATTCAAATAATTTTATTCAGTAATATTAAAGCTCCCATATCTCTAAATTATGCAGACTGATCTCAGGCCGTTCAACATAGAAATAAAAATATGTTAATTTATAGGTAACTTGAATGAAAAATGTAAGAATGCGGAGAAAGCTATTTCTAGAAAGAATGAAGAAAACGAGGAGGTTCTACTTTATGAAATTTCTTTTGTCTGTTTTTAAACTAGATTAACCTTAAGTAGATTATTGTTTATAGTATTATTTATTGTTAAAATATGGAAATGGATTTTTAGTATAATTTTCATAACCAACCAAATAAAATAGAATTACTTCCTAAAATGGAAGAAAATGAAGTAAAGTATGAAATGAATCAAGTTAATTATTAAGTGAAAGCTGTAAACGGTAATGAACCTAGATCTGCATGTAATGCGCAGACAATAAAATAAGATAGTCATTATGATAAGTAAATTATATAATATAAGAGACTTAGAGAGAATTTAGTATAATAGTAAAAGAAGGCAGACTAGAATAGAAAGAGACATTTGTAATTATATTTATAATATACAGACTATAAAAGAAGATAAAAGTGACAATTACAAGTAAAATTATAACATAGGTTAAAATTAGGTAAAAAGAATGGAAATGCTTATTTTGAGACTTAGCATATATTAATAAGCAATGATAGCATGGATAATAGTAAAAGGTTATTTAAAAAATTTATATTAAGTTAATAAGCGGATAGAACAATAGAAGATGCTTATTTAATTAACTTAAGTTATAAGTTAATAAGGAAGATAATAGAAGCGACTTATACCAACATCATTTCCTATTAGATCATTGGTGGTCTCACAATAACCAGAAGTGAGACAAGAGCAAAAATATGCTAATTAGGGTAAATAAGTAGCCAATAGAATAAGAAAAGCAAACTAAATGCAAATTAAAAGATTAAACTTAGGGTCCGATAAAAGAATAGGATGTGTTTGGAGTAGCCCAAAGGATGAAGAGCCCAACGAAGCAGTTCATCACAGATTTCAGTAAAGTAGAAGCATGTCCAACTTAGTTATTTTGGGATAGAAGGAAATACGAGACTTCAACGGAATGTGAGGATACTCTAGGATGACCCTTTGTGTAGGCCTAACCAAGCTGTTCCTTGACTGCTTTTTGCATGGTAGGACCATTGTAGGCAGTCAAAAGGGGTTGGTGTTTGGAGTAGGATATTCGTATGTCTCAGTACTTACAAGTAAGTTGAGTGGGTAGGACCCAAAAGGATAGTCGCATTCGGATATCGGTCAACAACAAAACCAGGAGGGAGTTCGGGAAAAACTAGAGTTAAAACCAAAAGTCCAATGATTCTTTCACTATCGAGACATTGGATGAGGAGCACCGCCAATTGGATGTTAGATTGTTTGCAGTAGGGGCACGTCCACTCAACTCTTTAGAGATCTTTCGATTAGTTGAGGGGTGGCTGTGTGGGGCCATAACAACGATTTGATAAAAGACGGACCAACTAGAATATCTGTATTGCAGGCCTCACGAAGTTGCCGCTTACACATAGAAAATCCCCGACTGAGTTCCGTACAAGGTAGGCCTTGTCAACGGGATTCGGAGAATAGACATAACGATTATGTATAGTCTCAATGCACGCACTGGGTGGTACATTGTGGATGTCCAAGCAATGTTATAGATTAGTGCGGACACGGCTTTACGTTTTCATAGTAAACGACGGAATATCTATATTATAGGCCTCACTAAGTTGTCATTTACGAGGAGGATACGGAATGTACTATGGGTAGTACCTAGGACCAATTTGGTCATTGAGCATATATATATATATCAGTTATTAGGTTTTAATCTATTAAGGAGTAGATGGATACGATTCACACACAAATGCAAGAGCATAATGAACATAGTGAATCAATATAACAGTAAATGGAAATAAAATGGTATACGTAGAATAAAGTTTAAAAGTGTATTATTTATCCATTCAACAGAACTATAGTTCTAACCCCTTCCTAATAATATCCTACGGGTTAGGTAGATGGCAAAGAATTCCCAGCTTTAACCCCTCACCATAACCTTCGATTTATCATTTATTTCATTCTGCCCCATTTTTTTAGCCCGAATTTCGGTTCAAAATTTGGGCCCCACAAGCGTTTTAGGGGTTAAAGTTGGTAGAGAGCAGTATGACGGGTTTCAAAATTTCATTCCCAAATTTCATCCTTCCAGATAAAACCTAAAAGAATCAAAAAACATGCCGATCATCCGAAAACCCCATTCAAATCAAATCCGTATCCCAGTTCGAAAGCGCGCGTACTAATTCGACGGAACGGGTAACCTCAAAACTAAAAGATGGAATATTTTTTAGGGCGTTGGATCTGCATTCAACTGGTAGCACATCCAATTCCCCAACGAAAGGCAAGAACGTTACCGAGAGACAACTACTCTAATACCCATTCTATGTTCGCCATTGACGCAGCGGGAAATCCCGACGTTAATCAGGGATGATCCATTTTGTAGGAACATTAACGGGGTGCCGACTTTTGGAATTGATCTTTCTGAACAGGGTTCGAGTGACTTTCCTTTGCGCATTGCTGCTCGGGTGACCGATAACTGTATCATTACGGTCTCTTGGGGGCGGGTGCGTAAACTAGACTTCGAGAGCTTGAGTAAGGAGGACCGCTTTCAGCAATTCTGATGCTTAAGGAGGCTGACGCTGGAGACGATGAGGAGGATGGGGGCGGTCAGTACTCTGTTGTTGATTTGAGCTTACTGGCTGTATTGACGAGTATGAATGATGTGGAGGAGCCTGAACAAACTGTGCCAGATCGAATCAGCCAGAGTACTGACCAGTTTGTTCAGGCTCCTCCGTATCATTCATAATCGCCAATACAGCCAGTAAGCTCAAATCAACCACAGAGTACTGACCGCCCCCAGCCTCCTCATCGTCTCCAGCGTCAGCCTCCTTAAGCATCGGAATTGCTGAAAGCAGGCCTGCTTATTCAAGCTCTCGAAGTCTAGTCTAGGCACCCGCCCCCAAGAGACCGTAATGATACAGTTATTGGTCACTCGAGCAGCAATTGGCAAAGGAAAGTCACTCGAACCCTTCCCAGAATAATCAATTCCAAAATTCAGCACCTCGTTGATGTTCTTACAAAATGGGCCATCTTTGACCAACGTCAGGATTTCCGGCTGCGTCAATGGCGGACATAGAAGGGGTATTAGTGACGCTGCCTCTCTGTAATGTTTTTGCATTTCTCTTGGGAATCAGATGTGGTATCAGTTGAATGCAGATCCAACGCCTTAAGAAATATTTCATCTTTTAGTTTTGAGTTTGTCCATTCCGTCGAATTTGTACGTACGCTTTCGAACTGGGACGAAGATTAGATTTAAATGGGTTTTCGGATGATCGACATGGTTTTTGATTTTTTTAGGTTTTGTCTGGAAGGATGAAATTTGGGAATGAAATTTTGAAACCCGTCATACTGTTATCTGCCAAATTTAACCCCTAAAATGCTTACGGGGCCCAGATTTTGAACCGAAATTCTGACTAAAAAGATGGGGCCGAAAGAAATAAATGTTAAATCGAAGGTTATGAGGTGGTTAAAACAGGGAAGTCTCTGCCATCTACCTAACCTGTAGGATGATACGAGGAGGGGGCTAGAACTAAAGTTCTGGTAAATAGATAAATAATGCACTTTTAAGCTTAATTCTACATATACCGTTTTATTTCCATTTACTGTTATATTAGTTCACTAGTTTCATTATACTCTCGCCTCTGTGTGTGAAATATATCCATCTACTCCTTAATGAATTAAAACCTAAGAACTGATATATATATATATATATATATATATATATATATATATATATATATTTATATATGCCTAATGACCAAATTGGTTCTAGGTACTACCCACATAGCCGTCCTTCAACACAGCCATCCCTCAACTAATCGAAAGACCTCTAAAGAGTTAAATGGACGTGTCGTACTGCAAACAACCAATTAGCGGTGCCCCTCATCCAATGTCTCGATAGTGAAAGAATCATTGAACTTTTGTTTTTAACTCTTGTCTTTTCTGAACTCCCTCTTGGTTTCTTCCATTCTAGGAAGTAATTCTATTTTATTTGGTTGGTTATGAAAAACTATAGTAAAAATCTATTTCCATAATTTAACACTAAATAATACTATAAACAATCCGTAACTGTAAGATATTTCTTTATATTTTGGAATAGTATAAAATACAGTAGTTTTCTCTATTTTACACCAGTTCCTTTTTTCTTTTCTTTTATTCTTGCAGTTACGTTTATCGTTTTCTTTTAAATATTAAATTATAGAAATGTATCCTATTTTCTAAACAACCAATTAATCTATTACTTACCTCCAAATCAAGTTATTAGATTAATTTATTATTTACGTTTAGCGTAATTTATTGCAGAATTTCATTTTTCCAGTTTTATTCCAACTTTTTTTGTTTTACATCCAATCTAGTATTTTCCCATTTTAATCTATAATCATGAATTTTTTTTAACTATATTATTCGAATATCAAGAGAATAAAAAGAAACTGGCGTTTAATCTAAATTATAACTTCAAATTAGATGTAAATAACTGTAAATTTCTTACAGTTCAGCATAACTAATTAACAGAATTAATTACTGAAATACCGAATATAATTATTTAACGGAAATTTAATGATAATATATCATAAACGTAAAGGATATATAATTAAATCCACTCACGTCGCTAGCTTTCCAAGTCTCATTGTTTTTATTTCAGATCTGTCCCTAACATCTATATCTATATTCACCTCTCTTGCCTATTCGAAATTATAAACGATATATTTACAGATCTACAATATTTGAAAGAGAAAAGAAAGAGATTTGGATTAGAAATAGCAAATAAAACTCAGATTTAGGGTTTTACCTTTGACATGGCCTTCTGATTTGAACAAATTCCTAATTCTATTCTCTTTCTATTTAGATCAGTGGTAACCATCAGATATAAAATCCTAAAATCTAAAGCGTACACTGAGTTTATGAACATTAAATTAACATGTTTTCTTCTACGTTTGTTTTTATTTCAAATTGATTCTCTAACAATCTTTTCATTGATCACTTTCCCATTCTCTCACGCAATCTATGGAAACATATATGTTTAAATATGACGTTTCTTTTAAATAAGATTCCTCTGTTAATCATCCAATTAATAGATTTCATATATATACTTCGAATTAATTTACTATCCAATACAAAGAAAATGATATAGATCCAGAAATAGAAGAAACATTTAAAACGGAAAGTAAAAGAACGTTACATTAAATAATTAACAAGAAAATTATAGTAGAAAACATAAGAGAAGAAACAGATAATATGCTTATTGCTTGTATAACAGAACTAGATATGACATATGAAGATGCTTTTACAACGTTATCTAAATATTTCAATATGCCATTAGTTGAAGATATTCTAAATAAACAGATTCCTCTCCGTGACTTTTTTATTGAAACTAATCTTATTGATACCAGCTAATAAACGTAGTAGTTTTGATAATGAACCATGTAGTCAATACAAAGAAGGTCCATTGGAAAGGGAACAATGGGCAAAACACGAAATAGATTGCCTACAAGAAAGTCCATACGTAGGAGAGAGATTAAGAAAACCTTACAGAAAGCTTTACAATCACAATATGTTACTACTAGAAAACCAGTCACCACAATTATGGTCAGAAGAAATTCTAATATGGGAACAAAATGTAGTCCGTTATTGGGAAGTTAATAAAAAACACGGATAACCTAGCCGTAATTACTGAACAGAAGGCCCTAGGTAACAACCCTTATAATTGAACAAGCTTTATTAGATTATTACTAATTGGTAATGACCCAGGCAAATGCGGTACGCTAATGCAAAATACAGCAATAAAAAACTTAGAACAACTAAGTATAAGAGATTTCAAATATATAAAAAAAAATTAGCCGAGACTTTGCAGTCACTTTAGCTCAAACAGGTAAAGCAATAGATGAAGATTTATGTAATAAATACTTTTTCAAATTACCAGGCGACTTAGGTCGAAAATTACAAGAAGATTGGAATACACAATATGGAGCAGTATCTAAATTAGGAATTGGTCCAAGATAATGTTTGTATTTCAAGAATTAGAAAAACACTGTAAAGAAGCAACGTTACATGAACAGACTAAAAGTCAAGCTTGGATATTCTGCCAAACAGCTATCTATACTCCATAGGCTTACGGCTATTATAAGCCAAAGAAATACCTTAGAAAGTCCAAGTTAAAATAGTTTTCATGTTGTTGATTTTAAATTGCAAACATATGAAATTATAAGCTTATATGTGGATGTTATTTTGAATGCTAGTATTGTTTTATTGTTATGTTTATATATTTACACATACATACACACACACAACGAGTTCTCTGTTGGTTCTTTCACGTTATTAATAAAGAACCTACTTTCAATATGTGTATATTTAAATTCGATTGTTATTTTATATAATATAAAGTAAATCTATACATGCAAAAAATTTCATATAAGTTTCAAATGTTTTGAAAACAGACTAAAGAAATATTAAAATGTCAAAAGATTTCCTTCTTTACCTATCGTTTATTGTCTCATAAATGCATTTTCCTCATTTATTTAATGTCACTTAAATGCACCATTAATTATTAATAATTTGATTTTTTTAGTCGAATCTATTTACTTATGTAATTAATTTCATTTAATGTAAAAGTAGACTTTAACATATATGTATGCATGTGCATGCATGCGTGCATGCATACACGCACATACACGTGTACACGCGCACGCACATACACACATACACATACATAGTAAAACTTTCATATTCAAGTTTAATATGTCATGTGACAACCATTGCTCATACACATTGACAATTTATGTGCTGGAGATACAAATCCCAACCACAATATACATATACATTAAATATATACACATTATATTATTTTGCACTTGCATCATTCACAAGTGTAATGGCACGCGCTTCGCGCGTGAATTGTTTTTCTTATAAATTGTATATGTTTAAATCAGTTAAAAAAATAATTTTTTATTTTCAAGTGATATTTTGTAAAGTAGTATTTTGAATCTGTAAAGGAGGCTTAATTTTAGATCATGTTTGAATTTTAGAGCTTGTTTAGTTATTAGATGCTACTTTTGTGGGCATTTGAATTTGTAAAAGAAACTTAGTATTAAATCCTATTTTTAAATAATTAAGATTGGATAATATATAGAGGGGCATTTTTGGTAGTTCACGTTGATACCAAAAAAGTGTGACACCAAAGCTATTACAACTATTATATATATATATTATTCACATATTAGTGTATTTGATATGCTCATTATAATATGTATAGTATAAATTAAATTAAAGGGGCCCTCTTATACAACTTGAATAAAATAAGACTTTATTAAAAACTTTATTAAATTTGGTTTAGCATTTATTTAGACTTCATAGATCCAATAGGTCCAAAATATGAATTTTTGGAAGTCTACCTGTTTCTTCCCTTTTCGACTACCATGTTTCCAACACATTATACGCTTTAAATATTTATTTTATAAATGAACAAAGATCGAATACACTTCATTTTTTCTTCATCTCTAATCTCCTAATTTCAACCTAATGTTTTGAATTAAATAATATAGGATAGGAGAGAGAAATGATACTTATTTAAATTTGATTAAAATCAAAATGGATATGAGATGTAGCAAAAAATGATATGTAACCAATCCTTGCCATTGATAAATATGTCCATTTTAAATTGCAAACAAATATATGCATTTTAAATGCATATTTTTAATGAAAATATTAAAAAAGATACTACGTAAAACTTGGTTTTAAGAATGGTTTTTCGATATTAAGTTCGAAAATAAGGCACGAATCATAATTTCCATATTTTTCCTTTCAGAATTACTCTCATTTTTCGTTATTTACTTAATATATTGCATAACATATATATCGCCTTCTTAATATCAGTAGCAATTAGGTAGAATTACTATAATAATATTATAATAAATTGATATAATACCCATACAATTGGGCCGGGCTTAATGTGAAACAGATTTCTGTTGGGGAATGCAATCTCGTCATTTTAAAATAAAACTAGGGCAAATACTCTTATCATCTACATGCGGGAAATTAGAGACATCTATTCCCAGTATAAAAAAAAGAGGAAAAAAAATTAAAGGAAATTATAAAAGACGGTAACAGTACTACTACTGAAGAATCAACAGTGACTTAACAATGGTATCGGGCATGCCACCCGATATGGGGAGCATATGACCAGCTTCCAGAAGCTCTTGGTACTTTATTCAAGGTAGCTTTTGGGCAATGTATCTTGACATGGCCACCGACACTGTTCGATCTTCCGCACCATGCCACGGATGGACCGAACCTTCATTGTCTAGAAACGGGTTTTGGATATCCAACGGGCTGAATTTCCATCGCCCGAAGCCCACCATCATGTCCCGGTGTAGGGAGTTGTACTCTCCTTTTTGGGTTATTTGACCCTGCTTGGTTAAACAATAATATTATTGTCAGGGTTCATTTACAACACTCAAAAAAGAAAAGGAAATCCGTTGGCTTATTTAAAAGGAAAATTTTGACATACATCCTTATTATTAAAAAAAGTAGTATTAGGTCTCTTTCAATTTTTATTTATAAACTACGTCCTTGACGCTATCGATCTGAGCTGAACACCGCGCTTCCTTGACGAGATCCAAAGCTTTGACGCCATCCATCAATCCCAAAGCATTATGCTGAAAGAAAATATCGAAATGAAGAAAAATAAGAAACTGAACTGATAGTTAGCTACATAATTGGAGATTTCATTTCTTGAACCTATGCTAAAAACTACAGGTTATGATAATGGAGGAAATATTGAATGCATACACATGTAAGAAATTGATGCCCTCGATAATAACTTAAGAGCCACTACTATGCAAATCTGATCATCCATCATGATAAAGCTTTTTACTCCCTCAATGTAGACTAATTTATGGTTTTTTGTTAATTGCTTAAATTTTCTGACAATTTTTGTTGGTATAGTAACATTGCATTAATCTTTTTACTCCCTCAATGTGGACTAATTATTAGACATACACTCTTGTATGAAAATAGCATAAGTTCACTAGTTATACAAAAGCCAATAACTGCTGGTGATTGAAATATTTATGAGCCATATTTTCACAAGGCCTGAAATGTCCATGCAATGAAAAGGGCTCGAGGAGTAGACGATCGCTTTATAAATACGAAAGAGCTCCAAAAAGAAACACAAAATTCTGCAGATGACTGCAACAGTGGCAATAGCAGCTGCTTAACATGTTCCAAGATATCAAATCTCTCAAGCAGTGAAGACAAAGCACTCTACAATGATGATCAGGAAAACCATTTTGGCTTTACAGACGGTTCTGAAGAGTAAGACTGTAGCAGCGAGTCACCCCGATAGAGGTTCAGGCAATTCGTTTTTGGTTTCTAGAATTATACGTAGGTCAGTATGTTGGTCTCAAATGATCAAGTGGGAAGTGCAAGTAAATGGTAATATGGAGAGAGTGCTTAAGTCTTTAGTTTTAGCATAATATTTGAAATTTTGGGTCTCTGATAGTGTTGATGGTCGTAAATATCAATTAGTCATGACAGTGATGAAAATATGTTCATCTGATTTTAGTCTATTTTCTTGCTTTATGTTTTTATTGTTGAATGGTATTTATGTGATAGCGCTAAACTGTGGCTACTTTCTAATTTTAAATAATGCCAGGGAATATCATTGTGGCCTGGGATTGCTTTTATTTCTGCAATCACTTGGAATGAAGGGAAAAATAGAAGCTGCCAGTGTATAATAATCTGTTTGTGGATGTTTTGACTTTTGACCATACTGAAATAGTTGGGAGCTTCAGCAACTTGTTTCCTAGTATAACTAGAAGGATAACGGCTGTAGCGCTCACGGTAATTATAGTTTTCCTTTTTTTATTAATTTTGTAGCTTTTGTATTATTAGAATTTTTATTGTTCTTATTATTAGAAGTACTGCTTTTAAATTACATGTGATTCAACACTTATTGTCATAGTTTTTATCAACAGCCCATATACATCTTTATTCATGTTTAGTAAATACCATCAAGAAACTTATATTCATAGTTAGTTTGGAAATGGGATCACCCTTCTTCTCATGTTCTCTTATTATTAAAATGATTACTAAGGTACCGCTCTTTTGTCGAACTTGGCAGGTTGAGTTGGCGGCCGCGTCGAAAGTGGGCCCCACAACTTTGCCAGTTCAACTTAACTGTTGAAAGGGGGCGTTTGCGTCCGACGGATCGGACGTGAATCGTAGGCGAACGCCTCCCCTAAAACAGCCTTATTTCCCTAACTCATTTGTCTCTCTGCTGTGGTATTATATAGATATATCACTCCAGGCACGATTGAATCGCCTTCTTTCGACCGCCGTCAGCGGTGGCGTTGCCCTCGCACCCCCACTTAGGGGGGTTGCCACCCCCTAGATCCTCTTTTCGTAGTGGCAATCAATTTAAACTGCTGGACAATCCGGAACAGTTCCACTTAACAATCTTTTGCATGTCCTACTGGACAATCCCGAGCAGCTTACGAGGGCTATTATTTATCTTGTTAGGCAGCTGAAAATGAGAATGTAGTTTATTTTATTTGTATTTTATTTTCTGCATTTTTATTAGGTACTTTTGTTTCTGCATTTGTAATGTGAATTATGGAGTATGAGTTTTTTTATCTACGTTTGTATTCTGTATTTAAAAATAATTAATGTAAATAAAACAGTAACATAAACAAACAAAAAAATAATAACTTTGCCCCTTTCGCATTGCCTCTTTCGTAAAAAGAACGCAATCCCCTTTCGCGAACTTGACCCTTCTTCAGCCCCTTTCATTTGCCTCTCTTGGCTAAAAAAAGATCGCACCATAAGAGTACTGGTTTTATGTCCTTTCAAGTACACAATGATTATCATTATGCCAGAGGCAAATATGAATATGACATCTCATGCAAAAGTTATTTCTCAGTTACAATATTTATGTACATCCTACTTCAACATATAACCACCGTCAATTACTGAAAATGATTTTCATGTCCATTTTTTCTTTTTCTTTCAAATCTCGGATATCAGACACGTTTCGTCTCGGCGATTTTAGTGACTCGGTATCGTATCGGGGGAGATCTCGGACGAAACGAGTGCATCTCGGATGCCCATATCGGATTTACATCTCGAACCTAAATTTCATCTCGGAACCATATCGAAGTGTAACACATCACATAGTTTATAGAAAAAATGTATGATATTGGTTTATTTAACATTTACTGAATTACCGCAACTAATCTCCGCTATTCTAACTGAAAAAATAATGCAATTATGCTTTAACTATATGAAATTATTCAACAAAAGTTACAAAACATCATCGGTTTTAGCAATTACATATAAGTAGGTGAAAAGCAACAAATTAACTGAAAAAAGCGGGCTTTATACAATTACATATATGCAGTAAGAATAACATAATAACAATATCAGGAACTGATGCAAATAAAAGCAAAGAAATATGAGGAATCGAAGAGTTTCAGGCAATCCAAATCTACTTGCAGAGGGTTATGCAGTAAGAATAACAAACTAAATCTACTTGCACATCTACTCTAATTATACTGCATATTCAATTTTTGAAAGATTGAATTTCATTAAAATAGAAACAACCTTAATTTACATACATGTAGAGAGCAGAGAGATTGGTCGAAGACGAAGCTGCAGACTGTCAAAAGCAAGATCAAGTAGTCGAAAATTGGAAGGAACCGCGAGCTGTTAGATGTTGGAAGAGGGAATTAGATTTTTTTTAAAGAAGGAGCTCGATTTTTTTCTAGAGAAGAGGGAGTTCGATATTTTGACGATGAACGTGATCTTTTGAAAAGTTGAATCAGAAAGAAAAGGGATTTGTTTATTTTTTTATGATAGATTGAGATGAGTCTATTTTTAAAAAAAAAAAACAATACGTCGAGGATATCTCGGAATATCGCTTCGCTCCAAATATCGGCCGATATATGTAAATTTCGGACGATACAAACGAAATGAAATATCAACCGATATCTTATGTTTCGTTTCGCTCAAACCTTCAACCGAGATCTCGACCGAGATGGCCGAGATTTAAAACAATGATTACGCTGTCTTAGTTCGGCCAACAATGTAGGTTCAATTGGTTAGCATGGAAATAACATGGAGCAATTGTGGCAGCAGTGCATGTTGGTTGAGTGTGAGGAGGCAGAGAAAGAACACTAAAGTTAGGAAAATGCAGCTACGTAAGCCGAATCTATTATGTTCTGAACGATACGTGCAGCCTAAAGTTCATTGAAGGATATGCAGTTAGCAAAAATGGATACAAAATATCGTAGCGCAGCTGAGTGATGACTAAATTGGTTAAAGTATGACTGAGTGGTTGGAACATTGTTGAGTTATTGATGCATGTTATACACTGTAAGTTGATGATAAGTTGATGACGGGGAGTTGGATCCAAAGCTTGACGGTGCAGACTTGGAATAAGTTTAACAACATATAAAACTTTTTAAAAAGTTGTATTAAATATTTCGCAACAATTAAAAAATGCAGTAAAAAGATATACTACAACATCAATACAAAGTTGCGAAAAATTATTCTACAACGTTTTTAAAATCTTGTAATAAACTCTTATACAACAATTTATATATGTTGTAAAAGGGCTATTAAATGTTTTCTTACAACTTAATGAAAACGTTGTATAAAGAATCGAACCTATTACAACTTGGCCTAAAATGACGTTTGCAAAAACGTTGTGAGTTCCCTTTTACATCGATTTTTAGATGTTGCAATAATGTGTTTTTGTTGCAGTGTAACTGTTACACTGGTAATAGTAAATTACCATTTGTCCAAAAAAATTATAACGTGACATGTTTCTCCACTATGACGCATCTTCAGTATACTATTTATAGTGTTACTTAATAAAAGACATAAATGAGAAGAAAAAAAGAAGTGTTTTGGCACTATTTGACATAATTATTGAACTAAATTTAGTCATTTATTTGATGCTAAATGTCTATATTAAAGTATATCACATGAATGTACATGTGTTTTAAATCGACTGCTAAATTTACCATTAACATTGGTTTTGAAGAAATTTTACCGATAATTTACCGTAGAAAAGGATAAATTTACCGTTACCATACCGGTTAAACTAGTATACCGATATCAATCAATAATGGTAACCGATTGACCGGTAATGGTATGGTAATGATAAATTTTACCGTTGCATAACAGCCCTACGTATCATAATGGTGAACCAGATATGGCTAAAGTGTAAATTTAGCTATGGCCCACAAGTGAATTCTATTGTTTTTTAATTACATTGTTCAAATCCAGGTAGGCACAGGCCCCAGCTGCGACCCTGCATTTGATAGACTGAAGGTGTAGAAGTCCATTATCTATCTATTATATAAAGTAGACTTATTTTGGCACAAGCTTCAAATAAAGCCTATTTCCTTATTATAAAAAAAAATAAAGCGTATTTCTGGGACAAAATTTATAATCAGGCTTCAAGAAAATACTTGTTTCAAATATAGATTCAAATTAAAACTTATTACAAAAATATATTTGATTTTCACCAGATGAGAAACGTGTGAGCACAAATCAAAAATTTGTACGCATAGATGAATCTGACAAAAACCATATTTATTTTTGCAGTAAGTTTCAAACCAGGTTTACAGTTAAAATAAGTTTTGATTAGAAACCTGATTATAAAATTTGTCCTGTTTCTGCATCACTTTTTTGCAACAACCAATGTTTCTATATTTATTCAACATTAAATCTTTATTGTGTTTGGGAAGAACCTTCAAATCTTCAGGAGAGAAAAGTTCAGGGCGAAAAGCAATAACACTCGAAGCAGGCAACCACGTTTGAGTGTTCCACCAGTAAGTCAGCCATGGAAAATAGTGCGATACCGAAACTGCCCATTTATCAGCTACAAATTGCTGGTCCCAAGCTGCTTTTGTCACATTTTTAGGAAAGCCTGCCCGCCAGAAATTAGCCACTGGTGCTAGAAGTGCTGCCCCCGCAAGCCTTGTCAACAGTGTTCACCCATATCAAGGTGTGTACATGTTAGTTCAAAAGGAATAAATTTTAAAATAGACTTCCGCAAATATTTTATTTCAATAAAGGTGCATGTGCATGTTTAAAGTGCATGTACAGAGAAAACGAGGTGCAGTTTGTATCAAGTTTTTTCTGGACGTTTACTTTGTAAATTTGTGCAATCAAAAACTGTAAAAATTATGAAATAGTCAAAATATCTATCAGGAATATGTTTAAGACAAGCCCAAACAATCTCTCATTCCATAGAGTATCCAATCACGTAGAATTTAGTCCCAATGCCCAACTGATCTGCGAGCTCTTCAATGTCCAAAGGTGTGCTTTGCTCTGTCTTTTTAGTGTCTGGATCGCTCTCTCCATATCCCGCTCTATCGAAAGATACCATGCATATTCCAAGTTCTTCGAGTAATTCCTGAAAATCAAATTAAGCGAATTTCGATATTATGTGCCCTCATACAGGTCTGCCTCAGAATATATTTTGTGGCTCTTAGTGATGCTTTTTGACTGAGTACATTTTCTGTGCTTTTATATACTTTTTTCATTCAGGCTCTTACTTTTGGAAATTGAATACAGGTACATTAAGTTCAAATATGTATGATGTTGATTTTCCAAGATTTATTAACCATGAATATGTGTTGATAATTTTCGACCGTTCTCTTCAAATTTATGTACAAAAATAATCATATTCAACTATTCTACTGTCGAAATTTATCAATCTTACTCTTATCGGTTCAAGTTGAAAAATCTAACACAACATTTGAAACTAAGATTCCAAATTTATTAGAATTACATCAATAGAAAAGTGTATATCTAAATTTATTCCATGTTTGCAAACAACAAAACCTTGTACAAAAAGTTGAAATTTCTCATTACTAGAATGCGTTTTCATTTGAATTTCTCTTATTTCATATATGTTATTGACAATATATATTTCACCAATTAATATATATATATATATTTATCAGAATTGCGTAGCTATAGTTGTAAAATAATAAAAACACCAACATAAGATTCAGCTATTGTGTATTATGTGTAAGATGCTAAATATGGGCTTTGGGTTAGTGTTTTTGACATATCAAATAGCTATGTCTTATATGCGAGGCCCAACTGAATTTTGGGGTCCTAAGCAATTGCTTTGTTAGCCTACCAGTTGGGCTGGTCTTGGATCATAGAATTTATTTACACATTACTTGCACTGCTACATAAGAAACTGAATTTATTACATGCGATGCCCAACTGTTTGTTATTCATTCACCATCTCCGAATTATTATCAAAAGGTAATATTTTTCAATTTTTGCAAAATTTGTTAATTTCTGTAGAGTTTCTGATTCATAATCGAGTAGCAATGTGGAAATTGTGATTAGTTAACAAATTTTAATTTTTTTTTGGCATTTCAACAGACTGCCTCAAAACCCTAGCGCCTTGACTACCCTGTAAACGACGACTCTAGTCTCTGCTTGACTTCTCCAGCTCTCGATAGGTAATTTGAAAATCAAGGTATTTTCAGTTTATTGTTTGAGTTGGGTTTGATCATGTTTCTTAAGTTTGTCGTTTGTACTGAGTTCATAATTGGTTAACTTGCTTGAATATTTAGCTGAAATATTTAGCTAAAACGATGCTAAACACCTAGTTCATTACAAGAGCAATTATCTAGGAATGGATAGAGCAGACTTGGCTGTCCAGAAACTGCATATTCATTGCATATGCCTCGTTTATACCCCGACTTACCAACTTCCATAGCCTAGAAATCCTCACTCGAATAATAGTCTAGTTGGTACCGTAAACCAAATCAGAGAGCAGTTGGTTATTCCCATTCATAGCTCCTGCATGTAGACAAACGAAGCAAGGAGTACAAATACTTTAATAATGTAGTTGTTGGTTGCAAGGGGGAAATCTCGCAAACCTTTTCTATAGTTAACTGAGGAATAATGTTAGAGAAATAGAGATTCATATTCACTTATACATCAAATTATGGTCCATTTATTTGCAAATACAGAATCCTTGAAGAGTATACAATTTGTTGTATATTACTGTAACAGCATGGTTATGAAAACTTATAGGCAATCCTAGTAATAGCCAACCAGAAAAAGAAAAAAGGTTGATTTTTTCTTGCTTTCATTTTTAAGTGATTAATAGAATATGATACATGATGTAATACAAGTTGCCAGCTCTTCTTTTTTAAGTCTGCCTGCATTTATTAAATCCCAATTGCAATTGTGTATACTGGTCCATATTTTATGTATCTTCAGTTTCTCAATTCATTGGTCTTTGTAGCTAGCCATGTTTAATCTATGTTCACCAAACTCTTTATCAAGAAACAGTATATTTTCTTAATTTTTAAGGTTGTAGGTTTTTTTTCCAAGCACTTTGATGGAAGACACACACACCACACACACAGATGGAAGGCATTATCAAATGAAATTAAATTGAGAATAGGGTAGGAAATGCATGCACATAGTTAGATTATAGAATCGATGAATGAGTCATGTTGGGTTCACTTAGCAAAACCGGACTTGTTCAGGCCACTTCTATTTCTTTGTAAACGATACACACACACACACATTTCACTAGAAGGACAAATTTTGCAATACAATTAGTTTCTAGGACACACATCCACATAAATTAATTTCAACGCCAAAGTCAGCAAAATAATTACTTTTAAGGATAAAATGAGCAGTCCAATTACTTTCAAGGACATAATTTCATAGGTTTTTAGGCCTTAAAAACTATTATTTTGCATTTTGTCATTAAAAAGTAATTATTTCAGTTGTGTGTCATTGAAATTAATTGCACTTACTAAAGATGCCCTTATGGCTAATTTCCAATATATATATATTACCGTGTTGACTTGCAGAGGTGCATGCATGAGCCGCATTTGAAACGTTAAAACATTTGAACTAATGAAGACGTTGTTAATTGTATATATGTAAATATCCACGCTTGTTTCTAAACAATCATAACTATATGCACTACGGATACAAAAGTACAGGTTAATTGATAATGACATTATATTCGTTGTTGCCAAAATTATTATTTTTGCTAGTACTTGCATTTGTAACCGAAGGTTTATTAGGGTCGCTCACTAAAAGGAGACTTGAGATGGATACTTGTTCAACCACTGATTTATTTTTACATGTACATTATTATTAATAAGTGGATCCTACGGTAGATTCATATTTAATATGATTTGACTATTAATCGAGCTTTACTGCTAGTAGACTGCCTGTCGAACTTTACTACTTTCTCATCAACCTGCATATTGTCTACACACCAATAAAGGTTGGCATTGTAGTTAATTTTCCAATGAGATTCTAATTGTACTTTTAATAATATTTTCTACACCAATAAAGATTGGCATTTTAGTTGATTACTTTATTTACCGTGCAATTTATTGTTAAACAATGTGTTCCTATTTTGCTATATGATACTTGGATCTACCTTCACCTATATCTCTCTAATGCATTGCTATGATACAATACTACTTTGTACTTTCCTATATTTTACTATCCTTGCCTATGCTCTTTTCCTATATGTTTTCCGTTTGAAAACATGCATATTTGCATTGAATTATGCCTAGTGACATGATACGATGAAACTTGTTGAATTACCAACTAACACATAGTAAATTCAAAGAGCAATGTGCACTATCATATGACAGTCTTTTTTTGTAGTCATGTATTACTTTCATATGTTTTTTTAATTTCTCGAGTGTAACAAGATCTTTTATGTAGAGACATTTCTCATACGATGAAAATCATGAACCAACAATCCGAAGAATATGGGAGGCTACAGCAAAAGAAAATTTGAAGAAAAAAACTAAACTGTGCACGAGAAGTGGAAAAAATAGCTAATAAGACAACTAGTATAGTAGAATGCAAGGATCATCCACCTGTTTGGATTCTTCCAATATATATGGAATGAGATGATTGATATTCGTTGGGCGAAAGAGGAATTTGAGAAAAGAAGAGAAATAATGTGAAAAAATGGCCTTACGTCAAAAGAAGGGACCTACACTCGTCATTGTGTTGGTTCTGTTTCGATAGCCTCACATAATGAACAAATTGTAAGTTAAATATTTTTAAGTCATATTCATCCATGATACTATTCACTATGCTAGTTTAGTATATATGTCGAATCATTTGATTATATTTAAATGGATAAATTTAAGAGGATATATATCATATCATTTTTCATTTCGCTATAAGAAGAGCATGTCATTGCTGCCTCAACCATAGTGTTATACTGCTGTTGTTGTGACACCAATGTATTACTACGACAGCAGCAGTATAACAATAGTGTATCATCTCCAAACTGAAACTTCATGATTTACGATATGCTATTCACATTGTATAGTCTTCAGAGCGAAGTGTACAACAATGCAGAAGAGTTTTACACTCATAAATTCAAAAACATCGTATTTTTGCAACCTTCAATAGATTGATCACTTACGAAATATTACTTTCAATTGAGAGGTTGGATAAACAATTATTTGGTTATAATGAATTATATTACTATGAAACGGTCTTGTTGCACATTATACACATATCGTGCTCACTTTGATCAACATTAAAGACGATGATGGCTTGTCAATATTGAAAATAAATCCGGTGTCCTAAATATACTATATATATATACTAATAGTCAAAATACAAGAAGAAAATATTACTTTGGTAACAAAACAAATGCATCTATAGTATAAGCGCATATGATATATAGATGTACACCTTATATAAATGCATAAGTAGTGCAAGCATGTAGGATTTCACCGTTAATATTATTGTCAATTGTCATAATTTTCTAATATTAATGTAAATGAATGCAGAAAGTTGTAATAGGAAAGGAACCAGCATTTCATGAGGCATTTCGATATGGACACGTTTTGAAAGATCCATCTAACTCCTTAAAAAATACCAAAATTTTTTGTAAGAGTACTAGATATGTGGATAACAAATCTATGAAAACAATGGTAATAATTTTATTTAGTTTAAACAGTTAGTATGTTTGCATTATAGATGATTATATTTTTTCAATCAGGAGAATTATCTCAAGAAGAAGGCCGAGTCAGAGGAAGCAATGGATATTTTCAACCCACAACATTGGATGGATTCGTCGAGGGGACTAACAAAAGGAAAGATGTATGGAGCACCTTATGTAGACGTTAGTAGTTTACACGGAGGTTCTCAGTCTTCTTCAGCAAATACTCATCAAGGATGTACTTCTACTCCAGCTCCATCTACCCAGCCAATATTTAATCAATTTTCATTGGAAGAAATTGTTCAACGGCTAGAGCTATAAATTCTAAATATGCAATTACTCCCAAATGTATATGTAGTTATCTATTTTAATGCGTCTCTTATATTTAAATAGGGTGTTGGATAAATTGAAGCAGTCACCGGTATAACTATGCAGTCCGCTGTAGATACGCAGGCCCTTGATCATGTTGTAACGTCTTCACAACCGGATGTACCAAGATCATCTTATATTCCCGATCAGTCTAGCATGCCTACACATGCTACAATGCCTGCACAGTCGCAACAAATGGGATTTTCTCCATTTACCGGTATATTTTCTCATTTCATAGGTTAGTATAATTTTTACTCACAATTTCAATTATTGTTAGTGCCAGCCTTGTCGCAATTACTATTCATCTATATTTATAGACCATACCAACTGACTGAATTAATAATAATTAATTTGATTAACTGAAAAAGGTGAGTCATTTTTGTTTGGACAAACGTCTAAGACCTTCATAAAAAGATTTTATCAAATTTTCAATCGATACGCCAATGAAAACATTATTGTAACGACCCGTATTTTACGTGTCGATATATCGTAGAATTCTAGGTCGTTAGTGTTGATAAGTCGTCCTTAACCTAAGTCATAGGGGAGGATAACTCGTATGTTGTTTGAGTCGCGAGGAAATTAGATTGGAAAGTTAACTCGAGTTAGTGTTGGAGCGAGTTAACGGGTTAGTGGTCTTCGCGAGTTACGAGTTAATGAGTTAGATAGCGACTTAGGGGATGGACGAGTTAGTGGGGTTGACGACCTAAGGGGTTAGGTCGTTTGGATGTTAGGTCGTTGAGGAGTGGTGAGCGACCTAATGTGTTAACGAGTTAGTATGTTGAGTCGTTAGCAAGTTAGGAAGTATGGCCGAGTCAAGGAAGCTGCCGAGTTAGCGAGTTACGACTCAAGGCTGGGACGAGTTAGTAGATATGACCGGGTTAAGGCTTTGACCGACCTAAGTAAGTTAGCGACTTATAGGGTTTTGCCGAGTTAAGGACCAGCGACTTAAGGTCTCCACCGATCTAAGGGCTAACGAGTTTGTGTGTTAGCGAGTTAGGAGATAGGTCGTGAACGACCTATAGGGGTAACGACCTAAGTTAGGTCGTTGAGCGACCTAAGGGTTAGTGTTAGGTCGCTAGGTAAGATAGGTCGTATCTCGTAACTCGTTTACGAGTTAGTAGTGATAGTTAGGTCGCTAGGGAGGATAGGTCGGCAGGCTCGATGAGTCGTGTCTCGTGTGCTTTGATAAGTCGTAGTATGATAGGTCGGCTTTGCTGATGAGTCGTTGGGGGCTTAGGTCGTTGTGTCGCATGTGGGTTAGGTCGCGCGCTTGGATGGGTCATAGGAGTGGTCTATTAACTCGCGAGCGACTTAGGCTAGGTCGCTAAGTCGCGAACGAGTTAGGATAGGTCACTAGGTCGCGAACGACTTAGGCTAGGTCGCGGCCGAGTTAGAGGCGGTCGAGTTAAGGGTTTTTCAGCCTATAAATAGAGGGGTTTGGCTCACTTTTTGGCACCGGTTTTTGAGGCGACGAAGTGCTGCCATTTTGGAAACTCGACTACAACATTTCTTCACTTCTTTTCTCCATTCCAATCTAGTTCTAACATCCATCCAAGATCGAAGATCAAGATCGAAGATCCAAGAGCCAAAGTTGAAGATCTTCATCCAACCAAGCTAGATTTCATCGTTTCAAGCGGGATTTCGACGAATCAAGCTTGAATCTTCGCTGTCCAGATCTGAAGTTGATAGTTTTTGAAGTGTTTGGGTGATTTGGTGAGTGGTGGTTATCTCTCACGCGGACCCAAAGGAGTATATTGGATTGGTGGTTTGTTGGAGTGTTGTAGATAGTGATTTTATGCATTTTTCCTTAGATCCAAGTGTAGATCCATTACTTATGAAGATGTTTACTTATGCAAGTTCATTTACCAAGTTGTAGAGATAAAAACCCATGATTTATATTTGTTGGATCTATGCTAAAAACCCATGATTCATGTATGTTATATCTATGCTCATTTATTTACGAAATTGCCATTGTAGTTATAAATGCCTACTTAGACCATATTTGATTACTTGATTGCTTAAGCTAATGATTGATTTGATTGATTGCTTTGTATGTTAGTTGATTGATAGTTAGATCTAGACAAGATGGTCGAAGATGATTCAAAAGCTAAGTGGAAAGACTGTTGAATGGTGAAAGCTGCTTGTGGCATGTGAAGCGGATGTTGAAGCTCATATGTATGGATTAGATGATGTTGAGATGGACTATGCCATAATGCGAGGAGGCAAAGCATGGTATTGAGATGGACTTTGCCATGATACGAGGAGGCAAAGCATGATGATGAGATGGGACGGGTCATGATGACGTTCCAAGCACGGGCTGCGACGACGTGCGAAGCTATGTTGATAACTCGGTGATGCGATCCGGGTTGATGATAATGGTTAGCTTGAGAGGCGCTTGAGCTAGTATGAAAATAGTTGTCAAGGAGGATGACTAGGAGGCTGAGATCTCATCGTTGTTGAAGGTTCTAGCATGCTCAAAGCAAGAGTACGTTGGAACGGGCTGCGACGACATTCCAAGCACGGGCTGCGACGACGTGCTAGTACTCTGGGTAGCTGCGAAAATTCATAGGCACGGGCTGCGACGACGTGCGGAGTTATGTCTAGAACCGGGGTTACCATTAGCCCTTGACAGATGGTCGTTCAACTAACGGTGAAATCAAGGCAGTGATAACAGTGATAGCCAGAGTCATGGATGTTTGGACGTTTGGTTGTATCATCACTCGGTCTCAAGAGCGGTGTTTTTCCGGGTGCTTATCTGATCTTGGTTTAGGCCTTGGGGGTTTGTATTTGGAAAACATCGACCTTGACTCGAATGATTATTGCTTTACTTTAATTGTCTGCCATGGTATGCTTGCTTCTCCTTAGTGTGTGTCTGGGGGGCTATCACTGTAGAAAGAGGCGGAGTGGGATGGTTTGGTTCCTATTCCTTTTATCCCTTATGCTCTTTTGGTATGTTTGATAGTTGATTTATTGCTCACTAAGACTTTGTCTGACTCAAGGTTTTATGTCTCCTCTTATTACCTTGGGCTGTTCATCCATGTTGGGATGGGCAGACTAGGTAGCAGGTGACAGGTGCTGTTCTTGGAGATCTACGTTGATGATGACGAAGGAGAGCAGGAGGCTTTTGCATATTATTTCATATTATGTACTGGGTGTTCCGCTGTATATACTTTGAGTGCTTTGTAGTGAGGTTTTGATGTATTGACTGTTCTGATGATTGTATCAAACTTCTAAGATGCTTATTGGATGATATTCTATTATGAAGCTTCACTATATATGTATTTCTCTATTGTATTTTATCCATGCGCTGTGAGTTATGCGATAGATTCTGCGATGTTTATTCTACCCTTGACGGTCACCCATGGCTGCCTGGCACGCCTTTCAGCGCATTATTTCCTTGTTTTGGTGCGGGAGTCAGGGGCGGTCGTCACATTTGGTATCAGAGCTTTGGTTAATCGATTTTAGCCAACGCTCGCTGACGTGACTACGTATGAGAGACGTAATTGTATTTTGATGAATGATTACTATATATAATATAGTAGTTTAGAAGGATTTGAACTCCTTATGCAGTTGTTTCTCAAGGTGTTCTAAGTCATTCCTTTTTGTAGATATTAAGGATGAGTCGAAGGGGGAGACCAGCTGCTAGGGAAGGCCGTGCTGCTGGGGAAGCTGTTGATTATGCTCCTATGTTTGAGGCCATGATGACTTCGATCATGAGAAGGATACCAGCCTCGGGGCCATCAGTAGATGTTGGAGTTCAAATTCAAGCTCCAAGACCAGTGGATTTTGCTAAGCTTTGCAAGGACTATACTTCTCTTGGAGGAAAGGTTTTCTTGGGAACGGAATCAACCATTGAAGTGCAAAGATGGATTGATGCTTGTAGAAGGATCTTTGGTGACTTGGGAATTGAAGATGCAACTAAGAGGAAGCTTGCATCAAGGCAACTTCAAGGGAGAGCTTCGGATTGGTGGAATTCTATCACCATTGATACTCCGGAGGAGGAGATTACTTGGGAGCAATTCCAAGCTAGATTTGAAGCTAAGTTCATCTCTACGGCTCAGAAATCTGTCTTGTTTAAAAAGTTTATGGAGCTCAAGCAAGGTGGAAGACCCGTTCTTGAGTATGTTTCTGAGTTTGAAGCTTTGTCCAAGTATGCCAGATCGTATATTGATTCTCCCTATCAGAAGAATGAGAAGTTTGTGACCGGTTTGGATGCTTATCTTGGAAGACAGTTGGTGGATCATCTGGACGATCCGTTTGAGAAGCTTGTGGAGAAAGCTCTCAGGCATGAGAGTTTGTTTCCTAGGGAGAGTTCTGTTGTTGCTGTAACCAAGGAAGGGTTTAAGCCACAGAAGGGTGGAAATAAGAAGAGGAAGCAACAGCAACAGAAGGTAAGGATGGCCAGAAGAAGCTGAGGGGCGAAATGACTTGCTATAATTGCCAGCAGAAGGGCCATCTCTCCAAGGATTGTAGGAATCCAAAGGCGCCGGCGAAATGCCACAATTGTGACAAGCCAGAGCATTTCAGGAAAGATTGTCCAGAACCGAGGAAGGACAGGCAGATTGTGCAAGCTTATGCTTTGGGAGCTATGCCGTCGTTTTCAAAAGCTTTTACTGCTGAAGAGAAAGGGAAGAGTGTGGTGGTTCAAGGTACTCTTTCCATTTGTGGTGTTTCAGTTAGAGTGTTGTTTGATACTGGAGCGTCGCATTCTTTTGTTTGTGATGATTTGGTAGGCCGGTTAGGTTTGAAACCGGATATTGTTGATAGGCCATTGGTTGTGACTAATCCAGTTGGGGGTTCGTCATGTTTGTGTATGATATGCCGTGGTCTAGTTGTGTCGAGTCATGATTGCTAGTTTGTTTGTGATTGCTTTGTTCTGAACTTTGCGGGGTTCGGAATTATTTTGGGTATGGACTGGCTTAGGAAGTATGCGGCAAGGATTGATTGTGAGAGGCTGGAGGTGACAGTCGGGAATGTGGAAGGGCGAAAGGTTATGATACGATGTAAGCATGAGGAAGGCGTCTTCATGAGCTTCATGTATTCGCTGGTTGTTTCACGGGATGGACTGTCATCGGTGCCTATTGTGAATGGATTTGAGGATGTCTTTGACGAAGTCAAAGGATTACCGCCGCATAGGGAGATCGAGTTTCGTATCGATCTAGTTGAGGGAGGCAGACCTGTTGTGATGCCTCTTAGGCGGATGGCGCCTAAGGAGCAGCTAGAGTTGAAGGTGCAAGTTGATGACCTTTTACGGAAAGGATTCATTCGGCGTAGTGTGTCCGAATGGGGTGCACCAGTTGTGTTCGCAACCAAAGCGGATGGATCGTTGAGCTTGTGTGTGGATTATCGTGAGCTGAATAAGGTGACTAAGAAGAACAAGTATCCATTGCCGAGGATAGATGACTTGTTTGATCAGCTTCACGAGGCTAAGGTGTTTTCTCAGATGGATTTGGCAACGGGATTTCACCAGTTGAGAGTGGCTAAGGATAGTGTGCCGAAGACTGCTTTCAGGACACCATCGGGTTTTTATGAGTGGCTGGTAATGCCGTTTGGATTGACTAACGCACCAGCATATTTTGTGGATCTTATGAATAGAGTATTCAGAGATCAGTTGAACAAGTTCGTACTTGTATTCGTGGATGATATTCTGATTTATTCCAGAACTGAGGAGGAACACAAGACACACTTGAGGATTGTTTTGGAAATCTTGCGGAAACATCAGCTGAAGGCTAAGTTTTCGAAGTGTTACTTCTGGAAGAGTGAAGTGAGGTTCTTAGGCCATGTTATTTCTGGAAATGGAATAGCGGTTGATCCCGCTAAGGTGGCAGCAATTCAGGATTGGGTTAGACCTAAGAATGCATCTGATGTGAGAAGTTTTCTTGGATTAGCAGGATATTATCGTCGGTTTATCAAAGACTTTTCCAAGATAGCTGCACCATTAACAGGATTGACGAAGAAGAACCAAGTGTTCAGTTGGGATGCTAAGTGTGAGCAAGCTTTTGGAATCCTGAAAGAACGACTGACGAGTGCTCCTGTTTTGACTATTCCAAGTGGGAATAATGAGATGGTGGTTTACACCGATGCATGTGGTACTGGACTTGGAGCAGTGCTGATGCAGAAGGATAAAGTTGTTGCGTATGCTAGTCGACAACTGAAGCCGCATGAAAGGAATTATCCGACTCATGATTTGGAGCTAGCGGCGATTGTATTTGCTTTGAAGATGTGGAGACATTACCTGTTGGGAGTTAGATTTGAGTTGTTTACAGATCATAAGTTGTTGAAGTATCTGTTCTCCTAAAAGGATTTGAATCTTCAGCAGCAACGATGGCTAGAGTTTTTAGCATCGTATGATTTTGGTATAGCCTATACTCCGGGAAAAGGCAACGCAGTGGCAGATGCATTAAGTCGAAGACATGCAGGATTGGGAGCCATGTTTTCGGAATGGAAGAGTCTTAAGTATTTGGCTGAATTTGACTTCAGGCCTAGATGTGAATTGGAACCTGAGGTGTTGGCAAACTTATCGATAAGGCCTACTCTTGTGGAGAGAATTGGCGAGAGCCAAAAGCGAGACGGTAAGCTTGTCAAGATTATCCGTGATTTGGAATCTGGGTTGGACCCAGAAAAGGATAAAGGATTCGAAGTTGATCAAGAAGGTTGGCTTCGGAAGCAAGGACGACTAGTTGTTCCTGATATCGATGAATTGAGAGATGAAGTTCTAAGGGAAGGTCATCACTCGAAGTTGACAATTCATCCAGGTGGAAATAAGATGTATCGAGATATGAAGAGAACCTATTACTGGGAAGGTATGAAGAAGGATGTTGGAAATTTTATTTCCAAGTGTATGAATTGCCAGTTGGTTAAGGCAGAGCAGAAGAAGCCAAGTGGATTGCTTCATCCATTAGAAGTTCCTACATGGAAGTGGGAGCAGATATCGATGGATTTTATCGATGGTCTACCTAGAACCAGAGCAGGGAATGAGGGGATTTGGGTCATAGTAGATCGTTTGACCAAGAGTGCAAGATTCATTCATGTTCGATCGACTAGGACTGCATCGAAGTTGGCTGAATTGTATGTTAAGTGGATAGTTCGATTCCATGGTATTCCGAAGAGTATAGTGAGCGATCGAGATCCATTGTTCACTAGTGGATTTTGGAAGAGCTTTCAGGAAGTTTTGGGAACCGAGTTGTGTTTGAGTACAGCTTATCATCCTCAAACAGATGGTCAGACTAAGAGAGTCAACCGAGTTTTGAAAGATCTTCTCAGAGCCTGTGTTTTGGATTTCGGAGGATCATGGGAAGACCACCTTCATTTGGTGGAATTTGCATATAATAACAGTTACCAGTCAAGTATTGGTATGGCACCATATGAGGCACTGTATGGAAGACCGTGTAACTCTCCGACGTGTTGGTTGGAAACTGGAGAAAAGTTGATACTTGGGCCAGAGATGATTCGTCAGACTTCGGATTGTATAGAGATCATTCGGCAACGAATGAAGGCAGCCCAAGACCGGCAGAAAAGTTATGTAGATAAACGTCGAAAGGATTTGGAGTTCGACGTAGGAGATATGGTTTTTGTGAAGATTTCTCCACTGAAGAATGTTATTCGATTCGGGAAGAAAGGAAAGTTGACTCCGAGATTTGTTGGACCATTCCCGATTATCGAGCGAATTGGAAAGCTCGCTTATAGATTGGAGTTACCAGAAAAGATGGCGGGTGTGCACAATGTTTTTCATGTATCGTATCTACGGAAGTATGTGCACGACTCGAGCATAGTGGTTTCTGCTGATAGCTGTGAAGATTTGGAGGTTGATCCAGTTGTTAGAAGACCTCGTAAGCCGCTTCGTATTGTTGAAACCGATACGAAACAGATTAGGAGGAAGACGATTACATTGCTCAAGATACAATGGAGTGATGATGTTAACGACTGTACGTGGGAGGAGGAAGAGAGGATGAAGGCATCTCATCCTGAACTCTTCGAGGTATGGCCCTAAGGTGTCGTGACATCTCATGAATTTGTAGCTTGTTCTAGTCTTAGAATTCTGCATGCTAGGTTAGTAATTGGATGCATGGTTTGTTGATTGCTATGGATGGTAGGCATGCGGAATAATTTTGATTGCTCTTGTTTGTTTGGAATTTCGGGGGCGAAATTCCTAAGGGGGAGAGAATGTAACGACCCGTATTTTACGTGTTGATATATCGTAGAATTCTAGGTCGTTAGTGTTGATAAGTCGTCCTTAACCTAAGTCGTAGGAGAGGATAACTCGTATGTTGTTTGAGTCGCGAGGAAGTTAGATTGGAAAGTTAACTCAAGTTAGTGTTGGAGCGAGTTAACGGGTTAGTGGTCTTCGCGAGTTACGAGTTAATGAGTTAGATAGCGACTTAGGGGATGGACGAGTTAGTGGGGTTGACGACCTAAGGGGTTAGGTCGTTTGGATGTTAGGTCGTTGAGGAGTGGTGAGCGACCTAATGTGTTAACGAGTTAGTATGTTGAGTCGTTAGCAAGTTAGGAAGTATGGCCGAGTCAAGGAAGCTGCCGAGTTAGCGAGTTACGACTCAAGGCTGGGACGAGTTAGTAGATATGACCGGGTTAAGGCTTTGACCGACCTAGGTAAGTTAGCGACTTATAGGGTTTTGCCGAGTTAAGGACCAGCGACTTAAGGTCTCCACCGATCTAAGGGCTAACGAGTTTGTGTGTTAGCGAGTTAGGAGATAGGTCGTGAACGACCTATAGGGGTAACGACCTAAGTTAGGTCGTTGAGCGACCTAAGGGTTAGTGTTAGGTCGCTAGGTAAGATAGGTCGTATCTCGTAACTCGTTTACGAGTTAGTAGTGATAGTTAGGTCGCTAGGGAGGATAGGTCGGCAGGCTCGATGAGTCGTGTCTCATGTGCTTTGATAAGTCGTAGTATGATAGGTCGGCTTTGCTGATGAGTCGTTGGGGGCTTAGGTCGTTGTGTCGCGTGTGGGTTAGGTCGCGCGCTTGGATGGGTCATAGGAGTGGTCTATTAACTCGCGAGCGACTTAGGCTAGGTCGCTAAGTCGCGAACGAGTTAGGATAGGTCACTAGGTCGCGAACGACTTAGGCTAGGTCGCGGCCGAGTTAGAGGCGGTCGAGTTAAGGGTTTTTCAGCCTATAAATAGAGGGGTTTGGCTCACTTTTTGGCACCGGTTTTTGAAGTGACGAAGTGCTGCCATTTTGGAAACTCGACTACAACATTTCTTCACTTCTTTTCTCCATTCCAATCTAGTTCTAACATCCATCCAAGATCGAAGATCAAGATCGAAGATCCAAGAGCCAAAGTTGAAGATCTTCATCCAACCAAGCTAGATTTCATCGTTTCAAGCGGGATTTCGACGAATCAAGCTTGAATCTTCGCTGTCCAGATCTGAATTTGATAGTTTTTGAAGTGTTTGGGTGATTTGGTGAGTGGTGGTTATCTCTCACGCGGACCCAAAGGAGTATATTGGATTGGTGGTTTGTTGGAGTGTTGTAGATAGTGATTTTATGCATTTTTCCTTAGATCCAAGTGTAGATCCATTACTTATGAAGATGTTTACTTATGCAAGTTCATTTACCAAGTTGTAGAGATAAAAACCCATGATTTATATTTGTTGGATCTATGCTAAAAACCCATGATTCATGTATGTTATATCTATGCTCATTTATTTACGAAATTGCCATTGTAGTTATAAATGCCTACTTAGACCATATTTGATTACTTGATTGCTTAAGCTAATGATTGATTTGATTGATTGCTTTGTATGTTAGTTGATTGATAGTTAGATCTAGACAAGATGGTCGAAGATGATTCAAAAGCTAAGTGGAAAGACTGTTGAATGGTGAAAGCTGCTTGTGGCATGTGAAGCGGATGTTGAAGCTCATATGTATGGATTAGATGATGTTGAGATGGACTATGCCATAATGCGAGGAGGCAAAGCATGGTATTGAGATGGACTTTGCCATGATACGAGGAGGCTTATTTAATAAACTTAAGACTTAAATTATAAGTTAATAAGGAAGATAATAGAAGCGGCTTATACCAACATCATTTCCTATAGATCATTGGTGGTCTCACAATAACCAGAAGTGAGACAAGAGCAAGAATATGCTAATTAGGGTAAATAAGTAGCCAATAGAATAAGAAAAGTAAACTAAATGCAAATTAAAAGATTAAAGTTAGGGTCTGATAAAAGAATGGGATGCGTTTGGAGTAGCGCAAAGGATGAAGAGCCCAACGAAGCAGTTCATCACAGATTTCAGTAAAGGAGAAGCATGTCCAACTTAGTTATTTTGGGATAGAAGGAAGGGATAGAAGGAAGTACGAGACTTCAACGGAATGTGAGGATACTCTAGGATGACCCTTTGAGTAAGCCTAACGTAGCTGTTCCTTGACTGCTTTTTGCATGGCAGGACCATTGTAGGCAGTCAGAAGGGGTTGGTGTTCGGAGTAGGATATTCGTATGTCTCAGTACTTGCAAGTAAGTTGAGTGGGTAGGACCCAAAAGGATAGTCACATTCGGATATCGGCCAACAACAAAACCAAGAGGGAGTTCGGGAAAGACTAGAGTTAAAACCAAAAGTCCAATGATTCTTTCACTATCGAGACATTGGATGAGGAGCACCGCCAATTTGATGTTAGATTGTTTGCAGTAGGGCACGTCCACTCAACTCTTTAGAGGTTTTTCGATTAGTTGAGGGGTGGCTGTGTGGGGCCATAACAACGATTTGATAAGAGACGGACCAACTAGAATATCTGTATTGCAAGCCTCACGAAGTTGCCGCTTACACATAGAAAATCCCAACTGAGTTCCGCACAAGGTAGGCCTTGTTAACGGGATTCGGTGAATAGACATAACGATTATGTATAGTCTCAATGCACGCACTGGGTGGTACATTGTGGATTCCAAGCAATGTTATAGATTAGTGCGGACACGGTTTTACGTTTTCATAGTAAACTACGGAATATCTATATTATAGGCCTCACTAAGTTGTCCTTTACGAGGAGGATACGGAATATACTATGGGTAGTACCTAGGACCAATTTGGTCATTGAGCATATATCTATATATATCGGCTATTAGGTTTTAATCTATTAAGGAGTAGATGGATACGATTCACACACAAATGCAAGAGCATAATGAACATAGTGAATCAATATAACAGTAAATGAAAATAAAATGGTATACGTAGAATTAAGCTTAAAAGTGTATTATTTATCCATTCAACAGAACTATAGTTCCAATCCCCAGCTTTAACCCTCTTCGTAACCTTCGATTTATCATTTATTTCATTCGGCTCCATCTTTTTAGCCCGAATTTCGGTTCAAAATTTGGGCCAAAAGCATTTTAGGGGTTAAAGTTGTCAGAGAGCAGTATGATGGGTTTCAAAATTTCATTCCCAAATTTCATCCTTCTAGATAAAACCTAAAAGAATCAGAAATCATCCCGATCATTCGAAAACCCCATTCAAATCAAATCCGTGTCCCAGTTCGAAAGCGCACGTACAAATTCGACGGAACGGGTGACCTCAAAACTAAAAGATGGAATATTTTTTTAGGGCGTTGGATCTGCATTCAACTGGTAGCACATCCAATTCCCCAGGGAAAGGCAAGAACGTTACCGAGAGGCAGCTACTCTAATACCCATTCTATGTTCGCCATTGACGCAGCGGGAAATCCAGAAGTTAATCAAGGATGACCCATTTTGTAGGAACATTAATGGAGTGCTGACTTTTCAAATTGATCTTTCTGGGAAGGATTCGAGTGACTTTCCTTTGCGTATTGCTGCTCGAGTGACCGATAACTGTAGTATTACGGTCTCTTGGGGGTGGGTGCCTAGACTAGACTTCGAGAGCTTGAGTAAGGAGGACCGCTTTCAGTAATTCCGATGCTTGAGGAGGCTGGAGACGATCAGTACTCTGTTGTTGATTTGAGCTTACTGACTGTATTGACGAGTATGAATGATGCGGAGGAGCCTGAACAAACTGTGCCAGATCGAATCAACCAGAGTACTGGCCAGTTTGTTCAGGCTCCTCCGCATCATTCATAATCGTCAATACAGCCAGTAAGCTCAAATCAACCATAGAATACTGATCGTCTCCAGCCTCCTCATCGTCTCCAGCGTCAGCCTCCTTAAGCATCGGAATTGCTGAAAGCAGGCCTGCTTACTCAAGCTCTCGAAGTCTAGTCTAGGCACCCGCCCCCATGAGACCATAATGATATAGTTATCGGTCACCCAAGCAGCAATGGACAAAGGAAAATCACTCGAACCCTGCCCAGAAAGATCAATTCCAAAATTCAGCACCTCGTTGATGTTCCTACAAAATGGGCCATCCTTGACCAACGTCAGGATTTTCGGCTGCGTCAATGGCAGACATAGAAGGGGTATTAGTGACGCTGCCTCTCTGTAACGTTCTTGCCTTTTCTCTGGGAATCAGATGTGGTGTCAGTTGAATGCAGCGCCTTAAGAAATATTCCATCTTTTAGTTTTGAGTTTGTCCATTCCATCGAATTTGTACGTACGCTTTCGAACTGGGATGCAGATTAGATTTAAATGGGTTTTCGGATGATCGGCATGGTTTTTGATTTTTTTAGGTTTTGTCTGGAAGGATGAAATTTGGGAATGAAATTTTGAAACTCGTCATACTGTTATCTGCCAACTTTAACCCCTAAAATGCTTACGGGGCCCAGATTTTGAACCGAAATTCTGACTAAAAAGATGGGGCCGAAAGAAATAAATATTAAATCGAAGGTTATGAGGTGGTTAAAACAGGGAAGTCTCTGCCATCTACCTAACCTGTAGGATGATATGAGGAGGGGGCTAGAACTAAAGTTCTGGTAAATAGATAAATAATGCACTTTTAAGCTTAATTCTACATATACCGTTTTATTTCCATTTACTGTTATATTGGTTCACTAGTTTCATTATACTCTCGCCTTTGTGTGTGAAATATATCCATCTACTCCTTAATGAATTAAAACCTAATAACTGGTATATATATATATCAGTGTATATATATATATGTGCCTAATGACCAAATTGGTTCTAGGTACTACCCACATAGCCATCCCTCAACACAGCCATCCCTCAACTAATCGAAAGACCTCTAAAGAGTTAAATGGACGTGTCGTACTGCAAACAACCAATTAGCGGTGCCCCTCATCCAATGTCTCGATAGTGAAAGAATCATTGAACTTTTGGTTTTAACTCTTGTCTTTTCTGAACTCCCTCTTGGTTTTGATGCTGGCGGATATTCGCATGCGACTATCCTTTTGGGTCATGCGCAGTAAAATTACTTGCAAGTATTGGGACATACGAATATCCTACTCCGAACACCAACTTCTTCTGACTGCTTACAATGGTCCTGCCATGCGAAAAGCAGTCAAGGCATACTCTTTTGAAGGAACACTTACAGATCTGCCTCCGGGGATGCACTTTTGTTAGGCCTACTCAAAGAGCCATCTTAGAGTATCCTCACGTTCCGTTGAAGTCTCGTACTTCCTTCTAGACCAAAATAACAAAGTTGGACATGCTTCTCGTTTGCTGAAATCTGTGATGAACTAATTCGTTGGGCACTCCATCCTTTGGGCTACTCCAAATGCATCTCACTCTTTTATCAGACCATAAGTCTAATATTTTAATTTGCGTTTAGTTTACTTTTCTTGTTCTGCTGAGTACTTATTTACCCTAATTAGCATACTCTTGCCATCTTCTCACTTCTGGCTATTGTGAGACCACCAATGATCTAACATGGAATGCTGTTAGTATGAGCCGCTTCTATTATCTTGCTTATTAACTTGATTTAAGTCTTAAGTATACTAAATAAGCCTATTCTATTGTTCTATTTGCATATTAAATTGTTTAAATAAGTTTTTACTATTATCATTGCTTATTAATTTATGATAAGTCTCAAAATAAGCCTTTCCGTTCTTTTTACTCAATTATAACGTGTGTCATAATTTTACTTGTAATTGTTACTTTTATATTTTTTTATAATTTGTATATTATTAATATAATTACAAGTATCTCTTTCTATTCTAGTCTGCCTTCTTTTATTACGGTATTAAATTCTCTAAGTCTCTTATACTATATAATTTACTTATCGTAATAACTATCTTATTTTATTGCCTGCGTAATAAATGCAGATCTAGGTTCATTACCGTTTACAGCTTTCATCTGATACTTAACTTGATTTATTTCATACTTTACTTCAATTTCTTCCATTCTAGGAAGAAATTCTATTTTATTTGGTTGGTTATGAAAACTATACTAAAAATCCATTTCCATAATTTAACACTAAATAATACTATAAACAATCCGTAACTGTAAGATATTTCTTTATTATTTTGGAATAGTATAAAATACAGTAGTTTTCTCTAATTTACACTAGTTTCTTTTTTCTTTTCTTTTATTCTTGCAGTTACGTTTATCGTTTTCTTTTAAATATTAAATCATAGAAATGTATCCTATTTTCTAAACAACAAATTAATCTATTACTTACATCCAAATCAAGTTATTAGATTAATTTATTATTTACGTTTAGCGTAAGTTATTGCAGAATTCCATTTTTCCAGTTTTATTCCAACTTTTTAATTTACATCCAATCTAGTATTTTCCCATTTTAATCTATAATCATGAATTTTTTTAATTGTATTATTCGCATACAAAGAGAATAAAAAGAAACTGGAGTTTAAGCTAAATTATAACTTCAAATTAGATGTAAATAATTGTAAATTTCTTACAGTTCAGCATAACTAATTAACAGAATTAATTACTGAAATACCGAATATAATTATTTAACGGAAATTTAATGATAATACATCATAAACGTAAAAGATATATAATTAAATCCACTCACGTCGCTAGCTTTCCAAATCTCCTTGTTTTTATTTCAGATCTGTCCCTAACATCTATATTCACCTCTCTTGTAATCCCTATTTGAAATTATAAACGAAATATTTACAGATCTACAATATTTGAAAGAGAAAAGAAAGAGATTTGGGTTAGAAATAACAAATAAAACTCAGATTTAGGGTTTTACCTTTGACATGGGCTTCTGATTTGAACAAATTCCTAATTCTATTCTCTTTCTATTTAGATTAGTACTAACCATCAGATATAAAACCCTAAAATCTAAAGCGTACACTCAGTCTATGAACATTGAAGTAACATGTTTTCTTCTACGTTTGTTTGTATTTCAAATTGATTCTCTAACAATGGGCAAAACCCAAGCATTTTGATAAACGTAAAACGGAAAAATATGTTAAAAGAAGTAAGCCAAATAGGAAATGCAATTGTTTTATTTGCGGTGATCCAAATCACTTAACAAATAAATGTCCTAACAAACAAAATAACCAACAATGTTCTAATTTAGTTGACGAAATAGGAGAATATGAAATAGAACGCTTTAGTGAAAATGATTTTGATGATACTACGTCAATATATAGTATTGTCTCAGACAATGATGAAGGTACCTCACAAAATAGTATTAGTTACACATTAATGAACAATGATAATGAATGCGAACATCAGTGGATACAAAATAGAGGCAATGATCATATACCCTATATTATATGTTATAGATATCCCGAAATTATTAAACGATTTCACTGTGATCGATGTTTTATAGAAATATGTTTTCTATATGCTAAAATACATTTTAATTTAGATCTTTCATTAAAACAAAATAGAATAAATGAAAAGTCAATATTACAAGAATGGTAGATAAACATGATGCGCAAATTAAATTATTACAACTAGAATTTAATTCTTTACAAAATGATGTTAACCTCTCAAAAGGAAAGCAAAAGGATTACAGTCTAATTGAAACAGGAAGCACATCTAAAACAACCGAAGTAGAACAAATAGATAATTTAAATAATAGCGTTAAGGAAAATACAGAGTTTTCAGTTAACATTAATAAATACAATACGTCCCTACTTACAGTAAATTGCCGAGTATATTATACAATGATTTCTTGTATATTATATCTTATAAATATGGTTTATATTTTATTTCTTATACAATGAATTCATATGTATGTTTTTAATCTATTAACTGTTATTTTTTAGAAATTAAAGTATAAAAAAGGGATTTTTTATTATTTGAAACTAATTATTGTACTTATTTACATTGAATGTATTATTTAGATCTAAACCATATTCGAAATTACTTCATGAAATAGGAGGAAAGTTTCAAATATAATTTAGTTATTTTGATTGTCAATTATTTTGGTTGTTATTTACATTGATTCAATTCAAAAATGAAAAGGACTTTACTATAAAATTAGAAATTTATAGTTGAATCCTTTCTAGGTTAAAATAGTTTTCATGTTGTTGATTTTAATTTGCAAACATATGAAATTATAAGCTTATACGTGGATGTTATTTTGAATGCTAGTATTGTTTTATTGTTATGTTTATATATTCACACACACATACATATATACACACACACACAACGAGTTCTCTGTTGGTTCTTTCACGTTATTAATAAAGAACATACTTTCAATATGTGTATATGTAAATTCGATTGTTATTTTATATAATATAAAAGTAAAACTATACATGTAAAAATTTCCATATAAGTTTCAAATGTTTTGAAAACAGACTAAAGAAATATTAAAATATCAAAAGATTTCCTTCTTTACCTATCGTTCATTGTCTCATAAATGCATTTTCCTCATTTATGTCACTTAAATGCATGTCACTTATGTGCACCATTAATTATTAATAATTTGATTTTTTTTAGTCGAATCTATTTATTTATGTAATTAATTTCATTTAATGTAAAAGTAGACTTTGACATACATGTATGCATGCGTGCATGCATACATACATACACGTGTACACGCGCACGCACATACACACATACACATACATACTAAAACTTTCATATTCAAGTTTAATATGTCATGTGACAACCATTGCTCATACACATTGACAATTTATGTGCTGGAGATACAAATCCCAACCCCAATATACATACATTAAATATATACACATTATATTATTTTGCGCTTGCACTATTCACATATTAGCGTATTTGATATGCTCATTATAATATGTATAGTATAAATTAAATTAAAGGGGCCTTTTTATACAACTTGAATAAAATAAGACTTTATTAAAAACTTTATTAAATTTGGTTTAGCATTTATTTAGACTTCATAGATCCAATATGTCCAAAATATGAATTTTTTGAAGTCTACCTCTTTCTTCCCTTTTCGACTACGATGTTTCCAACACATTATACGCTTTAAATATTTATTTTATAAATGAACAAAGATCGAATACACTTCATTTTTGCTTCATCTCTGATCTCCTTATTTCAACCTAATGTTATGAATTAAATAATATAGGATAGGAGAGAGAAATGATAATAATTTAAATTTGATTAAAATCAAAATGGATATGAGATGTAGCAAAAAATGATATGTAACCAATCCTTGTCATTCATAAATATGTTCATTTTAAATTGCAAACAAATATATGCATTTTAAATGCATTTTTTAATGAAAATATTAAAAAAGACGCTTCGTAAAACTTGGTTTTAAGAATGGTTTTTCGATATTAAGTTCGACAATAAGGTACGAATCATAATTTCAATTTTTTTCCTTTCAGAATTACTCTCATTTTTCGTTATTTACTTAATATATTGAATAACATATACATTGCCTTCTTAATATCAGTAGCAATTAGGTAGAATTACTATAATAATATATAATAATAAATTGATATAATACCCACACAATTGGGTCGGGCTTAATGTGAAATAGATTTTTGTTGGGGAATGCAATCTCGTCATTTTAAAATAAAACTAGGGCAAATGCTCTTACCATCTACATGTGGGAAATTAGAGACATCTATTCCCAGTATAAAAAAAGAAGGAAAAAAATTAAAGGAAATTATAAAAGACGGTAACAATACTACTACGGAGGAATCAACAGTGACTATGATTGCACGTTTTTATACAATTATATCGAATAATTGCAGAAAAGTCAGTAATTATTCCAAGTAATTGTAGAAAAGTGCAACTAACCATACAATTGCAGACTTTTCTGCAATTATTGCATATACGTGTTGAATTGTCTGTAATAACTTGGCATGTCATTATTTTTACATAAGGACAATGCCACTCATTACAAAGATAATAAAATTTACGATCTAATGGTGAAAACAGCTCGTCAATCCATCGTTTCTACAAAAAAATTATGTATTTTAAAGATTGATATTTAATGGGTGCAAATTTTAATTATGGACGTGAGAATAACGTTCAGCCATGGAGCAATGAGGTATTTAAGGTAAGAAAATTGTAGTATTTGAAAATAGGGATGTAATTTTTATTTACCTTTTTGCAAGATGTTTTGTGTATTGAGTTTGATTTTAGAGATGTGTCACTAATTTTCACTTTTAAAAACTGGAATTTTGAATTTCAGTTGAAAAATCATATTATGAAATTTAACTACAAAATATGACGTTTCAGTTCTAAAATTTTAAATATTGAATTTTTTGAATTTGAAACCTGGTTCTGAAAAGTAGAATTTTCTTTAAAATTTAGTGGGCAAAATCAAATTTTGAAATTTTCAAAAAAGTCAATTATTTTGAATTTCATATATATATATATATATATATATATATATATATATATATATATATAAAAACCTTTTTTGCATTCTTTCATCAGCCGGACTAATTTTGTGAGTCAAAAAACCAAAAAAGTTCCTTAAAAGTAAGTTAAAAAGGAACTTTAAATTCCATGATTTCTATCACCCGCAATTTTTGACTTCTGCTTTTAAAATGCAAAAAATTAACTTGTACTAAGCTATCCGAGTATCAAAAAAAAAATATTATACAAATTTATCTTAATCCAAGCTTAGTACAAAGAGGTAAATGAGTTTGCAAATAGATAGTGGACTTTGTACCGAATTCAAAAGGTCTTGCAGGGTAAATGTTGTACAATCTATTTTGTTTTTATACATTTGATCAGTGGCAGAGCCGGCCAATAGGTTCAATGGGGCAAAGATTTTAGCAGAAGAAAAAATTAAAGTTGTTGGTTGTGTGTTAAGTAAAGCAAAGTCCTACATCACAAAATTGGCCTTAAATATGATTAGGGTTGTTATGGTAGTGGTTATCGTTACCATTTGACCGATACAGTTACCGTACCATTTTTACTGGTAATCTAAAATTGTTTACCATTACCAATCGGCTGGTTTACCTAAGATTGGTATACCGATAATCTGGTAACACTACAATAAATACAGCTTATTACAACGTCTATTTTATAACAATTTTATAGAAAACGTTGTAAAAGGTCATGTTTTACAATGTTTTCTAAAAAAGGCTGTAAAAAACATCCTTTGTACAACGTTTTTAAAGAAAAGGTCGTAAGAGATGACCTTTTACAACCTTTTCTCCAAAATCGTTGTAAAAATTATCTTTTCATAAATTTTTTTGTAGAAGTTGTCATAGTACTCTTTTAACAACGGTTCTAAAATGTTGTGAAAACGTTATTTTTTACAAGTAGATATTAATTAAGCACAACTTCTTTTAGAAGTAGGTTTACTCACATGTTTATGTTAATTATTTGAACAGGTTTAGTTCTGCTTAAAATATTATAATAATTTATAATTAGCAACAAATATTTATTACATACTTAAATAATTTGTAAATGGTAGTTTATCATTAAGAATTTATAAATGAAAACTTAAATAGGCAATTATTTATAATTCATAACCAATGTTTATTAATATATAATTTATCATTACTAATTATTATCTATAATCAGTAATTATTTTTTATATTTAATAATTTATTATAGTTAATAGTTAATAATTAGTAAAGTATAGTTGATATTTATTAATTAAATTTAATATCTAATAAACATAATTATTAATTAATATTAAATAATTAATGCTTAATATTTAGTATTATATAATTAAGAATTGATAAGCAGTAATTAATAACTAATAAATAAGAATCAATAATCAATAATATGTACATAATTAAAAATTAGTATTTATAATTAATATTCAATTATAACTAACAAATACTAAGCAACACTTGATAACTAATAATTAATAAAAAAGAAGCAATATTTAATAATCAATTTTTAATAAATAATAAATAATTTATATTAAATATTTAACAATTAAGACAAATACTTAATAACTAATAATTAAGAAGTAATCAATGTTTAATAATTAAAAACTAATAATATGTTATTTAGTATTTGATATTTAATAATTATCATTAGTAATTGTATTAATATTTCAATATTTCAAAATTTTCTAAAACAAAATTAAAAGCAATATTTTGACATTTTCATAAAATCGAAATAGAAAAAATCATTTTTTTAAAATTTATTCAAAACGTCAGAAAATTTGAAAATGTTAAAAAAAATTCAAAAATCGAAAGACGCATACATTATACTGCAAATATTTACCCTCATTTTGCTTTGGTTTTGCATCGATTACATTGAAAAAATGTACCGACTTTGTAGATGTATTCAAGTTTATGTTGGCCTAAAATAAAAATTTTAAAACAAAAGATCTATAATTCTTAACCATTGCGATGACCAACGGACAACGAAGGAGTTGGATTGTTCTCCGTGCTTTTGTTACCCCTCGAAACAAGAAAAACAAAATAAACTTATTTTCTATTTTACGTGTTAATTTCATTTTTTCAAAATTGTTTGTTTTTCAACAATACACACAACGCACGCGCTTTTGTATTGACGAAAACATAAAACTAAACACGACAAGCCAAATGGGGCCTTAAGCTCCAACCAAAGAATTTTTGTGCTGCAAGCAAAATGGTCTACAGTGATGCAACATTTCTCCTCAACACCATTTCGAAGCTTTAAATCCAAATGGTAAAGCAAAATAGAGCAGCAATCCATATCGAAAAATATAAAAAGTCCCACTGCTTAGCACCATCAGACGTAAACCCTAAATCAACATCAAACTCAAATGATTACTAAGCCATGTTGCCTTGATGAGATCTAAAGCTTTGACGCTATCGATCTGAGCCGAACATGGCGCTTCCGTGATGAGATCCAAAGCTTTGACGCTATCAATTCGTGCTGAACATTGTGTTTCCTTGACGAGATCTGAAGCTTCGATGCTATCAATCTGAGTTGAACATCGCGCTTCCTTGGTGAGATCTGAAGCTTTGACGCTGCCGATCTGGATTGATTATTCGCTTGGAAATGTTGCGTTCTAAGAGGAACTCTGTTTGTCGTTGAGATCTGAAGATGCCCACACCTGTATGGACTGCTTTGAGAAATACCGCTTCAACTTAGAACTGATAATACTTCGTCGTAAGGGCGAAAAATGTAGATCATGACTCTGATGTGTTTGTGTGCGTGAGATGTACAGTTCCTAGAGATTGTTGCTTTTACTTACAATTATCTATAGATCTTGCATCGCCCAAAAACTTTGAGCTTCTACCTTGCCGTCGTGATCTTTGAACATGATGTCAGAAGATTTTGTTCTAGCCGTGTAATGGCTTTGAGTTCTTGGCCAAAGGTAGTGATGTGTGTCATACCGAAGTGAGTTAATACCATAAATTTCAAGGAAAATAATATCTCCATTAATACCTTAAATTTTATTACAATATCAACCAACCTTAATTGGTTAAAAAACTGAAGTCCCAAAGCATTATACTGAAAGAAAATATCGAAATGAAGAAAAATAAGAAACTGAACTGATAGTTAGCTACATAATTGGAGATTTCATTTCTTGAACCTATACTAAAAACTACAGGTTATGATAATGGGGGAAATATTGAATGCATACACATGTAAGAAATTGATGCCCTCGATAATAACTTAAGAGCCACTACTACGCAAATCTGATCATCCATCATGATAAAGCTTTTTACTCCCTCAATGTAGACTAATTTATGGTTTTTTGTTAATTGCTGAAATTTTCTGACAATTTCAGTAGGTATAGTAACATTGCATTGATCTTTTTACTCCCTCAATGTAGATTAATTATTAGATATACACTCTTGTATGAAAAATAGCACAAGTTCACTAGTTATATAGAAGCCAATAACTGCTACTGATTGAAATATTCATCAGTCATATCTTCACAAGTCTCAAAATGTGCATGCAATGAAAAGGGTTCGAGGAGCAGACGATCGCGTTATAAATACGAAAGAGCTCCAAAAAGAAACACAAAATTCTGCAGAAGACTGCAACAACATTGGAGATAGCAGCTGCTTAACATGTTCCAAGAAATAAATCTCTCAAGCAGTGGAGACGAAGCACTCTACAATGATGATCAGGAAAACCATTTTGGCTTTACGGACTGTTCTGAAGAGTTAGACTGTAGCGGCGAGTCACACCGATAGAGGTTCAGGCAATTCGTTTTTGGCTTCCAGAATTATACATAGGTCAGTATGTTGGTCTCAAATGATCAAGTGGGAAGTGCAGGTAAATGGTAATATGGAGAGAGTGCTTTGGTCTTTATTTTTAGCATAATATTTGAACTTTTGGGTCTCTGACAGTTGATGATCGTAAATATCAATTGGTCATGACAGTAATGAAAATATGTTCATCTGATTTTAGTCTATTTTCTTGCTTTATGTTTTTATTTTTGAATGGAGTTTTATGTGATAGCACTAAACTGTGGCTACTTTCTAATCTATTATTTAAACATAAAAGCACAATCTAGGCACTGCTTATGTGGCACAGCTGACATTCTACAATTTCAAAATAAAAGACTCGTATTTCATCCTATGCTGTTGTTTAGCAAAAAACCAAAAAGGGACTGAGTCCCACTATCTTCCACACTATCTTTTCAAATCCCCATTATCTTTCCAAGATTCGGTCACCCTCTCCCTCTACCAACAATCTAAATCATTTTCATTTCGTTCAGCATTACTCGGCACCCAACGGCGTAATTTCTAACTACATTGGTACAAATGGATCTCCATCTGAATCCGCTTCTGATCTTCTACTTGCATCTATGGAGTTCGATTCCACGACCCATGGTATTATCTTTCCAAATTAATCATTATTGAATGAATGCTTAATTTACAACTTAATTTTTATTTCATTCTTCTATTGACATTAATTAACTCTGATTTTAGGATTGACTTAGCATCAAATTTCTATCCAATTCTTATTCTATATGTAGAAGCAACATTGATTTGCTTCATTTGAATCAATTAGATTGCATCGGGTATTCTTCTGATATTGTTAATTTTGAAGATTCTTTATTTATGTCCTTTTCTCTTACTTTATGCTTTGAATTTAGCATTCCAGTTTATTCATTTGTAGTAATTGTCTTCACCGCTTCTTCTTACCTCTCATTATGGTTAATACTTGGGTATCTATTTAACGCATCAATATTTTAATCTATGGTTTCCCATGCCCATTCTATCATAACAATCCCTAGAGGTGAAGAGGCCATCAACAAATTGTACATCCAAATTCCTGCTGATGTTTGGTAATTCATATTATTAATTTTATTCCCACTGCAGATTACTCAACTTAACCATCTTCGATCTACTTTGCCGATAACTACTGCTGAAGAACGGGTGCACAATCACTTGGTTAGTGGGGTCAACTCTTCACTGACGTTTGACATGAAAACCAGCAACGTTGTCAGTTTTTTTATGTATGTTGACAGAAGTTCTAGGTCTGTTATTTACAACGGTGTTGATTGACGACTCCATCTTTTATTGTAGATAATCAGTGTTCCCCTCTTTCCTTTTTTTCGCCACTTGATTCAGTTGGTTTTTTAACTGATTTCGGTCAAACGTTTCCCACATGTTGTGCATAGTTTTTTAATCGGTACTTACGGTGTTAGTACCCCAATTGTTGTTCTTTTATTCGTCCCCGTTCTGCAACTAAATTGATCAACTTTTGTAATCAAACTTCACCGCTATCTACACTTTGTATTATTAAATACACATCGTTGCATGTGATTTGGCTTTTCTATGTACCAGGGTATAATTGTTGGATCACATTTTGTCAGTTTGTTACTGTGGGAAGAATTGGTATGTTATTCTTCTAGGTGTTTCAGTTGGTATATATTTCTCAACATAGGCACTAAGTGAAAAGTAAGACAAGGATAACTTTTAATCAACTATATTAGTTGACCTTGCAGAGCAAATTATATTCATCAAGAATTGAACTTTTTCTCAATTGGAACTAAAATATAATTCATCATTAACCTTAAACCAAGGTATCGACAATTGGTCAAAAAATTCATTAGAACTATATTTTTTTAACTATAAATTTCATGTACTGTTATTCATAATTTGAAACCAACGATTCACACGCGTTAGCAATTAAGTGCAAAATGTTTTGAATGCTCTTTGATTGTTTTTATTTCTGTATGGTACATACTCAGTTGCTGCTAGGTAAACATGTTTTGCTTTTTTTTATTCCTACCTTTGAATTTAATGTTTACTTCTTAAAAATAGTGTACAAATCAATCAAATAGGTTCAACCGAGTATGCTTCATCGACGTCACTACGTGCCTATGAATTTTCAATGCTCGAACTTAAAAACGAATGATAGGTTTGATGTTCTACCTATTCACGTTTATTGAAATTACTATCGGTATTCGCGAATACATATCACAATGTAGTTTATATAATTAACTATGCACTTCAAACTTATGAAGTTGCTTTATTTTCTACTAGCTTCTCATTTATTAGCTGGGATGGAAATATGGCAAGAATACCACGTCTATAAACTTGCCTTAATTTTAAAAATGAAATATTTCCTAATATATGCCCAATAGTCTGTTGTCTCTTATTATACACACATAAAAAAGAAGTACGAATGATGCATGACTTTGCTTGCTCTGTTAGATTGTGCACATCATTTACTGTTTTTATTGGACATACATCAAAGCAAATACGATTTCCAAGCTTTGGGACCAATAGCATCGGCTTTGAAATATTAGACACCAAATATAAATACAAGAACATGAACTTTCATCTTGGACAATGCCATTTTGTGGGATTTATCGACCTTTGAATTTGAATTGCTTTAGTTATGTTAATGTACAAAATTTTATTTATGGAAGATTAACTTACGTGCATTTGTTTTGTCGTTTAACTTGCTATGTCCTCCTTACCTTCTACATCATGCAACTGTTTATCCACTATGCTATTACACAAGTTGGCTGATTAACTTCTGATCAATGATGATTTAAAAAAAATTTGGATTAGGTTGAAACGTATGAAAAGAAGGAACTTAAGATATTTGCATTATATAACCACTATCTATTTACTGTTGAATGCGGGTCAAAATAAAAATTATGGTGACATTGTAGATTTTCCATTATTCTTAAAATTTACAGACATGTTTCTAACTACCTACATAATATTTGTTTATGTACACCTAAGCTTCAATCAAAGCTATGTACTGCAATACTTAGTTAAGTTTTGTACTACGTTTGATCTTCAGTTTACAGTTACTACTGCATCTTTGTATATTCTCGTTGAGTCATGGGTCCTGTGCAGTAACCATGTTAAAGTTTGATGTCATGATACTCAAAAACGGCCCATGTTCGAGCACATGCTTCCACATGGATAACCCATCTAACTTTAGTCAGACCCAACCAACTGTTGCAAATTATGAAGGGAAAAAAGTGATAAGAGATTCTGTTAGAACAAATAAAACTGATGCTATTGGTACATCTAATACTTCAAACACTTACTAAATTATTTCTTTACATGGGATGTGGAGCTATTTAGGACCAGTGAAAAAAATTTAAGACTCCAATGCCACTAACTGTCGTAAAGGGAGGAAGAAAATGATTTTTCATAGGTGTAAATCTCTTTCACTCATCTTACATTGGATATATGATATGCTCTACTTGACCCATTGACAACATAATCGTAAGATTGCCCACCTTTGGTTATATTCTAATTTGTAACTTTTCCTGACCAACGTGTACCTATGTTCTTAGCTTGACATCTTACTCTTTTCCTTAACCATGTGAAATGATGTCCGTTGTTTTTGGTCATATTATATTATGGTTTTCCTTAACCATGTGAACCAGTTTGTAATTTCTAGCTACAGTTCCAGCGTTGCATCATTATAATATGGTTTTCATACTATTTCCACCAATGCACAATCAGCAAATATGTATGAATTTTTTATCTGCAGTTGCATTATGTATTCAAAAATAATTAACGTAAATAAAATAATAACATAAACAAACAGTAAAATAATAACTTTTCCCCTTTCGCGTTGTCCCTTTCGTAAAAAGAACGCATTCCCCTTTCGCGAACTTGCCCCTTCTCCAGCACCTTTCATTTGCCCCTTTCGATTAAAAAAAGAATGCACCCTAAGAGTACTGGTTTTATGTCCTTTCCAGCACACAATGATTATCATTATGCAGAGGCAAATATGAATATGACATCTCATGCAAAATTTATTCCTCAGTTACAATATTTATGTACATCCTACTTCAACATATAAGCAGCGTCAATTACTGAAGATGATTTTCATGTCCATTTTTTCGTTTTCTTTCAAATACCATGGTTATTATAGGAAATATATTACTTGGACCTCTAGACTCTCCCTTAAACTTATATATTATGCTTAAGTTTTAAATCTCGGATACCAGATACGTTTCGTCTCGGTGATTTTAGTGACTCGGTATCGTATCGGGGGGGATCTCGGACGAAACGAGTGCATCTCGGACGCCCATTTCGGATTTACATCTCGGACCTAAATTTCATCTCGGAACCATATTGAAGTATAACACATCACATAGTTTATAGAAAAAAATGTATGGTATTGGTTTATTTAACATTTACTGAATTACCGCAACTAATCTCCACTATTCTAACTGAAAAAATAATGCAATTATACTTCAACTATATGAAATTATTCAACAAAAGTTACAAAACATCATTGGTTTTAGCAATTGCATATAAGTAGATGAAAAACGACAAATTAACTGAAAAAAGCGGGCTCTATACACTTACATATATGCAGTAAGAATAACATAATAACAGTATCAGGAACTGATGCAAATAAAAGCAAATGCATATAAGAAATATGAGGAATCGAAGGGTTTCAGGCAATGCAAATCTACTTGCACAAGGTTATGCAGTAAGAATAACAAACTAAATCTACTTGCACGTCTACTCTAAATTATACTGCATATTCAATTTTTGAAAGATTGAATTTCATTAAAATAGAAACAACTTTAATTTACATACATGTAGAGAGCAGAGAGATTGGTCGAAGACGAAGCTGCAGACTGTCAAAAGCGAGATCAAGTAGTCGAAAATTGGAAGGAACCGCGAGCTGTTGGATGTTGGAAGAGGGAATTAGATTATTTTTTTTAAAGAAGGAGCTCGATTTTTTCTCTAGAGAAAAGGGAGTTCAATATTTTTACGATGAACGTGATCTTTTGAAAAGTTGAATCAGAAAGAAAAGACATTTGTTTATTTTTTTATGATAGATTGAGATGAGTCTATTTTTTTTTTGAAAAAAACAGTACATCGATGATGTCTCGGAATATCGCTTTGCTCCAAATATCGGCCGATATATGTAAATTTCGAACGATACAAACGAAACGAAATATCAACCGATATCTTATGTTTCGTTTCGCTCAAACCTTCAACCGAGATCTCGACCGAGATGGCCGAGATTTAAAACAGTGATTACGCTGTCTTAGTTCGGCCAACAATGTAGGTTCAATTGGTTAGCATGGAAATAACATGGAGCAATTGTGGCAGCAGTGCAGGTTGGTTGAGTGTGAGGAGGCAGAGAAAGAACACCGAAGCTAGGAAAATGCGGCTATGTAAGCTGAATCTATTATGTTCTGAACGATACGTGCAGCCTAAAGTTCATTGAAGGATATGCAGTTAGCAAAAATGGGTACAGAATATCGTAGCGCAGCTGAGTGATGACTAATTTGGTTAAAGTATGACTGAGTGGTTGGAACATTGTTGAGTTATTGATGCATGTTATACACTGTAAGTTGATGATAAGTTGATGACGGGGAGTTGGATCCAAAGCTTGACGGTGCAGACTAGTCTACATGTATGATTCTCCAAATACATTCACATGCTTGTATATCTATTTCTATATAGCGTGTAAATATGGAAATAAACAATTAGAAAATTATGTATGGAATCACATAATATCGAATGAAGTAGTTTGGAAAAGTGTTTTACTTTGTTTGTGTTTCGTGTATTTAACTTACTATTGTTGTATTATTTTATTTGTTGTAACACAATATTGAGCTATAGGCATCTTGGAATAAGTTTAACAGCATATAAAACTTTTTAAAAAGTTGTATTAATTATTTTGCAACAATTAAAAAATGTAGTAAAAAGATATACTACAACATCAATACAATGTTGCGAAAAATTATTCTACAACGTTTTTAAATTCTTGTAATAAACTCTTATACAACAATTTATATATATTGTAAAAGGGCTATTAAATGTTTTCTTACAACTTAATAAAAACGTTGTATAAAGAATCGAACCTATTACAACTTGGCCTAAAATGACGTTTGCAAAAACGTTGTGAAATCCCTTTTACATCGATTTTTAGATGTTGCAATAAGGTGTTTTTGTTGCAGTGTAACTGTTACACTGGTAATAGTAAATTACCATTTGTCCAAAAAAATTATAACGTGACATGTTTCTCCACTATGGCGCATCTTTAGTATACTATTTATAGTGTTACTTAATAAAAGACATAAATGAGAAGAAAAAAAGAAGTGTTTTGGCACTATTTGACATAATTATTGAACTAAATTTAGTCATTTATTTGATGCTAAATGTCTATAGATAGAGATGCAGTATAGAACAGATATCTTGATTTGAACAAATGAATGTTTTTATTGCATAAAAAGATAATTGAATTACACGGCTTTTGTACAACAGTATATATATGATACAGGTATATGTATTGGGCCTTAAGCCCAGGATCTGAAATGAATGCCCTGAAGAATATCATCCTTTAGATTGAATGCACGGCTCAGATGATGCTATGACTGATGAGTTGGATCACAAAATTATATACGAGAGAAAACACACTTCTCTCGTTCATTCTTACTCCCCCCCTCAAACCTGTGAGATCTAGGGTTTGCACGAGAGAAAACGAATATGGCGGCGGCTCTATTTTCAGGAAGAAATACAATGAGCGAGATGATTTTGTAGAATGAGTCGATTACTCTGGTATGAAGACAATCCTCTGAGACCTTCTGCTAGGGTTAGCGACATCAATATTGAGCTCTTCTCTTAGTCTAGTGAATCTTGATCTCGATAATGGTTTAGTAAGTATGTCCGCTTTTTGATGCGGCGATGGTATGTATCATACTATTAATTTTCCTTTTATTACTTGTTCTCTGATAAAGTAGAGATCTAGCTCGATATGTTTGGTTTTTGAATGAAGAACTGGATTAGAAGTTGAAGAGATTGCACTAACATTGTCACATCAGATTGTTGCTCTGTCTGGTTTGATGTTGAGTTCATTTAAAAGGGACTCTAACCACATAACTTCCGCTGCTGCACTTGCTACACATCTAAATTCTGCCTCAGTGCTAGATCTTGATACGGTATTCTGTTTCTTAGCACTCCATGATACAGGATTTTTGCCTAAGTAAATACAGTAGCCTGATGTTGACTTTCAATCATCTATATCAGTTCCCCAGTCAGCATCTGCATATGCATTTATGTTAAGTGTGTTGCTAGCTTTTAAAATGAGACCATGATCTATTGTTCCTTTCAGATATCTGAGTATTCTTTTTACTGCTTTCCAGTGAATGTCTGTAGGATTTTGCATGTACTGGCTAACTTTATCCACACAGAATGATATGTCTGGCCTTGTTATAGTCACATATTGGAGTGCACCTACTATGCTCCTGTACTGTTTGACATTCTGAATTGCTTCACCCTTATATTTCAAAAGTTGATAATTTACAATCATTGGAGTTGGTAGAGGGTTTGCTTTTTCCATTTTGGTTCTTGATAATATTTCTGAAATGTACTTTCTTTGATTGAGATGTATTTCAGAATTTGATGTTCTCTGTACTCCAATTCCTAGAAAGTAATTCAGGTCTCCCAGATCCTTAATTGAGAATTCTGAGTTAAGCATTTTTGTGAGTTTCTTAATTTCTGAATCACTGCTCCCTGTAATAATAAGATCATCAACATAAATTAGTATATAAGTGGTAGACAGATTGTTAACTTTAGTAAATATGGAGTTGTCAGATTTTAGAGAGTTGTAGCCAAATTTCACAAGTGTTGATTTGAGCTTGTTAAACCACACTCTTTGAGCTTGTTTTAACTCATAAATAGCTTTATTGAGTTTGCACACTAGCTCTTTGTCTGATTTTTGAATAAATCCCTCTGGTTGCTCCATAAATACTTCTTCCTGTATGACACCATTAAGAAAAGCATTATTGACATCTAATTGTCTGATGCTCCAATTCCTATTCAAGGCAAATGTTAGGATGACTCTGATTGAGGAGGGTTTCACAACAGGGGAAAAGGTTTCTGAAAAATCAAACTCATACTGTTGTGAATACCCTTTTGCAACTAGCCTTGCTTTGTATTTAGAAATTGAACCATCAGCATTTTTCTTTAATTTAAAGGTCCATCTGCATCCTATTATATTTTTGTTTTCTGTTTTCTTAACCAGATCCCAAGTTCCTTTGTTAATTAGAGCATTGTATTCATCCTGCATAGCTGCTCTCCATTTATCACTTTGAATAGCTTTTGTGTAGGATGAAGGTTCTTCCTGAAGAACCATGTTGTTGATAAGTTTTGGTTCATAAACACCACATTTTGCTCTAGTCAACATTGGATGAGTATTGATATTATTTCTGGCAGTATTGTCAGAACTGTTGTTTGAGCTGCTGCAGACCATGTCATGATCATGACTTGAACTGCTTGCTTCTTGGCTTTGAAGATTCTGATTGTTGCTATCATCTTCATGTGCAGCTTGCTCTTGACCTGACTCTCTAGCAGTCATGGTGTGTTGAGAGCTTGTATCAATGGTACTCCTTATAGGCTGTGTTGAGGGCAGAGCTTCAATCTCATCAGGTAGATCTGGAATTATGAACTTTGTATTTCTCACCTTTTCAGTGGCCTTGATTTCAGCATTACTAAAAGGAAACACCTGCTCATTGAATTTCACATGTCTATATATATATATATATATATATATATATATATATATATTTCCTTTGCTGTCTAAGCACCTATATCCTTTTTGTTTATTACAATATCCTAAGAATGTGCATGGAGTAGACCTAAAATCTAATTTGTGTTTGTTAGAAGGTCTTAAGCAAGGAAAGCATTGACACCCAAATAATTTTAGATGCTCATAATCTGGTTTTATTCTAGTTAATACTTCTTGTGGACACTTGAACTTAAGAATCTTTGTTGGTAGTATATTTATCAAGTGTACAGCGGTGTTAAATGCCTCAGGCCAAAATTTTATGGGCATTAATGCTTGTGCAAGTAAAGTTAATCCAGTTTCTACAATATGCCTATGTTTTCTTTCAATAATTCCATTTTGTTCAGATGTGTATGGACATGTAGTCCGATGGTTAATACCTTTCCTTTCAAAGAAATCTTTTAAGGGAAGAAATTCTTTACCACCATCTGACTGAAATGTACATACATTGTTTCCAGTCATGTTTTCAACCTTGGTGATGAACTGCATTACAATATTACTAGTCTCTGACTTAGATTTTAGCATGTATATCCATACAAATCTTGAATAAGCATCTATAAATGATATGTAGTATTTGTAACCATAATCAGAACTAATAGGTGCTGGCCCCCATAAATCACTAGCAATTAACTCAAGTGGCCTTATATAATTTGTGTGAGAATCTGGAAATGCAAGTTTATGACTTTTTCCCAATTGGAAAGAGGTACAAAAATAAGAATCAGAGATGTTACTAGATAAAATGTTATTACTATTCATGACATGTTTTACAACTTTCATACTGGGGTGTCCCAGTTTGTGGTGTCACAAATCAAATTTATCACTGTTTTTAGAATCACTAGTAACATTCAATACAAGAGTATTTTCCTCATTCCTAGAGGTTTTTGAATTTGAAAAATCAAATCTGTACAATCCATTGTTTTCTTTACCCTGCAAGATAATTTCTTGAGTTAATATATCTTTAACTATGCATGTTTCAGGATAGAATTCAAAGTAAACTTTATTATCTTTTGCAAATAGGGAAACACTCATTAAATTTTTTTTAATTGAAGGAACCCTTAACAAGTTTTTTAGAATAAGTTGTTTGGGTCCTAGTATTCTTGCATTTCCAGTGTGTGTAATGTGCACAGTTTTACCATTACCAACAGAAAGACTTTGCGTACCTTTATACTCTTTGTTCCCCAAGTTTAAATTGTTGAGATTGTTGGTTATATGATTGGTAGCTCCTGAATCTGGGTACCAACAGTCATCTGCAGCATCATCATTCATTGTTGATTCAGTGTTTAGAGCTTCTGCCTGAGTTGAATTGTTGCCTTTTGGTAGAGAGATTCATAAGCTATTGTAAACCATAACTCATAAAAATTAGTCTACTTTGCTGAAACTTTGTCGAATGCTTTCCTCTCCAAACCCAAATTCTTAAAAACAAAATAAGAATAAAAGTAGAGAGATTAAGAAGGACGAATCAAGCGAACAAACAAGGGAAAATTTCCAAAGGCGATTCAAAGGGAAAAGCTTGGATCTGTAGCGAGTGTAGTGGGAATTCGGGGATGAACGTCATTAATTAAAAATTAGCAAATGAATTAAAACCACAAATCTGGTTGACCGTCCCTATACCAGCTGTCTACTAGTTGGTGTTTTCCAGAATGCAATATAAACCTTGGCCTAGGGACCATGTTATAAATAAATTATTTAGTAGATTATATATATATATATAAGTGTGTGTGTATATGTATGTATATATACATATATATGTGTATATGTATGTTAAGAGTATGAAAGTTAGTTTTCTATTGGACGACACTTGGACATTATGGGACTAGATAAATGTTATTTATCCAATAGAGGTTGATATTCAACTAGGGGCGATTCTATTGCAAATGGAACTCATAGAAAGTTCTACGATGGATGCACAACACTGAATGATGCCTAGTTAAGTGTGTGGCCACGGATGACACGACATGATGTTGTGTTGTTATTGGATCCCGATGTAGCAATCAAAGGCGTATGCTGCCATTGAGAAGTGGATATAGATGCCGATAATGAGATACTTCGATGAGTCGGCATTGCAAGCTTCCCCTCAATGTGTAGCTAGGGTATGTGTAGTCGCGGTTGTAGGAAATTTAGCCCCAGTTGGAATATGTAGGAAAACCTATGTGAAATATGATAGAGTTACAAGGTATGACCTAAGGGCAATTATGTAATCTGTTACATATATCTAATTCGATAACTAATCTCGTTCGAAATAAAAGGTGTTTTCTTTCTATCATATACTTTACATAATGTGTTACATTGATTTATTAATTTAATTAAAAGTATGTTTAATAAAAAATCCACGAATGGTATGTTTTGTTATAGTAGTTACAAAGTATTATAACCATGAGTAATTGATCGCAATGAAAATTAATATACCATTTTAAATGTTCGTAATCAAGATGCATCCAAACCCGATATCGATGTAACTATTGAGACTAGAGTACGTGAAACTCTGCAAACATTAGATAGTGCATTACTCATGGTTGTTGGGGGCACTAAGGGATTATATAGTGATAGTTACTGAATAACTGTGGAATGACTCATTCGATAGTTTTCTATTGGTTAATATAGCTAAGGTCAAGCGGAAAATATCAATATGAATAATTGATATAGTTTTCTTGACTTGAGAATAATATCGATCTTCAATTTGAACGCTTAATTAAAGTATAATTGAATTTTACCAAAACTAGGTAAGTGATAAAGTTCACCAAAATGTCACACCACCTACTAATTGATGTATGAACATTAACATTCGAATAGTTTGATGTTAATCCCTAACCAAATTTACACTTCACAAGTCGCACAACCGAAATGATGATTTCTTTTTAGACAAAATGATTTAATTAGATTATAATGGTTATATTTAATTAAATTAATTATTATTTATGAAATTTTGATTATAAAATCTTGAATATGATTTAAGGAATAAATATTATTATATATATTTAAATAACAAGTTTATACATACACACACATATATGGACAATATACAATACATATGAGATGAGCTACCATGTCCATTACGATGCAAATACTAACATTTATATATAGATATGTCATGCATAGCATATATTATTGTCTCAAACACCACACCACAAACTCCAACAACTTTCTTATTTCATATGAAGTAATTCTTCTCTCCCCTAAAACTTATTACACAAATTAATTATTCTTAACCAATCACAGCAATTAAACTTTAATTACTTCATTAATTAATTTACTATAATTAAATACATTTATCCTTAATTAATTACATTAAATTAATTACTTTATAATCATTTATTATTGATTGATAATTAATCAATCCTTAATTATATCATTAATTACATTAATTAATGACCCCTTAATTTACTTCTTAATTAATTATTAATCATATTTAATAATTAATTTTTAATAAAACTTTATTCATTAATCAACCTTGATTATCACAATCAGTAATTAATTTTCCTTAATTAATTACATCACTTAATTAACTTCAAATAAATTAATTCTTAAATTAGTTATACTAAGTAATCAATTACTAATTACTTTCACTAAGTAATTATCCTTCTTTATTAATTACACTAAGTAATTAACCCAAATTACTTTCATTCTTCAATTAATTACATCCTGTAATTATCCACTAATTATTTCTCTAAGTAATTATACTTAATAAATTACACCAAGTAATTATACTTAACCCATCATCCAATGATTATTTAAATTAATTAAACCAATTAATTAACTTAAACTAATCACATTAATTTAATTAATCCCACTAAGTAATTAATCACTCTAATTACTTACATTGAGTAATTATACTTAAACAGTCCCACTAATGATTATCCTTAATTAATTAATCTAATTAATTATTAAAATTAGTCACATTAATTAATTATTTAATAATCCCTAGTTAATGATCTTCATCAACTATTAACAATACTTAATTACTTTCTTAAGTAATTATACTTTAATTAACCAATGTTAATTACAATTTAATTAATTATTAATCACAAATTATTTTATCTTTAATTACTTAATTAATTAAGTGCTTAAATGAAACTTAATTAATCTTTAATTACTTGATTTAGTCATTTTTTTATCATTAATTTATAAACTTAACTTATTTAACTAAAGATCCTTAATTACACATTAATTAACCTCAAATTAATTAACTAATAATCCCTTAATTACTTATTTAAAAATGCTTAATTAATTAAATAAATTAGTTACTCTTTAACTTAATCAGATTTCAAACATTTAAATCTTAATTATCTTTAAGATAAAGTTTTATCCTTATATATGATTCAATTATCATTTACAAAGCCTTTTGAAATCTTATCTTTACATTACACTTTAAATTTCATATTTAAATTTAAGATTTAAAAATGATTAACACATTTAATTTTAATGTTAACAAAATTTAAATCAATCTACAACACTTTTTGAATCAATTGTTAAAGAATACATTTTATATAAAAAGATTGATAAAAGTTTTCAAACCAAAATTTATTTAAATTAAAAAAACTTGTTCTTTTGAAAACTTACCTATTAACTCCATTTTAAAACTTATTAAATTTTTAACCACCTTTAATCTTGTATAAAACATTCTTCTTCTTGGAAACAATTTATTTTAATAACTTAATATTTGTTTTAAACACTTTGATAATAAACTTTATAAGTATTTATCTTAAAAAAAATCTGTTTTCATTTTACTTTAAGCTTGATTCATATTTCTTTCCAAAGTTTTGAAACCTGTTACAAGCCCACAATTAATCACCGAGCCAAAAGAAAAACTCGAGTAATCACACGAGCTCTGCATCCCAGTTTCTCGAGAAAAACACGCAAATGAATCGAGTTCGTCCTGTAACGAACCGCCTTTTTGGACAGTTTAAACCGACGATCAAATACACATGTCGATTCCAAACCATTAAAAGGGCAGATGGTTATTGGGGTAAATAAGAAAAGAAAAGAAAGAAAGAGAAATAAAGGAAATGAAACAACACAGAATCTCGCAGCGGAACGATAAAATATAATAGTCAAATAAACAGTTCATGAAGCTGCTTACTATACTTTGACAATTATTTATACAACATTTATCAGAGTTATACATATACAACAGAACAATTAAAATAATGCAGCAGATAGCATGATGCAAGGGTAATAATAGTAATAGTGTACCAGATCTTCGTCTTCATCCTCCAGAATAGATCTTCAAAAATCTGAAAAACTCAGGACTGACCCGAGCGTAATGAAAAGACAAAACACTCGAGTCAGGACTAAAATATCCTTATGAAAGTTAAATCAATCGTAAATAAATATGAGTGTAACGGCGTCAGAGATGTTTACGGGGTTTGACATCTCCTATCCAGTGTCAAGGATCCGTGAAACCATCTACTATGTAGTAATATGCGCTAAGTAGATAATGCCTATCAGTAATATAAAGTATCAAAATAGCGTTAAGGCGTTACCATAATCCCCCTTAACACATTTTTATAATGCCATAGTCTATACAGCACCATAAGCCCCACCGTAAACTGGTAGTTATCAGAGGGTACCCCATAGGTATAACACAAAGCATAACGTAGTGGTCGCGAATAGGATAATCAGTATGACAAGGTACATGAGGCGATACCAACTAGGATACTAGTAGTTGCGTGATCCGGACTGATGTTGGGCATAGCCAGCAGCCACCCCAACACCGCGAAACAACACTCCCAAATCAAGGGGTGCACCCAAATCGCATCACAATGTAATAGAAATGATATCGAAGAAGCGTGTCCGCTAGAGGTGGCGAACCTCAATGGCCCGGCGCGGCTCCTGTTTTAGTCATGTCAGGGGTCATCCAATATCGTTCTCTTTCTTCAGTCAACGCGTTCACTAAATCATCCACTTCATTCTGGATCAACACTCCGCGTATAATAGTTATTAAAGTGGTGTTCGGTATCGACAGAGAGTATGTCCATATTCGATCCCAGTCTCTTTAATAACTACGTATTATTACACCGTTGGCTCTTTTACATTTCAAATCGATTCATAATTGATATCAAAATATCATATTCGCGTCAAAAATCAAATCCATTTCAAATATCATCGTATCTATTCAACTGTAAGATTTCGTTTCAAAAATCAATTTTCGCATCAATATCTCATTTGGATTTCAAAATCATTTCGAATTTTAATTTAGGTTGCAACTTCATTTAACTCAATTCGTATTTAAATTCAAGATTTAAATATAATCATTTCACCTTATTGACCAGCTTAGGATTTTAGAAAAATAGTTTTAAGTAGTTTAAAAGTAGTTTTAAATAATTAAAATAGTTAAAATACTTTAAAATCTTAAAATGGATTTGAAATAGATAAATTCAGTTTAAAATAATTTAAATTGGGTTAAGTAGATTTAAAATAGATTAAAATAGTTTAAGTGTTCAAAATGGTTTATATAACCGAGTAATTTGGAAAACAAAATAAAACAGCTTCAAAATCAATCCATTTCAATTATAACTTCCCAATTCAAATCAATTCCAATTTTCATTCTACCGATTCGATTTCGATTTCAATTCAATCAACATCAATTTTTACTTCGAATTAAATCAATTTTTCATTCACCTTTAATTTATTCAATTTCAATTTATATCGATTTGGAGCTTGATTTCTCAAAATATCAATTTATAACACTTAACAAAAATTTCCAACAATATTCAAGTTTAAATCCAAATTCCAAATATGATTCAATTCCAAACTCGATTTCAAAATATCATTTTTTTATCACTTTTGCTTGGTAATATTCAAAGCTCGAATTAAGGTTAAATCTTCAAACAAATTAATTTTCGAAATCCAATCATATCCAATTTCAAATCTCAAAGTCTCAACTTAAATTATTTAACAAAATTCCTTTAACCAAAATTTATTTCAACATTCCAAACTCAATTTTCCGACAAATTCGATTTCTATAAATTGATTTCTATTTATAACTTTTAAATCAACATTTAATAAATTTCAAATCGACGATTTTAAAAATTATTAATTTAGCCAATTCAGTGTCCGTATAAAATTTTCTATCCTATGGCCAAGTGATTATCCTATGGCTTAGATTTTGGAAGATGATTACAGGGTTTTAGTTTAAACTTGAAGAATGTTTACAGGGTTGTGATTCTTGGATTTCTGGTTTAGGTTTTGAAGATCTCAGGTTTGATTTTGAAAATAAATTACAGGATATTGATTTTGGTTGGAGAGGCGTTTGATTCACTGGTTTGAGGGATGAATTTATTACATATTTGTTTGAGAAGTTTATACAGGGTTTTAGTTTCTTAGCTTGAGAAGAAAAAAAAAGATATGAAAAGAAGAAACAATGTATTTATAGGGGCTGGATTGAGATTTTTTTAAAAAAACAAAAGAAAAATTTAATTAAATGTGACAGTTGTTAAAGCATTTAACACTTGTCATATAGTATTATCAATTACTTAACACTTGTTATGACAGATTGAGATTTTTTTAAAAAAACAAAAGAAAAATTTAATTAAATGTGACAGTTGTTAAAGCATTTAACACTTGTCATATAGTATTATCAATTACTTAACACTTGTTATGACAAGCCTTAATATATATACACTTGTAATTTAGTAATTTATATTTAATTTAAAATGTTAATAAAAGCTCTTATATATACGAATTACTTAATTACATAAAATGAAACAAATTATATATAAATAAAAACTTATACATATATTTAAAATCCAAACATTTTTAAAATGTTTATCTTTGAATTTCAAAATTAAATCCAAATTCACATTCAAATTATGTTTAAAAGTCTAATTTAAAAATCAATTTATAACAACACATTCAAATTTGAAAATAACAATTCAATTTTTATTAAAATCTATTTATATCTAATCACATTATTAATATTGTTTGAAAATAACAAATTTGACAATTTTAAATAATTTATAAAAGAGATTATCTCATTGTTTATAAATTACTTACATTATTAAATAAATTCATACGTCATATGTTAATTGTATTTTAAACTCTTATATATAATTTCAAGCAATACTTAAAAAGAAAATAATATAAAGCTTTTATGTTAATCTTATTTAAATTTAAACTCAAACTAAGATATAATTTAAACAATTATACATTTATTTTAAGTATTTTTAAAACCATAGAGTTATTTATTTAAATAGCTTTTGAAAAGATTTATATTAAATAAATCATAATTTCCAAATGACTAAAAATATTAGAATTAGAAAGTATGCCTTATTTGTTAAATTTAAAACAAAGCTTATCTATTTACAATATATACCAATATATATACATTACAAATAGAAGACAGTTTATTAGCTTTTAAAAAATAATGTTCGCCAATTAAATACTTATTAAAGGAAGATTATTAAATCAATTCAAATCTTATTAACAAAGATTATCAAATTAATTTAATTTTTAATACAGATTATTAAATTGATATTGCCCAAAATTCCGGGTCATCACAGTAGGACCCAAAAGGATAGTCGCATGCGGATATCAGCCAGCAACAAAACTAAGAGGGAGTTCGGGAAAGACTAGAGTTAAAACCAAAAGTCCAATTATTCTTTCACTATCGAGACATTGTATGAGGGGCACCGCCAATTGGATGTTAGATTGTTTGAGTAGGGCACGTCCACTCAACTCTTTAGAGGCCTTTCGATTAGTTGAGGGGTGGCTGTGTGGGGCCAAAGCAACGATGAGAAAAGAGACGGACCAACTAGAATATCTGTATTGCAGGCCTAACGAAGTTGTCGTTTACACATAGAAAATCCCCGACTGAGTTCCGTACAAGATAGATCTTGTTGACGGGATTCGGAGAATAGACAGAACGATTACTTATAGTCTCAATGCACACACTGGGTGGTACATTGTGGATGTCCAAGCATTGGTATAGATTAGTGCGGACACAGTTTTACGTTTTCATAGTAAACGATGGAATATCTATATTATAGGCCTCACGAAGCTGTCCTTTACGAGGATGATACGGAATGTACTATGAGTAGTACCTAGGACCAATTTGGTCATTAGGCATATATATATATATATATATATATATATATATATATATCAATTATTAGATTTTAATCTATTAAGGAGTAGATGGGTATGATTCACACACAAAGGCGAGAGTATAATGAACATAGTGAATCAATATAACAGTTAATGGAAATAAAATGGTATACGTAGAATTAAGCTTAAAAGTGTATTATTTATCCATTCACCAGAACTTTAGTTCTTACCCCCTCCTCATAATATCCTACTGGTTAGGTAGATGGCAAAGAATTCCCAGCTTTAACCCCCTCCTCATAACCTTCGATTTATCATTTATTTCTTTCGGCCCCATCTTTTTAGCTTGAATTTCGGCTCAAAATTTGGGCCCCACAAGCGTTTTAGGGGTTAAAGTTGGCAGAGAGCAGCATTAATTATGGGTTTCAAAATTTCATTCCCAAATTTCATACTTTCGGATAAAATTCAAAGAATCGGAAACCATGCCGATCATCCGAAAACACCATTCAAATCAAATCGTGTCCCAGTTCAAAAGCGCGCGTACAAATTCGATGGAACGTGCAACCTCAAAACTAAAAGATGGAATATTTCTTAGGGCGTTGGATCTGCATTCAACTGGTAGCACATCCAATTCGCAAGAGAAGGAAAGAACAATACCGAGAGGCAGCGACTCTAATACCCCTTCTATGTCCGCCATTGACGCAGCAGGAAATCCTGATGTTAATCAAGGATGACCCATTTTGTAGGAACATCAATGGGGTGCTGACTTTTGGAATTGATCTTTCCGGGCAGGGTTCGAGTGACTTTCCTTTGCGCATTGTTGCTCGGGTGACCAATAAATGTATCATTACGGTCTCTTGGGGCCGGGTGCCTAGACTAGACTTCAAGAGCATGAGTAAGGAGGCTGCGTTCAGCAATTCTGATGCTTAAGGAGGCTGACGCTGGAGATGATGAGGAGGCTGGAGAGAGTCAGTACTCTATTGTTGATTTGAACTTACTGGCTTTATTGATGAATATGAATGATGCGGAGGAGCCTGAACAAACTGTGCCAGATTGAATCAACCAGAGTATTGACGAGTTTGTTCAGGCTCCTCCGCATCATTCATAATCATCAATATAGCCAGTAAGCTCAAATCAACCATAGAGAACTGATCGTCTCCAGCCTCTTCATCATCTCCAGCTCAGCCTCCTCAAGCATCGGAATTGCTGAAAGCAGGCCTCCTTGCTCAAGCTCTCGAAGTCTTGTCTAGGCACTTGCCCCCAAAAGACCGTAATGATACAGTTATCGGTCACCCGAGTAGCAACGCGCAAAGAAAAGTCACTCGAACCCTGCCCGAAAAGATCAATTCCAAAAGTCAGCACCCCGTTGATGTTCTTACAAAATGGGCCATCCTTGACTAACGTCAAGATTTCCCGCCGCGTCAATGGTGGACATAGAAGGGGTATTAGTGACGCTGCCTCTCTGTAACATTTTTGCCTTTCTCTGGGGAATTGGATGTGGTATCAGTTGAATGCAGATCCAACGCCCTAAGAAATGTTCCATCTTTTAGTTTTGAGGTTGTCCATTCCGTCGAATTTGTACGCACGCTTTCGAACTGGGACACGAATTAGTTTTAAATGGGGTTTTTGGATGATCGACATGATTTTTGATTCTTTTAGGTTTTATCTGGAAGAATAAAATTTAGGAATGAAATTTTGAAACCCATCATACTTTTCTCTGCCAACTTTAACCCCTAAAACACTTGTGGAGCCCAAATTTTGGACCGAAATTCTGGCTAAAAAGATGGGGCCGAAAGAAATAAATGATTAATCGAAGGTTAAGAGGTGGTCAAAACTGGGAAGTCTCTACCATCTACCTAACTTGTAGGATGTTAGGAGGAGGTGGTTAGAACTAAAGTTCTGGTGAATAGATAAATAATACACTTTTAAGCTTAATTCTATATATACCGTTTTATTTTCATTTACTGTTATATTGGTTCACTAGGTTCATTATACTCTCGCCTCTATGTATGAATCGTACCCATCTACTCCTTAATGAATTAAAACCTAATAACTTATATATATATATATATATATATGCCTAATGACCTATTGGTTCTAGGTACTATCCATAGTACCTTTCCATATCCTCATTGTAAAGGACTCCATCGTCTTCCTCCGAGAGCATTCTGTAACTACAACGGTAAGAGACAGCTTCGTGAGGTCTATAATACAGATATTTCGTCATTTACTATGAAAATGTAAAACCGCGTCTGCACTAATCTATACCAATGCTTGGACATCCACAACGTACCACCCAGTGCGTGCATTGAGGACCATACGTAATCGTTCTGTCTATTCTTCGATTCCCGCCAATAAGGTCTAACTTGTACGAAACTCAGTCGGAGATTTCCTATATCTGTAAAGGACAACTTCGTTAGGCCTGCAATATAGATATTCTAGTTAGTCTGTCTCTTTTTTCATCGTTGCTATGGCCCCACACAGCCATCCCTCAACTAATCGAAAGACCTACTAAAGAGTTAAGTGGACGTGTTGTACTGCAACAATCTAACATGCAATTGACGGTGCCACTCATCCAATGTCTCGATAGTGAAAGAATCATTGAACTTTTGGTTTTAACTCTTGTCTTTTCTGAACTCCCTTTTGGTTTTGATGCTGGCGGATATTTGCATGTGACTATCCTTTTGGGTCATGCCCATTAAACTTACTTGCAAGTAGTGGGACATACGAATATCCTACTCCGAAAACCAACCCCTTCTGACTGCCTACAATTGTCCTGCCATACAAAAAGCAGTCAAGGCATACTCTTTTGATGGAACACCTACAGATCTACCTCCGGGGATGCACCTTTGTTAGGCCTACTCAAAGAGCCATCCTAAAGTATCCTCATGTTCCGTTGAAGTCTCGTACTTCTTTCTAACCTAAAATAACTAAGTTGAACATGCTTCTCCTTTGCTGAAATCTGTGACGAACGAATTCGTTGGACACTCCATCCTTTGGGCTACTTCAAACGCATCTCACTCTTTTATCAGACCCTAAGTCTAATCTTTTAATTTGCATTTATTTTACTTTTCTAATTCTACTGACTACTTATTTACCCTAATTAGCATATTCTTGCCCTCTTCTCACCTCTGTCTATTGTGAGACCACCAATGATCTAATAGGGAATGCTGTTAGTATGGCCCGCTTCTATTATCTTGCTTATTAACTTAATTTAAGTCTTAATTTTATTAAATAAGTCTCTTCTATTGTTTTATTTTCTTATTAACTTAATATAAATTGTTTAAATAAGCTTTTACTATTATCATTGCGTATTAATTTATGATAAGTCTCAAAATAAGCCTTTCCGTTCTTTTTACTCAATTATAACGTATGTTATAATTTTACTTGTAATTGACACTTTTATCTTCTTTTATAATTTGTATATTATAAATATAATTACAAGTATCTCTTTCTATTCTAGTCTGCCTTCTTTCATTATGGTATTGAATTCTCTAAGTCTCTTATACTATATAATTTACTTATCATAATAACTATCTTATTTCATTTTATGCGCAGTACATGCATATGTAGGTTCATTACCGTTCACAGCTTTCATCTAATAATTAACTTGATTCCTTTCATATTTTACTTCATTTTCTTCCATTCTATGAAGTAATTCTATTTTATTTGGTTAGTTATGAAAACTATACTAAAAATCTATTTCCATAATTTAACAGTAAATAATACTATAAACAATCCGTAACTGTAAGATATTTCTTTATTATTTTGGGATAGTATAAAATACAGTAGTTTTCTCTATTTTACACTAGTTCCTTTTTCTTTTTTTTATTCTTGCAGTTACATTTATCGTTATCTTTTAAATATTAAATTATAGAAATGTATCCTATTTTCTAAAAAACCAATTAATCTATTACTTACATCCAAATCAAGTTATTAGATTAATTTATTATTTACGTTTAGCGTAATTTTTGCAGAATTCCATTTTTCTAGTTTTATTTCAACTTTTCTTGTTTTACATCCAACCTAATATTTTCCCATTTTAATCCATAATCACGAATTTTTTTAACTATATTATTCACGTACAAAGAGAATAAAAAGAAACTGGCATTTAAGCCAAATTATAACTTCAAATTAGATGTAAATAATTGTAAATTTCTTACATTTCAGCATAACTAATTATCAGAATTAATTATTGAAATACCGAATATAATTATTTAACGGAAATTTAATGATAATATATCATAAATGTAAAAGATATATAATTGAATCCACTCACGTTGCTAGCTTTCCAAATCTCCCTGTTTTTATTTCAGATCTGTCCCTAACATCTATATTCACCTCTCTTGTAATCCCTATTCGAAATTACAAACGATATAGTTACAGATGTATAAAATTTGAAAGAGAAAAGAAAGAGATTTGGATTAGAAATAGCAAATAAAACTCATATTTAAGGTTTTACCTTTGACTTAGCCTTCTGATTTGAACAAATTCCTAATTCTATCCTCTTTCTATTTAGATCAGTGCTAACCATCAGATATAAAACCCTAAAATCTAAAGCGTACACTCAGTCTATGAACATTAAATTTATATGTTTTCTTCTATGTTTGTTTTTACTTCAAATTGATTCTCCAACAATCTTTTCATTAATCACTTTCTCGTTCTCTCTCACAATCCTTGGAAACATATATTTTTAAATACAACGTTTCCTTTAAATAAGATTCCCTTATTAGTCATCCAATTAATAGATTTCATGTATATACTTGGAATTAATTTACTATCTAATACGAAGAAAATGATATAGATCCAGAAATAGAGGAAACATTTAAAACGGAAAGTAAAAGAACGTTACATGAAATAATTAACAAGAAAATTACAGTAGAAAACATAAGAGAAGAAATGGATAATATGCTTATTGCTTGTATAACTGAACTAGATATGACATATGAAAATGCTTTTACAACGTTATCTAAATATTTCAATATGCCATTAGTTGTAGATATTCTAAATAAGAAGATTTCTCTCAGTGACTTTTTTATTGAAACTAATCTTATCAACACCAACTAATAAACGTAGTAGATTTGATAATGAACCAAGTAGTCAATACAAAGAAGGTCCATTCGAAAGGGAACAATGGGTAAAACCCGAAATAGATTACCTACAAGAAAGTCCATACGTAGGAAAGAGAATAAGAAAACCTAACAGAAAGCTTTACAATCACAATATGTTACTACTAGAAAACCAGTCACCACAATTATGGCCAAAAGAAATTCTAATATGGGAACAAAACGTAGTCCGTTATTAGGAAGTTAATAAAAAACCAGAAATAGATATGTGGACAGTATTAGAAACTACCCTTGGTCCATTAGCCTTACGAATATATCAAAGTAGAAAAACAGATAACCCAGCGGTAATTACTGAACAGAAGGCCCTAGGTAATAACCCTTATAATTGAACAAGCTTGATTAGATTATTACTAATTGATAGTGACCCAGGCAAAGGCGGTACGCTAATGCAAAATACAGCAATAAAAAACTTAGAACAACTAAGTATAAGAGATTTCAAATATATAAAAAAAATTAGCCAGTACTTTGCAGTCACTTTAGCTCAAACGGGCAAAGCAATGGATGAAGATTTATGTAATAAATACTTTTTCAAATTACCAGGCAACTTAGGTCGAAAACTACAAGAAGATTGGAATACACAGTATGGAGCAACATATAAATTAGGAATTGGTTAAAGAATAATGTTTGTATTTCAAGAATTAGAAAAACGTTGTAAAGAAGCAACATTACAAGAACGGATTAAAAGACAAGCTTGGATATTCTGCCGAACAGCTATCTATACTCCACAGGCTTACGGCTATTATAAGCCAAAGAAATACCTTAGAAAGTCCAAGCATTTTGATAAACATAGAAAGGAAAAATATATTAAAAAAAGTAAGCCAAATAGGAAATGCAATTGTTTTATTTGCGGTGACCCAAATCACTTAGCAAATAAGTGTCCTAGCAAACAAAATAACCATCAACGTTCTAATTTAGTTGACGAAATAGGAGAATATGAAATAGAAAGCTTAGTGAAAACAATTTTGATGATATTACGTCAATATATAGTATTGTCTCAGACAGTGATGAAGGTACCTCACAAAATAGTATTAGTTACACATTAATGAACAATGATAATGAATGCGAACATCAGTGGATATAAAATAGAGGCAATGATCATATACCCTATTTTATATGTTATAGATATCCCGAAATTATTAAACGATTTCAATATGATCGATGTTTTATAGAAATATGATTTCTATGTGCTAAAAGACATTTTAATTTCGATCCTTCATTAAAACAAAATAGAATAAATGAAAATTCAATATTACAAGAAATGATAGATAAACATGATGCGCAAATTAAATTATTACAATTAGAATTTAATGCTTTACAAAACGATGTTAATCTCCTAAAAGGAAAACAAAAGGATTACAGTCTAATTGAACCATAGAGCACATCTAAAACTACCGAAATAGAACAAAAAGATAATTTAAATAATAGTGTTCAGGAAAATACAGGGTTTTCAGTTAAAATTAATAAATACAATACATCCCTACTTACAGTTAATTGCCGAGTATATTATATAATGATTTCTTGTAGTTATATCTTATGAATATGGTTTATATTTTATTTCTTATACAATGATTCATATGTATGTTTTTAATCTATTAACTGTTATTTTTTAGAAATTAAAGTATAAAAAAGGGATTTTTTTCATTATTTGAAACTAATTATTGTACATATTTACATTGAATGTATTATTTAGATCTAAACCATACTCGAAATTACTTCATGAAATAGGAGGAAAGTTTCAAATGTAATTTAGTTATTTTGATTATCAATTATTTTGGTTATTATTTACATTGTTTCAATTCAAAAGTTAAAAGGACTTTACTATAAAATCAGAAATTTATAGTTGAATCCTTTCTAAGTTAAAATAGTTTTCATGTTGTTGATTTTAAATTGCAAACATATGAAATTATAAGCTTATATGTGGATGTTATTTTGAATTCTAGTATTGTTTTATTGTTATGTTTATATATTTACACACACATACATATATACACACACACAGCGAGTTCTCTGTTGATTCTTTCACGTTATTAATAAAGAACCTACTTTCAATATGTGTATATGTAAATTCGATTATTATTTTATATAATATAAAGTAAAGCTATACATGCAAAAAATTTCCATATATAAGTTTCAAATGTTTTGAAAACAAACTAAAGAAATATTAAAATATCAAAAGATTTCCTTCTTTGCCTATCGTTCATTGTCTCATAAATGCATTTTCCTCATTTATTTAATGTCACTTAAATGTACCATTAATTATTAATAATTTGTTTTTTTAGTCGAATCTATTTATTTATGTAATTAATTTCATTTAATGTAAAAGTAGACTTTGACATACATGTATGCATGTGCATGCATGTGTGGATGCATACATACACACACGTGTACACACGCACGCACATACACGCACGCACATACATACTAAAACTTTCATATTCAAGTTTAATATGTCATGTGACAACCATTTCTCATACACATTGATAATGTATATGCTGTAGATACAAATCCCAACCCCAATATACATATACATTAAATATATACACATTATATTATTTTGCACTTGCACTATTCACATATTAGCGTATTTGATATGCTCATTATAATATGCATAGTATAAATTAAATTAAAGGGGATCTCTTATACAACTTGAATAAAATAAGACTTTATTAAAAACTTTATTAGATTTGGTTTAGCATTTATTTAGACTTCATAGATCCAATAGGTCCAAAATATGATTTTTTTGAAGTCTGCCTCTTTCTTCCCTTTTCGACTACCATGTTTCCAACAAATTATACGCTTTAAATATTTATTTTATAAATGAACAAAGATCTAATACACTTCATTTTTGCTTCATCTCTAATCTCCTTATTTCAACCTAATGTTCTGAATTAAATAGTATAGGATAGGAGAGAGAAATGATAATTATTTAAATCTGATTAAAATCAAAATGGATATGAGATGTAGCAAAAAATGATATGTAACCAATCCTTGCCATTGATAAATATGTCCATTTTAAATTCCAAATAAATATATGCATTTTAAATGCATATTTTTAATGAAAATATTAAAAAAGATACTTCGTAAAACTTGGTTTTAAGAATGGTTTTTCGATATTAAGTTTGAAAATAAGGTACGAATCATAATTTCCATTTTTTCCTTTCAGAATTACTCTCATATTTCGTTATTTACTTAGTATATTGCATAACATATACATCGCCTTCTTAATATCAGTGGCAATTAGGTAGAATTACTATAATAATATATGATAATAAATTGATATAATACCCATACAATTGGGTCGGTCTTAATGTGAAATAGATTTCTGTTGGGGAATGCAATCTCGTCATTTTAAAATAAAAGTAGGGCAAATACTATTATCATCTACATGCGGGAAATTAGAGACATCTTTTCCTAGTATAAAAAAAGGAGGAAAAATTAAAGGAAATTATAAAAGACGGCAACAGTACCACCACTGAGGAATCAACAGTGACTTAACAATGGCATCGGGCATGCCACTCGATATAGGGAGCATATGACCAGCTTCCAGAAGCTCTTGGTACTTTATTCAAGGTAGCTTTTAGGCAATGTACCTTGACATGGCTACCGACACTATTCGATCTTCTGCACCATGCCATGGATGGATCGAACCTTCATTGTTTGGAAACGGGTTTTGGATATCCAACGGGCTGAATTTCCAGCGCCCAAAGCCCACCATCATGTCCCGGTGTGGGGAGTTGTACTATCCTTTTTAGGTTATTTGACCCTGCTTGGTTAAACAATAATATTATTGTGAGGGTTCATTTACAAAACACAAAAAGATAAGAAAAGGAAATCCGTTGGCTTATTTAAAAGGAAAATTTTGACATACATCCTTATGATTAAAAAAAGTAGCATTAGGTCTCTTTCAAATTTCATTTATAAACTACGTCCATATTTTCAAAAAAAAAAAGTGAAATTCATGAAGGTATTTGGAGAATCTTACTAAATTTAACATGCGGTCTTATGGTATAGGTCCATAACACATAATTATTGTATTACACGTCAGAGTAGTCGCTTTTAAATTTGAAAAATAAAAAGGAAGAAATTTAAAAAAGATGAAGGTAGAAAATAGTTTCAAAAATGAAAGGATATGAAACAAATAAGTTTAGAATAAAGAAATGTAAAAGATGGATGTGTCCCTAATTTCCACTATAATTCTATTTGTTTATCTAAAATGTCTACTGCCTTTTAAAAAAGTTAAAAGTGCAATTGGCAGACTTTTGACATGTAAGTCAAAAAAGGAAAAATCAATATGGGATTTTAAAAAGGGATAGTTTGGCTCATGTAGAAAACATTCTCCCTAAAATAAACTTACATTTCTACTCCTTATTTTTTTCAAACATGCACAGCTTTCTGTAGAAACATCAGAACAGCATACCATTTTCACCAAAAAAGCATATATTTTACAACCTTTAAAATGAGATCCATTGTTGATATGAAAAATCATATTCACATTAAGGGAATTAATATAAAGGACAAAAATTTGTATTTTTAGCTTTAAGGACACGATCTCAATATTTTAAGCATAATGACAAACATTCTCTTAAAAATTAATCAAAAGGACAAACATTCTTTTAAAAATATTCATAAGGACAAACATATTTTCAAAACTGCCAGCGAACTAAAAACTGCTACGAATAACTACAACTGATAGCTAAAAACTGATACCTAAAGAAAGTTGTCCTTCATTCTAAAATACCGAAGGTCCGTCATTGACAATAATTTCCTGCTATAATTATTCCATATATTTGCAAAAAAAATTGCAATTTATGAATAAGATCAATTTTTCTTCAAATGTCAGCAATTATTCCATATAATTGCAGATTTTTTAGCAATTATATGGAATAATTGCAGAGTTTTATGCAATTATATGGAATAATTGCAGACTTCACTACTATTATTTCATATAATCTCCGATTTTTCCGTAATTATTCCGTATACTTGCCATTTCTGTAATTATATGAAATAATCATCAATTTGTCATTAAATGTTAGCAATTATTCCATATAATTTCCGACTTTTATGCAATTATATGGAATTATAGATTTTTCTGCTATTATTCCATATAATTGTAGACTTTTCTGCAATTATTCCATATATTTGTTATTTTTTGCAATTATATGAAATAATCATCAATTTTTGTTCAAACGTCGGCAATTATTTCACATGATTGCAAACTTTTGTGCAATTAAATTGAATAATTGCAGACTTTTATGCAATTAAACCATATAATTGCACGCTTTTATGCAATTATATCGAATAATTGCAGAAAAGTCTGTAATTATTCCAAGTAATTGTAGAAAAGTGCAACTAACCATATAATTGCAGACTTTTCTGCAGTTATTGCATGTACTTGCTGAATTGTCTGCAATAATTTGGCATATCATTATTTTTACATAAGCACAATGCCACCCATTACGAAGATAATAAAATTTTCGATCTAATAGTGAAAACAGTTTGTTAATCTATCGTTTCTACAAAAAACTTATGTATTTTAAAGATTGATATTTAATGGGGTGCAAATTTTAATTATGGACGTGAGAACAACGTTTAGCCATGGAGCAAAGGGGTATTTAAGGTAAGAAAATTGTAGTATTTGAAAATAGGGATGTAATTTTTATTTATCTTTCTTCAAGATGTTTTGTGTATTAAGTTTGATTTTAGAGATGTGTACCTAATTTTCACTTTTAAAAACTAGAATTTTGAATTTCAGTTGAAAAAACATATTGTGAAATTTAACTACAAAATATGACGTTTCAGTTCTAAAATTTTAAATATTGATTTTTTTTGAATTTGAAACCTGGTTCTGAAAAGTTGAATTTTCTTTAAAATTTAGTAGGCAAAATCAAATTTTGAAATTTTCAAAAAAGTCAACTTTTTTGAATTTTATATATATATATATATATATATATATATATATAAACCTTGTTTTGCATTCTTTCATGAGCCAGACTAAATTTGTGAGTCAAAAAACCAAAAAAGTTCCTTAAAAGTAAGTAAAAAAGTAATTTTAAATTCCATGATTTCTATCACCCGCAATTTTTGACTTCTGCCTTTAAAATGCAAAAAATTAACTTGTACTAAGCTATCCGAGGATCCAAAAAAAACATATTATACAAATTTATCTTAATCCAAGCTTAGTACAAAGAGTAAATGAGTTTGCAAATAGACAGTTGACTTTGTACTAAATTCAAAAGGTCTTGCAGGGTAAATGTTGTACAATCTTTTTTGTTTTTATACATTTGATAAGTGGCGGAGCCCGCCAATAGGTTAAAGTGGGGCAAAGATTTTAGCAGATGAAACAACTAAAGTTGTTGGCTGTGTGTTAAGTAAAGCAAAGTCCTACATCACAAAAACTGGCCGTAAATATGATTAGGGTTGTTATGGTAGTGGTTATCGTTACCATTTGACCGATACCGATACCGTTACCGTACCATTTCTACTGGTAATCTAAAATTGTTTACCATTACAGATCGGCTGGTTTACCTAAGACCTATATACCGATAATCTGGTAACACTACAATAAATACAGCTTATTACAACGTCTATTTTATAACATTTTTATAGAAAACGTTGTAAAATGTCATATTTTACAACTTTTTTAAAAATAGGTTGTGAAAACATCCTTTTTACAACATTTTTAAAGAAAAGGTCTTAAGAGATGACCTTTTACAACATTTTCTCCAATATCGTTGTAAAAATTATCTTTTCATAACTTTTTTGTAGAAGTTGTCATAGAACTCTTTTAAGAACAGTTCTAAAATGTTGTGAAAACGTTATTTTTTACAACTAGATATTAATTAAGTACAACTTCTTTTAGAAGTAGGTTTACTCACATGTTTATGTTAATTATTTGAACATGTTTAGTATTGCTTAAAATATTATAATAATTATTAATTTATAATTAACAACAAATATTTATTACTTACTTAAATAATTTGTAAATGGTAGTTTATAATTAAGAATTTATAAATGAAAACTTAAATTGGCAATTATTTATAATTTATAACCAATGTTTATTAATAAATAATTTATAATTACTAATTATTATCTATAATCAGTCATTATTTTTTATATTTAACTATTTTTTATAATTAATAGTTAATAATTAGTAAAGTATAGTTAATATTTATTAATTAAATTTAATATTTAATAAATATAATTATTAATTAATATTAAATAATTAATGCTTAATAATTAGTATTATATAATTAAGAATTGATAAGCAATAATTAATAACTAATAAATAAGAATCAATAATCAATAATATGTACATAATTAATAATTAGTATTTATAATTAATATTCAATTATAATTAACAAATATTAAGCAACACTTGATAACTAATAATTAATAAAAAAGAAGCAATATTTAATAATCAATTTTTAATAAACAATAAATAATTTATATTAAATATTTAATAATTGAGACAAATACTTAATAACTAATAATTAAGAAGTAATAAATGTTTAATAGTTAAAAACTGATAATATATTATTTAGTATTTGATATTTAATAATTATCATTAGTAATTGTATTAATATTTCAAAATTTCAAAATTTTCTAAAACAAAATTAAAAGCAATATTTTGACATTTTCATAAAATCAAAATAGAAAAAGTCATTTTTTTTAAAATATATTCAAAACATCATAAATTTTGGAAATGTTAAAAAAAATTCAAAAATCGAAAGACGCATACATTATATTGCAACTCTCTACCCTCATTTTGCTTTGGTTTTGCATCGATTACATTGCAAAATGTACTGTCTTTGTAGATGTATTCAAGTTTTATGTTGGCCTGAAAATAAAATAAACTTATTTTTTATTTTACATGTTAATTTCATTTTTCAAAATTATTTGTTTTTCAACCATATGTAGCGCTTTTGTATTTGACGAAAACATACAAAAACACAAGAAGCCAAACGAGGCCTTAGGCTCCAACCACAGAATTTTTGTGCTGCAAGAAAAATGTTCTACAGCGATACAACATTCTCCTCAACACTATTTCGAAGCTTTAAATCCAAATGGTAAAGCAAAATAGAGCAGCAATCCATATCGAAAAATATAAAAAGTCCCACTGCTCAGCACCATCAGACATAACCCCTAAATCAACATCAAACTCGAAAGGATACTAAGCCATGTTGCCTTGATAAGATCTGAAGCTTTGACGCTATCGATCTGAGCTGAACATCGCGCTTCCTTGACGAGATCCGAAGCTTTGACGCTATCAATCCGAGCTGAACATTGTGTTTCCTTGACGAGATCTGAAGCTTCGATGCTATCAATCTGAGCTGAACATCGCGCTTCCTTGGTGAGATCTGAAGCTTTGACGCTGTCGATCTGAGTTGATTGTTCGCTTGGAAACGTTGTGTTCTAACAGGAACTCTGTTTGTCGTTGAGATCTGAAGATGCCCACGCCTGTATGGACTGCTTTGAGAAATACCGCTTCAACTTAGAACTGATAATACTTCGTCGTAAGGGCGAAAAATGTAGATCATGACTCTGATGTGTTTGTGTGCATGAGATGTACAGTTTCTAGAGATTGATGCTTTTACTAACATTTATCTATAGATCGTGCATCGCCCAAAAACTTTGAGCTTCTACCTTGCCATCGTGATCTTTGAACATAATGTCAGAAGATTTTGTTGTAGCCATGTAATGGCTTTGAGTTCTTGGCCAAAGGTAGTGATGTGTGTCATACCGAGGTGAGTTAAAACCATAAATTTCAAGGAAAACAATATCTCCATTAATGCCTTAAGTTTTATTACAATATCAACCAACCTTAATTAGTTAGAAAACTGAAGTCCCAAAGCATTATGCTGAAAGAAAATATCGAAATGAAGAAAAATAAGAAACTGAACTGATAGTTAGCTACATAATTGGAGATTTCATTTCTTGAACCTATGCTAAAAACTACAGGTTATGATAATGGAGGAAATATTGAATGCATACACATGTAAGAAATTGATGCCCTCGATAATAACTTAAGAGCCACTACTATGCAAATCTGATCATCCATCATGATAAAGCTTTTTACTCCCTCAATGTAGACTAATTTATGGTTTTTTGTTAATTGCTTAAATTTTCTGACAATTTTAGTTGGTATAGTAACATTGCATTAATCTTTTTACTCCCTCAATGTAGACTAATTATTAGACATACACTCTTGTATGAAAAATAGCATAAGTTCACTAGTTATATAAAAGCCAATAACTGCTGCTGATTGAAATATTTATGAGCCATATTTTCACAAGTCCTGAAATGTCCATGCAATAAAAAGGGCTCGAGGAGCAGACGATCGCTTTATAAATACGAAAGAGCTCCAAAAAGAAACACAAAATTCTGCAGATGACTGCAACAGTGGCAATGGCAGCTGCTTAACATGTTCCAAGATATCAAATCTCTCAAGCAGTGGAGACAAAGCACTCTACAATGATGATCAGGAAAACCATTTTGGCTTTTCAGACGGTTCTGAATAGTTAGACTGTAGCGGTGAGTCACCCCGATAGAGGTTCAGGAAATTCGTTTTTGGCTTCTAGAATCATACGTAGGTCAGTATGTTGGTCTCAAATGATCAAGTGGGAAGTGCAAGTAAATGGTAATATGGAGAGAGTGCTTTAGTCTTTAGTTTTAGCATAATATTTGAACTTTTGGGTCACTGACAGTGTTGATGGTCGTAAATATCAATTAGTCATGATAGTGATGAAAATACGTTCATCTGATTTTAGTCTATTTTCTTGCTTTATGTTTTTATTGTTGAATGGAGTTTATGTGATAGCACTAAACTGTGGCTACTTTCTAATTTTGAATAATGCCAGGGAATATCATTGTGGCCGGGGATTGCTTTTGTTTCTGCAATCACTTGGAATGAAGGAAAAAATAGAAGCTGCCAGTGTATAATAATCTGCTTGGGGATGTTTTGACTTTTGACCATACTGAAATAGTCGGGAGCTTCAGCAACTTGTTTCCTAGTATAACTAGAAGGATAACGGCTGAAGCGCTCGCGGTAATTATAGTTTTCCTTTTTTATTAATTTTGTAGCTTTTGTATTATTAGCACTTTTATTGTTCTTATTATTAGAAGTACTGCTTTTAAATTACATGTGATTCAACACTTGTTATCATAGTTTTTATCAACAGCCCATATACATCTTTATTCATGTTTAGTAAACACCATCAAGAAACTTGTATTCATAGTTAGTTTGGAAATGGGATCACCCTTCTTCTCATGTTCTCTTATTATTAAAATGATTACTAAGGTCCCGTTCTTTTGTCGAACTGGGCAGTTGAGTTGGCGTCCGCGTCGGAAGTGGGCCCCACAACTTTGCCAGTTCAACTTAACTGTTTAAAGGGGGCGTTCGCGTCCGACGCATCGGACGTGAATCGGAGGCGAACGCGTCCCCTAAAACAGCCATATTTCCCTAACTCATTTGTCTCTCTGCTGTGGTATTATATAGATACATCACTCGAGGCACGATTGAATCGCCTTCTTTCGACCGCCGTCAGCGGGGGCACCCCCACCTAGGGGGGTTGCCACCCCCGGACCCTCTCTTCGTAGTGGCAATCAATTTAAACTGCTGGACAATCCCGAGCAGTTCAACTTAACAATCTTTTGCATGTCCTACTGGACAATCCCGAGCAGCTTACGAGGGCTATTATTTATCTTGTTAGGCAGCTGAGAACGAGAATGTAGTTTTATTTGTATTTTATTTTCTGCATTTTTATTAGGTACTTTTGTTTCTGCGTTTGTAATGTGAATTATGGAGTATAAGTTTTTTTTATCTACGTTTGTATTCTGTATTTAAAAATAATTAACGTAAATAAAATAATAATATAAACAAACAAAAAAATAATAACTTTTCCCCTTTCGCGTTGCCTCTTTCGTAAAAAGAACGCATTCCCCTTTCGCGAACTTGCCCCTTCTTCACCCCCTTTCATTTGCCTCTCTCGGTTAAAAAAAGATCGCACCATAAGAGTACTAGTTTTATGTCCTTTCAAGTACACAATGATTATCATTATGCCAGAGGCAAATATGAATATGACATCTCATGCAAAAGTTATTTCTCAGTTACAATATTTATGTACATCCTACTTCAACATATAAGCAGCGTCAATTATTGAAAATGATTTTCGTGTCCATTTTTTCTTTTTCTTTCAAATACCATGGTTATTTTAGGAAATATATTACTAGGACCTCTAAACTCTCCCTTAAACTTATATATTATGCTTAAGGTTTTAAATCTCGGATACCAGACACGTTTTGTCTCGGTGATTTTAGTGACTCGGTATCGTATCGGGGGAGATCTCGGACGAAACGAGTGCATCTCGGACGCCCATTTCAGATTTACATCTCGGACCTAAATTTCATCTCGGAACCATATTGAAGTATAACACATCACATAGTTTATAGAAAAAAAATGTGTGGTATTGGTTTATTTAACATTTACTGAATTACCGCAACTAATCTCCACTATTCTAACTGAAAAAATAATGCAATTATACTTCAACTATATGAAATTATTCAACAAAAGTTACAAAACATCATCGGTTTTAGCAATTGCTTATAAGTAGATGAAAAACGACAAATTAACTGGAAAAAGCGGGCTCTATACACTTACATATATGCAATAATAATAACAGTATCAGGAACTGATGCAAATAAAAGCAAATGCATATAAGAAATATGAGGAATCGTAGGGTTTCGGGCAATGCAAATCTACTTGCAGAAGGTTATGCAGTAAGAATAACAAACTAAATATACTTGCACATCTACTCTAAATTATACTGCATATTCAATTTTTGAAAGATTGAATTTCATTAAAATAGAAACAACCCTAATTTACATACATGTAGAGAGCAGAGAGATTGGTCAAAGACGAAGCTGCAGACTGTCAAAAGCGAGATCGAGTAGTCGAAAATTGAAGGAACCGCGAGCTATTGGATGTTGGAAGAGGGAATTAGATTTTTTTTAAAGAAGGAGCTCGATTTTTTCTCTAGAGAAGAGGGAGTTCGATTTTTTGACGATGAACGTGATCTTTTGAAAAGTTGAACCAGAAAGAAAAGGGATTTGTTTATTTTTTATGATAGACTGAGATGGGTCTATTTTAAAAATAAAAACAATATATCGAGGATATTTCGAAATATCGTTTCGCTTCAAATATCGGCCGATATATGTAAATTTCGGCCGATACAAACGAAACGAGATATCAACCGATATCTCATGTTTCGTTTCGCTCAAACCTTCACCCGAGATCTCGGCCGATACAAATGAAACGAGATATCAACCGATATCTCATGTTTCGTTTCGCTCAAACCTTCACCCGAGATCTCGGCCGAGATATCGGCCGAGATGGTCGAGATTTAAAACAGTGATTACGCTGTCTTAGTTCGGCCAACAATGTAGGTTCAATTGGTTAGCATGGGAATAACATGGAGCCATTGTGGCAGCAGTGCAGGTTGGTTGAGTGTGAGGAGGCAGAGAAAGAACACTGAAGTAAGGAAAATGCGGCTATGCAAGCTGAATCTATTATGTTCTGAACGATACGTGCAGCCTAAAGTTCATTGAAGGATATGCAGTTAGCAAAAATGGGTACAAAACATCGTAGCGCAACTGAGTGATGACTAAATTGGTTAAAGTATGACTGAGTGGTTGGAACATTGTTGAGTTATTGATGCATGTTATACACTGTAAGTTGATGATAAGTTGATGACGGGGAGTTGGATCCAAAGCTTGATGGTGCAGACTAGTCTACATGTATAATTCAACAAATACATTCACATGCTTGTATATCTATTTCTATATAGCGTGTAAATATGGAAATAAACAATTAGAAAATTATGTATGTATTTGAATCACGTAATATCGAATGAAGTAGTTTGGAAAAGTGTTTTACTTTGTTTGTGTTTCGTGTATTTAACTTACTGTTGTTATATTATTTTATTTGTTGTAACACAATATTGAGCTATAGGCATTTTGGAATAAGTTTAACAACATATAAAACTTTTTAAAAAGTTGTATCAATATTTCGCAACAATAAAAAAATGTTGTAAAAAGATATACTACAGCATCAATACAAAGTTACATAAAACTATTCTACAACGTTTTTAAAATCTTGTAATAAACTCTTGTACAACAATTTATATATGTTGTAAAAGGGCTATTAAATGTTTTCTTACAACTTAATAAAAACGCTGTATAAAGAATCGAACCTATTACAACTTGGTCTAAAATGACGTTTGCAAAAACATTGTGAAATCCCTTTTACATCGATTTTTAGATGTTGCAATAAGGTGTTTTTGTTGCAGTGTAACTGTTACACTAGTAATAGTAAATTACCATTTGTCCAAAAAATTATAACGTGATATGTTTCTACACTATGACGCATCTTCAGTATACTATTTATAGTGTTACTTAATAAAAGACATAAATGAGAGGAAAAAAGTAGTGTTTTGGCATTATTTGACATAATTATTGAACTAAATTTAGTCATTTATTTGATGCTAAATGTCTATATTAAAGTATACCACATGAATGTACATGTGTTTTAAATCGACTGTTAAATTTACCATTACCATTGATTTTGAAGAAATGTTACCGATAATTTACCGTATAAAATGATAAATTTACCATTACCATACCGATTAAACTGGTATACCGATATCAGTCAATAATGGTAACCGATTGACCGGTAATGGTATGGTAATGATAAATTTTACCTTTAGCATAACAGCCCTACGTATGATAATGGTGAACCAGATATGGCTAAATTGTAAATTTAGCTATGGCCAACCAGTGAATTCTATTGTTTTTTAATTACATTGTTCAAATCCAGGTAGGGCACAGGCCCCAGCTGCGGCCCTGCATTTGATAGACTGAAGGTGTAGAAGTCCATTATCTATCTATTATATAAAGTAGACTTATTTTGGCACAAGCTTCAAATAAAGCCTATTCCTTACTATAAAAAAAAATAAAGCGGACAAAATTTATAATCAGGCTTCAAGAAAATACTTGTTTCAAATATAGATTGAAATTAAAACTTGTTACAAAAATATATTTGATTTTCACCAGATGAGAAACGTGTGAGCACATATCAAGGTGTGTACATGTTAGTTCAAAAGGAATAAATTTTAAAAATAGACTTCCTTAAATATTTTATTTCAATAAAGGTACGTGTGCATGTTTAAAGTGTGCATGTACAGACCTGAAAACGAGGTCCAGTTTGTATCAAGTTTTTTCTGGATGTTTACTTTGCAAATTTGTGCAATCAAAAACTGAAAAAATTATGAAATAGTCAAAATACCTATCAGGAATATATTTAAGACAAGCCCAAACAATCTCTCATTCCATAGAGTATCCAATCACGTAGAATTTAGGCCCAATGCCCAACTGATCTGCGAGTTCTTCAATCTCCAAAGGTGTGCTTTGCTCTGTCTTTTTAGTGTTTGGATCGCTCTCTCCATATCCCGCTCTATCGAAAGATACCATGCATATTCCAAATTCTTCGAGTAATTCCTGAAAATCAAATTAAGCGAATTTCGATAATATGTGCCCTCATACAGGTCTGTCTCAGAATATATTTTGTGGCTCTAAGTGATGCTTGTTGACTAAGTACATTTTCAGTGCTTTTATATACTTTTTTCATTCAGGCTCTTACTTTTGGAAATTGAATACAGGTACATTAAGTTCAAATATGTATGATGTTGATTTTCCAAGATTTATTAACCATGAATATGTGTTGATAATTTTCGACCGTTCTCTTCAATTTTATGTACAAAAATAATCATATTCAACTATTCTACTGTCGAAATTTTATCAATCTTACTCTTATCAGTTCAAGTTGAAAAATCTAACACAACATTTGAAACTAAGATTCCAAATTTATTGGAATTACATCAATAGAAAAGTATATATCTAAATTTATTCCATGTTTGCAAACAACAAAAACTTGTACAAAAAGTTGAAATTTCTCATTAGGAGAATGCGTTTTCATTTGAATTTCTCTTATTTCATATAGGTGATTGACAATATATATTTCACCAATTGAAATATATATGTATATATGTGTGTATATCAGAATTGCGTAGCTATAGTTGTAAAATAATGAAAACACCAACATCAGATTCAGCTATTGTGTATTATGCGTAAGATGCTAAATATGGGCTTTGGGTTAGTGTTTTTTACATATCAAATAGCTATGTATTATATGTGAGGCCCAACTGAATTTTGGGGTCCTAAGCAATTGCTTTGTTAGCCTACCAGTTGGGCTGGTCTTGGATCATAGAATTTATTTACACATTACTTGCACTGCTACATAAGAAACTGAATTTATTACAGGCGAGGCCCAACTGTTTGTTATACATCCGTTATAATTCATTGGAAAAAAATATCTCTAAATTTGGTAATTTGCAGTAAATTTATTAGTGTTACCTTCTAAAATAAAATAGTTGTCAATTATAGTATATGATCTTTATACCAATATATGCCATTGATATGAGTGTCCCATTTATAATTAATTGTAACGACCCAGAATTTCTAATAATAAAAAAATTGAATATTTAATTAATTTTAAATATTAATAAGTGAATTTATAAGTCAAATAAATTTTTATTTGAATTTTTGGATTTAATTGAATAATTAAATCGATAATTTAATATGTTAAATTATGGAAATAATTGAAAATTGAGTTAAATATGATTGAAAATAATTTGGAAAATTTTATTTAATCATACTGGAGTTATAGAAATATTTTAGAACTTTTAGAATCGAATTAAAAGTTAATTTGTGAAAATTGAATATTTTAATATTAAATAATCGACTGTAAAATAGTCAATTTTTGAACAGTCTCAGAATTGAACGAAACCAGTTTCATTGGATCCGTAATAGTTAGTTATTACCGGATTTCAATTTTCGTGTCAATCGGAGCTATCGTTTGATCGTGGCAGCTCGAAACGCATCGAATTATTTTTAATTTAAATTTGGCGAGTCAAAATAGCCATTTTTCAAAAAGTCTCGGATTTCGACGAAACCAGTTTCATCGGATCCGTAATGTGATATTATTGTAAGGTTTCAAATTTCAAGTCAATTGGATTTACCGTTTGTCCGGTACAAATTAAAACGCCTAGAAATCGATTTAAATCGGTTTAATTTAAATTGAGCGTTTATAGCCATAACTCGCACATACTTCCGAATTAGCTTCCGAAACCTGTTCCATTGTGTCCGGAACGCGGGATAAACCCTAGGTACGCTGGTTACGGCGTCTAAATCGGAGTTCGGAATTTCCGGGATGAATAGTGTCGCTCGTTCCTTATAAATAGACACCCAACCCCTTCTTCAATTTACAAAACCCTAACCCTAATTCTATATGCATAGCCGCCACTTTCTAATTCAAAGGCCAGAATTGTCCCAATTTCAACCCTTAATCTCTTCCAATCCGTGAAGTTTTGGCCAAAGTTGTTAACTACAACATTGAAGAGCATGGAGAGAGCTTTAATTCCATACGGTGATGATGGATTTTGGTGCAACGGAGGGGGAGTGATGTGTGGCCGTTCTCTACAGTTTTGGCATGCCATTCGAGGCGCATCTTAGGGCCGAGCTACAGGTTGCTTTGGCCGTGGGTGTGGGGGAGATAGGCGCATGGAATGAAGGAGCTTGATCGATGCAAAGGCGATTGAATTTGGGTGAAAAATTAAACCCTAATTTATCTAAATGGGTTCGGCTATGATGCTACAACCTGGAGACTTGCGTGCGTATGAAGAAGGGAGGAGATGAAGGAGAGGCATAGGATCTGGAATGGATGGTGGATGGTGAGATGTGGGTTTAAAATATATAAGTTTATGTTGTAATTTATATAATTAAAACTCGTGTAACTTCAAAATTTAATAACTTTTTCATACGAGGTCGAAAAAATGCAAACCCAGTTGCGTTGGAATCGTATGGACGAGCACTACGCGATGGAGTTGGTTTGGAGTCGTTTGGAGTTAGTGAGAATTTCGGGTAAAATTAAACGCGCGTTTAATTTTATTCGAAATAAAAGCTAAACGGAAATTAAAACCAAGGTGAGAACTTCTCACTCAATCGAATAGATTTCGATTTTTTATTTTAAATAGTTAGATTTAAAATATTTGAATGCATGTTTGAATGATGACTGTAAATTATTGATTGTTAAAATAGACATTATGCGCCGTTAGTAAGCGGATGTTATTTATTAAAAACATATACCGCGAATATTTCATAAACAGTGAAATTGGTATTATATATAATATCAATATATATATATATATTGGCATATGTATATATTGCAGTTGTTGATTTCCCGTATTTTTTGTTTAGCGGATGAGACCCTATTACGCCGTTAGTAAGCGGATAATATTTAATAAGAACATATACCGCGATAATTTCGTACTGGAGCGAAATTGGTATTGTGCTAATGTTTTTGGATGCAGGAAAACAGGTTGGAGGGATCCAACTGGATTCCTCAACAGTTTTTATTTTATTTCAGATATTTTGATATTTGATGGATTATCATATTGATATATGATATCGTTGTTGTCGTGATTGACTATTTGGTATGTAGCATCATTGGACCAAATTTTGGAATTTTAAAATGATTTTAAAAGTGATTTTGAAAATATACTATATTTTTGGAATTGATCCATTATAAATAAATAAACGTTATAATTTTTAAAAGTTATAAAAATTATGGTTTTTGTGAAATATAGTTAAAAAGCTGATTTTTAGAAATACGATTAAAAGTCGATTTTTGAGAAATATGAACTAATGATTTTATAAAATAATTTAGATTGGATTTTTGGATATATGATAAAAGTTTAAATATAGGATTTATAAAATTTGATTATTTTATAAATCGAAATGATGAAATTATAAAGGAATTTAAAGACGTTTTAGAATAATAATATAAACTGATTTATATTAAGAGATTTATAAATGGATATTTATAAATTGAAATATAGACATTATAAAACGAGTTTTTATAAGTGTTTGAATGTAGTGAAAATGAATTTCATAAATGAATGAAATTTATAGAATTATAAACTGTGAAGTTATAAATGAAATTTATAAATAGTAAGATTTATAAATTTGTGAAGTTAATTGAAGAATAGATTTGGTTAAATAAATGAATCTTATAAGTTATAAGATTTATAATTATGAAGTTTAAAAGAACGATCTTATAAAATAATCGTTTTATAAGTAATTAACTTATAATATGAACTTGTAGTTTATAATTAAGTTATAAACTGGAATAGGTTAATAAAGGAATTTATAAAAAGGGAAGTTTTTATAAATAAATAGAAACGGAATTTATAAACGTTGTTTTATAAATCCGCAAATGACTTATTTTGATAAGTTAATTGTTATAACCTATTAATGGAGTTATATTCACATTTTTAAATAGTGAATAATCCTTTAAAATAAATTGAATAAAAGGATGAAATTTGTTAACGAAGTATGTTCACGATTTTTGAATAGTGAATAACACGTTAAAGAAAATGTTTTAGAATGTGAATGTTTTAAATAGAATTAAAACGATCTAACGATGTTTTAAGATGTGTTGAGATTCGAAACCATAGATTTCAACATTTATTGTTGAAATAGATGTTTCGAGAAATAAAAGGAAATGGTGAACTATAACACTGTTGTTATAGTAAATGATTTCCGAAAGGAAATGTTTTGAATAGTATTGGGATTTATATATCTATTTTAAATTCGAATCCCTATACTAGTGATTTTGGGTTGTCGTAACGATGTTTTACGCAACATTCGTTTTGACCCAAATAAATATGTATAAGTGAATGATTTCCTTAAAGAATGAAATATATACTTAATTCGATTTAAGTATATTGAATATTTTCTAACTGTTGAAAATAAAAGAGATTTGTGAATTACTTATGAATAAATAAGTATGGAAACATTTTCCAATATGAAGTGAATATTTTGAATTTATCCTTTTGAAGATAAATTGGAAATGAATAATTGAAATCATATATGCATGAATATTTTGAAATATAAATTCATTATGGAATTTATATGTGAAAGTGGAAATTTGTTTGAAAATAAACATTGATTTATTTTTGAAGTATTGGAATTTTATATCTTGTAAAGATATTTTGGAAAATAAATAATTTGGAAAATTATTTGGAATCTGGTGATGTGTGCATATCCAGTGATAGTTCAATAACCGACTATCAGTATTTCCCTTTGAATGGGTATTTGATGTGAATTGATTGAATTTGAATGCACACTTATTTTTGAATAAGCGCTCACTATTCGGGTTAACCGGGAAAGGACCATGGGGTCGTATAACCCACTCCGAATATGTGATACGTCGTTGTGAATCGCATTTGAAGATCGGTGTTGAAGACCGGTATTTGCGAGAGTGATAGGATGAACTATCGATTGACTCTGCACCGAGTAGCTACGGTATTGAGTTCTCCATATGTGATGGTGAATCCGATCAGGATTGTGAATATCCGGATTGCAAGGACTTCTTTGTAAGTGCCTTCGGTTTTGTTCGAGCCCGGAACAGACTTGTATGGATTGTGTGTCTGACATTACAATTTGAGATATAAAGCCGATTTCTTTCAAATATATTTCTGTTGGTGGCGGAGAATTTATTCTTTGCTTAACACCCTTCTTTGAGACGTATGTGCTCAAAGGTTATATAGTTGAAGTTATCAGCGATATATCCCATTTTGGTAATGTGGCATGCTGAGTGATGCTGAAATGATCATTGTGTTGATTATTGTGATAGGATCATTTATTTGATCGTCTATCTTAGTGATCATTGTGTTGATCATTTATTGACCCAAAGCATGGCTTTTGTATAAAGTATGTTTTTGTGGACGTGACTTCGTCGAGCCTCACATCCCGGAAATGGTCAAAACAGGAAAGATGCGGCAAGGTTATTAGGGGTTGCTGTAGCTCCCCTTAGGGTATGTGCATTTCCTTCTGGAAAGGGGTGGTATCATGGTATGGAGCCCAGATACTTACTCATGTTGAAAACACTCTATTTATTATGGTGTGATGTTGGATATCAAGCGCTCGGTTGAAAAGGTCCTAAAGGACCGGGGAATGGCGTGCTCGTGTCAGTAGTTACCCAGTTAAGGGGTAACCCGGCCTTGTGTTGGCAGGAGTTCCGGTTTGGTTCTCGGGGATGTCTTTCCAGAGGCATTCTCATGTGGCAATGGGAAGTTCCTTGGCCTGACCATTTGTTGGAAATCCAAAGAAACAATACGTAACTTGTACGGTATTAGTTGTAAAACCTGCCATTTAATATGGTAGCTAATAGTAGGCATAATATAATGGTACCTATGCTGGCTAAGATTTATATTCTACTTTCGAAAGGATTTGTTCTACACTATGCACTAGTAATAATATCAAATGCTCTTTTTAAATGCGTATCAAGCATGTTTGACTATCATAAGGAGAAATCTTCTCCAAGTCTGCGTTTGCATTGTGTGTGTGGCAGGAGGTCTTATGGTAGTCTCATTTTTAAAAGCATTGCGAATTGAATTTAAAAATATTATTCTATTTTGATTTTAAAGATAAATAAACTGTTTTGAGTTCTCACACCAGTCACATGACTGACTCGGAGTTTATTGTTTTCCTTCCTAAACTCTGGGTGCCCACCAATTTCCACACGGGCAGTTAAGAGTTAGGTTTATCAGGATATTCTGGATATTCAGGAGTTGCTGGAGGCAAGCTGGATGGCATGGCGTATTACTAGTTTATATAGTATTTCTTTTTCCGCTGCATTGTTTGTTGTTGTATGATGTTGTTGTACACTCTGATGTGATGATATGATGTAATGAAATATGATGAAATGTAATAACTGTAGTTCTTTGTTTAAAGATTATTCATTTATTATTATATGTTGTTCCGCTGCGAATTGTGAGATTCTGTTGTTGTTCTGTTGTTTTCTGTTCCGTCCTATTTTCTTCTGTTTCTCTTTTTCCTCTATATTCTATTTTCTTCTATTTTAAAATTCTTCTATCTTCTATTTTTAAAATTCTCTGTTTTCAAAAAAAATTATCTATTTTCTTTTCCCTCTATTTTTCTTTTTCTTTCTTCTTTTCCTCTCTTCTTCTTTTCTTTTCTTTTTAAAACCCATAACTTCTCGGTTTTCGGCCTTTGATTTCTCGGCAGTCGATAAAGTGAGTGTCGATGTCGAATTTTCGAGAGTCGAAATTCCGCGAACGTTACATTTGGTATCAGAGCTGATGGTTAAGCGACAACCATGGTTCTGTAGGGTATTACTCATTAGAGATAGAGTCAGTAGTACTCTAGAATGAGTTTGAGTGTAATAATAGCTATGAGAGCGTATTTGTTAGTGAATATAAAATTGTTTTATATTGTGATGATTGGTTTATTGAGTGGTATATGAACTTTCGTCAGCGTGGTCCGCAAGACTATGCCGAAGGGGTTTCTAAACACTTGAATAGAACAATTCGGCACAATATTGATTTAGAAATTGGGTAAATGAAATAATTTTACCTTAAGTATATTTTATATATGAAGGAATAATTTTTCAAAATTATTAAATTGTATGTAAGTTGATTGTTTAGTTGTTGAATAATCTAAATAAAAGAATAATTGTATAAGCAAAAGAATTATAAGAATTGAATTATAATTAAAGTGTTTACAATTGTGAAATAAACTTATATATATATAAGTGAAATTATATGAATATGAGTAGTAAATAATCAAGTGGATTAAAAGAAATATGAACTTGAGTTATATAAATAGAATTCAACTTTGTAATTGAATTGAATTAATGGATTGAATGTTAAAACAATTGAATGTAATTTAAGTTGATAAGGAATAATTAATGAAAGTGTTAATTCATTAAAATCTAATTTTATTGGGAATTGAATAAAATTGAATGAAAATCAATTTAAATAAAACCAATTGGAAGGTGAAGATGTTAAACCAAATTGAATGAATATAAGCAAAAGAAATTTGGTTGTAATTGATATACTTTGGTTGTTATATGATTGTTGATTGATTGTATGTAATTCATTAAGTATTAATGAAATTGAAAGCTATGAAATTGAATTCAAATTTGAAGTAAATAAATTTGAATAGAATTGAATGTGAATTGGATTTAATTAGAAAATGCAAACTAATTGAGAATGAATGTTAGTGATAAAAATCCAATGTTAATAAATCAAATATGATTTAGAGTGAAAACCAATTCATTGAATATAATGAGAATATGAATGAAAATTCATTTTATTATGAATGGTAGTTGGTTGATGTTTGCATTTGTTGTTTTGAATACATTGCTTATCTGACATATGTAGTTGTTATGTTGCTATATGTTGTATATTGAGATTATTTGCATATGTGCATGTTCTCATGTTGTTTGTTGAGTTTAGTAGGTGCGGATCGCGTTTGCTTCGCATTTGGAGTTCGCTTTAGCGCTATATTAGCCGTATATGCTCGCTAATAAAATATAAGGTACATATCTCGGATTAAATATCGCACTTTTATACTTTTTTCCCTTCGGGATGCCTCATTACTTGATGAGATGTATATTTGTGATATATATACTGTCATTTTTTTTTCGGATCGAGCCGCGCAAAGGAGACTATGGCGAATTTTTCCGAAAATTTAAGGCGTTAGAAAAATTTTGAGAAAAATTGGGAAAATTTTGAAAACTTTAAACTTTGATTTGGAATTGAAAGTTAAATGATATAATTTGTTTTTGAAAAGATAACTAAGTATGATTTGAAAACTTAGTAAAAGTTATCATAAGAAGTTTAATTATGAATTTTGGAAAATTAATAGATTCTGTAACCTTTCTTACTTGTAATTTCGAGGACGAAATTCTTTTAAGGGGGAAAGATTGTAACGACCCAGAATTTCTAATAATAAAAAAATTGAATATTTAATTAATTTTAAATATTAATAAGTGAATTTATAAGTCAAATAAATTTTTATTTGAATTTTTGGATTTAATTGAATAATTAAATCGATAATTTAATATGTTAAATTATGGAAATAATTGAAAATTGAGTTAAATATGATTGAAAATAATTTGGAAAATTTTATTTAATCATACTGGAGTTATAGAAATATTTTAGAACTTTTAGAATCGAATTAAAAGTTAATTTGTGAAAATTGAATATTTTAATATTAAATAATCGACTGTAAAATAGTCAATTTTTGAACAGTCTCAGAATTGAACGAAACCAGTTTCATTGGATCCGTAATAGTTAGTTATTACCGGATTTCAATTTTCGTGTCAATCGGAGCTATCGTTTGATCGTGGCAGCTCGAAACGCATCGAATTATTTTTAATTTAAATTTGGCGAGTCAAAATAGCCATTTTTCAAAAAGTCTCGGATTTCGACGAAACCAGTTTCATCGGATCCGTAATGTGATATTATTGTAAGGTTTCAAATTTCAAGTCAATTGGATTTACCGTTTGTCCGGTACAAATTAAAACGCCTAGAAATCGATTTAAATCGGTTTAATTTAAATTGAGCGTTTATAGCCATAACTCGCACATACTTCCGAATTAGCTTCCGAAACCTGTTCCATTGTGTCCGGAACGCGGGATAAACCCTAGGTACGCTGGTTACGGCGTCTAAATCGGAGTTCGGAATTTCCGGGATGAATAGTGTCGCTCGTTCCTTATAAATAGACACCCAACCCCTTCTTCAATTTACAAAACCCTAACCCTAATTCTATATGCATAGCCGCCACTTTCTAATTCAAAGGCCAGAATTGTCCCAATTTCAACCCTTAATCTCTTCCAATCCGTGAAGTTTTGGCCAAAGTTGTTAACTACAACATTGAAGAGCATGGAGAGAGCTTTAATTCCATACGGTGATGATGGATTTTGGTGCAACGGAGGGGGAGTGATGTGTGGCCGTTCTCTACAGTTTTGGCATGCCATTCGAGGCGCATCTTAGGGCCGAGCTACAGGTTGCTTTGGCCGTGGGTGTGGGGGAGATAGGCGCATGGAATGAAGGAGCTTGATCGATGCAAAGGCGATTGAATTTGGGTGAAAAATTAAACCCTAATTTATCTAAATGGGTTCGGCTATGATGCTACAACCTGGAGACTTGCGTGCGTATGAAGAAGGGAGGAGATGAAGGAGAGGCATAGGATCTGGAATGGATGGTGGATGGTGAGATGTGGGTTTAAAATATATAAGTTTATGTTGTAATTTATATAATTAAAACTCGTGTAACTTCAAAATTTAATAACTTTTTCATACGAGGTCGAAAAAATGCAAACCCAGTTGCGTTGGAATCGTATGGACGAGCACTACGCGATGGAGTTGGTTTGGAGTCGTTTGGAGTTAGTGAGAATTTCGGGTAAAATTAAACGCGCGTTTAATTTTATTCGAAATAAAAGCTAAACGGAAATTAAAACCAAGGTGAGAACTTCTCACTCAATCGAATAGATTTCGATTTTTTATTTTAAATAGTTAGATTTAAAATATTTGAATGCATGTTTGAATGATGACTGTAAATTATTGATTGTTAAAATAGACATTATGCGCCGTTAGTAAGCGGATGTTATTTATTAAAAACATATACCGCGAATATTTCATAAACAGTGAAATTGGTATTATATATAATATCAATATATATATATTGGCATATGTATATATTGCAGTTGTTGATTTCCCGCATTTTTTGTTTAGCGGATGAGACCCTATTACGCCGTTAGTAAACGGATAATATTTAATAAGAACATATACCGCGATAATTTCGTACTGGAGCGAAATTGGTATTGTGCTAATGTTTTTGGATGCAGGAAAACAGGTTGGAGGGATCCAACTGGATTCCTCAACAGTTTTTATTTTATTTCAGATATTTTGATATTTGATGGATTATCATATTGATATATGATATCGTTGTTGTCGTGATTGACTATTTGGTATGTAGCATCATTGGACCAAATTTTGGAATTTTAAAATGATTTTAAAAGTGATTTTGAAAATATACTATATTTTTGGAATTGATCCATTATAAATAAATAAACGTTATAATTTTTAAAAGTTATAAAAATTATGGTTTTTGTGAAATATAGTTAAAAAGCTGATTTTTAGAAATACGATTAAAAGTCGATTTTTGAGAAATATGAACTAATGATTTTATAAAATAATTTAGATTGGATTTTTGGATATATGATAAAAGTTTAAATATAGGATTTATAAAATTTGATTATTTTATAAATCGAAATGATGAAATTATAAAGGAATTTAAAGACGTTTTAGAATAATAATATAAACTGATTTATATTAAGAAATTTATAAATGGATATTTATAAATTGAAATATAGACATTATAAAACGAGTTTTTATAAGTGTTTGAATGTAGTGAAAATGAATTTCATAAATGAATGAAATTTATAGAATTATAAACTGTGAAGTTATAAATGAAATTTATAAATAGTAAGATTTATAAATTTGTGAAGTTAATTGAAGAATAGATTTGGTTAAATAAATGAATCTTATAAGTTATAAGATTTATAATTATGAAGTTTAAAAGAACGATCTTATAAAATAATCGTTTTATAAGTAATTAACTTATAATATGAACTTGTAGTTTATAATTAAGTTATAAACTGGAATAGGTTAATAAAGGAATTTATAAAAAGGGAAGTTTTTATAAATAAATAGAAACGGAATTTATAAACGTTGTTTTATAAATCCGCAAATGACTTATTTTGATAAGTTAATTGTTATAACCTATTAATGGAGTTATATTCACATTTTTAAATAGTGAATAATCCTTTAAAATAAATTGAATAAAAGGATGAAATTTGTTAACGAAGTATGTTCACGATTTTTGAATAGTGAATAACACGTTAAAGAAAATGTTTTAGAATGTGAATGTTTTAAATAGAATTAAAACGATCTAACGATGTTTTAAGATGTGTTGAGATTCGAAACCATAGATTTCAACATTTATTGTTGAAATAGATGTTTCGAGAAATAAAAGGAAATGGTGAACTATAACACTGTTGTTATAGTAAATGATTTCCGAAAGGAAATGTTTTGAATAGTATTGGGATTTATATATCTATTTTAAATTCGAATCCCTATACTAGTGATTTTGGGTTGTCGTAACGATGTTTTACGCAACATTCGTTTTGGCCCAAATAAATATGTATAAGTGAATGATTTCCTTAAAGAATGAAATATATACTTAATTCGATTTAAGTATATTGAATATTTTCTAACTGTTGAAAATAAAAGAGATTTGTGAATTACTTATGAATAAATAAGTATGGAAACATTTTCCAATATGAAGTGAATATTTTGAATTTATCCTTTTGAAGATAAATTGGAAATGAATAATTGAAATCATATATGCATGAATATTTTGAAATATAAATTCATTATGGAATTTATATGTGAAAGTGGAAATTTGTTTGAAAATAAACATTGATTTATTTTTGAAGTATTGGAATTTTATATCTTGTAAAGATATTTTGGAAAATAAATAATTTGGAAAATTATTTGGAATCTGGTGATGTGTGCATATCCAGTGACAGTTCAATAACCGACTATCAGTATTTCCCTTTGAATGGGTATTTGATGTGAATTGATTGAATTTGAATGCACACTTATTTTTGAATAAGCGCTCACTATTCGGGTTAACCGGGAAAGGACCATGGGGTCGTATAACCCACTCCGAATATGTGATACGTCGTTGTGAATCGCATTTGAAGATCGGTGTTGAAGACCGGTATTTGCGAGAGTGATAGGATGAACTATCGATTGACTCTGCACCGAGTAGCTACGGTATTGAGTTCTCCATATGTGATGGTGAATCCGATCAGGATTGTGAATATCCGGATTGCAAGGACTTCTTTGTAAGTGCCTTCGGTTTTGTTCGAGCCCGGAACAGACTTGTATGGATTGTGTGTCTGACATTACAATTTGAGATATAAAGCCGATTTCTTTCAAATATATTTCTGTTGGTGGCGGAGAATTTATTCTTTGCTTAACACCCTTCTTTGAGACGTATGTGCTCAAAGGTTATATAGTTGAAGTTATCAGCGATATATCCCATTTTGGTAATGTGACATGCTGAGTGATGCTGAAATGATCATTGTGTTGATTATTGTGATAGGATCATTTATTTGATCGTCTATCTTAGTGATCATTGTGTTGATCATTTATTGACCCAAAGCATGGCTTTTGTATAAAGTATGTTTTTGTGGACGTGACTTCGTCGAGCCTCACATCCCGGAAATGGTCAAAACAGGAAAGATGCGGCAAGGTTATTAGGGGTTGCTGTAGCTCCCCTTAGAGTATGTGCATTTCCTTCTGGAAAGGGGTGGTATCATGGTATGGAGCCCAGATACTTACTCATGTTGAAAACACTCTATTTATTATGGTGTGATGTTGGATATCGAGCGCTCGGTTGAAAAGGTCCTAAAGGACCGGGGAATGGCGTGCTCGTGTCAGTAGTTACCCAGTTAAGGGGTAACCCGGCCTTGTGTTGGCAGGAGTTCCGGTTTGGTTCTCGGGGATGTCTTTCCAGAGGCATTCTCATGTGGCAATGGGAAGTTCCTTGGCCTGACCATTTGTTGGAAATCCAAAGAAACAATACGTAACTTGTACGGTATTAGTTGTAAAACCTGCCATTTAATATGGTAGCTAATAGTAGGCATAATATAATGGTACCTATGCTGGCTAAGATTTATATTCTACTTTCGAAAGGATTTGTTCTACACTATGCACTAGTAATAATATCAAATGCTCTTTTTAAATGCGTATCAAGCATGTTTGACTATCATAAGGAGAAATCTTCTCCAAGTCTGCGTTTGCATTGTGTGTGTGGCAGGAGGTCTTATGGTAGTCTCATTTTTAAAAGCATTGCGAATTGAATTTAAAAATATTATTCTATTTTGATTTTAAAGATAAATAAACTGTTTTGAGTTCTCACACCAGTCACATGACTGACTCGGAGTTTATTGTTTTCCTTCCTAAACTCTGGATGCCCACCAATTTCCACACGGGCAGTTAAGAGTTAGGTTTATCAGGATATTCTGGATATTCAGGAGTTGCTGGAGGCAAGCTGGATGGCATGGCGTATTACTAGTTTATATAGTATTTCTTTTTCCGCTGCATTGTTTGTTGTTGTATGATGTTGTTGTACACTCTGATGTGATGATATGATGTAATGAAATATGATGAAATGTAATAACTGTAGTTCTTTGTTTAAAGATTATTCATTTATTATTATATGTTGTTCCGCTGCGAATTGTGAGATTCTGTTGTTGTTCTGTTGTTTTCTGTTCCGTCCTATTTTCTTCTGTTTCTCTTTTTCCTCTATATTCTATTTTCTTCTATTTTAAAATTCTTCTATCTTCTATTTTTAAAATTCTCTGTTTTCAAAAAAAATTATCTATTTTCTTTTCCCTCTATTTTTCTTTTTCTTTCTTCTTTTCCTCTCTTCTTCTTTTCTTTTCTTTTTAAAACCCATAACTTCTCGGTTTTCGGCCTTTGATTTCTCGGCAGTCGATAAAGTGAGTGTCGATGTCGAATTTTCGAGAGTCGAAATTCCGCGAACGTTACATTAGTATTACCTGTAAAATCAAATTCGCAAGTTCCAGATCCCATCCCCCTAAAATCCGCAGATCTCAAATCCCATTACGCAGACTTCATTCACCATCTTCGAATTATTATCAAGAGGTAATATTTATCAGTTTTTGCAAAATTTGTTAATTTCTGTAGAGTTTCTGATTCATAATCTAGTAGCAATGTGGAAATTGAGATTAATTAACAAATTTTAATTTTCTTTTTGCATTTCTACAGACTGCCTCAAAACCCTAGCGCCTTGACTACCCTATAAACGACAACTCTAGCCTCTGCTTGACTTCTCCAGCTCTCGATAGGTAATTTGAAATTCAAGGTATTTTCAGTTTATTGTTTGAGTTGGGTTTGATCATGTTGTGTTGACTTGCAGAGGTGCATGCATGAGCCGCATTTGAAACGTTAAAACATTTGAACTAATGAAGACGTTGTTAATTGTATAATGTAAATATCCGTGCTTGTTTCTAAACAATCATAACTATATGCACTACGGATACAAAAGCACAGGTTAATTGATAATGACATTATATTCCTTGTTGCCAAAATTATTTTTTTTTTGCGAGTATTAGCATTTGTAACTGAAGGTTTATTAGGGTCGCTCGCTAAAAGGAGACTTGAGATGGATACTTGTTCAACTATTGATTGATTTTTACACGTACATTATTATTAATAACTGGATCCTACGGTAGATTCATATTTAATATGATTTAGCTATTAATCGAGCTTTACTGCTAGTAGACTGCCTGTCGAACTTTACTACTTTCTCATCAACCTGCATATTGTCTACACACCAATAAAGGTTGGCATTGTAGTTAATTTTCCAATGAGATTCTAATTGTACTTTTAATAATATTTTCTGCACACCAATAAAGATTGACATTTTAGTTGATTACTTTATTTACCGTGAAATTTATAGTTAAACAATGTGTTCCTATTTTGCTATATGATACTTGGATCTCCCTTTACCTATATCTCTCTAATGCATTGCTATGATACAATACTACTTTGTACTTTCCTATGTTTTACTATCCTTGCCTATGCTCTTTTCCTATATGTTTTCCCTTCGAAAACATGCATATTTGCACTGAATTATACCTAGTGATATGATACGATGAAACTTGTTGAATTACCAACTAACACATAGTAAATTCAAAGAGCAATGTGCACTATCATATGACAGTCTTTTTTTGTAGTCGTGTATTACTTTCATATGTTTTTTTAATTTCTCGAGTGTAACAAGATCTTTTATGTAGAGACATTTCTCATATGATAAAAATCATGAACCAACAATCCGAAGAATATGGGAGGCTACAACAAAAGAAAATTTGAAGAAAAAACTAAACCGTGCACGAGAAGTGGCAAAAATAGCTAGTAAGACAACTAGTATAATAGAGTGCAAGGATCATCCACCTGTTTGGATTCTTCCAATATATGGAATGAGATGATTGATATTCGTTGGGCGAAAGAGGAATTTGAGAAAAGAAGAGAAATAATGTGAAGAAATATTCTTACGTCAAAAGAAGGGACCTACACTCGTCATTGTGCTGGTTCTATATCGATAGCCTCACATAATGAACAAATTGTAAGTTAAATATTTTTAAGTCATATTCATCCAGGAAACTATTCACTATGCTAGTTTAGTATATATGTCGAATCATTTGATTATATTTAAATGGATAAATTTAAGAGGATATATATTATATCATTTTTCATTTCGCTATAAGAAGAGCGTGCCATTGTTGCATCAACCATAGTGTTATACCGCTGCTGTTGTGACACCAACGTATTGCTACGACAGCAGCAGTATAACAATAGCGTATCATCTCCAAACTGGAACTTCATGATTTATGATATGCTATTCACATTGTATAGTCTTCAGAGCGAAGTGTACAACAATGCAGAAGAGTTTTACACTCGTAAATTCAAAAACATCGTATTTTTGCAACCTTCAATAGATTGATCACTTATGAAATATTACCTTCAATTGAGAAGTTGGATAAACAATTATTTCGTTATAATGAATTATATTACTATGAAACGGTCTTATTGCACATTATACACATATCGTGCACACTTTGATCAACATTAAAGACGATGATGGGTTGTCAATGGTGAAAATAAATCCGGTGTCCTAAATATACTATATATATATACTAATAGTCAAAATACCAGAAGAAAATATTACTTTGATACTAAAACAAATGCATGTGTAGTATAAGCGCATATGATATATAAATGCATAAATAATGCAAGCATGTAGGATTTCACCCTTGTTAATATTATTATAATTATCAAAATTTTCTAATATTAATGTAAATGAATGCAGAAAGTTGTAATAGGAAAGGAACCAGCATTTCATGAGGCATTTCGATATTGGCACGTTTTGAAAGATCCATCTAACTTCTTAAAAAATACCAAAAAAATAATTGTTAGAGTAGTAGATACGTGGATAACAAATCTATGAAAACAATGGTAATAAATTTATTTAGTTTAAATAGTTAGTGTGTTTGCATTATCGATGATTATATTCTTTCAATCAGGAAAATTATCACAAGAAGAAGGCCGAGTCAAAGGAAGCAATGGATTTTTTCAACCTACAACATTAGATGGATTTGTCGAGGGGACTAACAAAAGGAAAGATGTATGGAGCACCTTATGTAGATGTTAGTAGTTTACATGGAGGTTCTCAGTCTTCTTCAGCTAATACTCATCAAGGATGTACTTCTACTCCAGCTCAATCTACCCAGCCAATATTTAATCAATTTTCATTGGAAGAAATTGTTCAACGGGTAGAGCTATAAATTCTAAATATCAACTTTTATTTTTTTAATTAAAGGAAAAATAGATTAGCATGGAGCCATGCATTTATCTGACTAATAATCCCATACACATCTATTACCAGGGCTGACCCAATGTTATATCCGGTCATGAGCAAATTTCAAATTTGGGCTCCCCATTTTGTAAACAAACCTCATAAGTTAATTAAAGTTGAAAAATTACAAAACACATCTTTATGTTTTTTATTTCATTTTTATAGCAAAACCATTTTGCTTACTACTTCTTTGTGTATTCTTCTATTCACATGATAATCAATTTATTTAATCAATATGACATATATATGTAACATAATTTATTAAATATGAATTCTAATAATTCAATCTGGAACCCTTAACTACCAATTCAAGCGTATAAGCCAAACAAGAAATTCAAACAAAAGGGAAAAACCAGATAAGTCAAAAAAATGTTCAAATAATTTTATTTAGTAACATTTCAGCTCCCATGTCTCTAAATTATGCAGACTGATCTCAGGCCGTTCAACGTAGAAATAAAAATATGTTAATTTATAGATAACTTTAAAGAAAAATGTAAGAGTGTGGAGAAAGCTATTTGTGGAAAGAATGAAGAAAACGAGGAGGTTCTACCTTATGAAATTACTTTTGTTTGTTTTTAAACTAGATTAACCTTATGTAGATTATTGTTTATAGTATTATTTAGTGTTAAAATATGGAAATGGATTTTTAGTATATTTTTCATAACCAACCAAATAAAATAGAATTACTTCCTAAAATGGAAGAAAATAAAGTAAAGTATGAAAGGAATCAAGTTAATCATTAAGTGAAAGCTGTAAACGGTAATGAACCTAGATCCGCATGTACTGCGCAGACAATAAAATAAGATAATCATTATGATAAGTAAATTACATAATATAAGAGACTTAGAGTGAATTCGATATGATAGTAAAAGAAGACAGAGTAGAATAGGAAGAGACACTTGTAATTATATTTATAATATACAGATTATAAAAGAAGATTAAAGTGATAATTACAAGTAAAATTATAACATATGTTATAATTAGGTAAAAAGAACGGAAATGCTTATTTTGAGACTTAGCATAAATTAATAAACAATGATAGCAAGAATAATAGTAAAAGCTTATTTAAAAAATCTACATTAAGTTAATAAGTGTGACGGCCGCCCATGACTCCCGTACATAAACAAGGGAATGGTGCGCTGAAAGGCGTGCCAGGCAGCCATGGACGACCATCAAGGTAAGGTAAACACAGAATAGCCTATCGTATTACTCACAGCGCATGGATAAAATACAATAGAAAGTATATATAGTGAAGCTCTATAGAACAGAAGTCTCATCATATAAGCTCATAACAATTTGATACAAACATCTGAATAGCCAATACATCAAGCCTCACTACATAACACTCAGAGAATCATACAAACAGCGGAATACCCAGCACATGTAGTAAGAAAACAATATGCAAAAGTCTCCAGCTCGTCTTCGTCATCAGCAGCGTTAGTCACTAAGAACAGCACCTGTCACCTGCTACCTAGTCTGCCCATCCCATCGTGGATGAACAGCCCAAGGTAATAAGAGTTAAACATAAAACCTTGAGTCAAACAAAAGTCTTAGTGAGCAGTAAATCAACTATCAAACATACCAAAAGAGCATAAAGGGTACAAAGGAATAGGAACCCAACCATCCCACTCCACCTCTTTCTACAGTGATAGCCCCCAGACACACTAAGCAGAAACAAACATAGCAATTCAGACATTTAAAGCAAAGTAATTATCACTCGAGTCAAGGTCGGCGTTTTCCAAGTACAAACCCCCAAGGCCTAAACCAAGATCAGATAAGCACCCTGAAAACATCGCTCTTGACCCAAGTGACGGTACAACCAAACATCCAAACATCCATGACTCTGGCTATCACTGTTATCATTGTCTTGATTTCACCGTTAATTGAATGACCGGCCCATTATTTCATCCGTCCGTCAAGGGCTAATGGCAACCCCGGTTCTAGACATAACTCCGCACGTCGTCGTGACCCGTGTCTAGGACTATCGCATCTGCCCAGAATACTAACACGTCATCGTGACCCGTGTCTGGAACGTCATCGTGACCCGTTCCAACGTACTCTTGCTTTGAGCATGCTAGAACCTTCAATAACGATGAAATCTTAGCCTTCTAGTCATCCTCATCGACGACTATTCACACACTAGCTCAAGCGCCTCTCGAGCCAACCATTATCAACAAACTCGGACCACATCACCGAGTTATCAACATGCTTGGAATGATCCCGTCTGGATTAAACCAAGGCTTTCTCATATCATGCTTTGCTTCATCGCATCATAGCAAAGTCTTCTCTCAACATCATGCTTTGCCTCATCACATCATAGCAAAGTCTCATCTCAACATCATGATCCAATCTATCCATATGAGCCTTATTATCCGCTTCATATGTCACGAGCAGCTTTCCTTATTCAAGAGCCTTTTCACTTAGCTTTTGAATCATCTTCGACCAACTTGTCCAAATTCATTCACTAATCAACTAATCAATCAAATCAATCATTCATCCAAGTAATCAATCATTCAAATAAGATCTAAATAAACAGTTATAACAATAATGGCAATTTCGTAATTAAATGGTCCAAATCTAACAAGCATGAATTCTAAGTAATATCTTGATGAATGAACTAGCATAGGTTAACATATAGTAAAATGAACATCAAAACTTTATGAACAATCGATCTACATGCAGACTTAAGGAAAATGCATGAAATCACTATCTTTAACACACAAACAAACCACCGATCCAATATACTCCTTTGGGTCCGTGTGAGAGATAACCACCACTCACCGAATCACCTAAACACCTCAAAAACAACCAACTTCAGATCTGGACAGCAAGGAATCAAGCTTGATCCGACAAGATTCCGATTCAAACGATGAAATCTCTCTTCGATGAATGGAGATCTTCAACTTTGGCTCTTGGATCTTCGATTTGATCTTCAATCTTGGATGGATGTAAGCACCAGATTAGAGTGGAGAAAAGAAGTGAAGAAATGTTGTAGTCGAGCTCTCAAAATGGCAGCACTTCGTTGCTTCGAAATCTGGTGCCAAAAAGTGAACCAAACCCCTCTATTTATAGGCTGAAATCCCCATGAGTCGTCCCCCTTAAGTCGTCGCCGACCCAACTGCCCCGACCTACGACCTAAGCATAGCTGCCGACTCACGACTCAAACAGACACAGGGTCACACGACTTAACAACTGCCAACCTACCAATCTCCACGACCCACGACCTAACCAGCAGCCGACCTTAACAAACCCAACGACCTAAAACACATGCGCGACCTAACGACTTAACCCTATATGCGACCTAACACTCTAACACAACCGCATCCTTTCCTAAGTCGCCTGGTCGACTTACGACCTAACATAGGTCGTCCCACGACCTAACTAAGACACGAGACCAACAAACATGCGGCACAACCGACCTAACACAGCAACGACTTAACTATACACAGGACCACACAAGTTAAGCCTTATCTCGTCTACGACTTATCACCTAACCGACCCAACGACTTAAGACTCCCACGACCTATCTCAACACAGTGCTAACCTCAAGGTCGCCATCCTCCTTAAGTCGTTTCAAACGACCCACGACCTAAGCACCTAACGACCTATCCCCTTAGGTCGCCTAAACCTTAAGTCGCTCACTATACTCAGGTCACTTACTATACTTAAGTCGCTTAATCCACTAACTCGCTAACTACTAGGTCGTACTATTTTTAAGTCGCTCTCCTTCCTTAGGTCACTCACCCCTTAGGTCGCTCAACCGACCTAACTTCCACACGACCTAAATCCTATACGACTTAACTCTTAAGTCGCTCAACGTACTTAAGCCGTTACATCTATAGGTCGCTCCACTCAACCTAACTCTCATACGACCTAAGCTCCACACGGCTTAACAACATCAACGACTTAATGGCAACTATTTTACGATATGTCGACACGTAAAATATGGGTCGTTACATTAAGCGAATAGAACAATAGAAGAGACTTATTTTATAAACTTAAAACTTAAATTAAGTTAGTAAGGAAGATAATAGAAGCGGCTTATACCAACATCATTTCCTATTAGATAATTGGTGGTCTCATAATAACCAGAAGTGAGACAAGAGCAAGAATATGCTAATTAGGGTAAATAAGTAGCCAGTAGAATAAGAAAAGTAAACTAAATGCAAATTAAAAGATTAAATTTAGGGTATAAAAGAATGGGATGCGTTTGGAGTATCCCAAAGGATGAAAAGCCCAACGAAGCAGTTCATCCAAGATTTCAGTAAAGGAGAAGCATGTCCAACTTAGTTATTTTGGGATAGAAGGAAGTACGAGACTTCAACTGAACGTGAGGATACTCTAGGATGACCCTTTAAGTGGGCCTAACGAAGCTGTGCCTTGACTGTTTTTTGCATGGCAGGACCATTGTAGGCAGTCAGAAAGGGTTGGTGTTCAGAGTAGGATATTCGTATGTCTTAGTACTTGCAAGTAAGTTTAGTGGGTAGGACCCAAAAGGATAGTCGCATGCGGATATTGGCCAGCAACAAAACCAAGATGGAGTTCGGAAAAGACTAGAGTTAAAACCAAAAGTCCAATGATTCTTTCACTATCGAGACATTGGATGAGGGGCACCACAATTGGATGTTAGATTGTTTGCAGTAGGGTACGTCCACTCAACTCTTTAGAGGTCTTTCGATTAGTTGATGGGTGGGTGTGTGGGGCCATTACAATGATGAGAAAATAAACGGACCAACTAGAATATCTGTGTTGCAGGCCTAACGAAATTGTCGTACACATAGAAAATCCCCGACTGAGTTCCGTACATGGTAGACCTTGTTAACGGGATTTGGAGAATAGACAGAACGATTACGTATAGTCTCAATGCATGCACTGGGTGGTACATTGTGGATGTCCAAGCATTGGTATAGATTAGCGCGGACACGGTTTTACGTTTTCATAGTAAACGATGGAATATCTGTATCATAGGCCTCATGAAGTTGTCCTTTACGAGGAGGATACGGAATGTACTATGGGTAGTACCTAGGACCAATTTGGTCATTAGGCATATATATATATATACATATCAGTTATTAGGTTTTAATCTATTAAGGAGTAGACGGGTACGATTCACACACAGAGGCGAGAGTATAATGAACATAGTGAATCAATATAAAAGTAAATGGAAATAAAATGGTATACGTAGAATTAAGCTTAAAAGTGTTTATTTATCCATTCACCAGAAGTTTAGTTCTGACCCCCTCCTCATAACATCCTACTGGTTAGGTAGATGGCAAAGAATTCTCAGCTTTAACCCCCTCCTCATAACCTTCGATTTATCATTTATTTCTTTCGGCTTCATCTTTTTAGCCCGAATTTCGGTTCAAAATTTGGGCCCCGCAAGCGTTTTAGGGGTTAAAGTTGGTAGAAAACAGTATGACGGGTTTCAAAATTTCATTCCCAAATTTCATCCTTTCAGATAAAACCTGAAAGAATCATAAATCATGCCGATCATGCGAAAATCCCATTTAAATCTAATCCGTGTCCCAGTTCAAAGCGCGCGTACAAATTCGACGGAAGGGTAAGCTCAAAACTAAAAGGTGGAATATTTCGTTTGGCGTTGGATCTGCATTCAACTGATACCACATCCAATTCCCCGGAGAAAGGCAAGAACGTTACCGAGATGCAGCGTCACTAATGCCCCTTCTATGTCTGCCATTGACGCAGCGGGAAATCCCGACGTTAGTCAAGAATGACCCATGTTGTAGGAACATCAACGGGGTGCTGACTTTTGGAATTGATCTTTCCGGTAGGGTTCGAGTGACTTTCCATTGCGCATTGCTGCTCGGGTGACCGATAACTGTATCATTACGGTCTCTTGGGGGTGGGTGCTTAAACTAGACTTCGAGAGCTTGAGTAAGGAGGCCTGCTTTAAGCAATTCCGATGCTTAAAGAGGCTGAAGCTGGAGACGATGAGGAGGCTGGAGACGATCAGTACTCTGTTGTTGATTTGAGCCTACTGAATGTATTGACGATTATGAATGATGCAGAGGAGCCTGAACAAACTCGTCAATACTCTGGTTGATTCGATCTGGCAGTTTGTTCAGGCTCCTCTGCATCATTCATACTCGTCAATACAGCCAGTAAGCTCAAATCAACAATAGAGTACTGATCGTCTCTAGCCTTCTCATCGTCTTCAACGTCAGCCTGTTTAAGCATTGGAATTGCTGAAAGCAGGCCTCCTTATTCAAGCTCTCGAAGTCTAATCTAGGCACTCGCCTACAAGAAACCGTAATAATACAGTTATCGGTCATCCGAGCAGCAATGCGCAAAGGAAAGTCACTCAAAACCTGTCCGGAAAGATCAATTCCAAAAGTCAGCACCCCGTTGATGTTCCTACAAATTGGATCATCCTTGATTAACGTCAGGATTTCCCGCTGCGTCAACGGCGAACATATAAGGGGTATTAGAGTAGCTGCCTCTCGGTAACGTTCTTGCCTTTCTTCGGGGAATTGGATGTGCTACCAGTTGAATGCAGATCCAACGCCCTAAGATATATTCTATCTTTTAGTTTTGAGGTTGTCCATTCCGTCGAATTTGTACGTGCGCTTTCGAACTGGGACACGAATTTGATTTGAATGGGGTTTTCAGATGATCGGCATGGTTTCTGATTCTTTGAGGTTTTATTTGGAAGGATGAAATTTGGGAATGAAATTTTGAAACCCATCATACTGTTCTCTGCCAACTTTAACCCCTAAAACAATTGCGGAGCCAAATTTTGAACCGAAATTCGGGCTAAAAAGATGGGGCGAAAGAAATAAATGATAAATCGAAGGTTATGAGGAGGGGGTTAAAGCTAGGAAGTCTATGCCATCTACCTAACCTGTAGTATGTTATGAGGAGGGGGTCAGAACTAAAGTTCCGGTGAATGGATAAATAATACACTTTTAAGCTTAATTCTACATATACCGTTTTATTTCCATTTACTGTTATATCGGTTCACTAATTTCATTATACTCTTGCATCTGTGTGTGAAACGTACCCATCTACTCCTTAATGAATTAAAACCTAATAACTATATATATATATGCCTAATGACCAAATTGGTTCTAGGTACTACCCATAGTACCCTTCCATATCCTCCTCGTAAAGGACTACATCGTCTTCCTTCGAGAGCGTTCTGTAGCTGCAACGGCAAGGGACAACTTCGTGAGGTCTATAATACAGATATTTCGTCATTTACTATGAAAACGTAAAGCAACGTCCGAACTAATCTATACCAATGCTTGGACATCCACAACGTTCCATCCAGTGCGTGCATTAAGGACGATACATAATCGTTCTGTCTATTTTACGATTCCCCCCAATAAGGTATAACTTGTACCGGGTATTTTCTACATCTGTAAAGGGCAACTTCGTTATGCCTGCAATATAGATATTTTATAGTTGGTCTGTCTCTTTTTTCATCGTTGCTATGACCCTACACAGTCATCCGTCAACTAATCGAAAGACCTCTAAAGAGTTAAGTGGACTTGCCGTACTGCAAACAATCTAAGTCCCTCATCCAATGTCTAGTGAAAGAATCATTGAACTTTTGGTTTTAACTCTTGGTTTTGATGCTGGCGGATATTCGCATGCGACCATTCTTTTGGGTCATGCCCACTAAACTTACTTACAAGTAGTGGGACATACGAATATCCTACTTCGAACACCAACTCCTTTTGACTGCTTACAATGGTCCTGCCATGCAAAAAGCAGTCAATGCATACTCCTTTGATGGAACACCTACAGATCTGCCTCCGGGGATGCAACTTTGTTAGGCCTACTCAAAGGGCCGTCCTTGAGTATCCTCACGTTCCGTTGAAGTCTCATGTTTCCTTCTAGCCCAAATTAACTAAGTTGGACATGCTTCTCGTTGAAATCTGTGATGAACTAATTCGTTGGGCATTCCATCCTTTGGGCTACTCCAACCGCATCTCTCTCTTTTATCAGACTTAAGTCTAATCTTTTAATTTGCATTTAGTTTACTTTTCTTATTCTACCGACTACTTATTTACCCTAATTAGCATATTTTTGGCCTCTTCTCACTTCTGGCTATTGTGAGACAACCAATGATCTAATAGGGAATGCTGTTAGTATGAGCCGCTTCTATTATCTTGCTTATTAACTTGATTTAAGTCTTAAGTTTATTAAATTAGCCTCTTCTATTGTTTTATTTGCTTATTAACTTAATATAAATTGTTTAAATATGCTTTTACTATTATCATTGCTGATTAATTTATGATAAGTCTCAAAATAAGTCTTTCCGTTCTTTTTACTCAATATTAACGTATGTTATAATTTTACTTGTAATTGTCACTTTTATCTTCTTTTATAATTCGTATATTATAAATATAATTACAGGCATCTCTTTCTATTTTAGTCTGCCTTCTTTTATTATGGTATTGAATTCTCTAAGTTTCTTATACCCTATATAATATACTTATCATAATAACTATCTTATTTTATTATCCGCGCAGTACATGCAGATATAAGTTCATTACCGTTTACAGCTTCATCTAATAATTAACTTAATTCTTTTCATACTTTATTTCATTTTCTTCCATTCTAGTAAATAATTCTATTTTATTTGGTTGGTTATGAAAACTATACTAAAAATCCATTTCTATAATTTAACACTAAATAATACTATAAACAATCCGAAACTGTAAGATATTTCTTTATTATTTTGGAATAGTATAAAATACAGTAGTTTTCTCTATTTTACACTAGTTCCTTTTTTCTTATCTTTTATTCTTGCAGTTACGTTTATCGTTATCTTTTAGATAATAAATTATAGAAATGTATCCTATTTTCTAAACAACTAATTAATCTATTACTTACCTCTAAATCAAGTTATTAGATTAATTTATTATTTACGTTTAGCGTAATTTATTGCAGAATTCCATTTTTTAAGTTTTATTCAAATTTTTCTTATTTTACATCCAATCTAGTATTTTCCCATTTTAATCCATAATCATGAATTTTTTTAACTATATTATTCGCGTACAAAGAGAATAAAAAGAAACTGGCATTTAAGCTAAATTATAACTTCAAATTAGATATAAATAACTGTAAATTTCTTACAGTTTAGCATAATTAATTAACAAAATTAATTACTGAAATACAAAATATGATTATTTAACGGAAATTTAATGATAATATATCATAAACGTAAAAGATATATAATTAAATCCACTCACGTTGCTAGCTTTCCAAATCTCTTTGTTTTTATTTCTGATTTGTCCTTAACATCTATATTCACCTCTCTTGTAATCCCTACTCGGAATTACAAACGATATATTTACAGATCTATAATATTTGAAAGAGAAAAGAAAGAGATTTGGATTTGAAATAGCAAATAAAACTCAGTTTTAGGGTTTTACCTTTGACACAGCCTCCTGATTTGAACAAATTTCTAATTCTATTCTCTTTCTATTTAGATCAGTGCTAACCATCAGATATAAAACCCTAAAATCTAAAGCATACACTCAGTGTATAAACATTAAATTAGTATATTTTTTCTACATTTGTTTTTATTTCAAATTGATTCTCCAACAATCTTTTCATTAATCACTTTCTCATTCTCTCTCGCAATCTACGGAAACATATTTTTAAATATGACGTTTCTTTTGAATAAGATTCCTCTATTAATCATCCAATTAATAGATTTCATATATATATATATACACACACACACTTAGAATTAATTTACTATCCAATACGAAGAAAATGATATAGATCCAGAAATAGAAGAAACATTTAAAACGGAAAGTAAAAGGTCGTTACATGAAATAATTAACAAGAAAATTACAGTAGAAAACATAAGAGAAGAAACAGATAATATGTTTATTGCTTGTATAACAGAACTAGATATGGCATATGAAGATGCTTTTACAACGTTATTTAAATATTTCAATATGCCATTAGTTGAAGATATTCTAAATAAACAGATTCCTCTCAGTGACTTTTTATTATTGAAACTAATCTTACTGATACCAGCTAATAAACGTAGTAGATTTGATAATGAACCAAGTAGTCAATACAAAGAAGGTCCATTGGAAACGGAACAGTGGGTAAACCCGAAATAGATTACCTTACAAGAAAGTCCATACGTAGGAAAGGGAATAAGAAAACCTTACGGAAAGCTTTACAATCACAATATGTTACTACTAGAAAAACCAATCACCACAATTATAGTTAGAAGAAATTTTAATATGGGAACAAAACGTAGTCCGTTATTGGAAAGTTAATAAAAAACACGGATAACCTAACCGTAATTACTAAACAAAAGGTCCTAGGTAACAACCCTTATGATTGAACAAGCTTTATTAGATTGTTACTAATTGGTAATGACCCAGGCAAAGGCGGTACACTAATGCAAAATACAACAATAAAAAACTTACAGCAACCAAGTATAAGAGATTTCAAATATATAAAAAAAATTAGCCAAGACTTTGCGGTCACTTTAGCTCAAACGGGTAAAGCAATGGATGAAGATTTATGTAATAAATACTTTTTCAAATTACCAGGCAACTTAGGTCGAAAACTACAAGAAGATTGGAATACACAGTATGGAGCAGTACCTAAATTAGGAATTGGTCCAAGAATAATGTTTGTATTTCAAGAATTAGAAAAACGCTGTAAAGAAGCAACGTCACAAGAACAGATTAAAAGACAAGCTTGGACATTCTGCCAAACAGCTATCTATACTCACAGGCTTACGGCTATTATAAGCCAAAGAAATACCTTAGAAAGTCCAAGCATTTTGATAAACGTAAAAAGAAAAAATATGTTATAAGAAGTAAGCCAAATATGAAATGCAATTGTTTTATTTGTGGTGACCCAAATCACTTAGCAAATAAATGTCCTAACAAACAAAATAGCCAACAATGTTCTAATTTAGTTGACGAAATAGGAGAATATGAAATAGAAAGCCTTAGTGAAAACGATTTTGATGATACTACGCCAATATATAGTATTGTCTCAGACAATGATGAAAGTACCTCACAAAATAGTATTAGTTACAAATTAATGAACAATGATAATGAATGCGAACATCAGTGGACACAAAATAGAGGCAATGATCATACACCCTGTTTTATATGTTATGGATATCCCGAAATTATTAAACGATTTCAATGTGATCGATGTTTTATAGAAATATGTTTTCTATGTGCTAAAAGACATTTTAATTTAGATCTTTCATTAAAACAAAATAGAATAAATGAAAAGTCAATATTACAAGAAATGGTAGATAAACATGATACGCAAATTAAACTATTACAATTAGGATTTAATGCTTTACAAAACGATGTTAATCTCTTAAAAGCAAAACAAAAGGATTACAGTCAAATTGAACCAGGAAGCACATCTAAACAACCGAAATAGAACAAATAGATAATTTAAATAATAGTGTTCAGGAAAATACAGAGTTTTCAGTTAACATTAATAAATACAACACATCTCTACTTACAGTAAATTGCCGAGTATATTATACAATGATTTCTTGTATGTTATATCTTATAAATATGGTTTATATGTTATTTCTTATACAATGAATTCATATGTATGTTTTTAATCTATTAACTGTTATTTTTTAGAAATTAAAGTATAAAAATTGATTTTTATTATTTGAAACTAATTATTGTGCATATTTACATTGAATGTATTATTTAGATTTAAACCATACACGAAATTACTTCATGAAATAGGAGGAAAGTTTCAAATATAATTTAGTTATTTTGATTACCAATTATTTTGGTTGTTATTTACATTGTTTCAATTCAAAAATAAAAAGGACTTTACTATAAAATCAGAAATTTATAGTTGAATCCTTTCTAAGTTAAAATAGTTTTCATGTTGTTGATTTTAAATTGCAAACATATGAAATTATAAGCTTATATGTGGATGTAATTTTGAATAGTATTGTTTTATTGTTATGTTTATATATTTACACACACACACATACACACACACACATCGAGTTCTCTGTTGGTTCTTTCACATTATTAATAAAGAACCTACTTTCAATATGTGTATGTAAATTCGATTGTTATTTTATATAATACAAAGTAAAACTATACATGCAAAAATTTCCATATAAGTTTCAAATGTTTTGAAATCAGACTAAAGAAATATTAAAATATTAAACGATTTCCTTCTTTACCTATTGTTCATTGTCTCATAAATGCATTTTTCTCATTTATTTAATGTCACTTAAATGCATGTCACTTAAATGCACCATTAATTATTAATAATTTGATTTTTTTAGTCGAATCTATTTATTTATGTAATTAGTTTCATTTAATGTAAAAGTAGACTTTGACATACTTGTATACATGTGCGTGCATGTGTGCATGCATACATACATACACGTGTACACGCGCACGCACATACACACATACACATACATATTAAAACTTTCATATTCAAGTTTAATATGTCATGTGACAACCATAGCTCATACACATTGACAATGTATATGCTATAGATACAAATCCCAACCCCAATATACATATACATTAAATATATACACATTATATTATTTTGCACTTGCACTATTCACATATTAGCGTATTTGATATGCTCATTATAATATGTATAGTATAAATTAAATTAAAGGGGCCCTCTTATACAACTTGAATAAAATAAGACTTTATCAAAAACTTTATTAAATTTGGTTTAGCATTTATATAGACTTTATAGATCCAATAGGTCCAAAATATGAATTTTCTGAAGTCTACCTGTTTCTTCCCTATTCGACTACCATGTTTCCAACACATTATACGCTTTAAATATTCATTGTCTGGAAACGGGTTTTGGGTATCCAACGGGCTGAATTTCCAGCGCCCGAAGCCCACCATCATGTCCCGGTGTAGAGAGTTGTACTCTCCTTTTTGGGTTATTTGACCCTGCTTGGTTAAACAATAATATTATTGTCAGGGTTCATTTACAACACACAAAAAAGATAAAATAAAAGGAAATCCGTTGGCTTATTTAAAAGGAAAATTTTGACATATATACTTATGATTAAAAAAAGTGGCATCTCTTTCAATTTTCATTTATAAACTACGTCCTTGACGCTATCGATCCGAGCTGAACACCGCGCTTCCTTGACGAGATCTGAAACTTTGACGCTACCAATCTGAGCTGAACACCTTGACGAGATCTGAAGCTTTGACGCTATCGATCCGAGCTGAACATCGCGCTTCCTTGATGAGATCTGAAGTTTGACGCTGTCGATCTGATTTGATTGTTCGCTTGAAAATTTTGTGTTCTAGCAGGAACTCTGTTCGTCGTTGAGATATGAAGATGCCCAGCCTGTATGGACTGCTTTGAGAAATACCACTTCAACTTAGAACTGTAATACTCCGCCGTAAGGGCGAAAAATGTAGATCATGACTCTGATGTGTTTATGTGCGTGAGATGTACAGTTCCTAAAGATTGATGCTTTTACTTATAATTACCTAGAGATCTTGCATCGCCCAAAAACTTTGAGCTTCTACCTTGCTGTTATGGTCTTTGAACATAATGTCAGAAGATTTTATTGTGGCCGAGTAATGGCTTTGAGTTCTTGGCCAAAGGTAGTGATGTGAGCCATACGGAGGTGAGTTAAAAACCATAAATTTCAAGGAAAACAATATCTCCATCAATGCCTTAAGTTTTATTACAATATCAACCAACCTTAATTAGTTAGAAAACTGAAGTTCCAAAGTATTATACTGAAAGAAAATATCGAAATGAAGAAAAACAAGAAACTGAACTAATAGTCAGCTACATAATTGGAGATTTCATTTCTTGAACCTGTACTAAAAACTACAGATTATGATAATGGAGGAAATATTGAATGCATTCACATGTAAGAAATTGATGCCCCCGATAATAACTTAAGAGGCACTACTATGCAAATCTGATCATCCATCGTGATAAAGCTTTTTACTCCCTCAATGTAGACTAATTTATGGTTTTTTGTTACTTGCTGAAATTTTCTGACAATTTCAGTAGGTATAGTAACATTGCATTAATCTTTTACTCCCTCAATGTAGACTAATTATTAGATATGAACTCTAGTATGAAAAATAGCACAAGTTCACTGGTTATATAAAAGCTAATAACTGCTACTGATTGAAATATTTATGTGCCATATTTTCACAAGTCCCGAAATGTCCATGCAATGAAAAGGGCTAGAGGAGCAGACGATCGCTTTATAAATACGAAAAAGCTCCAAAAAGAAACACAAAATTCGACTACAACAACAGTGGCAATAGCAGCTGCTTAACATGTTCCAAGATATCAAATCTCTCAAGCAGTGGAGACAAAGCACTCTACAATGATGATCAGGAAAACTATTTTGGCTTTACAGACGGTTCTGAAGAGTTAGACTGTAGCGGTGAGTCACCCCGATAAAGGTGCAGGCAATTCGTTTTTGGCTTCTAGAATTATACATAGGTCAGTAGTGGGAAGTGCAAGTAAATGGTAATATGGAGAGAGTGCTTTAGTCTTTAGTTTTAGCATAATATTTGAACTTTTGGGTCTCTGACAGTGTTGATGGTCGTAAATATCAATTAGTCATGACAGTGATGAAAATATGTTCATCTGATTTTAATCTATTTTCTTGCTTTATGTTTTTATTGTTGAATGGAGTTTATGTGATAGCACTAAACTGTGGCTACTTTCTATTTTTAAATAATGCCAGGGAATATCATTGTGGCCTGGGATTGCTTTTGTTTCTGAAATCCCTTGGAATGACCGGAAAAATAGAAGCTGCCAATGTACATTAATCTGTTTGTGGATGTTTTGACCTTTGACCATACTGAAATAGTTGGGAGCTTCAGCCACTTGTTTTCTAGTATAACTAGAAGGATAACGGCTAAAGCGCTCATGGTAATTATAGTTTTCCTTTTTTTTTATTAATTTTGTACCTTTTGTATTATTAGCGCTTTTATTGTTCTTATTATTAGAAGTACTGCTTTTAAATTACATGTGATTCAACACTTATTATCATAGTTTTTATCCACAGCCCATATACATCTTTATTCATGTTTAGTAAATACCATCAAGAAACTTATATTCATAGTTAGTTTGGAAATGGGATCACCCTTCTTCTCATGTTCTCTTATTATTAAAATGATTACTAAGGTTGAGTTGGCAGCCGCGTCGGAAGTGGGCCCCACAACTGTGCCTGTTCCACTTAACTGTTGAAAGGGGGCGTTCGCGTCCGACGCATCAGACGTTAATCGGAGGAGAACGCCTCCCCTAAAACAGCCTTATTTCTCTAACTCATTTGTCTCTCTATTGTGGTATTATATAGATATATCACTCCAGGCACGATTGAATCGCCTTTTTTCGAACGCCGTCAACGGGGGCGTTGCCCCCGCACTCCCATCTAGGGGGGTTGCCATCGTCTCAGACCCTCTCTTCGTAGCGGCAATCAATTTAAACTGCTGGACAATCCCGTGCAGTTCAACTTAACAATCTTTTGCATGTCCTACTGGACAATCCCTAGCAGCTTACGTGGACTATTATTTATCTTGTTAGGCAGCTGAGAATGAGAATGTAGTTTGTTTTATTTGTATTTTATTTTTTGCATTTTTATTAGGTACTTTTATTTCTGCATTTGTAATGTGAATTATGGTGTATGAATTTTTTTATCTACATTTGTATTCTGTATTTAAAAATAATTAACGTAAATAAAATAATAACATAAACAAACAATAAAACAATAATTTGCCCTTTCGCGTTGTCTCTTTCGTAGAAAGAACGCATTCCCCTTTTGCGAACTTGCCCCTTCTTCAGCCATTTTCATTTGCCTCTCTTGGTTAAAAAAAGAACGCACAATAAGGGTACCGGTTTTATGTCCTTTCAAGTACACAATGATTATCATTATGCCAGAGGCAAATATGAAAATGACATCTCATGCAAAAGTTATCTCTCAGTTACAATATTTATGTACATCCTACTTCAACATATATAACAGCGTCAATTACTGAAAATGATTTTCATGTCCATTTTTTCTTTTTCTTTCAAATACCATGGTTATTTTAGGAATATATTACTAGGACCTCTAAACTCTCCCTTAAACTTATATATTACGCTGTCTTAGTTCGGCCAACAATGTAGGTTCAATTGGTTAGCATGGAAATAATATGGAGCAATTATGGCAGCAGTGTAGGTTGGTTGAGTGTGAGGAGGCAGAGAAAGAATACTGAAGTTGGGAAAATGGGGCTATATAAGCTGAAGCTATTATGTTCTGAACCACACGTGCAGCCTAAAGTTCATTGAAGGATATGCAGTTAGCAAAAATGGATACAAAACATCATAGCGCACTTGAGTGATGACTGAATTGGTTAAAGTATGACTGAGTGGTTGGAACATTGTTGAGTTATTGATGCATGTTATACATTGTAAGTTGATGATAAGTTGATGACGTGGAGTTGGATCCGAAGCTTGACGGTGCAGACTAGTCTACATGTATAATTCTCCAAATACATTCACATGCTTGTATATCTATTTCTATATAGCGTGTAAATATGGAAATAAACAATTAGAAAATTATTTATGTATTTGAATCACATGATATCGAATGTAGTTTGGAAAAATGTTTTATTTTGTTTGTGTTTCACGTATTTAACTTGCTATTGTTATATTATTTTATTTGTTGTAACACAATATTGAGCTATAGCTGCATCTTGGAATAAGTTTAACTGCATATACAACTTTTTAAAAAGTTGTATTAATTATTTTGCAACATTTAAAAAATGTAGTAAAAAAATATACTACAACATAAATACAAAGTTGTAAAAAACTATTCTATAACGCTTTTAAAATCTTGTAATAAACTTTTATACAACAATTTATAAATGTTGTAAAAGGGCTATTACAATGTTTTTTTACAACTCAATAAAAAACTTTTTAAAAAGCATCGAACCTATTACAACTTGGCCTAAAACAACATTTGCAAAAACGTTGTGAAATTCCTAATACAATGTTTTTTAGATGTTACAATAAGGTGTTTTTGTTGCAGTGTACCTATTACACTGGTAATGGTAAATTACCATTTGTCCAAAAAAATTATAACGTGACATGTTTCTATACTATAACACATTTTCAGTGTACTATTTATGGTGTTACTTAATAAAAGACATAAATGAGAAGAAGAAGAAAGTGTTTTGGCATTATTTGACCTAATTACTGAACTAAATTTGGTCATTTATTTGGTGCTAAATGTGTATGTTAAAGCATATCACATGAATATACATGTGTTTTAAATCGACTGGTAAATTTACCATTACCGCTAGTTTTGAAGAAATGTTACCGATAATTTACCATAGAAAATGGTAAATTTACCATTACCATACCGATTAAACCGGTATACCGATATCAATCAATAATGGTAATCGATTGATTCGTAACGGTATGGTAATAGTAAATTCACCGTTACCATAACAGCCCTACGTATGATAGTGGTAAACCAGATAGGGCTAAAGTGTAAATTTAGCTATGGCCAATCAATGAATTCTATTGTTTTTAATTACATTGTTCAAATCCAGGTAGGGCACAGGCCCGAGCTGCGACCCTGCATTTGATAGACTGAAGGTGTAGAAGTCCATTATATATCTATTATATAAAGTAGACGTATTTTGGCACAGGATTCAAATAAAGCCTATTTCCTTATCATAAAAAAAATAAAGTGTATTTCTGGGACAAAATTTATAATTAGGCTTCAAGAAAATACTTGTTTCATATATGGATTCAAATTAAAACTTATCACAAAAATAAATCTGATTTTCATGCCTGAGCACAAATAAAAAATATGTACACATAGATGAATGTGACAAAAACCATATTTGTTTTTGGAGTAAGTTTCAAACCAGGTTTACAGTTAAAATAAGTTTTGGTTAGAAACCTGATAATAAAATTTGTCCTGTTTTAGCAATACTTTTTTGCAACAACCAATGTTTTTATATTTATTCAACATTAAATCTTTATTGTGTTTGAGAGAGAGAGAGAGAGCGCCCCGGTGAAATTACCATATAACTTTCCCTGCCCTTAAATTTGGGAAGAACCTTCAAATCTTCAGGAGAGAAAAGTTCAGGGTGAAAAGCAATAACATTCGAAGCAGGAAACCAATTTTGAGTGTTCCACCAGTAAGTCAGCCATGGAAAATAGTGCGATACCGAAACTGCCTATATATCATGTAACGACCCGGAATTTTAGGCAATATCAATTTAATAATCTGTGATAATAATTAAATTAATTTGATAATTTTTTTCTTTACAATTTTAATTTAAATTGGTAAAGTTAATTTTTTTTAAGGGTTATTTAATCTGGTAATTTTGATCAATATCTTTCTAACAATTTAAAAATTGATAAGATTTATTTGTCAAAGCTAATGAAATGTTATTCTGTTTATAATATATATTTGATATATATTGTGAATAGAAATATCTTTAGTTTTAAAAAAGATTGTATTCTCAAAATTGTAATATATATATATATATGTGTGTGTATGTTAGAGTTTGATGTTGTTTTGAAATTTAATTTAATCTATTAATAATTTATATATATATTATATATATATATATATATATGAATATTGTAATTTTAAGCTTTGTTTTAATTTATATTTTCAAAAAGGTAATTTAGATTAATTAAATTGTTTTAAATATAAGATAATTGTTTGTTTTTAAATAAGATAGTTTAAAAAGGGATTTAAACAAAGTTTGTTTTGCTTTCTTTTTAAATGCTTCAATTTAAATAGATATAAATGTATATAAATAAATGTTTTAAGATTTTTAAATCCATAAGAATATATTTGTATTATAGCTAGATTCATAATAATTTTCTTTAAAGATTAAACTTGTATATTTATTTAAATTCAAAAGATTATTATTTTAAAAACGTTTCATAAATACATAAGTATTCATTTATAAAGTAACTTAAATAATTAAGCTTGTATTACATTTTAAATTAAATAAAAATTTATTTAAAATACTTAGAGACATGTGTAACTATCTTAAGTCATATTAACAACACATGTAAGCTATTAAAGAAATTAAATGACAAGTGTCTTCAATTTAAATTTAATTTTTTTTTAATCTTAATAAAACATAACACTTCTTCTTTGTTTCATTTCTTCATTTCTCAAATTAATGACAAATCTAAAAATTTGTTCTCAAAACCTAAATTAAAACCAGAAAATACATTTTGAAAATCTAAAAAGTGAAAATTAAAATCTGCAAAAGTAAAATCCTGTGCAAATTCAAATCTTCCATTTTCAAAGCAAAGTAGAATCTGAAGCAATGATCAAATCTGCATTTCTTCAAAACTGCAATTCAAATGAAAAGCAAAAACAAAATCTGCAAATTAAAATTTCTTCATATCAAACCTCAAACCTGCATTCAAAGGGGAGAGTTCAACTGCCAATTCAACATGCAACATCAATTAAAAACTGCAATTTAAATGGAGTTCAACCTGCAATTTCAACATGCAAGAATTCAAATTTCATCATCAAAGCAATCTATAGGCATGCAAGTGTTTCAACAGCATAATTAAAAGCATGCAAAGGGATTTTTAACAGCAAAGCAAAAGCATTTTTCAAATTAAAGTGTTCAAGCCTGGAAAATGAATTAAATCTGCTCTGCAATTTTATCAAGTGAGTAAATGTTTTTAAAAACAATTGTTCTGGATTTTTACTACTATGCATGTGTTGATCTATATTGATGTTGCATGGAACATTTTCAGTTTTTACATTATTGGATTTGATAGATTTATATGTATATGTGTTGTGATCTGCATATATATATACAGTCACTTTATTTTTCTGTTACTTCCCTGACCTGGATCATCATTGAATAAATTTAAATTTTCCACTAACAATCATCATTTGACATTGATAATTTAATAAAAGTTGTGTGTTATTGTTGTTGGTAATAATAAAATTTGTTTCTGCAAATTTTAAATTTATAAATGATTTTAAAAATGAATATTACAGTGAGATCTTGGTTCATGACAAAAATCAATTATCTTAAAATTTAATTTGGATTACATGCATGTAATAGTGAGGATAAGTCATGAATTTAGATATACAATTTGTAATTTTTAATTGTGTAATTATAGTGAATTTGGGGTTTATTCGAAATCGGGAATTTTGTGAATTGCCGATTATCTACACATTAATTCGGTTTGAAACTTGGATCAAAGCTTGTGCATAGATTGTTGGTTATGGGAAAAATGCAAAATGATTTTTCAATTGAGTGAATTGTCGGTAATTGAAGAAACTAGGGTTTAAGCTTACAGTTTAGTTCGGCTTGAATGTCATGGCATTGCATTGTGGATGATGGATCGAGTTCGACCGCGTTAGGGTAGTAGCTGCTAGGGGTCAAGATGGAACTATGGTGAGGACGGCGATGATCATCAACATTGATGGCCGGCATTGGGAGGGGTTCTGTGTCGTGTTGTGTTCTGCAGTATTTCGAGCTCGAGGTCAAATTCTGAATTCACGTACCAATGTTTCGATCTGGGTTTGAGTTCGTGTTCGCATAAGTTCTTGTGACCAATGTTGATAGTCGCGACGACCTGTAATGGCCGTAGGCGATGGCGCACGTGCACCGTGCACGTTGATGTGTGCTCTGTAGTTTTGTTTTGGAGAAGACTTTAGGAACTCGAAGGGGTGCACGCATTGTTTTCGAGGGCGACTCGAAGATAAAGGAAAATGGGAATCTTCAGGGCAATCTCGAGTATTTTCCTGTGTTCGACTCGAGATTTCTGTTGCATGTTCTTCTGGTTAGTGATGTGTAGTGTTTTAAGTTGCTGTGTAACTTATGTTGAATTATTGAAAGTAAGCTTTGTATTATTAAGCTAGTTCATAAGGAAACCAAAATACAAAGTTTAACTTGTTGTTTTGAATAAATGTAAACCAAAACTTTAAAAAGTGAATGTTAGTCAAACTTATAAAAGTGTAAATTGAATTCATATTTCAAGATTAAAATGTTTCAAGATGATTGTTTTGAAAATGATTATCTTACTTAAATTTTGAAATCCAATTTAAAAGAAGTGTTTGAATTTAAATATTGAACCAACGTTTTAAGCAGAATTTTTAAGAAATGTTAATAATTAAAGTTTCAAAATTTATTTGAAATAAAATAAGTTTAAAATTTGATTTATTCAAATAATTTAATTATGAAGATAAATAGGGTTAATTTATTTTTGTTATTAACTTAAGAATACTTGATTATATGATTTGTAATAAGTAAGATTTAATTAAGATTAATGATTTTCTTAATTAATTAAAGATTTAAAAATGTAAGAAGTTAGCTAATTAATTAATCAATTTATTTTAAATAATTAGTTAATTGTTTATTTAAATCACTTAATTATGGATTAATTAAGTGTAATTACTTAATGAAGTAATCAATGATTAATTTTTGAATGTAATTAGAATGGTAATTACTTATGGAAATAATTAGCGAAGTTACTCATGGGAGTAATTAATTGATGTGATTAATGGTTAATCACATGTTGTTATCAATTAAGGAATTGATTAATATATTTGTTTTAAAGTTAGTTAATTAATTATGAAATAATTAATTAATTGAAGAATTAAGGATTGTTTAATGATGGAAGTAATTATTTGTTAAATAATTAATTAAGAGGGTAATTAAGAGTTATTAATGAAGTAATTAGAAGATAATTACTTGTTAAGTAATTACGGGTTAATTACTTAATTAACTTAGTTAATTAATTAATGTGATAAATAAATTAATGAATGTGGTTAATTTAAGATTAATTACTAAGTAATTAATTGAAATGTAATTAATTATTGAAGTAATTAATAAAGGATTTATTGTTAATTTAATTGATTAATAATTACTTAATGAAGTAATTAAAGGTTGATTAATTCAAATAATTAATCAAGGGTTAATATAATTAATTAAGATAAGTAATTACAAATGGTTAATTACTGTTTATGAATTAATGAGATTATTAATTACAAGTTAATTATTTATTTAATTAAAGGAATTATTAATCAATAAGGATCATTAGTTGATTATGAATTAATCAAGATTGATTAATAAAAGTAACTAGTTTAAAGTGTGAATAATTAATTGTAATTAATTGAGATTTAATATAATTAATTATAATTGATTAATAAATGAGGTTATTGAAGGATCATTAATTATTGTAATTAATGATAGTAATTAAAGGTTAATTACTAAATATGGTTAAGGATAATTACTTGAATGTAATTAAAGTATAATTAATCAAGGGAGATTAATTAGGGATGATCATTAAGAGATGATTAATTTATTTGTTTAGAATAAATTATTGAAGAAGGATTTAAGTAATCCAATTGATTAAGAATTAATCAATTCTGTTTGGATAATTGATTGATATCGTGTGATTAATTGATATTGGATTATCAGTATTGCGTGATTGATATTGGGTGATTGTTATTGGTTGATACTGGATGATTTGGATATCTATGATGTGATATGCTGCTTTGTGAAGATGAATGTGGGCATGAATTATCTATTGCGATAATGTGATTCATCTATCTGTTTATATCATCCTGAATATAATTTAAACTGTTTAAACCTTTAAGTACAACTTGGACATTAAAATGACGTTTGGTTTCGGTGAGACCGGGATCGGGTTTCCATATTTGGGATCCGAAAACCACATCGATTCCAATTAAACGTTAGGTCGTGAATCCAAGTGGAGCTTTGTGAAGACTCGAGGTGTAAGAACTATACGTCAGTATAACTCTGTGGGTGATTCCGTGATGAGTTTGACGGAATAGTGCTTATAGATTCGAGATGGTGATTTAGAGTGCAAGGGCTATGGTCGTTGACTCTAAGGGTGATTCTAAAATGAGTGCAACGAGATAGTGCCTTCGGTTTCGTTCGAACCCGGAACGACTTGTATGGATTGAATGCTTTCAGAACATCGTCAGGTGGACGATGAGCATTCTAAGTTAGATGTGTTCTATAAAGGTAATCGTAGCCTCAAGCCTCATCAACCGGGAATGGCTAAAACATGGGAGGTGCAGCAAGGCTTCTTGGGTAGCTTCCACTGGAGAGCAAGATTTTCCCCTGTCTAGAAGTCCCTTTTATTTCGGCTGTGTGGGCAGTTGGAATCGCGCGCCAACTGCAGGGTTATCTTGTTCGGGACTGTTCAGTAAGGAATGGTCCCGGCCTTGTGTTGCAGGGAAGCGGGTGTACTCCTCGGTACGTTGATCTAGGCCACGTAATGTGACGGGCGGTACCCCAGTAGCACTGCCATTGATGGAAACCCATTCTTCCTACGAGACCCTACGGTTTTGTTTGTATTACCCACTTTTGTGGCTAGTAGCTGAAATTTAATCATGTAACAATTTCGGCTATTTCATACTTGAAAACCCTAGACACTATTATAATATCACTTGATTTCCTATCAAATGTTTTGGTTAGCGTAAGGTAAATTTTTTTCCATGTTTATGTGTGGGAAGTCTTACGTGATACCTTTTCTTTCAAAGGATTTCTAAAGTTAAGCAATTTTAAACCGTTTACTCACACCAGACCGCTGTCTGACCCGAGTGTTTATTTTCTGTTTTATTAAACTCTTGGGTACTCATATTATGTATGAGTAGTCAAGTGATTCAGGTTAGCTTGACGAATTTTGAAGGAGTTATGGAGCAGGAGTCTTCCACGTGTAGATATATTATGGTTCCGCCGTGTTTGTTGTATCTGTATCTTGCGACAGATGATTATAACTGTCTAATATGTGTTGTATAAGTTGTTTACTCTGATGTAATATGATACTGTGTAATATTTTATGTGATATATTATATTTTATATGGTCCGCTGTGAGTTCTCTGATGTTGTTGTTTCTTCTTTCTCTTTCTTTTCTTCTTCTATCCCTTTCTTTCTTAATTAGTGATGCGACTTCCTGGAGATGGAAGTCGGGTCGTTAAAGTTGGTATCAGAGCATTAGGTTGAGTGAATATCTAGGCTATGGAGTGGTGTCTTTATTGATAGAGCATACTATTGATCATAGGTTTTACAGTAGGAAAAATGGTCAATTATTTTATTGATCAGAGCTGGATGTATCAAAGAAGAGAAATGGAAGGCTCAATAAGTAAACTTTTTCTTAACGGGGTAAATGTGTTTGTCGAATTTGCTTTAAGTAATATTGAAAACGACGTAGAAATTCGTTGTCCATGTAGTAGGTGAAAATTGTTGAAGCATTTAGTACCGAATATAATTAGGATTCATTTGTGCCAATATGGTTTCATAACCAATTATTTGGTGTGGAATCGTCATGGAGAAATTATAACACGTAACGAAGAACATTCAACAGAGGTCATTAGTGATGAAGTTAGTACAACGAATCTCATAAAACATATGGTTGAAGATGCAGCACGATCAATGTTCCATACTGTTAAAATTAATAACGACGATGTTAACGTCGAAGAGGAACCAAATGTTGGAGCAAAAAAAATATGATTTATTGGATGCTGCTAAGAAATCTCTTTGGAATGGATGTACTAGCGGCACTCAATTATCGGCAACTGCAGAGTACATTGCAATGAAATCAAAGTACAACCTCACAGAAGCCGGATTTATGGCTGTTGTACAAGCTTCTAAACGCCATATGCCATCAGATAATTTAATGTGCGAAAATTATTATGAAATGAAAAAACTTATGTCATCTTTCGATTTACCGTATCAAAAAATTGATACATGTCTAAATGGTTGCATGTTGTTTTGGAAAGATGATGTCAGTCTTCGGAATTGTAAAATATGTAATCAAGAAAGATACAAACCAAGGAAAAAAAAAGGGAAAAAAAGTTCCATACAAGTGTATGCATTATTTACCTATCACTCCTAGATTTCAAAGGATATATACATCATCTGTAACAGCGCATCATATGAGATGGCACAGTGTGAGAACACCTGAAGAAGGTACGTTAATACACCCATATGATGGAGAAGCAGGAAGTATTTTGATAAGAAATATCCCGATTTCGCAGCGGGGAGCCGTAACGTAAGACTAGGTTTGTGTACTGATGGATTTTCACCATTTTATCAGTTTGGTTCTAAATATTAATCTTGGCCTGTAATCATTACACCTTACAATCTACCCCCGTGGATGTGTATGAAAACTCCATATATGTTTCTCACAATTGTCGTCCCTGGACCTCATGATCCGACACAGGGTATCGATATTTACTTACAACCACTAATCGAAGAGTTGAAAACATTGTGGTATGAAGGAGTTGAAACATACGATGTATCAAAAAAAAATCGGATGTTCGCTTCTTTGTTATGGACTATTAGCGATTTTCATGCATATGCAATGCTTTTGGGTTGGAGTACGGCCGGTCATTTTACTTGTCCTTATTGTATGAAAGAAACACGAGCATTTTCTTTACGGCATGGAAAGAAAATTTCATGGTTTGATTGTCATCGATGTTTTCTCCATATTAATCATACTTTTAGAAGGGACGAAAAAAACTTCATAGCTAATAGACATGAGACTTTACAACCACCAACGATTTGGTCAAGTGAAGATATATATGAACTTGTAAAAGATTATCCAAAGATACATGAAATAGGGCAGCAAACTGAAATCCAAGGTAAATCGACGTTTCATAATTGGTGCAAACAGAGTATATTCTGGGAGTTGCCTTATTGGAAAAATCTCTTAATCCATCATAACATTGACGTGATGCATAATGAAAAAACGTATTCGATAATGTGTTTAATACACTTTTGAATGTTAAGGGCAAGACTAAGGACGATTTGAAATCAAGGCGAGATATAGAAGAAATATGTAATTGTCTGGAGCTTCATATGTAGCCAAATGACACTAAAAAACCCAAAGCATGTTATGAACTAGATAACAGCCAAGTTAAAGTACTGTTAAAATGGGTGGAAGAATTACGATTTCCTGATGGAATTTCATCTAATCTTCGTAGATGTGTCGACTATAAGAACGGAAGACTGAGTGGGATGAAAAAAGCCATGATTGTCATGTAATGATGCAAAATTTGTTATCCGTCGCTTTTAAAGAATTGTTTCCCGTAAAAGTTTGGAAGGTTATAACAGAATTTAGTTTATTTTATAAGAAGCTTTGTTCAACTATGTTAAAAGTTGACCATCTTTGTAAACTTGAGGTAGAAATCCCTATACTGCTCTGCAAACTGGAGAAAATATTTCCTTCAGCTTTTTTCAATGTAATGGAGCATTTACCTGTTAATCTTTCATTTGAAGCACATCTTCGAGGTCCTATGCAATATGGATGGATGTATCCATTCGAGAGGTATGTTATTAACACTGAGTATGTAAATGTTAATTGTACTATAAATAAAAATCAATATTGATGTGAAATATTTTTTATTAGGTACTTAAATCATTTAAAGAAAAAAGTAAGACAAAAAGCTCGAGTTGAAGGTTCGATTTGCGAATCATATATCGAAGAAGAAGCATCGTTCCTTTCCTCTCATTATTTCAATGATCATGTGAATTTATCATTTCAAAATGTTGCGCGTAATGATGAGGTTGTTGAACAAGATTCTTCTTCTGAAGCAATGTTATCTATTTTTAAATAACATGGTCGACATGTTGGAAAATGTGTAAAAGTATGGTTAGATGATAGAGATTACCATGTAGCATACACATATATTCTTCTTAATTGTCCAGAAGTTGCACCATTTATTAGGTAATTATCGGATTACAAGTTTTGATAAATTTAATTTAATACTGCATGTGTAAATTAATAATAAAGCAATATATTATGTTTTTGTTTGCAGTGTTTATGAATCACAAAACCCAAACGACGATTTAAGCAAAAATTTCGCTACTTGATTTTCGAACTACGTTTGTGATCCTACAAATAATGTGGTCGATGAAGGATTAAAACATTTGGCGTTGGGACCGAAAAGGAAAGTTAAAACGTATCCAATATTTTTCGTTAATGGATATAAATTCAACACAAAAGAATATGGTGCTGAAAAATTAACAAACAATACCGGTGTATTTATTAAAGGCAGTGATGATCCTAATAATCATATACATGGTTTTTATAGCGTGTTAACCCAAATTTTGCAATTGACATATTTTATAAGACCCGCAGAGGAAGTTTTTTTGTTTAGATGCAACTGGTTCAGCAATGTTCCAGGTTTTGGTATTAACGTGCATCCAAATTATAATCTTATAGAAATAAAACATACCTCCCGTTATCAGCAGTACGATCCTTTTGTACTAGCCAAACAAGCCCTACAAGTTTATTACGCCCCTTATCCATCTCTAAAAAGAGATAAAGTGGATTGGTCTGCGGTTTTTAAAACCAAGGCGAGATTTACATTCGATGGAAAGAATATTCCAGAAGAACAAGCCTATCAAGCAGATATCGCGGAAAATATTGAAATCACAATTACAGACGATCAAACTAATTTTGGACAATTAAATGATGAAGCAAATGTATTAGTCGAAGCATTTGACAGTGTAGAGGAAAACGATATAGAACACGAGACCGAGTCTGAATCATAAAACGACGAGGACTGAGTAATATCCGGTAATTTTTATAATTATTCACGCACACGCATCACATATCATCATCATCATTACATGCACTACCAATTAAAAATGACTTTATTACATGGACCACATATCATCATCATTTTATCTATGTCTATAATTAAAAGTAAAACTTTCAACAGGTATTGTGTCAGGCTCCAAACATCATAGCTCTTCTCGCTCGCCCGACGAGAGTAGTGGGGAGCCTCCGGCTCAACCACTTGTATATTTGCAGCCGAAAGCTGACGGAGCATAAGTATCAAAATTAAAATGATAACAATATAAATTTGTTCATACATATATATATACTTTTCTAAAGCTTTGTTTTATATTTAACACAAGGGATTTGATTTGGAGCCCTCAGGAGTTGTGCTTGGCATTTCCAAGCAATTATATATGAGCAGGATGACAGATTGCTGGCCTAAGTGGAGTAAGATCCCTGACCAAGTCAGGAAGGCCATGTGGCAGGATTTTCTGGTAAGTTTATACCACTTTACTATATGAGTAAGTATAAATGAACAATTAGTAATATTTTCTCTTTGTACAGGGGCAAGTGGACTTGGCGGAGCCCGATGTCGCCATGGTTCAGTGCCACTGGAATTCGAAGGTCGTCAAAAATTACAGGCAGGTAATGTCAGCTCTTAAAAAATCGAAAAAGAAACCGAACTGGATGGGCGCTTCCATATGGGATTCTTGGATGAGTTGGTGGAAGATCGACGAGTTCAAGGTAAATCTACCAAATATATACTTAATTATTTCGCAATTAGTAAATATAATATTCAATTTAAATTGCAGGTGGAGTCGGAGAGGAACTCCACCAATAGAAGTAGGAATCCTATAACGCATCATGGCGGATCCATGTCTTTTCAGCATCACCGTGAGGACTTGGTAAATTTATCAATTACGAATCTAAACCGTTCTTACATTTTGTATATTAATCAGTTAAGTAATTAGCTATGACAAATTAAAATATATAAATTATTTATTGCAGAAAAGATAGCTTGGACGTCCCGTGTCTATGATGGAGGTATTTACCTACACCCACGCATCAAGACAAGCAGACAATGCTGGCAATATTACATATCAGTGGGATGAAGATGATAAGGCGACGGTTGCATATGTATGCATATTTTAAATCTTATTCTATTAATATCGATAAGTTTAAATCCTATCCTACTACTTTTAACCTGTAATTATTTTTTATTTTAGGCAAAGTTTTAGGAGGCACCGACAGAGCTGCTTTTAGAATCGGATCGCGATGAGTTGACGGTAGAGGAGCAAGATAATATTTTCGACGCTATCATGGATCCAACACAATGGAATAGGCGCTATGGCTATAGAAACCAAGCGGTAATCTTATAAACATTGCAATATTATATTTAATAAATTAACCTATAGATACACTATACATATGATGATTTCTACCTGAGTTAAATCTAACATATACGTGATTTACCATCCTGCACCATTATCATTTAATAAAATATGCATTTCCTTATGGTATATGCATTGCTTAAGAAAATGATTATAATACAAATGTGAACATCTCACATTCCATTTGCAGGTTAGGGCAGCTCAAAAGGCATGTGACAAAGCAGAAATAAAAGAGCTTAGAGGCATGGTTGAACAGCTGCAAGAGCAGGACCGTCTTCGCGCTATACAAATGGAGCAGTTGAATCAACATTTAGCGGAGTATGCGCATAGGCATGGTTCCTTCCCTTCGTCGTCTGGTGCTTCCGGAGGTGAGGATGATGCTTGAGAGTTATGATGATTATTGTCTTTGTGTTTGGTTATTGTATATATTGACTTTGAGGTGGTGAGGATTGTGTTTGATGGTTATTGTGTATATATTAACTTTGAGGTGGCAAGGTTTAAGCGTTTGAATTGTATATTTTGACTTGAATATGGATTGGAGTTGGTGTTGGTGAGGGTATTGTTGTTTATGTACATATTGACTTGTAGTTTGGTTTGAAAATGTAATGTTTGATGTTAATTTTTGGTTATTTATATTTTTTGTGGTATAATGTGTTGGATATGTGATATATATATATATATATATATATATATATATATATATATATATGTGTGTGTGTGTGTGTGTGTGTGTGTGTGTGTGTGTGTGTGAAATGTAGTGGAAATGGAGTGGAAATGGATATATATTGATTAAGTGTGGCTGGAAGGTGAATGGCTTGCTGTTATAAAAAAAAATCATCCAAATTAGCAACGGCTACAAACGGCTATTTTGTCATTTTATTGCAACGGCTTCCAATGGCCTTCTTTGGCTATTTGCCATGGGTAGGCTTTGGAAATGTCATTGGAATAGCCCCGTAGCTTCCGTTGGAAGCCGTTGGAAAGCATGAATGCTATTCCAACGGCTACCAACGGCCGCCAATGGCTTGGAGCCATTGGAATAGCCTGTCTCTCTTGTAGTGCAGGACAAAATAAAAGGAAGAAACAGGTTCGATGGACGGCCATTAATCGTATTCCATATTCCCTCTACCGCTACTTATTGTTTTATGTCTAGTATACCAAAACAGAGACTAATCAATAATAAACTTGTCTCACAAGTTTACAACTCGGATTTCCACTACTTTGGAATTCGTAATACTTATTTTATCAATAAGTATGTTGTAATTAATTACAACAACAAACTAACAACTATAGCAATAATAACTATAGTGCTAAATCAAACGTTATACTATTTAATGAAATAGTACAACGCAGAAAGAAAGCGATATATATATATATATATATATATATATATATATATATCTTTGAAGAAGAAAATTACGTCTGAGGCTTATCGTAACAATTTCCTTAAAACTTTATTCAAAGTCTTCCAAGATACAACAGATGTGATATACTCGAGATTGTGATGTGTATGATCTTTTGTGTGATATGCAAAAGCGCATGGGCTGAAGATATTAAGAAACGAATAGGAAGAAGAGAAAATTCGGAATTAATTGAGTGAGGAAAGTGATCAGGTTTCCTTCTTATTTATAGCTGAATTCCCAATGTCTACACCATTTGAGAAAAGCAGCATTCATTCATTTGTAACGTCAAAAAGCATTACTGTTCGCAACAGTCGCGCCTCTTCGTTTGCAACGGCCGAAAACTATTGCGGTTCACAACAGTTACACCTCTTCGTTTGCAACGGCCGGAAACTGTTGCTGTTCGCAACAGTCGCGTCTCTTCGTCGCGTTCAATCCGCTAGTCATTTTTATTTAAATTTGAATTGTAGAAAACCGTTCACTTCTATACAGAAAAAATATAACACGGTCCACTCTTATTGGACCTGCACCCGACCCGGTCGGTTCGGTCGGTCTGATGGGCGGGCAGCGGCTGCGTGCACGTGTGTTAGTCCATGGCCATATAGGTCCTCACTCTCGCACAAAATAACCTGACCCTAAGGGCCAATATAGGAATTGAGAATGTACTATATAAACCAGAAAATGAACATATTTTTGACGATGTGAAACATATCTCATTCACCATTTTTTGAGAATTCTAACAATCCCCCACATGAATGACGATATATGTCTCCCCCAAACAAAGTGTAATATTACATAGTTCATATAAAAATAGTGCTATATCGAGGATAAGTAGATATTTCACTTTGAACTTTCCCTAGTTAAAACTTATCGGATATACTTGGCTAATCGGTGAATTATTTCATCTTGAACCGTCAGCCATTATTGTATAACCAGACAATAAGCTTTACAAGGCATTATTTCCTTTCACATCCAATCTCTTGGTTGTATTCGTTTTGGTCCTGAACAATTTTTGGTTCTGCGAGTGTTTTTAGAGAATAAAAGCCTTTAATATTCTCATAGAGCCGACCCAGCTCACCCTAATATAGGTGATCGCAACCTTTAAATACTTCTGTATGCATGCATTTATATTATGCACCATAGGAATGGAGTTGGACTATGTCCAAGAAAATGCATTACATCTTGAGTTACTCAGAACTGGTTTGCCTATTGATCCTAGTCGTGGGATCTCCAGTCGCTAGGATAGGTTTCCGTATAAGATAACTCTTGCTGGTTTAGGCTTTTAAACTCATTCCCCTCGACGCGCAGTCAATTTTCTCTCTTGATAAACCTTTAGTAAATGGATCTGTAGGTTATCATTTGTTCTCACATAATCTATGAAAATAGTTCCATTTGAGAGTAACTGCCTAACTGTGTTATAGCATCGACGAATGTGTCCTTACTTTCCATTATACACAAAGTTGTGCGCTCTACTTAGTGCAGCTTGGTTATCACAGTGTATGCATATGGCCGGTACAGGTTTAGGCCAAAATGGAATATCTTCTAAAAATTGACGAAGTCATTCTGCTTCTTCGGCTGCTTTATCTAAAGCGATGAACTCTGATTTCATAGTGGACTGAGCTACGCATGTTTGTTTAGTTGATTTCCATGACACTACTGCCCCTGCTAAGGTAAATACATAACCACTCGTTGATTTTTATTCCTCTGATCAGCAATCCAGTTTGCATCACTATATCCTTCTAAGACGGCAGGATATTTTCTGTAATGTAAGGAATAATTTGTGGTATTTTTAAAATATTCAAGCACTCTCAGTAGTGCTTTCCAGTGTTCCTTTCCTGAATTGCTTGTATACATGCTCAGTCGACTTACTGCATAATCTATATATAGTCTTGTGCAATTCATGAGACACATGAGACATCCTATTACACGAGAGTATTCCAGTTGCATTACACTCTCATTAGTGTTTTTATGTAGTACTTCTGATGGATTAAAAGGTGTTCTTACTCCTTTAATCCCAAAATTTTGAAATTTTTCAATCACTTTGTCTATATAGTGTGACCGAGATAATTCAATTCCATTAGTTGTTCTTATTAATTTGATTTTCAAAATAACGTCTGCAGCTCCTAAGTCTTTCATATCGAAATTGCTAATTAACTTCTTCTTTATGGTCTCTATTACCTGAGTATTTGGATCGAATATTAACATATTGTCTACATATAAACAAATCATCACATATGATTGTCCAATTTGTTTATAATAAACACACTTATCGCATTCATTTATACGAAAACCATTTCTCATCATGATACTATCAAATTTTGCGTGTCATTGCTTTGGAGCTTGTTTTAATCTGTATAATGATTTTTCTAATCTACAGACTTTGTTTTCATTTCCTTTGGAAACAAAACCTTCAGGTTGCTCCATGTAGATCTCTTCATCGAGATCTGTATTTAAGAATGTTGTCTTTACATCCATTTGATTAATTTATAGATTGTAAATCGATGCAATTGCTATTAGCATTCTTATAGAGGTTATTCGTGTTACCGGCGAATATGTATCAAAGAAGTCTGCTCCTTTTTGACGATATCCTTTGGCTACTAATCTGGCTTTATACTTATCGATAGAGTCATCTACTTTCATTTTCTTCTTGAAAATCCATTTACAACCAACAGGTTTTATTCTAGGTGGAATATCAACAATTTTTCAAGTTTTATTACTTAGAATTGAATCAATTTCACTTTGGATTGCTTCTTTCCAACATGAATATTCAGAAGATGACATTACTTTCTTGTACGTTTGAGGTTCGTGTTCTAACACATATGTGAAAAAATCCGAACCAAATGTCTTGGAAGTCCAACCCTTTACGCTTCTTCTTGGTTCAATTCCTCAATCTCATGATGAGTTTCATCTTCATGTGAATTGCTTGGTTCTTATCTTGTCCTTTTAGGGACATTATTTCCTTCATTTCTTTTGTGCGGAAACACGTCTTCAAAGAATGAGGCATCTCTAGATTCCATGATTGTATTTACATGAATATCAGCTATATCAGACTTGAATACCCAAAATCTGTTGGCACTACTATTTTGGGCTAGTCCTAGATAGTAACAATCTACTGTTTTTGGCCCAAGTTTGACTTTCTTGGGAGGCGGAACTGGAACTTTTGCCAAGCACCTCCACACTTTGATGTATTTAAAACTTGGATTGTGTCCTTTCCATAACTCATATGGAATTGTTCCTGTTTATTATGAGGGACTTTATTTAATAAGCGATTAGACATATTTAAGGCTTCCCCCCACAAGTTCGTTGGTAGATCAGAGGTTAAAAGCATGGCAATAATTATGTCTTTTAACGTTCTGTTCTTCCTCTCAACTACACTATTTTTTTTGGTGAATATGGAGCTGTTGTTTGATGAATTATACCATTTTCGGCACAGAACTGTTCAAATGGTGATTCATATTCTCCACCTCGATCAGATCCCAATATCTTGATCTTTTTATTTAACTGATTTTCTACCTCAATCTTGTACTTTATAAATGATGTAAGTACTTCACCTTTAATATTCAAAAGATATAAATAGAAATATCACGTATAATCGTCAATAAACGTAATAAAGTACTTTTTCCCACCTCTTGTAGGTAACGATTTAAAATCATATAAATTTGTATGAACCAAACCTAATGGTTCGGTGCTTCTACCAACAGATTGAAATGGTTTTTTAACCATTTTTGCTTCTACACATGTCTCGCATATGTAGTTTTTATCTACTTGGAATTTCGAAATTAATCCCAAGTTTGATAATGTTTCATTTTTTGAAATTTTATGTGTCCCAATCTATCATGCCATTGTAAAATTTTGTGCTCAAGCAAGTAAGAAGCTTCAATTTTATTAATAGCACAATTAGAATACATAGTTTTATTACCGATAATGGATACATTTGCCTTAAATAGGCTATCACATAAATATCCCCTTCTGATATACATTCCAGCTTTGGACAGAACCATCTTGTCTGACTCAAATACCATTTTGAATCTTTTCTTCGATTGCACTGCACCAGAGATGAGATTCTTGCGTATGTCTGGAACGTGGAGCACGTCATTCAACTTGATAGTTTTTTCAGAAGTAAACTTGAGGATTACTGTGCCACTACCTTCGATCATGGATACTGCAGCATTACCTATGTAGAGTTTTTCTTCGTGATCGAATTTCTGGTATGTAGAAAACATGGATTTATCAGAGCAAACATGACGAGTAGCGCCTATGTCTACCCACCATTGGTTAAGATTCTGAACCAAATTGCATTCAATTACAACTGTCGAGAAGTTGGACTCGTCTACTTCCATGTTGTCTACTATATTTGCCTCTTTGTTGCAATCCTTTTGGTGTCTGCAATCTCTAGCCGCATGTCGAACCTTTCCACAAACCCAACACTCGCCATTAAACTTTTTGGTTCGTTTGTTGTCTTTTGATTTGTTGTTTGGAGCTTTCCTTTTCTTTTGGAAATCCTTCTTTTTGTTTTTGGTCTTTGACCCTTGAGGCACAAATGCCTCCTCGCATGGTTTTGTAACTCCACGGTTATCCGCCTCAATTTTTAGTTGGACTATGAGATCCTGTAAAGAGATTTCTTTCTTCTTATGCTTTAGATAGTTGCGGTAATCTCTCCATGACGGCGGCAGTTTTCCCGTGATGGCTTCAACCAAAAACGATTCTCCAACTGTGACAACCCGTCCTTCTATGCCCAGAAAGACGTATCATCATGAAGAAAGAAAGGGATGAGAAAATAGAAAAGATAGAGAAGAAAGAACAACAACAACAACAGAATCTCACAGCGGAATGGAATAAAATATAATAGATCACATAACTATTACATAATTTTCATATATCAGAGTTACAGATCATACAACACATACTAGACAGTTATAAACACCTGTCTAGTTATACAAGTCAATATACAATGCAGATAAACAACTCAGAGATACCACCATAGCGGAACTATATGTGTATCTACAACGCTGAAGCCTCCTGCTCCATTGCTCCTCCAGAATTCGTCAAACCTAACCTGAATCCCTTGGCTACCCGTAAAAATTTGGGTACCCGAGAGTTTATGAAAAAACAAAAATAAACTCCGGGTCAGACATGGGTCTGGTATGAGTAATAGGTTAAAGTTGTTTAACTTTGAAAAACATTTGAAAACAAAAGGTATCACGTAAGACTTCCCACGAATAAATATGGTAAGTTTTTACCTTACGCTAACCAAAACATTTGATAGGAAATTCTGTGATATTATAATAGGTCTAGGGTTTTCAAGTAAATAGAAAATAGCCGAAATTGTTACATTCATTAAATTCCAGCTACTAGCCACCGAAGTGGGTAATACAATCAAAACCGTTGGCACTTATTGGATTGTGGATTCCATACATTGGCAGGGCTACTGGGGTACCGCCCGTCACAGTACGGGGCCTAGATCACCGTACCGAGGATTACTCCCTTCATCCCCTGCAATAAAAGGCCGGAACCATTCCTTACTGAACAGTCCCGAACAAGACAACCCCGACAGTTGGAGCTCACAACTGTCCACACAGCCGAATAAAAAGGGACATCTAGACAAGGGAAAATCTTGTCCTGCTTGGGCATGACCCACCTAACCTTGCTGCACCTCCCCTATTTTAGCCATTCCCGGTTGATGAGACTTGAGGCTGCGATTACCTTTATAGAACATATTTCTTAGAATGCTCATCGTCCACCTGACGATGTGTTGAAAGCATTCAATCCATACAAGTTCGTTCCAGGTTCGAACGAAACCGAAGGCATTATCTCGTTACACTCATTTTGGAATCACCCTCAGAGTTAACGACGATAACCCTTGCATTCTAAATCTTCATCTTCACTTCAGATTCACGACCTAACGTTAATTTGGAATCGATGTGGTTTTCGGACTTCCAAATGCGGAAAACCCGATCCCGGTCTCATCGAAATCCAAAACGTGTCTTTTAGGGCCAAGTTGTCTATTTAGCCTTACCAGTTAAATTCAAAATAATTCAACATACACACAGATAGATAAATCACAATATCATAATAGATAGTCAACATCAACATAAACAGATAACCAATATTATCACTTCAAACAGATAATGCATATTATCATCATATCAGATAATTCATATTATCATCATATTTAAAACAAAGCATACATAGCATCATTAATCTCATATTGAGATCTCAAACCATTCAGGGTAAACAATATCATCAATCAATATATATAAGCAATCACATCAGCTATAATTAATTTAAAATGAATTAAATTAATCACCTACATCTCTAATTAATTTAAAGTGAATTGAATTAATTACTTAACCATTCTATTGCTTATATCACTAATAATCGATTACCAATCAATTAATTTATCATCACTCAATTATTCAATTTAATTAATCATCCTTGATTAATTTACTTTTAATTGTATTTAAGTAATTATCCTTTAATTATTTTCACAAATTAATTATTCTCAACTAAACACAGAAATTAACCTTGAATTTACTAACATTAATTACATTATTACTCAATTAATTGCATTGGTAAATCAATTCATTTATTAATTATTTCCAAATAATCTATTCTAATTTACATCATTAATTATAATAATTAATGATCTCTAATTATATTTCCTATTTAAATTAATTACATTAAGTAATTTATCTCCAATTAAACCAAATTGTCAAACACACTTGATTTACTCCATTTAGTAATTAACTACCCTTAATTACTTTATCAAATAAATAAATTACTCCATAATTTATTATCTCTAATTAACCTCTTGATTAATTATACCAAGTAATTATCTTCCAATTACTTTCACTATTAAATCATTCCTGGGTAATTACATCCAGTAATTATCATTAATTACTTCCCTAAGTAATTATACTTATTACATCAACAAATGATTATTTAAATTAATTAAACTTAATTAATTAACTTAAACAATTCAAATTAAATCGAATTAATTACAATGAGTAATTAATTCCTTAGTTACTTCCGTTAAGTAATTATACTTAACAATTCACAATTGCTTATCTTAAATAAATAATTTAATTAATTATTAAAATAAGCCCATTAATTTATTATTGCATAATTTTAGTTAATGACCTTCAATAACTAATTATAATCCTTTAATTACTTTTCTAAAGTAATTAACTTACATTTTAAGTTAGTCTTAATAACTTATTAATTTTTCCTCTATTAATTCATTAATTGATTACTAATCATAAATTTAAAATTAATCCAACGATTCCTTAATTACCAATTAACTTACCTTTAGCTTTCATCTTATTAAAATAAAATTAACTCTTGATTTCGGAGTTAATTAATTCTAGTCACTCATTATTCATTTAGTTAATTTGATAATTACAATTCTTAAGTTTTAAACCTTTCCCATTTAATGATCCATTTATCATTAATAAGGTATTTAATAAATTTAATTTAAATTTACTTTAAAATTCATTTTAAATTTAGATTTAAAATGAAATCAAATTTATATTAACAATTCCAAACTTCTTTTATTTTACAACTAAAATAATAGTTATCTTAAATTAGTAGATTAAAGGAATTTACACACGGTTTCATATTAAATTCAAATCTAATTTAAAATTTTACTTTATCATTCAAATTAGTTTAAAACAAATTTTAAATTAAATTAAAAAAAATCTTTATTTGTTTAAAGAGTGAGATTCAAACTACGTTTTGAATCAAATCTTATCTTGGTTTAAACTTTGTTTTAACTACACATTTTTTTATTTAAAAGCCCGGTTTTAAAAACTGAAATAAATTTACAGGTTTAAAACCCATATCTAAAAATACCCGAGTCAAACAATTATTTTTACGAGCATAACCCCGCATTTCTTCGAGTCCGACACTCGAATCACTCGAGTAAAACTCGAGCAACAAATCCAAACTGAGATTCATTTATTTCACTCGAATCACTCGAGTGAAATCCTTTTTAAAGCGATTTCAAATAATTTAAAATTTTAAACTTTATTTTATTTTAAAATGAGATTCAAACTTCTTTTGAAATCCAAACTTTTCTTTTGTTTAAATACCTATGTCAAACATTTATATTACATTTTAAAAACCAGTTTAAAGAATTTAAACTTTACAGGTTTTAATACCCTGTTACAACTTTCCAGTTTCCCTTCCCACTACTCCGAGACAACCACGAGCACGCTTCGAGTTTGCGCGTAGAAATCCCGAGTCAAATTCCTAAAACCCCGAGTACCCCTTGCTTCACAACACCTTCCAGGCACCACAGTGCACGTGCACGTGTACCCTCATCAGAGCTCTCTCCGATCATCGACGATCACTCCAACGCATCACCTGACCACACAGCAACCCACAACGATCACCCAAACATTTGCTCAAGCCTCGAAATCGAAAATGAACACAAACCCAAACCTGGAAACGCACAGAACATCACCTACTGGACCTGTCACTGCCTTGCCTGAGGAATCCCGACCACCTGAAATTCAGTAGCTCCGGCTACGACTTCGACTTCGACCCCACTATCATTCCCCAAAAAGTTGAAGCACTCGATCACCACCACAGGTTGCAGTGTTCGATTCACTGGACACAGTAGAAATTATGGTTCAAGAAATGGTTCTACTGCCGCAACTTCTCTGGTGAATATCATCACCATCAACCATTTTTCCACCCATCTCCAGTCAATCCCCCACCTCCAGGATGAATCCCGATTCCCATATCCAAATAGATCACCCAGAAATCACCGATTCACACATTTTATTCAACACAGAACCATACCCTTAACCCTTAATTAAAAATAGTGATTCTGGTTTTAAAAATCAAGTTTTTGTATTAGTTATTGATTCATATGCCTGAATTCATGATTCATGAAAATCGAATTTAAACTCATTTAAAGTTTTCACTGTTGTTCTATATTTTCCAGACTAATACAAACTGTTTTTCTTTAAACCAAATTTTAGACTCAAGTCTATGTTATAACAACATTATATGTTCAAAATTTATGACTTGTTCAAGCTTGAATTAAGTACAAAAGAAATTTTCTTATGTGAACTTAAACCTGACAACAACAGAGAAAGTTACACAGAGATGATTATCATATATCACACCTTAACACAGAGATGTATTTGTAAAATATACTCACAAATAACTAATGCTTCAGAGAGAACATATAGCAGTATAAATATACTTACATGTTTATAAATGTGATGTTACTCACCTGCTTTAGAGAGGATGAACTGAGCATAGCTTGGTATTTGAAAACAGTTTGAACTTTTTAAACACTGTAAACAGTTTTGCTCTCCCTCTAATCTTCTTGCTTTTGTTTAGTTGAAGTTGTAAATGCATGATGCTTATTTTCTTGTTCCAGTTTGAAAAGAAATATAAACTTATTCTCCCTGGTTGCTATGTTGAACAAAAGCATTGCATATATGTAAAGAAACAGGTTGTACAGGGAGGCATCAACTGGAACATGCTTATCTCCTTGATCAGAAGTATTTATATTATTACATTGATCAGATATTTTTCTTTTGTTTTATCAGGCAAGATATTTATTTTGGAGGCTGAAATGAGTTTTTACACAATTCGAATTGACCTAATTGTATGCTGTATTAAATTCCCTTTGTACTTTTTGTTTACTCTTTATTTAATTAGTACATGTTGAAACTCAATTATGCAGATAATCTGACTTCCTATATAAGCTTCTTACCTATTTCATACTTATCTTATTCTTGCCTGGATTGTATTTCATATCTTAAGTACTAAATGTTTCAGCATATTTGATTTCTTCCTTGTCTGGTTTGCTTATTTCATGTACTTGACCACTTTATTATGACTTGTCTGCAAATCTTGCTTTTAATTATTTCATTTTTGCTTTGTTATCTTGCAGGCAACAAATATTACAAGCCTAGTTAGTATCTTTTATTTGTACTTACCTATATGCTTTTGTCTGGTTTATATCTTTTACTTATACCTGCATATATATATACTAGATGTTTATTTGTACCTGCATATGTTTATTTGATGTTGATAAATTCTCTTTTACTTTGTCTTGCCTATTTAGTTCACATATTACAACATTTAAAATTTATTATTAACAATATGATCAAATCAATTAAATTGTTATTGTCAAAATTTCCGGGATATCACATTCTTCCCCCCTTAAAAGAATTTCATCCCCGAAATTTAAAACAAAGGTTATTTAATAATTAAAGATTAAATTTTAAAACACAAGCATATATCAATCTTATGCTAACAACCAAAGCAACCAATTTATCCAATCTACAAATCTAATCGTCCAAATAAAATTCTAAATAGAATTTTCTCGAGTTTCCCTAAGTTTAAATATTGGGATACTCGCTCTACAGAATTCAACAATCAATATTACTAAGCTACTGAGATTCTATTCATCTGGATCCACAAAACGAAACAGGATGTCAGACTACAGATAAGTCTAACTCAACAACCAAAACTCTCTGAACTGCTGACTCTACAATCAAAGATAGCTCTTACATGTACTCCCTCAGAGATACGTGAAACACTCCGAATTCCAGTTATCTAAACTGACAATTCAATCCTGAAACTAAACACTTATCCAAAATCAAATCTCCGATTATGGAGTCCAAATTTCTTTGTCTCTTATCCACAACTCTTCGGACGATCCTGGGTTGCCTACATCCTTCCTGATCAGCTCAACACTTACTGATGTTCTTAGAAACAAACTGATCTTACTTTTTCTCATATGGAAAGATAATATAGATGCATTCCAATCCAGTCTTAAGATCCTGAAAAATTCCCAGTAGAAACTCTCTAATCCAAACACTGCAAATTCCAGTTGTTTCCACTTTAAACCAGCTGCCATCATGCTTCCACTGCGCAACTCTGACTGAGCAGATGAAATGCTGATGATCATCATGAATACTAGCTGGGCAACACATCATAGAACTATGGTCCAACAAATTTACTAAAAAAACTCAGAAGTTCCTCTAAAATCCGAGCTGCTTCACCAACCCATTCTCCAAAAGTCATCTTACTACTGAGCTGAACCATTAGTACCACTCTAGAATCCAGAAGATACCAAACTCAATCTCTAGACACGGACAAATTCTAACTTCCTGAAGACATCCAGAAAAATCAGATAACTTAAAAGAAACGCAACAATCGCAAGTCACTTTTGCGATCAATCCAGCCCACTACCAAAGAAAACTATTCTCTCTTTACCAAACAGAACAGCCTATGCTTAATTAGCCAATCCATCAAAGAAACGGAACCACACTGCTGAGGCAGAAGTTAAAAACTTCCTTGCCAACACACCAATGCCAAGAAATTCCTAACCCAGAGCTCTTCGAGAAACTCGGACCTCAAACCAAACAGAAACATTCTACTGAACTCAGCCACAACACCGAAGCAGCTACACTTCCTTAACTGATTCCAAAGAAACATCTTCGGAGACTTCCACAGTCACTGTGTCTCATCACATAGCTACTACATCCTGAGGTAAGATATTCGGACTTGCTCAAGCCAAGCCGACGAGTCCAAACTCTAGCTCATCCAAACTTACACTTCAAAAATGAACTCCGAACCTTAACAGGTTTCCTTCAGAGATCGATGAAATCCTTACACTATCCAAAGCTCACTCGAGACGGTATTAGGTCTACAGTCTCGACAGATACACTTCCAACCTCAAATATTTATACTCCAACCATTTGGTAGTCGTGATACACACACCACTACCCTATCTACCTTTATAACTTATATTGGATAACCCGGACAGGTAACCCAACAAGTAGGTAGAAATAAATATATATTTTTATATATTAAAATTACAAATACGCTCTCTCAAGAAAGAAATCGCTCTAGAGCCTAGGTATTCACTCAACCTAGCGCTCTGATACCAACTGTGACAACCCGTCCTTCTATGCCCAGAAAGACGTATCATCATGAAGAAAGAAAGGGATGAGAAAATAGAAAATATAGAGAAGAAAGAACAACAACAACAACAGAATCTCACAGCGGAATGGAATAAAATATAATAGATCACATAACTATTACATAATTTTCATATATCAGAGTTACAGATCATACAACACATACTAGACAGTTATAAACACCTGTCTAGTTATACAAGTCAATATACAATGCAGATAAACAACTCAGAGATACCACCACAGCGGAACTATATGTGTATCTACAACGCTGAAGCCTCCTGCTCCATTGCTCCTCCAGAATTCGTCAAACCTAACCTGAATCCCTTGGCTACCCGTAAAAATTTGGGTACCCGAGAGTTTATGAAAAAACAAAAATAAACTCCGGGTCAGACATGGGTCTGGTATGAGTAACAGGTTAAAGTTGTTTAACTTTGAAAAACATTTGAAAACAAAAGGTATCACGTAAGACTTCCCACGAATAAATATGGTAAGTTTTTACCTTACGCTAACCAAAACATTTGATAGGAAATTCTGTGATATTATAATAGGTCTAGGGTTTTCAAGTAAATAGAAAATAGCCGAAATTGTTACATTCATTAAATTCCAGCTACTAGCCACCGAAGTGGGTAATACAATCAAAACCGTTGGCACTTATTGGATTGTGGATTCCATACAATGGCAGGGCTACTAGGGTACCGCCCGTCACAGTATGAGGCCTAGATCACCGTACCGAGGATTACTCCCTTCATCCCCTGCAACACAAGGCCGGAACCATTCCTTACTGAACAGTCCCGAACAAGACAACCCCGACAGTTGGAGCTCACAACTGTCCACACAGCCGAATAAAAAGGGACATCTAGACAGGGGAAAATCTTGTCCTGCTTGGGCATGACCCACCTAACCTTGCTGCACCTCCCCTGTTTTAGCCATTCCCGGTTGATGAGACTTGAGGCTGCGATTACCTTTATAGAACATATTTCTTAGAATGCTCATCGTCCACCTGACGATGTGTTGAAAGCATTCAATCCATACAAGTTCGTTCCAGGTTCGAACGAAACCGAAGGCATTATCTCGTTACACTCATTTTGGAATCACCCTCAGAGTTAACGACGATAACCCTTGCATTCTAAATCTTCATCTTCACTTCAGATTCACGACCTAACGTTAATTTGGAATCGATGTGGTTTTCGGACTTCCAAATGCGGAAAACCCGATCCCGGTCTCATCGAAATCCAAAACGTGTCTTTTAGGGCCAAGTTGTCTATTTAGCCTTACCAGTTAAATTCAAAATAATTCAACATACACACAGATAGATAAATCACAATATCATAATAGATAGTCAACATCAACATAAACAGATAACCAATATTATCACTTCAAACATATAATGCATATTATCATCATATCAGATAATTCATATTATCATCATATTTAAAACAAAGCATACATAGCATCATTAATCTCATATTGAGATCTCAAACCATTCAGGGTAAACAATATCATCAATCAATATATATAAGCAATCACATCAGCTATAATTAATTTAAAATGAATTAAATTAATCACCTACATCTCTAATTAATTTAAAGTGAATTAAATTAATTACTTAACCATTCTATTGCTTATATCACTAATAATCGATTACCAATCAATTAATTTATCATCACTCAATTATTCAATTTAATTAATCATCCTTGATTAATTTACTTTTAATTGTATTTAAGTAATTATCCTTTAATTGTTTTCACAAATTAATTATTCTCAACTAAACACAGAAATTAACCTTGAATTTACTAACATTAATTACATTATTACTCAATTAATTGCATTGGTAAATCAATTCATTTATTAATTATTTCCAAATAATCTATTCTAATTTACATCATTAATTATAATAATTAATGATCTCTAATTATATTTCCTATTTAAATTAATTACATTAAGTAATTTATCTCCAATTAAACCAAATTGTCAAACACCCTTGATTTACTCCATTTAGTAATTAACTACCCTTAATTACTTTATCAAATAAATAAATTACTCCATAATTTATTATCTCTAATTAACCTCTTGATTAATTATACCAAGTAATTATCTTCCAATTACTTTCACTATTAAATCATTCCTGGGTAATTACATCCAGTAATTATCATTAATTACTTCCCTAAGTAATTATACTTATTACATCAACAAATGATTATTTAAATTAATTAAACTTAATTAATTAACTTAAACAATTCAAATTAAATCGAATTAATTACAATGATTAATTAATTCCTTAGTTACTTCCGTTAAGTAATTATACTTAACAATTCACAATTGCTTATCTTAAATAAATAATTTAATTAATTATTAAAATAAGCCCATTAATTTATTATTGCATAATTTTAGTTAATGACCTTCAATAACTAATTATAATCCTTTAATTACTTTTCTAAAGTAATTAACTTACATTTTAAGTTAGTCTTAATAACTTATTAATTTTTCCTCTATTAATTCATTAATTGATTACTAATCATAAATTTAAAATTAATCCAACGATTCCTTAATTACCAATTAACTTACCTTTAGCTTTCATCTTATTAAAATAAAATTAACTCTTGATTTCGGAGTTAATTAATTCTAGTCACTCATTATTCATTTAGTTAATTTGATAATTACAATTCTTAAGTTTTAAACCTTTCCCATTTAATGATCCATTTATCATTAATAAGGTATTTAATAAATTTAATTTAAATTTACTTTAAAATTCATTTTAAATTTAGATTTAAAATGAAATCAAATTTATATTAACAATTCCAAACTTCTTTTATTTTACAACTAAAATAATAGTTATCTTAAATTAGTAGATTAAAGGAATTTACACACGGTTTCATATTAAATTCAAATCTAATTTAAAATTTTACTTTATCATTCAAATTAGTTTAAAACAAATTTTAAATTAAATTAAAAAAAATCTTTATTTGTTTAAAGAGTGAGATTCAAACTACGTTTTGAATCAAATCTTATCTTGGTTTAAACTTTGTTTTAACTACACATTTTTTTATTTAAAAGCCCGGTTTTAAAAACTGAAATAAATTTACAGGTTTAAAACCCATATCTAAAAATACCCGAGTCAAACAATTATTTTTACGAGCATAACCCCGCATTTCTTCGAGTCCGACACTCGAATCACTCGAGTAAAACTCGAGCAACAAATCCAAACTGAGATTCATTTATTTCACTCGAATCACTCGAGTGAAATCCTTTTTAAAGCGATTTCAAATAATTTAAAATTTTAAACTTTATTTTATTTTAAAATGAGATTCAAACTTCTTTTGAAATCCAAACTTTTCTTTTTTTTAAATACCTATGTCAAACATTTATATTACATTTTAAAACCCAGTTTAAAGAATTTAAACTTTACAGGTTTTAATACCCTGTTACAACTTTCCAGTTTCCCTTCCCACTACTCCGAGACAACCACGAGCACGCTTCGAGTTTGCGCGTAGAAATCCCGAGTCAAATTCCTAAAACCCCGAGTACCCCTTGCTTCACAACACCTTCCAGGCACCACAGTGCACGTGCACGTGTACCCTCATCGGAGCTCTCTCCGATCATCGACGATCACTCCAACGCATCACCTGACCACACAGCAACCCACAACGATCACCCAAACATTTGCTCAAGCCTCGAAATCGAAAATGAACACAAACCCAAACCTAGAAACGCACAGAACATCACCTACTGGACCTGTCACTGCCTTGCCTGAGGAATCCCGACCACCTGAAATTCAGTAGCTCCGGCTACGACTTCGACTTCGACCCCACTATCATTCCCCAAAAAGTTGAAGCACTCGATCACCACCACAGGTTGCAGTGTTCGATTCACTGGACACAGTAGAAATTAGGGTTCAAGAAATGGTTCTACTGCCGCAACTTCTCTGGTGAATATCATCACCATCAACCATTTTTCCACCTATCTCCAGTCAATCCCCCACCTCCAGGATGAATCCCGATTCCCATATCCAAATAGATCACCCAGAAATCACCGATTCACACATTTTATTCAACACAGAACCATACCCTTAACCCTTAATTAAAAATAGTGATTCTGGTTTTAAAAATCAAGTTTTTGTATTAGTTATTGATTCATATGCCTGAATTCATGATTCATGAAAATCGAATTTAAACTCATTTAAAGTTTTCACTGTTGTTCTATATTTTCCAGACTAATACAAACTGTTTTTCTTTAAACCAAATTTTAGACTCAAGTCTATGTTATAACAACATTATATGTTCAAAATTTATGACTTGTTCAAGCTTGAATTAAGTACAAAAGAAATTTTCTTATGTGAACTTAAACCTGACAACAACAGAGAAAGTTACACTGAGATGATTATCATATATCACACCTTAACACAGAGATGTATTTGTAAAATATACTCACAAATAACTAATGCTTCAGAGAGAACATATAGCAGTATAAATATACTTACATGTTTATAAATGTGATGTTACTCACCTGCTTTAGAGAAGATGAACTGAGCATAGCTTGGTATTTGAAAACAGTTTGAACTTTTTAAACACTGTAAACAGTTTTGCTCTCCCTCTAATCTTCTTGCTTTTGTTTAGTTGAAGTTGTAAATGCATGATGCTTATTTTCTTGTTCCAGTTTGAAAAGAAATATAAACTTATTCTCCCTGGTTGCTATGTTGAACAAAAGCATTGCATATATGTAAAGAAACAGGTTGTACAGGGAGGCATCAACTGGAACATGCTTATCTCCTTGATCAGAAGTATTTATATTATTACATTGATCAGATATTTTTCTTTTGTTTTATCAGGCAAGATATTTATTTTGGAGGCTGAAATGAGTTTTTACACAATTCGAATTGACCTAATTGTATGCTGTATTAAATGCCCTTTGTACTTTTTGTTTACTCTTTATTTAATTAGTACATGTTGAAACTCAATTATGCAGATAATCTGACTTCCTATATAAGCTTCTTACCTATTTCATACTTATCTTATTCTTGCCTGGATTGTATTTCATATCTTAAGTACTAAATGTTTCAGCATATTTGATTTCTTCCTTGTCTGGTTTGCTTATTTCATGTACTTGACCACTTTATTATGACTTGTCTGCAAATCTTGCTTTTAATTATTTCATTTTTGCTTTGTTATCTTGCAGGCAACAAATATTACAAGCCTAGTTAGTATCTTTTATTTGTACTTACCTATATGCTTTCGTCTGGTTTATATCTTTTACTTATACCTGCATATATATATACTAGATGTTTATTTGTACCTGCATATGTTTATTTGATGTTGATAAATTCTCTTTTACTTTGTCTTGCCTATTTAGTTCACATATTACAACATTTCAAATTTATTATTAACAATATGATCAAATCAATTAAATTGTTATTGTCAAAATTTCCGGGATATCACACCAACTTTATGACCTTCCGCTTCGAGTTCATGAATGATGATTTGTAGTTCATGCAGTTGAGCAGTCACCGGTTTAGAGTCAACCATCTTGTAGTCCATGAATTTGTCTACAATGAATTTCTTAAGACTAATATTCTATGTTTTATACTTCGTGGCAAGTGCATTCCAGAGTGCTTTTGCTGTTTTCAGAGGCTGATATACTTTGTATAGAAACTTGTCGAGACAATTCAGAATATAATTTCTGCATAGAAAATCGGAATGCTTCCGCATATCAACATCTGATTCCTTGTCTGGTGCAGGAATCGGTTCCTCCTCCTCGAGATACCATGGCAGACTGAGTGTGGTGAGATAAAATAGCATTTGATTTTTTCATGTTATGAAGTCATCAACATCTCCTTTGAACGGATCAGGCCTATTGTGAGTAGTAGCCTTTGTTGATAGTTTAACTGTTGCCATCTTTGTTTTAGCGAAAATAGGAAAGTCTTAAGATGTTATACGTCTAGTATACCAAAACAGAGACTAATCAATAATAAACTTGTCTCGCAAGTTTACAACTCATATTTCTACTACTTTGGAATCTGTATTAGTTATTTTATCAATAAGTATGTTGTAATTAATTACAACAACAAACTAACAACTATAGCAATAATAACTATAATGTCAAATCAAACGTTACACTATTTAATGAAATAGTACAACGCAGAAAGAAAACGATATATATATATATATATATATATATATATATATATATATATAATCTAACCGGTTGAAGAAGGAATTACGTCTGAGGCTTGTCATAATAATTTCCTTAAGACTTTATTTAAAGTCTCCCAAGACACAAAAGACATGATTTGCTTAAGATTGTGATGTGTATGATCTTATGTGTGATATGCAAAAACACATGGATTGAAGATATTAAGAAATGAAAAGGAAGAAGAGAAAATTCGGAATTAATTAAGTGAGGAAAGTGATCAGGTTTCCTCCTTATTTATAGCCGAATTCCCAATGGCTACACCCTTTGAGAAAAGTAGCATCCCTTCATTTGCAACGCCAAAAAGCGTCACTGTTCGCAACAGTCGTGCCTCTTCGTTTGCAACGGCCGAAAACTGTTACGGTTCGCAACAGTCGCACATTTTCGTTTGCAACGGCCGAAAACTGTTGCTGTTCGCAACAGTCGCGTCTCTTCGTCGCGTCCAATCCACTAGTTGCTTTTATTTAAATTTAAACAGTAGAAAACCGTTCACTTTTATACAGCAAAAATATAGTACGGTCCACTCTTATTAGACCTGCACCCGACCCGGTCCGGTTCCGTCGGACGGGCGGGCGGCGGCGGCGCGCGCATGTGATAGTCCATGGCCATATAGGTTCTCCCCTCGCACAAAATTACCTGACCCTAAGGGCCAATTTAGGGTTTGAGAGTATACTATATAAACCAGAAAATGAACATACTTTTGGCAATGTGTGACATATCTCATTCACCATTTTTCTGAGAATTCTAACATTTATAACATTCTTGGCTTAAAACAATGATTAAAGAAATATACCAGAGGAGGGGGAGTTAGCAGATAGATGGTTTCTTGTATGTGATCTAGCTGACGGAGCCAACACTCGATCTTTCTGTTCAAACAGACTTAATCAGTTAATCGATCTTTCTGTTTACCGACCAAAGTTAACCGACCAAACTTAACCGTTAATCGAAATTATTTTCTTTTCAAAATACGAAAATTGTTGCAATACATATCTTAATGGGCCTAAATTTCGATAAAAATCGAAGCCCAAGTCTATCAAAGTTTATGTTGTTTGGATTTGGTACCAGCAAATAAGCATGAACAATATCGAAGACTACTAGAAATCTAAACTCGCAGCGTAAACAATAATAGGATAAAAGTACTGACTATGACTACTACGAAATTAATGATATTCCTTGGATAACATATTGTCACATCAGCATAGAGAAAGCGAGAAAGAAGACTCTCCAACAACAAAGCATATCCAACTCCAGTGACATGTTTCTCTAAATCTATCATGTAGGTTGTAATGAGGAGGGGTAAGAATAACATTCTGATGACTACAAAATATATACTATCCATAACATAAACTTATATCGGTACATTTTTATTTGATTTTATGTCCATTTAGGTTAGCAATTCTAATCTAACCTTGAATTGCACACATGATAAAATACGCACCTTCCCAAGGTAAGAAATACTAATGAAGCTATATCGACCACCCAATACTTCCAAACCTATTAGCCACTTAATACTTCTAAATATGAAGCGAGCTTCTATAGTACTTTTAAAAGAGAAATATGTAGGCTTTGTCATTTATGACCTTAATTGAAACAGACGCTGTCATTTAAGACCTATTTTCAAAGTGGTTTCCTAGCAATGTTGTCAATGGTCAATGGGTTCTAGCTATACGGCCTCTAACCACTATTTAAGGCTTCCGACATTTATTGTCCAACTATTAATGCATTTATCGCTGAAAAAATCGCAGTTCTATAATAAACAGTACCCAAGCCACTTAATATCTTTATATTAGAAAATAGGCAGACTCTGGTCATTTAAGACTTTATCTAAGGCAGATTCAATCATTTAAGACCTATCCCCAAGACGTGTTCCTAAATGGTACTATTATTATTTCGGCTTTAGCAGTGTAAGAGAATGTACCCATAATACTTCTTAGTGAAAAATAGGTAGACTATGTCATTTAAAACCTACTTCCAAAAGTGTGCTCCTCAATGGTACTATCTATCTGCCATTGCACGGAAATCTCATTGGGTTACTTAAGACTTTTATTAGGATAAAGGAGGATTTGATAGTCATTCAAGATCTCAAACCTGAAGCGAACCCTTCCCGAGATATGTACTCCCACTCTTTAATTATAAATATGGCATCTCATTAGGCTACCCCATTCGGTAGGGACGCAGACTCACCACTTAAGAACTCAATGCTGAAGTAAACCCTTTACAGAGACATCTTTATTTATTTATATGGAATCTAAATATGTTACTTGATACGTCCAGTTAAGAGAGAAGCGGATCCTTCAGCCACTTAAGACCTCAAAGCAGAATTGAACCCCTATGGAGATATCCCTCACCACTCCTAATTCCCAATTTGGACCGTTTAATACTTTTAACTTAAGAAAGCAAGCCTAATCTCTTATGTCGTCATGGGTCATTGGATTAGTGATATCTCACATTAGGAGTAAATATATCTGAATGCTGGTAACCTCAAAGTGAAGGGTAGTCTTCCATCGAGTGATTCTATTGACCTCACATGGTCGACGGAAATTCTATCGAATTAGAAATTCATTGAACGAATTTAAATTAAAATAACCGCAAGCTCACGACGTACAATTATTAGTACGTGGCGAGTAGGCTCGATCCGTGGAGAATTGTTTATTTTAGAATTCCTATTCAATCAAATTAACCAAGAATTGAGATGTTTAAGCTAAAAGGCAAGAAAAATAACAAAAGAAAATTTGATAAACATATGAGAGTTAAATGATAATTTAGAGATAAATCCACTCTCTAAATTACAAAGTTCAACAAATTATGAAATTATGATCTCTTTTTCTGGTCATTAGTGAATTTAAGCGATGTGTTTATCATAAGTATGGCCTATTTGTGCTATTAATTAGCTCAACATAAGCCATCAAACTATAACACACCCCTTAAACCACTTACTAATTTTCATGAAAATGACAACAAGTTGAAAGTAAAAATCTATTTTAAGCATGACCTATTAACTATTTTTTATAAATATAGACCATCAAATTGGATTTTGACATTCACTTCATTACCATAATCATATGTAGATGAAGAGTTAATTTGTGTTAGTGATTGTTTAAGCATAGCCTATTTGGTGTCAACGGTATAGACTATCAAATTCAAAGCAAAAACAATAAGTTAAACCGCTTCAAGCATTGTCATTAATCAAAAAAGAAGAGCAACAATTATCAAAATGTTGAAGCTACATAATTAGAGAGCTTCATTACTCCTAAATTGAAAGGGTTTGGCCTCTTATTTGTGTTATCATATCAACACTTGTATCATGCAACATGAAACAAAAGAAGAGGAAAAGGAGAAAAAAATGAAAAGGAAAGCTAAGTAAAAAGAAATGAACACTAATCTACTTTCAAAAAAGTAAATCTATACTACTAACATGAAAAGGAAAGAGCATGTAATAGAAAAGAGCATGTATTAAATTACATGAAAAAATTACATAAAATAAATGGCTAAGTAGCCATGAAAAGAGAAAGATGACTTTCTTTTTATTTTCCTAAACTAATGAGCTAAGACAACCTAAAAGAAGAGAGGCTAAGAGAAGAGAGAAGGGTAAAATGAACATATAGGGTATTTATACATGTTTTAAAATCCTAATCCATTTTTTGGGAACTACCCAAACCACCCCTCTAGGAAGTGTGGTGGCCAAGTAACCATTAGTATTAGATAATCATCATTTAAATGTGCATGAAGTTTTAATGGCCTTTTAGCATGTGCATTAGCTCTAAGTTGTACATTAAGGTAGATGGATAGGTGGGGTCCTCCATAATCTATGCCATGAATTATTTCCATCTTCATTTGCTTATCTTCAGTCTTGTGCATGCATATATCTTCATGAAACCACTTGTATGTAAATTAAATTCCTACAAAATAAAATAGATTTTTCCAATTAAATTTTCACAAATTAAGATATGCATAAAATGACCATTTTGCCCCTATATGAAAATGAATATATGATGATTCGAGAATAATTTGAATTTTGGTTTAAACGTGTTAAAACACCCAATATGTTCTTTTATTTAACTTAAATAGATTAAATATAGTGGTAAAAATATGCATATTTACATGCACATAAAATACCTCCACACCTATCTTTTTATTCATCCTCGAATAAACTAAAAACTAAGAAAAATCTGTTTTCGTAGGAAACACGATTGCATTGAGCGTATGCAACAAGCTGTTAAACCTCTGCGTGTCCCCAATCGGATGAGTGTTGTCTCCTGAGGGTTTTTAGCGGATACTACCCACAAAATCCAAATGCGGTATAAAAATATTTACCAAATGCTAGATTTATTTACAAAGAGATTAATGCAAGTTTTTGAAAATATTTACAAATGAAGAATTAAATTGACACAAATAAGTTAAATGTATGTTTTGGTCATTATCTTGAAAATTTAAGTCATTTACTTGTCAGAATTTCCAACAAAAATCAAGTTATCATAACAAATAGACTATAGTTTAACTCGTTGTTTTGGTTGATAACACAATGTAACTATGAAATGGATCCTTAGTCGAATATCAAAGTTTATCAAATTGGTAGTTTTATTTCTTTTCAATAACAAGTTAAATTAAACAAGTTAAAATAGTGCTCGGATTTCAATTGCTTACACTCTCTTATTTTTGAAAATTTTATTAATGTTAACCATATATACATATGCCTAACTCAAGTAAACTGAGGCCAGATATACCGCCCATGAACTGCCTTGCAGGCTTATGTGAGGGGAATACAGAGCGTGGCGAGTGAACACATGAGTGTGGACACCTATCGACTGTACGCGTTATTAATAAAAGAATTTTTGTATACATACATCTAGCTTAGATAAAGTGAGACCAGATATACCGATCATGCACTGTCTTTCAGGCTTACGTGAGAAGGGTACAGAGCATGGCGAGTGTACACACAAGTGTGCACACATATCGAACATAGGAGTTTATACACACACACACACACACACACACACACACACACACACGAGTACTTTGGCACGTGCGATGCACATACGTAAAAGGAATTGGTGTTATAAAACAACGTTTGTAGGATTTGTTTAATCTTACAAAATGACTTGATTTGTATAAAATGTTGCATTTTTTATGTGGATACGTGCACAAATAAACCATTTATCAAAACATGATTGAGACAAAGTTAGTTTGAAAAATAATTAATTGGGTAAAAGAGCAATCAACCATTACATCAATATACAGAGAAATATAGTAATATTAAAAAAATTAGCATTCTTAATAGTTTGGAACTGAAAAACTTGTATCGTCTCTATTTTGAAAACAATAAATCAGCCCGTTGATGTATAAAGAAATTTTCTTTTCAACTATGAAGATCTTACTTCCCATGGTACTCCCTTCATAGTTAACGCTCATTTCTTGTTGAAGTGACGTGCACAAAGAAAAATAACAGTAAACTACTTTTTTCTCTAACAAGTACAAATATTAACATAGAGGAATTCATAAGTTTTTTCCCCACCAATTTGGTTTGAATATAACTTCCATTAAACATTAACTGTGCATCTAAAAACAATAATTTAAGGAGTAAGGACATTATAAAAGTTTAGGCTTCATCAAGTAATATATACTACACATGTTATACTTAAAAAAGCTTCAGAACTAATATTACAAATATGTTAGTATGGTTCATAAACAGATTCTTCAACAAATGATATCAAATTAAGTAAGCATAAGATCTTCAAACCAATAGATCAATGTGGCCATCGTAAGCATGTTAGCTTGAAGCCTAGTTGTAGATGCTTTCTTGCTTCATGCATGGATTTACAAGCCGATCTCATGATGACTCTATAAACTCAGTCCCAAAATAAATGAGCAAAAAATAATAAATAGATCAAGCTAGACTTCTCTTCCCTTCAACTCCAAAAACTGTAATGAGACAATTCTGTTGCACAATAAAAGATCACAACATGAGATTATTAAAACTCGGATAATTAAAGAGATCTTGATAAAATATTGCTTCTTTTGGTTCATAAAAAAAACCAAGAATATTAATTTATTAGAAAAGAACCTATAGCCTTGGAGTCTGCAACAAGTGCTATCGCAGCAAGTCCACATTGAGATGGAATGCATGCAATGCTGAAAATGGTTCGGTTCACAAATGCCAGATCTCACAACTTATAATATATATAACCTTTTTTGTTTCAATATATTCCTTTGCGTCACCTATTCCATCTAGCTTATAGCAGTTTTGTTGATTAACTTAATTGACTACATCTCATATACCAACAATTAGGTGATAGAAAAAATGGCATGAGTTATTTTCTTGCGTAAATATTGTCATAAAGTAATTCGAATAGTAAAAAAAGGGCCAACGAAGAGGATAATAATACCATGTTATTGTAGCCATATGATGTTATCTTCATGTTTACATGAGACCTGTAAATTATAATGTATGGCTTCCTGTTTAAAGGGACAACTAACATTATTTACAGGAAAATCTTTATAAATCCTTTTTTTCTTGTTTAAAGGAAGTGACACCGGGGTATATGACACTCAAGAGAGGTAGTGAAAACAGTCAAATCGATTTATTTTTATGAATATCAAGGACAATGCAGAAAAAAGACTAAAGGATAGAATTCTCTGTTATGATGCAACTGTATTTATTGGAGGTAAGCGATATTTACAAAACATGCTCATACAAACCTAGAAGCATTAACTAAAGATGAAGTGAATGAGATGCTGAAGGCCAATAAGAAATCTAATGATAAATCTGGAGTGTGGGTTCTCTTTTCTACTTTTGTTACTTTACTATTTGAAATTGCCATTTGGAATATATTTAAATTGCAACCAGTATCTTGTTTTATGATATGTCTGTTAGCCAGATAGTGCAATGTATTTATAGATTCTAACACTAATAAATATAAGAAGGAAAATGATTGAAGGTAAACTTCGAAATACTGAAGTTACTTTCACATAGGAGTTAACTCTTATTTTGTTTGAAGTTTCCTACCTAAAATCAACTAAACTGTTCCAAGTTGTTGAAAGATTGTGTACATGAAGTTGGCTCAAATTTGCAGTTGTAACAACTGTTTTTCTTACAACCAATCATTGCTTACTTACTGTTTCAAATAACTTTGCATTACTACATTAACGGCACCACATTAAGCTATATGTAATATACATGTTAAGTTTTTGACATGTGTCACTCAGAGTTTGCAGAGCTTAATGAGTTTTTTGATAGACGTCTAAATTTAGTTTAAATGGGACTGCGACTTTAAGTGAATGGAAACTATTGTACTCTCTTGCCAAATACGTCTGTACATATGTTCTTTGCTCGGCTACATAACAGTGGAGGAACATCAAAAGTCAGTAATGATCCTTTTAATCATATGAAAAGTCCATAAAATCTAAATCAAGCCTTCTGTGGCTCAAATTCTAAAGACGATAAGATATAACCCTTTTTTTAAACAAAATTTCGATCTTATAAGAACAACACCAAGATGACTAAACTTAAAGAATCATTTAACCATGACTATCCTATAAGAATGCTGAGAACATAATTAAAAAGATTTTGAAAGAAACTTGACAATTTTCATAGATTTATATTCTTCGAACATGTACACTTTCTATTTATTCGCCAAACACATAACACTAATAATTTATTTGTTTAAAATGTCATTTGGAAACACACAAAAACCAATTAATTCAACAATAGAAGAAAATATGAAGTTTGAAGTTTAACTTACAGCGTCAAGCAACTGGAACCTTCTTTTCTTTTGCAACTGATTTGATGTTCTGTAAACCTAAAAGAGAATTAAAACAATGCAATCATTCTAAATAAAAGAAATTTTAGATTTTAACAAAAAACAGACCATGTATGCTTACCATATCTTATACCTTCATCCTCCATATGCCATTGCTTACTTCAGGGTGTAAGCTATTGCTAACAATGCCACCTATTTATCATATAACAGTTGCAGTTAATTAACTTCTTTAGTTATGTTGCTGGTAGTAAAACTTAGCTTCTCTATTAACCTCTATAGGAAAGGTATGATTAACTATCCAGTAAGGAGTAAAAAATATGTTTATGACCACCATAAGTTTCCAAATAACTTTATGGATACACATATCCAAAAAAATTCAAGTGCAATATTCAAAGATGGAAAAAGGAAGAATTGTATTTACTAACAGTACCATAAGATAACATATTAACCTGAAAATAATTTTTGGCTTACAGTAGCATACCTAATATTCAATAACTCTTTCTTGTATAACATGACATCGTTCTTAACATTTGAATATCAAAGGAAAAAATTAATAATTTAGTATAAACAATAAGTTCTATGAAATGGCATCAACTCTCTCACTAAATGAGAGCTATTGTTCGTAAAGGCAAATTGCAATGCATCATGGGAAATTGTAAAACTTATTTCACTTTGCAGTGTATAATGGGAATTACATTACTTGAGGCAAGAAATTTTATAAGCTAAGTATATATGCACGCCCAGGTGGGCCTGCTCTAATTACAGCATGCATTGGTAATTTTCTTGACATCATCCGATTATGGAAGCATAAGTTATAGCACATTAACGCAAAGATAGGCAAGCTAAAAATCAGCTCGTACTCGACAAAATGAAAGACACAGATATCGTATTTATGTTAATTGTTACATTACTAATAGACTTAAAAAGAGTTCATGCTCATGAAAAAGTACTACATCAGTACCAATTAGTTCAGATCAAAATAACAACAAAATAAGTGCACAGAAAAATATGCAATCTTTTCAAATAACTTTTGTTCAACGTAAATTGCACAGCTTTTGTTGGAAGCTACAAATTATTTTTTCTATATATGATTTGCATTTCCTTAAGTTTACAACATACGCACGCACAGACGGGGTTTGAAGATTTACATAAAGAGAGCATTTATATTACAGTTATTTTCAGCCATGGCTATAATGTAGGACCTCAAATCATGTAGCATACTATCGCATACTGTAACAGATGATAGACCAAAAAAAATTATTCATAAGAACCATAAAGTTGGCAGATGTGAGCTATGCCTAAAGGCGAGGCCAACTGAGCTCAGCACCCAAGATCTTTCACCTGAGTACCAAGACAGTGATTCATCAAGCTGAAGTAGTAAAGAATATAGTAAGGGTGAAGATAAGCCCTTTGCACCCTAAATATAAAGTGGTTCTTTGGAATCAGAATAGTTGTATACAATATTTATTGGGCAATATTCATGGATTTACTGCCAACAGAATAATTAACAACAATACAGTCGGTTTTAGAAGGTCGTACACGGAAAAATTGATCAACACATCATTATTAATATGATCAATAGATCATTTCATAGACTATAAATAATAACTGCATATTTAGCATAATTAATTTAAAACAACTTGATAATGTAACATGAAAAATAAAATAGAAAAATTAACTAACAGTTGGAGTTTATTTGTTCTCCAACTTGAACTTTTTGACAAAAAGTTAACAGAGTTAACACTTACGCTACCATGGTCTAGCACTGCATAGATTAAATATTTTAAATTATACTAAAGAATTAAAGAGAAATAAACATATTTGTCAAAATCATATATTTTTACAAAACTTTTAAGAAATAATTCATATACTGTCACTTTTCCAACAATGCCTTTTGCCAATTCGACAAATTTAATATTGGTACTTGAATCAAAGCATCAAACACAACGTAAATACAAACCATTTAACGCATTGTACCTTTTCTATGTCAATCATCAAGCCTCCTTATTCTGTAACTAATTATTTTTCTCCGTTCTATTAAAAAAACATAAAACAAAAATATACCATTGAATAACTTGTTACATTAATATGATATAACTTAATGTAAAGTGCAATTGACCATGGCCACATAAATCATAACATATTTAATGCAAACAAATTAATGACTATTAACTTAGAGACATGTTTAGGAAAATACAAATATTAAGAAATTGTTTCCAAAGTAAATAAGCCTATTAATTAACAAACACAATCGTTAGTAATTACCTCACATAGAACGCTACGATAAAACCTTACATAGAAATTATTTTCTTCTCCTCAAACCTACATCTATAGAAGACAGAAACACAATGACAAAATAATTTACACAGTTCGTATTGTTGTGGATATATAACTATATATAGTTATTTTATCAACTGCATTTTATCCAAAGTATGATGAACTAAACAGTCAATATATTCCAACTTTAGTAATCTTAGCCATGGGTTTTACAGTAATTATACATATACAGTTAAAATTCATGTTCTACGGTTAAATTTCTTACAGTAATTTTCCTAATATAACAGTAAATCCCAAGAAAAAAATGAAAATTACATTTACATCAAGATAACAGCGGAACGTGTACGGTCCAACCTTATGCATCTAAATAGAAACACATAAATCTATCATTTTATTTATTGACTGAAGTCTTAAACGTTGAAGAAAAAATGTAGATACATAAGGTAGTATGTGTACATGCCTTAAGACTTGTTAATACCGGTGATGCCTTTTATGCATTTTTAAAGATAAATTAAAAAAAATTACTGTGACGTTAGATGTATAATTAATTGATTAAAATACAAATTATGTTAAGATGAAACTAATTATATAAATATAAATGAGATCAATTAAAAATATGCATTTTGAAGTAGTAGCAACAGTCAATGCAAAATCACAATTAACACAACATATGATCTAATATAAGTAGAAACAGTCGATGCAAAATCAAATTGTAAAGGCTAATGAAATAAAATGCACAAAATTATTTATTAGCTTACATACAATACATAAGTAGAAACAGTCGATGCAAAATCACAATTAACACAACATATGATCGAATTGGACCAACAAATAAAATAGTAAAATGCACCTAATATAACAACCAACTAAATATATTATATAGTTAATTGGTTCATTTTGAATATGAGAAAGCAGCTGTACAAATGTTGCTGAAATTAGATTTCAAAGGATACTGAAATAAAATTCCAAAATCAGTAAAATGATCTAGTATAAGAAAAGGAGGCTAAAAAGTCTAAACTGCTTCTAAATCAAAGTAAGATTGAGTAACAAACGATAAAAAACAATGTAAGTTCAGCTGATAATCGTACAAAAATTGGAGAAGTATTGAAGTAATGCTAGCTTATGGGAGTAGACTGACTGTGGAGAAGATGGCGAATCTGGAGCCAAACAGAACTAATCATAGGTCAGTCCTGGGAGAAGGCATTTGGGGAAGATAATGGATCGTGAGTTGAGTTGGATGTGGGTGTAGAGCAACGTTAGTTTACAGCGAGTTTAGGATCTGGCTTTTTAGGTTTATTTATTCTTGGAGAGGATGATGCGAGACTTTTCAGGTTTTTTAGTTTAGGGGAGGACGAAGTGAGAAGGGTTGAATGTGATGAGAAGCAGATGCGAAAGAAGACGATCCGATATGAACAACGTGTGAAAGAAAAGAAATAAAAGGGCATTTTGGGTATTTCAAAAAGACACCGTGAAAATCAGTTCATTGAGTTTTCATTATTAGTAGTAAAGATATGTACAAATGTTTTTTTTAACTTATATATATATTTTTTTAGAAAGAGAGAGTTTTGCAAAATCATCTTAGCACTATTTAACTTAGAAGATAAAAAAATGTTATATCCTTTACTTTATGCAACTACTTTTTTTAAAAACGTTTTTGAATTAGAATATATTTCATAATTATCTCCATGAATCTTCCTATATACTACTTAAACCATCGTTATTTTGTAATCAAACCTTATTTTTACTTTTGTAAAGACACATAAATTTTCAAAAATTTAATTTAATTAACTAAAACCATATATTTATCATATAGTGTTTCTTTAAAAATAAATCAAAATGCTTAAATTTTTTTTTTCTGAGATTTAAAAAAAATTGGAAAGAAAATGTAAAAATAAACCATGAAAAATTAGAAATGAAGATGAGCTCCCCCCACACTTGATTTTGACTGTGTCCCCACAGTCAACCCAAGTGAAAGGAGAAAAATAAATCAAAAATAAAACCTACATTTACATAAAAAAGATTATTATTTACAAGACATCAGAATGTATGCCATTAAAGAGTAAATGAACCGGTCTTCCAAAGACCGATTCATTTGTCTCGTCAAGTATACGAGACATAATTTAAGCTTGAAAAACCAACTGCAAAATATGTCAAAGTTGAATGTGGATTTGGAAAAATGAACGTCGTTATGATTTTCGGGGTTGATAAAACGATCGATTGAAGTTCGAGTTTATTTTCACTAAATTGAAATCCAAGTTTGTCATTGAAAGATTCTTCAGAATTATTGATTTCAAAGTCAAAATTGTGATTTAAATCTTCTCCTTCAGAATTTGACAACTCGTTTTCAAAAAGTCCAAAGTAATCGTGTTCGTTAAATTCGTCTTCCATTGTTGGATTATCAACAACTTCATTCAATGTATCAATTTCAAAATTCAAAGTTGTGTTCAAATTTCCAAAATCGGGAAAAAGAAGATCGAATTTTAAATCGAGTTTCTCACCCTCAAAAGAATTGAAATCTGACACAATTAACGTTTTTTCAACAACTTCATTGAAATTGTCATTTTCGATTTCAAAATTTGTTATTTGAAAATCATCGATTTTGGTAAAAGATGGATTATCGTTTGACTCGTCACACGTTGGGATTAGATTTTGTTGTTCGCGTAATTTTTTGTATGTTTCAATCAACAAATTCATGTGATCATCGTAAATTTCGTTCATTTGTTCAACAAAATCCAATTTATAACTTGAGGATTTTTTATTTGGACTTGTTGAGAACAAGAATCTTCAATTTGGATAAACAGTGTATTATCATTTGATTCTTCACATGTTGGGATTTGATTTTGTTTCTCACAAAAAATTTTGTACGTCTCACACAACAAATCTTTGTAATCTTTGTCCATTTTCTCAACTAAATCAAATTCATGATTATTAGATTGAGAACTTTCAATTTGAATTTGTTGAGAACAAAAATTATCAATTACGCCAAAATTAAAATCATTCCCATTGCCAAAATCATTTGAAAAGTGATTCACATTTCCATTGTGATTTTGAAATTTATTTTGGGGTTCGAAATTGTTTTGGTATGGGTTATAATCAAAATCATTTGAATTTTGAAGTGAATTCAAATTTTGATTATTTTGAAAACTTTGGCTTGAATTGTTGCACAGATATGATTTACCATTAAATTGAATTGTTTGTTCAAGTAAAGATTCAATTTTTGCAATACACCTTTCAAGAGTTGAGGGTTGTTCATTATTTTGAAAATTTTATGTGAAATTATATGGATTATATTGATTTTCAAAACTATCATAAAATTCATGTGAATATGAAAATTCAGGCATTTTCAAGAATGTTCTTGGTTTTTTCTTTATAAAGGAAAAGTATTTACAAATAGAATTAATTATTTTCAAAAGGGAAGATTAATTTTTGTTTTTGTTATTGGACTTCCATTTTTTTGTTTTTGAAACGTTTTTTTTTTGGATTTTAGTTTTTCTAAAAAAAATTCAAAAGAAAGGATATAAAAATGGAGTTAAGGAATATTTACAATTTTTGTTTTTGTTTTGCATTTTGAAATTTTTGTGTTTTTTTTAAATATGCATGAACTAATGCAACTAAATGAATGCAAGGGTTTAATTACAAATTATTTATCCTAACCCAAAATTATATAATCACACATTGTCTTAAATCAACAAGATAGTTCTTAGCCAGGTAACGGGCAGGATTTATCGTTGCACCACGAATCACCGTAGCAATGCAATTGAAGGTTTAAGTACCTTCAAAGAAACAATTCAGTATAATATTTACGAATCATCGTAATATTTATAACTGATTATTTCTCTACCGTAGCCTAGGCACCAAAAAGGTAAATTATTCAAAGATGACAACTTGTCAATATACAATTAAGCGTTATTAATGTCTAACCAATACTATTAATCAAAATTCTAGGATGAAATGCAAAGCAGAATTTAAACATTTATTAACAATGCAACTACAAATGGATTTTTGGTTTTGTTTATGGTATTTGAATTTTTTTTTGAAATATATAAATGCAAATGCAAGCAATCGGCAATGCCGCTAAAATAAAACTAAAATGAAAGCAGCAATTTTTTTTATAAGCAAGTAATTTATTTTTGGCAGCAGTTCTTCCCCTTCTGAAATTCTTCTTTGGTACCTGAAATAAAAACAAAATATATACACTATTTTTTTTTTTTTGAAAAAAAGGTTAAGACAAAAAAAACTAAAATCAAACCACACAAAACAAATTGAGCAATTTTTTTAACAGAAAAGTAAGAAACTAAAAACAATTTACTCTAAAACCACTTAACCAAAGCAAATCAAATTCGAAGAACCTTTTTTTAAGAGAGAAAAGAATGGTAAATAAAAAAAAACAAAACAAAACAAATTCAACAAGCTCGTCCCAAACTAATCCACTTTAAAACTAACTCAACAACACAATTTTTTTTTAAATAAAACAAAAAAAACAAACTAAACTACAATAAAAGAAAACAAATTAAAACATTAAAACAATTAAACCTGAACTGCCACACTCCACAGTAAACAAATTATTTTAGTATCTATAAGCTTGGCCCACTAAACACGAATTATCAAAGTGAAATAACAGAGCAATCAACTTCACAATTAAAACCTCATCAATGTATTTCTCATTTAAACTTCATAATCGAACTGCAGCTTATTTTCCAATCAATTTCGCACATTACCAGTCAAAACCAAATCATGAAATACCAGAGAAATCAAAACCCCATCGATCCATACTCCATCCTCGAATTCAATTCCAACCCTAAATCAATTTGCGGCAGTGGGAATTCGTGGAGATTGTTTGATGTGGAGTGAAAGGCGATTGGATTACGGTGGTGCTCGTCACCTTGGATTTGGCGATTGAATTTCGAACCAAGGTTTTGTTGGAATTCCTAAAACAAACAAAGTGAATGATAACAAACATAAGTCCCACATCGCCTAATATACTAAGAAAGCCAAGTATATTAATAGCTTTCTCAAGTGGAGGTTGGGGGCCTGAGGCTCCCAAATGTATGTTTCGTTGTGAGGAGGGAGATCATGCATCATCACCACACGCGTCGCCGTCCGTCCGACCGAACCGGGCCAGGCCGGGCTCGGGTATGGATACGGGTCTAAAATGATCATTCTTTTTACTAGGCCACTGTTTAACGGTTTTGGGCTTCGTCTGAAACTGGGCTGGGCCTGGAATTTGAAGAGAAGCGGGCGGGTGAAGACGGACGCGGGGTTTTTGCCTGAGGAGATGCGACTGTTCATAAGCGGACGCGAACAGTAGCGGGTGCGACCCGTTAGAAGCAAACAGGTGCGGCCAAACGCAAGCGGGTGCGACCCAACTGAAGCGGTACAGGCGAAACAGTACCAGGCGGTACGAGCGGGTGCGAAACAGTAGCAGGCTGGCGCGACCCGTTAACGAACAGCAGCGACCAAAAGGCAACGGGTGCGACCCGTCAAGCGGACGCGACTGTTTGAAGGGATGCGGACGAACTTATAAATAGGAGAGAATACTGATCACATTTTCATTCAATTCCAATCTAATTTCTTCTGCTTCTTTGCTCTACTGCTCGATATTCCATGTATATATCACAGAGTTGACATGCTCATTACAATCTCGTGCAGATTACGTCTGTTGTATCTTAGAAGAATTTTAAAATAAAATTCTTAAGGAAATTGTTACGACAAGTCTCAGACGGAATTTCCTATATATACTGGTTAGATTCTATGTAATCTTTCCGTTTATAAGTTGTACTGTTTCTTATAATAGTATAACGTTATTGTTGTAATTTATTTACAACGTAACATATAGTTACAATTATCTAATACAGAATTCCAGCGCAGTGGAATTCTAATTGATAAACTTGTGCGACGAGTTTATTGTAGCGTGCTATCTCTTTTGGTACACTAGACATAATCCGGTTAGAATTCTAGTCTGATTGTATACTTATATACATTATTCTATATTCTATCCATTATTCTGGTTATATTATTCATTCAAAATAGTATTAACGCTGTTGTTGTTATTTATTTACAATATTCATATTGTTATAATAATTACTACAGAATTCCAGTGTAGTGGAAATCTGAGTTATAAACTTATGCGACGAGTTTATAATAGATTATTCTCTGTTTTGGTACACTAGCCAACTAACAGGTTTCAATTAAGGATGTTTGGCGGAGGTCGCTCTGTTGAGCGGCGATTGCGAGTTGATGTAAGAAATGGTTTTGGGTTTCGTTCGAGTACGAGACTGGTTTTTTTTTATTGCACGTCGCTGTGTCACAGAAAGGTGTTAGAGGAGGTTGTGATTGGTTGTTTGGGCAGTGGAAGGTTTGGGTTGTGAATTAGTGATGTTCAACTGCGTTTCGGCAATTAGAGCAGGCGATTGCTGTAGAGTGCGTAAGTGGGTTCGAGGAGTTTTCGCTTGTCTGATGAGGAAGTTGTGGTGGTGGTGAATTGGAGCGGTAGTGGTTCTGGTGGGGTAGGCGAAGTTCTGTTGATGATGGTTTGGAGCTTATGGTGAAAATGAGGAGTATATTGCAATCTTGGTCTAGATCAGTATAAAATGTTTGGCAGTTTGAAAATAATTGAAGATTGAAGGTGTGAAGGGGTATTGTTTGAAGGAAGAAATGTTGTGTGTGGTGCAGTGAAGGTATGTGCATTTTGTTTTGGAGTTTTGATCAATAGAAATATGGTGTTTGTCGTGATAGAGGCAAGTTGTGGTATAGGAAGTTTGTATTCAGACAGAGGTGGTTGAAATGTGCAAGATATATAGCATGGAGTTGTATGAGGGATGCATTTGAAGTGTTTTTTATGTCAATAAAAATGTATTGGTGGTGATGATGTTGTACTGGAGCTGCAAGTGTATGGGAAGGAGAAGCAAGCAGTTGCAGCAGTGAATGGTAGTTAACATATGTAGAGAGGCAGTGATTGGTTGAAGTTTTGAGGAATGGTTATCATTATACTGTGTTTTGTTGAGAAGTGCATAGTTTTGTTGAAGATAATGGGGGCTTTTGGTGATTATGGCAATCGGAGTTTGATTTTGGTGAAGTGTGAGGTAGGGGGATGTAGTTTATGAAGTTGCTTTTGATGATTGGGGGGAAGTTGTAGCAATATTAGCTGAAGGGTTTGCAGGTGGAGATTGGTCGAGGTTATAGCAGTAATTGATGTGAAGAATTGATGTTGTTGATGTAGGGGAAGGCGGATTGTATGTAGATGGTATTGTGGTATGGTGGTGCAACAGTGGCTATGTAAAGAAGGCAGAAGTGAAGAAGACAGCAGTATCAGGGATGTGCACAGAATATTGGATATGCACAGTGATGGAAGTAGTGATGATTTCAGGGATTGTGCAGTTTGTTTATGGTCAGTGGGATGTAGAAATTTAGTTGTATGGGTGGGTTGTTAGGTTTGAAGCAGAGGGGAGTGGTGGTGACTGAAGTTGACTGTTGCAGTGGTTATGTACAACGGTAGTTTGGTATGGATGTAGATGCTGTTGATTCGTAGATGAAAGTGCACAGTTTATTGACTGTTGTCTGGGGGATGAACTGAATTGAAGAGGAGTGCTGCAGTGACAAAGAAAAGTCTGTTTTGCGATGAAGTGGATGAACTTTGTATGATGTGTTGTATGGAGGTGGAGATTGTTGTTAATCGACAAGATTTCTATCAGATTAGAAATTTGCCAAAAAAATTTCAAATTAAGTTTACCGCAAGCACACGACATACTATTAGAGTACGTGGCGAGTACGGGTCGATCCGTAGGGAATTGTTGATTTTAAATTTTTAATCAATCAGATTAACCAAAGATTTAGAGGGTGATTAGCTAAAAAGATGAAAGAAATGACAAAAAGAAAGTAATGAAAATATGAGAGCATAAAGACAATTTAGAGGTAATTTCCACTCTCTAGATCATGTTGTTCAACACATATGAAATCATGATATCTCTTTTATGGTCATTAGTGTTCTAATTGATGTGTTTATCATAAGTATGACATATTTGTGCTATTGATTAGTCAACATAAGCCATCAAACTATAACACACCCCTTAAACCACTTACTAGCTTTCATGAAACTTGACAATGAAAATAAAAATGAAATCTATTTTTAAGTATGACCTATTAACTATTGATTAAAACATAGACCATCAAATTTTATTTTCAAATCACTTTCTTATGCCATAATCATATTTTGATGATCATACATTTGTGTTAGTGATTGTTTAAGCATAGCCTATTTGGTGTCAACAATATAGGCTATCAAATTCAAAACAAAAATAACAAATAAAACCACTTCTATCATCATCATTAAGCATAAAAAGAGAGCTTGAATTAACAAATGGTTGAACCTACACAATTAAAGAGCTTGAATTTACCATTACGGATTGTGATTTGTCATCCGTCCACTCGTACGAAACATTGTCCTCTTCGTCGGTCCTCTCCAAGGCATGTGTGGCCTTGAACAGCTCGGCCATAATGGGCTCGCGGTTGTATCTCGCGGTCTGAAAATATATAAATATTATTGCTAATCTGATTATAAAATATTGTAATAAAATGTAAACACAGTTTATAAATTTAATTACCAGCTCTCTCTTATGTTCCTGAAAGGATTTGAAGCCACCACGGTGCAATGCAGGATTTTTATTCCTGTTTACCCGGTTCCGCGCAGATAGCTCCTACAAATTAAGATAAATTATCACGTATATATCTTGCAAGATTTATATTAGATTTAAATAACAAAGCAAACATATGTTACTTACTTTTACTGCCGAACTGTCCCAAAGCTGAAGAAAATCATTCCATACACCCTCGCCCATTCAGTTTGGCTTTTTCCCTGAATTTTTGGCCTTGGACAGTGTATCCCTGTAATTTTTTCTCATTCGTTTGTTCCAGTGATTTAAAAAAATGTCAAAGTCATCAGGGTCGACGCAGACTGCAGCCTGTAAATTTTAAGTTATAAAGATTATATTAATTTACAACTGAAATTCAAACTACTACTTACAAGTAAATCCGCTTGTATGGCGTTCTTGACATGAGGGGGGATGTCGTCCCAACGAGGCCAACAACCATGCATCCGGCTCTGAAAAGCCTTCCTCGAAACCTGTAAAATATAATCTGATGGCTCCACCTCAAAGCCACTGCAAAAGTTATGATATACATGTTTAGTGGATTTTAAAACTTATACTTTAAATAAAATTGATACTTACCCAGCAATTCTAGGAACAACTTCTGCAATCGGACGTAAGTCCGGTGCAGTGCCACTACCACCTGCACCGGAAGATGGGGATGGCTTGCCACCACCACCTCCACTCTGTCTCCTGCCAGACATATCTACTATAGAAAAACAATATCATCACAGAACAATTATACAAATTCACTACTACATATCATGTTTCAATCACTTTTACAGAAACAATTATAAAAATTTACTAGTACAAAACATGGATAAAAATTATATAAATAATCATCACAGAACCATAATAGAAATTCACTACTACATAACATGTTTCAATATTCACTTTCACAGAACAATTATAAAATTTACTAGTACAAAACATGGATAAAAATTAACTAAATGATCATCACAGAACAATTATAGAAATTTACTATTACATCGAATGTTTCAATCACTATCACATAACAATTATATCAATAACGATCAGTCTTCATCGTTTTCTGATTCAGATCCAGTCTCGTATTCTATCTCATTTCTTCGGTACTTTCAAATGCATCAAATAGGACGTTCGATTCATCGTAAAAATTGAACATAATGTTAGTTATAATGTAAAAATTAACTGGCATTTTGTATAATACTAGTATAACTGGCATTTTGTATAATGTAAAAATTGAACATAATGTTAGTTATAATTAGCATTGTACTTCAGTCTAATTTTCATTCAAAGTTTGTCCTTTAATCCAAAATTCAAATTTGGTGTCCTACAGTCTAAATTTTTCTGAAGTTCGTCCTTGTGCCTAATTCCTTCTTTAATTAATTAGTTATAGAATAATATAGTAATGTCATGTAATATTTATTTGTATTAAATTTTGCATTGCAGGAAAAATTTATACAAGCACGTGCGTAGTTGCTTCAGCATTCGAGACGGGTGCAGTTAACCACTTATATATGGAGCATCATGAAGCATTTCATTCTTCTGGTGGTTCTAGAGCCGATGATGAGTCATGAGGTGCGATTTGCAGTTCTTTAAGTGATGTTGATGTTGATTTATGAGAATGTGATGTTTGACATTGATTTGTGTGGTTGATTTGTGTATTTGATTAGTGGAGCTTATGTTGGATTTATATGTTGTACATTGATGTTGGATGTAAATATTGCCGTTGGAAATGGACGAAATTCGTGTTCCGTATACCGACAGCATTTTCGACCGTTCGCGACGGCTACGAGCAGTCGGAAATCCATGTATCTCTTGCAGTTGAAGCTTTCTGCCACTCCATGCATTTTCCATACATACATAAGGGTAAATATTTCTTCCGACTAAGGTTTATGGGCTTGGATTAGGCTGGGTTTAGGCACGGATAACAAAATTTGATCTTTATCTGATGTTGAACCGCTATTGCTACTTTTCATCAAGAATAGATGCAGGTTACAAAATGGTAACCATTGAAGAAAATACTCCGTAAATGAGGTTAAAAGAAACAAAATAAAATAAAAACATGGAGAAGTAACGCCAATCAAAACCATCCCTCGGCAGATAGATGGAGATATAAGACTATATTACCTGATACAACGCTTTGTATTATAAAATATACGCGAACATTTTAAGTATACTGGACACCAAAAATGCAGTAAAGATATTTGTTATATTCCAAACAAGTAGTAAATTATTACCTTTTATTTTAGTTTAAGGATAAGACTAAGTGATGGTTATATGGTATCTATGTAAAATAGTTCTATTTATAGAAGATATTCCTTATGCATCCATCTGTTCTGTGTGTACTGTACTGTCATAAAATGACAAGCTATGTTCATGCGTTTCACATGATAAACCGATTTTAGCTTCAACAATAGTGAGAACCCATAAAGGAAGAATGAATTTACTAAAAGCATCAACAAATTGCATGGTTCCATTAAAGACACCAACCAAATTTTTTAAATGAGATCAGCAGTACAGTAAAACAACACATAAAAGTTGCTAAGCAAAGCATGTACGAACCAAAGTTTTTTTTAACCTTCACGTACTTAACACAGACAATAAATACTGACACTAAATTAAGTAGAAGAATAACGATATACAGATAAGTTAGGAAGAGGTCGACCATATTCACGCTACGCTACGTACAACTTTTTATATCCCTGATTCCAATATCTCACGTCAAAAGACTGGGTCTGAACCAGGCACAAGCTATCAAGTTCCCAGGAGCATCATCAATATCTGGTACACATGTAGGGTGCTCTTCCTCGCAATCATATATTATCAGGCCTGGAGCAATAGTGTGCTCGTCAAATATGCCTAAAAACTCTGGAATGTAAATAGAATTTTGTTTACAACCAGGATACTTGCTTGCAGCGAGAGAGAAGGTAGTATCCAGGCCCATAAACAAACTTCTGTCACCTAAGCATTTTAGCTCTACCAACATAACCTGCTGCTGCCCAAACTCCAGTTTGAATACCTTGCAGGTGCTATAGTCGAGGTCAAATACAAGAACTAACAAAAGATCTCCATCTGACTCCACCAAGTAAGTCTCCAGGAATTGCAATGGACTCAACCCTAAGGAGACGAGCTTACAAATACTTGGGTTATCACCAAATTCACAAACAAATACATCAGAGCCCAAAGCAAGGAAGAGCTTTCCCCTATAGCAACAGATGTGAACATGACCACGCCTGTCAATTTCAGGATGCTGCATCTCCCTCCAACCACTAGATCCTACTTTACAATAAAAAATCCTTCCATAGTAGTAAACTACCGCAAAACAGTCAGGTAACGACTCGCCGGGATCTGAAGTCAAGCCGAAACCAAATTTGTGCCTCTGGATATCATACTTGCTCTTACAGTACTTCACAAAACGAAGTTTTGGAAGATTGGTTCTGGAATCGGTGAGGGGGTTAACTAGCGAACCGGATTTAGTATGCAGATTAAGCAAAAACAACCAACCATGAGAAGACCTGATAAAAACATGTTCTTTGTCTAGGAATGATGATAGCGTTAATGCTGGTCCTGACAGTTCAGGGATCTCGGTAAATTTGTTGCCGTTAAAACAGAACTGGTAGAATTTTGAGCAATTGACTGACGATGCAATCAACCAAGGGAGTTGCGCATGCTTTGGAGCTGCCGACCGCCAAGCCTTGCAAATCGATCGGAATCGTGTGTAATCAGGTGCGAATGTTAATTTCTTTGAGATAAGCTCCAGTTCATCCAAGGGTAAAGCCATCGATAGAGCTTGATTCTTTCTTTGACAAAAATATATAAAATAAAAATTGGATTTTTAGGTATTTTGGGGATGACGGTGGAGGCTGGCAGGGGGGCGGATGCATTTTATATATATATTTACGCACATGTTCAGATGGACGGACCCTATGTCATAATTTGCAATTGCTTTACCAGTATAATTAACGGCCCATTTATATTACTAACCTTTTTACTTGTAAACTTACAACCGGTAAAAACTAACACTGCATAGTTTGAATAAAAACTGATACGCTTTTATAAACTCAACCCCTTTCTTATCTTATTTAAACAGATAAAAAAGTTACAGCCAAAACCAGTAGCTAAATCTAAATTTTCTTTCAGATCCTTAAACTCAAGTATTAAATATTTTTTTTTTAAATAAATCATTTAGAAGAAGAAAGTATTTTTCTAAAAGAACCCAAAGCGACATTTATGATTTAATTGAAACAAATATGAACTTATTTCTTTAGACCTACGTCCCAGTCAACTTTTATTTTCACACCAAAGTGCCAATCTATATACAGCAATATTGTAAATATATTTTGCTGAACAGAATTATTTCTGAGCCCACTTGAAAATTGGGCTATGGGAGATTGTCCAATCTGTCCGGCCCAAGAGATGGCTTTAATGGAAACTCAATCTTTATTAGGATAAAAAATTTTGTTTCAAAATATTTAGTTACATTCATGGATAATATTCAACACTATAGATGGTGAGAAACTAAATTCATTATAGCTTCAATCTTTCCATATATTAATTAAGCAAAATACATTTTTATATTAGGTTTATTGTTTGACACTACCAGCTTTATGACTTGTTGTAACGACCCGGGATTTTTGACATCCCGAGTTGTGAATACTAATATTTAGTATTCAATAGTACAGTATTTTAATCAACGAAGGTCCCCGTTAAAACAACAATTGATAATAATATACAATTTTTCAAACCAATATAATTTTAAAGTTCCAGATTTTAATAGGAGATTGATTAAGTAAAAATTGCTTACATATATGTATATATATGTATGAATGTATTCAGGACAACAAAAATAATATATATGTATATTTTGAAAAGAATAGGGAATCGATTAATTGAAAATTTCTTATGTATACGATTTTACATACAAGAACAATAGAATTTATATGCACGAGTAAAAGCACGTGAATATATTTATGTGCATATATATTTGGATTGGTTGGTAGCATTAACATGCAACCAACACTGCATCTGCATCAGGACCACGTGGCTCAATTTGGTACGTTCGTTTCGTTTAGTACGAAGAAAAAAATATGTACAAATTTGATGGTCCTTACCAACAATTCATTTATTTACAATCTACAAAACATTAGATTACCCAACGCAAACCACTACTGTATTTTTCGAGGACAAATTTTTGATTTAGGATTCGAAAAACAAACATTTCTGAACAAGGTAATTTTTCAAAACTAATTATGAAAATACCAATATTTTTATATATAGTTTGCGCATTTACTTAATTCACAAACTAAACTTAAAAATAGAATGAGCACTGTGTTTGCACATTCCAACATTAGCTCTTTAAATTTGATAGGCGTGATCAAAACCTTATTTTTAATAAAAAAAACCTACAAAGAACGGTTAAGTTTTTTTAGTTAGTTCGACAACATTTTAGATAAAATTTTATTCACAACTTATATTACATAAAAAATTGCATACTTGATGTATATTACTCAAACTTGTAACTATATAACTATGTGAACCTTATTTTTGCAAAGAGAATAATTCAATTGAATTATTAAACCAACCACTTTGACTAAAACAAAGAAACAGATTTAGAGAACAATGTTAATCTGCTCACTCGGTGATTAAAAACTAACATGCTCCATCTGACCCACCCACTCACTTAATTGCGCTCTAATTTGACCCATTGGTTAGAATAAATTACAAATTGAAGACGTCAAACAACAAAATTATATTTCTAGTTTGAAGCCAAAAAATGAATTTCCTGAAGCTTTGTAAGCATGCTTACAATTCAATATAAAAGTGCAAAATCATGAACAGTTTAAGTCTATATGTGCATGATTGGCAGCTGCTTATATGCAGAATTGTTAATTCTACTGTTTGACATTTAGAAATGCTAAATATCAAATAGCTCTATCTAACACCAAATCTCATTTATATCCTCAAATCAAATATTAATACATTACATTATACTTGCATGTAAAAGCAAATCACATATTGATTGCCAGTGTAAATTTAATACAATTAGCTCACTGAATCACATACGTCTCCAATAAAACTAATTTATGCATTAACACCTCTCTAGTGTCTCTAATAAAACAGATTAAAATTTTGATATCTTACATTACACACACACACATACACACACACACACAAAACAAAATGTGGGTTTCGAACATGAGATTTGTTGGCCAACAGTTGCTTTTGCTGTTCCAAGCAAATCGATTCAAGCACCACACAATCCCCCCTTTTCCAATTAATGTACTACTTTTTATTTATTTCGTTTGTTGCCTTAGTTCTTTCCTTCTTCTCATAATTATACAACACTTCGCATCGTGCATCGGTATACATGTTTTATTCAAAGTAATTTGTCCCACATCATCAAAAATATATTAATTATTGTTGTACATAAGCCAATATATGAAGAAAGAAGTTGTTCCAATAACATCTAATTGAGTTGAGATGATGTCATGAAATTTAATAATGCGGCCCATGAATAGATGACATGCAAACGTGAAGACGAATAATTTTAGCTACTATGGAGATGTAAAGGGCATTTTAGAAAATTCAAAAAGACACGGTTGAAACCTATTCATGGAATTCTCGTTATTAATAGTATATATATATATATATAATTTGGAAACAAATTCATAGCAAATAAATATATGTGAAAAAGCAAAAAGAAAATATATATTTTAAATAGAATGATTTTGAGCTTATGAGCAATATAGTATATTTTAAATAAAATAGTTTAAAATTGAGCTTTTCTAAAATGAAAATATATATATACACATTGGTTAGGAAGAGGGTATATATATAGATATAACTTCAAAAGGAAGGATTTATAGTATTTATAAATAAATAAATATTTTATGCTATAAACTAAAATGGTATATATAAAAACCATATAAGTAACAGAAGGAAAACTATATATATAGTTTATTGAAAAGTAATATATTTATTAAAAAGTACTATCTTATGTTGTCAACAAGTTGGCTACATACGTCGGAGGTGATGTAACTTTTGAAGAAATGGAACACCTCAAACTTTTTATTCTTTCCGAAATTTCGGTGTTTATTGAAGAAGGCAAGTCTAATGATTTTGTTTTGTCGAGATCACTACTGGAGAACTTGCAAGAATCTACTTTACAAGTGGATGATCTTCTTGATCTGTATGCATACGATCAAATTGAAACTTAGGTCAGCTTTTCTGCTTCCAACTAAGAAATTCATACCCATATTAAAGTGAATGTTGCCACGTATTTTTTCTAAATCAAGTACAACACCAACACTCGAGCAACAGTCGTTTGATTCACCATCGATATGTAACTTCCAGATATGCTTGGGAGATTCAGTGGTTTCGGGCAAGTCCTCTAGTATAGTAAAATCAACTATGAAATTTGCTAGGACTTGTCCTTGAATAGCTCGCCTTGGAGTGTATATAATGTCAAACTGACTCAATTCAATATTCCACTTGAGTAACCTTCCAGACGTCTCAGGCCGCGTGAGGACCCGTCGTAACGGCTGGTCAATGTAAAAGGAGATAGGATGAGCTTGGAAATATGGGCGAAACTTCCTTGAAGCAATAACAAGACAATAAGCCAACTTCTCTAGCTTTAGATAGTTTCTCTCGGCCCTAGTCAATGTTTGCTTATGTAATATACCAGCCGTTGTATCCGATCTTCCTCCCGAATTAGAGCAGCACCGATTGCGTTTTCTAAAATCGCCAAATAGATGTACAATCTCTCGTGATCAATAGGCTTTGACAGAATGGGTGGTGTAAGAGATGTTGAACTAGTGCTCGGAATATGCCCTCACATTTTGTAGTCCATTCTTCCCTTTTCTGATCAGATCGAAGAAGGGAATGCATTTGCCGGTGGATTTTGAAATGAACCTACTTAGTGCTGCTACTTTCCCGTTAAGGCTCCGGACTTGCTTTATAGTTTTCGAAGTCTCAAGATTTCTAATCGCCCAGATCTCTTTGGGACTGGATTCATTTCCTCGAGTGTTGACGATAAACCTAAGGAATTTTCCGAATGTGACCCCAAAGTGGCATTTCAATGGGTTGAGATTCATTCTATACTCTCGGAGGATATTAAATATTGATTCTAGGTCTTTGATATGATCAGTGGAGAATCGTGACTTTACCAGCATATCATCCACATATACTTCCATAGTTTTTCTGATCTGATTAGCAAACATTCAATTGACTAATCGTTGATAAGTTTCCCGGCATTCTTGAGTTTGAAAGGCATGACTTTGTAGCCATAAAGTTCTAGATCGGTTACGAATCTGGTATGCTCCTGGTCAGGTAAGTGCATCGGTATCTGATTGTATCCAGAATATGCATCTACAAAGGATAATAGTTCATGTCCAGCCGTTGAGTCTACAAGCTGATCGATTCGTGTAAGTGGGAAACTGTCTTTAGGGCACGCTTTATTCAAGTCTGAGTAATCGAGACATGTTCTCCATTTCTCGTTTGGCTTTCGGACAAGTATAGGATTAGACACCCATTCTGGGTATAATGCATCTCAAATAAATCCATTCGATTTAAGCTTCTCTACTTCTTCCTTAAGGGCGACAGATCTCTTTGGATCCATACCATGCCTATTTTGTTTGACCGGGACGTGCCATGGATCAATATTAATGTGTGGCTTGCGATGTCCAGGGAGATTCAACACATGTCAGAATGTGTCCAAGCAAACACGTCAAGGTTTGCTTAGATAAATTCAACCAATTCTTTTGAATTTGTTGATTTAGCTAAGATCCAATCTTTATTAATTTAGCATCGTCGTCATCATCGATCGGGACATCGACCGTCAGTTCGGCTGGGGAAGGTTGATTGTCTTTACTTTCATCTTCACTTTCGGCGTCTCTCGGGTCAAGATCCCTTGGGAGTTGGTTGTTGTGCATGGGCCTAGGCCCAGACGTTAGTTGTCAATTCTCTTTAAACCGAATGCAAAGAGATTCCTCTACGCCCTTTCCTTTTTCCATTCGCTACGCCTCTCATAGCTCAGCAACATAACAGGTTCTCCCAGCAGCCTGGTCTCTTTGAACAACTCCAATTCCATTGTCGATAGGGAATTTCAAAGTTAAACACCACGGGACGATAGCAGCCCTGAATTCAGCAAGGGTCGATCAGCCCAAGAAAGCATTGTACGACGAGTCTATGTCTAACACAACAAACTACAATATCCGAACCCTCCGGCGTTCTCCAACTCCCAACTCCATTGATAATTCTACCACTCCAGTGGATATAGTTGCGCTCCCATTGAAGCCATGAATACGAGATTGACAAGGTTTCAAATCTTTAGTTTCCATCTTCATTTGGTCATAGGCTCGCTTAAACAATATATTCACAGAACTTCCACTGTCGACTAAGATCCTTTTCATCCATGCAGGACCTACTTGAGCTGATATGACAAGTGGATCAATAGTTGGGCTTTCAACCCTGTCAGCGTCTCTGTCTCGAAACACGATGCCATCAGTCATCGTTTTCTGTTGTTTGGCCGGAGCTCCTTCTTCCAAAATACTGCAACACTCAAAGTCCACATGTCTAATAGAACTGGCGTACGACTCCATTTCCTTCCAGCTACAGTCTGTTGGATGAGGACCACCACCGACAGTATTTATCACCAACCTCCCGCTGGTATGAGCGGATTCCTCCTATCTCGCTTGATTAGATATACGATTTTGATTTGATGGGCCTGCACCTCCAAACTGCGACGTCCGCACAAACTGCTCCAGTTTCCTTTCATGTATCAACTTCTCAATGATATCCTGTAAATGATGGCACTCATTTGTGTTATTGCCGTAGCTATCGTGGAATCTACAAAACTTTCCTGTTTGGATTTGTTTCTCTGATGATGGTTTCGGGGCAAGTCTCTTATGTTGAAAGGTATTACAAAACTTTCCTGGTCGTAGCGACATATTCAAAGGAGTATAATTATCAAACATGGGAGCCCTACGTGGTGGACTACGATTCAGAACTTGTTTCTTATTTTGATCTCAGTTACTTCTCTGCTGATTCTGCTTATTTCGTATATTTAATTGCACTTTTCTAGAAATCTCTCCGGTTTGGTTAACAGCCACATTACTCTGTATTCCTTCCACACTGGGCCCCGCATCATCTTTTTTCCTAGACTATTTTGCAACCTCCCTTCTCAAGAATTTGGCTGCCTTGGAATAGAAATGGTCCAATGACGCAGGGGGTTTTCTTTCCAACCAGTTGCCTAATTATGAATCAAGATCAATCCCCTTAGTTAGTACCATCAGAATGAGTTATCATTGGGATTGCTGATCTCAGCATATGCAGCATGAAATCTCTCCAAATAACGTCTTAGTGTCTCTCCAGGAGCTTGAGTGACACTAGATAGAATATTTACATCTTTTGGCCTTGCAACAAGCATGTGAAACTGGGAAACAAACTTCGTCGCTAACTTGTCAAAACATGAGATAAAATGGGGTGGTAAACAAGTAAACCACATAGTCGCTATACTCCCCTAAAGATATTGGAAAACTTTGACACTTAAGCATCATCAGCTCGTGCAGCATCCATAGATCATTCGTACTTCAAAATGTGCTGGTTGGGATTAGAATTCCCTTCATACATAGGTAGAGGTGGCATTTTGAAACACCGAGGTGGTTCAACATGAAGTATGTCATTAGTAAAAGGAGTATGACTCTGGGTGATTTCCCAGTCGTCATTAGTGAGGCCTTGACTTTCTCGGATCATCTGTCGAATCATTGTCGGGATGTCTGGTATTTTGATATTTTGATGATGCTGGGCCAAGGTGTGGTCGGATTCCAAAATGCGAGTAGGGACCGGTCGCTGTTGACAGTCCGTATCTCGCCTTCTTGGTTCTAAGTTTTCTGGAACATAAGGTTCGGGAGTGTATTCATGTTTACGATAGATCGGATCTGTCCAATTTCAGGCATCAGCTCTCGGTTCAGTAGCAGTGGTGGTAGTGCAGTTGTCTGTGGCATAATATGGAATAGTGCCTCCTCGAGAGGAGGGTACAGTTTGATGGCTAGTTGACGAAGTTGCCCAAGGCGAAGTGCATGCTAATGTCCAGTGGCTTGAGTATAACTCCCATTTAGTAGTGGACGTGTGAATCTATGATGATAGTCTGATGAGGCTGAACTCTCAGTAGATGAATAGGAAGTCTGATCCCTCCGGGATCTCCTACGCCTTTGACGATTCAGTCGATTGGTCAATTCTGCGTTAGCATACAGTTGTTGAGTCAGTTGATGTTGACTTTGTGTTATCTCTTACATTAACATCTGAAACTCTTTTCTGGTGACAGGGCCTTGTGGATCTGATGATCTGGCAGCATTCTGATCAGTCGAAGGTAGTTTTGCAGGATTTTGTCTGCTATGTCATTTTGGATCTATAGTAGTTGATGTGGTCCTTGTGTTAACCATGGTGGATAGCGAAGCTCTTTCTTAGAATTGATGAAAATCTAAATAGGATAGAAGAACTTTGAACTTAGATCTGGATCTGCTTCTTAGATTTTTGCATTCCGATATCGATAGTAGAATCGAATGAACGGGAGAAAAAACTAGGTTTTTTCTCAGTGAAAGCACCAAAGTTTTGTACCAAAATTGGACGCAACACTCTTCAGAAGTATTTGAAGAGATAAAATGAAGAAAATAAATGCAAAAAGAGGATTATCTAAAAAACACTTCAAAAACAAATAAGAAAAATACGCAGAAACACAGGGATTTAGAGTGGTTTGGCGTATGACCTACGTCCACTATGAAATTGATGATTTTATTAACTTTTGTTTGCTGGTTACAACGGATTACATTAACGAAATCCAAATACCATAGTAATCTTTGAGTACAATAATGATTTTAGCAGAGTATGGACGTAGAAGAATCAAAATCCCCTTTCTGTAGGCTCTAGGCTGCTATTTATAGGCGTAGGTTATAAATATCTTGCTCAAATATCAAAAGACCTCTTCTGGCATGTGTGCGAGCCCACATGATCGATTCCTCGTGATTTGCACTCTGTCTATGATCAATATGAATGAGTTTTGTATCAATCAAGATTTTGTCCAATCGAGTCGAAATTGAGCTTGAACATTGTCGATGATGCACGCAAGCTCTTATGAAAATTTCATAGCATTTGGACTTGTAGATTGTAAGTTATGATCGATGCAAGTTCGGTTTTTTCATATGTTGTCTAGTTCGTATCGATACACTTCGTATCGATCTATTCGAATCGCTCTTGGGTACGTGCCTGCAAGTTGATATGGCGCTAACTCTTCGGATCGATCCACTTTTCATGCTGAGTGATCGAGTCTCCCCTATGCATGCGCCTTGTTCGTATCGATTAGAACTGTCTTATTCGTACCGATAGCCTTTGCTCTGTTTGTATCAATATTCTTTGCTTAGTTCGTATCGGTAGGTTTCATCTCACTTTGCACCAATTGTGCATGCTCCATTTCATGTCGGTGGGAGGTGTATATTTCGTATCGATCGATGGTCGATCGATACGAAGTGTGTCTAAGATAGATCGATACGACATAGACTTCCGTGTCGTTTACCAATGGATACGAAGTAGACGACGATTGATTGATATAAACAAGAGATAAAATAATCGATGTGAAGTAGTATGAAGAAGGATGGATACAAAACAAGTGGATTTGGATCGATACGAAGTAGGCTCACTTGCCGCTGATCGATTCGAAACTGTGTACAGTTGATGAATACGAACCGTTGAAGCTTGATGGTTACGAAGAGTGCAGTTATCCTGATCGATACGAAGACGAATGCATCCAATGGATTCGAACCAGAATGATACAAAGAAGGACTTCTTCTGGTTGCTTGATGGATGTGAACAAGAGGATTGCTTGAATTGTATCGATCATATGAACATAAGAATTCGGATTGACTTGGAATTCGGAACGTTGACTTTCATGACATTGTTTGTCTCGTCATATCAATGATATGCATGTAATTGTGCATATATTTACATCCATATTTTATCTCTTTTTATTTAAATAATCATCATATTTGGGCATTTTAACATGTTTAAAACCAAAATTCAATTATTTCCAACCATCATATTTTCATCTTCATTCAGGGGCAAAACAGTCATTTTTGTGCCTGTGTCAATGTAAGAGTTTTTACTTGGACATTTTTTGATAATTTTTATAGGAATTTGGATGCATGTGGAAGAGGCTTATATGAAAATATATGCATGCACAAATCAATACAAAGGAAAGAAGAGGGAAATAATTCAAGCCATGAACATGGAGGACCCGACCCACTTACCTAAAAGTACAATTTGGAGCTAATGGACAACTAAGTGGAGGTTAAAGCTTCATGCAAAACAAATGATGGATTAATTAGTGGATAATGGTTACTTGGTGACCACACTTCCTAAAGGGCAATTTAGGAAGCTCCCTAAAAATAGAATTAGGGTTTTATGCATGCATAAATAGCCCTCTTATGTACATGAAGGATCATCTTCTACTCTTTCATTTACTTAGGAAATTAAGAATTAAAGTGTAAGCTCAATGTTCTATGAAATAATAATGGCTTCCAAGCCTCTTTCTTCTCTCTTTTCTACATGCTTTTCTTTGTTTTATTGTTAATGTTTATTTCAATGCTCTCTTTTTCCTTATGTTCATAGCTTAGATTTACATTTATGCAAGTAGTTAGTAGCTAATCTCTTTGCTTTCTTAGCTTATTTTCTATTTTCTTTTCTTTTTAATGTTGAAACTTACTTGTGTTGCTTCAATGCCATAAATGAGAAGCTAAACCCCTTCAATTTAGGGGTGATGAAGCTCTCTAACTTTATGTAATTTCAACATTTTACGATTTACGATCTCATTTGGTTTATGCTTCATGAAGTGGATTTTGATGCAAGTTTATACAAGTGGGTTTGATAGCTTATATTGCTTATGCAAATGAGCTATTCTTATTCAACATAAACACAAGTTGCATCATCATTTGTTAATCCATTTTTGATTGTGAAAGTAAAGTAAAAATGAAATTTGATGGTCTATATTACTAGTTACAGTAGTAAATAGATCATACTTAAAATAGCTTTTGCTTTGGCTTCATTTTCATGAGAATTATAAGGGGGTTATTTGTTGTATTATAGTCTGATGGTTGAGTTATGTTAATTAATAACATAAACAAACCATACTTATGATAAATACAACAATATTTCACTTAAATCAAAGTTAGAGATCATAAATTGCCTGTTTGTTGATTTACAAAAATATGAGAGCGGATTTGCCTCTAAATTGTTCTCTAATTCAATAGTTTTCTAGTCACATTTTAATTCTAGTTTTAGCTTCATTTTAGTTCTAGTCAACAATTTCTCCTCCATTTGGTCTAATTTGATTGAATAGATTTTTAAAACTCTAACAACTCCCTGCGGATCGACCCGTATTCGCCACGTGCTACATTCGTACACTGTGCGCTTGCGGTTATTGTTTTTAATTTAAATTCGTTCGACGGTTTTCTAAACCGATAGAATTTCCGTCGACGAACAAGTTTTTGGCGTCGTTGCCGGGGATTTCTTCACCCTTTCCTTAGTCCACAAACGCATTTCATCGTAGAATTTGACTAATAATAAAGGTTAGACGTTGGACCTAAGGGTGTCACGAGCTCACTTAGGGCTTAATTGTATCTTCACAATTGTTTTATTTGAACGATTTTATTTCTTGGTGTCTAGGCTACGACAGTGTAATAACCAGTTATAAAAATTACGGTGATACGTAAATATTATACCAGTTGTTCCTATGAAGGTACTTAAACCTTCGGCTGCATTGCTACGGTGATTCGTAGTGCACCGATAACCCCTGTCCGTTACCTGGCTGAGAAATATTTTTGTTGATTTAAGAAAAAGTGTGATTATACAATTTTGGTTTAGGAGCTACTAAGGACAGAAAACTGTAATTAAGTCCTTTGTATTCATTTAGTCGCATTAGTTCATGCATATTCAAAAAAATAAAAAAATCCAAAATAAAAAAATTGTAAATTTAACTTGATTTTTCAATAAAATAAAATAAAATCTTTTAAAAAAGAAAAAAATTCAAAATTCAAAAACAAAAATCAATTTCCACTTTCTAAAAACCAAAAAAAACCCTTTTGGCAAATATTTAAAAATTCAAAAAAAAATACAAAACCAAAAACATAAAAAAAATTAAAAAAAAAACAAAAACAAAACAAAAAAGTCAAACTTTTCTTTTGAAAATAAACCTCACTTATTAAATAGTTTTCTTCCTTGAAAAAAAAATATTCAAAAAACAAAAAACAAAAACGCGTTTTCAAATTTTCTTTCATTCCCTAAACTCAATTCTAACTCCTTTCTCTTCTCGACTTTCACTTGTGCATAAATACTTGGACTCGTGACATAACAACGAATCGTTGGACTCGTGACCCTTCTACAAACCGTTTAACTCGAACAGACGATCCTCCTGAAATGGCGAACAAAAATGCCCCTCGAACTCTTATGGATAGAATCTTTCCCGATAGAGTTTCTATTCCATCTTGCTTCACGTTACCCGCCCCTACGGGTAACCATTTCGAAATCCATTCGAACCATATTGCCACGCTTCCAAAATTTGGCAATTTATACACGATGACCCATACATCTTTTTGGCTAAATTCGAACAAGTTTGCGCAACCATTAAACTTCAACAAATTTCTCATGACGGAATCAAACTTCGATTAATCACATTTGCTCTTACGGATTACGCTGAAAAATGGTTGTATAGCTTACCTTCGAACTCAATTAAAATGTGGGAAGAATTTGTAAAAGCTTTCTTAAAAAAGTTCTACCCCTTGGAAAAAACAAGTAGAATTCGAAACGAAATTGTAAATTTCCATCAATTCAAGGGTGAACCATTTGGAAAATATTTTGAAAGATTCAAAGTGCTTCTGATTAAATGTCCACACCATAACTTTGAAAAATGGATGATTTGCCAAATCTTATACGATGGGCTCGAAAACAGCTCACGAACGATACTCGAATCAATGTGCCAAGGCAATTTTCTTTCCCAACGTCACGATGATGCTTGGCAATTTCTTGAAAACCTCATTGAAAAGTCGTCCCAATAGGAACGCTTGTTATCCCATTTTTGGTCAAAACTGGAATATCAATGTTGTGTGCGTTTCCACCACGACCGAACCAAGAAGAAGCATCCAGCAAGCGTATATAAGTCTGGGGTTTCACTCATGACTCAAATATAAAAGTCCATTCGGTATCAAAGGCTTAAAGATTCATTCGGTAGTACATCACATATCTCATTCGGCATAGTTCATTCGGCACTCCACCTACTACACACCACCGATCCAGGAGGAAGGCACCACCGGTCCAAAAGCTTCTCCATCTTCCACCGAACCAGACCTTAGCCACTGCCGAACCAAAGTACACGAGCCCTTGCCGAACCACCATACTCCTACCACCGGACCAAAGTCCTACCGGCCCAACACCACTCCCTGCATAGCCGAACCAAGCTCCATCCACCCACCACCGGATACACCTTCACCGAACCAACGTCCCACCGGACCAAATCCACTTCCATGAACTACCGAACCAAGCCCTTGCCAAACCAAAGTTGCCAGTCCAGATTGCATCGGCCCAGGTCCACCAGCAGCTATATACATCCAAGACCTCTACCCCCAGCCTCACTCTATAAATAGAGGGGCAGGGGTACAACAATGGGGGACAAGTTTGAGAGCTCAAGCACGGATAGAACTTTCAAACAACTTTCAGTGACTTGTAATCAAAGCTTTGTACTTGTAATCTGAAGAGAAAAGGAGAATAACATATAAAGTGGACGTAGGCATGTTCTGGCCGAACCACTATAAATCTGTGTGTCTTTTACAGTTTAGTCCCTGTTTTTTTACATATTTGCATAAATCACCCAAATCGCTAAGAACAACATATAATCAACGGAATCGTACGACTTTGAGGTGTTTGCCCATTTTTTGCGCAAACATTTTTGGTGCTTTCATTGAGAGCTGAACTCAAGGACCTACCACTTGGAAGTTGAATTTGAGGGTTTAGAGATTCAGATTGGAAGAGTCATGGAGAGACAATCAAGCAGAAGGCCAAGGCCAGAGCAGAGTCAACAGGAAGGGAGTCAAGAGGCTTCCTCAGGAGCAAACCAAGCTTCATCCTTCATCACCAGGGATGAGATGGAGGCTATGATGAGAAGACAAGAAGAGATGATCCAGAACTTGCTTCAGCAAATTGGGCAACTTAGAGCACAAAACCAAGGAGCAACTGGAGTTTAGAACGGAGCAGGACCATCTGGCGTAGCACCAGAGCTAGGGGGCACTCACGCAGAGCATGTTGATCCGACCCCGGGAAGAGAGATGGGGGCATCCGAGCCACCTGGTAGCAATAAAGGAATGAACGTTCTGCCAGGGAGGCATACACATGAAAACTCCCACGGACTCGGGGGGCAGGTCGAAGGCAGTGAACGAGGACTACAGCTTGGAGACAATGACAGATTAGCAGAGATGGTTAGAAGAGCTATGAGAGGCGGTTTAGTAAACAGAGACTTGGAAGATGTAAACAGGAGTCCTTTTTCTTCTGCGATTAGGATGGCTAGGAACCCACCAGAGTTCAAGCTACCATCAATAGAGATGTACGACGGGAGGACAGACCCTGCGGTCCATCTTACTAAGTATATGAGGCACATGGAAGTGCTGGGGGCATCACAGGAGATCATGGCCCGGTGCTTTCCACTGTATTTGACGGACATTGCAGCGTTATGGTTTAGGCAACTGGAGAGCGGCTCCATAGGAACGTGAGCAGATTTAACTGAGAGATTCATGAGGCAATTCAGGGTTCATATTGCGAGACCCAAGAATGTGATGACCTTGGCAACCTTGAAGCAGAAAACTGGAGAGACTTTGAGGAGCTTTCTAACGCGATTTAATGCGGCGGCAGCATCTGTGGATCGACCAGATCATCTATGGTCATGATGGCGGCTGTATCTGGAATAGCTTATAGTACAGAGTTCAAGAATTCATTAACAAAGGACCTGCCTATGAATCTGGGAGAGTTCTATCATGAGGCTGAAAAGTTTCTGCGTTTGGAAGATGCTAGTGCAGAAAGAGAGGAAGAAGATGACGTTTACGCAATCAAGAGCGGAAACCCACCTGGAAAGGGTGCGGAGACTAGCAAAGGAAAGATAAAGGCTGAGGATAATGATGACAGGACAAAGCGGCAACGGAGGGAGCCGCGATTCACCACTCACACTGAGCTGAATGAGAGTCTGGAACGAATTTATCAGGATACCAAGGAGCATGTTCCGTATCGTAGACCAATACGAAGGGATCCAACCTCTAACGAAAGAAAATCAGATAAGTTTTGTGTATTCCATGAATTAAACGGTCATAACACTAATGATTGTAGGCATTTGAAGGACGAGGTGGAAGGGCATATCAGGAACGGTATGCTCCTTCAGTATGTGAGGAGGCGAACTCCAGCTGTGGAGCCAGAGCGACCACCGTCTACATCGGCTAGAGGTGACCCTGGATCGGGGCACCGTTTGATTATCCATTGATTGCTTGATTAAAATAACGATGAACAAGTTGTAAACCTCTCGCTAACACGGTTAAATCATTTACACATGTGAGCGATCGCGCACGATCCATAGGCATGCTCTGAATGACTACCAGCCGCGTTATAGTAAGAGTTTACGCTTTGACATCTTCATTCTGCTCTTTGCTTTAATTTTGATTTGAACATTTAAATTCTTCCTGTTTGGACATGTCTGCTGTAAGGTTCATATGATTATTGCTTTAACATTTACAATTCTATGGAAAAATTACTTGTATGCCCGTGGATCGCGAACGGTCCACGAGCACCTCTTGCATGGCAGTGAACTGCCGAAGTCTTTGATTCGGAAACTCCCCCAAACAATAACTCCGACACTGATAATATTAAGTCCCCCCCGGCACACACAATCTGCCTCGAACGGCACCCGACCTCGAACGGTCACAACTCACCTCGAACGACACCCGACTACGAACAGTCACAATTCGCCTCGAACGGCACCCGACTACGAACAGTCACAAACTCGCCTCGAACGGCACCCGACCTCGAACGGTCACAATTCGCCTCGAACGACACCCGACTTCGAACAGTCACAAACTTGCCTCGAACGGCACAACTCATCTCGCCACAAATGGCTCGATCGCGAAAGGTCGCCATTTGAGGTCCACCCCCTGACCGCCAACAGTCACACCATACCACGAATGGCTCGATCTCGAACGATCGTCATCCGGAGTAAGGCGCTTGACCGCGAACGATCGCATTTCATCTTTTGCCGCGAACGGCACCAGCCGTGAACGGTCACATTTCACCCCAAGTGGCTTGATCGCGAACGGTCGCCATTTGAGATCCGCCCTCTGACCGGGCTCGGTCGCACTTTACCACGAATGGCTCGATCCCGAACGGTCGTCATTTGAAGTAAAGCGCTTGACCGTGAACGATCACATTCCACCACAAATGACTCGATCTCGAACGATCGTTGCATGGATTTAGACGCTTGACCGCGAACGGTCGCACTTCACCTCAAATGACTCGATCGCGAACGGTCGTCATTTGAAGTTAGGCGCTTGACCATGAACGGCCGCGCTTCATCCCAAATAGCTCGATCCTGAACGGTCGTCATTTGGGGCCATATAAAATATCAAGCTCTTTACAGGTTGTCAACAGGACATGAACATCCAGCTCATGGATTACAAAACACGCCTTCCTACCGCAAGGACATCAACAGGATATGAACATCCAGCTCATGGCATTACAAAACACGCCTTCCTATCGCAAGGCATGTTTTGGGGGGCAAAGTGTTATCCCATTTTTGGTCAAAACTGGAATATCAATGTTGTGTGTGTTTCCACCACGACCGAACCAAGAAGAAGCAGCCAGCAAGCGTATATAAGTCTGGGGTTTCACTCATGACTCAAATATAAAAGTCCATTCGGTATCAAAGGCTTAAAGATTCATTCGGTAGTACATCACATATCTCATTCGGCATAGTTCATTCGGCACTCCACCTACTACACACCACAGATCCAGGAGGAAGGCACCACCGGTCCAAAAGCTTCTCCATCTTCCACCGAACCAGACCTTAGCCACTGCCGAACCAAAGTACACGAGCCCTTGCCGAACCACCATACTCCTACCACCGGACCAAAGCCCTACCGGCCCAACACCACTCCCTGCATAGCCGAACCAAGCTCCATCCACTCACCACCGGATACACCTTCACCGAACCAACGTCCCACCGGACCAACTCCACTTCCATGAACTACCGAACCAAGCCCTTGCCAAACCAAAGTTGCCAGTCCAGATTGCATCGGCCCAGGTCCACCAGCAGCTATATACATCCAAGACCTCTACCCCCAGCCTCACTCTATAAATAGAGGGGCAGGGGTACAACAATGGGGGACAAGTTTGAGAGCTCAAGCACGGATAGAACTTTCAAACAACTTTCAGTGACTTGTAATCAAAGCTTTGTACTTGTAATCTGAAGAGAAAAGGAGAATAACATATAAAGTGGACGTAGGCACGTTCTGGCCAAACCACTATAAATCTGTGTGTCTTTTACAGTTTAGTCCCTGTTTTTTTTACATATTTGCATAAATCACCCAAATCGCTAAGAACAACATATAATCAACGGAATCGTACGACTTTGAGGTGTTTGCCCATTTTTTACGCAAACAACGCTCGAACGAAAAATCAATCTACTCACGATAGAGTGCACACTCGATAGGATCTTCTATTGCTTTGGAAGCTAAGATTGATGCAATGATTAAAAAATTCGATAACGTTTTCTCATCGAATCAAACGAACCAAGCTTCCCAACCAATGTGTTATAAATGCAACGATCCTAATCATATAGCCGATCAGTGTCCCAATGTCGTCGAACAAATCAATGCTTTCAATAAAACAAAAAACAACCCGTTTTCTCCAATGTACAACCCTGGATGGAGAAATCATCCGAATTTTGCGTGGAACCAAAACAATCCCAATACGAATATGATTCGTCCCAATTTTCAAGCATTTCCAAATAATGTTTCGAATCCTCCCTTTCAGCCCAATAATTTTCAACCAAACCTTGTGGGCCCGTCTCATAATCAACCACAACAACCAAATTTTCCACCAAATTCTGCTCATCCTCCACAAGACGATAAACGTTTCGTTTGAGAAAACTCTTGAAATGTTGGCTAAGGCAACCACTCAAAACCTTCAATCAAATAGCAATTTGCAAAATTTATTGACTTCATATATGCAGAACACAATCCAATCGATTGCAAAACTCAAAATGCAAATGAGTCAATTAGCCACGTCTGTAAGTGAAGGTGAACGAGGAACATTCCTAAGCCAGCCCCTTCCAAATCCTAGAAATCAAAACGCAAATTCAAATCAAGCCCCATGTTGTTCAAGATAGCAACGTCACCCAATTGAATGCTATCACAACTCTCCGTTCTGGTAAACAAATCAATAATCAAGTCGTTAATCCAAATGATTTACCGAAAACTTTTCTCGACACTTCTAAAGCAACGAATGAATCAGAACAGAACGTGGAGCCAAACGTCGAATCGAACGACAATCAAAATTCTTCTTCTTCTACTCGAGTAGACCTGCCTACCGAGTATCGTGTTCCATTTCCACATTGTCTTCGACCAAAGAAACACTCGGACCAAATGGAAAATATGTTGGAAATTTTTAAACAAGTAAAAGTGAACATCCCCCTTCTTGACATCGTTCAGCAAGTCCCCACTTACGCGAAATTTCTTAAGGACTTGTGCACTCAAAAGAGACTCACTCAAGTACCCAAAGAAGTCTTCCTAGCCGCTAGTTTGAGTGAAGTCTTGTCCCAATCCATGCCCGTTAAATACAAAGATCCTGGCTGCCCTACGATTTCGTGTACAGTTGGAGACAAGATGATTAACAAATGTTTGATAGACTTAGGCGTGAGTGTCAACTTGATTCCATACTCCGTGTACGAACAATTAGGCTTAGGTGAGCTCAAACCCACGAAAGTTACGCTTCAATTTGTCGATTGTTCCATTAAGAAGCCCGTGGAAGAAATCGAAGACATGCTCATTCGAGTAGGGCAATTTATATTCCCCGTTGACTTTATCGTTCTCGAAACACAACTCGTGACGAATCCCTCGATTCAAATTCCATTGATTTTAGGCCGACCATTCTTAGCCACCTCAAATGCCTTAATCAATTGTCGTAACGGATCAATGAAAATATCTTTTGGAAGCATGACTTTGGATCTTAATATTTTCAATCTTGAAAGCCAATCGAATGAACCTTGTGACCAAACGTTGAAAGTTAGTGCCATTCACGAAAATGTTGAAAATGAGACACTTGATCTTAACGATGAACGTGAGGTCGAGTATGAAAAATTGTTTCACAAAATTCCCAACGATATTGAATGCACTCTTCCTTTTGAATCGCTTCCAGTTCAGTCCGAATCTCAACCCAATTCTTCGATCGAAAAAATTCCAAAGTTGGACCTCAAACCGCTTCCCGACCACCTTAAGTACGCATACTTAGGTGAAAATGAAATTTGTCCTGTCATCATTTCTAACAATCTTTCCCTTGGCCAAGAAGATTCTCTTCTCTCTATCCTTTCGAAAAATAAGGAAGCAATGGGATGGTCGATTTCCGATATAAAAGGAATTAGTCCTGCTCTGGTTCAACATCGCAACCATTTAATTGATGATGCCAAGCCTGTTCGTGACGCGCAACGAAGGCTTAATCCAAAAATGAAAGATGCGATGCGTGCTGAAATTCTTAAACTTCTCGACAACGGAATCATTTACCCAATCTCCGATAGTTCATGGGTTAGCCCAATTCACGTTGTACCGAAAAAGTCTGGGCTAACCGTTGTCAAGAACGATTCAAACGAGATTATTCCAACTCGTACTCAAACGGGTTGGCGTGTTTGCATTGACTATCGAAAACTAAATGCCGCAACACGTAAAGATCACTTTCCTCTTCCTTTCATTGACCAAATGCTCGAACATTTAGCCGGCCACGAATTTTACCGCTTCCTTGATGGTTATTCTGGCTATAACCAAATTCCAATCGCTCCTGAAGATCAAGAGAAAACGACTTTCACATGTCCATTCGTACCTTTGCTTATCGACGTATGCCATTTGGACTATGTAACGCTCCTACGACTTTCCAAGATGCGTGGTTGGCATCTTTTCCGACATGATTGAATGCTTTCTAGAAGTTTTTATGGACGATTTCTCTATCTTTGGTGATTCTTTTTTCCCAATGTTTACATCACCTCGAGTTGGTTTTGAATCGATGTAAAGAAAAACATTTGACTTTGAATTGGGAAAAATGCCACTTTATTGTCAAACAAGGCATAGTCCTTGGACATATCATCTCAAATAAAGGCATTGAGGTAGACAAAGCAAAAATCGCTGTCATTGCAAATCTACCCATTCCCAAATATGTTAAGGACATTTGATCATTTCTAGGACACGCTGGCTTTTACCGTCGTTTTGTGAAAGACTTTAGCAAAGTCGCCCGTCCTTTGACGACCCTTCTTGGAAAAGACATTCCTTTTGATTTTAATTCCGATTGTATCTCTTCTTTTGAACGTCTTAAGGGCGAACTCATTTCGGCCCCAATCATTTTCGCACCCAGTTGGGATCTTCCTTTCGAAATAATGTGTGACGCTTCGAACTTTGCCGTTGGTGCTATCTTGGGACAGCTCATCAACAAGATCCTTCATGTCATTTACTACGCTAGTATGACCTTGAACGACGCTCAACTCAATTACACAACAACTGAAAATGAGCTTCCAGCTGTCGTTTTTGCGCTTGAAAAGTTTCGACCTTACTTGATAGGTTCACACATTACCGTGTACACGGACCATTCTGCGCTTCGATATCTCTTCACTAAAAAGGATGCTAAATCCCGTTTGATTTGTTGGATCCTTTTACTTCAAAAATTTGACCTTACAATTAAAGATAAAAATGGATCCGATAACGTCATAGCTGATCACTTGTCTCGTCTTCCGAACGCACCATCTTCTATGCCAATCAATGAAAACTTCCCCGATGAACAACTTCTTTCAATTTTGATCGATCCATGGTATGCTGATATAGTGAACTACTTAGTCACTAAAGAAACTCCCTCATCTTGGTCCAAACAGGACAAATGCAAATTTATGTCCCAGGTGAAATACTTCTATTGGGATGATCCATACTTTTTCAAATATTGTCCTGATCAAATCGTCCGACGTTGCATTCCGGATAATGAAATAAGGAATGTTCTTTCGTTTTGCCACGATCAAGCGTGCGGTGGATATTTCGGTCCTCGAAAAACTGCGGAAAAAGTGCTTCAGTGTGGTTTCTATTGACCTTCTTTTTTCAAAGACTCGTTTGAATTTTGCAAAACTTGTGATCGATGTCAAATGCTTGGACGAATTTCTCAACGAGATATGATGCCTTTAAACCCCATTCTTACGACGAAATTTTTGATGTATGGGGTATCGACTTTATGGGACCTTTTCCCAATTCTTTTGGAAACTTGTATATCCTTCTCGCCGTCGATTACGTTTCAAAATGGGTCAAAGCCGTTCCTTGCAAAACCAATGACTATGGAATTGTTGTGAAATTTCTCACAGAAAACATCTTTTCGAAGTTCGACACACCTCGCACAATAATCAGTGATAACGGAACCCATTTTTGCAACCATTCTTTTGAAACTTTAATGAAAAAAATACTCGATAACCCACAAGTTATCCACTCCGTATCATCCTCAGAATTGTGGCCAAGTTAAAGTTTCAAATCGACAAATAAAACAAATCTTGGAGAAAACTGTCGATAAAAATCGAAAAGATTGGTCTCAGAAATTGACTGACGCGCTTTGGGCTTACCGTACTGCTTTTAAAACTAACCTTGGGTTGTCCCCATTTCGTTTAGTTATGGTAAAGCTTGCCATTTACCCGTTGAAATTGAACATAAAGCGTTGTGGACAATAAAAAACTTAAACTTTGATCATGAAAAGGCTGGCGAAAATCAAAAAACTACAACTCAACGAACTAGAAGAACTTAGGAATGATGCGTATGAAAACGAGAAAATTTACAAAGAAAGAACCAAAGTTTTTCATGACAAGTCAATCCTAAGGAAAAAGTTTTCGCCTAATCAGAAAGTTCTTTTATATGACTCGAGACTTCATTTATTCCTTGGGAAACTTAAATCAAGGTGGACTGGACCATTTGTGGTACGAACTATTTTTCCACATGGTGCCATAGAAATAGAAAACCGAAAGGATGGATCGATTTTCAAAGTCAACGGTCATGGGTTAAAACCCTTCTTGGAATTCCCCGGTAACCAAGAGGAGGAGCTCATGATCCTTCATGAGCCAAGCTACGTCTAGTAACAATGTTAACCCCATTTTGTAAATATGTACATATTTTTCCCCGTTACACTCATTATATCATGCACCGACTGTGGGGACACAGTCAAAATTAAGTGTGGGGGGGAGTCTCATTTTCATTTTTTTTAGTTTTTCATGGCATTTTTTAATTTTCATTTTCTTCAAAAAAAAATCTCAAAACTCCTAAATCTCAAAAACATGTTCTTTTTACCATTTTGATTTATTTTTGAAGAAACGCTATGTGATAAGTATAAGTTTTGGTTAATAAATTGAAATTTTTGAAAATTTATTTGTCTTAACAAAAATAAAAATGAAGTTTGATTACAAATAACAAGGTTTTTACTAGTATATAGGAAGGTTCATCTATGTTAATCATGAAGTATGTTCTAATTGAAAATCTTTGATTAAAAAGTGGTAAATTTAAAGTAATGGATATAACATTTTTGTCTTCTAAGTTAAATGGTGCTAAGATGATTTTGCAAAACTCTCTCTCTCTTAAAAAATATATAAAAAAAATACAAAATAATAACATCTAAAGTATTCGCTCTCATTTAAAAGTCCTCACGGTTATGCATGGATGAATTACTTGGAATCTTTGATTATGTCCTTTCATACTCATTTAAATGTCCTCACGGTTATGCATGTATGGAACACACAAAAAAAAATAGACTTAATAAAAACCACATACGGTCGATAGGTGTATGCACGAAAGTGTGTGCACTCGCCATGCTCTTTACTCCCCTCACATAAGCCCGAAAGGCAGTGCATGGGTGGTGTATCTGGCCTCAGTTTACCTGAGCTAGGTGTGTAATTTTTCTTGCAAATAATGAGAGCGAGCAATTGAAATCCTTGGACTATTTTAACTTTTTTAATTTAACTTGTTATTGAAAAGAAATGAAAATACCACTTTAATAAACTTTGATAATCAACTAAGGATCCATTTCATAATTACATTGTGTTATCAACCGAAACAACTAGCCAAACTATGGTCTATCTGTTATGACAACTTGATTTTTATTGGAAATTTTGACGAGTAAAATTTTCAAGACAACGACCAAAACTTGTATTTAACTTATTCGTGTCAATTTAAAAATAAACCCTTCATTTGCAAATATTTCCAAAAACTCGCATTCACCTCTTTGTAAATAAATCTTGCATTTTGTAAATATTTTCATCCTGTATTTGGATTTTGTGGGTAGTATCCGCTAAAAACCCTCATGAGACAACACTCGTCCTACAGGGGACACCAAAGGTTTAACGGCTTGTTGCATACGCTCAATGAAACCGTGCTCCCTACGAAAATGGATTTATCTTAGTTTTCCTTTATTCGAGGACGAATAAAAAGATAAGTGTGGGGGTATTTGATATGCACGTAATTGTGCATATATTTACATCCATATTTTATCTCTTTTTATTTAAATAATCATCATATTTGGGCATTTTAACATGTTTAAAACCAAAATTCAATTATTTCCAACCATCATATTTTCATCTTCATTCAGGGGCAAAACGGTCATTTTTGTGCATGTGTCAATGTAAGAATTTTTACTTGAACATTTTGTGATAATTTTTATAGGAATTTGGATGCATATGGAAGAGGCTTATATTAAGATATATGCATGCACAAATGAATACAAAGGAAAGAAGAGGGAAATAATTCAAGCCATGAACATGGAGGACCCAACCCACTTACCTAAAAGTACAATTTGGAGCTAATGGACAACTAAGTGGAGGTTAAAGCTTCATGCAAAAAAAAAATGATGGATTAATTAGTGGATAATAGTTACTTGGTTACCACACTTCCTAAAGGGCAATTTAGAAAGGTCCCTAAAAATAGAATTAGGGTTTTATGCATGCATAAATAGCCCTCTTATGTACATGAAAAGATCATCTTCTACTCTTTCATTTACTTAGGAAATTAAGAATTAAAGTGTAAGCTCAATGTTCTATGAAATAATAATGGTTTCCAAGCCTCTTTCTTCTCTCTTTTCTACATGCTTTTCTTTGTTTTATCGTTAATGTTTATTTATATGCTCTCTTTTTCCTTATGTTCATAGCTTAGATTTACATTTGTGCAAATAGTTAGTAGCTAATCTCTTTGCTTTCTTTGCTTATTTTCTATTTTCTTTTCTTTTTAATGTCGAAACTTACCTGTGTTGCTTCAATGCCATAAATGAGAAGCTAAACCCCTTCAATTCAGGGTTGATGAAGCTCTCTAACTTTATGTAATTTCAACATTTTACGATTTATGATCTCATTTGGTTTATGCTTCATGAAGTGGATTTTGATGCAAGTTTATACAAGTGGTTTGATAGCTTATATTGCTTATGCAAATGAGCTATTCTTATTCAACATAAACACAAGTTGCATCATCATTTGCTAATCCATTTTTGATTGTGAAAGTAAAGTAAAAATGAAATTTGATGATCTATATTACTAGTTACAATGTAAATAGATCATACTTAAAATAGCTTTTGCTTTGGCTTCATTTTCATGAGAATTATAAGTGGGTTATTTATTGTATTATAGTTTGATGGTTTGAGTTATGTTAATTAATAACATAAACAAACCATACTTATGATAAATACAACAATATTTCACTTAAATCAAAGTTAGAGATAATAAACTGTCTGTTTGTCGATTTACAAAAATACGAGAGCGGATTTGCCTCTAAATTGTTCTCTAGCTCAATAGTTTTCTAATCACATTTTAATTCTAGTTTTAGCTTCATTTTAGTTCTAGTCAACAATTTCTCCTCCATTTGGTCTAATTTGATTGAATAGATTTTTAAAACTTTAACAACTCCCTGCGGATCGACCCGTATTCGCCACATGCTACATTCGTACACCGTGCGCTTGCGGTTATTATTTTTAATTTAAATTCGTTCGACGGTTTTATAAACCGATAGAATTTCCGTCGACGAACAATCAATTATAGCTTGATCCGGACTAAGATAAAATTTACCGACATCCATAGTGAACTTGCGTTTACTCAATATTCGGGATGAGCTGTCTTTGGCTTTCAGTCAGTTCCTTGATATCACAGCCTTACCAAAAGGTAGGATAACAATGATTAAAGGCTTTGTTTTCACCTTTGAGAGTTTTATTTTTCCTTTCAAAATCAGCAATACGCTTCTAAAGAAGATATTTATCGCATTCAAGTCTCTTAATTTTGGCTGCATACTCATATATGCACTTTGAGTGCCTCACTTTATGTTGTTCATCAAAATATTTCATCATCTCAAATTTGGCTTTCTTGCACCATTCTACTACTACTTTCTCATCTAAGCCAGGAGGAGGATTAGCCATAGCAGGAAACTTTTGGATTGCAAGGGAAGTGGACCTTGTTGATTTTGCAACAAATGAAATAATAGGAGAACTAGTAAATCGACATTTGAATTGTTATTCCCCATAATAAATTCTAGATATTTGCACAGAGCTTGACTATGTTTTAAGTTAATATCCAAATCACTTATTTGCTAGAGAATTTAGAGCATCTTATGGTCAAAATCAATTGAAGGATTGGATTTAACTTGATGCTTTAGTTAAGAAGTTATTCATCTTTGTTCTTAATATCCGCTTCAAGAGTTGTAATCCGATCGTTAAGGCCTCTAATAATCATCTTTTGAAGCAAAAATCTCCTATGCCATTCTATCACTTCAGCGTTGCCTTGGAGACAAGTATACAAAGAATCGCTAAGAAGCTTCCTCTTTTCAGTATCTTATAACAACCTATCTCTAATACTGATAAAGCGAGATGTTGAATCTAAAGAGAACGGCATTGTAGATAACTGTAACTCCTATTTAAATAAATAAAAAGAAAATAAAGTCAAGACTCAAATAATTAGTCTCTTTTATTATAACAATAAAAGATTACAACTTAAGTATAAATGAAACAAAAAAGTACAACTGGACATTTATTTCATACTTAAAGTCGAGAAACCGCGTTTCTAACTTTAATCAAGGAATTATTTGAAAGAATAACTACTGAATCAAAAGGTGCATTAAATCCTTCTGGGGTAATAACTGGAGGATATTTGCTATAGTCCCACTCCCTGGCAAGAGGACTATCATGACCACATATCAATTTGGTATAATATGTCCGAATTTCCTTAAGAAGCATTTCTTTTTCTTCACCAAGAAAATCAAAACCAAGATGAGGACGGTCCATGTAAAGTCTTTGTAAATCATTAAGAACGCAATTCTGACTAATTTTTGAAGATTTCAAAAGTGAAGATTTTTCTAGATATCTCTTCTTAGTTTAACATACTTGCTTAAATAATCTCTGGAAACAAGGCTGCTTGGGGGACAATCGTTCTGTGATAACGTAATAAAATGCATCTTAGTACAAACAAAACCTAGAGCAAGAAATTCATAAACCAATATTATTACATAATTATGAATGTTCATTTGGTTCATACAAGATTAACTTTTTGAATAATTTAGAAACAAATTTGTCCTTATAATATTTATGTTTTTTAGGAGGCAACTCATAGGGAATCGATTTGATTCGCAGTAAGTTCCAGCAGGCTCTCGGATCTGGATCAAATTCAAATTCATCCAAATATCTCTTGTGTAAACGCCTAAGCAGACCTCCACTAAAATCACCTAAATATGAATAATCTACCATTGGATGTCTACAATAGGCTTTGTATAGGAAGTCTACAAGGATGTTTCTCTCTTTAACCGACATCCAGAAGAGCATAATTAACTCCTGATTCTTTTTCAAAACGTTATCATATCGAAGGCGTGCCCTCCTCAGTTGCAGGGCAGCTTCTTGGTCTTTGAAAGATGCTAACACTACCGCACTTTTGTTAAGCCTATAATACTTGTTAAAGAGGGTATTGTGTTCTTTTAACTGCTTATCTAACTCTCTTACAAGCTATTTATTTTTTCTTATTTTCTTTCAAGCTTGGTTTTATAAAGGCGGATGTATTTCCTCCTTATCTAAATAAAAGATGTAAACTATTTGTAACACCCCGGATTTTTGATAACATTATTTAGGAGATTTAGTCAGATGAACTAAATAAAATTATGTGTTGATAAAGGGATTGAGATTTGATTTAATTAAGGTAGCCATGCCTTTTTAACTAATAATTAAAGGAAAGAGTTAAAATGAATTTAAGGAGGAGCATTATGGAAAAGAGTCCATTCCAATATTGCCTTCCTTAGGCCCTATATCTTAACACATGTTCATTTCCCATCTTAAAAATTTAAAAGCTAGGCTGATCATCATTAACAAGGAAAGAAGAAGAGGAAACAAAAGAAAGCTTAATGAAAGCAAATTCAAATCGAACTCATTCAAATATCAAGCTCCTTAATCATTAAAGCAAAGGTGAATAATGTTTACATCTCTAAATTTTCATGGTTTCGACTTCAAGATTAAACCCGAATTATTTTGCAAAGATTTGCCATGTTTTGAATGATAAAGTGATTATATATACATGTTTGATGATTTGTATGTGTTCATATAGATTTTATAACATGTTATGAGATGAAAACCCTAAAAAATGACATCCGTTAACCTTGCAAATTTTTATGATGATCTAGAAAGTTATTTTAGAGATGAGTTTCAATTTTCAATTTTTTTGAATTATGTGGAATTGTTATGAATTTTCTAAGGAAGAAAAAGTTAATTTGGATTATTAAATTATTTACGGGAAAAATAATTATTTTTTGGATCTAAATTTTTTATATGTTGAACAGGACATATTAATTGATTTTCTAGACATTTTCCAGATTTTTCGAAGGTGAGATAATAGTTATATAAAATTATTTAAGGTATGGAACTTAAATGTTTTATGTAATTATAAAGGAGGATGAGGCTTTTTCAAAATTATCTAAATTTCCAAACAAGGAAAGTTGACAAAATCTTTGAATATAAAATTTTTGAAACCAATAATATTTGGACACAAGGTAGGTTGGGTATGAAGTAACTGTTTTAAAGTATAAATAAATAGTTTTTCTTCTATTTCAACCCTTTCGGCAAGAGCTTCCGCCTTCATTCCAAACCATACGACAAGGTCGAAAGGTATCAAACCTTTCGATTTAGTCAAATACTAATGCACATGGTATTACACAACTAGTATGTAGTGAATTGGATGAAGTCAAAAGGTCTAGGGATGAAAGGTTATAGCTTTCAAAAGAGATGAAAATTTTATTTTGGTTTAAAGAAAATATGCCCGCTAGCTTTCGAAAAAAATCTTTCGACATTGTCAAATGGTTTAAAAGAAATAGGTTTCAATTCGTTTGGTTTCTTGTTTTAAATGAAACATTTCGACAAAGTCAAAAGGTATAGCTTTCGACAAGGTCAGAAGCATAATTGTCGCTTCCTAACCTTTTGATACAGATGGAGTTAAAGGTTATCTTTTGTTTTCTAAAATTTATTGCCTCTTTCCGTTGATTTCAAAGGGTTGATTCCAACACCAACACTTCATTATTTTCGAATGGTTTTATAAAGGTTTCGAAGCAGTTTCTTTTGACTCCAAAGTGTTTCTTATCCTTTTTCATAATCCAAACATTTTAAGTCGGAACATTTTAAAGGTTTCAAAGTGGTTAACTTGAATGGTTTCAAAAGGTTTCCACTTATTTTAAATCAAACCCAATGATTTCAAAAGGTTTTGAGTTACATTACTTTCAAAGGTTTATAAATGTTTTATAGGGGAGGTACCCCAGGCTTTTGAAAAAGTTGAAAGGTGAAACCTTTAGACTAGGTCGAAAAGAAAGCTTCCGACATGAAGGTTGGACCTTTCGACAAGGCCGAAAGGTATGGTTTTATTGTTTTCAAAAGGCTAAGGTTTAAAGTATTTAAAGGCAGATGTCACATGTTTTAAAACTGGCAAAAGGAAGGGTTCAAAAAGTTTTTGAAGGAGTTACCTTCAATGATTTTGAAAGGTATATCAAAGGATATGAAGGAGTTACCTTCAATACTTTCAAAGAATATTACTAATGGTTTTGAAGGAGTTACCTTCTATGTTTTTGAAAGGTTGTTTAAAGGTTTTAAACAAAGGTTTTTAATATAAGAACTAGGCAGATAGCCTAAGTGTTTTAAGTTATAAAGGACTTTAACTTATTTTAAAAAGGATAGATAATCCTTATTGAACACCATCAATATTATTTTAAGTAAAGTATATATAATATGGAAAAAATAACTTAGAGTAAAGCTAAAGATATATATTTCTAGTATATATATGATTTGATGGACTAAATCATTTTGAAAAGTTCATTAAGGAAAATTTGAACAGCAGTTAGCTCAGATATTTTGTAGAGCAGTTAGCTCAGATATTTTGTCGAACAGTTAGCTCAGATATTTTGTCGAACAGTTAGCTCAGATATTTTGAAGGGAAGTTAATCCAAAAGGTGATTCAGGCAGTCAACTCATTTTAATTCGGACAGTTATTCCATTTTGATGGCAGTCAACCCAGAGGACAGTTAGTCTAGAAAGAGCGGTTCGCTCTGATATGAACAGATAGTTCATTTATTAGCATAACGGACCTTACTATTTTTAAGGACAGTTAGTCTACCCTTTTTACCTGTTTTGGGCAGATAACCAATTATCTAGCATAAAAGATATTACTGTTTTCGTATATTTAGTTTTAGGATTGATAGTCCAGAAAAGTGCTGTCAACTCAGAATTTAGGACAGATAGTCCAGTAAAGAACAGATAGTTTAGAGTTTAGACAGATAGTCTATTTCCTATTTCAGCATAATCGATATTGCTATATCGTCATTATAATCATTTGATTAACTAGTTTGGTTGTAGGAAAGGATTGACAAAATATATGTTTCGAAAAGAGATATTAGTGAGGGGAAACCTGTTCCGCTAAGCGGCATGGTCTCACTATTTATCAGTAAACTGAGATGTAACAGAAATTATTTATACCAGGCTTTATTTCCGACTCAAAGTTTTAGTTTTCCCTTAAACTCTTGGGTGCTCAAAATTTGATTTGAGTAGGTTGAGGGTATAGGTTTTCAGGTTATAGCAGATTTTGGCGAATAAAGCATTCGAAGACGAGCAGGAGACTGATGGATTGCTAATTTTAGGAATACTGTTTTAAAAAAATGTTTCCACTATGTATTAAGACAATTATGCATATATTGCTTTGATTATCCAAGGGGGCATCTTCATATGTCACTCTTGGCGTATTGTTGTAAATTATATTTGATCAATGCCAAGGGTATGTTTGGGGTTTTTTTGTAACTTAAATAAGATATTATTTGAAATGTAATCACTGAAAATTATTGTTTTAAAAATCTATGATTTTTGTTCATATTTATGTGCTTCAAATATTATGGATACCATTAACATTATCGTATTTCGTCACCAGAAGTTAATACCATAGATGACTGCAACATTCATAATGCTTAGCTTTTGGCCTTCAGATATGGGTTGTTACAACTTGGTATCATAGGTTTATGAAAATTTAACTAAAAATTGGTTTGAAACAAAAATCCCAAGAAATTAGAGTAAGATTTGGGATTGGGTTAATGCTATAGTAACGTATTTGTATTTGCTATATATAAGTATGCGCTTTAACTTCATTCATCTATCTTTGATTAGGTTATCTTTCTATGTTCCATGAGGTTTGAATACATATATGGATGGTAGAAGAAGTAGGGTTAACCAAAGTCAAGCGGAGAATGCTTATGCAAAAGTCCCACCGGCCGGAATGGAAGCTATGTATCAGCTTTTCAGGAATATGATGTAGGCAAAAGTTGCAGTCGGAGTGTTAGGAGGAAATGCTGCTAGAGCAGGGGTTCCATAAGTTTCGGTAATTAATAATTTCGCTAAGATGAGCGGTGATTATGTAAAGCTAGGAGGAAGGCCATTTATGGGAACGAAGGATGCCATTGGAGTTGAGAAACGGTTGTTGCATTGCGAAATGATTTTTGTAGATCTAAGGCTCAATGATGAGCAAAAGTGGAGGTTGGCATCCAGGCAGCTTCAGAGAACCACATTGTTCTGGTGGAACAGTGTAACAACGACAGTTGATGAGGAGACAGTAACCTCGAGGATTTCAAAAGGAGATTCCAAGAGAGCTTTATGTCAGTAATGGCACAGTCAGCTTTGATTGGGCAGTTTGCTGAGCTGGTGAAGGGTGAGATGTCTGTTGTTAAGTATGCTAGGAAGTTAGAAGAGTTGTCCCGATATGGGTATGCTTCTGTAGGTATCATATTGAAGCGGAATGAGAAGTTTATCAAAGGGCTGAAGCCAGAGTTGGCTAGCGCTACCTTTTCTCATCTTATAGATCTTTTTGATATTGTTGTAGAGATGGCTTTAAGGCTAGAAGAAGTCCTCGAGTCTTTGGAGAAGGCAAGGAAAAAGTGGTCTAGGTTGGGTAGAGCCAGAAGAGAAAGATCTTTTCGAAGAAAGGTGCTCAGAAGTGTAGAGCAACCAAGAAAGCGAAGTTTGAGGTTGTCTGTTATAAATGCGACAAGATATGGCACTTTGCTACCGAGTGTCGCTTACGGAAAGCGAAGTATGTGGCTAAGGGGAAGAATGTCAGGTGCTTCAACTGTGACTACATAGACCATTATAAGAACTTATGCAAGAAGCCCATTAGAGCTGGTAAGGGTAAGGTATATACATTGGAGCCTACCATTTCCAAGCCAATAGCCCGGGAGAAGGGAAAGGCAGTTCTTGGAGGAACGCTTTTGCTTCATGGTATGTATGTTAGAGTTTTATCTGATACTGGTGCATAGCATTATTTTATATCTAGATGTTTGATAGATAAGCTTAACCTTGAACCCACACATTTAGTTACTTCATTATGGGTTGCGAATCCAATAGGAGGGTATGTAACTATAGGGTTGAGGTGTGATCAGTTTGAGTTCGACCTGTTAGGTCATACTTTTGTATGAAGTTTGCATGTGTTTGATTTTATGGGCTTCGAGAACATCCTAGGTATGGATTGGTTAAGTGAGTACGATGCTAAGATATTTTTCTAAGGTAAGAAGATATCTCTTAGACACCCGGATTATAGCGATCAGATTGTTTTCAATGTAGGAGGTTCTAGCGGTGCAGTATTTTCTTTGTTGGGTGCTTTGGATTCAGATGATAAGTTGAGCCGATTTTTGTGGTTAGAGAATTCATAGATGTGTTTGAGCATGTAGTTGGATTGCCGTCGAAACGAGCCATTGAGTTTTAGATAGATTTGGTTCCAAGAGCAGAACCAGTTAATAGACTGCCAAGCAGGATGACCCCTTTAGAGATGAGGGAGTTGAAAGTGCAGTTGGTGGATTTAGAAGGCAAGAGTTTTTCAGGACGAGCAGTTCGTCGTAGGGTGCAGTGCCAGTGTGTGCGCTAAGAAGCTGGACGGATCGTTGAGGCTATGAATCGATATTCGTAAGTTGAATGAGAGGATGATAAAGAATCGATACCCATGGCCTAGAATTGACGATTTTTTCGACCAGCTAAGTGGAGCAAAGATATTTTTCCAGTTGGATTTGGCAACAGGCTTCCATCAGCTCAGAGTAGCAGAGGATAATATACCTTTGACAACATTCAGCATCAAATATGGATCATACGAATGGTTAGTTATGCCGTTTGGATTGTCAAATGCTCCAGCTTTCTTTGTAGATGATATCTTGATTTACTCTAAGGATGAAATAAAGCATGAAGTTCACCTTAGAGTGGATGCTTGAGATGCTAAGGCAGCATCAGCTGAAATCGAAGTTTTTAAAGTGTCATTTCGGGAAGAAGGAAGTGAAGTTTCTTGGTCATGTAGTCTTAGAGGAAGGGATATTGGTAGACCCGACTAGGATCGAAGCAGTGAATAGTTGAAAGAGACCGGAGACAGTAACCGAGATTAAGAGATTCCTTGGGTTAGATGGTTATTATCGGAGATTTATTAATGATTTCTCGTGGATAGCAGCACAGATGACCAGGATGACGAGGAAGGATATGAAGTTTGTGTGGACCGATAAGTGTGAGGAAGCATTACAGAGTTTGAAACACTTATTGACCCATGCACCTATTTTGGTTATTCCAGAAGGGAATCAGGATTCGATAGTCTGTAATGATGCATGCGGAACATGATTAGGAGTTGTGCTGATGCAGAGAGGTAAAGTGATAGTCTATGCTTCTAGATAGCTCAGACCGTATGAGGTCAGATATCCGACGCATGATTTGGAATTGGCTGCAGTGGTTTTTTCTTTGAAAGTGTGGAGACATTACTTGTTGGGAGAAATCTTTGAGCTATATACAGATCCTAAGTCACTAAAGTACTTTTTCTCTCAGAAGGAGCTGAACATGAAACAGTAAAGGTGGTTAGAGTTCATAGTCGCTTATAATTTTGGGATTGAGTAAACACCAGGGAAAGGCAACAAGGTTGTAGATGCACTTAGCAAGAAGCATCAGAATGCATTGTTGGTGATGATGGCCGAGTGAAAAAATTGGAAGCATTAGCAGATTGTAGAGTGTAATGGAGATCCGAGGAAGGGTCTAGTTGTAATACAGTTGTATTATGTTGTTTGGAAGTTCGACTAGTGTTGATCAACCAGATTGCTTCTAAGCAGATAGAGGATCCAGAGTTAGCTGAACAAATCAGAAAGCTAAAAGAAGGAACCAAGAGTGATGACTTGAAAGATTTCAGTCTTGACTAGAATGGGTGGTTGAGGAAAAAGGTAAATTATGTGTTTCGAGTATGGGAAACATAAGGAAGGAAGTATTAGATGAATGTCATCGTTCGAAGTTCACTGTACATCCTGGAGGTACTAAGATATATCAGGATACAAAGAAGAGTTTCTTTTGGGAAGGAATGAAGCGGGATATTGGTTTATGTGTAAGGCAATGCTTGAACTGCCAGCAGGCAAAGGCCGAACACCAAAAACCAGTGGTTTGCTTCAGTCATTAGATATTCCAGTGTGGAAGTGGGATTCTATTTCTTTGGACTTCATAGACGGGTTGCCATTATCGAATAGGGGAAATGAAAGTATATGGGTTATAGTGGACAAGATGGCCAAGAGTGCCAATTTCATTCCAGTTAGGTCAATCGGGACAACACCTATTTTAGCAAGGTTGTTCATGTAGAATGTGGTTAGACTGCATAGAATTCCTAGCAGCATGGTTAGCGAAAGAGATTCCTTGTTTACTAGCGAGTTTTGGAAGAGTCTGCAGGAAGTTTTGGGAACCAAGCTTATGATGAGTACCGCTTACCATCCGCAGACAGATGGGAAAATAGAAAGAGTTAACAAGATCTTGGAAGCCCTATTAAGAGCTTGTGTGATGGATTTTGGGAGATCATGGGAGTACCATCTAAATCTAGTCAAGTTTTCATATAACAACAGTTATCAGACTAGTATTGGGAGGCACCATTTGAAGCTTTGTATGAAAGGCCATGAAATCTCTCGTATGTTGGTTGGAGACCGGGGATAGGTTAATTCTTGGTCTAGATTTGGTCAGATAAGCTGTAGAAAAGATTGAGGCCATTCAAGATAGAATAAAGGAGGCTCAATCTTGGCAGAAGAGTTATGCAGATAAGAGACGTAAAGATTAGGAGTTCTCAATTGGGGACTGGGTTTTCGACAAAGTATCATCGATGAAGGGTATGCGTATATTTGGGAAGTCGGGGAAGTTATCTCCTTGGTTCATTAGACCTTTGCCTATTCTTGAGAGGATGGGGAAGTTTGCGTATAGATTGGAGTTACCGAGCAGTTTGGAAGGTGTTCATGATTTTTTTCATATTTCTCATCTGAGAAAGCGTGTTAAGATCGGGGACTGCTCTTGCACTGATAGTCCTAGACGATTTAGTGGTAGAACTGGGCTTGACCATAGTGAGGAAGCCAGTTCGCATTGTTGCGAGAGATGAGAAGAGGCTTAGAACCAAGATGGTTAGATTAGTCAAAGTCCAGTGGAGTGACGATGACAGAGACTGTACTTGGGAGGTTGAGAGCGGGATTAGAGATACTTATCCTGACTTGTTTTGATGGTATATTCTACCTTCTTATTTGTTTTAAGCCTTACTATAATTTCGAGGATGAAATTCTTTAAGGAGGGGAGTCTATAACACCGCAGACTTTTGATAACATTATTCAAGAGATTTAGCTAGATAAACTAAATAAAATAATTGTTGATAAGGGAATTGAGATTTGATTTAACTAAGGTAACCATGCCTTTTTAACTAATAATTTAAAGTAATGGTTTAAAATGAGTTAGAGGAGGAGTTATGGGAAAGAGGCCATTCCTATATTGCCTTCCTTAGGCCCTGTATCTTAACACAAGTTCATTTCCCATTTTAAAAATTAAAAGCTTGGCCGACTACCATTAATAAGGAAAAAAGAAGAGGAAACAAAAGAAAGCTTAAGGAAAGCAAATTCAAATCAGACTCATTCAAATATCAAGCTCCTTAACCATTAATGCAAAGGTGAGTAATGTTTGCATCTCTAAACTTTTATGGTTTCAGCTTTAAGATTAAACCCAAATTGTTTTACAAAGATTTGCCATGTTTTAAATGACAAAGTGATTATATATATGTTGATGATTTATGTATGTTCATATATATTTTATGACATGTTATAAGATTAAAACCCTATAAAATGACATCCGTTGGCCTTGCAAAATTTTTTGATGATCTAAAAAGTTATTTTAGAGACGAGCTTCAATTTTTAGAATTTTCTGAATCATTGTGGAATTGTTATGAATTTTCTAAGGAAGAAAGGGTTAATTTGGATTATTAGATTACGTATGGGAAAAATAATTAATGGTTGAATCTGAATATTTTATATGTCGAAGAGGACATATTAATGGGTTTTCTGGAATTTTTCTAGATTTTTCTAAGATGATTTAATAGTTATATAAAATTATTTAAGATGAGACTTAAATGTTTTATATAATTATAAAGGAGGAAGGGGATTTTTCGAAATTATCTAAATTTCCAAATAAGGAAAGTCGGCAGAATTTTTGAATATAAAATTCTGGCAACCAATCAGATTTAGACAAACAAGGAGGTCAGGTATAAAATAATATTTTTAAAGTACAAATAAATAGTTTTTCTTCTATTTCAATCCCTTTTGGCAATAGCTTCCACCTTCATTCCAAGCCTTCTGATAAGGTCGAAAGGTATCAAACCTTTCAACTAGGTCAAATACCAATGCACATGGTATCAGGCAACTGGTACGTAAAGAATTGGATGAAGTTGAAAGGTATAGGAACGAAAGTTTATAGTTTTCGAAGGAGATGAAAACTTTGTTTTGGTTTAAAGAAAATACGCCTACTAGCTTTTGACAAAGAGCTTTCGATATTGTCAAATGATTTAAAAGAAAAAGGTTTCGATTGGCTTTCTTTCTTGTTTTAAATGAAAGCTTTCGACAAAGTCGAAAGGTATAGCTTTCGACAAGGTCGGAAGCAAAGTGGTCGCTTCCTAACCTTTCGACACATATGGAGTCAAAGGTTATATTTTATTTTCTAAAATTTGTCACCTCTCTATTGATTTTGAAGCGTTGGTTCCAACACCAACACTTCATTGTTTTTTAATGGTTTCGAAAGGTTTTATAATGGTTTCGAAACAGTTGCTTTCTATTCCAATGTTTTTTTGATCCTTTGGCATAATCCAAATGTTTTAAGTCGGAACGTTTTAAAGATTTCAAAGTAGTTAACTTTGAATGGTTTTGAAAGGTTTCCACTTGTTTTAAATCGAACCTAATGATTTCAAAAGGGTTTGAGTTACGTTGCTTTCGAAAGGTTTATAAATATTTTATATGGCAGGTACCTTAGGCTTTTGACAAAGTCGAAAGGTGAAACCTTTCGACTAGGTCGAAAAGAAACCTTCTGACAAGGTCGAAAGGTTAGACCTTTCGACAAGGCCGAAAGGTATGGTTTTAGTGTTTTCAAAAGGCTAAGGTTTAAAGGATTTGAAGGCGGATGTCATATGTTTTAAAGTTGGTGAAAGGAAGGCTTTTAAAAGGTTTTGAAGGAGTTACCTTCAATGATTTCGAAAGGCATATCAAAGAATATGAAGGAGTTACCTTCAATACTTTCGAAAGGTTTTACTAATGGTTTTGTAGGAATTACCTTCTATGTTTTCGAAAAGTTGTTTAAAGGTTTTAAACAAAGGTTTCGAATATAAGAACTAGGCAGATAACCTAAGTGTTTTAAGTTATAAAGGACCTTAACTTATTTTAAAAGGGATGAATAATCCTTATTGAACATCATCAACATTATTATGAGTAAAGTATATATAATATGGCAAAAATAACTTAGAGTGAAGGTAAAGATATATCTTCCTTGTATATATATGATTTGACGGACTAAATCAATTTGAAAAGGTTTTCAAGGAAAATTTAAAGAGTAGTTAAGTTAGATATTCTGTAGGGCAGTTAGCTCGGATATTTTGTAGAACAGTTTACTCAAATATTTTGAAGGGTAGTTAACCCAAAAAAATTTCGGGACATCAAGTCATTTAAATTCGGATCGTTAGTCCTGTTAAATCATGAATTTTTTGATTCATGACAGAAAGCTTAAAATATCAGTGGTATACGATCAAGCGACAAAAAGAGAATGAGATACACAAGCTATTAAATTACAAATGAGATGAGACTACAAATCTAAGTGTAGTATGTTTATCTACTGTAGTTTTAGTCTTAGATATGGTTCATAATTGTTAAAATCTACTTCAAGTAGTTTGCACATACTCAAAATAGTTCTAGAGTTCAAATTATTTAAAAAATGTGCAAACTGTGCACTAACAACCAGGTCAGTCGACTGAACAAAAATGACCATTCGATTGACCATGTTCAGTGCATAGATATGCACCGTTTTACACTATCTTTGAATATTCAGTAGACTGGTCGACTTTGCTCAGTCGACTGACCGGCTATAACAACTATTTTTCCTAAAGAGACACTTCTATTTACGAAGAGTTGCGGTCCAAATTTAAGAGATATGGATGCACCTGTTCTTGAAACTCTTTGTGAATAGTTGTAACTATTTGTCTACTATATAAACACATTAGAATCATTCTTCAGATCGCTGAATTTTAATTTTGATTTCTTACTGTACTCTCTACTATCTACCTCTGCAGATCTAAAAGCAATCACAATCTATATATTGCTTGAATCTCTGAATTAATTAATATATTCTTCGATTCTAAGAAATATCTTCCTTTCATATCTTCACACACACAATATTTACTTGATGATTTGATTATAGGAAGGGTGTACTATTAAAGACATATCCATGTTATTCAGAATACAAGCGTCAAGTGTTTTATTTGTGCCAGTAGAAGTCCTGTTCGGTTGTTCAGGCGGTAAAAGTCCTCTTCGGCCGTTGAGGCGGAAAAATCCTATTCGGCTGCTCAGGTGTTGTATACCTATTTCTCTGGGTTAAGAGAGGGGTTTATAGAGTTTGAATCCAGATGTGGTCTGCGACTAGACATAGAACGGGAAGTTCGAACCAGTATAAAAAGTTCTGGTGTGCTTATTTCATTTACTTTATCTATTATCTGATTACATTTCCGCACTAATATAATATTCCATGTTACACGATCCTAAGTGTTGACTAGCCACACAGTTTACTCACCTTCATTTGGTATCAAAGCAAGGTTATCCTATAACCGTAACACAATTATTTGATATATTTAGTAATGTGGAAAGTAACACCAACTCTAGCATTAACATTAACACTAGTTTCACTGAAGGATAGTTAACTACAAGACCACCAGTATTTAATGGTCTTAACTATAATTACCGGTCAACTAGAATGAGAATATATATGCAAGTGAACGGTTTTGAAACTTGGAATATTACCCAAAAAGTATATACCATGCCAACAGAAGATTTTTAAACTTGCGCTGCTGCATAACAAACTGAGGCTACTTCAAATGCTAAGGCTATGAGCATATTATTCTTTGCATTAGATAAAAATGAGTTTAATAGGTTCAGTATGTGTACAACTTCTTATAATATATGGAGAGCTCTAAAAGTAACTCATGAAGGAACTAACAATAGTCAAACAAAGCAAAATCTCTATGCTGAAAAATCAATTCCAGAATTTCAAAATGAAACCGAGCGAAACTATAAATGACAGGTATTCTAGACTTCAAGATATATATCACTCATTATTGGCACTAGAATTTTTTTTTGATTTTGATATTGTTACAAAATCCTTAACTCTTTAACGGACGAGTGGGAAAGAAAAGTTTTAGCAATTGAAGAAGCTAATGATTTATCAACCATGAAACTGAAAGAATTGATAGGAAATCTAATGTCATATGAAGCAAATTTGCAGGCAATGAAAGTACAGGCACAAGACGAGAAGAATCTAGCATTTCAAACATAAAAAGATGATCCAGATTGAGATGAAGAGGATATGGCACTTATTGAGAAAAAAATTCAATTTTTTTTTTAAATTCAAAAGGAATAACAAATTCTGGAGTTACAAAAATAATTCCAACAATAACAATAATAGCAGTAAACCATCATCCTCTATCATGGAATGTTATGAATGCCATAAAAAGGGTCATATAAAAAAGATTGTCCAGAGAAAAAGAAAAAAAAATTGAAGAAGAAAGCATTTTCAGTAACGTAGGATGATTCAGATTCTTCATCATCATAAGATAGTGATAGCGACAGTGACACAGAGCAAGCAAATGTATTCTTCATGGCTACAAGTGATGATGTTAGAGAATTAAGTTTTGAAGATCCGGTTGAAATTAATTTAGAACTAGTAGACTTAGTAAAACAAATTAAAAAGCTAAATTAAGTGTTGCAAGGAAAAATGAATAGATCCGATTTAGAAATTAGTATGCTAAGAGATGAAAAGAAAATTCTAGAAGAAGAACTTGAAATAACTCAAGAATCTAATTCTAATTTAACATCTCAACTTTGTATGATAACTCAGGAATTAGAAATTCAGAAAAATAAAAATGATGATTTATCAATAGAGATTAATGATTTAAAATTTGGCACTAAAGTATTAGAGTTAGAAAATTCTAGTCTCAAAACCAAGTTAGAAGATATTAATAAAAATATTTCTAACTTCAATAATGGACGAGAAAATCTTTCTATAATAATAGAAAATTCTCGGTCTACTTCAAATAAAATGGGACTAGGATATAAGAAAATTGAAAATTCAAAGAAATTTGGAAAGCTTACAAATAAGATTAAAAAAACTAAGATAGATATTAAGAAGGCAGTTTCTAAATATATTAAAACTATTTAGATATGGATTCCTAAAAATAACAATTTAATTAGGAATAGACATATCAAAACATTTATGGAAACTGTTCACAAAAATAAGAATTATATTTATAAAGGGGATTCTGAACCCGCTTGGGTTTGGCTTCTTAAGACCTACCTCTTAGGACCCTAAAATAAAAATGGGTACCAACTTAATCTTTATTTTTTGCAGGCACCACTTAAAAAGAGAGGAAAATGGATCTTAGACAATGGTTTCTCAAAACACATGACTGGTAATAAGGACGTGTTAACTAACATTGTCTACTCAAATGGAGGATCAGTCGCTTTTGGAGATAATTCAAAAGGTTATATCATCGACAAAGGTGATGTGAGCAATAATGGTATCTCTAACTTACCTCTCATTTCTGATGTTTTATTAGTTAAAAACTTAAAACATAATTTATTAAGCATAAGTCAATTATGTGATAAAGGTTTTAATATATATTTTTTAGAAAATAAATGCAATATTTCTGATGAAAATCAACATCTAGTTTTTGAAGGTATAAGAGATAGAAATATTTATATTTTAAATATGAATATAAATCATAACACAAACATGTGTTTAGTAGCTACAGAAAATGACTCTTGGCTATGGCACAAAAGATTTTGTCATATAAATATTAGTACTATTAATAAAATAGCTAAAATAAACTTGTTAAAGGACTACTTGATATGAAATTCAAAGTTGATAATATTTGTGATGCATGTCTATTAGGAAAATCAACAAAATCTTCTTTTAAATCTAAGAAAATCATATTTACATCACAGCCACTTGAACTACTACATATGGACCTCTTTGGACCTACTCAAATTCAATCTATTAATCACAACAGATATGTGTTTGTTATTGTAGATGATTTTTCAAGATATACATGTATTTTTTTCATGAAAAATAAAAGTGATACTATTGAAAATTTTAAAATTTTTGTTCAATGAATTCAAAATTTAAAGAATTTAAAGGTTAAAAATATTAGAAGTGACCATGGAGGTGAATTTGAAAATGTAGTTATTAAACATTTTTGTAACAAGAAAGGAATTAATAATAATTTTTCTTTTCCTCGAACACCACAACTAAACGGAGTTGTAGAAAGGAAAAACAAAACATTACAAGAATGTGCAAGAACTTTATTAAATGGAAGCACTCTACCAAAACATTTTTGGGCAGAAGCTGTTGCAATAGCTTGTTATGTTTTGAATCGTGTTTCTATTCGACCATTGACGAAACACACCCCATATGAACTCTTAAATGGTAGAAAACCTAATATATCTTATTTCAAAAATTTTGGTTCAAAATGTTTTATACTTAACATTAAAGATCGGCTTGGAAAATTAGATCCAAAATCCGATGAAGGAATATTCATAGGATATTCGAAAAGAAGCAAAGCTTATCGGGTTTTTAATAAAAGAACTAAAGTAATCGAAAAAACTCTTTATGTTTCAATCGATGAAATTTTCAATATTTCTTCTATTATTACAAAATATGAAAAGAATTCTAATAAAATCATAACAAATATTTCAGAAGATGATGATTTCATTCAAGATTATAACATTGATAATTCTAGAGAAGATGAAAACATTGTTCATAATGAAAATATTGTAAGATCTCCTCCAAGAATTCTTAGACATCACCCTGTTAAAAATCTGACTGGAGAAGTAAATTCAAATGTAAGAACAAGACATCAATAAAATCAAATGGGCCATATAGCTTTTCTCTCTAATATAAAACCTAAAAATATTAATGAAGCCTCCACTGATGACTATTGGATTATAGCTATGCAATAAGAGCTAAACCAATTTGAAAGAAACGAAGTTTAGGAATAGTTCTGAGACCAAGTAATCAATCAGTCATTGGTACAAAATGGGTGTCAAAAACAAAACTGATGAACTAGGTAATATAACTAGAAATAAAGCTAGATTAGTAGCACAAGGATATAATCAAGAAGAGGAAATAGACTATGAAGAAACATTTGCTCGTGTCGCAAGATTAGAAGCTATACGTATTCTACCGGCCTCTGCATGTTTTCATAAATTAAAAATATATCAAATGGATGTTAAAGTGCTTTTTAAATGGATATATAAAAGAAAATGTTTATGTCGAACAACCTCCTCTTTTCGCTCATGAAAAATTTCCGGAGTATGTTTATAAACTTAAGAAAGCCTTGTACGGTTTGAAATGGGCACCCCATGCTTGGTACGACCGACTTAAGACCTATCTAGTAGACTCAGGTTTTGAAATTGGGAAGGTTGATCAAACTCTATTTATTAAGAAAACTAAACAAGATATTTTAATTAAACAAATATATGTTGATGATATTATATTTGGTTCAACTAATGAAAAATTATGTCAGGAATTTTCGACTATTGGGAAAAATGAATTTGAAATTTCACATACGGGAGAATTATCATATTTTCTTAGATTACAAATTAAACAATTACAAAATGATATTTTTATTAATCAAGAAAAATATTGTCATAATCCAATTAAACGATTTGGTATGGAAAACACTTCTGCAAACCAACTCTATGAGTACAACTATACATCTAATAGCGATGAAGATGGTAAGAGTGTCAACCAGAAAATATATCGTGGTATGATTGGATTATTACTTTACTTAACTGCTAGTAGACCTGATATTATAATGAGTGTATTTATGTGCTCGATTTCAAGCAAATCCTAAAGAATCACATATGCGAGCAGTAAAACATATAATTCGTTATCTTAGCAAAACCAAGGATTTAACACTATTTTATCCGAAAGAATGTCCTTTCGAATTAGTATCCTATAGGGATGCTGATTTTGGAGGAAGTCAGACGGATATAAAAAGTACAAGTGGAACTTGTCATTTCATCGGACGGTACTTAGTATCTTGGTTTAGCAAGAAACACAACTATGTTTCACTATCGACATGTGAATCAGAATATATATCTGCAACTTTAGCATGTGCTCAAGTCATCTACATGCAACAAACACTACAAGATTTTGATTTAAAATTAAATAAATCTATAATATTCTGTGATAACATAAGTGCAATTAATTTATCTAAAAATCCTGTCAATCACTCACGAACGAACATATTGAATTCGTCATCATTTTCTACGTGATAATATTGAGAAGGATATAGTAATTTTGAAATTTGTAAATTCTGAAAATCAATTAGCTTATATTTTCACTAAACCACTCAATGAATTTTTTTTTGTAAAACTAGGAAGAGAACTAGGTATAATTTCTTTTAAAGAATTATAAAATTTGATATTTAAAAAAAATGTAATTACTAGCACTTGAACTCAGCACCTCTAGATTGGAAGTCATATGTCTTTGTCATTACTCAATTTGTTATTTCAAAACTATTTCTATAATACACTTATTCTTATATTATTTTCAGTTGTTCAAAGTTTTTTTTAACCATACAAAATTTTGTTTATTCTACTCCTCTCATTATCTACTGGTTATCCCTTATTCAACAAATTATTTACTATATTTTTACTACTTATTCTTATATATATTTGATGTTTGTTTGTTTATCTCTCCATTTTTTTTCCTTTTTCAAATTTTGTTTCCTCCTTGCAACAATGTCTTTCCAAAACAACTCTCCATACGACTCTTCATACTCTTCGGTTGATTTTTCCACACCTTCCTCTGGTTCTTCCAGTTTACGTACACTTACTCCATGTCATGAACCTATCAGACCATTCAGCTAGCATACTGGTTATACTCCAGAAAAAAGAAGGCACGTCATTTCTTATTCTTTGGTTCTTCGTTAACAAAACAAAAGATTGATGATATACATCATTATCGATAGGAATCAATAGCAATCCAACGAGAAATGTACTATGAAAAAAAGCTAAATTCAAAACGACTTAGCTTTCTAGAGCAACTTGGTTGGAAATTCTGTGGGACATCTACATCCGACGTTCATCAACCCATAATGTCTTCCTATCGAAATCTATGTGATGCAATCTCTTGTTCCTCCATGACCACTGCAGAACCTTCACATCGTGATCTAGGAAAACGTCCGGCACCTCATATTACTTGGTCTACATCCGAAGAACATACAAGTTATGACACTAGTGGAAATGGTGGTGGTAGATAATATATGGAAATTTCTTAACGAGGCAAAGAACCAGTGCAAGAGGAAGAAGAAACAGATTCAGACTCTGATGAGCGATGATGGTAGTAAGTTATTTTAAGAAAAATTCAAAACGTTCTAGTGTAGTTTTTTTATGGGCTTGTATAAATAGCTCGGTAGAATTTGAAACAATATGTTTTTTTTGTGATTGTTGTTTAATATGCTTCTGTGATAACATATTATATGGTTGTTTATTTCCTTTTTGTCGATGACAAGGGGCTGAAATTATGACTAAACAATTTTTGTAGGATTAGATTAGATATTCCCCACATATTCAGAGGGAGAAATATAATTCTTAATATATAGCATCATAAAAAAATAGATTGTCATCAATCACAAAGGGGAGAATGTTAAATCATGAGTTTTTTTATTCATGAAAAAAAGCATAAACTACCAGTGATATACGATCAAGCGACAAAAAGAGAATGAGATATGTAAGCCATTAAACTACAAATGAGATGAGACTACAAATCTAAGTATAGTATGTTTATTTACTGTAGTTTTAGTCCTAGATATGGTTCACAATTGTTAAAATCTATCCTCAAGTAGTTTGCATATACTAAAAATTAGTTCTAGAGTTTAAATTCTTTTAAAAATGTGCAAACTGTGCACTAACAACCAGGTCAGTCAATTGACCGAAAACAACCAGTCAACTGACCATGTTCAGTGCACAGATATGCACCGTTTTACACTATCTTTGAATATTCAGTAGACTGATCGACTTTGCTCAGTCGACTGACTGGCTATAACAGCTATTTTTCCTGAAGAGACGCTTCTATTTATGAAGAATTACGATCCAAATTGAAGAGATGCACCTGTTACTTGAAACTCTTTGTGAATAGTTGTAACTATTTGTCTACTATATAAACACGTTAGAATCATTTTTCAATCACTGAATTTTAATTTTGATTTCTTACTATACTCTCTACTATCTATCTCTGCAAATCTAAAAGCAATCACATTCTATATATTGCTTGAATCTCTGAATTAATTAATATATTATTCAATTTTAAGCAATATCTTCCTTTCATATCTTTACACACACAATATTTACTTGAGGATTTTATTATAGGAAGGGTGTACTATTAAAGACATATCCATGTTATTCGGAACATAAGAGCCAACTATTTTATTTGTACTAGTAGAAGCCATGTTCGGTTGTTCAGGCGGTAAAAGTTCTCTTCGGCTGTTGAGGCGAAAAAATCCTATTCGGCTGCTCAGCGTTGTACACCTATTCCTCTGGATTAAGAGAGGGGTCTATAGAGTTTAAATCTAGAGTGTAGTCTGGGACTGGACGTAGAACGGGAAGTTCGAACCAGTATAAAAAGTCCTGGTGTGCTTATTTCATTCACTTTATCTATTATCTAAATTATATTTCCGCACTAATATAATATTCCATATTACATGATCCTAAGTGTTAACTAGCCACACAGTTTACTCACCTTCAAATCCATTTTGAGGGTAGTCAGCCAAGAAGACAGTTAGTCCAGAAAGAGCAGTGGACTCTGATATGAACAAATAGTTCATTTATTAGCATAACGGACCTTGCTATTTTTAAGGACAGTTAGTCCAACCTTTTTACCTTTTTTAGGAAGATAGCCCATTATCTAGCATAAAAGATATTGCTAATTTGGTATAATCTATTTTAGGATAGCTGGTCCAGAAAAGACCAGTCAGCTCAAAATTTAGGATAGATAGTCCAGTAAAGAACAGATAGTTCATATTTTAGACAGATTGTCTATTTTATTTTTTATTTTTAGCATAATGGATATTGCGATAATATAATCAGTTGATTAACCAGTTTGATTGCAGGAAAGGATTTACAAAATATTTGTTTTGAAAAGAGATATTAGTGAGGGGAAACCCGTTCCGCTAAGCGACGTGGTCTCATTATTTATCAGTATACTGTGATGTAATAGAAATTATTCATACCAGGCTTTATGTCTGACTCGAAGTTTTTGTTTCCCCTTAAACTCACAGGTGCTCAAAATTTGATTTGAGTAGGCTGAGGGTTTAGGTTTTCAGGTTTTAGAATATTTTGGCAAATAGATCATTTGAAGGCGAGCAGGAGGCTGATAGATAGCTAATTTAGGAATTTTGTTTTAAAAACTGTTCCCACTGTGTATTAAGAGAATTATGTTTATATTGCTTTGATCATTCAAGGGGGCATCTTCATATGTCTCTCTTGGCGCATTGTTGTAAATTGTATTTGATAAATGTCTGGGATATGTTTGGGATTTTTGTAACTTTTTTTTTCGGCAAGGCCGACGGTTTTTAAGTGGACCGACCACTTTTATTACGAAAGTAATAAAGATTGAAGTACAGGAGTAAGGTAGAGGCACCTTAGCTACTATGATAGAAAGAAATAAAAACTACAGCACAGGAGTATGACCGACAAGTCATAGCTACTAGATAATAATAACAAGACTAGTTCTCCTCCTTAGAGGAAAAATCACTAAACCCCACAACAAACCCTTAAGAAACCGGAGAACCAGACCCATGGATTCCAGCATCAACACCCACGTGGGAAAAAACATTCCCGAGAAGACCAAGGAAGGGCCGAAAATGGACAACAAGCGAAGGATCATAATTCACAGCATCAGAAGAGTAAATAAAAGATCGATTCCAGGTAGAATCAGCTAGCATGTCGGAATTAAACTCAGCATACGAACCATCCATGTCAAGGACCAAAGAATCACTAGACGTCTTATAGTAAAGACGTCGAAAATCCAAAAGATTTTCGGAGACAAATCTAAAATAAGAATTATCAACCGGGTTGAAACGCATAGTAGAACGGCGTTCAACCCAACATTGCTCAGCCTCAACCCAATCAATAGACAAAGGAGGCAGGGGAATAACCGGAACATCAAGGGCAACCACAGAACTGTCACCAGGGACAATGGAAGGAGGTCGGGCAGGAGAATGCGGCGAACAAGGGTCAGATGACGGAACATCAGCAGGATCTGGGGAAGCAGGACGCACTAAGGAATGGGAAGGACCAGTGTCAGATGCAACCAGAGAAGCTTTGGGAACCCATTTTCTTAGCGGGGGCCTAGGCAGTGGGGTCTTAGGAGCAGCAGCAGGAACATCAGATCGCACGCAGGCAGAGGCAATATGTCCAAAAGAATGACAGGAGGAACAAATGTCAGTGACCCATCCATAACGAACACGAACATCCACCACATGACCAACAACTAACTGGACAGGAATAGAGGTAGGAAGAGGCTTAAGGGGAGAAATCTCAATCAGGGCCTTAGCATATACAAGCTTATCACGCGCAACAGTATTCGAGTCAAAAAATTTCAATTTACCTATATTGCATGCAAGCCAATTCAAGCCAAGCAACGGTTGTAAAGCAGATGGAATTTGGGAGAAATAAACCCAAACAGGGATTGAAAAAACTTGCTCACGTACACTAGCTACCGTTGGTGTCCAGGGGGTAATAATAAATGGCTGTCCATCAAGGAAGGAAGGCTCAGACTCTAGAACACGACAACGTTCCTCAGAGGAGGAGAACAATAGGTAGTACAAGGAGTCAACTAACTTAACTTTAAGCCCACCCTGAAGTCTCCAGGCCCTACGACAAACAGCAGCCGCATCATGAAGACGATGTTTAGGGTCCAAAAAGAATCCAACTACGTAACCCGACCAAAAGTCCAATCCGGCTTGCAAAACACAGGGGGGAGGGATCATCACTCCGTTTTCCTCAACGATGTCGAACTCAACTGGTTCATAAACACCCGCATTGAGGGGCATGGATGTAAATAGAGATGACCATGTTTTGGGAACAGTCGGGCAAGGAGCACCAGGGCGACACTCTACAACAACAGAAGAGTCCAGAGCATTGGGGCATTGTGTATTAGAGGGAGAAGAGACTACGTGCAAGATATCGCCAGGATTAAGATCGTTGGTCACTGAAAAAACAGGACCAGAACCCACTGAAGCATTCATACAAACACTTGATGTGCCACATTCTGGCATTACAGATTTAAACTTGTCACTGACTTCCCCTGCCATACTACCTAGTACACTGTCACCATCATTAATACCCGTGACTTTATCATCCAAAACGCAACAGGTTACATCATCGGTACTCACAAAGGTTCCGGACTTAGCAAGTAAGCATGGCAAACCAGAATTAGTTGTCGTAGTAGTCACAGCATCCTTAGCTTCGTTCATGACGTTGCGGTCTGTAGAATCGAATGAAGGCCGCTTGCTTGCACTTAGAGGGGGGAATTCTCGGGGCGAGTGAAGGTCAGGGTGAATGACAACGTCACCCGCCATGCCTCTGAATCGTCGGCCTGAACGTGTTGAAGAGGGGGAGGGGATATGCTGAGAAAAGATAATAGGTGGAGATGAGGACATGAAGAGGAGCGTGGGAACAGAGAGGAAGGGAGACACAGAAACACTATGAGGAACGCGAATGAAGAAATGTCCAAATTGAAATCGCCAGATCTGCCATTAAATCGCCGAAGGAACACTATGAGGAACGGAAACACTTTCGATACTTTGAAAATTGATCCATATACTTGAACATGATATTATTTGAAATGTAATCAGTGAACATTATTGTTTTAGAAACCAGTGTTTTTTGTTCATATTCAAGTGCTTCTGATATTATGGATACCATTAACGTAACCGTATTTCGTCACCAGAAGTTAATACAATGGATGACTGTAGCATCCATAGCGCTTAGTTATTGGCCTCTAAATATGAGACGTTACACTTTTATTATCTTGAAAGCGACAACCATTTAGACAAGGAATCCCATATCTAAGAAACGAGAATCGCAGTTTTAGAGACCTTGCATTTTCCCTCTTTTTTCTTTAACGTTGATGTTCACAGTCACTTCTTGAAGGTCAGAAGGCTTTAGGGTTAGGCTGGCTTGCTTATGGATAATTGGATCGGGGCTGACCTTTTTTGAAGCCATGGGGTTGTCATCACCATCTTTTTCATAAACATCGGTATGACCACCTCTGTCACCACCTGAACCCTGGCCTCTATCCTCGTTATCATCATCGTTTTTGTTGCCATCATCATCATCATCATTGCCGCCTTCTTCCATGGCGGCTTCATCTTCGTCACCTTCTTCGTCAGAATCCGAGTCTACTTCGATGGAAGGGACTTCGAAGGATAAGATTTTAAAGGCATCAATCTCCTCTCTCTTAGGAACCTCAACTCCTTGCTCAATTTCTTTGACTTTGGCCATAAATATTGACAAGAGCAGGGTCGAGTGAAGGAAAGCTAAAATCTGAGCATTTTTCTATATTGCCTGTAATGAACGAGGTTTTCAACCCTCGAAAATTGACAATAATACGTCCACTGTATTTTGTGCCAAGCAATCGAATGCCGGAAAGCCTGAAAGTTAGGGGAAAAGAAAAAAGAAGAAAGAAGGAAAGAAAAAACAAACAACAAAGAATCTCACAGCGAAATAGTAATCTACAATATACAACAAATCTTTACATGAAAGCAAAATAGTAATACATGTATATATAGACATCAGTCAAAGCATACTAACCTATTTTAGCCCGGACAATTATAACAGCCAGTCCTTACAATTGCTGATAAATACCATCAATAAATATAGCAGAAAATAACCATATATGTGAATACATCTCTTTGCCTCCAGCTCGTCGCCAGGCTTCAAAGCATCCAACTAAAATCTATTACAATGCTCGGTCTTACCCGAGCATTATAATAAAATAACACTCGAGTCAGACTAGAAAACCAGCATGAGAAAACACATCAAACTGGATTTCAAAGTTATATGAAAATATTAGAAATCAAAGATAACTCGTAAGATCATAACGCAGTAAACACGGACGGGTTTTTTTACCTTACGATAACCAAAACATTTTCTATAGAAAATCCATTTATATTATTATAATATTTAGAGGTAAAAGTAAATTATGAATATAACTGAAGTGCTTGCATCTCATGTTTCAGCATAGTTAGGCACAACTAAATCCATACGGTGCTTATTGGAGAATGGATTCCATATAATGATTGGGCTACCAGGGTACCACCCATCATGATGCATCTCTAGATAAATAACACCCAGGTCAAACCTATCATCCCCTGCCAACACAAGACCTGTCTATCCTTTACTAGATAGTACCAAACAAGATCACCCCTCGGTTTAGACCAGCAACCGTATCGAAGCATAAATGAATTAATAGTAGGGACTCAAGATGGGAAGGACCATACCCTCATGGGAGCGACCCACCTAGCCTGGCTGCATCTCCGTTGTTCTAGTTATTCCCTTTTGATGAGGCTTGAGGCTACATTTTATCTTTTTATATAGAACTTTCCACTTGGAATGCTAATACTACCTTCCAAGCAACAATGCAATACCAGCATCCATCCATACAAGTTCGTTCTTAGATTGAACGAAATACTTGAGAGCTTCGTCTCCAATTCCATCAACTTCAAGATATCTTCACTTCGAAACACATTCGTTGGATCAAAGTGGTTTTCGGATAACATACCCGACCCCGTCTTTTCGAAACAACATTCGATCATTCTCGATAAACTCAACCTCGGTTCTTTAGGAAATAAACAATCAAAGATAAGAGCGGAGATCACCTCACAACCGCGATGAACGGATGTCCTTAAAACTGTCCTAAGAGAACGAAGCAAGATATATACGCACAGTACATCTCCATCGAAGATAACCTGGCACAAAACTCACGTGTTCCTCCAAGATATTTCAAAAATTACGTTTTGGTCCAAATTCGGTAGTTGTTTATTTAACTCTAAAAATCATTCAGTTATAACTAGGGAAAAACCAACATCGGTTAAGCACATAAGCAACCACTAGCATCTTTTAATGAATCATTCTTTCATTAAATTCACTTTGTAAATTACTTGTATAAAAATACTTTAATCCACAAATCCCTAAATTTTTAGTACTTAGAAAATATCCATATAATTATCATAAGGGTATAAGTATATTTACACAAATTACGCCTTGCATCTTTGAAAATGCACTCATATACTTATTTTTATGGTATAAGTATATTTACAAAATTCAGAAAGGTTTTCTTTTTATTCGTTTCTCAAATAAATTCCTTGAAATTCTCCAAAACCATTTAAAAGCCATTTTATAAATCTTTGAAAAACCATTTATAGTCCTTTTATAAAAATACAATCACTTATAAATTCTTTGTACATTTCAAAAATCATTTATAAACCCTTTATAAATCCACAACCTATTCATAAAACTCCTTTTGTAAATCTATGAGCACGTATCTAGATTTTGTTAATAAATATCTAACCATTTATAAAACTCTTTCACTTTGTAAATAACTTCCCTTAGTCTTCAAACTATTTATAAACTCCTTTATAAAATCAAGTCTTTCAAATTTATTCATGGGTTTTAGAAACATTTATAAGTAATTAAAAATCCTTCACTTCAAAAGCACCATAATATAATAATTATTATTAACAATAAACTTTATAAATAAATGAATTAACTTTAAAACATCGTAAAATTAATAATTTATAATTTCAAAATATTGTTAAATAAACAACAATAATTAATCTTTACCATTTTTATAAAGAATAATAATTTATTTTCAAAATCTTATTAATAGTCCTTATTATTAATTTCAAACCATAATTATTTTTGAAATAATTAACCTTTTAAAATATTAACATTTTGATAAATTCTTTAAAACAATATTAACTGCAAAATAAATAACCTTAAAATAATATTAATATAACTAAATAACTTTAAAGCAATATATTTCCGAAATTTAATTTCGTATTTAAAATCATTTTCCATCTCAAAACCAATTCCAACTCAAAGATAATTTGTAGTATTTCGAAATACTAATTTAAGGCCAATAGCTACCCAATGCTTAACCAATATCGATGTTAATTTTCTATCAATACCGGGTTTTAGTTTGTCAAACATATAACAATGTTATAACTGTAATATTCACAACCAGGTTCATTTTCAATAATGCATATAAAAGAATTATTATCGAAACATTCAACAATAGCAAAGAATCTTGTTGGATCCCCCAACTTGTCCCCTGCATCATAGCTCATATATATATCAGCACACACATATATATATGTAAACAAAATCAACATCGGTAAGGAATACTGTTGGATCCCTCCGACCTGTTTCCTCTGCATCACAAACGTTATATAACCACAATATATAAACCAACTAAATTTACTAATTAAATTAATTAATAATTGAATTACTTATTGTTTGTGCCAAAATTGGTCACAAACCCCAAATACCGTGAAAGCACCAGTGTATGAATACAAACCAACAATATTCAAACACAAATGACAGATCTCAGCAAATATTGAACAATAATCCCAAAGTAAAGAACAGAGACACAAGTTTTATAGTGGTTCGGCTATCTCCGGCCTACGTCCACTCCAAAGTTTTTATCCTTTTATTGATTATCCTTGATGATTACAGATGATTACAGCAGTTACAAAGTCCAAAACTTGAAATAAATGGCGGTAATGATGTTAAGGAATGATTCTGGCAGCGCCCGGGTGTGCTTTCCTTCTCCAAATTTTCCGACCCCTTTTCTGAATGACCAGGGGATCTATTTATAAGCGTAGGAGGCTGATATTTCTCCTAAGATCCGGGAAGACCACTTCAGGCACGTGAGGGGGCCCACATGCTCGAAATCTGGAAGTCCGGGCCCACCTTGGGATCGATTCGAAGTAAGGTTCGAATCGATCAAGAAATCATCCAATTGAGCTGAAATTTGGTGAGAACATTCTTCAACATGTATGTAAGCTCCTGTAAAAATTTCATTGCATTTGGATCAACGGTTTGGAAGATATGATCGATTCAAGATCAAAGCTCTGTGCGTTCTGCTAGGTTCGAACCCATGCTTCGAAACCATCCATTTCGAAACCATCCCCTTCGTATCCATAAGGCCGACTCCTTCGAATCCATACTCTTCGAATCCATGCTCTTTGAAGCCGCCTCCTTCGAGTCCATGACTTTCGAGCCCATCTCCTTCGAGTCCACATCCTCCGAGTCCATCCTCTTCGAATCCATCATCTTCGAATCCATGTCCATTGCTTCGTATCCATCATCTTCGAGTCCATATCCATTGTCCGAATCCATCATCTTCGAGTCCATGCCCATTGTTCGAATCCATCGTCTTCGAATCCAAACCCTTCGACTCCATATCCTTCGAATCCATCTCCAATCCTTCGAATCCATGTTCTTTGTATCCATCGAGTCCCCATCGATTCGAAGTACCATCGATGCGAGCTTGGTGGGTTCGAATCCATCCTGATGGGTTCGAATCTGATGAATTCGAACCGAGCACTCCATCTTGAACGATTCGAACAACATACCTCTCCCACCTTGAATCCATCATATCTCCTTCATACGAACTCCGATTAACCTGAAATTTGAAACATAGCCTTTTCTAGTCCTTATCATTGTCTCCAATCAATTTCGTCCCGATCGGAGTTCAACCAAATTTCGACGACATCGATCGTAGCCTTGATTCCAACTGATCTCTAATCCTGATATCCATCATTCCTCGTTCATTTGTTGATATCCCAGTTTTGACTAAAAATGGGATAACACTTTGCCCCCCAAAACATGTCTTGTGATAACAAGGTGTGTTTTGAATAGTTTCGAATCCAATATCCAGACTCCATAGCCATATTGCCAGAGTATATCATCCTTGACTGCTCCGAGTCGATATCCAATTCCAAATCCAATAACCAAAGCTTGAGCCAATTCCATGTCTATTCGAACTCGACAACCGAGTCCCAAACCATCATTATCCAATAGCCAATAACTAAATCCAGGACCTCTTCGGGTCGATATACAAATCCATAACCTCTCCAGGCTCTTGCCAAGCGCAATCTACACCTGACGGTCGTGATCCAGTGTCCCTGGATGTTAAGCTAGCCTTATCGTGTTCTTGTTGAGCGTAATCCACTCATGACGGCCTTGGTCCAGTGTCCCTGGACGTTGAGCTAACCTCTCCGGGTTCTTGCCAAGCGTAATCCACACTTGACAACCTCGGTCCAGTGTCCCTAGACGATGTACAATGCCATGGCTTAAGTCCTAAGCCGAATCCTGGTCTCTCCGAACCCTTGTTGAGCATAGTCCATACTCAACGACCTGAAAATAATAATTGATAATACAAGGCCTAAGTCCTAGGCCGAATCCTGGTCACTCCGGACCCTTGTCGAGCATAGTCCATACTCGACGACCTGAATGAGTCAACCTACCACGTTCGGGCAAAGTGACTCACCCCTTGCCAGGAATAATCCATGCCCGATGACCATTTATCAAAAACCAGATGAAAATCCAATCAAAATCCAATCCCAAAAATCCAAATCCAAAATCAGAAAACCAGAAAACCAAACCAACATCCAAAACCGGAAACAATCATCCAAAGAAAAATCTAAATCGCAAGAAAGCAAAACCAGGAGCTCGATCCAAACTCCAAAACCAAAATCCGAAAAGAAAAGCAGTGTCCAATCCAAAAGCAAAAGATAGATTTCACAAACCATAGCGTTGCAGTTTATCATCATTCAGAGCATGCCTAGGGGCTATCTCCGTCCCCGTACATGTGTAAATGACTTGGTTGCTTGCTAATAGTTCGTTACTTATTCCATATTATCCCGATTAGTGGATGATCAATCGACCACCATCCCTGGGTCTCTCATCATTACGGCGAGAGGTTGTCGGTGGTTGCTCCTGCTCCACCGTTGCATTCCGAGCTCCGACATACTGCTGTAACTATCCATTCCTTACATGCTCCTCGATTATCTCCTTCAAGTGCCTGCAGCTGTTGGTGTCATGTCCGTCTAACTCATGGAAGAGACAATGCCTCCCTGATGCCTTCTCTCGTTCAGAAGGTTCTCTCCTGGCTGGCCTCCGGTAGGGAAGGCGATTCCGAGTATCCATGTATATCCGCTCCAGCGTCTCGTTCAATCCTGTGTATGTGGAAAACTTTGGATCCTTCCATCGCTTCCTAGCGTTTCCAGAATCATTATCCAATTTCCTTTTTCCTTTGTCTTTATCCGAACCATTATTGGATACCGCTCCAACCTCGATTGCACTAACCTTTTTCACCTTTAAATCCGTACTTGCATCTTCTTGCCGAAGGAACCTTTCTGCCTCGTGAAAGAATTCGTCGAGATCTTGTGGGGGATCTCGTATCAGAGATACCTTGAAATCAGAGTCCTCCCTGACTCCTGATACTGCTGCCATTAAAACCATCGATGGATCAGGCCGATCCACCGAAGCGACTGCCGCACTGAATCGAGTTAGAAAAGCTCTAAGCGATTCATCCATTCTTTGCTTCACTGATGTCAATGTCATCACATTCTTCGACCTCTTGACGTGAACCCGAAACTGCCCCAAAAACCTTTCCACTAATTCCCTCCAAGTCCTGATAGATCCTTCTTCCAGCTGCCTAAACCACATCGCAGCTATGTCCGTCAAATACAAAGGGAAGCATCGGGCCATCACTTCCTCCGATGCCCCCAGCACCTCCATGTGTCTGGTGTACCTCATCAAGTGATCTGTTGGATCTGTCTTGCCATCATATATCTCCACGCTAGGCAACTTAAACTTAGGTGGGTTCTGAGCCATCCTTATTTCCCGAGCAAACGGACTCCTGTTCACTCCTTCCAAGTCTCCTTTGGCCAAACCACCTCGCACAGTTTTCCTAATCATCTCTACCAATCCAGCATTGTCTGTCGGGGGTTACCCCCGAGGGAACTCCGGCACATACTCTTCATGTGGCTCGTTAGTAGCAACGTTGGTTCTAGCCTGTTGAACTCCTTCCAGAGGTCCTCCTGTATTGGATCCCGTGGGTCTGCCCCCAAGCCCTTGTTGATTGCTTCGTGGCTCCATATCTCGTCCTCCATTGGGTTCCACAACCCTAGTCCCTTGTTCTGCATCCACAGCGGCTGTTGCTGTCCCTAGGTTCTGCATCCCTGCAGCTCTCAATTGCTCAAAGAAAGTCTGCATCATTTCCTGTTGGTTCTTTAACAATCTCTCCTGTAAAGAGTTTGCCATAGCCTCCATTTCATCCCGGGTTATGTAGATTGAAGCTTGCCCTTCCCCAGCTCCGGAGGATGCTTGTTGACTTCCTTCCTGTTGGCTTCGCTCAGCCCTTTGCCTTCTACTATTTTGCCTAGTCATTGTCCTTGAATCCAAACTTGTTAAAATCTTCAAATCCAACTTTCAAATCCGATGTAGCGGGTGCTAGTCGTTCTCAGTGAAAGCACCAAAGTTTTTGTGCCAAAATTGGTCACAAACCCCAAATACCGTGAAAGCACCAGTGTATGAATACAAACCAACAATATTCAAACACAAATGACAGATCTCAGCAAATATTGAACAATAATCCCAAAGTAAAGAATAGAGACACAAGTTTTATAGTGGTTCGGCTATCTCCGGCCTACGTCCACTCCAAAGTTTTTATCCTTTTATTGATTATCCTTGATGATTACAGCAGTTACAAAGTCCAAAACTTGAAATAAATGGCGGTAATGATGTTAAGGAATGATTCTGGCAGCGCCCGGGTGTGCTTTCCTTCTCCAAATTTTCCGACCCCTTTTCTGAATGACCAGGGGCTCTATTTATAAGCGTAGGAGGCTGATATTTCTCCTAAGATCCGGGAAAACCACTTCAGGCACGTGAGGGGGCCCACATGCCCGAAATCTGGAAGTCCGGGCCCACCTTGGGATCGATTCGAAGTGAGGTTCGAATCGATCAAGAAATCATCCAATTGAGCTGAAATTTGGTGAGAACATTCTTCAACATGTATGTAAGCTCCTGTAAAAATTTCATTGCATTTGGATCAACGGTTTGGAAGATATGATCGATTCAAGATCAAAGCTCCGTGCGTTCTGCTAGGTTCGAACCCATGCTTCGAAACCATCCATTTCGAAACCATCCCCTTCGTATCCATAAGGCCGACTCCTTCGAATCCATACTCTTCGAATCCATGCTCTTTGAAGCCGCCTCCATCGAGTCCATGACTTTCGAGCCCATCTCCTTCGAGTCCACATCCTCCGAGTCCATCCTCTTCGAATCCATCATCTTCGAATCCATGTCCATTGCTTCGTATCCATCATCTTCGAGTCCATATCCATTGTTCGAATCCATCATCTTCGAGTCCATGTCCATTGTTCGAATCCATCGTCTTCGAATCCAAACCCTTCGACTCCATATCCTTCGAATCCATCTCCAATCCTTCGAATCCATGTTCTTTGTATCCATCGAGTCCCCATCGATTCGAAGTACCATCGATGCGAGCTTGGTGGGTTCGAATCCATCCTGATGGGTTCGAATCTGATGAATTCGAACCGAGCACTCCATCTTGAACGATTCGAACAACATACCTCTCCCACCTTGAATCCATCATATCTCCTTCATACGAACTCCGATTAACCTGAAATTTGAAACATAGCCTTTTCTAGTCCTTATCATTGTCTCCAATCAATTCGTCCCGATCGGAGTTCAACCAAATTTCGACGACATCGATCGTAGCCTTGATTCCAACTGATCTCCAATCCTGATATCCATCATTCCTCGTTCATTTGTTGATATCCCAGTTTTGACCAAAAATGGGATAACACTTATAACAAAACCTCACCCAACAATCCAAGAAAGGCCAAGCCTATTAACGCGAAGACTCGACCCGCGTTCACTTCTTCTTCCCCAAATTCTTTTTTTTCTGATAATAAACATGCACGGTTGTGTGCACTTTGCATCTACAAATCCCTCTACCTTTCCATGACCAGAAGCCACCCGCACGTTGGCCTTCCCGTGCCCGTTCCTCTACACCCACCGCCTTGGCCATCGGTCGCCTTGAGCGAAACCCGACCTAAGAGCCCGCAAAAAAAGTCGCGTTTTGGTTAAGAAAGTAGCGGACACCTTTTGTCCCTGAACTCCACTAAAATTCATTATTCGAACACCTCTTCATCCCGATCACAATGCCAACCTCCAAATCAAATATTGTTACCCGAATCAAAAACTAAGTCGAACCGTGGGCTCCCATTGATCATCATCATAGAATGTTGCCGAACTTACACAAAAATTCCTACTCTGCGGTACGTACTCAACTATGCCTATGGTGCCTAGTAATTCTTCCGGGACTAGGATAATTTAATTTTCGAAATATGCCAAAACATATTTTCCCCTTTGCTATTTTTTGGCAATAACTCAAACATTTCTCAATGAAATACCGATCCATTGATTTTTTAAAATACGAAGGACTAATACAAACTTTTGTTCAAATCATTTTGGCTATTAGTGAACGGTCTGAAAAGTTGTTGATTTTTGAAGTGTTGAAGTGGAGGTTGAATCTCAAATTGTGAATGCTTACAGTAAAGAATGAAGAAGAGAAATGGTATCTGCTTTCTGTTCTCCCATGCGTGTATCCCCTTTTTGTTGCCTGCTGTGTAAATATGCATATCCATTCCCCCTTTTAGTGCACATTTACTTTATGGCAAGCTATACTAAAATCATGTGTGCAAGTACAAGGAATGGGAAAAGTGAAGGTGTGTGGCATGGCAAAGGCATAGGTGTTGTACATATTATTCCTATCTAATGAGCGTCCTACTTTTTAGTGTAAATTGTTGTGTAAATGTGTCCATCCATGTATGTTCTAAGCTTAGCAAACAAAGTAAAGGGCAATTGCAAGAATCACGACAACGAATAAATATGTGTGCGTGAGTGTAAAAATAAAGGAGGAAGTGTGCGTGCATGAAATATACTTATATTTGTTTTAGAACATGTTATATTTTGAGTTACCCTGTTACACAAAATTCCGTCCACATACGAACCTCGAACAATAGAAATAAAAGTTACAACCATGCATAACATTGTGCCACAGCCATAAAACAATTATAAAATAGAAAAGTTAACTTATTCTACGAAATTTCAAAAGCACTGATGTTTGCCACAGCAAAGTCAAACGAAAATTTAATTATTTTCCATATTAAAAATTATGGGAAAATCATATAAATTAAATTAAAAATAAGTCATAAAAAATAAGGTTTTAATTTGAAACATATAATTTATTTTAATTTAAGTTCGAATCCAAATATTAAGATGAATTAAATATTCAAATTCGAAGACCCAAAACATGGGTCGTTACATTCTTCCCCCTTAAAAATGAATTTCGTCCATGAAATTTCCAAGGTGAGAAAAATGCCCAAACACATTTACCTTTCAAAACCATTTGGTTGAACTTGTTATACAATTATCTAACCCTTAAATTTACGGTAAACTTCGGTAGCGTTTCCTTTGTGCGGTTCGATCGAAAAAACCACAAATTGCCACGGGCCCCAAATCAACCAAAGAAAACAATAGCTAAACAGCTCAATCATAACACCATCAAACCAATCAATAATATAAACATGTATCTATTTTTCGGGCAACCAAATTATACCCGTGAAACCAAGGGCATCAAACTAGCTTTTGCTTCTATATATCTACACTTTTTTAAACAATGATAACAATTCATATAGTTCATGATCATATTAATTTTGCATTTTCAATTATCAAAATTTAATTTATTTAAGCTCGTATGATGTGTACATATCATCTGTACACAACATGTAACGATCTCGATTTTTGAATTGGTAATTAATATAAAATTTTGGATTTAATTGTGAAATTAAATGTGAATTAATATGAAAATTCCAGAATAAAGAAAAATATGCATATTAAATAGAATATTTGGAAGTAAAATTATATTGTAAATAGAATTTTGGATTGGAATTCAAAAATAAGTATTTTACAAAATTATATTTGAATTTTTCAAAAGTTGTTAAAGCTAAATTCTATATGTTATAATGTGAATGTTTATTTATTAAAGTATAAGTTTGAAAATATGATACATGTGTAAATAAGATATTTATAAAACATGATTTATAAATAAATTCAACATAAGGGTTTAAAACTAAATTTTTAATAAGTAAACTAAAGGACTTAAACACAATTTAAATAACCTATGACATTTGTAAATTTATTAAATCATGTAATAACAAATGTAAACCTTTCTCATAATAATTTAAAGTGTTAACAATATGGACAAGTGGCCATTTAAATTTCTTTTTAATTTAAATTCATAAATAATATGAAGTAAAGAAATAACCAGACTATATTCAGATAAAACATCTTCTCTCTAAAAACCTAGAAAACAAAAAATACAAAAGAAAACAAAACATATTCTCACAACAAAGAAAATGCAAAGAAAATCATATCAAACAAGCAAGTTAGAAATCAAACTACAAGTTTTCAAAACCTGAAAAGCAAAGATCATCTCAGTATTAATTCAAAATAAATTAATTTGCAAGCTTTAGATCAAAATCAGGGTTCAGTTTCAAAACCTAAGGGAATGATTCAAATCAAAAACCAATCAAATCTGGGCAAATATAGAAACCTGAAGAAAATTCAAAGATTTTCAAACCTGAGATCAAACTTCAAAGTTCAAATTCAACAGCAAGTTCAAATCAAGTTTCAGGTTTAAGATCAAATTCAAGAAAATCAATTTCGAGGCCCTATTGCTTTTCTATTCTTCAATGACAAGTGAGAAAGCCTTACCCTTTTAACCTTAATATGGCTATATCTTGATTGGTGAGATAAATGGTTGAAGTATGAATGGTGTGTGAATATGTTAGCTGTGATTACATGTTGAAAATATTAAATGCCGGTGGATATACGAGTTTCTGTATATACGTATATCTTCTTTGTTTTACAAATAACAGGACCCAAATTTATAAATAAACTCCTATCTTCTAAACAAATCAATCTTAGACCTTGATCTCTAAAGAAGAAATGATTGTAAGAAGATAATTTTAATTTTAAAAATAGCTTTAAATAAATATATGAAGTATTTATTTCAAAATAGGAAATTTACAGGTCTGTTCAAAAATATGCCCAAAATCAATCGACTAGAATTCTTGATTTGATTCTATAATATGTTTTGAAATTGTTAATTACGAATTTTGATATGAAAATCATGATTTTTCTGGAAAAGCAAGTGTTAATAGTTGTCGGGGTTTGGGCTGGTGGTAGCTCGGAGGTCAGGGGTTCGAGGAAAAATGGTGGGTTAAATTCCTGACCACCGTGGTGGCGAGACGGTGCCTTAGTAGGGTTTTAGCCTAGGTTATAATCAATGTTGGAAATTGGTTCACTGCAGCGTCGTTGATGCATCAGTCGGGACTAGAGCAGGGGGATCGAAGCGTTGTTTCGTGGCCAAGCTATGGTCTGAGTTTCAGGCCTCCTAATGATCGCAGGTGGCTACTCGAGGCATTTTCAGACGATCAGTTCTGAGTTCCAACTTGCATTGGTTTGTTCAACTTTGATTCCAGGTGTAATCGATAACTCTGGGTGGTCGTATCGATTAAGGGAAAGTTCGGCGATGTGTTGGAGGTCTCGTCGATGGCCGGAGCGTTGGCGATGGACGATGCACGTGCACGCCTGACATTATGTATCTGGGTTGTTTTGGCAAATTTGGGGAAGAAGAAGAAGCCTTGGGTTCGTGTTCGTGTAAATACAAGATATGCTCGAAGTAGATGATGTGCGTGAGTGTCTCGGGTTTGGTTCAAGAAAAGATGTGTTTGGCTCGAGTATTTTTGTGATGAGCTCGGGTTTTTATTCTTTGTCACCAGGTTTAAAAAAGTTAACAGGCATTTTAATTTTAAAAGGTTATGTTTTAAACCAGGTTTTAAAACAAAAGAAATGCAAGTTAAAAAGAAAACATAAGTTAGTTGACAAACTTTCAAGCTAATTATTAAACAAAGTTTTCAAAGTGAAAGTGTTTTTCAATTTTCCAAAAACAAGTTTTCACTATAAAGTCATATGGTTTGAAATAATTTGTTTTTGATATGGAAATTTATATTAGATAATTTTGTAATTTATTATTAAAATGTTTCCATATGTAATTTAATAAAGAGGAAATGAAGTAATTAATTAAGGAAAAAGGTTTATCTTTACTAAATTAAGGTCTTGATTAATTAAGAATTAAGTAGCGAATAAAGGATAATTACCCAATGCATTTAGAAGAATTAATTATTTAATTTCTTAAAGATTTATTTATCAAGGTGATTATTTTATTTATGTGATTAATTAATGATTGAAGGTTAGTTAATCAACTAAATTAAAAGCTAATTACTTTGTGTAACTAAGTTAAGGCTAATTAATTATTGTGATTTAATTTAAAGAATAATTAAAGGTAATTAATTACTTAAAGATAGTTACTTGATTAAAAGTAATTAACTTTTGATTTAAGGTTGATAAATCAAGTGATAATTAATTTATCACATAAATTAATCAAGGTTATTAATTTAATTATGTGATTAAATGTTAATTAATTAATGGAATTGATTAGGGATAATCACTTATTATTTATTAAGGATGATTAAATGGTAATAAATTAAGGATTAATTAATTAATGTAATTAATTAAGGATAATTAATTAAAGAATGATTAATTAATGTAATTAATTAAAGAGAAATTGATTAATGAAAGTAATTAAGAGATAATTAATTGGTGTAAGTAATTAAGGTTAATTACTTAGAAGTAATTAATAAAGGAAAATTAATTAAATGTTAATTAATTAAGGAGTAATTAATTTATGTAATTAATAATTAAAGGTTAATTAATGAAAAATTAATTAATAAATGATTAAAAGTTAATTAATTAAAATAATTTGTAATTAATTAATATCAAATAACCAAGATTAGTAAAATTATTCATAAGGTAATTAACCTGATCAGGTAATTGATTAATCCCACTTATGGATGTTTGGGTTTTATGAAATACTTTGAATTGTTTAATATTCCTCATATGTGTGCTTTGTGATATGAATTACTCTGATTTGTGCTGTGGACTGTAATATAATTTATTTATCTGCGATGAACTTATATTATTATATGTGATCTGTAAATGAAAATAAGCATTATAGATTATACCGCTTATCAGTATATTGCTGTAATTGGATCTGTGATGATTGATGATGTGCCATTATTATTGTGTAAGACCCCTGGACCACACTATACGCACACAAATATGGATTGCATGAGGAAATTGGTTAATTCATAGATATTTGAATTTAATATTATGAGATGGTTTTAAAGATAGAATTTTGAATCCAAATAGTTTTGGGAATGAAATTGGGTTAAATCTGAAAAGCTTTTGAAAAAGAGTTTTAAAGATAAAATTATTCTGGATACTTGTTTAAGTTTTGGAATTTAAATAATTTGATTTGGATTTGGATTTGAATTAAAGATTTGAAATTGAGTACTATGGACATATGTTTGAAAATTATGGTTTAAAAAGGTTATACAAGTTGTAAATGTGTTTATATGGGTTTTGAAGTATTTCAAAAGTATTATATTGGAAATTTAAATTTAACCCAAGTTTTATATTTGAAGGGCTTTAACTTGTGCAAATGTAATCGGATTCTTCCATAACCCTCCAATTACGGTTTCAATACGAGCCCTGTACGGTTTTAGTTGTATAACCTGTACGGTTTTAGTTGTATAACCTGTAAGTTACTGATGGTGGTGACCCACTGTTTAGATGGTAGCTATAGTAGGCATAGTACAAAATGTCTATGCTGGCTAAGATTAATATTATACTTTCGAAATGTTTTCCACTATGCACTAATAATAATAATATCAAAAGGTTTTTGCGTATCAAGCATGTTTGACTATCATAAGAAGAAACCCCTCCAATTGTGCGTTTGCATTGTGTGTATGGTGGGAGTCCTTATGGTAGTTTCATTTTCCAAAAAGCATTGCGGATTTCATTTTATTTATTTTCTTCAAACGAAATGTTTTTATTTTCTCATACCAGTCCCATGACTGACTCGGAGTTTATTGTTCCTTTTCTAAACTCTGTGTGCCCACAATTTTCCACACGGGAAGCCTAGAGTCAGGTTTTAGTAGAATCAGAAGCTAGTCAAGAGAAGTCTATGGATTTAGATGTCTTTGGAGTTACGACTGGCCTTGGTTAGCACAACTTGATGGTGATTCGAGCTTCTGGACTGAGTTATTGGTTTGAAGCATTGGAGCTATGGAGTTGGAGTATGCAGATGTTGGAGTTCCTTTTTGGAGATCAAGTTATGTTTTTTTGGTTCCGCTGTAGCATTTGTAGCTGTTCTCTGATATTGATCATTGTTGTATAACATATTTTGGATGTTGTATCATTGGAGATGTATATGATATTCATTTTTCTTCCACTGTGTTGTTGTACTTAATGTGTTATAAGCTCCGGCAAATCGGATTTGAATGGTTGAATTTGCGGCATTCGAATACGAGTGAAGTATGGATGTCGATTTTCGAGCGTGAAAATCCGGGTCGTCACGCAACATCAAATCCAATCGTTCGCTCAATCGTACAATTTCACTTCCCAACTTGTATCATTCAATCGACTTCTCTAATGCGGATCTCGATTCGGTCCCTTGATTAGACACTTCCATTCTCTTTTCATAGCTATGTACGTGATAGAGAATTTTTAGAATCTACCAGAAATCCATATCAAGTGTTCGCCATCAAGAATCGGGTGAAAAACCCCAACTTGGACCGATATAAATCATCTCGAAATCATGTACTCGAATCCGGATCAAACCGTTATGCGAATAAAATAGCATATGTACAACCTACATATTTATTTTAATTGATTTCTTAGTTATACCAAATTCCTTTTTACTCACATTCGCTTCATTCTCATTTATTTTATTCACGTTCAATTAATCTACATTCAATTATTCATGTTGCTTTTATATCATTCAGTTTTTCCTTAGTATATTCTTTTAATACTGATATCCTCTAAGAATTGTTCCATTAAATTTAATGTTATACAGCATTTCACTCCATATTAAATTTATTTATGAATTATTTCATAAAATTTTACTTCATTTTATTATAACATTTTATACACCACTTTTCATGTTTATTACCACTTCACAGCTTAAGTCTATATCCATTACATATCAATTTCAATTCCATTTAACTCCATTCGTTTTCCAACTTCTATATTCAGTTTTATCAACCACATTGCAGGCCATATTCAACCCACTAATTTATTTAATTAGTTCGTTTCAAATCAAAATCAATTTCATTCCAAAAATTATTTCATTTAACTTAACTTAGGTCAAAATTCTTCTCAAAAATTCATTTTATTTAACTTAAGTTAAATTCCATTTCAATTTGCTTTTCTCAAAATTCATATTCAAAAATTTTAGGACTTTGTTTTACTTACTAATTCTCAAAATTTATATGTTATAATAGGAGTAAAATCGTTAAATGAAAATTTCCAGAGTTTAAACATCTTGTTCTTATTTATTTCAAATCATTTTGAAATCATACACACACACACATAATCCCATTGATTTTTCGAAATCATACTTTTGAACTTTAAAATCATATCTTGTTTTACCAAAACAAAATCCAATGGCAGCAATTCCTCTATTGGAAACCCAAAAATGAACGTTGATGATGTTACAGTCATCTTTTCGAACGACCGAAATGAGTTCAATGCTTTCTATCTCTTAAAATCTCTTTTTAAATATTTCTATTGAAAATATTATCTAAATGATAATATTATTATTTTTCCGACATTGAAAAACCATTTCCAAATCACCGGGGTTTAAATTCTTAAATTTCCCACTATTAAATCCTTTTAATTTGCAAGCCGTACTTTTGAAATTTCATTTCCTTCCCATTTATAAATCACATTTGTAAATCATATATTGATAATCTCACTTTGGTTATATAAAATCAATTCTTTGTTGTTAATCTTTGTTTTCATTAAAATAATAACAAATTATATTAGAATGCAGATGAAAATGATAATAATCAAATATTATCATTCTAAAACAACCAAAGATATCATATATACTATAATAATTTCTAAAAAACTTATTCCTTTATATATAAAATATAATAAATTTAAAAATATTTCATTTACTCAACTTCAAAACGATACCATGTCAAATTTCTGTTTTCAAGGTTTAGAGATCACTATCAATAAAGTTAATTACTCATTTTGATCAGAATCCATCAGCCACTCAATATATCAAACAACACAATATAAAACATTTTTCATTTCATTAACAAATATGCACCCATAATATACATTCAAACTCATACTAGAGTGTTACATACCCTATCTCTTATGAGTACTCCACCACAGCCAAGGTTCTCTCTTAACCTTCAACTCAGATACCGAATGTAATGAATGAGATTATCGACCCTTGAAAATCGACACTAATACGTCCACTATATTACGAGCCGAGCAATCGAACGTCGGAAAACCTAAAAGTTAGGGGAAAAAAGAAAGAATAAAGCAAAAAACAAACAACAGAGAATCTCATAGCAGAATGAATAATCTATAATATACAACAGATCTTTAGGGCGTGCACGTGTGCATATTTTTACCTCCACATTTAATCTAATTTAGTTAAATAAATGAGTATATAAGATATTTTAACATGTTTAACTAAAATTTCATTTATTTTCAAATCATTATTTACTCATCTTCATATAGGGGAAAAATGGTCATTTTGTGCATGTATTAATTTTGAGAATATTTATTTGTGTATTTTATTTTTATTTGTAGGAATTTAAATGGAAATATGAAGAAATATTCATGAATATATGCATGCACAAGAGAAGGAAACAAATGAAGATGGAAATAAATCGTTTCATGCAACATGAAGGATCTCACCTACCCACTTACCTTGATATACAATTTGGAGATAATGCACATGTTAGCGGAGATAATGACAACTTGTATAAATACCCCTTTGCTTCATGTAATAAGCTCTTAGCCTCCTCTTTAGTTAGTTTAATTTTAGGCTTAAAAATAAACAGAACTCTCTTTTCTTTTTCATGGCTACATAGCATTTTTTTGTTTGTAATTTTTTATATGCAATTTTAATTCATGCTATTTTATTTCATTTACTTTTCTTTTATGTTAGTAGCTTAAATTAATTATTGCTAGTAGTTTAGCTCTTTCTTTATTTCAATTAGCTTGCATTTTCCTCTTGTTTTATGTTTCAGGTTGAACTCTACATTTATTAAAATGATAACAAATATGAGGGGCTAAACCCCTCCAATTTAGGGGTAGTGATGCTCTCTTACTTATGTAGATTCAACATTTTGATAACTTGCGATCTCTTTTTGTGCTTAATGACAATGTTTGATGTGGTTTAATTTTGTTGTTTTAGCTTTGTATTTGATAGCCTATGTTGTTGATACCAAATAGGCTGTGCTTAAACAAACAAAAATACAAATTATCTTTTCATCTACATATGATGTTGGTAATGAAGTGATTTTAAAATTAAAATTTGATGGTCTATATTACCAATCTATTAAATAATAGTAAAGCAGAAGAAATTCTAGCTCACACATTAATTCTAGCATTTCTCTCGACTCTCCTTAACTTTCTCTAGATATTTATTAATATTTTATTTTAAAGACCTAATATAATTTATTAGTTTTGGATTATTTATAAGATTTTATTAATTTACACTATCGTTTTATATTCAAAAATCTGCACTTTCTGCTTTCTACAATTATTTCAAAGTCCTCAATTTTCATGTACAATTTACATTTAAGTCTGCATATTTAACTTAATTAAACAATTTCATTGTAAACTATTTAAAACATTAAAAATTAATAAACATTATTTATTAATTTGTCTAATAAATAATATAAATACCCATGCCAACAAATATATCACGCTCATTGTAACAGAACGATATAAATTAAATTTTTATTCACATATAAAAAAATACGGATCATATAATAAAACAATAAGAACAACTTTAATGTATAATTATTTATTTTAATAAATTATCAGTTAATTTATAGAAGTTTAAAGATCACAAATCATCACAATAATTAAAAAAAATTCACCCCTACTCCTTAATTCTCTTCCTTTTTATGAATCCATATTAATTATCATTTTATAGTTATCCAAAATATTATGCTAATTTTTTCCATGATTTTATATTCATATATACCGAGATTTTATAATTTCTACAGTCGTTTACAAATTTTTCATCAATTTTCTTTTGTTATTTTTCATTCAAATCTATGTATTTAAATCAACCAAACACCATAAATCCATACTATATAAATAAATTCAAGTAATTAATAAACATTAAGTTCTCTGATAATTTATAAACAAAATGGTGATTTAAATTTATATACCGCATTAGTAGTAACAAATGGTAGATATTTCTTTCAAACGTAAAAATATATGAATCACTTAACAAAAATTATACGCAAAAGAAATAACAAAAAGTTTAATTTGTAATTGATATATCAAACATTACACAACAAAATTTTATTTTAACAACATTTAAAGTACGAATAACATGTTTTTACAATATTAGTGTGTGCAATGCACATAGTACATTATATTACTTTATTATTATTATTATTATCCATAATTTTAGCAAATTAAAAAAATAGTTTTTCTCTTAATTATCTTATGTTACATTTAAAATTCTTATCAATAAAGATTTTGCGATTTAACATCTAAAATTCATCATCATGTACATGTGTGGGTGCGCATGCGCATCAAAACACACAGGATCACAATTTACTCAATATTACTTCAAAAAGGAACATATTACATCAATATTTTTCTTTGAAATTTATCGTATACATAAACACTAAAAATTGTTTCACATGAATAGTATATCAGTCATGTTTAACGTATAATTTGTTAATTTCAAAATATAAATTACACTTATTTTAAAATCACATAAAATATTTTAAAATATAATTTTTTTGAAATAACAATAATATATATATATATTTACATTTTTTAAACGTACAAATCAATAAAATAATATGTTTAATATATAGTTTCCTTAAACTTTAGAAATATTATCGTAAAACTAATTTGAAACAAAATCAATCATTTTAAATAGTTAGAGTACGAAAATATGAATATACGATTATTTTAAATTATTCAAAAATAATATTTTAATATATTTTACTATGAAAACATAACATTTTGACATGTGAAAATCAAAAAATATATTCTTAACACTACCATATTACATTGTACGTCAACTATTTAATTATGTAATAATTTCTTGTACAATATTACCATGTGCAACGCATGGGTTACACACTAGTTAATAGTAAATAGATCATGCTTAATAGATTTTATATTAAAGCTCATTGTCAATTTTCATGAGACTTAACAAATGGCTTAGTAGGTATGTTAAAGTTTGCTGGTTTATGTTGGGCTAATTAATAACACAAATAGGCCATACTTATTGATTAACATATCAACTTCACTAACAACGAAAGGAGAGATCATAATTTCATTTTGTTGATTTATATGATCACGAGAAGAAAATTACCTCTAAATTGCCTTCTAATTTCATACATTTATCCACTTTTAGTTTTGTTAGTTTTTAGAAATTTTTAGCTTAACACAACTTCAAATTATTAGTTTAATTTGATTGAATAGAAATTTTAAAATCAATACAATTTCCTACGGATCGACCCGTATTTGCACATGCTATAATCGTACGCCGTGCACTTGCGGTTAATTTTTAATATAATTTTTTTTGCCCATTATTCTAATCCGATAGAAAGTTGGCCGTTAAACAAATTTTTGGTGCCGTTGCCAGGGAATTAATTTGATTTTATTTTCTATTCTTTGAATTTCTTTGTTTGATTTTATTGTGTGTATGTTTGCATTAAAATTTGCATTTAAAATAATATTTTGTATTGTGTGTTTGTGTAACTATAGTTTGCATTTGTTTGTGTGTTTGTTTTCTAATTGCAATTGCATTTGCATATTCAAAAAAAAGAAAAAAAATTATCTACAATTTCATTTCAAAAACAAAATAATTATTTCATTTCATTTACATTTCATATTTTTTTATATATTTTAAAATCCTGCATTTTTTTTTCATTTACAATTTGCAACCCTGCACAACACATTCATACCCCGCCGTTAAACTCCATCAATTTAACCTGCCTTGCCACCATATCACCAAGCTACAACTTCTATTCCCTGCCCGCATGCATATTCAACTTCTATCCCCAAATACAACTGCATATTAGCCACTATCACCGTTACTTCCGCTTACATACCATACTGCAACAACTCCAAACTTCTATCTATCACACTACTTCATTTCTGCCTGTCAACGCTACTTCATTTCTACCTACATTTTGTAGAGAAAAGAGAAAACTACTTTCTTGTTTATTCAATAAGAACTAGGCTATATATAGCACTAGTTAGTTACAGTAAACTCATAAACTAAGGCTGAACAATAGACACGATTACAAACGAACAAGACTTAATCAAAGTAATCTAATATCCTACAAAATATGAATTTATTCAAACTGATCCTAAAGACTTGGACAACTTCTGACTCTTTCAATCCCTCCCTTAAGCTAATGTCCTGAAGACATATTAGCTTACTTCTGCAATGTCACACATACCAAGTAAGGCTCGAAGTTTCTGAAATGCGTCTACCATCAATGGCTTGGTCATGATATCTGCAATTTGATCAACACTTTCACAGTGAACTAAGGAGATAACTCCTTCCTCTGATAAATCCCTTAAGAAATGAAAACGAACATCGATATGCTTGCTGCGACCATGCATAACTGGATTTCTAGATAACTTGATTGTGGAGCTATTGTCATAGTTTATGCTTGTACAGGTCTTCCCTTCATAGTTCAGCACTTTGAGTATCCTCTTCATCCAAATAGCTTGACAAGCACACACAGCCGCTGCCATGAATTCTGCTTCGGTAGCAGATAGTGTCACAATAGGCTGTTTCTTTGAACTCCAAGCTACAACTCCTGAACTGAGTAGGAATGCATACTCGCTTGTACTTTTCCGATCTTCACTGTCACTGGCATAATCGCTGTCAGTGTAGGCTTTAAGTTCCTCCGGTTGACTCCCCTTTTTGTAGAAAATCCCAAAATTCATCGTTCCTTTGAGGTATCTGAGAACTCTTTTTGCGAATTGCAAATGAAACTCTGTTGGCTTAGCCATGTACCTGCTTAGTAGACTTGTAGCATACATCAGATCAGGCCTCGTGGAGGTGAGGTACATAAGGCTTCCTACTATTTGTTTGTAGTAAGTCTCATCCACAGGTACTCCCTCTGCATCGCTGTGAATCTTCATCCCTGGCACAGTAGGATTACTCGCCGAATTGCTCTCCAACATCCCAAATTTTCTCAAAACTTCTTCTGCATACCTTCTTTGACAGATGAATATCCCTTCTTTCTTTTGTAAAACTTCAATACCCAAGAAGAAACTCATACATCCCAAGTCTGACATGTCAAACTCCCTCATCATTAGTGCTTTAAACTCCATCATCAAGGACTCATCATCTCCAGTAAAAATTAAATCATCGACATAAATGCTGACAATGATAACTTTACCTTCCTTGCTTCTTTTGGTGAAGAGGGTTTGTTCACTATGGCAGCCCTGAAATCCTTCCTTAATGAAATGAGCTTTGATTCGACTAAACCAAGCTCTAGGACTTGTTTTAGTCCGTGTAGTGCCTTGTGCAGTTGATACACCAGTTGTTCACTTCCTTTCTTCTCATGTCCTCTGGGTTGATCAACAAACACTTTATCTGTCAAATCGCCGTGCAGAAATGCTGACTTTACATCAAGCTGATAAATTTTCCATCCTTTCTGAGCCGCTGATGCGATTACCATTCTCACGGTATCTAGTCGAGCCACTGGAGCAAAAACCTTAGAATAGCCGATGCCTTGTTTTTGAGAGTAGCCCTTAGCTACTAGGTGAGCTTTGTGCTTTGTGATCTTCCCATTTTCGTCTCGCTTTGTCTTAAAGACCCACTTGACTCCAATATTCTTGGCTCCTTTGGTAACTCTGTGAGAGTCCATGTGTTGTTCTTCTCTATGGAACTGATTTCGTTGTCCATTGCTTGCCTCCATTTTTGTTCTTTCACTGCATCTTCGAAATGAATTGGATCTTCAGAACCCATATCTTATACCATATTAACTTCGTCGTCATCAGATAAAGTGTCTCCACTTACAAAATCATTCATCCAAGCAGGAGTTCTTCTTACTCTCCTTGGAACTTGTGGCTCTTCTCTATTGTCTTCTTCTGCATTTTCTGCTTTTGTACCTCCCTCAGTCTCAGTTTCTGCCACTTCATTTCCTCCTTCAATCTCATTTTCATTTCTGATTCCACCATTACCTTCGTCATTTTGTGTTTTCTCGTCCCATTTTAGATCAGCACCCACAAGTGTTTCGAGTTCTTTTCCCCACTTCCACTGCTCACTTTCTTCAAACACCACGTCTCGATTCACAATGATCTTGTTAGTCGTAACATCCAAAAGTCTACAATCTTTTGTATTCTCACTCACTCCCAAGAAAACACAAACTGAACTTTTATTATCCAGTTTACCTCTATTGACTGTGGGAACGTGAGCATAAGCTATGCATCCCCAGACTTTGAAGTGATCCACATGAGGCTTAACTCCACTCCAGGCTTCTTGAGGAGTGACGTCTTTGACTGCTAGAGTGGGGCATCGGTTCAGTACGTGAAAAGTCCAGTTGACTGCTTTCGTCCAGAAAGATTTTGGAATTTTCTTTGCGGAAAGTGATGCTCACACAATATTCATTACTGTTCGATTCTTCCTCTCGGCAATGCCGTTTTGTTGAGGTGTGTAGGCGTTTGTAAGTTGCCTATGGAATCCGTTCTCCCTGCAAAAATCATCAAAGCCAATGGAGGTGTATTCACCGCCCCTATCAGTCCTTAGAGTTTTGAGCAGCCTCGTTGCTTCCTTTTCAACTTGAATCTTGAACCTTTTAAAGCATTCCAAGCCTTCTGATTTCTTTGCTAAAAGATAGACCCATCCTTTTCTGCTGAAGTCATCGATGAAGCTTAGAAAATACCTCTTTCCGCTGTTGGATGTTGGAGTTATAGAACCATAAATGTCTGAGTAAACAAGCTCCAGCGACTGAGTTGCTCTCCATGAGACATTCTTTGGGATTGCATTTCTTGTCTGTTTCCCATTTGGGCAGTCCACACACATTGCAGTTGAGGCCGGGAACCTTGGAAGACCATGTACCATATTTTTGTACCAAAGCGTGCGTAGGCCTTTGTAGCTGAGGTGTCCATATCATTGGTTCCAAAGCTTAGATAGATCATCTCCATTTGTGTGAAGGCAATTCTCTTCTTTTCTTCTTTCTCGCTGCTTATTATTAACCCTTGGTGACTCTGACACAATGATGAACATCCTGTTTGCACTCTTCTCGGTCTGAGCAATCAAGCCTCTTTGTGGGTGATAGATGTTGCATACTTTTCCTTGAAACAGCACTGTCAATTCCTTCTCTTGCAGCTGGCCCACGCTCAACAGGTTGTTCCTGAGATCAGGTACGAAATATACACCTCCTATGCCATATAATATGCCTCCTAGCTCCAATATGACAATTCCTTTGCCACTTACTTGCATTCTGTTGTTGTTTCCAAGCTTGATTGAATGGGAGAATGACAAATCCAAGCTTGAAAACATATTTTTATTACTGCACATATGGTTTGAGCACCCTGTATCAATGAACCAAACGTCTCTCCTTTCTCTCTTAGGATCACTCTCATAGGCCATCAATAGAATTTTATCCTCTTACAGTTCAGCATAATTGGCTTCTTTGTTCCATTTAGGGCACTCAGATTGATAGTGTCCCAAGTTGTGACAATTAAAGCACTCAACAGTAGCCTTATTCACAATGTATCTTCCTCTGCCTCGTCCACGACCTCGAGGTGATCCTCTGCCTCTGCCCCTTCCATAGCTTGCTCTTTCTTCCACCTTGAGAACCTGGTCGTAATCTTCTTTGTGAAAGCGATTGAGCTTCTGCTCGTGCATCACCAATGAGCTTTGTATTTCATCAATGGATATGTCATCCGTGTCCTTGGATTCTTCGATGGACACTACCATACACGTGAATTGCTCAGTTAAGGTGCGCAAGATCTTCTCCACAATCTTAGAATCTGGCATGTTCTCTCCGTTGCTGCGCAACTTGTTTGAAATCACCATTACTCTTGCAAAGTAATCAGTGATGCTTTCTCCTTTCTCCATCTCCAGAATTTCAAATTCTCTCCTTAGAGAATTTCTCAATGACTTCTTCAATTTTTCATTTCTTCCAAATTTCTTCTTCGGTGAGTCGCACACCACCTTGGACATGCGCCGATCCAGAATTTGCTCAAAGACGGTTCTATCTATTGCTTGATAGCGATAATGTTTTACTAGATGATCTTTGGTTCTGGCATCATCCAAGTGTCCCTGTTGTGCATCTGTGAGCAAGGTTCCTTCCGTTGGTTTTTCATAACCACGTTCCATCAGTCCCCAGAGACCCTTTGCCCGCAACAGGTTTTCCATGAGCTCGCTCCAATGATCATAGTGACCATCAAAATGTGGGATTTTGGTAAGTGTTTTGTCTTCACTCATTTTGCTGTGTGTGAGATCTCAGGTTGCTACCTCTCACTCGTAGTATTTCGCTCTGATACCAGATGTAGAGAATAGAGAAAACTACTTGCTTGTTTATTCAATAAGAACTGGGCTATATATAGCACTAGTTAGTTACAGTAAACTCATAAATTAAGGTTGAACAATAGACATGATTACAAAAGAACAAGGGTTAATCAAAGTAATCTAATAGTCCTACAAAGTATGAATTTATTCAAACTGATCCTAAAGACTCGGACAACTTCTGACTCTTTCACATTTTTCTCTGTTAAACCACTTACCTGCCATCCCTCCAATCATACCATCTTCTGCACATTTTTGATCACAACCACTTTACACTATTACTGCCTTTAACTTCTGCTTACTGCATATACCATCAGTGCACTGTGCATGTTAAAACTTCACTGCCACAAAACTTCCATACCTCCCACATTCACCATCACGCCACCAGACTGTAGCATTCCACCTAATCATTCCGGTGCACACATAGCAAGCTAAAACAACTTCAACCAACCACCGAACCATCACCTTGCCTCTGCCGAACACCATAGCATACTTGCACCTCTCTGTGCACACCAAACCAATATCCCATCCTTCCAATCTGGCCCCTTCCCCTGACCATCACTACAAACCACTAACTAAAACCCCATACCACCTCTACAAATAGCACATTCACATAGCAACTGCAACTGCAATATTTCACTGCCTACCACATACTTGCAACTGCAGTTATCAAATTTTTTCCATCCTCACATACCCACACTGCTACTATTACCCTACATCACCACATCAAAAAACCGCTTCATTCAACACCTATCATCATTTCATTCAAACAATAGTCTGCCATCTGGCATACCAGTCCTACATATCTTCAGTGCATACCACTGACCACAATTTCCTTCAACCCTAGCCAAAAACTCCATACATCATTTCACCACATTGAAATATCCCCTGACCATCCTCTTTATACCCGCTGCACGTATCAATCTAGTTCCTATAACCTTCAATGCTAGCAACTCCACTATCCATTCAATTCAATATTGCCACTATCCACTGCATAACCCTAAAACACACTTCACCATACTACATTCCGAACCATCACTTTTACATATCAACACAGCCTTTCCTTCATCACTTCATCACCATAAAAATCTTTTCACACCTGCCTTTAACCACATTTCAATCTACATATTATACGATAACTTCATTTTCCAAATACCCCCTGCAGCATATAACTGAATATAACTGCAAATACCACCTATAGCAGCCATACTCCCTGTGCACCAACACCAATACCACAACAAATTCATACACTCCACAAATCACCCTTGCTTCCATCATAGACCCCACTAGACATACTTAACTGTCCCCACCCCCTTCTCTCGCATCAGTTCACTACTTGAACAACCGCCCACACAGTCACATCCTCACAACTGTGCCACATCCCTACAATCGCAACCACCCTAACCACAACTTACACTCTTTAGCCATCAGAAGCCCTACTTCACTGCCGCACTTTTCTACAACACATCCCCACCCACCATCTGCACATACATTGCCACTGTCTCAAACAACTCCACCCAGACACATTTTCCTGCTCCTCCATCATTTCTCCTCAAAAATACTACACTTCACTATCACTGAAAAACCCTACTTGCTTCAAGTTTGCGTGTTTCATCTTTCCTCTACATATCACCCTTGTAAGCATTCATTGCTCTTCTTCGTCGAACACAACAATCAAGCAACCCAAAAACCTGACTTCCTGCTTCTCCTGTGTCCACCGCGACAAATTATCTTCCATCCATCACTATAGAAATCACCGAAATCTCCCCCTTTAATCTCCTAAAATCATAACATAACCAAATATGCCAGCCTTTTTTCGAAAATTTTGAAATGGAATTCTAATTTCGGATTTTAACTAGCATGTTTGAAACGAGATTTTACTTTTGGGATTCTCGTTGGTGTGATTTTGATTTTAAATTTATTTAGGCTAAGTTATTTGTTTTGTGTTGGCACTCTTATGGTTTGAAAAGAGATTATAAGTGGCGGGTTCATTTGTTGGGGCCATGTTGAAAGTTCAAGTTTGTTTTCATTTTTTTCTTTTTTTTATCATTTTGTTCTTTTAGTTTAAGTTTAAAAAAAGAGACAATTTTTTTGTTTTTTCCTTTGTCTTTGTCTTTGTTCATTTAAATTATTTAGTTATTTAACTTTGCTTTCATTTGCCTTTTGTTGTTTTTTAAAAAAGAAGAAAAACAAAAACAAATTTGTCTTGTTTTCATTTCTTTTGTTTTCACTTGTTTTGTTCTTGTTTAAATTTTTTTTAAATTCCATCCTTATATAAAAAACTACTGTATATATCGTGTTTTTAGTTTTGTTCACCCGCCTTTTGCCAAGGCCCTAGACAGACAGATTTAACAAAATCGATTGCTCGGTTATCGAGGATGGAATATAATGATATTTGTTCAATGATGGATAGACGATCAATCACAGATAATAAACATGACTATGAAGCCGGGATTTGGCATAGTCGATGGAAAAATGCACGAGATACTTGAAATTGAGTTCTGAAGAAAGTCGAGTCGATTCGAGATGGTTGGAGTTTTCTTTGAGTCGTTTGTGGGTTTATTTTAGGTTTTCAAGCAGCTTGCTTTTAGTCATTTGAAAGTTTGCTTCGGGTCATTCAAGTCGACATGTTTCCACAGGCTCCACAAGCTCAGGTCGGCATCCTCCAAGCTTCAAGTCAGCATACACAAAGCTCCGGATCAGCGTGAATGGAGGGGTTGGCATCAAGGAAATGAATGGGATTGACATGTTTGGAGATTGACTCTGGGTCGGCACTTCCACAAGCTCAGATCGGCATCCTCCAGGCTTCGGGTCGGCATATACAAAACTCTGGGTCAACATGAACCGAGGGGTCAACATCAAGGAAATGGATGGGATCGGCATGTTTGGAGATTAACTCCGGGTCGACACTTCCACAAGCTCAGGTCGGCATCCTCCAAGCTTCAAGTCAGCATTCACAAAGCTCCGGGTCGGCGTGAATGGAGGGGTCGACATTAAGGAAATGAATGGGAACTGCATGTTTTGAGATTAACTCTGGGTCGGCACTTCCACAAGCTTAGGTCGGTATCCTCCAAGCTTCGGTCGGCATATACAAAACTCCAGGTCGACATGAATCGAGGGGTCAACATCAAGGAAATGAATGGGATCGGCATGTTTGTAGATTAACTCCGGGTCGGCACTTCCATAAGCTCGGGTCGGCATATGGGATGGGATCGACATTCATACCAGTTTCGGGTCGGCATACGTGTATCTTCGAGTCAAGGTATCAGCATTCCATTTACATGTCAACAAGTTATGGGATCAGCATAAGAAGGAGGACTCAGGTCAGCATCTATTCTTGCTTTAGGTCGACAATAGCCATGCTTCGAGTAGGCCATGAGGTCAGGTCGGCAATGGGATATGGGGGTCGGCATGTTTTCCTCCGAGTCACACTGCAACCAGCTTTAAGTCATTTGAGGATCTACTTCGGGTCATCTACGAGGAAACTCCGGGTCAGCATATTATCGACTAGGTGTCGGCATCGTTGAAGTATATAGGCCTGGCTATGTTTATGGTGGGCCCATATCACTCAGGAAGCCCTATAACTCGGATTTTTCCTATAAATACGACAGGAGGGGCTTAAGAAAAGGGATTCTTATTCTGTTTCCCTTCATCTTCTTCATTAAGGCTTCTCTGCCATTATTATTTTGAAAACACCGGATTGTAACTGTATTTAATTCACTAATCAATGAAAAGGAAATTTATTATGGAGTGGACGTAAGTCGGAGTTAGCATAACCACTATAAACCTTGTCTTATTACCGCTTTCTTTTTAATTTTGGTCGTTCTTCACACTTATTTCCTCTTGATATTAACTGTCTGTGAATTGTAACTATGAAATGGTGCTCCCAATTGCCTTTGGGTTTAGTGACCAATTTTGGGCCTAACATTTTGGTGCTTTCATTGAGAGAGCTAGCACTTAGCAATTTTAAAGCTTGGATTTTGGATTTAAAGGCTTAGGCCCCAGATTCTGAAAACTATGGCAAAGCGGTCGACAAGGAGATAGAGGACGGAAAGGAGTCAGCAGGAATGAAGTCAGGAGGTTCCTCTAGAGCTAATCAAGCCTCAATCTATATTACTAGATACGAGATGGAAACGATGCTAAAGAGTTAGGAGGACATGATATAGAACCTACGCCAACAGGTTGGACAAGTTGGAGTGCAAACTCAAGAGAATAGACCAACCGCAGCTGCTGGCATTGTACAGCAAGGAGTCAGAGTTGTAGAAATTTCTGGACGTCAGATTCAAAAGTAGAATGGAGAGATTGAAGGAAATCAGCAAAGGTTTAGGGGTAGTCCCTCGGGATTGGATATTGGAAGGACTGTGAATAAAGCTCAACGAGATGGGACCAATGTGAATATGAATGAGAATCATGAAGAGTACTATCCAGAGTACCATCCAGGACATTAGGGGTAGGGTAGAGATGCAAACAGGAGACTATCCCTGGATGGAGACGAGCAGATGGCTAGATTGATAAGAAGGATTATGACAGGAGGACTACCGAGTAGAGGCTTGGAGGAAGTCAGTCGGAGTCCATTCACTCCAACTATCGGAAACACAAAGAACCCTCCAGAATTCAAATTGCCAACACTGGAGGCCTATGATGGGAAGTCGGACCGACCATGCATGTGACCAGATATATCAGACATATGGAAGTGCTAGGGGGCATATGAAGAGGTGATGGGAAGATATCTGTCTTTATACTTGATGGATTTAGCTGCACTCTGGTTTAGGCAGCTAGAGAATGGATCGATCAGGACATGCGGTGAGCTAATGGAACGCTTTATAAGAAAATTCAGGGCCTACGTGACGTGACCTAGGAATGTAATTACCCTTGCATCAATGAAGCAGAGGACTAGAGATCCCATGAGAGGTTTTCTAATGCGGTTCAATGGAGCCATAGCTTCAGTAGATCGCCCAGGTCCATCAATGATCTTGATGGCGGTGGTGGAATGGATTGCTGAAGGCATTGAATTCAATGATTCATTAGCATGGGATCCACCACAGGATCTTAGAGAGTCCTATCATGAGGCAAAAATATTCATTCGGTTAGAGGATTCATGCACCAAAAGGCAAGAGATAAACACCATGCAAGGCGAGGGAATGTCTTGAGAAGGACATAGGAAGGATAAAGGAAAGCGCAAGCAGCACGATGGATATGGTGGTTTTGACAAACGAAGGAGACGTCGGGAACCCAAATTCACAATATATGCTGACTTGATAGATAATCTAGAATGGGTTTACATGGAAACACGGGGGCGGCTCCCCTATCAGAAACCACCTAGGAGGGATCCCACGAAACAGGAGCGGGAAGTACTCCTATTCCATGAGCTGGAAGGGCATGCCACGGATGAATGCCGCCACTTGAAGGACGTGGTGGAGGAACAAGTTAGAAGTGGCAGGTTGCCACAATATGTGAGGGACAATATGAGAGCAGTAGAACACGAACAACTACTGCCTGGATCAAACAGGAACGACACTGGATTGGGGTTATGACTAGTCATCCACTGATTGTGATGGCAAGGGCCGAGTTCAGGATTTGGACTCCGGTCATCGAATAATTTTTTCCGATTTTGTCTAAAAAAAATAAAGTAGCGATGCCACTTACACATGTAAGGGGACCAGGGCGATCCCTTAGCATGCTTTGAGATGGTATTAGGCCGCTCTGCCCGGAGAGGCAGCACTTAGTTTTTCTGCTTTTCTTATCGGACATTTGGGACATGGATTTAATGAATGAATTTGGATTTTATGAAACAAATCTCTAACGGGCGAGTTATGGGATGGATATTAGGAGTCAGTCGGAAATTAATTGCTTTATGTTCAAGGACACTAAACCGGAGTGCAGGAAGTGATGCCGCTTCGTCGAAAAGCGACAGCATCGGCTCGCTCATCATTGTTTCCCCTTCACCGAGAGTAACTGGATGGGATTCCATAAAGAGTCCAGAGAGGCTATAATCGGTCTAGGACTCAGGTTATGGCATCGCTTAATGTTCAGGGATACTGTACCGGAGTGCAGAGTGTGATGTCGCTCCATCGGAGAGTGACATGATCGGCACGCTCAACGTTGTTTCCTCTTTACCGGAGAGTGACAGTATGGGATCCAATAAGAGCTCGGAGAAGCAGAGATCGGTCTAGGAGAATCAGGGCATTACTTAATGTTCAGGGACACTGAACCGGAGTGCAAGGGATAGGTTTCTTCGTCAGAGTGCGATAGGATCTACCTATTCATTCGTTAATTTTGGATCGAGCTTAGCACGGGTCCATAGAGGCCGTCAACAATTCGGAGAGACCGTATGATTCGATTACTAACTTCCAAGGTGTAAGGTCCCAAATTTGGATCTTAGGACCTAAAGATATCCCAAATTTGTGTAAATGATCCGGAGAGGTCGTGGATTCGGTTGACGGATTTGGAATGGTTTTGGAATTAGATAACGACTCAGAACAGTCGTGGATTCGGATATTGAATTTAAAGCTATTCAAAACACACCTTCCAATAGCAAGGCATGTTCTAGGGGGAAAATGTTAACCCGCCTTTTGGCATGGCCGTAGGCAAACGAATTTAGATAAATTGATTGCTCGGTTATCGAGGCTAGAATATAATGATATTGGTTCAGATGATGGATTGATGATCAATCATGGATGACAAACATGACTATGAAGCCAGGATTTGACATAGTCGATGGAAAAAGGTGCGAGATACTTGAAATTTGAGTTTGATGAAAGTTGAGTTGATTCAAGATGGTTGGAGTTTTGCTTTGAGTCGTTTGTGGGTTTATTCGGGTTTTCAAGCAGCTTACTTCGAGTCATTTGAATGGTTGTTGTAGGTCACTCAGGTCGGCATGTTTTCATGGGCTCCACAAGCTCAGGTCGGCATCCTCTAGGCTTCGGGTTGGCATGTACAAAACTCCGGGTCGCTACGAATGGAGGGGTCGACATTAAGGAAATGGATAGGATCGGCACATTTGGAGATTAACTCTGGGTTGGCACTTCCACAATCTCACCTTGATATCATCCAGGCTTCGGGTTGGCATGTACAAAACTCCGGGTCGGCATGAATGGAAGTGTCGGCATCAAGGAAATGGATGGGATCTACATGTTTTGAGATTAACTCTAGGTCGACACTTCCACAAGCTCGGGTCGTCATATGGGATAGGATCGGCATGTCTTAACAATCCATGGGATCGGCATTCATACCGGCTTTGGGTCGGCACACGTGTATCTTCGAGTCAAGGGGTCGGCATTCCATTTACAGGTTGGTAAGTTATGGATTCGGCATAAGAAGGAGGACTCGGGTTGGTATCTATTCCTGCTTCAGGTCGGCAATAGCCATGATTCGGGTCGACCATGAGGTCAGGTAAGCAATGGGATATAGGGGACGACATGTTTTCACTCTGAGTCACACTGCAACCTGCTTCGATTAATTTGAAGATCTGCTTCGGGTCATCTACGAGCTGTGTAGTTAATGCCACGCTATTACCCCACTATGACCCCACTATATCTCATAGCGAATTCCTACCGCTATGATTTTTCCATATAGCCCCAAAATATAGCTGTTATCCCGCCTTTTTCAGCAAGGCCATGATATCAAAAGATCGACCGAGAGAAGCAAGATAGCTCGTCTCAAAGATTGGTCAACTCAACATCTCAACAAAGCAAGTTCTGTTGAATGTTTTTTCATCTAAGATCCCCTACGGAGGGGGGGTCCAGGGGGTGCCAACCCCCCAAGGTGGGGGTGCGGGGGTAACGCCACCGCGACGGTGTTTGACCTGACCGGTCAGGTCGCAGGGGTCCAGGGGGCAGCGCCCCCGGCGGGGTGCGGGGCAGCGCCCCGTCCAAAACGGTATACGACTTAAAGAATGAAGCGACCTATCTTCTACTTGAGGCCAGCGCCTACAACCTAAGAAGACCTCGCGACCTAAGACGTGACCAAGTTAAGCGACCTAGCGGCTTAACACGTGGAGCGACCTAAGCTGGACCAAGGGTCAACGACTTAACGGGTTAACCTATCAGCGACTTAAGGAATAAAGCGGGCTCAACTGAGTTAACGAGCTAACAGGAGAAGCGGCTCAACGACCTAAGGCTAAACAAGTTAACAACTCACCAGAAGGTCCGACCTAACAGAGTCCACGGCTTAAAGGAGTCCACGGCCTAACGACTTAACTATGTGGCACGACCAACGACTTATCTTAGGTCGTCCACATGGCCTAACTTCTTAAGTCATCCCTGCCGACCTAACTCCTTAAGTCGTCCCTGTCGACCTAACTCCTTAAGTCGTCCCTGCCGACCTAACTCCTTAAGTCGTCCCTGCCGACCTAACTCCTTGAGTCGTCCCTGCCGACCTAACTCCTTAAGTCTTCCCTGCTGACCTAACTCCTTAAGTTGTCCCTGCCGACATAACTCCTTAAGTCGTCCCTGCCGACCTAACACCGATTTCACCTATAAATATTCCATCAACTCCACATTCGGAGGGGGGACTTTTCTGGATTTCAAGGCGCCTACACTCTGCTGATTTCTGGACTCTTCGAGCACCTCAACCATTGAAGATTCTTCATCAAGAGATCTACTTCATCCAAGAGAGATTCGAAGAGCAATTCACCATCAACGTTCTAACTTCTTTCTCCGTTCATGTTGTAATTGTAAGATCGTGTTGTAAAGGTGTTGTAATCGAGAGATCATGTTGTAAAAGTGTTGTAATCTTGTAAAAGTATGTACAAAGAAGATAATGAAGAATGTAAAGTGGATGTAGGCTTACTAGAAGCCGAACCACTATAAAAATCTCTGTCTCATTTACTTTTCTGCGACTTTTCTTTTTACTTTGTTTCCCGTATAAACGGGTGGTGCTTTCACTTCATCACGAGATACACCGGGTGTTAGCGTAAAAGCTATTTTTACCGTTAACAATAGCCTTTCCGCTTTAAGCCCCGTTATTTCCGCTATATCCCGTTACTCCCGCTATATTCCGCTATATCTACACTAATAAAATGAATTAAAAAATTGCATTCATACATTATAAAAATTATAAAACTAATCTATTTGATTTAATTTTTAATATATTTTTAGAAATGAAAATACTCTAGTATTCTACTAAATTCAATTATGTTATATAATAGTTTTACGTTTATTTAAAGTATATACGCACATGTTTTTTGTTCAAAATTATTTATGTATTAATTATAATTCAAATGAATGATAATTTTTCATTTAATTACCATTTATATATTTGTAAAAACATTAATTATGAGTTTTATATGCTATTTTAGAGTCATCCGCTATATCCCGTTATATCCTCGCTGTATCCCCGCTATGACTTTTTGCACCTCCACCGCTTTGAATCTGCCGAGCGCTTCAACTGCACAGTCTACGAGGAAGCTCCAGGTCAGCATATTATTGACTGGGGGTCGGTATTGACGATGTATGTGGGCCCGGCTATGTTCGTGGTTGGGCTATATCAATTAGGAAGCCCTGTAACCCGGATTTTACCAATAACTACAACAGGCTGGTCTTCAGAAAAAGGATTCTCATTATTTTTCCCTTCATCTTCTTCATTAAGGCTACTCTACAATTATTGTTTTAAAAACTCCGGATTGTAACTGTAATTGATTCATTAATCAATAAAAAAGAAATTTCTGAAGTGGACATAGGCTGGAGTTAGCCCAACCACTATAAATCCGTCTTATTACTGCTTTTTTTAATTTTGATTGTTCTTCACATTTATTTCCTCTTCATATTAACTACCTGTGAACTATAAATGTGAAATTGTGCTTTCAACGTCGTTTGGATGTCAGTGAACAATTTTGGCGTTAACAAGTTTCATGTTGCAAAAGCAGAAAATCAAAATGAGGAGATTAGCTTGCTAAAAAAATTTCTTGCTTGCTTATAAATTTTTTTGGCTTCTTTAAAAATAAATTTCCAAATAATTCTACACACACTGGTATCATGCTTTCATTTCTTGTTTTTTATTTCCTTTGCATTGTTGGTTTCTTGCATTTTAAAAAAAACCAAAAAAACAAAAAACAAATTTCATTTTTAGTTGCATCGTTAAGCCACGTTTAAATTTTCTTTTGCATTCAAACCATCTTATTTTCTTTTTCAAAGGGCAATACCCAAGCCACATAAGGTGGGGGATTTCATCATCTCTTCCATGGCCCATAAATTGCATTTCATTATAGAATTTTGGCTAATAATAATGGTTAACTTCATATTTAAGGAAGTCACGAGCTTACCTAGGGCTTAAATTGTCCTCATTCGATAATTTATTTTCTTGGTGTCTAGGCTACGAGAGAGTAATAATCAGTTATAAATATTACGATGATCATAAATATTATACTAATTGTTTCTCTAAAGGTACTTAAACCTTCGGTTGCATTGCTATGGTGATTCGTGATGCATCGATAAATCCTGCCTGTTACCTAGCTAAGAAATATTTTGTTGGATTAAAACAAAGTTTGATTATACAATTTTGGATCAGGAGCTATAAAGGACAACAAAATTGTAACTAAGTCCTTTGCATTCATTAACTGCATTAGTTCATACATATTTAAAAAAAAGGATGAAAAGAATTCAAAAGCAAAAGCTTGTTAATATTCCTTAGCTTAGTTTTTAAATCCTTTTCTTGGAATTTTCAATCACAATCAAAAACCTAAAAAAAAATTGAGTTAGTTTTTTAAGAAAAGCAAAAATATAGAAAAAATAATAATCTTTTCAAAAACAAAAAAATTGAAAATCAAAAAATAATAATTCAAATTTCCCTTCTGAAAAATAAATTCCTTTTGGTAAATAGTTTTCCTTTATAAAAAATTAAAAACATAAAAACATTTTGAGAATGTCTGAATTTCCTTACATGCAAAAATTTTACGATAGTTGTGAAAATTAATATAATCTATATAATTTCACACCAAATTCTTATGGATATTTTAATGATAAATATTGTACAAACAATCCCAATTTTTGAACCATAAAATTTTCAGAATGATGAGCAACCCTTGACTCTTGAAAAGAGTATTGAAATGATTTCATCTTTGCTTGAATTCTCCGTACAAAAAATCAAACGATAAATGATTTGTGTAATTCATATTTGTACAATAACTCAAGTTAAGGATTTCAAAATGATCAAAATTTAAAATTCACTTCACAATTCAGATGATTTCGATTATAATTCATGCCATTACAACTTCGTACTCCAAAATGAATTTCAAGTCAAAATGGATACATGGACCACTTTTTAAATAATTTTGGCAATGAGAGTAATCTCGAATACGGTGCAATTGACAATTTTCGTTCTCATTAATTTTAAATTAAAAACCCTTAAATTAATAATTATAATTTCGATTTTGTTGAGCAAATGGATGAAATTCACGAAGATCACACGGATTTGCTGTTTGAAATATATTTGAAACAGCATGAGAAACAAAGTTAAATCTCAACATATGACGAGTCAAACAATAATCCGCCTTTTACCAAAATTGATGATTTTCAAATAACAACTTTTGAAATTGAAAATAGCAATCCTAATGAAGTTGTTGAAAATATGGTAATTGGGTTGGATTTCAATTCTTTTGAAAGTATCGAACAAAATTTATAATTCTGTCATCTTTTTCCAATTTTGAAAAATTGAATACAACAACTTTGGATTTTAAACGTGATATATGCAATTAAGTTGTGACTAATTCAGCAAGGGAAGACGAAATTAATGAACACGTTTTTTTTAGATTTTTCAAAAATGAGTTGTTGAATACCGAAGGGAAGATTTAAATCACCATTTTGATTTTGAAATTAATAATTCTAAAGAAGTTTACAATGATAAGTTTGAAATTAAATTTGGTGAAAATAAACTTGAATTTCAACCAATTGTTCCATCAACCCCAAAAATCATCGAAAATAAAACAACTCATATGATTTTTAGTTAAACAACATTCATTTTTCTAGATCAGCATTCAACTTTGAAATCTTTTATGGTTTGGTTTTATGTGCTTAAACTTTGTCTCTCATACTTGACGAGACAAATGACTTGGTCTTTGGAGGACCGTTTCATTTACCCTTTGATTATATATTTTCTGATGTCGTGTAAATAATAATCATTTCATTTTCTTGTAAATATAGGTTATATTTTATTTTTATTTTTTCTGCTATTTCTTGAGTCGACTGTGGGGACATAGTCAAAATCAGGTGTGTAGGAAATCTTATCTGCATTTTAAATAATATATTTTTTGCGTTTTTCTTCCAAAACTAAAAAAAATTGAAAAAAACAAAACAAAATTCAAAATATATTTTCTTTGTAGTATTTTGATTTACTTTTAAAGAAACACTGTAAGATAAGACATGATTTTGGTTATTAAATTGAAATTTTTGAAAATTTATTTCCCTTGACAAAAATAAAAATGAAGTTTGGTTACAAGCAATGATGGTTTAACTAGTATATAGGAAGGTTCGTGGGTGATAATTATGAAGTATATCTTAATAGAAACTCTTTGTTTAAAAAACCGGTGGATTAAAAGTAAAGGACATAGCATTTTTAATCTTCTAAGTTAAGTAGTGCTAAGATGATTTTGTAAAACTCTCTCTTCAAAAAAAAGAATATTTTTTTTTGTATATATGTATTTATTTTATTACACCTAGAGTCATGTATTCACATGCAAGTGTGTACACTCGCCATGCTGCGTAGCCTTCTCACGTAACCCGGAAAGGCAATGCATGATCGGTATATCTAGCCTCAATTTATCTGAGTTAGGTGTATGTATATAAAAATTCTTTTATTAATAATACCTATAGTCGATAGGTGAACACACTTGTGTGTTCACTCGCCGCGCTTTGTATCCCCCTCACATAAACCTACAAGGCAGTGCATGGGTGATATATCTGGCTTCAGTTTAGTTAGGCATATGCAAATACTGTTAATGTCAATAAAATTTTCAAAAATAGAGAGAGTAAACAATCGAAATCCAAGCACTATTTTCACTTGTTTGATTTGACTTGTTATTCAAAAGAAATGAAAATACCACTTTGAAAATCTTTGATAATCGACCAAGGATCCATTTCATAGTTACACTATAATATCAACCTAAACTACTAGCTAAACTAGAGTCTACTTGTGATGATACCTTAACTTTTGTTGGAATTTTTGACATGAAAACGAGCATAAATTTCCTGATAATGACCAGAACTTATATTTAACTTATTCCTTTCAGTTTAAAAGTAAATTCTTCATTTGTAAATATTTTCAAAATATGCATTCATTTCACTGTAAATAAAACTTGCATTTAGGAATTTCTCATATTGCACTTGGATTTTATGGGTAGTATCCGCTAAAAACCCTCACGAGACAACACTCATCCTACTAGGGACACCTGATTTAACGGCTTATTGCATACGCTCAATGCAATCATGTTTTCAATAGATTTATTTTAGTTTTAATTTATTCAAGGATGAATAAAAAGATAAGTGTGTGGGTATTTGATGTGCACGTAAATGTGCATATTTTTACTTCCATATTTAATCTAATTTAATTAAATAAATGAGCATATAGGGTATTTCAGCATATTTATACCAAAATTTCATTTATTTTCAAATCACCATTTATTCATCTTCATATTGGGTCAAAATGGTCATTTTGTGCATATATTAATTTTAAAAATATTTACTTGTGCATTTAATTTTTATTTGTAGGAATTTAAATGGAAATACGAAGAGGGCTTCATAAAGATATGCATGCACAAGAGAAGGAAACAAATGAAGATGGAAATAAATCATTTCATGCCACATGAAGGACCCCATCTACCCACTTACTTGATCTACAATTAGGAGCTAGGGCACATGTCAGTGAAGATAAAAGTTACATGCACATCTAATGGTGAATTAGCTCATGCTAATGATAGCTTAGAGGCCACACTTCCTAGAGAGATATTTTGGGTAGTCCCAAAAAATATGCATTAGGGTTTCAAACTTGTATAAATACACTTTTGCTTCATGTAATGAGCACTTAACCTCCTCTTTAGTTACTTTAATTTTAGGCTTAAAAATAAACAAAAACTCTCTTTTCTTTTTCATGGTACTTAGCCATTTTCTTGTCTACAATTTTCATATATGCAATTTTAATTCATGCTGTTTTATTTCATGTTCTTTTCTTTTATGTTAGTAGCTTAGATTAACTATTGCAAGTAGTTTAGCTCTCTTTTTCTTTCAATTAGCTTGCTCTTTCCTCTTTTTTCATGTTTTATGTTGAACTCCACATTTTTTGAAATTATAACAAATAAGAGTGGCTAAACTCCTTCAATTTAGGGGTAATGAAGCTCTCTTAATAATATAGATTCAACATTTTGATAACTTGTTATCATTTTTTGTGCTTAATGACAATGTTTAATGTGGTTTAATTTTGTTGTTTTAGCTTTGAATTTGATAGCCTATGCCGTTGACACAAAATAGGCTACGCTTAAACAAATATAAACACAAATTACCACTTCATCTACATATGATATTTGTTTGCGCCAAAAATAGGCACAACACTCTTCGAATGTAATTGAAGTGATTAGAATGAGGAATTAAAATGAAAAACGAGGCTAATCTAACAAGTACACCAGGAAATACAAGCAGTAGTAAAAGAAGACAAGAATTTATAGTGGTCCTGCGTTGTAGCCTACGTCCACTTTGAAAGATTTGATGTTTTATTACTGATTACATACTGAGTTATAGCGGTACAATGCTAACACTCAAGTTACAATAGAGTTTCAATAGAGCAGCAGCATAAAGTCCCAAGAGTCCCTTTTTAATTGGTGTAGAGGTGTTATTTATAGGAATAAAGCTAGAAATATCTTCCACAAATCTCAGAATATCCTTTCTCATGCGTAGGTAGGGCCACATGGTCGATCTAGAGTCATTTGGGATTGATCCTGATCAATCCATGCAAGCTTCGTATGATTAAAAATGGTCCAGTTGAGCTGCGATCGATCATGGAGTCTCTTGAGTTGATATGCAAGCTTCTGTGAAAATTTCATGGCATTTGGACTTGTAGTTGAAGAGATATGATCGATTCAAGGTTGAGTTTGTAAGGGAGGCCGAATAATTCGTACCGATACTTTTGTATCGATCAGCTTCATGTCGATGACTTGGCACTGGAGATCAATCTTTCATGCTTAGAGACTGTTTCCTTCGAGTCGACCTCTTCCTTCGTATCCATCCTATACATTGCTCCTCGTATCGATGCTATGACTTTGCTTTTGTATCGATGCTTTGTCTATGGTTTCATATCGTTGTCGAACTCCTTCCTTCATATCGATCTCTAGGACCTCTCTTCGTATTGACCGAGAAGCTGATTGATATGAAATATGTAGCCCTTGGTTGAATCAAGTGTGATTGACCCATGGATTGTTGAAGTCCATTGAAATCTTGATGGATACGAAACAGATGGATATGAAATGGATGGATGTCGAATGATGGAGTTGTGCTTACTTCTTATCGATGGATACGAAATTGATGGATGTCAATGAATGGATACAAAATGAACACATTTCATATGGAACTTGATCGATCCATAACTTGAGCATACGAACTCCAGTTGACCTGAAATTTGGCATATTGCCTTTTCCAGCTTTGTTTGGCATACCATTCTAGTTGTAGCTCGATCTGGACTTGGAACCAAGTTTTCCTGTACCATGATGATCGTGAACCTATAGATAACTGATTCCCGGGGCGGATTGCCTTCGGTCTCTAGTCAAGTCCGTATCACGGCCTTGCCAAAAGACGGAATAACATTTTCCCCCTAAAGTACGTCCTGTGTGAACATGATGTTCTTCGAAAACCTACGGCCTTCATTTTTAAAAGTTTCTATTCGATTTTCTAAATAGTTATTGTCCTTTCATCAAGTGATGTGACCTTTGGTAGAATTCCAGTAGTATAAATGTTGAGTCGTAGACTATCAATTATCATGCATTTTTTGTTGTAACTGAAGGTCGAGTGCTGGTAATTTATTATTTAGTGTTATGGCTGTCACTAGGCATTCATTCAATTCCTATTAACTTTGAAAATCAAATATTAGTTTGGCACAAATGCACGCATTTTAACCTGAATCTCATTCACGTTTGCATGTTCTTGGGTTGTTGTCAAGTTCCTTTTCTCTTCTTTTTTTTGAATCGAGTTTCGTATCGATCCCCTCCTCGATCGATATTAAATTGGAGTTGCAATAATGATCGATGGTTGTTTTGATCCCCTTCTTCGTATCGATCCTCTCCTAGATCAATCTAGGATCCATTATGATGGACTTTGTATCGATAGCGATCGATATGAGTTGGATATGACTTTTCTTGCATGAGTTGTTGTACAAGTGTCCTTCCTATCGATAGATGCATGATTTAAAAAGTTTACTCATGTGAAAATTTGCGTACCGATGGATACGAAACATTAGGTCTTAAATCGATTCACATCGATGGATGCGAAGTGCTGGGCTTTTCTCCGATGGATACGAGACGTTAGGCTCTAGATTGCCTCGTGTTGATGGATATATAAGTCGTTCTTCATATCAATGGATACAAACGATCCAAACAGAATTTTGTAGTGCCCTTCATATCGATGGATGTTGACCGCTTCAATCGGTTATGTGACTTGGATATGAATCATTTTTTCCTTCGATACAAAGGAGCATAAAGAGTTTTGGACTTAGAATATTTTTTCACTTTTTTCCGCTATTACTTCATATTGATTTGAAGAGAAAAAGGAGCTGTAGAATTCTTGTCTTCAAACAACTAATCATCGACCCTTAACCTAAATTCTTCAAGCTAGGTAAATAATCAGTAGGACAATTCTTAGAGTGATGAGACTCGAATTTCATGCCATTTCGTCCATGAGAATGGCCAACTCCATTGTTGGTGCCAGAGTGTGTCCATGGTGAGTCGAAGGTGCGTTTAATGGCTATTTGGAGGAGAAGAAGGAGGAGAATACTGGAAGGATTTGATGGAGTCGATGGACAACAAGTCTTCCTCAAATTCGTATCGACGGGAGATGGGATCGATCAAAATGCATTAAAGTTGGTGGGAGGCAGCCTCCATGATCGATCCGAGAAGTATGGATGCTCGTATCGATGTAGATTGATGGATACGAAACCAACAACCGTAAATCGATACGAATTGGTTGATACGTAAGTTGATCGATATGAACATTGTATCGATATGAATGTTTCATCGATACAAAGCACTTATCGGTCAATACCTTCGATCGATACGAAATGATGGCTTTAGGGGAACAATCCAAAGTGAACCGTGATGGATATGAATTCCATTGCCTTTTGCTTACTCGAACACTTAACTCCAACGAGCTTCAGTCTTGCATATTTGGACTTTATTGTAAAACTGCATATATGACTACCCTCCAAAGCTCGTCGATTGAATTGTAACTTGATAAACATAACCAATTTTAACACGAATCATTCTTTAAAGTCAGGATGGCATGGTTGAGACGGTTAGTAATGATGGTCACTTCGGTTGAATCTCGAAGTCTTGTCGTTTTACCATTTTTCAAACTTGTAGAAATTTAAAGTATTGCATAGCCCTTCACCACACAACACGATCACTCACTTTGCATCAGAGGGAATATGAGTTTCTTACCATCTAATAATGGTTTTTATTGTGTTTAATAGCTATGGATCCGAGACACTCAGAGCAACAAGAAGTTCAAAGCCCTCTGTTTCCTAGAATCGAAGTGCTGGATGTCACGATAGATATAGTGAATCATGCTTCGGATGAACTGCCGGGTGTTGTAGTGATTATGAACCTGGAGGACTCCGTCCAGTCCAAGATTTCAGAAGATAAGCTAGGCAGAATTTGTCATAGGCAAGGATTATCTTTGGAGGAAGCTCGATTACCCAGGCTAGAAGATAGGGTGCATAATCCATCGGAAGGGTTACCGCATGCAATAGATTCATGTGTGTGGTTGGAACATTGCCCATGTTCAATCAGTTCATTTGGGACGTGTTATTTTTCTTGAGGATCGCACCTCTCAGCTTCATCCCAATGGATTCGCGCTACTCAACAACCTATTTATAGTATTAATGGAGCATCTTCTCCATCCCTCGACTGTTGAAGAGATCAAATACTTATTTAAAATTAGGAGTTAGGGAGATAACACGTCATTCACTTTAATAAAAGCCATCAAAAACTGCCAAGTGATGGAAGGTGCATGGAGTAAGTCGAGCTGCTTTAAAATAGAGTGGTTTTACATGAGATACCCACCGGGGTTCGCCAGATGATGGTTGGTCAGACATAAGTACTTTATTTTGTTCGTCAATTAACTAGGTAATATAAATCAACGCTGAATCTATTACTGTATTTCTTTCGTAGCTTCTATTCCACAGCCCAAAGGAGCACATTTTAATGAAATAGTGAGGATACTTCAGGCGTGCCGATCGAACTATGGGAAATAGATAAAGTCCTTACTGACGACAACTTGATTGCTGTTGGTCATATAGAAAGAGGACAGAGCAAAGGGCTGACGGGGGTTCCTGGAGTGGCCCGAATGAGACAAAATGAAAAAATGGCTCCTGTCGTTCCCCCAATTGAGGGAGCTTAGGCCGCACCCGAAATAATGATCATCGAACCTTAGGATGATGAAGGTGCAGCAGCTGGTCATGAGCCCACGGTCGTGCCTCCACAGGGCCCTCGGCCATCGAAATCAAAGAGAAAAAGAAAAACATTAACCATAAAGCTAAGATGCAAAATATTATTGAAGAAGCTCAGCTCATTGCAACTTCCATATGTCTGGAGACCTCTTCTTTGTAGACAGAGTGTTCATTGAAAGGGTTATCAGACATTCCTATCCTGGATGATATATTGTCGTTTCTTGATCCTAGGCTAGAGGGACTTCACTCCCATCTAGAACCGACGCATGCCTACCTTCAATAGATATAAAGGAGACGACTCCAATAAGCAAGGCTAACATAATCGATTGGTTAGGGGGTTGACACATGCATACACACACACTTCATGACAAGACATGACATTACACCACATGCTTCTTCATCTTTGGAGATGAGTAACATTATTCCTCTTTTGGTTTTGCAGACACGATGGTGAAGCAAGGATCTATGCTTAGTAGACTTCGCTCTTCGTGCCATTCATCTGGACGACACTCCAAATCACATCGTTGCAAAAGAAAAAGAGATTATGGTCATGGCTATCATTCCAGCCAAGAGCATGAGTGCTATGATATAGAAAGAGAGAGAGATCACATTAAAGCAGGGCCACTCTAGATCACGATCCCTGCCATCAAAAGTTCCTTTGAAACCTCTCGGCCCTAGCAAGCCTCCTTCTGAATCCTCACATCAAATAGCGCCATTGCAAGCTCAAAAGACCAGCGATCAACGCCGTAGAATTGAAATAGAAACCCCTGTCATCGTAGAACAAACCGCCATAGCACCTACGGGGGAGGGAGCCCTCCGAATTGTCAAGTTGAAGAAAGATTTTTTGGCCATATGTTTCGATGGTTTCTACTTCCCTCCTAACATGAAGAAAATTCTAAACGACATAGAGAAGTTAGTACAGGACTATGTGGATGATGCGTACAGCAAGTATCGCGAATGGGTTAAGATGTCAGAATGGGTTTCAGTGGTGTCTTTTTAACGGGCTAAAACGATTGAAATATTGGAGGGCGACCTTTATCAAAAAGGCATAATAATAGCGGAGATCACCAATGAGCTTGAATCTTCAAGGAAATCAGAGATGGAGACTGAACAAAGAGCCAACAGGCAAGGAAGTCTAAAAAGGAGATGTGGAAAATGAACATGGACTTGGTGCACAAAATGGGGCATCACAACACTGTTGTTATGCAAGAATGGGATGCCGCACTGAAAGAGGTTAATGAGCTAAAGGCAAAACTAGCCGAGGCCATCAAGGAAAAAGACGAGGCTAACAAAGTCGCCTAAGTGGCATGTGAGGAGATGATGAGATTTAGGGAAGGAGGGATTCTACGAACAAAAAGGCCGAGGAAGCCGATGCCAGGGTGGAAAGCGAAATAAAAGCTATATAGGCTAAGATGGAAGCAAATCTGGTCACCTTTAATGCTAATGTCTTGAGAAACCGCAACCTAAACTGGCTCGGTGAGGATTATCCTTTTCAATTATTTAATTCCTGAAAATGCTTGCTCGAGGATGAAAAGGCGATATGCAATGTTGCAACCGTTGATGAGTTTGAATTAGAAACTCAACTGCTGATCGGAGATAAGCCTAAAGTCCTTCACAACATAATTATCACACCTCAGTAGGAGAAACTGGCCGTTGAATATCATGAAGATGGAGAAGGTTCTGGGGGTGAACAACGCGTAGTTGGTTCAAAAGTGCCTCCAACGTCTCAAACTATCCCACGTCTTCTTATTGACCCTCCAGTCGTCCTAGAGTATGACCCTGACAGGCCACATCGCTCCCCGGTTATCGAGCATAGTTCAGAAGGCATGTTGCCCCAACTTGAGAGCCAAACCATGTAAGTTATTCTGGACATTTCTCCTATTCCTCTATAGGAACACTATCAGAAGATATTACTAATATATTCTCCTATCTTCATTCAATCTTAGATTCTACACTGGCCAATCCACCTGCAATCCAAGAAGACGCCACGAACAAAGGGCATTAATACCGAGACCACGACTATAACAGTCGCTTCTTCGACTGGGGAGATACACGATAATAGATATGTGCTTGATGATCAACTAATGGAAGCGCTCCTCAGCCATCAAAGCGATTCGAGTATTGAAGTGCCTTTCCAAGTAAACAAAGATGTTATCATCATGGGCTCCTCGGGTCCGAATGACAGCATTCTGATGGGTACGCGCATGGACCTGTAAAAGCAAATAATTGAAGAAATCAAAGATAAGATTGAACGGGCTGAGCAGGCTCGTAAAGCTAGTGGAGGTACGGTGGGCCCCAGTCCTGTCTCTATTCTCGTGCTCTCTCTGGGTGGCACCATAGTTGAAAGTGGAGCGCCTTATTCTTTTGGCATTGAGAGTGCCACCATTCCACCGGTTCCACACACAGAGGATATTCCAGTCCCTATGTTTACTCAAGAGGAGACTGTTTCGATTCCCCCGGCCGAAAACAAGCCTGTTGGAGAAAGCTAGGGAGGCAAGAGTTCAAAGAGAGGTCTGGGCGGTAGCTCAAGCGGGTCTACGCCAAAGAAAGTCAAGAAAGGAAAAGAACCGAAGGCGTAGATCAGCATTTTGATTCCTTCTTTTGTAGATGGTTAGAATAAGATTCTCTTTTGCTTTTTTAGTCCATGTATAGATGCAGGCTTGGCCCCATCTTATAGGAATGCTTTGAAAATATTTTGTGCTTACTTTCTCAAAGAATAGTGACAATAAAACTTCTTTTTTGTTTTCGGCATAACTCTGTGTTCATTTGTCTAAGTACTTTAGCACTCACATTTCCATTCCATGTACTAGTGAAGTTCCAGTCACTGAGTCGAACTCGAATCCGGTCTTTAAGTCTCGAAGTCATGGCCATGGGTCATAATCAATCGTTGAGTCGAGGTCTAACGTTGCGCTGTCTCGGTTAGCGATTGGTACTTGAGTTATGCCTCTAGTTCTGGGGAGAATTGAAATAGTTTGTTTACAGTCTTCCTTCATCTTCACTAACTTTAATTTAACTTAGTCGGAACAAAGTTAAAGTGACATGAGTTTGAGTGGTCAGACCACACTCGCTCATTTGCTAGTATTCACATCTACACTCTAGGGATTAAACTTGTACATCGGTAGTCGATCACGCCTGCTCATTATTTTAGAATTACATCCACACTCCTTCGAGGACATAAGTTATTTTACAGGCGGTCGGTCATGCCTGTTCAGTATTTATACTCTGGTTCATAGTTCGGGAATCTAGAGTTAGTTGACAAACGGCCGATCACATCTATTTAAGTATTAGGATCTTAGTCGCACTCTGGGAATAAAGAGTTGGTCAAAGTCTTGGATGTTCGAATCACATCCTTCTTGATTCTATAAGCAAAGTCGTAGTTGGATGGATCCATCTTCTTTTACCCTAGGAAGAAGCGAGGTCGTGGATGGATGGATCCATCCTCCTCGAGCTTTTGGAAATAAGCAAGGTCGTGGATGGATGGATCCATCCTTCTCGAGATTTTGGAAATAAGAAAGGTTGTGGAAGAATGCATCTATCCTCCTTGATCTTTTGGAAATAAATAAGGTTATGGATGGATGGATCCATCCTCCTCGAGCTTTCAGAAATAAGCGAGGTTGTGGACGGATGTATGCATCGTCCTTAAGATTTTGGAAATAAGCAAGGTCATGGATGGACGGATCCATCCTCCTTGAGTTTTTGGAAATAAGCGAGGTCGTGGATGGAAGGTTCCATCCTCCTCGAGTCGGATGGTCGATTCACGTCCTAACTTTGGAGTTTGCACTTCAGCTCGCACTTTGGGGATAAAGTTTGTTGAAGAATTGTCATGTTTCAATTCTCTTTTTAATTGGTTATTGTTTGCCCCTCCAGCTCGAGGTTTCATCTAGTGAGTGACCGGTTGGATCACAATCACTCCCCATTTGAACGAATCCTATTGCAAGACGAAACTCAGCTCTTCATACATCACGGCGGTTGCATGATGCATTTAGGAATCATTAATTTGGCTTTATGAGTCTGCACTTTATTGCTGAAATAAGAAATCATTGAAAAAATAAATTGCCTTATTACAAGTACAAATTCACAAATTGCATAAACAAAATTGAATGGAAAAGCATACTAAATAAATGAAAGCCAGTCATATGTAATAGTGATAGAGACTTTCGCTGTTCCATGCTCTTGGTAGAGTGAGGCTTGATAACTTGAATGTGTCGTTCCAAGTTTTCGCTCGATGACATATGGTCCTTCCCATGTCGGTTTCATGTGCAAAGGGACCAGATAGATCCGCTTAAGTACGAGTTCACCAACTCCAAATATTTTATACTGAATAGTCGCATTGTATAACCGGGAGACTCGGTTATGATGCGCAGCTACCCTTAAATCAGCCTCTTCACGTTTCTCATCTAATAAATCCAAAGATGCTACAAGTAGGATGGCATTCGTCTTCGAATCATAATAAGTCATTTGATGAGATGGTACTTCTAGCTCAATTGGAATGATGGCTTCAGGGCCGTAGGAAAGTGCAATGAAGTATGGCCGGTCGCGGACTTGTGGGTAGTTCGATATGCCCTTAGGGCCATGGAAGTTCATCGATGCACTTACCTCCAGCCTTCTCTAGTCGTTTCTTCAAGATGGACATGACTTTGTTGACAGCTTCGACTTGTCCATTAGCTTGAGGGTGAGCTACCGTTGATAATTTCTTCTGGATGCGATAGCCTTGGCAGAAGTTCTTAAGCTCGACACTATCAAATTAGGTCGCATGTCAGTTACAATCGTCCGTGGGATGCCAAAGAGGTAGAAAATGTTGCGCACAACAAAGTTGATTGCTTTCTTCGTCGTGATAGTAAAAAGGAGCTCAGCTTTTGCCTATATAGTAAAGTAATCAACCGCAATGATGGCGTACTTTGCGCCACCCTTAGCTAGAGGCAAGGTCCCTATTATATCAATTCTCTATATGGCAAACGTCCATGGACTGACAATCTAAGTAATCTCGGTTGGCGGGGCTCTCGGGATTCTAGCATGTTTTTGGCACCTATCACATCTCTTGGCATAATTCGATGCGTCTCGGTTTATGATTGGCCAGTAATACCCATACATGAGTATCTTCTTTGCAAGGGCTTGCCCTAGTGTGATCACCACACTCTCCTTCATACACTTCCTGCAAAAATCATTTGATTTCATCGTGGGCGATACACCGAAGTAAAGGAACAGAACATCTCCTCCTGTATAGGACTCCATTCTGGATAATAAATCGCAAAGCCTTCCGGGGAACCAGTCTTTTCTCATTTCGGCGTTTGGGTAGTGCTTCGTGCTCAAGATAGTTTCTGAATGGAGTCATCCACGACTCCTTTTCAGGTGTTGCCTCGTGCACCCAGTCTATCTCCATTTGGTCGATACTTGGAGGAGTAAGTGTCTCAATGGGGATGACTCCCATCTGCTGTGCTTCACCGGTGCCGGTCGGTTTGGCTAAAGAATCGGCTTTTTGATTTTGCTCTCGAAATATACAGTGGATGACATAATAGTCAAACTGATTCATGACTTCTTGAACCCTAGTAAGATAGGTGGCCAATATCCAGTCTCTGGCTTAATACTCTCCTCAAACCTGGCATACCACCAGTTGTGAATCATAGTAAATCTCCACAGCAATGTCTCCCAAGTCACTGGCAAGCCTTTCCCAGCAAGTAAAGATTCATACTCGGCTTCGTTGTTAGTCGTATGGAAATCAAACTTCAAAGCATAGCATACAGATCGACTTTCTGGGGTTTCGAGTACCACTCCAGTGCCCGAGCAATGGTTGTTCGATGCACCATCAGTGTATAGCTTCCATGTACACTTGGGAGATTCATTGGCTTCAAGAAAATCCTTCGGTATGGTGAAGTCAGCTATAAAGTCCACAAGATCTTGTCCTTGAATAGCTCACCTCAGCGTATAAGTGATATCAAATTTACTCAGCTCAATGTTCCACTCAAGAAATCTAACAAACGTTTCAGGTCGTGTCAGGACCTATCATAGCAGCTGGTCAATGTAAATAGTGATCGGATGAGCATAGAAATATGGACGGAGCTTCCTCAAGGCTATCATGAGACAATAAGCTAGCTTTTCCACCTTCGGGTGGTTTCTTTCCACCCATGTTAACCTTTTGCTGATATAATAGACCAGTCGTTGGGTCTGATCCTCTTCTTGAATAAACGCAGCATTGATTGCATTTGCTGAAACCGCCAGATAGACATATATTCTCTCATAATCAACCGGTTTCGACAAGATAGGAGGTGTTGCTAGATGTTGAACTAGTGCGTGGAATTCACCCTCACACTCTTTATCCACTCAAAATTCCATTTTCCTTTTCTGATCAGATCGAAGAAGGGAATACACTTGTCCGTGGATCTGGAGATGAATCTGCTTAAGGCTGCCACCTTCTCGTTGAGGCTTTGCACCAGCTTTATAGTTCTGGGAGTTTCGATAAATCTGAATCGCCCTGATTTTCTAAAGATTGGCTTCAATTCCTCCTTCGTTGATGATAAATCCAAGGAACTTTCCTGACGTAACAGTGAAATGACACTTCAATAGGTTGAGCTTCATTCTGTATTATCAGAGTATGTTGAATATTGTTTCCAAATCACTGACATGGTCGTTGGATAGCCGTGACTTTATGAGCATATCATCCACGTACACCTCTATAGTCTTTCTAATATGGTTTGTAAACATTCGATTCACGAGCCTCTAATAAGTTGCTCCAGCGTTATAGATTCCAAACGGCATTGCCTTGTAGCAATAAAGTCCCAAAATAGCAACGAAGCTAGTATGTTCCTTGTAAAGAAGGTGCATTGGGATTTGGTTGTAGCTGGAGTATGCATCCATGAAAGATAATAGCTCATGTCCGGCTGTTGAATCCACAAGTTGATCAATTCCGAGAAGCGAGAAACTATCTTTAGGACAGGCTTTGATCAGATCTGAGTAATCCATACATGTTCGCCACTTCTCATTCAACTTTCTGACAAGCACTAGATTCGATACCCACTCTGAGTATAAAGCATCACGAATAAACCAATTATCCTTGATTTTATCCACTTTTTCCTTTAGGGCGGTAACTCTGGATCCATACCGTGCCTATATTTGTTTAACCGAGACATGCTGCGGGTCGATATTTGATGCATGGCTTGCGATGTTCGACAAGATCCCACATATACCTGAGTGAGTCCATGCGAACACATTAAGGTTTGGCTGGAGAAATTCAACTACTTTCTGTCTCATCTTGGGGTCGAGTTGACATCCAACCTTTACCATTCTGGAATCGTCATCATCATGGATTGGAACATCAATCGTAAACTCCACTAAGTAAGCTTGGTATTCTTTTACTTCCTCTTCATCATTATTGTCTCTAGGATCGAGGTCCTTAAGAAACCAGTTGTGGTGCCCGAGCCTAGGCCCAGGTGTTAGTTGTCAATTCTCTGAAAGATGGAGGCGGAGAATTTCCTCCATGTCTTTTCCTTTCTCTTTCTGCTGTGCATCCCGAAGCTTTGCAACATAATAGGCGCATCCAACCACCTGATCACTATATATCACTCCGACTCCATTATCAGTGGGAAATTTCAGAGTCAAACACTAAGGGGCAATTGTTGCTCTGAAATCTGCGAGGGTCGGTTGGCCCAAGAAAGCATTGTAAGGGGAATGTATGTCCTACACAACAAAATGTAACGTCCAGACTCACCAGCGATCTCTAACACCTAACTCAACGGATAACTCCACCACCCCAGCTGGTATGGTTGCACATCCATTAAAACCATATATACGTTACTGACACGGTGTTATGTCTTTCGCTTCCATCATAATTTGGTCATAAGCGTGCTTGAAAAGTACTTTCATGGAATTTCCACTGCCAACTAAGATCCTCTTCATCCAAGCAGGACCTATTTGGGCAGAAATAACCAACGGATTAATAATAGGGGCCTCAACATTGTCAGCATCTTGGTTTGTGAAAACGATGTTGTCTGTCATCATCCTTTGTTGCTTTATCGGGGCCCCTTCATCAGTACCACTACAACACTCGAAGTCCACATGCCTAATCGAAGTAGCATATGAGTCCATATCCTTCCAACTCCGATCAGCTAGATCAGGACCACCACTCATAGTATTAGTCACTAACCTCCCGCCAATGCATGCGGGGTCTTCAGGCCTAGCCTGGCCTTGACGCTGATTAGGATTAGGCGGGCTCGCTCCGCCATTCTACAGAGTCTGGACAAATTGCTCTAACTTTCTCTCTTTGGTCAATCTCTCAATGATATCTTGCAAATGCCGACACTCATTAGCGTTATGGCCATAACAATCGTGGAACCTACAGAACTTCTTGGTCTGAATCTGTTTCTCCGATGACAGTTTCAGAGCTGGCTTCTTGTACTACCCCATATTATAAGTCTAAAGATAAACATTTTCTAGCGACGTGTTTAGGGGATTATATCGACCGAACAAAGGAGACCTAGGTCTCCCACGACGTGGGTCTCTCTTCTTTCCTTGACCTTCATTACCCTTTTGCTGACCTTGTTTATTCTAAATGTTCAATTATACTTTACCAAAATTTTCAACCGGTCTGCTTTACAACAACATTACTCTAGATACCTTCATCACCGGGCCCTGCAATGTTCTGCTTCCTAAATCTTCTAGTGCCTTCTCTCCTCAGACTCTGGGCTGCCTTTTCATAGAAACGATCCAAGGAAGTAGGGGGTTTTCCGGCCAACCAATCGCCAAACTCGAAATCGGGATCGATCCGTTTAGTCAATGCCATTAGATCAAAGTTGTCTTTGGGATTGATGACCTTGGCACAAGCAGCGTGGAACCTTTCTAGATAATGCCTAATAGTCTCTCCTTGAGCCTAACTAACACTAGACAAGGTATTAACATCCTTTGGTCTAGTAGCATGCATACGAATCTACTCGACAAACTTAGTAACCAATTGATCAAAACATGAAATAGATAGGGGCGGTAAACTAGTGAACCACACAGCCGCGATTCCTCCTAAGAATATAGGGAAGCTTCTACACATAACTGCATCGCCATCTCGAGCAGCATTCATAAGCCATTCATATTTTACGATGTGTTTGTTGGGATCCAAATTCCCTTCGTACACCGGCAAGGTCAGCATCCTGAACCGATGGGGTGGCTTTACATAAAGAATGTCAATGGTGAATGGAGTGCGACTTCTAAAGATTCCCCAGTCATCATTTGTAAGGCCTTGACTTTCTCTAATCATCTGGCGTATCATGGTTGGAATGTCAACGTTCATGAGAGTTAACAAGTGGTTTAGTGGGTATGTTAAAGTTTGATGGTTTATGTTAGACTAATTAACAGCACAAATAGGCCATACTTATTGATAAATATATCAACTAAATTCACTAATGACCAAAAGAGAGATCGTAATTTCAATTTGTTGATTTATGAGATCTTGAGAAGGAAATTACCTCTAAATTGCCTTTCACTCTCATAATTTTATCCACTTTTAGTTTTGTTAATTTTTAGAAATTTTTAGCTTAACAAAACTTCAAATTCTTGGTTTAATTTGATTGAACAGAAATTTTAAAATCAATACAATTCCCAACAGATCGACCTATACTCGAATGTCGTGCGCTTGCGGTTGACTTTTAATTTAGATTTTTCGGATATCTGTCTAATCTCATAGAAAGTTAGCCATTAAACACTTCACACAAAAGCAAAATTGTAATATATGTATATACAAACATCAATCAGAGTATACTAACTTATTTCAGCCTGGACAGTAATAACAACTTGTCCTTATAATTATTGATAAATACCATCAATGAATACAGAGGAAAATAACCATATACGTGAATACATCTCTAGGCCTCCAGCTCATCTCCTGGAGCTCTAAAGCGTCTGACTAAAATTTGTAATATGCTCGTTTTGACCCGAGCATTGTAATAAAATAACAGCCGAGTCAGTCTGGAAATCCAACGTGAGAAAACACACCCAACTGGATTTTAAAGTTATATAATAATCTTTGAAATCAAAAGTATCTCGTAAGTCCATACCGTACATAAACACGGACGAGTTTTTACCTTATGATAACCAAAGCATTTTCTATAGAAAATCCGTTTATACTATAATAACGTCTAGGGGTCAAAGTAAATTATAAATATAGCTGAAATGCTTGCATCTCACATTTCAGCATAGTTGGGCATTGGAGAATGGATTCCATACAGTAATCGAGCTACTGGGATAATCGCCCTTCACGATGCATCTCTAGACAAATAACACCGAGGTTGAACCTATCGACCCCTGCCAACACAAGACCGACCTACCCTTTGCTGGATAGTATTGAATAAGATCACCCTTCGGTTGGGATAAGCAACCATACCCAAGCATAAATGAGTTAATAGTGGCGATATCAACCCATAGTGAATCCTATACTAACAGGGAACTTGCAGTGTGAGAAACAGAAGACAAAATGAACAGTAGCATAGCATATCATATCAGGTGATGTAAGAGGTATGAAATTAGGTTATAACATCATATGAAGTCCTGTATCAGGCATATATGAACTTATAACATCATAGCATATCAACTACTACACATTCACATGTCATCAACTCACAATTATATGAGTACGAATGTCGAGAGTGATAAACTCACCTTCTAAAGATAGAGATGACAAATTCGAGACATACAACCAAACTCCGAAAAGCGCAACAAAGCAGGAATACGATTTGAGTGGAAGTAGATCCAAGATCTAAGTCTTGTAAACAAATGAAATACAACATATATAAGTACACATTATACAAAAGAACATGAATCAAAACAATGCAAAAAAATGAACAAAGAAGAAGTAAAATTGGCTTACCCAAACAAGTGGGCTCGGCCACTTTCTAGATAGGCTAGACCATCATCAAAATAGCTCGGCCGTGATTTGTTTTGAAGCAAGCATGCTCGGCCATTGTGGTCATAAAACACGACTAGGAAATGGGATTGTGAAGAGATGGCTTGAGGAAGGCAAAAGGACAAGGCAACATGAATAGTCATGTACATAAGTGGTTCGGCCATAGGCAAAAGTGGCCCGGCCTGGGTTGTTTGCTTGGTCAATTTGTCAGGTCACAACACTTTGCACGGCTATGGGTAGATGAAGTGGTGGCAAGACAAAGGTCATTAGGAAGGCAAAAGGTCAAGTGGTATGTGGAGTTTTGGGTTTGGTCCTATGGCTTGTGGGTTCGGCCCTATAGCTAATGGCTCGGTCATGATCAACTATGGGTCAAGACACATCCATTCATGGCTAGGGGAGGAGGTGATAGTCACGGCTAAGCATGGAAGGAGAAGTTGGTGATGGAATAGGTGGCGACCGAGGCTAGCAAAGAGGATGTATTGAACAAATAGTGCTCGGTTAGGGTTTACAAGGCATTTAGGTGATGGGCTTTTCGATCATGGTCATGGCAACAAGGGGAGATGGTGGAGGAGATGGCTGGTCAATCATAGGTGATGGTGGTGGAGGAGATGAAGTCGACAAAAGCATGGTGATGATGAAATCCGAACTTGCTTGAGAAATAAAAGTGAAAGTAAAATGAAAAAGATGAAGAAGGATGAAAACTTACTGGAAATGTTTTATTAAGAAATGAAATGGTTGAGACGTTTTGTACGGCCAAGCTAAGGAAGAGGCACGGCTAGGAATGGAAAAGGTCAAAAGGGCAAGCAACTTACATAAATAAAAGCAAACTTATGCCTCATCAATTTCTAAGCCCATTAGCCAAGCCCAAAACAAAACAAGCTCAACAACTCAAAACAAAAATCAAAGCCCAAACAAAATAGAAAAAGAAAATAAAATAGAAAATAAACATAAGAAATAGACAATAAAATACAGAAAATAATTGCATACAAAATGCTAAATCTTATCAAATTTAAAAAGTATAAAACAGAATTTGACGAAACAAAAAGCAGAACGAATATCAGAATCAAATTTCAGTTTAAAAGAAAAGGATTGGAAATTTAAAATTCAAATTTAAAAATTTCAACCGAAAGTCAAAGTTTGACTAAAGTTGACCAAAATATAAATTTTTTAGAAAATCGTTATTTTATTATAAACAAAATCCAAAAATACATTGGAAAATTCCAAAATTTCAATTTTATATAAAAATATTTGTTAAAATAATGGGTTGTTACAGAATCCTCCACTAGGTTATATCTTATATCAGATTTTAGATCAAACCAACAACTTTCAGACTCAGCCCTTACAATAGGCAAACGAGGAGGCGCATGATCGGGAGGAGCTTTAAGGATATTTGTGAGGACAGAAGGAACCACGGAATAAAGGTCATAAGGGCCGTTGGTTGTAGCATCTGAGCATGGAGGAGGTCCGAATCAGGAATTAGAACAACAGGGATGAGAGACTGAACCTTAGGAACCCATTTCCTGAGAGGTGGGCGAGGCAATGGAACTTTAAGGGCCATCGTGGCATCTACGGAGAGCTTGCAGGCAACTGAAAGATGGCCAAATGAATGACAAGGAGTACAAATATCGAGCACCGATCCATATCAGACACGGACATCAATAACATGCCCAACAGCAAGCTGAACAGGAATAGTGGAAGGTAGGGGCTTATCTGGGATAATTTAAATTAGTGCCTTGGCATAAACTAACTTCTCACATGCTACTATATTAGAATCAAAACATTTCAGTTTGCTTATGCTACAAGCAAGCCAATTCAAACCAAGCAATGGTTGTAATGTAGAAGAAATATGAGAATGATAAGTCCAAACATGAATAGAAAGAACCTGTTAATGAGCACTAGCTACTGTAGGATTCAAAGGCGTTACATAAATGGTTTTCCATCGAAAAAGGAAGGCTCGGCCTCAAGTACACGACGACGCTCCTCAAAGAAGGAAAACTTAAGGAAGTACATGGAGTCATCTAACTTGACGTGAAAATCACCACGCAGTTTCCAACCTTTACGATAGACAATAGACGCTTCAAGAAGGTGGTGATTAGGATCCAGAAAGAATCCAACCAAATAATCTGCCCAAAATTCCACACCAGCTTGCATAACATTGGGAGGATGAATTAGTACACCATTATCATCCACAATATCAAATTCAATAGGGGTATGGACACACGAATTAGGTAGCATGGAAGTGAACAACGACGACCATGGTTTTGTACAAAACGGGGAAGGGCAGCAGCTTGTTACCTAAGCTCCACAGGAGACGGCAGCCTGCCTTCATTCAATAAGCTAGAAGATGCTGAAACTACAAATGTATATGTTTACTTATGTATATATGTATTTACACAAATGTAGACATATTTTAAATATGTATACATGCATTTCCATAAACTACAAATGTATATGTTTAATTATGTATATAAATTTATACAAATGTTTTAAGTTATATATATAGTTAATTTTGAGACTTTTAGTTATAAAATATATATTTTAAATATATGTATACATATTTATATAAATATACTTTGCATCATAGATTTATGCACATACTTAGACAACATACAATATACGGAATGAGCTAATGTGTTTGTTGCGACGTAAATCCCAACATCTATATACAGGCATATTATACCCTTCATAGATTATTATGTTACACATGCACACACATATGTATATGTATATAATACATGTGTATATATAAATTAAATCATTCAAATTAACTTTACGTTACAAAATAATTAAATTTAAATAAAATACATGATTTTATTTAAAACAAATTTAGAATTGTTCTAGATGAATAGACTTCATAGGCCCAATGAAAATCCAATAGGATAAAAAATTGAAATACACCCACCACTACCGCTGCGGGCTGGTCCAGTTCCAACAATGGTATCAGAGCCCAATAGCCTATGACGTCTAAATTAGTCATGTTAGGGCTAACTTATTAGGCTTGCCCGCTCAGTACGGTATCTAGAAGGTAATATCTAGGATTGGAATTGGGTAATCAAGTACCATGTCTTACCTGGTTACTGGCCTGGCCTGAAAGGTAAAGTGAGCCCAAAGGTTGCCCCTAACAGAAAAGACCCAACTTAATTTGGGCCTTGGGCTAATTTTTAAAATTGTATTGAAAATTAAAGTAAAAGATTTTAAATTTAATTGTTGAATTTAAAATAAAATATATGTTTATTATAATAGTTATAATGTAGCATGTTTTTCAAAGTGTTTGAAAAACAAAATAACATAATTTTTGAAAATTATAAATTTTGTTAATAAGTTAATTAATAAAATGTTTGTGCATGTAGTAAACTAATTATGAAATATGTTATGATATTGTTAAAAAGATATCATAAATATGCATGCATACATATGAATAATGATTTTCGAAATCAAGATAATCTAATTAGTTTAATTAAAAGTTTAATTAATTGAAATTATAATTACACATGTATATGCATTATGCAAATAGGTGTCCGAGACCCCTTTATTGCCGCAATTGCAAAAGTTCGGGTCATCATATATCTTCATGTCCCAAACTTCAAAACAAAAAAAAGAGGGAAAGCTGAATGTTGTGCAAGCCTCCAGCAATACTACTCTTGGTCAAGGTATTTCTTATTTTGACCTTAATGGAATTAATATGTTTCGTGATCATCCTATTCGAGTTCTTTTTGATACGGGTGCATCTCACTCTTTTATCACAAAAGATCTTGTTGATACATTTTCTTTAAATGTTATGGGCTTGATGACTTCACTGAGAATTGCGAATCCGGTTAGTGGATCTGCAACACTCAGTTTATTTGTGAAGATGTCAAGATTATTTTTTTGTGATTATGCTTTCCGAGCTGATTTGCATGTTATGCGTTACTTAGGTTTCAGAATGATTTTGGGAATGGATTGACTGAACTAATATGAAGCCCATATCCTATGTCCCGAGAGGGCCATCCATCTTCAACATCCCCAATCTATTCAGCAAATTTCTATTGTCCTTAAAGAATCAAATTCCAATTTGGTAGCACCCTTATATTCTCTAAATCCCCATGATGATGATAATGATGATGAGGAAGATGTCATTTCCCTCATTGACGTAGTTCGTGAATTTTTCGACATATTTGAGCCTGTTTTAGGATTATCACCTAAGCGAGCAATTGAGTTCATGATTAATCTAATCCCTGAAGCTCTACTCATCACTCTCCTCCTTTTCGTATGCCCAATAAGGAAAATGAGGAGATACATAAACTATTATCCGAATTAGAAGCAAAACAGTTTATTCGATCTAGTTCCTCTCCTTGGGGGAGCTTCAGCTATCTTAGTGAAGAAATCTAATGGTACATTTAGGCTTTCCGTTGACTACCGCAAGTTGAATGATCTTACGTTAAGAATAAATATCCCTTACGTCGGATTGATAATCTATTCAATCAACGTAGTGGTGCTAGAGTCTTCTCATAGTTAGAATTAGCAACCGGTTTCCATCAGCTTCGAATTGTAAAGGATTGCATACCTTTGACGTCATTCCGTACTCGTTATGGATCTTACGAATGGCTTGTTAAGCCGTTTGGTTCAATGAATGCTCCAACTTATTTCGCTGACCTTATGAATTGAGTTTTCAAAGACTTCCTCGATCGATTTGTTCTTATCTTCATTGATGATATTCTTGTTTATTCTAAAACTAAGGAAGAGCATGAGAAACATCTTCGAATTGTGTTGGAAACTCTTAGGAGCAATCAATTGAAAGCAAAATTTTCTAAGTGCCATTTTTGGCAATCTCAAGTGAAATTTTCAGAACATATCATTTTTGAATCCAGAATTTCTGTGGATCCTTCAAAGATTGAGGCGGTTCAAAATTGGAAGAGACCGGAGAGTGTGATGGAAATCCGTAGTTTTCTTAGATTGGCGGCCTATTACCATCGGTTCTAAAAGACTTCTCTAAAATTCTCATGCCTCTTACTAGCTTGACAAAGAAGGGAGTCAAGTACATTTGGTCAGACAAATGTGAAGCTGCTTTTCATAAATTAAAAGAACTCCTTTTCGATGCTCATATTCTTGTGATTCCTGAAGGGAACCAAGACTTGATTGTTTATACCGATGCTAGTCTTATTGGTTTGGATGCCATTCTCATGCAAAGGGAATGTGTTATTACTTATGGTTCTAGGCAACTAAAGTCTGTCGAGACTAGATATGCTACTCATGATTTAGAATTCACGGCTATGGTTTTCGCCTTTAGAATTTGGCGTCATTATCTTTCAGGAGAGAAATTTGTTCTCTACACCGATCATAAATCTTTAAAGTATTTATTCTCTCAAAAGGAACTTAATTTATGTCAACAACGTTGGCTCGAATTTCTTGCATCTTATGATCTTGATGTTCTTTATACTCCCGGAAAGGGAAATCGTGTTGCCGATGTCCTTAGTTGTAAGCAACAAGCGGTTGTTTCTGTAATGGTATCCAAATGGAATGATCTCGAGACTTTTTCCGCTTGTAAGATTTGATATCGTGAATCCAATTCATGTTCATCTCTTGTTTTATGTAGCCTTGAGGCTCATCCTTCTCTTTTGGACCGCATCCTTGAAGCTCAAAAGCACGATCCCGAATTGGCTCATCTTAGCCAAAGTTGTAGGGATAAAATTGATATTAACGGTTTGAAAGACTTTGAAATTGATGCTTGCGGAGGCATTCGAAAATTTGGTAGACTTATTGTGCCAAATAGTAGCAATTTCCATAAAGACATTTTAGAAGATTCTCATCGTTCTATATTTACCATTCATCCTGGTTGTAGTAAAATGTATGCAAACATGAAGCGACTTTATTATTGGCATGGAATGAAATCAGCTATTGCTAACTTTATTAAGCGTTGCTTGACTTGCCAACTCATAGTGGCCGAGCATTAAAGGCCTAGTGGGTTATTGCAACCTTTAGACATTCCCGTTTGGAAGTGGGATCAAGTCTCCATGAACTTCATTGATGGTCTTCCCCATTCTCATTTAGGTCATGACAGTCTATGGGTGATTGTAGATAGACTTACAAAATCCGTCCATTTTATTCCCGTTCGGTCCAACCGGACCGTACCTCCTTTGGCCAAACTCTTTGTCAAAGAAATTGTGAAATTGCATGTTGTTCCTACTTCTATTATTAGCGATCGTGATCCATTATTTACTAGTGGATTTTGGAAAAGTCTTCAAAAAGCTTTGGGAAAGAAGCTTAATTTTAGCACCGCTTATCATCCTCCGTCCGATGGACAAATGGAGCGTGTGGATTAAACTCTTGAAAATCTCATTCGTGTATGTATTTTTGATTTTGGTGGAAGTTGGGAAGATCATATTTCTCTTGTTGAGTTTTCTTATAATAACTTCCAATCTAGTATTGGTATGACAACTTTTGAGGCACTCTACGGAAGGCCATGCCAATTTCAATCGTGTTGGCTTGAGGCCGGTGAGAAGCTGGTTTTAGATCTAGATTTTATTCATGATGCCACAGAAAAGATTGACCTTATTCGTCATAGGGTGAAAGAAGCTCAAAGTAGACAAAATCCTATGTTGATAACCGAAGAAGGAATTTAGAATTTTCTATGGGAAATTTTGTATTCATTCGTGGGTGTTGTGCGTTTCTGTCGATCGAAAAAATTAGCACCTCGATATATTAGCCCATTTCCTATTACCGAACGCATTGGTTCCATGGCTTATCGCCTTTCAATACCAGCTCAATTTTCCGCTTCATGACGTATTTCACGTTTCTCAACTACGGAAATGCTTTAGAGATTCCGACTCTATTATTGAGCTAAGTGCTATTGAAGAAATTGAGGTTTCACCTAATTTGACTTATGAGCAACATCCTATTCGTATCATTGCTACGGAGGTTAAACTCCTTTGTAATAAAGATGTTCCGCTTGTGAAAGTTCAATGGTCTCCAAATCCTAAGGATTGTTCTTCGGAATCCAAAGAATTCATCGAGCGAACACTCCTCTTCATTCATTCCATTTTTAAATTCCTAGTACACTCAAGCCCTATGAATAATGGTGGGTAGTGGAAACTAAATTCCTAAGCTCCAAACTCTAAGGAAATTCAAGTTCTAAAATCAAGGAGAAGCTTAGGTAAGCGTCCTCTTCATCTTCTCTATCTCAATCCCTATTACATTCTTGATTTTTCGTATAACCAAACTTAGGAAAATCTTTGCATTTGATCATAGATTGAAGATTCTTGAAGCTAAGTTGAAGAGAGATCAACCTTAGCTTGTTTGTAGCTCCTCATTCCTTGTTCTTGAATTTAAAGGTCAGTTCTTGAACTCACATCTATGTCTATAGTTTTCATTATTGTTAGGTATTAATTCCTAACATCTATTTCATGTTCATTTGCTTTTGAATTGAATCGGTCTGGTGAATTTTCCAATTTTGGTATTTCGAAATCAAAATCTATGAAATTCCTCCTATGGATGTTTGGACATGTTGTTTGGAGTGTATTGAAGAGCCTACAGGGCTGGGTTGTCGCTTGGCATAAATCCCTAGCCATCATTGCTCGTTGGATCGCTTTCGAATTTGTTTGCCCTCTTTAGGCTAGGCAAATTCTGCCTTGAGCTTCAGCTTAGACGTCTGGGGAAACCCTCAGACCTCTGGGGAAACCCTCAGATGTCTGGGGCTTCTTGAAATTATTTCCAGTGCATCAGCTCGTATATTTGAGGTTATACCCAAACGTCTGATCAACCTGGACGAATTTTCCTGAGCTTCAACTCAAACGTCTAGGAAAACCCTCTGACGTCTGAAGCTGTTGAATTCAGCCAATTTGCCTATTTTATATGGATTTCTGATGTAATTGATTTTTGATGATCCGAATAGTTATTGTCATTCAATACCACCTTTGATGATTTCTTTTCGGGATTTTTGGGTATATCCATTTGATGGATTTGATATATATTTTCATGGTATTTTTTCATGTTATTGAAATGTGGATTTTGTGATAGATTGTTTTTACAATCGTTTATGTGATTTGTCACTTTAAAATACAAAGGTTTTTATACTAGTAGTTTTTATACTAGTAGTAAATACTAAAATTCTTTTACAAAAATGATTTCAACATTACTTTTAATACAAAGCTCAATTTAAAACCATTTTCTAATCTATTAGTATATACTAACCTTTACTTCATTCGTGTGAGAAATCCTATTAAAAGACTTAGCAAAACAAGTGGTATAAAACACTTGCGTTTACTTCATCGGTTAATTCTTGGACTTGCTCGCGACAATTTTCAAGTGGAAACCTACAATTTGTTCTTAAATATTTAAGTTCAGCCAATGGTTATGGGACATGAAGCTAAACTCATTTATTTAATAGCTTAGTGTAATTTACATTTTTTGATCAATGATGATCATTTTGTGATTTAGACTTGCGATGAGAAATGTCTCTTTGTCCACGTGAGGGGCTAAACACCGTTTTTGTAGAACTTCATCTCATTTTCATGGGTTAGCGACCCATGGTCTTTTGACCATTCAAGGAGCAATCGACTCAATCAAGTTTCTATCCATGGGGCATATCTTTCTAGGTACGTCGATATTCGGCTCATTATGGGTTAGCGACCCATGGGATAAAATCCTGTTTGTGATACATGTGTTGGTGAGTTTTCATGCTCCCATTTGTGATAGGCCTCCCCCCTTTTGTTTTTTGGATCCCTAAATATTGATTGCTGGAATTTGTGTTTCACTAATTTTTGTGATTTGCATTGGTAAACTCTTGCAATATTTATGATTTTGTGAATAAGGATGAAGAATATGATATTCTTTTTGGTATTTGAGAAAGTTTGAGATATTGTATGATTTTCATTGTTGTCAAATATATACTTGTCAAGGTATGGTATTATTGTTATCATATATTTTTGATATATTTCTTATCCTATCTCATCTTACATGATAATTATAGCTAGACTGATTAGTTTATTATTTTTCTTCTTAAATAATACTCGGGTCAGACCAAGGTGTGGCATGTGCTTCCACTTGACTTCTTAGCAAGGACCATTTCTGACTTTTGGCTAACTACTTTAGCTTAGTAGTTTTTGTCTTTCATGTATCCAAGATCGAGACTCTTTGATGTACACTTATTCTTTGTGTAGTAAATGTACCTATTTTTTTGACATGTAGTGGATCTTATATGACCACTACTATAATGTAAACTTCTACGTGTTATATTCATATCTTTTTCTGCCTTAGTGGTATGTATAGCTGTGACTGATTTTGTGTTGTGCTTATTTTATATTAATTCCGAAGGCCACGTAGCCACTGTATAGTAGATTTGAGTTTGGATTGGATATGTCGAATTTTCTCTTGAAATGAAATGTATGACATACTATCTGACATATCGATTCTCGCTCAAATCAATTATACAGTTGGTCGCTCCTTAACAGCCTCATCCATCGTACTAATTGACGACATTACCCAGTAGTGTCTTTGGTTAGTCTGAGTATAGAGGTGGGGCATCGCACCCAAAGTCCTTCTTCCCATCCCAGTATTCCTCCCTTCTCCCTCTCATTCTCTCTTTCGCTGGAAGATGCCCAAATGTGCATGACATTGTGTATGTGCACACGACCTCCGATCATCTCTCCTTGCCACTGACCATCCACGTGAGTTGCTCTCCATCCCCACAACACGTTCGACCACCAAAAAACATGACACCACCCTCGATCGAAATTTCGAACCACTCAACCAAAGCCTGTAATAAAGACCTTGCCACTTAATCCTCTTGCCACGCCACCTTGGTCACCCATCAACCACCAAACTACACCTACAGCCTTGCCATCACTTCCTCGATTGGTTCCTCCATGTGTGCACGTATCCCTCCTCTTCCATTCATTGCCATTTCCCTAAAGCCGAGACCATACCAAACACAAGCACTAAACCCTACATCTGCCTCCACCGGTCAACGCACTCAATAGAAAGTTGTGCTCCATTTTTCTCATGTGTAGCATCCCCAAACCCTCCTCCATGCCAAATGGCAAGCCTCGAAATCAAGCCCCACACCGGAATTTGATAAAAGTCCCAAGTCTGTTCATCTTAACATATCTCCTACCACGCACATCTAAAAATCACCAAACTTATCTTAAAAATCATATTCCTTAACATTGATCACGATTATATACTTCATTGATCAAATTAGGATTTTTGATTTCCATCCATTTTTGACATACCCACGGTTACAAGTTTTTTCCTCGGCCTATACTCAATAGATTTGAATGAAACAATTTTTAAATTAACCAATATTCAAAACCACACATCTTTTCTTTCAAAATCAAGGAAGGAAACTAAGTAGAAGATGAGAAATCGGTTTTTGAAGTTAATGCCTTAACTAGTTATTTTTATAAATAGCAAGTTCAGGAAGAAAAAAATTAAGCATGGTGTTTTCAAACCTACTGACAATGTCATATATACCTGTATACACATATATTCACAGCACACATGTATACTTGGAAAAACAAGTTTTTTGGCAAGATCATAGTTATATATATATATACACACACATGCACACATAAAATGTTAACCAGTGGAAATATGAAAAGTTTTACTCCCTATTTTTAAAGAACTGCCGCTCTATTTTGCTCTTGCTCTCAACTTTTACTATCTTGATTATTTTTTGAAGTAGTGGTTGTTTGTACCAAATTTGGGCACAACACTCTTCGGATGTGTTTGAAGAGATAAAATGAAGGAAGTAAATGTAAAAATGAGGAAGATCTAACAAACATACCAATCAACAGATAAGAAAAAGTGCAGAAACGCACAAATTTAGAGTGGTTCGGTGTATGGCCTACGTTCACTATGAAATGATTAATGTTTATAGACTATAACTCGCTGGTTACAGGTGGATTACAACAACACAATCAAAGTGCAGCAGCAATTTTGGTAGAGTATCGATGTAAAGAAGTCAAAAGTCCTATTTCTGTAGGTCAGGGTCACTATTTATAGGCGTAGGCAGGAAATATCTCACCCAGATCTCGGAGGACTCCTTCTCACATGTGGGCAAGTAGCTCGAAGTCGGCTAGTAGCTCTTCGATGCAGTTGAGATAAGGAGCAAGACGTTGCCCCCTAGTCAGATAATCTTCCCTGACTTGGCATACTACTGTTGGAATCTCGATTTTACATCGTTTTGATTGTAAAAAACTATATAAATAAATATTTGTCTAATCATTTATGCAAGAGATTTGTTACATATTCATATTCAGAGTGTTTTGAAGCTGATAGTTCTTTGTCTAAAGTCTTTGTATTATTTAGTAATATGTTAAAATCTCTCCTGAAATGATATATATATATATATATATATATATAAACATATACACACATGCACTACCCTGCACAAAAGGCTGAAACAGCCGGATGAATGAATCAATTCAACCGTTTGATTGCTGAAACACTTTTATGGTTGCACAATATTCAGCCTGCCGAATGACTTTATTCAGCATGCTGAATTAGGCCAAAAATAGCTTATTTCCTTGTTGTTTACGATTTTGTTTAATTCAGAAGGCTGAATAAATAATTTTAGCCGGTTGAATATTTTCAATAGCTATTTTTATGAAAAGACATTTCTCTTCATCAAAGAGAAACGTCTTCAAAATCAATGGTTGCGCCTGTTTCTTTCATTTTTATATTTCATCAATGGTTGCAACCTTTTAGTCTCTATAAATAGATTTCAGAATTCAACAAATAATTTACCAAAAAAAATGATTTTAATATTCTTGAATTCTTATCTCTCAATCTATTTTCAATTTGCACTCTAACTCCATACAAACTTTGATCGTTGATCACTCCATCTTCCACATTTCTCGATCACATTACACTATATATCATAAAGGAGAAGATTATAGGAATATTGTACTTAATTGATTTATCAGTGCTATTTAAAAGCATACTACAGTCGGATAATTTTGTTATTTGTAAAGAAGTCCTGTTTGGTTGCTCAGGTGGTAGAAGTCTTATTCGGTTGCTTAGGCGGTAGAAGTCATGTTCTGTTGCTCAAGCGGTGTAAACCTATTCCTCTGCGTTAAGTGAGGGCTGGTAGTTTAATTCCATAAGGAAGTTCGAACCAGTATAAAAATCTCTGGTGTCATTTACTTTACTGCTTTATTTATTTACTTAGTTATTATTATGCACAAGTAGTTTATCCATATTACACGATCCTATAGCACAGTCACTTTCATTTGGTATCAGAGCAAGGCCATCATATAACCGTAACATAGTTATCTAATATTATTTTAATATGGAAAACAACACCAGCACTGTTGTTAGCACTACCTTCTTAGAAGGTCAATCTACTGCACGGTTACCACTATTTAATGGATTAAACTATAATTATTGGGCTACTAGAATGAGAATCTATATACATGCAAGTAGTTATGAACCTGGAACATTATGCAATCTGAATATATTATTCCTACTACTGAATATTCAACATGGTATAACACACAAAAATTAGATGCTACTGCAAATGCTAAAGCTATGAATATGGTATATTGTGCATTAGAAAAAAATGAGTTTAATAGAATAAGCATGTGTAAAACTGCTCATGAAATTTGGCGTACACTTAAAGTTACTCATGAAGGAACTAACAAAGTTAAACAAAGTAAAATTTCTATGCTCAAAAATCAGTTCCAGAATTTCAAAATGAAGCAAGATGAGACTATAAATGAAATGTACTCGAGATTTCAAGATATATATCATTCTTTGATGCATTAGGAGAAACTTACATGGATTTTGATATTGCTTCAAAAATCCTCAACTCACTAACAGGTGAGTGGAAACGAAAAGTCTTAGCAATCGAAGAAGCTAACGACATTTCGACCATAAAACCAGAAGAGTTGATTGGAAATCTATTGTCTTATGAAGTTAATCTCCAGGCAAAATGAGTATAGGCTCAAGATAAGAAAAATATAACATTCCAGGAAGAAAAAGATGAATCAAATTCAGATGAAGAAGATATGGCGTTCATTGCTAAAAATTTCAAAAAGTTTTTGAAATATAGAAAGAGCAACAAATTTAGATTTAACAAGAACAACTCCAACAACAATAACAACACCAACAAACCATCATCATCTGCTCTAGAGTGGTATGAATGTCACAAGAAAGGTCACATCAAGAAAGACTATCTTGAGAAAAAGAAAGACAAGTATAAGCACCAAAAGGACAGATTTAGCTTTCTCTGTCACATGGGACGATACAAAATCATCCTCTTCATCATCAGAAAGTGACTCGAACAGTGATTCAGAACAAGCCAAAGTTTGCTTTATGGCCACAAAAGACGAGGTAAGTGATCTAACTTTTAATGACCTTTAGGAAATCAATTCAGAATTATTTGACAAACTATAAGGAAAAAATAGAAAGTACAAGCATACTCTTGAAAAATTGAATAGAACTGAAATTGAAGTAGAAATGCTAAGATATGAAAAGAAAATTTTAGAAGAAGAACTCCAATTTACTCAACAATCTTTTTCTAATATGTCATCTCAACTTTCTCTGCTAAGTCAAGAGATAGAAACTCAGAAAGAAAAGAATGATGTTTTATTAATTGAAAATCATGACCTTAAAACAAATATCAAGATTTTAGAGCTAGATAATTCTAGCTTTAAAACAAAGTTAGAAGATATTACTAAAAATATCTCTAAAGGTAGAGGGAATCTTTTCAAAATTATAGAAAATTCTCAAACTACTTCAAATAAAAGAGGACTGGGATATAAACAATCCTTTAAAATTATTCCAAAGAAAAAGAATTCTTCATATAAAAGGAATAATAAAGTTGAAAAACCTAGTTTAACAATTTCCAATTCTACTACATCAATTAAAATATGGGTTCCTAAAACAAATAATTCTTCAATAAGAAATAAGTATATAAAATGTTTTATAAAAACTGCTCATAAAAACAAAGATTTTGTTTTCAAAAGGATGGCTTCCTAAGACCTAACTCTTGGGACCCAAAATAAAATGGTGGGTACCAATGTTAATTCTATATTTTTCAGGTACCATCCAAAAAGAGAGGAAAATGGATACTGGACAGTGGTTGCTCAAAACACGTGACAGGAAACAAAAGGATGCTAACAGAGATTAACTACTCAGATGGAGATTCTGTCACATTTGGAGATAATTCCAAAGGACGTGTCATCGACAAAGGCAATGTAAGCAATAACGGTATATCTAATTTACCTCTTATTACAGATGTCTTATTAGTTAAAAATTTGAAACATAACTTACTTGGTATCAGCCAATTGTGTAACAAAGGTTCAATATTTCCTTTTCTGAAAATAAGTGTAGCATTTTTGATCAAAATAAAAATCTTATTTTTGAAGGTTTTAGAGATAAAAATATTTATGTTAAACATGAATATAAATCATAATACAAATATGTGTTTAGTAGCCAAAGAAAATGATCCTTGGTTATGGAACAAAAGATTTTGTCATATTAATTTCAAAACTATAAATAAATTATCTAAAAATAATTTAGTAAAATGTTTACCAAAAATAAATTTTAAAGTAACAATATTTGTGATGCTTGTCAATTAGGAAAATTATCAAAATCATCATTTAAAATCAAAGAAATATATTACTACTATACAACCACTAGAACTATTACATTTAGATCTCTTTGGTCCAACTCAAATTCAATCTATAAATCATAGTAAATATGTGATTGCTATAGTAGATGATTTTTCAAGATATACTTAAACTATTTTCTTCAAAAATAAAAGTGATATTTTGAAAATTTCAAAAATTTTGCAAAGAGAATTCAAAATCTCAAAATTTTGAAAATTAAAAATATTAGAAGTGATCATGGTGGAGAATTTGAAAATGAAGCATTTGAAATTTTCTGTAATAAAAGGGGAATTTACCATAATTTTTCTTTTCCTAGAACACCATAACAAAATGGAGTTGTAGAAAGGAAAAATAGAACGTTACAAGAATGTGCAAAAAATTTGTCAAAAAGAAACACATTACCAAAACATTTCTGGGCAGAAGCTATAGCAACTGCTTGCTATGTTCTAAATCGTGTTTCTATCTGACCTTTAACAAAACACACTCCATATGAACTTTTTCATCAAAGAAAACCAAACATCTCATATTTTAAAACTTTTGGTTCAAAATGTTTTATCTTAAACACAAAAGAACGGCTTGGTAAATTCGATCCAAAATCTGATGAAGGAATCTTCATAGGATATTCAAATCAAAGCAAAGCTTATCGAATTTTCAATAAAAGAACAAAAACAATCGAAGAAACACTTCATGTTTCATTCGACGAAAATTTAAAATTTAATAAATTTTTGGAGGATAATGAAGATATCCTAAGATGATCACATATATGGTTACTTAAAATAATTTTGAAGAAGATGAAAACATTGTTTATAATTTTGAAGAAAATGGAAACATTGTTCATAATGAAAATGAATTAAGATTTCCTCCTAGGATTTTACGAGATCACCCAATAGAAAATGTCATAGGAGAAATTGATTCACATGTTAGAATTAGAAATCAACTTAATCAAATGGGCCATGTAGCTTTTCTTTCTAAAATCGAACTTAAAAATGCAAAAGAAGCATCTACTAATGACTATTTGATTATAGCTATGCAAGAAGAGTTAAACCAATTTGAACGAAGCGAAGTTTGGGAACTAGTTCGTAGACCAAATGATCAAACCATCAATTGTACTAAGTGGGTCTTCAAAAATAAAGTAGATGAACAGGGTAATATAACTAGGAATAAAGCTAAATTAGTTGCACAATGATATAATCAAGAAGAAGGAATTGACTACGAAGAAACATTTGCTCCAGTTGCACGATTTGAAGCAATACGTATCTTACTGGCCTTTGCATGTTTTCATATATTCAAACTTTATCAAATGGATGTTAAAAGTGCTTTCTTAAATGGTTATATAACAGAAAATGTTTTTGTCGAACAATCTCCGTTATTCACACATGAAAGATTTTCAGACCACGTCCATAAACTTAAAAAAGCCTTATACAGTCTAAATCAAGCATCTCGTGCTTGGTATGAACGTCCTAAGAGCTATCTAATATAATCTGGTTTTGAAATTAGGAAGGTTGATCAAACTCTTTTTATTAAAAGACCTAAAAAGGATATTTTAATTATTCAAATTTATGTAGATGATATTATTTTTGGCTTTACGAATGAAAAATTATGTCACGAATTTTCAAAAATAATGACCAAAGAATTTGAAATGTCGTATATGGGAAAATTATCTTATTTTATTGGATTACAGATTAAACAAATAGAAAATGGAATTTTTATTAATCAAGAAAAATATTGTGATAATCTAATTAAACACTTTAATATGGAAAATACTTCTGCTAAACCAACTCTAATGAGTACAACGGTTCATCTCGATAGAGATGAAGATGGCAAAAGTGTTGACCAAGATTATATCAAAGTATAATTGGATCATTACATTGCCTAACTGCTAGTAGACCTTACGTAATGATGAGTGTTTGTTTATGTGCTCGATTCCAAGCAAATCCTAAAGAATCACATATGCAAGCAGTAAAATGCATATTGCGTTATCTAAGCAAAACCAAAGATTTTGGACTTTTCTATCAGAAAGAATGTCCTTTTGAGTTAGTTTCATATAGTGACGCTGATTTTGGAGGATGTCGGACGGATAGGAAAAGTACTAGTGGAACTTGTCATTTCATTGGAAAGTCCTTAGTTTCTTGGTTTAGCAAGAAAAAAAATTGTGTTTCACTTTTAACTTGTGAGGCAGCATATATAATTCTGCTGCTTTAGCTTGTGCTCAAGTCATTTATATGCAACAAACACTTCAAGATTTTGGGGTTAATTTATCTAAATCAACAATTTTTTATGATAATACTAGTGCTATAAACTTATTCAAAAATCCTGCCAATCACTTACGAACTAAACATATTGACATACGTCATCATATTCTTTGTGATAATATTAAAAAGGATTTAGTCAGGCTGGAATTTGTATCCTCTGAAAATCAATTGGCAGATATGTTTACAAAACCTTTAAATGAAAATATCTTCATAAAATTAAGAAGAGAATTAGGAATTGTATCCGTAAAGGATTTATAATTTTTAATAAAAAAAAATTCCATACTCGAACTCGCGATCTCTTACATAGAAATCTAGTGCGCTACCACTACTCTACTCTTTTCTTTTCAACTAAAGGTGATTTGCATTCCATTTTTTACTTTTTTTTACCTTACATTTTTTCAACCAAATTTTTCTCTAGTTCTTAACAACCTAACCACCAATCTTCTTTCTCTTTATATGATCTTTACATATAAATTCCTCTACTCCTCTTCTTTCTTTTGAAATCACTTTTTAAAAAATAAATAATTACTTTCAACTTCCTTACTCAAAAATGTCTTCCCAGCATAATTCTGAATCCTCTGCTCTATCATATTCTTCTCCTAGTTTGGGATCGGTGAATTTACCAACTCCAACACCGATTTATGAACCAATTCCAATTGTTCCTCCTTCTACACACACTGGTTACACTCCACCTTGTAAATGAATGAGAGGTCTCTATTTTTGGGTTCAACATCTACCAAAGAAAAGATAGATGACATTCATCACTACCAAAGGGAAACACTGGAATTACAGCGTGAACTTTATTATGAATAAAAAGTTAACGCTAAGCGTTTAAGCTTTTTGGAACAAGTTGCTTTAAAATTATGTGGTTCTTCATCCAAGAACAAGGTTCATCAACCATCTCTTGTTTGTTCTCCAATCTGACACAATACTTGGGAACCATCACGACAGCGTCCACCAATATCTCTGAATTCGTGGGAACGCGACAATAGATGGTCACCACTCCGGCCATTTCAAGAGAACACAAAAATAGAACCAGATGATTATCACACTCCAAGCTCCTCTTCCAAATCTGTTTTAACTTTTTTTAATATGCAATTTTGTCTATTTATTCAAAAAAATATTCACAATGATTTTTTTAAAATAATGCTTGTTATAAAAGGCTGTGATAAGTTTTCATAAAATTCAGCCAGCTGTCTATGATCAAACAGATGGCTGAATATTATCTAGTGATTAATTTTTCCCCAGATTCAGACGGTTGAATCACTTCAAACAGCCATCTGAATTAGTTCAAAAATGAACTATTTTCTTATGGGAAGAAATTCAGACGACTGTTTACAGTGTTTCAGCCGACTGAATTCTTCCTAAGGCTTTTTTTTAACTAGGCCCTACACCTTTTCTTCCAAATTTTCCCTTACGTTTCACTTAAGATGTATTTATCTTTTCATTTTTTTTACTCATTCACTTCAGAACCCCAGCACATCTTTGTCAATTTTTCAACTTTTACTCCTTATTTTTTACTCTCTAATGGCTCCTAGATCCAAACGCACAAGGGAATCCGCTTTCGGTCCTTCCGAAGATCAGATTCGTCAATGGCTTTGGAACGATGTTGCTGTCTCTCGATTCAATTCTATGAAAAATTCCAATATCTTTGAATGGGCTTTCATGAAATTTCCAGATTTTGCAGCTTATCGAACTAGAGAAATGGCAGAGTAATTCCACTTTGATAATCTAATAGGGTATGCTCCCAATAATGTTAAAATTAATCATCTTTTGATCAAACTCTTTCTTGCTAATCTGAATCTAGACCACCATAATCCCAAAAATCGACAAGATTGTGTTTGGTCAATAGTTTGTGGCACTAAAATTTTCTTGCCTATACAAAGATTAGGCAATATCTTAAATTGTCCCTATCAAGGTGTTGATATTGGTGATATTAAAGTTGATACGGATCATAGAGATGAGGTTTCACATTGTTTCTTGTCCGATCACCTTACAAATTTAAGTGCATTAAAATCTAGCACCTGAAGGCCACAAGCACGCCTTATTCACCGTGCCTTCATTCGCTATCTACAACCATGAACGGGAAGTTATGAAAAAGTTTATAAAAGAGACTTTCATGCTCTTTATTCAATCTACTCCAACCAACAAGTAAATTGGGGCAAAATCATTTTAGATGAATTTCAAGACATCATAATCCGAAGAAAATATAAAACCATCCATTATGGTGCTTATATTATGTGTATCCTTCTCAACTTCGGCATTCCAATGCCCGACTCCATGTTTTCAAGCATTAGTGAGTTAGGCACAAAAACCTTAGGATTGATGGGTCTTCCTCACCGACCTCCTCCACAACAAATCATTTCTTTTCAACAATGGTCTCAGAATGTTCAACAAGGTACTCCACAACCTCATGACACTAGTATTTCCTCCTCTTCGCATACCCAACATGAAGAAGAAGAGGACGATGACTCAACTCAAGTGGTTGGCTCAGAAACTTCTTCCAGACAAGCTATCACACTCTCTCCCGAAATATATCAAAACTTCATCGAGAAATTAAGTCTCTTGAAAAAAAGACAGAGAGGTAATTCAATTCGATAAAAGGTTTTCTTAATAAGATATGGGATAAAATTTCTTGTTCTGGTTCTACATCCACCAAAGCTTAAAACCCATCTCCCTTTCTATGGTCTTCTTCGAGTTCGGATTCTGATGATGATGAGCCTTCTCTTTCTACCCAGTTTTAATTATCTTTGTTTTGATTCAGTTTATATTGTTTTGTTTCAAACTTCTTTGATATCTCTATCTAGTTATTTATATAATGTTGTACAAATACTACTATTCTTCTTTAGTAATGACATATCGAGTATGAGCTATATAATGTAATCTTTGCTTAACAATGATTCTGTGCATGCATATTTATCTTTCTTTTTGTCGATGACAAAGGAAAGAAAGTTAATTAAATATTTATGCATATTGACAGGGGGAGTAATAATATTATTATAAGTATTTATATTATTACTTATATAGTTGTCATCATCAAAAAGGGGGAGAATATTGTAATCTCAATTTTACATCATTTTATTGTGACAAACTATATAAATAAATATTTGTGTATGCTAATCATTTATGTAGGAGATTTGTTACAGATTCCTATTCACAGTGTTTTGAAGCTGATAGTTCTTTGTCTAGAGACTTTGTATCATTTAGTAATATGTTAAAATCTCTCTTGAAATGATATATATATATATATATATATATATATATATATATATAAACATATACACACATGCACTACCCTGCACAAAAGGCTGAAACAGCCGGCTGAATGAATCAATTCAGCCGTTTGATTGCTGAAACACTTTTATGGTTTCACAATATTCGGCCGGCTGAATGACTTTGTTCAGTCGGCTGAATTAGGCCAAAAATGGCCTATTTCCTTACTGTTTATGATTTTGTTTAATTCAGAAGGCTGAATAAATAATTTCAGCCGGCTGAATATTTTCAACAGCTATTTTTATGAAAAGACACTTCTTTTCATCGAAGAGAAACATCTTCAAAATCAACGATTACGCCTTTTCTTTTCATCTTTATATTTCATCAATGGTTGCAACCTTTTAATCTCTATAAATAGATTCCAGAATTCAACAAACAATTTACCAAAAAATTGATTTTAATATTCTTGAATTCTTATCTCTCAATCTATTTTCAATTTGCACTGTAACTGCATACAAACTTTGATCATTTATCACTCCATCTTCCATATTTCTCAAGCATATTACACTATATATCGTAAAGTAGAAGATTATAGGAAGATTGTACTTAATTGACTTATCAGTGCTATTTAAAGAGCATACTATAGTCAGATACTTTTGTTATTTGTAAAGAAGTCCTGTTCGGTTACTCAGGCGGTAGAAGTTCTGTTCGGTTGCTTAGGCGGTAGAAGTCTTGTTCTGTTGCTCAGGCGGTGTAAACCTATTCCTTCGGGTTAAGTGAGGGCTGCTAGTTTAATTGCAGAAGGAGTCTGGGACTGGACGTAGAACGGGAGTTCGAACCAGTATAAAAATCTCTGGTGTCATTTACTTTACTGCTTTATTTATTTTCTTAGTTATTATTCTGCACAAGTAGTTTATCCATATGACACGATCCTATAGCACAGTCACTTTCAACTACTAACCAGTAATCACATAAGATATGTAAAATTACCACTCCTAGTTTTCTTGCAAGTTTAAGCGTGGCGCCAAGGCTTCATACTTAACTTTGTTATTTATTGCAGGGAAGTTGAGTTTCAGGGTGTAGTAGATTGATCGTTCCTCAGGAGTCATTAACGCAACTTCGACGTTAGAAAGCTGATTATTGGAAGTTCCATCTGTGTACGTTCTCCATCGTTGGACGGTTCTCCCCTGTTCTCCGAATAATCGACCGACATAGTGAATTCAGATATGAAGTATGCTAATGTTTGACGGTGGATAGCTCTCCGAGGGAGATAAGTGATATCAAATCGGGTTAGCTCGATACTCCATTTGAGTAACCTTCCGGTCATCTAAGGTTGCCCTAGGACCTATCGTAACGGCTGGCCGATACAGACGTTAACGGGGTAAGCTTGTCAATAGCTAGCTTTCATCATATACTGTTCTTTGGATTCATTTCACTTCACATAGCAATGCGATACTTATGGCGTATGTTGACATAGCTCAATTGATGTATAAATCTTAGCGAACCAATAGCTCGGATAAAATTCTCTAAGCAATCTATTAGAGCTAGAACTACATCAACGCAGTTGTTAGTCCTTTCAAAAGTTCTCTTCCCTCTCTTGGTTAGGTTGAAGAAGAGAATACACTTGTAGATGGCCCTAGAGTTGAATCAGCTTAGGATGGCAGTCTTCCGACTTAGCTCTGTACCTGCTTGGGTTCCTCGGTACATGGATGACTCTAACCTTTGGAATTTTCTGACATTAGCCTCAGTCCACGAGAATTGATCACGAAACTCGAGAATTCTTCTTACACAACACTGAAAGAGCATTTTAAAGGATCAGGTTTGATTCTGCAGTTGTTGGAGAGCACTAAATATCTTTGCCAAGTCATCGATGTGGTCGTTTGATGGTCGTGATCTCACGAGCATATTTACCATATATACTTTCACCGATCGGCCGATCTGATTTTTGAATGATCTGCTAATCATCCTTTGGTAAGTAGCACAAGCGTTCTCAAGTTTCAATCCAGGGATTGCAACATAGCACTATCGGCCCAGGTCAGTAATGAAACAGTTGTATTCCTGGTCTGGAACATGCTTTAGTATCCGATTGTATCTGGAGTTTGCGTCCATGGATGTGAGTAATTCATGTCTGATGGTCTAGCCCATCAGTTGGTTGATTATTGGAAGTGGAAAGCTGTGCTTTGTCATACCCCGTGCAAATCTGAATAGTTGACGCATGTCCGCCACTCTCTGTTCGTTTTTCTTATAAGTAAAGGATTGGATGCTCATTTTGGTTAGAGGGCATCGTGGATAAACCCACTGGTTTTGAGCAGATTCGCCTGCTCTTTAAGTGCAACAGATCCCTCCGGATCCACCTCGCATCATTTATGTTCACCGAGACATGCCTTGGGTCGACATTTAATGTAGGGTTCTACAAGTCTGGCGATAGTCCACATATATACATGAGATTGAGTCCAAGCGAACATGTCAAATTCACCTGGAGCAAAGCAGTTGACTCTTTCATCATCAATTCGCTGAGTTGTGGTTTGATCTACAATACTCGTGATGGGTTGTAGGCGCTTCGTGTGCTTATTTGCAATGGTAAATGATCAGGCTTGTAGGGACGTTGAATCAAAGGATTAGTAGAACTTAGCCTTGTACTGCATGCTGCTACGTAGCTGGCTCCAGCTTTGAGATTAAATCTACTTGTGTTTCTGAATGACGCGCTTTTCATTTAATGTACTCGTGATGCATTGCTTGTTGTAAGGGTCGGAATAATTATTGACTGCCATAGTCCTGGCATCGGTCCGATGATTCTATCCCTAAGCATCCTTTCAGCCATAACCCTAAGTTGTTATGAATATAAGGAACGGGTCATATGATCGGGTTGTCATAGTCAACTCTTGGATAATCACTCTTTTGCCCCCAGTCTTGGGTTGATGGACGTATTGTGCGAATGGTCGAGTCTAGCTTTTGCTGTGTTTATACTGTATTCTAGGCTGTAAGAGCCGGAGTTGTTTGATGAATGATCGAATTACATTCATCTTATTTCTCGCGTGTTCCCCCAAGTCTGGGGAATATCTCGATAAATGGCAAGGTAGATAATGTCCGCTTCAATACCACATTCTATCCCGTTGAACCATAGGATCAAGTTAATCCATGGAAGGTTGAGTTGTGCCTTATCCTGCATTATGTCCTAGTTATTTCCTCTAGGCAGAATACTTCGTTGCCTCTCCGATATTCAAACATGAGCTAAGTTCTGGATGGAAATGACATTCACATCGTTGCTTATGTCGCCATACTCTGGCCAGAACTAAAGAGTGAATCGTCCAGTCAGATCCAATGCAGGATCGATGCTTCCCTTGTCGAACCCAAAGCAAGAATCGGTGTGCAGACATTTAGGTTGCACTTTTTTTGAATTGCTCTTTTAGTCTGATCATGGTCGGAGTCAATGAACACATTGCATTCATTTGGATTTGGGCGATCAACCATGTCCATTTCGATTTATGTTTTCTCATTAGATCTATGGATAAAGTCAGCTCAAATGCTGTCATGTCATGCTCATCTGGTCTCATGCTCTTCCTGAAGGATCGAAGGAAGGCGATGGAGGACGAATGGTCAAGTCACACTCATTCATGGTTCATTTTTCTATCCATGCTCTGGTGGTCAATGGTATTCAATGGATGCTCGGGTCACTTTGATTTGTAGTCAAAGAGGATCGATATTGACCGTCGATTCAGACATGATTAGAATTCTCGGAACTCATTGTGTGTAAATCCACTGGTATGATATGAAATGTGCATATCGATATTTCCTATCGATCCGACGGTACGATATAATTGGTTGCCCGTAACTCGGGCATCATTCTGATTGGTTGGCATTAAGGCCTCCTTGTAGTCGTTGCCTTAAGTTGTAAAGGATGCTAAGCTGGAGATGCAGCGAGTCATCTTTCTCTTCTTTCGGTGATTTGTACTTCTACCCCCAATCTTGGGTTAGCAGAGTTAGTTTGTGGATGGTCTAATTGCACCTGTAGTGATTTTATACTCCTCATGTCAAGTTTAGGTCAGAGTTGGTGAATGAATGGTTGAGTCACATTCATTTGTTTGTCTATGCTTGTAGCATCACCTTGGGGATCAGAGTTAGTTAAAGGGCAATTAATCACACCTACCTTATGTTTATACCCCTGTCCACACATTAAGGACTAAGAGTTTTAGCAGAAAATGATCGGATCGCATTTTCGTCAATTAATTCCTCTAACACAAGTCAATGGCGAAAGTCGAAGTGTAGTCGATCACATTACGATAACTTTAATTTGTTGTTTCTCCTACTGAATTGTAGGAAGGAATTTATTAGTGGGTGGTTAGGTCACAACCGTCCATGTTGCGTGCAAAATCCGTCGGATCACAGGCGAGAGTTAGCGGGTGAATGGTCATGTCACATTCATTTGCGGTTGGATGGTAGTAATATCAATTTAGAATAGGACATCCAGCTAGGTCCATTTTGAGAATCTACATCTCCCTGCTGAATCAAGAAACAAATTTTGTCTTGTAGAGTTGGAGTGCATACCTATAAATTTATGTTATGAGTCCCATGCCGAGGACAAGAGTTGATGCATGGACGGTCGTGGTGTGCTCGCTTAGTGTTGGAAGGTCGGATTGCATCCGATTTTATGTGATAAGTGTGCCGCCAAGTGAAGGTAGAGTTGGAAAGAGGACGGTTGAACAACATCCAGTTTTTATACTACACGACTTGCTGAGGAATCTGAGTTAATAGATGGACAGTCGAATCGCATCCTTTTTGGTATTTATATTCCAATCCTAGCTTTGAGGACTGGAGTTGGTTAATGAGTGGTCTGTCACACCCATTTGGTATTTATACTCCAGTCTGCACTCTTGGAACCAGAGTTAGTTGATGGGTGGTCAGTCACACCCAGTTGGCGTTTATACTCCAGTCCGCACTCTGGGGACTTAGAGTTAGTTGATGTTTATAATCCAGTTCGCCCTTTGAGAATCTGGAGTTAGTTGATGTTTATATTGGGAATCTGGAGTTAGTTGATGTTTATACTCCAGTTTGCACTCTGGGAATCTAAAGTTAGTTGATGGGTGGTCAGTCATACCCATTTGGCATTTGTGCTCCAGTCCGCGCTCCCGGGACTAGAGTGAGTCGGTGTTTTATATTCCAGTTCACGCTCTTGGAATCTGGAGTTAGTTGATGGGTGGTTAGCCACACCTAATTGGTGCTTATACTCTAGTCCACGCTCTCGAGACCAGAGTTAGTTAGTGTTTATACTCCAGTTCGCGCTTTGAGAAACTAGAGTTGGTCGACAGATGGTCAATCATATCTGTTTAGGCTTTAGGATTTTATTCACACTTTGGGAACTAGAAGTTGATCAGGTACGTGGATGGTTGTATCACATCCACCCTGAGTAGGCAAGCGAAGTCGTTAGATGGATGGATCCACTCTCCTCAAGCTTGTAAATATGAAAGGCGAGGTCGTTAGACGGACTGATCCATCCTCCTCAGTCTTGGATTAAACACGGGCGAAGTCGTTAGGTGGAAGGATCCACCCTCTTCGAGCCTACATTTGTAAGTTTATACACCAGCTCGCACTCTGGGAATCTGAAGTTAGTTAGAGGATTGTCATGTATCAATCCTTTTTGGCTGCAGTGCGATGGCTTGTCCCCGAGCTCGTGGTTTCACTTAGCGAGTGATCGGTGGGATCCCGATTACTTTCCACTTATCTACACTCAACGAAGGATGAGATTTAGTTTATGGACGGTTGAATCGCATCCATGTTCATTTGGATTCCGCTTCTGCCAAGCCTAAGGAGTAAGATTAGTGTTCTAGCAAGCTTTGAGCTCGAGCAGAGGGGAGGATGGTTGAACTACATTCACTTTGAGTTCTGTATTTTCCCTTAAGTCAGGGGAAAGAGTTGGAGAGAGCAGACGGTCGAGTCATGTCCACTCTATGCTTTGCGCTCTTTCGGTCGAGTTGAGGAAGAAAGTTGGAATGATGGCTCATGATGGATAACGAGTAGGCAATTAGTCGTTGATGACTTTATAATGAGGCTTGGGCCCCGATGAAGTTGGTTTAAGGCACGATTATTTTGCCGAATCACAGACCCAAGCTGGAAAGTGAATGGTCAAATCATATCCATTTTAAACATGTGTTCTCAAACAACCCCAAATGTTTGATGTAGGATTAGATGCATGGACGGTCACATCCACATCCACCCTTGGTGTGATTACAATATTATTGGGAACCGGAAGAAGCGTAAGTATTTTGGTGAGTTTCAAGTATGAGACGAAGAGTGCGTTGTTGGGACATATCACTCCAAGTCTCTCTCAAATCTCCAATTAAATTGCATAGGCGAATGAGTGAATTGTCGGTTGCATCCACTTTGTACTAGAGTCCTGACCTTGTCGGTCTCTTTTTCTTTGATGCCTTGCCCCCAGTAAGGGGCATAAAGTAGCCGATGAGTGGTTGAATCATGCTCGTCATGGTGATACCTCAATGACTTGATCATAGTCCGTGGAGGTTGTTTCACACCCAACCTTGAGTACTCGGTTACCTGCACCATTTGCAAGCAGTTTAATTCAAGTCGATCATATTTCGCAACATAAATGAAATTGAAATAGAAATAATTCAAAAGAGGTCGGATTAAATCTCATTGATAAGTGAAATAGCGTATGCTCACTATTGCACTTCGGTCCAGCCCTTCCTAGTATGAAGTCTAATGCAAGTGGTTCAATTTGATCAAAGTTCTTGATCGATAGGGGTTGGGGGTTCATTGCCCTTCATTTTATGGGGCTTGCACATATTGTCGAAGCTATCCTTTCCAGAGCAGCCTTATGGCGCTGGAATCCACGGTAGCCATCTAAAGAAGAGGAGTTTTATGATCTAGAGTATGGAGTAGGTTCCCTCCTTATCTCGCCATATTGATCCTTCATCAGGTTCATCAACTCAATATTGGATACGATATGTTGGTGTAGTTGTTGGTGGCTATCCACCAATTCTCTTATCAAACTCTAGAAATAAGCTTTTGTGATAAATTCATTTATGGGTGTTGGAAGCAACTGGCTGTGGATTTTGATCAATTCTTTGGCTTCCAACCTCCTTATTCCCTTCAGAAATTCGGGAATTAGAACTAGTATGTCTAACTACGGTTGATAGTCTTCTTTGAGGAATGGTGGAAGAAATCTGCATTTGATGGCATTCATCACTCTTGGTGGAATCCATGACCATTCTCACTTCATGAGGTAGTGTCGAAGGTTGTATTCCCGTAGTACACCGACATGGTCAGCATGTTGAATTTTTACTGGAAATTTTTGTATGTATAACAGTTTCAATGAATGGGACTCAACTGGGAAAGATACTCCAATCGTCGTTGTCGGGTCCATTTTTTAGCTACGGGGTCTTATAATACTGTTGAATGATGTATGTGTGGTCGTCCAACGTTTGAGTGGTTGGTAATGTCGATTCGATGGCGAGTTGGTTAAGATGGGCTCATAGGTTGGTGATTTTTCCAAACTTTCGTCCAGGCAGGATACCCATATAGGGTATTGAGGAAGTTCTTTTGAGGTTGCATGCCATGCTTCTAATCATATGGTCACGGTATGGTTAAGATGCAGGCATTTGAAGATGGTTCAGTGGTGACTAGCTATGCTTTGAGTTGGCAGAGAAGGCAGTGTAGGGCAGTTGTCATATCAGCCATCGTACCATAGTTGTCAATTTAAGAGTTTAAAAGCTGGTCAATTGGGGGAAGTTGCAGTCCACCTTAGAAGCATGATATATTAACCAACTGTAGTTCTTAGCGTATTAGCTAGGTTCTCCAGCCTCTGGGAGCACCGGTTGAGTAGTATTTCTTTATCATTCCTTGATTGCAATTCAGCCTTTGCTGTTGTAATCCTATATGTCCCGACCAGTCATGAAACGATCAAGAACGTGGATGGAATGTTCCTTCGTTAAGTTGAGCTTCGAATTCGCAATGCGGGTGAACTGCGCTGCGGCTAGGGTTTTAGCCCTTTTTTTGGAAATTTGGGTCATGCCTGATTTTTTTTTTGAAATTTCGTATTGTGATATCCCGGAAATTTTGGGCAATATCAATTTAATAATCTGCATTAAAAATTAAATTGATTTGATAATATTTGTTAATAATATTTGAATTGATTAAATAATCTTCTTTAAAATAAACATTAAACTGATAATTCTTTTTTTTAAAAGCTAGTAAGTTGTTTTCTAATAATAAATATATATTTGTATATAATCTAAAGATCTGTTTTTAAAATTAAATAAATAAGGATTTTTTTTCAAATTCTAATGTATTGGTAATTTGAAATTTGATTCAAAAATATAGCTAATAAGTAAATAATAATTTGGCTTTAAAAAAAAATACTAAAGATAAAGTTAAAATTTGATTAAATGATTTTAACTTAAATTTAAATCTAACAAAGGTTATTTTGTTCTTGTTTTAAATATAGTTGATAAAATTAGTAATTTATTTATATGGCGATAATTTCTTTTATAAATTATTTTGATAATCAGATTTATTTATAATATAATATCTTTAAAAGTAGATTTAAAATAAATAGAAATTGTTATATATATATATATGTGAGTGTATAATTGGAAGAACTTTGGTTTAAAGTTTAAAATAGAATCTTTTAAATGTGTTAACTTAAAATAAACCTTATAAATATTTAGCATAAGTATAATAATAAATAATAATTAAAATTAGTATTTTATAGTTATGTTAAAATAAAAGAGAAACAAAATAAACAAAATATCTAAACACAAAGATGCAATAGCTTAGAACAAAGAATCAAGGCAATGCAAATTTGTAACCTGCAAAGTAAAATGTGTAGGCTAGTAAGAATGCTAAGGTAAGTCTAAAACAAATGCAAAGTAAGATAAATGTCTATGTATCTAAGGAAGGACAAGCAAAGCAAAATAAATATGTTTGTTGCCAGGAAAGTTAAAGAATAAAGATAGCCTATAGAGTAGAATACAAAGCTAAGAAATAAAGTAGAGGTAAAATATCTTTGAATCTAAAAAATAAAGTAAGGTGATATAAACAAAATGCAGTAACTTATAGATTAAGATTCAAACAAATATAAACATCAAGAATAAAACAAAATTAAAAAAATATATATATATGCAGGCAAGTAATGATGACTGTAAAATATATATGTAAGCTAAAGAGTAAACAAAATTAATATATAAAGTAGATTGTGGAACAAGCTAATACAAAGCAAAGTATAAACAAAAATATCTAAGCATAAAAACATGGTTGCTGTAAACATAAAAGTACATTAACATTTAAAGCTTTCATCTCTAGCATACAAACATGTCATTTCGAAATTTGTATAAAAAAAAAATCTTTCAGCCTCCAGAAATAAAGCAATTGCCTGATACAAACAAAAAAATATCATTGTTCCAGCATATGTTTAACCCAGTTAGTACCTACCCCTGTAAAACTTCTTTATATATGTATACTGTTTTTAGTTCGTTGATTACAAACCAGAAAATGATAGTTAGCATTCTCATTTTTAAAAAAAGAAACTCAAACATCATTCAAATAAACAACATACAACAGCAAAAGCTAGAAGATTAGTAGGAAGATCAAAGCCAGCATACATGAAGTTCTTTTTAAAAAATCAGTTTTTAAGCTACAGCAATTCAAGTTTAAGGTTTTCAAATCAAAGTTGCATTCCAGTTTAACATCTTCAAGCCAAACTTGTAATCATTTCCAAACAATTCAGCATCTCAGTTCTAAAGCAAAGGATTTCAGTTTACAGTTTTCAAGTTCAAATCTGTTTTCAAGTTTTCAAAAGCTCTGTTCATCATCTATCAGGTGAGTAACATTTTTCTTAAAATAACTTAAGTTTAAACTTGTTATATGTTGGTATTTGAATGCTTAAATATTTGTATGCTTATTTATATTTCTCTGTGCATTGGTGAAATGAAGTATCTGTATATTGTACACCCTGTAGACATCCTGTTTATGACTATCAAGTTCATACCTTTCTTAAAGATTTAACTCTACTTGATCTAGTGATTGTTTGGACCTAGTATCTAAACAAGTTTGGTTTGCTGGATCATAAAGCAAATTTTAAAATTTGTATTTTTGTTTGCTAGTTGGAGAGGCTCTATAAAAAAAAAACTAAAAGAACTGGCAAATGTTGATATTAGTAAAATTTCAAACATCATAAATTATTAATTCAGGGTTAAAACTTGAATACTTATCTAAAGTTAGGATTTTTAAAAGTAAATTCACATTTTATAGTTAAGTATTGAATTGGCATTTCTGGGTTGTTCTTTATGGGAAGTTTGGGTTGTCTCGGCCTGTGTACTTGATTAGAGTGGCCGTGATCTTTCATGAAGGTGGAGGAGTGACTGGAGTGTTTGACAAAATTGCGTGGTGGTTGATCAGTGGCTGGTGGAGAGTGCGGTGGTGGATTCTTGGTTTTGAACCCTAGTTTTCTCAGGCTGGGAAAATTCGATCATTTCTCCTTCTATAGATGATCGAGTGTCATAGGTGTTGGGCGAATTCTCACCCAGAAGATCTCGAGACCAAGAAGTCAAAGTTTTACCCGGGCTCGCAACCTCCACCTCGTTCGACAAACACAAGGCTCAATATAAGCATAGAAGTCCATCTGGCGTTCTCAATATACAAGTCCATTTGGCAGAGAGGCATTCGGCATCTCCAATTCACACCGAACCAAAGGTCATTCGGTCAGCCCCCACATCCGGTCCAACCATAACCGAACCAACTGATTCGGTATACCGAACCCGAAGATTACCGGACCAACTCCACTAGTGAACCACCTCTCCATCTCCACTACCGAACCACCTCTCCAACACCCTACCGGACCAACCTGCAACCGGACCAAGGCCATCACCGAGCCAACACTCCTCCCCTACACGACCGGCCCAGACAAGCACCGGACCAGACCACGCCTAACTAAACCCCAACTTCTCTAAGCATAGTCGAATGAAGCCTCGCCGAACCAGATGATTGCCAGTCCAGATTGCTTCAGCCCGGGCCCACCAGCAGCTATATACCTCCAAGGCCCCTGCCCCCTACCTCATTCTATAAATAGAGGGGCAGGGGTACAACAATGGCAGACGAGTTTGAGAGCTCAAGCAAGGAAGGAACTTTCAAACTACTTTCATATACTTATATACGAAGCATTGTACTTGTAATCTGAAAGAAAGAAGATAATAACATATAAAGTGGACGTAGGCACATTCTGGCCGAACCACTATAAATCCGCGTGTCTTTTACATTTCAGCCCCTACTTCTTTTATATTTACATACTCATCTAAAATCATTGAAAATCACATATAATCAACTAAATAATACGACTTGGAGGTGTTTGTCCATTTTTTGTGCAAACATTTTTGGTGCTTTCATTGAGAGTAGAACTCAAGCTTCATCTTCTCCCACTCAACCTCCTTCCTAACAACATCGCTCGTTGCTTAGAAACCATGCCTTCCAAACAGAGAAGGGATGTTAACAAAGGAAAGAACATCGCAACTAGCAGCCTTCCAGATCCAGCAATCGCAGATCAGCCCACTTCAACAGCAGTACCAGATGAAAATCAGGAAAATCCAACTGGTCCCGCAACGGAACAACCAATCACTAGGGCAGATCTGGACAGGGTTGTGGCTGAAGTAACTAACCGCTTCACATCCCAACAAGAAGCTTTGGTGGACCAACTCATGTCACGCTTAAGGGATGCTGAAGAGCCCAACCACAACACTGAATCATGGGGTGAGTCCCAATCCGGAGGATCTCGGAGGCAACAAAGGTCTTCCCTCTTCGAAGAAGCTATCAACAGGAACAACAATGATAGGGGCCGCGCCCGAACTCAGCCCGAATTCCGACTCGAGGAAGCCCTTGGAACCGAACCCAGCGGGGGAGGCACCAGGCGAGGGTCGGATGTAGCTGAGCCAGTCATGCCACCTAATCATAGAAACCCCGCTGAACGGAGCCGAGCTAGAACCCAGCCCGAAGTTGACCCCATGGATGTGCTCGAAACAGAACCCCACAGGGGAAGATCAAGGCAGGGGGCAACTGTAGCTGGTCCTAGCGTGCATCCGAGCAGCCAAAGACAACCACTGGATAATGCTAGAAGTGATAGACTGTACCATCCCTACAGGTCATCTGGACGAGATAGATCCCGCAGGGAAGAACCAAGCTCATTTTTGTCCGCTCCAAGTTCTGACGAACAAATGGCACGATTATTCAGAGAATGTGTCCAACGGGAGCAAAGGGACCGGGGAATAGGCGCTAGGGTCACCAGTCCCTTTACCCGAAATATCGAAACTGCCATCACTCCCCGGGAATGGAAAATGCCAACCATGGAACCTTACAAAGGAACTTCCGACCCCATCGTACACTTGCAGAGATACACCCAGCATATGCTCATGAGTGGAGCAACAGAAGGAGTGTTATGTAAATGCTTTCCGCTATTCCTAGCTGATCTAGCTGCCTCCTGGTTCTGCCATCTACCCCAAGGATCCATCAGCTCATGGGAGATGTTGAAAGAAAGGTTTATTAGCCAGTTCCGCATCCATGTGGAACAACCCAAGGATGCTTATTCTCTATCCAATGTCAAACAGAAAACCGGAGAGACGCTGCAACAATATCTAACGCGGTTCAACGCCGCAGCGGCAGCTGTTCAAGATGCCGATGAAAAACTCACTCTAATGGCCCTTTGTAGTGGTGTACATCCAGACACCAAGTTTGCCAGAAGATTAACTAAGGAAAAACCAGCTACCTTGCATGATTTCTTCCATGAAGCTGGAAAGTATATGAGACTTGAAGACGCTGCTACAGAGAGGCAATCAGGACAACAAGGTAAGACAGTTCAGGACAAGGTTCCCACTGCAGCTAAGGACGCTCGAAGAAATGAATCTAGAGACAATGCTGGGGGCAGAAAGGTCGAAAAGCGCCAATATCGACCAGGACCGAGATTTGACTCCTACACTCCTTTGAACGACACAATCGAAAATATCTTCCTAGCCACTCAGGGCGAACTAGGATACAAGCGCCCCCCGCACAAGAAAGAATCAGATAACGCACTCAAGTCCGGAAAGTTCTGTCGCTTCCACGAATCCCACGGACATGACACCAATGAATGCCACCATCTTCGGGACTTGATCGAAGAACACATTAGAAGAAGAAGACTGGAACGCTATGTGAAGGGTCAGAACAGGACTCCAACTCCAGCCAATGAGAACTCAAAGCAACCCCTCCCAGAGGTAGGCAGAGGGAATCGCAACAATCACAACACCAGTGGCTCTAGTCAAGAGAAGATAGTGGTCCTTACCATCTCAGGAGGACCACACATCGTCGACGGAAGTTGGGCAGAGATGGAAAGGTACGGCAAGTCGCTTAGAAATGCAGAAGGCTATGTTAACTCCATCACGGAAGAACGCCACCCGAAACGAAAAGAGAACGACGACATCATATTCAATAGGCGTGATTTGGAAGGAAGACAGTACCCACATATGGATCCTATGGTCATCTCTGCCTGGTTCGGTCCAGCTAAAGTTTTTTGGATTCTAATAGACACAGGAAGCTCCGTAAATATCCTATTCAAACATGCTTTCGACAAAATGAAGTTATCAATGAAGGATGTATCCCCCTGTGACAAACCACTGCACGGTTTCACTGGAGATGCAAAAATGCCCCTCGGGCAACTTGACCTCTTCGTCGAAATAGGAAGTCATCCCCGCTCCGTTGTGCGAAAACAAACGTTCGTACTAATAGAAAACCACTCGGCTTACAACGCCTTCTTGGGAAGACCAGCCTTGTCTGACTTCCAGACTGTATTAGCCCCCTGGTGCCTGAAAATGAAATTTCCAACAGACAACGGAGTAGGAGAAGTAGAAGGAGATCAAGACGCTGCCCGAGACTGCTACGTAACTGAACTTCGCAATAACCGCAGAAAGAATAAAGGAAAAGATGCAGAGACTACTCTCTGCATGAAAAGCTTGGAGGCATAGCAACCAAAGAAAGCCCCTCCTCTTCGATACACAAGCGATCCCTTCAATGAACTAGACCCCAGGGATAAAGAGGAGGAGGCTACCGCCGAGCCTGCAGAGGCTATGGAATTGATATCTGTAGACAAGCACGATTCAAGTAAACTATTAAAAGTCGGATCTCAGCTAAAAACGGAGTTGAAAGATCAACTCATTGACTTTCTCCACCACAACTTAGATGTATTTGCGTGGACCCATGCCGATATGACAGGAATCTCCCACGACATAGCATGCCACATGCTGAACATCGATCCCACCAAGGTACCAGTAAAGCAGAAAAAGAGGAGCATGGGGGCAGAGCGATCGGCAGCCCTTGATGAGGAAGTAAAGAATCTACTTACTAATGGCTTCATACAGGAAGCTATCTACCCAGAATGGATCGCTAACCCAGTGCTAGTAAAAAAGGCCAATGGAAAGTGGCGAACATGTATTGACTTCTCCAATCTGAATGACGCTTGCCCAAAAGATTGCTTCCCACTTCCCCGAATTGACCAACTTGTGGACAGCACAGCCGGACACGAACTCCTATCTTTTATGGATGCATACTCCGGATATAACCAGATTCCCATGCACGCTCCTGATCAAGACCACACTAGCTTCATCACCGACCGCGGACTATATTGTTACAAAGTCATGCCTTTTGGACTCAAAAATGCTGGAGCTACCTATCAGCGCCTCGTCAACAAGATGTTCGCGGAACTAATAGGACGAACTATGAAAGTGTATGTGGATGACATGTTGGTAAAGTCCAGGAAAGCCGACGACCATGTAAGCCACCTGGGCGAGATGTTTCAAGTACTTCGCCGATATGGAATGAAGCTGAATCCTCTAAAGTGCTCCTTCGGAGTATCTTCGGGAAAATTCTTAGGATTTATCGTCCACGCCAGAGGAATCGAAGCAAACCCTGAACAAATCCAGGCTCTAAAAGAAATAAGGATACCCTCCACTCGAAAAGAAATGCAGAGCCTAAACGGAAAGGTGGCCGCCCTAAGCAGATTCATTTCCAAGGCAACTGACAAGTGTGTCCCTTTCTTCGAAGCTCTCAAGAAAGACAAAGGGAGATTCGAGTGGACCGATGAATGCTTAAAGGCCTTCCTCAACCTAATCGAAAACCTTCAGACACCACCAGTACTCTCAACTCCAAATGAAGGTGAAGTGTTATACCTATACCTCGCTGTATCATCTCATGCTCTAAGCGCCGCCTTGGTAAGAGAAGAAGACCGCACACAACGCCCGGTTTACTTTGTAAGTAAGAGATTTACAGGGGCAGAGGCCAGATATCCTAAACTAGAGAAATTAGCATATTGTTTATTGATCGCGTCATGAAAACTGCGACACTACTTCCAGTCTCACTCCATCAGGGTTCTAACCGATCAACCACTAAGACAAGTGCTCCATCATCCTGACACTTCTGGGCGACTCCTCAAATGGTGCATCGAACTAAGTCAGTATGATATCACCTACCATCCTCGCACCGCTATCAAAGGACAAGCCATGGCCGATTTCATTGCCGAATTCACTACCAACGAAGACAAGGAACAATCCGAAGTAGCAAAAAACATCAAGTGGAACCTATTTGTAGATGGAGCATCGAACGAACAAGGCTCGGGGGCAGGAATTGTGATCATCACCCCCAGGGGAAGAAAGTTGTACTATGCATTAAGGTTGGAGTTCACGGCCACTAACAACGATGCTGAATATGAAGCAGTAATAGCAGGATTGGAGCTTGCCCTGGAAATTGGAATCAATTCCTTATGTCTTCATAGTGATTCTCAGCTTATCGTAAACCAGGTACTAGGAGAATTCGAGACTCGAGGAGAACGACTCACAGCATACCTAAAGAAAACCAAACTGCTGCTCGATCAATTGGACCACTATCTAATCAAACATATTCCTCGAGAAGAGAACCAAGAGGCAGATGAACTTGCAAAGCAAGCTAGTATGAAGAATAGCACCATTTTCGGAACACTAGCCATCTCAAGGCAGCTAGCCCCAAGTTTCAAACCAGTAAATCTGGTAACTGCAATCGAAGAAGGAACCTGGATGACTCCTATCCGGAAATATTTGCAAGATGGCACACTGCCCGACAGGCGTGACGAAGCCAAGAGGATCTTGAGGAAAGTTCCCCACTACACGATACAAGAAGGCATCCTTTATCGGCGTGGCTTCTCTGGCCCCTTGTTGAGATGCGTCGCTGGAAGGGAAGCCAAGGAGATCTTATCAAACATCCATCAGGGAGGATGCGGAGATCACACTGGGGGGCAGACTTTGGCAAGGAAGATACTCCGATATGGATATTACTGGCCTACACTAAACAAAGACGCTCTAGACTTCGTCAAGAAATGCGACAGATGTCAGAAATTTGCAAAAATTCCTCGACTGCCCACAAATGAAATTACTCAAATGACCAGCCCTTGGCCCTTTTCTGTATGGGGAATTGACTTAATTGGCAAACTGCCAACGGGCCGAGGCGGAGCCAAATATGCTGTAGTGGCAGTCGATTATTTCACCAAATGGGTGGAAGCAGAACCTCTAAATAAAATATCTTCAGCAAAAGTTATAAACTTCTTGATCAAAAATATTCTGTGCAGGTACGGAGTCCCACTCAAGATCATATCAGACAACGGACTCCAGTTTGACAGCGAAGAATTTGCCGACTGGTGCCAAGAGAATGGAATTCATAAAAGCTTCTCATCAGTAGCTTATCCTCAGGCAAACGGACAAGTTGAAGCTGTCAACAAAATTCTCAAAACCCTAATCAAGAAGAAACTTGAAAAGTCAAAAGGCGCTTGGGTGGACGAACTTCCTACGGCACTATGGGCATACCGCACGTCTTTCAGAACATCAACGGGACATACTCCTTTCTCCTTGGCATATGGATCGGAGGCAATGCTCCCAGTTGAGACTATTGTGCCTTCCCACCGTAGGATCCACTACAACCCAGAAGAAAACGAAGAACTCCTCCTCATGTCTTTGGATCTGATTGAGGAACGGAGAAACGATGCAGCACTTAAAGCAGCAGCTCACAAACAAAAGGTGGCAGCGCTATACAATTCCAAAGTCAAGCATCGCAGCTTACAAGAAGGAGATCTTGTCCTCAGGCGAATCTTTCCGCGCCCCGGGGCACTAGACCCCATCTGGGACGGACCGTATGTAATTCATAAAGATCTCCACAACGGAGCTTATATTTTGTCAACAGTGGACGGAGAGGTGTTCCAGAGGGCATGGAACATCCGACACCTCCGTCGATACTTTTCTTAACTTGTACTGCCCATATGAAGTGAATTAACAAAGAGAATCAGTGGACGTAGGCACTTTCGTGCCGAACCACTTTAAAAAATCTTGTCTCTTTTTAGCTTGTTCCTTTATGTCTTGGCTACTTGTTAAGTTTTATCCCTTTCTGTTGAACAAAATCCTATGGCATCTCCACTCAAGACGCACCGCGGCCTCATCTGGACTAGGCCTAACAGGTACGCTACGATTCTATGCACTCGCCAATGAGACACTTTTGCTCCAGCATCCCTCTGCTGCGGGTTAACTCATTGCGCGCATGCCCTCAAAGCCAACTGTAATGAGCCGATTATAAGTCATCATAAAAGCCGACTATAGCCGATGGCAGCTCATTACGGCGTTCGGCTCGCCGGCAACTGTGAACCTACTTTAAGCCCCAACATAATGTGTGGCCAGCCAGGGGTAGTTCACGGCCAACGGCACCCACGCTAGCCGGCCACGGTAAATCGAATAATACCCACGACTACGGACCATAATGGTTCGGGTAGTTACCGTGCGCGATCTCGGCTCCGATGTGTCTTAAGTGCGGCTGTGGTAAAAAAGAAAACTCCCCGCGGAGGCGTAAGATGGGTGACAAATGTCTCCAAGACCCACAGCTAGGGAAAGTGACTACAAAACCCGTTTGCCACGAACTTAAGCACATCGACGGCCTTCCGTGACTGGAAGTTTTACTTTTACTATATTTCCATTTCATTTAAATACTTTTCTCCTATCCTGTATAACAAACTCTAAAGTACAGGAAACCAAATAGGAAGCATTCACTCATGAGAAACTAAGCCTGCGTACTGGGTGGCAGGGTACTCAGCTATGTCCGTGAACAGTTACATAAGACACTCTAAGCTACCGCCTGCGAATGAAACATAAAGGGCGGTACTCTCTTTTCTTGTACATAAATACGTAACTATAGCTTGTACGTACAATAACATTGCAACACATGAAATTATATTTCTAGCAAAAACTTAGCATCAAACACAACTAGAATCACAGGCATATACATAGTTATATTTCTCACGCAGCACATCAAGATGACAACAACATTTAAACATAACAACATCAGCTTATATTATAAAATCACACGAAGTTATTCTTTGCAAATAATATTATTATAGTTACATGTCAATGACTAACGTAAACAGTGATAAAAAGAAATAAAAAGGTGGCAGCCGCGTCCACACTCCATCACCAACTTCCCCAGTCTACTTAGCCGCAGGATCAGAGCCCCCAGCATGTGGATCAGGAGTCCCACCTGTCCATTTCAGAAGAGGAATTCATTAAACGAACGATCAAGTTATGAAAACACGGAAAGGAAAGAAAGGGAAAAGAATAACTCACCAGCATCCGCCGCTTGATCCTCATCATCCAACTGCACGCCCGCTTCCTCTGCAGCAAGCAGCCGCATCCCCTCCTTCACCGCCGCTTGCTCCTCCTTCGAGAACTGGGCAGTAACCGCATCCAAATTGAAAGCCTCTCCGCCTTCCTTACCCGCGTTCACCCTGGCCTCCTCTAAAGCCTGGAGATACACCTTGGCCATCACCCGAGGGTAATCGTCCATCCAAGACAAGCCGCCCTCCTTCCAAGTGTGGAAGTACATGTCCTGCAGCATCTCATCCATCATCCCCTCATTCTCCTCAAACTCCTTCACCCGGGCCTCGGAAGCTTGCAACTTGGCGACGGCAATGTCCCTCTCTGATTGGTATCTCAAGCAGCCAGCCTGGAGAGACCTCCTCATTTCCTCCTCCTTTAACTTGAGGGACCTCCTCATTTCCTCCATCTCCTCCTTCAACTCTGCCTGAGCCATCTCCGCAGCCTCGAGCCTCCCAGACAACTCCTCTACCCGCTCAAGATCCGCATTTCGAACCTCGTCCACCGTCGTAATGGCCATGTTAATCCGTTCCCTGCAGGCGACCTCCATCTTCCGTAATTCCGCCCTACTGGCCTTCTCCATCGTCTCTTTCAGCCGCTTGGAGGCTTCCTCATGCTGGGAAATCTGGATGGCTTGATCGGCGAGCTGCTTGGCCTGATCGGCAACTTTTAACCTCAACCGAATATTAGCACTCCCGATCTCTTCCCCGGCCTTGGCCAATTTAGCATGATGCTCCATTAACTTCTTGGTCTCTGCGGCCACCCGATCGATGTTAGCCTTGGCTTCGTCCCCCATGGTGACTACCCGTGTAGTAAGTAAATCAAGATCTAAAGACTTGGCCTCGTCCAGCACTCTTACCATGGGGTTGCGGGGAAGGAGGTGCTCGCCCGTGGCCTCATCAAATGAGATATCCCGAAAGCTCGGATCTAAATCAGGATGACCGGCAAAAGGGTCACGAGGCACGGGGCGAGGCACATCAGGACGCCTTATATGAATAACAGTTGGGCTCTTGAAAGGAGGATGAGGGGGGCCGGATTCCGTGCTCTCCTCCGTAGTATCACGAGGAGGCTGAGTAGGAAGCTGCGAACCAGGGGAAGACTCAAATAAGGAACGGCTCCGCTTCTTTTTCCGAATGCCCTCTTCAATGACCCCAAGAAGAGGGCGATAACTTACTACATCCCCAGTGCGACCAGTAGAGGGTTTCGCAGAAGCTCTCCTCGACTTAAACTGCTCAAGGCGGTGTCGAACGTCCGACGTTTTAACCACCTGGCCTGCCCCTGGAATAAAGAACAAGTGTTACGAACATACAATAATCCACAGTTCGAAAAATGTGTTAAGTTAAAAGGAAAGAAAAGTGAGAAGACACATCTATTATACAAACCCGGCGGAGGAGTGGGATACTGCAATAAGTCCTGGATCTCATTCCAGGACGGAAGTGAACCGTAAAAAATTTCTAAGTCCCTATCGAAAATGGAATCGGCAGAGGACAAAAGTTCACCTTGCATCGCCGGAATCGCCCTAGCTGAGGAACCCTTAGAGGATGGGTCAGTGCCAGCCACAGCTTTGCCAGTTTCCGTCTCTCCCTCCGACTCCTCGAAGGCCCGACGGAGAGCCTCATCCAGTTCAAGGTCTTGCTCAGAGGTTAGGGCACCGACGCCACTACCACCTTGACCGTCGCCATCTCCTCCACCCTCCGACCCTTCTCCAACCTCGCCTCCTTCCTCCTCTTCTACACCTTCCTCCTCCGGGACAGTCAGAAAAGTACTTGGAGAAGGGCCATCAGACTTCTTCAGTTTCTTCCCCCCGACAACGGGACGCTCTGCAAAAGGCTCCCTCTTACCGCTCTTCACCATAGCCCCCTCCTTAGCTTTAGCAGCCTTCTCCTCAGCCGTGTCTCTTTGCTTAACCACGGACTGGTGCGGTAAGATCAAATTATACTCCAAGAGGGTTGCGTTCCTGATCAAGAAGGAGGCCGACCGGTCCCGTGCCGGAATAGCCTTTAGTTCAGCAGCCATTCGCACCAAGGAATCATCCTCCACGACTGCAATACCACCTGTCGCTAGCCAGAAATAGAAGCATGTCAGAAAAAACACTACAGTCAAAACATGGAAAGCATAAATGAAATCCATCTTACAGCCGGAAGTGAAAAGGCGGAAAGAAACAGCATCGTCCTTGATGAAGAACCACTCTTTCTTGAACATGGTAAACTTGGAATATAAGTCCAGGACTGGTTTGAAGGGCACGGCCGCTTCCAGACTAATATACGGAGACCCCTTCTTATAGCCTCTCAGGTTGTACAAATATCGAATTTCCCGGTTAGAAGGAGGACGCCCGTACCTCCTCTAGAAGATAACAAAAAGGCTCACCAGGATGGCATAAGAGTTAGGCTGAAGCTGGAAGGGAGCCACCTTCAAATATGTGGTGAAGCTTACTATCCAAGCGTTGATAGGAGGGATAGCACCGCACATGCAATGGTATCTGCTATAAGCAAAGTAGCCCTCGGGAGGATTATATGGCATCACTCCATCTCCCGGCAACAGCATAAGAGCCCTATCTATCCGAAGGAACGGGATATGACGTCAAGTTGCTCCTCCTTTAGGGAGCTAGGAAAGCAATCAGGAGGGGAGATCAGAAGTTCCTGTGGACCATATCCATCCACTAGAGACCTCGGAATAGGTCGATGTTGCCCGGATCCTGGTTGGACTGGGGGCAAGGAAGAAGAAGACTCTCCTGTGCCTCTAGACTTCTTTCTGTCCGATCGTGTTTCCGCTTTGCGAGACATTTTCTGCAGCACAAGAAAAACTTGATATTAGAACAAGCAAGTATCTAAAGCAAGCATATAAAAGCCTAAGATTTCGCTCAAGATTCAAATTCCGAGTCTCATTCGGTATATGCCTCATTCGGTAGTTCCATTCGGCATTAGAGGTTCATCCGGCATACGAATTCGTTCGGTAATACGGTGCAAGCAAATTCATTCGGCAATGGGGCATGAAGTTCATTCGGCACTAAGGCCTTAAACTCATTCGGCATACAGAAACATTCGGTAATAAAGGCATTCGGCAATAGAGTGTGTACCTGATTCGGTAGAGATTTGGTTCGGCAGACGATTTGGTCCGGCAAGTCAGTTGATTCGGCTCTCTGGTTCGGTAAGGGAAAACCAAGGGGGGTATGGCCTCTATATATAGGCGAGCTCAGGGCCGCCGAACCAACTGGTTCGGCCCACCGGATAGGAACACCGGACCAATAACAAATATACCGAACCAACTAGATACCGAATGAAACCACAGCCGGATGAGAATAACCGGACCAACAAAAAACCGAATGAACTATCTCTCTACCAACGACAACCAGGAACTAGGGGCATGCAGAGCGCCTCATGCAGATAAGTACCGAACTCCAGAACTAACTAATAAAATGAGGATTATGACAACGATGAATAAGTTGTAAATCTCTCACTAACATGGATTAATCGTTTACACGTGTACGCGACCACGAACGGTCCATAGGCACGCTCTGAATGGTTATTAACCCTATTGTCGTGGGAATTTACACTTTGACACGCCTTTTTAAGCTCATCGGCTAAATAGATATTTAATTCTGATAACTACGAAATGGCTAAGCTACTTACACATGTACGGGGTCGCGAACGATCCTTAGGCATGCTCTGAGCTGGCGATAAACCACCTTGACAAACGATCCAGGGACCCACTCTAACGTGAACCTGGCATCGATAATGCTAAACCACCTCGGGGCACACTCTCTCGCCCCGAACGGCACGATTCACTTTGTCTCAAATATTTCGATCCTGAACGATCGTCATTGGAAATCACACTAAAACTGTAAATTCCTTTGCAGGACATCAACAGGATACGAACATCCAGCCCATGGCGTTACAAAACAAATCTTCCTACCACAGGGAAAACAAAGCGCGACACATGCAAGCACGTGCCCCACTTTGGGGGGCAAATGTTGGGCGAATTCTCACCCAGAAGATCTCGAGACCAAGAAGTCAAAGTTTTACCCGGGCTCGCAACCTCCACCTCGTTCGACAAACACAAGGCTCAATATAAGCATAGAAGTCCATCTGGCGTTCTCAATATACAAGTCCATTCGGCAGAGAGGCATTCGGCATATCCAATTCACACCGAACCAAAGGTCATTCGGTCAGCCCCCACATCCGGTCCAACCATAACCGAACCAACTGATTCGGTATACCGAACCAGAAGATTACCGGACCAACTCCACTAGTGAACCACCTCTCCATCTCCACTACCGAACCACCTCTCCAACACCCTACCGGACCAACCTGCAACCGGACCAAGGCCATCACCGAGCCAACACTCCTCCCCTACACGACCGGCCCAGACAAGCACCGGACCAGACCACGCCTAACTAAACCCCAACTTCTCTAAGCATAGCCGAATGAAGCCTCGCCGAACCAGATGATTGCCAGTCCAGATTGCTTCAGCCCGGGCCCACCAGCAGCTATATACCTCCAAGGCCCCTGCCCCCTACCTCATTCTATAAATAGAGGGGCAGGGGTACAACAATGGCAGACGAGTTTGAGAGCTCAAGCAAGGAAGGAACTTTCAAACTACTTTCATATACTTATATACGAAGCATTGTACTTGTAATCTGAAAGAAAGAAGATAATAACATATAAAGTGGACGTAGGCACATTCTGGCCGAACCACTATAAATCCGCGTGTCTTTTACATTTCAGCCCCTACTTCTTTTATATTTACATACTCATCTAAAATCATTGAAAATCACATATAATCAACTAAATAATACGACTTGGAGGTGTTTGTCCATTTTTTGTGCAAACAATAGGGATTTGGGAAGTGGTTGTCGAAGCACTCATGAAGCCGATGCCGGAGGTGGTGGTTCTCTGGAGGTCGGAGGAGGAGGGGCGAAGCGGTGACAGGTTTGGGAAGGGGAGTGAAAGGGTATTCCCAGGTTTTTGCTTGTATTACTCCATTTTGATTTAGACGTGGTGATGAATTTTGGGTGGTCGTGCCGCTGTCTGGAGGTAGTCGGCGATGTGTTGGGTGCCTGAGTGGATGGTCGGCGTTGGTTGGGCCACGGTGCACGTGCACCGTGCCAATGAAGTTGGGGTTGCTGTTTTTCTGTGTGCAGGTTTTTGGTGAGGGGAGACTCGAGTTTATTGGAGTGTTGACTCGGAGCAGAGGAGGGAGAAACTCGAAGCAAATCTGATTTCTCTCGAGTCAGTGTTGTTTCCAGTTTTTTTGTAAGCCTGGCAGCAGCATTTGTTCACTGCAAATTCAATTGAAACCTGTTGAAATCTAAATAAAAGTCAAGTATAAATACAAGTTTAAATTCAGTTTGCAATTTAAATTTAAGTTTATTTTTAAATTCAAATTTGAAATGAAATAAAAGTTTAAATGTTTAAAGATGGGTTTTCAGGTTTAAAAACCTGACAGGTTTTCAAAATTTTAATTAATTTAAGGTTTGGAAAACAGAATTTAAACTGTGATTTAAATTCAAAAATTTAAAGTATAAATTCAGATGAACATTTGAATCTTAAGGTTTTAAAATAGATTTGGATGTGAAGATCAAGTTTTAATTCAAGTTTTAAAGGGAAGTTTAAATCAAAATTTTAAATCAAAGTTAAATTATTGGATTCAAGTTCTTCTTGTATTCAAATCTGAAAACTAAATCAGTTTAAATCTGAATATTATAAAAAAAAACAAGTATAAATCAAATAGTTGTTAACAGGAATTAGTTTTAAATAAATAATTGAACTTTAAATTGGATAAATGTTTAAAAGAATAACCATTTTGAATCTTAAATTCAAAATGTAATTTAAAATTTAGATTCAAATGCGAAATGTTTTATATTTTAATGATAATGAAATCATTTATAAAGAAATGGATTATCTTATAGATAATTAAGATATTAAAGTGAATTGATTAGTAAGTTAATTAAAGAATGACTTATTTATCTAATTTGAAATTAATGAATTAGAATTAGAAATTAATTAAGAAAGTAATTAAAGAAATGTGATTAGTTAATTGAGACAATTAACTAATGATTATTACATAATTAATTAATGCGATAAAATTTTGATAATTAATTAGATTAATTAATTTAGATAATCTATTGTAATTTGTTAAACGACATTACTTGGTGAAAGTAATTAAGGGACTAATTACTTATTGAAATTAATTGAGATAAGTGATAAATTTTGAGTTAATTAATTTAAGGAAATCATTTGGTAAGTTGATAAGTGTAATTACTTAGTGTATGCAATGGAGCAGAATTTACTTAAGAAGTAATGAACGTTAATTACTGAATGTAATTAATGAAAATAATGTGTTAATAAAGTAATTTGGATAATTACTTTTATAATTAATCTTAGGATTAATTAGTGGAGATAATTAAGTATGGGATAATTAATTAAATTATATGAGTAATTAAGATAGTAATTACTGGAATGATATTAATCAAGGGTGATTAATAATTATGTTTAATTAAAAATCAATTACTTAATGTAATTAATTTACTCAAAGCAAATTAATTTAAATCTAAATTAAAGGTCATTAATTAATTTAATTAATGATGAAATTAAGAATTGATTAATTAAGAAATTTAATAATGCGGTGATTAATTTATGTAATTAATCAACAATAAATGTAATTAATTAAATTTATAAATAAGGTAAGAAAATGTTATTTACTATAAATAATTTAGGATAATTAATTTGTAAAATTTATTAAAGACTAATTACTTATTGTAATTAGAAAATGATTAAGCAAAGGTGTTTAATCAAGATGGATATTTAGAGGATGATTAATTAATTTGATTCATAATTAATTAATGGGTGTATAAGCAGGATTTATAGATGAAGTAATTAATTTAATTTATTTTAATTAATTAGAGATTGAAGTAGTTAATTTAATTCATTTTAAGTTAATTACGAATTGTATGATTATAAATCATTGCTTATGGATGAATGATATTGATATTTCATTTGATGATTGTGATCTGGCATGAATTATATATATGTGTCATGGATGCTTGATTTAAATATGACAATATTTGGTTATCTGTTTAGATGATAATATTGATTATCTGTTTATGAGATTATCTGTGATTATCTATTGTGATATTATGAATTATCCATCTGTGTGTATATTGAATTATATTGAATTAAACTGTTAAGATTAAATAGACAACTTGGCCTTAAAAGACACGTTTTGGATTTCGATGAGACCGGGATCGGGTTTCCGCATTAGGAACATCCGAAAACCACATCGATTCCAAATTAACGATAGGTCGTGAATCTGAAGTGAAGATGAAGATTCAGAATGCAAGGGTTATCGTTGTTAACTCTGAGGGTGATTCCAAAATGAGTGTAACGAGATAATGCCTTCGGTTTCGTTCGAACCCGGAACGAACTTGTATGGATTGAATGCTTTCAACACATCGTCAGGCGGGCGATGAGCATTCTAAGAAGTATGTTCTCTAAAGGTAATCGTAGCCTCAAGCCTCATCAACCGGGAATGGCTAAAACAGGGGAGGTGCAGCAAGGCTAGGTGGGTTATGCCCAAGCAGGACAAGTATATTCCCCTGTCTAGATGTCCCTTTTTATTCGGCTGTGTGGGCAGTTGGTTGCAAACAACTGCGGGGTGTATCTTGTTCGGGACTGTTCAGTAAGGAATGGTTCCGGCCTTGTGTTGCAGGGGATGAAGGGAGTAATCCTCGGTACGTTGATCTAGGCCACGTACTGTGACGGGCGGTACCCCAGTAGCCCTGCCATTGTATGGAATCCAAAATCCAATAAGTGCCCACGGTTTTGATTGTATTACCCACTTTTGTGGCTAGTAGCTGGAATTTAATGAATGTAACAATTTCGACTATTTTCTATTTACTTGAAAACCCTAGACCTATTATAATATCACAGAATTTCCTATCAAATGTTTTGGTTAGCGTAAGGTAAAAACTTTTCCATGTTTATGTGTGGGAAGTCTTACGTGATACCTTTTATTTTCAAAAGATTTTCAAAGTTAAGCAATCTTTAACCTGTTACTCATACCAGACCCATGTCTGACCCGAAGTTTATTTTTGTTTTTCATAAACTCTCGGGTACCCAAATTTTTACGGGTAGCGAAGGGATTCAGGTTTAGCTTTGACAAATTCTGAAGGAGCAATGGAGCAGGTGGCTTCAGCTTTATAGATAGTATTGAGTTGAGTTGTATAACTAGACGGGTGTTTATGACTGTCTAGTATGTGATGTATTGTCTGTATAACTCTGATTGATGTTGTATATTATGTAAATATTTATGTGATTATTATATTTTATTCGTTCCGCTGTGAGATTCTGATGTTGTTGTTCTTTCTTCTCTATCTTTTCTATTTTCTCATCCCTTTTTTTCTTAAAGACGGAACGTCTTCCTGGGCGTAGGGGGGCGGGTCGTCACAGTTGGTATCAGAGCGCTAGGTTGAGTGAATACCTTGGCTCGTGAGTGATTTCTTCTTGAGAGAGCGTATTTGTAATTTTGATATATATATATATATTTATTTCTACCTATTGTTGGGTTACTTTTTTGGGTTTTCCAACGAGCTATAAAGATAGATAGGGTGGTGGTGTGTGTAACACAACTACCAATGGTTGGAGTTTGTATATTTGAGGTTGGAAGTGTAATTGTCGAGACTGTAGGCCTAATACTGTCTCGAGTGAGTTTTGGACGGTGTAAGGATTTCATTGGCGTAAGGATTTTATTGATCTCTGAAGGAAACCTGTTAAGGTTTAGAGTTCATCTTTTGAGGTGTAATTTGATTGAGCTAGAGTTTGGATCTGTCGGTTGGGCAGAAGTAAGTCATGATATCTTGATACATCAAGGTGTAGTAGCTGTGTGATGAGACACAGTGACTATGGATATCTCCAAAGATGTTTCTTTAGGACAAGTTAATGAAGTGTATCTGTTCGATGTTGTCGCTGTGTTCAGTTGGGTGTTCCTGTTTGCTTTGGAGTCCGAGTTTCTCGAAGAGCTTTGGATTAAGTAGTCTTTGGCTTCTGGGTCAGCAGTGTAGTTTAGAAGCTGCAGAGTAGATCCATTTCTTCGATGGATTAGCCACACAAGCATAAGCTGTTCTGCTTGGTAATGAGAGAGCAGTATTTTGGAATTAGGCTGGATTGATCGCAAAAGTGACTTGCGATAGTTGGAGTGTTCTTTTGTGTTTCAAACATTTTCTGGATGTCTTCAAGGAGTTAGAGTTTTGTTTACATCTAGAAATTGAGTTTGGTAAAGCAGTTCAGAATTTTGGAGAAACCGCGGAGTTTTCTTTTGGACATGTGAACTTTATTTTGAGAATGTGTTGTCCATTCTATACTTGAGTTCATCTTCAGCACTTTTATCTGTTTAGTCAGAGTTGCGTAGCGGAAGCATGGGGGTAGCTGTTTAGTTTGGGAGCAATTGGATATTGCAATGTTTGGATTAGAGAGTTCTACAGGAAGTTTTTCAGAATCTGAGGCCAGATTGGAGTGCACCTGTTTTATCTCTTCCAGATGAGAGAAGTGAATTCTGTTTTCTGATTTGGAATAGAGTTTGTGTTCTGAGTTTGGTTGATCTTGGAAAGATCATTTTGTTGGATTGTTATTGGTCCAGTTTATTTCTAGGAGCATCAGCAAGAGTTGAGCTGATCGGGAAAGATGAAGGAAGCCCAGGATCGTCCGAGGAGTTTTGTGGATAAGAGACGGACAGATTTGGATTCCGAAATCGGGGATTTGATTTTGGATAAGTGTTTGATCTTCAGGATTGGATTATCAGTTTGGATAACTAGAATTTGTTGTGTTTCATGTATCTCTGAGGGAGTACGTGTAAGATTTATCTCTGGTTGTAGAATCAGCAGTTCAGCGAGTTTTGGATGATGATTCAGACTTGTCTATAGTCTGATACCCTGTCTTGTTTGTAAATCTAGACGAGTAGAAGTTCTGTAGCTTAGTAGTATTATTTGTTTGGATTCTATAGAGCGAGTAACCCGGTATTTATACTTGGAGAAACTCGAGCAAATTCTATCCGGAATTTTGTCTGGATAGTTAGATTTGTTTGTTTGGATGAATTGGTTGTTATGATTGTTAGCTTATGATGGATATATGCTTGTGTTCAAATTTTAAATCTTTAACTAGATTATTAAATTATCTTTGTTTTAAATTTCGGGGACGAAATTCTTTAAGGGGGGAAGAATGTGATATCCCGAAAATTTTGGGCAATATCAATTTAATAATCTGCATTAAAAATTAAATTGATTTGATAATATTTGTTAATAATATTTGAATTGATTAAATAATCTTCTTTAAAATAAACATTTAACTGATAATTCTTTTTTTTTTTTAAAAGCTAGTAAGTTGTTTTCTAATAATAAATATATATTTGTATATAATCTAAAGATCTGTTTTTAAAATTTTATAAATAAGGATTTGTTTTCAAATTCTAATGTATTGGTAATTTGAATTTTGATTCAAAAATATAGCTAATAAGTAAATAATAATTTGGCTTTAAAAAAAGAATACTAAAGATAAAGTTAAAATTTGATTAAATGATTTTAACTTAAATTTAAATCTAACAAAGGTTATTTTGTTCTTGTTTTAAATATAGTTGATAAAATTAGTAATTTATTTATATGGCGATAATTTCTTTTATAAATTATTTTGATAATCAGATTTATTTATAATATAATATCTTTAAAAGTAGATTTAAAATAAATAGAAATTGTTATACATATATGTGAGTGTATAATTGGAAGAACTTTGGTTTAAAGTTTAAAATAGAATCTTTTAAATGTTTTAACTTAAAATAAACCTTATAAATATTTAGCATAAGTATAATAATAAATAATAATTAAAATTAGTATTTTATAGTTATGTTAAAATAAAAGAGAAACAAAATAAACAAAATATCTAAACACAAAGATGCAATAGCTTAGAACAAAGAATCAAGGCAATGCAAATTTGTAACCTGCAAAGTAAAATGTGCAGGCTAGTAAGAATGCTAAGGTAAGTCTAAAACAAATGCAAAGTAAGATAAATGTCTATGTATCTAAGGAAGGACAAGCAAAGCAAAATAAATATGTTTGTTGCCAGGAAAGTTAAAGAATAAAGATAGCCTATAGAGTAGAATACAAAGCTAAGAAATAAAGTAGAGGTAAAATATCTTTGAATCTGAAAAATAAAGTAAGGTGATATAAACAAAATGCAGTAACTTATAGATTAAGATTCAAACAAATATAAACATCAAGAATAAAACAAAATTAAAAAAATATATATAGATATGCAGGCAAGTAATGATGACTGTAAAATATATATGTAAGCTAAAGAGTAAACAAAATTAATATATAAAGTAGATTGTGGAACAAGCTAATACAAAGCAAAGTATAAACAAAAATATCTAAGTATAAAAACAAGGTTGCTGTAAACATAAAAGTACATTAACATTTAAAGCTTTCATCTCTAGCATACAAACATGTCATTTCGAAATTTGTATAAAAAAAAATCTTTCAGCCTCCAGAAATAAAGCAATTGCCTGATACAAACAAAAAAATATCATTGTTCCAGCATATGTTTAACCCAGTTAGTACCTACCCCTATAAAACTTCTTTATATATGCATACTGTTTTTAGTTCGTTGATTACAAACCAGAAAATGATAGTTAGCATTCTCATTTTTTTAAAAGAAACTCAAACATCATTCAAATAAACAACATACAACAGCAAAAGCTAGAAGATTAGTAGGAAGATCAAAGCCAGCATACATGAAGTTCTTTTTAAAAAATTAGTTTTTAAGCTACAGCAATTCAAGTTTAAGGTTTTCAAATCAAAGTTGCATTCCAGTTTAACATCTTCAAGCCAAACCTGTAATCATTTCCAAACAATTCAGCATCTCAGTTCTAAAGCAAAGGATTTCAGTTTACAGTTTTCAAGTTCAAATCTATTTTCAAGTTTTCAAAAGCTCTGTTCATCATCTATCAGGTGAGTAACATTTTTCTTAAAATAACTTAAGTTTAAACTTGTTATATGTTGGTATTTGAATGCTTAAATATTTGTATGCTTATTTATATTTCTCTGTGCATTGGTGAAATGAAGTATCTGTATATTGTACACCCTGTAGACATCCTGTTTATGACTATCAAGTTCATACCTTTCTTAAAGATTTAACTCTGCTTGATCTAGTGATTGTTTGGACCTAGTATCTAAACAAGTTTGGTTTGTTGGATCATAAAGCAAATTTTAAAATTTGTATTTTTGTTTGCTAGTTGGAGAGGCTCTCTAAAAAAAAAACTAAAAGAACTGGCAAATGTTGATATTAGTAAAATTTCAAACATCATAAATTATTAATTCAGGGTTAAAACTTGAATACTTATCTAAAGTTAGGATTTTTAAAAGTAAATTCACATTTTATAGTTAAGTATTGAATTGGCATTTCTGGGTTGTTCTTTATGGGAAGTTTGGGTTGTCTCAGCCTGTGTACTTGATTAGAGTGGCCGTGATCTTTCATGAAGGTGGAGGAGTGACTGGAGTGTTTGACAAAATTGCGTGGTGGTTGATCAGTGGCTGGTGGAGAGTGCGGTGGTGGATTCTTGGTTTTGAACCCTAGTTTTCTCAGGCTGGGAAAATTCGATCATTTCTCCTTCTATAGATGATCGAGTGTCATAGGGATTTGGGAAGTGGTTGTCGAAGCACTCATGAAGCCGATGCCGGAGGTGGTGGTTCTCTGGAGGTCGGAGGAGGAGGGGCGAAGCGGTGACAGGTTTGGGAAGGGGAGTGAAAGGGTATTCCCAGGTTTTTGCTTGTATTACTCCATTTTGATTTAGACGTGGTGATGAATTTTGGGTGGTCGTGCCGCTGTCTGGAGGTAGTCGGCGATGTGTTGGGTGCCTGAGTGGATGGTCGGCGTTGGTTGGGCCACGGTGCACGTGCACCGTGCCAATGAAGTTGGGGTTGCTGTTTTTCTGTGTGCAGGTTTTTGGTGAGGGGAGACTCGAGTTTATTGGAGTGTTGACTCGGAGCAGAGGAGGGAGAAACTCGAAGCAAATCTGATTTCTCTCGAGTCAGTGTTGTTTCCAGTTTTTTTGTAAGCCTGGCAGCAGCATTTGTTCACTGCAAATTCAATTGAAACCTGTTGAAATCTAAATAAAAGTCAAGTATAAATACAAGTTTAAATTCAGTTTGCAATTTAAATTTAAGTTTATTTTTAAATTCAAATTTGAAATGAAATAAAAGTTTAAATGTTTAAAGATGGGTTTTCAGGTTTAAAAACCTGACAGGTTTTCAAAATTTTAATTAATTTAAGGTTTGGAAAACGGAATTTAAACTGTGATTTAAATTCAAAAATTTAAAGTATAAATTCAGATGAACATTTGAATCTTAAGGTTTTAAAATAGATTTGGATGTGAAGATCAAGTTTTAATTCAAGTTTTAAAGGGAAGTTTAAATCAAAATTTTAAATCAAAGTTAAATTATTGGATTCAAGTTCTTCTTGTATTCAAATCTGAAAACTAAATCAGTTTTAAATCTGAATATTATAAAAAAAAACAAGTATAAATCAAATAGTTGTTAACAGGAATTAGTTTTAAATAAATAATTGAACTTTAAATTGGATAAATGTTTAAAAGAATAACCATTTTGAATCTTAAATTCAAAATGTAATTGAAAATTTAGATTCAAATGCGAAATGTTTTATATTTTAATGATAATGAAATCATTTATAAAGAAATGGATTATCTTATAGATAATTAAGATATTAAAGTGAATTGATTAGTAAGTTAATTAAAGAATGACTTATTTATCTAATTTGAAATTAATGAATTAGAATTAGAAATTAATTAAGAAAGTAATTAAAGAAATGTGATTAGTTAATTGAGACAATTAACTAATGATTATTACATAATTAATTAATGCGATAAAATTTTGATAATTAATTAGATTAATTAATTTAGATAATCTATTGTAATTTGTTAAACGACATTACTTGGTGAAAGTAATTAAGGGACTAATTACTTATTGAAATTAATTGAGATAAGTGATAAATTTTGAGTTAATTAATTTAGTTAATTAATTTAAGGAAATCATTTGGTAAGTTGATAAGTGTAATTACTTAGTGTGTGCAATGGAGCAGAATTTACTTAAGAAGTAATGAACGTTAATTACTGAATGTAATTAATGAAAATAATGTGTTAATAAAGTAATTTGGATAATTACTTTTATAATTAATCTTAGGATTAATTAGTGGAGATAATTAAGTATGGGATAATTAATTAAATTATATGAGTAATTAAGATAGTAATTACTGGAATGATATTAATCAAGGGTGATTAATAATTATGTTTAATTAAAAATCAATTACTTAATGTAATTAATTTACTCAAAGCAAATTAATTTAAATCTAAATTAAAGGTCATTAATTAATTTAATTAATGATGAAATTAAGAATTGATTAATTAAGAAATTTAATAATGCGGTGATTAATTTATGTAATTAATCAACAATAAATGTAATTAATTAAATTTATAAATAAGGTAAGAAAATGTTATTTACTATAAATAATTTAGGATAATTAATTTGTAAAATTTATTAAAGACTAATTACTTATTGTAATTAGAAAATGATTAAGCAAAGGTGTTTAATCAAGATGGATATTTAGAGGATGATTAATTAATTTGATTCATAATTAATTAATGGGTGTATAAGCAGGATTTATAGATGAAGTAATTAATTTAATTTATTTTAATTAATTAGAGATTGAAGTAGTTAATTTAATTCATTTTAAGTTAATTACGAATTGTATGATTATAAATCATTGCTTATGGATGAATGATATTGATATTTCATTTGATGATTGTGATCTGGCATGAATTATATATATGTGTCATGGATGCTTGATTTAAATATGACAATATTTGGTTATCTGTTTAGATGATAATATTGATTATCTGTTTATGAGATTATCTGTGATTATCTATTGTGATATTATGAATTATCCATCTGTGTGTATATTGAATTATATTGAATTAAACTGTTAAGATTAAATAGACAACTTGGCCTTAAAAGACACGTTTTGGATTTCGATGAGACCGGGATCGGGTTTTCGCATTAGGAACATCCGAAAACCACATCGATTCCAAATTAACGATAGGTCGTGAATCTGAAGTGAAGATGAAGATTCAGAATGCAAGGGTTATCGTTGTTAACTCTGAGGGTGATTCCAAAATGAGTGTAACGAGATAATGCCTTCGGTTTCGTTCGAACCCGGAACGAACTTGTATGGATTGAATGCTTTCAACACATCGTCAGGCGGGCGATGAGCATTCTAAGAAGTATGTTCTCTAAAGGTAATCGTAGCCTCAAGCCTCATCAACCGGGAATGGCTAAAACAGGGGAGGTGCAGCAAGGCTAGGTGGGTCATGCCCAAGCAGGACAAGTATATTCCCCTGTCTAGATGTCCCTTTTTATTCGGCTGTGTGGGCAGTTGGTTGCAAACAACTGCGGGGTGTATCTTGTTCGGGACTGTTCAGTAAGGAATGGTTCCGGCCTTGTGTTGCAGGGGATGAAGGGAGTAATCCTCGGTACGTTGATCTAGGCCACGTACTGTGACGGGCGGTACCCCAGTAGCCCTGCCATTGTATGGAATCCAAAATCCAATAAGTGCCCACGGTTTTGATTGTATTACCCACTTTTGTGGCTAGTAGCTGGAATTTAATGAATGTAACAATTTCGGCTATTTTCTATTTACTTGAAAACCCTAGACCTATTATAATATCACAGAATTTCCTATCAAATGTTTTGGTTAGCGTAAGGTAAAAACTTTTCCATGTTTATGTGTGGGAAGTCTTACGTGATACTTTTTATTTTCAAAAGATTTTCAAAGTTAAGCAATCTTTAACCTGTTACTCATAGCAGACCCATGTCTGACCCGAAGTTTATTTTTGTTTTTCATAAACTCTCGGGTACCCAAATTTTTACGGGTAGCCAAGGGATTCAGGTTTAGCTTTGACAAATTCTGAAGGAGCAATGGAGCAGGTGGCTTCAGCTTTATAGATAGTATTGAGTTGAGTTGTATAACTAGACGGGTGTTTATGACTGTCTAGTATGTGATGTATTGTCTGTATAACTCTGATTGATGTTGTATATTATGTACATATTTATGTGATTATTATATTTTATTCGTTCCGCTGTGAGATTCTGATGTTGTTGTTCTTTCTTCTCTATCTTTTCTATTTTCTCATCCCTTTCTTTCTTAAAGACGGAACGTCTTCCTGGGCGTAGGAGGGCGGGTCGTCACACGTATCGTTCAAACATGTTGGTGAAATTGAACGATCCAGAAAGTGGACACTTGGATCGATATGAAAGGCGCACAGCTGGATCGATACGAAGTGGTATCTGATGATCGATACGAATTGGACACGATTGGATCGATCAAAGTGTATCTGAGGATCGATACGAATTGGACACAGCTGGATCGATATGAAGTGTATCCGAGTATCGATACGAATTGGATGCAGCTAGATCGATACGAAGTGTATTCGAGGATCGATATGAAACAGACATTTGTTGAATAGGAGAAAAGCTGGGTTTTCTCGGTGAAAGCACCAAAGTGTTTGTTCCAAAATTGGGAACAACGGTCTTCAGATGTGTTTGAAGAGATAAAATGAAGAAAGTAAATGTAAAATGAGGCAGATCTAACAAACACACCAATCAACAGATAAGAAAAAGTGTAGATGCACACAAATTTAGAGTGGTTCGGCGTATGGCCTACTCGAGTGGATTACAACAGTTCAATCAAAGTGCAGTAGCAATTTCGGTAGAGTATCGATGTAAAGAAGCTAAAAGTCCCTTTTCTATAGGTTCGGGGTCACTATTTATAGGTGTAGGCAGGAAATATCTCGCCCAGATCTCGAAGGACTCTTTCTCACGCGTGGGCGGGCCCACGTGATCGATCCGCAGTAGATTGGGTCGACCCCTGATCGGTATGTGCACATTTCATATTGATCAGAAACACCTCCATTTGGCCTGAGATCGATCATGGACATTCTTGAGGTGGTATGCAAGTTCCTGTGAAAATTTGGTGACATTAGGACTTGTAGATCTTGAGATATGATCGATACAAGTTTTGATTTGCAATAGGCTAACAGTGCGTATCGATCCCTTCCTATCGATCATGCATGGCTCTATTCGTATCAATGCTTGCATGTTACTTTGTATCGATGGTTGGAGGCCGCCTTCGTATCAATGCTTCATGTTGCTTTCTTTGTATCGGTGGTAGGAGATCGATACGAGATGGATGGAGGGAGATCGATATGAAACGAACATTTGTTGATGGATACGAAGGGAAGGTGTTTGATGGATACGAAGAGGAGTGGCACTTGATGGATACGAACTGACACCTCCTTCATTGATTTTGATCTATCCATATCTTGAGATACGAACTCCGATTGACCAGAAATTTGGAACCTAGCTTTCATAGCTTTTCTTGTCATATCATATCAGTTGTAGCTCGATCCGGACTTGGATAAAATTCGCCAGTATCCATAGTGAACATGTGTATAACCGATCTTCGGAACAGACTGTCTTTGGTTTCCAGCTAATTCCTTGGTGTCACGGCCTTGCCAAAAGGCAGGATAACAATGGCAACTTTTTACATTGTTTTTTTCTTCTTTTATAAGTACACCTAAGTGAACAGGCACGACCTTGCATTTATGAGGAGAAAGGAAAGTGTATAGAATAAGCAATAAGGTGGCTACATATTTGTCTACATGCTTCATTCATCTCATTTATTTATTTGATGATTTGATTTCCTATGAAGTGATTTGATTTTTTGTGAATTGATTTGATCTTAAGTTGATTAAATGTTGTGTGTGATTTGTTTTCATATGTCTTGCCATGAATTGAAGTTTTTTCCATGGTGATGCTTGTATATAGATTTATATGTATATATTGATATGTATACATTCACAATATACATGTTTATCTTATCATATTTACACATAAAAATATATACCTATATATTTGATCATCGTTTGAAATTTTGATCATAAGGTTTGTACTTATATGTGTGTGTGTGTGTGTGTGTGTGTGTGTGTGTGTGTGTGTGTTTGTGTGTGTGTGTGTGTGTGTGTTTGTGTGTGTGTGTATTTACATATGCATTATTCTTATATAAACATATGTATCTATACTTATATCTCATTTTGTCATCATATACATGTATTTACATTTTATACGTACTTTCATACACATTTAAATACACATATGTTTACATATTCACTATTTAATATAAACATATATGCATATACATATAAGTTTGAAATTTGCCATTATGGAGCTTATACATTCATGTATACATATTTATTTACATATGCAATATTTTTATAAACATATACACATATATAAACTTATATAAATATTTTTAAACATCATAAAACTTGTATATATTTATATGGATATTCTATCTTAAGTTTTAATGGTGGAGTTTTATATACATATATCTATAATATTTATCATATCCAGAAAGTTATATCTTAAAATTAAATATATTTTAATCAATATATTTAGATATTTTAAATACCAAAAATTTATCTATTTGACTTATAAAAATCATTACTTCAATATTTAAAATTATTTAATCATTTTTTAATATCAATCTTATTATTTAAAATTTTATCTAAGTTCATACTAATAAATTACTATGATAAATCATTAAATTTTATTTCTTACCATTTTAATTCAAAAATTATATTAAATTTAATAATTTAAAATAGTTAAAATTATGGGTCGTTACAATCTCCTCCACTTAAAACTTTTCATCCATTAAAAGGGACGAAATAAGAAATTTAAGCTACGATATATTTTACTCAAAATAATCAACTTTAAAACATAAGAATCATTAATATAACTATGTGCAACTTATAAATGTAATGCAACTAATAGGGATGATATCAAACTATATGCAACCAAACAGCATAGCAATCCTAAGAAAGAACAATCATAGCTAGCGATCATAACATATAGTCATTTTATTAGAATCCGTACGATATATATACCATTCGTACATATAACAATTTCGATTTCTTATTCGAATATGCAATTTTATATTTCGAACTAGTATTGGTAACCCGACTACTCTAGTGCGGATCTAATTTGACATCTTGATTAGAAACATTCATCCTCCCTATATACTAATAAACTATGATAGAAACTTCGGATTCGTATCAAAAATTCGTATCAGTGATCGTCGTTGAGCATCGAGTGAACAATCCTAAATTGGACTGGTATGAATTACCTTAAAATTGTGTATTCAAATATGAAATGTAAATGCAATTAGAATGGTCTATGTACAACTTACGTGTTTATTCTATTGGTTTCTTAATTTCACCAATAGATAATCCATATGGTTTTTATATTCAAATTTTAGATGCTTGAAAAAATTTCTTTGTTAAAAATTCTTTTGTAACGAAATACTTTTATATCGAAAATAATTTTGGTAACTCGATATTTTCACAAGTTTATCCTCGTTCTTACAGAATCTAGTAATACGTTGATCAGGCGCAAGACTAGAAATCTATAAGTACTTAGTAGACCCGTTTCAACACCCGATGAAAATACTTGAAAAACTTTTAAAAACAGATATGAAAAGTACAATCCAATCACCGAAATCAAACGAACAGGATCATTATGGAATGCAATCTCGAAGGTCACTCTCTCGCTAAGTCGAGAAGACAAAGCGACGTGGCCTCGGGTGACTTTAGGCAGCCTATGTCCCACGTCTTTTTCCATGACATTCGAAAAAACCATAAATCGCAGATACACAATGGTTTCCCCCAGGTAACATCCGTACCCGTCAGCAATCACTGCTCTACGAATTATGTTATGCCAAACACTCGCATGGATCATAGTCTACTTAATAGTAACACTGGTGGTTACGTTGCTATCACCCATAGACTCAAGGCAGTCATCTGCCTCTGGAATTATGCCATGTGGACCGCAGATACACAATGGTTTCACCTGATTCCCTTAGGAAACATCCGTACCTCAGGGAAATCACTCTACCCAGGCAGATTACGTCGAAAACGACCATAGATCGCAGTTACACAATGGTTTCTCCTGGTTCCTTCAGGAAACATCCGTAACCGTAAGCTTTCACAGTCCTATGAATTCCACTATGCAGCTGAGTCATAAGACTATAGGTTACGCTATGGAATTCGAATGAACTCATGAGTTCATGTATGGGCGACCTAATAGAATCAATAGAATGTATCCACAATTTGGCCACAAAGCGAATAATCAAGCAAAAGGTACTTCCCATATCTTTAATTTCAAAATGTATATCTTACTATACATAGTACCTTTTCAAATCATCACTTCAAAATCATACTTATATAAATTTTGCTATATATAAGATCATTGCTTTTCAAACCGATTACCTTTCAAAATCAATAGTTTTTGAAATAATTTCATATTTAAACAAACCAGTTTTATATAAGAATTGAAAATTTTAAAATCAAATATTTATATAGAGTCAAAGGTTCTCGAAATCAATCACTTTAAAATATCGGTTCAGCTTCAAATTCAGATATGATTCCAACAATTATTTTTCAAATTGATTATTATTCAATATTCATATATTTTAAAATCCCAGTCGTTAGTTTTCAAAATTTACTTCATTTTCATATTTACATAAAATTATATCTATATAAAATCAAATTTCTTTCTAAATCACTTTGTAAGTAACTAAGTTTTGAACAACAATTTCTTTTCAAAATCAAATACTTTACATAAATCCTTTATACATAACAGACCTTATGAATTTTTTTATTATTGTTATTATAAATTTTTATTTTCTTTTCTTTTATTATTATTATTATTATAAATTTTTATTTTATTTTATAAACATTTCTTAAACAATTTCATTATAAAACTTTACAAAACTATATTTCATGTTTGTACATAACTGAAATTTGCTTTCAAAATAATTTTTCAAATAAATATGAGTTTATAAATCAAAATTAATTTTGAAAATAAATTTGTAAAATAAGTAAGTTTTTTTCTCTTTTTGTATAAGTCTCTTCATTATTCAGGAATATTTCTTAAAGCAAAGTTTTATTTAAAACATTTCAAACAAATTTCATACTTAAATAATACAAAATAGGCTTGTACAATTTACTTATCAAAATATTTAGCTTTTTAAAACTTGTTCAACTTCCATAAGTTTTTTTATTTTAAAATTTTCAAAACTAACTTTATATACTTTCCAAAATTCTTTTATACTTTTCAAAAATGTTTAGCTTTAAAATTTTATTCTCAATTTGGAAGTGTTCAACTATTCAGAATAGTCGGAAAAATCAAATACCAATTCAAAAATTAGAAATCAACAGTTAACCATCTCAACAAGATGTACAATCGATCAATCCTAATGAATAGGATACATGTGTTCATAATATTATTCAATCCGAAAACTCAAGCATTGAACACCGGGTTCTTTAGAAATTGATATATATGTATATCTTTCGAATATTAATCATACTTCAGGGATTTAAATCAAAATTAGTTTCATTAAATCAATCATGTAGAGAAGCTACTTAAAGTTTATTTTCTTGAAATCGTTTTGAAGACATTCCTTATTCGAAAAAATACCTTTGAAATAGTATAATTTATCATTATTTTTCAAAATCTAAAATCAATTTCAAGTATCCGGAATTCATATTCTCAAATGTTCAGTTTGAATAAATTTCTCTTTATTTATTAACATGTCTAGATAAACTATATTTCATATATCACTTTCAAATGATATAAATTACTTTTTAAAATGATATAGGGGAAATCCAAATATGTATTCACTTCAAAAATCCATATTAATCATGCAGTTTCTCAATTGGTTAAATATTTTTCAAAAACCAAAATTTTCCAACCATAGTCAAATCCTCAAATCGACAGTCAATGCTCATAAACTGCTCAAGCACGACTCATCAATAAATAAGCGAAAATATGCACGTCCATATTAATCAAACAATCAGTCAACAAAGTCATAACATCCAATTCACCATCGACGGTCACAAATGATTTTATCAGTTTATAGAATTCATTCTTTTATATTGTTTATAAAATCCAAGTTAAAATCATTTCATTTATTAGTATCAAAATATTTTTATACCACTAACAAATACGCTCTCTCTTATACGTATATACAATCAGACTCGTTCTACGGTGCTACTGACCCTATCTCTAATGAGTAGTGCCCACCATAGCCAATGTTCTCGCTTAACCTTCACCTCTAATACCACATGTACGACTGGGGATTTCAACCCTAAAAAATCGACACTAATACATTCACTGTATAAAATGCCGAGCAATCGAGTGCCAGAAATACCAGATTGTTAGGGTTTAGAAGAAAAGAGAGAAAATGAAATAGAATTAACAAAGAAATAACAACAACACAGAATCTCACAATCGCAGCAGAACGGAATATAATATACAATAATAGATTTTTATATAAGAAAACTGTAACTGTCAATGTACATACAAATTATAAGAGTACAACCATCAATATATAAATCTAGACAATTATAATAACTTGTCCTCAAAAAATGCCGAAAATACAGCCTACAAAGCGGAATGTAATCAAGTATGTGTAATACATTTTTGCCATCCAGCTCGTCTCCTGAGCTCCAAACACATCCTAACCTGAATCTGTAATACTCGGTCTAACCCGAGCATTACAATAAAGTAATATCCAAGTCAGGCTGTAAACCAGCATGAGTAAACACACTTAATTTTGAATTACCAAAGTTATCAAAATCCTTCGAAAACAAAGGTAACTCATAAGACCACGCCACACATAAACACAACGGGTCTTTCCTTTACGATAACCAAAACAGTTTTATAGAAAATACAGTGATATTATAATAGTGTCTAAGTATAAAATACTTATTAAAATAACCGAATTTGTTAAATTAATTAAATTCCAACATACCGGGCTCTATAATCAAAAGCGTAAAGGTTCGTAGTAGTTACTAGATCGAAGTGGGTCCGGATAATGCAGATATCCGATTCCGGTCTCATTGAATCCAAGCAATAATTTTTCTAAAGGTCCAAGTCGTTTAAATAACAATTTTCCAATTAGGATGTTAATATATGCATATGGAAATTCATTCCATATATCCACTTATTATGACCAGTCTTTCGAAAAATAATTCGCATGTAATCATTCCATTTTCCGAAAGCGGAATAGTGATCAGTACGAGCTGTTTTTACTTCCAACAACGTTTTATTCAAAAACTTTTTTAATTGTTTGACTAGCTAGTGGTACAGACAATATATAGTTTTTAAAAAAGACAATATCAGCCAAAAATAGTTCACTAACTCATTTGAAATTTAGTAATCAATATTAAATTAATTTACAATTTAGAACTGAATTTTTTCCAATAATTGAATCAAGTTATATTTTAAATCCGAATTATAGGTTTATCAAAGAAATTATAAAATAATTTATTTATAGTTAATTAAAAATTAAATAGTCTAATTAATGACCAATTGATTAACTAACCTATAATTAATCAAATAAGATTTTACTTATTCGTTTACTACAAATTGTTATATTCATTAAATTTGAAATATAGAGATCTCGACAATATTATTCCAGATGAAAGAACTCAATGATAGGGACATGACACGAAAACCTATGCGTCAATTGGATTAGAAATGGAGGAGAAATGTTAAATAAAATTTCAAAGACTTATAAATATTAATTTTATTCAATTGACTTAAAACTAAATCCAGCCCAACCCAAGAAAACAAACCCGCCCAAACAAAATAAAGCACGACTCAAAGTCCTTCCCATCCCAGTATTCCTCCCTTCTCCCTCTCATTCTCTCTTTCACCTGAAGATGCCCAAACATGCACGACACCGTGTACGTGCACACGACCTCTGATCATCTCTCCTTGCTGCCGACTATCCACGTGAGTAGCTCTCCACCCCAAAACACGTACGACCATTGGAAATCGCAACACCACCCTCGAACCTCTTACCCAAAGCTTGGAACGAAGACCTTGCCACTTAATCTCCTCGCCACGCCACCTCGATCACCCATCAACCACCAAACTACACCTACGGCCTTGCCATCACTTCCTCGATTAGTTCCCCCATGTGCGCATGTCTCCCTCCTCTTCCGTTCGTCGCCATTTCCCTAAAGCCGAGACTATACCAAACACAAGCCCTAAACCCTACAGCTACCTCTACCGATCAACACACTCAATAGAAAATTTCCACTCCATTTTTATCGTTTGCCACATTCCCTGACCCTCCTTCGTGCCAAACAGCAAGCCACGAAATCGAGCCCCACTAAGGAATTTGATAAATGTCCCAAATCCATTCATCTTAACGTATCTCCTACCATGCACATCTAAAAATCACCAAACTTATCTTAAAAATCATTTTTCTTAACAGTGATCACGATCATATACTTCATTGATCAAATAAGGATGTTTGATTTCCATCCATTTTTGACATACCCACGGTTACAAGTTTTTTCCTCGGCCTCTACTCGATAGATTTGAATGAATCAATTTTTAAATAACCTATATTCAAAAACACACATCTTTTGTTTTGAAATCAAGGGAGGAAACTAAGTAAAAGATGAGAAATCGATTTTTTAAGTTAATTCCTTAACTATTTATTTTTATAAATAGCAGGTTCGTGAAGAAGAAAAATTAAGTACGATGTTTTCAAACCACTGACCATGTCATGTATACCTTTATCCACATATATTCACAACACACATATGTATTCTTAGAGAAACAAGTTTTTTTAGCAAGATCATAGTTATATATACACATAAAATGTTAACCAGTGGCAAAATGAAAAGTTTTACTCCCTGTTTTTAAAGAACCGCTGCTCTATTTTGCTCTTGCTCCCAACTTTTACTGTCTTGATTCGTTTTTGAATTAATGGCAGCTTTTTACTTTTTTTTTTTTCTTTTTTTCTTTTTTTTATGAGTATGCCTAAGTGAAAAGGCATGGCCATGCATTTATAAGGAGAAAGGAAGGTGTACAGAATAAGCAATAAGGTGGCTAAGTATTTGTGTACAGGCTTCATTCATCTCATTTATTAATTTATTAATTTTTTGATTTGATGATTTGATTTCCTATTAATTGATTTGATTTTTGTGAGTTGATTTAATGTTGTGTTTGATTTGTTTTCATATGTCTTGCCATGAATTAAAGTTTTTTTCATGATGATGCTTTATATACATTTATATGTATAAATAGATATGTATACATTCACAATATACATGTTTATCTGATTATATTTTCATACATCAAATATATACCTATATATTTGATCATAGTTTGAAATTTTGATCATAAGGTTTGTACTTATATATATACATACATACATATACACATGCATTATTCTTATATAAACACACACACACACACACACACACTTATATATCGTTTGTCATCATATACATGTATTTACATTTTATACATATTTTCTTATACATTTAAATACACACATGTTTACATATATTTACATATTCACTGTTTAATATAAACATATATATATATATATATATATACACACACACACACACATACATGTAAGTTTGATATTTGCCATTATAGAGCTTATACATTCATGTATACATATTTATTTACATATGCAATATTTGTATAAACATATACACATATATAAACTTATATATATATATATATATAAACATCATAAAACTAGTATACATTTGTATACATATATGGATATTCTATCTTAAGTTTTAATGGTGGAGTTTTATATACATATATCTATAATATTTATCATATGCAGAAAGTTATATCTCAAAATTAAATATAGTTTAATCAATATATTTAGATATTTTAAATATTAGAAAATTTATCTATTCGACTTATAAAAATTAATACTTCAATATTAAAAATTAGTTAATCATTTTTTTTCATATCAATCTTGTTATTTAAAATTTTATCTAAGTTCATATCAATAAATTACTATAATAAATCATTAAATTTTGTTTCTAGCCTTTATATTTCAAAAATTATACTAAATTTAATAATTCAAAATATTTAAAATTACGGGTCATTGAATATTTAAACCAACAGTAAATCAATCACATAATAATCATTTTCATACAATTGAAAAAACACATTAATCACGTTATCAAATACAATATTCATAACCATTTCGATAATAATTTTTCAACAAAATGAGTGAATTCACATATCGTAACCATTCACAAACAATTTTACACAACTGGTATTAACAAAATATTATAATATACATGACAATTACAGCCACGTTCATCGCTTGATTACCTACAATTCTTTACTACAGCCGATCTTTATCCTAGAATAGCTAATTACATGTAGACATGTTTAACAATCAACTAAATGAATTACAAACATGGATTATCAAATAACATTCAAACATATGCATTCAACCATGAATTATCAAGAAACAATCAGACAATTGACAATTTACAATCGATACTAACCATGAATTATCAAGCAACAATCAAACAATCGACACTATGCAATCGACGCTAATATAGTCTTCATGTCGAAAACTTCAACAATATAAATAAAGATGAAGAAGAATTTTTTGACTTTAATCTAAACAGAATCATTAATAATAATAATAATCGAAATAATATGACTGAAAATAACAATCAAAATAACAATATGTCGAAATCACGTCCCTGCATTTTAAAAGATCGTCCAATTAATAAAGTAACTGGAAATCTGGATAACAGAGTATCAACTAGAAAACAAATAAATCAAATGAGTAACGTAGCATTTATATCTAATTTTGAATCAAAAAATTATAAGGAAGCATCAAATGATGATTTCTGCATTTTAGCTATGCAAGAAGAACTTAATCAATTTGAACATAATAAATTTTGGGAATTAGTACCAAGGCCAACCGATCAATCAGTGATTGGAACAAAATGGGTTTTAGAAAATAAAGCTGACGAAAATAGAAATATCATATGTAATAAAGCAAGATTAGTGGCACGGGGATATAACCAAAAAGAGGACATTGATTATGGAGAGACTTTTGCTCTTGTCGCACATCTTGAAGCCTTAAGGATATTATTTGCTTTTGCGTGTCATCACAACTTTAAGCTTTTTCAAATGGATGTTAAAAGTGTTTTCTTAAATGGTTTAATGAAAGAAAATATTTACGTAGAACAACCACCACTATTAGTTCATGAAAAATATCAAGATCATGATTTTAAATTTAAAAAGGCATGATATGGTTTAAAACAAGCACTTCGAGCTAAAAGAGAACAGAAGGATATATTAATTGTTCAAATTAATGTTGATGACATTATTTTTGGATCTACTAATGAAAAATTATGTAATGAATTTTCTACAATAATGACAAACAAATTTGAAATGTCTCATATAGGTGAATTAAATTTCTTTTTAGGATTACAAAGAAAACAATTAAAAAATAGAATTTTATAAATTAAGAAAAAATACTGTAAAGAACTATTAAAATATTTTGGAATGGAAAATACATCAAGTAAGCCCACACTAATGAGTACTACTACTCATCTAGACAAAGATGAACATGGAAAAGAGTTTGATCAAAAACAATATCAAAGCATGATATACTATTCTTAACCTGCAATAGGTCAGGTATTATGATGAGTGTTTGCTTATGCACAAGGTTTCAAGCACAACTTAAAGAATCACATTATCTTATAGTTAAATGGATTTTATGAAATTTAACCAACATTAAAAATTATGATTTATTTTATCCAAAAGGTAGTATATTTGAACTTTTCTTACAGTGATGCGGATTTTGAAGGATATAAATCAGATAGAAAATACACAAGTGGCACATATCACTTTATTAGTCAATCGTTAGTTTCTTGGTTTAGTAAAGTGCAAAATTGTGTTTCCCTTTCAACATGTGAAGCTGAATATATTTATGCTACCTTAGCTTGATCTCAAGTAATATACATGCAACAAACACTTAAAGTCTTTGGAAAAATAATAAACAAATCTCCAATATATTGCGATAATACTAGTGTTATACGCTTATCTAAAAATCTAATTAATCATTCTCAAACAAAACATTCTTTAAGAGATAGTGTTGAAAAAGAAAGAATAATTTTAGAATTGTAAATAATGAGAATCAAATAGTGGATATAATTACAAACCCATTAAATGAACAAACCTTTATTAAGTTTAAACAGGATCTAGTAATCTGTTCGTACATTGATATGATTCACTAAGTTATAGTTCACTTAAGTCTATGATAGCTTATATAAAATTTCAACTAAAAATTAATTTTATAACTCTGAATTAATTACTACCACGCAAATTGTTTTTAATAATAACCATTTAAAAAACAAGCAATTAAATGATAACCATTTAAATTATATTGTTTAAACTAATTGTCTCAACCGCTTTTCTAAATAACTATATTTCATATTATAAATTCAGTTGTGTGTTATTTAGAAATAAAAAAACACAGATAAATTTTATAAAAGCAAATAAAAATAATGTCTTCCGATAATGACTCCACCTATTAAGCTATTGACATAAATCTCCATCTTCCAGCAATAGTTACGTATCTCTAACGAAAACCACCCATACTCGTCTCCTTCTCTGAACATCAACGCTTTATCGACATACCATACTGGCTTCTCTCCGAAAGGAAAGAAAGCTAAGCATTCAATCGACCTAAAATCATCAACTCTTTCTGACATAGTCGATAAGATTCATCACTATCAACAAGAGATGATTTGGCATTCATCGAGAAATTTATTACGAGAAACTTCGTCAAGGATCCCATTTAAACTTTCTCGAAAAATGTATTCTCTCAATTTGTGGTCATTCACAAAAAAAAGACCGCATACATCAAAAGTCTCCTCGATTACGAGAAACTCCTAGAAGAGCACACAACGTTACTCCAAGAAACCTATTCAAACCTGACCCTTAAACCAACCATAGTTTGACTCCCCAGCTCGCCCAAGTTGATCTCCACTCAAATCGTTACTCGATGATACGAAAGTAGAACAAATTCGTGGGAAAATCAAAAAAGCAACAATTTCGATTTTTCTGACAAACACTAAGAATTTTTTAATCATATATTCATTTATTAATAATTGACATGTATTCTGTTTAATGTAAATCGTGTATTTTAATAAATTTTCTTTGTTATACTTGAAATTTTCAAGTATATCTCAAATATGCATATCTTAGACGTTTGTGATTAGACCATAAACATCTGTCAGCACTTTAGGAAAAATTTCCTTATAGTCATAGACATCTGTGGTTACATGAAAGACGTTTATGAGAAAACTCCGGTTAAAATTCTTTCAACAACAGACGTTTGTTTATCCAACATAGACATTTGTCAATCCTTTCGGCCTAAAAGCTCTAAAGCCTATCTATGCCCTATTGAAAGACATTATCCGTGCCTCATAAAACTGCCTTATATAAAGACATTTAGCCCTCTTTCATCATTATCTTCATTTCAACTTCCAAATTCTAAACCCCAAATTCTCAAAACTCCTAAATCTTTAAACCAATGACTCCCAAAAAGGTTTCCATTTCCAACAAACAAAAACAAGGCCAATCATCTTCTTCCGCTCAAGTAACGGTTACGCAAAATCATATTAATCAATGGCTTCAAAATAATCTAGAAGCAATTAGGTGGTTTGAGTCTCTTACCCAAAAGAAGATTCACTCCAGACCTTTCTACCGTCTTACAAATGTTACAGAATATGATATTCTTGGAACTATGACGATTGTCGGTTGCTGCAATCTGATTAGCTCCCATGCTAATAAGGTAACCATTGACCCCCTTACTATTTATCACTTCTACTCCAATTTATGTAGTTCAGAGATTTGGAATCTTGAGAATGATGAGGGTTGGTTATGATCTAGTACATATGGAAAAGTAGTTAAAATAGGTGTATATACTCTTGGTCGAATTTTAGGTTATTGCTATGAATAGATTGATTTGAACGACATATTGGATTATTGTCTATTACCTAGGAATGAAATTACACATCAAATATTGGTGGATAATATGTCGCAATGGAAATCTATTTATCTTTTACTTCATGCCAGACATTTAAATCGTATGATAATTACCATTATTCCTCGCCTAGGTAGTCATGAACAAATTTATCCCAATGATCATAGAGCTTTATATACCATATATTCTCAATAATGGATTAGATGGGAAAATTTATTCATGTCCAGATTAAAGAATTTTGGTTGCAGCATCGTGTTCCATTATTTATGATCTTTATATCATGTGCATCCTGCAAGATCTTAGCGTTCCTTTATATGTATCATAATATGAAGAAATTCCAACCAAAGATAATGGCCCACGATATTTGTCGCTAATGCATCTTCTAAATAACCCTCCTTGTATTATCCCTTTTAGTCAATGGACATAACAACATCAAGAAGAAGAAGAAGAAGAAGAACATAAGCCTCTCCACCTAGCACTCCTCGACAAACTACTCGCGTACTTCCCGACAGCTACCTTCATCCAATCATTATTCCAAATATATTTTTCCAACTCCGAATTAAAAGAAGCTCATCTTGAACCCACGCCAAACAAATCTCTTTCTGATTTGGTCATCAAATATCAAAGAATAATCTCAACAAATAAAAGAGCATTAAATAGAAAGATGACATGATTAGAGTGCTTTTTCTCTACTAGAATGACAAAGATGGAGAAGACATTAGATAAAGTGGTCTCCTCTATAAAAAAAGTAACGTGCAAGGTCTGTGGCCGCTCTTCTACACGATCATCATCCTCACCTTCCCCAACATCTCCACCTCCGGAAAAAACACCAATCTATCACGCGCAACCTACTCTTGTAGGTACATTACACGACCAAAGTGCTCGTGGGAGGAAGAAGAAGAGGACAATGATAAGATGTACATGTCCAACACTCCACATTTTCAACAACCATACATGGAATTTCAAGGTCTTTCTATTCAAGAGGATAAGGAGTACAACGATTAGACACAATGATCAGGTTAGTATGAGCAGATCCATCTTCCTACTAGGAATATTATGAGAATTACGGTGGATTATCCTACTTGTACAGTTAATATAATTAGATTCTATGTTCTTTTATTTTATACCTACTATGCTTATTTGGTTTTACAGCTTCTGTCATTTATTATATGTTGAACATATAATTTAATTTTTATATGCTTTGGTTATTCAAGATTTGATGGTAACATTATATATCATTATTCATTCCCCTCCATTTTGATAATGACAAAGGCGAAGAAAACTGTGCATAGGGGGAGAAGCATATACAGAGGGGGAGTCAAAACATAGATAAACATATTACTTCTATTACTGATATATGATTATATGAATGAATAGTTGATTTATAGTTGTATAGTTCTCATCATCAAAAGAGGGAGATTGTTAGAACCACCAACTTATGTTTCAATGATAACAATTATACAATCATATACATGGATAGACTTTATCAAAATTGCAGGTATATACTACAAGTAGACAACAAGATCGAAGATATTATCAAAGATATTAAGACTCAAAGAGAGATGATGACTCATTAACCGTACTAAGGTTATTCTATTGTAAAAGAGTCTTAGATATAATATTGTTAAGGTCTCCTTGTGTATATATGCATACACAATTTTATGTAAATAAAAAACAAATAGAAAACTGCATTTTCACCGTACAGACGTTTGAGGTATCACAGATGTCTATGACAAGTTTCGGATTAAAAATAAAATAACCACAGATGTCTATAATTATACCACAGACGTCTGTCAAGACAAAAACTTTCATATTTGAAAAGCCACTTCCTTTTGAATTCAAATGATATCATCTTCCACGAAGAGTTGCAGCCATTAAAAATGAAAGGTTTTCTTCAGAGAGCAATAACTCTACATCTGCACCTCCTTAACTCTATAAATAGCATATTGGTTGAGAAGTAAACTAACTAACTTAACTAGAATCTATCTATTCTATATTCTCTTGAGTTTTAAAGCTTTTTCTTGCATATATACTTTTTACAAACTCTCAATTCATTATAACCTTTTGGTTGAATCACTTCCTACAATGCAAAACAATTATATTCATATACTCAAAGGAGATTAGAGGAAGATTTGTACTATAAGTCAAAAACTATGTTATTGGTACACAATATTTTCAAATACATTTTTGTATTAAAGCCATTTTTTCTGGGAAAAGTGAGGGTAGTTTGTTTAAAGGAAATACCGAAGGAGAGCTTCAGGACTAGACGTAGAACGGAAGGTCCTAACCAGTATAAAAACTCTAGGTTGCATGTTTTTATATTTTACTATTTACTATCTGCCATTGCATTGATTTATAAACTTATATATTATACACAAGTTGCATAATATACGATCCACTTGACTTTCAAGTGTTAGATGATTTGGTAGTGGAATTGAAATTGACCATAGTTAGAAAAGCATTTCGTATGGTCGTAAGATACGAGAAGAGACTAAGGAACAAAAAAAAATAGTCAAACTCCAGTGGAGTAACGACGAGAGACTGTACTTGGGAAACTAAAAGCAGGGTTAGAATACTTATCCTGATTTGTTTCATGGTATTTTTTACCTTTATGATTGATTTTTATGAGTACCTTTTCATAATTTTGAGGACGAAATTCTTTAAGGAGGGGAGTCTGTAATGACCATAATCATGACTAACATTATTTATGAAATTTAGTTAGATAAAATAAATGAAATAATGTAAAGGTTAAGGGACTGAGAATTGTATGATTATAGGGTAGTCGTGCCTTAACTAATTAATAAGCCAAAGAAATTAGAATGAAGAAACAAGGGGTAATCAGATAAGGGCATAATAGGAATAGGTTATGTTCTTATACCCTAAACCCTTATTCTAATTTCATTTACAATATTCTTAAACAAACTTAACCTAGAGCTTGGCCGACCACCTTTAGAAGAAAGTAAGGGGAAGATAAGCAAGAATTTAAGAAGGAAGCTTAATCAAATCAATTCTAGAGCAAACCTCAAACTCCTTAACAACAAGCTAAGATGAACAATAGATTACATCTTATTTTTGTAGTTTTCGGTTTCTAGGTAAGGTCTGAATTTATATTGCAAAGTAAAATGCCATGTTTGATTGTTTAACTATATATATATGTATGTATGTATGTATGTATGTATGTGTATATATATGCTTTTTGATAATTCACGTTGCTTCATATAGATTTAATGATAAGTTTTGATTTGGAAAATCTACTTAATGACTTCCAAATGGCTTGCGTTTTTGATATAGGGCCAGAAACATTATTTTAGAGATGAGTTTCAAGTTTCATAAATTTCAAAGTTAATGTGGATTTATTATGAATTTTTTAGTAAATTGGGTTTATATTATTTTTAACTATTATACATTAGTTTGGGTTAGAAATTTAAATATTTTAGAAAACATATTGAAAGTGGTTCATAGAAATATTTGGAGAATTTTCCTAAGTATTTTAATAAAGATATAAAATTATTTAAGGTATGAGATTATATGTCTTAAAATTGTTAATTACTGAATTTTGCAGCATTTTTAGAAAAATATTCTTAAAATAATTGGCAACCAACTAAATGTTTACAAATAAGGCATGTTAGTTGGAAAGATAATAATTTAAAAGGTTAAAAATTAGTTTTGAAAAGGATTTATGCATCGTCACTTACAGTAGCTAACTTTGAAGCTCATACATCCACCCCCAACCAAGTCAAAACCAATATGGTTGTTTGTACCAAAAATGGGCATAATATTTTAAGAGATAAAATGAAGAAAATAAATGTAAAAAGAGTATTATTTAACAAACACTTCAAAAATAGATAAGAAAAACACGCAGAAACACAAAGATTTAGAGTGGTTCGGCGTATAGCCTACGTCCACTATGAATTTGATGATTTTATTGACGTTTTCTTAATGATTACAACTGGTTACAGTGGATTACAATAGTAAATTTCGAGTACAACAGTAATCTTAGAGTGCAAAAATGGTTTTGGCAGAGTCTGGACGTAGGAAAGCTCAAAAGTCCTTTTTCTGTAGGCTCTAGGGTACTATTTTTAAGCGTAAGCTCCAAATATCTCGCTCAGATCTCGGAAGACCTCTTCTGGCACGTGGGTGGGCCCACGCGATCAATCCCACGTGGTTTGCACTCGGTTCATGATTGATACGAATGAATTTCATATCCATCAAGTTTTAGTCCAATCAAGTCGAAATTGGGCATGAACATTCTTTAGGTTGTTTGTAAGCTCGTGTGAAAATTTCATAGCATTTGGACTTGTAGATTGTGAGTTATGATAGATGCAAATTAGGTCTTTTCGGCCACTGTTCTCTTCATGTCGATGCTCTTCGTATCGATCTGTTCGAATCGATCCAGGCACTTGCCCGCAAGTTGACGTGGTGCTAACTCTTCGGATAGATCCACTTTTCATGCTGAGTCAACCGAGTCTCCCCAACGTTTACGCCTTGTTCATATCGATCGAAACTGTCTTTTTCGTATCAAATAGTCTTTGAACTGTTCGTATCGATTGCGTAGCCTTGTTCGTATCCATCAAAAAGGTGACATTCGTATCGATCTGTAATGTGTTCTTCGTAGCAGTCAATGGTCGATCGATATGAAGTATGTGAATAGTTTGATCAATTCAAAGTGCACGAAACGATCGATACGAAGTGACAACCTCCCACGGATACAAACTAGTCGGTGACGATGGATACGAAGTATGGTTACCTGGATCGCCACGATTGTGATGGATACGAATAAGGCCACCTTGGATCGATACGACTATGATGGATATGAAGTGAAGTTACTCTGATCGATACGAATATGACGGATACGTAGAAGGCCACCATTAATCGAGTCAAACATGAAGGATACGGAGTGAGGTTGATTTCTCTGATTTGCGTCGACATATCTGGAGCCTACGAACTCTGATTGACTTGGAATTTGGAGCGTTGGCTTTCATTGCTTCACTTGTCATGTCATATCAATTGTAGCTTGATTTGAACTCGGACAAAATCTATCGACATCCATAAAGAACCTGTATGTAACCGGTTTTCGAGACAAACTATCCTTGGTTTCTAGCCAATTTCTTGGTGGTACGGCTGTTATCCCGCTTTTTGGCAAAGCCGTGATACCAAAAGATCGGCCAAAAACAAAAGACAGTTCGTCTCATAGATTGGTTGTACTTCACTTCGCTATGGATGTCGATGAATTTTGTCCGAGCCCGAATCTGGCTATAATTGATAGAACATGGCAAGCAAAGTCATGGGAACCAGCATTCCAAATTTTAGGTTAATCGGAGTTCGTATGAACGAGATATGATCGATACAAGTTAGCTAAAGTACACAGTTCGTACCCATCAAACTATTGAGAAGGTGACCACTTCGAACCTATGGGTTCGAATCCATCACTGATTGCCCTGTTCGAATCCATCAGAATCCATACAATTCGAAACGATCGAGTTCGAATCGATCAGCACTATTGTTCACTTCGAATCGATCCGTTTCGAATCGATCGGACGAACGTCGTCTCAGCATGTTCGTATCCATCGGCTTCGTATCGATCGAGGTGACCAGGCCTTCGCATCGATGGACTTCGTATCGATCAAACTTCGGTTAAAATGTCTTATTCGAATCCATCGGCATGGCTCGGTTCGTAACCACCGGCTTCAAATCGATCGCCTGACATCAACTTCGCATCCATCAGGGATTCGCTGCTTCGTCTCCATCCAAGACCATGTTCGAATCCATGAAAAGAGGTTTGTTCATATCCATCAGGTCAATGAATCTTGGATGACGTGTCATCCAACGATACGAACAAGGCGAAATCTACGGATTCGAAGCGGTCAACTCGGAGTATAAACCGGATCGAGGTGAAGTATGCGCGCCATGTCTTCACAAGACCACGTGAGGCGATCGATTCGAAGGAGTCGATTCGAACCGATGGATTCGAAATGGACAGCCGAACGAGGTTCATCAAACTCGAATCGATCATATCTCCCAAACCACGAGGCCAAATGCAATGAAATTTTCACAATAGCTTCCATACAAGGTAAAGATTGTTCCTGCCAAGTTTCAGCTCGATTGGATCATTCTTTGATGGATTCGAAATCACTTCGAATCGATCTCAGATCGAGTCGAAACTTGGTGGGGTCGGCCGCGTGGGCCCACTCACGTGCCAGAAAAAGTCTCCCTGAGTTTGAGCGAGATCTGGGCCTCCAACGCCTATAAATAGCACCCTGAAGCCTTCAGAAAAGGGGATCTCTAGCCATTGAACACCCAGACTCTGCCGAATCAAATTCCATACTTCAGTATCGCTATTGTAATCAGATTTGAGAGCTATCATCAGTTGTAATCTGTTGTAATCGATTGAAATCATCAAGTGAATCAATAAAAACATAAGCTTCAGAGTGGACGTAGGCAAGATCGCCGAACCACTATAAATCCTGTGATTGTGATTGTTATTTGTGAATTATTGTGGTTGTTATTGTTTAGATCTGAGTTCTATATTGATTGTTGCTGATTTGTGTTCATAAACGGGTGCTTTCACGATATTGGGTGTTTGTGGTCAATTTTGACGCAAACAACGGCCTTGTCAAAAGGTGGGATAACATTTGCCCCCCAAAGTACGTCTTGTGAGAACATGACGTGCTTTGTAGAGTCGCAATCTTCATCCTGAACAGTTTCATCTGACTTGTCGAATAGTTGTTGTCTTCTCATCGAAAGATATAACTTTTGATTGACCTTCTACAATATGAACAATTGACTGCCAATTGTTGTACCGTGTACTGTCGCAATTGATTGTTGTACGGTAGTGATCTATCGTTTACTGTTGTGATCGTCACCAGACTAGTATTCAATTCCTGCGAATTTTAAAGATTGGATGTTAGTCCGTTATATATGTACGTATGTTAATCTGACCCCCGTTAACGTTTGCACGTTGATGAGTCGTCGTCAGTTTTCTTTTTTATATCGAACTATGTATTGAACCTCTCCTGAGTCAATGTGAAATTTGAGTTATAACAACACTTGGCGGTTGTTTTGGAGTTTTTCTTCGAATCAATCCTCTCCTAGATCGATGTAGAAGGTTGAAAAGTCGTCTTCGTATAGATGGTGGTTGATACGAATTAGTTGTCCTTTAAAAATATCTCGTATCGATGGATACGAGTTTCTGTGGGATTCAGAGCGATGGATGCGAAATTGTCATTTCATATCAATGGATTTAAGTAGCTCGAACAAGCCTTTGTTGTGACTTTCGTATCGATGGTTTGATGGGTACGAATAGCTTGCTTTGAACCGATTTTAATTGATGGTTACGAACTGTTGCGGATGTAGTTCGCGTGGTGAATGGATACGAAGTAGGCTCTTCGTATCGCTAATGCAGAAAACCGTCTTCACCGGTCATTAACACTGGGACACGAAATGTTTCCCTTTGAAAATAAAGTCCATATAAATATAGTTGGGACTTAAAAAAATTTGCATCCATCATTACTTTACATTTATTTTCGTATCGATGGAAAAACTGAGAAACAGAAAATAGCCTTCGTCGTCAAACCATCACGTCTTGCTAATCCCTCGAATCGATACTCTCATCTAGGTAATTAGTCACATAATCTCACATTAAAAAGTTAAGACTTGAGATTTAATACCAATTTGTCCATAATCGCGGCCAGTTCTGATGATGATGATGAGGCCGGAATTCGGTTGGAGCATGGTTGAGGGAGAAGGAACCGGAGTCTGAAGTGTTTGAAGGAGAAGGTGGAAAGGGTAATGGACATGCAAGGCGCATTCGTATCGATTTGGACATGTTGGAATTTCGTATCGATCTGGACATATTGGAATTTCATATCGAAGGAGGAGATTGCTTCGTATCAATAGCTGGCGGACATTCGCATTGATCGGTTGATGATTGGCATTCGTATTGATCTATTGCGATCGATATGAAATCTTGGGTCTGGTGATCGATACGAATGTGTTGCTGTAGATCTATACGAAGCATAGGATTTTGCAACGATACGATGTGACCTCTAGGTGATCGATACGAAGTACCATTGTACAATCGATACGAACCTTTGCTACCGTTGATCGATACGAACGGCGTTCCTGTTGATCGATACGAATGAAGCTTCCTATGATCGATTCCGGTTTTGACCTCAATGGATACGAATTTTTTTCTTACTCGAACATTTGACTTCGACGAGCTTCTGCTTGCATGACTGAACTTAACCGTTTCACTGCACATCTGACTGCCCTTCGAAGCTCGTCGATGGAACTGTAACTTGACAAAAATTGTTGAACATTAGCCAGGATCGATCTCCGAAGTATGGATGGCATGGTTGTGACGGTCAACGATGATGGTCACTCCAGTTGAATTTCGAAGTCTTGTTGTTTTAATATTTTTTTTCAAACTCTGTAGAATTTCTCAAGTAATATGTAGCAACTCACTACACAACACATTCACGCACTTCACATTGGGGAACGCATGGGCTTATTATCATCTAATGAGGGTTTTTAATAACTTAATTAGTTATGGAGTCTACAAGTTCACAGCAAGAAACCCGAAGTTCATCTCTTCCAATAATAGAGTTGCCGGTCATTGCGGCCGAAGTTATCGATCCAGCTCTGGAAGAGCTTCCAAGTGCTATTTTCATCGGTAACCCACAAGATTCTGTTCCGTCAAACGTCTCCGAAGATATGTTGGGTTGGACATGTTTAAGACACGGCTTGTCGTTGGATGGTGTACTATTACCGAGACCGAATGACAGACCACATGCTCCCCCAGAGGGATTTACCGCCTTTAATCGCCATGCATGTACATCGAGAACACTTCCTCCGTTCAACCAGTATATTAGAGAAGTGCTGTCTTTCTTTGGGATCGCCCCATCCCAGTTACACCCGAATAGATATGCTCTGCTCAAAAGTCTGTTCATTGTATTTATGGAGCATCTTTTTTGACCTTCGATCCTGATCGAAATTAGATACTTATTCAACGTTAAGAGTCGAAGAGATAGTCCCTCGTTCACATTCCTAGAGGCAGTCAGGAATTGTCAAGTTATGACCGGCTCCTGGACCAGGCTGAGTTATTTTAAGACAGAATGGTTTTATGTCAGACTTAAGTGCTGCAATCTTTTCCAGTAGTTAACGAGATAATCATAGCTGATATCAAAACTAATATCTTCTTTTCTTTATAGTTGTAATTCCACGACCTAAGGGCTCACACTTTAAAGAGATAGTTCGTGTCCTTCAAGAGGTGCCGAATGAGATGAGGGAAATAGAGTCGGTGTTAACAGACCGAAACCAGAAGACCGTCGGGCTATTTGAGCGAAATTAGAGTATAAGACTCGAAGGAACATTGAGGGCAGCCCCGACAAGACAGGTGGAGCGCAAGAGGTTGTAATTTCAGAAGAGGGTGGCGAAGAAAGTACGCCCACGAACGATGAACCCGTAGCCAGGCCTTCTGGCAGCTTTCGAGATCTTGGTGGAAGGAGAAAAGGCAAGGCTGCAGCCCATAAGCGTTCTACATCCATAAGATGGAAATCTGTGATCGTGTCTTTGCCTATTCCCGGTATTAGAATTTCAGAGGCTCCTCCCTTGCAAGTGGAGAACCTTTTTAAAGGGCTTGCCGATATCCCAATTCCGGATTATGTGTCACTTCAACATGTCGCTGGATTGGAGGAGCTTCAGAGTGCTTTAAACTTAAGCGAGTCTCTTTCCACTAGTGTGGCCGACATTTCCGGTTGGTCGGGGGGTTGCACATACATATACACTTTATGGCACTACACGATTTCTGACCATAAGTTGCTTACTTTAGGAGAGTACTAACTCTGTTCTTCTTTTACCTTGCAGATACCATGTACGGACGAGGGTCGATGCTAGGGAGTCTTCGTTCAGCTTTCCAATCTTCTTCATAACGATCCTGATCGCGTTCTCCCTCTCCTCGAATCCCTGCACGACTTTCTATCCATGGAAAACATCTAGTAGCGCCCCCTCGTCAAAAATCATATTCCCAAACTTCCAGGCCCGAATCACAATGCCGCAGGCATGAGACCGAAATGCCCATTGTCACTGAACAGGCTATCACTGAGCCCACTGGGGAAGGGGCTATTAGAATTGCTCAGTTGGAAAAAGATTTTCCAAACTTATGTTTCGATGACTTCATCTTCCCCCCTCACTTAAAGAGAATTCCAACGGAAGCAGAGCACACAATGCATGATTATATTCATGATATCTACACCCAGTACAAGGAGTAGGGGAAAGCAGCAGAGAAAGCATCGAAGGTAGCCTTTGAGCGGGTGAATACCATTGAGAAGAAAGAAGCCGAGCTCTCTCAAAAGGATCGGATTATTCAAGTACTTAACACCGAAGCTGAATCCTTTAGGAAATCAGAAATAAAGGCCACCCAAAAGGTCGATGAGGCAAACTTAGCAATGGAGAGGATGCGGCAGACACACTTTGCCTTGGTGGAGGAGATGGGCCACCGAAAAACCACTGTCACAGCCAAACGGGATGCTGCTCTTAAAGAACTTAACGAGATCAAAGCAAAATTTTCCAAAATCATCAAGGAAAGAGATGATGCAAATAGCGCAGCCCATGAGGCATGTGAACAGGCCATAGTGCTTCGGGTCGAACGGGATGCGGCAATGGCTAAGGCCCGGGAGGTGGAGACTGAGGTCGAGGAAAAGGTCCAAATGGCGGAGTCCAGTCTAGAGGCTGACATTGAAGATCTCCTTATTACTTATAATGCCAACGTCTTGAAGAGTAGGAACCTAGCCTGGCTCGATAAATATCCGACACACTTATACAATGCCTGGGGCCGATTAGTAAAGGATGAGAAGGCTGCCCATCAGGGGGAATCGATTGATGAATTCGAGCTTGAGACCCGAGTGCTGAATGAAGACGAAAGGAAAGTTCTCCACAACGCTATGATTACATGTGAAAAGGAGAAGCTTGGTGCTCAGCACTCGAAGGTTGGAGAAGGTTCTAGAGTCGAGCACCGCGACATAAGTCCTGAAACTCTCGTGCCGACTTAGCCTGAACCAACTTCTACGATTGAATCTCAATCCGTTCATGCTTACAACCCGGATCAGCCGTTGATATCTCAAGTTATCGAGCAACTTTCTGAGGCCGTTCAGCCACCAACGAGCCAAACTGAGGAAGGTACTTCGAACATTTCGTATACTTGTTCACGATCGGAAGCTTCACTTGAAATACTTAATAAAAGCTTTTCTTTGTCTCTTTCCAATGATCGCAGCCACATCTGTCGCGCCTCCTGCAAATCAAGAATCACATCATGTGCAGGAGGCCATCGTAACTGAAGCAGTCGCTACAACAACTATCGCGCCTATTGACGAAACGTAGGGGTGTACACTTTCCTTTGATGAACTGATGATGGAGGAACTTCACGGTCATCACAGCGACCCCTTTGCGGATCTGCCATTCGTCATGAGCAGAAGCGCACCGACGACTAGCTCCTCGGGTCCAACTACAAGCATTTCAGGCGAAGAACAAACACTTCAGGAGGAGGAGATTATAGTTGAGATCAATGCTGAAATGGAAGCAGCAGCCTAAACTAGCAGTGAGGAAGGTGGCATGGCGGGACCCGGCCTTGCTCTGTTAAGGATGATATCTCCCGGTGGTACGGTTTTTGACACCAGCGTGCCTCTTGCGTCTCCTACAGTTGACCCAATCCCTCCGACTCCGCCTTCAGGAAGCATACCTATCCATGTGAGTTCAGAGGAGGAGGTGGATATAATGCTCCCGACTGGAGTTCGGCTACCGAAAGGCAAGGGCTCGAAGAGAAAAACAAGTGAAAGCTCCAATAGGTCCACACCGAAGGGGAAACCGAAGAAGAAGAAAGAATAGATGCTTCTCCTCGGATTATTTTTGTGTAGATAGGAATTTATTTTACCTTTTGTAGGCCGTGTATAGTGCGGGTTCGGTCCCCGCTAATAGGATTTTGGAAATAACTTGTACATAAATTCCTTCCACAAATAGTTGAAATGAAATTTCTATTTTGGCTTCAACTCAATTATTGTTCGTTTGCTTAAGTTCTCCAATATTTGAATTCCAGTTCAGTGCACTTAAGAAGTTTTGACTTTTGAGTCGAGCTTGTGTTTATTTGTCAAGTTTTGAAATCACGGACATGAGTCATGACCGGAGATTAAGTTGAATTTTGATGTTGCACTGCTTCAGTCAATGATTGACACTTAAGTTTTGCCCCTAATTCCAGGGACGAGTTATGAAGATCGACTAGTGATTGCATTTCGCTTTCACTGCATCAAGTTTAGCATCGCTGAATTGTTGCTGAGACAAGTGAAGATCGAGTGGTTGAATCACACTCGCTCAATTATTGATGATAACATCCGCACTCTGGGGATTTGCATTTGTACGTCGGCGGTCGGCCATGCCTGCTTAAGTTTTAAGGATATGTCCACGCTCTGGGGACTTAAGTTATTTTATTGGTGGTCAGTCACACCCGAGTTATGTTTATACTCTGACCACACTCTGGGGACTTAGAGTTAATAGTGATCGATAATCTAGTTCGCACTCTGGGAATCCGGAGTTAGTCGACGTTTGTATTCCAGTTCACACTCCGGGAACCTGAAGTTGGCTGAAGTTAACATTCTGGTTCGCTCTCTGGGAATTCGGAGTTACATGATGTTTATACAATAGTTCGCACTCTGGGAACTTGGAGTTAGTGTTTATACTCCAATTCGCAATCTAGGAATTTGGAGTTGATGTTTATACTCCAATTCGCACTCTAGGAATTTGGAGTTGATGTTTATACTCCAATTTGAACTTTAGGAACTTGGAGTTGGTGTTTATACTCCAATTTGCACTCTGGGAATTCGGAGTTGGCCGTCAGACAATCAGCCACGTCTGTTTGGGCATTTGGATTTCGTTCGCACTCCAGAAACGATGGATTTATTAGGATCGTGGATGGTCGATTCACATCCACCCTGAGTTAACAAGTGAGGTCGTTAGATGGACGCGTCCACCCTCCTCAAACTTGGTTAAGATACGGTCGAAGTCGTTAGGTGGACGGATCCACCCTCTTCGAAACCGTATTTATAAGTTTATAATCCGGCTCGTACTATGGGATGCTGGAGTTAGTTAAAGGATTGCCGTGTATCAATCCTTTGTTGGCTTTAGTGTAGTGACTTGCCCTGAGCTCGGGTTTCACTTAGTGAGTGACCGGTCGTATCACAGTCACTCTCTATTTGAATAAATCCCACTGTATGATGGAACTTAGCTCTTCGTGCATCGTGATGATTGTATGACACATTTAGTAAATCACAGCTCTGCCTCGAAGAGATGGCATTATATCACTGAAATAAGAAAATATGGCAAAGTCAGCTGCCTTATTACAAACTCAAATTTCGAAATGCAGAAACAAATTGCAGATGAAAGATAGACTAAATAAATAAAGCTTGTCATATGTAGTAGCGACGGAGATTCACACTGTTCCAGGCCCTTGGCAAAGTAAGACCGTCTACGGTCGACAACTTAAATGTTCCATCTACGAGCTTTCGTTCAATCACATACGACCCTTTCCACGTTGGTTTCATGTGCGAAGGAACCGGATAGATTCTTTTGAGGACAAGATCGCCAAGTTCAAAGGTTCAGGGTTGGACCTTGGCATTGTATAATCGGCCGACTCGACTTGGGTATGCGGCTGCCCTCAAATTAGCCTATTCACGCTTCTCATCTAATAAGGGATTCAGCAAGAAGTATTGCATTCGTCTTTGGATCATAGTATGTCACACGATGAGAAGGTACTTCTAACTTGATTGGAACGACAGCTTCTGAACCATAAGGGAGAGAAAATGGAGTATGGTTGGTTGCTGATTTATGGGTGGTCCGATAAGCCCATAAAGCCATAGGAAGTTCTCGACCCATTTGCCCCCGGCCTTTTCCAATCGTTTCTTCAGAATAGATTTTATAACTTTGTTTACAGCTTTGACTTGTCCATTCGCTTGAGGGTGTGCAGCTGCAGAGAATTTCTTGTGAATGTGGTATCGTTGGCAGAAGTCTTTAAACTCAACACTGTCGAATTGGGTTTCGTTATCAGTAATGATGGTGTGTGGGAGACCAAATCGACAGATAATATTGCGCACTACAAAGTTGGTCACTTTCTTCGTCGTGATTGTAGCAAGGGGTTCGGCTTCAGCCCACTTGGTAAAGTAATCAACTGCGATGATGGCGTACTTTGCACCACCTTTGGCTAGAGGTAGAGAGCCAATGATATCGATGCCCCATACTGCAAACGGCCATGGACTGACCATTCGGGTTATCTCAGTAGGTGGGGCCTTAGGAATTCGAGCATGTTTTTGACATTTATCGCATTTTCTGGCGTAATCTACTGCATCACGGTTTACAGCCGGCCAATAGTATCCGTATCAGTGTACTTTCTTAGCGAGAGCATGCCCCGGTGTGATCGCCATATTCTCCTTCGTGTGCATCATATAACACTCGCTTAATTTCATCGTGAGCGATACACCGGAGTAAAGGAACGGAGTACCCTCTTCTATACATGACTCTGTTCTGAATAGTGAACCGTGAAGCTTTTCGAAGAATCTGTCTCTTTTCACTTCTGCACTCTGGCAGGGTCCCATGCTCGAGATAATCTCGGAATGGAGTCATCCATGACTCCTTATCGAGAACAACTTCCAACACCCAATCTGTCTCCATTTGATCGATGCTCGGGAAGGATAACGTCACTACGGGAACAAGTCCCATTTGTTTTGCCTCGCTTGAACCGGCTAACTTTGCTAATGAATCGGCTTTTTGATTTCGCTCTCGGGGGATGCAGTAGATAGCATAATAATGAAACTGATTCAGTATTTTATGGACCCGAGCTAGGTAAGCAGCCAGTCTTCCATCTTCTGCCTGATACCCCCCCAAACTTGACACACAACTAAATGAGAATCATAATAAATTTCCACAGCAACGATTTTCAAATCTCGGGTGAATCTCAATCCGGCAAGCAGGGCTTCATATTCAACTTCATTATTGGTTGCACGAAAATCAAACTTTAGAGCATAACATATAGATCGACCTTCGGGAGTTTCAAGTACAACCCCAGCACCCAAGCATCGCTCGTTTGATCCACCATCAGTATGTAGCTTCCAGATATACTCGAGGGATTCACTGGTTTCGGGCAAGTCCTCCATGGTAGTAAATTCAGCTATAAAATCTGCTAGGACTTGTCCTTGAATGGCTCGTCTCGGAGTATAAGTAATATCAAACTGACTTAGTTCGATATTCCATTTGAGTAACCTACCAAATGTCTCAGGCCGTATATGGACATGTCGTAACGGCTGGTCGGTGTAAATAAGGGTAGGTTGAGCCTGGAAATATGGACTGAGCTTCCTTGAGGCAATAACGAGACAATAAACAAACTTTTCTAGCTTGGATAATTTCTCTCAGCTCTGGTCAGTCATTTACGAATATAGTAGACCAGCTTTTGTACTCGGTCTTCCTCCTGAATTAGGGCAGCACTGATTGCGTTTTCTGATACCGCTAAGTAAATGTACAAATTCTCCTGATCGATAGGCTTTGAAAAAATAGGCGGTGTGAAGAGATGTTGAAGTAGTGCTCGGAATGCGCCCTCACATTCCATAGTCCATTCAAAGTTCCATTTCCCTTTTCGAATCAGATCGAAGAAGTGAATGCATTTGTCGGTGGATTTTGAAAAGAACCTGCTCAGTGCTGCTACTTTGCCGTTGAGGCTCTGGACCTGTTTTTTGGTTTTTAGAGTCTCAAGATTTCTGATCACCTAGATCTTTCCGGGATTAGCTTGGATTCCTTGAGCATTGACGATAAACCCAAAGAATTTTTCGGATGCGACCCCAAAGTGATATTTCAATGGGTTGAGCTTCATTCTATATTCTCGAAGGATACTAACCATCGATTCCAGATCTTTAATATGATCAGTGGAGAATCGTGACTTCACTGGCATATCGTCAGCATATACTTCCATGGTCTTTCCGACCTGATTAGCGAACATTCGATTGACTAGTCGTTGGTACGTTGCCTCGGCGTTCTTGAGCCCTAAAGGCATGACTTTGTAACAATAGAGCCCTAGATCGGTTACGAAGCTGGTATGTTCTTGGTCGAGTAAGGGCATGGGTATCTGATTGTAATTGGAATATGCATCCATAAAGGATAATATTCGTGTCCAGCCGTTGAATCTACGAGCTGATCAATTCGAGGAAGTGGAAAACTGTCTTTCGGGCAACCTTTGTTCAAGTCTGAGTAGTCAACACACGTTCTCTATTTCCCATTTGGCTTTCGGACAAGTACAGGATTGGATACCCATTCCGGGTATAAGGCATCTCGAATAAACCAATTCAATTTTAACTTATCTACCACTTCTTTAAGGGCGGCAGATCTCTCTGGATCCGTACCATGCCTTTTTTGCTTGATCGAGATATACCGCGGGTCAATATTCAATGTGCGGCTCGCGATGTCCGATGAGATCCCACACATGTCAGAATGTGTCCAAGAAAACACGTCGAGGTTTTCCCAGATAAATTCAACCAATTCCTCTTGCATTTGTTGGCTTAATTGAGACCCAATCTTTATCATTCTAGAATCATCGCTATCGTCAATCGGGACATCAATCGTCAGTTCGACTGGAGAAGCTTGACTTTTTTTACTTTCGTCTTCACTTTCATTTTCTCGCGGGTCAATATCTCTTGGGAATTGGTTTGGGTGCCCGGCCTTGGGCTCAGGAACCAATTGTCAAATTTCAACCAAACGGACGCATAGAGATTCCTCTACGCCCTTCCTTTCTCCTTTCGCTACGCCTCGCGCACTCAGCAACATAACAAGCTCGTCCAACAGCTTGATCTCCTTGAATGACTCTAAGTCCATGATCAGTGGGGAACTTTAGAGTCAAACACCATGGGGCAATGGCTACCCTGAATTCAGCAAGGGCCGGTCGGCCCAAGAATGCATTATATGGCGAATATATGTCTAAAACAACAAAATGCAGTATCCAGACTCTCCGATGCTCTCTAACTCCCAACTCCACTGGTAATTCCACTACTCAAGTGGGTATAGTAGCGCTTCTATTGAAGCCATGAATTCGAGATTGGCAAGGCTTCGAGTCTCTTGATTCCATCTTTATTTGGTCATAAGCTCGCTTGAACAAGATATTCATAGAACTTTCGCTGTCAACCAAGATCCTCTTCATCCAAGCAAGACCTACTTGAGCTGATATAACAACTGGATCAATAGTGGGGGTTTCGACTATGTCGGCGTCTTTATCTCGAAACACGATGTCGTCAGTCATCGTCTTCTGTTGTTTGGCTGGAGCCCCATCTTCCAAACCGCTACAACACTCGAAGTCTGCGTGCCTAATAGGACTAGCATACTACTCCATTTCCTTCCAGCTTCGGTCTGCTGGATAAGGACCACCACAAACGGTATTTATCACTAACCTCCCGCTAGCACGAGCGGGTTCCTCCTGTCTCCCCTGATTAGGTACACGATTTTGATTCGATGAGCCCGCACCTCCAGACTGCGGTGCCCACACAAACTTCTCTAACTTCCTCTCACGTATCAATTTTTCAATGAGATCTTGCAAATGACGGCACTCATTTGTATTGTGGCCGTAGCTCTCGTGGAATCTACAAACTTTCCCTATTTGGATCTGTCTCTCCGATGATTGCTTCGGAGCAGGCTTCTTGTGTTGGATAGTATTGCAGGTTTGTAGATATACATTCTCCAGCGACGTATTCAGAGGAGTGTAATTATCAAACATAGGAGCCCTATGCCATGGGCCACGGTTCTGATCCCGTTTCTTATTTCGATCTTCGTTTCCACTCTGCTGATTCTGTTTATTTTATATATTCAACTGCACTTTTTCGAAACTCTCCCTGGGTTGTTTAACAGCTACATTACTCTGGATTCCTTCCATACTAGGCCCCGCGTCATCCTGTTTCCTGGACGGTTTTTCACCCTCCCTTCTCAGGAATTGGGCTTCCTTGGAATAGAAATGGTCCAATGATGCGGGGGTTTTCCGGCGAACTAGTTGTCGAATTCTGAATCGAGGTCAATCCCCTTAGTCAGTGCCACAAGAATGGAGTTATCATTAGGGTTGCTGATCACAACGCATGCAGCATGAAATCTTTCTAAATAACGCCGGAGTGTCTCCCCAAGAGCTTGAGTGACACTAGACAATGTGTTAACATCCTTCGGCCTTGCGACATGCATGCGGAATTGTTCAACAAACTTTGTAGCCAATTGGTCAAAGCAAGAAATAGATCGAGGTGGAAAACGAGTGAACCACGTAGTAGTTATGCCCTCTATAGAGATTAGGAAGCTTCGGCATTTAACTACATTTTTTCGGCTCATGCAGCGTTCATCAACCACTCATACTTCAGGATGTGTTGATTAGGGTCAGCACTTCCTTCATAAACTGGTAAAGTCGACATTCTGAATCATTGAGGAGGTTCAGCATAGAGTATCTCATCAATAAAGGGAGTATGACTCCGAGAGATTCCCCAGTCGTCATTAGTGAGGCCTTGACTCTCTCGAATCATCTGACGGATCATCGTTGGTATGTCCGGCACCTGGATATTTTAAGCGCGTTGGTCCAAGGTGTGGTCAGGTTCCACAATGCGAGGCTAGGCTGGACGCAGTTGACGGTCCAGGTCTCGTCTCCTTGGTTCTAAGTCTTCAGGGATATAAGGCTCGAGAGTACGTTGACATTGGATCGAGTCTGTCCGATTTCGGGCGTCAGCTCCCTGTTAAGTAGCAGTGGTGGTAGTGCGGTTGTTTGTGACGTGATATGGAATAGCACCTCCTCGAGAGGAGGGTCTAGTATGGTGGATGGGCCAACTCTTAGTTGTCCAATGTTCAGCGTATGTTGATGTCCAGTAGCTTGGGTGTAACTCCCATCTAGCCGTGGGCGCGTAGATCTATGATGGTAATCTGAAGATGATGAACTCTCTATGGAGGAATAGGAGGCATGATCCCTCCTGGATCTCCTACGCCTTTGGCGATTTAGTTGATTAGTCAAATCTAAGTTAGCAGGCAATTGTTGAGTGAGTTGTTGACGGCTCTGTGTCAGCTCTTGCATAAGCATCTGAAATTCTTCCCTGGTGATAGTGCCTGACGGATTTGATGGTCCGGTAGCATTCTGATTAGTTGGAGGGAGTTGCATGGGATTCTGTCGATCCTGTCCTTTTGGATCTGCAGCTGTAGAGGTGGTCCTTGTGCTATCCATGGTGGATGGCGAAGTCCTTTCCTAGATCTGATGCAAATCTGAATAGGATGGAAGAACTTTAAACTTTGAGATCTGAATCTTCTTCTTAGACTTTTGCAATCCGATATCAATAGTAGATCCAAAAAGCAGGAGAAAACTGTGTTTTCTCAGTGAAAGCACCAAAGTGTGTATACCAAAATTGGGCACAACACTCTCCGGAAGTATTTGAAGAGATAAAATGAAAAAAATAAATGTAAAAAGAGGATTATCTAACAAACACTTCAAAAACAGATAAAAAAAAACACGCAGAAACATAGAGATTTAGAGTGGCTCGACGTATAGCCTACGTCCACTATGAATTTGATGATTTTACTGATGTTTTCTTGATGATTACAACTGGTTACAGCGGATTACTGCAGTAAATTTCGAGTACAACAGTAATCTTGGAGTACAAAAATGGTTCCGCTGAGTTTGGATGTAGGAAAGCTCAAAGGTCCTTTATCTATAGGCTCTGGGGTGCTATTTATAGATGTAGGCACCAAATATCTCGCTCAGATCTTGGAAGACCTCTTCTGGCATGTGGGTGGGCCCACGCGATCGATCCCACGTGGTTTGCACTCGGTCCATGATCAATACGAATGAATTTCGTATCAATCAAGATTTTGCCCAATCGAGTCGAAATTGGGCATGAACATTCTTTAGGTTGTACGTAAGCTCTTGTGAAAATTTCATAGCATTTGGACTTGTAGATTGTAAGTTATGATAAATGCAATTTAGGTCTTTTCGGCCACTGTTCTCTTCGTGTCGATGCTCTTCGTATCGATCTGTTCGAATCGATCCAGACACGTGCTTGCAAGTTGACGTGGTGCTAACTCTTTGCATCGATCCACTTTTCATGCTAAGTCGACCGAGTCTCCCCAACGTTTACGCCTTGTTCGTAATGATCAGAACTGTCTTGTTCGTATCGAATAGTCTTTGCTCTGTTCATATCAATTGCATAGCCTTGTTCGTATCCATCAAAAAGGTGACATTCGTATTGATCTGTAATGTGTTCTTCATATCGATCAATGGCCGATCGATACGAAGTACATGAATAGTTTGATCGATTCGAAGTGCATGAAACAATCGATACGAAGTGACAACCTCCCATGGATACAAACTAGTTGGTGATGATGGGTATAAAGTATGGTTACTTGGATCGCCACGATTGTGATGGATACGAATAAGGCCACCTTGGATCGATACGAAAATGATGGATATGAAGTGAAGTTACTCTGACTGATACGAACATGATGGATACGAAGAAGGCCACCATTAATCGATTCGAACATGAAGGATACGGAGTGAGGTAAATTCCTCTGATTTGTGTCGACCATATCTTGAGCATACGAACTCCGATTGAATTGGAATTTGGAATGTTGGCTTTCATAGCTTCACTTGTCATGTCATATCAATTGTAGCTTGATCTGGACTCGGACAAAATCTACCGACATCCATAAGGAACCTGTGTGTATCCGGTTTTCAAGACAAACTGTCTTTGGTTTCTAGCTAATTCCCTGGTGGCACGGCCTTGCCAAAAGGCGGGATAACAATGGTATAAATGCCTTGGTACGTAGTGGGTTGGAGATAGGTGGAAGGTATAGAGTAGACTGTAATGCTTTCGAAGGGATAGAAGTATCTTTTATAAACCTAGAATTATTTTGGTTATAAAATGAGGCTTTCGAAGAAGTTATGTTAGCTTTCAACTTAGTCAAAATTGCCTTTGATTTAGAAAAAGGGAATTCAAAAGGGGTTTCCACCGTATTATTTTAAAATGAAGCTTTTGAAAAGGGTCAAAACCCATGCTGCCGCATTCAACCCTTCAATTCAATTCTTTCGAAAGGGAGTTTTTACTTTTAAACATTGAGCCGCTTCTCCAAGCTTTCAAAAGGGTTTGTTTCGAAACCATCCTCTTTGTTTAACTTAGGAATAATTATTTAAAAATTAATGCTTTTGAAAGCAATGCTTTCGCTCCTGTTCTTTTAAAACCCTTAGATATATTCAAAATTTACCCAAAGGTTTCTAAAGGAATGGTTTTAAATAGTTTTTAAGCTATGCTCCATAAATTTTACTTGAAACTAATGCTTTTGAAAGGTTTGTTTTAAGTAAAGGACTTTAATGCTTTCGAAACATATACAATGAAAGTTCCGAAGGGGAGATTCCGCAATGTTTTCGAAAGGTTTACTTTGAGTATTAAAGTGGAAGATTTCCAATGCTTCTAAAGGAAAGTTTAAAGTGCTATGAAAGAGGACGTCTAACGTTTTATAAATCTTTCGAAGGAATAATTTCAATGATTTTAAAAGGTCTATTTTAAAGGTTTCGAAAGGTATGTTTTAGCCTTTCGGCCTAGTACTTTAAGGTGAAGTAGTTTATAACTTATTTTAAAAGGGTTACTTTCAATGGATTCAAAATGGGTTGTTTAAATTTTTAAACAAGGGTTTCAAAGGTGATATCTTGGATTTAAAACCTAGAGTTTTCTAAGTTAAAGAAGGGCTTTACCTTGTTTTAAAGGGATAAATAACCCTATTGATTAGGTTTTCATCAACATTGCTTGTAAAGCATATATCATAAAAAACTTATTTGATTAAAGCAAATAGTATATTTTCCTTATTTAAGTATGATTTAAAGGGTTAAATCAATTTGAAAGAAATATTTTTAAGGAAAATTTAATGGGGTAGTTAACCCTAAGTAAATGACTTAGATATAGAATACAAAATAAAACCGGTATATGGTCGCACCCTATACTTTAGCTAATAGCCCCTTAGCTAATATAAGTCCAAAATTGATGTGTGTAATACTTTGGCATAGAGAAGACTAAAATGATGTTACATATAGAAAGGAATATATAGAAAAGAATAGGTTATTGGTGAGACTGCAAAACCATTAGGACCGGTTAACCCTGGAAGAAGTAAGTTAAGGACAGACCGTACAGAAGTGTGTATAATAGAAATTAGATTATTTATTAGTCTGATAGGCCCAAGTCAGCCAATGGTTAATGGTTAACCAAACAAAACTTTATTGTATGGACAGATAGACCATTGATTACCCGGTTTATGTGCATAAAAGATATTGCTATTATTGCATTAATCTGTTTGATTGCAGGATTCTGATTTGCAAAATATATATTTTTAAAAGGGATATTAGTGCGGGGAAACTCGTTCTGCTAAGTAGCATGGTCTCACTTAATATTAGTAAACCGAGATATAATAGTATTATTCACACCAAGCTTTATGTCTTACTCGAAGTTTACGTTTTCCCCTTTAAACTCTTCGGTGCTCAAAATTAATTTGAGTAGATTGAGAGATAAGATTTTGTAGGTGGACAAATAAGCTTTTGGAGACGAGCATGAGGCATGAGTTTTCTATTTAGGAGTGATTAGTTTTATTTCCACTATGTTGCATTAAGACTGGTATATCTATTGAGTACTTAGATCATCCAAGGGGGCATCTTCATATGTCGCTCTTGGCATAAATTGCAGGAATTATATTTGATAGAAACCTGAGAATCATTTGGGATTGTGTAATGGAATATGAAACATGAATTTGCAATGTAATCGGTAAAAAAAATTGGAATCCATGATTTTTTTTTTCATATTCACATGCTTCTGATATTATGAATACCATTAACATTACTGTATTTTATCACCAAAAGTTAATACTATAGATGACTACAGCATCTGTAGCACTTAGCTTCGGGCCTCAAGATAGGGAATGTTACAATGGCCAACGAGCTATCATAGATCTAGATCACAATGATTAACAGTTAGTATTGTTTGATAGATGTTATTGTTGTTAAGGTCTCACTAGCAACTTGTCACTCTAGGGATGTCATACGAGGTAGATATTGGGCATAAAGATACCTAGACACCTCGACTGTTACTCAGTATGGAGTAGTATTGTGGATGGAGATACCTAGACAACCCGACAGTTTATTGATTATAGAGTGCCCTTTATGACACTTATAGAGTAGCATATCATCAATGGCTTGTGTTAATTCTATGGTTGCAGGGGCATGTCTAGTGTGATTAGTATGCCCTATGTTCCATATACTATATCAACTTTGTAGTATTTTGAGATTGTCTATCAATTATACTAGACTGTTGTCCTACTCGAGATTTAATACTTTGCCTCTTATTATCCTAGGTGTTCTTAAATGAGTAGACTAGATAACAGGTGTAGACAGCATTTGGAGCTGAGCAGATAGATTAGCAGGAGGCAACGCTTTATCATACTTATATTTTGAGCTTATTGTTTTTATTCCATTATTTGACACATGGAGCCTTGATGCTGTTGACTTATTATTATTAAATACATTTTATCAGTTGAGTTTATTTACTACTTGTATAAACTATTATAGTTTAACTCTTTGTATATTGTTCTCTGATATTTGGATTTCTTAGCTATTAATGTATCAACTATTTTACATATGTGTTGGCAATTATATATTATCTGATTCGATGTGAGATATAGGACAGGCTATGTGATTATTTGATATTTTCTTTTTCTTCTTTTCCATTCTCTTTTCTTCTATTCCTCATGCTTTACTTCTTTTCTTTCTTTTGACAAACATTATGCATTGCAGGTGTATGGCGGTCGTCACAACATGTGCATTGCATAATTACGTTTTAGCTTAAACTATTTACATTTCAACATTTCAATGATTATTTATAGGCCTCCACTTTAATTCTTTCCAAATATTTTATATTTAAATCCCTGTATTTATAAAATATCGTATTTGAACTAGGGAAAAAAATTTAAGGAAAAATTAGCTTAATAAATTAAGCACATGACATGCATATTTCTTTTATTTTTTGTAAGGACGAGTCCAAAACCCATTACTAATTTAATCGTTTCCTTCATCTTTCTATTTTCTTTCATTGACACTCTTGTTCAATCTCAAACTTTCTTTTTGATTCGGTCAACACTCAAAACCATTGTAACAATGGTGCCTCAAGCAAATCATTATTACCAACACAGCCGCAAACTTCAACGCATGATGAACACTAGAAATTCAACATCAATCCCCGATTGAAGAAACCAAAAACCTAGCTCCACCAGAAGATCATCAGCTATCCCTTATTTAAAAGATGAAACCTAGCTCCATCGTAAATTCAACAGCAATTCCAAATTTGACATAATGAAAATTTAGTTCAAAAATCAACCTAAAACCACAGATGATGAAAGCGAAAGCTAGGAAGCTAAAATTACGAAAACCACCAATTGAACAAGACGAACAACAAATGTTAGAACAAAGAACAAAAAGAAGAAATGAACAACCTGCAGAACTCAAATCTTCCTTGTTAAAACAATGAAATAGCATGAGATGACAAGAACACAATCAGAGGAGGATGCATAATAACTAAATATATGCTCTGACATATTCTTGAAGGAAATTTCATAGATGGTCAGGTACATAAATTTATTTTTTTCCTTAATAATACTACTACCAATTAAAATAATTATAAAAACTAATACCTAGTAGTCGTTTGATTAGAGTTGACGCTTATTTATTTTATAAACTATTTTACCTATTATTTATACTAAAACAGATACTTATATATTTGCAAAAATGATATCTAGTTTCTGTTTGACATAAGTTGATGCTCTATAATTTTAATTATTTATTTGACGGTCATGTATGACAAAAGTGATACCAAAATAATGCATAACTAATACCTAATAGCTTTTTGATTGGAGATTATGCTTATTTATTTTATATATTATTTTGATCATAATTTATATCAAAACAGATATCAATATATTTACAAAAATGATACCTAGTTTATATTTGGTATAAATTGATGCTATAAAATTTTAATTATTTATTTGATTGTCATGTATGACAAAAGTGATACCAAAATAATGCAAAACCGGTACTTCGTAGATGTTTGATTAGAGTTGATGCATAGTTATTTTATAAATTATTTGAATGTAATTTATATCAAAACTGATACCAATATATTTGCAAAATTAATACCTAGTTTGTGTTTTATATAAGTTGATGCTCTATAATTTTAATTATTTATTTGACTGTCATGTATGACAAAAATGGTACCAAAATAATGCAAAACTAATACCTAGTAGCTGTTTGATTAGAGTTAATGCTTGGTTATTTTATAAGCTATTCTGACTATAATTTATATTAAAACCAATATCAAAATATTTGCAAAAATGGTAATTAGCTTTTGTTTAATGAAATTTGATGATCTTTAATTTTAAAAGCTATTTTGACTATCATATACGACAAAACTGATGATGCAAAAGCGAAACCTAAAAGCTATTTAACTAGAGTTGACGCTTAGTTATTTTTATATTTTTCAATATATATTATCACTGTTTAACATTACTGATACTATTTATTATTTAATATTGCTTCACTAATGACAAAAACTTACATTTTTTGTTGTTAATACAAAAAATCGATTGGCATGTATCAAAATAAGTGCTGATGGAGCTTGACTATGCAATGACGATAACAGTGACAGTAAATATAAATTTAATTGCAAGTACATAATAATTGCTACATACATTGAATTGTAATTAATTTTTATGTTCAACAAAAAAGGCTAGTCACTAATGCAGAAAGTATTAAAAAACATTTAGTCCTGCCTTTACTTGGCGAAATCATGTGAGATAAATGTGCAAATGCTATTTATTTCCCTCTTCATTGTGAAGACAATTGGACATTGGTAACATTGACATACTCTATAGTGCATGGTCTCACGTAGATTCTTTACATCCTAGAAGATCAAATGAAAAAACAATTCAAGTTTGAAAGAAACAATGAAATCGGTATGACATTTTTTCAAAAAATTAACCAATATGATTGAAACAGTGAACTTTAACTAACTCTGTATTGTTTTGTCTTTAATAGAGAAGACAAGTTGAAGAAATCCTGCAAGAAGTATGGAAAAACAATAACATAGAAGATATGGAAGTGAAGCTTGATGAATTGCATCAAATTAAATGTGCATAGCAAGCATCATACACGTAAGCCTTTTTGTTAAAAATGGTACCTATTGACAACAAAATTGATACTAGAACTCAAACTAATAGTAGTACTGAAATAATAGTTACTTAATAGTAGAAATTGTTATATGTTTGCATTATAATCTTTTATATAAAGTACTATACATCTTTATATGCCTAATAAATTGAATTGAATTTGATTGCTACAGAAGCTATTTTCATTCAGTTCGGTATTGCTTCGGATCAAAATCGATACCCACAAGTAGATAAATCGATACCTAGAGGCATAAAACTGACACACATAGACATAAACTAATACTTAAATTTTATATAATCAAAACTAAAACAAAATAAATTTCACAGATCTTAAAGATGATACCCACTGGCACTATAGTTGACTTTAAAACAGATGCTAACATTGATTTAAAACTGCTAAACCCATTCGCTCCATCATCTGTTAAATAAAATATTATATATTTGTTATATACATAATATTACAAGTGATGCCAACGGATACTAACAATATATTTTTCTTTAAACAGGGTTGACTTTGGTTTATAAGTCGTGATATTCATCATATCATTGAACAAAAGCCAAATATTGGTCAAACTAAAACCTGAACATATGTTGCAAACAAGAGCAAGAATTGTGTATAAGATATTGACGGGCAATGATCGCGGTTGGAATTCAGAAGATTTCATTTCAAGACTGTAAGAAAAACATAATATGAAGAAGTGAATTTGTTGTAAAAACTGTTGTGATTTTTAGTTCAACTAATATACGTTTGAGACGTTGTGTTAGAACTAATTGAATTTAGCTTTGATTTAACGTGGATATAAACATTTGTTGGAGTTTAGATGATTTTCTGTAAAAACTATTATCTTATTTCTGATGTTATAAAAATTAGCTTTGTTTAACTTTTCTTACATCCGATGTTATGTTATGACTGTATTTTATTTTTGTTTATATGTGAAACTGATACAAACAGTGTGCGTGAACTGATACTGTATTCTATCACACCTGAAAATGATATTAATATTAATAGTATGAAAAAAATGATACAATAATTTGTTATACCTAAACTGATACTAATAGCATGCAAAATTAACACTATATTTTGTTATACCTGAAATTGATACTAATAACATGCAAAAAATGATACCATAATTTGTTATACCAGAAATCGATACTAAAAGCATGCAAAACTGGTACCATACTTTGTAATACTTGAAACTGATACTAATAGCATGCAAAAAATAATACAAAAATCACTGATTACTAAATGCCATGTCACCTATATAGTTTACTTAACAACAAAATCACTGATTATCTCATCTTGCTCACTAAGCATCAACTAATGCAAAAATAGCAGTAGGTAAAAAATGATACTACATATCAAATAATCAAGTACGAATACAAACCGATTTAATCGAGCATTGTTGGGCGAATTTTCACCCAGAAGACCTCGAGACCAAGAAGCCACAGTTTCACCCGGGCTTGCAACCTCCACCTCGTTCGATGAACACAAGGCTCGGTACAAGCATGGAAGTCAATCCGGCATTCCCATTCGGCAGAGTTACGTCCGGCCTCTCCCTGTTATGCCGGACCAGAATCCATTCGGCAAAGCCCAACCATTGGTCCATTCGGCAAAAGCAAGGCATAAGGCATTTCCATCCGGCACATCCCATTCGGTAGCCGGACCATATCCCACCGAACCAACCATCACCCCACTACCGAACCAACTCCACGGCCGGACCAAACAAGTACCGAACCACCTCACTGCCGGTCCACCTCCACACTCATTACCACCGGTCCACACTTATTGCCGGACCACGCCTACCACCGGACCAAACTCCATGCCGAATGACCTCCGCCGAACCAGGTGATTACCATTCCAGATTGCTTCAGCCCGGGCCCACCAGCAGTTATATACTTCCAAGACCCCTGCCCCCTACCTCATTCTATAAATAGAGGGGCAGGGGTACAACAATGGCAGACAAGTTTGAGAGCTCAAGCAAGGAAGGAACTTTCAAACTATTTTCATACACTTATATACAACGCATTGTACTTGTAACCTGAAAGAAAGAAGATAATAACATATAAAGTGGACGTAGGCACATTCTGGCTGAACCACTATAAATCTGTGTGTCTTTTACATTTCAGCCCCTACTTTTCTCATATTTACATACTCATCTAAAATCATTGAAAATCACATATAATCAACTAAATAATACGACTTGGAGGTGTTTGTCCATTTTTTGTGCAAACATTTTTGGTGCTTTCATTGAGAGTTGAACTCAAGCTTCATCTTCTCCCACTCAACCTTTTTCCTAACGACATCACTCGTTGCTTAGAAATCATGCCTTCCAAACAGAGAAGGGATGTTAACAAAGGAAAGAACATCGCAACTAGCAGCCTTCCAGATCCAGCAATCACAGATCAGCCCACTTCAACAGCAGTACCAGATGAAAATCAGGAAAATCCAACTGGTCCCGCAACGGAACAACCAATCACTAGGGCAGATCTGGACAGGGTTGTGGCTGAAGTAACTAACCGCTTCACATCCCAACAAGAAACTTTGGTGGACCAACCCATGACACGCTTAAGGGACGCTGAAGAGTCCAACCGCAACACTGAATCATGGGGTGAATCCCAATCCGGAGGATCCCGGAGGCAACAAAGGTCTTCACTCTTCGAACAAGCTATCAACAGGAAAAACGATGATAGGGGCCGCGCCCGGACTCAGCCCGAATTCCGACTCGAGGAAGCCCTTGGAACCGAACCTAGCGGGGGAGGCACCAGGCGAGGGTCGGATGTAGCTGAGCCAGTCATGCCACCTAATCATAGAAACCCCGCTGAACGGAGCCGAGCTAGAACCCAGCTCGAAGTTGACCCCATGGATGTGCTCGAAACAGAACCCCATAGGGGAAGATCAAGGCAGGGGGCAACTGTAGCTGGTCCTAGCGTGCATCCAAGCAGCCAAAGACAACCACTGGATAATGCTAGAGGTGATAGACTGTACCATCCCTACAGGTCATCTGGACGAGATAGATCCCGCAGGGAAGAACCGAGCTCATTTTTGTCCGCTCCAAGTTCTGACGAGCGGATGGCACGATTATTCAGAGAATGTGTCCAACGGGAGCAAAGGGACCGGGGAATAGGCGCTAGGGTCACCAGTCCCTTTACCCGAAATATCGAAACTGCCATCACTCCCCGGGAATGGAAAATGCCAACCATGGAACCTTACAAAGGAACTTCCGACCCCATCGTACACCTGCAAAGATACACCCAGCATATGCTCATGAGTGGAGCAACAGAAGGAGTATTATGTAAATGCTTTCCGCTATTCCTATCAGATCTAGCTACCTCCTGGTTCTGCCATCTACCCCAAGGATCCATCAACTCATGGGAGATGTTAAAAGAAAGGTTTATTAGCCAGTTCCGCATCCATGTGGAACAACCCAGGGATGCTTATTCTCTATCCAATGTCAAACAGAAAACCGGAGAGACGCTGCAACAATATCTAACACGGTTCAACGCCGCAGCGGCAGCAGTTCAAGATGCCGATGAAAAACTCACTCTAATGGCCCTCTGTAGTGGTGTGCATCCAGACACCAAGTTTGCCAGAAGATTAACTAAGGAAAAACCAGCTACCTTGCCTGATTTCTTCCATGAAGCTGGAAAGTATATGAGACTTGAAGACGCTGCTACGGAGAGGCAGCCAGGGCAACAAGGCAAGATAATTCAGGACAAGGTTCCCACTGCAGCTAAGGACGCTCGAAGAAATGAATCTAGAGACAATGCTGGGGGCAGAAAGGTTGAGAAGCGCCAATATCGACCAGGGCCAAGATTTGACTCCTACACTCCTTTGAATGAAACAATCGAAAACATCTACCTAGCCACTCAGGGCGAACTCGGATACAAGCGCCCCCCGCACAAGAAAGAATCAGATAACGCACTCAAGTCCGGAAAGTTCTGTCGCTTCCACGAATCCCACGGACATGACACCAATGAATGCCACCATCTTCGGGACTTGATCGAAGAACACATTAGAAGAAGAAGACTGGAACGTTATGTGAAAAGTCAGAACAGGACTCCAACTCCTGCCAATGAGAACTCAAAGCAACCCCTCCCAGAAGTAGGCGGAGGGAGTCGCAACAATCACAACACCAGTGGCTCTAGTCAAGAGAAGATAGTAGTCCTTACCATCTCAGGAGGACCACACATTGCCGACAGAAGTTGGGCAGAGATGGAAAGGTACGGCAAGTCGCTTAGAAATGCCGAAGGATATGTTAACTCCATTACGGAGGAACGCCACCCGAAACGAAAAGAAAACGACGACATCATATTCAGTAGGCGTGATTTGGAAGGAAGACAGTACCCACATATGGATCCTATGGTCATCTCTGCCTGGTTCGGTCCAGCTAAAGTTTTTCGGATTCTGATAGACACAGGAAGCTCCGTAAATATCCTATTCAGACATGCTTTCGACAAAATGAAGTTATCAATGAAGGATGTATCCCCCTGTGACAAACCACTGCACGGTTTCACTGGAGATGCAAAAATGCCCCTCGGGCAACTTGACCTATTCGTCGAAATAGGAAGTCATCCCCGCTCCGTTGTGCGAAAACAAACGTTCGTACTAATAGAAAACCACTCGGCTTACAACGCTTTCTTGGAAAGACCAGCCTTGTCTGACTTTCAGATTGTATTAGCCCCCTGGTGCCTGAAAATGAAATTTCCAACAGACAACGGAGTAGGAGAAGTAGAAGGAGATCAAGGTGCTGCCCGAGACTGCTACGTAACTGAACTTCGCAATAACCGCAGAAAGAATAAAGGAAAAGATGCAGAGACTACTCTCTGCATGAAAAGCTTGGAGGCATAGCAACTAAAGAAAGCCCCTCCTCTTCGATACACAAGCGATCCCTTCAATGAACTAGACCCCAGGGATAAAGAGGAGGAGGCTACCGCCGAGCCTGCAGAGGCTATGGAATTCGTATCGGTAGATAAGCATGATTCAAGTAGACTATTAAAAATCGGATCTCAGCTGAAAACGGAATTGAAGGATCGACTCATTGACTTTCTCCGCCACAACTTAGATGTATTTGCGTGGACCCATGCCGATATGACAGGAATCTCCCCAGACGTAGCATGCCACATGTTGAACATCGATCCCACCAAGGTACCAGTAAAGCAGAAAAAGAGGAGCATGGGGGCAGAGCGATCAGCAGCCTTGATGAGGAAGTAAAAAATCTACTTGCTAATGACTTCATACGGGAAGCCATCTACCCAGAATGGATCGCTAACCCAGTGCTAGTAAAAAAGGCCAATGGAAAGTGGCGAACATGTATTGACTTCTCCAATCTGAATGACGCTTGCCCGAAAGACTGCTTCCCACTTCCCCGAATTGACCAACTCGTGGACAGCACAGCTGGGCACGAACTCCTATCTTTTATGGATGCATACTCCGGATATAACCAGATCCCCATGCACGCTCCCGATCAGGACCACACTAGCTTCATCACCGACCGCGGATTATATTGTTACAAAGTCATGCCTTTTGGACTCAAAAATGCTGGAGCTACCTATCAACGCCTCGTCAACAAAATGTTCGCAGAACTGATAGGACGTACTATGGAAGTGTATGTGGATGACATGTTGGTGAAGTCCAGGAAAGCCAACGACCATGTAAGCCATCTGGACGATATGTTTCGGGTACTTCGCCGATATGGAATGAAGCTGAATCCTCTAAAGTGCTCCTTCGGAGTATCATCGGGAAAATTCTTAGGATTCATCGTCCACGCCAGAGGAATCGAAGCAAACCCTGAACAAATCCGAGCTTTAAAAGAAATAAGGATGCCTTCCACTCGAAAAGAAATGCAGAGCCTAAACGGAAAGGTGGCCGCCCTAAGCAGATTCATTTCCAAGGCAACTGACAAGTGTGTCCCTTTCTTCGAAGCACTCAAGAAAGACAAAGGGAGGTTCGAGTGGACCGACGAATGCTTAAAAGCTTTCCTCAACCTCATCGAACACCTTCAGAGACCACCAGTACTCTCAACTCCAAATGAAGGTGAAGTGTTATACCTATACCTCGCTGTATCATCTCATGCTCTAAGCGCCGCCTTGGTAAGAGAAGAAGACCGCACACAACGCCCGGTTTACTTTGTAAGTAAGAGATTTACAGGGGCAGAGGCCAGATATCCTAAACTTGAGAAATTAGCATATTGTTTATTGATCGCGTCACGAAAACTGCGCCACTACTTCCAGTCTCACTCCATCAGGGTTCTAACCGATCAACCACTGAGACGAGTGCTCCATCGTCCTGACACTTCTGGGCGACTCCTCAAATGGTGCATCGAACTAAGTCAGTATGATATCACCTACCATCCTCGTACCGCTATCAAAGGACAAGCCATGGCTGATTTCATTGCCGAATTCACTATAAACGAAGGCGAGGAACAATCTGAAGTAGCAAAAAACATCAAGTGGAACCTCTTTGTAGACGGAGCATCGAACGAACAAGGCTCGGGGGCAGGTATTGTGATCATCACCCCCAGGGGAAGAAAGTTGTACTATGCATTGAGATTGGAGTTCACGGCCACTAACAACGATGCTGAATATGAAGCAGTAATAGCGGGATTGGAACTGGCCCTAGAAATTGGAATCAATTCCTTATGTATTCATAGTGATTCTCAGCTTATCGTAAACCAGGTACTAGGAGAATTCCAGACTCGAGGAGAACGACTCACAGCATACCTAAAGAAAACCAAACTGCTACTCGATCAATTGGACCATTATCTAATCAAACACATTCCTCGAGAAGAAAACCAAGAGGCAGATGAACTTGCAAAGCAAGCTAGTATGAAGGACAGCACCATTCCCGGAGCACCAGCAATCTCAAGGCAGCTAGCCCCAAGTTTCGAACAAGTAAATCTGATAACTGCAATCGAAGAAGGAACCTGGATGACCCCTATCCGGAAATATTTGCAAGATGGCATACTACCCGACAGGCGTGACGAAGCCAAGAAGATCTTGAGAAAAGTTCCCCACTACACAACACAAGAAGGCATCCTCTACCGGCGTGGCTTCTCTGGCCCCTTATTAAGATGCGTCGCCGGAAGGGAAGCCAAGGAGATATTAACAAACATCCATCAGGGAGGATGCGGAGATCACACTGGAGGACAGACTTTGGCAAGAAAGATACTCCGATATGGATATTACTGGCCCACACTAAACAAAGATACCCTAGACTTCGTTAAGAAATGCGACAGATGTCAGAAGTTCGCCAAGATCCCTCGACTGCCCACAAACGAAATTACTCAAATGACCAGCCCTTGGCCCTTTGCTGTATGGGGAATCGACTTAATTGGCGAACTGCCAACGGGCCGAGGCGGAGCCAAATATGCTATAGTGGCAGTCGATTATTTCACCAAATGGGTGGAAGCGGAACCTTTAAATAAAATATCTTCAGCAAAAGTTATCAACTTCTTGATCAAAAACATTCTGTGCAGGTATGGAATCCCCCTCAAGATCGTATCAGACAACGGACTCCAATTTGACAGCAAAGAATTTGCCGACTGGTGCCAAGAGCATGGAATTCATAAAAGCTTCTCATCAGTAGCTTACCCTCAGGCAAACGGACAAGTTGAAGCTGTCAACAAAATTCTCAAAACCCTAATCAAGAAGAAACTTGAAAAGTCAAAAGGCGCTTGGGTGGACGAACTTCCTACGGCACTATGGGCATACCGCACATCTTTCAGAACATCAACGGGACATACTCCTTTCTCTTTGGCATATGGATCGGAGGCAATGCTCCCAGTTGAGACTATTGTGCCTTCCCACCGTAGGATCCACTACAACCCAGAAGAAAACGAAGAACTCCTCCTCATGTCTTTGGATCTGATTGAGGAAAGGAGAAACGATGCAGCACTCAAAGCAGCAGCTCACAAACAAAAAGTGGCAGCACTATACAATTCCAAAGTCAAGCATCGCAGCTTACAAGAAGGAGATCTTGTCCTCAGGCGAATCTTTCCGCGCCCCGGGGCACTGGACCCCATCTGGGACGGACCATATGTAATTCACAAAGATCTCCACAAGGGAGCTTACATTTTGTCAACAGTGGACGGAGAGGTGTTCCAGAGGGCATGGAACATCCGACACCTCCGTCGATACTTTTCTTAACTTGTACTGCCCATGTGAAGTGAATTAACAAAGAGAATCAGTGGACGTAGGCATTTTCGTGCCGAACCACTTTAAAAAATCTTGTCTCTTTTTAACTTGTTCCTTTATGTCTTGGCTACTTGTTAAGTTTTATCCCTTTCTGTTGAACAAAATCCTATGGCATCTCCACTCAAGACGCACCGCGGCCTCATCTAGACTAGGCCTAACAGGTACGCCACGATTCTATGCACTCGCCAATGAGACTCTTTTGCTCCAGCATCCCTCTGCTGCGGGTTAACTCATTGCGCGCCTGCCCTCAAAGCCAACTGTAATGAGCCGATTATAAGTCATCATAAAGGCCGACTATAGCCGATGGCAGCTCATTACGGCGTTCGGCTCGTCGGTAACCGTGAACCTACTTTAAGCCCCAACATAAGGTGTGGCCAGCCAGGGGTAGTTCACGGCCAACGGCACCCACGCTAGCCGGCCACGGTAAATCGAATAATACCCACGATTACGGACCATAACGGTTCGGGTAGTTACCGTGCGCGATCTCGGCTCCGATGTGTCTTAAGTGCGGCTGTGGTAAAAAAGAAAACTCCCCGCGGAGGCGTAAGATGGGTGACAAATGTCTCCAAGACCCACAGCTAGGGAAAGTGACTACAAAACCCGTTTGCCACGAACTTAAGCACATCGACGGCCTTCCGTGACTGGAAGTTTTACTTTTACTATATTTCCATTTCATTTAAATATTTTTCTCCTATCCTGTGTAACAAACTCTAAAGTACAGGAAACCAAATAGGAAGCATTCACTCATGAGGCTCTAAGCCTGCGTACTGGGTGGCAGGGCGCTCAGCTATACCCGTAAACAGTTACACAAGACACTCAAAGCTACCGCCTGCGAAGAAAACATAAAGGGCGGTACTCTCTTCTCTTGTACATAAATGCGTAACTATAGCTTATTCATACAATGACATTGCAAAACGTGAAGTTATATTTCAAGCAAAAACTTAACATCAAACACAACTAGAATCACAGGCATATACATAATTATACTTCTCACACGGCACATAAAGATAGCAACAACATTTAAACATGACAAAATCAGCTTATATTATAAGATCACGCGAAGTTATTCTTTGCAAATAATTTTATTACAGTTGCATATCAAAGACTAACATGAACAGTGATAAAAAAAAAAGAAACAAAAAGATGGCAGATGCATCCACACTCCATCACCAACTCCCCCAGCCTACTTAGCCGCAGGATCGGAGCACCCAGCATGTGGATCTGAAGTCCCACCTGTCCAGATCAGAAGAGGAATTCATTAAACGAACGATCAAGTTATGAAAACACGAAAAGAAAAGAAAGGGAAAAGAATAACTCACCAGCATCCGCCGCTTGATCCTCATCATCCAACTGCACGCCCGCTTCCTCTGCAGCGAGTAGCCGCATCCCCTCCTTCACCGCCGCTTGCTCCTCCTTTGAGAACTGAGCAGTAACCGCACTCAAGTTGAAAGCCTCTCCGCCTTCCTTACCCGCATTCACCCTGGCCTCCTCTAAAGCCTGGAGATACACCTTGGCCTGATCGGCAACCTTTAACCTCAACCGAATGTTAGCACTCCCGATCTCTTCCCCGGCCTTGACCAACTTAGCATGATGCTCCATTAACTTCTTGGTCTCTGCGGCCACCCGGTCGATATTAGCCTTGGCCTCATCCCCCATGGTGACTACCCGTGTAGTAAGTAAATCAAGATCTAAAGATTTGGCCTCGTCCAGCACTCTTACCATGGGGTTGCGGGGAAGTAGGTGCTCGCCCGTGGTCTCATCGAATGAAATGTCCCGAAAACTTGGGTCTAAATCAGGATGGCCGGCAAAAGGGTCACGAGGCACGGGGCGAGGCACATCGGGACGCCTTATATGAATGACAGTAGAACTCTTGGAAGGAGGAGGAGGGGGGCAGGGCTCCGTGCTCTCCTCCGTAGTATCACGAAGAGGCTGAGTAGGGGGAGACAGAGTAGGAAGCTGCGAAGCAGAAGAAGACTCAAATAAGGAACGGCTCTGCTTCCTTTTCTGAATGCCCTCTTCGATGACCCCAAGAAGAGGGCGGTACTTGACTACGTCCCCAGTGCGATCAGTAGAAGGTTTCGCGGAAGCTCTCCTCGACTTAAATTGTTCAAGGCGGTGTCGAACACCCGACGTTTTACCCGCCTGGCCTGCCCCTGGAATAAAGAACAAGTGTTACGAACATACAATAATCCGCAATTCAAAAAATGTGCTAAGTTAAAAAGAAAGAAAAGTGAGGAGACACATCTGTTATACAAACCCGGCGGAGGAGTGGGATACTGCAATAAGTCCTGGATCTCATTCCAGGACGGAAGTGAACCGTAAAAAATTTCTAAGTCCTTATCGAAAATAGAATCGGCAGAAGACAAAAGTTCACCTTGCATCGCCGGAATCACCCTAGCTGAGGAACCCTTAGAGGATGGGTCAGTGCCAGCCACAGCTTTGCCGGTTTCCTTTGCCTTCTCCGTTCCCTTCTCCGTTTCCGACTCTCCCTCCGACTCCCCGAAGGCCCGACGGAGAGCCTCATCCAGTTCGAGGTCTTGTTCAGAGGTTAGAGCAGCAACACCACTACCACCTTGACCGTCGCCATCTCCTCCACCCTCCGACCCTTCTCCAACTTCGCCTCCTTCCTCCTCTTCTACACCTTCCTCCTCCGGGACAGTCGGGCAAGTACTTGGAGAAGGGCCATCGGACTTCTTCAGTTTCTTCCCCCCAACCGCAGGACGCGCTGCGAAAGGCTCCCTCTTACCGCTCTTTACCGTAGCCCCCTCCTTAGCTTTAGCAGCCCTCTCCTCAGCCGTATCCCTTTGCTTAACCACGGACTGGCGCGGTAAGATCAAATTATACTCCAAGAGAGTTGCGTTCCTGATCAAGAAAGAGGCCGACCGGTCCCGTGCCGGAATAGCCTTTAGTTCAGCAGCCATTCGCACTAAGGAATCGTCCTCCACGACTGCAATACCACCTGTCGCTAGCCAGAAATAGAAGCATGTCAGAAAAAACACTACAGTCAAAACGCATGAAAAATATAAATGAAATCAATCTTACAGCCGGAAGTGAAAAGGCGGAAAGAAACAGCATCGTCCTTGACGAAGAACCACTCCTTCTTGAACATGGTGAACTTGGAATACAAGTCCAGAACTGGTTTGAAGGGTACGGCCGCCTCCAGACTAATATACGGAGACCCCTTCTTATAGCCTCTCAGGTTGTACAAGTATCGGATTTCCCGGTTAGAAGGAGGACGCCCGTACCTCCTCTGGAAGATGACAAAGAGGCTCACCAGGATAGCATATGAGTTAGGCTGAAGCTGGAAGGGAGCCACCTTCAAATATGTGGTGAAGCTTACTATCCAAGCGTTGATAGGAGGAATGGCCCCACACATGCAATGATATCGGCTATAGGCAAAATACCCCTCGGGAGGGTTGTACGGCATGACACCAGCCTCCGGCAGCAACATAAGCGCTCTGTCAATCCCGAAGGAACGGGATATGACATCAAGTTGCTCCTCTTTCAGAGAGCTAGGATAGCAATCAGGAGGAGAGACAAGAAGCTCCTGGGGACCATACCCATCGACTAGTGACCTCGGAGCAGGTCCGTGCTGTGCTGGATCTGGCTGAGCTGGGGGCACGGCAGAAGTTTCTCCGCTATCCCTGGATTTCTTCTTGCCCGATCGAGTTTCAACTTTGCGAGACATTTATCTGCATACACAAAAGTAAAAAGCATGATGTTAGAACGACAGTATAAACAAACAAGCATACATAAGTCCGGAGTTCCACTCAAAGTCCAGACACAAAGTTCGTTCGGCACTGGAGGTTCAAGACCATTCGGCACTAGGGTCTTACGTTCATTCGGCAGTACAAGTTCATTCGGCAATGGGATCTGACTTCCATTCGGCAATGGAATCTGAGGTTCATTCGGCAAAGCAAAGCTTCCGTGCCCATTCGGCATAAGCCCATCCGGTTATAGAGTTCATTCGGTAAAAGAGTATATACCTGGTTCGGCGAATATTTGATTCGACAAATAGTTGGTTCGGTGGGCTTTTGATTCGGCTTCCTCTTGTTCGGTAGAGAAAAACTAAGGGGGGTGTAGCCTCTATATATAGGCGAGCTCTGGAATACCGGACGAGAACCTACTGCCGGACCAACCCCATGCCGGACGAGAACCTATCACCGGACCAACAACAACCGGACCAACAACAACCGGACCAACTATGTACCGAATGAAACCTTCCATACCCAACCAACCTCCAAACGAATAAGAATATATGCCTACTCGAAACCGAATGAAACTGTCTCTACCAGCAGAAGCCAGAAACAGGGGGCATGTAGGGCGCCTCACTCAGATAAGTCCCGAACCCCAGATCTTACTAATAAAATAAAGAATATGATAACAATGGATAAGTCGTGAATCTCTCACTAACATGGGTTAATCGTTCACACGTGCACGCGACCACGAACGGTCCATAAGCATGCTCTGAATGGCTATTAACCCTATCACCGTGAGAATTTACACTTTGACATCCCTTTTTAAGCTCACCGGTTAAAAGGATCCTTGATTCTGATAATTATGAAATGGCTAAGCTACTTACACATGTACGGGGTTGCGAACGATCCCTAGGCATGCTCTGAGCTGGCAATAAACCATCTTCACAAACATAGACCGGGCATCGACGATGCCGAGCCCCTTCGGGACTCACTCTCTCGTCCTGAACGGCACAGTTCACTTCATCTCGAATATTTCGATCATGAACGGCCGTTATTCGAAATCACACTAAAACTGTAAATTCCTTTGCAGGACATTAACAGAATACGAACGTCCAATCGCTGGCGTTACAAAGCCAATCTTCCTGCCACAAGAAAAACAAAGCGCGACACATGCAAGCACGTGCCCCACTTTGGGGGGCAAATGTTGGGCGAATTTTCACCCAGAAGACCTCGAGACCAAGAAGCCACAGTTTCACCCGGGCTTGCAACCTCCACCTCGTTCGATGAACACAAGGCTCGGTACAAGCATGGAAGTCAATCCGGCATTCCCATTCGGCAGAGTTACGTCCGGCCTCTCCCTGTTATGCCGGACCAGAATCCATTCGGCAAAGCCCAACCATTGGTCCATTCGGCAAAAGCAAGGCATAAGGCATTTCCATCCGGCACATCCCATTCGGTAGCCGGACCATATCCCACCGAACCAACCATCACCCCACTACCGAACCAACTCCACGGCCGGACCAAACAAGTACCGAACCACCTCACTGCCGGTCCACCTCCACACTCATTACCACCGGTCCACACTTATTGCCGGACCACGCCTACCACCGGACCAAACTCCATGCCGAATGACCTCCGCCGAACCAGGTGATTACCATTCCAGATTGCTTCAGCCCGGGCCCACCAGCAGTTATATACTTCCAAGACCCCTGCCCCCTACCTCATTCTATAAATAGAGGGGCAGGGGTACAACAATGGTAGACAAGTTTGAGAGCTCAAGCAAGGAAGGAACTTTCAAACTATTTTCATACACTTATATACAACGCATTGTACTTGTAACCTGAAAGAAAGAAGATAATAACATATAAAGTGGACGTAGGCACATTCTGGCTGAACCACTATAAATCTGTGTGTCTTTTACATTTCAGCCCCTACTTTTCTCATATTTACATACTCATCTAAAATCATTGAAAATCACATATAATCAACTAAATAATACGACTTGGAGGTGTTTGTCCATTTTTTGTGCAAACAAGCATATTCTTTAATCGAGCAGACCACTGAATGCAAAAGATAACCGTGCAAGATAACCATGCCTATGCAAAAGATAACCGAGCCCATAAAAGAGCCCATAACCAAGTCTATAACCAAGCGCATAACTGAGCCCATAAACAAGCTCATAACCGAGCCCATAATCGAGTCCATAACTAAACCTATAATCGAGCCCAACCATTTTGTTTAACAACACATATATATGGATGCAAAAGCTAATTAAATGCCAAACCTAATCGGGTATGTATCGATGCAAAAGCAAATCGAATGCCAAACGTAATTGGGTACTGATGGAAACTAATCTATACTAAAGATATATTGTTTAACCAAGCATACATACAGATGCAAAAGGTAGCTGGATGTCAAGCCTAATCCGGTACGTACTGATGTAAAAGCTAATCAGATGTCAAACCTAATCAGGTATTAATGGAAACCAATATATACCCCAGATATATTGTGTAAGTGAGCATACATATGGATGCAAATGCTAACTAGATGCCAAACCTAATTGATGTGCACGTAAATGTGCATATTTTTACCACCATATTTAATCTACTTAAATTAAATAAATGATCTATTAGGTATTTTAACCTGTTTAAACCAAAACTCAAATTATTTTGAATCGTTATATATTCATCTCCATATAGGGGCAAAATAGTCATGTTTGTGCATATATTAATTTGAGAAAATTTAATTGAAAATTACTTTAATATTTTATAGGAATTTGATTTCAAATACAAGTGGTTTCATGAAGATATATGCATGCACAAAGAAGATACAAAGGAATGCAGATGGAAATAATTCAAAGTCGTGATCATGGAGGACCCCTCCTACCCACCTACCTTAATGTACAAATTAGAGTTAATACACATGCTAAAAGTTCGCTAAATCTTCATGAATTTTTAATGAGGATTATCCCATGCTAATGTTTACTTGACCACCACACTTCCTCGACGGGTAGTTTGGGTAGTTTTCAAAAAAGTGAATAAGGGTTTCTAACTTGTATAAATATCCCTTATATTCCATTTAACCCTCCTATCTTTTTTTAAGCTCTCTTCTCACTTAGGCTCTCTTTCTCTTAGTTTAGTTTATGATCAAAAATAAAATGTAAGCTCTCTTTCTTTTCATGACCACTTAGTCGTTTCTTTTATGTAATTTTTTTATGCAATTTAATACTTGCTCTTTTTTTACACGTTTTTTCCTTTCATATTAGTAGTGTAATTTATCTTGCATGCAAGTAGATTAGTGTTTATTTCTTGTTAACTAGTTTTCTTTTTCATTAGCTCGCTTTTCCTTTTCTTTTTGTTCTATGTTGCATGCTACAATTGTTGATATGATAACAAAAATGAGTGGCTAAACCCATTCAATTTAGGAGTAATGAAGCTCTCTAATTATGTGGCTTCATACATAATTTGATAATTAATGCTCTCTTTTTGTGCTTCAGGGAAAGTTGATGTTTATGTAGTTTTGTGTTTAGTATTGAGTTTGGTAGGTTATGTTATTCAAAACAAATAAGATATGCTTAGTCATATGAATCACAAATTGTCTCTTCGTCTAAATATGATTATGACAATGAAGTAAAATTAAATCAAAATTTGATGATCTATATTTCTAATCAATAGTTAATGGGCAATGCTTAAAACAGAATTCATTTTCAACTTGTTGTCATATTTTGATGAGAATTAGTGAGTGGTTTAAGGGGTGTGTTATAATTTGATGGCTTATGTTGAGCTAATTAATAGCACAAATATGTCATACTTATGATAAACACATCAATTAAACTCGCTAATGACCAAAAAGAAGGGATCATAATTTCATATTTTGTTGAATTATGTGATCTAGAGAGTGAAAATATCTCTACATTGTTATTTTATTCTCATAGTTTTCATTCACTTTTGTAGTTGTTAGTTTTTGCAATTTTTAGTAGTTAACAACATTCTCTCGACTTTGGTATAATTTGATTGAATAGGAATTTAATAATTCCCTACGGATCGACCTGTACTCGCCACGCATTAGAATTGTACGTCGTGCGTTTGCGGTTATTTTTAATATAAATTCGATCGGTCATTTTCTAACTCGATAGAAAATTGATCGACGAACAAGTTTTTGACGCCGTTGCCGAGAAATTGTTTTAATTTTAATTTTCTATTCTTCAAATTATTTTCGTTTGATTTTTGTGTGTTTTAATTTGTGAGTTTGTTGCATTTAAAAAAAAAATTAGTATGTTAGTGTGATTTGTGTCCTCATTTGCTTGTGTGCTTGTTATTTTTCATTTGCATTTTCATATTTCAAAAAAAAAAATCACAATTTCATTTCAAAAACTACAAAGATTTTATTTCAATTCTTCTACATATATTTACAAGTGACCATTTTTTCTTTATACATTTCTTTTCACCTTCTCTTTGCATTTACACCACAGTTCAAAATTTTCATTGCCTTGTTTCAAAAACATCAAATTGACAGTCACCTGCTATCTACCCATCAAAATTTTCGCTGCCTTGTTTCAAAAACATCACATTGCATTTTACCCTTCCACCATTGCACAGTTCTTCTACCACCACTGTCAACATTTGCTCCCCTTCAAACTGCTCCTCCACCTGACCGAACTCCATCATCACTGACTCACCCTGGCGACGCTGCTTTGATTCAACCAGTTTCACTGCCTTGCACCAGTTTTACCATTCAATTCCCACACACTTTCCATCCACCACTGAATCACCAAGGTACAGTGTTGCCAGCCCCACCATTCATTTCAAAACATCCACAGCCACAACTTCCATCACCTCATCTTCACTCTTCTGACCATTGCCTCAAATTAACTTCTGACCATAGCCTGTAATACAACTACATACAACATTCATCTCCTGCATCCTCACTGCTAATCTCCCGAAACTGCAAGCATTCGAAACTACATACAACATAGCCTGTAACCACCATACTTGTTTCTGCCACACCTGAAGCTGACTCAACCTTATCACTCTACTACAATAACTTAGCACTGTGCCTCTGCAAACATTACCACCGCGCAACCACCAAGTCCAACTATCATCAACATTTCAACCACATTCTCATCAAATTGCCTTCTACTTCTGTCGTCTCAAAACAGTCATCACAACTTCACATTCACAGAACTGCATACCCTCAACACTGCACATACACATATCATAAAACATAACTTCAATTCCATATCATAAAACATAACTGCACATAAACATTATTCTTCAAAACCAATCACTGTCAACCCCACTTGAATTCAATCAACTCCTTTGCCAAATCCAACTTAACCATCCATTGTCTTCATTTCTTCAAGCTTCAACAAAGACCTACTCCAACCCTTTCCAACAATCCGTCCACCTCCTACAACTTCTTTACGAAACACAGCCCATACAACTTCTGACTGCAAGTTTCACTCCCTCAAACAGTTTCCTCAACCTGCCCCATCGACTATCCAAACTTCAACACTTGCTGACAGCAAACACAAACTCAAAAACTCCCAACCATCAGACCACAAACACCCCGCTACTGATCATCAGCCAACCCAAACTGTCGAACTCCCACACGCAACCCAATCTGAAGTTACGACTCGTCGTTTCCACAACTCAAACAACCACCGCAACGAACTCCAACCTTCACGAGCAACTTCACTGCCTCCGCTCTCAATTGCATCGCGACCAAATTGAACTTCACCAAAACGCCCAAACCAGCAACCCCCTGTCAACAGTCAGCCACCATCGTCACCCCTCGAATTCGCAATCCTCGAACGATGCCTCTATTTAGTGCCTCCACCTCCTTCTCGAACCTCAAAATCGCTGAAACAGAAATCGCCATCTCCATTTCGCCGAAACCCAATCGAATACCACGCCCTTCACTCTCGAACGAAACCACAGTCAATTTCGTGGACGGGGAAAATATTGATTTCAAATTTAAAATTGCGAAGTGAGAAGGAAAAATTAGATTGTGCGGTTTGATTTTGTCGATTACGTTTGTTAATAAGATTATTGTGAGGTGGATCTTGTTTTCCAAAGTGGGCCGGGCTGTGTGTGTTTTTTATTAGTTTTCTTCTTTGTTTTAAATTGTTAAGCTTTACCCAAGGGTATGGGGGCTTGGATCAGCGGACGGCTTTACTATACCCTTCTCAGGAGTCTACCGGCCCGCCGGGTTCTTCTGGGTTTTCAAAAAAAAAAAAAAATTGTTAAGCTTTTAGTTTTGTTTGTTTGGTAATTTGGTTTTAAATTCATTTGCTTTTAGTTCCTTAAAAATATAAACAAATTGTTTTACCTTCAAATTTTTCTTAGTTTAACTTCATATAAAAAAAAACTTGTTTTGTTTTGTTTTAATTTGTTTTAAGCTTCATCTTTCTATATTAAAATAAAGAAAAGAAAAAAACTTTATATATATTTTGCTTTTATTTTCAGTTCATCAAAGCATATAGGAAAATTGACTTGCTAAAATAATGCAATACTTGCCAAAAAAATAATAGCCGCTTGCTTGCTTATAAATTTTTTTCTGCTTTTAACCTCTATTTATTGTTTTTATATGCATATATATATATATGTATGTATGTATGTATGTATGTATGTATGTATAACAAATTTCAAAAATTTGTTAGCACTAGAATTGATCACTAACACCCGAAAATAGATTTGTGTAGAGAGATTAATGTAGATAGTAAATTAAAACAGAGAAATATCACAATAGAATGCGATGACAACAACAAAAAACTAGAACACCAAAATTATTGTGGTTCGGCGTAATTGCCTACATCCACTTTGAGTGTAAACTTTATTGCTTTTTCAAATACTTGAATACAGATACAATCCGTAAACAAATAGCTTGAATACAAGTTTGAATAAGAAGGAAGTGAGTACAATAAATGGCAGAGTCACTCTGAAGTTCTTGAAAAAATGTCCCTTCAACTGGACCTCTGCCACTCTATTTATAGACGGAGATAGCTAGTTCCCCTATCAAGGCCCATAGCTCAGCCCATAGATGATAGGTTTTGTATACTAAACCCGGCACGCCGACCCACTATCACCGACACACTCACGCCAAGCCTGGATTCCCTGGATGCTGATTCGGGATAAATCTTACTCATGCCTGAAGCAACTTGGCCTTTACCTCGAAGTAACTCGTTCCTATGCTCATGCCAACACATTCCTCCACTTCCAACTTCTAGTTACTTTGACCGATCCCATATGGACGAACCAGTAAAGGCCGACCCACCTGAAACAATCCCTCTAAGGTCGAACCACTAAGAGCCGAGCCACATGAACTAATTCTTCTGAGGCTAGAACAACATCCACACCGAATCACCTAGGCTGACCCAACACGGTCGATCCATAAATGATGACCCACCTAGGCCAACCCTCAACAACCGAACCACTTCAACCTACCTACCTTGACCGACCCAATCATGACCGATCCACTAAGGCTGACACACACATGATCTTTCATAACAGATATCCTACTTCAACCGAACCACCGTCGAATAATGAACCACATATATAGGCCGACCCAAAAAAGCTACACCGAACCCTTATACTTCCAATCCTGTCTCAACTCGAGTCCCATCTAGGCCCAACCATATCCTCTGCAACTATTGCCTTGTAGCCGGGCCAAAAATCCAAAAAATTTCAAAAACAAAAAAATGAAAATCCATTCGTAGTTGCATTGTTAATACACATTTAATTTTTGCATTACAGTTCATCTTAGAATTTGTTAGCAATAGCGGTTAGAAATCGATAACCATCAATTGTATACTGACAATTTGTCCACTTTCGACAATTTAATTTCTTGCGTCTAGGCTACACCAGAGTAATAACCATTTATAAATATTACAGTGATTCGTAAATATTATAGTGGTTGTTTCCCTAAAGGTACTTGAACCTTCGGCTGCATCAGTACGGTGATTCGTGGGGCACCTATAAATCCTGCCTGTTCACCTCCCCTCCACCATATAAAAGTCGATGCACCTTTCTTCCCATTGCTTACTTCATATTTTATCTTCTCCATCATTGCTCCAAACCCAAACTTCTTCCCTCCACCGAACTTCTTTCCCACCTCATTCCACCATCTTCCAAACGTGCTGCCCTATCCTCCTCAGTTCCAAGCCTCAAGAATCACTCGTCTCAACCTCGAATTGACGCATAGGTAAGGTTCCGCAAATTAATTTAAACCCTTAGGCCATAGCTTCTTGAACTCGAACTAGATTAGGACCGTATGTACATACAACCTTACGCGATGAATGAGAGAGGAGAGAAACACGGTGAGTAAGTGTATACGGCGGAGGTAGTAGAGGGCTTTTTGGCATGGATTCACACTGATTCGAGAGAAGTCGTTATCGATGGTTTTAGGAAGGGAGTCTACGATTGGTAGAAGAGAACTTATTGTTCTGAGAGAGGGAAGTCCGGTGCTTGAGGAGTAGGAAAACGCGGTCGGCAGCCCTTGTAGGCCGAACCCCTAAGGGAGAGTCAGGTTTAAACATTCCAATAATAGTCGGTCGATAGAGGAGTTTATAAGTCTGGGTCAGCACTTTGAGAAAGAGAGTGGGTCAGTACTTTTGAGGGAGAAAGTAGATCGGTAGTCTATGTTTAGAGGGTCGGTCGGCATAGACGGTTTACTGTTTGGGTCAGTACTAAGTGTTGGTTTTCGGCTGGCAATCAAGACCACTTTAGCTTGAACACCGCATATGTCAGAACTATATATTTTCGTGCCTTAGCATAAAATAAAGAACACTGAAAAAGAACCAAAGCATATAAGCCCACGGACTTGATTCGGTCTAACAACCCTACGGCTTAATTAATTCTAGACGCAAATCTAACCCAATAAATACAAGTAACAGCCTTTGCGAATCTATGATGCCAATGCTTGATTCTAAGACACCTGCTACCGATCATATGATAAACTGCCGGAGACGGTCAGCGATGACGGTCTCCGAGGATGACAACTTAAAGCTCCATCAGGCCATACTTGTCTTTAAAACTTTAATTTCTCTGCACTTATACTTGAATTGCTGCACTAGTTCACACACAACACGGGGCAACATATTATTGTTATATCTAATATCGACTATCTTTTGAGTATAGCTTAAACAGGTATTTATGCACACCAAGCGCCTTCCCCAAATGTCCAAGAAATCAAGCTCCGCAACTATATCTGACAAGCCTAGGACAAGTCCATGGCAAGGGGTAGTAGGGATGTCAAGTCCATCATTCTCCCCCATTCCTAACATTCTAGTTCTCCCTGTCGAGATTATAGGTCAGACTCCTGATGTCGTGGATGAAGCTGTCATTTTAGATAACCCCGTTGACTCACAGTCCTCTAAAATCGGCGAAGCCGCTCTTCGTCGATTGTGCTCCATCCATGGAATCCCTTTTGCAGACGTTTTGGTTCCGTCAGGACAAGATCGGCCCGTCTGCTCCCAACTGGATACACCACATGCAACAAATTCATGCGTTGGGCCGGATGCGTGCCACTTTTCAATCCATTCATCCCTGAAGTGTTGCAGTACATAGGGATCGCTCCTGCACAACTGCACCCTAATAGCCGTACATTCATTCAGGGTGCCTACATCCTCTTTATGAGCTTCCTATTCAGACTTTCAACTCCTGAGGACATCCGCTACATTTACTGCTTCAAGAGACGTGTTGATAGCCCATCCTATATATTCCTCGAACCGTACCCCAAATGCCAAGTTCTCATGGGCGCATGGAACAAGCTCTCTCAATTCAAACAGTAGTGGTTCTATGTATACTTATTTCACCCTTTATTCTAAATTTTAAGGCACATTTCTCCAAAATTTTGAGCATTTTTTAATTCCTATAGGAATTCGCCTACGTCCCGAAGGTGCTAAGTACTTTGAGGCTGTTGAGGATATTCGAGCTACCCTGGTGGAAGATCGTGATATCAAATTGGTAATCACTAACGAATCGCTTTCAACGTTCAGACTTTTAGAAGAGGGTTGTAGGATTGGCCTTCCAAGTGGCTCCATGACTGCAAGAACAACTAGTGGAGAACAAGTTGGCCCCTCGGTGCCTCCTGTTGAATGGACTCACGACACTACCAAGGAAAGCGAGATTAAAGAAACTGAGGTGCCAAAGCCGATTGACGAGGACATAAATCTTAGACAAGCACCAACAGCCGACACTTCCGGTAAGAACAAACTACCGCCCCCTTCTAGAAAGAAAAAGAGTTTAGCATATAAGCTAAAGAAGAGTAAAGTCAGGGAAACCTCAAAGTTCACGATAACTCCCATTGAGAAAATATCATTCTCCCAAAAAATGGAAAGCTCGTTGAAGAGATTATCTAACTTGACCATTCCTGACGATCTGTTGAATTATGACTTCAATAATTCCGGCAATATGGGATTTAACTCGCTCACGAGAAGTGATAAAGGCATACAACTTTGCGATCAGGGATAGAAAACTCCAATAAGTAAAGAGAAGACTACTGACCCGTTGGGGGATGCACTAGGACATACATAATCACTTACACTCCACTCCGCACTCGTATTCAATTTGTTGTGTGAAATCTACCAATGCTTTCTTATTTAATCCTACATGCAGGCTAAATGGATCCTTCCTATGATTTCGATCGCATCCGAGGCTCTTCGATTTTCCACCACCCGTGCCGTGATTTGGGATCTAGCAAACAGGGAGATGAAGACGAAGGTAGAGATAAAGATTATCACTCTAGAGAGTCGTCCTTATCATCCAAAAGGAGAACCCATAAACACTCCTTATACCCAACAGAACCTACAAATCCCCCAGCACGCAGTGGAAATAGGCCTACTCATCGGGACTCCCAGTCCAACATTCATCGCAATCAACAGTCGGGTTCTTCCAGTACCAAGCAGTCTCGTAAGCACCGCAAGAAGTCCATGACCCCATCAAGGAAAACACCTCCAGCTCCAGCACATGACCCATCCACAACAGAGAGATTAGCCGAGCTCAAGGCTACATTTTCGAAGATTTGTTTAGACGGGCTAAAATTTCTCACCGCAATACATCCTATCCTTCGACACGTCAAATAGAGCGCTCTTGCCTGCAATAATGTGTATGTCCAACACGATGCGTTCGCACACTTGGTGAAAAAGTCTCGGAAGTCTCTATTGAACGCCAGCACAAGATCAATCGTCTCAAGCTCGAAGCCATTCGCAACAAGGATATCATAAAGATCTAGGACGAAGAGCTGCTCTCGTATAAAGCTCAACTTGAGACTACCAAGAAAAATGCCGAGGAGACAGCCGAGGCAGTCAGCCGCTTAGAAGCTAGTCACATAAAGAAATTGAATGAAGCACTCCAGCGTAGTGGCACCCTGGCCTTGTAGAAAGGCTCCCTGGGAAAAGAGAAGGATATTCTCGCTCTTCGAGTCAAGGAGCTGGAGGAGTTGATGTCTAAGGAGAAAGAAGAAAAAGTCGCGGCGCATGAAGAATCGCAAAAATATTGCGATAAAATCATCGAGACAAGGAATTTAAAAACAAAAATTAAAGAAGAACTAACCAGAATTGAAGTGCTAAAAGAAGTAGCCCACAATGAAGGAAAAAAGGCTGCACTCGTAGAGGCCAACTCTCGAATCGGAGCAGTGATCGAGGTTGGCAGGGAAGAGATCAAGCGCTTATTTGACCAGCTTATTGTAAGTACAATGCCAAGGTCCTTATGCACCGTGACTTATCTTTTTTGGGAAAGGGTTATCTCGAATCACTAGTTGAAGCATGGGATACTCTAATCAAAATTAAGAAAATAGAGCTGGGTGTTGAAGAGATTGACGAGGAGGCCCTCGTGAGGGAAGTTCTCCGAGGAAATGAGCCTTCAAACTTATCTACGGCGAAAACCCTTTTTGGAAGAGACTCCCCGTCATCTAAGCGGAAAAAACATATAGCCGGCCCATCTGGTACTGAGCCTCAAGTCCCTTTTCCCATTCAATCGGCTGAGACTCCATCTCTTGATCGTCCCGAGTAGCATGTTGGTTATGACACGGAGAAGCCCGGATTTGGCATTCACATTCTATCCCCAATCCTTGAGGGTGACACTCCGAGGACGACTGAGAGTCAACTGGAAACTAGTACGTAACTCCATCTTCTAAGGTTCAAGAATTCACCACTTTTGGCGACTAACGGATGTATTTTAACATCTGTTTTTCATGAATTCATACAAGTCACTCTGGTCCCGAACCGACTCCAAGGGGCGATGTCGCCATAGAACTGGAAGAAAAGGAGGCTGTGGCTCCTCATGCCAGTGATACTCCTGGTCTTGATGCTCAAGTAATAGGGGGCTAGATGAGGATAATCCCGAGGACCCCTTTCCTATAGAAGAACACGACGATGTCAAAATCGCAGGCGCTTTCGAGCACACTTTTGAGCATAGCATGAAGGAGCAAATCGATAAGGAGGAGAAAGAGAAGGTGAAAGTAAAGATGCAACCCAAGGTGGTGGAGCTTGCTAATCCCCTAAACAGGCCGCTAAAAGTCATCCTTCCTGGCGGGACCACACCTTTGGAGGTTCCTCCTCATTCCTTAGATACCACATTGCTAGGAAGCAAAGGATCCAGGAAAAGACGCTCGGATGAGGAGACTTCGGGGAAGCTGAAAAGGGAGAGAAAAACAAAGAAGTAGCTGTTGACTCGCTACATCTTGTTTAGCTTAAATAAGTTAGAACCATGTAGTTGCTCTCCTTTCCTTTCTTTTATCAATAGTCGTTGTAGATAGGCTTGGCCTTCATACTTTCGGAGAAGTTGTAAGGAATTTTTAGAGAAGTAAATAAAATTTTGTTCCTTTGCATTTGCAGATTCTCATCGCAGCATTTATAAATTAATCTGTAATTGAAAATCAAGGATTCATGAGTCATTTAAACTCCAGTCCGCTTTTAAAGGACTTAAAGATTTTTGAAATCGTTTATACTCTAATCCACACTCTGGGGACTTAGAGTACTCTAGTCCACACTCTGGAGACTTTGAGATTTTTGAGTCGTTTCTACTCTAGTCTGTGCTCTGGCAACTCAGAGTACTCTAGTCCACTTTTTGGGACCTAGAGATTTCGAGTGGTTTATACTCTATTCCACGCTCTGAGGACTCAGAGTACTTTAGTCCGCACTCTGAGGACTTAGAGATTTTGAATCGTTTATACTCTAGTCCATGCTCTGGGGACTCAGAGTACTCTAGTCTGCTCTCTGGGGACTTAGAGACTTTGAATTGTTTATAATCTAGTCCGCGCTCTGGGACTCAGAGTACTCTAGTCCGCACTATGGGGCCTCAGAGATTTTGAATCGTTTATTCTCTCATCCGCTCTCTGGGGACTTAGAGTACTCTAGTCCGCACTCTGTGGACTTAGATATTTCGAATCGTTTATACTCTAGTGCGCGCTCTGGGGACTCAGAGTACCCTAGTCCGCACTCTAGGGACTTTGAGATTTTGAATCGTTTATACTCTGGGGATTCAGAGGATGCTAGTCCGCATTCTGGCAACTTAGAGATTTTGAATCATTTATAATCTAGTTCGCTCTCTGGGGATTCAGAGTACTCTAGTCCGCATTCTGGGGACTTAGAGATTTTGAATCTTTTATACTCTAGTCCGTGCTTTGGGGACTCAAAGTACTCTAGTCCACACTCTGGGGACTTATAGATTTTTGAACACATAGCAGGTCGACTTTTAGTTTTGTGTGTGTTCATACGTCATACAGATTAATGCAAATTAACTTTTTCGTAAAATTATAAAACACGAAACACCAATAGTTCACAAAAAATTTCTTCGAGCTTTTATTGATTGTAGAAAATAGGGACAAACTAAATCGTCTAATTATATGCCGAAAACAAAGAACAATAAAAGAAACATGTTCCATATACAATTGCTACTAAAACGTGAAAGAAATGAACTAAGTATAATAACGGCGCAAATGCTCGTTATTCCAAAGTTGAGGGAGTGTCACGCCATCAACAGTCACTAGCTTGAAGGTTCCTTCTCCAAGCCTCCATTTGATGATGTAGGGACCTTCCCATGTGGGATTCATATGCAATGGGACTGGAAAAACTCACTTCAAAACAAGGTCGCCAATATCAAAAGCTCTAGGTCGAACTTTTTCATTATAATATCGGGCGACTCGGTGCCGATGTGGGGCCACCCTCAAATCAGCTTCTTCGCACTTCTCGTCGACAAAGTCCAATGACTCCGGTAAAAGATCTTGATTTTTTCTAGGGTCATAATAAGTCAGCTTGTGGGAAGGAACTTCAACTTCCATGGGTATAACTGCTTCGTTGCCGTATGCCAATGCGAAAGGAGTATGGCCAGTCACGAACTTATAGGTGGTTCTATATGCCCAGAGCGTCATTGGAAGCTCATCCACCCACTTTCCTCTGGCCTTCTCCAGGCATTTTTTCAGGATGGACTTGATTATCTTATTTATAGCTTCGACTTGCCCATTTTCTTTAGGGTGAGCGACTGCGGCAAACCTTTTCTCAATGCAATACTTTCGGCAAAACTCTTTGAATTCCCTACTCTCAAATTGAGATCCATTATCAGTAATGATAGTCAGTGGGGGACCAAAGCGGCATATAATGTTCTACACAATAAAATTAAGACCTTTTTGGTGGCGATCGTAGCTAGTGGCTCCGCTTCTGCCTATTTGGTGAAGTAATTGACCGCGACAATTGCATACTCTGCACCACCCTTGGAGATCGAAAGGATCCGATAATATCGATCCCCCATATCGCAAACGGCCATGGACTAACCATTTGTACGAGCTCCATCGATGGCGCTCTCTGGAACTTCACGTACTTCTGACATTTATCACATCTCCTTACATAGTCTATGGCGTCTCGATTCCAAGTCGGCCAATAATATCCATAGCGGAGTATCTTTTTGGCTAGCGTCTGCCCCCGGTATGGTCTCAACATTCTCCTTCAAGGACTTCTCTTAAAACTCGTTTTATCTCATCGTGGGCGATGCACCTAAGAAAGGGAACGGAAAATCCCTTCTGATACATCACTCCATCCTGCATAACATACCATGAAGCCTTACGAAAGCCTTGCCGTCTCTCGTTCCTTCTCTCAGGCAAGGTCCGGTGTAACAAGTATTTTATTAACGGGGTCATCCACGACTCCCTTTCAATTTCCGTTGTCGCTACAAAATCAATTTCCATCTCGCTTATGCTTGGGGCATGTAAAATTTCAATGGGAACCAAGTTGCACTTCTCCAGTGCTTGCGAATTTTTCTAAGGAATCAGCTTCCCCGTTTTGTTTGTGTAAAATGTGCAAAATATGTAGTATTCGAGGTCCGCCAATAATTCTTGAATCCGAGTGAGGTATGGGGCAAGCCGTTGTCCCTTTTCCTGATAGTCTCCCCAGACTTGGTATACCACCAAATGAGATTCACAAAAGATTTCAACCAATTTCACTCCAAGTTCTTTGGCAAGCTTCAATCCCGCGATCAACGCTTCATACTCGGTTTTGTTGTTCGTAGCGGGGAAATTAAGTTTCAAAGCATGAAAAATTGATCGATTCTCGGGAGTTACAAGAACAATACCAGCCCCAGAACAATGGTCGTTGGATTCCCCATCGGTATATAGCTTGCATCGAACAGCGGGTATCACATTATTTCCATATGTTTCATCTGACATAGTGAACTCTGCAATGAAATCCGCTAGTGCTTGTCCTTGGATAGTCCTCTGAGGTAGGTAAGTAATGTCGAATTGACTTAGCTCATTGCTCTATTTGAGTAACCTTCCAAAAGTCTTTGGTCGTTGGTGCACCTGCCGTAAAGGTTGATCGGTATAGATACTGATTAGATGTGCCTAGAAATACGGGCGGAGTTTGCATGATGCAATCACCAAACAATAAGCCAGCTTCTCGATCTAGGGATAATTTCTCTCTGCCCCCGTTAAGTGCTTACTAACATAGTACACCGGCTTTTGGATTCGGTCCTCCTTACGGATCAAAGCTATGTTGATGGCATGCTGGGATACAACTACGTAAATATACAACTCCTCATGATCTATCTGCTTTGACAGAATAAGGGGCCTCTCCAAGTGTTTTACCAGAGCTTGTAACACGTCTTCACAATTCGGTGTCCATTCAAAATTCCTTTTCCCTTTCCTTATCACATCAAAGAAAGGAATACTCTTGTCAGTTGCTCTGGATATAAATCAACTCAACGCGGTGACTTTCCCGTTCAGGCTTTGCACTTGCTTTATAGTTCTGGTGCCTGTACGTCTCGGATAGCTTGAATATTTTCCAGGCTTACTTCGATTCCTCACGCGTAAACAATGAAGCCTATAAAATTCCTCGATGCAACACTAAAGGAGCATTTCAATGGATTGATTTTCATTCCATAAAATCTGAGTAAATCAAATATCTCTACGAAGTCTCGAATGTGGTCGTTCGATTGCCATGACTTCACGAGCATATCATCCACAAAGACTTCCATGGTTCTACCAATATGGTCTTTAAACATCTGATTCACGAAACGCTGATAAGTTTCCCCTGCATTCTTCAACCCGAAAGGCATTACTACATAAGAGTACAATCCAACGACTATGAAGAAACTGGTGTACTTCTGATCCTGAATGTGCATCGAGATTTGATTATATCCCTAACATGCATCCATGAATGACAACAACTCTTGCCCTGTTGTCGAGTCGACCAGTTGATCGATTCTGGGCAATGGAAAACTATCCGTAGGGCATGCCTTGTTTAGGTCTGAATAATCAACATAGGTCCTCCACTTTCCATTTGCCTTCCTCACCAGTACAGGATTGGATATCCATTCAGGATAGAGGGCGCCGCAGATGAACCCATTGACTTTGAGTTTATCCACCTCCTCTTTGACAGCAGCACACCTCTCCGGGTCCATGCCTCTCCTGTTCTACTTCACCGGGACATATTTTGGGTCAAATTTCAACATATGACTTATGATGGCAGGAGAAATTCCACACATATCTTAATGGGTCCAAGCAAAAACTTTAAGATTTTCTTAAAGGAAATCGGTAAGATCCCTCATCATCAAAGGGTTAAGCTGTGATCCTATCTTCGTACCCGTGACGGGTCCTCATGGCTGACTAGAATGTCAATCATCAATTCAGCCGGTGCCGCCTTGGCCTCCTTGGGTTCTTCATCGTCATCTCTCAGTCTATGTCTCTATATATCCAACTGTATTTCCCAAGCGGAGGCTCAGGCGCTACTTGTCAATTTTCAACAACATGGATGTGGATGGATTTGTCCACACCCTTTCCCTTATCTCTTCATCGCGCTTCTCTCAGCTCATCCATATAACAAGCACGACCAGTCACTTGATTGCCACGCACTACACCAACTCCATTGTCTGTCGAAAATTTCAAGGTTAAACACCACGGGGCCAAAGCTGCCCTAAACTCCACCAAGGCCGGTCGTCCCAAGAAAACAATATACAGGGAATCATCATCCAAAACAATGAACGGTAGGATCTGTATTCCCCTACGTTCACCCTCTCCTAGCTCAACTGGCAATTCGACAAAGCCTACTGCATCAGTGGCTGCACCATTAAAGCCATGAATGCAGGCTTTAGATGGTTTCAGATCCTTTGCTTCCATATTCATTTGATTGCATGCCTTCTTAAAGATTATATCAACAGAACTACGACAATCGATTAATATTCTCCTCACGAGTGCTGGTCCGACCAGAGCTGAGATAACCATTGGATCAATAGTTGGAGCCTCTACTTGATCGGCATCCCGACTCCTAAACACTATGTCATACATCATCATTCGCAGCTACTTTGCCAGAATCCCGTCTTCTGTATTCGAGCAGCACTCAAAGCCCGCATGCTTCAGGAAACTAGCATAACGCTCCATTTCTTACCAACTCTTATCTGTCGAATAAGGCCCACCAATTATTGTGTCCATGACCAGTCTTCCTCCGGTCCGAGCGGCCTCCTTGGGTCGGTGCGAAGTTTGCCTATGATTTGGGTCAGATGCTTCCTGTCGCCTTCATGCGGATTCTTCCAAAATTGCTGCAACTTCTTTTGGCGAATTAGCTTTTCCATAGCATCGTGGAGGTGCCTGCATTCTTCATTATTATGTCCATAGGTCTCATGAAATCGACAACACTTCCCGGTCTGCTTTTGTTCCTCAGTCGATTCCTTTGGGTGCGGCTTTCGGTAATGAAAGGTAATACAAGTTGATAGGTAAATATTCTCCAAAGATGTATTCATTAGCGTATATTCATTATAGGTTGGGATTCTTGATTTCCACTTTCATGCTTCCCCATTCCGTCTGGAGTTTCTTCCTTCAGCTCCTTTTGATTGCTCCGGCTTATTTTGAACATTGACTTGGATCTTACCAGAGCTCTCGCCATATTGCTTCACCGCGATGTTGCTTTGCACCGTTTCCTTACCAGGTCCTAGAGCACTACTCCTCCTTGACCACCTAGCCTCTTCCTTCCTCATGAATTAATTTTCCTTCGAATAAAAATATTCCAGGGTGGTCGGTGGTTTTCCTGCTAACCAATCGTCGAACACAGAGTCTGGATCCACTCCTCGCATCACGGCCATAAGGATGGCGTAGTCATTCGAATTGCTGACTTCGGTAGCAGTAACGTGATATCTATATAAGTAATCCTTTAACGACTCGCCCAGAGCCTAGATCACATTGGATAGCGACATCACGTCCTTTGGGCGAGTGGCATGGATCCTAAACTGCTCCACGAACTTCGTCGCTAACTTATCAAACCTAGAGATCGACCACGGAGGAAGTCTTGTGAACCACATGGTAGCGATTACGGATAGGTTTATTGGGAAGCATCTATATTTGGTCGCATCATTAGCCCTAGCCGAGTCCATCATCCAGTCGTATCTCATTATATGTTGCCGGGGGTCGGTCTTCCCTTCATAAGCTGGAATAGTAGACATGCTGAACTTTCGAGGGTACTCAGCTTGTAGGATGTTATCTGTAAACGAAGTATGACTCCTCGATGTTCCCCAATCATCATTAGTTAAGCCTTGATTCTCCCTCATCAATTGCCTGACCATAGCTGATAAATCCGGAGTCTGAATGGTAGGTGCCAAGTTGTTATCTGTTCTACGTGGCTACTCGTGTTGGCGGATCCTCAGTCGGTGATCATCTAGGTATGCATCCTGAGGACCCGCTTCACGACCATCATGACGGGGTAGTTGGCTAGCTCCCATGCATGCTCTAGATCCTATGTTACTCATTTTAGGTTGAGATCAACTCCCTAGGTGTAGTTGAGGATCCACGGTTCCAGTTAAGGAATCTAGATCATTTCTGTTGGTTTGTCCTTGGTGACTTGTCACCAATTGCTTTGCTGCTCCAGTTTGTGCCATTTTAATCCTATTGGCGTCTACTCCTGGGGTGTTCATCTGACGAGGAGGAGCTATCGGATGATGAGTAGGAAGCAGGGCTTCCTCCAGCGTTCTGATGCTGCTGTTGAGCAATCTGGGTCATCAGGTTGGCATTTGCTTGAATCTACTCGTTAAGCTGCCTCCTACTTTCCAGAAGCTCCCTCATCAGCTCATTAAACTCTACCCTAGAGATAGATTCTCCGTGGTTTGGGATGGTGGTGGGTTTTGCACCTATGTTAGCTTGTTGATTGCTGGGTCCTACCCATTGGACACTATCGGTCTCATTAGTATCAACGTTTTGGTAGGTGGATCTGACACGTGGTCTTGACATCTTAGAGTTGTCTGTAAGAATTCTAAGTAGAATCTGTGAACTCTTGAGAAAGAACTTAGATCTCCTTCGGGGGATTTCCTCAATCCAGTAGCAACAAAGTAGATCCTAACGGCCTGAGAATGAACTCTCGATGAAAGCACCAAAATTTTAGCACCGGAATTGGTCACTAACACCCGAGAATAGATTTGTGTAGAGAGATTAATGAAGATAGTAAATTAAAACAGAGGAATATCACAGTAGAATGCAATGACAACAACAGAAAACAAGAACACCAGAATTATAGTGGTTCGGCGTAATTTCTTACATCCACTTTGAATGTAATCTTTATTGCTTTTTCAAATACGAACACAGATACAATCCATCAAAAAACAGCTCGAATACAAGTTTGAGTAAGAAGGAAGTGAGTATAGAAAATGGAAGATTCTCTTTGAAGTTCTCGAAAAAGGTCCCTTCAACTGGACCCCTACCCCTATATTTATAGACAGTGATAGGATGGTTCTCCTGTCCAGTCCCATAGCTCGGCCTATAGCTAATAGCATGCTGACCCACTATCACTGACCCACTCACGTCGACCCTAGATTCCCTGGATGCTGACTCGGGATAAATCTTACTCATGCTCGAAGCAATATGGCCTTTACCTCGAAGTAACTCGTTCCTATGCTCATGCTGACCCAATCCTCCACTTCCAACTTCTAGTTACTTTGACCAATCCCATATGGCAGAACCAGTAAAGGCCGACCCACCTGAACAATCCCTTTGAGGCCAAACCACTAAGTGTCGAGCCACATGAACTAATTCTTCTTAGGCCAGAACAACATCCTCACCGAACCACATAGGTCGGCCCAAGACGACCTATCCACAAATGACGACCCAACTAGGACGACCCTCCACAACCAAACCACTTCGACCTACCTACCTTAACCGACCTAATCATGACCAATCCACTAAGGCCGACCCACACACGATCTTTCATAATAGCTATCCTACATAACCCGACCCAACTTCAAATGATGAACCACGTATATAAGTTGACCCAAACAAGCTACACCGAACCCTTATACTTCCAATCCAATCTCAGCTTGAGTCTCGTCTAGGCCCAAACATATCCTCTACAACTATCGCCTTGTAGCCGGGCCAAGTAGTCGGGTAGCAAAATCCAAAAAATTTCAAAAACCGAAAAACAAAAACAAAAATACATTCGTAGTTGTATTGTTAATACACGTTTAATTTCTGCATTATAGGTTTTCTTAGAATTTGTTAATAATAACGATTAGAAATCGATAACCATTAATTGTATATTGATAATTTGTCCTCTTTCAATATTTTAATTTCTTGGTGTCTAGGCTGTGCCAGAGCAATAACCATTTACGGTGATTTGTAAATATTATAGTAGTTGTTTCCTTGAAGGTACTTAAACCTTCGGCTGCATTGGTATGGTGATTCGTGGAGCACCTATAAATCCTGCCCGTTACCTAGCTGAGAACTATCTTGTTGATCTAAGACAAAGTGTGACTATACAATTTTGGGTCAGGAGCTACTTAAGATAAATAATTTGTAATTAAACCCTTGCATTCATTTAGTTGCATTAGTTCATGCATATTTTTTAATAAAAACTTACAAAATCAAAAGCCAAAAAAATTGTAAATATTCCTTAACTTAGTTTTTAAAACCTTTTTTTTGAAATTTTCAATCCAAAAATCCAAAAAAATCTTAAGTTAATTTTTTTTAGAAAAACCAAAATCCAAAAAGAGAATATATAATCTTTTCAATAATAAAAAAAAATAGAAATCCAAAAATCAAATTTCCTTTTTTTTAAATAAATTCCTTTTGTTAAATAGTTTTCCTTTATGAAAAAAAACATTTTTTTGAAAATCTCTCAATTTCCTTACCCTTCAGAATTTTACGATAGTTGTGAAAATCAATATAATCCATATAATCTCACAGCAAATTCTTGAGGATATTTTAGCAACAACTATTGTACAAACAATTTAGATTTTACACCATAAAATTTTCAAAATAATGATCAATTCTCAACTCTTGAAATGAGAATAGAACCTTTACTTGAACTGGTCACACTATAAAATCAAGGACGATTTGTGTATTAGCTCAGTTAAGGATTTCAAAATAATCAAAATTTGAGTTCACTTCAAAATTCAAATGATTTTGATTATAACCCATGCCAATTCAATTTTAACTCCAAAATGAATTTCAAACTCAAAATGGAAATGTGAACCACCTTTTTAATGAATTTGGCAATGGGAATAGTTTCAATAATAGTGCGATTGACAATTTTTGTTCCCAACAAATTCAAATTGAAAATTCTCAAATTAATAATCATGAATTTGATTTAGTTGAGCAAATGGAAAAAGATTATGAGGATTTGCTGTGTGAAACCTACAAAAAAAATCGCGAGAAACAAAATCAAATCCCAACTTGTAAAGAATCAAATAATAATCCACCATTTATTTAAATTCACAATTTTTGTCCTCAACAAGTTCAAAGTGAAAATTGAAGTTAATAATTACAAATTTGACTTTGTTGAGCAATTGAACGAAATTAACAATGATCACACGGATTTATTACTTGAAACCTACAAAAAAATTCGTGAGCAACAAATGCAAATCACAGCATGCGACGAGTCAACTGAGAATCCACCTTTTTTTACCGAAATCGACGATTTTCAAATAACAACTTTTGAAACTGAAAAATGACGATCTTAATGAAGTTGCTAAAAATACGGTAATTGAGTTGGATTTAAATTCTTTTGAGGGTGAGAAACTCGATTTAGGATTCGATCTTCCTTTTCCCTATTTTGAAATTTTGAATAAAATAACTTTGGATTTTGAATTTGACACATGTAATAAAGTTGTTGATAATTCAATAAATGAACACGATTTCTTTGGACTTTTCAAAAATGAGTTGTTAAATTATGAAAAGGAAGATTTGAATCACCATTTTAATTTTGAAATCAATAATTTTGAAAAAAATTGTTGATATTGAGCTTAACTTTCAATTTGGTGAAAATAAACTTGAATTTCAACCAATTGTTTTATCAACCCCAAAAATCATCGAAAATAAAACAACTCATTCCATTTTCGATAAAACGACATTTGTTTTTCCAAATCAACATCCAACTTTGAAATCTTTCATGGTTTGGTTTTTCTTGCTTAAGCGGTGTCTCTCATACTTGACAAGACAAATGAATTGGTCTTTGGAAGACCATTTCACTTACTCTTTAACTGTATACTTTCTGATGTCTTGTAAATAATAATATTTTCATGTAAATATAGGTCATTTTTTGTTTTTATTTTTCTCCTTTCATTTAGGTTAACTGTGGGGACACGGTAAAAATCAAGTGTGAGGGGAATCTCATCTTCATTTTCGATTGTTCATGGTTTATTTTTAGCATTTTCTTTCAAAAAACTCAAAAGATATCAAAAAAGAAAAGTTTTTTAAGCATTTTTGGTTTACTTTTAAACAAACACTATAGGATAAATATAGGATTTTGGTTATTAAATTGAAACTTTTGAAAATTTATTTGTCTTGGCAAAATTAAGAATTAGGTTTGATTATAAGTGACTATGGTTTAAATAGTATATAGGAAGATTCATACATGTTGTTTATGAAATATATCCTAATTGAAAATCTTTGTTTTAAAAAGTAGTGGTTTTGAAAGAAAAGGATATAACATTATTTATCCTCTAAGTTAAGTGGTACTAAGATGATATTGTAAATCTCTCTCTTTCAAAAAAAAAGAAAAAAAAAAGAAAAAAAGAAAAATCTTGTATGTATATATTTTATTAACACCTACATTCTATGGGCGTACAGACTTGTGTGTACACTCGCATGCTCTGTACCCTTCTCACATAAGCCCAAAAGGCAGTGCATGGTTGGTATATCTAGCCTCAGTTTACCTGAGTTAGATGTATTTATATAAAAATTATTTTATTAATAATGCCTACAATCGATAGGTGTTCACACTCGTGTGTTCACTCGCCATGCTCTGTATTCCCTTCACACAAGCACGCAAGGCAGTGCATGAGTGGTATATCGGCCTCAGTTTACATGAGTTTGGCATATGTAAATATTGTAAATATCAAAAATAAAATAAAAAAAATAGAGAGTAAGCAATTGAAATCCTAGCACTATTTTTACTATTTGATTTGACTTGTTATTGAAAATAAATGAAAATGCCACTTTGATAATCAACTAAGGATCCATTTCACAATTACACTTCGTTATCAACCGAAACACGAGTTAAACTATAGTTTATTTGTTATGATAACTTGATTTTTGTTGCAAATTTTGATGGGTAAATGACTTAAATCTTCAAGATAATGACCAAAACTTATATTTAACTTATTTTTGTCGATTTAAAAGTAAATCCTTCATTTGTATATATTTTCAAAAAGTTGCATTCATCACTTTGTAAATAAAAATTTTAATTTGTAAATATTTTTATATCGCATTTGGATTTTGTTGGTAGTAACCGCTGAAAACCCTCACGAGACAACACTCGTCCTACTTGGGATTCATAAAGGTTTAATGGCTTGTAGCATACGCTCAATGCAATCTTGCTCCCTACGAAAACGGATTTACCTTAGTTTTTCCTTTATTCGAGGACGAATAAAAAGATAAGTGTGGGGGTATTTGATGTGCACGTAAATGTGCACATTTTTACCACCATATTTATTCTATTTAAATTAAATAAATGATCATATTGGATATTTTAACTTGTTTAAACCTCTTATCCCCCCTTTTGGCAAGGCCGTAACACTAAGGACATGACTGGAAACCAAGGATAATCTATCTCGAAGATCGATTATACATAGGTTCACTATGGAAACCAGCAAATTTAGTCCGAGTCCAGATCGAGCTAAAATTAATGTGGCAAGATAAGAAAGCTATGAAAGCCAACGTTTCAAATTTCGGGTCAATTGGAGTTCGTATGCTCAAGTTATGGATCAATCAAGATTCATATAGAAGACGTTATTTTGTATCCATCCCCTTCGTATCCATTATCCATCAGCGGGTACCCATTTTGTATTGATCTCTCTCCATCCATTTCACATCGATCAATCAATCATCGGTGCGAAATTTGCAACCAATAATCTATACGAAGGAACCAACAGCTAGCATCGTTACGAAGTGGCCTCCAACCATCAATATGAAGTATCATGCGAGCATCGATACGAACAAAGCCACACTTGATCAATACACATAAGAGGGATATGAACAACGATCGATACGAAGGTATCAATATGCACAGTTTAGCCAGCCTACAAATTCAACTTTGGATCGATCATAACTCAAAATCTACAAGTCCAAATGCTACCAAATTTTCACAGGAGTTTTCTTACCACCTCAACAATGTCTCTGATCAATCTCAGGCCAAAAAGACCTTATATTGATCGATACAAATGGTACGTGTATCGATCATGGATCGATCCCAAATGACCATGGATCGATTTGGTGGGGCCACCCATGTGAGAGAAGGAGTATTCCAAGATACAAGCCAGATAATTTCAGCCTACGCCTATAAATAGCAGTCCAATGCCAACAGAAAAGGGCTTTTTGGACATGGCTTGTTGCACTGAACTCCGTTGTTATTCCATCATTCTTGTATTAATGGATCCTTGCTGATTCAAACTCCTGATTAATCAAAATCAAATAGAAGATGAATAAAAATATAAAGTGGACGTAGGCCATGATTGCCGAACAACTACAAAAATCATGTGTGTTCATTTACTTTCTCTGCTATATTTTTAATTTCATTCATTGTTTCAATCTCCATGAGATTTCGAGGGTTTGTGACTACTTTTGGTGCAAACAAAACCAAAATTCAGATTATTTTCAAATTGTCATATATTCATCTTCATTTAGGGGGAAAATGGTCATTTTTATGCATATATTAATTTGAGAAAATTTAATTGGAAATTTCTATAATATTTTGTAGGAATTTGACTTCAAATACAAGTGGTTTCATGATTTGTATAGAAGATACAAAGGAATTAAGATGGAAATAATTCAAAATCATGATCATGGAGGACCCTACCTACCTTAATGTACAAATTATAGTTAATGCACATGCTAAAAGGCCATTAAAGCTTTATGCACATTTAAACGAGAATTATCCATGCTAATGATTACTTGGCCATCACACTTCCTAGAGGGGTAGTTTGGATAGTTCCCAAAAATGTGATTTAGGGTTTCTAGCTTGTATAAATACCCCTTATGTTTCATGTAACCCTCCTCTATTCTTTTAGGCTCTCTTGTTTCTTAGACTCTCTTTCTCTAAGTTTAGTTTAGGATCAAAAATAAAATGAGACCGCTCTTTCTTTTCATGGCTACTAAGCCATTTCTTTTATGTATTTTTTTATGCAATTTAATACTTACTTTTTTTACATGCTTTTTTCATGCAAGTAGATTAGTGTTTATTTCTTGTTCATTGGTTCTCTTTTTCATTAGCCCTCTTTTTTCTCTTCTATTTATTCTATGTTGCATGCAACAATTATTGATATGATAACAAAATTAAAGGCTAAACCCCTTCCATTTAGGGGTAATGAAGCTCTCTAATTATGTAGCTTCAACATAATTTGATAATTAGTACTCTCTTTTTGTGCTTCATAGAAATTCGACGTTTATGTAATTTTGTGTTTAGTATTGAGTTTGATAGCTTATGTTGTTCAAAACAAATAGGCTATGCTTAGTCATATGAATCACAAATTGCCTCTTCGTCTAAATATGATTATGGCAATGAAGTGAAATTAAATCATAATTTGATGGTCTATATTTCTAATCAATGCTTAATAGACCATGCTTAAAATAGATTTCATTTTCAACTTGTTGTCATTTTTCATGAGAATTATTAAGTGGTTTAAGGGGTGTGTTATAGTTTCATGGCTTATGTTGATCTAATTAATAGCACAATTATGTCATACTTATGATAAACACATCAATTAAACTCACTAATGACCAAAAAAGAGAGGTCACAATTTCATATTTTATTGAACTATGTTATCTAGAGAGTGGAATTATCTCTAAATTGTCATTTTATTCTCATAGTCTTCATTCACTTTTGTAGTTGATAGTTTTTGCAATTTTTAGTAGTTAACAATATTCTCTCAACTTTGTATAATTTGATTGAATGGGAATTTAAAATCTAACAAGTCCCTATGGATCGACCCATACTCTCCATGTACTAGAATTGTACGTCGTGCGCTTGCGGTTATTTTTATAATAAATTTGATCGGTCGTTTTCTAATTCGATAGGAAATTGGTCGACAAGCACTAATCGGATACATATTGATGTAAAAGCTAATTGGATGTCAAACCTAATCAGTACTAATGGAAACCAATCTATACCCGAGATATATTGTTTAACTGAGCATATATATGGATGCAAAGGCTAACTGGAAACCCTCTTGAACCCTAGCCGCAGCGTACTCCGCCCACATAGTGAGTTTGAAGGAATATTCTATCCACACTCCCGATCGCTCCATGACTGAACGAGACATAGGTGGTTAAAACAGCAGATGCTGATTTGCACTTAAGAAATGGGCAAGGACTAGTACTCAAATGGCGCTCCCAAGGGCTGGAGAACCAAACTAATACGCCAAGAACTAGAGTTGGTTAATATATCATGCTTCTAAGGAGGATTGCAACTTCCCCCAATTGACCAGCTTTCAAATGCCTAAATTGACAGATATGATATGATGGTTAATTTGACAACTGCATGTCTACTCTGCTAACTCAAAGCATAGCTAGTCAACACTGAACCATCTTCAAATTCCTACATCTTGATCATTCTGTCTCCAAATGACTAGAAGCATGGCATAAAACCTCAAGAGGACTTCCTTGCTACCCTATATGGGCATCCTATCTGGATGAAAATTAGGAACAATCACCAATCTATGAACCCATCTTAACCAACTCACCATCCAATCGGCGTTACCAACCACTCAGACATTGGACAATCATGCATACATCATTCACCAATATTACAAGACCACGTAGATAGAAAACGGACCTGACAACAACGATTGGAGTATCTTTCCCAGTTGAGATCCATTCATTAAACCATTCTGCATACAAAATTTCTAGTGATAATTCAACATGTCGACCATGTCGGTGTACTATGGAAACACAACCCCTGACACTACTTCATGAAGTGAGAATGGCGCACGGATTCCACCAAGTGTGATGGATGCCATCAAATGCAGATGTCTTCCTTCATTCCACAAAGAAGACTATCAACCATGGTTAGACATACCATTTCTACTTCTCATATTGGGAATAAAGAAACTGGCTGCCAATGAATTGATCTAAATCCACAACGAGATGCTGTCAATACTCATGAATGAATGCATCATAAGAGCTTATTTCCAGACTTTTGATAAGAGAACTGGAAGATAGCCACCAACAACTACACCAACATATCCAAACCAATATTGAGTTGATGATCCAGATGAAAGAGCAATGTGGCAAGATAAGGAGGAAACCTTCTTTATACTCTAAATCAGGAAACTCCTCTTCTTTAGATGGCTACCGTGGACATTAGTGCCTTAAGGCTGCTCCGAAAAGGAAAGCTTCGACAATATGTGCAAGCCCCATAAAATGAAGGATAGGGAACACCCGACCCTTATCAATCGAGAATTTTGATTAAATTGAACCACTTGCATTAGACTTCCAATTCATAAAGGATGGATCGAAGTCAGTAGCGAGCATACGATGTTGCTTCACTTATAATTGAGATTTAATCCGATCTCTTTTTATTTATGTCTATTTTAATTTCATTTATGTTGCGAAATACGACAAACTTGAATTAAACTACTTGTAAATGCTGTAGGTAACTGAGTACTCTAGGTTGGGTGCCAAACAACCTCCACGCACCATGATCAGGTCATTGTGGTATCATCATGACGAGCATGATTTAACTACTCATCAGCTACTATATGCCCCTGACTGGGGGGTAAGGCGTCAAAGCAGAAGAGACCGACAAGGGCAGGACTCCAGTGCAAAGTGGATGTATCAGACCATCCACTCATCCACCTATGCAATTTAATTGGAGATCTGAGAAAGACTTGGAGTGATATGTCCCAATAATGCACTCTCTATCTCGTACTTGAAGCTCGCCAAAATAATTAAGCTTCTTCTGATGCCCAGTAAAATCGTAACCACACCAAGGGTAGATGTGACGTGACCATCCGTGCATCCAATCCTACATTAGACACTTGGGATTATTTGAGAACACACGTTTAAAGTAGATATGATTTGACCATTCACTCTCTAACTTGCATATGTGATTCGGCAAAACAACCATGCCTTAAACTGACTTTGTTAGGGCCCAAGCCTTAATTTGAAGTCATCAAGGACTGACTACCTACTCGCTAACCATCATGAGAAATCATTTCAACTCTCTTCTTCAACTCGATCGAAAGAGCGCAAAGCGTAGACTCGACCATCTGCTCTCTAACTCTTACCCCTGACTTAAGGAAAAATACACGACTCAAAGTGGATGTAGTTCAACCATCCTCTCTTCTGCTCAAGCTCAAAGCTTGCTGGAACATTAATCTTAATTCTTAGGCTTAGCAGAAGCGAAATCCAAATGAATATGAACGTGATTTGACCATCCATCAACTAAATATCATCCTTCGTTAAGGGCGGATAAGTAAAAGTGATCGAGATTCGACCGATCACTCGCTAAGTGAAACCCGAGCTCAGGGGCCAACATACTTAAATCCTCTAACAAACTTCCATTCCTAGAGTGCGAGCTTGAGAACAAACTTAAAATCCAAAACATGAGCTCGAGGAGGATGGATCCTTCCATCCACGACCTCATCTCCATTTCTACAAACCCGAGGAGGATGGATTCGTCCATCCATGACCTCATCTCCATTTTTACAAACTCGAGAAGGATGGATCCGTCCATCCACGACCTTGTCTCCATTTTTACAAACTCGAGGAGGATGGATCCGTCCATCCAAGACCTGGTCTCCATTTTCATAACTCAAGGAGGATGGACCCGTCCATCTACGACTTCGCTTTCCTACTTAGGGTGGATGTGATACGACCTTCTATGTCCCTGATCAAATTCTTATTCCCAGAGTGTGAACAAAATCCTACAGCCTAAACAGATGTGACTGACCATTTGTCGGCCAACTCCACATTCATAGAGTGCGAAATAGAGTATAAACATAACCGGGTGTGCCTGACCACCCACCGACTCACTCTAGTCCCGAGAGCATGGACTGGAGCACAAATGCCAAATGGTTGTGACCGACCATCCATCAACTAACTCTAAGTCCCTAGAGTGCAGACTAGAGTATAAACACCAAATGAGTTTGACCGACCACCCATCAACTAACTCTAAGTCCCTAGAGTGCATACTAGAGTATAAACACCAATTGGGTGTGACTGAACACCCATCAACTAACTCTAAGTCCTCAGAGTGCCGATTCGAGTATAAACACAAAATAGGTGTGACTAACCACCCATCAGCTACTCTGATCCCGAGAGCGTAAACTAAAGTATAAACACCAAATGGGTGCGACTGACCACCGATCAACCAACTCCAGTCCTCAAAGCATGGATTGGAATATAGATACTAGAAGGGATGCAATTTTACAGTCCATCTATCGAATTTGATTCCTCAGCAAGTTCTGTAGTATAAAATATGGGTGTGGTTCGACCATCCGCTTTCCAACTCTTCCCCTGGCTGGAGGGCACACTAATCATGCAAAATCCGATGCGATTCGTCCATCCATCACTAATCGGGCATGACATAAATGTCCATGCATCAACTCTTTTCATTGACACGGGACCCATAACATAAATTTAGAGGGATACACTCCAACCTACAAGCCAATATTTCTTCCTTGATTCAACAAGGAGACGCAGATTCGCAAAACGGGCATAGCTGGACGTCTCGTTTTGAGTGGATGTGACTACCCATCCAACCGCAAACGAACATGACATGACCATTCATCCACTAACTCTCGCCTATGATCCGACAGGTTATGCGTGCAATGTGTATGGATGTGACCCAACCACCCTCCAATTAATTCCTTTCTACAATTCAGTGGGAGAAACATCAAATTAAAATTGTTGTAATGTGAGCGACCACATTTTTACGTTTTCCCTTGACCAGGGGCAGAGGAATTGACCAAGGAAAATGCAGTCCGATCAGTTTCTACAAAAACTCTTAGTCCCTAGAGTGTGGGCAGGGATATAAATATCAAATAGGTGTGATTAATCGCCCTTCAACTGACTCTGATCCCCAGACTGCAACTACAAGCATAGATAAACGAATGAATGTGACTCGACTATTCATTCACCAACTCTGATCTAAACTTGACAAAAGGAGTATAATCTCACTACAGATGTAAATAGACCATCCACAAACTGACTCTGCTACCCCAAGACTGGGGACAGAAGTACAAATCACTAAAAGAAGAGAAAGGTGACTCGCTACATATCTAGCTTAGGATCCTTTGCAACTTAAGGAAACGACTACAAGGAGCCCTTATGCCAACCAATCAGAATGATGTCCGAAGTTACGAGCGACCAATTATATCATACCGCCGGATCGATGGGCAATATCGATCAGGACCTTTCATACCATACCTTCGATCGACACACAATGTGATTCATGCTTATTATATTGTGTCGCTGAATCGTTACGGTCAATATCGATCCTCATCGGCTACAAATCAATGCAACTCGAACGTCCATCAAATACCTTTGACCACCAGAGCATGGATGGAAGAAAAATCATGAATGGGTATGACTTGACCATTCGTCCTCCGTCACCTTCCTTCGATCCATCACGAAGAGCATAAGACTAGATGAGCATGACCTGAATGTATTTGAGCGACTTTATCCCTAGATTTGATGGGAGAACGTAAATCGAAATGGACGTGATTGATCGCCCAACTCCAAAAGAATGCAACGCGACCGTTCATTTTTGGACTCTTACCATGATCCGACTAAAAGAGCAATTCAGAACAAGTGCAAACTAAACATGTGCACACCGATTCTTACCCTAGATTTAAAAAGGGAAGCATCAATCCTACATTGGATCTGACTAGAATATCCCCCCTTCAGTTTCTGCCTAAAGTATGGCGATATAAGCCGCGAACTGAATGTCATTGACCGTCCAAAACTTGGCTCGTGTCTAAATGTCGGCAAACCAACAAAGTATTCTGCCTAGAGCGAAAAAATAGAACATAATGCAGGATAGGCACGACTCAGCCTTCCATCAGTTAACTCGAGGTCAACATGATAGAATACGAAATTGAAGCAGACATGATCTACCTTGCCACTTATCAAGATATTCCCAGACTGGGGGGGGGGGGGTATGCATGAGATATAAGATGAATGTGGTTTGATCGTTCATCAAACAACTCTAGCTCTTACATCTTGGACTACATTATAAACATAGCATGGGCCAAACTCGACCATTCGCACAGTACATCCATCAACCCAAGTGAAGGGCACGAGTGTGATCATCCAAGGGCAAGATACGGCTACTTGATCCTATGACTCATGCCTAATATTTGTAACAATTTGAGGTTACTACCGAAAGGATGCTTGGAGATAGAATTATCGAATAGATGCCCGGACTTACAGGCAACTGATCATCATTCTGAGCCTTACAACAAGCAATGGATTGCGAGTACATTGAATGGAAAGCACATCATTCGGAAACACAAGTAGATTCAAACTCATAGCTAGAGCTAGCTGTGAAGCGGTACGTGATACAAGGTTAAACTCTACCGAGCCTTTGATTCAACATGCCTACAAGAATGATCATTAACCATTGCAAATAAGCACATGAAGCGCCTATAACCCATCACAAGTATTGAAGATCACTTCACAACTCAGCGCAATTATGATGAAAAAGTTAACTGCTTTACTCGAAGCGAATCTTGATGTGTTTGCTTGAACTCAATCTCATGTATATGTATGGACTCTCGCCATCCATTGAGAACCCTGCATTAAATGTTGACCCGAGGCATGTCTCGGTGAATAAAAATGGTACGATGTGGACCCATAAAGATTTGCTTCACTTAAAGAGGAGGCGAATCTACTCAAAACCAATATGTTTATCCACAATGCTGTCTACCCACAATGAGTATCCAATCCTTTACTTATGAGAAAAATAAATGGAGAATGGCGGACGTACGTCAACTACTCAGATTTGCATGAGGCATGACACAACCCAGCTTTCCACTTCCAAGGATCAACCAACTGGTGGACTCGACCATCAGACATGAATTACTCACTTCTAAGGATGTAAACTCCAAATACAATCAAATACTAAAGCATGTCCCAAACCAGGAAAACAACATTTTCTTTACTGATCTGGGCCTATAGTGCTATGTTACAATCCTCAGATTCAAACTTAATAACATTAGTGCTACTTATTAGAGGATAGTTAACAGATCATTCAAAATCAGATTAGCCGATCGATGAAAGTATATGTGATTAATATGCTCGTGAGATCATGACTATCAAACGACCACATCGATGACTTGGCAGAGATATTCGATGCTCTCTAAAAAATATAGAATGAAACTCGATCCTTTGGAATGCTCTTTCAGCGTTGCAGCAGAAAAATTCTTGAGTTTCATCATTAATTCTTACGGAATTGAGGCTAATTTCCTAAAAATTATGATAATTAGAGACATCCCTGTACCGAGGACAACCAAGTAGGTACAGAGCCTAAGTCAAAAAATTACCATTTTAAGCCGATTAAACTCTAGGACCATCTATGGTGTATTCTCTTCTTCAACCTGACCAAGAGAGGGAAGAGAACTTTTGAATGGGCTAACAACTGCGTTGATGCAATTCCGGCTCCAATAGATCGCTTAAAGAAACCTCCCATTTTACCCGAGTAGTTGGATCATAAAGATTTATACATCAATTGGGTCGTGTCAACACACGCCATACGCATTGCAATGCTATGTGAAGACAAATGAATCCAAAGATCAGTATATAATGAAAGCCAGCTATTGACAGGCTCACCCCGTTAGGTCTATACCGACCAATCGTCTCAATAGTTCCTATAGCAACCTTAAATGTTTGGAAGATTACTCAATTAGAATATCAAGCTAAGCCAATTAGATATCAGTTATTTCCCTTGAAGAGCTATCCATGGTCAATCATTAGCATACTTCGTATCTGAATTCACTACATTTGATGACTATTTGAAGAACAGTGGAGAACCGTCCAACTGATGGAGAATGTACAGAGGTGGAACTTCCAATAATCGAGTTTCTAGCATGGAAGCTACGTTAATGACTCCTGAGGAACACTCAATCTGCTACACACTGAAACTCAACTTCCTGCAATAAATAACGAAGCTAAGTATGAAGCCTTGGTCGCCACGCTCAAACTTGCAAGAAAACTAGGAATAGAAACATTACATATCTTATGTGATTTCTGGTTAGTAAGTATGCCAAGTTAAGGAAAATTATCTGACTAGCGGGCAACATCTTGCTCCTTCTCTTAGCTGGGTCCAAAAGCTACTAGCCAACTTCAGATGAATATCGACTAGATCTTAGAGATGGAGCCAAAAAAAGAGTCATGGATGACTCCTATCAAAGATTATCTACAACAAGGAATCATTCTTGAACAGGGGAATGAGAAGTGGCATGTCCTTCGCAAAGTTGTCCCATGAGTTAACTTTTGTAAATTTCGTATCCATCGATATGAAGCATGCTTTATGTGAGTCCATCTCATATCGATAACCATCGATACGAAGTCTATCATAATGCATGCTAGATCAATCTAGGAGAGGATCGATACAAAGGAATGAATCAAAGCAACCATCATCGTTGTACACTCGAATTTCACATCAATCTAGGAAAGGATCGATACAAAACTCGACTCAATAAAAAACAAGAGAACTTGATAATGACCCATAAACATGCAAACGTGAACGAGAGTTAGGTTAACATATCTCCATGTATGATGAACTATCATTCGAGTTTCAAAGTTAACAGGAATTGAGTGCTTACCTGGTGACGATCGGAACAATGAGCAACAAATCGCTAGCGCTCAACACTCAGTTACCACAAAACACTACATGATCATTAACAGTCAATAATTCAACACCTACAACACTGAAGATCAATCAAAGCTAACATCTTTTGATGAAAGGACAACAACTACTCGACGAATTAGATAGAACTTTTTCAGAATGAAGATCGTAGCTTTTCAAAGCACGTCATGTTCACACAAGATGTACTTTAGGGGGCAAATGTTATCCTGCCTTTTAGCAAGGCTGTGACACTAAGGACTTGACTAGAAACCAAGGATTATCTATCCCGGAGATCGGTTATACACAGTTTCACTATGGATACCAGTAAATTTGGCCTGAGTCCGGATCGATCTACAATTAACGTGACACGACAAGCAAAGCCATGAAATCCAAAGTTCCAAATTTTGGGTCAATCAGAGTTCGTATGCTCAAGTTATGGATCGATCTCAAGATTCACATAGGAGATGTCATTTCGTATCCATTACTTGTGTATCCATTCCTTTCATATCCATCATCCATCAATGGGTACCCATTACGCATCGATCTCCTTCCATCCATTTCGTATCGATCAATTAAGCATTGATATGAAATTTGTAGCCAACAATCTATACGAAGGAACCAACAGCCAACATCGATACGAAGTGGACTCCAATCATCGATACGAAGTAGCATGCGAGCATCGATACGAATAGAGCCACACTTGATCAATACGCACAAGTGCGATACAAACAACGATCGATACGTAGGTATCGATAGACATAGTTTAGCCAGCCTACAAATCCAACCTTGGATCGATCATAACTCAAAATCTACAACTCCAAATGCTACAAAATTTTCACAAGAGCTTGCTTACCAGTTCAACAATGTCACTGATCGATCTCAGCCTAAAAAGACCTCATCTTGATCGATACGAATGGTACGCTTATCGATCATGGATCATCCCAAATGACCATGGATCGATCTGGTGGGCCCACCCACTTGAGAGAAGGAGTATTCCGAGATATGAGCCAGATATTTTCAGCCTACACCTATAAATAGCACTCCAATGCCAACAGAATAAGGGCTTTTTGGGCACGACTCGTTGCACTAAACTCCATTGTTATTCCATCACTCTTGTATTAATGGATCCCTGCTGATTCAAACTCCCTTGTAATCAAAATCAAATAAAAGATGAATAAAAATATAAAGTGGACGTAGGCCATGATTGCCGAACCACTATAAAAATCATATGTGTTCATTTACATTCTCTGCTATATTTTTAATTTCATTCGTTGTTTCAATCTCCATGAGATTTCAAAGGTTTGTGACCATTTTTGTTACAAACAAAACCAAAATTCAAATCATTTTCAAATCGTCATATATTCATCTTCATATAGGAGAAAAATGGTCATTTTTGTGCATATATTAATTTGAGAAAATTTAATTGGAAATTTCTATAATATTTTGGAGAAATTTGATTTCAAATACAAGTGATTTCATGAAGATATATGCATACGCAAAGAAGATACAAAGGAATGAAGATGGAATTAATTCAAAGTCATGATCATGGAGGACCCCACCTACCCACCTACCTTAATGTATAAATTAAAGCTAATTCTATGCTAAAAGGCAATTAAAACTTTATGCACATTTAAATGAGAATTATTCCATGCTAATGGTTACTTGGCCACCACATTCCTAGATGGGTAGTTTGGGTAGTTCCCAAAAAAGTGAATTAGGGTCTCTAACTTGTATAAATACACCTTATATTTCATTTAACCCTCCTCTCTTCTTTTAGGCTCTTTTCTCTCTTAGGCTCTCTTTCTCTAAGTTTAGTTTAGGATCAAAATTAAAATGAGAGCTCTATTTCTTTTCATGGCTACTTAGTCATTTCTTTTATGTAATTTTTTTATGCAATTTAGTACTTGCTTTTTTTAAATGCTTATTTCTTTCATGTTATTAGTGTAAATTTATCGTTCATGCAAGTATATTAGTTGTTATTTCTTGTTCATTAGTTCTCTTTTTCATTAGCTCCGTTTTTCCCTTTATGTTTATTCTATGTTGCATGCTATAATTGTTGATATGATAACAAAATGAAAGGCTAAACCCCTTCAATTTAGGGGTAATGAAGCTCTCTAATTATATAGCTTCAGCATAATTTGATAATTAATGCTCTCATTTTATGCTTCATGGAAATTTGATGTTTATATAATTTTGTGTTTAGTATTGAGTTTGATAGCTTATGTTGTTCAAAACAAATAGGCTATGCTTAGTCATATAAATCACAAATTGCCTCTTCATCTAAATATGATTATGGTAATGAAGTGAAATTAAATCAAAATTTGGTGGTCTATATTTCTAATCAATACTTAACAGGCTATGCTTAAAATAGATTTCATTTTCAACTTGTTATCATTTTTCATGAGAATTAATAAGTGGTTTAAGGGGTGTATTATAGTTTGATGGCTTATGTTGATCTAATTAATAGCATAAATATACCATACGTTTGATAAACACATCAATTAAACTCGCTAATGACCAAAAACGAGAGATCATAATTTCATATTTTGTTGAACTATGTGATCTAGAGAGTGGAACTATCTCTAAATTGTCATTTTATTCTCATAATTTTCATTCGCTTTGTAGTTGTTAGTTTTTGCAATTTTTAGTAGTTAACATCATTCTCTCAACTTCGGTATAATTTGATTGAATCGGAATTTAAAATCTAACAATTCCCTATGGATCGACCCGTACTAGAATTGTACGCTTGTGATTATTTTTATTATAAATATCGATCGGCTGTTTTCTAACTCGGTAAAAAATTGGTTGACAAACACTAATCGGACACATATTGATGCAAAAGCTAATTGGATATCAAACCTAAATCTTTACTAAAGGAAACCAATCTATACCCGTGGTATATTGTTTAACTGAGTATGCATATGGATATAAAAGCTAACTGGATGCCAAACCTAATTGCGTCCGTAGTGAAGCAAAGGCTAAACAAATTCCAAAATTAATCGGGTATGTATTGATGCAAAAGCTAATCGGATGCCAAACTTAAGCGAGTACCAATTGAAATCAATATATACTTAAGATATATTGTTTAACCAAGCATACATATGGATGTAAGAGCTGACCAGATGAAACCTAATCGGGTACGTATTGATGTAAAGTCTAATCGGATGCCAAACCTAATCAGGTATTGATGGAAACCAATCTATGCCTAAGATATATTGTTTAACTGATCAAACATATGGATGTAGAAGCTAACCGGATATAAAACCTAATTGAGTACATATTGATGCAAAACCTAATCGGGTACTAATGGAAACCAATCTATGCTCAAGTTATATTGTTTAACCGAGTACACATATAGATTCAAAAGCTAAACAGATGGTAACCTAATCGGATATGTATTGATTCAAAGGCTAATCAGATGTCAAACCAGATTTGGTACGTATTGATACAAAAGCTAATCAAATGCAAAATCTAATCGGGTACTGATGGAAACCAATCTATAACCGAATTATATTGTTTAACCGAGCACACATATAGATTCAAAAGCTAAATGGATGCCAAACATAATCGGATACGTATTGATGCAAAGGATAATCGAATGCCAAGCTTAATTGGTTATGTATTGATATAAAGCTAATCGAATGCTAAATCTAATCGGCTGCTGGTGGATACCAATCGATACTCAAGAGATATTGTTCAACCGTGCAAAAGCTAACCTAATGCCAAACCCAATCAGGTATGTATTGATGCAAAAGCTTCTCGGATGCAAAAAGTAATCGAGTACCGACGGAAACCAATCTATACCTGAGATATATTGTTTAACAAGGCAAATATATAGATGCAAAAGCTAACAGGATGCCAAATCTAATCAGGCATGTATGATGCAAAAGCAAACCGGATACCAAACCTAATCGGGTACATATTGATGCAGAATGTAACGCCCCACCCCGAGACCCACCTTAGTAAAGAGAATTAATGAGTAATTCTGTATACTAAAGCGGAGAATAGGGCTGGTTAAGGGCGACCATCTATAACTTTGTCTTAAACATCTACTGAATACGTCGATAAATGCACTATGATTTTTCTTTTCTATCTCAATGGATTGACATACACAGTAAATGCTTAATCCAAAACTATAGGTGGCTAACGGATCTATCAGAACAAAATACCATAACTAAATGTAAAGCACATCACGGAACAGTAATCAACATCATTTATATACATATACACTGATACATGTTTAGTACAATACAATATGAATACAATAAAGGTGGTATTCGACCACACTATATACATGGAATCGAATATAAATACATCAGAGTCAAGCGGAAAGAAATATAAACCACAAAAGTGCTAGGATGATATCCAAGCAGATGCATCAAAGCAAAGTCCCGTAACTGATAGCTAACCTGAAACAACTCGGTCTGACCCGAGCGAAAAACACACGGGTCAGGCAACTGAATCTTATCGTTAGAAAGGAATACGATAAGGTAAAGAGAAGAGCTTCGCAACGGGATAACATAAGTAGGTATGAACATCTAGGGTTGATATCAAGTAACTTCACTATGTCTCTATGGTGGTTTGCATATACACAAACTTGGGTTAATCTGAAGGAATTCATGTATATGATATAAGGGAAAACATTCAAACATTATCCATGAATAAATAAATCTCTCAAGTCGTATATAAATCCCAAGTATAAATCCATAAAATTCGAAATCACCGAAATCCTCAAAGAAATCATATTTCCCTTACTTACATCATAAGGCTAGGTAAACACATCAAAAATGGTGAAATCGAAATCATCATAACTTATAAAAGAAATCTCATATTGGCCAATTATTACATGCAAAAGCATGTTGCACGTGCTATTTACCAGTACTGTTCACCATCATGGTACCATATCCATCTCTCGACCGGAATCCTCATCTCGAATTAATCCGGTCTATGACGTCATCTATATTCTCCCCGAACACCCGCCATCAAAAGTGATTGAAGCACCTCACTCCAATCGGTGTCCGCTGAGTCCCCGCCATCAAAAGTGATCGAGTCGAGTATTACTTAACCCGATCGGGACTACAAGTACTGGTAGTTCTCCTAGAATGTGTCAACAACTCTCAGATAGTAACCTGGAAAGTGGTAACGTATGTCCCATACCATACGCTCTCACTTAGCGGTTTTCTAACCTGGAAAGTGGTAACGTATCGTCTAGAAGCATGATAATTACGCTTATTGTGACCAAATAGCATGCATACACCATATCTATACTACTTATTTGGAAAATCTACAAATCCTTCTTTTCATTTGATAGAAGGTCTACCAGCACTATTGTTCCTCTTAGGTGGCTTAATAAAACCTTCCACACTTCCATCAAAAATAAGCTTGTGAAAATTACATCTTACCAATAATCTAATCAATAATAGGCTTATCAAAATTGCATTGAAAATAGGCTTAGGGGGCTTAATAAGATCTTCAACACTTGCATCAACAAAAAGTTGTTATCACTGTTGCAAAAAACATCAATAAAAAATATTTGTTTTAGATTGTCATTTTATTCTAGAACAATATCATTTTCTTTGTACAAAAAAAAAACGAAAACAAATAAATAAAACATATTTTTTAGAAACGACACCTACTAACATTAATACTAATTCCTAAAACCGATCCTCAAACTGATAGTAAAACTGATACTCAAATAGACTTCATTGAGTGTTTGATACTAAAAAACACCAATTCGACTTACTGAATGTTTGATGCATATAAACATATTTACTCTATAACAACTTCATTTTTATGTATATTCAAATAAACAAAACATTAAAAGACTTCAAGACTACATTATTGTGAAAAATGATATGAATAAAAAACTAAAAATGATACCTAAAAAGTGATCCTTAAACTGATAGTAAAATACATACTCAAACAAACTTCGTTAAATATTTAATGCTAATAAATACTAACTTAACTCAATGAATGTTTGATGCATATCATCATATTTTCTTTGTAACAACTTCTTTTTATATATACTCAAACAAGAAAACATTAAAACACTTCAAGACTGCATTACTGTGAAAACTGATACTAACAGAAACTAAAAATGATAACTAATACTGATCCTCAAACTGCTAGTAAAACAGATACTCAAAAGTAGGCCTGTCAATGGATATCCGAAAAACCCGAAATCCGTCCGAGTCCGTATTCGAAAATACGGATATTATCCGATATCCGAAAAGCGGATGCGGATATCTGATATCAGAAAGAGATTTCGGATGCGGATACGGATATGATCATATCTGTATCCGAAAAACATCCGTCCGATCTGAATTAATTATAATAAAAATTGTTATTAATATTGATTTATTATTTAAAGGTGCCCTATGTTTAAAATTTATTTGAAAATTAAAGGCAACGGCCCAAGTCCACCAAACTAAATTAAAGGCAAAGGCAACGGTATGGTAACTGTTATTCACTTCAAAGTTCAAACGGCAATTACTATATACTAATTTACTCAATTTAATTCTTACATTTACAGTCGTCGTTAATAAAAGAAATCTCAAAACCCTAAATCGCATTAACCTTAAATCGGAACAACCCATCACTCTGAAGTCGCTCCGCCGTAGTCGCAGCTTCGGCTCCGGCCTTTGTTCGAAACCTCGCGGCTCACCTGAGTCACCTCGCAGCTTCGACTCGCAGTCGCAACTTCGGCTCCGGCCTTTGTCATGTTATTTGCGCCTATTTAGTTCATCAAACAAAGTTTCATCTTCCCAGTAGTAAGTTTTTCATTAATTTTTCTTTTTAGATTTGTGATGTTAAAATTTACAACAATTTCAGCCAACAAATGGGTTGAAATAATCAAACCGCAAGGCCTTCGAATTAATACATGAAAATCAGATCAATCTAAGATATTCGATATTCTATTTAAGTGTACATTCACATGGTGTTGCTGTATTAATTAATTTATATGTACACACATCATTTGTAAATATGAGTAAATGGTAAGGAACGCTGAAAGAAATAATCACGTAAGTATCACATAGGGGATATTTAATACTTTAGCCTAAATTATTTCAAAATAAGCATTGTTTATTTAAGTTCTTGTTTATTTGATTATTTTTATTCAGACCTTGTGTTTATCAAGCACAGGTATTTCATGCGTGTTTCTTCTCATCTGGGCATATTACTATTTTAATCGTTTATAATTATTTTATCTACTTTATTGTTCGAATGAAAGGAAAATTCCCATTTAGTTTTCTAAAAATGAAAGCAGCAATTACTGCACTATTTTTGCATTCGTTTTGGGAACTCCGACTAAAGGATGTTTCAGATGATGGTGTCATTATCTGCAACAGAAAGAAATGCATTATTTAGAAGTGAATTTACAACAGAAAGAAATGCTACAGTGCGTAGCGTGAATTTTGCAGTGGACAATTCACCTGTGATACATATTTCATGTGTCAAAGCAGAGTTTTATATTTAAAAAACATCCATTTCTTATTTTAAAAATTAATTGAGGAAAACAGTGATATTGTTGAATGTTGATATCCTTTTTCCAGTTTGGCCTAAATTAAAAAGGTAGTTGCCCATTTAAATCATATTTATTGACCTGGAACTTCTCCTCATTTGATGATTTACAGATTAATCTGTTTAATCTTCCTTACAATTGTTCTATAAATATTTACAGATTTTAAAAATGGAAAACACCTCGTCAAGTTGTAGCAGTAAATCTGTTGCATGTGCTGCATCAAATGCTTGTGTCAAAGATAACATAGCTGTGCTAGAAACTACGGGCTCTAGTGCGCCACCAACTCAAGTTATTCCAGCTAATGAAGAAATATCTGCACCTTTGAATATAAAGCCCTTAAAATCCGAGGTATGGAAAGATTTTGATAGAGAAGTGTTAGAGGGTAGTAATTGTATTAAGGCAACTTGTAAACATTGTTTAAGGATATTCAATGAAGCCACTTCATTGGGAACAACACATTTAAAAAATCATATAAAAGTTTGTCCCAAAAATACTACCAATAAAAGATTATCCGGACAACAACTTTTGACTACTAAAAAGTCTCCCAATAAACCATTAAAATTAGCTAGTTGGAAGTTTGATCAAAGTAGGACTCGAATGTGTTTTGCTCGTACGGTTGCCAAACATGATTATCCATTCAATATGACTGAACATGTTTACTTTCAAGAATTTGTTAAGAGTATTAATCCAACCGTTAAGTTCTATTCTAGAAATATAGTTCGTTGTGATGTGTTGAAACTTTATGTTGATATGAGAACTGAATTATAACAGATGTTTGATAGTTTGTCTACTCGTGTTAGTCTTACTACTGATTTATGGACATCTGACCATCAGAATATAGGTTATTGTTGTATAACTTGTCATTACATTGATGATGAATGAAAATTGCAAAAAAAGATAATTGCTTATCATGAAATGCCTTCTCCACACACTAGACTTGCACTTAGTGTTGCTGTTAAAACAAAACTATTGCATTGGAATTTGAATAAGAAATTATTTTCAATTACTGTCGATAACGCATCGAATAATGATGTTATGATAAGAGATCTCAAGGCATGGTTAGATGGTAAAGGGGTCTTGATTTCAAATGGTGATTTGTTTCATATGCATTGTTGCACTCATGTCTTGAATTTAATTGTGCAAGATGGGTTAAAAGCAGTACATGGTCTTATTATAAAGATAAGAGAAAGTGTTAATTTCACAAAGTCTTCACAGTCTAGAAAACAAAATTGGGAGAACGCATTGGCACAAACTAGATTAATTGGAAAAGGTGTTTCTTATGATGTTCCAACGCGATGGAACTCAACATACCTTATGCTTGAAAGTGCGATTGAATTGCGTCCCGCATTTGAGCGATTAGTTGAGTTAACTTCAGATTATATAAGTTTGCCTTCTAGAGAAGAATGGGAGATAGGAAAAAACATTTGTGAATGTTTGAAAATCTTTTATGATGTAACTCTTAAATTTTCAGGTGTTAAATATCCAACAGCGAATTTGTATTTTAAAAGCGTGTGTGATATTTATGAAAGTATTACTAGTTGGGAGCTAAGTGAGCATGATTATATTTGTTCCATGGCACAAATGATAAGAGTTAAATTTGAGAAATATTGGAATACTTGCAATTTAATGATGAGTATTGGAATGGTTTTCGATCCTCGTTATAGAATGGCTTACATTGAATTTTTCTATGATTTGATTTATGGGGAAGATGCACAAGTTCATGTTAGGAAAATCAATGATTGTTTGAAATCACTTTTCTATTTACATGAAGAAGAAAGTGCATCCTATAAAAATGTATCTTCTTCTTGTGCATTGGATGATAATGTTAATCATGGTTTAAAATAGAGAACAAAAATGGATCTTAAGTGGAAAAATTATAGAGAACAAAAAATTGGAAGTTTGCAAAGTTCAAAGACCGAGCTTGACAAGTATTTGAAAGATGAATTATTGCCGATGGATGCGGATGACGACAACTTTGATATTTTAATGTGGTGGAAAACAAATTGTCCTATATTTCCTACTCTCGCAAAGATTGGTCGTGATATTTTAGCCGTTCCCGTTTCTACCGTAGCATCCGAATCATCGTTTAGTAGCGGTGGCAGATTGATTACCGAAAATAGATCCTCATTATCTCCTGACATAGTGGAAGCATTGAGTTGTATTAAGGATTAGTTACCATCAGACATAGGTTAGTTATTATTACATACTAAAATTATTTTAGAATTTTAACCATTTAATATAATCAGTTTTTTATTTAACAGGTAAAGATATAGAGCTTGTAGATGAAACATCAACCCTAACATAAACCATCTATCGCACAAGGTAATTTTTTTTTGTTTCATTTATGTGCTGAGCAGCACTTTCTATGTTTATTTGTATTTTTTGCGATTTTGATTAGAATGATTTGCCACATTACTGCAGTCAATATTTTTTGCGATTTTGATTAGAATGATTTGCCCACTCTTTCCATTCTTTAGCAGCACAGTTAAAATGAGACACATGCAATTCATTAAACATACACATAATTAATTAACACCCTATATACTATGGGAAAAATCACAGTGCATTGACATTAAAAAATTTGGGAGATGATTTATCTGAGGTTAATTAATGCATACAAAATGCAGTTGGAAAAACAAAAGATTTGAGATATAATATCTGACCTGCAATTTAGATAGATATGACAAGAAAATAACTGTGATCACTACATCCGTGAAGTGGATGCAAATATACTAAAGTGCAAACTGATCAACATTATAATTGATCAACATTATAATTTGGTGGAGAATAACTAGGAGACACTAGAGCGTCCATACTCTAACATTATAATTTAGTGCTGCATTCAAAAGAAAGATTCTGATGTTTGTTTTAACTTCGTCGTCCTCTTGTTTGGTCTCTGGTCCGAGCTAATTTCGTGCGTTAAGCCTCCGTTGCATGCTAAATTAAACTCCTTTTTGCTTCAGGGCTGCTTGTTTTATTACAATAATGGAGTTTAAAGCTGGAAGCAGTACATAAAATGACTCTACTTCATCCATTGAGAGAAATGCTCTTTTAGGTATGCCATTTACTGTTTATATTATACATAAATGCTAACATGTGTTAATCATACTTGTGTATAGAGACTGATGTTTAGCATTTCTAGTTTATTGTTGACATACTGCCATTCTAGTTTTCATGGTTAATGTGGATTTGTTGAAATAATAAAATGACTGGCTTTTAACTTAACATGGAAAGAATTTAGGAACTAAGTGTTAACCCCGCCTCGGCCGTGGGTCACCGATCCAAAATGATAGACGACCTAACATTCTGCCGACTTAGCGAGGGGGTGCCGACCTAATATCTTAGCACAGAAGACCGACCTAATTGCATAAGGTTTAAGATAGATACCGACCTAAAAGGCTTGAGAAGGAGACCGACTTAAGGCTCAAAGGAAGTTCCGACTCAATAGCCTTAGCTTGTTGCCGACCTAGCCATTCACATCGTCTGCCGACCCAACTGCTAAGAGTGTGCCGACCTAACGCTTTGAAGGATGCCGACTTAGGAAGTCTACTGACCTAACTTAAGTACCGATCTAATTACCTAAAGGAGTTGCCGACCTAACTGATCAGGACATGGAAAGGTGCACGACCTATACTTAAGTCGCAACCGACTTAAGACTTATGCCAAGCCGTTCACGACCCAGGCAAATGAAGGCAAATCCTATACAGCTACTTGACACGCGCATGTTAACTCAGCAACGACCCAAGTCACAACCGATCCAGCTCCCCAGTTATCTCGTTCAGACCGTGACTTGCGACTTACCAAGTTAACTCGTCCACGACCTAATATAAGCCCGATGCCATGTTACTGAGAAGAGGTGGTGTTGACTCGGAGGTGACCTTAGACCGGTCACGACTCACCTTAAGTCGGCTGCGTCTTAACTTGAGTCGGCCACGGTTTAGGACTTGGCAAATTTCAGAATCAGAACTCTCTATAAATAGGCACCCATCTCCAACATTCAAGGGACTTTTGGGCACATTATCTTCACACACCGTTACCTTGCTGCATTGAGAACTTCATCAACACTTAGAGCTTCCAAGATTAGAGGAATACATCAAAGAAATTCATGAAGAAACCACACATCTTCAACATGAATCTAAGAACTTTAATCGACATTGAAGCTTAAGACTTGTTCCAAATCACTTGTAACTAGAAGTGTATTGTACTTGAGAAGAATTGTATCAGTTTGTAACGGGATTATTAATAAAAGTACTTAGAGTGGACGTAGGCTATGCCCTTAAGCCGAACCACTATAAAATCGTTGTTGTTTACTGCTTTTCTGCTATTACTTGCTTGTAACTCTTTCTAACTCTTTCCCGATCTATCGGGTGGTGCTTTCACAACTACACTTTACACACCGGGGTGTTAGCGTTCACATTTTAGCGTTAACATTTTTGGTGCTTTCACTGAGTACTGAACTCAGGAAAACTGTCATCATTGCTTCGCAGAGATTTGAAGAAAGAATTTCCTTAAAAACCAGAAGTCTATCTGAGATCATGGCTCCTGGAAGGAAAAGTAGATCTATCAGATCTGGAAACATTCAAGAGGGAACCTCCGCTTCCCCTGTGCCTAATCAACCCACTCCGTCTGTTGGAGTTACGAAAGCGGAGTTGGATGCTATGATTCTAGGGCTAAACCAGCAGATAAACGCCCAAAATGCACAATTAGAGGCTCAAAGTGCCCAGAATGCTCTGATTCTGAATAAATTGAACGATTTACTTGGGGCAAACAATCAACCAGCTTGTAATGAAAGGAACTGTGCTGGCAACATTCATGATGTTAGTGAAAGGAATGCTCCTGAAAGGGCTACTAGTCCCTTTGAGCAGGCAGTTCCTGAGGCTGGTGGATCTAGAACTCGGCATGATGAGGAATATCTTTCTGGAATGGTCCGGCAGATCATGAAAGAAAGTATGCAAAGGGTTGAAGATGAGAAGGAATGGGGTTTCGCTCCAAGTAAAACTCCGTTCACTGAAAAAATCTTGAAGGCGGAATTTCCAAGGAAGTTTGTCCCTCCGACTATTCCAGCTTACAAAGGGACAAGTGATCCGAATGAGTTCTTGTATAAATATGATTGGCACATGACAGGTGTCAGGGCCTCTGACGAAATAAAGTGTCGATATTTCCCTGTATACCTGGAAGGTGTGGCTCTACTATGGTTCACCAAGTTGCCAGTCCGATCTATCGATCAGTTTTCAGACTTGACCAGAAAATTCAAGGAGCAGTTTAGACTATATGCTTCGAAGGCCAAGGACATTATGTCACTATCGAGTTTAGAGCAGAATCCTGGTGAGTCTATCAGATCCTTCTTGAACCGCTTTAATATAGCGCTGGCTGAGGTGGACAATGCTGAACCACGAATGATATTGACTTATCTGATGAGGGCTATTGATAAGTCAAGCGAATTTGGGAAATGGTTAAATATGAAGGAGCCAACCTCTCTCGAAAAGTTCTACAAAAAAGCAGATGAATTCATTCGCTTGGAAAGCCGTCCTTTACCAGTAAAGACAGTGTTGGAGAAAGCAGAAGACAACACTGTCACTCCACGCAAGAATGAATCGGTGGGGCCAAAAAGGGAGAATAATAATGGGAAGAAACAGGGTAATCTGAAGAAGCCCCGATCCTTCAAGCCATCAGAATATACTCCATTATCACATACACCGGAGCACATCTACCTGGCCACTAAAGATTCCGTCGATTTCCCTAAACCTATCCCTTTGAGAACCGGGAAAAAAGCCATACAGAGTGGGAAATTCTGCCGCTTCCACAATCAACCCAGTCATGAAACTGATGAATGCCGCCAGTTGAAAAATCTGATTGAAGAGTTGCTAAGAGAAAACAAACTGCAGCAATTCGTGAAGAAAAATAGCAACAATCCTGCATCGTCAAGTCAGGGGCAACAGGTTCCTGTTCATCAGCCTAGGACAGGTGAGAAAGCTACGGGACATGAATCTGGAAGGCCCGTTATCAATGTCATTACAGGAGGACCTCACCCAGCTGGCAAGAGCTGGGGTGAGATGGAGAGATATTCCAGGGCTTTGAAATATGCTCCAGCCGAAGAAGACGTCTTTGTTTTAGAAGACACTACGCCCCTGAAACAACAGAAAACTTTCAGCGATGATATTGTTTTCAGAGCTAGAGATTCCACAGGTATAGAAGCTCCTACCCTAGACCCCTTGGTCATCTCGGCTGGTATTGGACCGGCCATTGTCAGAAGAGTCCTCATTGACTGCGGAGCATCATGTAATATCCTCTTCAAGAAGACATTTGACCAGATGAAAATCCCTATGATCGATGTACAAGCCTCATCACAGAAGATCGCTGGCTTCACTGGGGAGCCAAAACAACCAATTGGGACCATCGATCTGCTTGTAGAACTTGGGGAAGCAGAAAGGAAAGTGGTCCGCAAGCAAACATTTGTAATTGTCGATGAGTTTTCTGCTTATAATGCTTTTCTTGGCCGTCCAACACTCGCAGCATTCAAAGCTATCCTAGCCCCGAGGTGCCTCACTATTAAACTGACAATGGAGTAGGAGTTATAAAAGGGGATCAAAATGCTGCGCGAGAATGCTATCTGACAGAGCTGCGAGAGTCAAGAAAAAGAGAAATGGGGAAGGATGCGGCAACCCCAGTCCGCATCAAAGAACCAGCCTTGTAGCAATTACGGGGCGGACCCTGCACCGGCGAGCACAGCGGGGCACAGAAAGAAATGGATCCCAGAAAAGCCAGTGCAGGGGAGAGTAGAGTGGTACCGGTGGAAACGACAGTCCCGGTACCTGTTGACCCGAAGGACCCAAATAAGGTGTTAAATGTGGGTTCACAGCTCAATGTGTCAATTCAGAATATCTTGATATCTTTCCTGAAAGCAAATCTGGATGTCTTTGCTTGGACTCATGCCGATATGTGTGGAATATCTCCAGAAGTTGTAGTACACGCTCTGAATATTGACCCAAAGTTTACGCCAGTTAAACAAAAAAGAAGAACCCAAGGTCCAGAAAGGTCAGCAGCATTAAAAGAAGAAGTTGATCGACTCATAGAAAATAACTTCATCAAAGAATCTACATATCCGAATTGGGTTTCAAATCCTGTGTTGGTCAAGAAAGCTAATGGAAAATGGAGAGTGTGCATTGATTTTTCTGATCTAAACAAGGCTTGCCCCAAAGATTGCTTCCCATTACCCAGGATCGATCAACTGGTAGACGGAACTGCGGGACATGAATTGTTATCTTTCATGGATGCCTACTCTGGTTATAACCAAATCATGATGCACGAGTCGGATCAGGAGGATACAAGCTTTATCACAGATGTTGGACTTTATTGCTACAGAGTTATGCCCTTCGGATTGAAAAATGCAGGGGCAACCTACCAAAGACTTGTTAATGCTATGTTCAAACCACAATTGGGCAAAACTATGGAGGTCTACGTCGACGACATGTTAGTGAAGTCCAGGAAAGCAGCGGATCACATTGAACACTTAGCAGAAATGTTCGCAGTCCTCCGGAAATAAGAATGAAACTTAACCCTCTGAAATGTACATTTGGGGTCGAGTCCGGAAAGTTCTTAGGTTTCATCGTCAGTGCTAGGGGCATTGAGGCTAGTCCAGCTCAAATTACTGCCTTGAGAGAAGTTAAAGCTCCTAGAACAAAGAAGGAATTGCAGACTCTCAACGGAAAGGTCGCCGCCCTGAGTCGGTTCATTTCCAAAGCCACTGATAAATGCATCCCATTCTTTGACGCCCTGAAGAAAGGAAAGAAGAATTTTGAATGGACTTCCGAATGCCAAAAAGCCTTCGATGAGTTGATCCGTCATATGGAAACGCCTCCAATACTTTCTAGGCCAGGCAATGGCGAGGATCTTCTTATATACTTGGCAGTATCATCTCATGCTCTAAGTGCAGCGCTGATACGGGAAGACAAAAGGATTCAACATCCGGTTTACTATATCAGCAAAAGACTCACTGGGGCAGAGCTGAATTACTCCAATTTGGAAAAACTCGCCTATTGCCTACTAGTTGCATCAAGGAAACTGAGGCAATATTTCCAAGCTCATCCTATCAGAGTACTCACTGATCAACCCCTAAAGCAAGTCCTATTTCGCCCTGAAACTTCGGGTCGCCTTCTAAAATGGAACATTGAACTCAGTCAATATGACATCACCTATCACCCCCGAAAAGCAATCAACGGACAAGCTTTAGCTGATTTCATTGCAGAATTCACAGAGAAAGATAATGGTGAGGAAGAAACGATCAATGATTCCCCAATCCAGTGGAAGATGTATGTTGATGGCGCAAGAAATGACTACTGTTCTGGAGCCGGAGTGGTACTTGAAACTCCTGAAGGTCGATCATTATGTTATGCATTAAGATTGGAATTTCCTTCAACAAACAATGAAGCAGAATATGAAGCTCTTATTGCAGGTCTGAAAATCGCTAAAGAGCTAAACATTCGAGCATTACAGATCTTCAGTGATTCTCAGCTTATTGTATGCCAAGTCAAGAAGGAATTTCAAGCAAAAGGTGGAAACCTGCCTTCCTACTTGTCAAAGGCTTGGGAACTCCTATGTGAACTTGATCACTATTCAATAAGCCACATTCCTCGGGAAGAGAATATGAAGGCAGATTCCCTCGCAAAGTATTCAAGTTCTGGTGAAGCTCAACTATTGGGATTGGTCCCTGTAGAAGTCCTTTCAGCACCGAGTATAGACGAGATGGATATAGACTGGATTATGAATGTATCTCAAGAACAAGAGTCATGGATGACTCCAATACTGGACTACCTACTCAGAGGTTCTCTGCCAGAAAATTCGATAGAAAGACGAAAGCTACTAAGGAAAGCCTCTCGCTATGTAATTCAGGATGGCCGATTGTACAGACGGGGATTCTCAATGCCATTGCTTCGATGTGTATCCCGGGAAGAGTCCAAAACAATCCTAGCTGAGGTGCATGGAGGAGAATGTGGTGATCATTCAGGTGGTCAAACATTAGCAAAGAAAATTCTCCGATACGGATATTTTTGGCCAGAAATTAATCGAGATGCTGCAGATTACTCCAGAAAATGTGACAAATGCCAAAGATTTGCCAAAATTCCTAGAGCACCTTCTACCGAACTCACACAGATGGTCAGTCCATGGCCATTTGCAATTTGGGGAGTGGATCTCATTGGGCCGCTACCAACTGCTAAATCAGGAATTAAATATGCTATTGTTGCAGTTGATTACTTTACTAAATGGGCTGAAGCTGAATCATTGGCTACTATCACTTCTAAGAAAATGATAAGCTTTGTGACCAAGAATATCATTTGCAGATACGGTGTGCCTCAGAAAATAATCACAGACAATGGTACTCAGTTTGAAAGCGAGGAATTCCAGGATTTTTGCAAACGATTCAAAATCCAGAAAAGCTTTTCGGCAGTAGCTCATCCGCAGGCAAACGGGCAAGTGGAAGCAGTGAACAAGATCATCAAATCAACCATCAAAAAGCAACTCGAAAGAGCAAAAGGTGGTTGGGTCGATAAACTACCACTTGCACTATGGGCATACAGAACTACTCACAAAACTGCAACTGGGCATACTCCTTTTTCGTTAGCATACGGATCGGAAGCAATGATCCCGGCTGAAACAGAGGTCCCTTCACACAGAAGAATCCATTTCAATCAAGCAGAAAATGAGAAGCTACAACTTGAAGCGCTGGATCTCCTTGATGAAAAAAGAGATGAGGCTAACCTCAGAGTTGCAGCTCATCAGCAAAGGATAGCCAGACATTTCAATTCCAAAGTTCGTCAACGCAGCTTTGAAATTGGAGATCTAGTCCTGAAAAGAATTATGACCGCGACAGGTGTGTTTGGGCCAAATTGGGAAGGACCGTATGTAATAGGTCAGAAGCTTCTTGACGGCACATTCAAGCTCACCACTGTTGATGGAGATCAAATTCCAAGGGCATGGAACAGCAACCATTTGCGTCCATACTTTACTTGAAAATTTTGTTGAAACATTGTAAAAAGAATTATGAATGTATGATTCTTGTAATTGAAAGCAATTGTGAAACTGATGCAAGTAAATAATGAAAGAATATAAAGTGGATGAGGCCCAATTTCATGGCCGAACCACTATAAATCTTGTGTTCCTTATTATTATTATATGTTTGCTTTGTTTTCGATATAAAAATACATAAAATGTATTGCTGAAATGTCGATTTAAATTTTTGCAGACAATGGAAATAAAACTTGCGCATAATAAGACCGAGTGATTCTCACCATCATTCAACAAACAAATTTCAAGTCATAAAGGCCCCGAATTCAAATCCTAGATAGGAAATACTTCAATTGAATGGCTTATGATTTCGATAGAAACGAGCCCTTGCTAATAAATTGAGATTGTTTGAACGAACAAACATCCAATTAGGAAGCTAGTGCCCGTTCTCACGAACTTGCCTGACAATGAAGTACGCTTCCTTGGATTAAACAAGCCACTTGCGAGAAAAGGGGAATGAAAACTTGAAAAAAAAAAAAAAAAGAGGATCGCTGAAAAGGCATAAGCAAGTGAACAGCGGAACAACCAAAGCTACCATCAGCAGCACAAGTCCTCTTCGGAGGCGCAACTCTTCGGAGGATAAAAGACCTCTAATGGGTCATACGCCACAAAAAAGAAAGTTCTCTACTCAACAAAAAAAAAGATTGGAGGAGTCATGACCCTCCAACCATGAGAGAGTAACTTCCAGGCGATGAAAACCCTCTCTGAGGCACATTTCACCAGGAGTTGAAGTGTTATGACCGCTCTTCGGGATTTCACTTCACCAGAGTTGAAATGCAAAAAAAATAAAAGCCCTCTTCGGAGGCCCATTTCACCAGGAGTTGAAGTGTTATGACCGCTCTTCGGGATTTCACTTCACCAGAGTTGAAATGTAAACAAAATAAAAGCCCTCTTCGGAGGCACATTTCGCCAGGAGTTGAAGTGTAACAACCGCTCTTCGGAATTTCACTTCACCAAAGTTGAAATGCAAAAACAAAATAAAGACCTTCCTGAAAGCCCACGTTTCACCGAGATTGAAATAAAACTTCCAAGTGTTGAAACGTGAAAAGGCTTTCTTCGAAGGCACAACTCTTTGGAGGTACACGTTTCACCAAGATTGAAATAAAACTTCCAAGCGTTGAAACGTGAAAAATCCCTCCTTAGAGGTACAACCCCCTCCCGGGGACACAATCAAGAAGAAAGACCTCTTCGGAAGCCCACGTTTCACCAAGATTGAAATAAAACTTCCAAGTGTTGAAACGTGAAAAGGCTTTCTTCAAAGGCACAACTCTTTGGAGGTACACGTTTCACCGAGATTGAAATAAAACTTCCAAGTGTTGAAACGTGAAAAATCCCTCCTCAGAGGTACAACTTTATATAAAAAAAAAATCCTCATCAAAAGCGTACTTTAACTTTCAAAGGAAGAGTAATTTACCTACTATGGAAAATGATCGTAAAAAAAAAAAAAGAAGAAGAAAAGAAGTTAAAGTACCCTTCAGAGGTCCGCTTTACCACATAGAGGAATTCACTTGGTAAAATATGCACATAAGCAAAAGGAAAAAGTGATTTCTTCGAACGACAAAGCGTAGAAACTTATACGAAGGGAGTTGTACTCTACAAAAATTTTCTTTAAAGAATAAAATAATTGTTCTTTAGCAAATAAGAGTGCAAGTCCCCTCGAAGTATAAAATATTGCAGCAAGCTTAAGGTATGGGGGCAACATGGTATAATAGTATAGCTGCATCAGTAAAGTAATACTCAAACAACATACCATAAGCCCGCTGCAATATCATATAAATAAACTTGTGCAAAAATGAATAATAAATGCATTCTCAAATTCAAACAGAAGTATGTACAAATAAAGAATCATTTTATTCAATTGCAGATATTGCAGATACAGGTTTCAAAATAAGAAGCAGGGGCCGGTGCCTGCACAACATCCGACCATTACACAAAAAAGGAATCAAAAAGCTCAACTCTTCATTTCTTCTTGCCGCCTTTAGACCCTTTACCCGGCCGAGTGATTAGCTTTTCGGGTCTTCCAGGTTGGTCTAAAGGCATGAGGGAAGAAGGGGAGGGAGATACAACTGGCGCAATTTCCGGTTCCTCTTCAGTGGTAATAATTTTCTTCCCCCTCCTCTTCGATCTCCCAAGCTTCTTTCTTCTCTGCGAAGAAGACTCACTCCCCGGAGTAACGAGAGCGGACAAAACTATGTCGTCAGAAGGAGTCCGCTCCGGAGAGATCTCGCCTCCTTCGAGTCCCTCATCTTTTTGCTCCTGCGAGGCAACAGGGTCATCCAAACCATGAAGAGCCTCAATTTTCTCCTCTTGTGACCCAGGTTGTGAAGCAGAAGGAGGAGTCACCTGAAGAGATGGAGGAGGAATAACCAGAGAAGGCGAAGACTGCACGGCACTTGTTGTTTCAACTGCAGAAGAAGAAAAATTGAAAATGTTAGTATCTTCCCGAAAGAAGGGAGATATGGGTTCATCGAGATTCAGGAGGTAATCGAGAAGCTCATCAAATTTTTGAGGAATAAGCAGGCAATCCACCTGAATCGGACCAATGTCGAAATTACCTGAAGATATTGGCTTTGTCAGTTCAATCTCATAATTCTGAGCCCCAATGTCCTCCAAAGCCTCTTCATCAGTAGGGGTGATTACCCCAGTTCTTGTAGGAGGCGGCAAATGAGCACTAGGGCCTGTAATGTCCACCTCGGGAGAAACTAGAGGACGTTCGGAGATGGTAGGCGGTACTTCTTTTTCAGAACGCTCTTCTTCCGCCATCCCGGCCCGCGCTCTGGCAAGCTGCTCCTTACCCTTGGCAAGAGCGGCACGGGCTTCGTCATCAAGATAATGCTCTTCAAGGGCTGACTCAGCATATCCAGCACCTTTACCACCGAGCATATCAAGTGCTGTCTCCCAAACTTCAGCCAGTGTGATTTCATACTTGGGGCCTAGAAAGGCAAGGCTTCCACGCCCTAAGACGCTGTGCAAGTAGAAGTCGAATAATGTTGAGCTGATGCTGTTTTTAGTCGCCTCATGAGATTCTTCGGCTGCGATTCTGCCGGCGACAGCCTCATCACGCTCCCTTTCAGTTTTGGCAAGCTGAAGCTTAAGCATTTGTATCTCCGCCTCCTGGGAGTTGTTTTTCTTTCGGAGCTCAGCAATATCAGTAGCATAGCCTTCACTGATTCTTTTTTGTACTTCTAGCCTGTCTTCGGCATCCCTTTGGCTAGCGTGAGCGTCTCTCACTTGTTTCAGGAGCACTTCTTCTTTTTGAGAATAGGAAGTAGAGGAAGCAGCAAGCTCATGTTTCAATTCCTCGACTTTTGCTTCAAGCTCCTCATTGTAAGAAGCAATGTTCCTCATCTCGGTGTTGTGTTGCTCAACGACCTTTTGCCATTCGGCCTTATCGTTTTCCATAGTAAGCATGGCCTCTATGTTGGCACGGTTAACTCTTTGAAGCTCATCGACAAGCTTCTGCCAGTTTGACATCCTCTCGATATCGAGCTTGACTGCATCAAGATTGCGCAACATAGCAGACTTGTCGATGGGGACCAAGTCTAGGTCGAACCTCACCCCCTTAAGGCACCATTGAGGAAATCGGCTCTGCAGAGTGGCAGGACCCGGTCCAACTTGAAATTTGGGCCTGCTAATTATCGTTTGAATATCTGATTTCCCAAGAGCGGGAGAGTCAGAAGGAATGTCGAGTGAGGTAGGAATAGTAACTTTCTCAGGAGTAGTAGAGGCCTGCTTTTCACTGTAACGGGCTCGTTTGCTTAAGTCTTCACTCATGTGACCTTTTCCTCGATCGTCATGAGATTTTCTCTTGTGAGAGTCATCGCCTTTTTGCCAAGAATCATGGCGCTCTTCTCTCTCCCTTCTTTCACGATGTTCTTCTTCAGTCCTCCTTTCATGAGCCTTTCGGGCAGCCCTCTCTTCATCCGACTCTCTGTAGGAAGGAAGGTAACGCCTGTAATCATACTGGCTACGCCTCCCGTAGCGCTGGAAATCGTCATAGTACGAGCCGCTGCGCCCCATAGGAGAATCTGGAATTAAAATAATAAGCTTTAGAAATCTTTAAAGTGCAAGAAGATAAGTGCATAGAAGTGATGAGAAATTCTAAGTGTGTGTTGTGCAAACTACGCGCATTAATCTACGAACCACTCTTTATTTGGGGAGTGGTTGTGGGTGTACTAGTTAACGTCAACTCTTGAGTCGACGACGGCTGTTGCAAAATAGAAGTAGCTTCAACTACTGAAGAAGAAATCCCGGCAGTAGTAGGGTCATCTTTGAAGATCTCTTGTGAAGTAGCGAAGAGGTCGCTCAATCCTTCGAAGGTATCGTCCCTGCTTTGCTTGACAGGACTGGATTTCTTAGCCTTTTCACCAGATTCTTGTGAATGGTGAGAGGATCCCTGAGGCTCTTCTTCCTCGATAACCGGGGCAAGTTTACCAGATGGCCCCGCAACATCAACATCGACAGAAGTGGAGCACTTCACCAGCGAAGATTCAGGAGTTTTTATTGGAGAATCGGGGACTTCCGTTGGAACTTCATGAGCATGCATAGAGCGAGAAGTGTGTAGAAGCCCATGTTGATGTAAAAATTCATCCCTCAACAGAAATTTTATGCTCCTCTCTTCTGTGGCCACGGCACTCAACCTCTCAAAAACTTGCTTGTGAATTGGGTCTCTAGAGGGGAGAGGAAGTGCTGAAAGGAACAAAGAATGAAATTAGCAACTGAAAGTTCGGATCTCGAAAAAGTTTCAAAACGGAGAAAATAGAAACACTAATCTTACTTCCTACTCTCCAGATGGCATAAAAGCCTGAGGGACAGCGGGCAAAGAAAAACTGGTTCAAAAATCCATGAACGCTTTCAGTAAGATCGGAAATGAGCTTGCGGTTTCTGGCACTTCTCACAATAATGAGGGAAGGATGATCTTTACTCTTTGCAAACGAGCACAGATAACGAATTTCTTCAAAGCTCGGTAGGCGATCAAGGGTTCTTCTAAACAAAACACATAACCCCGTCAAGATGGCATAGCCATTGGGATGAAGTTGAAACGGGGAGATTGTCAACCGAAGGAGAAGAGTTCGAAGGAAGTCGTTAAAAGGAGGAATCGCCCCACTTAAGCACATTTGGCGATTGACTGCAACAAAGCCATAGGGAGGATTGTCAGCAGTATCACTTGGCCCAGGGAGAAGAACATCACTTTCAGCAAAGCCAAATTGAGTGCGCAGCTGGACAAACGCTCTCGAAGTTAGAATAGACGGGGTTCTCTCCGGAGGATTCTCTATGGGAACAGCTATCGGAAAAGTTTCTTCCTCTTGAGTTATCACTTCTTCTTCTCGGTGGGAAGTCATTCTACATAAACAACTGGGTATTCAAACATGAAGGTGCACGTTTCCTAAAGTGTGTGAAGTGTTGTGTAAAATCAATCAAGCAGTGAACAAATATAACTGGAATAAAAACTAGCAAGCATTTGTTAGTTATGAAATCCAGGGACTATTGTTTTAAGCCTAAATGTACAAGTATGATGTTGATGCAGACAAATCAGTCCAGATTGTTGATACTTTGCATTAATGTTTAACTTTAATTGATTGATTCACAAACATTTCATGCAATATATTTAAGTTGCTTGTCTTGTTTCGACTAATCTGTCATCTGACGTGGGCAATCAATGGCAGTATTTTCGCCTTGGTTTTCTTTGTTTTTTATTTTCAGCAGGTTAGCAGCTTATAAGTTAATGCGGCCTGTGAAATAATACAATGAGATTCAAGCAAGTTTAAAGTTGGGGCAGTTCAAAATTCAAACAATATAGTTCGGTAGCTCAAGACAAATGCTCAAAGTGGGTCTATGCTCCTAAATGATAACACGTCTAAAGCTCAAGTATTAAGTCGGCTACGGTTCAAAAGTTTTTCGCGAGATAAGGCTAGGTCGGTAGCGGGTCAGAGTCTAAGCATTTTAATTTGGCAACTCAGTCCTCTAGGTCGCAAGGGAGAGATAAGAATGTAAGCTCCGGTCCGAAAGACAGGAACTTTTCCAAGTATTAACTCGGTCACGATTCAGGCCTTAAAGTTTAAATCGGCAAGTGTTCTTCAAGCACTATCTCAGCCACGACTTAAGGTTGCTAAGAGCCAGGTCGGCTAAAGGATAAGCCACCCAAAATCACTGACTCGCTCCCGAACCAACATCACACTCCATCTACCCATTAACCCGATAACCATTCCATCAACAACAGCCTTCATTCATGCTATCGAATCACCCAATACAACAGTTCGAAGTTGTCACAAATCCAATACCCTGCCATCAGCGATCATCTGAAGCCGGATTGAGTAACCTAGGCTCCATCAGCTATAAACGTGATGAGATTCGTGATGGAGCGTCATATAGGGAGGCGATTCGAGTTTAGGCAACAGAATTCACGAATCAATGGTAATCTATGGTCGAAAAAAGAATGAAATCGCTTACTCAATGAATAGCAGATGTTTTCAGTAGTTGATTGGAATTAAATCGTCTTTTTTGAGCCCGGAAGATTTTTAATGGCGGAATCGAAGAAATAGGTAATGAGAAGGATGAAGAAAATGGACGATTTATATCTCACTATGGTAGGGACTGAAGGGACATAGGCCGACCAACTGTTAGGTCGCGTACGACCTACCGATCTAAAAAGGAACGGGTTAAAGGATATCGAAGCATACGACCTAACTATTAGGCGTATGTTTCGAGGGGCAAATGTTAACCCCGCCTCGGCCGTGGGTCACCGATCCAAAATGATAGACGACCTAACATTCTGCCGACTTAGCGAGGGGGTGCCGACCTAATATCTTAGCACAGAAGACCGACCTAATTGCATAAGGTTTAAGATAGATACCGACCTAAAAGGCTTGAGAAGGAGACCGACTTAAGGCTCAAAGGAAGTTCCGACTCAATAGCCTTAGCTTGTTGCCGACCTAGCCATTCACATCGTCTGCCGACCCAACTGCTAAGAGTGTGCCGACCTAACGCTTTGAAGGATGCCGACTTAGGAAGTCTACTGACCTAACTTAAGTACCGATCTAATTACCTAAAGGAGTTGCCGACCTAACTGATCAGGACATGGAAAGGTGCACGACCTATACTTAAGTCGCAACCGACTTAAGACTTATGCCAAGCCGTTCACGACCCAGGCAAATGAAGGCAAATCCTATACAGCTACTTGACACACGCATGTTAACTCAGCAACGACCCAAGTCACAACCGATCCAGCTCCCCAGTTATCTCGTTCAGACCGTGACTTGCAACTTACCAAGTTAACTCGTCCACGACCTAATATAAGCCCGATGCCATGTTACTGAGAAGAGGTGGTGTTGACTCGGAGGCGACCTTAGACCGGTCACGACTCACCTTAAGTCGGCTGCGTCTTAACTTGAGTCGGCCGCGGTTTAGGACTTGGCAAATTTCAGAATCAGAACTCTCTATAAATAGGCACCCATCTCCAACATTCAAGGGACTTTTGGGCACATTATCTTCACACACCGTTACCTTGCTGCATTGAGAACTTCATCAACACTTAGAGCTTCCAAGATTAGAGGAATACATCAAAGAAATTCACGAAGAAACCACACATCTTCAACATGAATCTAAGAACTTTAATCGACATTGAAGCTTAAGACTTGTTCCAAATCACTTGTAACTAGAAGTGTATTGTACTTGAGAAGAATTGTATCAGTTTGTAACGGGATTATTAATAAAAGTACTTAGAGTGGACGTAGGCTATGCCCTTAAGCCGAACCACTATAAAATCGTTGTTGTTTACTGCTTTTCTGCTATTACTTGCTTGTAACTCTTTCTAACTCTTTCCCGATCTATCGGGTGGTGCTTTCACAACTACACTTTACACACCGGGGTGTTAGCGTTCACATTTTAGCGTTAACACTAAGTTATATGCCTCAAGGATATGTGTCCATGAGATGTTTCTTAGATGCACTTGGTCAATATAATGAAAACTTTAGTCATTATTATGGTTTTGTCTGTAGATTTCTTCTGGTACAAAATGTTCAATTTTGCTTTTTATGGTAAAGCTACATTGCAATTGAATGATTAGATTGTACTAATTTTCTTTTGACAAGGTTTACTAATTTCAAGTTTCAATTAAAAATCCTTTTGATAATGTTTACTAATTTCAATTCTTTTAATAATGTTTACTAATTTTAAGCTTCAATTAATGATCCTTTTGATAATATTTACTAATTTCAAGCTTCAATCAAAGCTACAATTCCTTTTTACACATTACTAATTGAATGATTTATTGTGCCGATAGATTTGATTTTGATTAATTTAAAATTGATTTAATATGATATCTGCTTAGTTTATTATCAATCAATTTCTCCTATAGTTTATTTTCCAAAGATTAACTTCTGTAAACTCTTATTGTTTTTGTTGTATTTACATAAAATTTAGCTAAATTTATAGAAAAGTACTTATATAGATTGGGGGTAGGAGATAATTTTGGCAATGTTAATATAAAATCAAGGTTATAAAATATTGCGGCATAAAAATACAAAAATGGTATTATATTGATTGCACAAAACTGTATTCACATCATTTGAAATGTAGATAGCCTGCACAGATCTAATTTATAGTAGCTATACTATATTTATATTGATTGTACAGAACTGTATTCGCATCATTTGAAATGTAGATAGCCTGCACAGATCTAATTTATAGTGGCTATACTATATTTATATTGATTGTACAGAACTGTATATAAATGCAAGTAAAACTATAAAGGAAATATCAATAAGATTACCATATTTGTATTAGTTGAAACGTAGGCACATAGTATACGACTATTCTACCTGAGTTGCCTCAAATAATATAAATATGGTATTATGTATTCTTAACTCATTACTGTAGAAAATATCGGATGAAGATATTTGAAACACCTGAAACAGCCTGTGACTGTTTTCAAGAATAGTGCCATATTTACAAACGTTCCTGGTAAAAGGTAAATGTATATTTAAAAATCAACTAAATGTAAACAAACCTATACAAACTAATAACAATGGAGGGGATTCTCATCTTTGCACAGCTGTACATGCTATTGGAATTATTGCCTTATTGGATCATATTTTTGCCATGCTTTGTTTTACAGGATCGTGTGGTAAGCTCATGAGTTTGTAGATAGAACAAAGAATTGGATGTTCATTCTTCACTTTTGCAAAGAAATCGGATGCTTATTCGTCATTTAGCCATGTTTGTTTAGGTTTTATGGTTAATTATTTAAATTGTATAAGCTAATTAATTATGTATTTTGTAACTCTATTATGATTTTGTGTATATTGTTTGTTGTAAACTTAGGAACTGAAGTATATTGGTTTGTCGATTGATTGTTATTTGAATGCTATGAATTCTAATTTTTTTGATTAAAATTTTCATTATATTATAATTCTCAATCTAGTTTTCGGATGCGGATTTTCAGATATTTTCGGATATTCGGAAATATCCGCATCCTATTTTCGGATGCGGATACGGATGTTAATTTTGAATATCCACGGATATCGGATGCGGATGCGGATGCGGATGCGGATGTAGATTTTAATTTTCGGATACGGATGTGGATATAGCCATATCTGCATTCGTTTGCATCCGTTGACAGGCCTACTCAAAAGACTTTATTAATTATTTGATACTAACAAAACACTAATTCAACTCATCGAATATTTGATGCATATTGTTATATTTTCTCTATAATAACTTCATTTTTATGTATACTCAAGTAAGCAAAAGAGTAAAACACTTCAAGACTGCATTATTGTGAAAAATGGTACTGACAAAAACTAAAATTAATACCTAAAAACTGATCCTTACTTAACTAAACGCAACTTTCAAACCAATATGAACGTGAGATATACATCACTGAACAAACACCAAATAGAAATAAATTTAAAACAAATAAGAAAACAATGCTACATGAAAAAAACAAAAGATATCTGCTGCTACTTCCCACATTTTTCATAGAATATCAAAGCAGTAAACACAACAATAAACCTGAATTTCATGCTTGAATAGAAAAATAGGGAAAAAATTAGAAATAACCAAAACTAAACTCTAATAGAAGAAAAGGCAAAGAGAGAGTCAAAAAATCATACCTAAATCTGAAAATTACAAAGTTGAAGAAAGGAATGAGATTCGAAATCAATAAGAGGATCGCGCATGAGAATAGAGAAGGATACAAAAGAGAACTAAAGTTTCAACATGCAAATTTTGAAAAGAATAAGAAGAATGAGGTTGAAGAAGAAAAAAGAGCACTTGGTAGTTAGAGGCTAGGGCTCGTAGAAGTTTTTTAAACGTTTCTATCCTTGGGAAAAAAATTTGGTGGGTTTTCGCAGACCATAAAAAACCTTTAAATTTGTTACCAAGAATATTTTACTGTTTAAATTATTTAAGAAATCCTAGTAAATAGTTAGTCTACTTTTATAATAAAACATATACAAACATACGTACATATATATTCATATTAACAAAAATAAGAAATTATTATTTTCATTCAATTATAAACACATAATATAAATTATGTACATAAATAATAATGATAAGATAAAATTGTAAGTCAATTAAAATTCGTTTATGTCAAAAATTATAGTGGATTACTCTATAAAATTTTGTTCTTAACTTTAAGTAACTTTGCATTGAAATTCCTATATTTTTTGACAATTGCCTTCTCAATTCTTTTCTACTATTTACCTTAAGTCCATAGATTTGTGCTAATTATGTAATTTTGAATTTAACCTATTTAAACCAATTCAATTAGATGATATTCGTTAATTCATCTTATAAATCTTTAAAATATATTAGATTATACCATATTCATGTTAAAAAAGGATAGAGTTATCTTTTTATTCAAATATAAAAATGTATTAGCTAAATATTATAAATTATGCATACATAACAATAATAATTTTAATATGCAGTTCATATATTTTTACTGAATTTATCATACGTCTTATAAAAATTTAATTTTGACATTTTAGTTTCGATGTCAAAAGCTTAAGTACTATGATAGTTTATTAAACCGACCGTTAGGGAGGTTTGCTTATTGTCTGTTAGCCAAAATCAAATTCTCTGAGGCACAAATTTGAAGGAAAATGTTCATGCGTAACACCTCCCTACTAGCGCTCTTCCCCTATTTCTCTATCTTCCAAGATCTTCCATAAAATTTTCAAATCTAAGTTCCCTTATTTCCTCGATCCAAATTTCCTGAATTTTCCTTTCTCGATCCAACTTTATGCGATTCTATGCCAAGCATCAACGATTCGATTGTTGAGTTGAATGGCCTTAACGTGATTTATGGAAATTTATTGACTATTGAGTATTTGAATGTTGCTGAAGAGGTTAAATTTATTCCCCTTTTTTTTATTTTGGATTTAGGACAATTTTGTTTTAAAATAGGCTACTCTGAAAAATTATTATGTCCAGCCTAGATGAATTTCAGAATCACTACGTCCTAAAATTTTGGAATACACCCCCCTAAACCCTCATAATGAATTGTTTCTGGTATGTAAATTTTATTTTCCATTTAAGACTAAAATAAAAAACCATTACCGCTTGTTGTCTCATTTGGATACATTGCATAATGTCTTTCTTACATGTCTAACATGATCCACATCTGCTGATGTGAGACTAGCTGCACTTGGAGCATTTATTAATTTTATTTGGTGTTTGGAATTTGTAGCAAATAGAGACAAGTTTTAGGATTTGTTTCTGCAATGATGAGGACATTGACCGAGAGCTTGAGTACGAGAGAAGACGCAACAGTGAAGGAAGCTTTAGGACTCATGATTGAATTTGCAGGAATAGAACCAAGGTTTTTAAGAAAGCAGCTGGTGGATGTGAGTGAAATGCTGCAGATTGCAGAGGCAGATGGGCTTGAAGAATGGACATGACATTTGGCTGTGGAGTTTGTGATTACCTTGGCAGAGGCATGGGAGAGAGCTCAGGGCATGATACAGAATTTGCCATGCTTTTAGGAGGCTATTTGCTATTTTTATGAAGATGCTATTGGATATTGAGGATGACATGTCTTGGCATGGGGCTAAGGTGGAGGATCAGGATGCAGGTGATAAAGTAATTATAGTGTTGGGCAGGAGTGTTTGGATAGGCTTTCGATTGCTCTTGGTGGGAACACTATAGTTCTAGTTGCTTCTGAGCTTCTGCCTGGTTTTTTCGCTGCACCATAGTGGCAGAAGCATCATGTAGCTTTGATTACTCTTGCGCAGATAGCAGAAGGATGTTCTGCGGTAAAATTATTGCAAGCTATTATTGGATGATGTGCACTTTTTTTCACTTTTGAAAGTTTAGTTCAGCATGGATATTCGGTTGTGTTTACCATCTTATCTTAAAATGAATTGGGGAAACAAAAATGAAGCTATTCAAAGTTTGTTACGCATTGAAACTAGTAATAGCATGTCCAATCATGGCAAAGTAAAACAACAATTCAAGAAGACTCTATATCTGAGGATATTGAAGTTTGGTTTCAAATGTGTATAAAGTGGTTTAACGAAGTGTAATATTTGTTAGGTGTAGCTGCATTGTAAATGGAGTTGGTGCATGGAATGAATGGATTAAAGCCTAACATCGCAGAATATTTCGAATAATCATTGTATATTTATGGGATTGGTGACATGTAACATTGGGGATTTCTTTTGTTACAATGTGTTGCCAAGAAGAGATTATATGTCTGATGAGAGGCAATGGAGAGATGTTCAATTGGGACGTCGGCATTGGAGACTTCGACCATTGATGGCCCTAAACACGGTGAAGCAAACGCGTTCGGAACACGAGAACGCCAAAACTCAATATGGTATCAGGGCTCCATGGTTCGAGGGACATGTACGATGGAGCATGACCGCAGCATGGCTCCAAATAGGCTTGAGCATGGGATGCTCGTAAAGGTGGAGATATGGTTAAGCAGCTGCTCCTCCCTGCTTATGAGAACTCAAAATAGCATCTTAACACCACTGCGAAGAGGACTCGGTATAACTCCAAAGGTGACTTGAGCAATGCTCACTAAGGTGGATATTGTTAGGTGTGGCTCACATGGTAAATAGAGTGGGTGCGTGGATTGAACGGATTAAAGCCCCACATCGTAGAATATTTGAAATAATCGTGGTATATATAGGGAATTGGTGGCACATAACATTGAGAATTCTCTTTTCTTATAATGTGTTGCCAAGACGAGATTATATGCTCGATGGGTGGCGATAAATGGATGTTCAATCGGGATGACGATATGGGAAACTTCGATCGTTGATGGCATTAGACGTGGTGAAGCGAACGCGTTCGGAACGCGGGAATGCCGAAACTCAATAATATTATACTAATAAAACACTAAATGTGACCATTACAATTCAACTTAAGAGCGTTAGCTACTTCCTGTGTCCACGATTATGAGTGAGCCTTGTGACCAATGTGCATACTCTAAATGAATTTTTTTTGTAGAAATTTCTAAATTACTATGGGATATCATAAAGACAGCCATTTTTTCTAAAGTTTTTAAACAATTTTTTCTAGCTAAGATAAACACTAGTTTAAAGTTATAAATTACTAGATTTATTAAACCATGCAACATGTTGTTGGATCTTGACATCTCGTACAATATATATATATATATATATATATATATATATATATATATATATATATATATATCTTATATATAAAGCAAATACTTCCCTTAGTGAAGCCTTTTTTGAACTGTCAAAAATGCCCTATTCTACTTTGAAAACAAATTTTCTCCCCACCTTTCAAACAAGAAGTATATTTGTCTTATATCATTCTCACTACTAGAAAACACTTCAATTTCCTACGCAAAGTTTCCGACGTCTTTCCTACGCCCAAAGGCGGGGCGTAGGGAAGGCATACGAAACAGGTAGAAAGAGGTAAAGGTGTAGGAAAGACGTAAGGAAGTTTTCTATGCCTTTCCTACGTCAACTTCAATACGTAGTAAAAAAATCGAGGTGTAGGAAAGGTGTAAAAAATCTCCTACACCAAAAATATACCGTATAAAAGACAGATAATCTCCTACGACATTTCCACGCCTTTGTTAATTTTCTACAATTATAGATTGGCGTAAGAAAGGCGTAGGAAATTCCCACGCCATCCCTACGCCTGCAGTAGGACAAAAATAGGTTTTTTATTTTTACTTTAGCCATCGTATGTTTCCCAACCTTTCTTCTTATTATCCCAACCCTAGTTTTTAACTCAAGAACGAAAAAAACCTAATTCTACTATCGTTTTTCGTTTCTCGTCTCTGTAATTTCAAGTAAATTTCCTTCCCCTCCTTTTATTTGTTTTGATTGGATTAAAGTTATAATCATTTCTCCTTTCTCTCTTATTTTGCTGTTTCTTCTTCTTTTTCCCTTAACAATTTAGGGTTTTGAATAGATGGATGATGTTGTGATTAAAAAAAACAACACCCAATTACACTATCTTAACCCCGTTCTCCTCTTCTAAATTAAAAAAAATCAAAATGCGATGATGTTGCGATTAAAAAAAAGAAAACATGATTAAAAAAAGTAGCGGCTTTGTGGATCGATTGCAATAATGTGATTGTGATTGAGGGTTGCGTTTGATTTGATTTGGGTTTGCTCGCGGTTGATCGTGGATTTTCGATTTGAGTGCGTGTTGAGGTCGTGGATGTTTGATGGATTGCTGTGATGAGGAGTGAATCAGAGGGTTGCGGCTGTTTGGGTGAAGGAAAATTGCAGGAAGGTGATGAATTTGATAGCGGTTCCGATTGGTTTCAATGTGAAGTGAAGGAGGAGGAAACCAATGCTTAGAAGGAAAGTTTCTAAGAATGTATTTGCATGTAGCGGGTCTACAGTGAGAAGTTTAGGTTTGTACGATACAATAGTAGGTGATGTTGTTAAAATGGTTTGGCAGAGTGGTTGAGAGTGATTTGAATTGAGTTTGGATTTGGTAATTCTAGTTGGGGATGTAAGAGATTGACTGGAAGTGGTGGCAGTTCTGATGTTTGGAGATGACTGTTGCAGATGGAGGATGGACAGTGGTGGTTGCTTGTTTGTTGTTTGGTGAAAATGGTGAAGTTTTGATTTTGGCAGTGGAAGTTTGTGTTGAAGAGGAATGGAAGGTAGTGGTGGTAAGTGTTGATAGACGGTTGGTGGAAATGGATGACTGATAATGGTGGCTATTGTGATTAGAAGTGCAGTGGTCTGGAGTGAAGTATAGCCAAAGGAGATGGGAATGTGACGAAGTAAGACTGTTGTTATGTGCAGTGTGTACACAGTATGAGTGGAAAGTAGAGGATGGGTAGTCAGAAGTTGGTTGCATATATGCAGAAGTTTGTATGTAAATTGTAATGTAAAGAAAATGAAATAGAGGCAGTGTGGTCAAGTGGGATATTGATGGTATTTGCTAGTGAAGAGATGGTAGTGATGATTATGGCAAAAGTGAAGGCAGTGTACGACAGTTTTTGTTTGAGGATGAAGTGTGGCAGAGAGGAGCTTCTGGGTTGTTGCAGATTGTATTGAAATTGGATTATGATGAAGTGCAATCAGTATTGGAAAATTATGCTCTATTATGTCTAGAAAAACAGCTAAGTTAAACCCACTTGTATCATATATATTAATATGATATCAATACAGACTAATATAGAGTATGTTATGCTTGGTTTGGTTGGACTAGTTGAATGTCTCATTTATTTTATGAATGTATTCTGTTTTCTTTCTTTAAATATTGTCATCTTGCTTGAATCATTTGTCTTTGACTACACGCACGACTATTTAATGGTTTATAAGGAGTTCACTAGAGCTCGGGCATTTACACTTGAGAGGAAACTTTTGTGGAAATTTAATTTGGGTAACAAAATTTTAATTTGTCAAGATTGGTTTGTACAAGCGTTGCGTATGATTCAAATATAACATGTGGGTTGTTGTATCACAAGTAATTCAAAAGTAGTTCTGATAATTTAAAATTAATTTTGATAATTTCATTATCAATGTAACTATGTGAAATTTGAACAGTTTTGCTACGTAGTGTTTACAATAGTTACTAAAGTTAGCTTAAGCATATGATTTAGGATTTTTATTTTTAATTGGATGATGCATAGTTGATGATCTTAAGATCAGTTTCAAAATATAATCATCTTTACGTATTTGTTGAAGATTCAAATCTATTTTACGTATTAATTTTATAACTAATGCTTAATGTAATCTCCAGACCTGCCTCATAAATTCAACCATTATATTACAAATTGAATGGAGTTTTAAGCATTGACTTTAATTTTTTTTCTTTTTCCAATAATCAACATCGAAAATCGATCCTGCCACCCGTTTGGCAGTAAATGTCTTAGCGAAGTGACCTTTTACATTAAAAGAATTATTATTAGTAATGTGTCAATGTGTCCATGCGTGCCTCTTTCCATAGAGTTTTGAAATTACATTAATAGAATTATTATTGGTAATGTGTCAATGTGTCCATGAATGCACTTAAGCCTCTATATTATTATTGTAGATCACCTAAAATAGAGTTTTGAAGTTTCACACCCCCTCGAAAATGTAAAATTTTGAAGTTACATTAACAGAAATATTATTAGTATGAAAATTGAAAGTTCAAGATTATGAATGCATATTCTAATTATTGCAATAAAATTAAATATAATTTAATTTATTTCTAATTATACAGTAAAAGATGGATTATATGAAAGTTCGAACTTGGATGTATGAGCCTGGATGGAAAAGAGGATCAATATCATTGCACTTTAGAAACGGCGTGGAAGCATTTCTAAAAGTGGTGTCTTGTAATAAAACAAAGATGAAAGAAATTTGATGTCCGTGTAAGAAATGTCATTGCATGAAACTTCAAGATTATGAAACTATAACTTTTCATTTGCGTGATTATGGTTTTATGCCAAATTATTACGTGTGGAGATATCACGATGAATCGGGGACAAAGCATGATTCGATAGTCGTAGTTGAAGATGCAATCGAAACCATCGATGCTAATTTTGATGACTATAGTATGGGAGATAGAATGTCAGAAATGGTCCATGATGCTGCTGGTCCAAGTATGTGGACTGATGAACCTGATGCAGAAGAACTTGACTCGGAAGCTAAAAAGTATTTTGATTTGTTAGAAGCATAGAAATGACCGCTTTATAAAGGTTGTACGATGACACACTTGTCGGCTACATCTAGATTAATCACTATAAAATCTGAATACAATGCGTCAGAAAACATGATGAATGCGATTTTTAGTCTGTGTAAAGAAATGCTTCCACCTGACAATGTGTTGGCATGTAATTGGTATTCATTAAAAAAGGAAGTATCTGCATTTGGTTTGCCGTATGAAAAAATTGACACATGCCCAGGTGGATGCATGATATATTGGAAGGAAGATAAAAACCTTACGAATTGTAAATTCTGCAATAAAAAAAGATATAAGTCTACAAAAACCAATGGAAAAGGTGTACCTTTCACTCGTATGCATTATTTTCCGCTTACACCCAGATTACAAAGGTTATATGCATCTTGTTCTACCGCAAAACACATGCGATGGCACAATGTACGACAACGAGAGGAAGGGATTTTATGTCATCCTTCTGATGGCGAGGCGTGGAAACATTTTGATAAAATTTATCCCGATTTTGCTAAGAATCACGAAATGTCCAACTTGATTTGTGTACGGATGGTTTCACGCCTTTTACTTCGTTCGGAAAACCTTATTCGACATGGCCAGTTATTGTAACATCTTATAATTTACCTCCATGGATGTGTATGAAGAATTCATACATGTTTTTAACTGTGATTGTTCCTGGACCAAAGAATCCCAAAAACGGAATAGATGTATATTTGCAACCTTTAGTTAATGAGCTAAAAAAAACTATGGATAGATGGCGTTGTTACTTATGACGTGTCAAGGAAAAAAAAAATTCAGAATGTTTGCTTCTTTATTATGGACAATAAGTGATTTTCCATCATATTGTATGCTTTCTGGCTGGAGTACTAGCGGCAAGTTCGCTTGTCTTGTCTGTATGGATTCGATAGAATCCTTTCGATTAAAATATGGTGGCAAACAGTGTTTGGTGGGATCGTCATCGTCGTTTTTGCATCCAAACGATCGTTTTAGATTTGATAAGAAAAACTTCAGGGCAAATACAACTATTACTTTAGAGCCACCTGACATTTTGAGTAGTGAACAAGTGTATGAGATCGTGCAAGATTATCCTAAAATACATGAGATAGGAAGAGAGCCAAAAATCCCTGGTAAAGGACAAATTCATAATTGGTGCAAACAAAGTATATTGTGGGAGTTACCATATTGGAAGAATCTGAAACTTCGGCACAATCTGGGCATAATGCATAATGAGAAAAATGTGTTTAAGAACTACTTTAACACAATTATGAATGTTAAGGGAAAAACAAAAGATGATTTGAAGTCAAGGAAGGATATTGCATTCTACTGTAATCGTCCTGAACTAAAAATTAATAGTGAACGTCCAAATTTCAAATGTTTAGCTTGTTATGAGTTGGAAAATATTCGTCGTAAAAAGGTATTAGAGTGGGTAGAAAATTTGAAGTTGCCAGATGGAATTGCTTCTAATATGAAACGATGTGTTGACATGAAGGACCTTCAACTATCGGGAATGAAGAGTCACGATTGTCATGTATTTCTTAAGACTCTATTTCCGATAGTTTTCAAGGAGCTATTACCACAAAAGGTTTGGTTTCCCATAACTGAGCTTAGCTTAATGTACAAAGATTTGTGGTCGACTACTCTTATTAAAGATCATTTAGAGAAACTAGAGAAGGATGTACCGAAGTTATTGTGTAAATTGGAAAAAATATTTCCTCCTGGAGTTTTTAATAGCATGGAACATCTACCTGTACATCTACCAACTGAAGCTTTAATGCGAGGGCCGGTACAATATGGATGGATGTACCCTTTTGAGAGGAATATATATATAACTAAGGTGGACTTTTTTTTCACATTTTCATCATATCATTATGAGAATGTTATATTTAATATTTCATGTATTCATATTAAGGTATCTTAGTCACCTTAAAAAAAGGTGAAACAAAAAGCACGCGTTGAAGGTTCAATTTGCCAAGCATACATTACTGAAGAAGCATCCACATTTTTCAATTACTATTTTGAAGACCATATCAAGATTTCTAACAGTGGCCACCGTAACAAGGATGATATGGATGATTCATCTGATATATCTCTATCCATCTTTCAGAAACGGGGACGTCCATACGGTAAATGGAAAGATGGAGGTTTTCAGACAATTAAAGATTTTACTTTAGCTAAATCAACCGTGCTTCTCAATTGTGAAGAGCTGTCAAATCTTATTTGGTATGTAACACAAATTCAATCAATTAAAATGATTTATGTTTTATATTATAAATTTTCCTTGGTAATTTTATTCGTCCAACAGTCAATTTGAAGAAGAAAATCCTGATGTTGAGCCCAATAAAGGATTTGAGAAATGGTTTAAGAAATATGTGAGCATGATTTATTATATATTAATCGCGTTGTATATCGTAAATCTATATAGTATTATAATGTATGTGAATTTATTAATAGGTTGATGATAATGGAACCACTGATGTTTGTTATGCAAAACTTGCATTTGGTCCTATGATGAAGTATAAAAAATGTCCAATTATGTACGTTAATGGCTATAAATTTCACACAACTGAATTTGGAGTAAATAAAACAAACTTACAACAACGGGGTGTGTGTTAAAAGAGGCAATGGGGATGATGATATAGAAGATTATTATGGCATGTTACATGAAATAATTGAACTTACTTACTTAATCGCACCAGAGCTTAAAACCTTTTTGTTCACATGTGAATGGTTCGACAATAGAAAAGATGTAGGAATACGTCGTGCACATAAAGATTATCCACTTGTTGAAATAAATCACAAAAGACGATACCAAGGCTATGATCCATTTGTGTTAGCGATGCAATCGAGTCAAGTTTGTTATGTACCATATCCTGCTATGAACAACAATAAAGCGGATTGGTGGGCTGTCGTTAAAACAAAGCCAAGATGGTCATTCAATTTGAACATGATCGTAAGCAAAGATCAACCATATCAGAATGATTTGGACCATAACGGACTACTGCAAATCACTGAAGACATTGACGACATCGGACCACTTCATAATGAAGTATTTGATGGAGTAGAGGTTGACGATGACGTTGAAGTTGATTATGATATCGAAGCTGATGAAAATGATATTGAAGTTGATGAAGATGTCGAAGTTGATGAATGTGAAGATGAATATGATAGTGTAAATAATGGAAGTTATGATGATAATGTTGATTGGTAGCATGCTTTCATTAATATACTTGTTTGAGTTTTCTACTAGTATGAATTTTTACTTCAAATCACTCTTGTACGCTTAGTTATCTTTGGGTATTTAGTCTTCAGTTCATGTTGTTTTAATTGGTTTGTTGTATATTTAATTCTTCAAATCATATGTATTTCTCCATGTTATAGTAATTGCATTTAACAGATATGTCTACTCGAGCTGATCATCATCGTCGTCGTTCCATGAAACGAGCTGCTCTACGTCTTTCTGGCAACAACACGTCTTCCGCAATACAACCTAGTGCATCTCCTAGTGCTCAAGATGGATCAGGATCACAGTCAGCAAAGCAGCATATCATGTCTCCCGTTGTTCATCCTACTTCCCTTGAAATTGATGCTGCCAATCCATCGACTAATGCAGCCGTGTCGGACTCCTCCTCCGTAACAAGGGTCGGAGTTTTCTAGCAAGCCAGTGTTGGGTAAGAATTCTTGCAAAATAAGTAATGGAGGAGAACTTTAGTCATTTGCTTACTAATTACGCATGTTATTTCGTAGGTGGTATGATCAAATGTTAGAAAAAAAGTCGATTGTTGCTTCCTAAGCAAGCTATGTTTTGGGGTAATTAATTAAATGATGTCATTATAAGTAAACAATTTGTACAGTTTAGAATTCAATAAAGTATTCTTTTTCTCTAACATGACTATAACTCTGTTTAATTTACTTTGACTAACTTGAAATAAGCTAGGTGAGAACATAAATTGTTTTCCTAGACACTATCGAATTGTATCCATTGTCAAAAACCACTATCGTGCTTGAATGATATATCTCATACAAACAGTTTGAGTAATGTATATTCATGCTTTACATTTATATGTTTCAGATATGAGTTCACTTCCAGGGCTACATCTTATGCCATTCGAGTTGGTTTGTTAGCACGGGTTAACGATTTTTGGCCCAATTTTAAAAGTATACCCGATGATGTTAAGAAATTGATGTTTCAGGAGTCTCTGGTAAAATAATATTAGTGTATTTTTGTTAATCTATTTTTTTGGTCATTACATTTTCCACTACATGTACAGGAGTCATTTCAATGGACAGATGATGCTTCACCAGCAATTGTGAAGCAGATATGGAATAGAAAAGCAAGTTTGAAGTATCGGGACTGGATTCACAGTATGAAAGAGTCAGGGAAGAAGCATCTGAACCGACCCCAGGAGATATATGAGAAGTTTTTGGCATATTGGGAGCTTCTTGAAGTAAAATCTCAGGCAGAAAAAGCTACAAACTCTAGGGCTCAAAACCAAAAGCGACATTGTGGTGGTTCGAGATCCTTTGCAGATTATCAAAACGATTTGGTTTGATCTCTAAAATCTTGTTTTAACGTTAATTTACATCAGTTTATCATGTTTTATCTTTATTTTCTAGACCGATGAACTTAATAGGGAACCAACTACTTGAGAAGTGTATTGTAGGACTCACAAGGTCACTTCAGACAGCGGATCTACCACTAGTGGATGGATTGATGAAGCATCGACGGAATTTGTAGTAAGTGATTCTTATAGCTTGGTTTTAATAACTGGTTAATAGTTTAATATGTGCGTATAACATACACCTAAAGCAAATGTACTTAGTTAATTAGTTTGAAGTATGTAGATTTCATAACCTAGAAGAACTTGGGTTGTTTGATTATTTACAACAAACAGTTGCCACCCAACATGCCACTGCTAATTCAAAATTGTGCACTGTGCTTGTACACAGCCCTATCTCCCCTGCCTTAACTCATACACATCCATCCTCTGCCTCATCATACACATTACTGCCTCCTCTTTATTCTAAACATCTCTGCTCTACAAAACTTCATATACATACATCTCTTTAATTTCCTAAAAATCACAAGCATTTCTCCAAACTTACTTTGCATTTTATTTTCTATTGTACAAATTTACATTGCATCCTCATTTTTCATTTACACTTTCTATTTTCTATTTACATTTGACACTTCTCTGTCACTGTTACTCTATGCATTTCAAACCACCAGCCTTCCATTGTCGCATCGCCTTCAACCACTACCTTCCATAAAACTGCAGCAGCATATCAAAACTTCATCCCTCTATACTTCATTTCCTCCTCTGCCTACAACCATGTGCCTGTGCACACTTAAACACATCTCTGACAAGAAACTTCCACCCCACTACATACACAAGTTGTCTCGGCCTCATCTTCCCACTTACAAACCAAACAACTTCATATTCACATTAAACAAAACAACAACATTCATCACTGCCACATCCATTCATCACATCCTATCATAATCGTATCATTTAGTCATTAGTGAAAGATGAGCACAAGAACGTTGTTTTTTAAAGGGTTCAAAGTTGAGAGATAATTGTATCTTATGATCAAAGTTGTAGGTGGTGTTGTAGAGCAGTATGTATATGGGGATGGTCAGGGTAGTGTTGTAGAGTGGAGGTATGCACTGTTGAAGGCAAGGGGATGGTTATGTGCACATGCACAATGGTAGGTTTGGTGGATTTAAGTTGAACATAGATGATATTGTATGATGGTTAAAGTGTGGTTAAAGTATGATGATTGAACAGAGATGAATTGGTTAAAGGAGATGTTGTATGTATGCAGATTGGGGGAGTGGTAGTTTGCATTGTTTATGTTTGAAGTGCAAATCCGAAGAAGATGCAGAGGAGCAGTTGTTCGGGGGATGAAATGTTGTTGATGATGAAATAGCAGAGTTGTATGTATTGGGAATGGATGTTGTGATGAAGTAAGGATAAAAATTGAAGGAAATGTAGAGGAGGCAGCAAGTTGATGTTTGCAGAAGTTTGTATGTGCACTGAACTGTTGGTTGGATGTGAGGAGGAGGAATAGTGTGACGACCGCCCATGACTCCCGCACCAAATCAAGGAAATAATGCGCTAAAAGGTGTGCCAGGCAGCCATGGACGATAGTCAGGGTAAAACAAAACAGAAGAATCTCTATCGCATAACTCACAGCGCATGGATAAAATACAATAGAGAAATATAATATAGTGAAGCTCCATAGAACAGAACATCATCATATAAGCATCACAGTAGTTTCATACAATCATCTACTCAAATCCATACATGAAAGCCTCACTACAAATCACTCAACCAAATACAGCAGCGGATACCCAGTACATATAGTAAGAAAACTAATATGCAAAGCCTCCTGCTCGTCTTCGTCATCTTTAGCGTAGAACTCCTAGCACAGCACCTGTCACCTGCTACCTAGTCTGCCCATCCCGACATGGATGAACAGCCCAAGGTAATAAGAGGAGACATAAAACCTTGAGTCAGACAAAGTCTTAGTGAGCAGTAAATTAACTATCAAACATACCAAAAGAGCATAAAGGATAAAAGGAATAGGAACCAAACCATCCCACTCCACCTCTTTCTACAGTGATAGCCCCAGACATACACTAAGGAGAAGCAAGCATAACAACATAGACAATTAAGGTAAAGCGAATACCACTCGAGTCAAGGACGATGTTTTCCAAATACAAACCCCCAAGGCCTAAACCAAGATCAGATAAGCACCCAGAAAACACCGCTCTTGAAGCCGAATGATAATACAACCAAACATCCATGACTCTGGCTATCACTGTTATCCTTGCCTCGATTTCACCGTTAGTTGAATGACCATCTGTCAAGGGCTAATGGTAACCCCGGTTCTAACCATAACTCCGCACACTGCCTTGTGCCTAGGACTTATCTACTTTGCCCAGAGTACTCAACTACCTACCTGTAGTCTTTTGGGTGTCCCGACTACCTTCCTGTAGTCGTTATGGGCGCCCCATGTACTCTTGCTTTTGAGCATGCTAGAACCTTCAACAACGACGAGATCCAAGCCTCCTAGCCATCCTTCTTGACGACTATCCTCATACAAGCTCAAGCTACCTCTTGAACAATCCATTATCAACCAACTTGAACTACTCTTCAAGTTATCAACATGCTTGGAATGATCCCTGCTTGGATTAAGCCAAGACTCACATCATACTTCGCTTCATCGCATCAAAGCAAAGTCTCAACTCAACAACATGGTTTGCCTCATCAAATCATGGCAAAGTCCCATCTCAACATCATCCAATCTATACATATGAGCTTCAACATCCGCTACATATGCCTTAAGCAGCTTTCACCATTCAAGAGCCTTCTTCCATAGCTTTTGAATCCTCTTTCATCATCTTGTTCCAAATCAACTACTAGCTAACTTGGAAACAATCAAATCAATCATACATTCAAATAATCAATCATTCAAACAAGATCTATTAAGCAATTTAAGCAATATCAACTATAATGGCAATTTCGTAAATAAACGAGCAAAAGTCCAACATATGTGAAATCATGGTTTTTAGCATAGATCTATCAATTATAAAACATGGGTTTTGTCTCCAATGCTTATTAAACAAACTTGCATAAGTAAACATCTTCAAAAACCATGAATCTAGACTTAGATCTAAGAAAAATGCATGAAATCTCTAACTTTAACACCCAAACATGCCACCAATCCAATATACTCCTTTGGATCCGCGTGAGAGATAACTACCACTCACCAAATCACCAAAACAACCTAAAAAACTAAACACTTCAGATCTGGACAGCGAAGATCAAGGCTTGATCCGGCAATATCTCGTCTCAATCGATGAAATCTAGCTCAAACGGATGAAGATCTTCAACTTTGGCACTTGAATCTTCAATCTAAATCTTCGATCTTGGATGGATGTTAGAACTAGATTGGAATAGAGAAAAGAAGGTGAAGAAATGTTGTAGTCGAGTCTTCAAAATGGCAGCACTTCGTCGCTTCAAAAACCGGTGCCAAAAAGTGAGCCAAACCCCTCTATTTATAGGCTGGATCAACCATGAGTCGTCGTCCCTATGAGTCGTCCACGACTCATCATGAGTCGTTGCCGACTTATCAGCCCTTACCGACTCAACATAACACTGCCTACTTACCATGAGTCGTTCACGACTCATTGCCATGACGACCTACCCCAGCCGACTCAACTGCACAGCCTTCCGACTCAAGCCAACGACTCAATACACCAAGGCACAAGGTCATACGACTCAAACCCAAACCGACTCAACACCTACCGACTCACGACTCAAGACCAGTGCCGACTCAACATAAGTCGGTCACGACCTAAAAGCCTCCGACCTAAGACACTGCCGCGTTTTCCCCAAGTCCTAAGTCGTACGACGACTCAACAATACACACTCACGACTCAACTATGATGCCGACTCACGACTCATCAGGCCCTACGACTCAAAACCCTGCCGACTCATTACCCACGACCTAAGCCTAAACCCCTTAAGTCGCTACACCCTTAACCCGTTAACTCCTTAACTCGGCAAACCCTATGAGTCGTAACTCGTTGACTCGGCCACACTTCTTATCTCGGCCCTCTATGAGTCGGTCATCCTATGAGTCGCCTAACTTCTTGAGTCGGTCCATCCTTATCTCGGCCAACACTTTAAACCGCTACCCCTCCTTGAGTCGGTCCCCTATGAGTCGGTCACGACTCATCACTTGTACCCGGGTTAACTTCTAAACGACTCAAGCTAGAAGCAACACAAACAACACTAACAACCTGTAAATTCTACGATTTATCGACACGTAAAAATACGGGTCGTTACATTCTCTCCCCCTTAGGAATTTCGCCCCCGAAATTCCAAGCAAACAACAGCAATCAAAATTATTCCGCATGCCTATCATCCATGGCAATCAACAATCCATGCAACCAATTCTAACCTAGCATGCAGAATTCTAAGACTTAGAACAAGCTACAAATTCATGAGATGTCACGACACTTTAGGGCCATACCTCGAAGAGTCCGGGATGAGCTGCCTTCATCCTCTCTTCCTCCTCCCATGTACAGTCGTTAACATCATCACTCCATTGTACCTTGAGCAACGTAATCGTCTTCCTCCTAAGCTGTTTCGTATCGGTTTCAACAATACGAAGCGGCTTACGAGGTCTCGAAACAACAGGATCAACCTCCAAGTCTTCACAGCTATCAGCAGAAACCACCGTAGTTGGGTCGTGCACATACTTCCGTAGATAAGATACATGAAAAACATTGTGCACACCCGCCATCTTTTCCGGTAACTCCAATCTATAAGCGAGCTTTCCAATTCGCTCGATAATCGGAAATGGTCCAACAAATCTCGGAGTCAATTTCCCTTTCTTCCCGAATCTAATGACACTCTTCAGAGGAGAAATCTTCACAAAAACCATATCACCTACGTCGAATTCCAAATCCTTACGACGATTATCGGCATAACTTTTCTGACGATCTTGGGCTGCCTTCATTCGTTGCCGAATGATCTCTATACAATCTGAAGTCTGTCGAATCATCTCTGGCCCAAGTATCAGCTTTTCTCCAGTTTCCAACCAACATGTCGGAGAGTTACACGGTCTTCCATATAATGCCTCATATGGTGCCATACCAATACTCGACTGATAACTGTTGTTATAAGCAAACTCCACCAAATGAAGGTGATCTTCCCATGACCCTCCGAAGTCCAAAACACATGCTCTAAGAAGATCTTCCAAAACTCGGTTGACTCTCTCAGTCTGACCATCTGTTTGAGGGTGATAAGCTGTACTCAAACACAACTCGGTTCCCAAAACTTCCTGGAAGCTCTTCCAAAATCCACTAGTGAACAACGGATCTCGATCGCTTACTATACTCTTCGGAACACCATGGAATCGAACAATCCACTTCACATATAGCTCAGCCAACTTCGATGCAGTCCTAGTCGATCGAACAGGAATGAACCTTGCACTCTTGGTCAAACGATCTACTGTGACCCAAATCCCTTCATTTCCTGCCCTAGTTCTAGGTAGACCATCGATAAAATCCATCGACACTTGCTCCCACTTCCATGCAGGAACCTCTAATGGCTGAAGTAATCCACTGGGCTTCTTCTGCTCAGCTTTCACCAACTGGCAATTCATACACTTGGAAATAAAATTTCCAACATCCTTCTTCATACCTTCCCAGTAGTAGGTTCTCTTCATATCCCGATACATCTTATTTCCACCTGGATGAATTGTCAACTTCGAGTGATGACTCTCCCTCAGAACTTCATCTCTCAATCCATCAATATCGGGAACAACTAGTCGTCCTTGCTTTCGAAGCCAACCCTCTCGATCGACCTCGAATCCCTTATCCTTCTCTGGGTCCAACCCAGATTCCAAATCACAGATAATCTTGACAAGCTTATCATCTCCCTTTTGGCTCTCGCCAACCCTTTCCACAAGAGTAGGCCTTATCGATAAGTTTGCCAACATCTTAGGTTCCAATTCACATCTAGGCCTGAAGTCAAATCCAGCCAAATACTCAAGACTCTTCCATTCCGAAAACATGGCTCCCAAACCTGCATGTCTTCGACTTAACGCATCTGCCACTACGTTACCTTTTCCTGGAGTATAGGCTATACCAAAATCATAAGATGCTAGGAACTCTAGCCACCGTTGCTGTCGAAGATTCAAATCCTTTTGGGAGAACAGATACTTCAACGACTTATGATCTGTAAACAACTCGAATCTAACTCCCAATAGATAATGTCTCCACATCTTCAAAGCAAACACAATTGCCGCTAACTCCAAATCATGAGTCGGATAGTTCCTCTCATGCGGCTTCAGTTGTCGACTTGCATATGCAACAACTTTATCCTTCTGCATTAGCACTGCTCCAAGTCCAGTACCACATGCATCGGTGTAAACCACCATCTCATCATTCCCACTTGGAATAGTCAAAACAGGAGCACTCGTCAGTCGCTCTTTCAGGATTATGAAAGCTTGTTCACACTTATCATTCCATCTGAACACTTGATTCTTCTTCGTCAATCCTGTCAACGGTGCAGCTATCTTGGAAAAGTCTTTGATAAACCGTCGATAATATCCTGCTAATCCAAGAAAACTTCTCACATCGGATGCATTCTTAGGTCTAATCCAATCCTGGATCGCTGCCACCTTAGCGGGATCAACCGCTATTCCATTTCCAGAGATAACATGGCCTAAGAACCTCACTTCACTCTTCCAGAAGTGACACTTCGAAAACTTAGCCTTCAGCTGATGTTTCCGCAAAATTTCCAAAACAATCCTCAAGTGCGTCTTGTGCTCTCCCTCAGTTCTGGAATAAATCAGAATATCATCCACGAACACAAGCACGAACTTATTCAACTGATCTCTGAACACTCTATTCATAAGATCCACAAAATATGCTGGCGCGTTAGTCAATCCAAACGGCATTACCAGCCACTCATAAAACCCGGATGGTGTCCTGAAAGCAGTCTTCGGCACACTATCCTTCGCCACTCTCAACTGGTGAAATCCCGTTGCCAAATCCATCTGAGAAAACACCTTAGCCTCGTGAAGCTGATCAAACAAGTCATCTATTCTCGGCAATGGATACTTGTTCTTCTTAGTCACCTTATTCAGCTCACGATAATCCACACACAACCTCAACGATCCATCCGCTTTGGTTGCGAACACAACTGGTGCACCCCATTCGGACACACTTCTCCGAATGAATCCTTTCCTCAAAAGGTCATCAACTTGCACCTTCAGCTCTTGCTGCTCCCTCGGTGCCATCCGCCTAAGAGGCATCACAACAGGTCTGGCTCCCTCAATTAGATCGATACGAAACTCGATCTCCCTATGCGGCGGTAACCCTTTGACTTCCTCAAAGACATCACCAAACTCATTCACAATAGGCACTGATGACAGTCCATCCCGTGGAACAACCAGCGAATACATGAAGCTCATGAAGACGCCTTCCTCATGCTTACATCGTATCACAACCTTTCGCCCTCCCACATTTCCGACTGTCACCTCAAGCCTCTCACAATCAATCCTAGCCGCATACTTCCTAAGCCAGTCCATGCCCAAAATAATTCCGAACCCCGCAAAGTTCAGAACAAAGCAATCACAAACAAACGAGCAATCATGACTCGACACAACTAGACCACGGCATATCATACACAAACATGACGAACCCCCAACCGGATTAGTCACAACCAATGGCCTATCAACAATATCCGGTTTCATACCTAACCGGCATACCAACTCATCACAAACAAAAGAATGCGACGCTCCAGTATCAAACAACACTCTAACTGGAACACCACAAATAGAAAGAGTACCTTGAACAACCACACTCTTCCCCTTCTCTTCAGCAGTAGGAGCTTTCGAAGACGATGGAACAGCCCCCAAAGCATAGGCTTGCACAACCTGCCTATCTTTCCTCGGTTCTGGACAATCCTTCTTGATATGTCCCAGCTTATCACAGTTGTAACACTTTCCCGGCACTTTGGGATTCTTACAATCTTTGTAAAGATGGCCCTTCTGCTGGCAGTTATAGCAAGTCACTTCGCTCTTCGGCTTCTTCTGGCCATCCTTACCCTTCTGTTGCTGCTGCTTCCTCTTCCTGTTGCCACTCTGCTGTGGTTTAGATACTTCCCTGGTTACAGCAACAACAGAACTTTCCTTAGGGAACAAACTCTCATGCCTCAAAGCTTTCTCCACAAGCTTCTCAAATGGATCATCCAGATGATCCACTAACTGCCTCCCAAGATAAGCATCCAGACCAGTCACAAACTTTTCATTCTTCTGGTAGGGAGAATCAATATACGATCTGGCATACTTAGACAAAGCTTCAAACTCAGAAATATACTCAAGAACAGGCCTCCCACCTTGCTTGAGCTCCACAAACCTCTTAAACAAGACCGATTTCTGAGCAGTAGAGATGAACTTAGCTTCAAATCTAACTTGGAATTGCTCCCAAGTAATCTCTTCTTCTGGTGTATCTATAGTGATAGAATTCCACCAATCCGCAGCTCTCCCCTGAAGCTGTCTCGATGCAAGCTTCCTCTTGGTTGCATCCTCAATCCCTAGATCACCAAAAATCCTTCGACATGCTTCAATCCATCTCTGCACCTCAATAGTCGACTCCGTCCCCAAGAAAACTTTCCCTCCAAGAGCAGTATAATCCTTGCAAAGCTTGGCAAAATCCACCGGTCTCGGAGCTTGGACTTGAACTCCCACATCCACAGATGATCCTGAAGCTGGTATTCTCCTCATGATTGAAGTCATCATGGCCTCAAACATAGGAGCATAATCAACAGCTTCCCTAGCATCACGGCTACCCCTCGCAGCTTGTCTCTCACTTCGACTCATCCTTAATATCTGTAAATAAGAATGATTAGAACACCTTAAGAAACAACTGCATAAGGAGTTCAAACCCTTCTAAACTACTATATTATATATAGTAATCATCCATCAAATTACAATTACGTCTCTCTTACGTAGTTACATCAGCGAGCGTTGGCTAAAATCGATTAACCAAAGCTTTGATACCAAATGTGACGACCGCCCATGACTCCCGCACCAAATCAAGGAAATAATGCGCTAAAAGGTGTGCCAGGCAGCCATGGACGATAGTCAGGGTAAAACAAAACAGAAGAATCTCTATCGCATAACTCACAGCGCATGGATAAAATACAATAGAGAAATATAATATAGTGAAGCTCCATAGAACAGAACATCATCATATAAGCATCACAGTAGTTTCATACAATCATCTACTCAAATCCATACATGAAAGCCTCACTACAAATCACTCAACCAAATACAGCAGCGGATACCCAGTACATATAGTAAGAAAACTAATATGCAAAGCCTCCTGCTCGTCTTCGTCATCTTTAGCGTAGAACTCCTAGCACAGCACCTGTCACCTGCTACCTAGTCTGCCCATCCCGACATGGATGAACAGCCCAAGGTAATAAGAGGAGACATAAAACCTTGAGTCAGACAAAGTCTTAGTGAGCAGTAAATTAACTATCAAACATACCAAAAGAGCATAAAGGATAAAAGGAATAGGAACCAAACCATCCCACTCCACCTCTTTCTACAGTGATAGCCCCAGACATACACTAAGGAGAAGCAAGCATAACAACATAGACAATTAAGGTAAAGCGAATACCACTCGAGTCAAGGACGATGTTTTCCAAATACAAACCCCCAAGGCCTAAACCAAGATCAGATAAGCACCCAGAAAACACCGCTCTTGAAGCCGAATGATAATACAACCAAACATCCATGACTCTGGCTATCACTGTTATCCTTGCCTCGATTTCACCGTTAGTTGAATGACCATCTGTCAAGGGCTAATGGTAACCCCGGTTCTAACCATAACTCCGCACACTGCCTTGTGCCTAGGACTTATCTACTTTGCCCAGAGTACTCAACTACCTACCTGTAGTCTTTTGGGTGTCCCGACTACCTTCCTGTAGTCGTTATGGGCGCCCCATGTACTCTTGCTTTTGAGCATGCTAGAACCTTCAACAACGACGAGATCCAAGCCTCCTAGCCATCCTTCTTGACGACTATCCTCATACAAGCTCAAGCTACCTCTTGAACAATCCATTATCAACCAACTTGAACTACTCTTCAAGTTATCAACATGCTTGGAATGATCCCTGCTTGGATTAAGCCAAGACTCACATCATACTTCGCTTCATCGCATCAAAGCAAAGTCTCAACTCAACAACATGGTTTGCCTCATCAAATCATGGCAAAGTCCCATCTCAACATCATCCAATCTATACATATGAGCTTCAACATCCGCTACATATGCCTTAAGCAGCTTTCACCATTCAAGAGCCTTCTTCCATAGCTTTTGAATCCTCTTTCATCATCTTGTTCCAAATCAACTACTAGCTAACTTGGAAACAATCAAATCAATCATACATTCAAATAATCAATCATTCAAACAAGATCTATTAAGCAATTTAAGCAATATCAACTATAATGGCAATTTCGTAAATAAACGAGCAAAAGTCCAACATATGTGAAATCATGGTTTTTAGCATAGATCTATCAATTATAAAACATGGGTTTTGTCTCCAATGCTTATTAAACAAACTTGCATAAGTAAACATCTTCAAAAACCATGAATCTAGACTTAGATCTAAGAAAAATGCATGAAATCTCTAACTTTAACACCCAAACATGCCACCAATCCAATATACTCCTTTGGATCCGCGTGAGAGATAACTACCACTCACCAAATCACCAAAACAACCTAAAAAACTAAACACTTCAGATCTGGACAGCGAAGATCAAGGCTTGATCCGGCAATATCTCGTCTCAATCGATGAAATCTAGCTCAAACGGATGAAGATCTTCAACTTTGGCACTTGAATCTTCAATCTAAATCTTCGATCTTGGATGGATGTTAGAACTAGATTGGAATAGAGAAAAGAAGGTGAAGAAATGTTGTAGTCGAGTCTTCAAAATGGCAGCACTTCGTCGCTTCAAAAACCGGTGCCAAAAAGTGAGCCAAACCCCTCTATTTATAGGCTGGATCAACCATGAGTCGTCGTCCCTATGAGTCGTCCACGACTCATCATGAGTCGTTGCCGACTTATCAGCCCTTACCGACTCAACATAACACTGCCTACTTACCATGAGTCGTTCACGACTCATTGCCATGACGACCTACCCCAGCCGACTCAACTGCACAGCCTTCCGACTCAAGCCAACGACTCAATACACCAAGGCACAAGGTCATACGACTCAAACCCAAACCGACTCAACACCTACCGACTCACGACTCAAGACCAGTGCCGACTCAACATAAGTCGGTCACGACCTAAAAGCCTCCGACCTAAGACACCGCCGCGTTTTCCCCAAGTCCTAAGTCGTACGACGACTCAACAATACACACTCACGACTCAACTATGATGCCGACTCACGACTCATCAGGCCCTACGACTCAAAACCCTGCCGACTCATTACCCACGACCTAAGCCTAAACCCCTTAAGTCGCTACACCCTTAACCCGTTAACTCCTTAACTCGGCAAACCCTATGAGTCGTAACTCGTTGACTCGGCCACACTTCTTATCTCGGCCCTCTATGAGTCGGTCATCCTATGAGTCGCCTAACTTCTTGAGTCGGTCCATCCTTATCTCGGCCAACACTTTAAACCGCTACCCCTCCTTGAGTCGGTCCCCTATGAGTCGGTCACGACTCATCACTTGTACCCGGGTTAACTTCTAAACGACTCAAGCTAGAAGCAACACAAACAACACTAACAACCTGTAAATTCTACGATTTATCGACACGTAAAAATACGGGTCGTTACAAATAGTTGCTTGGAAGTGTTGTTTTGATGTAAGTGGGGGTATTTTCTTGCTGCTATGAAGTGTAGCAGTGGTTGGAGAATGGTGGTGATGATTACAAAACAAAGTCATTTTCTTCTCTTCTTTACCATTTTTCTTCATCCTTTAATTACAAAACACAGTCATTTTCTTCATTTGGGAAGGCTGTGTGGAATTTGATCAAAGTTGATCACATTCTTAATAATAATCTGAATTAATTTTATGAAATGATGGCAAGTTGCAGTAAAAAATAGGAAGCAAACTGGATTTTTCCACCCTCACGATGGTTGAGCACGGTTGCATACCTTATGCTCAATTCGGGTGAGGTTGAAAGAACAACTACGTACTCAAGAGTGGTTGAGGGGACAATCATGCTCTAGCTAAGCCTGGTTTGTTGGGACATCCCTCCCAATCCCTGTGTGGCTAGTAAATCCAAATTTCAGATGGAAACGAAAAATTAAATAATATAAGCATATCAGATACCAGGTTCTTTTAATCAAAATTCCTATTCTACTAGTATTTTAGGATCTGCTTCCTCATGAGGTAATGGATCTGTACACATATATATTTAGTACAGTTGATTTTCAGAGACCATTTGAGGCTTTATCATCCATTAAACAAACTACTTCTATGAGAGAATACTTGAGTAGATTTGAACAGATCTTAAGTCTTCTTAATAACCTACCACATTTATATTTGTTAGATCGATTTGTTGGTGGTCTCAAAGATGATATAAAATATGAATTACTATCTGCATCATTTTCTCAAGGTCCAACTCTGAGCAGGGTAAAGTGACTATTGTTTTAGAACAAATAAATCAATCAAGATTTACAAATACAGGCACAATATCAAGCTAGAATCGAAATGAAAAGTCAAGGCACAGTAATTTCATATGAAGTCGAGGAAGAAGTATTCGACAAGCTTACCGGCGCTATAGCTAAAAGAAAGGACCGTAGGCCATATTATGGCAATATCCCTGGAATAAGTATTTAAACTTTCAACAAAACATTATTTTAATTAGTTTAAAATGTAGAAATTGATGCAATATTTGATAAAATGCAGAAATACAAAGACGCCACTTATAACATCTATAAGGGAGAAGCACAAATTAGAGCCAAACTAGAGGAAAAGGTGGAGCGTCAAGAAGGGGAGATTCAAATGCTGAAGATGCAGTATGAACAACTCACCGAGATGCTTCGACAACGATTTGATGGAGAGTCAAATGATCGTCATGAGGGATGAGGGTATTGAAAACTTTCTTAATGGTATCTGTATGATGTCATGTATCATGTATCATGAACATATTATCGTATTATTTTAACATATATGAACTTGATTAATATTGTTTGACTTTGTAATATGAATGGGATATTTGTTTTTTGAATTAGAGATGAATGGTTTGATGTCAATCTTTTTGTTTGAGTGTGTGTATATATAAAATAAGTTGATTTTAGTTTCTATTTAATGTGGTGAAATGAAATTCAATAGTAATATATCAAATTTGCTTCAGAAAAGACGTAGGGAAGGCGTAGGTAAATGGAATATTGATGCAGCAAAAAGTCGTGTGCATGGCATAGGAAAAACATTAAAAACACAGGTGTAGGTAAACCGTGGATAAATGAATGACGTAGAAAAGACGTAGGAAACGTAGTATGTAAGAATGACGTAGGGAAAGCGTAGGAAAAATGGACGTAGGGAAGACGAACGAATGACGTAGGAAAGTCGTGAGTGCTTAAAGAAGTAAAAATGTCATAACAAAACCGTAGGTACAACATGGCGTGGGGAAGGCGTAAGAAAATTATGGCGTACAAAAGGCGTAGGAAACAACCCAACGGATGGCGTAGGTAAAGCGTAGGTATTTTATTACCTACGCAGGTTTTACCCACGCCAGAACTGGCGTAAGGGTTACGTAGTTAATACATTTACCTACGCCCCGTCTACGCCATTTTGGCGTAGGTAAACCGCAGTTTTCTTGTAGTGTCTATCCATCACGTTCCAGTTTTCTATCCCATTTACTCCTGTAACCAATTTCTCATCCCCACTTCCCTTTCCTCCTTACGTCTTCTTCACAATCCAAACAAAGCATAAAAAGGTGAAAATTTGGTTCACAACAACTGTACATAAATGGAACAACTACCAAAAATTAACATCAGTGGTGCAAAAGTTTCACTACTGTAATCTCTAATCCTGAACAATAATTACATGACGACTGTCAAAGCATTCAAAGGGTTCGATAAAGAGAGCAACTTCGGCTATGTTTGGAAGGTATCTACTGATCTGAAATTATTCTACTTGACTAAAGATCAATTTGTTGTGTAGCAGATTTAATATTAACCTGAAATTAATATTTTAGGTTTCTATTTTTTATTTTTTTGAACTACGGTTCATTTGCTCCCTACCAGATTGGATGTGGAGATGTTAGGGAACAAACTGGTTAGAGTTGACAGATAGATTAGAGGAACCGTCGGATTGGAAGATGAGGAATTATCAGATTGGAAGACAATTCAGTCGTCATTCAAGGTAAAACGTAAGGAAGTATAGATCGGGATATATATATATATATATATATATATATATATATATATTGGCTATGTATCTCCTGCAACTATTCTCCTTCATTAGATACGTTTTGCTAATTGAATAATGGAAGAAAATTTCACATTTCCTAATTTGGCACTATGATTTACATGCTGATTCGATTAATAGAGATGCAAGGACTAAGAGCCTTCAGAAATGCCTTCACATTGAGAAAAATATATTTTGAAGTCCATACATACACACATATAATTATGGGTAGAAAAAGTCAAGTATTTGCTTCCATTTTCTTTGCTAATACATGTCGAAATTTGGTGATCAATTTTGTCTGCTCAAGTTCTATGCTGAAACCCATCTTAATCGACATTTCAATTGGTAATTTCAAGCAATGAGTGCATTTTAAAAAAAATTCTACTATTGCTTCTCTATCTTGAGACTTGGTTGGATCATAATAAACCATATGTAGTTTTTAGAATTACCAAGTTTTTCCCTCATGTTATTATGGACTGAATTTAATTCATAATGCATTCAAATATGTATTGGTAGTCAATTTTTATTTAAACTGCTTATTATTATTATTATAATCTATTGTTTGTCACTTGCTACTTTCGTATGTTATAATACAAGTACTGAGCGTATAATTTTCTATCAACATAGCAGTGGAAGTTGAGCAAATTGGTGTTGGATATTGACCTTAAGGTCACTAATTTCAGTTGGCTTTATTACCTGATATTCAATGTAAGTAATTTCGATAATTATGTAACGGTATTATTCTTATAGTCATTAAAATTTACTTCAAAGAATGATTACAGCCTTCTAAAAGGTGTATAACTAATTAGAGTTACTACACACTTGAAATACAACTAATAAGATTAATTAGAATGTAATAAATTACTACTATCAATGGTAAAAGTAAAATAAACGTAAGAAATTATATTAATTGCTTAATTTTTCTGTGGATTTGAGAAGTCGATGCAGACATTAATTACGTTTCTTTGACACTACTATAAACTGTATTGGTTCCATGCAACTCAAAAAACAGTATGCTAACAACCACTTTTAGATGATCCTTAATTATTTGTCATTTCATGAGCATCAGCTTGATGAAAATAAGAAGACTGCAAATGTATTTTCTTACCTCGTTTTTTACAATTTAGTTCATTTAGCACATGTCCCTAATATCTATTTTTGGGACTTAAAATTTTTATCATGGTTTACCAATGTAAATCATACTGAAATTATATGAATCCAGTGACATAAAACTTGCCCGTAGGCTAAAGTCCTACTCTATTAGATTCACAAAAACTTAACGATGAAACTATCAAACCACATTTGATTCTTAATTCCTGTGGGTATATTAAGAAGCACAATTTAATATTTCATCCTGATCAATTATATAAACACAACGAAACTCATGTGGGTAAGTTTCATCATATCATAGCAATCAGTCACAATTAATGTCTAGTACACATGTGATTTCAACTTGAAATTATAGTAGTTAGAGATGTTGTGGCCATTCCCTAACGAATAAAATTTCACATTACTCAACATTACAACTTCAGTCCACAAAATGGAACAGAACGGAGGGAAAAAAATAGCAGCCTGTATGTTCATACATTTACGCACATGTGCATCGTGCAAAGTGCTTTTCGTGCATGTGTGATATGGTAATGCTATTTTCTTCTTCTTTCATTGCCTTTCTAGTTAAGAGAGTAAGTGGAACTTTATATTTACATGCATTCTCTTCAATTATTTCTATGATGTGGGACTAAACCATTTTGTTTCTTAACACATATTATCTTTCTCTTCGTAAATGCAAACTTTTCTTAATAATATATTCAATATCATAAGATTACCAACTCAAATTACCGACATTTAAATATTCTTTAATCTTCTTAAATCAATTGATCATCAATCATGAATCAAGTGTGAATATTCAAAATCAAACATTTATGAAACAAGTATGAAGACCCAAAATGAAAAACGGTACAACAAAATGAAATTCATTTTCAGATCTAAAGGCAAGGCAGAGGTGAAAACTGCTCTGCTACCCAAATGTAAATCATACCTTAATTTAATCATGTTCTCTACACAATTTGAACATGTAAAACTAAAGGCGGAAGCAACAATAAAATCAATCTACTTACCTCCGGCCATTGCAATTAAATCTTTGAAAAATCAGATTTCCAAACGATGCCAAATCTTTGCTGTTGTTTTAGATTCAGATTCCAAACCTTCACACTCTATCTTTAGATGGTGTATTATTTTTTAGAGTAGGTTTAGTGATCTCTTATCTAAAAACTGACTTAAGTTTTTTTCCCTTTTATATTGCTCTTGCCATCAAAGAGCAATTTCAAAACGTTGAGATAATGGTGGACGGTTTTCTAAACGTGGAGAGATTAAAACGGGTAGTTACCTTAATCATTAGTAACTTCCCTCAATAAATGGACCACACCACTTTTCCAGAATTTGGCAAAGTCAAAAATTTATTATTCTTTTATTGTCAATTTTCTGGAAAATGCTTACATAGACCCCTCGAGCTTTCAAAAAAACCAAATCGTGATCTTTCAATTAGCACCGAAAAAGTTGGAATAGAGATACATTTGTGAATTAGATTACCAAAAGGCATAGGGAAACCTATGGCAATCAGCATATAATGAATAAATTGTCTATTTATTTTGTCATAGGCTTTGTTCAAGTCAATTTTCAGGCAAACACTGTTGGAATTCTTTTTGTTAAAGCCTCTGATCATTTCATATGCAAGCAATGAATTTTTTGAAATAAATCTCCCTGGAATAAATGCATTCTGATTGTACGATATAAGGTCATTCATATATGGTTTTAGTCAATTGCAAAGCAGACTGGCTAAAATCTTATAGATGACATTGCAAAATGAAATCGGTCTAAAATCCATCATATCAAATGCATCAGGGTTTTTTGGTATGTGGTAGATAAAAGAATGATTGATTTCTTTTATAATTTTATCATATTGAAGAATGCCATTCATGGCATTCCAGATTTCATCCTTGAGCTGATCCCAATGATTTTATAGAATTTTGAGTCTATTCCATCCGGATCAAGTGAGTTGTTGTCATTTATTTGAAAGACATCAGTTTTTATCTCCTCGAGTTGAAAAGGCTTGCATAGGTTGTTCCTAGCGTTTTCGGAGAGAATTTTTTTATGAACAATGTTTGGAAATTGTCTTGTAGCCTGTGAAGAGTGAAACAACTCAGTAAAATATCTGACAGCTTCTTTAGCAATTTCTTCTGATGATGGAGTCCACATGCCATTTGAGTTAACAAAATATTTGCTTCCCCTTTTTGTTTTAATCTTATTTACTTTACTGTAAAAGTAAGAAGTAGGCCTATCACCTTTGATTAACTGGTTAAATTTCATTCTTTGTTCATTGTTTATTGCTACTCTTCTCGTGAATGACTTTAACTGATCTGATTTTAACTTGTACTGATTCATCAGATTGTCATTTAGAGGCTGCTGAACAAGTTGTTTATAGATTTCATTCGTCTCTTTTTTCAATGATTTACAATATAATGAATGTTGTTTGAACTTCTCACCCACGTCTTCATTGCATTTTTGGGAGCTTTAAGCCTGCTTAACAGAATGTAGAGAGGGTTGCCTTGGAATACTTGAGACAGAGCTCCGAGAAGAGCTGACTGGTAACCATCTTTTAAATGCCATGAGTTGCAGTATTTGAAAGGTATGATTCTCTTTTTATTTTACTGAATCATGAATTTAAAGGAAATAGTAGCATTATCGCTTAATGAGTGGTTTCCAAAATGTATACCGAAGTGAGGGGACATGTTTAACGAAAGGTCGTTGACAAAAACATGATTAATTTTGCTATGTATTGAAAAATTATGATCTCCCTTCCAAGTAAAGAAATTACCTGAGAAATTAGGTTCCACAAGTTTAGAAGCAATAATACAGTCCATAAAATTCTGGCCTCCGACCGAGCTATATAAACCGTCATTCATTCCCTCATTAAGGTATAAAATAGAGTTAAAATCTCCCGCCACCACCCAAGGGGGATTAAAGTATTTAGATTGATCACATAGGTAATTCCATAACACCTTGCATTCATCCACTTCGTTATAAGCATAGATAGTGGAACACAGAATACTTAAACCAGTAGCATTATGGAGAATACACGTGATAAATTGGTCACTAGTATGAGTGATGGTGTTCGACCAAATAGAAGAGTACCATAGGATCAATATTCTACTTTTAATACAGGAGGAGATATTATGAGAGTGTTTCCATTTGTTGTCAATTTTTCCAATAAGTCTATAAATGTGATCCAAAGAAAGCTTATTTTCAAGAATGCCGAGAAAAGAAAACTTAGTACTGTTAATCAACTGCAATAATTCATACTGTTTATTCGGAGCATTCATACCCCGGACGTTCCAAAAGAGGAACTCCATCTAAGTACTAGTGTTTGAAGCGCTACTATTAACAGGGGAAGTAGCAGCCCCAGAAGTCTTGTGTTTTTTTTTTTGTCTTTTTATTTTTACCTTTCAGTTGATTTACTAAAGTAGTCCATGTAGTGTTATCCACCATGTCATCTAAAGAACTGCCTTGAATACAAATGGGATTTCTTCAGTTCGCGTCTTTCTGGTAGTTTGTTGTCTAGTTGATTGCTATGACATGAAGTTCTATTTAGCAGGGGTATTAACAGAGACAGATACAGTAAGAGCTGCTAGCAGTTCATCAGCCATAGGATCAGCATCTAAATTAGATGGGTTTGCTATTTTGGATACTCTTTTGTTATGATACCAAGGATATGTGATTATAGTTGGTCAAACCAGTGGTAATATTAAAGGTTTAATTGTCAGAATACACAGGCTTTCAAGGTAAGTTGAAAAATATCCCCTCATAAATGATATTATTGGCCAGCATAATTATCAATTTCCTTATCTTATTTATGTTACTATTTTCACCAATAAACAATGAATTAAGCTTATAAATTTCCTTATCTTATTTATGTTACTATTTTCACCAACAAACAATAAATTAAGCATATTGATTAATGCCATACACAAAATTATGGTTAGGAATAGTCGTAAATGTGTAGAACGGTAATAATTTTTCATTAAATTTTAATAGTTTCACTATTGTTTGGAGTATGAACTGTAAAGTTATGAAGGTTTAGTTAAAGAGAGAAGATTAAAGTTAAAACATAAAATAACAATTTCCAGGATTTTTCTTATTATTATAACATACACACGTGCTTATTGTTTTGAGAAGAAAAAGAACTGCAATCAGTAATATTTATGAAATCATGCAAGCTTCTGTCATGGTATAAGCATATATTCATGTCATTACTTAATATCTGTTGTAATATGTGTAGTTGCCTTATAACATTGCTTCTATTTGCAGTTAGTACTCCTCAAACTCATTACTTCCGAGAAACCAATGATAGCTATAACCAGATATCAGGGAGAATCAATAATGTTATTAGCAGTTTAGTCATTATACTAACCTTAGCTCAAGTTTTTTGTGCAATGATTTTAATTTATTTTGCTTATTTTAGTATTAAGTGCACCAACTTTTTGACCTCATGTGCTAAAGTTCTATTATATTTTTAATTTTTTTAAACCATGAATTAGCCTTGCTAAAAAGTTTACAAGTTGGTCTTAAAACAATTACCATTGCTACGGATTTATGGAAAATAGTGGATGAATAATGGAATGCGTTCATATTTTATTATTGGAGAACAATCATTGCTACAGATCTATGCACCTTCTGATTAGATGCTCAAGAAAGGTTACTGCCCTTTGGTTTTCAGGTATGTGAATATTAGCATCTTATTATCAAAATATGTTCATCATTTTCTTTTGATCTCTAATCAATGATTTTGACTCCAGGTTTGTATAAAAATTTGTTCCTTCTTTTGATCTTGATTGCAAGTCCTTTTAGATTTTTATAATTGCATTTTTGAACAAGGATGAAACCTTCTGAAGCACAAATATCATTTTGTTTTGTAGTGTCGTTAAAGTGAGTTGTAGTGCGCAAGATACATCTATTATGTGTGTGTTTCATTTCCCTTTTTCCAAAAGTCCAACCTCTGTCTAATATATGTTGTTCAACTATGTTAAGCAAGTGGCCCGATTACCTATTAACCTCTCTTCAGGGACATAAAACTTTGATTTAGCTGTTGAGGATATGCTGAGGGGCACAACAACATTTCTACATAATCCGGTCTTCCAATGTTTGTAAGGACTATAAATTTTGCTGGAATTTAATGTAAATTTTGTTGTCCATTTACAAAATTCATGCCTGTTCTATGTATGAAACTTATTTTGAATGTTTTTTCTTTTGTATTGATGTTTGGGTGTTGTTTCGCATTAGAGCATTTAATGATCAAGTTTCAATGTTGCCTTGTCAAATTTTCCTGTTTCGGTTATAAAACTTACCTCTCTATTAAAAAGCGTCACTCTTTGAATACCTGAAATATAACTTTCTATGATTCATTCCCCAACCCTTTCATTTCAGGTAAAGTCATTGGGGACATAAACATATTTGATACTATATAAATGTTTGTTTCTGTTCCGTGAAAAAGGTTAAACTAAATATACACGTTCTGTCTTTTGTATTAATGTTTGGGTGTTGTTTCGCATTAATGGTCAAGTTTTAATGTTCAGTCAAATTTTCCTGTTTCGGTTATAAAACTTACCTAACTATTTAGAACAGCGGCAGCGGTGCCATGGTCATCTGGATCGATTGATAGTAAAGTTTCAATGAGTTGAATGGAACATGGAGGGAATTCTTTAGAAGTTTCACCGATGCAGCGCATGTACAGAACATGGAACATGGAGTTGAATGGAACATGCTAGGGCTTGAACATGGTTGCACGAGGCGACTTTGATTTCTTCTAGTACTTCTCTGAGGGAGACCCACAGAGCTTGAATATTTTATGTTATTGTTCCACCTGTTGAGAAACTGAGAAAATCACTACATCAGGCCATTGCTTATTCACTTTACTTGCTTTCTGCTGTACATATAATCAACATACATGTATAGATTGAATATGTGTAACTACCATATAATTGCTTATAAAACTCATCACCCATAATTCAAATGAATAAGAGTTTCAAACCAAGAAAAAGTTTAGGGTAATCAGTGAATAAAATGTGAATGCTAAATCGGTTGTCATCTTTGCCTTTTTTTTAAACCACCTCTAGGTGTATATACGTATTGTTAGAAAAGAAGGGATCAAATATAATTGATATTTTTAGAGAAGCATAGTTAATTTCTACAGGGTAAGCATTATAAGAGAAGCACGGTTAATCACCAAAAAAGGAAAAAAAAAAAGAAACAATTAATAATAATAATAACTACAGTTTTGCATAGTTAATTTCTTGTTGCTTAATTAATATACAATAAATCATTACGTTAATTTTTTGGCATTATGGAGTTCATAGCTATGGCATGTCCTAACTATAGTTTTGTGAATTAATGACAGGTTATCGACAATTAGCTACAATATGAATCTTTAACATGCCATTAAATACAACAAATGTTGCTGACCAAGAATCCAAAGCCTGAACCCAAACAAGCTCCGAACTGTTTAATCTGGATTCAACCAATGCAAAATCTACTACTACAGGTCTACAGTGGTTGTCTGCTTAAGTGGTTGTCTGCTTAGATTAGAGCTTCTACAAGAGGTGTAAAAGTTATCAAACAAAACGCTACTCATATAGAAATGTTGCAATATGTGGTATAGGAGAATTTAACAAAACATCATTGTAGACATAATAAATATTTTGTAATTATAATATTGTAAGCTACAATGTATCAACCAGTACAAAAAGTAATATTTTAACACTCTAACCCATGTTTCTAGGGGAATGATGCATTCCACCCCTACTTTTTTCGGTTTTGATTAATATACCGTAAGCATTTCCAATGTTCATTTGCTTAATTTTAGTTAATGGGCTCTTCCTTACTGCTATGAGAACTACACAACTTAACAAAAATATAATATTAGTTTATTTGTGCATGAGTTTATGACATTTCATGATAAAATGAAGTCAACCTCCTTTTTTACATAGGTTCGCGCCTTAGTAATAATAATAAACCTTCATTTTGAACAAACCAGAAACTATTTGTAAAATAAAACCATATCTTGGCTACTGATTAGGTCTAGGTGACTAAGTTAAGTTAAATTTCATTATGCTTTTTATTGTTTGTTAGAAAAAGTTGAAAAGATCAAACATTAATGTGAAAAGGTGGAACTAAAGCTTGGCCCTGTTGTAATAGTTTCTTTGCTCATTTGAAACTAAAATGGACAAAGTTAATCCAGACTATTGTTAAAGCAATAAGAAATGAGTTGAACAAAGTTAGTCCAAGCCATTATACATGTGGTTTCATGTATGTGTTATATATGTAACATGAGGCTCTCATTTAAGAACATGGAACATGCAACTACTTTCAACGTAAAAATATACCATAGACGTGAACTATAAAAAATTGTTTATCAGTTATAGTTTGTCGTTTTGTGGGTTATTCATCAAATAGATTGTGAATTATGGTATGTCATTTTGTTCCCTTCTCATTGCAAAATGCTATCATGTCTATTTCGGATTAACTACTATATCTAATAAAGAAAATCCTTCTATTTCTGTAAGGAATCAAGGTTATTGTCTGGATGTGCATGAACATGCAAAAATAATTCATAATTCCATAGGTTTATTAGCATTCTTTTTGGCTATGTAAGGTCGGTCTAGTTTAAAGCTTATTTTCATATTTGTAACCATTAGGTTGACAATATATACCAATTTGCTTATTCTTGCCTATGTTCTTTGTCTTTATAGGTTGGTTAATTTATTAATTTCTGCTGAAAGATTATTTTGACGGTTTCATTTGATTTTCATGATTTGATTTGTTTTGGGATTTGGTTTGTTGCTTACTGAAAGTGTAACTCAAACCATTTTCAAGCACATTACTCATATGTCTGTGTCTTGGTCTTTGCGTTTCTTTTGTTTCAAACAAAATATCTATATCCATGTATATGATAACAGAATATGATAACTTCCGTATCGTGGTATTCAACTTATTGAAGTTGATTTTTGATCAGCGTTAGTATAGCATTCAGACAACGCTATTTGGCTCTGAAATTATCCTATTAGTTTCGCATTATTTATTATGGGAACCATGTGTCCATAAATCTATAAAAATTTAAGGACCGATCCTAATGTATAGTCAAATATAGTTTTATATGATACTGAGAGTTGGATTATTCTCATCCCACAATGTCTTACTGCCATCCAACAATTAGTTTTATTGAATTTTTTTAATAACACGAGCGATATTTTATTTGAGTAGAGCACGCTTTTTGATGTCTCATAAGTACAAATTCACGATCTTTAATTCCTATGTCTAAAACATCATACCATTAACCAGCTGAGATAGAGGTCCTTCACATAATTAGTTCTATGCTTAATAACATTAGGCTAAAATAACTGTAGCAATCGATCATCTGATTGATATAACACTGCAAGTTTTCTAAGTTTCAAACCACTGAAAATGCTAATTTTAATATTTGTTACATTTCTCTATATATTCACGTAATAGTTGATTACATTCTTTACATGTTTAATTATTTTCTAAAATACGTAGTCTAATTTAAGTTTTGATAACCGGTTGATATGTGCATGTACACGCATAAAAAATGCAACATTACGTACACGTCAAAGTCATTTTATAAGGTTCAAAAAATGTTACGAACGGTGTTTTTTATTACCAATTCCTTCTGTGCACGTGCATCGCACGTGCCAAATTAACTCGTGTGTGTGTGTGAACGATGTGCCACACGGCTCTGTCACATTCCTGCATCCATGCCTATGCTCCTAGATAATTATGAAATGACTTCCTTTCTTGACATTGGATGATACATATTGTTAGCTTGGTATATAAGAAAAACAATTCTATTTGTAAGAAATGCCTATTACTTGTGTTTATGGCCTAGTTTAATTGTTTTCTTGTATTTTTAGTCATTATGCATTGTTTACTTGAATCATCATAGAATTTACAGGATACCTAAAATTGTGTTTGTGAAATTAATTTATTATTAGTTTATCACATAATTTTTATTCTCCATGCTATTTTCCATGGACATCGTATACTTTAGATATGCTTTTGTAATTAGTTTGATTCTTCCTATGCACGGTTTACATGTCGAAGAAAGTGGTGACATGCATCAAAACTTCAATGAAATTTGTATGTCTACATGGATTTTATTATTAGTTTGATTCATTCTATACACAGTTTACATGCCAAAGAATGTGACAACATCAAAACTTAAATGAAATTTGTTCATAATAATTTTGGACAATTGGGAATGTATGTAAGAAAAAAAAAATACGTCCAATATAATGTAGCTATATGAATTCAAGCCTTTTTTTAGTTTAATACCATTCTTGTTGTTAAGCTCAACTAAGTTTCTTGATTGATATTGCTTAGGTAGAATATTCATCACGAACAATAATGCCAGCTAGGTTTGATACTACAAAATGAGGCCTGATGAATTTAGGAGGGTTCGGATATCAGTTTTATTTGAACATCCCAACTTGGTAGGAAAATTACTGCACATCTACGATACTCATTTTGGTTAAAAAAAATTTGATCGTAACTCATGATAGCTATACAAAGTTGTTTATAACTTGTATATGTGTATGGTTACTTGTTCAAGGACAAAAACTCCACGACTAGCCATGTCAAGACTTATTTTCGTTTGTTGTGCATGTACAAATCAAATTTTAATTATTTTATGTTGGATGCAGGGTTTGTGATTGGAGACCATATGCTTTTTATAAGCTTCAACTTCCAAACTCTGAATTTTATTTTAAGGTTCTACATCACCTTATGCTGAGTCTCCCGACTTTGTTGAAAATGAGAAAAAGTGTAATCACAAAAGTATTCCTATAGTTTTAATTATATATTTCTTATATAGTTGCATTTGATGAAATACAGCTAATGGATATTATGTGAAATATGGACGGCTCATAAGTATGGCTACACATATTTGGCTTATATTTTGTATATAGTTTGAGTTATATGCTAGAGCAAAGTACGTGTTTGCTAAGGACGATGCTTTGTATAAATTAGTCATCTAAACATGATATATTCTTCTATATTTGACACTCTTATTTGTTATAATTTCTGGGTTGAAGACGTGTTTCTTTTAGTAAAATTTTAATATTGGTTACCTGCCACTTTGAATCAAGTAATGAACACAAGCAATAACTATTGAGAGTTAGTGAGTTAAATCGTGGAATGCTGTGTTTTATTAGTATTAATTTTTAGAAGTTTTATAACTTTAAAAGTCGACAGATTTTTTAGTTTCAAATGGATGAATGAGCGGATGTGTGTTGTGTATTTGTATGCTCGATAAAGGAGTTGATTCATGGCCCTTGTTTTGAAATGCCAAATTATAAGAACACAACTTGGTTTATTATAAAAGTTTTGTACTAAACTTTTTTAGAGGGATTTTGCACAGAAAGTCTCTATTTATTATGTTATTACAAGAAAAGTCTCTAAGCAATAAACAAATAAATTATGTCTCTATTTTTTTAAAAATTAGAAAGCGCAAACCAGTCTGCGTTTTTCTGATATAAAACGCAAAATAGTTTGTGCTTTTCAAAAAATTCAAAAGATTTAAAATTAGAAAGCGCAAATGTGATTTGCGCTTTCCAAAATTATAAAATTTTCAGAAGAAAATTTCAAAATCAAAAAGTGCAAATTAGTTTACACTTTTTTTTTGAAATGGTACTTTATATACAACAAATCATTGGGACAACATATCGCATGTCAATAAACGTTCGAAAGCAAGTTTCGAACGTTTAATCTCTTGCACCAAAACTGAATCAATTAGTTTACACTTTCTTGATAGAAAGCACATCAAAAATTTCAAAAAATATTTTAGAATCAGAAATCGCAAACTAATTTGTGCTTTTCTTATAGATAGCGCATCAGGAGAAGCCGGTAAACTTCTGAGGAGGTTTCAGTAAAGTCGTCCGCTGATCCAAGCCTCTATACCTTCGATTAAATTTATATAGGATATGGAAGCGCATGATAAGAATCGAATTTGGATCTTTTTAACAGAATCCAAATCTACTTTCCACTACGCTGCATCCGTGGACTATTGGGCCTTTTACTAGAACAAGTGAAGGCTAAGCTATAAATGAGAACGCAGCCATGCCTTAGTGTAAAGAGTAAGCAATATAATAGATCTTCCTTAACCAGTACGTATATTTGACCGAGTTTTGCAAATATATAGGCTTTGACCCGGCCTTTTCTTAAAACCAACGTAAGGCGGTAGGTATAAATATGAACGCAGCAGCCATGTCATATTGCGAAGATCAAGGAGTAGCAGGGAAGAAAAATATACACAAACAAGTCAGAACCAATGGCGGACACGGCAGAGAAAAGGAAGATTAGGGCAGCGAAAAGATACGTTCCTCCAGAATTAGCAAGGGAAATATCAGTACGTCTTCCTTGCAAATCGCTCGCTAGATTCAAATCGATGAGCAAACTCTTCTCTTCTTTTCTATACGACAATGATTTCATCGACGAACATAGAAAAGGTAAGATGAAGCCCTCACACTATCTTATTTGGGATACCAATGAAAAGAAGAAGCTGCACATATTCAGTTTAAGCAGGGATAAATACAGCCATACAAAAGCAATCTCAACCGAAAAATTCGAAATTGCCTCACAGTCATCGTACGGTTTGGTGTGTCTGCATGGACTTCACAGCAAAAGCATTGCTTTACTTAATCCAGTGTCTGGAGAAATGGTTTCGCTCCCAAATCTGCCAATGCCTTTCTCCTACGATAAATCTGAAGGAGTGCCAGATTCCCTTCACAGTGACATTGGTTTTGGTTTCGATCTCAAAAGCCAAAAGTACAAAATAGTTCAGTTGGTACTGTGTACGTATACAAATGCTATTGCACGTTGTTATGTGTTAACCGTGAACAATGGTTCCTCATGGAGAGAAATAAACGTCTCTAATCGTTTCGAGAATATATATTTTGCGTGGCGGCCTATTTATGCAAATGGAGTATTATATTGGGAAATGCCTAGTTCAACTGATGATGTACATGTTTTTGTCTTCGATCTGAGCACTGAGAAAATGAGAGTTATCGAGACGCCAACCAAGTATGTATACTATAGTGGGTTTAGCCTAGGAAAGCAGTTGACATCTTTAGAAGGTAAGCTTTGTTGTTTGCACTCGGCTCGTTCCTCTGTTGATGACACCTCGTTAGTCATGAAAATATGGAAGCTCGACCATGGCCATGGCACCAGCTTTGATGCCAAGGTTAGCCGGGTGCTATCCTACAAATTAAATATCTACGGTTTCTCTTTAGGGCTCTATCCGTTGTACATCGACGAGTGCAAAAGAATTGTATTTGAAAGCAAGGATGATTTGTACCGCTATGATGTCCGGAGCAAGAGTTTGGAAAGATACCCAGTTACAGAAAAAATTGAAGGCGTTGCTTGTCATACCCACTCTAATCTATCGACTGTTCACTCTGAAACCATACCTACTCCAATGCCTGTTGATGATGATGCTCTTACTGTTGGATTTGGGTATAAAAACATTTAATTTGGAGAGAGGCTTAATTTGTCTGTCGACTTAACAATTGCCTTATTTTCTATTCAATAATAAATGCATCGGTTGTTTGCTCTTACTTTCCTCCACTTTATACTCTATTATGTATTCTACGATCATTCATTTTTACCTTTTGTTGCTATTTTCTGTGTAGTCTGCAGAAAACCAGTGCTTTTGTTTTATATTTTAGCCATTATCCTTTTTCCATCTAGCTTATTGTAAGCAAGTTATGTTAATTCTCCATTTTAATGAAGGCTAGGATGAAATCCATGCGGGCAAATTCAAACAATATTATGAATATTATTTGGATTGAGTGAAGAATGTATGTATATAATGTTATGACATTGCTTTGGAAATGTGTAGAGGTATCAGTATTTAAGGTGTGGAGGTTATTTCCTGGATTGGTCGATTCAGTTTCAGATGGGATCTTAGCTCATAACTTAATTGGTAAAGCCGCATTGATTTGCAAAGCAAAATATGCATTAATTAAGGAAAGTCTAGACACAAAATATAAACACAATTGGTGATACAAAATATCTGCACCATTAGATTGCCCCATGAATTCTACCTTCCATATAAGGAAAAAAATCCAACGGTTTAGATCTCCTGTGTCACCCAATTGTGTTTAATTTTGTGTCCAAATAGCCGTCCCCATTAATTAAACTGGTTTTCAAATTGTGCACAAAGAACATTTATATAAAACAAAATTACAGAGTATAAGGAAGTGAGGAAAACTCCATTGTAAAAGCACAAACTAATGACTTGAAGTTAATAAGTTTGATCCTCAATGACCACATATTCATTTTACATTTGTTCCTCCCAAAGCGATATTATTTCTTATGCAGACAGGATGATACGAAATAGTTATATTCGGATTATGGAATCAAGTATACATGTTACAACTATTATCCCTCCTTTTAGCAAGGCCACGATACCAAAGGGTCAAATGGAAAACAAAAACAGTTCGTCACGAAGATGGGTTGTATGCAGGTTAGCTATGGATATCGATGAATTTGGTCTGAGTCCGGATCAGGCTACAACTGACAAGACACGACAAGTGAAGCCCTGGAAACTAACATTCCAAATTTCAGGTCAATCCGAGTCCGTATGTTCAAGTTATGATCGATGCAATTTGAAGGAAACGACCTTGGTTTTGTATCCATCAATAAGCCCTGATTTCGTATCCATATGGTTCGAATCCATCATCACACCTCAATTCGAATCCATCAACTTTGCATCGATCAGAACGGCCGCATCTTCGCCTCCATGAACTTCGCATCGAGCAGCCTCGTATCCATCAGACGACCTCACTTCGTGTCGATCGTCCATTACCTACTTCGTATCCATCGGCTAGAGAGTCATAATCGAATCCATTGGTTATCTTTAATCTGTATCCTTCAAAGGGCCATACTTCATATCCATTGAGCAATCATTATTTGTATCCATCGAGCCAAGTAGCATTGCCACCAATTCGGATCCATCATAATACTGCTAGTTCGTATCCATCAAGTTGTAGTAATTTTGATCGATGCGAACAAGGACTGGCTCGATGGATGCGAACAAGGCTGCCTCTATCGATACGAAATAGGGTATACCATCGATTCGATATGCACAACGGTCATCGATACAAACTAAGTGAAGTTCAGGGAAACGACTCGTTCAACTCGAAGCAAAAGGTGGATCGTTGCGAAGAGTTTGCGCCACGTCGTCGCATGGTCACGTGCACCATCGATTAGAAGAGAATCGATTCGTAACCATAGATTCGAACCTGATGGTTTTTCAAAGATCATCAACTCGTATCGATCATAACTCGAGATCCATAAATCTAAATGCTATGAAATTTTTACAGGAGCTTACGTACGAGCTGAAGAAGGTTCCTGCCAAGTTTCCGCTCAATTGGATGAATTCTTGATCGATACGAAATTGGTTCGTATCGATCACGGGTCGAGTAGAAACTTCACGAGATCGATCGCGTGGGCCCCCTCACGTGCCAGAACGAGTCTCCCGAAATTTGAGAGCGATGTCAGCCTCCTACGCCTATAAATAGAGCCCCGGGATCAACAGAAAAGGGATCTTTGAACTTTGGAACGTCCAGACTCTACCGCATTCTACTTTGCACTTCACCACTATTGTTGTACTTGAATTTTAGAGCTATAATCTACTGTAACCTGCTGTAATCAATTGAAATCATCAAGTGAATCAATAAAGCCACCAACTTCAGAGTGGACGTAGGCCAGATCGCCGAACCACTATAAATTCTGTGTCATTTACGACTTTCCTTTAAATTTTCTGAGTGATCTTCATCTTTATTTTTCTACATACTCGTTATTTGTGATCTGTGATTACGAACTGGTGCTTCCATCCGCATTCGGGTGTTTGTGACCAATTTCGACGCAAACATTTTGGTGCTTTCATTGACAGTTGAACTCAGGGATTCTACCGCTTGGAAGTTGAAATTGAAGGTTTAAGAGTTCAGATCGGAAAAGCTATGACAAGGCAATCAAGTAGAAGGCAGAGACCAGAGAGAAGTCAACACGAAGGGAGGCAAGAGGCTTCATCGGGAGCGAACCGAGCCTCAGTCTTCATCACCAGGGATGAGATAGAGACAATGATGAGAAGACAAGAAGAAATGATCCAGAATTTGTTTCGACGGGTTGGGCAATTTGGAGCGCTGAATCAAGGAGCAACTAGGATCCAGAACGGAGCAGGACCGTCTAGGGCAGCACCAGAGCTAGGGGGCACTCACCTAGAGCACGTTGACCCAATACCAAGGAGAACATCGGGTGGATTCGAACAGCACGGCATTGGCAGAGGAACGGAAACTTAGCCAGGAGAACATATTCCAGAATTCCCTCGCGAACTCGGAGGGCAGGTCGAAGGAAATGGACTACAGCTCGAAGACAATGATAGGTTGGCGGAGATGGTCAGACGGGCTATGAGAGACGGATTTCTAAACAAAGACTTGGAGGATGTGAATAGGAGTCCTTTTACCACAGCAATCAGGCGAGCTAGGAACCCACCAAATTTTAAGCTACCATCATTGGATATGTATAATGGGAGGACAGACCCTACGGTTCATCTGACAAAGTATATGGGGCATATGAAAGTGCTGGGGGCATCAGAGGACGTCATAGCCCGGTGCTTTCCATTGTACCTGGAAGATATTGCAGCGTTATGGTTTAGGCAACTGGAAAGTGGATCTATCGAAACATGGAATGATTTGACTGAAAGGTTTATGAGGAAATTCAGGGTTCACATTTCGAGACCCAAGAATGTGATGAGTTTGGCAGCACTAAAGCAAAGGACTTGGAAATCTTTGAGAAGCTTTTTGACGCGATTCAATGCAGCTGCAGCACCGGTGGATCGACCAGATCCATTCATGGTCTTGATGGCAGCTGTGTCGGGCATAGCTGATGGCACAGAATTCAAGAATTCGCTGACAAGAGATCCCCCTATGGATCTAGGGGAATTTTATCATGAGGCTGAAGGATTTTTACGGTTAGAGGATGCAAATGCCGAAAGAGAGGAAGGAGAAGGAATCGACATTTATGCGGTCAAAGGTAGAAATCCTCCTGAGAAAGGTGCAGAAACTAGCAAGGGAAAACGAAAGGCTGAGGATAACGATAACAGATCAATAGACCACGAAAGTAACCAAGATTCACCTCATATACGGAGCTGAATGAGACTTTGGAGTTGATCTACCAGGACACCAATAGAAAGGTTCCTTATCGAAAGCCGACGAGGAGAGATCCAACTAGCAACGAGAGAAGGTCAGACAAGCATTGCTCATTCCACGAGTTGAATGGTCACAGCACAAACGACTGCAGAAACTTGAAAGATGAAGTTGAGGGGCATATTCGAAATGGCTTGCTATTGCAGTACGTGAGAAGGAGGGCCACGACGGTGGAACAAGAATGACCGCCGCCTGCACCAACTGAAGACGGCTCAGGATCGAGGCTTCAGCTTATTATTAATTGACTGAGATAATGACAAACGAGTGGAAAACTACGCATCGATGCAATTAAGTTGTTTACACATGTACGGGACCGCGAACAATCCTCAGGCATGCTCTGATACAACTAGAAACCACATCAAAGTAGGTGTTTGCACTCTGACATCACTGTTTTGCTTTCGTTTTTTTGCTTCTCATGTTTGGATTTGATTTTGTCGGACATTTCTGTTTTAAAACTCATCAGTTCAATGGATATTTGGTTTTGATAACTCCAAAATGGCTAAGCTACTTACACATGTACGGGGTCACAAACGGTCCTTAGGCATGCTTTGAGATGGCGATAAACTGCCTTGACAAACACACAAACGTGAAATCTTGTATCGATAATACTAAGCCCCCCCCCGGACATACTCATTCGCCTCGAACGACACCCGACCTCGAATGGTCACAATCCGCCTCGAACGACACCCGACCTCGAACGGTCATAATCCGCCTCGAATGGCACCCGACCTCGAACGGTCAGAATCCGCCTCGAACGGCACCCGACCTCGAACGGTCACAATCCGCCTCGAACGACACCCGATCGTGAACGGTCACCATTCGCCACGAACGACATCTGGCCGCAAACGACCACATAACACCTTGAACGACATACGATCCCGAATGATCATTATTTGTGGTCACCTGAAACTATCAATTTCTTTACAAGTCATCAACAGGATATGAACATCCGGCTTATGGCATTACAAAACACACCTTCCTATCGCAAGGCATGTTTTGGGGGGCGAGTATTATCCCGCCTTTTAGCAAGGCCACGATACCAAAGGGTCAACTGGAAAACAAAAACAGTTCGTCATGAAGATGGGTTATATGTAGGTTCTCTATGGATATCGATGAATTTTGTCCGAGTCCGAATACAACTGACAAGACACGACAATCGAAGCCATGGAAACTAGCATTCCAAATTTCAGGTTAATCCGAATTGGTATGTTCAAGTTATGATCGATGCAATTTGGAGGAAACGACATTGGTTTCGTATCCATCAATAAGCTCTGATTTCGTATCCATATGGTTCGAATCCATCATCACACCTCAACTCGAATCCATCGACTTCGCATCGATCAGAGCGGCCGCATCTTTGCCTCCATGAACTTCACATCGAGAAGCCTCGTATCCATCAGACGACCTCACTTCGTGTCGATCGTCCATCACCTACTTCGTATCCATCGGCTGGAGAGTCATAATCGAATCCATTGGTTATCTTTAATTCGTATCCTTCAAAGGGCCATACTTCGTCTCTATTGAGCAATCATTATTCGTATCCATCGAGCCAAGCAGCATTGCCACCAATTCGAATCCATCATAATACTGCTAGTTCGTATCCATCAAGTTGTAGTAATTTTGATTGATACGAACAAGGACTGGCTCGATGGATGCGAACAAGGCTGCCTCTATCGATACGAAATAGGGTATTCCCATCGATTCGATATGCACAACAGTCATCGATACAAATGAGGCGAAATTCAAGGAAACAACTCGTCCAACTTGGAGCAAAAGGTGGATCGTTGCGAGGAGTGCGCGCCACGTCGCTGCATGGTCACGTGCACCATCGATTCAAAGAGAATCAATTCGAAACCATGGATTCGAACCGGACAGTTTTTCGAAGATCATCAACTCGTATCGATCATAACTCGAGATCCATAAATCCAAATGCTATGAAATTTTCACAGGAGCTTACGTACGAGCTGAAGAAGGTTCCTGCCAAGTTTCCACTAGATTGGATGAATTCTTGATCGATACGAAATTGGTTCGTATCGATTACGGATCGAGTCGAAACTTCACGGGATCGATCGCGTGGGCCCCCTCATGTGCCAGAACGAGTCTCCCGAAGTTTGAGCGTGATTTTAGCCTCCTACGCCTATAAATAGAGCCCTGTGATCAACAGAAAAGGGATCTTTGAACTTTGGAATGTCCAGACTCTGTCGGATTCTACTTTGCACTTCACCACCATTGTTGTACTTCAATTTCAGAGCTATAATCTACTATAACCTGCTGTAATCAATTCAAATCATCAAGTGAATCAATAAAGCTATCAACTTCAGAGTGGACGTAGGCCAGATCGCCGAACCACAATAAATCCTATGTTATTTACGGCTTTCCTTTGAATTTTCTGAGTGATCTTCATCTTTATTTCTCTATATACTCGTTATTTGTGATCTGTGATTACGAACTGGTGCTTCCATCGGCAATCGGGTGTTTGTGACCAATTTTGGCGCAAATAACAACGTCCACTCAATGAGTATAATTCCAATATTCTACTGTAAGTACTGCCTTTATTATGATGCTTAATGTTTTCATTGATGCATATTGCATTCATCTTTGAATTGCTTATATTATTACAACTTATTTCTTATATTTGATGTACACGCATATAAATGTACCATATGTAGAAGCTCTGGATTTATAGGTGCACCTCTTCCTTGTTGGGGGAGTAGTTCTGGCTGTGTGTACTAGTGCCTTCCACTTCTTACGAGGTCCAATGGTTTTCATTATCAAAAGCCATGATATTTATATCCCTCCAGTTACCAGTACCAAGCATATTAGCAGCATGCACCATTGCTTCAACTTTAGTAACAGAAAAAGTAGCCTGATTCTACACTGATCAAACAATTGCTTTCTTGATTTATGGGATGGAGTTGCATATTTAGTCATCTATAAACAATTTGTCATTATATCCGTATACTCCAAAATTGATATACATTATTGAAATTAACATTGGTACGGCTGTACATACAGCTTTAATGTTGTGCATAATAAAGGGAAATAGCAAAAAAGTCTATGAATGTATATCCTAGTTATTAGTGCCACATGTAATGTGGGACAAATTTTCAAATAGCACCCCTAGAAGAAACAAATTACAAAAGTATGCCTCATTGAAAACTTGTTGCAAAAATAAGCCTTTGTTTCAAATAAGTTTGTACAAATATAAATTGTGCAAGTTTTTTAAAACAAAAGGCTTACGCAAGCAAAGCTATGCATCTAATGCTTGCGCAAATATTGATTGCGTAAGCATTATTTCAGACATCAAAGTTCCAATTTATTCAAATCTGGGTTTCATTTTATCAAAAATCTACCTTCTTTCCAAAATACTCCCAAATACCAACCCCAACCCAATTTTTCCAAATCCAAACTTCTCAATTACCATATTCTCAAGTCTACCTTGAAGCAACTAATTGATTTAGCTAAAAATGGAATGAAGTTCTTTATCCGTAGCGATTAGACGTAAAAATAATTTTAGTTGAAATTAATGTTAAATTAACAAATGATTGTTGTTGGAAATGTAATAAGTATTGTTGTTGCTCTCGACGTCAATTCAAGCTTATGGTTGTTGTCATAGTTGAAAATGTAAACAGTAGTAAATTAATCCTAAACCCTAGATGAAAAATCTATTTTTGAATGATTAATTGATTGATGTATATATTGTAGAATTGCCTTCGGACCCAAGATAGAAGTGTTCTTTATCTTTAAGAGAAGCATAGAAGCCAAAATGATGTGCTTATGGAGTTATTTATTTTAAACACAATGAATTATTGTTAATCCAAAATAAAAATATGAATTACTAATTGCAATTCTTTGTTATAAATCAGGATGTAGAAATAGTTAAGTTTCGCGGCCATTCAAGCAAGCTAAAGAAAATATACTTTAAAGATCCTAAGTTGAAACAAAACATAAGAATTGCCAGGATTTGAAAAGCGATGCAAGTTAACTATATTTGTCTAGATCATCACCTTATTACGGTATTGTGTGATAGATGGAGACCGGAGATAAATACTTTTCATTTAAGAGTGGGTGAAATGACGGTAACTCTAGTCGGTGTTTACTTTCAGTTTGGTCTAGGTACAGACAGTTCCCAGTATGTTCACAAAATTTGAATATTGATTATATGGAATTGTGTCATGATTTGTTTGGTATTTTTTCACCAAAAAAGGTTGTAGAGTCTAAAAGGGAGCTGGAAATAACATGATTTAAAAGCAAAATTTCTGAACCACCACCTGAAGGTGTGATGGATAGATATACTTCGTCGTAGTCATGCTGTCATATTGTTAAGTTGTCATCTTTTTTCAAATCATTTGCAACGTAGATTGAATTTGAATTTTTTATCATTTTCGAAAGATTTAGCAAACTGTGGTTACCATTCATTGGGCAATATTGTACTTTGTTATTTGTACAGCGAGTTGACAAATGTTGCCTTACAAATAAGAAAAGTTTTAGAAGGTTCTGCAACATTGTTGCAAATATGATCTTGATATCATATTGCTATCGGACGACCATCTGTAAGAATTTCTACTGATTTATATCATTATCTTTCATTCAGGTATAGGTGGAATTGTGCTAGGAGTTGACATGGAACTCTGAAAAAATGTACAGTTTACCGAAATAAATTGGATTTGTTAATGGATGATGTCGTTACCTGGGAAACATATTCTTCGTTGATGAAATTTGGGCCTCCTGACATTGAATATATTTATGAGGGTTGGATCGCTAAGAGCAGACTGATTATTTTTTTGGACTTTAAATTATATGCTCTTGACCAAGTAATGAGACAGTTTGGCTTTGACTATCAACACATTTCCGATCCCGTGGTGCTATTCCTAGAACCCACTAGTTGGATGGACTTCCTACAAGAAAGTATAGCATTATGGAATTCTAGAATTGATCGTGCCGAACAAGCACATGATCCCTTGACACCGTCGAGTGAGTATGAATATTGGTATCGGCAAATTACTCATCGTTATATTTTGAAAAGTCGGCTACGAAATTGGTTGCGTACATTCCCCGAGCTCCACTAAAGCGTGATGTGGTTAGTATTTTAATTCATAAATTTTGATTATTCATTTTTTAGATCATATTCGTTGTCATTATGTTTTGTATTTCGCATAGGTAAGCGGGATATATATAGAGATTTGGATGTGGTTGACGAAATCGAAGATAGTCGTATGGAGCCGGACAAGGTGAAAAATAAATGTATTGACCTACGATGTATGCTCGATGCGATCCTAGGTCGAAACAAGTTAAGAAGGCCGGTAAAACCTTTGCTTATTGTAGAAGAATGACCACGTGCATAGGAGGAGACATGTACAATAGTGGAGGAAGCGGAGGGAGGACAAATTGCATCGGGAAATCCAAATACCAAAGTGGAGGGAACACGAGACATCAGCGGAGAAATTCAAACTCAATGGTCTGTTTAGCATGAAGGAGAACAACGATTTGGGTATCTCGGTCGTTCCACCAAAAAGCAAACAGAAGGGCGGCGGCAGTCGGGAGACAATAAAAAGAATTAATTTTCGGTCCCACTCAAGAATAAGAAATACATGTTCCAACACATGTTCCAACATTTGACGAAGGCCGAAGCTAGGCTCCAATCGTATATAAAATGAAAAAGAAGAAGAAAAGAGACACACCTCTTGAGTTTAGAAGGCTATGTCAATATATCTTGTTGATGTTTCATTAGTTGAAAAGGTAGTTGTTGATTCTTATGAAGTTGATGGATTGTATATTTTGTTGAACTTAATGTTGATAATATTCAACTGTATTATGGATGAAATATTTTATGTTGATGATATTCAGTTGTGTTGATGATATTCAATTGTATTATGGATGGTATGTTTTGTGTTCATGTTTATATAATGTTGATGGTATGTAATGTTGATGGGTTGTGTATGGGAGAAATGTACAGCAGCTCTGTCTTTTACCAAAGACTATTATTACTTGCACACTTCTGAATTGCGCAAGCTATATTGCTATCTATAGTCTGTGCAATTCAAAAATGCATAAGCTATATTCGTGTGCATAGCTTGCGCATTTCAAAATTGTGCAGGCTATACTTAACCGTTGTACAAGACAGTGAGCATTTCAATGAGGGTAACATGAAATGAATGAAACAAACATATGCAATAAGAAGTTAACACAATTCTTTCATTGAAAAGAAATAAACATATGCAATAAGAAATTAACATATGCAGTAAGAAACAAACATACGCAATAAGAAGTTAACAAAATTATTAGATTAAAAAGAAATAAACATATTCAATAAGAAATAAATACAGCAACTCATACGATTCAACGAGGACATGTTTTTTTTCTTATAGCCAAAGGCACCACATTGCTACATCTATTATGGCCGGATGAAGATGGTGGATCCATGAAACCTTTGACTCGAGTAGACCGCGTACATCCTGAATTTCTATGCACTGGTGGTGATTGAATAGTAGGGCCTTCGTATGCATCCCAATGTCGACTATCTGGTACAGAGTGGAATAAAAAAGCATAAGCAACAGTATACTTATTCATCGTATATCACATTGAGATTAAGTCAGAATACGCTTTATTCGCACCATCTGAACCATGTGAATATGCTGCTAATACATGGGAACATGGAAAATGATCTAATATTGGCATGGTGCATGAACATTTGATGAAATTATCATCGATATTCACCATATAGTCAAACATATGAACATCTTTCATCTGTCATTCTATGAAGCTATATCTCTCTATAACATGAGCCTTGATTCTTCCATCCTTTTCCTTGCTAATGCTTCCCACTTTCGTGTGAGCTGTGACGTTCACTCTTCTCCTTGAGTTCGACGTTCGAAAAAGTAATAGTTCAATGGATGAAATGTACATGCAATCAAGGATATAAGAAGTAAATTCTTAGTTTCTTTCAGCACACCGTTAAAGCTTTTGGAAACATTAATTTTCATTATATTGAATCTTACGCCGCTGTCGTGACAAAGAGTGCAGCTTCATTCCTAATATTTCAAACTTCTTTCAATCCACGCATCATCATCTCGATTTACAACCTTCAACTATTTTTGAAGTTAATTATATTTTACAATCTTTGATGTCGTGGCACATGCATAGCTCATCCATACCAAACCCTTCTTTTTTGAATTTTGCTTTAATATGACGAATACAAAAGCGATGATGATGTTCAATTGGCCAAGCTTATCTAAGGGCACGTGGAATTTCATTCATATGATCAGGGATAAAGGTAATACATCTTGTACGTACAAATGGAATATAATTCCATTTGCAATGAATAAACCAACTCCAAGTTTGCCACGACTCAGTTTGTACAATAGCAAAGGATAAGGAAAAAGACCTTGGTTTGCGTCTACACCAGTAGCTATTAGTAATGTACCCAGATACTTTCCGTATAAATGAGTGGCATCATAGACAGTATAGATCGATAGTGTTTGAAACCATCAATAGAAGGTTAGAAAGCCCAAAAAGCACCATGAAAAACACCACTACTATGAATAACATTATATACAGTTACAGGGTTGTACATTGTAGGGCTCGAAGATGTTTTGGCAATTCTACGTATGACGATATCCAATCTCCATAAACCATTGCAACTGCTTTCTATAGTCTGTGCCACGCTGTGAATAACTCACTTTAATATGAAATATATTTGACATTTTCTCCTAAATTGTTCTTGCAGTCATATTTGTTTCAACTTTAATCAATGGAAGTATACAACAAACTGTTAAACCTTTAAGTATCCCTAGTAGGATGAGTGTTGTCTCGTGAGGTTTTCAGCTGATACTACCCACAAATCCAGATGCGATCTATAATTTCTAATGTGATTATATGATGCAAATTTTCAAAAATATTTGCAAATAAAGAATTTACTTTTAAATTGACACGAGTAAGTTAGATATAAGTTTTGGTTATTTTCAAAAAAAATTAGTCTTTTACTCATCAAGACTTCTAGCAAAAATTAAGTTATCAACTCTATTGGACCCTAGTTTGGCTAGTTGTTTAAGTTGATAACGTAGCGCAACTATGAAATGTCCTTTAGTCGGTTACCAAAGTTTTGCAAAGTGGCATTTTTATTTCTTTTGAATAAAAAGTCAAATCTATTAAGTGAAGATAGTGCTTGGGTTTCAATTTCTTACTGACTCTATTTTGAAAAATATTAACATTATAATTGTTTACACACCTAACTCAGATGTACTAAGGTCAGATATAACGATCATGCATTGGCGTTCGGACTTACATGAGAAGAGTACAGAGCATGGCGAGTGTACATAGTTGCATATAAACACATAACTCCAGGTGTTTAATATTATTATTTTAATTTTATTTACATACACCTAACTCAGATATATTATGGCCAGATATTTCGATTTTGCACTTCCTTTCGAGCTTATGTAAGAAGGGTACATAGCATTTTGAGTGTACAAACTTACATGTGAACATACGACTCTAGGTTTTCTTATTATTATGATTTTTCTGAAAAGAGAGATATAAAAAAAATCATCTTAGCACCACTTAACATAGAAGATCGGAAATATTATTGCATTTACTTTATATCAACCACTCTTTTGAATAAAAATTACAATTAGGATATATTTCATAATCATCACCTATGAACCTTCCTATATACCGGTTACACCATAATTACTTATAATCAAATTTTTATTTTTATTTTTGTTGAGACGATTAATTTTTTTAAAAATTTCAATCTACTTACCAAAAACATGTACTTATTCTATCGTGTTTCTTCAAAGGTAAATCAATATGCTAAAAATATGTGTTTTGATTTTTTTTTGGGAAAGAAAATGAAAAAAAATAAACCATGAAAAATCAAAATAAACATGAGACTCCCCCCCATATACTTGATTTTGACTATGCCCCCTTAGTCAATGCTTGATATAATGAGCGTAACCGAGAAAAATATGTACGTATTTACAAAAGGGTTAAAATTTCTTACTAAACGTAGTTTGGCTCGTGAAGAATCATGAGATCCTCCTTTCTATCACTCATCAACTCCAAGTAAGGTTGTAAATGATGACTATTGACTTAAGAAATCAGTCCATCCCTATGGTTTTATATTTCTATGGCACCGTGTAGAAAAATAATACGTACCATGTATGGTCCTATTTATCTTAATTTAATTTCTCAGGGAACAAATGAAGTCGAGAGTCATACAAAAGAATTCTTTGATTTGGCGAAAATGTTTTACTTAGGATTGACTTGCCATGAACTTTTTTTGTTTTTTCTTTCCAAATTTTCTCATTTTCATACGCGTCGTACCTAATTTCCTCTAACTCGTTGATTTGTAGTTTCTTGTTTTCGCCAGCTTTTTCAAGATCAAAGTTTATATTCTTAATCACCCGCAACGCTTTATGTTCAAGTTCGCCAGGTAAATGACACGCTTTACATATAATAACCCAAAAGGAGACATCCCTAAATTAGTCATATACGTAGTTCTATAAGGCCAAAATGCATGTGTCAATTTTTTTGACTAATCTTTTTGATTTTTATTTATAGTTTTGTCCAAAATTTGCTTGATCTGTGATTTGAAACTTTAATTTGACCATAAATTTGAGGATGATAAGGAGTTGATAACTTATGGGCTATCGAGTATTTCTTCATTAGAGTTTTCAAATAATTGATTGCAGTAATGGGTTCCATTATCGCTATATTGTGCGAGGTGTTCCAAAGCTCGAAAAAAAGTTTTCTTTTATGAATTTCATAAAAAATTTGTGGTCATTTGTTTCAGACAGAATGGCTTTAACCCATTTAGAAAGTAATCAATGGCAATAAGAATGTACAGATTCTCAAAAGAGTTGGAAAACGGTCTCATAAAGTCAATACCACAAACGTCAAAGATTTTGATCGTAAGAATGAGGTTCAAAGGCATCATATTTCTTCGAGAGATTTTTCCTAATGTTTGGCAGCAATCACAAGTTTTAAAGAACCCGAATGCATTTTTAAAAGTGTAGGCCCATAAAAACCATGTTGGAATCTTTTCTGCTATTTACTTCGGTTTGAATGACCACTGCAAGCTTGGTCATGACAAAATGAAAGGACGCTCTTAATTTGGAAATTCGGAATGCAACGTCGAATAATTTGGTTGTAATGGTACTTAAACAAGTATGGATCGTTCTAATAGAAATATATCACATGGAAAGAATTTTTTTTATCTTTTTTCGACCAAAATAAACGAATTTCCTTAGTGACTAAATAGTTCACTATATCAGCATACCATGGGTCAATGGAAATGGAAAGGATTTGTTCATTAGAAAAGTTCTCATTGATCGGTAAAGAAGATGGTGTGTTTGGAAGATGCGAAAAATGATCAGCAATCACTTTGTCGGATTCTTTTTTGTCTTTGATCATAAGGTCAAATTCTTGGAGTAAAAGGATCCAACAGATCAAACGAGACTTGGCATCCTTTTTAACGAAAAGATCCCTAAGAGCGGAATGGTCGGTGTAAACCATAATCTGTGAGCCAATCAAATAAGGTCGTAACTTTTCGAGTGCAAAGACTACCGCTAGAAGCTTTTTTCAGAGGTCATGTAATTGGGTTGAGCATTGTTTAAAGTCATGTTAGCATTGTAGATGACAAGAAGAATTTTTTTGATGTCTTGTCCTAAGACAACACCAGCTGTGAAGTTAGAGGCATCACATATTATTTCGAAAGAAGATCCCAATTAGGCGAGCAAATGATGGGAGTGAAAATAATTTCATTTTCGATATGTTCGAAAGTAAAAACACAGTCAGAATTAAAGTCAAATGGAACATCTTTTCGGAGAAGAGCAGTTAGAGGTCAAGCAATTTTACCCATGTCCTTTATAGAACATCGATAGAAGCCAGCGTGCCTAAGAAATGAACAAATGTCCTTAACAGATTTAGGAATGGATAGATTCACAATTGCGTCAACTTTTTCTTTATCTACCTCAATGCTTTTGTTTGAAATGACATGTCCAAGAACAACGCCATGTTTGACCATGAAATGACATTTTTCCCAGTTTAACGTTAAGTATTTTTCTTTGCATCAGCTTAGAACCATCTCAAGATGGTGTAAGTACCAAGAAAAAGAGTTTCCAAAGATGGAAAAATCAAACATAAACACTTCCATAAAGCATTCGATCATGTCGAAAAAGATGCTGGTCATTCATCTTTGGAAAGTTGCAGGGGAATTACAAAGACCGAATGGCATACGTCGATAAGCAAACGTTCCAAAAGGACACGTGAAAGTCATTTTCTCTTGATCTTCAGGAGCGACCGAAATTTGGTTATTATTGGAATAACCGTCAAGAAAGTAATAAAATTTGTGGTCGGCTAAATGTACGAGCATTTGGTCAATTAAAGGAAAAGAAAAGTGAGCTTTACATATTGCAGCATTTAATTTTCAATAATCAATGCAAACACGCCAACTTATTTAAGTATGAGTTGGAATGTGTTCGTTGCCATCTTTTGTGATAACGGTAACTCCGGAATTTTTAGGCATGAGATGAATTAGGTATCCCATGAACTATCAGAGATGGATATATGATTCCATTGTCAAGGTGCTTAAGAATTTCATCTCGAACTACATCCTTCAATTTTGGGTTAAGCCTTTGTTGTGCATCACGAATGGGTTTGGCTTCATCAATTAAGTGAATGCAATGATGAAAAAATGTAGGGATGGTTCCTTTACTATTAGTAATGGACTATCTAATTGCCTCTTTGTTTTTTTACAATTGAAAGAAGGGAGGCTTCTTGATCAAGGGAAATATTTGAGATTATGATATGAAACATTTCGTTGTCACCTAAGTATGTGTACTTAAGGTGATTAGGAAGAGATTTGACTTCCAACCAAGGAGGTTTCTCAATCTAAAAATTTAATTGAAGTTCTGACTCAACTGTGAGGAGTTCAAAAGAAAGCACATTTTCAATCTCATTGGGTTCATTTAAAAAAGTTGTTCTTATTTTGTCTTGCTTTCGTTGTTAAGGTCAACTGCTTCATTGTCAAAATTTTCTTGAATGGAGCTAATTTCCAAAGTTTTGTCAAGCGGTTCTTTCGATTGATTTTCGAGATTGAAGATGTTAAGATCCAAAGTCATGTTACCAAAAGAATTTTCATTGAATAATTTCGACAATTGATTAGGGAATACGAAGTGGCTAAGAAAGGTCGTCTTAGAATAAATGGAATTTGACTCATCTTATTGTTCACAGGCTGTCTCTAGGATAACGAAATCGATAGGGAATACGAATTGACCATTTTTTATGAGTACATCCTCGATTTATCGCACATGATTCATTATCGAACGATTGGCAAAATAAAGAGTTGCTTCCATCGCTTTTAGTTCACCCAAGCTAGGTTGTTGGTAAACTGAATAAGGAATCAAATTGACACTCACACCCAAGTCTAATAAGCATTTATTAATCATTTTATCTCCTATCGTGCATGAGATCGTCAGACATCAAGGATCTTTGTATTTTACGGCAATTGATTGAGACAAGACTTTGCTAAGATTGGGAGCTAAGAAAAATTTTCTCGGGTACGTGACTGTTTTTTAGTACACAAGTCCTTTAGAAACTATGCTTATGTTAGGACTTGTTAAATGACATCAAGGAGAGGGATGTTCGCTTTGACTTGTATGAAAATTTCCAACACCTTTTCCATTCTATCAGAGTGTTTCTTAGGACGAATTCGATATGGAAATGGAATTCAATACTAATTAAGCCATTCTACTTGAGTAGAAGAAGAATTCAAATTGGAATTCAATTTGATATTTTCCACATTGTTTGATTTAAAATCGTTTGTCGTCTTTGAAATGTTAAGAGAAGCTTTTGGTAAATCGTTTGGATTGATAATTTGATTATTGATTAATTTACCGGAATGCAAAATCGTGATAGCATTCATTTACTTCACATTGCTATCTTGAATGACATATGCTTGATTCGAGTTCCTATTTTGATTTCAAGGGTTTAGAACTAGATAACCTAGGAACATGCCTCGTTCACGTTCACTCACAGAAGTGGCTAATTGACTCATTAGCATTTCGAGTTCAGCAATTGATTGAATCATATTTTGCATGTACGAACAAATTTCGCAAACTGTTATTTGACTTGAGGTTTTGAGTGGTCGCTTTATCTGAAGTTTTAAGAGATTTCTCAAGTGAAGTCATTTTTTTATCATCTTGGGGAGCGAAAGATTATTACGGTTGATTCTGAGGCGGCGTTACAAGGTTTTGTTTAAAGTGGTTATGATGAAATGGAGGATTCAAAACATTATTTGGAAATACTTGAAAATTAAGTCAAACCAAATTCATGTAGAATTATTTTGGTTCCATGAAAAGTTAGGATGATTTCTCTAATCAAGATTGTATGGTGGAGAAAACGAGTCATTCTTAACTTTGTTAAAAGCATTGAGTTATTCTAACGATTGAGGGCATTGATTGGCGATCTGATTCAGATCATTACATTTATAACACAATGGTTGGAAAGCTTGGTTCATTTGACTGCATGAGAAAACATTGTCAAATTTATTGAACATCGCATCGATTTTCATTACCAAAGCCAATGATGATTCTATCAAGCGTGCATTCAACCGTGAATAGATGAATTTCTCATTAAAACGTTCTCATTATGACGATTTAAGGCCAAGTTGTCAAGGAATAGCCAAGCATCATCGTTATGTTGGGCGAGAAAATTGCTTTGGCACATCAATTCAAGCATGGTTCGTGAACTAGTTCCAGGTCCATCGTATAAGATTTGGCAAAGAGTCAATTTTTCAAGTGTGGACATTTTATCAAAAGATCTTTAAATCTTTCAAAGTATTTCTGAAAGGTTCACCCTGAATTGATGAAAGTCTACAATTTCGTTTCGTATTTTGGTTGTTTTTTCCCAAAGGGTAGAACTTTTTTAAGAAAACTTTACAAATTCGTCCGTAGTTTTGATTGAATTTCAAGGCAATCTATACAACCGTTTTTCTGCATTATCGGTAAGGGCGAACGGAATTAATCTAAGTTTGATTCCACCATCACATAATTGTTGAAGTTTAATGGTTGCACTGACTTGTTCAAATTTCGTTAATAAGATGTTTGGATCATCGTGTTAGTTTCTGAGATGATGGTTTTGATGACAATAACCTTAGGACTTATTATAACATATAAATACTAATATTCTTGTCAAGATATATATGTATATGCAGGATCTATGTGCAAGTTTTTAAGAATGAAGACTATACAGTATAAAGATTCAAGACTGACGAATTCAAGATTGAAGAAATCAAGACTGAAGATTCATGAGAATCAGGAGTTCAAGATTTCAAGAGTTCAATATATCAACATAAGTAATTGAGTCTAGATTTATGTTAAAACTTCATTATAGCACTAAAATCTTTATTCGGATTCTAATATTGGGATTGAACCAACAAACACTTTAGTGGGATGGAACTTACGACCTTCTATAGTGGAATGGAATCCATGAAATTTTCAAAAATATTTATTTTAAATATTTATCAAAAACTGTTTAAAAGTCATCTCTCTCGGTTTAAATATTTTAGTCTTAAACTATTTTATCATCTTTATATTTTGATTTTAGAACCATCTCTTGTTTTAAACTATTTACTGGTTTTAATATTATAAGTTTTAAAATCTCAACTTATATTCTATACTTAGTTTTTAATATACTTCATATTATATATTAATACTTTTAAGATTATTTTTATATCTCTTTTATAAGTTTAAACTATATTCAAAATGGTTTTTAAACTTCAGAAATTGTTTTGACAAATTTTAGAATAGAAATCATTTTTTAAAAAGAAAAATCAATTTTCAAAATATACAAGGGCATGTCGACATACCCCATCCCCCCATGTTGACATGGTGGCTGTTAAATTCAAACTTTAAATTTTTCAAAAGAAGTGTCTATTCATCATAACCTTTCGTGAATGGACATGACTGCTATTCTTCTATAAGTACATGAAGTTTTGAATTAATTATTAACAAAAGTCTGTTCATTTCTTGACTCCTTCTTCTCCACTCGAATATTCTCTAATATCTTAACAAAACTCTACCGAAATCCTAAGTGAATCACACTCGATTATCTCTAGTTTGATTTTCTGCCACTCTCTCTCAAAGATCTCAGTGTTATTTAGAGTTATAGGATTATTTGTAATCAAAGAAGTGTATTGAGTCTCTCTATCTATCAAAGTAAATAATGGAAAAAGTGTGATTGTGGCCTATAAATCAATTGGGTGTGATTGTAGTCCGTAAATCAATTAGGTGATCTTGTGGCCTGGTTAAATCAGGAGAGTTTGCCCTGGACTCGAAGACAGGGAGGTGTATCTCGTAGCCTTGAAATCGAGATTGTAATATCGACATTATATTTGAAAAGAAATCTAGACAAGAAATTGTGTGGGACTAGATGTAGGGTAACTCTGAACCAGTATAAAATTCTAGTGTGTTCTTTCCTTTTACTGCTTATTATTTACTATTTGCATCTGTGTCTGAATTCGTGATTGTGTCTGTGTTTGTGAATTGCATCTGTCTATGTTTAATTTCAAAAGAGTTCAAAAATTCCACAAGTTTCACTAGACACTGTTCACCCTCCCTCTAGTGTTAATCCAGTCTTAAGATCCGTAATCTGCATTCCTCACACATAGTGTTCAAAATTGCCAAATTTCAGGAGCATGGTAGTATGTTTTGAATGAATTTCGAAGTGATTACTGGTTGGGGCGGGTAAGATGATACAAGAAGGAGTAAAAACTCTATTGGGAAAGGTTCTATTCAGGGGAGTTCGGGGAGGGTTTTCATTAGCTATAGTTGGAGGTTCGTTCGTTCGGGTTAACAATTCATCGTTATATCATGAGTCCAGGCACACATGCACAAGTGAAAAGATCAAGGAAAGAAAGACATGAAATTCATGGTCAAGAGAAGGGAACAAGTTTTAGAGAATAAAATGAAGTGAAATATTCTTTTTTTTCTTTTTAAAATAAAAATATTTACCAAAAAGAAATTATTTTCAGAAGGAAGATTTATTTCTGTTTTATTTTTTGGATTTTAATTTTTTTTTGTTTTTTTTGTTGGATTCTTATTTAAAAACTAAGTTAAGGAAAATGTATTTTTTTTGGGTTTTTTTTTGTTTTTTATATGCGTACTAATGTAATTAAATGAATGTAAGGATTTAACTATAAATTTTCTATCATTAGTAGCTCCTAACCCAAAACTGTATAATTACACATTGACCTAAATCAACAATATAGTTCTTAACCAGGTAATGGGCAGGAGTAATCGATGCACCACAAATCACTGTAGCAATGAAGTATAAGTTTTTAAGTACCTTCAAAGAAACAATCACTATAATATTTACGAATCACTGTAGTATTTATAAATGATTATTGTTATAACATAGCCTAAACATGAAGAAATAAATTGTTAAAAGAAATCAACTTGTCAAGATACAATTTTGCCTAAATGAGCTTGTGACTCCCTTAAGTGCAACGTCTAACCCTTTTTATTAGTCAAATTCTAAAATGATATGCAATTTATGGGTCATAGAAGAGATGATGAAATCCTCCACCTTATGTGAAGTTGGGTATTGCTCTCAGAAAATAAAAACAAGAAGAAATGATGCAAAACAGAAATTAAACATGATTTAAAAATGCATGTAGAAATGAATTTTTGTTTTGTTTTATTTTTATAAATGCGAGCAACCAACAATGCAAGAAAAATAAAAACATAGATAAGAACATAATACCAAAGCATGTAAAATTATTAGCAAATTTATTTAAATGCGACACTTTTTAGCGCAATTTGTTATTTTGGCAATCAAATCAGAGCAATTTAGACAAGCAATAATTCTTCTTTTCTGCTCTTGCAACCTGAAAATATGTTGAAAATGATGCTCTATTTTTCTTAAAGGCAAACGACCTTAAAACAAAAATAAAGGCAAATGAAAGCACATATGAATATTTATTCTTTAAAGAGAAACTTTTTTAAGAGGAATTTTTTAAACTAACAAAAGTAATCGCTTTTTTATTTTAACAAGCAAAAACAAATTATTATTTTCAAAGGAAAACGAAAATTGACTTTACACTAATAAATAAATCAAAATAAAAGAAAAGAAGAAAAATAAGTAAATTCAGCCCGACGGTCAAGGCCACAGCCCAAACATGCACTTTTGCAAAAACCTCACAATGCAACTCTCATTCCCTAGTTCTCTTCTTATCTTTACAAAAGACCAAGGAAACGCGATTTGGAATACGAAATGAAATTTAGGTCAAGGTTTAGGTGAGGTTGCAGGCAGATATTTGAGAATTGTTGAAAGCTGTCGGTGGTTTTTGGTAGACGTGATCTGGGGTTTGAAGGTCATTGATGTTACAGGAAGGGAAGACACTGAAGGTGTCGGGATTCTTGGAGGTAAGGTCGCGGGTGGAGATAATGAAGGATATGTAGGAGCAGTTTGTACAAGGAGATGGATGAGGTGTTTCGTATGTAAAGGTTGCTATATTTCGGTGATTGGTTGCGGTAGGAAGCAGAGACAACGGTTCATGGTTGTAGATTTATGAGCTTGGTGGTTTGTGGTTGATAGTGTTTGGTGAGGTTATGATTTGGCAGAGGATTTAGGTGGATTTGAATGTTATTAGTGATTTTGGTCGTGGGTTTTTGACAGGGAACCAAGTAATCGAGCAATAGGGAGATGCTATGGTGGGTGTGGTTGCGTAGTCGGAGCTTGAAATGGTTGGTGGCAGTTGCAGGTTGGAGTCAGTTTGTGATTTGTAGAGGAGGAGGTCGCGGTAGTTTGATGGAGTCAATTGTTAGAAATTTTTCAAGTTGAAGATTAATTCGATAGCAAGTGTGAAATAAGAGATTGATTTTAAAGAAGAAAGTTGTACTTTATTACAAACTTTTTCTTACAATTTTTTTGCTTGCTTGCAATTGAGATACACCACTCCTATTTATAGTAATTCACATCTCAAATGAACGGTGGAGATGTGTTTGATCCTACGGTATACAACTATTCTCTAGAGTTTTCTATAACTATCATACAAAATATCTTTAGATAAGAAAACTCTAGATTCTAGTTATTTTATTACAATTTGAGAATGGGAAATTCTAGAACCTCTTCTACCATGACAACATATATCTAGATAATTCTATCTAGATGTTTCTTTCTAACTTTCTCTAGAATTCTCTTTTAGCTTTAATTCTTTGTTTGTGGCCCCAAATTAAGTCCAATAATCTAGCCCAAAGTCAAGTTTAATTTTCAACATCCTCCCGTAAACTTGACTTTGTCACTCCAAGCATCTTCCGCAGTCTTTGAAAGTCTTCATTTTTTAATGCGTTTGTAAAAATGTCTGCTACTTGTTCTTTTGAGTTAATAAACTTTTCTTGTACTTCCTTTTTTGCAATCCGCTCTCGAATAAAGTGATAACATGTATCGATGTGTGAACTTCGTTCATGGAAGACGGGATTCTTGGCTAGAGCTATAGCTGACTTATTATCCATGTAAATTTCTGTTACATTGTGTTGTGGTATATGCAACTCCATCAATAGATCTCGAAGCCAAATAGCATGACAAACACAAGTTGAAGCAGCAACATACTCAGCTTTACAAGTGGAAAGTGTCACAATTGGTTGCTTTTTTGAGCTCCAGGTAAAGGCTGTATCTCCCATGAAGAAGACAAATCTAGTCGTACTTTTCGATCATCAACATCTCCAGCCCAATCGCTGTCACTGTAACCAATTAACTTGAAATTATTAGAACTTGAGTATAACAAACCAAAATCAATGGTACCTTTAATATATCGAAGAATCCTTTTTGCAGTCTTCAAATGTGATGTTGTAGGAGCTTCCGTATAGCGGCTAATGAGTCCAACACCATAAAGTATATCGGGTCTTGTGCATGTGAGGTATCTACCAATCAAACTCTTGAATAGTGTGGGATCCACATCTTCTTCTTTGGTACATTTTGAGAGCTTTGTTCCATGTTCTATTGGGGTATTAACTGGTTTACTTCCATCCATCTTAAATTTCTTCATTATTTCCTTTGCATATGCTTCTTGTGAAATAAATATGGCGTGCTCGCTTTGAATCACTTGGATACCAAGATAATATGACATGAGTCCAATATCGGTCATCTCAAACTCTAAACTCATCTCCTTCTTAAAATCTTCAAATGCTTTTGGATTATTTCCGATAAAGATTAAGTTATCCACATACAAATATACAATCAAGATATCTCCACTTTGATTTGTCTTTATGTAAAGAGCATGTTCATGGGGGCATTTTATAAAATTATTTTCTAGAAAATATTTATCTATTCTAGTATTCCATGCTCTAGGGGCTTGTTTCAAACCATAAAGTGCCTTTTTTAATTTGAAAACTTTATCTTCATGTCCTTTAATTTTATAACCAAGTGGCTGCTCCAAATAAACTTCTTCTTCTATAGTACCATTCAAGAAAGCCGATTTCATATCCATTTGATATATTTTCCATTTGTTTTGAGCCGCTAAAGAAATTAATAATCTTATAGTTTCTAAACGGGCAACAGGAGCAAATACCTCATCATAATCTATACCTGCTCTTTGCTTGTATCCTTTGACTACCAATCTAGCTTTGTACTTTTCAACTTCTCCTTTAGCGTTCTTCTTTACTTTGTATACCCATTTTACTCCAATTGCTTTGTGACCTTTAGGTAAATCAGCCATCTCCCATGTATCATTTTTCACAATAGCTTTGATTTCTTCATTCATAGCACTCCTCCATCTTTTGTCTTGTTTTGCTTCTTCGAAATCTATTAGCTCACAATTTGCAAAAAGACAAAATAAAGTAATATTATCACAAAGTGGTGTTACCTCGTATAGTTCTTGTAAAGATCTCATGCGCGGCATCCTTTCACTTGAGCTTTCTTCTTGTGGAGTTTCTTGATGAGTTCTTGATGGAGATGATGGTGTTGGACTAGTCGGCTCTTCTTGCACATCACTGCTTTCTTCTTCTTCGTAAAAGGGAAGGAATTTATAATCATCTTCTTGTGTGCTCCAATCCCAAATGTTTGCTTCATCAAACTCCACATCTCGACTAACAACAACTTTTCCATTTATAGGATTATATAACTTATACCCTTTGACCTTGAGTCATAACCAATGAATATATATTTTGCACTTTTATCATCCAATTTGGAACGCTTTTGATCCGGTACATGGGCATATGCTGGGCTTCCAAATACTCCCAAATGTGTTATACATGGTTTTCTTCCACACCAAGCTTCTTCGGGAATTTTGTTCCACATACTTCGAGTTGGAGAGCGATTAGCTAAGTACACTGCACATTCAACGGCTTCGGCCCAAAATTCTTTTGGAATTCTCTTACTTTTCAACATACTCTGTGCCATATTAAGTAGAGATCTATTCTTCCTTTCTACGACCCCGTTTTGTTGTGGAGTATACGGGACGGTTAAGGGATGGTGAATTCCATTTTCTTCACAAAATTTCTCAAATTTTTTAGAGGTAAATTCTCCACCTCGGTCGGACCTCATGGTTTTTATCTTATAACCACTTTCATTTTCTACAAAAGCTTTAAATTTCTTAAAGGCGTCAAATACATCGGACTTTTGTTTAAGGAAATAGGCCCAAGTTTTTCTACTATAATCATCAATAAACAAAGCAAAGTAATTACTTTTTCCAAGTGAGCACGGTTTTATTGGACCACAAATATCGGTGTGAATTAACTCTAGTGGTTCTTTAGCCCTTGTGTTGGATTCTTTTGGAAAACTTTTCCTTGATTGTTTTCCAAATAAGCATCCTTCACATAGTTGATTCATATGATCGATTCGTGGTAGACCTTTCACCATGTTTTTATTCTTTAACAACTTTAAACCCCCAAAATTAAGATGTCCAAATCTCAAGTGCCAAAGCCATGATGAATCTTTATAGCATGCTTTTAAACACTTGGCAATATTATTTGAAATATGGAGTGGAAACATTCTATTTTTTGACATTTCTACTTTAGCAACTAGATTCCCTTTAGCATCTTTCATGAGAAGGCTACGATCTTTCATATGAATGTCGTATTCCTTTTCTAAAAGTTTCCCCAAGCTTAGAATGTTACTTTTCATGTTAGGCACATAATATACGTTACAGATAAAATCATGTTTTCCATTTTTAAGCGAATTGATATTTTTCCTTTTCCCTTAACTGGAATTTTAGATTCATCACCAAAATAAATGTTTCCACTTACTGATTCGTCAAGCTCCGTGAACATGTTCCTTCTTCCACACATATGATTGCTAGCCCCCGTATCCAAATACCATGTATTGTTATCACCACATGCATCTCCCTTTTGTGACAAAAGTAGTGTAGTATATTCTTTCTCTTCTTTAGCAAAGTCAGATCTCTCTAGAACTTTATTAGAAGTAGATCTTCATTCGGAAGCAAAATGCCCAAATTTATCACAATTATAACACTTATTTTGTGTTTTATCATAACTTGGTCTTCCATTTTGTTTCATGTTTCCTCCTCTTCCTCGACCTCTTGTAGCATATGCGTTTTGGCTTCTCTCCTCTTTATTGAAAAATTTGTAACCACCTCTTCCACAGCTTTGACCTCGACCTCTTCCTCTTTGGCTATGACTTCTTATATTTCTAAATGTTTCATTCTCGTTTAAGGTGAGTTTGGTTTGGAGAGCTTGCTCCAATGGCTCTTCTTTAACCCTTTTCTTTAATTTTTCTCCATGGTCTTGAAGTGATCCCATGAGTTGATCAATGGTCATGGATTCTAGATCTTTAGATTCATCAATAGCTACAACTATGTAATCGAATTTTGAATCTAAAGATCGTAGAAGTTTCTCGACCACTCTAGAGTCCTCCAATTTTTCACCATATCTTTTCATTTGATTTACTAATGCCAAAACTCGTGAAAAATAATCATCAATCGAATTGGTTGATTTCATATGTAAAGCTTCAAACTCACCTCGCATAGTTTGTAGTCTTATTTTCTTCACTTTATCGATGCCTTTGAATGCATTCTCCAAAATCTCCCATGCTTCCTTACTACTTTGCGCACTTGCTACCTTCTCAAACATAGATTCATCCAAGCCTTGATGAATGAGAGTAAGAGCCTTACGATCCTTCTTTCTTGAATCCTTTAAATTATCCTTTTGTGTTTGGGATAAAGTGGTGATATCGACGGGTTCAATATACCCATTTTCAATGATATCCTACACATCTTGTGAATCGAGAAACGCCTTCATGCGAATACTCCATTTACCATAGTACTCCTTCTTTAGCAATGGAACTTGAAATGGTGTCATGCCGCTTGCCATATTTTCTTGACTAAGAACCTCGCTCTGATACTAATGTTAGAAAATTTTCAAGTTGAAGATTAATTGGATAGCAAGTGTGAAATGAGAGATTGATTTTAAAGGAGAAAGTTGTACTTTATTACAAACTTTTGCTTATAATTTTTGTGCTTGCTTGCAATTGAGATACACCACTCCTATTTATAGTAATTCACATCTCAAATGAACGGTGGAGATGTGTTTGATCCTATGGTATACAACTATTCTCTAGAGTTTTATATAACTTTCATACAAAATATCTTTAGATAAGAAAACTCTAGATTCTAGTTATTTTATTACAATTTGAGAATGGAAAATTCTAGAACCTCTTCTACCATGATAACATATATCTAGATAATTCTATCTAGATGTTTCTTTCTAACTTTCTCTAGAATTCTCTTTTAGTTTTACTTCTTTGTTTGTGGCCCCAAATTAAGTCCAATAATCTAGCCCAAAGTCAAGTTTAATTTTCAACATCAATGGCTTTGGGTGGATGTATTTCGAAAACAGGAATTGGAGGCTGTAGGAGAAAGTTAAATGTGCAGGTAGTGACTAAAGTGTAGTCGCATGATGGTTGTTTGATGGTGATGGAGGATATGTTCAGGTTGGTGGTATAGCTGAAGGGGATGGTCGTGCAATGTGTGTTTGTGGCAGTGGTGTAGGCGGGTTATGGTAGAGAAGCAATTCGGATGAAGGATGAAAGCGTTGAAGGGGTAATGAAATGTGGTTTTACGAATGGAGTGTGGTCGCTTTATGGTTGAAGTTTGGTGACGAAGGAAGTTGGAGTAAAAGTTATGGAGGTGGTCGAGGCTGGAGTTGCAGGTTGAAGGTACGTTTGTTACTATATACATAGGAGGAAGGGTGATCAAACAATGGTTAGTTGGGTAGTAAAGTGAAGTGTTATAGAGGAGGTCGCTTTAGAGGGTGGTTAGAGTGGTTCAGGTTGGTCGTTGATAGTTCAGTAATTTGCAAGTGGGTTGTTCAGATGAGTGGATTAGGAAGGCAGTATATGAGAGGAAATTTTGGATCTGTGAATTTGTAGGTGGGTTATCATAGAAGGATAGAGAAGTTTGCTTTTGCGTAGTGATGTGCAGTAGAAGAAGATGTGGAGTAGTGAAGAGTTGGGTTGGAAAAGTGGTTTTGAATGGAGATGGGAGTGAGTTGTACCAACAGTTTGTAAAAATGAAATGCAAAATACAAATTGCCAACAACTTTCCTCTAGCAATAACATAGTAACAAGGACTTGAAATAAAAATGCAACAGAGAATGTAATGAGAACAGAAAACCAGAGAAAAAATAACTATGAACGAATGCACAGAGAAGAAAATGAAACGAAAATCACAAAACTAAACTAAATAGTGAACACAAAATTAATCTAAACTATTAAATGAAAAGAAAATCACAATTGAACAAAAAATAAGGATATGTGACACGAGTCACAAGTGAACTAAACAAAACACACAACAAATGTACAGCATGCATTTTTTTAATTAAATAAGAAAATGAAAACCAAAAGAAAATTAATTTGAAATGTAAAATTAAAATTAAATTGCTATCCCCGACAACGGTGTAAATAAATTGAATAAAAGAGAACAAAAGGAAAGAGATTAAATGAAACATAAAGGAGGTTTTAAATGATGTCTAAGACCTTAATCCCATTTTTAGAGAGCCAACCAAAAAACCCTTTAGTATGTATAGTCTCTAAGTAACCATTAAGGAATTAATTAATCTCACTAACATATGCTTTTATTTTAATCTCCACTAACATATGAATTTACTTTTAATTGTGGCCCATAAGTAAGTGGGCATGTAGGCTCCTCCATGTTGCATTATTTCCATCGTGTTCTCATTTTTTTTTTCCCATGTATATGTATGAATACGCATCATCCATTTCGAGTCCAAAATTCCTATAAAACAAAAGAAAATTGTGCACTTTTTTAATTGACATAAAAACCACCATTTTGCCTAAATTTTAATGTATGAATGATGATTTGAAAATCCCTTTGTATTTTTGATTTAGACATGTGAAATCACCCTAATATGCTTTTTATTTTAAAAAAAAGATTAAACGTGAGAGTGTAAATATACACTTTTACATGCACATTACATATCAAGTTTGTAAATATCTATTCCAGATCGAAGAATGACTACTCCTAATGGTAGCAAACCACACAGCTCTACCGTATATCACCTATTTTAGTCATTACCAAGTTGTGAGGCTTGTTAGGCCCAAATTATCTTTTTCTTCACTAAGAAAATCTCACTTATAATGCTAACATTTCCCTTTAGGCTCCATGCAATGCCAGCATTCGTCCATATAAGTAGTTTAGGATATGAACAAATCGAAGGTACTACTTCTACTACATCCATTTTAGAATCACCATTAGGATTAGTATCAAGGTACCCTTGCATTTTAAAGAACTCCATCTTCGATTCCATCATCTTCAAGATGTTTTAAATACGATGCTGGAGTTGGTTCGTAATGATTTTTATATAATTCATACTAATCCGATCCCAGTCTCTTCGAACCAGCATCTGATAGTTTTCGATAAACTCAACTCTGGTTCTTTCGGAAACAAGTAGACAATACATAATAGTAGAGATCGCCTCCTAACCATTTAAGTGGATGGATTTCCTTATCATTTGTCGTAGGAGAACAAATGATATTTATATGTACATCATCATCGAAGATGACTATGCCATATAATTCCTGTGTTTTCCTAGATATTTCTAGAGTTATACTTCGACCAAGATTTTAATAGTCGTTTATTTAAATATCAAATAACAAGCAATCAATCATAGATTTAATTCCATATAGCATCCACTAGCCTCTATAAATATATCTTTTAATTATTAAAATCTCTTTCAGTTATTTGGTTCGGCACATCCACGAGAGATATATTCACAAACCCCTTATAGTAATTTTCAATACTCGGGAAAACATCCATATACTTATCTCAGGGGTATAAGCATATTTCAAACCACTATATTTTAGCACTTATAAAGTATCCATATACTTATCTCAATAATTAAGTATATTAACAAAACTTGAGGGAGATTTCCACATTTCCAAAATCATATTTAAATAGGTCAAAATAGATATTATTAAAAATATTTCTTGCTATAAACCAAACCCATATCCTTTAGTGTTCAATATGGAAATAATATTTCCATACCATATTAACTAAGAATAATTAATTATCAAAATCAAATCTCATTCCTTTTATAAAAATTTATTTTTATAAGCTCATTCATACTTCAAATCATTCTATAAATTTATGAATTAATTTATAAAACTCCTTTTATAAACTTGGGACATTATTTATAAAATTTCTTTCTATTTATAAAACTCTTTTATAAATCTTCCTTTATAAAAAATCCTTTATAAAATATCATTTGAAAATCTCCTTTAAAATAAATCCTTTTATTCAGTAAAATCCCTTTTATAAACAGATTACCGTTTATAAATACCTTTATTTAATTATTTGATTTAATTTAACATCATAATTAAATAATTAATTAAATTTAAAAACATAATTAATAAATAATCAACTAACTTGCTTTAAATCAATACTCGGGAAAACATCCATATACTTATCTCAGGGGTACAAGCATATTTCAAACCACTATATTTTAGCACTTATAAAGTATCCATATACTTATCTCAACAGTATAAGTATATTAACAAAAAATGAGGGAGATTTCCACATTTCCAAAATCATATTTAAATAGTTCAAAACAAATATTATTAAAAATATTTCTTGCTATAAACCAAACCCATATCCTTTAGTGTTCAATATGGAAAAAATACTTCCGTACCATATTAACTAAGAATAATTAATTATCAAAATCAAATCTCATTCCTTATATAAAATTTTATTTTTATAAGCTCATTCATACTTCAAATCATTCTATAAATCTCTAAATTAATTTATAAAACTCCCTTTATAAACTTGGGACATTATTTATAAAATTTCTTTCTATTTATAAAAATCTTTTATAAATTTTCTTTATAAAAAATCCTTTATAAAATATCATTTGAAAATCTCCTTTAAAATAAATCCTTTTATTCAGTAAAATCCCTTTTATAAACAGATTACCGTTTATAAATACATTTATTTAATTATTTGATTTAATTTAAACATCTTAATTAAATAATTAATTAAATTTAAAAACATCATTAATAAATAATCAACTAACTTGATTTAAAACATCATTTATAAACATTTAACCATATATTGTTATAAAATTCAAGTTTTTTTGAATCCATAACTTTACAAATTCAAAAGGGGGATTAGTAACCACAATGTAAATAAAATAAGTTAGAAATCACTAGCTAATCCATCACTTATCCAATATTAATTAATCTACATATTTTTTAACTAGCATATGCCAATTTTCAAATTAATATAATATTAGAATGAGGATTTATTCTGCTAAAAAAATGTTCAAAACAATCTGTTCAATTAAGTTATAGCAACACGGGGATTTATTCTGTTAAACATATGTCATCAATAATATACTCATATTTGTTTCGCTACCTAGTGGCACGAAAGACACAAATAAAGGAATGAATCTCGAATCATAATAAAAACAAGACTCAATAACCGAAATATCTTTCTTAAATTACAATACTAATGGAATGGAATACTTCTGGCTATTAGCACATACTAAAAATCAAGAAATGGAAAATCCCAATTTAAATCATCTAAGACATTGATAATAAATCTTACAAATCTTGACTCACATTTCCGATGGAAGTAATAACTTCTGACCGTCAAGCCCTTAAAGATATAAAAATATATGGAATCCAAAACAAGACATAATTATTATCAAACACAAAAATCAATGTCTAGACATATTATCTCGACTTATACTTCTAATGGACATAATAACTCCTGACGAATAGTCCTTGGAGATAGCAAGAAATATAAACTCAAATAAATCATAAATAAATTAAAATCCTAAATATAATATCTAGGTATTATCTCGACCTATCGTCGTAATGGAAGTGGAAGCTTTTAACAGTTAGGCCTTTGGAGACATCAGGAAATCTAAACTCAATCAAAGTCAATCAAAATACTTGATGTACCAAACCACATATCTAGACCCACATCACTTAGAGAGCCGAAACTCACTACTGAATGGTCATAGGAGATAGAAAGAACAAAACACGCTAAAAGATCTTTCATCCATAGGCTCTTGTGAGAATATAAAGACATATTTAAAATGATGAACGAGCACAAAGCCAGTTCCTTATGTCAAATAATAGAAAATCCTTTCGGTTGTTCTTCGGGCTAAGCTAACTAAAATGATAGTCGAGCATATTGCTAGTCTCTAATGTTATAAATGATCAAAATGATAATAATCACCTCTCTAATGAGTTTACAAATCAATAAGATAATTAAATGAAACCCACCTTACATTCTAAAAGGGAGACTGACAAACACATATTAATTCTTCAAGGAATGCTAATGGCCATGGACCTCTATTCTATAGTCCCTTAATTACTTCTACTGTCATGACCCCTAATTATACATTTACATGTCATAATCATGTTGCAAGCCAACACTATGCAATGGTCACTTCTTCTACTTGCCCTTGGAAATGGACTGCTAGCGTTATGTGACATCAGGGCAATTTCTCTTACAAAAGTAGTAACTCTTAGCCAACAAAAAATCTAAAATTTATATCATAAATTCGGGGTGCAACCCGCAATCAAGGCCGCTAGGTTGGGCACACCAATCTGATGGCTATAATCACACTCTAAATAATGGTGTGGACCCAATGGTGTAGGCTCCAAAAAAGATCGCTCAACTCAATGAGTCCTAAGAGAGGTCAAAATAAGTAAAAAAATATATAAATAAATATTCTCAACTTATAGCCTAAGGGAATGATAGCTCCTACTAGAAATCCCTTGCAAGAAAACATTATAAATAATAGAAATAGCTTAATGTAAATTGTCCATGGAGATGAGACTCTCGACTATAAATTCAAATAAAACAAACTTGGGAAAATTTCCTCAAAAATGCCTAACCCATCTTTAACATAATAGTAGTAATCGAACAAGTATTACTTGAGTGTCTCATACCACTTGGTACTACTTGAACGTTTTCTAAAAGCTTCTAAACTACACTCATCAAAACATCAAATATTCAATAATACTCAAAAGAATAAGAAAAAAATAACATTACCAAGCATCCCATACCACCCAGTACTGCTAACCCGTTTGTTCAAATCTACACTATATAAATTTAAAACATAATATAAATCAAATATTTCGTATAAGGATTCAAGAGTGTAATCGAAAACGTATTACCAAATGTCTCATACCGCTAGGCATTGCTTAACCATTTACTTGAAATTTCATCATATGGAATTTCACATAAATCTTCATTGAAATCAAATTCAATTCAAATTATCTATAAGGGATATGTTTCAAAACTCATAAAAAATTAACATATCAAAAATCACCATGTTTAATGCCTTTGAATCCTTACTCGATCAATATACTCTTTTATAGGAAAAATAATTATTCAAAAAGTATCTTAAACACTTTCACTTGCATTTATGAAAGTTCCATACTTTTTAATACCCATAAATTTTTAATTCTTATTATAGAAAGGAAATCTTATATTCAAACCAATTTTCAATAATTATACCCGTTTTCAAATTACTTTTGCAAAATAATAAAGCTTTTCCATCATAATTGGGCAAATCTTTCACTTTAATACGAAATTCCTTTTTCAAATTCCATAAAATACAAATTGGAATCTATTTTAAATAAAAAATAAGATTTGGAATAAAATTTAAATAATAAATCATATGGGTTTTAATCTTATGAATAGCCTTAAAGAGTTATGTAATATATATATATATATATTAATTAAAAACTTCATAGAAATGATAACAAAATAATTGTAATATATTTTAGTATAAATTCACAAAGAAGAAGAATCCTTAAAACTAAATTTTAGTGGAATGAAAACAACTTAAAAATATTAAGCCAAAATTAAAAATAAAACACAATAACATAATTTCCTGGAGCCGAATAGCTCCAGACTGTAGACAATGATGGACCTATCATCTCAGTTGGTGGACCGAAGGTCAAGAAGTCTAGAGTTATTTCAGCTATAGAATTCGACCCTTGTGCCATTTTCGACCATGTTCAAGTGACCTAACTCGCACTTCGGTGATCACATACTACACTAAATGTAATGACACGTAAATATATCACTTTAAATAAATGATCGTTTAGCCTTATCAATATAACAACAATTTTGTAAACAATTATTATTATTAATTTATATGGTTTTATGAATGAAATATGATCACTTTTATTAGTTAAGAATGACAAGAATTCAAATTTTGTTTACAAAAATATGCATAGAAATTTAAAAGAGAAAATATGACCAAAGAACGGAATCAGGATTTGTAATGATACAACGTGTGGAAGTGGTGCAACGTTGTAAGAATATGTTACATACATATATACATGTACATGTACATACATAAGAACATGCACATAAACACACATAACACACACACACACACACACATATATATATATAATTAAGTGTAAAAAGATAATATAAATTATGTGAGATATTTATAAGCAAACTTACTCCTTAAGCTTTTATAAGTCAACATATGTACACATGAGATGATGGAAGTGATGTGCACATGGGGGAAGGCTTCTAGCCTTGCACGAAGGGGACGAAGGTGTTTTGGAGAAGCTTCGAAAAGGTGATGTGTACATATTTTCCTTTGCACTCTTCTTTTTTCGTATAAATACTCTACCCTCTTCTCTTCTTTTTCATTCATCTTCTTCTTTATATTCTCAAGCTTTTGCTTCCTCTTTAATGGCTTCCATTCTAAAAGAAATAATGTCAAAAATTATTTCAAAAAGAAACTGAAATCATAAAATATAGTTATATATAGTAAAACTTCTCAAAACGATCCCAAAACTCCTGATTTCTCTTTGTTCTTCACAAACTCCACTTCACTTCATTATAGGCCAAGAACAACCTGAGCTACACCTTAGGACGTGCACCCTCTAGCCTTCTCTAGAATATTCGTGGCATTTAGGAGCTAAAATGCGAAGAATAGTGAGCTTCGAAACTCGAGTAGTGAGCTTCGGAATACGAATAGCGGAAGTATAGCAAATTTTTAAGTAAGTCATTTGAAATCCAAGGTAAGAACCCCTAAACTATTATACTATATGTTGGATGATGATATGATATTCCAAATGTAAAACAACCCGCATATTTTACGATTATATATTTAAATGATTTATTTAAATATAGCATCATTAGTCAGATTAAAGTTCGAAATGCTACTTTTTGTAAACAGTCGAATTAGGACTCGAGACCACTTCCATTGAGTGCAAAATGGCGTTTGTGACTTTTTTGAATATAAACATCGATTTATTTGGATTTGAGTAGAATTTTGGAATTTTTCTATTGGGATTGGGATTTGGGTTTCAGCCCACTAACCCAACAAAATACCCTAACTCCACCCCCTCTTCATTCATTCATTCTATTTTCCTAACACTCTCAAGCTAAAGGAAAATGGAAGAAAGAAGATGATATTAAAATTCCTAAACCCTAGATTACTAGGAAATTCAAGATTCAAGCTCCAAAATCAAGGAGAAGCTTAGGTAAGCATCCTCTTCATCTTTTCCATCTCAATCTCTCTTCAATTTACAGAAATTCCAAAACCCTAACTTAGGAAATTCATTTCATTTGATAATAGATTGAGGATTCTTGAGGTCTTGTTGAAGAGGATTTGGTCTTGCCTTGTTTTAGAGCTTCTTATTCGTTGTCTTTGGGTTTAAAGGTGAGTTCTTAAACTCACATCTATGCCTATACCTTTCATAGTTGTTAGTTATAAATTCCTAACATCTATTTCATGTCCATTTGCTTTTTAATTGAATTGGTTTGGTGAATTTTCCAATTTTTGGTATTTTGAAGTCAAAATCTATGAAAATCCTTACATGAATGTTTGGACATGTTGTTCGGAATCTATTGGTGAGTCTATAGGGCTGGGTTGCTGCTTGGCATAAATCCCTAGCCATCGTCGCTCGTCCGATGGTTTTCGATATGATTTGGCCATCATTGGCTTAAGCTAAATCTTGCTCTGAGCTTTAGCTCAGACGTTTGATATAACACTCAGATGTCTAAACCATCGGAATAAAAATTCCAGTCTTTCAGCTCAGACATCTTAGGTTCTTTCCCAGACGTCTGGGTGATCTGGAAGAAATTCCAGACCATCAGCTCAGATGTATGGGGAAACCACCAGAAGTTTGACACTGTTAAATTCAGCCAATTTGCATGTTTTTTGTGGCTTTCCATTTATACCGATTTTGGTTGATCTGAATGTGGTCGTCATTTATTATTGATTTTGATGACTTCTTTCTAGATTTTCGAAAATATCCATTTGTTGGATTTGATATTAATTTTTATGGTTTTGATTCACGTTTTCATATATGAATTTTTGGCGATTGATTGTTTTTACAATCATTTTTGTGATTTGTCACTTTAAAGTACAAAGGTTTCTATACAAGTAGTATATATTCAAACTCTTTCACAAAAATTATTTCAACGTTATTTTTAATACAAAGCTCATTTTTAAAACCGTTTTTCAATCTATTAGTATATACAAATCTTTACCTCATTCATATGAGGAATCTAACTAACAACATAGCAAAACAAGTGGTATGAAACGCTTGCGTTTTCTTTATCGGTTAATTTTTGAACTTGTTCGATTGAAATCGACAATTTTCGATGGAAATCTACAATTTGTTTGTAAATATTTAAGTTAAGCCAGTGGTTATGGACATGAAGCTAAACTCATTTATTTACTAGCTTAGTGTAATTCACACTTTTTTATTGATCTATGATGATCATTTTATGGCTTAGACTAGCGATATGCGATGTCTCTTTGTCCATGTGGGGGACTGTACCTCATTTTATTAGGCTTCGTCTCATTTCTTTTATACGCTAGCGATCTATGGGTTCTTTGGATTTTCGAATCACTTTTATGGGCTAGCGGCCCATGTTCTTTTATGGAGTTCAGATCGTCGGACGTACCGTTGTACTACGTCGTTGTCCCTGCTTATCAAGTTCGTCGGGCGTACCGTTTGTACTACGTCGATGTTTCGAATTATTTGAGTTTCAGATTCCTCGGACGTACCGTTATACTACGTCGTTGCACCGGCTCTATGGTTAGCGACCATGGGATAGCGTCCCGTTTGTGATACATGTGTTAGTGAGTTTTCATGCTCCCATTTTTGATAGGCCTCCCCCTTTGTGATTCCAGGATTTCTAATTGATGATTTCTAGAATTTGTGTTTCACCAATTTTTATAATTTATATTGATAAGCTTTATCAATATTTGTGGTTTAGTGAATAAAATAAAGAATATGACGTTCTTTTTGGTGTTTGAGAAAATTTGAGATATTATATGATTTTTGTTGTTATCTAATATATACTTGTCACATTATGGCATTATTGTTATCATAGATTTTTGTCATATCTATTATCCTATCTTATTTTATATGATATTTATAGCCAGACTGGTCCATTTATTATTTTTCTTCTTAAATAATACTTGGGTCGGACCTAGGTATTTTAGGTTCTTCTATTTGACTTCTTATCAGGGTCCGTCATTTGACTTTTGGCTAACTATTTTAGCTTAGTAGTTTTTGCTTTTATACATTCGAGATAGAGGCTCCTTGATGTATACATATTCTTTTATCTTGCACTTGCACATATTCTTTTATGGTGTAGTGGATCTTATATGACCACTACTTCGATGTACACTTCTATGTGTTATATTCAAATATGTTTCTGCCTTAGTGATATGAATATATATGACTGATTTATGTTATCCTTATTTTATATTTGTTTCCGAAGATCACATAGCCACTGTGTAGTAGTTTTGAATTTTAATTGATGTGTCCAATTTATGCATGTAATACTATCTGACATATCGGTACTCGCACAAAGCAATTACATAGATGGTCGCTCCTCAACAGCCTTACTTTTCGTGCTAGTTGACGGCATTACTCCATAGTATCCTTGGTTAGTGTGAGTATAGAGATGGGGCGTCACAAAATAGTTGTTTAATATACTTTGAGCACCAAGTTTGGTTGTTTTCATATGAATGTTGATATATATGCAAGTCATGAATATACACATCAATAAACACAAAAAATCACTTTCCTTGAATTAATGGAATGGTGCATATGGAATTGCTAAACTTTTTAAAAACGGTTTGAAATGTATATGAAATGTTTTACAAATGTTTAAAAGGACATGGTGAAGTTTAAAAATAAATAGAAAATTTAGTCAAAAATAAGCGTGTCGCGTAAAGACAGTTCGCTATATCGAGCTATAAAGTCAAATAGCGTAGAAGTTGGACTATAGCCCGGAATTCTTCGAAATAAGAATTTTTTGAACTAGTATATCCATATTTTTCCAAAGAAGAAATAAAAGAGAGATTTAAATAGGTATATTTTTAAATATGAGTAAAACAAGTTTAGGAAAAATCCTGATTTTGCAGTTCGGAATCAAAAACTGGATTTCTTTGAAAATGGTGTATTAAAATTGTTTAAAAATGTGGAATAAATCATATAAATGTTTTAAAATGTTTTAAAAGTGATTTGAGCAATAAAAATGAATTTTCAAATAATAAAAGTCATTTTGATCAGTATAGCTTAAATGGCAATTTCCATAGCACTTTTTCGCAACACTTTTTATATCTTTTGAAAAATAGTCTTAAACTTAACAATTCTTTTCCAATCATTTTATAAATGTTTTTAAGTGATTTAAAAAGTGTTTCAAAGATTATTTGAAGAATTTTTGGAATGATTAAAAATCTAAAGTCGATCAAATAACTTGACCACCTTGTGGGTGTCAAAGAGATAGTGTCCAGGCTTGAGTTTGGAAAACCAATTTCCTGCTCTCCCTAGCTATCCGGACAGGTCTGATGAAGGGAATAGTGAATTTTGTGTATTTGGATCAATATTTTCCTAAATGTAAAATGAAATGGTTTCAAGTCTATTCTTAGTAAAAAGAGTTTAAAATATTATCAAAGAATTTTATAAGAGAGGTTTAATATTTCTGTATATACCGGAAAGAATGTTTTATGAATGTATATCTCCCAAAAAAGATTTCGATAAAAGTATGTAATCAATTAAAGAATGATTCCCTATTCACTTTACCTCTTTCTATCGATGATTGGTTCGGAGAAACCTGGGTAGGATTTGGATAATTCCTGGCCGAAGACCACTTCGAACCGATTTACGTATTCAAAATGAAGACATGAAGATATTTGTGGAAGATGGAATGTAGGGCTACCTGTCACTGACCCTCGATGAAGATCACCCATATCATATTATATGGAAATAGTTCTTTATTTAAGATCTTCGATGCAAGGACTTCTTGCTACTAATCCTAGGAATACTTCCCGACAGGATATGGTAGGAGTGTACCTTAGGTTTTGTTCAGTCCTAGAATGAATTTGCATGGACGGATGTCTGACAATGCATTCTTGAGATTTCATCATAGACTTTTATAAACATGCATCTTTTTGGTAGTGGAGAAGACAACTTCTCTTGGCTTAACACCATTCTTTGAGATGCATGAGCTTGGAGGTTATACATTTATGGAAGTCAATAGAGATTAATGTAATGGCAATGTGGCATTCAAAGGAAGATGATATGCTATGTGTAAAGGTAATCGTTACCTCAAGTCTCACACCCGGTAATGACCGAAACAGGGTAGATACGGCAAGGCTATGTGGTTCGCAGCCATTAGGGTATGATCATCCTGAAAGTGCGTATGCCGTATAGATAACACTTAGGGTCGTGTAATATGGAATGTATTATAATCTAAATGCAGAAACAGATAATAATAGTAAAGTAAATAAGAATAAGCACATCAAGAGTTTTATACTGGTTCGAGCTTCCCGTTCTACGTCCAATCCCAGACTCAATAACTCCTCACTTAACCCGTAGGAATAGGTATAAAATACCTGAGCAGCCGAACATGATTTTTCCGCCTCAGTAGCCGAAGAGGACTTTTCCGCCTGATACAAACTAACAGGACTTCTACAATTTCGATAAAGTTGTTAACGCTTTGTGTTCTTGATAACATTGATTTGTATTTAATAGTACACCCTTCCTATAATCAAATACTTAGGTATATATTGTGTGTGTGAAGATTAGAAAGGAAGATATTGCTTTGAATCGAAGTATATAATAATTAGCTCTGAGAATCAAACAATATATCTTTGATTAGAAAGCTTTTAGAATGTAGAAATATAGTCAGCAAAAATTGATCATAGGATAGAATAGATTGAAGTAAATTGGATTATTAAAATCATGGATTTAGATCTATATATATAGTATATAAGGTTGCTACTGTTCACAAAGAGTTTCACTCAAGAGTTGCATCTGTAACTCTTCGAATTGGATCGTTACTCTTTGCAAAGAGAAGCAACCCTTCAGGAAATATGGCAGTTGCGTACGGTCAGTCGACTGGCAAAAAATATCTTGTTGACCGACTATTCAAAGTGGTGTGCATGTGTGCATGTCTGTGCAAAGAACACAGATTCAGTCGACTGGTGAAATTAGTCCAGTCGACTGAACTGTGCTTTTTTGCACAGTGAGCACTTGTGCACACTATTTTTTGTGTGTGTGTGTATGTACATATTTAAAAAAATTGTATAGTGTGTGTAAACTGCTTGAGGAGTGATTTTAACAATTAGAAACTATAACTATGACTCAAACAATAAAGATTTTTATAGCATACTCGGGTTTGAAGTCTTGTTTCCTTTGTAGTCCACTACGTGTGTATAGCTTTCTCTTTTTTTGTCGTTTTGATTGCCTAATCTTATCGTTGGTCGTTGAAGCTTGTCATGAATCAAATCTCATGATTCAACATTCTCCCCCTTTTTGATTGATGACAACTGATTTTGACGACTCTTTATATATGGAAATATATAACTTAGATTATATATTCCTCCCCCTGAATGCGTGGCGACTTTTTAATTCCTGCGTAAAAAGTTAGTACACAAATTTCTCCCCCTTTGTCATCAACAAAAAGAAATACCTAATTCAATAATCACATAGTACTAACGAATATTTATAGAATGAGACATTACGAATCTTTACAAATATGAACATAAACATTATCATACAAACATTCACGAACATATCACATCACAGACATTGTTTTACGAATACAAACATCACGAAAGCACAAACTTTTGGTCGCAACGTCAAAGACATAACGTCATAAAGCATATCATAGTTTTTATTAAAAGAAAACTTACCAAAAAATCAAATTTTCACTTCCATTTTTCCTATCATTCATCGGATTCTTCTTGCTCGTCATCTCCAGGAATAATTGGCCTCTTCCCCTTATCTTTGTCCGTATCACTTTTTGTTACCTCATCCGATGTTGTCCACGTGAATTCCGGTGCCGATTGTTTTCCAGATGAGGTAGACGAACTAGCAGTGCAAGAGATAGCTTCCCTTAATATGCCAAAGAAGCTCTTTAGCTTATTGAACTTCTTATCAATTTTTCTTGTCGAGGAGTTTGACACGTGAATCTAATATCACTTGATTGCAAGCTATAATATCAATTGCTTCACGTGTCCTAGGGAAGGTGTAGTGGTTCGAATTTCATCGCCTTGTCTTTGCGGTGGTGCTTCTTCTTGATGTTCTTGGGAATGGTTTTGCCAATCTTGGAATGTCATGATACGGAGGGGTCTTAGGGGTAATTTCATGAGGCTTATCGTCCGACTATTAAGAGTTTTTACAATTGAAGTGTCCGAGTTGGGTATTGGCATTTGAAGGTCCATAAGCAATCTCATAATGTATTCTTTGTAGTAGATTATATTTGTTTCCCTTGATTGAAGACTAGAAGTTCATCAAGAATAAGTTTCAGCCAATTTATTTGTACATTTACATATCTAGCGTATAATGCTCTATAGTTCTTCGGGTATACCAATTCACATGATCCTGTTTTTGGAAGCATTGTTTTCATTAAGGCACGATGCAAAATTCTTGTTGTCGGTCATAGTGAAATAGATTTCAATTCTCTCATATTATCTTGAAGAAAACGATAGCTTATCTAGCCTCGAATGTTGATATCGCAATTCAAGTCCTCCAACGGTATTCCATCTACCGGAGTGTGAAGATGTGTCCTATTCTTGCTAAAGAGAAAAATCCTTGTCATCCACAAACTAGACTCCAAACAAAATTATCTCTATTCTGTGGAGTTTAGCGATCTAGATTGAGATTAGCAAGAAATAATTTCACCATAATGTGATTAATTTTTACCTTGTTCTGATTGTGGTCTAATAGCGATTCCAAACAACTTCTTCTTGCCAAATCTTGAATTCCATATGCCTTGAAGTCAGGGTAAACCACAAATGATCCTTCTAGAAATCTTGATTCCTTCATTTTGTTCCACCGTTCAACTGCTACATGATTGTAAAGCAATTGACCAATGTAGATATCAATTGGCTCTACAGAGGTAGAGGTTGCTCTTCGTTGTCTTATCTAAGGTCTAGAAGCCATGATGTTGAATGATTTGGAGAATTTTGATTTAGGAATGCTTTGGAATGTTTTAGGGTTTTGAATGCTTTGAGTTTGAAATGAGTTTATGAAAGAAAGTGTACGTGAACAGTTTATAACCTAGGGTTTTTTGTGTTGTTATTACGTCGTTCAATCGACTAAACTAAAAAGTTCAGTCGACTGAACCCTTTTCCTAAAGCTTTTTGCTCTGGAAATGAGTTCAGTCGACTGGATATTTTGGTCCAATCGACTAACTTCTGTCAGTGACTTTTTCTTGCTTTATATTGCAATGCAACTAAGTTTATTTTGTAGGACGATAATATAAAAATGATTTTACAAAATATAATACCAATTGAAAATTTTATTTATATATTTATTGATGATTACACGAAGATATGCATTAATAATAAAATATCAAAAACAAAGTGATCATCAATGAATATGATTTATTTTGAAGGTGATTTCTTTGGAGTCTTAGATTTCTCCTTATCGTCCTTCTTTGATGACGTGATTGCTGGTGATTGATTGAATTTGCGATCCTATGAGTTTGGAGTTCGAGGATAGTATCGTGGAGTAGGATCCCATGTATTTCGATATCCAGCTGATGGGTCTAGAGATGAACACGGCTTTGGTAATGGTTCATATGTTTCTATCAGTTTAGAGTTGTAAAATTTGACTGCAGTTTGTTCCAATAATTTTAAGAGTCTTGCCGTCACTTTTTGTTCGAAATATAATTCATGGTGTATGTCCATTTGTTGTTGTTGGTAGTGATGAATATTGTCGATCTTCTCTTTAGTTGATGGCGAGATGAACTTAGCTTTTTTCCCTTCTTATTATCTAGTGTATAACATGTATGCTAGCTTTCCCACTTAGGTACCGGTTTATATTTCGGTATTAGGGTAGGTGATCGATGGTCGGAGCTATCTGAGGAAGGTGTTGCATATGAGAGGTGTGAGTTATCTGAGGATTGCGATACCATCACAATGTGATAATAAAATATATAAAGCTTGTATTTAAATTGTACTTGAAAAGTGTATGCAAAATTTCAAAAATTTATGTATATATAGGAGTATTTTTAGTTAGTGGTCATATAGAAAGACGATTCAAAACATAACAAGTAGTTGCTACAGCTTCTACCCAAAAATGTTTTGGCAAAGTGGTTCCATTTAATAAAGTTCTTGCACATTCCTTTAATGTTCTATTTTTCCTTTCTACAACTCTATTTTGTTGTGGTGTTCTAGGAAAAGAACAATTGTGATTACTTCCTTTTTTATTACAAAAATGTTCAAAATTTTCACTTTCGAATTCTCCTCCATAATCACTACTAATATTTTTAATTTTTAAATCTTTAATATTTTCAATTCTTTTGACAAATATTTTGTTTTCAAAAGTATCACTTTTATTTTTCATGAATATAGTCCATGTATATCTAGAAAAATCATCTACAATAACAAACACATATCTATTATGATTGATTGATTGAATCTGAGTAGGTCCAAAAAGATCCATATGTAATAGTTCAAGTGGTTGTTCTTTAGATATTACTTTCTTAGATTTAAAATAAGATTTTGTTAATTTTCCTAATTGACATGCATCACAGATGTTGTCAATTTTGAATTTTATATCGGGTAAACCGTTTACTAGTTTATTTTTGGCTAATTTATTCATAATTTTATTATTTATATGAAAAAATCGTTTGTGCCATAGCCAAGAATCATTTTCTTTTGCTAACAGACACACATTAGAGTAATTATTTATATCCATATTGAAAATATAAATATTTCTATCTCGTATACCTTCAAAGATGAACTCTTGTTTTTAATTAGTAATATTGCATTTATTTTCTGAAAACGATATATTAAAACCTTTACCGCATAACTGACTTATACTTTGTAAATTATGTTTTAAATTTTTAACTAATAAAACTTCAGTAATGAGAGGTAAATTCGAGATATTGTTGTTACTGACATTGCCTTTGCCGATGATACAGCCTTTGGAGTTATCTCCAAATGTGACTGATCCTCCATTCGAGTAGATAATGTTGGTTAGCATATCTTTATTCTCGGTCATGTGTTTAGAGCAGCTGCTGTCCAATATCCACTTTCCTCTCTTTTTAAATGGTACCTACAAAAAATAAAGAATAGTATTGGCACCCACTTCCTCTGTTAGGGTCCTAAGGATTAAATCTTAGTTAGCCAAACCCAATAGGGTTCAGAGTTCCCTTTAAAAATACAATTATCATTATAATGAACAGTTTCCATGAATGATTTAATATATTATTCCTAATCAAATTATTATTTGTTTTAGGAATCCATATTTTTATAGTTTTAATTTCCTTAGAAACTATTGATTTAATATCCTTAAACCTATTTTAAATGTTATTCAAACCTTCTCCAAATTCTGGTTTAAATAATTCTTTTATATCCTAGTCCTGATTTATTTAAGGTAGATTGAGAATTTTCTATAATTTTAGAAAGATTCTCTCTTTCTTTATTAAAATTAGAAATATTTTCTAATTTAGTTTTGAGACTAGAATTTTTTAATTCTAAAATTTATTGCCAGATTTTAGATCTTTAATATCTACTGATAGATCATCATTCTTATTTTTTCGAATTTCTAATTCTTGAGTTATCACATATATTTGGGAAGTTAAATTAGAATTAGATTCTTGAGTATTCTCAAGTTCCTCTTCTAGAATTTTCTTCTCTTCTATTAGCATACTCACTTCTAATTCTGATCTATTCAGTTTTTCTATTAATTCCTTATTCTTCTTTTTAATCTGTTTTACTAAATCTATTAATTCTGAATTAATTTCTACTAAACCATCAAAACTTAAATCACTTACATCATCTTTTGTGGCCATGAAGCATACATTAGCATGTTCATTGTTGTTATCGCTGTCACTATCACTATCTGATGAGTCTGATTCATCCAAGTGACTGAAAAAGCTTTATTTCTAAATTTTTCCTTCTTGGATTTTTTTCTTTTTACATTCTGGACAATCTCTCTTCATATGGCCCTTCTTATGACAATCATAGCATTCCATGACTGAAGATGATGGTTTATTGCTATCAGTATTGTTATTGGAGTTACTTTTATTACTCCTGAACTTGTTGTTCTTTTTGAATTTTTTGCAATAAGTGCCATATCTTCTTCATCTGTATCTGAATCGTCTTTTGCTGCTTGAAATGCTAGATTCTTCTAAAATAAATAATCTTTTAAAATAATAATCTTGTAAAATAAATTTTCCATGTAAATTAACAATCTTTTAAAATAAATTTTTTAAATAAATCTATAATCTAATGAGTCTGATTACATTGAAATTAATAATCTTTTAAAATAAATTTTCCATGTAAATTTCTAGGTTTAAACATTACATTAGTTTCAACGTCAACTGTAATAAGTCCAGTTAATTATATTTTAATCCCAATCAAATTCTTTTATTCTGATTTACACTTTTATTATTGAGTCAACTATTACCTTACAAGTATAATTAACATTAGTTTACATCATATTATACTAATATTTTACCATTATCATCTTTTACCATATTAACTACAATATTTAATTACATTAAATTCACATTGATTCCCAAATTGTTTCAACGGATTAAATAAGAAAATAATAATTAAATCAATTATTACACACTAGTAATACAAACACATTTCCAGGTCTATTGTTTACAAACAAAAGCTACTAAATTATGTACTAATTAATTTATTTCACATTCTGTAATAAACCTTTTCCAATTTACAACATATCATTTCAACATTAAATTCAACGTTTAATTTATTCTTTATTTACAATTATGACCAAATTAACTTCATAATTATTTCAATTGATTGAAATTACATTTAAAATAGTTGTCAACAACATTCAAATAACATTATTAAATCATATTCTAATTATTTTTTTGATTAATAAATCATAAATTTTAATTTATCATTATATTAAATTCAAAAATATTATTTAATTTAATATCTTTAACTATTGAAAAATATGGGTAGTTACACCTATAGGAGAACGTGGACTTTATGTGGACCTTGAATAATTTACAGACACACAATGCGGGTCGAAATAGATTTCAAGCCACCATCACCCCGAGAAATGAGGAAGAATGGAGAAGGAGAAAAGATTGGGAAGCCATAGTTCGTTATCAGGATGACAGGGATCGAAGCAGAGTTTATAGGAGTGGTTATGAGAAGAGGAAAACTCCCGACGATCGGGAAGAGCCATCCAAGAAATCGAAGGTAGATCGTGGTTCTCATCCTTCCAAGCACCAAGCATTTGCCTTGGCTCCAGTCTCCATTGGAATTGAAGTTCCAACTTCTACTATTCAAGTCTCTCCATTAACCCAAACTCCATCAATTCACGTAGTGCCTGCTTCTGGTTCTTCATGCCCCTATTGGAGGCCAGCTTATATTCTCCCGTCTGGACCCTCTAAACAATAAGTCATGCTCCTCGATGGTTTTTGAAGGGATATAAGTTTGATCATGACCTACATCCGATCCGTAAGGATTCTTGTACATCCTATCTCCAGGAAATTTAGAGCGATTTTGATCAAGCTGAAAGATAGGAGAAATTATGTAAGCAACTAGCGAACAAAAACCGTAACAAATACCAAGAGATCCTTTCATTCGAGTCAGAAAAGGATGATTACGAAAGGATGTTGACAGAATGTGACGCTAAAATTGATCAAGTGACAAAAGAGAGGGACTCTGCCATTCGAGAGAGTAAAAGCAATGCTAGTTTGCTACAGGGAATTGAAAGAGGCTCGTGCAAAAATTAAGATCATATTCAGAGATGAAATCAAGAAGTTCCATGCTGATGACGTTAAACTGAAAAAGGAGCTTGAAATTCCAGATGGGATTATCGAAGCTCAGAAGAGAACTATTTCTAGTTATGCTGAAGCCGTCAAAGCTTATAAAAAGACAATTATCGATTATGCGATAATAGTGGAATCCCATAACAAGACCATTTCTGATCAGGCTTGAATGATTGCTTCTTTTTAGAAAAGAGTTACGAAACTCAACGTTGAAAAGATCAAAGTTGAAGTTGAGATGGCTGATGTGACGGTGGACTACTTGTAGTTGGGGATACCTTCGAAAGGAAGATGGAGAAGATGGAAGACATGACCTTGAATTTCCGTCAACTCCCTACTGCATCAGGGCAGCCTCATCTATATGGGCCTAAAATTCCACGTACTCTTCATGTGGTTTCGGAAGAAGTTCTAGCCCATTTTCGAGAAGATGCGGATGTATACACCGAATAAATGTTGAAGGATGCCTATCTTAATGAAGAATCAATCAAGGCTTTGGTAGAAGGCTGAAAGATTATCTGGTTGGAAAGAGAGTGAGAAGCTGCCGCAATTACAGCTGCTAATGCACTATTAGAGCTTTTCGATTCTGGCCCCGCGAATCATCAAAGCATCCTCGTGATCAGTCTGTTATTTCGGGTTTAGCCGGTGTTGCTTTGTTGTCTACCCCTTCAGCAGCTGTCTCCAAAGCCTTAGTTGGTCTTGCAACTTCACTGAAGATTATGCATCCATCTAAAGAAGGAGACGGTGGGGAGTGTGAGGTTGACATTCTTGGTCACACTTCTGGTGCAAGTAACATTCTTGCTTCTCTCGAGTTTGTGAATTTTTAGCTCACGTTGCAGGAACATGACGAATTGAATGCTTTTATTTGTAATCGTATAGGTTCGACTTCTTTTCCCATCGACTAGCCAATTTCTTCGGTGCAGACGACTGCTGCTATTTCGACTACTTCGATGATTTTTTCTGTAGCTGCTTCGATCGCCAAGCCTGTGTTTGGCTCTCATCTAGGACCGGAATCTGAGAAGATTGCTACAGTACACGACTTGGATGACCCTTCTGTATCTCTAGAGAGCGATTTAGTGGCAACTGATACTAGAGAGCAGTCAGACCAAGCTAGCCTACCATGTAGAACTGAACAGCAGATGGTAGTAGATAAAAGGATAAAACCGAGGAATGAAAATCTTTGGGAGCTCCCGCATGTCCCATAAGTGCAACACAAAAGATAAGTCTTCCAAGGAAGCCAAAGAACAAGAAGGTGGCATGGGCATGGAGCCTATGATTGATACCTTCGATAGTGATATGACTCTTGGTGGGCAAGCTGAGGGGAAGAAGAAACTTCTATCCAAAAGCGGGAAAGGAAATGATGGCAAGAAGCATTGACGAGCTCGAGTAACAATGTAGACAGATTTTGTAATATTCTGATTTGTTTGACACATATTCCACACAAGTGCAGTATCTGCACTTATTACCTTTATAGTTGTATCATCTGTACTTTTCTTTTTTGTTGGCCAATATTGTGTGGGTACGGCCACTACATTTTGATTTTGCACAGAAAATGTTATAAGAAATAAAAAGATTACTGCTGTTCCTGCTATATCTTCTGCATTCTTTGTCATTCATTACGTACTTATCTTATTTATATCCTTGATTTCACACATTATGTATGAATTTTTCAGTTTTGTTTAGCCTATGATTACATCCAAAATTCTTTGTTTAGAGTAACAGAACTATGAAGTGTTTGCTACTTTAGTTGAGTGTTGGTATGCATGTGCCCCTCGGTTCATGGGACTGTTCACTCCGAATAATTGATACGAGACCAGGTGCCTCCAATGGCCTTTTGGATGCCCCCAATTATGTTTATATTGCAACTCTTTTCTTCGGGAATTTCCACCTTAAGATATTCATACTTAAGTGGTCGGTGATGCCGAAGCAACACTGATTGCTTGGTTACTTGTTAAGTGATTTTGTCACGATGCTGATATTCAAGCTATCGCACACATGTATCGCCCCTTAGTGTGTTATTTTCTTGGCTCCATAGGTGGTATGCAATTTCTTTTAATATGAGAGTTCCACGTTTTTGGGACCCAAGTGGTAATGTGCGGTTGACGAAATGCGCATAATGGGATCACAACTTACACGGTCGTAGTGGTGCACGGCTTATGAAATGCACGGCTTTGATTTGGGCTTTCCCGGTGTTGCTGGAGGAACTCCAGTTCTTAGAAGGCAGGGATCGAGTTTCGTTGATCCAACTTTTTGAGTTGATTTGCTTCCGTCAACTTAGCGGGTAGATGAGGCGTACTTAAGCGTGATTCCACTATCTCAAGCAACGATTGGATGGTTTTGAGTTGATTTGACCTCGTCAACTTAATAGGATACATTTTCGAACACGGTTTTATTGGTTCAAAAAGTAAAGCTTTATTAATAAAAGTTGGGTAAGTTCTGCCTATTTACAATGCCTTCGTTATTCCGGGATGCCTTATTTGCGGGAAATAGGAAATACATAAGATAGTCCTAGATAAAGTAACGACGTAGCGATTGGTTGTTCCAAGCTTAGGGAGTTTGGGTTCTATCAATGGTTATTAGCCTGGATGTTCCATCCTCTAGCTTCTGGCTAATCACATAGGGCCTTCCCTAGTCTGGTCTGAATGTTCCTGATACAGGATAGACCCGTCTGAGATAAGATCTCCCACTTTGAAAGTACGGTTATGAACTTGGGAATTGAAATATCGTGTATCCCTCTTCTGGTAGGAAGTAATCCTTAACTCGGCTTCTTGCCTCTTCTCATCGACCACATCGAGTGACCCGAGTAGGAGCTACTCATTTTTCCATTAATTGAAGTTTTGCCTTCGACGAGAGGGACTTCTAGCTTGATTGGGATCATTGCTTCTAAACCATATGTTAGGGAAAATGGGGAGTGCCTGGTTGCAGATTTGTGCATTGTCCTATAGGCCTATAGCATGAGTGGAAGCTCATCAACCCGATTTCCTTTAGATTTAATTAGTCACCTTTTGATGGTAGACTTGATGATCTTGTTCGCTGCTTCCACTGCTCGTTTGCCTGCTGATGTGCAACAGCAGAAAAGCTTTTCTCGCTTCGAAAGCATTTGCAAAATTCTTTGAACTCAACGCTTTCGAAAGGAGTCCCGTTATCCGTTGTGATTTTTTGTGGTACTCCAAACCTGTAAATAATATTTTTGGTGACAAAATCAATAACTTATTTTATGGTAACAGTAGCCAACGGTTCCGCTTTGGCTCATTTGGGTGAAATAGTCAATATCAACGATAGTATATTTAGCTCCTCCTTTAGTCATTTCTAATACATCAATTAGATTGATTACCAGATCATGAATGGCCACGGGCTGACCATCTGTGTTAGCTCTATCGAAGGAAATCTTGCTAAATTTTTGGCATTGATCGCATCGTCTGGCATAATCTGCTGCGTCACAGCTTACCGTTGACCAAAAATACCCATATTGGAGAATTTTTTTGCAAGGATTTGCCCCTTGGTGTGATCTCTATAGTCGCCCTCATGAACTTCCCAGAGGATTCTTTCGGCTTCGTCGTTAGTCACACATCTAAGCAAAGGGATAGAGAATCCCCTTCAGTAGAGCACCTCATCCTATATTACAAACTGTGGTGCATTTTGTAGGAGCTTTTTTCATTAATTCTTATCTACAGGGAGTGTTCCTTTGGGCAGGTAGTCCTTGATCGATGTCATCCATGTTTTTGGTTCTGCAGTCATTTCAAAAATCCAGTCGATATCCATTTTGTTTATGCTTGGAGTAGTAGGAGTTTCAACTGGGACTAGCCTTAATGATTGAGCTTCTCGAGAACTGGCCAATTTGGCTAGATATTCCACCGTCGTGTTTTATTCCCTCGGGATATGAGTTATGGTGTAATTTTCGATGTCATTCAGTTGTTCTTTTACTTTAGATAGATACGGGGTGAAGTTCTCTCATCGAGCTTGGTATTCACCTTTCACTTGGTAGACGACTAGCCGAGAGTTGATGTCGATGTGTATGGTTTTTATCCTGAATTCCTTCACAACTTTCAGCTCACCTACCAATGCTTCATTATTTGTCGTAGGGAATTCCAAATGTAAGGTATAGCAAACAAATCATCCTTCGGAACTTTTAAGCACTACTCCTGCCCCTGAGTACAAGTTGTTGGATGCATCATCGACGAACAACTTCCAACGTGTCTCCACTTCCGGAGAAATTTCTTCTTTGTTCTCTCGTATTGTGAATTCGACAATGAAGTATGCCAGAGCCTGCCCATTGAATGCCCTTTGTGGATGGTAAGTAATTTCATATTGGATAAACTTGATGTTCCATTTGCTACGCCGTCCAGAGGTCTTGGGGCGCTACAACACTTGCTTTAGGGATTGATCTGTTAATACTTTGATCGGGTGTGCTTGGAAGTATAGTCGTAACTTTTTGGATGCGATCAAGAGGCAATATGCTAGTTTTTCCAATTTTGGATAGTTCTTCTCGGCTCCAGTAAATCGTTTACAGGTATATATGCTGGTCATTGGACCTTAGATTATTCTCGTATGAGCGTGACACCTAATGCATGGGGTGAGATTTCTAAGTAGATAAAAAGTCTTCATATCTACTGGCCTGGATAGGATTGGTGGGGTTTCCATATGTTGCAGCAGCTCTTCGAACACAGTTTGACAAACCTAATTCTGTTTGAAGTTCTTCTTTCCCTTCTTTAGCACATCAAAGAGTGGAATACGCTTGTCGGTTGCTTTTGAGATGAACCGGCTTAGCACTGCAATTTTTCCATTAAAGCTTTGTAACACTTCCTTGGGGCCTCAACTTCCTGTACTGTGGTAAATTATTCGGGATTAGATTAGATGCCTCTGGCACTTACAATGAATCCTAAGAACTTTCCTGTGGCTATCTCGAAGTGACATTTAAGTGGATTGAGTATCATTCTAAACTTGCAGAGTATTTTGAACACTTTCGTGAGGTTTTCTAAGTGATTTGCGATTATGCACGATTTAACTAGCATATCATCTACATAGACTTCCATAGTCTTCCCAATTTGATATTTGAGCATAGCATTCACCAGTTGCTGGTAAGTTGCCCTAGCATTCTTTAGGCCAAATGACATTTCTTTGTAGCAATATACCCAGATCTTTGATAAAGCTGGTGTGTTCCTGGTCAGGGTCATGCATTATAATCTAGTTGTATCCTGAGTAGGCGTTCATGAATGAGAGTAGTTCATGTCCAATTTTTCCATCCACAAGCTGGTCGATCCTCGACAGTAGAAAGCGGTCCTTTGGGCAAGCTTTGTTATAGTCCGAGTAGTCGATACAAGTTCATCATTTTCCATTGGATATCTTAACCAAGTCTGGGTTGGATACCCACTCAAGATAGAGTGCATCGCAGATAAAACCATTTGCCATCAGCTTATCCACTTCTTCTTCTAGTGCTTGGGACCGTTCGGCTCCTAGGCTATGACTTTTCTGCCTTACTAGTGTGTACTTAGGATTGATGTTGAGTGCATGACATGCTATCTCCGGTGAGACCCCACACATTTAAAAATGTGTCCAACCGATACGTCTAGGTTGGAACGAAGAAAGTTGATTAATTCCTATTGCATCTTGTTTTCAAGATGTGACCTAATTTTCAGGACCCGAGTTGGGTCATCTATATCGACTAGAACAAGCACCGTTAGTTTTGTCAGTGCTGCCCGATCTTTCCCTGAACTCTTCTTTCTAAGGTCCAAAACCTTGTCGAATCGGCTATGGTCCCAAGCCAGGGCGGCTCTATAACGGCTATATAGAAGGTTCGCAAATATAGAGAGTTATCCCCACATTCTTCCCTTTTCCTTTCTTTTAGACTCGCGTAGCTCTACGATGTAGCATTCTCTAGCGACATTTTGGTCTCCTTTGATCACTCCCACTCCATTCTCTGTTGGAAATTTCATGATTAAGCACCACTGGGCTAAAGCGATTCTGAAATCTCCTAAGGAAGGTTGATCTAAGAAAGCATTGTAGGTAGACATTTCATCTGTTGTCACAAAGATTTGGATGAGGGCGACTCTTCGATCGCTTTGCCCAAGTTCGATTGGAAAATCCATTATTCTAAATTTGATTAACTTTACTGTGAATCCCTTGATCTTTGTTCGACAAGCAGATATGTCTTTCATACTGATCTTCATCTGATCAAATGTGTGTCTAAATAGGATATTAATAAAGCTGTCAATACTCATCGGACCATGGCTGGCCTGATTCCTACCGACATGAGCATGGAGTCGAGGGATAGAGCTTGCATTCCATCAATATCTTGGTTCTGAAATACGATATCATCATTCAGGGTTTTCTGCTGCTTGGTAGGAGTTCCATCTTCGATTGCAAAACATGAATCATTCGTGGCATGTTTAAAGGAGCTTGCATATCGGTCCTTTTCTCCCCAACGCTTTTGCGCAGGATGAAGTCCTCTGGATATTGTTTCGATAATAAGTCTTTGGTTGGTTTGTCTAGATCCTTCTTCACTGGTTCTGGCTTGGTTTGCCCAGCTTTTTGGGGCTAGTGGTTTTGCAGGCTAGTCAGGATTCTACGGCTTCCTTACATACTGCCGAAGCTTGTTTTCTCAAATCGGCTCTTCAATTAGTTCCTTTAAATGTCGGCACTCATTCATGTTGCGACCATGTGTTTCATGAAAGCGGCAATACTTTTCGGACCACTTTTATTGTTTAGTCGCTTCCTTTTTAGGCGACTTCTTGTACTCCTCCGTCCCCTGCGTCGCAAGATAGATGTTTTTTGGAGTATAATTGAGTGAGAAATAATCTTCGAGCCTCATGCCTTTAAGCTGCTTGTTATTTCCATTTGATTTGTTAGAATTCTACTTCTTCCTTCTCTGCTCCCATCCTTGCCTGTGCTTCTGGCAGTGGTCCCGAAGCTGTTCGCGCCTTGATTAGTTGCCATACCATTCTAGCTAGCATTAGTTGATTTTGGGTTAGCAGGTTTTCCTTCTAGCTCTTCCACCTCTTCCAATCTCAAGAAATGCCTTATCTTTTGGTTAAAGTCCTTCCTAGTGGTAGGTTGTTTCATTTTGACCAATTTTCGAAATTCGGTGTCGGGGTGAAAAGCGTGGGCCAAGGCCATGAAGACCATATCTTCATTTGGGTTACTTACTTCAATCACCGTGAAGTTGAACCAAATTATGAAGGATTTCAAAGGCTTATTTCGTCCCTGGAATAGTCTAGATAAGGACATTACCTCTTTTGGTCATGCCATGTGGAGTCTAAACTGATCAAGGAAGTTTGTTTCTTATCCACCGAAAGTGGAAGTGTATTTTGGTGGGAGCCCAGCGAACCACAAAAAGGCAATTCCCTCTAGGAAGATTCAAAAACATCTACATCGAATAGCATTTGAAGAATTTTCTCCATCCATGTACCAACTGTACTTGCACAAGTGAGGTTTGGGATCTCTAGATCCATCGTAAGATGGAATAGTCAACATTGTAAACTTTTCAAGGTACCGCTCATTTAGAATGGCATCAGTGAAGGGAGTCTGGCTTAGAGGGGATCCCTATTCGTCATCTCTCCTATCCTTACTTTCATTCATCAAGTGCTTAATCATATATGCGATATATGCCTCTGATGTCTAGTGATCCGTGTGTTGGCTGTCAATGACAATGCCAAGTGTCCAATCTTGCAAACGATCCTGGTAAGTGGGCTGAAGCCTAGGCTCTCCTGTCTTCGGGAGAGCCATCTCTTGGAGTTACATTAGCTTGCGTTTGGTAAGGTATGGGCAGTTTGGAACTCCCTGCCTGCGTTGAGTGCATTAGTATTTTCTTCAACTTGTTTTCATCAAGTTGTTCACCATCTTTAGAGTCGAAGAGATCCAATGTTATATCTTCTTATAGGGTTTTCGCACCAAAATTTAAGTTTTTAGTAGGTAGATTTGCAGTTGGTGGAGTGCTTGCCTTTCGTTCCACGTCGATTCCTGCAATTCCACCCACTATTCCTTTTTTTTCTTCTACCTTCTACTTCTCCTTTTAGGCCAAAAATAGAGGAATTCTCCTGCTCCGCTGCAGCCTCAGCTTTAGGTACGGTTCTAGGAATTATTAATGATTGGAGTGCTAAGAGAGCAGTTATCTTGTCCATAGGAGCCTCCTGGATGTTTGCCATCTTTTGGTTAATTTTTTCAACCATTTGGTTCAATTCTCCCTTAGTCATATCCTCATGTTGAATGGAGGATCCTGACACTTGATCTCCAGTGTTAGCACTAAGTTGCAGGTTGTATGGGTTGTTGACTTTAACTTGTTGGGGGGCTTGTTTCTTCTCTAGCAATAGTTGCTCCTATGGATCTTCCGAAGGTAGTTCTCCTTCTTCCTAGAGCCATTGATTTTCAATAGCAAATCTACTAAGTAGAGATTAAGGATCTAACTTTTGAACCTATCCGATCCAAAGTAGATTGCTAGATTTAAGCATGAGTTGCCTTCTAAGTGAAAGCACCAAATCTTAATCCAAAAAATGGACCAACACCCTGGATTGAGAGTGAAAGAACCATCCCTATTTAAAACAAACAAAATAGCAAAAGGAAATGTAGATCGTAGAAAAACTAAAGAGACAAGAAGATTTTTATAGTGGTCTTAATGAACCATATGTCCACTTTATAACTTACTGTATGCTGTTACAAGTTGAATCGGATTAAAATATGATTGAATCTTCTAAGCTTGATCAAGTCACAAGTGCAAGAGTTCACTGGAGAATCATGGTGAACCCCTAGATGATTATTGTGCAGTAGGAGAAGAGTGAAGAATAATCTCTGCAATGTTGCAGCAGTCAATCCAGAAGATCAAGTTTATGTTGTAAGTATGACTATATTTATAGGGGTTGGAGAGCTATTGGGCTAGGCCGCTTTGCCAGAAGCCTACACTTGATGGTACTAAGAAGCTCAAAAAATCTAAAGACGATCCAAGCTAACTTGATGGATCGTTAGTGATCCATAGGTGATAGATCGCTAGCGATCCATAGTTTTTGAGCCCCTGGCGATCAATAGTTTTTGATTCGCTAACGGTCCAATTACTTCGAATACTTTGCTTTACCCTCTCCGAAAGATTCATGGCAATCCAACATAATCCTATGGATCACTAGCGATCCATGACTAGCAATCCATGTACTAAATTGAATTTTGGATCATTTCACCTGGATCACCCTCCTTGACTTACGTAGATACTCTCCATGTAATTTCATAAAAAGTTGCCTTATTTTGATAGTGATTCATATATAGGTTGCATTGAACTATGACTAGAATCAGATGAATGCTCACTTCTCGAACTAGCTTGTTTGGAATTCTTCTTAGTGAATTTTTGAGTGATTCTTCTTTAATCCTTCTTAGTATTCTTTTGGTCTTTTTGGTTGATTCTTGAGTTGTTTTGACTTGACGTGGATGTTCTAGCTCCTATTGGATTCTATTGGGTTAAAAACCTGGTTAATATAAAGAAAATTTACTTTTAGCTGAATCAAAGAAAATGTATATAGTCAAATATTTATCTACATTTTTCTTATTTCCTTTTTAAAATTTTAATAATTTTTTTAAAAAAAATTAATATAAACAAAATGAAACATCTACTATCTTATTTAAATGCATAATTTTTTCCAGTTGTATTGAAAGGGAAATTATAGAGTGAAATATGAAATAATTCGTTAGAAATTAAAATAATATCACATGTAAAATTGAAAATTAACCCTAATAAATATGGACCTAAAAAGTTTTGACAAAATCTTAGATGTTAAAACAACAAATTTAGCGTAATTAACTAAAAGTCATTGCTGGTTTTAGTGATATCAAACTTTAAATATAAAAAAAAGGTAGCATTAAAATCATTAGTATAAATAAAGATTGAAAATTATTTTTGTTCGGATACTAAATTTATAATCATAAAAAAAAGTTTAAAATTGTTAAAGTTCAATTATATATTTTTCTTAACAAATTCACGTTGATTTCATGAAAAATAGTTAAGCACATAATTCTAAGAATATATTTAAAATTGTAATACAGCTTTTCAGGCTACACACTAATTATGTATATAAGGTAGTGATGACTGACTATTCAACTCTAAGTCTTGATTCCTCTCTCTAAATTGATTCCTTAAAATCTAACAATGCAATTAGTTCTTTTTGATAGGTAACATTTTTTCCCTCGTATTATGTGGTGTTTAATTTGTTGAGATCAAAAGATGGTTCATTTTTTGTGTCTGTTACGGTTTTATTACACTACTAGTTAACTTTAGTATATTTGTGTCTATAACATAGCCAATTTGTGAAAATTTCCATGTTAAGTTGCAATATGTACAAGAAGTAAATCATTGCATATATACAGCGAATAATGACTAGAAATAGGAAAATTTGTGAATACTTATAATGGTTAACAAAAGAGCATTCTATCAAAATTTCAAGAAATGAGGGCATAAAACTAGAGGAAAATTAAATATTATGCCTCTATTAACAAAAATTAAGGGCAAAATAACAAAATGTCTTTAATTAACACAAATAACGACAGGTAAAACCGCCTCTATTTCTTCCAAAAAATTGAAGGCACACGTAGTAGGCCTGTCAATTGATACTTTCGGATATGGACGGTGTCATATCTACATCTGTATTCGAAATCATTTTCGCATATTGAATATTTGCATCCATGGATAGTGACGGATATCGAATAATTATCATTTTTGTCAACGATCAATAAATCAAGAAATATAAATTGAAAAGTTTAGTTTAACATGATTTGTTTTCAATTCCATTAATTATAAAAGTATGCAAAATTAATAAATGTGAAAAGAAAATTGTTTTGAGCAGTTGAAATGCATTAAACGCATAATATAAATTATTAAATTAATAAAAGAATAAATTTATATCTTTCATTGTACTAAAATACACATAAAATAACTTATAATGTAACGACCCGTAATTTTCAATAATTAAAAATTTGTTAATTTAATAGAGTTTTGTGATTTAATGTTGAGAGAGATAAAAATTTATGATTTAATAATAAGAATATAACTAGAATGAAATGAAATTGTATTAATTTAAGGTGATTGATAATAGATTTGAATGTAATTACAATTAACTAAGATGAGTAAAAATTTATATTTGGTTATAGATTGTAAATTAATTGTAATAGTGTGTGTATTAATTGATAATTGGATTAAAAGAGTAGTTGATAAATTAAAGGTTGTATTAATTAATGGAATAATGTGTAATAAAAGGTAATTGGATGTAATTAGTATTATTTAAGTTGTTATAACATTTGTTCGTGAATAATAAACGTACAAATGTGGTTAAATGTAGAAAAGGTGACAATGTTATTTGTTACCAATATAAGTAATCAATTATAATAAATGTAAATAATGTTACATTGATGTGAGTTAATAAAATAACTGCAGATTGGAAATGTAATAAAATGTATAGAAATATCAATTACACTCATAAGGCTATAAATTGATTTAATAATAAAAATGAAACCAAGAAAATGAAGTTGTGGGATTTTAAATTATTATTAATGTCAAAGTCAACAAAGGTTCAATATTATTGGAATACTGCAACAAAAAGGTAAAAGATGATAATTATAGAATATTTATGTGATAAGATGTAAATAAATGTTAACTATGTCTATAGAGTAATAATGATTGAATGAAAATATGAAACCAAATTAGATCAATTTAGTGGAATTAAATTATAATTAAGTGGATTTACTTACAGTTGAAATTGAACACTATAATTAGTGTAATAACCAACGCTGAAATTTTATGTAAACTTGTTTTAAATTATTGTAAATTTCTAAGTAATCAAAAAGAATGAAAATTGGTTAGTTTATAAACATTGAATTAAAAACTGATTAATTAATTTAATATTAATTTATTTAATTATCGTGAACTAGCCATTTTAGCCACTGACTCAGATTTCGACGAAACGAGTTTTATCGGATCGATAACTGTGAATTATTATAGAGTTTCAAGTTTCGTAGCGATCGGACATGCCGTTTGATCGTGGGGGATCGAAACGCGTAGAGATCAATTCAATTGAAATAAGCTGATATTAAAAGCTAAATTCTTCATACGATGGAATTAAGACTTGAAACATGTTCCATTGAGTTTAAAAATTATCAAAAATACCCATTTTGACATATGCGATGACATATTTTCGTTTCGGGGTCAGAACGGGCTTTTTGGGTCGCGGAGTGGTTTCGATCCAACCCTGCCTATATATAGGCTGTTATAAACCCTAATTGTTTCTCATATTATTATTCCTGTACATACATCTTCTTCCTCCTTCTCAATCCTAATTCCCAAATTGCAAAACTCAATTTAAAAAAAAAAACAAAAAAAATTGCTCCAGGTTTACTTCGAGCCGGGAAGAGGTTTACTTCGAGTTTCAAAGAAGAAAACCCTACAGCGACTTGGGCTCAGAGAGAGTTTGAGGCCAAACAAGGCAGATGTGGGAGCGCTTCGAGTTCCAAAGGCGAAAACCCTGGAGCGACTTTGGGTCAGGAGCCAAATGACTCGGGTCTCAGGTCTCTTTGCCAAAAATTCAGAGCAAGCACAGGGTAATTGAGGCGGCGACTCGAAGTCGAAATTTTCTAATCTTCTAACATTAATAACTTTTGCATACGAAGTCGGATTCATGCGCGATTTTCTCCATTGGGATCGTATCATAATTTTGGACATTATAGAATTGGTTTGGTTGGATTCTAAGACTATTGAATTTTGGCCTTATTTTGGATTTCAAATCAGTTTGAAATCAAAGGTGAGTGTTTTAACTCACTCACAATTACTAAACTATCTTATGTTAGTTAAATTAAATTTATGAGATGAGATTGAAATTAATTGATGGATGTTTGGTATGTTTAAACTGTCATTCTAGTTAAATTTGACTTTTATTGCATTTAATCATTTTTAACTTAATATTAAATTTAAATTGTCAATTCAATGCATGTTATTGATTATCAGTTATTTGGTGATGTTTATTGATCAATTTGGATGATGATTGTGATGGATGTTTGATTGTTGATATTGGATGACTGGATATTGTATTTTTATATTGTTATAACACTACAAGTTCCATATGAGTTGAAATGATACATACCCAAATAATCTATAAATTAAGAAAAAATCGTTATGGGTTGAAATGATAGACTCGAGCTATTTTATGGATTTTATTTAATTCGAGATTGCTGTTTGAAATGATATATAACCGTAAAATTTTAAACCGCGGAATGAAATGATAAATATCCATGTCACTTGAACCTAGGGTAGAAAATTATATACCGATACCGGATTGGTTAAATTAAATGATTTTTGAATTTTTAAATTTTGAATTCAGTTAACTAGTAATTTGAAATAGAAATTTGATTTATATAAACTGAATTGTTTTCGGAAGTCCAAGCGTAAATATTAAAAATGGAATTGATTTAAGGAATTGTTCAAAGGATTTTAAATTGGAATTTCAAAGTTGAAGTGTCGAGTATAAATGAATTAATCGGAAATTGAGTTATTGGAAATGTTTGGGTATAACTTTGAAATCTATTTTAAATTAATTTAAACTATTTAAGCAATTTAAAATTATTTTTAATTTATTTAATCTATTATAACCTATTTAATCCAATTTAATCTATTTTTACCTATTTTAAACTAATAAAATTTATTTAATCTACTTTAAAACTATTTAATATAATTTAAATCTATTTAATCTATTTAAACTTATTTAATCTATTTTAAATATATTTAATATAATTTAAATCTATTTAATATTTTTTAAATTTATTTAATCCATTTTAAATCTATTTAATATAATTTAAATCTATTTAATCTATTTTAGATATATTTAATCTATTTTAAATCTGTTTAATATAATTTAAATCCATTTTATCTATTTTAAAATTATTTAATCTATTTAAATATCTACTTAATATAATTTAAATCTATTAAATTTATAATTAGTCTGTTTAAAACATATAAACCCAATTAAATCTATTTAATCTATCTTTAATTTATTTAAATCAATTTAAATCTAGTTAAATAATATTTAAATCTATCTAAACTATTTTACTATTTAAACTATTTCAATCTATTTTAATTTATTTTTAAAACTATTAAAACTACTTATACTATATAAATTATTCTCGAAAATTACATATGTTTAAAGTAGAAGTATTTATATTTGAATCATTGATGATGATACAACCTAAGTCAGAATTTGGAATTGATACCTTTTTGTGAAATGACATATTTGAGTAAATATGATCATTTAGAACTAGGATTTAATTAACCTATCTTATCGATAAATTCAACACTGAGTATGATTTTAAAAGTGAATAAAGTTTTTAAAGTGAACATGATTTTGAAAGAAATGTGATTTGAAATCGAATATAATATTTTGATATTAAGTATGAGTTGACTTTGAAATGTAAAAGAACCATCCGGTGTGAAATAAGCATTTGGTTGTTAAAGAGACCAGGATCGGATATTGGCAGGATATTGTCATACTTTCTGCCAATATCAAAAACCACTTTAACAACTATGCACGTGGAGGAGATTCCTGAAATGAAGTAGGATGGTGGCGAACAATTTCTGTGTGGTATTGACGAGACCTTGACTCGCATGAGTCAGCTTAGATGTGACTAAAACAAGAGCTATACCTGGGCCAAGTGAGGACATTCCTCCGACCGAACATGCTTCTTTGATACCATATTATGACTTTGCGATGATTTGGTGGCCACCCCTTGATTTTGATTATAGGAGTGTGTTCCGAGGTGGTCGGTAGTAACTGCTATGTGTTACCACCAGCCTGGTTCAACAATTGGTAAATCTACGTTGGCATTACCTCGAGTGTCGTGTTTACATGCCATGGAGTGCCTTCTTCGAGTTTGTTTTGTACCGTACCTATGGGGTGTCCTCTGGGTAAACCACCGGTTTGGTGGAGCTTACGGCATAGTATAGACTATGTGAATATATAAAATGTATTAAGGGAGATATGGGTAACGCCTTAACGCTATTTTAATACTATGTTTTGATGTAGGCACTATTATAATAGCGTATTGTACTACATAGTAGATAGTTTAACGGATCCTTAAGAGATGGAAATCCCAAACATCTCATAAGTTATTGCACCCACGTTAGACACTGGATAGGAGATGTCAAACTCCATAAACATCTTTGACGCTGTTACACTCATACTTATTTACTGTTGATTTAACTTACATAAAATCTTTTAGTTCCGACTCGAGTGTTTTGTCTTTTCAATTCGCTTGGGTCAGTCTGAGCTTTTCAGTTTATCGAAGACCTTCTGGAGGACAAAGACGAAGATTTTATACTATTATTACTTATTATATATATTCCACTGCATCATTTTGTTCCGCTGCGTTTATTTATTATTTATTCTTGTTGTATGTAACTCTGATCGGTATTATAAAGGTTTAATCAATATTATTCATAAACAACTTCATGAATTTTTATATGATTATTATATTTTGTCATTCCGTTGAGAGATTCTGTTTATTTTCTTTCTTTCTCTGCTTTTTCTTATTTACCCCATAACAATATTCCCTTTTGAATGGTTTGAGTTTGACATGTGTGTCTGCTTAAAACGTCCAAAAATGCAGATCATTACATATAATCTTCACAAAACCCGGAGGACAATTTTCGAATACGGATGTCTTCATATCCGAATCCATATTTGCTTTTTTGGATATCAGATATTTATCCACTTTTTCGATACCGATGCGGACAGATTTCAGATTTTTTGGGTATCCATTGATAACTTTACACGCAAATGCCTCCTCCTCTAAAAATTAGAGAACTCAATGTTTTTTATTAGTGGCAAAATGTTTTTGCAATCCTTTCCATCCCCGCCAAAATTAAAACCTTATATCCATCAACTATTTTTTTCTCCTTTGCAAATTCCTATAGTTGAGAACAAAACCCTAGATATGTTTGATTTGTTTAATTTTCGTACTCTAATTCATGATCAAAAATAGCTTCTCCATATTTGATTTTCATACTTTTGTTTAGCTAATTTCTCATTGTTTAGCTATGTTCTATTTTAGATTCCCTTTGATAATTTGGCAAAACCCTACTTATGCTTTTTTGTTTTAATGTTTACTCTACTTTGCAATTGAATAATTTGATATTTGTTTTCTGTGCTCTGATTCTTTATTGTTACTTAATTAATCCTCCTTCTTAAATTTTCCCTATTAGATTTTCGTAATTTGGTCGCTTGATTTTTCATTTTGAAATAGAAAAATATAGTTTTTTCATAGCTCTAAACAAAACAACTAACAATTCATAGTTAATTAAATATCGCATAAATCATCGATTTGTGATAACCTATGAACTTATTGATTGAAGAAACACCATTTATGAGTGTTCTAACTTCTAATCTGATTGTACTTTTTTCCTGTTGTCAATCCTGCATATATGTTTCAAACATAATAAAATGATAAAAATGCTTTTGTGACACCAAGAATTTAATATGAAAACTACATTCTTCATTGAGTATAAACTTCATGTATATAGAAATCAAATATTTTAAAGGTACCAAAATATATCTGAAAAATAAGCTCATAAGGAGAGATAATCTAACATAACAATAAATGTCCTTTGATGATAAGAAAAGGGAAGTATTAAGCATTTTTTATATTGAAATCTTATTTTTTGGCAATAGTTTATTCTGCATATTTATTTAGGTACTTAGCTCCTAAGTAATGATGATATTTATTGTGTGGCAATTACTAATAACAGAATGAATTGATCAAATTTTGAAATAGGTAAATCTACGGTTGAAGTTTATTATTACTGTATCCTTTTGGATATCCTCATTATCATTTGTCTCAAAATTTCTAGTCTAAAGAAGCTCCTCGGTTAACTACAATTACAGCTAAAATTTCACTGCTCGTGGGATGAACAAGTATCACACATGTAAAGATGATTGACATAGATAGCTATTTTAGGTAACAAATATGTAATTTTGAGTTAACTACTATTATTTTAACTTAGATGATACAAAGTTTATTTTTGCACACATACACAATAGTAATATTTCGACCATTGTGTGTTGATCATTGCAACGTTGTTAAATATTCAGTGTACAAAACGTTCATCTTAAGCGTTTCCTATTTTATGACGGCTTATTAATTTTTTTGTCTCTGTACTCTATTGTTTAGGTTATTTAGTCCTATAATTCTCCTCTAATGCTATAATTTTTAATATCATGCATACTTTTTCTAGTTAACTGAATTTACTGTCAAAGTATTCCATGACTGCTCTATGTAATTTGATTTTATATACTTTATTATGGTACAATTTCTAACATATATTGCTTATTTGTTATATTTTTTTATAGAGTTGGATAATGAGCTAGTTCGTTGCAAACAATAAAGAAAATGATACACATAAGAAAATAATGAACACTAGCAAGTTGAGTGGATGATTCTTCACCCTTATCCATGATATTGAGGTCATGAACCCAAAGTATCATGAAGACATATAAAAGGTACTTCTGTTCTCATTGTCTTTCGAATATGATGTCTTTATGATGTGCCATTTAGTTAAATTATCGTAACTTTTAATTCATATTATTTTAGATCTCCACATATTTAAGGGGTATGTGTGACTATTTTTATTGGAAATAACTTATTGACTTAGACCATATGGTATGGACACATATCTAAATCTATAGTTTTTATTTTACTTATATCATACACATATTATTATAAGATCTAATTACTTAGTTAACCAATCTCTTGATGAGTGAAATCATTTGGTTTCTCCTTGTAAATTATCATTTCCCTTCATCTACTTGTTAAAGCATTGGACCTTCAAGGACATTGGATTGTTTGTTTTATTTTAATTATTTTTATAATAAATTATTCTTTTGTAGCATGTTGATTATGGACTGGCATATATGGACAAGTAGTTGTACAATGATGATATGCATATTGTTGTGACCTTTATTAGATGTTTAATTTATTAACCTTAACATTAAAAATTATTGTGATCTAATGAGCCAAACCTAGTTAGTTTCAGATTTTATTCAATTGATTTAGCTTCAAGCAATATGTTTTCTAATGGATGAAGTATTATCTGTATTGCAAATACACCATTCATTCATGAAACCTCCAACTTTTAAAAAAAGTAATTTATATGCTTTGTATATATCATAGGCTATAAAGCACACAATTTTTAAAACTCTCCATGGACGAAGTGGTAACTATGTCCCAAAAAAAACACACATGGGTATAAACACTATAGCAATACCTTTTTAAAGCCAAGAATTTGTTCCTAATATTTATTTTAATCAATATATGCTTAACTCTTATTACTTTAGCCTACCAAATGCACTTTTGTTAATATGCAACTCGATAATTTATAACATTGTTTTAATTCTTCTTCATATATAAAGGTTAGCTGTTCTAACTAATTTTTTTGTCAAGTTCAAGTGTGAGAAATTTATGTAACAACCCGCATATTTAACGATTTTATATTTAAATGTTTTATTTAAATGTAGCGTCGTTAGTCGGATTTAGGTCCGAAATGTTACTTTCTGGGAATGGCCGAATTGGAACTCGAAACCACCTCCATTGGTTCCAAAATGACGTTTGCGATCTTTTTAAGTGTAAGCTTCGATATGTTTGGAGTTTGTGAATTTTTGCAACTTTTCTATTTGGGTTTTGGGTTTGGGTTCAGCCCATTTGTTAGTTTAAACCCCTAACTCAGCCCTCTCTTCATCCATTCACCCTCATTTCATTTCTTAGCTTAAGAAAACTAAAAATGGTGGAAGGGAAGAAGAAATAGAAATTTACAAGCCCTAGTTCTTCTTTGTAACTTGAATTCTTGCTCCAAAAATCAAAGAGAAGCAATAGGTAAGCTCCTCTTCATCTTCGCTTTCTCTTTCTCTCTTCAATCTCAGAAATTCCTAAACCTAAATTTAGGAAAATACTTGTTTTGATCTTAGATTGAAGCTAGTAGAGTAGAAGTGGAGATTAGTTGGTCTTCTCCTTGCAAATTGAACTCCTTCTTCTTCTTTTTTGGATTAAAGGTGAGTTTTGAACTCACATCTACTTCTTTTGATATCATTGATGTTAGGCATGAATTCCTAACAACTGTTCATATGTTCTTTTGCTTTTGATTTGGGTTGATTCGATGAAATTGCCAAATTATGATTTTTGAAGCCAAATCTATGTAAAATCCTTATATGGATGATGTTTATGTTTTTCGGAGTGTTTGGGTGTGTCGTTAAGGTTGGGTAGTCGTTTGACGAAGCCCATAATCAACACGCATCTGATTGCTTTCGATTTGTTTGGCCATAATGGCCCAGGTTCAGGAAATGCCTGAACATTGAGTTTCAGACGTCTGAAACCATAATTTCAGACGTCTGAATATTGTTCTGGGGAACATTTTCATCCCCAGATTCAGACGTTTGAATTTATATTCTAGACGTCTGAAAGTGTTTAATTTCGACCAGAAAGGAAATAGGCCAAAATATGCCTATTTCAGACGTCTGAAAATTTGGGTTCAGACGTCTGATTTCTCTTTTGAAAAAGAAATTGAATTCCAGATTCAGACGTCTGAATCTCTTCTTTCGGACGTCTGAATTGCTGTTTTTTTTTCAAATTGCCTTGTTCGTTTAGTTTTCCAAATTTAATCGATGTATATTGATTCCAATTAGTTGTTTATGCATATTTGTCCTTGATGATTCCTTTTTGACTTTATTCACGGGTTTTTTATAAATGATTTCTTCAAGTCGTATTAAAAGGTCGCTTCTCCAATTTATAAATTCTATTTAAAGAACACACAATTTCGCACTTCAAGCGAAGTGGAAGGGTGATTAAATGGTTGGGCAAAACACGGACCATGAATCTGTGCGTTTATCCTTCCGATTAATTTCCGACCTATTCAATTGATCGTTTTAACCTTCGGGTTGGTTTACCGATGATATGAGGTGAACTTTGTATTGCTTTGAGTGTGAAATTAACTAACGGATAGTAAACCGTTTAGTGCAAACGAGTGGTTATGGGACTCACGTTACCACTTTTCGGATTCCTTTTTGAGAGTTATGACACATTCCGCCAGTTAGTGGTGTCCAGTACTGGGTCTCTGACCTTCACCACTATGGTTTGTTGCCTTCGGGTATGTGCCTTCGGGTTTGTGCCTTCGGGTTTGTTTCCCTTTAGTATCGCTTCCGTTGTTGGTCGTTATCAGCCGCATGGTTGATATTGGGTTGCCCTTTAGTATCGCTTCCGATGTTGGTCGTTATGAGCCGCATAGGTGATATTGGGTTTGGAGTCTTCGGGCTCATGGATCCTTGTTTGTACAGTACTGAGCTCGAGGAAATTTTATGATGTTTCATTCATATGTATATTTCCTTGGTATCGCCCTTCGGTGTTGGTCTTTTTGAGCCGCATGATGCGTAGCGTTTACCTTGTGGAACTTGTATGCCTTATGGGTATTTGTTATTTGCCTTTTGGCTTGATTTGGGATATTTGTATCCTTTGTTTCTATATGTTGTCGATGATATGAGGCTTGTTATCATACGATTCATCTTTTGTTAGTTGATTGTGTTATCTCCTTTAGAGATATTTGTTATGCCTTGAAACCTTGCAGGTTTATTGTTGTTCAGTTTATCTAACTGATTTGTTTAGCTAGACTGACCCGTGTATTTTATACTCGGGTCAGACCGAGATGTTTCAGGTTAGGTGCTTTTGGACTTAGCCTATTTTGCTTCCGCATGGACTATTCAGCTTATTCCTTTTTGTTAAAGCTTTTTGTGTAGTCCTTTTTATTGTAACTCTGATATATGTATTCTTTTGATTCGTCTGTATATTGTGGTTTGCTATACCACTTGACATGTATTATTTTGTATACTCTGTTATGTATCAATATATGTGTATATGATGATCTACTGTTCTGTGATGTATATTACATTTGAGTTGTTATATTCTGTTCTGATAGATCCAACCACCTATGGTTTTGTTTTAAGTATTCATTGGGCATGTCGACCTGCTTGGTATGTTTATTGTCGATGTATTCAATAGATAGTTAGAGCAAGACTATAGATGGTCGCTCCTAACCAGCCTTATTCTCCATGTTAGTTGATGGCATTACCCTGTAGTGTCCTTGGCTAGTGTGAGTATAGAGGTGGGGCGTCACGGCGGGGTATCAGAGCTGAGTTCAGGACAAAATATGATAAACACAGAATAGATACACATATTACGGTACGTCAAAGTGTATAAGTGATACAAATCTTTGAATCATCGTGTCTTTCTATTCCTTATTTTATCAAAGGTTAGATAGAATTTGGGAAATACGTCTAGGATTGTATATTATTCCGTAGTATTCCGTAATGACGTATCTACCTTGTGATTAATCTTGTTCTTATCTTACTCTCATCGTATGGCTGGAAGAGGCAGGGGATGACGTTCGGATGATGGGCAATCCAGTGGCTCACATCCGGATGGCGTATATATGTCTGCTGATCAGTTTTTGGAATTGTTTAGGAGCACTCAGCCTCCAGTTCCTCCTCGAGTGTCTCCACCTCGCAAGTCTGCCTGTGCACGCCAATGCAGTGATTTTGCTCATCTTGGAGGAAAGCCATTTAAGGGCTCCGAGTCAGTTCTTGAAGTCCAAGCTTGGTTTCACAGTGTGAGCGTATCTTCTCTCGCATGGATCTTTCTGACCATGATAGAGTTCTTGTAACTTCTAGCTTATTACAAGAGCGTGCCCTTGATTGGTATGAGCTTCTTGTAGCCGAGATTGATGAGTCTACTCTTTCTTGGACTCAGTTTCGGGAGCGATTTGAGCTCAAGTTCGTTCCTGAATCTGAAAAAGTTTTATTGACCCGTCGCTTCCTCGAGTTGAACCAAGGGAAATCTTCTATTTCTGAGTATGTTGCATCATTCGAGGCTTTATCTAAGTATGGTCTTGAATTCATTAGCACTTCTTATAAGAAGAATTTGAAGTTTGTCTCTGGTCTTAAGAAATATCTTAAGAAGTCTTTATTGCTCCAGCTCAAGCTTTCTTTTGAGGAGTTGGTTGATTCGGCACTTCATCTCGAGACCGTTGAGAAGGAGTGTGATAGTGATATTGATGTTGAGGTTTCCAAGAACCCCAACAAGAAGCCGATTCCATTTCAGAAGAAGCCTTTTCCTTCTAAGAAGAGGAAGATTGGTGGTCCTAGCTCTCAGCCTCAGCCTTCTAGAACACCTTTCGTTCGGAAGTGTTTCAATTGTGGGTCTCCTGATCATATTATTCGAGCTTGTACTAAGCCTCTCTTCTGCCGCTATTACAAGAAGGAAGGTCATCATGTTTCAGCTTGCCCTACTGTTCCGGCTGGTGCCAAGTCTAGCAGGCTTTATGCTGCTAAGGCTTCTGAAGTTTCTTCTTATCCTAAAGGTATATCTCCATCTATTTTGGAAGGTTCTATTTTATTTTATGATCATAGTATCGAGTTCTTTTCGATACGGGAGCCTCACATTCTTTCGTATCGAAGAAGCTCGTTGATGATTTATCTTTGGATGTTTCTTGTTTGGTTACTTCTTTAAGGATTGCGAATCCTATTGGGGGATCCGCGACCCTTAGCTTGCTTTGTGATGATGTTGAGATTGTATTATGTGGCTTTTCTTTTCGTGTGAATCTGCACGTTATTTCTTGTCTAGAATTTGATATGATTTGGGTATGGACTGGCTAGTGAGATATGATTCCAGAATTATTTGTTCGGAGAGAATTATATATCTTCGACATCCGAATTTGTCTACTCATTTATCTCTTATTCTTTAGGATGTGGATAATTCCGAAATGGCTTTATATTCTCTTGACTCGCGAGATGATAATGATATATATCGTATTCCTATTGCTTGTGACTTTTTTGATATTTTTGAACCTGTTTCGGGTTTGCCACCCAAGCGGGCAATTGAGTTCAGCATTGATCTCATTCCAGGCGCGCAGCCAGTTAGTCGTCCTCCCACGAGGATGTCTATAAGGGAAAATAAGGAACTCAAGAAGCAGCTTTTAGAGATTGAGTCCAAGTAGTTGATTCAGTCCAGTTTTTCTCCGTGGGGATCCGCGGTCGTCTTCGTGAAGAAGTCTGATGGAACTCTTAGGCTTTGCATTGACTATCGCAAACTTAACGAGTTGACCATTAGGAATAGGTATCCATTGCCTAGGATTGATGATATGTTCGATCTATTGAGTGGTGCTAAGGTCTTTTCTCAGCTAGACCTTGCTACAGGTTTTCATCAGTTACGAGTCGCGGGGGATAGCGTACCTCTTACCGCTTTCCGCACTCGTTATGGTTCTTTTGAGTGGCTCATTATGCCGTTCGGTTTGACGAACACTCCTGCTTTCTTTGTTGATCTCATGAATCGAGTATTCTGAGAATATCTCGATAAGTTCGTCCTTGTCTTCATTGATGATATCCTTATTTATTCTAAGTCTAAAGCCGAGCATGCTAATCACTTGAGAATTGTCTTGAGTACTCTTCGTCATCATCAGCTTAGAGCCAAATTCTCCAAGTGCCACTTTTGGGAGAATAAGGTTAAGTTCTTAGGCTATGTTGTATCTTCCGATGGCATTTCTGTCGATCCCTCAAAGATCGAAGCCATCCAGGATTGGAAGAGGCCTGAGAATGTTCATGAGATTCGAAGTTTCCTTGGATTGGCAGGTTATTACCGTCGGTTCATTAAAGATTTTTCTCGAGTTGTGCTTCCTCTCACCTGCCTTACTCGGAAAGGCATTCATTTTGAATGGTCCGACAAGTGTGAAGCTTCCTTTCAGACATTGAAGGAACTTCTCACTAATGCTCCTATTCTTGGTTCCGGAGGGGAATCATGATCTTGTTGTCTACACCGATGCTTGTAGTAGTGGTCTCGGTGCTGTTCTTATGCAGAAGGATCGGGTAGTTGCTTATACTTCTAGGCAACTGCGTCCGAATGAAGTTCGCTATGCCACTCATGATCTTGAGTTAGCCGCCATTGTCTTCGCCTTGAAGATTTGGCGACACTATTTATTGGGCGAGTGCTTCATTCTCTATACCGATCAAAATCCTTGAAGTATTTGTTCACTCAGAAGGAACTCAATATGAGACAACAGCGTTGGCTTGAGTTTCTTGCTTCCTTTGACTTTGATATCCAGTATACCCCTGGTAAGGGTAATCGTGTTGCAGATGCACTTAGTCGCAAACATTCGGCTGTTATTTCTATGATGCTTGCCGAATGGAATGTTCTTGAGACTCTATCTTTTTGTGAAATTTGTGATCGAGGTTCATCTTCTGATTCTCCTATTCTATTGTTTAGTTTGGGAGCTCGACCTATTTTGTTGGATCGTATTGCCGATGCCCAACGGCGTGATCCTGATTTGTTGCATCTTATTCATCTTTGTGAGTCTGGATCCTATGATGAGGCATTGCGGGATTTCAGCATTGATTCTCATGGATGTCTTCGTAAGAAGAACCGTCTTTTTGTGCCTTCTGATTTTGCACTTAGGCATGACATTCTTGATGACTGTCACCGTTCTAAGTATACCATTCATCCTGGTAGTAGTAAGATGTATGCCGATATGCATCGTCTTTATTATTGGGAAGGCATGAAGCGCGATGTAGCGAGTTATGTGAGTAATTGCATAACTTGTCAGCGTTTTAAGGCCGAACATCAGCGCCCTTGGGTCTTCTTCAGCCTCTTGAGATTCCATTGCGGAAATGGGATCAGATTTCTATGGATTTCGTTGACGGCCTACCTCATTCGAGATCAGGTCATTCTAGTATTTGGGTTATTGTTGATCGCCACTCTAAGTCTGCTTATTTTTTCCCTATTAAGTCTAATAGAACTGCTTCGCATCTGGCTAAGTTGTATGCTAAGGAAATCGTGAGACTGCACGGTGTTCCTAGTTCTATTGTGAGTGATCGTGATCCTTTATTCACAAGTCATTTTTGGCAGAGTCTTCAGCAAGCTTTGGGAATAAAGCTTAATTTTTCTACAGCTTATCATCCGCAGTCTGAGGACAAACTGAACGGGTGAATCGTATCTTGGAAGATCTTCTCCGTATTTGTATTTTTGATTTTGGTGGTAGCTAGGAGGATCATCTACCTCTTGTAGATTTCTCCTACAATAATAGTTTTCAGTCTAGTATCGGTATTGCTCCTTTCGAAGCCCTATACGGAAGGCCATGTCGATCTCCTTCATGTTGGTTGGAATCTGGGGAGAAGCTTATTCTTGGTCCAGATTTTGTTCGTGATTCTTCCGAGAAGATTGATCTTATCCGATTGAGAATGAAAGAGGCACAGAGTCGCCAGAAATCCTACGCGGATAGCTAGGAAACCTCTCGAGTTCTCGATTGGTGATCTTGTTTTTATTCGTGTTTCTCCTTTGAAAGTGGTTATGCGTTTCAGTACGACTGGGAAATTGGCTCCTCGCTTTATAGGACCATTTTATATTATTGAACGTATTGGCCCTGTGGCTTATAGAGTTTCACTTCCTGCTCATCTATCTGGCATTCATGACGTGTTTCACGTCTCGCAGCTTCGGAAGTGTCTTCGGGAGTCGGATTCTGTTATTACTTCTCCTGATTTGCTAGAGCTTGAGATCTCATCGGACTTATCTATTGTACAGCAGCCTATTCGCGTACTTGATGCGGAGGTGTGACACCTTCGGAACAAGGAAATGTCGCTCGTTAAAGTTCAATGGTCCGCTAGTCCCAATGACTGTACTTGGGAAACCAAAGAGTTTATTGAGCGATCTTATCCGGGTTTTCTATCTTTGCTTGGGAACGGTGAGTATATCCTTTCATCTCAAGCTTATTTTATTTTCTTTTGAATGTTGTATGTATGTAGTTGTTACAAATATCGTCTCTAGGAATTGCGGGGACGCAATTTTGTAAGGAGGGGAGATCTGTAACAACCCGCATATTTAACGATTTTATATTTAAATTTTTTATTTAAATATAGCGTCGTTAGTCGGATTTAGGTCCGAAATGTTACTTTCTGCGAATGGACGAATTGGAACTCGAAACCACCTCCATTGGTTCCAAAATGGCGTTTGCGATCTTTTTAAGTGTAAGCTTCGATATGTTTGGAGTTTGTGAATTTTTGCAACTTTTCTATTTGGGTTTTGGGTTTGGGTTCAGCCCATTTGTTAGTTCAAACCCCTAACTCAGCCCTCTCTTCATCCATTCACCCTCATTTCATTTCTTAGCTTAAGAAAACTGAAAATGGTGGAAGGGAAGAAGAAATAGAAATTTGCAAGCCCTAGTTCTTCTTTGTAACTTGAATTCTTGCTCCAAAAATCAAAGAGAAGATATAGGTAAGCTCCTCTTCATCTTCTCTATCTCTTTCTCTCTTCAATCTCAGAAATTCCTAAACCTAAATTTAGGAAAATACTTGTTTTGATCTTAGATTGAAGCTAGTAGAGTAGAAGTGGAGATTAGTTGGTCCTCTCCTTGCAAATTGAACTCCTTCTTCTTCTTTTTTGGATTAAAGGTGAGTTTTGAACTCACATCTACTTCTTTTGATATCATTGATGTTAGGCATGAATTTCCAACAATTGTTCATATGTTCTTTTGCTTTTGATTTGGGATGATTCAGTGAAATTGCCAAATTATGATTTTTGAAGCCAAATCTATGTAAAATCCTTATATGGATGATGTTTATGTTGTTCGGAGTGTTTGGGTGTGTCTTTAAGGTTGGGTAGTCGTTTGACGTAAGTCCATAATCAACACGCATATTTAACGATTTTATATTTAAATGTTTTATTTAAATGTAGCGTCGTTAGTCGGATTTAGGTCCGAAATGTTACTTTCTGGGAATGGCCGAATTGGAACTCGAAACCACCTCCATTGGTTCCAAAATGACGTTTGCGATCTTTTTAAGTGTAAGCTTCGATATGTTTGGAGTTTGTGAATTTTTGCAACTTTTCTATTTGGGTTTTGGGTTTGGGTTCAGCCCATTTGTTAGTTTAAACCCCTAACTCAGCCCTCTCTTCATCCATTCACCCTCATTTCATTTCTTAGCTTAAGAAAACTAAAAATGGTGGAAGGGAAGAAGAAATAGAAATTTACAAGCCCTAGTTCTTCTTTGTAACTTGAATTCTTGCTCCAAAAATCAAAGAGAAGACATAGGTAAGCTCCTCTTCATCTTCGCTTTCTCTTTCTCTCTTCAATCTCAGAAATTCCTAAACCTAAATTTAGGAAAATACTTGTTTTGATCTTAGATTGAAGCTAGTAGAGTAGAAGTGGAGATTAGTTGGTCTTCTCCTTGCAAATTGAACTCCTTCTTCTTCTTTTTTGGATTAAAGGTGAGTTTTGAACTCACATCTACTTCTTTTGATATCATTGATGTTAGGCATGAATTCCTAACAACTGTTCATATGTTCTTTTGCTTTTGATTTGGGTTGATTCGATGAAATTGCCAAATTATGATTTTTGAAGCCAAATCTATGTAAAATCCTTATATGGATGATGTTTATGTTTTTCGGAGTGTTTGGGTGTGTCGTTAAGGTTAGGTAGTCGTTTGACGAAGCCCATAATCAACACGCATCCGATTGCTTTCGATTTGTTTGGCCATAATGGCCCAGGTTCAGGAAATGCCTGAACATTGAGTTTCAGACGTCTGAAACCATAATTTCAGACGTCTGAATATTGTTCTGGGGAACAGTTTCATCCCCAGATTCAGACGTCTAAAATTATATTCCAGATGTCTGAAAGTGTTTAATTTCGACCAGAAAGGAAATAGGACAAAATATGCCTATTTCAGACGTATGAAAATTTGGGTTCAGACGTCTGATTTCTCTTCCGAAGAAGAAATTGAATTCTAGATTCAGACGTCTGAATCTCTTCTTTCAGACGTCTGAATATGCAGTTTTTTTTTCCAAATTGCCTTGTTCGTTTAGTTTTCCAAATTTAATCGATGTATATTGATTCCAATTAGTTGTTTATGCATATTTGACCTTGATGATTCCATTTTGACTTTATTCACGGGTTTTTTATAAATAATTTCTTCAAGTCGTATTAAAAGCTCGCTTCTCCAATTTATTAATTCTATTTAAAGCACACATAATTTCGCACTTTGAGCGAAGTGGAAGGGTGATTAAATGGTTGGGAAAAACACGGACCATGAATCTGTGTGTTTATCCTTCCGATTAATTTCCGACCTATTCAATTGATCGTTTTAACCTTCGGGTTGGTTTACCGATGATATGAGGTGAACTTTGTACTGCTTTGAGTGTGAAATTAACTAACGGATAGTAAACCGTTTAGTGCGAACGAGTGGTTATGGGACTCACGTTACCACTTTTCGGATTCCTTTTTGAGAGTTATGACACATTCCGCCAGTTAGTGGTGTCCAGTACTGGGTCTCTGACCTTCACCACTATGGTTTGTTGCCTTCGGGTATGTGCCTTCGGGTATGTGCCTTCGGGTTTGTGCCTTCGGGTTTGTTACCCTTTAGTATCGCTTCCGATGTTGGTCGTTATGAGCCGCATGGGTGATATTGGGTTGCCCTTTAGTATCGCTTCCGATGTTGGTCGTTATGAGCCGCATGGGTGATATTGGGTTTGGAGTCTTCAGGCTCATGGATCCTTGTTTGTACAGTACTGAGCTCGAGCAAATTTTACGATGTTTCATTCATATGTATATTCCCTAGGTACGCCCTTCGGTGTTGGTCTTTTTGAGCCGCATGATGCGTAGCGTTTACCTTGTGGAACTTGTATACCTTATGGGTATTTGTTATTTGCCTTTTGGCTTGATTTGGGATATTTGTATCCTTTGTTTCTATATGTTGCCGATGATATGAGGCTTGTTATCATATGATTCATCTTTTGGTAGATGATTGTGTTATCTCCTTTAGAGATATTTGTTATGCCTTGAAACCTTGTAGGTTTATTGTTGTTCAGTTTATCTAACTGATTTGTTTAGCTAGACTGACCCGTGTATTTTATACTCGGGTCAGACCGACATGTTTCAGGTTAGGTGCTTTTGGACTTAGCCTATTTTGCTTCTGCATGGACTATTCAGCTTGTTCCTTTTTGTTAAAGCTTTCTCTGTAGTCCTTTTTATTGTAACTCTGATATATGTATTCTTTTGGTTTGTCTGTATATTGTGGTATGCTATACCACTTGACATGTATTATTTTGTATACTCTGTTATATATCAATATATGTGTATATGATGATCTACTGTTCTGTGATGTATTTTATATTTGAGTTGTTATATTCTGTTTTGATAGATCCAACCACCTATGGTTTGTTTTAAGTATTCATTGGGTATGTCGACCTGCTTGGTATGTTTATTGTCGATGTATTCAATAGATAGTTAGAGCGAGACTATAGATGGTCGCTCCTAACCAGCCTTATTCTCCGTGTTAGTTGACGGCATTACCCTGTAGTGTCCTTGGCTAGCGTGGGTATAGAGGTGGGGCGTCACAATTTACCTCTTCTTTTCTAGTTGATTATTTATAAGTAACTACACGATATATTAGGATTTAGACTATTCATGCCATTTATCTAAAGGAATTAATCCATTTAGCTTTTGGAAATCATTTACCTGGCTCAAAATTCTAGGATAGTCTTTACAACATCTAATTTTTTTCAAAGTAGTCAATATTTCTAGCTACTTCAAGATAAAGTTGCATCATGGATATTCTTTCTTATATGCATTAATGGACATTACAATTTTAAATTTTTCTTATATGTTCATTGGTTCACTATATACAATATCTCTACATACATATAGCACATCGTTCTTGCTACTCTTTGCTTTTGTATATCATTAGATATAGTACATTTTTTTTGCATTTTAGGTTGTATTCGCATCTAAGTTGGAGTTGGATAAGATGGCAAAGGTTTAAGGTATTATCTATGAAATAACTCCAAGATTTTTTGAACCGCATAAAGTTTGCTTGTTGGCCATTTTATTACTCATAAAAATTATATGCAATTATAGTCAGAATCTTCATGGTGCAATCGATTCCTTTATAAGAAGTTGAACAAGGATTCCATAATTATTATTATTATTTTGAAATGGTACTTTATACACAACATGTCACTGGGACAATATATTACATGTCAATAAATGTTCGAATCACGCTATGCAGGTTTCAAACTTGTGACATCTCGCACCAAAGCCGAACCACTTAACCACTTGGACAATGGTGCTTGTCTTCCATTATTTTTATATACAAACACCCAATAAATGTGGGCAAGTACCCAGTAATTAGCAACAACGTTTCACTATTTCTTTGTACATTTTAAGGATGAAAATCTTTCTAGTAATATATTATTCTTCCAACATAACTAAGGTACATTCATTCTAGTAAGAGAATCAATCTTTTAGTTGGTACAAGTACACAAATATTCGATCCAACTAAATTTAAGCAAGTCTCATTGCCAATTAATTTCCATATAAGACCATTCACTAACTTAATAGAGCGGTATATTTTGGGTTACAAAATTCGGTTGGCATTCATATACCAACTCATCAACCTTACTATAGTATCCCTTCTTTTTTAGGTTATTAGATTATATGAATTGAGTGCAAAATAAATTGAGGTTGAATTAAGAGCGTGTTGATGTACAAAGATTTTATTGATGCTATTAAGGTGTTCCCTTAATTGTTATGTAATTTTTAGTTGGTTTTTGGATATGTCAAAAAAATTTAACTTGTTAATAATTGTAAACTTTTCAGGTGAGAATATTTTTTATTACATTTTCTTCTATAATCTTTGTTGATGATGTTTGTTTAAATTGTTAACTTTGTTGAAATTGTTCGTTGATTAAAATTTGTGTCATGTTGTTTTTCTTATTTTTCATCCACTAGAAAAACTCAAATGAATGATGAAATGTACTATCTTAAATGCATAATTGGCTCTTTAAATTATATATTGTGTTTGGGAACACTGGCGTAGGTACTAAATTCAATTTATAATAGAGGCATACATAAGTACCTGTAATAGATATTAGTTACTAAATATAGTTGATAATAGGGGCATTTATACGTGCCTTAAATATTTGTTGTGTTTATTATTCTTACGTGGAAAAATGAATAGCAGGGGTTGTTATGGGAATTCCAACGCGAGACCACTCAAATCAAAGCCCCAAAGCACAACGGAAAGGGGATCGTGGTAAGTAGTGCAAAAACAACCAATCAATATCTCAATCCAAATTTCAATCCAATCCAAAACCAATCACAATCAATAACAAGCAATAGAGAAACAAAACAATAATGATGAAATAAATCACACACAGATTTAAAGTGGTTCCACTAACATCTTGTTAGTGTATAATTACTTTGAAGAGAGAGCCTTTATTAATACCAATGAAAAGAGTATAAGAGATTGATTATAATTATCAATATTCAAATAGAATAGATTTATAGAGAATAAAGTTGAAGAAAACTAGGTTTGATAAACCCTATTTTAATGGAGGATAAACCTTGATCAAAAAACCTCAGAGTCCTTAAGTCCCTTTGCTTTGAATTTTGAAAATAGCTTATATAGTGAACCATCCTTCCTTGACACACAAACACAAATTCTGGTGAAAAAACAAAACTGCAGCGCGTCAAACGTCTGTCACAACCTCTCAGACGTCTGTCGCAACTTCCAGCTACAGTAAACCTATTGTCAGACGTCTAGCACAACTTTTAGTCTGTGGATCTTCAAATCGTTATAACTTGAGCATCCGAGCTCTGATTCCCGTACCGTTTTCATATCAAGCTATTCTCGACTTCTTCAATTCTCCATATAGTGTCACCAAAATTCAACACTCCATCTCAACATTATATCCATCTCCATCACCAATAAAAAATGGTACCAAACTATCATCACCTATACCTTCTACCAAACAAGTTTGAATCCTTTCACAATGAGCTCCGGTAAAGCCACGGCCCATTACACTCCATCAAAGAGCTCGAATAAAGTCACTGCTTGCTAATGAAGTATTGAAAGCATCCAAATCCAAAACTGTCTCACTAAACGACAAAGGTTCTAAGGAGTGAAAACTAGTACTCGCCAAGAAGATAGAACCACAGTCACTCACTGATACTCTTCCTCGTCCATAACCAACTCCTCCCTCAACCGTGCCACACCATGCCACCCAGCACTTCCTCAAGCGAATCAAGTTCAAGTAATGCTCGAACTTCCCAACCTGGTAATGCCTTAGTGAACATGTCCACCGTGTTATCATTTATGTGCACTTTCCTATACTTGCTTATCTTCATCCATGACTACTAAAAATGACTATCTCACTTCAATATGCTCAGTCCGTGAGCTAAACACCAAATTCTCCACCAAGTGAACAGCACTCTGGCTATCCAATTGAACATCAATCCTATCATGTTCAAATCCCAAGTCACACAACAATTGCCTCAAATAAAGTACCTCCTTTGCTGCCTCCACCGCGGCTATCAACTCTGCCTCCGTAGTGGATAAAGCAACTATGCCTGAAACTCGGTCTCTAATTTACGGCCATACCACCAAGCGTGAAGACATATTTGAAAGTTGACTTTCTCTGATCCCTATCACGGCATAGTCGGAATCACAATAACCAGCCAACTTGCAATTCATCCCCTCACTACCGCCAAAACCAAGACCATGAGATGATGTACCTCTATGGTATCTCAATATAAGCTTCTGTTGAGACTTTTCTATTAATTAGAAAAGCACAAATTTTAATAAATTCTGCAAGCGCACAGGCGTGTAGTATGCAGGTCGAACACAGAGAATTGTGTTTTAAAATATTTGAAATCCCTATTTAAATCTTAGGCGTGTTAAACAAATTCGATGGTGGATCTTGAACAGAAAATAAAAACAATAATATACTCCGAATTGATTCTGAAACTAATCGAAATTGCAACCAAAATATAAAATTGTAAAATTCAGAACAGAAATTGAAACTACGGAAAATAAAATATCAGAGCAAACAATTGAAATATTTATTAACCAACTGAAAAGAGTGCAGAAGATAACTAAGAACAAGAATAAATAAATTGCCAAATCTAATTAACAATCCTATGTATTCTGTTCGAAATAAAAACACTGCTGAAATTAAAATTAAACTAGAAGAAGAGTGATGGGGTAAGAGATGATTTTCCATCTGCATTCTCTCTTTATTTAAAGACTTCAGCCTCCATAAATAACCCTACTATTTAGGTCCATGTGCTTGATATTTGGATAAAAATAAGGCCACCCCACTTTGAATTGGTCTTTGCTTTGTTATTTGATTAACAAGTGGCCTTGCTTCAAGAGATTTTCAGGCTAATCTTTGAAAGTGTATTTTCAATATTTGCATTTACCTTCTTACATGAATAGTACACATGTTGGTGACGTGAGATGCATTTCTTCATGAACGATATGTACTTTCTCTTCGAATTATTCGATACTCAAAATATTGCACTTTTTTTGCGTGTCATTTGAACCATTGGACGGCACAACCAATTAATTTCAACGTTGCACTTCGAAATCTATAATCTGCAAAACCACAATAAAATACCCGTATAATACGGCTTTATTAAAATAAAAATATATTAAACGAACGGTTTAAAATGCAGAAAAATACGTTCATAAAATAACCCCACACTAGAACTTTATTCGTCCTCGAATAAGCAAGAAAATAAAACTAACTAAATCCTTTTTCATAGAAAACACGATTGCATTGAGCGTATGCAACAAGCCGTTAAACCTCTAGGTGTCCCTAGTAGGACGAGTGGTGTCTCGTGAGGGTTTTCAGCGGATACTACCCACAAAATCCAAATGCAGTATGTGATGTTACATGAATGCAAAAATTTAAACAAATGGAGACTCGATTTACTTCAGAATAATTGCAACAAAATAAAGTATATCAGTTTTAGTCAACTTTTAGAAATTTTTGGTTCCTCACTAAACACAAATTTCAACATAACTCAAGTTTTCATACATTAGATTCTAGTTTGGCCAGTTGTTTCGGTCGATAACATAGTGCAGCTATGAAATAAATTCTTCACTGTTAATCACAGTTTTTTTTTTCAAAATGGTATTTTTCATTTCCATTTGTATAACAAGCCAAATCAACAAAGTCAAGAAGTGTTTGGGTTTCAAAGCTTAGTCTCTCTTTACTAATTTTTTCTTCTTCCTTTTTTTAACACCTAACCGTTGGACCAAGGTACACCACCCATGCACTACCTCGCAGGCTTACGTGAGAGTTGGGACAGAGCTTGGCGGATTATGCAAACCGACGCTGACTATGTCAGAAAAGGTCGGTAATCCTTAGGTGATTATTTATTTAAATTCTTTATACACCTAACTCAGAATGCTGAGGCCAGATATACAATCCATGCGCTGCCTTGCGGGCTTACATGAGAAGAGTACAGAGCGTGGTGAGTGCACTCACTTTCATAAGTGTGCACACCTATTGACTCTAGGTGTTTCTTATATTATTATTATTATTACATATTTTTGAAATTAACTAAAGAGAGTTATGCAAATCAACTTAGCGCCACTTAACTTTAATGATTTGAAATGTCAACGCATGTACTTTAAATCTGCCACTTTTTTAAACAAAGACTGCAGTTTAGAAAGGATTTCATAACCGTCACCTACGAATCCCCCTATATACTAACCTCACTATTATTGCTTGTATTCAACTTTTCATTATATTTTACATTTGAAATTAGTGATTCACAAAAAATTTCATCAATTGACTTCAACTGCTTACTTACTTTGTCTTGACTAATTAAAAATAAATCGCAGTCCTGAAAATAATGGGAAATGAGAAAAAAAATTGAAAGGAAATTTGAAAACAAATAATGAGATGATTTTTTTAAATGATGCCACACTATGAAATATGAACAAACAGAATGAGATATGTGTTCCCTCACACTGGAATGAGACAGTGTCCCAACTGTCAAATGGAATGCAAATGCAAAACAAAAAATAAAAAATATACAACCTGATATGTACAAGATAGTGAGTGGCTTATGCCGAGTAGCTGGGTTCATGGAGATCCACGAACTCGTCGTCCTCATGTTGTTCAGACTCTAGAAGTAGCTTCAAGCACTGTCCATTAAACTTTGAAATGGAACTGTCCCTAGGATTTTCAATTTCAACTGCACCATATGGGTATACTATTTTCACAATATATGGACCTGTCCATCAAGATCTCAATTTGCCCGGAAATAAATGAAGTTTGGAATTATATAAGAGAACTTTCTGACACTACAACAAAAAGACCCTATGATAGCGCCCGAAAAACGCTATTAAAGGATATTATAGAGGTTCGATAAACGCTGTATAACGACATGTGATTAAAAACAACCAACATTAGATAGCGCAAAAACAGCGCTATAAAAATTGTTAATTTCATAGCGCAAATATTGCGCTATTTTATTTATTTTTATAGCGGTAAAGATACAAATATTTATCTTATTTCAAGCTTAAGCAGAGAATGCTTTGTTTTAGTATATTCCTAAAAATTACAACTGACAGGTAACAATTAATGACCAACCCTTATAATATTGTAATCAGGCAACTGATTTTTTTCCTGAGTTTAACAGTGCGAAGTTTTCCATAAATAACTATACACGTGCAATGCACATTATAACAAACTGAAACATAAAGGAAATCCTTTTGTACAAATAGTAAGAAAAGTTTAATCTACGACACGTTCGCCAAAATCACTACTGCCAACATGAACAAAGTTAAAACACAGTAGCATCGAGGCGTGTAGGAGTGACGAATAAAGTCAGAGAGACAAAAGTTCAATATCAGACCTCTCAGTTTTACAAAGGATGCATTTATACAATCATCTATCATAAAATAAATCTTGTGTACCTCACTCGTGTACGTATATGAAAATGAAATCTAGTACAGAAACAACGATATTTAAAAATCAGTCTTCACATAGCAGTAAGGTGTTGGCAGGTGAACAAATAGGATACATGGTGATGTGTGAGTTTTCTTGTGATGTGATGGGTTGTTTAGATGAAATATGGTGAAGATAACGTGGCAATGCAATGTCCAGTTCAAGGAACAGGCAAGATTAATGAAGCAAGTATTGACAGAAAGGAATTGTAAAGAAGAAAGAAATTGTAGAACTGAGAATTGTAATGCAAGAATTATCAAGAAATTAACTGGAAGATTAGATCAATGCTTAGAGTTTGTAATGGTGTTGAACTAAGATTTGCATTAAAAGATCAAAAGCATGTAATAACAGAACTGAAATGAATTATAACAAGAATGGTATATGGCAGAGACAAAGAACAAGTGATAAGTTGCTAGGAATAACATGAACAAAAGTTGTAATTTGCAGGAAAGAAGAACAGACAAGATATAGGAAGAGTCGACAAGAAAAGGAAATGTCAAAGTTATCAAATTGCATCTGGAAAAGAAAATGTGCAGAAGTATGAACTGGAATCTAATTGCAAGGAAATCAAGAATTGACTGATATCACGTTGCTGATTAATGAAATATAGCAGAAATGAAAGAAATTATATGGAAAAGATGAACACGGAATTTAGACACAGGATCTAAAATTTGCAGTTATGAACTAGAAAACACAAGGAACTATAACAAGTTTTAACTAGTAATAAAATCACAGTGCAAGAATCAAGAACATGCTTTCCAACTACTGGAAAAGAAAAAAAAAGAACTTAAAAAATGTATGTATGCAGGAATTTAACAAATAGAGAATTGAAATAGGAAGAAGAACAATATGAGCTAATAATTGGAATAGAGTTTGTAACTAACAAATTAAGTGAACTAGCTAATGGGATTTATAAGGGAAGATACCGACTTAAAGAAATTGCAACAGAACTGAAAAAAATGAAGAACTAAAAGATTGAAGACGAAGATAATTGTTCAGATTTTCCACACAACCAAAACTACAATATCAGTTCACCACTATACACACACAAAACCAATCACTTTCATAACATTTTTACTACCCAATACAACCAGACCCAGAACCTCCTATGACTCATTGTTCAATATTTATATCTGAAACATAATTTTTTTACGGTAGTTGAGAAAGCATGCTTAGCAAGGTTAGTGGAGGTAGAGAACTAAACAAATCGATGGCATAGTTTTGTAATATAACTCATTGTTCAATATTTATAACTCTCCACTCAATAAGGAAGGTGATTAAAAACGATACATGGTTGGATTATTTTTGACACTATATCTTTGAGTTTTAACCCTTTATGGTAGTACTATAATTACTAATTCACAAACAGAACAGAGCAGTATATAAGTTTTCATACCTTTAGGTTGAGTTGCTCCAAAATGATTCAGAATTTCGATTTTAAAATTGATATTTGATTCACACTTCACCCAACCATTCCAATACTTCAATTCTCCTGTGACCAAATTTTGATGTATTAATGCATTCAATATGCCCAACTAGACAAACATACCATCAAATTATTTCAGGTGGATAGTTCACAGTTACTTTTCGAAGGCCTAAGAACCTAAGTTTACACTCCTCAATTCTGAAAACGCATGCACAACAACAACATAGACAGTTCTTAAGGTATCATAAGCCAAGTAAGCCTATTTCTAACATTATCAATTTCCTCTAATTAAGAAACGTGGCAAAGATGATTTAACCAACTGTCCATGAGCACAAAATACCACAACTAAAGCATACTAGATCTCAGAACCCCTTATTATTAAGAACTGCAAATTCAAAGTACATAACAAGGTTTTAGACTTGAAACACAGACACACGTATTACATCATCACATTACATGACAATAAGCAAACACCAAACTGAATTCTCATTGACATCAAGAAATGGAAAGCAACTACTTCATCATTTATTTAATATTGCAACTCATATCTTACATCACCTTAGCTTTAATTTCATAACCTAGGATTATTAATAAAAATACTTAGCTAATCCGAGATAGTAATAAAATGAAAAAAAGGAAGTAAAAAGTGAAATAGCTAGTACTGGAAGTCTAGAACTAATTAATGTGAAGAACATAGCTCAATAGATATTCCAGAATCAAACAACTCTACAATCAACTGCTCAATATGATGTTCTTCCAATTAGAAAAATCAAAAAATAAAATCAAGCGCTCACCTCCTCGCGACGCTTCTTAAATACAGGGAACGCGGCTAGTTGAATATAGTGGAACGCGGTCGCCTCTGGCCGTGAGAGGAGAGATCGAACAGCAGATGGAGGAAAATCTGGCCGTGAGAGGAGAGATTGAATTTAGGGTTGGAAATTTGGAAATTTGGAATGAAATCGATTAAAACAACGTCTGCGTGATGGAGGGAAATGAAGCGTGATGGAGGGAAATGTATATTTGGGGGCGGGCTCACTTTTGCAAAGCGTTACTTAGGTTTTGGGTTAGGAAATTGATTAAGTCAGTAGAGAGTTGGATGAGAGTTAACCACATTAATAGCGCTTTACCATATCGAGCTATCTATTGGCGTAATAAGTAGTGAATTTTGTTGTAGTGTGACCTACTTCGAATGTCTTATGAAGTATGGATTTATCATGATAGAATTTAGTTTTCTCTTATAAATCTTTGCATTTTCATAGGTTTCATTTCTTAGTTCTTCTAATTCTGACTATTGTAATTTACGATGCGATCCCGCTTTTTCTATGTCAAAATTAAGGTATTTGGTTGCCCAAAGTGCGCGGTGCTCGAGCTCAACAGGTAAATGGCATGCTTTTCCAAAGACCAATTGGTATGGTGAAATTCCTAGATTGGTTTTATAAGCTGTACGAAATGCCCAAAGGGCGTCTATCAATTTAGATGACCAATCTTTTCTGTTGGAGTTAACTGTCTTTTCAAGAATTTGTTTAATTTATTTATTGGAAATCTCGATTCGACCATTAGTCTGTGGATGATATGGAGTAGATAGTTTATGAGTGATAGAGTATTTCTTAAGAAGAGATTCAAAAGCACGATTACAAAAATGAGAACCATTATCGCTTATAATGGCTCGAAGTGTGCCAAAACGGGAAAATATGTTTTCTTTCAAAAATTTGACAACAACTTTATTGTCATTCGTTCTGGTGGGAATGGCCTCAACCCATTTAGACATGTAATCTACTGCAAGTAAGATGTAGAGATTTTCAAAAGAATTAGAAAAAGGACCCATGAAATCGATGCCCCAAACATCAAAAATTTCGATGACAAGGATTGGGTTTAGGGGCATCATTTACGTTTGGAAATACGACATGTTTGTTGACATCTAGCGCATTTGGAGCAAAATTCGTGGGCATCACGAAAAAGAGAAGGCCAATAAAAACTGCACTGTAACACCTTGGCAGCAGTTTTCTTTGCTCCAAAATGTCCTCCACATGCTTGATTATGTGAAAAAGAGAGGATGCTATGGAATTCATGTTCGGGGACACATCTACGTATGATTTGATCGGTGCAATATTTGAAGAGATAAGGATCGTCCCAGTAAAAGTTTCGAACATTGGAGAGAAATTTTTGTTTATCTTGTTTTGACCAATGGGAAGGTGTTTCATTTGTGACAAGATAATTTACGATGTCTGCGTACCATGGTGCATTGGAGAGGGAAAGAATTTGTTCATCGGGAAAATGATCGTTGATTTGAGAGTTATCATAGTTTTATGAGCAATACGAGAAAGACGACCAGCTACGACATTTTCAGAACCCTTTTTATCCCGTATTTCTAGGTCAAACTCTTGAAGAAGGAGAATCCAACAGATTAAGCAGGGTTTGGCATCCTTTTTCATGAGTAAGTACCGCAAAGTGGCGTGATCGGTGTAAACTATGACCTTAGAACCTACGAGATATGATCTAAACTTATCGAGGGCAAAGATAACTGCTAAAAACTCTTTTTCAGTGGTTGAGTAATTCAATTGAGCATCGTTAAGAGTTTTGCTAGCATAATAGATGACTCGAGGAAGTTTATCGATTTGTTGACCTAAGATGGCTCCAATGGCATAATCAGAAGCGTCACACATTAATTCGAAGGGTAAAGTCCAATTTGGAGGTTGGATGATAGGTGCAGTGGTCAAGATCGATTTAAGGGTTTCAAAAGATGTTTTACATTCATTGGAAAATTCAAATTTAACGCTTTAGCCAGGAGATTCAAAAGAGGTTTTGAAATTTTTGAGAAATCTTTAATGAACCTTCTATAGAATCCTGCATGGCCGAGAAACGAGCGAATGTCCTTTACGGACCTTGGAGGAGGAAGGCCGACAATAAGATCTGCTTTAGATTTGTCAACTTCTAGGCCATTTTTAGAGACAACATGACCTAAGACTATTCCTCGCTTAACCATTAAATGAAATTTTTTCCAATTAAGAACAAGAGATTTCTCCTTACGTCGCTTTAAGATACGTTCTAAACGAAGGAGGCATTGATCAAAGGATGACCCATAGATTGAAAAATCGTCCATGAATATTTCTAAGAAATCTTCCACCATATCAGAAAATGTACTCATCATACATCTCTGAAAGGTAGCGGGAGCATTACAAAGACCGAAGGGCATGCGACAATAAGCGAAAGTTCCGAAGGGACATGTGAACGTCATTTTTTGTTGATCCTCTAGAGCAATGGGAATTTGATTATAGCCGGAGTAACCATCAAGAAAACAATAATATTCATGACTGGCTAAGCGTTCGAGCATTTGATCAATGAAAGGGAGGGGAAAATGGTCTTTTCTTGTTGTTGCATTGAGTTTTCGACAGTCGATGCAAACACGCCATTTTGTTTTGACTTTTGTCGAAACAAGTTCGTTATTCTCATTTTTGGTCATAGTGATTCCAGACTTCTTGGGCACAACTTGTACCGAACTTACCCAAGTACTATCAGAGATAGGGTAGATAATGTTATTGTCTAGACATTTGATAATTTCTTCCTTTATCACTTCTCTCGTATTAGGGTTTAATCGCCTTTGAGCTTCGCGAGTGGGTTTAGCCTCGTCAACTAAATGTATTCGATGTTCAATGATTGATGGACTAAGTCCCTTAATGTCAACGATTACCCATCCTAATGCCTCTTTATTTTCCCTGGAAATTTTCAAAAGTTGTTCTTCTTGGTCCTTAATGAGATCGGATGCCAAGATTACAGGGAAATTTTCCGAAGAATCTAAATATGCATACTCAAGATCGTTTGGAAGAGGTTTGAGGTCTAATTTAGGGCGTACTTCTTTTGAGGCTTCAGTAGACGTCAACTGATTGAATTCTAGTGAATTATGAGAAGAGCGGAGCATATTTAATTCATAAACATATTCATCTTCATTTAAATTGGAATTGAAATGATCTAGGCACATGTTAAGAGACTCCATAATATCACTAAAATCGTTTTCTACAATTGTTTGGATCATGTCAACCTTTTCTATTTCAAGATCCCTTGGTTGTCTGTTAAGATTGAATATATTTAGTTCAATGGTGAGGTGCCCAAAGGAAAGTCGGAGTCGACCATTCCTAACATTTATGATAGCATTTGATGTTGCTAAAAATGGACGACCTAATATCAAGGGAATCTGACAGTTAGGATTTGAGACAGGTGCGGTATCTAAGACTATGAAATCGACTGGGAAATAGAATTGCTCAATTTGTATCAAAACATCTTCAACTGTGCCCAATGGTTTTTTGACAGATCGATCAGCTAGTTGAATTGTGATGTTTGTAGATTTTAATTCCCCTAGTCCAAGTTGACAGTACACAGTATAAGGCAAAAGATTCACACTCACTCCAAGATCGAGTAAGGCATGACTAATATGAGTATTACCTATTTTACAGCCGATTGTAGGACAACCGGGTCCTTATACTTGATTGGGGAGGGATTTGAAAGAACAGAGCTCGTGTTTGCAGTTAGAAATGAAGTCTTAGAAACGTTAGTGGCACGTTTTTGAGTGCATACTCTTTCAGACATTTGGCATATTGAGGAATTTGCTCGATGGTATCAAGAAGTGGAATATTGATTCAAACTTGTTTAAAGATTTCAAGAATTTGGTCAAAATTAGTGGGCTTCTTCTTTTTTTGAGTCTATGGGGAAATGGAGCAATGGGTTTATAGACTCGTTCAGAAGTTTTTTCATTCGAAGAAGAAGGTGTTATATTAGAGGGTGAAGATAAGGGGGCTGGAATGTTGGGGTTGCCAACATCAGAAGGTGAAGAGTGGTCGGGATTGCCAACCTTAGATGAACAATTAGAGTCGTTTGGATTGAAAATCGTGGTTGTCGACTGAGTTTACGAATTTTGAACATGGAAAGATTTAAGAAGGATGTCAGGGTTGCCGATATGGTTCTCTACCTTCTTTCCAGACCTTAATGTGGTGACAACATTAACCGGATTTACATTTTTGTCCTCACAAAGATTTACTCCTCGAGAGTTATACTTTGGATTCACTTCGTTTTGACTAGGCAATTTTCCTTTCTCGTTGATTTTCATGAGATCCTTCATCATTATCGACATTTGTTCATTTTGTTTGGTGATTTGCTCAATTCTCGCATCTTGATTAGTGATTTGTTCATTTTGTTTGGTGAGTTGCTTTTCCAATCGAGCAATTTCTTGTGAAGACTGAGAACGTTGGGTTGATGGATTGAAATTAGGATGCCTGTATGGTTGATTTGAAGGTTTTGTTTGTGGAGCGGGTTAAGAATTTTGAGCATTAGAGGTTGGGGCTCGTTAATTCGGATTTGGTATCATTGGATACATATGTGATGGATTAGCCACATTGTTAGGATTTGACCATGAAAAATTGGGGTGATGCTTCCAATTAGGATTGTATGTGGATGAATAAGGACTATTTTGAGCTATAGCATTGATTTGGTCTTGTGTGTAGTAATGGGGTAGTCCTTCTCCTTCTTGAGGAGTTTGGGCATCTAGAGGAAGATGTGATGGGTCAATGGCATGTACTCCTCTGTTTGGAGTACGAATTGGAACACGAATTGTTTCCCATTGCATATCCTTTTTCGAATACTCTTCTAAAAATTCCCAAGGTTCCTCGTCTGTTTTTGCCATGAATTCTCCTCCGCACATTGATTCGAGTTGGGATCTTGTTTGATAGTCAAGCCCTTCATAAACGATTTGGCACAAAACGTGTTTAGGGATTGCATGATATGGGAAACTATATAATAATTGATTGAACCTTTCAAGATATTTTGAAAAAGTTTCTCCTTCATTATGAGAGAATTGGTTGATTTCAGTTCGAATTTTAAGAGTTTTTTGGAAAGGAAAAAACTTTTTCAAAAATATAGTAACGAAATTGTCCCAACTCTTAATTGAATTTTTAGGAAGAGAATTAAACCATCTTTTCGTACTTTCTAGAAGCGCGAATGGAATAAGTCTTAGCTTGATGGATTCATTAGAAAGTTGTTGCATTTTGGTTGTAGAAGCGTATAATTCAAATTCACTAAGTAATTCATAAGCATTTTCAGACCCAGTGAATTTCGGTACCCCTTGGATAAAAGAATGTTTTAGCCAGAAATTATTTCCTTCGGCAGGTGGAAATGAAATAACCGAAGGTTGAACAGTCCGTGTTGGATAGCATCGGTCTCTAAGTGATAATGGTCGGTTCTCATGAAATTCATTATTTCCAACATGTGATTTTAGGTGATAATTTTGGTGAATTGTGGTGTGAATTGTGATGTGAACCATGTTGTGAACCGTGATTGCTCATATTTGTTTGATTTGAAATTTCTGTTGATTTGTTTAATGAAATATTTTGGCTTTCTAAACGGTTAAAAAAATTTCTTGCCCAAACGTGCATAAACAAACCAAGCTGTAGTAACCAAAAGTAAATTTAAACAGCTTTCAGTTGGGTACCTGTAGAGTAGAAAATTACTTACAGAGGGGTATGGCAGTCCGTCCAGTGCAACTGAGCAGTGCTAGTGATTCAAACTCCACTGTTCGTAATATCTTGATCCCTAGATCCGTGTTGTTGAATTGCTGAGATTTACTTAGTTGAGCTACCTGTAATCACTAGAAATAAAACGAAAATGCTGTAGATGAATGCAGCATGAAAAGCAATTGAAACAGAAACTAAACCAATGTGAAACTTGAAAACATGCAACGAAAGGAAAAAAACAATTTTTTAAAGTGAAAGGAACAGGAAAAAGAAAAAACAATTTTTTTAAAGTAAAACGCTACTTTTTGAAAGGAACAGGAAAACGAAAGAAAACGATTTTTTTTAAGTGAAAGGAACTAGAAAAAGAAAAAAAAACGATTTTTTTTAAGTGAAAGAAACTGGGAAAAGAAAAAAACGATTTTTTTTCAAATAACAGAAAAAATAAATTAACACGAATAGACTAAAAAATGGAAAATTTTCAAAATAGCAATTCCCCGGAAATGGCGCCAAAAATTTGTTGAGACTTCTCTGTTGATTAGAAAAACACAAATTTTAATAAATTCTGCAAGCGCACAGGCATGTAGTATGCAGGTCGAGCACAGGGAATTGTGTTTTAAAATATTTGAAATCCCTATTTAAATCTTAAGCGTGTTAAACAAATTCGATGGTGAATCTTGAACAGAAAATAAAAAAAAATATATACTCCGAATCGATTTCGAAACTAATCAAAATTGCAACCAAAATATAAAATTGTAAAATTCAGAACAGAAATTGAATTGCGGAAAAGAAGATAACAGAGCAAACAATTGAAATATTTATTAACTAACTGAAAAGAGTGCGGAAGATAACTAAGAACAAGAATAAATAAATTGCCAAATCTAATTTACAATCCTACATATTCTGTTCGAAATAAAAACATTGCTGAAATTAAAATTAAACTAGAAGAAGAGTGATGGGGTAAGAGATGATTTTCCAGCTGCATTCTCTCTCTATTTAAAGACTTCATCCTCCACAAATAACCATACTATTTAGGTCCATGTGCTTGATATTTGGATAAAAATAAGGCCACCTCACTTTGAATTGGTCTTTGCTTTGTTATTTGATTAACAAGTGGCCTTTCTTTGAGAGATTTTCAGGCTAATCTTTGAAAGTGTATTTTCAATATTTGCATTTGCCTTCTTGCATGAATAGTACACATGTTGGTGACGTGAGATGCATTTCTTCATGAAAGATATATACTTTCTCTTCGAATTATTCGATACTCCAAATATTGCACTCTTTTTTTTGTGTCATTTGAACCATTGGACGGTGCGACCAATTAATTTCAACGTTGCACTTCAGAATCTATAATCTGCAAAACCACAACAAAATACCCGTATAATACCGCTTTATTAAAATAAAAATATATGAAACAAACGGTTTAAAATGCAGAAAAATATGTTCATCGGCTTCACAGCTTCCCAATGCGATTTTCTCGGATTAGCTATATACAGACATGCCATCTTAACGGCATTTGCAATATTGGCCTCAAACACACCATGGCATACATCAAACTTCCAACCGCCCTAGCATATGGAACCTTTGCCATATAAGCCTTGTTTTTCTCCAAAATAGGTGATCCCTTACTTAAAAGCTTCACATGTAAAGGTAAAGATGTATTTGATGCCTTTGCATCCTCCATGCTAAACTAGCAACACACTTCATTTATCCCTTTTGAGTCAATTTCAATTCAAAATACTTTCGATCCCTTCCTTTCTCCATACCCAATATCCTCCATGCTTCTCCAAGATCCTTCATTTTGAATTCCGATTTCAGACTCAATTTTAACTTGTTGACTTCATTTATATCCTTAGAAGCAATAAGCATGTCGCCCATATACAAGAGTAAATACACCCAACAATCATTTTTCCAACTTCTTAAAATACAAACAAGCATCCTTGATGCTTTATCAAAACCATTCTCAAGCATAAAATGATCAAATCTCTTCTACCATTGTCTAGGCGGTTGGTTTAAACCATATAGTGATTTCTTTACCTCGCAAACAAAATTTGACTTACCATCTACAACAAAAACTTCTGTTGCTCCATGTAGATGTCTTCATCCAAGTCACCATGTAAGAAGGCGGTTTTCACATCATTGCTCCAACTCCAATTTATGAATAGCAACAATAGCAAGTAATATCTGGATTGAAGTATGACGCACAAATAGTGCAAAAGTCTCATCATACTCATTCCCCTTCCTCTGTGCAAACCCCTTAGCCACTAGTCTAGCTTTGTATCTCTTATCGTCCTTCACCTTCTATACCCATTTGCACCCAATAACATGATATCCTCTAGGAAGTGGAACAAATGCCAAGTTTTATTATACATCAACGACTGCATCTCTTCCTCCATGGCGCAAATCCACTTCGAGCCATCACTCGAATCCATGACGTCATTAAGGTCCATCGGCTCGTCTTGGACTACGTAAAGAGCATAGTCCAAATTATCACAAAAGCTAAGATAGTTCCAACCACCATATCTTTGGGTGACCTTATAGCACGTCGACCTACCCGAGTAGCAATACCATCACCTAAACTCCTTTCGGCTTCATCTTGAATCGAATCCTCTATAGAATCATGTACATAACCAACACTCCTAGAGGAGCCATGTGGACTACGTGATGTAACATCAACCGCTTTCTCCTCACAAGCATCTTCAACTACTCTACTTCTTGGATGAAAGATAGGATAACTTCCTTCTCCTTTAATTCACCATGAACCAAATCTGGATCATCCGACAAATCAAAGGTAAGATGATGAGAATTCACAACCTTCTTAATTTTTGGATTCCATATCCGATAGCCATTTACTCCGTCCATATAACCAAGCAAGACACATTTGAAAGCTCTAGGCTCAAGCTTATCATTTACCGGATCATGCACATAAACCATACTACTAAACACACGAAGAAAACTCAGGTCAATCTTTTTTCCTTCCATAATTCCTCCAAAAATTTGTTACAAATAGCCAAACATGGAATTCGATTTACAATATGCACCACGGTTGACAATGCTTTGGCCCAAAATCCCTTGGACAAACCCAATGTCAATCCCTCGTGTCGGGTTTTCTCAAGTAGAGTACGGTTCATCCTCTCCGCAACTCCATTCGACTGCAGATCTCCTAGTGAACTAAAATGCCTTAAAATACCACGATGCTTGCAAAACTCCAAGAGCTCGCCGAAAACATACTCTCCGCCCTTATCAAACCTTAATACCTTCATAGACTTACCACTCTCATTCTCAACAAGAGCCTTCATGCTTTGAAATTTACAAAGGCCTTCAACCGTGCCTTCATTTCATACACCCATAGCTTTCGACAAAAATCATCAATGGAAGAAATAGAACAGTGAGCTCCTCTTAAAGAAGCTACCAGTGGCGGTCCCTAAACACCCCTGTGAACATACTCAAGAACCTCTCTCGAATCATATTTTCCTTCACCTAATGAAACTTTTATTTGCTTACCCATAACAAATTCCTTACGAAACTCTAGTTTGTTGAAACTCTCTCCATCGATCATCTCCCTCTTACAAAGAATATCCAAACTCCTCTCCCAGAGATGGCCTAACCTTAAATGCCACAATCTAGTCACATCCAAGCCACGAGAACTATCAACACCTATACAATTTTCACCTTCTATAGTCACACCTTGAAGCAAACAAACACCATGAATTCTAACACCTTTCATCACCACAAGTGCACCGTTCGAAACCCGCAAGCTATCACTCTCAATAGTGGTCGTACATCCTAAAGAATCTAGCTGCACCAAAGAGATAAGAGACTACCGAAGTCCTGGTACATAGCGTACATTAGTGAGACTATGAACCAATCCATCAAACATCCAAATTTGAATGGAACCAACGTCCTTTTGTTTACAAATAGCACCATTACCCATAACAATTGAATTTCGCTCTTTGTCGACATAAGAAGAAAAACAATTCCTATTCGGCATCGTATGATAAGACACCCTTGAATTGAGCACTCATTCGCTACCTGAAACATTTAATGCTACCGCTATTAAAACATCTTTGTCTCCCTCATCAACTTCATTCTCCACCGCTATGGATGAAGATGCCACTTCCCTTTTGCGTTCTCCTTGTCAGAACACTCATTCTTCCAATGACTAAATTTCTTACAAATAAAGCACTTTGTAGCGGCCCTGACTCGACCTTCAAAAATCGGCACCGAATATGACACTCATATTCAAATGTCGCAGATCCAAACGTCGAATCTAGTTCGCCGGAGCTTATAACACATCAAGTACAACACAGCGGAAGAAAATGAATGATATCATATATAACATTTGATACAATATCTAGTATGGTGATAATACAATAGAATGCTACAACTGAATATCAACATATATCAGAGATACAAGAAATAGCGGCGGAAAAAAATATCTTCAATAGAATACATCTCCAAAATGCAACTGCAACACCATCTCTAAACTAAAGATAGCTCGAACAACCATCAAGTTGCACCACAATAAGCAAGGTCAGCCACGAAAGCTGGAGTGTGGAAAATGCGATCCACAAAACCAAAAGCTTCGAAGGCTATCGAATCAATTCCTATTATTGGACTATCTGAAAAAGCCAACTCTAGACTGCCCGTGTGAAAAATAGTGGGCACCCAGAGTTTAGGAAAGGAATAAAAAATTCCAGCTTAGTCATGGGACTGGTGTGAGCAAACAAAAAAACAGTTTTTATCTTTTAAAATAAACAAAAGAATTTAAATTGAAATCCTCAATGCTTTTTGGAAAATAAAACTACCATAAGGCCTCCTGCCACACACACAATGCAAGCGCAAACATGGAGGAGATTTCTCCTTATGATAGTCAAACATGCTTGATACGCGAAAACCATTTGATATTATTATTAGTGCATAGTCCAGAAAACATTTTAAAAATATAATATTAATCTTAGCCAGCATAGACATTTCATACTATGCCTACTATAGCTACCATCTAAACAGTGGTGACCACCAAAAGTAAATGGCAGGTTATACAACTAAAACCGTAAAGAGCTCGTATTGGATGATTGGGTTTCCAACAAATGGTTAGGCAAAGGAACTTCCCACATAAAATGGAACGCCTCTGGAGGGACGCCCCCGAGAACCTAACCGGATCTCTGCTACACAAGGCTAGGTTACCTCTGTAACTAGGTAATAACAGACACGAGTATGCCATCCCCCGGTCGTTACCGACCTTTATCCGAGGGCCCTCAATCCAACAACCACACAGTAAAGTATCTGGGATCCATACCATGATACCACTTTTATAAAAAAATCAACATAAGTAAATATCTGGGTTCCATACCATGATATCACTTTTTATCCAGATGGAAATGGTCACACCCTCAGGAGGAGCTACCCCTAAATAACCTTGCTGCCACGATTCCTGTTTTGACCATTACCGGTTTGTGAGGCTCGACGAAGTCTCATCCACAAAGATACGCTTTTTCACAAAGCCATGCTTCGATCACGAATGATCAACAAATGATCATCACACACAGCAGCACTTAGCATGCCACATTACCAAATTGGGAATGTATCACTAGTAACCATCAACTACATAACCTCTGAGCTCGTACGTCTCAGAGAAGGGTGTTAAGCTAAGAGAATAAATCTCCGCCACTAATAGAAATGTATTTTATAGAAACCATCTTTACATCTCAAAGTGTAATGTCAGACACACATCCATACAAGTCTATTCCAGGTTCGAACAGAACCGAAGGCACTTCCGAAGAAGCCCTTGCAAATCCGGGTATTTACAATCCCGATCGGACTTTCCAAACTTAGGGAATCTCTATACCGGCGCGACTCAGTGCAGAGACAATCGATGGGTTATCCTTTCGTTTTTGAAAATACCCGGTCTTCAAATGCTATCCATATCGACGTATCATTATTCGAAATGGGTTATATGACACAAAATCCTCTTCCATCTAAACCGAATAATGAGCGCAATATTTAAAAGCATACGGATAATGGGATTTCAGTTAAGTAACAACTTATTATCCAAACTTTTCCTTTCAAATGGTTTAAACCAATTACCATTTTAAAAAAAATTTAAATAAAAAGATTTATTTCACAATGTTCACCCAATTTCACAAAGATCCATTCACGATTTTTCAAAACAATTTCCATTTCAATTGGATTAATTATCCAATCTTTCAGTTTAAGATTTAATTCATAACTTTCAAATTCCAATTCAAATCTTGTATAAGAAAGATGTACCATTTAAAATCCTCTTTGTTTTCAAAACAAGATTTAATCATCTTCACAATGGTTACTTCATAGTTTTTCCAAACTATTTACAATTTCATTTCAAACTTGAAACCTTTCGATACACATTGGAAATCCTTTCCTTTTATGAAAGCTATTATTACGTGAAACACTTAGTTTTCATTTGGGGAAAAACTAATTACAATTACATTAGTTAAAGCCATTCAAGTATAAAACTATGATTTAAATTTAGATTTCCAAAACCATACTTTTAAATGGTTAAAACCCATATAAACATCTTTATAACTTGTATAATCTTTTTAGACCATAATTTCCAAATTACTAAATTTAATTTCAAATATTGAATTCAAATTTAAATCCAATTATTTAAATTTCCAGTTTACTAAGTTATTTAAAATAACTTTTATTTTTGAAACTCATTTTCAAAGCTTTCCATTCCAATTCCAAAACTATTTTGGATTTCAAGAATTCAATCTTTAAAATTGTTAAAAATATGTGATTTAGCTGATTTCCTCGTGCAATCCATATTTGTGTGTGTATGGTGTAGTCCAGGGGTTTCACATAATAGTGCAACATCATCAATCATCACATCACATAATTAAACACATCAATAGTGGTAAGCGGTATAATCTATAACGCTTATTGTTCATTCACAGATTCACGGATGAATAGTATAAATTAATCACAGATAAATAAATTACATTGATCACAGATCATACTGAAACAATCCATAGCACAAAGCATAACATATCAGAAATATCAAACAGTTCAACCGCCAATAGAATTCAAACACTATAAGTAAACCCAATTAATTATCTAATTAATTTAAATCAGATGGGTCATCAATCATGGTTAATTAATATTGATTAATTTCAAATTATTTGATTAATTGTTATTTAATCATTTATTAATCAAATTAATCAATTTTTAATTATTGAATAATTGATCTTTAATTATTCAGTTACCCTTTAATTAATTTCACTTAACTAATAAATTAATCAACCCCTAATTAATTACAATTATAAATTTATTTAACCAATTTTACTTACCATTATAAATTAATCATTCTTACTTACTTTCCAAAATAATTAATTAATAATAGTAATTATCTTAACTAACATTTTAAAAACTTCCTTAACTTTGAAAACAAATTATTACTAATTTGAAAACTTTAATTAAGTTTAAAACTTGTCTTACATTGATTACTTAATTAAAGTGTTAATTGGATTTTAAAATATTGTTAAGTATTTACTTAATTTATTAAGACTTGAAATTAAACTCTTAACTTAAATTTGTCAAACCTTTATTAAATCATCAGTGCTTAAATTTTGATTAAGATGATTTATTTCAAACTTTTTAACAAGCTGCAAGTTGAAATTAACCCGAGAGCATCCCTAGGTTTACCTGAGTTAAACTCGAGTTTTACCCTACGTTCCCCCGAGTAAAACTCTCGCGCCTCACCTACTTTCTTCTTCCCTCATTTTTTTCTACTTAAGTTTTAACTTTAATTACAACAGTTAAAACATTACCAGACAACACAAGAAAACTCGAGCCATCTCCAAGGAAAACGCGAGTTTCCCTTCGAGTCACCACAACCCAACTTCTCCAGATATCCAATCCATGTCGTGCACGTGCACGATGCTTCGCCGCCGTTCTGGCGAACTTCGCCACCACCAGCAAGTCACAAAACGACGCGACCCTCGATCAACCTTGACGATTCGACCCAACAACCCCCAAATCGAAAATCGAGTTCCAATTTGAAACTCGAACTCACACCTTCATCCAAAACCGCCTCGACACGACCATCTAGACCACCGGAACCACCGCGTCTTCGTCCACGTCTTCACCTATGCCTCAGGTACACCCCCTCCAAGTCTCGCCTCACTCGACGCATTGACAAGTGCGCACAAGCTCAAAACCCAAACGCTCATTCCACAGTCCTTAAACCCTACTCTTCCCTCTGGTCGATGCCACGATGAACTAGAACACGTGCAACTATTTTTCCTAACCTCGCCATGCTTTCCTCCTTCTCCAGCCGAAAAACCTGACACCCAATGCTTCACCCATCACCGGAGTTTGATAAAAATCCATTTTTAGTTCATATTTAAACTACTCTAAGTATGCTCAATTAAAAATCATCATGTCTATCTTAAAAATCCTATTTTCTAATAGTGATTCAAGTTATATAAATGAATTCATAATTCATGACATTCGAATTTTACATATATTTGAATTCTCTCTGTAAAATCAAATTTCCAGAGGTATTTACAAGTTTTTTTAACAAAATAAATTTTTTAAAGCTTAATTCGTGAATAAATAAACAATCTTTGTCTGTATTTTAAATTCTAATAGTTAATAGATTAAGAGATAAAAAATTATTTACAAATCTGGGTTTCAAAAAGAACTGTAAAAAGAAACAGAGGTTACATATATTCAAGTGCATGCATACATCATACTTCAGCGGTTCAACAATATGAATACACAAATATACTTCACAATACAATATTGAACATAGTTTTGACTTGCAACCAAAAACATACTTAAAGTTTAAAAGTAAAGTTACTTACAGTGTTTTCAGGAAAAAGAACAGAGAGCAATACTTGTTTTGAAGCTGCAGTTTTGATTTTCCTTCTTTCTTCCTTTTTCTGTTTTGTTGTTCAGTTGAATGAATTGATGTTTAAGTTGTAGCTTGTCTTTTTTTTATAAGATGCTCAGCTTGGAATGGTCGAACTGAAATGATATGTATATATAGGAAGAAAGTTTACAGGTGATATAATTTGTTTGTATAAGGGTCAGAGATTTTTTTTCTTTTGCTGCCCACATTTTTTACCAGAGAAAACTTTTGTTTTGGAGGCTGAAAATCTTACTTTGGTGGCTGATATATATATATATATATATATACACACACACACACACACACACACACACACACACACATATGTTGTGTGCTAAAATATCTTGCATTTATTACCTTTGTCTTATTTTTCATGAGCACATACTTGTTTTATAAGCTTATGCTTATCATTTTTTTTTCTTTTCGGCAGAAATGATTTTGTATGTGTTGAGAATAGATAAAAATAAATGCATATGCTTACCATTTGGTTTACATGCTTATGCTATTTGATTTGTATGTACATTTTTTTTGTTTTTTATACATAGATATTTATTTAGCCTTTGCATAACTAAATTTACAGCAACTTATTTGTCTTGTTTCATATTTCATGTTTTATTTATTTTTCATTTCTTTTATTAATGTCATACTTCATTTGTATATCTTCTTTTGTATGTACTTAGATTTTTATTTGTTTTGTCATCTTGCATACTTTCTTTTGTTTTATTTTCTTAATCATTATTATATACATATTATTTTAAAGAAAATGTTTTTAAAACTAATTATCCCTAAATCAATTTACATAAATAATATTTTCAATCCCAAATCATTTCTCTAAGTCATTTATTTAAATTTTAAATTCAAATACAAATTCAATACTCAAATTCAAATTCTAAACTCAAATTCAAATTTACTTATATATACATATAAATATATATATTCAAATTCAAATAAATTTCCAAAATTTATTCAAAAATTTACATTAACTATTAATTTAAATTCAGTTCAAAATTGAGATCATTACACACTTGCTATTTCTTTCCCTCGACTTTCCTCTCCAAATGGGCTTCTGTGATCTAGAATGCCTTATGTTCCCCTTCTTCTCATATCTCTCCTTCTCCACAAATAAACCATGACCACTACTAGCACCACTACTTCCATCACTCAACTCCTTCATTCGATCATACAACTCCTTACTAAGAAGACTGGTTTTGACATTATCAATAGTCAATGTATCCCGTTATTGATCAAACTATTTGAGAACCCATATAATAGTTAGGCAGCAAACACAACGATATCATCGCCTTTTGCTCTTCATCAATCTTCAAATCTACTACCTTCATCCTCATTAGCAAAACATCAAAGACATTCAAGTGCGCCTTAAGTGAAGCACCCTCCAATATCTTATAGGTAAAGATCATTCGCAACAAGATCAAACGATTAGTTAGCAATCTTCATATACAACTCCTCGAATTTGCCTCCATATACCTTTAGCGGTAGTCTCACCACTAATCTCGGAGGTAAAATTCTCCTCCATAATAGGTTAAAGTGTAGTGAATCCCCACTCTTCCATTTCCTCTCTCTCAACATCCGAGATGTTCGCCGGCATCAAATGTGTATCAAAACTATCCGATGCACTCGATTCTGCCTAAGAACTGCTTTCATCTTCCATTGTCATTTTACAAAATCATTATCACCATTCCATTTTCCATAACCAATTATGATCCTGAAGCCACATACATACGACGCTACACCACATGGACTAACCATTGAGGGACTTCCTAAGGTATTATCTGATTCTAGCATTTCTATAACCGCCTACCAACACCAAAGCTCCAATACCAAATGTTAAGGGAATTCCAACTCAAGAACAATCAAATCAAAACCTTAAAGCATAGTGGAAAATGAGATCGTTCTAAGAAGTGCAAAAAAAACCAGTCAATATCTCAGTCTAATTCAAAATCAATCACAATCACCAAACAAGTAAACAGAGAAGTAAAAAATACCTATAAAATAAATACCACGTCGATTTATAGTATTTCCACAGACATCTTGTTAGTGTACATCCATTTTGAGAGAGAGCCTTTGTCAATACCAATGAAAAGAGTACAACGGGTTGATTATAATAATCAATATTCAAATAGAATAGATTTGTGGAGAATAAAATTGAAGAAAACTAGGTTTTGATCAACCCAAATTTTAGTGGAGGATAAACCTTGATCAAAAAAACCCTTGGAGTCCTTAAGTCCCCTTGCTTTGAATTCTAAAGTAGCTTATATAGTGAACCATCCTTCCTTGACAAATACCTAATTTTCCGATTTGAAGCCTTTGTACACAAATTCTGGGTCGAAAAAATAAAATTGCAGTGTGTCAGACATCTATCACAACTTCTTAGACGTATATTGTAACTTTCGGGCTGCAGTAAACTTGCTGTCAGACATATAAAGATTCTGTTCAGACGTTTTCAACATTATCTTAAGCATCTGTGCATCTTCTAATCATGATAACTTGAGCATCCGAGATCCAATTCGCGCGCCATTTTCAACGTTATCAAGCTATTCCCGACCTCTTCAATTCTCCATATAATACCGCCAAAATTCAGTAGGGGCAATTTTAATGCTTTATGTGCCTCTGTTTACTATTAAGTGCTCCATTATTAGAGGCATTTCTTAGTCTGCCTATCCTTTGTTTAAGGGCGGGTTAATATAATTTTGTGCCCTTACTTAAACTAATAGCGGCAACATTATTTGCATTTGGTATTCCTGATTTTGGTGTGTGTGTGTGTATGTCTATTCATTATGGTTATTGTGCAGTATTTTTTGCGTATTTTTCTTTTTTCTTTTGTAAAGAACAATGTTAAACACATCAAACCCTTTCATCCACTTATGTTTTAATACTTAACAAAGTTTATGTATTTTGCTAGTTTTCGTTACTTTTATGATTGATGATTGATACAACAATATTGATTCTCATTACTTTTATTATATCTATATATTTCAAAATTTATTATGAGGAACAACTGAATATAAGAAATAATGTGAAAAACAGTTTCTATGTTTTCTAGAAAAAGAAGTTGTAGCTTAAGGACTTTTTCCCTATCCCTATGGTAACATGTTTTCATTTTTATTATTGGCGAGTTGGGACAAGCCATTGTATGCCACAGTGTCAAAATTACAGTCGAAAGCAGTATAAAATTAAAGCTCGAATTTCCCTTTCTCAATATTATGATGAATGAAATTAAACCCTTGTACAATATCTTCCCACTTAATTCAAACAATAACATATTATGCATATATATTATTTGTATATACAATATGTAACATATATATATATATATATATATATATATATATATTTGAGAGAAGTGATTGATATTCTTAAGAAGGAGAGCACTTGTATAGTTTTATTCTACACTTAAATGGCACTACCAATAAGCCTGGCATGTAGCATAAACCCACTATATAATGAAAACAAAAGAAACCCCTTTCAATACCTATTGAAAAAAAGGAATGCAGTAAACTAAGAATAATAAGATAGTGACTATAGCGTAATAAATATAAGACAAGAAGCCATCAGCTAAGTACATTTGGATAGCCAAAAGAGAAGTCCAACTGTAATCTATATCATCTCTAGTGTAGTAAAAACACATGAAACAACATGACAACTTCTCAGCCCTAGGCTACCTCAAAAGCAAACTCCATAGTAATCTATCAAGTTGTAGCCGCTGACAACTACTCTGCATGCACAATCCTACTTTAGTGATGTTGTGGCAAAATGAGTCTAATCCTTGATTTCCTACCAAACCTGAATGACCTTAACAGGAAACATGAGTCTACCACATGTGAATGTATATATTAATGATATATACACTTATATAAATGCAAAAAAGGAAAAATTAAAACTATTGGAAAAGGAACCCAGTTCTTAGTTAGGAGAAAAACATTTGTCATTATCTTCGTTAAAAGAATCGGCTAGGTTAGTGCTTAGAGTCCCACCATATCTTCCATTGGTGTAAGCAATTTAAAATCTCAAGATATCAATGCGAAATTTTACTATTTTGAGGGATTACTTGAATAAAATGTTATTGGCTAATTTGTAGGTGGGATTTTTCATCCTAGTGTAACTAAAATGCACAATCGCATATGTTGGGTTATCGAATGGAATGTTAATATTATTAAACATTCTTTGGTTTCTTTCAAATCATAAGTACCAATAAGCCATGGTTAAGATGTTATCAAATAAAGTTTTATAACATTTAGTATATTGGAATCTTAGGCCATTCCACCAGTAGTCATAGTTGAATTCGGTATTGGTTATGTTAAAATAAAAAATTGTAAGAGTATTTACAGTGATATAATAAGATGAGGGACGGTTATAATATAAGTATTTTATGTTTTTACGTTTAAAATACAGAAAACATATATTTTTTCCCCAGAGACAAGTTCTTTTTATTTAGAAACTCAATTATGTTTAATTTCTTATGTAAGATTACCCACATGTGCAGCTTTGTTTAAGGAAGGACGTTAACATTTCAGATAAGATTGAAAATCTTTTGCTTAATCCCGGAGAAATTTATGAATTTATAAACTGAACCCGAGGAGTATATTTTATAAATTTTTCAACACCAAACTTTAGTATCACTCTCAATATCTAAGATATAGAATTCAAGCTTAGTGCACAGAGTAACAAATTGAATTAAAGTGGAACCTTGGAGGGCATGCTCAAAGTTAAAGTTTCATGGAAATTCATTGTTAGGTTTAGAGACCTCAAAAATAGATGTAATTTTAAAATTACAGATATTAAAAAATTACCTGAATTCAATTCTCAAAGGTATAACAGAAAGACAAATTCTATCCACACACAAAAAATCACCAAATGTACACCGCTATTTTACAAAGAAAATATAGTACTAAATTACCCTTTTTCTTTATTGCATATTTATTCTTTTTCTTATAACTTATCAAATTAAAAAATTAAAAATAATGATATTGGATGAAATCAATACATTTTTTATGAAGAGGTTAGTGAACTTTTTAACATGAAATATAAAATATCAATTAAGACAAATTTTATAATTAACTGCTCTAGTTCAAAGGTATTTGTTTTTTCTCCAAAAATTAGAGTTCATTTTGCTAAAATTAAGAATTCTTTTAGTAAAATAAAGAAGTTCAAATGTGCCAAAAATTAAAGTTCGTCATGTTGAATTTTAACTCAATTTTTTGCTTGAAATTTCTTATTTTTGTAAATGAGTTTAAAATTTTAAAGAGGAAAGATGATGAAGATGAAAATAAGGGTAAATTTATACAATGGCTAGTGTATGTAAAGTATTTTTTGGTGTATAGTAGTGTATTATATTTTATGGTATATGTTAAAAGATTATTGATGTGTGAATAGAACTAGCCATCAGGTTATCATGGAAAAAAGATGTGTTATTACCTGAATGAACTATATTATTAATGCCAAGGTCAAAAATACTATGGAAATTTAGGAAGGATTTTCACAAATGAGACATTTTGTTAGAATTAGTATAGATTTGGTGGAGGTTGTTCCACCATACAATTGGTTTGAAATCATATCTTTCAAAGCAAGGTTTTCTTTGTTACAGTTAAATTTTCAAAGTCGTGTATGTAATAATGATACATTATGATTATGAAGTTTTCTAGGTCCCCTTCCTCTTTGGATTTATAGACCATTTCCCACTTAACAAGGCAGTTAATGCTACTACAGGAAATTTCCCCATTTCAAAGAATTTTTTCTGATATTATCCATCTTATTGATTATCCATTTAGAAAAGAGATAATACGGCATCCAATAAGTCGATAGAGCTGATAAAACAGAGCTAGTTAAGATGATACTACCTACTCTACATAGAAGTCTATTATTTGAATTAGATTATTTTTCTTTAATTTTATCAATTATCACTTGTCAATCTTCCCTTTTTAGCTTAGTTTCTAATCAAGAACCCTAGGTAAAATATGGGGAACTTCGTGGTTTTACTAATAAAGGTATTGGCCATTGGATTTTCTACACTGTCGATGTTGTTCGATACTAAAACGAGCTCTTGTCAAAGTTAATTTTAAGCCCAGCAAACATTTAGAAAGAATAAAAAAAAATAGTTGTAGCATGACCAACTGAATGTGGGGGTAAAGAGCATGGTATCATCAGCAAACCGGAGCATAGAGATTATGTTACTAGTGATACGTTATCCAAGTTATATAAAACTCGTATATTAAATACGTCACTTTAAATGAGTCCTAATATAAATTAAAAAATAAAACTATTTTGGTAAATGACACATTGAGTAAGCGTTGCTCGTAATAAAATATATCAAGACTTAAAATTAACTTTCAATTAACATATTATGTACAACAAAATTATTATAATTTTAAAATTTAAACAACTATGTGACTTAAATTAATTTAAATACTAAACATCAAACTCTCCTTTTCAAACACCAATTTTTATATACAATTTAATATTAACAACATTATGCATGATAACACTATATAAAAGAACAAGTACATAATTAATAAAAAAAAGCTTTCTTTCAGTTAATTTATCCTTTTAACACACTATCCGATACATATGATCCAACCAAAAATCTATCAATCCTTCAAATAATATCGGTCAATCAAAACAGTTAATCGATCCAATAAACAGTTAACAGCGATTAAATTTAACTAGTTACAATCCAATAATGTTAAGTGTATAACGGTTAAATGAATAGATGTTGGCTTACGGTTAAACACAATGTTTAACTGGTTGGCTTGTTAACCAACCCTAGTCATTAAGAGGGTAGTTAACATCAAAAAGAAAATTTTATTAATTATTCTTAAATTTCAATCTCAATAAATACATTCAATCGAATTATACTCATTTTTTTAGCAAAGCTAGTCGGCTTTTTAGTGGGTCGTGCCACTGTATAAATAATGGGAAAGACAGGTGTTCTGCACATGCATAGAACAACTAAAAGGTCTCAAGGAGCCCAAAACAAAGAGAAAATAAAGCACATGGGCTAGGAAAAATGAGCCTAAACTGCTGAACAACTAAGACTAGGCACCCTTCGGAGAAGAACACCCACTACCAGCAACTAATGACGGGCCAATAACATGAACATACTTAAAGAAAAGAGAAACTAGATGTGGATCATAACCTTCAGAATCTGGAAAGTAAATAAATTTCCAATCCCAACAGACGTAATAAAACTTACTTTTATTCTCCCCACCAATCTCGCCAACCCTAGTAAGGGACAGACCCTCAGTGTCAATGTGATATATAAAAAATCGACTCTCACCTTAAATATCACTGATAAAGGCATAAAAGGTGTCAGTCTCTGGCGAGTAACGCTTCACAGATGGAACGTGTAGCCAGGTCCACTCCTCAAAGTTCCAAATAATACATTTAGGCAAAACAAAAGAGGCACTCTCAATCTGGGACCCACCAATAGGAGCAATATCAATCGGAGAAACTTTAGAAGAAGCAATAGCAGTGGGGACAGTTTCATTAGAAGGGGTAGCGACAGCAGTGGGAACAGTGTCAGCAAAAAGAGTAGCGACAGTAGAAGGGATAGGGTCGGTAGAAGGGAGGGAAGGAGCAACCTTAGGGACCCACTTCCTGATAGGAGGACTAGGAAGTGGGATCCAGTCGGATAAAGGAACAGGGTCAGCAGAGGCCAAACGAGAATACACATTCGAAAGATGCCCAAAGGACTGAAAGGAAGTACAGATGTCCAATTTCCAACTATAGCGAACCCTAACCTCAGAAAAGTGGCCCTCATTGGGTTTGACTTTCAATTCCGTAGGCAAAGGCTTGGCAGGAGTTATTTCAATGAGAGCTTTGGCATAAACTAATTTCTTTCTGGCTATAGTGTTAGCGTCATAACAAATCACCTTATCAACTAGGCCAGCTACCCGATCAATCCCGATCAATGGCTGAAGAACGGATGGGATATGAGAAAAGTGGGCCTGGACAGGAATAGATAATACCCGATCCTTGGCCCTATCAACAAACGGGCTCCAGGTTGTAATAATAAAAGATTTTCCATCAATGAGGATAGGACCCACCTCAAGAATACGTTGACTTTCCTCATTACGAGAGAATTTAAAAGGAACATTGCATTATCGTAGTGAATACTTATTCCTCCTTTAGGCTTCCATACCTGGTTGCAACGCACCTTAACAAGGTGGTAGGCAGGATTGGCATCAAGGAAAAAACCCACCAAGTAGTCCTTCCAGTAATCAACACCGACCTCTATAACTTCCACGGGAGGAATCATTACTCCCACGATCTCGATTATGTCAAAACAACGTGGGGAACGCACATTTGTACTTTTTAGGAAAGTTGGAGAATAACAACGAGTAATTAGTAACTAAACGAGGCGGAGAAGGAAGCTCAGGAACCAGACCATATAAACTGGAAGATGGGACAATGAGCTCAGCATTAACACGAGAAGTTGGTAAGCAACTTCGAACCTGGCCAATGTCAGCAGAAACTAAACCTAAGACTCAACTTCACTCGGACTTACATCAACAATAGCACTACAAGATAATAAATCAACTTGCACAGAATCATTTATTACCAAAATAGATTTGACTAGCAACCCCACAACAGACTTAGAACAAGGTAAAATACTAGATGAAGCTAAAAACGTTAACTGAGGGTGCTCACCAGAGGATAACAGAGAGGGAAGCAAAGGGGGCGATGAAACAATCTCCTTCAACAAATTAGAGAGGGGATTAACATTTAAGGCCACATTGACTTGAGCCTCATTACCAGAGGGGACGACTACTGGTGCCGTAGGCGTCGACATTGAAGCAGGCGAAGGAGAAGACGCATAGTTCATCGAAGACGAGGAAAGTCACATGACGGCGCCAACTAGATATGGCAAAGGAGGAATGGGCTTCTTCTTCGGAGCCATGAAGATAAGGAAAAAAAATGAAGCAGACAGGGGAAGACGTAGAGGACGCAGAACGAACGGAGAAGCTAAATCGAAGAAGAAGAACGATTAATTGTCGTTGCGCGAAATATCACTATTTCACAAAAAAGCGTCATCGCCATTAATTTCATTCAAAATATCTTATGTAATAAATATCATTTTCGAATTATACTCATTAGTTTGCCTAATAATTATTAAGTCTCAGAATGATGATAAGTTCAGCATAGCACACATTCATATTAGAAAACTAGAAAAATAAATAAATTTCCATTTAACTACAAAAATATATGGATGAGTTGCTTACTTGGAAAGAAATTTTTCCTATATGTATTTATGAAGTAAGGGTGCAGGGAAAAGTAATATTTCAAATGAAATTAAGCAAGGTTTCATGGGTAAAAAAAAGGAAGGTAGTCCAAGTTGAAGCTATATACTAAACAAACCATCGTAGCCAAACATCTCGAATGGAAATAAGAGTATGAATGAATAAATTTGGATAAGATTGTTTATTATATGTCAAATCTAATACCACATTCTCTTGTACTATGGGAGTGTAAGTTAGGTCTAATACCCTAACTTAGTTGTCAATTTATGATCAACGTAAATAGATCAATATGTTTTCTCAAGGAAAGTAATAATACCGTTAACACAAAAAGCATGAATTAACCTACAATATAAAAGTACCCATGATCTTATTTATATTTTAAATGCTCTGACAAAAAATAAAAAAAATAAAAATTTATTATGTCAAGATCCGTAATCTAAAAGCAACCACATATGCATACATTGGTATTTTAATTAAAAATGAACAATAGACATTGTCAAAAATCCACATGTACATAAAAACTGGTGTTTAACGGTGTGTTAGCCTACTATAATATTCTAAAATTATGATATTTTTACATTGTTATAAAATGAAATATAATGTTTATACTTTATACATGGTGTGGTTTATTGAGAGAAATGAATCATAAATTAAATATATTATTTATCTTTGAGTATGCAGTTTGTTTTGAGTGACCTATATATATAAAAATTTATTTATTTTTCTATTTTTCCAGTAGTATATTGAACTTATTGTTGAATTTTTTGTGTGACTCAAATAGGTGGAAACTTTCATAATTTTGCAATTTGGAATAAATAGAAACTTTTATAATTTGCAATTTGGAATGTATGAAAACATTCCTAATCTATAATTTGGAATATATGGACTCCTAATTTGCAAATTTGAAATTTGTGTAAACTTTCCTTAATTATAACTTTACCTTCTCTAAAACTTTTCATATCTCCAATTGGAGAAGACTATAAATAAAGGGGTAGACTTATGGAGCTCATAATCAACAAAACTCGTAAATAAATAATGTGAATCAATAAAGAAAAACAAATTGTATCCCTAATCAATTAAATTAGGGATTTTTTTTATTCTCTCGAAATCTCTTGCAATCTCTCTTGTTTATTGAAAGTAATAAAGCTCCTCTTCTTCAAAGTGGATGTGCACTATCACAACGATAGTGGAATCACTATAAATCTCTTATTTTCCCTTTTCTCTTTTAAAGTTATTTACTATTGCTTTTGGAATAGCTGTGATCTGATTAGAGAATTGATCGATCAATTTGTTTTACCATACCATTGCACGATCCTATAATTATGTTTTTCTGCTATGAGGGATTGACACCTCTAAGAAGTATCAAAGCTTTAAGGTTTGCTATTGCACAGAAGGTGTTGTGTAGAATGACAAGTGAAGAAAAAACATCAGAGATTAGTTCAACACCAGTTGTTTCTCCATATATTGAGGGTTCCTACGTGGTTTCAGCTTCACAGTTATCATAGGGAAGTGGAATGGAGAAGGAGATTTTGAGAAGTGACAGTGGATGATGAAGGTGGTACTAAGAAGAAATCGCGTCCACAATTTGGTTTATGACTTCGCCAACTTGCAATGGATAAGAATATTATTTTTGAAATTAGTCGAGAAACTACCACTAGAGGAAGTTGGAAGAAGTTGAAAGACCTCCATATGAAGAAATGTTTAACAAACCGATTTATCTTACTGAAGACCTTCTTCACCTATAAGCTAAAGAAAGGTTCTCCCATTAAAGAAAACCTGAGTATTTTTTTTGACTTGTTGATGAAGATGAAGTCAATTGATTTGAAAGTTGACGAAGAATAGAAAGTCATGGTTCTGTTGTGTTCACTACCAGAACGATTCACCATTTTCATTAACAGCCTCATCTATAGTAGAGAAACATTTACATTGGATGATGTGAAGATAGGTTTGCTTAATGAGGAGTTGATAGATCAGAAGAAGGGTCTAGGAGATGGTCGTGGAGGAAATGATAGTAGTTCAAGCTTATTTGTTGAGAGAGTAAGAACGGGGAAGAAGAAAAAGAATTTTAGGGTTGTTCTAATTCGAAGAAGCCCCCACTGGCAGTAAGTCTAAGATTTGTCATTATTGTAAGAAAAACGGATCATTGAAAAAAAAGACTGTCCATATTTGAAGAAGAAGGCTGGGGATTGTTCATCTATTGTGGTGGAGAATGAAGATAGCAATGTGTCAATAGCTATAGTATTGGATGTGGTAGACCATTGGGTCCTTGATTCAGGAGCTTCATTCCATATGACACCGAACAAGGATTATTTTTCTTCCTTTGTCGCTAATGAAGGAAGTTCAATACTTATGGGTAATGATGTTACATCCAGGTCCATGAGAGTTGACTCGGTTCACATTCGCATGTTTGACGGGATTGTTCACACTCTTTTAGATGTTCGTTATGTATCAGGTTTTTGAAAGTCTTTGATATCGTTAGGTTAACTAGCATCATTGGGATGCAAGGTTACCATCGACATATATGTTTTGAAGGGTATAAAGGTCTAAAACCTTTGTTTTCTAAAGGGTATCATAGTTTCAGGGGAATCATGTATTGGATTTGATAGTGCTAAAAGTTTGGATGCTACTAAGCTTTGGCACTAAAGATTAGGTCATACTTCAGAGAAGAACTTGGAATTGCTTCGTAGGAAGAAGAAGATCAGAGGAGAAAGCTTCAACAAGTTGGATTTCTAGAAGAGTGTGTTCTTAGTAAGCAAACCAAAATATTATTTGGTGCTAGCAAGCATACTTTTAGGAGGGTACTTGCCTATGTACATCCAGATGTTTGAGGACCAGTTTCTACAAATTTCATTAGGGGAGCTCACTACTTCATATCTTTCATTGACGAATACTAGTGCAAGGTTTAAGTATATATAACGAAGGCTAAGTCTAAAGTGTTCAAGAAGTTTAAGGAATAGTTAGCTCTTGTCGAAAACCAAACTAGAAGGAAATTTATGACTCTTCAATCCGAAAACGACGGTGAATATGTCTTGAAGGAGTTCCTTAGATACTGCAGACAACATGGTATTAGGAGACATTTTTTTACAACCATTGATCCGCAATCCTATGGGTTTGCTAAGAGGTTGAATAGAACTCTGCTAGAGAAGGCTCGTGGCTTGAGATTGACTATGGGATTATCTAAAAGCTTTCAGGCTGAAGCTATATCGACTCCTGCTCACATCATTAACCGGATTTTGTATTCAACATTAGTGGGAAGATTCCAAAAGAGCTGTGGAGAGCGAAGTCTACTATAATCGGTTACTTTCGTATTTTTGGTTGGCCTATTTATGTGCATAACACAGGATCTGATAAGTTGGAGTTGAGAGCTACCAAGTATGTTCTGCTAGGTTATATAGATGATATAAAGGAATATCGTTTTTGGAATCCAACAACGAGTAAGGTGATACACACTCCAGAATGTTACCTTTGAGGAGTCGGCCACGTTCAAACAGTTGGAGGAGACATCAGATGGCTTAGGTCTAGAAGGAGACAAGCCAAGGAGATGGAGATTGTTCCCACATTTCAGCCAAAGAGTAGAGTTGATATTGTTGATGAAAAAGAAATTGCAGTTGAAGAACCATCATATAATAGTCCACATATTTTCTCTGATGGAGATCGTGATGGTCGTGAAGGTTGAGAAGATTTGGTTTAAGGTGGAGTTGAAAGAATGGCAGACGATGCCGGAACCATTCATGCTAGTCAGCGAATTAGGAAGGCACATAACAAATATGGAGATTAGAAGTTTGCAAACTTTAGCCTCGCTGATCATTTCAATTATGCTTTGCATGTGGTTCTCGAGAAACCATTTGACTTTGAAGATGCTTGAAGTAAATGGACAGTTTGAAGTGGATTTATGCCTCGAGGAGAAAATGCAATGGTTGCAGAAGAACAAGGCATGGGATTTGGTTCTATCACCTCATGAAAATAGAGTCGTACATTGCAAATGGATATTCAAGATAAAATATGATAGTAGGCATAAGGCTAGATTGGTAGCAAAAGGATTTTCATAGATAAAGGGGAAAGCATGATGAAACTTTTGCTCTGGTCGTGCAACATTCACTTATTAGGATTTTGCACGATATGGAGTTGGAAAAGCTAGATATGAAGATAGCTTTTTTACATTGAGACTTGGAAGAGACAATCTACATGAAATAGTCAGATGGCTTTATAGTGGATGATAAGTCAGATTGGGTTTGCAAACTAAAGAAGTCGTTGTATGGTCTGAAGCGGCTGCCGAGACAATGGTACAAGAGGTTTGATTCTTTTATGTTGAGCATTGGCTTTGATAAGAGCATTAGCGATGCTTGTGTTTGTTATAAACACTTGCAAAGCGATGATTATGGGTACTTACTCTTGTATATGGATGATATGCTTATTGGTTTCAAGGATGGAGAAGAAATCAACCGATTAAAGATGCGTTTAAAAGTAGAATTCGAAATGAAGGACCTTGGACAATCAAAGAAGATTTTAGGCATGTAAATCTTCAGAGATAGAAAGCTTGGACTTTTAAGATTGGGTCAAAAGTAGTATATATGGAAGGTTCTTGCTCGCATTAGCATGGATACTGCAAAGGCTATTTTGACACCCAATGCCTTTATATGTAAAGATTCTGGAAAAGTTTCTTCCATTTCAGTTAAAGGCAAGACTTATACGGAGAGGGTCCCTTGCCCGTGCAATTGGGAGCTTGATGTACGTCAAGATCTGGATGAGGCCAAATATTGCTCATGCTGTCAGTATGATTAGTCCCTACATGGCTAATCCAAGGATAACTCATTGGAAAGCTGTTAAAGCTATTTGAGATACTTGAAGGGAGTACCAGATCATGAGCTTGTTTTTGGAACTGGAAAGAATTGCAGAATGGTTGGTTACTGTGATTCAGACTATGCGAGAGATATAAACAGAAGGAAGTCAACCTCGGGCAACGTGTTCACTCCTGGAGGTACAAGTATTAGTTAGAGAGCGAGGTTGCAATCTGTGCTTGCATTATCTATTGTAGAAGCAAAGTTGAAAACTGCTCCTGAAGCAACTGAGGATGCACTTTACATGAAACGCCTATTGTGTAATCTAGGTTGTGCACGTGACAGTGTGGTGGTGAATTGTGACAATCGGAGTGCAATTCATTTGGCTGAAAACTTAGAGCTCAGTTCGAGAACAAAGCACATAGAAGTCGAAGAGTCATTCCTTTTTCCATAAATGAAGAAAGGGTGATTCGTCTTGAGAAGATCAACACAAAGGACAATAAGGTGGACATGTTTACTAAGGAATTGCCGGTTGCTAAGTTTGAGCATTGCTTTAACTTAATTCGCTTTTTGAAGTGCTAGTGCCACATGATGGCACCATGGGAGACAGTGAAGTAGCCAAGTCGGAACCTATAGGGAAGCTATTCATATTAAGGTGGAGCTTGCAATAGGAGTCGGGTGAGATAATTTAAATCGAGGTGGAAAGTAGAATTTTTTGGGCAATTCAAATATATGGAAATTTTCCAAATTTGCAATTTGGGAAGTATGGAAACTTCCTAATTTGCAAATTTGAAATTTATGGAATCTTTCCTTATTTACAATCTTACCTTACTTAAAAAAATTCATAACCAACACAACTCATAAAGAAATAACATGAGTCAATAAGGAAAACTAAATGGTAACCCTAATTAATCAAATTAATTAGGGATTTTTTTATTATTCTTTTGTAATCTTGTTGTAATATCTCTTGTTTATTGAAAGTAATAAAGATAAGTGGGCATACACTATCATGACGATAGTGGATTTATTTACTATTTCTTTTTAAATATATGTGATATGGTTGGAGAATTGATCGATCTGTTTGTTTTACAGTACCACTACACGATCCTATAATTATGTTTTCCCGCTGCGAGAATGATCACACCTTTACACTTGTAGTCTATTTAAACAGATTTAGTAATTATGAGGCAAACTAATTAATATAAGTTGAATTAAATTATGTATTAAGATTAAAATTAAAGATTATTTAATTAATTTGCCTTTTTTATATTAAAAACCCCTTAATGAATTTAAATATTTATCTACTAGATGTGTTTGTTGTTTGTAATGAAAGATTGAAAATTTATTGTATCGATCAAGACAAAAATGGTTCGAGAGAAATACGAAAATTACTATACACAATCCATAAATTATAATCTATAGGGACTAAAGTGTAAAACAATATGAGAGAAATGAGAGAACCTAGTCAGTTATCATACAAATAGTAAACTATATGGTTTTGAATCTAAAATAACTTGTAACTTGTTTGTTGTATATAATAGTATTGCAAAATTCTATTCTAAATATATTATTAAAGAATAAAATTTGTCATACAATATGAAGAAATAATTTTAATTCTATGTATTAACTTAAGGCTATGTCGTTTGTTTGTAATGAAAAAACAACTTTTGAAAGAAATTTATTTACATGAACATGAATATTAAATAGTTAAAGAGAATCTTATAGGTAGCATCGAGGATTATAACTAAACGGGTTTAAATGTAAAATAATGAATAACATTAATCGGTTTTGTAGAAATTATAAACTATGCGGGTAATGTAAAATGATTGTGTAAAATTTATGACGAACTGAAAAAATATTATAAATTTTTTTTTGACATTCCTTTATTTTATTATGGTTTTATGCATTGATAATAGATTGTTGTATTTTAGTTAATTAATGTATTTATATACTATAATTTTTGTTATATATTTTCATATTCGAACAAATTTTGCTAATTTGCTGATACAAAAAAAGATGCATATACTAAACTCGTTATATTCTTGGATTCAGTATTTGCTAAGAGAATTAATGAAGATTAGTTAATTCCATGTACTTCTTGAATTTAATTTAATATTAACTTTTGTTTAGTTTATTTTAGTAAGTAGATGCTCAATTCATAGATAAATAATGTTTGAATTGCTGACATTTTTTGAAATTGTAATGAACATCTATAGAGCTAAAAGCGTGATAACAAGGTTGACTCAGTTGATTGATGGTTTGGACTGCGAAATCAAAGATCATGAGTTCGAACCACGAAAAAACATATATTGGCACCATCACCATATCAATAAAAAAAATGCAATAATTATGCATCAATATACTACATGTTCGCAACAAATGTCAAAATATACATCTTCGGTGAAAGAATTAAATTTCAAATTTAAACAAATGGTTTAATTATAGACCACTAGATGAAATATAGAAATAAGACTTTGGTACCTTTTTTTCGTGAATTTGACAGTTAAAGTTCACGTCTGCATCCGAAGTGTCCGACGCGTCGACGTGGAACCCCATTCCCCAGCCCAGTTCGCACGAACGGTTCAAAACGAACGGTTCGTTGCCCATTTCATTTCCTCATCTATTTTACATCCTGTGCCCCTTCTCTGTAACGATCCGTATTTTTAGCTATTTTAAATTAATAAATCTAATGTAATTATTGAATAAAAATGGTTAAAAATAGAAATTTAATTATTTTGAATGTGATTTATTGGATTTGAACTTGAATAAAATTTGGAAATAAACTAATCCCGAAGATTTAAGTAATAACAAATATTGAAAGATAATGCATGTATTGAATGTGTTTACATTCAGTAGTTGGGTTAAATAATAATATTGAATTCAGTAGATGGAAATAAAGTAATTGATTGATAACTAAAATTCAATTTAAATCTAATATTGAAATTTATTGATTTATTGAATAATCAAAATTGTTTAAATTAATATTGCAATTATTTGAATTATTGAATTCTGAATTGAATATGATTGATAATGATAACGGAACTTGATGTACAATTTATTTAAGTAACAACGAAGATTTTTAACATTTAAAATTGAATTTAAAAGTGGATAATTATAAATTGAAAATTTTATATTATAATCGAGACGTTAAAATAGTGATCTGGGGCACAATCTCGAAATTCGACGAAACCAGTTTCATTAGATCTGTAATAGTGAATTATTATCTGATTTCAAATTTCGTAGAGTTTGGAATTACCATTTGATCGTACGGTATAGCAACGCGTTAAATAAAATATCGGAAATTTAATATTTCAATTGGGTCGAAAAAGCTATCTTCTCCATACGATCGAATTAGGACTTAAAACCTCTTCCATTGCGTTCGGAATAAAAGTACAATATTATGAACACCTGGCGGCATACCTCGTTCAGGGGTCAGAATAAATATCCAGATATTTTAGAATTTTAAATATATATTATTATCAAGCAAATTTTCAGCCGAAATATTTTTGTCAAATCCTATCCTGACATTTATCAGCCATACCCTACCTTTTCCCTGTCTATACCCGTACTTACCTATTCCACTCTCCATTATTCAAATTGCAGCCGAGCAAAACTAAAAAAATATCGAAGGAGAAAAAAACATATAGGATATCGCGAAGTCGAGACACTCAACCTCGTCTGCAAAGTGGAGCGCGAAATGGTCGCATGGAACCTAGGGAAAGCGGCGAGGGAGGTAACGTGAGCTCGACGATGGGGGTGGGCTTGAACTTGATTTAGGGTTTCGAGTCGCGATTTTTGGAGCGACACGTGCTCGTATGTTGTGGTGGAAGGCGGCGACTCAACTGCGAGCGCTTGGTAGTTTGTGCCAAGGCTGTGGGTGGCAAGGAAGAGCGATGACGTGCGTGGGAAGAAGCTGCTGATTTGGGGTTATGCTTCAGTAAGGTTAGGTTTAGTTAATAACATTAATTAGTTATTTACTGCAGTAATGATAATTAAAATTTAATTACTTCGAATGCTAATTAAATTGTAATATTCACATACGAGGTATGTTTCAATCGAACATATTGCAGCAGGATCGTATAGTCGTCGGCTACGTCATGGTTTCGGGTTGGATTTTATTTGAAGCTGGAAATATTTATCAGTTTTAAATAAAGGTGAGTGTATTATAATGCTCACAACGTATTAGGATATCTTTATGTTAGTTAAATTTGAATTTATGAAGTGATATGAATTTATTGGTCGTGGTTTGATAAATTTGATCATCATTTGAATTAACCGATGCAAATTAAAATTGACGGTTAAATATGAAATTGAAATTGAATTGCCATTAAATTACTCAATATTAATAACTATGAGATTGTTGGGAATTATATTGTCTATTTGTATAATTGGTTGTGATGGATGCAAATTGGTTGATATTTGGATGTTTGGATGTTTATTTGTTTATATATATCATGTTATCACCCTGTATATTATTTACAGTTTAAACAGTATATTGAATTATTTCGAATAAACTAAAAAATAGTTGAAATGATATATCCCTATGACATTGTGATTTGGATTGAAATGATATATATCCATCCCTGAAATTAAATTGAAATAACCGATCACTTGGCCATGTTAGTCCGTGAGATGATGGTTTTGATGACAACAACCTTAGAATAGATTATAAAATATATATACTAACATTATAAGTTTAGATATAAATGTATATGCAGGATTTAACCATGCAGGTACTAAGAATGAAGACTGTACAGTATAGAGATTCAAGATAAAATATCAAGATAGAAGACTCATGAGTATCGAGACTATCAAGAGTTCAAGATTTTAAGGATAAGTATTTTTTATTATTATTAATATTTTTTGTTAAAATTCATAGAAAAGCACTGACATCTAAAAATCCAATTTATTTGTGGAATGGAATCCACTTCGAGCCCGTTAAAGGGATGAAACCCTAATAGGATGGAACCTACGAAAAATCTAGTGGAACATTGTTTTGTATCCGCTAACTTTTATTTAAATGATTTTTCAAAATTATATCATGTTTTCAAAATGTTTTCAAAACTTTCCTTTTAAAAGATTCAAAACCCTCGATCCTGATTTTAAATAATTTTAGCCTCAAAAACATCTTTATTTTCAAAGTCAAATTACTCCTAATTTTAAACTATCTTTTTAAATAATATATTTAACTTTTAAATATTTATACTTAGATTTAAATATAAAATTATAGTTAAAATCTATATATATATATATATTATTCTTTATATTTACTTATGAATTTTAACTATAATCAAGTATATTTGTAAAGTTTAAAATAGTTTTTATATAAGACAAAGGTTATTTTCAAAGAAAATCAAAAACACCAAAAAATCCTTTGGGATGTCGACATGCCTAGCATGACCATGTCGACATGGTGACAGTTTGATTCTAAGATTCAAATTTCAAAAGAAGTGTCTATTCGCCATAACTCTTCATGAATGGTCATGGCTGTTGTTCTTCTATAAATAGGGGTTAGTTTTTATGAATTTTCAATCATAATTTTCGGGTTTTCACTCCTCTTTTTCTTCCTCATTTCTTAATACATATTCTTATCATTACTCTACCGAAATCAACATTGAATCATACTCGATTACTTCTAGTTTCATTCTCTATCACTATCTCTACAGTGTTATTCAGAGTTATAGACTTCTTTGTAATCTTTTAAGCGAGAAAAGGTGTGATTGTAGCCTTGGAAATCAATAAAAAGAGAAAAGGTGTGATTATAGCCTTAGTAAATCATTGGGTAAACTTGTGGCCCGGAAATCAAGTATCTCTACCCAGAGGATCAAAATTCTGGAGGGTGTACCTCGTAGCCTTGAAATCGAGGGTGTAATTGTACAATTTCTTTTGAAAGGAAATCTGTACTTGTGTTGCGGGACTGGATGTGGGGTAACTCCGAACCAATATAAAATCCGGTGTGTTCTTTCCTTTACTGCTTTTATTTTATTTTTGCATTTGTGATTGTTTCTGTGATCATATCTGTGTCTGTATATTACATACTTTTGTGTCTAAATTAACATAAGTTAAAAAGATTTAGTAATTCTTGGTTAACACTATTCACCCCCCCCCCCTCCCCTCTAGTGTTAACCTAAGCCTTAAGATCCGTAATCTGCATTTCTCACAATTGGTATCAGAGCAAGGTTTTCAAAGTTTCATAATCTGATTTTTGAAAAGTTTTTAAAATGGCTATATTCGTTAATACTAATTTAGAAGTATTCAAATCAACATTGTTTCATAAGTCTGCATATAATCAATATTCAAATTCAAGTTATCTACCAAAATTGTTTGATGTGCAGGAATCATGCTTATGGGTGTTGAGGAATCAATCCGCAATGGACAAATTGTGCAGATCAGAAAGAACAAATAGATACTTGATAGTGGATGTTCTAGACACATGACTGGCAATCCAGATATACTGAATGATATAATATAAAAAGACGGAGGATTGGTTAACTTTGGAGACATTCAAAAGGATATGTGATTGGCATCGGCAAAGTCGGTAATTTTGAAACTCCTACTATTACTAATGTTTTGCTAGTTAAGAATCTGAAACATAATCTGCTAAGTATAAGTCAACTATGTGATAAAGGTTATAAAAGTAAATAAGAAAAAGATAAATATCACATTGAAGATAATAATTCAACCATAATATTTGAGGGAGTCAGGAAAAAAAATATATATTCTTAGTATGAAAGTTTCGAATGATAACCTATGTCTATTGGCAAATACAAGTGACCATTGGATTTGACACAAGAGATTTGGGCATGAATTTCTAACTCCTATCTAGACTGTCAAAACATGATCAAGTAAGAGGTCTCCCTAAAATGAATTTTAAAGTAGATAGTTTATGTGATGCTTGTCAATTACGAAAACTTAGAAAAAATTCTTTTAAGTTAAAAGATATGATTTCAACTTCAAAACCTCTTGAATTACTTCATCTTGATTTATTGGGTCCATCTCAAATTTTATCAATAAATCATAGTAGATATGTCTTTGTAATTATAGATGATTATTCTAGATTTACATGGACAATATTTTTGAAACATAAAAGTGATACTTTTGAATGTTTTAAGACATTCTCAAAAAGAATTCAAAATCAATTTTCTCTAAAAATTATAACTATTCGAAGTGATCACGGTGGTGAATTTGAAAATGAAAGGTTTGACGAATTCTGCAATAAAAAGGGATTCACAAATTTTCATTTTCGAGAACTCCACAACAAAACGAAGTAGTAGAACGTAAAAATAGGATGATTCTAGAGTGTGCCAGAACTATGCTTACAGATAGTAATTTACCAAAGAATTTTTGGGCAGAAGCAGTTGCTACCGCCTGTTATATTTTGAATAGAACTTTAATTAGACCACTAACTGATAAGACATCTTATGAACTTCTTTATTCAAAGAAACCTAAGGTATCTTATTTCATAATTTTTTGAAGTAAATGCTTTATTTTAAATACAAAAGATAATTTAGATAAATTTGATCCTAAATCCGACAAAGGTATCTTTATCGGATATTCTAATAGAAGTAAAGCGTACAGAGTGTTTAATTTAAAAACTAATACCATTGAAGAAACAATGCATGTTTCATTTGATGAAAATTTCAAAAAATTTAAAGATACAAATGATAAAGAGGATTTAATCACTCAAAATCAAGAACCTATTGAAACTAGTAATGAAATTGATCATCCTGACAAAACTTTTAAAAGATCACCCTATAGAAAATATACTTGGAGATATGCAATCTGTTGTTAAATTTAGAAATCAACTAAGTCAAATGAGTAATGTAGCTTTTATATCAACTATTGAACCCAAAAATCCAATAAAAGCATCAACTGATGATTCATGGATTTTGGCTATGCAAGAAGAATTAAATCAATTTACTAGAAATGATGATTGGGAACTTGTTCCTAGACCAAAAAATAAAACTATAATTGGAACTAAATGGGTTTATAAAATAAAATGAATGAACAAGGAGAGGTAGTTAGAAATAAAGCTCGTTTAGTCGCTCAAGGTTATTGTCAAGAAGAAGGAATCGATTTTGATGAAACCTTTGCTCCCTAGCAAGATTAGAAGCCATTATGATTCTACTTGGTTTCGCAAATCATAATAATTTAAAATTATTTTAAATGGATGTTAAAAGCGCCTTTTTAAATGGATTTGTAAAAGAAGAAGTATATGTCGAACAACCACCACTTTTTGAAAATGATAAATTACCAAATCATGTTTACAAACTTAAAAAAGCACTATATGGTCTAAAACAAGCTTCTAGAGCCTAGTACGATAGACTAAGATCTTATTTCTTGAAATCTAATTTTTAAATTGGTAAAATAGATAATACTCTTTTTATTAAAAGAAATAAAAATGATATTCAACTAGGACAAGTTTACGTAGATGATATCATTTTTGGTTCAACTAATTTTGAAATGAATAAAGAATTTTCTGAAATAATGAAAAAAGAATTTGAGATGAGTCATATGGGCGAATTAAATTTCTTTTTAGGATTACAAATAAAATAATTAGATAATGGTATCTTTATTAGTCAAGAAAAATATGCTAAAGACCTAATTAGTAAATTTGGTTTGACTACTGTGAGTGGAAAACCCACTCCCATGGCAACCAATGAGTACCTTAGTAAAGAAGATCTCTTGAAAGATGTAAATCAAAAATTATATAAAGGAATGATTGGCTCATTACTCTATATTATTGCTAGTAGACCTGATATCGTGCATAGTGTCTGTCTCTGTGCCAGATATCAATCCCAAGCTAAAGAGACTCACTTAAAAGCCGTGAAACGAATCATAGGATATGTTAAACACACGTCTGATTATGGTTTATTCTACCCTAAAAATGATTCTTTTGACTTAATATCTTACTATGATGCTGACTATGCTGGTTGTAAATCAGACCGAAAAAGTACAAGTGAGACTTGTCACTTTTTGGGGCATTCTCTAATTTCTTGGCTTAGTGAAAAGTAAAACACAGTTTCTTTATCAACAACTGAAGCAGAGTATACTGCTTTGGCTTGTTCTCAAGTAATATATATGCAACAAACCTCAAAATATTTTGGTTTAAATTTCTCAAAATCTCCAATTTATTGTGACAATACGAGTGCGATAAATTTATCCAAAAATACTACTCAACATGCTCGAACTAAACATATTGATATCAGACATCATTTTTTCTGAGATAATATAAGCAAGGAAGTAGTTACTCTCGATTATATCAGTTCTGAAAATCAAATTGCTGATATCATAACAAAACCTTTAAATGAATCAATATTTACTAAATTAAGAAGAGAATTAGGAATTTGTTCTATAACTGAAATATAAAATATAAATAACAAGTATAATTAACAATTGGTATCAAAATAAATCAAAGAGTTAAATTTTAAAAAGACCATGTCGACATCCCCTAGGTATACATGTCGACATATAACGTTTTTGATTTTTTTTTAAATTTTCCCACCAAAATTCAAAAATTAGTTATATATTCTTCTCAATTTCGACTTTTCATTCATTCTCTCTGTTTTCTATTCATTCTCTCTTCTGGAAAAAATAAAATCATGGCTTCATCCTCAAAATCAAACATAAAATCAACTTTCTCATTTCCTTCTCCTACTTCTGGTCCATTCCAATGCACTACTCTTGCTCGTGTAACGAAAATAGAGGAGTCTATGATTGATGTACTTCAGATGCTAACTGAAATTCAAGTAACTCAACTTCGTATGGCAATGGAACAGGAAAGGCAAGGAAAGATTTTTAGGAATTTTCAAAAATTCCTAATGAACAACCAGGCCAACCCTATCTTGATCGATGAAGACTCTTCACTCAATCAAGAACAAGAGGCCAGCGACGAAGAAGAAGAACCCATGGAAGAAGCACACGAGGAGGATGATGACCAAGTAGTATGTGTTGGAGAAGTGTGTTTCGACAAAAATGGGAATATTGTCGAACAACGTGGAAATTTCTGTTTCCACTATCCAAACTGTTCGATTCATAGATCTCCTATGTTTAGAGACACACATTAGTTTCTTCTCTTTCCTTCCGTTGTTGTTTGTGTTTTTATGTTTTCCAAACGCAAATATAAATACAACCATATACGTAATAAATAACTCGTGTTCTTATATGTGTTTTTATTATTGTGAATTCTTAGTTAGGATAGTTAATAGTTTAGGACTATGTTTTAGTATTAGATTTAAGTGTTTATTATTTATGAGAACACTATCATTATAATCACATGTCATAGAGTAATAGTTTTATAGGGAGTTATATAGTTTGGAGTTATCTAGTTTAGATAAAGTTTTTGTTGATGACAAAGGGGGAGAAATACAAAATAGGATAGTTATGTATAGACTAAGGGGGAGTTGTTAGTTTTAGGGGGAGTTATTAGGATAGAAATAATATTTTATAAACAAAGGTTGTCATCATCAAAAAGGAGGAGATTGTTAGTCCGTGAGATGATGGTTTTGATGACAATAACCTTAGAATAGATTATAAAATATAAATACTAACATTATAAGTTTAGATATATATATATATATATATCTGTGTGTGTGTGTGTGTGTGTAGGATTTAACCATGCAGATACTAAGAATGAAGACTGTACAGTATAGAGATTCAAGATATCAAGATAGAAGACCCATGAGTATCGAGACTATCAAGAGTTCAAGATTTCAAGGATAAGTATTTTTTATTATTATTAAGAATTTTTGTTAAAACTCGTAGAAAAGCACTGGCATCTTAAAATCCAATTTATTCGTGGAATGGAATCCACTTCGAGCCCGTTAAAGGGATGGAACCCTAAGTAGGATGGAACCTACAAAAAATCTAGTGGAACATTGTTTTGTATCCGCCAACTTTTATTCAAAATGATTTTTCAAAATTATATCATGTTTTCAAAATGTTTTCAAAATTTTCCTTTTAAAAGATTCAAAACCCTCGATCCTGATTTTAAATAATCTTAGCCTCAAAAACATCTTTATTTTCAAAGTCAAATTACTCTTGATTTTAAACTATCTTTTTAAATAATATATTTAACTTTTAAATATTTATACTTAGATTTGAATATAAAATTATAGTTAAAATCTATATATATTATTCTTTATATTTACTTATGAATTTTAACTATAGTCAAGTATATTTATAAAGTTTAAAATAGTTTTTATATAAGATAAAGGTTATTTTCAAAGAAAATCAAAAACACCAAAAAATCCTTTGGGATGTCGACATGCCTAGCATGACCATGTCGACATGGTGACAGTTTGATTCAAAAATTCAAATTTCAAAAGAAGTGTTTGTTCGCCATAACTCTTCATGAATGGTCATGGCTGTTGTTCTTCTATAAATAGTGGTCAGTTACAAGGAATTTTCAATCATAATTTTCTGGTTTTCACTCCTCTTCTTCTTCCTCATTTCTTAATACATATTCTTATCATTACTCTGCCGAAATCAACATTGAATCATACTTGATTACTTCTAGTTTGATTCTCTATCACTATATCTACAAGATTCTCGGTGCTATTCAGAGTTGTAGACTTCTTTCTAATCTATTAAGCGAGAAAAGGTGTGATTGTAGCCTTGGAAATCAATCAAAAGGGAAAAGGTGTGGTTGTAGCCTTGGTAAATCAATTGGGTAAACTTGTGGCCCGGAAATCAAGTATCTCTACCCAGAGGATCGAAATTCTGGAGGGTGTACTCCGTAGCCTTGAAACTGAGGGTGTAATTGTACAATTGCTTTTGAAAGAAAATCCGTATTTTTGTTGCGGGACTGGATGTAGGGTAACTCCGAACCAGTATAAAATTCGGTGTGTTCTTTCCTTTACTGCTTTTATTTTATTTCTACATCTGTGATTGTTTCTGTGATCATATCTGTGTTTGTATATTACATACTTTTGTGTCTAAATTAACATAAGTTAAAAAGATTTAGTAATTCTTGGTTAACACTATTCAACCCCCCCTTTAGTGTTAACCTTAGCCTTAAGATCCGTAATCCGCATTTCTCACAGGCCATAGGATAGAAAATTATATACGGATACTAAATTGTTTAATTAAACGATTTTAAAATCTTCGATTTGAAATTATTTAAATGGTTTGATTTAAAAGAAATGAAGATCGATTCTATGGAAATCGAATTTATGAAATTTGAACAAGTCACAAATTCGAGTTTGAAATGATGAATTTAAATTTGGCAATCGAAATTGTTTTAAAAGATCGAAGTTGTGATTTTGAAGTTATAATCGAAACATAATTTGAATTTTTGGAAATCGATTTGTTTTAAAAGATTGGAATTTTATTCGAACTTTGAATATTGCTAAGTAAAAGTGATATAAAAACGATATTTTGAAATTGAGCTCGAAATTGAATTATATTTGAAGATTGGGATTTTGAACTGAATATTGAAGGATAATTTGATTTAAATGTTTTAAATCGATATTTTGAAAGTTGAGCTCAAAAAGGATATAAATTGAAATTGAAATTGAATTAATTGGATTTGAGAGTGGAATTGAATTAATTTGAAATCGAAATTGAAATTGATTTGAATTGAAATCAAATTGAATCGGTTGAATGTAAAGTGTAATTGACTTGAATCAGGAAGTTGGAATTGAATCTGTTTGACTTCCAAACTATTTTCAAATAAATTATCTTAATATAAACTGCTTAAAATCTATCTTCTTTAAATATTTAAATTCTTTTGTTTTTCCAAGTTATTGCTATATAAATCATTTTAATGCTCAAACTATTTTAACCATTTAAACTATTTTAACTACTTTAACAATTTAAACTATATTTTGACTATTTCAACCATTTAAACTATTTTAACTATTTTAATTACTTAAAACTATTCAAACTATTTTTCAAAAATCCAAACTGGTCAAAGTGGAATGTTTATTTTTAAATTTTGGATTTAAATACGAATTGAGTTAAAATGAAGTATATCCCAAATTGAAATTCGAAACCATTTTGGAATCGAAATCAAGATATTGAGGCAAAATTGTGATGTCAAATGGTATATTTTGAGTAAATATGATGATTTCGAAATGTAGTTGGTTTGAAACGAATATAATATTTTAATATCAAGTATGAACTGTTTTCGAAATGTGAAAGTACCACCCGGTGTGTAAAACGACGTTTGGTTATTAAAGCAGAGTCGGATATGGACATACTCTCTGTCGATACCGGAACCACTTTGACAACTGTGTACGTAGAGTGATGATCCAGAACGAAGTGGTTGGATTTGGCGTCGTTTGCTGGATTTGAAGAAAGAGAACGATGATGGATTAGCCTGGCACTTGTGCCAATTTGAAATGACTAAAATAGAAGTCGTACCGACCAAGTGGGTTAGCTACCCAATCGGACGCACTTCTTCGTATTATCATCATTTACATTATGATTGATTGGTGCGCACCCTCTGATTTTATGGGAGTATTGGACACGGTGGGCGATCATGGCTATGATGCGTTACCATCGGCCGGGAAGCGTAAACTGGTAGCATCCTACCTTGGGCATTGCCTCATGTGCCTTGTCATAAATTTATCCCTTAACGAAACCCTTACGATTTTGGTTTAGTGTTGTCGTATCATGGTGCATCCCTATCCACCAACCGTTTAACTGGTGTTTTATATGCAAAGTGTACGACAATGCTTAAAAACGCGTTAAGAGGGATCAATGTAAAGTCTTACCGCTAAGAAAGATATTTATTTTATCGGCTAGGCATTATATATATACGTATATATATACACACACATACATATATATATATACTACATACATATACACACACACACACACACACACATATATATATATATATATGTACATATATATAGCGTATTCTATTACATATAAATATTTTGACGGATCCTTAAGAGTTGAAAAATCCCATAACATCTCTTGAGTTATTGCACACATGATATACACTGGATAGGAGGTGTGAAAACCCATAAACATCTCAGGAGGTGTGAAAACTCATAAACATCTCCGAAGCCGATATACTCATGTTATATACTATATAGGTTTGGCTTACATAAGGATATTTTAGTCCTGACTCGAGTGTTTTGTCTTTTCATTACGCTCGGGTGCGCTCTGAGTTTTTCGGCTTAGTGAAGGTTTATTCTGTAGGACGAAGACGAATATTTGATATATCATTACTGCTATTATTCCTGCATCATGTTGTCTGCTGCATTATTAATTTATCCCTGATGTGTGTGTGTATAACTCTGATAAATGTTGTATAGACTATAATCAAATGTATAATATAAACAGTTTCATGAACTGTTTATTTGATTATTATATTTTATGGTTCCGCTGCGAGATTCTGTGTTTGTTTTCTTCTTCTGTTTTTATTCTTCTTATTTAACCCCTAAAGATTTGTATTTTCGTTCGCTATGACTTGGACACATGCGATTTATTGTCTACTCAAAGAGAACGAAGATACGGACCTTTACATTCTACATGCCCCTTTCGAGTGCAAAAAAGGATACATTCTCATTTCATGAACCAACCAATTTTCCTTCACTTTTTCCGTGCTCATTTCATTTGCCCCTTTCGGTTCAAAAAAGAACACACCCTTTGTTTTTAGAAGTATTTTAATCTATGACTCATTATCTCGTACTTAAATAATTTCCTTATGGTTGTTAAATAGGTGTATAACATTTTTCTTACATCAGGTGGCAGTAAGTATACACATTTATTGTTTTTGTAATTGTTCTAATGTATTCAAAAAAATTGAAAAGTGTGAACTGTAAATGAGTTTTTCTTCCTCTCTTCTTCTTTTAATTTTATTTTTTTTACTGTTAACACTGTTAAAGTTACTAAAGGTGGAAACATAACATATTTTATTGCAAGGGATACAAACATATTTTATTGCAAGGCAACGAAATACCCAATTCCTAAAGAGGAAAAGTTCTGGAATCGAATGTTGATGTAAAACACTGTGAAGAGACTGAGGAGAGCTTTATAAAACAACGATATGAAAGCGTAAACATGAATTTTGATGGTTTTGTCACGCTAATGCATCACAACTATTGTTAAAAGACTGCAAAAGTTCATTTGATCATTTGTCCCTCTTTGTCAAACATCTACGTTGCATGTTTGCGCGTTTACAGAGAAGATGAACTGCTCACTATATAAGCATTTACAAACATTTTCTTTCAATTGATGGATGACAAAGCTCGTCATCATGCCCTTCATTGATCTACAAACAATTTCTTCTGCCCAAAAAATTCTGAATTTCAAAACACAACATGCCCCAAAAATCTAAGAAAATGAAAAGAAACCGAGCCAGACTTATCTTTTATCGATTGATACGTATAAAACAACAAGATACAACAAGGTGAGATTCTACAATACTTGTATTTGTTAAATAAACACAGAACATTGAGGTCCCATCAACGCACAATCTTCAAATTTTACAACACATTTCCTTGATCAAAAAAATGATAAACAAGTAGGCATCATCATTTACATGATAAAGACCATGAAGAATTGAAGCAAAATCTTTGTATTAGCATTGCAAGCGAGATGCAGTGAGACATATGTATAGTTTGTATTACAGCTCTATAAGGGCAACATTCAATTTCTGAGCATTTTTCGCTAATGAACCTCCTTTTCTGCATAATATGAACACAGATGTTAACATCTTACACGGTAATATTGTAGACAAATATGAAAAAAAGAAAGGCTAATCTTTAAAACTAACAGCAAATTAAGGTTCGTTTCCAAACTATTTACATATATGGGCTGGTTTTTGCCAACTCAACAGTGAATTGACAATGTTTTTAGTAAACTGTATATGAGCGCAATTAGCAATTGCAAACGTAGAAATTTACACTGGCACAGCTATTGCGACAGCGTATATTTTTTTTACTTAGATCAGCTACGGCTAGTTTCTTGAAAAATATAACTGCTTTGGCATAACTCGAAATTGCACCAACGTAAATTATACGAATAAGATTAGCGCTGTTATGGTAACAGTAATGGTTACCAATATGAAAAAACCATTACGTATTGATGCTATCAGTAAGTGAAAAATGATTAATGATACTTTACCATTGCCGTTGGTAAAATAACCGTTGATATACTGATAGGTTGGTGAAATGTTGATGGATAATGGTATATATACCAATATACATAAAAAATTATTTCATCAATATTTTGATAACAATTAAAATGTAAATATTTTATTGCTGATTTTAACCCCACCAATACTTATATCAACATTTTGATTTATTTTAGTTGCTATATAAACTTTTTATTTATTCATCACAAATTCTTTACATCTAATAATAACTTTGTTAATCTCGTATTTGAAGTTTGAGAACTAAAGTAAAAATATCATCATAAATAGTACTACAAACATTCTTAAAATTTGATACATTGTAAGTGTGTTCATGGTTAGTATTGATATTAACTGAAATGGTGAAAACAAAATTAACGTAATGTTAAAATTAGCATTATCGCTGGTTTTGACATTTCTTTACCGTTATATTTACTGTTACAATCCCAATAGCATTGGAATACCGCTGCAACTCAATATTTGTTATCAATTATTTGGTGTATGTAATGGTAAATTCACATAAGCACGGTTCACAAATGCAGTCATGCTAGCTCTTAAAAGTGTATTAACTTAACTCTGGATTGATATAAATCAAACTTCATTTGCTAACAGTTTGAAAACAACCCTAATTTTAACTTATTTTGAAATTTTGACCTTTGTATAATCGATGTTCCATTACAATGCACTTAAAAATAAAGTGAACCGTGAAGAACAGGTCATAGAAGTCATTGGTATCCTCCAATATAATTGACCCAAGTTAAGATTCAAGAAGATAACCGCCTGTTTGGTTTGGAAATCGAATTTTGTGTTTTGTTTTTTAACGTGTATTTCAAAAAGCGTGAGGATGAGATGGAAAATCCTAATGATTACTATAAAGGGGAGAAGATGACAAACAAAATTAATTTTTGATATTTTCTTAAAGACGGAAAACAAGAAATAATTGATTTTATATGTTAAAAATCATTTTTCAAATTGAATCGTTTTCCACTCCACCTCCACTTCATGGCTTTCTGACATATATATTGAAATCACAAAAGACAAAACTCAAAGATCAAGTCAAAGGGGCTCTTAATGTTTATAGTAAATTTAGAAGAACTCCAAAATAAGCTAATTACCTGATCAGCATTGGGAGAATTTGCCTTATCTTCTGTAATTGGTTATAAGATTTTTTACAAAGCTCCAATCTACATTTCTCACGTAAACAAAACAGTTATAGCAGTGAATAACATAATTCAAAATTTTATTGAAGAGAAAATAAAACTATTGAATGAACCTCCTCTCTGCTTGAAGATCAACTCCTAATGGTGGTGAATTAGAGACGACTGAGTGTATAACTGATCCGAATATTTTAATAAGCTCGAAGAGTAATTCCAAGGACACAATTGTATGCCTATGCATAGCCCAAAAAGAATCCATTTAATGACTAGTCATTAAGATAGAAGGAGAATCTTACGCAGACTGTTTTGTTCAAACAGAACAAAACATTTGATATAAAAAAAGAAAGAAAAAGCTTTACTAGATACTAACTGTTAACGTCAAAATTGTCACTAACACTCAAATATCGTTGAAAGCACCAAATAACAGTCACAAATAATAAAATGAATGTATGTAGAGAATATAAATATGAAGAACGATAAAAGTTAAAAAGAATGCAGTAATAACAGAGGATTTATAGTTGTTCGGCTGACTCTGGCTTACGTTCACTCCATAAATTTCTTTTTTATTAATATCAGAATCAGTTACAGTTAGTTTTTGAAACAATGATGACAGAGTAGCATTAATGAGGAAGTAGAAAGGAAACAGAATGAAGATCCCCTTTCTGAAGCCACGCCTGCTGTATTTATAGGCAAATCTCGAGTTGCTGGCCTTCCTGAATGATATGGACCCACCTAGACCATAACCGATCCAATCTCTAAACACCACGACCGACCCACTCCTCATTCATAACTTCCAACTATACTGACCGACCCCATATGGCCGACCCACTAAAGCCGAACGACATATGTCGATCCACCAATGTCGAACCATATTTGACCGAGCCACTCCTTTGCCGACCCAATGCCATCTTCGTGTGTCATGTCGAGCCACCATGCTTGGAATGCTATACCGACCCATAAAGTGCTCGTCCATCTTGACTATGCCGACCTGGAGCATTCCTCGAGGCCAATCCACCTTCTACCGAACCACCTTGCTACCGACCGAATTTAGCCGAGCCACACATGCCGACCGACCTATGCCGACCCTGCGACCCACATACCGACCGACCTATGCCCATCCATGTCCATACTCCAACACCGAACCACACCATCTTGACCGAACCATACCACCACACCGACCCACACCATCCTGACCGAACCATACCACCACACCGACCCACACCATCCTGACCGAACCAAAGCTTGCCGAACCACTAGCCTATGTCGATCCCTGCTTCACGCCGAACCATATCCATACCGACCCACTTCTTCGCCAATCCATAATTTCTAGACCTAAGCTATAGTCGATCCAGCTTTATCCAAGTCAATGCTCATCTTCCAAGCATACTGCATCGTTTATCCATCGACCGTGCGTAATCCTGACTTCATACTAATTATCCATCCATTTGGACCACATCCTTGATATTCCAGCCTCAATAACCGTGCAGTTGACTAGGTTGAACCTGTCTGTTTATGGTCTTGTCAAAAGGCGGGTTAACATTTGTCCCCCAAAACATGTCTTACGATAGGAAGGTGTTTTGAATAGCCTTTAATCCATCATCCAAAGTCCACATTTCGTCCATAGCCATACCACCCGATCCGCAATCCAATCCGTTTTATTCTAGTGCCATTGTCGTATCCTTACTCGAATTCGCAACTGCTCCGAGTTGATATCCGTTACCGAATCCAATAACCAAATCCTGAGCCAATTCCATTCAAATCTGATAGTCGAGCTCTAATATATCCATATCCAATAACCAAGAACCAAATCCGTGGCCTCTTCGGGTTGTGTTATCATGTTTCGACCTCGACTCTCCGGTCAAAGGCTTTTATGTTCTCCAGCCTCGGCTCTCCGACCGAGCACTTTTTATATTCTTCGGCTCGGCTCTCTGGCTGAGCACTTTTTATATTCTCCGGCCTCGGCTCTCCGGCTGAGCACTTTTTATATTGTGTTTGAGTCCATTCCATCGCTCTTCGGCGTAGAGACTCGTAACTTGCGATCACTGTCCTGTCTCTCTGGTCGGGACTGCAATCGCGAGACCTGTATCATTTATCGCATTGATCCAAATCCAATCATTCAAAATAAAAGCTTTTACTATCGGGGAAAACCAAATAAGGTTTATCATTTCCAGAGTTTCAGTTAGATCTGTATAAGAAGAAAACTTTGACTCTCTCCGAGGCCTTTTCGAAGTGTTACCATTGTCATGCGTTTTCCTTATCATCTTTGTTTAGATCCTCCCAGGGTGGACCTCCTCCCCTTACTGCATAAGCTTCAGCTTCTCTCCCTTCTCTCTCAGCATGCGCATCTTCCTGCATCAGAAACATGTCCGCTTCATGGTAGAACTCGCCGAGATCTCTCGGTGGGTCCCGTTCCAACGATATCTTGAAATCCGAATTATCTGCAATTCCTGAAACTGCTTCCATCAACATCATCGATGGATCAGATCAATCTACCGATGTCACTGCCGCGTTGAATCTGGTTAAGAAATCTCTAAGCGACTCTCATTTCCATTGTTTCATCGACGTTAAAGTCATCACGTTCTTGGGTCTGGCTATGTGAACCCGGAACTGTCTCATGAACCTTTCAATCAGCTCTGTCCATGTGCCGATAAAGCCACTTTTCAGCTGTCTGAATCATAATGTTGTTATATCTGTCAAATACAAATGGAAGCATCGCGTCATGATCTCCTCTGATGTCCCCAGTACTTCCATATGCCTTATTTACCTCGACAAGTGAACACCGGGATCAGTTCTCCCGTCATACATCTCCAGTGTTGGTAGTTTGAAATCTGACGGGTTCATGGCTTGCCTGATTGCAGGAGCAAAGGGATTCATATTCACATCCTTCAAGTCTCTATTTACCAATCCGCCTCTCACGTCTCGCCTAACCATCTCCGTCAACCTATCACTGTCGCTGAGTTGTAGATCCTTATCTGTTGCCTCCAGTCTACCCCCGAGTTCACGAGGGAATTCTGGAACTTGCTCTCCTAGATGAGCATTCATTCCTCTATCGACACCATATTGTACAATTCCACCTGGTACTCCGTCCGGGATTGGATCAACATGCTCCGAGGGAGTGCCCCCTAGTCCTGGTGCTGCTCCTGATGGTCGAGCTCTATTCTGAATTCCGATTGTTCCGTGCTTCTGACCCCTACCTCCAGCATCTCCTACAATTGCGTTAGCTTGATTTTGCACTCCAGTTTGTCCAGCTTGTCGAAGCAAATTCTGCAATATCTCCTCTTGTCTTTTTAGAAGCTCTTCATGCATAGCTCCCATCATCATCTCCATCTCGTCCTGGGGGATGAAGACTGAAGCCTGATTCGCTCCCGAGGAAGCCTCCTGATTCCCTTCGTGCTGACTCCTTTCATTCCTCTGTCTTCTTGTCGATTGTCGTGCCATAGCTCTCCAAATCCAAGACCCAAAGCTTTCAAATCCAAAGTCCAGGTTGTAGAATCCCTGAGTGCTAGCGTTCTCAGTGAAAGCACCAAAATATTAACGTCAAAATTGGTCACCAACACCCAAACGTCGTTGAAAACACCAAGTCACAGATAACAGATTCAATGTATGTAGAGAATATAAATATGAAGAACAATAAAAATTAAAAAGAATGCAATAATAACAGAGGATTTATAGTGGTTCGGTCGACTATGTCCTACGTCCACTTCATAAATTCACTTTTTATTGATATTAGAATCAGTTACAGTTACAGTTACAGTTCAATCCAGAGTTTTTGAAACAGTAATGACATAGTAGCATTAATGAGAAAGTAGAAGGAAAACATAATGAAAATCCTCTTTCTGAAGCTCCGTCTGCTGTATTTATAGGCAAATACCAAGTTGCTGGGCTTCTTGAGTGATATGGGCCCACAAAGACCATAGCCGATCCAATCCCTAAACACCACGACCGACCCACTCTCCCATTCATAACTTCCAACTATACTGACCGATCACATATGGCCGACCCACTAAGGCCGAACCACATATGTCAATCCATCAATGTCGAATCATATCTGGCCGAGCCACTCCCTTGCCGACCCAATGCCATCTCTGTGTGCCATGCCGAGCCACCATGCTTGGAATGCAATACCGACCCATAAAGTGTTGGTCCATCTTGACTATGCCGACCTGGAGCATTCCTCGAGGCCGATCCACCTTCTACCAAACCACTCCAGTATGACCGAACCACCTTCCAACCGACCTACTTCTCCGACCGAGTTTAGCCGAGCCACACATGCCGATCGACCTATGCCGATCCACCTTGACCGGACCATGTCCATACTCCAACACTGAGCCACACTATCCTGACCGAACCATACCATCACACTGACCCACACCATCCACGCCAAACCAAAGCGCGTCGAACCACTAGCTTATGCCGATCCCTGCTTCATGCCGAACCATATCCATACAGACCCACTTCTTCACCGATCCATATTTCCTAGACCCAAGCTATAGCCGATCCAGCTTCATCCAAGTCAATGTCCATCTTCCAAACACACTGCATCGTTTGTCCATCGACCGTGCGTAATCTTGACTTCATACTAATTACCATCCATTTGGACCACATCCATGATATTCCAGCCTCGATAACCGTGAAGTTGACTAGGTTGAACATACATGTTTATGGTCTTGCCAAAAGGCGGGTTAACACTAACTTTAGTTTAACATTACTTTGTAACAAGAGAAAGTTTAACAACATCCGGTTTGTGTCGGCATACTCTCCCTCTAATTGGAGGAGAAGGTAAGCATTTAATGGATTTTTCTTAATTCAAGTGCATGTCCTTTCTTACAATAAAAGAGTGGCTAAAATGTGTTGCAGCAGAAATTATTCTTTAGTATTGCAAATGTAAGAAAATAAATAATTAAAAGAAGGAATTAGGGAAAAGGACAAACTTTGATAAAAAGTTTATCCCAATGACACCAAGATTCATTTTTTGGCTGAAGGTCAAATTTTGGAAAAAAAATAGACTGAAGGACAATGCTGGTTCTAACTAGCATTATATTCGATTTTTACACTATACAAAATGCTAGTTCTAACTAGCATTTAATTCAGTTTTTACCCTATACAAAATGATAGTTCTTACTAGCATTGTCCTTCAGCCTAATTATATTCGAAGTTTGTCCTTCAGCCTAAAAATAAATCTTGTTGTACTTCAGCCTAATTTTTTTTTCAAAACTTGTCTTTATGCCTATTTTCCACTAATTAAAAATTAAAAGGAAAAGGAAACTTTAGCCGTTCAAGTCATTTTGAGAGAGAGTGGTCTAAAACAAGCTTCTTCTGAAACAAATTACAGCAATAAGCGTGCTTTGACCAAGATTTGAATTTTCGACCAAAACATCATGATTTCTGTCACTCCGTTCCAATTTTGGTAGGGACCGAAACGAAACCAGATCAAAACTCCAATTTAATAAAACTAATATAAGTGGTATGCCAAAGCAGGATTATTAAGTACCTTTCTGTCTTGCTATTCAGTAAACCCAAAAGTAGGGGTAGCAAGCATGAAAACATATCAAGTGTTAACAGACCAGTTTTCTCCATGAGGATGCTAACTATATCTGCTTGAACCTACATATATGATATCAGGAAGGTCATCATTGTTCATTAACTAGAGAGAAAGAAATGAAGCAGATAATTGAAGGACAGCTAATATAAAGTGTCATAGAAACATACAGAATGGTCAGGTAATTTCACCACTGCGTCAATTGCACCTTTGATGCCATTATGCGTCCAAAAATGGCGAACAACCTGCAATACTTTATTTTACCTCGTTGCCTGATACCAAGTTACATAATATTTTACCACTAAACTGCTGATACAAGCGGATGAAAAAAATAAGTGCCCAAATGCCAGTCTTGAACTTTAGGGGGCTATAAGCGGATGAAAAGGCAAGCTAGAAATCATAGATTGTGTTTTTCCTTTTTTTTCTCCTTAAAAAAATAAAATGAAATGAAAAATAATATTATTTATGAAAGTGGACTTGTTAATCATTATTCTGAAGGTGTGTCGACAAATTATGTATTGAGATTAATTCGATAATTGTTTTTTCTACCTCTTTTTTGGAAAAACAAGTAAAACCATCTCGTTAAACCCAATCAGCCCCAACTGGGGTCCTGATTAGAAAAAGAGCAGAACCTGGCAACTATTTTTTCACCCACCAACACTAAACCATCTCGTTAAACCCTAACCAGCCCAATTAGAATCCTGATTAGGAAAAGAGTGCAGAATTTGATAACTAATTTTCTTACACCGGGGATCTAGAGACCACTCTTATTTATCCTGCTAAAATCCCCCATGTTTTGGTGCAAAAAGAATCCGGAGATATGAATTTGAGGATAGGTTATGATCATAGGCACGATCATCTATGCAAAATGTGTAATCATCACGAAACTTCTATCCCCAAATTACATTTATGATTGAAAGGTAAAATAAATATGATCGATGGTTTATTTTGCCTTGCAAATCTGTAGAAGTTAACATATTTGTAACAATCCCAAATTTTGCACAGATGACTTGTAATAATTATAATCTACAAATTTTACTTTGACCTGAATTTTTTTTCGCACAAAAAGATGGAGCGAGATCTATAAGGAATGCGATCTGGACCCCTTTTTTCTGTGTGTGAGTGTGCGTGCGTGTCCAGTGGCGCAACTAATTTGAAACTGTTACGCGTGCATTGCACTTTACACACTTAAAATGTTCTGTTTTTAATTCAACCATTAGCAATATGTTAAAATAGTATTATTTGTTTTCCCTGAAGCTGACTTCAGTTCCAAGTGACGGTTTATCCCACCTGTTTGCTCTTATATACTATTAAACAGTGGTATTTGCCTACCCTTGAACTACATTTCTAGCATATTTTATGACAATATCAGTCAAGGCTTAAGTTGGATTTCCCATGTTTACATCTAAAATATTTATATGGTGTCGTCATGCATGATTTATCGAGCGTACACACGATTATGTGAAAAAAGTTACGTATGTTTATATATATATATATAAAATTCATCTTTTCAAAACTGTGCTTTGAAGCATTAACATCGTCAAATTCATTATGTAAATAAAAATGAATACAAGTGAAATATGTTTCTAAACTATTCAATTGGTGGAATAAAAACCGGTAAAATTTTGACCTGGAGAGCAAAAAAAACATGTATGAACATAAAGTGGAATGACAAATACAGTAGGCCGAAGACAAACATAACAGTCGGAAAGAAAGGGAAGAATCAACAAGGCGAGAAATTAAAACTGGTCGACTAGGGGACATGTTTCAACAAATACATCTTGAACACGAAAGAGAGAAACCAACAGCCAATTATGAAAAAGTGACAAGAAGTAATTTTATATAAGAATCATTATATATTGATTCATTCCAGTCTTCGAAATAGACATTTGTTTATGTTAGAAGTTTAGTCATATGACTATCTATTGGTTCTACAATCTTTAAATTGTTAGCAGCTGTCTTGTATGTATGAAATGCGAATGGTTGAAAGTTAAATAATCCTAGATCGGCTATAATTTAAGGAATGCTGTATATAAAGCAGATGGACATGCAACATTAAGGTTTTTTTGGCAATACGGTTGTCTTCCTGGAGTACCCAAATCAGAATGTCAAAATGATTTGAATAAACAAAGTGGAGATGAAACACACTTTGTAGAAAAGGAAGAAGAGGTGTATCTTTTAATGGTGTGTCGCGTGAAGGAAAAAAACTCAACTATGTACAAATATATGTATAAATATGAGTTGATAAAGGCTGAACCATGAGGACACAAGAACAAATCTTAAGAAAAAGATTGTTAGTTGTTTAGCATCTATGAAGTGGGAGTGGTTAGAAACTAAAATAGTCCCACATCACTGTAATCTGAGCAGTAAGGTGTATAAATACAAGTTCCTAGATATGTAACGTTAGATATTTCTTCTGTAACACTATGTTTGGCAACTCCACAAAATTTCCATTAAAAGCTGTCTTAATTTTGAAGTCTGTATTGTCAAGCATAGTACATTTTATCACCCAGAATCATAAAACAGTGAAAACAATTACAAAATTATGATGAGCTGACTGCAAAAGGCAAACCAATGCGTTTTCACCAATGGTTTCATGACTTGGACACGGTCACTTAAAAAATTGTTATTTTCGAGAAAACTATTTTACAATGGCAACCTTTCCCTTTCCATACAACATAGTAAGAAGCCTTGAGCATGGGATTCTAGCAACCCTTTTTTATATTCATGGTTTACGGTGTAAGCATATAGCTCAAAGAAAGAATCAGATTTCAGTGGATAAATTTACCTGTAATTTTGTTAGTCGGGACTTCACATGGTTTATAAATACATCATGGCCTTGCAGTAAAATCTCGCAGCTAACCACTTCAGCTTTTGTTTCTTTTGATGTCATATGTTCTTCACCATTCTGTTTAGCAGTATTATTATTATTATTTTCATCAGTAAAGTAAACAAAGTCAAAAATGCCCCCTGCATATTTATGTTATGTTTTAAATGAAACAAAATTGCACCATGTTTGTAGTAACATAAGTAGCATAAAATCTACAGCTGGAAAGGGGCAAGCTAAAATGAATCAATGTGTTCATACAAGTCTTCTATTTGAATAATGGATGCAGCCACTTGAAGTATTTAATAAAGGGAAAACCCTTCCAGACCCTCTAACTATAGCAGGTAGACTTGTCATTGAATTCCTCAAGCTGTTTACGCTTAAATTAAGTGTACATTAAGTTACAAAAACTTTTATAGCTAGTTTTATGGTCCTTGTTTTCAGTAAAGTGCTCAGTCGAATACTTAATTAGCGAAAAATTATTCAGCACCTTTACCCTACTTTTTCTCAGTTCGGAATGCTAAGTAATAATTTTTTATATTCATACCCTTGCGTCACAAATTTAAAAAATTTATAACTCAATTTTTGGAAGTTCAAATATTTAAATATTCATATTCGTGGAAATCCAAACTTCTGAAAATTCAAAATTTTGGAAATTCAAATTTATTGATAAATTTTGAAATTTCAAATTTGTAATTTTAAAAAAAAATTCAAAGAATTTATATTCTTAAAATTCAAATTTTTAAAATTAAAAGTTCAAAAAAATGTAAAGTATTAAAACTTCAATTTTTTTTGACAAATATCGATTGAGATTTAAAGGTCTGAAAAATCAAATTATGAAATAAGTTTTTGATATTCAAACTTTTGAAAATAATTTTGAAACTCGACGACTTTAAAAGTTAAAATTCTTCAAAAAAATGTGTTTGTTCCCCGATACACCAAAATGAGTGCTTAAATTATCACTTTATTATCAAAAAAGAAATTCAGCATTCAAATGTTTCTAAAATCCAAAAAATCTCAACAAAAAAATCCTTTTAGTTATAAAAATTACTAATATTTAATATTCTAACTTCAAAATTTTAAAATCCCGCTTTCAATAATCTTCATGTGAAAAAACAAATGTATAGAGGGCTAATATTATAAAAAAGCTTCGATTTTAATTATATAAGATTAAAAATATAAACAAAAGGCCAATAACAATGCTTCGGCAACTAATGATCTATTCAACATTCAACGATCAGTATTACCTAGTTTTCAATAAGAAGTTTATATAGTGTTTGGTTTGTTGTTTTTAGTTTTTGGTTTTCGTCCATGTAAAAATACACATAGCACATGTATATTGCCGAAAACGTCCAATTTAGAAAACGAAGTTAACATACAAAATAGAAAACGGCTTTTTTTATTTTTCATGTTTTGGAAAATAACAGAGGCACGTGAAACAATCTATTCTTCCGTCGTCCTTCTATCCCCTTCGTCCGTCTTTCTTTCAACCCCTCCGTCGTACCTCCATTCTCCTCATATTTGACACATATTGAAAACCGAAAACACAAAATTCATTTTTAAACCAAACACTACCTTAATTGTTGAACGTTGTTTTGTTTTGAGTGCCTGTTTACCGTCAGAATATAATGCTTATTGAGTGTTTTTTAAAAGTAATATGCATCAAGAACTTCAATAAGCACAGCAAAAGCACGACAATTAAGCGCTTTTTATTGAACTATCTTCAGAGAAGCTATAATATAAACACTTGCTAGTAATTACGCATGCCTGACATTTGAAGATGAATGGAATGCACATACCCCACTCTCTAGTTTATGCTTAATTGTTCACACCTTCACAAAACAAACCTTCAAAGTGCTCCAGTTTTTTATTCAGGAAATGGTTACTGAATTTGAACCTTTGATTATAAAACTTTCATTTAACTCAATGGTGTCAGATGGATAAAATTACTCCTTGTTTTAACTAGAGCCAAGTTACTTCGAATGAATTATATAGTTTAGAGTTGCAAGAATAATAAAACTAAGGAAAAGTATCCAAAAATATCGAAGTAATAATTGTTTTTCCAACGGCCTCAAGAAAATATCAATTATGTACTTCAAGCATCATAAAATGTTCAAGCATCCAAATGCTAATCTTTCTTTCAGAAATAAGAAATGTTGGCTTAAACGACACACCATTGGAAGTGGCGAACTTTTGAATTTGAGTGATTCTTCGTAAGATGGACAAACAGTATTTGTACCACTAGCTGTGCTTGTTTCTTTCTTTTCAAATCTCTCCACAAGAGATCTTGTTCTACCAAGTTCAACAGCAACTGAGGATATCAATGGTTGTGACAGTTAAGATTGTTCAAATTCAATGAAATCAAAATTATCACAGCAAATTGGATCGCACGTACCTCCTCTTACATATTTTACCCTGCTTGTTTCACTACTGCAGCTTGTTGGTCTTGCAACTGTAGTTATGAACGGTTTTAGTTTCTTCAATATATATATGTACATATATATATTTATGTATATATATAAATATACATATATATATATGTGTATATATACATATACATATACATATATATAATTATATATATATATAGAGTTCATAAATTAAAGAGAAAAAATGATGAGTTGATGACATCACATATGATGCTGAAGAAGCTACAGTTCTGAAAGATCTAGTGTCTAAAAAATAGATGACTAAATGGCTGATTGTATTCAAGGTTGTATTGAATTAATAACAACTGGTCGGGACTTTATAGGTCATTGTTTATTAAACTAATGAACACAGAATATCAAACATTAATGTTGATTACCCAGTTGTTTAATCAAAAACTTGGACAAACATGGAGCAAGGAATAGATGGGTTACAGCAATCGAGTTACTGCAGTAGCACAAAATATGCAAAGCAACAAACATAAAAGACAAAAGAGTTGATAACACCCAATAAATCTGTGAAGTTGATCTAAAACCTATTTACACTACTGATGTGTCCCAGTGGTAAAATTGGGAGTGGTAAGACGTTTAGCTAGAGTTGTTGTTATAGGCCTTGGGTTCAATCCACTAGGCATACAGATTTACCAAATTTCAAAAAATACACTTGATGTGAAACTCGTTAACTTCAAATTCCCATCCGCTGAAAATAATAAGAATAAAGACCACATCTTTGTCCTACCCAATTCATCTTTGAGAAGAATACTCAACAAAAAGAATGCCAAGACCTAGTTCCTTCGCTACATCCTTTCTACACTGAGCATTGTTTTCAAGCTTAAAATTTTCTGGCAATCTGAGTTACATATGGCCAAAAGTATCTATTCTACTAGCTGGATGGAGAATCCTGAAGAAAGGTCGGTTTTCCCCCTAACTGGGTGGATTTTTTTTAACCAGCCAAAAAAGACAGTGGGCCCGGTGGTTCTTATATATCCACCAAGCATATTGCAGATTTCCAAAAACCATCCTAAAGAAGAAGAAAAATCAAACGAAAATGGGCTGCTGAATTTGGAATTCAAGTGCGGACATTGTTAAGCAAAATATGTGAGTTGACTTGGGTCATACAATATTCCCATATTAAAGAAGATTTGGAAGATATTGTTGATTTCGGTGACCAAATATTTTCAATTATTGAAGATTTGAAAGATAAATAATCAATTAATTCTCTAATCAGCTGATTAAATAAGGCATTTTATTAGATGCATACATATTATAGAAAACTGGAATAATCAAATAGATAACCGTTTTTTATACGAATAAGAGAATTGATGAGACATTGATTTATAACCATAAATCAATTAATTCAATCCTAAGTAATAGTCTCTATATATATAAAATTAGTCATTCTTTAGAGACTAATAGAATCTTCTCCAATTGTATTTTTTTTGTATTCTTTTTATTAACCTCCATTATCAATTTTGTAATTTTTCTTTTCTCAAAAAGTAATAAAATATCATCTCCCCAAAGTGGCATTATCTCGCAATAGTGGAACCAATATAAATCATGTTTGTGAACTTCTTTTCTATTTGTGCATTTGTGATCTGTTGTTGCCTATTTTTGGATTCTTTTGTTTCTGTTTGTTTTATCGCACTACAATACGATCTTATTGCTTTCACTTGTTTTTGGATTGATTTACAATCATTTGTGTGAAGTTACCCCTGTATCCACAAATATATTCTCTATGATTACTACCACGTTATATCATGAATGCATAGGCAAAAAAAAAGGCATTGTCGTTGACCAAAGAAATAAGGGCAAAACTAATGAAAACTACAAAAAGTGGAAAATTATGTTAACCTTCGTCTGTAACTAGTCCCATGGGTTGATGCAGAGATATATTACTTGCAAATGCATTGCCAGTGTTTCTAGATTTTGGAACATTTGACTCGTCGGTTTTTACGGTTTCAGCATTCAACGTTAACCTGGAAGCAAATCTACAGTCTATGCTTTTAGAGTCACTATCGGCAGGACTGCTAGAAGGCCTAGATCCAGTCAAATCCTTTTTAATATTACTTCTTCCCTCAGAAAATGATGGTTGTCGCATATCATGCATCTCAATCTTTGAAGAAATCTGAGCATTTCTAGCCGTAGTACTATCAACATAATGGTGTCTGCTTCCTGAATCTCTAGACACAAATACAGGAGACAAAACATGTTTGTCAGTTGCTCGAGTGTTTTTCCTCACATCAACTTCCACTAACGATTCCTTTTTCCTAGTTAGTTGCCTATTAATCCTTGATGTAGGAAAACCTGATACTGACATGTTTGTATTTCTACCAACAACCTCTGTGGTTTTACTCACTCTGAAATTGGCGGAATTTGAGGTAGATACTTCTGAAGGTAAGCTTGACTTAGATTCGTGCAAATGGTTTTCACGACTAATTGGAGAATTATTGCTTTTTAATCCAGATAAATTTGGATCAAGTGTTACTCGTGAACAAACTGGATCCTCAATCAGAGCATTTTGCTTGCATGTGTTAGCTGTGCATTATATGGAAGAATGTATATCAATGTACAGAAAAGTTAAGTGATTTTTTTAAAATATGGTGGTTCAAAATAACATCAGATGAAGGAATAATCCTACGTTTCACTGGAGAACATCTCAATGCATCTTTAGTTTTGCTTTGACAATCAGGTTCTGCAACCAAGGGCAAGCTGAAATTTGTGAAGTTATGTTTAAGCTCAACAGGATGGTCTTCAAGATAAGCACCTTTTATCATCGTTGACCCATCCTTTTTTGGAACAACACCAGTTGCATATGGTGATATAAGCTGCGAAAGAAACAATTTGCTTTAGCTTATAAGAAGATTTTGAATAATACAAATCATTTAGCTAAAGAGTGAATACTGATATATCGGCAACCCAAACTCCAACTTGACTTTGATTATAGGAGCAACCCAAGAGTTTTCCTTCACAGATACTAAGGTCACCTAACATGGACCAACCCATGTCAACAAAATCATGACATCTTATAGGTTCCCAGGAAAAAACCTATAATTTGAGAACACATAAAAATTGGATGAGTCTGAAAATAATGTGTAGTATAATTGAGATGTTGAGATAAATGTAGACCACCTTTAATGTTTCATCTAACCCACAGAATAGATTTCTTCCATCAGGATGAAAAACCATAGAACGCACACCGCTCGCCTGATGTATAAGAAACACTACTGTAAGCAAGCATAATAGAGTTATATTTAGCATGACTATCTAGTTTTTTAAGCTTCAAATAAAGTTCGGATACCTCAGGTCCAGCAGAACCAATAAGTTCAAATGTTTCCAAGTCCCAGAAATTTACAGTTCGGTCAGTTGAACCTGACTTCACATATAAGCAAAATAATTAGAAAGAAAATGTGCTGCAAGGGGGGAAAAAATATTAAAACCATTCAATCATGAATGCCGCGCAAAGATATATGTAGTTATTACAAACTGTAGCGTGGCTAAGAAATTAACAGTCATATGGTAACATGCAACTAAAACTCAAATATGACAATTAGAACATACATGGATGGCCATAAGATATCAAGAACCAAACCTGTTGCAAGAAGAAATTCTTGTGGATGAAAATCAATGCACCTGATTATTCCATTATGGAATTTGAAGTCATGCAACAGTTTCCCTGCTGTCAAATCCCACACCTTCACAGGAAACCAAAGGAGCTTTAGTAATTCTTATAAGCTATGAAAAAAAAAAGAACACAAGGAATAAAAACATTACTTTTACTACGTGATCGTCGCCACCAGTAACAACCCAACGACCATCTGGAGAAAATCTAATTGTTCTGATGCCTCGAGTGTGACCTTTGTAAGTGTGTGTGCATCCTTTCTTTCTAATATCCCAGATCTTAAGGTCAGTATCCAAGGAACCAGAAGCAAGGAATTCGCCAAAGGGATGAAACTGAACAGCTGTGCAATTAGATCTGTGGCCAGGAATTGTGCGCATAACTACACATCAAAGAAAAGAGTGCTACGGAAAGGCCTAAATTATATTATTATGTTTTCCAAAGTAATATGGCTACATTGAATAACTATACTCACGCTTTGCCTCTTCCAAATCCCAAAGCTTGAGGATGCCATTAGAAGATCCTGCAAGCACTAATACTTCTGCTGAATCGAAAGTCACTGACTGAACAGAACTTGTGTGGCCAGTAAAACTCTGCAATTTTTACAGAGGTAGGAATTGATGCTTATAGTTTAGTTATTTGTATAAAATGCATGCAAAATATTCCTATATGGTGGCTCAGCTGCCAAAACAAGGAGATACCGACAAGGAGACACAAAGCTTGAATCTTAATAAACAGCTACGAAATCTCATTATCGCCTGGAGCGAGATTGTTTTATAGCAACTCTTGTAAAGGCATACAAGTTGTCTGTTTCAATCAATATGGATTCAAAAAACGCATGCAATCAATATTGAAGCATTTTTCATGGACTACTCTAACGATGCATGTTGGAAAAAGATGCATTGGATTTGGGACAGTGGTTTGTTCCTAAATTATCTATTTAGAGGTCTTGGGATCAAATCTCATTAAAATCGATTTGCCAATATTAAAAAAATTCTCGGAATACTATGCATTATGCAACATTACAAAAGCAAATTAAGTTTTCCCCTTGATGGCAGAATCAAATCACAATTGGTCTTTCTTTTTGCGAAATGTAAGACTTGTTTACAATTATGACATTTATGAGACTTATGTACAGAGAGAGACTTGTGCATTGGGTCACCATTTTTCAAACAATAAATTTAGAAAATGTGATCAGGAAGAAAAGGAATGTAGGTGATTATTCCAATAAAAGAACTGTGGCGTGAGGGATTCAGTCCAACATAATGTTGATTCTATTATGTGAAAGTACAGCAAAAGCAATCATTCTTTTTTCCTTGATTCTTTTCTTACTATTTTCACATTAAAGTTCTACACAATTTAAGTTTCTCGTCCAACCATCTGAACTATTCTAAAAAGGTTATTTCAGTTTTCCTAATCTCTCCATTTTATGTTTTAATCCTCGTCATATTTCAATTTTGATCATTTATTTTCTTAATTTTTTATTCATTTGTTTGTAAACATCCTCATTAAGTTTTCTTTTCCTCCTATATTAAGTCATCCTCCCAATCTCACCCTGATATTTTCCATTTTCTCCTTCTCACCAATTTTTCCCACCATTCTCCCTGTTTTCATCCCATCACTGTGCCTTAACCCTCTCTTCTATCAATTTATGAACCTTCCCTCTTTTGCTAAAACGCCTCCTGCTCTCTAGTTCGCAATATTTTATGTGTCCATCGTTTCTGCATCTCATCTTGCTCTAAAACAATTTTGATTGGAGTCAATAATTTGCAGCAGGTGTTATTCAAGGACATTGCCAAAAATGGTTTCTGTCAGATGCTTGTTTATTCATATTAACATTAATTTCGATTCTAGCTACTCTGTTATTTGATACATTTTTTGTCAAATGGGTTATCTAGCTTCCCTACCAGTTTTATCAAAGTCGATTATTTGCATAACTTGAGGGTTTAATCGAAGGAGCATCACAAACTGTAAAGAGAAAGTAAATTTTAAGCCAATCTTCTCTTTGTCGTGACAATAAAAAAAGTTACCATAAACAATTTCAAATAATAGTAAACTCTCCAAAAATGCCCTTGCTTCATTCATTTTATTTCACATGGAGTATATATCCTTGTTTAATCTCCAACAGTACAATCCCTAGTTGAATCTACATTCATCAATGGTGAAGCTCTAATTGAATTTGAATTCATACTAAGAACCTGATTATCCTCAATCTATTGACAATCGAAGAACAAAATATCTTCGTACTATAAATTAAATACGGCGGAGGCAAACTTAAATATAAATCAATGCTAAATGGAGGGCTATTGTAAATTGCCATACTTTGGGGAAAACACTTATATGGGAAAAGAAATTGGAAATCAACGATAGATTTTAGGCAAATTCTATTCATACATTAAAAATCACTTAACATACACCGTTATTTTCCTACAAAAATCTATTACTAAAATAACCTTTTTTCTTAATTGCATTTTTAATATTTTTTCATATAATCAATCAAATTAACCTAAAATTAATGAAATTTGGTTTAATCTATATATTTTGGTGAAAAAATTAATGAATTATTTTATCGTGAAACCTTAAATTTCAATTAAGACTATTCACAACTAATTGCTGTAATTTAAAAGTGTTGATTTTTTTTAAATTATACTTGATTTTGTTGAAATTGAGATATTTTTGAAAAAAAAATTAAAAAAGTTATTGTGCAAAAACGAAAGTTCATTTTGTTAAATTTTAACTTAACTTGGTGTAAAGAATTTCTAATTTTATTTAAATAAATTTCAAGTATGAAAGAGAAAAGATTAAGATTAAAATTGGGGTAATTTTGTAAAAGACATGATGTATCTTAAGTAACATTTGGTGTACAGTAGTTTATTATATTTTTTTGTGCATATTCAGCAATTTTTGGTGTACAAATAGAATTAGCCTAGATTTTATTCGACAACGAAATTTAAACAAAAGTGATCCCCTAAATTCTTACAAATCCATTTTATTGGACTGATCACTTCTGTTCAGATATTTCGATTGCCCAATAAAATTTATTGTTATTTTCAATTTTTTCATATCAAGCTATTTTTTCCAAAAACTTGAAATTGACAACAGTCGTATATTTCACATTTATTTATTATTCAAATTTGCACCTCCAACGTATTTGATATTTAATATGACGATTCTTTGCTCTTGAATCATCAATAAATTGGCAATAAGCAAGTTCCTAAAATAAATTTAAATTTGATTGGAGTTTAATACTTGGTAATGCAGGTTTAACTAGAAATCATATTAATGGTGATAGAACTAGAGATTGTGGTAATGTATCAACTAAAAGCGGGATTTTCACTGGTTTCAATCTCGGTTCTAGCCAAAACCGAACCGGGAAAGTCGATTTCTAGGATACCGATAGGACCTCATTCATGCTTTTAATAGATTAGTGATCTAAGTAATAATGTTACACCTTTATTAAAATTTATTTAGTCGTCAACGTTGCATTCATGATTTAAATTTCATGCAATAGCAATGATGTGACAAATATATATTGTTTGATGAGAGTTCTTCGACTTTAATCATTGTATGTTAAGTCTAATTTGAAAATTATATGTTTTCGTTTGTATTCTCCATGGTCACATTATAAAATGAGTTAAGGTTGTAAAGTTGCTCGATGGACGTTAAGCGAGGAATTTGGACTAATGATTAATCATTTAGGCAAAGAATAATTAAAAATTAATAGGGGTTGGCATTTTTGACAAACTTATGTATTTTTATAAAATTGAACACACTTGATGTAATGTTTATTTACTAATGTATACAGTATACTTATATCTAATAGTTGAAATTTAATTTTTAATTCTCCAGGCAGATGCGAACACAATATTATATTTTTAGTCGAATTCTTTTTACGTTATTTACCAAGTATTCATCCATAACTATGGGAAAAAACTATGTATTCATGCTTATGTATTCTTAAAACAGTCACCAAAATGCTTCGGTGACAATAAGTTGTCTAGTACCTTGGCGTTTACGAAGACATCTTGGTGGTTGTTATCCCATTTTTTGGTCAAAACTGGAATATCAACAAATTGGCAAGGAATTATGGATATCAGGACTGGAGATAAGGCTACAATGGATATCGTCAAAATTTTGTTGAACTCCGATCGGGACGAAATTGATTGAAAATGATGATAAGGACTATGAAAGGCTATGTTTCGAATTTCAGGTTAATCGGAGTTCGTATGAAGGAAATATGACGGATTCAAAGTAGGAATAGTACGTAGTTCGAACCCATCAGGTTCGAACCCATCAGGTTCGAACCCATCAGGTTCGAACCCAGGAGGTTCGCATCGATGACGCTTCGAATCGATGGGAACATGATGGGTTCGAAAGGAGTAGCTTCAATGCAATGGAGATGGATTCGAAGTGGGCATGGATTCGAAGAAGGAGATGGAGTCGAAGTAGACATGGATTCGAAGAAGGAGATGGAGTCGAAGTAGACATGGATTCGAAGAAGGAGATGGAGTCGAAGTGGACACGGATTCGAAGAAGGAGATGGATTCGAAGTGGACATGGATTCGAAGAAGGGGATGGATTCGAAGAGGACATGGATTCGAAGATGATGGATGGATTCGAAGAGGACATGGATTCGAAGATGATGGATACGAAGCAAGGGACATGGATTCGAAGGACGAGGATTCGAAAGAGATGGATTCGAAGAGGATGGACTCGTAGGATATGGACTCGAAGGAGGCGGCTTCAGAAAGCATGAATTCGAACAGCATGGGTTCGAAGGGTATGGATTCGAAGGAGTCGGCCCTATGGATTCGAAGAGGATGGTTTCGAAGTAGATGGTTTCGAAGCATGGGTTCGAACCATTCAGGACGCACGGATTCTTGAACTTGGATCGATCATATCTTCCAAACGGTTGATCCAAATGCAATGAAATTTTTACAGGAGCTTACATACATGTTGAAGAATGTTCACACCAAATTTCAGCTCAATTGGATGGATTCTTATCGATTCGAACGTCACTTCGAATCGATCCCAAACTGGACACGGATTCCGAGAACACGGGCCTGTGGGCCCCCCTCACGTGCCAAGCAGTCTCCCCAGGTTTTAGGCGGGATTTCGGCCTTCCACACCTATAAATAGAGCCCCTGGTCATTCAGAAAAGGAGTCGAAAAAAATTGGAGTGGACGTAGGCAGAAAAGGAGTCGAAAAAAATTGGAGTGGACGTAGGCCGGAGATAGCCGAACCACTATAAAACTTGTGTCTCTGTTCTTTACTTTTGGACTGCTGTCTATTATTTGTTGAGATTTGTTGTTTGTGTTTGAATATCACTAATTTATATTCATACACTGGTGCTTTCACGGTATTGGGTGTTTGTGACCAATTTTGACGCAAACATTTTGGTGCTTTCACTGAGAACAACTAGCACCCGCTACATCGGATTTGAAGAGTTTGAGGAATTCGGATTTGGAAGACAATGACTAGGCAGAATAGCAGAAGGCTAAGGGCTGAGAGAAGCCAACAAGGAGGAAGTCAACAAGCATCCTCCGGAGGTGAGGAAGGACAGGCTTCGGTCTACATAACTCGGGATGAAATGGAAGCTATGGCCAATTCTTTGCAGGAGAGATTGTTGAAAAGTCAACAGGAAATGATGCAAACTTTCTTGGAACAAATGAGAGCTACAGGGATGCAGAACTTAGGAACGGCTACAGCAACTGCGGATGTAGGACAAGGAGCTAGGGTTGTGGAACCCAATGAAGGACAGGATACGGAGCCAGAAGGCAATCAACAAGGGCTTGGGGGCAGGCCCACAGAATTCAATGAAGGAGAACCTTTGGAAGGAATTCAGCAAGCTAGGGCTAACATTGCCGCTAGTGAGCCACACGAGGAATATGTACCAGAATTCCCTCGGGGGCATGGGGGGCAACCCCTACCAGACAATACAGGATTAGTAGAAATGATTAGGAAGACTGTGCGAGGTGGTTTGACAAACGGAGATTTGCAAGGAGTGAATAGAAGTCCATTCGTTCGGGAGATAAGGATGGCTCGGAACCCACCTAAGTTCAAGCTACCTAGCGTGGAGGTATATGATGGTAAGACGGATCCAACAGATCACTTAATGAGGTACACCAGACATATGGAGGTGCTGGGGGCATCGGAGGAAGTGATGGCCCGGTGTTTCCCTTTGTATTTGAAGGACTTAGCTGCAATGTGGTTTAGGCAGCTGGAAGAAGGATCTATCAGGACTTGGAAGGAATTAGTGGAAAAGTTTCTGGGACAGTTCCGGGTTCACGTCAAGAGGCCGAAGAACGTAATGACTTTAACATCGGTGAAGCAAAGGATGGACGAATCGCTTAGAGCTTTTCTAACTCGATTCAGTGCGGCAGTCGCTTCGGTGGATCGGCCTGATCCATCAATGGTTTTAATGGCAGCAGTATCAGGAGTCAAGGAGAATTCGGATTTCAAGGTATCTCTGATACGAGATCCCCCGCAAAATCTCGACGAATTCTTTCATGAGGCAGAAAGGTTCCTTCGGCAAGAAGATGCAAGTACGGATTTAAAGGTGAAGAAGGCTAATGCAATCGAGGTTGGAGCGGTATCCAAAAATGGTTTGGATAAGGATAAAGGGAAAAGGAAGTTAGATGACGACTCTGGAAACGCTAGGAAGCGATGGAAGGATCCAAAGTTTTCCACATACACAGGATTGAACGAGACGCTGGAGCGGATATACCTGGAAACTCGGAATCGCCTTCCCTACCGAAGGCCGGCTAGGAGGGAACCAACAGAGCGGGAAAGGACATCAGGAAGGCACTGTCTCTTCCATGATCTGGATGGACACGATACCAACAGCTGCAGGCACCTAAAGGACATAATCGAGGAGCATGTAAGGAATGGACAGTTACAGCAATACGTTGGAACTCGGGATGCAACGGTGGAGCAGGAGCAACCACCGACCACTTCACGCTGTGATGATGGGAGGCCCAGGGATGATCGTCGATTGATCATTCATTGACCAGGATAATATGGAATAAGTAGCAAGCTACTAGCAAACGGTAAAGTCATTTACACATGTACGGGGACGGAGATAGCCCCTAGGCATGCTTTGAATGATGATAAACCGGGATGCTATGGTTTGTGAAATTTATTTCTTGCTTTTTAGATTGGACATTGCTTTTCTTTTTTTGGATTTGGTTTTGGAGCTTGGATTAAGCTCCTGGTTTTTCTTGCTTTTTTATTTGGATTTTCCTTTGGATGATTGTTTTTGGTTTTGGATGCTGGTTTGGATTTCTGGTTTTCTGATTTGGATTTGAATTTTGGATTTGAATTTGGATTTTGGATTTGGATTTCGAATTTGAATTTCGGATTTGGACTTTGGAATAAATTTTGGTTGGACTTTTATCTGGTTTTTGGTAAATGGTCATCGGGTATGGATTATGCCTGGCAGGGGATGAGTCACTTTACCCAAACAAGGTAGATTGACTCATTCAGGTCGTCAAGTATGGACAATGCTTGGCAAGGGTCCGGAGTGACCACGATTCGGCCTAGGACTTAGGCCCTCTATTATCATTTATTATTTTCAGGTCGTCGAGTATGGACTATGCTCGGCAAGGGTCCGGAGAGATCAGGATTCGGCTTAGGACTTAAGCCATGGCATTTTACAGCGCCCAGGGACACTGGGTCAAGGTCGTCAAGTATGGATTGCGCTTGGAAAGAACCCGGAGAGGTTGGCTCAACGTCCAGAGACACTGGACCAAGGTCGTCAAGTATGGATTGCGCTTGGCAAGAACCCGGAGAGATTGACTCAACGTCCAGGGACACTGGACCACGGTCGTCGGATGTGGATCACGCTTGACAGGAACCCAGAGAAGTTATGGATTTGGATATCGACCCGGAGAGGTCCTGGCTCCGGTTATTGGCTATTGGATAAGGATGGATTGGAACTTGGTTGTCGAGTTCGAATGGATACGGAATTGGCTAAGGCTTTGGCTATTGGATATGGAATTGGACATCGACTCGAAGCAGTCAAGGACGATATACTCTGGCAATATGGCTGTGGACTTCGGATATTGGATTCGTAATTATTCAAAACACACCTTGTTATCACAAGGCATGTTTTGGGGGGCAAAATGTTATCCCATTTTTTGGTCAAAACTGGAATATCAACAAATTGGCAAGGAATTATGGATATCAGGACTGGAGATAAGGCTACAATGGATATCGTCAAAATTTTGTTGAACTCCGATCGGGACGAAATTGATTGAAAATGATGATAAGGACTATGAAAGGCTATGTTTCGAATTTCAGGTTAATCGGAGTTCGTATGAAGGAAATATGACGGATTCAAAGTAGGAATAGTACGTAGTTCGAACCCATCAGGTTCGAACCCATCAGGTTCGAACCCATCAAGTTCGAACCCAGGAGGTTCGCATCGATGACGCTTCGAATCGATGGGAACATGATGGGTTCGAAAGGAGTAGCTTCAATGCAATGGAGATGGATTCGAAGTGGGCATGGATTCGAAGAAGGAGATGGAGTCGAAGTAGACATGGATTCGAAGAAGGAGATGGAGTCGAAGTAGACACGGATTCGAAGAAGGAGATGGATTCGAAGTGGACACGGATTCGAAGAAGGGGATGGATTCGAAGAGGACATGGATTCGAAGATGATGGATACGAAGCAAGGGACATGGATTCGAAGGACGAGGATTCGAAAGGGATGGATTCGAAGAGGATGGACTCGTAGGATATGGACTCGAAGGAGGCGGCTTCAGAAAGCATGGATTCGAACAGCATGGGTTCGAAGGGTATGGATTCGAAGGAGTCGGCCCTATGGATTCGAAGAGGATGGTTTCGAAGTAGATGGTTTCGAAGCATGGGTTCGAACCATTCAGGACGCACGGATTCTTGAACTTGGATCGATCATATCTTCCAAACGGTTGATCCAAATGCAATGAAATTTTTACAGAAGCTTACATACATGTTGAAGAATGTTCACACCAAATTTCAGCTCAATTGGATGGATTCTTGATCGATTCGAACGTCACTTCGAATCGATCCCAAACTGGGCACGGATTCCGAGAACACGGGCCTGTGGGCCCCCCTCACGTGCCAAGCAGTCTCCCCAGGTTTTAGGCGGGATTTCGGCCTTCCACACCTATAAATAGAGCCCCTGGTCATTCAGAAAAGGGGTCGAAAAAAATTGGAGTGGACGTAGGCCGAAGATAGCCGAACCACTATAAAACTTGTGTCTCTGTTCTTTACTTTTGGACTGCTGTCTATTATTTGTTGAGATTTGTTGTTTGTGTTTGAATATCACTAATTTATATTCATACACTGGTGCTTTCACGGTATTGGGTGTTTGTGACCACTATAAAACTTGTGTCTCTGTTCTTTACTTTTGGACTGCTGTCTATTATTTGTTGAGATTTGTTGTTTGTGTTTGAATATCACTAATTTATATTCATACATTGGTGCTTTCACGGTATTGGGTGTTTGTGACCAATTTTGGCGCAAACAGTGGTAACCCTCGGCTGGTGCTTAGGTGAGGAGTAACTGAATGCCTTGAAGGATCTTTACAATAGTGAAATGAGTACAATAAGTACTCCTCGATTAAAATCATAGGTCTTCAAATAATAATCATTCTCACTAAACTTCTGTTAAATTTTTATCAAAAAAATTAACTTTAGAAGTTTATGTCCCTTTTTGTTTCCTCTTATAACTAGTACTAAAAGGAGTAGTAATAATTTTTCTCTTTGCTTTTACTTATTTGGGTTCTCTTGCTACACGATGTTTAATGCAATTGATTAAGCCTTAGATTAACATGCCATATTTGAGGTGTCACGGGATTATATCGATTTACAATATAAAAAAATGTGTAATACCTGTAGATGTTTACTAATTTAAATATAAACATAAATGTTGTTTTTAAGTTAAAATATTAAATTTGGATCCCTATTCATTGTTTTAAATGTAAAGTGAGTCCTTACCAATAATTTTTTATAATTTAGGTCCCTGCTACTTTAACGTCGCACCTGACCAAAAGCAACATTCGTCGACTCATTTATTTTCAATCTTTAAAATGTGATAATTTTTTATAGATTAATCGAATTTAAAAGTCGTTTTCACCATTAAGCCACAAATTTGATAAATTTTCCAATGATATCCATTGTTGATAACTAAAAATAAATTTTTAAAAATCAAATTTTTATACAACAGTTTTAACTGCATTTATATAATGCGGTCATTTTGTATCACTATATTGTGTACCTGCATTTTTGTTACTGCATAATTTATGGATAATCATAACCTTTATACAGTTGTTTTAACTACATTATGATAATGCAGTTATTATCTTTTAACCTAATTTACAGGAATTTGTTTTGAATTATGCAATTATGGTTACCTTTGAATATTGTAACTGCATTTATGTAATATAGTAATAATTTCGATTGTAGTTGGTAATTTATCCAAACTTAATGTAGTTATAATTTAACTGCATTGGCTGTCAACTCCCTAAAATTGAAAGATGATGGAAGAAATGTCTCTCTGGAAGAAGTTATGAAAATTTGATCATATTTTTTATTTTTGGCTAATTTGTGCTAGTTTTGCCCTTGATTTCAATGCTGGACTGATTTTGTGGGAGGAGACAATTTGGTAAAAAATAACAAAATAGAAATCTAATTTACATGGGTTTATGAGTAGGGACTTTTTGTGTATAGGCTTTGAGAATATGGATCTTTGGTCCAAACTCCGTTAAGAAAATGCAGTTATAATCTAAAAGCATTTTTTGAATTAATTTAACTGCATTTGAAATTTTTAATTGCATTTATGTTAATTTTAACTAATTTGATAATTTTATTCAATCTTTAAGCAGTTATAAATTAACTGCATTAAGAAAATGAAGTTATAATTCATGTTTTGAATTAATTTAAGTGCATTTAAAGATTTTTACAACATTTATCCTATGTAGTAATAATTTTGGATACATTTGATAAGTTTATTCAATCTAATAAATTTAACTGCATTAAGAAAACACAGTTATAATGTAATGGTAATTTTGAATTATGCATCATTGTATTTGAATATATTAACTGCATTGCGGTAATAATTTTGGTAGAATTTAATGATTTATACAAGCTTAATCAACTATAATTTAACCGCATTAAGAACATGCAATTATATTAACTGTATTTTCTAAATTATGCAATTATGTTTGCATTTGAATACTTTAACTGCATTTATGTGATGAAATACTAATTTTGGCCGTCTTTGATAATTTTAATGAATCTTAGTGCAGTTATAATTTAACTGCATTGTAAAAATGCAATTATAATTTTGACTTCATATGAAACATGAAACTGACTATAAACTGCATATTTATTAATTTTGAACATACTGACTTGAATGGTGTATTTATAGTTTCATTTCAATGATGCAGTTATAAATACATTATTTATATGAAAAAGTAACAATTTTTCAACGAAAAAATCAATGACCTGATATTTATATATACATAACACATATCATTTAAAAGATCATAAAATTTGTGATTTAATGGTAAAAACAGTTTGTCAATCTGATGTTTCTAGAAAATGTTATCGCATTAAATATTTGAAATTTATATAGGTGTGAAGTATTAAAATGGATGTAAGAACAACAGTTACTAATGAAGGATGTCAACAGACATGGAACGATAAAGACCTAATTTACATAAATATCGAAGAAGGGTGTTTTGTTTATTTTGACTAAAAATATGGACTTACCGTCCAAAGTCCCTTTTTAATTTGAATCTTCTTTGGGTGGATTATGGTAGAACTTTATGAGTATAACAGATTGAGTAGATGAACTAATTGTATCTATTGAACTTTTTACAAATTAATTGGTCGATCAGAATATGATCAAGATATAAAGTGTAAAACAAGTTAAGTAGACAATTTGGCTAACTTAAATTTCTTCCTCTGTGAATAAATAAACCTTCTGAAAATTATTGTCAACGCTAGCTAACTTCCCCAAAATAGTTTATTAAGGACACCTACCTTCACCTTAATCAGGCTAATAATGATTTATCCATATCATCGAACTAACAAAAAACCTTACACTCTTTGTGAAGTGAACATAACAAAATCACCGATTGGACATTATCAAAATGTTTGTGTACATTGCATTCATGTTCATAATCAATGTATTAAGAGTATCCTCATGCTCTAAAAGAGATGTTCCAAAACTTCATCAGAAATGTCTTTTGTTGTTGATGTAAAATGATGTGATTAATAGGAAACTTATATCCTCGTAAATCTTTTGAAACTCGTCTCAAAGCGTCTTAAACATCTTCACATTAGAAAATTCATGGAATACTACATTTGATAGGCATACTTGATAGATGTTAGGGCTTCTTCCATCTCTTTACCTTATCAAGATCTAAACCTTTAAATCTCCTTTTCAAAATCGTCTCCATCTTCATCTTCCAAGTACCTAAATTCCATTTTCTATCAAAACTCATGACATCATAGATTCATAATTGTTCGCATGACATCATAGATTCATAATTGTTCGACTTTCTAGCTCCGCTCGTTCAAGGATCAAACACTGATATAATCTAAAAGCAAGACAATCATAACTAATACCAAATTAAAGTGCAAAATTATGTAGAAACATCAAATTTAATCTGTCAATTAATTATCAACAACATCTACGAAGAACAATACTGATCATCGCAGATGAATAACAACATAAAATGGAATACCAGCAACTTACTCTTTTATTCCAATCGCCAAAAATACAAAAGAGGAAATATATATATACACACACACATACACACACAATTGCAGATACAAAGTAGAGATAACAAACAATGATCTCTAATGAAATATGATTAATTTATAAGAGAAACCAATATCACTAAGAAGCTTTAATTTGATTTTAGACAGAAATTAGGGATTTGGGTTTTGAATTCGTGGAAACTATTACTTAAGATAACGGATGGAGACTAGATTAATTGAATAAGTTTCAATTAACCTCAACTAATAAATCAAACAACTAATAGATCAAAATCATTAAAATATGAAGCTTGAAGTCAAAAATTCTTCGCCTATAAACAAAATTGATTTCCCAATTTCATGCTCCCAACAATAAGGTATGAGCGGTCGACCGATAGGGGTGCTAGATAGGCACTGCAAGAAGCATGGTAATACTTAGTGTCATTATTTATGGTGGTGGTTTATTAAAAAAAAATTACAGTAACGAAATCGAAAGAAGCACAAGTAATTGAATTTACATTTTTTATATCGTCAACGCCAAGTATATTTTCAACAATTGAATTTTAAAATTTTATTAAAATATATACCAAGCAAGAAGCACAGATATGCATTAGTGCAAGTAAAGCACAGCCATTTTCTCCTCTTCTAAATTATTTAAATAACATGTTCATCTTAGCATTACACATTCCAAAAATTCTCAACTAATTTCAGTTTTATAATCTCTTTTTAATTCCCTCATTCATATTTATTTATTTCAGCCATCCATGCCCTAAAAAATTTCATTTACTTTCATTTTTTATCTATAATCAGTTCTTCAATCAATGTTTTCAATGTAATCCTTCACATCTTCAAAATCGTTATCCAAATGTTTAATTTTTCTCATCAATGTTTTTGCTTATGCCTTTGGAATTCTTCCACTTTTTTTATTAGAAAAATTATTCATATTTCTCAAAAAAAATTCAATAGAAATCAATATTTTAGTTATTGTAACTATCAAAAAATTCAAACTCAAAATCACACAATAATATTTCAACCACAACTTGGGAGTAACGTACTAGAAATCTATTATGTAATTGTTGACAAATTTCATCAAACGTTATAACATACTTTGTGATACAAAACTAATTATACGACAATACTTTAGTGAATACGGGGTCTCTAATGGTTATCAACCCAACATGGTACCTATATATTGCATGCCAATATCCTTCAAAAATTATAGAAATATCTAGAAAATAATATATGTATAACAATACTAAACAAACATGCATTTTTCATTTACTTTCATTTTTTTATCTACAATCAGTTCTTCAATCAATGTTTTCAATGTAATCCTTCACATCTTCAAAATCGTTATCCAAATGTTTAATTTTTCTCATCAACGTTTTTGCTTATGCCAAGTATAACTAACTTTGTTCATCGACCAGTTTTAGGCTTAAGTGGATTTCTAGTTTGTTTTATTGAATTGTGGATGGTTCGGATGATCCTAAATGCTATCTAATGGTTCTTGATGCACAAAGGTTAACCTTCTAGTTTTATATGAATTTGGCTACTTTTCCTATAAGGGAACCTATCGTAAGCATCAAGTAGTTAAGACTATCATTGTAATTGAGATTCAATTTCCATCAAATTAAGATATATCAAAATTATTGTTCCATCTCTTATAATCTCTCTCGGGTCTTTGGTAATTGATGGTGTGAATCTGTATGTTTGATGGAGTCATTTACATTCTTACCCATTTTCGATATAGTCAAGACAATGTTCTCAAAATAGAATTCAGATCATAAATCGTAAATTTCAAACTTCAATCGAAAAGAAATTTGAATTGCAAATCGTATATTCAAATGATCCATGTTTCAAGGTTTTTACACACCTTTAAATTGATTTCGATGTTTGAGCTTCTACATTTAAAACTAAAACACAATTTTCTTTTTACAACATTTTTATTTTGTTTGCAAAACATTAGAATTGGAACTGTGAATGCAAACAAGCATATTAAATATATTAGTATAGACTGAATGATTTTGCAAAATAGAGGTTTTGACTAAATTTGAATCGAAAATGTAAATGGAATCGTAAAGGGAGAGATTCAATCCACGACGAAAATTAAATAGTAGGATTTTAAGATTTTTAACAATAATGATTATAGGTATTTGCAAGTCCCTTATTTCATTAAGTCAATTAACATCATTAAGATGCAAGATCGCGTTGGAGAGTGATGGTTTGAGAGTTACTCTTGGTGCACTTGTATTGCTGAAAGGAGTTGTAATTTGAAAATTGTATCTTCTTAAAGATTCGATCATTATGGTCGCATCATGTGTTGGCGTTGATGATTGACGTGATTTTAATTCTACTAGACTATGACATCTAAGATTGGATCATGTTCCAATGGAGACCCCGAGGTACTTTGAAAGTGAATACGATCAATGGTGAGTGCTTCAACAATTTAATGTTTTACCAGAATAAGCAGATTAAGGTATCATTTGGTGTTGGAAGGCATGCTTCTAGGATTTACCTTATTATGTTCACGTGGATGTTTGTGAACCCATTCTATATCTCTTTCATTTATGATTTCTCTTAAAAGATTTGGATGTATGTAATAAAGGTTAAAGCCAAGGCTCTGGAGAAGTATAAAGTTTGAAAGGCCCTTGATGAAAATGAAAAAGGGACAACTTTGAAGGTGCTAAAATCAGATGATGGTGGCAAGTATGTTTTCAGTAATTTCTCATATTTTTTGCATACAACAAGGTATTTGGAGACAAATTACTCCACCTAGTGATCCACAATCAAATGAGTTTGAAGAAAAGATGAATTGTATTCTACTATAGAAGGCTTGTTGTTTAAGAGTAACATCGGATCTGTCGAGAGGATTTTATGTTGAAGTTTTATCAACAATGCATATGATCAATTAAATTACGTATCAGCCATTTGAGGCAAATTTTCTAAGTATGGAGAGGGAAAAAACATAGACTTGGTTATTTTCTGCGTTTCGATTGTCTTATATATGTTCATGATTCAATAAATAATAGGTAACAAAGAGTTTTCATATGAATTATACTTATACATATATGACAAAGCATTATCGCATTTGGAACCCAGAGATGGAGAAAGTTATTCAAAAAAGGCATATCACGTTTGATGAGTTATTCATGTTCAACCGAAAAGAAGGTTCATTGGTTCTTCCTAATTTGGTTGGAGACAAAGCCAAACGATATGGAGATTGTTTCTGCTTTTCGGCCTAGTAGTAGAGTAAATAATATCGTTAGAGTTGATTGGTTGATGTGACATCATAGCATAGTCTATATGGTTATTCTAACAGCGTGAGTGATGTTTATGATATTATATGGGATTCAATTCAAAGTGAAGCTGATTAAGGTTCGTGCGAAGTGGTGTTACTCGGCTAGTCATAGTGATATAAAGCCACGTCAAAGGTATCATGATTGGAGTTCAGCATAACGTAGCCTTAATGATCTGATTTATGCATTGAAAGCCATCCAGCATAAGTCGATGGACATACGTGACGTCAAGACGATGACCGTTGGAATACAAAAGGTCGTGTTGGTTATAAAAGATTTTCCTATTAGGAACATCGAGCATTGCTCGAGTTTGGTTCACTTATCAAAATGTTAGGTGGCACTAGGTAGCAATTGAGCGAGAGAATTTCTTGTTTGATGATTGACTGAATTAAGGTATTTTGATAATGAATTTTTTTTGGTTCACTATTTATTTGGATACTTCAACACTTCATTAACAAATGTAGCCTTGCAAAGCTCATTGGCGAAGTGTGGTGGAAAATAGTCATGCTCAAGATCATTCAGTAAGTACCTTATTCTCTTGGTTGCGATTGGTTATTGGTTGACGGTGAAGTCGGTGTAGCTTTGTTCTGCTGATATCTCTTACCGAGGTTGAATGTTGAATTATGTGGTGTGCGTGTGTATCACAAATTGGAAAGAATTTTGTTTAGATCACGACGATAAAACCGGTTCATCGGTCGGAGTTACTTTTTAAAAGATATGACCAAAACAAGAACATGTTCAAAGGTTGACTTGAAGCAGGAACATATCGACTAATCAAAATTGGCTTTGTTGGTCAAACAATTTTTCTGGTAGAACAATCTCAAACTGAAGTAGATTTTTAGTTTGTTTTATTGAGTTTTTGAACGGTCTGGATAATCTCATGTGATATATAATCATTCTTGATGGCAAAGGGTACCTTTTGAGCTATATAAACCAAGTAACGTCTTCTCTTTCTGAGAACCAATTAAAAGCATCAGACAGTTGAGATTATCATTGCAATTGAGATTCAATTTATATCAAATTGAATCATAGGTTAACCTTTATCAAAAATCATATATTCATTCTCCTGTAATTCCTCTTAGTAGTAAAATTCCCTTTAAGCACAATGAACGTACACTATCACATCAATGGTGGAGACACTTTGAATCCCTAGTATTCTTTATTATTGGTTAGTTATTTTCTCTGTTGCTACGTTTGGCTTGAGTTGTGATACTATCGTATTTAGAATTTATTGGACATTATCAATTTGAGTTGCTCGTTCATTTTATCACCCTTGTAGCGATTTTTGTTTCCGACGACAGGTTTACTTTAGATCCTCCTCAGTTGAAACCTATTTTTTTTCTTACACGTGTGCATCTACACGTTAAATCTGTTGGAATATCTCAATAATTTAGATCACATATGTAAAATAAAATATGCTGTAATGTTTTGTGTAAAGCCTAATTGATGTGATTAAATTTTGAATTATAGCTAAAAGGCTTAAAGATATAATTGTCATATTATTAATGTTAGACAGCGGAGCAATTCTATTTTGTTGAAGGGTCAAACTAGAAAATACCAACATAATAAATAAGGGGTTATGGTTCCCAAATTAGATAAGCTATAGTTATTCTCCTAATCTCTTCTGTGGAAATAATTCAGATCTAGGATTTGTATCAATTTGAAATATCAAACCAATTCCTTTCTCCTTCAATCAGCAACTATGGGTTCAAACATGTTTTCCGCTAATTTATTTATCTTACTTTGCTTTCTTCTCAGTTAAATTAATATGGATCACTTATTCAGATCTAGAGTTTCATAATTACTCTATCCTAAAGAATATTGAAATCCAAACAATTGGTTCGGAGTCACCCATCATTGATCTCATTGGGAAATTTTTATGTTTTTATTATGAGTAAGTTTTGAATTGAAATACATTTAAAGTCATTGAATTTATGTAATTTCTTACTCAAGCTTCAGATTTGCATGATCTATGTCTTAAGGATTTTTTTTGTGGTGATTTTGGATTAGGTTTAGTATTAATTATTTTTTTCTATATATTGTAAATTAAAAAGGCCGATTTATGAAACTATTTTGGTGTACAAAGATAGATCTAAATAATCTATATGTTATTTATGATATAAGCTAGAATTTCGAAATCATTAAATTTTTGGGAATAATCTAAATTCCGCTAAATTTTGGAAAAAAATATGTTGGATAAAGCATCCACGTGTTTATTATTGTATATTTTGTAAATAAGTTGTGAATTTTAATGCGAGGAATACTTTGGATCTGATATGTTGTCATTTTATTTAATGTTTGTTAATGATATGGATATATATATATAATTTAAAACCATTTATGGAAGGAATATAAATCTGGTTCTATGATTACTTTATCTTACTTGACTTTTGATTATGTAATTTGGATGTATATATATATATGTATATATATATATATATATGTATATATGTATATAAGGTATTTAGGTTATTTTGGAAATTTTGATTAATTAGAAATAAAATATGCTCCTTTGAAGTGTTTATGTTAATTTTATTATTGAGTAATACCATACTAGAAATAAATTTTAATATGACACATGTTTACATTTTAGACCATTTAACGGTCAATTGCACTTAATTTTTTAATCAAAAATGCATTAAATGTGGTTATTTTGGTAATAAATTAACTAACTTATTATCGTAAATGCACTAAATGCATCAGTTATAATAAATTAAATGATGCACCTTGTTTGTATTTGGAATAAGAAAAGGTATACGATTTATTATTTGATGCATTTAGGTTTAATAATTACACATATTTTGTATGTATAACTCATACTCATTGAAAATATGTTTCACTTCCGTGCCTTGGATTGAGTAGCAGTTAAATAAGATATGGACTTTTGAAGTCAATATTTATTCCAAATATTATCTATTTATAAATTTTAATTAATGTCAATTTTTTCGGTTTGAAATTATATTTTGGTATATGTTTTTCCTTTGAGTACATTTGTTTGACATTAATATTTATGGCAAATATATAAATATTTAAGATAATATACAAATAATAAACTAAAGGTAAAGTGACACTGTAGCATTCTATATAGCTGCATTATGGTTTAGACTTACGTCATAGCTACAAGATTCATTCATGTTATTTACTATGATATTTACTATGTCATTTATATATAGTTTTATGCGGCATCAAAATCTTGGCGTTCATTTGTGAAATTTGTTATGTGATTTATTTATGATGCTTTGTATCATACTTATCTAGAGAATGTCATGAATATAACCATATATTTAAAGCAAAAGATTATAACAGCTATTATTGAAACATGTTGTGCCACAGTTATAATTTTAAGATTTTCAAATGTCATACAGACCTAAAGTATTTTTGAAAGCGTTTTATAACACTCGAAATATATTATACATACACACACAAAAATTCGAATATATTTTTGCTGTCTTTTTGCAAACTAATTGTAAATATTATACATTCCAAGTGAGCTTATTGAAATAACATGTCGCCAAAGTGACTTCTCTTATTCTAGTTGTTCATGAAAATGTTTGATATCTGCGTATATTTATTTATGCAAATATTAGCTGGCCCAAAGAAGACTGATATTTGGCTGAATCACTTACACATATGTGATGATAAATATGTAACGATTATAAGATTTTACAAGTGAATGATTAACCGACCCAAAGGAAGATTATTATTTGACTTGAATTTATTGTCAGTTTTTTATAAGTACAACAAGAGTACTGTTTGCGTAAAAAATGGCCGCAAACACCCAAAGTCGTATGAGTTGGTTGATTTTATGTTGTATTTAGTGATTTGAGTGATTTATGCAAATATATAAAAAGCAGGGACTAAACTGTAAAAGACACACAGATTTATAGTGGTTCGGCCAGAACGTGCCTACGTCCACTTTATATGTTATTCTCCTTTTTTTCTTTAGATTACAAGTACAAAGCTTTGATTACAAGTATCTGAAGTTGTTTGAGAGTTCCTTCCAGGCTTGAGCTCTCAAACTTTTTTCCATTGTTGTACCCCTGCCCCTCTATTTATAGAGTGAGGCTGGGGGCAGGGGTCTTGGATGTTTATAGCTGCTGGTGGGCTTGGGCTGAAGTAATCTGGACTGGCAACTTTCTGGTTCGGCGAGGCTTTGGTTCGGCGGTGAGTGGTATGTTGTTTGGACCGGTGGTAGTATGGTGAGGTTGGAGTTGGTTCGGTGGTAGCATGGTCCGGTGGTAGCATGGTTCGGCTATGCTTGGAGGCATGTTGGTTCGGCGGAGGTTGGTTCGGCGATTGGCGAAGAAGTCTGGTTCGGTGGGAGTTTGGAAGTGAAGGGGTGTACTTGGTTCGGCAGGGAGATGCCGAATGCCGAATGAGCCTGTGCTTTAAATGCCGAATGACTTCTTGTACTGGGAACGCCGGATGAAACTGTGTGCTCTGAGTGCCGAATGAGGCTTTGCCGAATGAGATATGTGATATATTACCGAATGAATCTTCAAACCTTTGATACCGAATGGACTTTTATACTTGAATCATGAGTGAAATCCCAGACTTATATACGCTTGCTTGCTTCCTCTTAGCTCGATCGTGGTGGAGATGCGCTCAACGTTGATATTCCAGCTTTGTCCAAAAAATGGGATAACACTTTGCCCCCCAAAATATGCCTTGCGGTAGGAAGGCGTGTTTTGTAATGCCATGAGCTGGGTGTTCATATCCTGTTGACAACCTGTAAAGAGCTTGATGTTTTATATAGCCCCAAATGACGACCGTTCGGGATCGAGCTATTTGGGATGAAGCGCGGCCGTTCATGGTCAAGCGCCTAACTTCAAATGACGATCGTTCATGATCAAGTCACTTGCGGTGAAGTGCGACCGTGCGCGGTCAAGCGCATAAATCCGTGCGTCGATCGTTCGGGATCGCGTCATCTGCAGTGAAATGTGACCGTTCAAGGTCAAGCGCTTTACTTCAAATGACAACCGTTCGGGATCGAGTCATTCGAGGTAAAGTGCGACAGTGCGCGGTCGAGTGGGGACCGTTCAAGGTCAAGCGCTTAACTTCAAATGACGATCGTTCATGATCGAGTCATTCGAGGTAAAGTGCGACAGTGCGCGGTCAAGTCTGTAAGTCCACGCGTCGATCGTTCGAGACCGAGCCATTTGTGTGATGAAATGTGGCCGTTCAAGGTCAAACGCCTAACTTCAAATGACGATCGTTCGTGATCAAGTCATTCGAGGTAAGGTGCGACAGTGTGCGGTCAAGTGGCGGTCCTCAAATGACGACCGTTCGCGATCAAGCCATTTGAGGTAAGGTGCGACAGTTAGTGATCAGGTGGCGGACCTCAAATGACGACCGTTCGCGATCGAGCCATTTGAGGTAATGTGAGTTGTGCCGTTCGAGGCGAGTTGGGCCGTTCGAGGCGAGTTGTGATCGTTCGCGATCGGGTGCCGTTCGAGGCGAGTTGTGACTGTTCGAAGTCGGATGCCGTTCGAAGCGAGTTGTGACTGTTCGAAGTCGGGTGCCGTTCGAGGCGAATTGTGACTGTTCGAAGTCGGGTGCCGTTCGAGGCGAATGAGTGTGCCCGGGGGGGACTTAATATTATCAGTGTTGGAGTTATTGCTTGGGGGAGTTTTCGAATCAAAGATTTTGGCAGTTCGTTGCCATGCAATAGGTGCTCGTGGACCGTTCGCGATCCAACGGGCATACAAGTAAATAATTTTTTCATAGAATTGTAAATGTTAAAGCAATAGTACCTTACAGCAGAAATGTCCAAACAGGAAGAATTCAAATGTTCAAATCGAAACAAAAGCAAAGCAAGGATGTCAAAGTGTAAGTTCCCATTCCGAAGCAGTCAATGATCATTCAGAGCATGCCTGGAGATCGTTCGCGATCTCGTACATGTGTAAACGATTTAATTGCGTTAGTGGAAGCTTACGACCTGTTCATCGTTATTTTAATCAAGTAATCAATGGATAATCAAATGGTGCCTTGATCCAAGGTCACCTCTAGCTGACGTAGAGGGCGGTCGCTCTGGCTCCACCGCTGGAGTTCGCCTCCTCACATACTGAAGGAGCATACCGTTCCTGATATGCCCTTCTACCTCGTCCTTCAAATGCCTACAATCATTAGTGTTATGACCATTCAATTCATGAAATACACAAAACTTATCTGATTTTCTTTCGTCAGAGGTTGGATCCCTTCGCATTGGTCTACGATACGGAACCTGCCCCTTGGTATCCTGATAAATCCGTTCCAAACTCTCATTCAGCTCTGAATAGGTGGTGAAGCGTGGTTCTCTTCGTAGCCACTTTGTCCTGTCATCATTATCCTCAGCCTTTCTTTTTCCTTTGCTAGTCTCCGCACCCTTTCCAGGTGGGTTTCCGCTCTTGATTGCGTAAACGTCATCTTCTTCCTCTCTTTCTGCACTAGCATCTTCCAAACGCAGAAATTTTTCAGCCTCATGATAGAACTCTCCCAGATTCATAGGCGGGTCCTTGGTTAATGAATTCTTGAACTCTGTATTACCAGCTATTCCAGATACAGCCGCCATCATGACCATAGATGGATCTGGTCGATCCACTGATGCTGCCGCCGCATTAAATCGCGTTAGAAAGCTCCTCAAAGTCTCTCCAGTTTTCTGTTTCAAGGTTGCCAAAGTCATCACATTCTTGGGTCTCGCAATATGAACCCTGAATTGCCTCATGAATCTCTCAGTTAAATCCGCCCATGTTCCTATGGAGCCGCTCTCCAGTTGCCTAAACCATAACGCTGCAATGTCCGTCAAATACAGTGGAAAGCACCGTGCCATAACCTCCTCTGATGCCCCCAGCACTTCCATATGTCTCACATACTTCGTTAGATGGACCGTGGGGTCCGTTTTCCCGTTGTACATGTCCAATGATGGTAGCTTGAATTCTGGTGGGTTCCTAGCCATCCTGATCGCAGAAGAAAAAGGACTCCTGTTTACATCTTCCAAGTCTCTGTTTACTAAACCGCCTCTCATAGCTCTTCTAACCATCTCTGCTAATCTGTCGTTGTCTCCAAGCTGTAGTTCTCGTTCACTGTCTTCGACCTGCCCCCCAAGTCCGCGGGAGTTTCCATGTGTATGCCTCCCTGGCTGAACGTTCCTTCCTCTATTGCTACCAGGCGGCTCGGATGCCCCCATCTCACTTCCCGGGGTTGGATCAACATGCTCTGCGTGAGTGCCCCCTAGCTCTGGTGCTGCGCCGGATGGTCCTGCTCCGTTCTGAACTCTAGTTGCTCCTTGGATTTGTGCTCCAATTTGCCCAATTTGTTGAAGTAAGTTCTGGATCATCTCTTCTTGTCTTCTCATCATGGCCTCCATCTCATCCCTAGTGATGAAGATCGACGTTTGATTCCCTCCTGAGGAAGCCTCTTGACTTCCTTGGTGTTCACTTCTCTCTGGCCTTTGCCTTCTACTTGTTTGTCTCGTCATAACTCTTAGATCTGAACTCTTAGATTTTCAAATTCAACTTCTATCCGATGTAGCGGGAGCTGGTTCCTCTCAATGAAAGCACCAAAATGTTTGCGTAAAAAATGGCCGCAAACACCCAAAGTCGTATGAGTTGGTTGATTTTATGTTGTATTTAGTGATTTGAGTGATTTATGCAAATATATAAAAAGCAGGGACTAAACTGTAAAAGACACACAGATTTATAGTGGTTCGGCCAGAACGTGCCTACGTCCACTTTATATGTTATTCTCCTTTTTTCTTTAGATTACAAGTACAAAGCTTTGATTACAAGTATCTGAAGTTGTTTGAGAGTTCCTTCCAGGCTTGAGCTCTCAAACTTTTTTCCATTGTTGTACCCCTGCCCCTCTATTTATAGAGTGAGGCTGGGGGCAGGGGTCTTGGATGTTTATAGCTGCTGGTGGGCTTGGGCTGAAGTAATCTGGACTGGCAACTTTCTGGTTCGGCGAGGCTTTGGTTCGGCGGTGAGTGGTATGTTGTTTGGACCGGTGGTAGTATGGTGAGGTTGGAGTTGGTTCGGTGGTAGCATGGTCCGGTGGTAGCATGGTTCGGCTATGCTTGGAGGCATGTTGGTTCGGCGGAGGTTGGTTCGGCGATTGGCGAAGAAGCCTGGTTCGGTGGGAGTTTGGAAGTGAAGGGGTGTACTTGGTTCGGCAGGGAGATGCCGAATGCCGAATGAGCCTGTGCTTTAAATGCCGAATGACTTCTTGTACTGGGAACGCCGGATGAAACTGTGTGCTCTGAGTGCCGAATGAGGCTTTGCCGAATGAGATATGTGATATATTACCGAATGAATCTTCAAACCTTTGATACCGAATGGACTTTTATACTTGAATCATGAGTGAAATCCCAGACTTATATACGCTTGCTTGCTTCCTCTTAGCTCGATCGTGGTGGAGATGCGCTCAACGTTGATATTCCAGCTTTGTCCAAAAAATGGGATAACAAGTACCACTTATAGTTAATATCACTGTTCAAAGACTTGATATTAATTTTGTACTAAGTATCTTGAGAAGAGACTTACTAATTATTAGAATTAACTATGGATGATATTTGGATATGAGCATATACAGCCAATCCTTATTTTTCTTCAATTTTCAACTAATTTGATAAAATGTGCCAATTTTAATAATATTCTCATCTGGTTTGAGACTAACTATAAGAATTAATAAGAGAACATGTTGTTTGTTCTTGACTTTATGGATCTAGCTTTTGCAATTAGAAGGATCACAACCATCCTTAGTATAGTTGAATGTTCTTATAATGTTATGAAGAACATTGAAAAGTGGGATAATTCAAACATCAAGGTCAAAGAATCATAAGGTAAAATATTTCGAAACTTTCAAGGATGTGGTATTATAAACAATTTTAAGGAGTTCTTTACTAAGAAAAAAGTGTTTTGTCAAAACGATAAGGGAAAACAAGCATGATTTGCAGTGCTTGACTTTATAAAGTCAAAATAAAGAAAACATAAATGTGTACTATATGAAAAATACTGCTTCAAAAGTTAAAGGCACTCAAGTTATTATTTTTAGGATACTCTATTTATTAACGTATAAGTAGTTTAAGATTATTAGTAATTATTATTTTTAAAGAATAAAATATCTCTTATTGAACTCATTTCGCATTGTGGTAAGAAGAAGATAGTTGAAGTGTGATAAGATTAAAAGTACCCATTTAACATATACCGTAAATAAAAAAAATAATTAAGGATAAAGAAGTCGCTAGGGTTTAGAAGAAAATGAATAACGTAAGGATGTTGATAGTTGTTTCTTCAATAAAACGCACAGACATATAAAGAGAATTGTACCAAATATCATGTATGTTCTATCAAGATGGGACGTATATCTTACTTTAGTATTTTCAAATATAAACTTGGCTTTAGCACCAAGACACGTTCGATGTTTAGATATTGGCACATCTACTCCTATAAATGCTTTCGTAAAGGCTTAATTTCTTAAATCATCGAACTCCAACAGATGTTGAAAGACATTTCTATATGGGTAATGAAAAGTCAATAAAAGAAAGCACGTTAGATTTTTTTAAGTTATTATTGAGATTTCAATTATATTGTTGGGTTTGTTTGATGTTTTTTGTATACCGTCATTTGGACAGATTTTGGTTATCTATTTCTAAAATAAACAAATTATGTTATTATTTTTCATTTAGAAATAATAAAATTGATTTATGAATAAATTCAAACATTGTTTGAATTAAAGCTCCTAATGTTTAGAATATAGTTTATATCTACTTATGCTAAATACCTTTATAATGAAGTTGCAAATTTTGATTTGATGATTATGATTATTTGTTTCAACTTACTAAATAATTCTAGAATGAAACACTAAAGATAGCAAATGTTTTATTGATATTCTAATAAACTTAAAGTTATAAGTTTTAAAAATCTACACTAAGAAAAAAATTAAGATGGAAAATGCAACAATTTTTCAAGGAAATTGAGTTTGAAGAAAAAATAAAGTATGGATCATTGTTTTTAAAGAAAATTGTTATCTTTGATTCAACTACAGTTACTTCTTCGGATAATGTATATGATTTGCTTCCTTTCATTGACGAGAAGTAAATTAGAAACCATAACAAGACAATGTTCAACAAAATTCTCTTCAAGTTAAGGTTAATGTGTTAAGAAAACAAACTCAACAACCTCAAGGTGTAAGGTCATTAAGGAAATCCAATTGAAAAGGAAGAAATACTATTCTGAATGACTAGTAGTATTTCTCTATAAAGATAAATAATGGATTAGTAAAGATATTCGTGTTGGCTTACATCAATCCGTACAAGATATTAATTTGAAATGTGAATTTAAGGTATATATAGTGTGAATCTATAAAGGACAATAAAATTTGATATATTTTCCCCACTTAAAGTAACAATATCACTGATTATGAATAACTATTCAAAACTAAAAGGGATAAAGTTGGCATTGTGGAAAGGTATAAGACTCTTATAGAAAAGAATACTCAAAAGAAAATTGATGTTTTTTTTCCTAAAGAGACTTTCTCATTGGTTTTGCTGAAGGACTCTTTAGAATTATTTTGTAACTTGTTGCATATTATAATTTTGAGCAATATCAAAAGGATATTAAAATCGTGTTTCCCAATGAAGACGTTGATGAAACAACTTAAGACCTACTTATTGATTACTCTTTTCTATTAGGAATTCAAATGCACCATCATTACTCATGGGGTGATATTCGGATTATCACATAAAACTAGGCAGATAAGTACTAAAAAAGATTCGGTATGCAAACTACGAATCAACTGATTCTTTTTTTCAAAAGAGACAGATGTTGTCTTATAGTGATATAATAACATCTTTAAAGCTAAAGAAACACAAAAGATTCTTCATGCATTTGCGATGTGGAATTTAATGCAATCTAAGGCATACACATATTAATATTGTGTGTTTTATTTAGCAGATATCTTACTGACATTGAAAGCAGAATACTGGCTAGTAACCAAAATGGTTACGAGATATCTTTAAGGAAAAAAACCTTATATACACATAGATAAAAAGATCGGATTGATTGGAGATCATAAAACATTACGATCCGAATTTCTAGATGCCAAGAGTACAAAAGATCTACTTCGGGTAATAGTATTATTATTTCTTTTGGATGGAGCTATATAAGAAAAGTTGTCATACAGACACTTATAGCCTCATCTACTTTGAAACTAACGTTTGTTTTCAGTTGCGAGGCATCCAACGATGGAATATAATTGTAAAATTTTGTCACAAAGTTGTGGAATATTGAAAAAGAAATTGAAAGACCATTGAAGTAATATCGTGACAATAAGCAACATATTATTTTCCAATAAGGGGAGAGTGCAAAAAAAATTATAATTCATTGAGCATATTGTGACAAACTCCTTTATGGTGGATCCGCTTACAAAAGGATTACCACACGGTCTTTCATGAGAATGTTGCTCAATTGGTGTAACTTTTATATAAGGATATTTGATTCAAGGGGAGTTTGTATTTGACATAGCCATAAAACATATTGCTTTATACTTTAATTACATATATATTAAGTATTTTTTCCTGATCAGAAATAAAGTATTAAAGTTTTATTTGCACTTCATGAAGTTCAAATATTGAACTTTTTTTTATCTCACTAAAGTAGGACCGGTTGGCGATGGACATTTATAAATCACATTTCATGTAATTTCCATGCTACACATCCATGATTAATCTATGTCATTTGATTGTGTTGCTATATGTGATCATTGATGGATTTAGTTACGCTAAAGGTAACGAAAGCCGCTTTGATTCTTAGTCAGCATAGTTAATATACGAGATTGTTTCGAAAGCATCTTATATTACTGTTAGAGAACCACATATTATCACGAAACCAACTGGTGATGTGAAGGGATGTCTCTTAGTATTTATGTATGATTTATATTGTAAATTACCCGATGTGAGACTAATCTCAACACACCCCCGCACGTGTGGCGTATCATGCCAAACATGTGGACATTCATTGAGGGTGACGTGTGACACAATTAAACCCGCTCTGATACCATGTTAGAGAACCATATGTCACACATGCGGAGGCGTGTTGAGATTAGTCCCACATCGGACAATTTACAATATAAATCATGCATAAATACTAAGAGACATTCCTTTACATCACCAACTGATTTTGTGATAATATATGGTTCTCTAACATGATATCAGAGCGGGTTTTAATTGCGTCACACGTCACCCTTCATGAATGTCCAGTGTTTGGCTGATGATATGCCACACGTGCGGGGGCGTGTTGAGGACCACATATGTAAAATAAAATGCGTTGTGCTATTTTTGTGTAAAGTCTAATTAAAGTGATCAAATTTTAAATTAAACATAAAAGACTTAAAGATATTGTATTGCTAAGGGCGTTTTTCTAATGCCGCAGAAAAATAATAACAAACGCAATAAAATTTATGTGTTGCCTAATACCAAAGTCATTTCATACGGCAATCAACCACCGCGTAAATTCGTTTTGCAGATGAACAACCGCCGACCAACACCGTTTTTCAGGCCATCAACCACCAAACTACTGTTGTTCGGTGGTTGATAGCCATGGAAAATGATGTTGGTCGGTAGTTGTTCACTGTATAAAAAAGAGTCGAAAATGATGTCTTTGGTAGCCTCTTAAAAAGTCTGGTATTAAAAAGTATAGCATAAAAATTTATGGTATTTTTTTGGAATGGTATTAGAAAGAGGATAATGAGGTGCCATTGATAACACTAAAGTTATAATTGTCATGGTATTAATATGTAGATACCGGAGCAAATGGCTAAATTAAAAAATGTCAACATTATAAATAAGGGACAGACTCTAGTTATTCTTCTAACATCTTGTATGGAAATAATTCAAATTTAGGGTTTGTATCAATTTGAAAGATCAAATTAATTCTTCCACTTCTTCAATTAACAACTATGGATTCAGGATTTAGATATGGCTTTCGCTAATTTATTTATCTTCCTCTAATTTCCTTTCAATTAAATCAATATGGTCACCTATTCAGATTTAGGGTTCTGTTAATCTACCCTAAAGTATATTGAAACCCTAATAAAACTAAGCAAAACAGCGCAATATAGGCCAAAACACAGCATAAAAATCAGAATATATGTTTGATCTTTTGTAGCTATAAATCCTAAGTATTGAAAATGGCTACGTTTAGAAGAACTAAAATGCCAAATCCAACTAATCATAGTAGTAAGATGCTTAAATGCATTGCATAAGGTCTTTGGTTGACAATAGTGGCTTAATGAAGTAGGAAGTAGAGGCTCTCTTGAAGCAACAAATGAAGTTGAAAACAGCGTGTATCAGATGACAAAAATGGGTATAGAAATAAAAGGAAAAGTGATGCATATTGACTGAGATGTTCATAATTAACTGAAACAAACGGTTAGTTTAAAATGCAGTAGTATTTACCAGTAAACAGATGGGTTTGCCAATCTCCCAGAGATTAACCTTACGATCATCACTACCAGTGACGAAGATTCTACAGGACTTCTTGCCAATATTTAAGCAGGTCACATCTGCACCATGTGCTACAAATTCTTCTAGTTCTCTTGGTTAAGAAATTAAACCATTTTATTCCATTAATTGAAGCTACTTCTTAGGCTAGTAAATTAAACTAAGGCCTACAATCTTTCATCGTAGTTATCATCTGACTTAGAGATCTATTTCTACCATGTGTAAACAAGCCAGATCTTTAAATTGAGATCCCAATAAGCTATCCATAATTCCGATACTAACAGAAGGATATGTCGAAGACTACGAGAAGTGAAACGATTAACTGAAGTGAACATAATAAAGAGACTCTGAACTGAAACAGGAGAAATAGTAGTAAAAGCAAAAGGAGAATGAAGGATACGCAGTTTGTAGCCACGTTTAGCTGCCATTTCCCGGTAAACTGTTGTACTTCCGAGTGAGTTGAATGGTGATGTGAGATAGCTGAAGAAGAAGTAGCAGCGACTTTGATCAAAAATTGAGGAGCAGGGGCTTCCCACTTTCCGCCATTTTAATATATTTTCCGCTCTTCGTGTCTTTGTATTCGGCGAAGAGAAAGAAAAGTATAGTTGTTTTGATATGATAAACAGAAATTAAAAAGAGAAAAAAAAATTGTGGTTGCGTGGCTGTTTGTATGACCGAGAAATTAACGAGCTAGGCGTTTCAGTCCAAGTGAGTTTTGAATTTTTGCCTACCACTAACAACCAGCTCTTGTAGTATCCTAAGATGACACAAGTTCACAAATTTGCAAACTTCCCCAACTCTATTTTGCCTCGTTGTTTATAAGGATTCTCTTTCAAATGATAAACTAATATTATTATTTTTATTGTAGATCTTCAACTTTAAAATTTAATCACAAATCACAATGACAAAAATTCTTATTTTCTATTTTTTCCCGACTACGATATTTTTACTGCTCCCAACACATAATCGTATGATGCTATCAAGTCTAATGTCAGAGATCACATATGATCACTTTTCTCCTCACGGCATCACCAAGCGTTCATCATCTAACCAACACATGCCAGTAAATGTTAAAAATTCATAAATTCTTTCTAATCTGACAATGTCGCGTTATTTCAGCATTCACGGTGCTGATGGCTTCATCACCTCACAATGGCATTATTATTTCCCACATCGCCTTACTCCACTTTCTCGCAAATAAACATTGACGGTAAATAAAAGTACATGTAAAAAGAAATGACACTGCACATTATTGTCATATATAAAATACTTAAATATTGATGATAAGTACAAAGTGTTACTATACGATAGAGTTGTAGGAAGAAAAACCATGCACATCGAGTGAAAAACCTTGTGAATACAAAATTTTAGTGATAGATGCAACTTTTTTCTATATTTTCATGTGTTGAATCCTAGCAGTAACATATTTCATATATATGAATTGGGATTGACGAACGACTAATACCAATATTAGTCTTTATTAGTATCAAAGAAAAATTCAAAATCGAAATGGGGCGTGGCCAAGTGATAAGGCAACGGGTTTTGGTCCCGTTATTCGAAGGTTCGAATATATCATTATAAAAATATAAACAGCGACTGAATTAGCATGATCGAAATATAATAAGCTGTAAATATGGATTTAATACAATAAACTATAAATACAAAACAGGCGAGATATTAGTATGAGTGAAATAAATTGTTTTTGAGTAAATAGCATAAACTCAAAGTGCATAAATATTCCAAACGATCATACAGAACAAATGAGTCAACATTTCTCAAATATATAGTGACATTGTAACTAAATTTCTCTCCAATTGCATAAAAAAATTCAAAGCACTGCGTGGTAGAATAATAGTAAGCTCCAATAATAAAATAGTAAATCTGCTAAGCCTCTTATTCGTCTTTCCTAGTTAGGGTTGACGTGCAGTCTCATCAAACATATCTCCCAACATTCTTATGAGAGTATATATGGTAACCCCTCCGCTGTCGGTACCAAAACAAAGGATACCTATGTTGTTAGATACCCGGCTGACGGAGGGTTCATCATGGTTAAAAGTTAAACAAATGCTTAACCTGTCATATATCACAAGCACGAGTAAAATATAATACATAACATAAATATAAAAATGGCGACATTGTAGAATGATGAAATTAACACAAACCAATCAACATCAAAGTACGACATGATTCGCGAAATCGTTCACCATATAACATATATGAGTTTAGGTACCATGGTACATCGGTGTGTACATAAAACAAAAACATTGTCTGATATATGCATAGGTGTTGATAACTCCGCACAACAAAATAAGTAGTAGCTGGCATGTAATAGTAATATGAGAAAAGTACGTCTCATGCTCGTTCTTTAGCTTCATGCGCTATCACCATATTTGACATTCAACCTACCCATAAAGAGTACCCAAGAGTTATAAGAAATACAAATTGCCTCGAATAGCGGTCTGGTATAAGTGATCTATGAGCTTAAAACAATAAATACAATGCAATAGCCTAAATTTTTGTGCCTTGTAATTATTATAATTAATTTTTTTTAAGTAATTTATCTATCAATCAAAAATTACAAAATAATATTAAATTCAAGTTAAAGAGATTCTCTACAAATCCATACCATCAAATTCATATGTTGGAGAAGTTAGAAGCTAGAATTTAAAAATCAAAGGAGAGCCTTAAATTGAGTTTCATTAGAGCATTAATTTCGTGATATTAGGTGAGTGTTATTTACAACCTATGGTATGTGAGTACTATATATGTCAGGCATCATAACAAATATTCATATGGCCGAGTAAGGAACTTGAATTAGGGTTTTTCATGAATAGGTGGTCCTCTAATGTGGAGAGCGCTCACAATTTTATCAGAATAATAACCAAAATGTCAAACCTGTGTTTCGTTGATAATTACACATACAAAATATAGGATCATCACTTAGATGATCAACAAAAGAAGAGAAACTAATCAGAATAAAAAGATATATACATTATGTTCTACAATCTAAAATTACTAAAAAGTGCACTAAGCTAAAACATTGCTCTTAAGTCCTAAGATGCCGCAAGGAATAAAGGAGAATGAGCATGCACATGCAAGGAATGACCGGGCATGAGAGAATAAGCACGGTTCATCACAGCAACATGGGGAGAATAGGCTGCAATGTGTGAAAGAAATAGGAGCATGCGTGAGAGTGAAGCCGTAGGCAATGCATAAGGGAACAAAATTGTGATTAGAAGTTAGACAACAATCAGGGCGAGGGAATGAAGTTGTGTGAGACTACAGCTTGTGTGTGAGTCGATCATGAGGTAGGTAGGTGCATGCTAGGTTAGAGAGCAAAGAAGTTGTGTTAGCTCTGAATTTGCTATTATAAGAGAATGAGATATGTTTGCGCAAAAAATGGACAAACACCTCCAATCCGTAAGATTTAGTTGATTTTATGTGTTTTTTAATGATTTGGGTTACTTATGCAAATATGTAAAAAAACAGGGGCTAAACTGTAAAAGACACGCGGATTTATAGTGGTTCGGCCAGAACGTGCCTACGTCCACTTTATATGTTATTCTCTCTTTTCTTTCAGATTACAAGTACAAATCTTTAAGTACAAGTATAAGAAAGTTGTTTGAAAGTTCCTTCCTTGCTTGAGCTCTCAAACTTGTCTGTCATTGTTGTACCCCTGCCCCTCTATTTATAGAGTGAGGTAGGGGGCAGGGGTCCTGAATGTATATAGCTGCTGATGGGCCTGGGCTGAAGCGATCTGGTTCGGCGAGGCTTCATTCGGCGTGGAACTTGGACCGGTGATGGAGTGGACCGGTGGTAGTTGGTTTGGAGGTTCATTCGGTAGTGGGTTTAGAGGTGCTGGTTCGGCATGGAGCTTGGACCGGTGATGGAATGGACCGGTGGCAGGTCGACTCGGTGGTGATGGAGAAGGGATTGGTTCGGCATGAAGGCGTTGTTGGTTCGGTAGAACATGGAGGAGAGGGGTTTGGTCATAGTTGGTTCGGTAGCATGGAGGGAAGGTGGTTCGGTTGTAGTTGGTTCGGCGGTGTCGGTCCGGTAGTGGGTGTATGGTGGACCGGTGGCTTTGGTTCGGCTGAGGGGTGGTTCGGTGTTGCGTGGAGAGTGTTGGTTTGGCTAGGCATAGGTGCCGAATGGACGTGGATACCGTATGTAAAGGGTGATTCTGGACGAAATTGATGCTCCTTGGCCTCGTGATCTCATGGGTGAGAATTCGCCCAACATTTGCCCCCCAAAGTGGGGCACATGCCTGCATGTGTCGCGCTTTGTTTTCCTGTAGTTGTAATAGCTCCATTCGGTTTCGAGGGCCGAACCATCCGGTCCGGTTATCCTGGGCTCGCCTATAAGTAGGGGAGCCACGCCTTCGTTATTTCCTACCGAGTGTGATAGCCGAATCAACCGAGTGCCGAATCAACCTTAACTTTTCCAAACAGCCGAATCGAACGAGTACCGTAGCTCTCCTAACCGCCGAACCAGGTGAGTAGCCGAATGAACACATACACCTGAATTGCCGAATGAACACGTACACCTGAATTGCCGAATGAACACGTACACCTGAATTGCCGAATGAACACGTACACTTGAATTGCCGAATGAACACGTACACCTGGATTGCCGAATGAACACGTACACTTGAATTGCCGAATGAACACGTACACCTGGATTGCCGAATGAATCTTTAACCTTTAATGTCGAATGAAACTCGAAAACTATTCGTTTATATTCCCATACTCTTCGTTCTAATATCGTGTTTATCTTGTGCCGCAGATAAATGTCTCGCAAAGCGGAGACTCGATCGGATAGTAAGAAGTCCAAGGATAGGGAGGAGCCTTCTTTCGTGCCCCCAGCCCAACCAGGACCGGCGCGGCATGGACCTGCCCCGAGGTCGTTAGTGGATGGATATGGCCCCCAAGAGTTTCTGAACTCTCCCCCCGATTGCTTTCCGAGCTCCCTCAAAGAGGAGCAGCTTGATGTCATTTCTCGTTCCTTCGGGATTGACAGGGCTCTTATGCGGTTGCCGGGGAACGGAGTGATGCTGTATGACCCCCCCCCCCCCCGAAGGCTACTTTGCTTACAGCAGATATCATTGCATGTGTGGTGCTATCCCGCCCCTCAACGCCTGGATAGTTAGCTTTATCACTTATCTGAAGGTGGCTCCATTCCAGCTTCAGCCTAACTCCTACGCCATTCTGGTGAGTCTTTTCGTCATCTTTCAGAGGAAATATGGGCGTCCCCCTTCCAACCGGGAGATCCGGTATTTGTACAACTTGAGAGGCTACAAGAAGGGGTCTCCATATATCAGTTTGGAAGCGGCCGTACCCTTCAAGCCAGTCCTGGACCTATATTCGAAGCTCAGTATGTTTAAGAAGGAATGGTTTTTCATTAGGGATGACTCTGTTTCTTTCCACCTTTTCACTTCCGGCTGTAAGTTGAACTTCATTTATATTTTCCTTGTCCCGATCACAATGCTTCTTCTTATATGCTTTTATTTCTTGCTAGCGACAGGTGGTTTTGCGGTCGTGGAGAATGATTCCTTGGCCCGGATGGCTACTGAAATAAAGGTCATTCCAGGAAGGGATAGGTCGGCTTCTTACCTGATCGGGAACGCCACTCTCCTGGAGTATAACTTGATTCTGCCACATCAATCTGTAGTTAAACAGAGAGATACATCCGAGGAGAGGGCTGCTAAGGCTAAGGATGGGGCTACTGCGAAGAGTAGTAAGAAGAGACCTTTCTCGGTACCTCCAGTCGTTAGGGGGAAAGAAACTTAAGAAGTCTGATGGACCCTCTCCCAGTACATGTCCAGATATTCCGGAGGAGGAAGGTGGAGAGGAGGAAAGAGACGAAGAGGAGAGCGGAGGAGATGGAGAAGGTGAAGGACAGGGTGGTAGTGGTGTCGGGGCTTTGTCTTTTGAGCAGGCAGGGGAGATCCAGGAGTGGATGGATGATGCCCTCCGCCAGGCTTTGGAAGGGTTGGAGGAAGGATCAGCCTCGGTGAAGAAGGCAAAGGAGGTTGACAAGGCTGGGGCTGGTGTCGATCCATTCCCTGAGAGTTCTTCAACTGAGGTGGCTCCAGCGATTCAAGGTGAACTCTTGACTTCTGCAGATTCCATTTATGATAGGGACTTAGGAATATTTTATGGTTCGCTTCCGTCCTGGACTGAGATTCAGGACTTATTGCAGTATTCTCCTTCTCCGCAGGGTTTGTATAACAGACGTGCCTTCTCATTCTTTTTAAGTTAACATATTTCTTGAATTATGGACCCTTGTATGTTCGTAACACTTGTTCTTTATTACAGGGGCAGGTGAGGTGGCCAAAACTTCAGACGTTCGACGCCGCCTGGAACAATACAAGTTACTTAGAGCTTCTGCCAAGCCTAAGCCTCCCACTAGTCGTCCAGGAGACGTAGTTAGCTACCGTCCTCTTCTTGGGGTCATTGAAGAGAGTATTCAGAAAAAGAAGAGGAGTCGCTCCTTATTTGAATCTTCACCCGGTCCGCAGTTTCCTCCTCAACCTATTCATGATATCACGGAGGAGGACACTGAGCATATTCCCTCCCCGCATCCGTCTGAAAATCCTACCGTTATCCGCATAAGACGTCCCGACGTGCCTCGCAATCCCTTTGTCGGCCACCCGGATTTGGACCCTAGTTCCCAAGATATCTTATTTGACGAGGCCACGGGTGAGCATCTTCTCCCTCGCAATCCCATGGTTTGGGTTCTTGATGAGGCTAAGTCCCTAGACCTGGATCTGCTCACTACTCGGATAGCTGCTATGGGCGACGAAGCCAAGGCCAACATTGACCGGGTCGCGAAGGAGGCCAAGAAGTTAATGGAACATCACGATCGATTGGCCAAGGCCGGGGAGGAGATAGGGAGTGCCAATATAAGACTGCGGTTAGTGGTCGCTGATCAGGCCAAGCAACTCGCCGACCAGGCTATTCAAATTTCGCAGCATGAAGCCGACTCCCGATGACTGAAGAAGACCATGGAGGAGGCTAGCAGAGCCAAGTTGTGGAAAATGGAGGCCGCTTGCAAGAAACGCATTGACATGGCCATTACCGCGGTTGATGAGGTTAGGAGGGCGGATCTCGAGCAGGTTGAAGAAATATCTGGGAGGCTCGAAGCTGCAGAACTTGCTCAAGCCAAGTTGAAAGAAGAGATGGAGGAGATGAGGAGATCCCTTCAGGCTGAGTGCTCGAGATACCGGCGGGAGAGGGATGTTGCCGTCTCTAAGTTGCGGTCCTCCGAGGCCCGGGTGAGGGAGTTTGAGGAGAACGAGGGGATGATGGATGAGATGCTGCAGGACATGTACTTCCGTACCTGGAAGCAGGGTAATCTGTCTGGGATAGATGACTATCCCCGGATCATGGCCAGGATATATCTCCGGGCTTTGGAGGAGGCCAGGGCCGATGCAGATAAGGAAGGTGGAGCGGCATTCAGTATGGATGTGGTTACCGCCCAGTTTTCGAAGGACGAGAAGGTAGCGGTGAAGGAGGGGATGCGGCTACTCGCCGCGGAGGAAGCCGGCGTGCAATTGGGGGATGAGGACCAAGAAGCAGGTGTTGGTGAGTTTTCTCTTTTTATCTTTTCATAACTTGATCGATCGTTGTTGGTTTTAAAGGACTCTTTTTCTGAATTGGACAGGTGGGACTTCTGGTCAACATGCTGGGAGCTCCGATGCTGCTGTCAAGTAGATTCAGAGAGCTAGTGAGATGGGGGTGGAGCACTGATGCAGTCGACTACTTGATCCGATCCGTGTAGTTTTTGGTTTTCTTGACTTTCCTGTCTATACTTAGTCAAAAACGTTAGTGTATTTTTGGATTGTAATTATGTTAGTGCATGACTCTATGTAATTTTATAACACGAGCTGATTTTGTTATATTTTGAATGTTGTCATTGCTTTTGATGTGTTGTATAAGAAATATGACCATGCATATGCCTGTGATTTGATTGTGTTTGACACTAAGTTTTTGCTTGTAATATAATTTCATGTTTTGCAATGTTAGTGTGATGTATGAATATGAATTGCAGCTATGCATTAATGTATAAAAGTGGAAGGTACCGTCCTTCATGTTTCGGCTGTGGACGGCAACTTTGCGCGCCCTGCAAGACTAAGCACGGAATGCTGATGAGTGCCTCGTTATCTAGTTGTAAGTTTTTGTTCCCATTAGCGAGCGTTCCCTATTTCATGTCCTGTACTTTCAAGCACCGTTAAAGAGAATAGGGGAAAAGTTTTAAATGAAATGGAAATATAGGAAAAGTAAAACTTCCAGTCACGGAAGGCCGTCGATGTGCTTAAGTTCGTGGCAACGGGTTTTGTAGTTACTTTCCCTAGCCGTGGGTCTTGGAGACATTTGTCACCCATCTTACGCCTCTGCGGGGAGTTTTCTTTTTTACCACAACCGCACTTAAGACACATCGGAGCCGATCGTGCACAGTAACTACCCGGACCATTATGGCCCGTAATCGTGGGTATTATTCGATTTACTGTGGCCGGCTAGCGTGGGGGCCGATCGTCAACTGTGAACTGCCCCTGGCTGGCCACACCTTATCTTGGGGCTTATGATCGGTTCACAGTCACCGGCGAGCCGAATCGCTGTAATGAGCTGCCATCGGCTATAGTTGGCCTTTTTTATGATGACTTATACTCGGCTTATTACAGTTGGCTTTAAGGGCCGAGGCAAACAATGAGTTAACTCGTGGTAGAGGGATACCGGAGCAAAGTGTCTCATTGGCGAGGGCATAGGATCGTAGCGTACCTGTTAGATTTTGTCCAGGTGGAGTTGTGATGTGAAGCTCTGAATTGAAATGTCATCTGCAAAGGATTTTGTTCAATAGCAAAGGATAAAGCTTAACAAGTAGCCAAGATATAAAGGAACAAGTTAACAAGAGCCAAGTTTTTTAAAGTGGTTCGGCACGAAAATGCCTACGTCCACTGATTCTCTTTGTTAATTCACTTCATATGAGCAGTACAAGTTAAGAAAAGTATCGACGGAGGTGTCGGATGTTCCATGCCCTCTGGAACACCTCTCCGTCCACTGTTGACAAAATATAAGCTCCGTTGTGGAGATCTTTATGAATTACATATGGTCCGTCCCATATTGGGTCCAGCGCTCCTGGGCGCGGAAAGATTCGCTTGAGGACAAGATCTCCTTCTTGTAAGCTGCGATGTTTGACTCTGGAGTTGTATAGTGCTGCCACTTTTTGTCTGTGAGCTGCTGCTTTGAGTGCTGCATCATTCCTTCTCTCCTCAATTAGATCCAAAGACATGTGGAGGAGTTCTTCGTTTTCTTCTGGGTTGTAGTGGATCCTACGGTGAGAGGGCACTATAGTTTCAACTGGGAGCATAGCCTCCGATCCGTATGCCAAAGAGAAGGGAGTATGCCCTGTTGGAGTTCTGTAAGATGTGCGATAGGCCCAAAATGCCGTAGGAAGTTCGTCCACCCAAGCGCCTTTCGACTTTTCAAGTTTCTTCTTGATTAAGGTTTTGAGAATTTTGTTGATAGCTTCTACTTGGCCGTTTGCCTGGAGATAAGCCACGGATGAGAAGCTTTTGTGAATCCCGTGCTCTTGGCACCAGTCGGTGAATTCTTCACTGTCAAACTGAAGTCCGTTGTCTGATATGATCTTGAGTGGGATTCCGTACCTGCACAGAATATTTTTGATCAAGAAGTTGATAACTTTTGTCGAAGATATTTCATTTAGAGGTTCCGCCTCCACCCATTTGGTGAAGTAGTCAACTGCCACTATAGCATATTTGGCTCCGCCTCGGCCCGTTGGCAGTTCGCCAATTAAGTCAATCCCCCATATTGCGAAGGGCCAAGGGCTGGACATCTGAGTAATTTCATTGGTTGGTAGTCGAGGGATTTTGGCAAATTTCTGACATCTGTCACATTTTTTGATGAAGTCTAAGGTGTTCAAGGTGGGCCAGAAATATCCATATCGGAGTATCTTTTTTGCTAGAGTCTGCCCTCCGGTGTGGTCTCCACAACTTCCCTGATGGATATTGGATAGAATTTCACTGGCTTCTCTCCCAGCAACGCACCTCAATAAGGGGTTAGAGAAGCCGCGCCGATAGAGGATGCCTTCTTGCATTGTGTAGCGGGAAGCTTTCCTTAGAATTTTCTTAATTTCATTTCGCCCGTCTGGCAGGGTGCCGTTTTGTAAGTATTCTCGGTAGGGGTCATCCATGTTTCTTCTTCAGTTGTAGCTATCAGGTGTGCTTGCTCGAAACTCGGGGTTAGTAGCCTTGAGACAGTTATCGTTCCAGAAGTGGTATCGTCACCCATGCTAGCTTGCTTTGCCAGCTCGTCGGTCTCTTGATTCTCCTCTCGAGGAATGTGTCTGATCAAATAACAATCCAGTTGGTTAAGTAGCAGCTTGGTCTTCTTTAGGTATGCTGTGAGTCGTTCTCCTCGAGTCTGGAACTCTCCTAGTATTTGATTCACAATAAGTTGAGAATCACTATGGAGACATAAAGAACTGACTCCAATTTCCAGTGCAAGTTCTAATCCGACTATTACTGCTTCATATTCGGCATCATTGTTGGTGGCAGCGAATTCCAATCTTAGGGCGTGGCGTAGCGCAGCTTCTTTCCCCTGGGGGTGATTATCACAACACCTGCCCCCGAGCCTTGTTCGTTCGACGCTCCATCTACGAAGAGATGCCACTTGATATCTTCTGCTATTTTAGATTGGTCCGTACCTTCGCTAGTAGTGAATTCGGCAATGAAATCAGCTATGGCTTGTCCCTTGATGGCGGTGCAAGGATGGTAAGTGATATCATATTGGCTTAGCTCGATGCACCACTTGAGCAGTTGCCCAGAGGTATCGGGACGATGGAGCACTTGCCTTAATGGCTGGTCGGTTAGGACTCTGACGGGATGAGATTGGAAATAGTGACGCAGCTTCCTTGATGCGATTAGTAAATAGTACGCCAGTTTCTCGAGTTTGGGATACCAGGCTTCTGCTCCCGTGAACCTTTTGCTTATGAAGTACACTGGCCGCTGTGCGCGGTTTTCTTCTCTTACCAAAGCGGCGCTCAGAGCATGGGATGACACAGCAAGATATAGGTATAGTTCTTCGCCTTCATTCGGAGTCGAGAGTACTGGTGGCCGTTGGAGGTGCTAGATTAGGTTTAGGAAAGCTACTGAACATTCGTCGGTCCACTCGAATTTTCCTTTGTCTCTCTTTAGGGCTTCGAAGAAAGGGACGCACTTGTCAGTCGCTTTGGAGATGAATCTGCTTAGGGCGGCCACCTTCCCGTTTAGGCTTTGCATTTCTTTCCGAGTGGATGGTATTTTGATATCTTGCAAGGCTCGGACTTGTTCGGGGTTTGCTTCGATCCCTCTGGCATGGACGATGAATCCCAAGAACTTTCCTGATGACACTCCGAAGGAGCACTTTAGAGGATTCAGCTTCATTCCGTATTGGCGGAGCACTTGGAACATCTCGCCCAGGTGGCTTACATGATCGTTGGCTTTTCTTGATTTAACCAGCATGTCATCCACATAAACTTTCATAGTTCGTCCTATCAGTTCTGCAAACATCTTGTTGACGAGGCGCTGATAAGTGGCTCCGGCGTTCTTAAGTCCGAAAGGCATTACTCTGTAGCAGTACAACCCCTGGTCCGTGATGAAACTGGTGTGGTCCTGATCGGGGGCGTGCATAGGGATTTGGTTATATCCGGAGTAGGCATCCATGAAAGATAAGAGCTCGTGCCCGGCGGTACTGTCCACAAGTTGATCGATTCGGGGAAGTGGGAAGCAATCCTTTGGGCAAGCATCATTTAGGTTGGAGAAGTCAATGCATGTTCGCCACTTCCCATTAGCCTTCTTACCAGTACCGGGTTAGCGATCCATTCTGGGTAGATGGCTTCTCGTATGAAGTTATTGGCAAGTAGGTTCCTTACTTCTTCTTCGAGGGCTGCCGATCGTTCCGCCCCCATGCTTCTCTTTTTCTGTTTCACCGGTGTCTTGGTAGGGTCGATGTTCAATGCGTGGCATGCTATATCTGGGGATATTCCAGTCATGTCAGCATGCGTCCACGCAAATACATCTAGGTTATGGCGGAGAAAATCAATGAGTTGATCCTTTAGTTCTGCTTTTAACTGAGATCCAATTTTCAATAGTTTACTTGAGTCGTGTTTGTCTACAGATACAAACTCCATAGCCTCTACAGGCTCGGCGGTAGCCTCCTCCTCTCCGTCCCTGGGATCTAGTTCGTTGAAGGGATCACTTGTATATCGAAGAGGAGGGGCTTTCTTTAGTTGCTATGCTTCCAGGCTTTTCATGCAGAGAACAGTCTCTGCATTCTTCCCTTTATCTTTCCTGCGGTTATTGCGAAGTTCAATTACATAACAGTCTCGAGCAGCGTCTTGATCTCCCTCCACTTCTCCTATTCCGTCATCTGTTGGAAATTTCATCTTCAGACACCATGGGGCTAGGACAATTTGGAAGTCGGACAGAGCTGGCCTTCCCAAAAAGGCGTTGTAGGCTGAATGATTGTCTATTAACACGAATGTCTGTTTCCGAACGGTGGAGCGGGGATGACTTCCCAATTCAACAAAGAGATCCAGTTGTCCAAGAGGCATCTTTGCTTCTCTAGTGAAATCGTGCAGCGGTTTGTTGCAGGGAGAAACGTCCTTCATTGACAGCTTCATTTTGTCGAAAGCATGCTTAAACAGAATATTCACTGAGCTTCTAGTGTCTATTAAAATTCGGAAAACTTTGGCTGGACCGAACCAGGCAGAGATGACCATAGGGTCCGTGTGTGGGTACTGCCTTCCTTCTAGGTCGCGCCCACTGAATGTGATGTCATTATTTTCCTTCCGCTTAGGGTGGCGTTCCTCCATAACAGAATTGACGCGGTCCCCCTCGCTTCTGAGTGAGTTTCCATATCTTTCCATTTCTGCCCAGCTTTTGTCGACGATGTGTGGCCCTCCTGGTATGGTGTGGACCACTATCTTTTCTTGACTGGAGCCACTGGTGTTGCGATTTCCTCCACCCGTTTCTGGGGGAGGTGGTCTTGGGTTTCCACTTACAGGGGTTGGAGTTCTATCCTGACCTTTCACATAGCGTTCCAGCCTCTTCCTTCTGATGTGTTCTTCGATTAAGTCCCGGAGATGACGGCATTCGTTGGTATCGTACCCATGAGACTCGTGGAAACGGCAGAATTTTCCAGACTGGATTGCGCGATCTGACTCTTTCTTGTACGGGGGGCGCTTGTATGTAAGTTCGTCCTGGGTGGCCAGGAAGATGTTCTCGACTGTTTCATTCAAGGGAGTGTAAGCGTCAAATCTCGGTCCCGGTCGGTACAAGCGCTTTTCTCCCTTCTTGCCCCCTGTATTGTCTCTAGAGTCGTTTCTCCGAATGTCCTTTACTGCGGCGGGGGCGTTTCCATGAGCTGCCTTAGCCTGTAGTCCTGTCTGCCTTTCAGTGGCAGCCTCTTCGAGTCTCATGTACTTCCCAGCTTCATGGAAGAAATCGAGCAAGGTAGCTGGTTTTTCTTTAGTTAGTCTTCTAGCAAACTTGGTATCCGGGTGCACACCACTACAGAGGGCCATTAGGGTGAGTTTCTCATCGGCATCTTGGACTGCGGCCGCTGCGGCGTTGAACTGGGTTAGATATTGTTGCAGTGTCTCTCCGGATTTCTGTTTGACATTGGATAGAGAATAAGCATCCTTGGGTTGTTCCACATGAATGCGGAACTGGCTAATGAACTTTTCTTTCAACATCTCCCATGAGCTGATAGATCCTTGGGGTAGATGGCAGAACCAGGAGGTAGCTAGGTCTGCTAGGAATAGCGGAAAGCATTTACACAACACTCCTTCCGTTGCTCCGCTCATGAGCATATGTTGTGTGTATCTCTGCAAGTGTACAACGGGGTCGGAAGTTCCCTTGTACGGTTCCATCGTCGACATTTTCCATTCTCGAGGGGTGATGGCGGTCTCGATGTCGCGGGTGAAAGGGATGGCTACCCTAGCGCCTATCCCTCGATCCCTTTGCTCCCGTCGGACGCATTCCCGGAATAATCGTGCCATTATTTCATCAGAATTTGGAGCGGACAAAAATGAGCTTGGTTCTTCCCTACGGGATCGATCTCGTCCAGATGACCTGTAGGGATGGTATAGCCTATCACTTCTGACGTTATCCAATGGTTGTCTTTGGCTGCTCGGATGCATGCTAGAACCAACTACAGTTGCCCTCTGCCTTGATCTTCCCCTGTGGGGTTCTGTTTTGAGCATTTCCATGGGGTCAACTTCGGGCTGGGTTCTAGCTCGGCTCCGTTCAGCGGGGTTTCCATGATTAGGCGGTATGACCGGTTCAGCTACATCCGACCCTCGCCTGATGCCTCCCCGATTGGGTTCGGTTCCAAGCGCTTCCTCGAGTCGGAGTTCGGGCTGAGTCCGGGCGCGGCCCCTATCACTGTTGTTCCTGTTGATAGCTTCTTCGAAGAGGGAAGACCTTTGTTGTCTCCGAGACCCTCCAGATTGGGACTCATCCCATGATTCAGTGTTGCGGTTGGATTCTTCGGCATCCCTTGAGCATGACATGAGTTGGTTCACCAAAGCTTCTTGTTGGGATGCGAAGCGGTTAGTCACTTCAGCCACAACTCTGTCTAGATCTGCCCTAGTGATTGCTGCGGTTGTTCCGCGGCAGGGGCCGTCGGATTTGCCTGATCTGCTGTCGTAGTGGGATGGTTCTCTTGATCTGGATCCACTGGATCTGGAGCACTGCTGGTTGCAACATTCTTTCCCTTATTGGCGTCTTTTCTCGGCCTGGAAGTCATGTTTCCTAGGCAATGAAGGGTGCTATGGGGAAAGAAGGTTGAATGAGGGAAGCTGAAGCTTCGAGTTCCAAGGTTCTCAGTGAAAGCACCAAAAATGTTTGCGCAAAAAATGGACAAACACCTCCAATCCGTAAGAGTTAGTTTATTTTATGTGTTTTTTAATGATTTGGGTTACTTTTGCAAATATGTAAAAAACAGGGGCTAAACTGTAAAAGACACGCGGATTTATAGTGGTTCGGCCAGAACGTGCCTACGTCCACTTTATATGTTATTCTCTCTTTTCTTTCAGATTACAAGTACAAAGCTTTAAGTACAAGTATAAGAAAGTTGTTTGAAAGTTCCTTCCTTGCTTGAGCTCTCAAACTTGTCTGCCATTGTTGTACCCCTGCCCCTCTATTTATAGAGTGAGGTAGGAGGCAGGGGTCCTGGATGTATATAGCTGCTGATGGGCCTGGGCTGAAGCGATCTGGTTCGACGAGGCTTCATTCGGCGTGGAACTTGGACCGGTGATGGAGTGGACCGGTGGTAGTTGGTTTGGAGGTTCATTCGGTAGTGGGTTTAGAGGTGCTGGTTCGACATGGATCTTGGACCGGTGATGGAATGGACCGGTGGCAGGTCGACTTGGTGGTGATGGAGAAGGGATTGGTTCGGCATGAAGGCGTTGTTGGTTCGGTAGAACATGGAGGAGAGGTGGTTCGGTCATAGTTGGTTCGGTAGCGTGGAGGGAAGGTGGTTCGGTTGTAGTTGGTTCGGCGGTGTCGGTCCGGTAGTGGGTGTATGGTGGACCGGTGGCTTTGGTTCGGCTGAGGGGTGGTTCGGTGTTGCGTGGAGAGTGTTGGTTTGGCTAGGCATAGGTCCCGAATGGACGTGGATACCGTATGTAAAGGGTGATTCTGGACGAAATTGATGCTCCTTGGCCTCGTGATCTCATGGGTGAGAATTCGCCCAACAAGATAAGCTACAATGGTCACAAGACATAACAAGTATATACGAGACTCAGCAGCATACTTCCATCTCAGCCATTCATTCATATCTCAACGTTTCATATTCATGCTCAAATTACAAAGGAATATAATGGATACGAGCCGATAGTATCGAAGCCCATTTCAGTTCATATCATTGTATATAAATTCAGCAAGCATTATGTAACAGAAATATAATTCTCTGTATCAAATTACTTCAGTGATCAATAAAAGATTTTCATTTCTTCATTTCAATTCAAAATCTTTTATGGTATCAGAGTCAGAATTTGCTTAACAGCATTGTGCCTTGCCATAATCTCATCAGAAACAATTTCATCACCTGAGAATAGGTTGCATGTCTGAATCTCATCAGATCATTGATCATCATCTGAGATTCAAGCATTCATCATAGTTCTTATCATTTGATAACTGTGTCGTGCCAAGCTAGGAGGTGTCAGAATTCATCACTCGCCACCCAACTGGCTACATCATTCATCATCAAAGAAGTTCATCAGTAACAGAAATTACCTAACCTGTATTAGACAAAGGTGAATCAGAGAAATCTATTCATCATTTTCACCAGTATATCCCACTTATCATCAGAGAAATTCAATTCTTGATTCTTGATTCAACTTTATCATCATCGCTGATGAGGATGCTGCTGCATCATCAACCTATGCACCAAGAACCACTCCAAGAACCACTCAGACTCAATCCAATATCACCCAAGAACTCGTGAATTCCATCATCAAGCCACAGAGTCAAGCATTCACTGTCCAGTTAGAAGAATCAAATTACTTGTTGTAGAAATTCCAAATGAAAACTACTATCAGAGGCTATGGAATTGAAGATTATGTTCTTAGAACCATAAGTGTTCCACCCAAATTCACTGCAGATCAAGATGGGAAACTCATAAGCAATAAAGATTACATAACACATCAAAGACAAGACAGCTTGATCAGTTCATGGTTGTTATCCTCAATCAGTGCAAATCTGTTGCCATAAATTATTTTCTTTTTTTTCAAGGCAAGCCGGTTTTATAGTGGACCGTCCACTTTTATTACGAAAGTAATAAAGTTGAAGTACAAGAGTAAGGTAAAAACACCTACACTACTAAGAAAAACGGGGATAAAATACAGTACAGGTATGTGACAAACATGTCACAGTAACTAAATAAAAATCACCAAATCTAGGACTCCTCCGAAGAGAAAGAATCACCATCTTCAGCAGAATCCAAGGGGACATTCCTACATAGGCCAGCAAAGGGGCTAAAACGGATAGCAAGACAAGGTCGTAACCCATAGCATCAGAAGAGTAAATGAAAGAACGATCCCAAGAAGAATTAGCTAGCATGTCAGAATTCTTACTCGCATACACACCATCCAAATCAAGAACTAGTGAATCACCAAACGGTTTGTAATAAAGGCATCTAATGTCCTTCTGATCATAGGAAGCAAATCTGAAAAAATCATGCAGTATAAAAGAACTAGTGCAAATCTGTTGCCACAAATTGTTGAATGCAAAACAACATATGAAATATGGCATATTATTGAACAATTGTTCAGTTCTCAATCAGCTGCAAGAATCATGCAGTATAATAGACAACTGCATCACTTAAAGAAGGATAATCTAAGTATGAGGGAATATCTATCAAAAGCTAAAACAATGTGTGATCAACTTGTTTCTGCTGGGCATAAAGTATCTGACACGGAGCAAGTTCTATCCATGTTGAATGGGCTTGATGAAGAATATGAGTCAGTGGTGGCAGTAATATCTTCTAATGAAGTATTACCATCACTACAATATGTTCACTCAATACTTCTTTCTCATGAAGGTAGATTAGAGCAAAAGAAGTCAACCAACTCAGATTACTCAATCAATTATATTGCTAATAGCAGAAACAGAAATCAAGAAAGTAACAATGCAGCAAGAAATCAACATAACAATAATTAAAGGGGTGGTCAACACAATAGACCCAGAGGCAAAGGAGGCAGGCGGAACTATAACAACAAACCAAGATGCCAAATATGTGAAAAGTATGGACACCCAGCAAGCAAATGTTATTTCGGATTCGATGCAAATTTCACTCCATCTCAACAAAGCAGTAATAGCAAAAGCTTCAAATCCTAGTGCAAACCTGGTTAATACTCAACCAGAAGTTAAAACTGAACAAAGGAATGATGACTGAGCCAAAATTGAAGACATATATGATAATAGTTGGTATCCTGACTCAGGGGTCACTAATCATGTAACAAACAATCTAAGCAACTTAAATCTTGGCAATAGGGAATACAAAGGTGCACAATTACTATATTTAGGGAATGGTAAACCAATTCATATCTCTCATGCTGGTAATGCAAGCTTAAGAGGTATAAGACAACTTTACCTTAACAATTTACCGAGAGTCCCACTTATTAAGAAGAATTTAATGAGTGTATCACAGTTTGCCAAAGATAACAATGTCTGCTTTGAGTTTTATCCAAATCATTGCTTTGTAAAAGATATACTAACAAGGGAAACTCTCTTTCAGGGTAATGAACATAAAGGATTGTACAAATTTGATGTTGCAAATTCAAGAAATGATGATCATAAGGAAAATTGGTGTCACATTTCTGAATTAAAAACCGATGATAGTAGTAAAAGTTTTGATACTTGGCACTGTAAACTGGGTCACCCCAAAATAAAAAATTTAAAGCATGTTGTAAACAATTGCAGTGACATATCTGTTAGTAAAATTCTAGTTTCTTATAATTGTACATTCTGTCAAATGGGCAAAAGTCATAAGCTTGCATTTTCAGGCTCTGAGACTGTTTATCATAAACCATTAGAATTAATTGCTAATGACATATGGGGTCAAGCCCCAATGTGCAGTGATTATGGTTATAGATATTATCTCTCATTCATTGATGCATATTCTAGACATGTATGGATATATTTCCTAAAAGCAAAGTCTGAAACTAACAATGCAGTAATGCAGTTTGTAGCAAATGCAGAAAGACAGACAGGTTGTCAGGTAAAAATCATTCAAACAGATGGTGGAAAAGAATTTCTACCACTGAAGGATTACTTTCAAAGAAAATGAATCACACAAAGGACTACATGTCCTTACACTTCTGAACAAAATGGTCTTATAGAAAGAAAACATAGGCATATTGTAGAAATTGGCTTGACTTTATTGGCTCAGGCATCACTGCCATTAAAATTTTGGCCTGATGCTTTCTTCACAGCAGTCTATCTGATTAATAGACTACCCACAAAGGTACTGAACTATAAGAGTCCATTGGAAATACTAACTAAAGTCAAGCCAGACTATCAAAACTTAAAAGTATTTGGATGCCTATGTTTTCCTTACTTAAGACCTTACAATAATCATAAGTTAGAATCTAGGTCTCAACCCTGTACATTCTTAGGCTACGCATCAAATAAAAAGGGGTTCAAGTGTCTTGACAGCAAAGGAAGAATATATATATATATATATATATATATATATCAAGACATGTAATCTTCAATGAACAAGAATTTCCTTTTAGTAATGTAGAAATCAAGACATCTGATAAAATATATAATGCTAGATACTCATTACCTCCAATAACTCTCTTCTCTGATGAGTTAGCCTCTAATTGCACTGCTGATAGTGAGGGAAGAGACAATTCAAGTACTAATCTCTTCAAGTCAGCAAGTGAAACAGGGCAAGAGCAAGGCAACTTTTCTGAAAGACCAAGTGATCCTCCTCTACCCAACACTAGTCAACAATCCGACACATGTCAAATATTAAGTGATACTGTATCACTCAATACTCAACAAGGTGTTACTGAAGACAGTAGTGAACAATCTGCTCAACCTGTAAACACTGGACATCACATGATAATTAGGGCCAAGAGTGGCATATTTAAACCAAAAATCTACAGTGTTGTGTCAGACTGCACTGAGCCAAGTACTTATCAACAAGCAGTACAGGACACTAATTGGAAAACAGCCATGAAGGAAGAGCATAATGCATTAATGAAGAACAAAACTTGGGATCTTGTACCCTTACCAACACATAAAAACATAACTGGATGCAAGTGGACATACAGGATTAAAAGAAATCCAGATGGTTCAGTTCTTAAGCATAAAGCAAGACTAGTGGCAAAAGGGTATTCACAACAGAATGGATTTGACTTCAATAAAACATTTTCTCCTGTTGTAAAACCCTCAACCATTAGGATTATCTTAACTATTGCTTTGCACAAGAACTGGACTATCAGCAACTAGATGTTAATAATGCTTTCCTTAATGGCATCTTGCAGGAGGAGGTGTACATGGAACAGCCACATGAGTTCATTGAGAAAGGCAATGAAAATCTTGTGTGCAGACTAAACATAGCCATTTATGGACTCAAGCAAGCACCAAGAGTGTGGTTCGAAAAGCTAAAATCAACACTTACCAAACTTGGATACAACTCAACAAAATCAGACAACTCTTTATTTCTTAAATTTTCAAATGATAGTATCATATATATACTGATTTATGTTGATGATTTTATTATCATAGGCAACAACAAGTCAGAAATTGAAAAAAAATGTACAATTTCTACATAGAGAATTTACAATCAAAGATTTGGGGACTTGAACTACTTTCTTGGAATTGAAGTTAAAAGACTATCAAGCAATGAAATCTAGTTGAATCAAAAGTACATCACAGAGATTTTAGTAAGAACCAACATGAATGAAGCAAATCCACTGCCTACACCCATGACAAGCAACTTGCATCTATCAAAACATAGAGGTGAATCCATATCTAATGATAAGCAGTATAGAAGCATAGTTGGTGCACTACAGTATGCTATTATAACAAGACCAAACATCACTTTCAGTGTGAACAAAGTTAGTCAGTTTATGCAAAAGCCATTAGATGAACACTGGAAAGCAGTAAAACGTATTCTAAGATATCTCAGGGGTACTCTGGATTAAGGTCTAATCATGCAATCAAGCAAATCACTGAATATCAATGCTTATGCAGACTCGGACTGGGCCACTGACTATGATGATAGGAAATCTACTACTGGTTACTGCATTTTTCTAAGAAAAAATCCAGAATCTTGGTGTGCCAAAAAACAATCAACAGTATCTAGATCAAGTACTGAAGCTGAGCGCAGAAGCATTGCCGGCACAGAATCAGAAATCATGTGGATACAATCACTACTTAGTGAGTTACAAGTTAATACCAACAGCAAGCCAATAATTTGGTGTGATAACATCAGTGCAATATCACTTACATTTAACCCTGTTTTACACTCTCTAACCAAACATATGGAACTCGATCTTTATTTTATAAGAGAACAAGTGATGAAAGACAAAATTAGAGTAAGTTACAACCTTCAACTTACCAAAAGGCTGATGTGCTTACTAAACCTCTTTCACGACAAAGCTTTGCCAAGTTCAGAAGAGAGTTAAACGTTGATGTTACCGACATCAATCAAAGATCTCAAGTCCCAGTGTATATACCAGAGACTGTTCAAGAGCTTGGCCAAGACAAGCGACTTAGAAAAAACTCAACTTGAAGTCACTCGCAAAAAAAAACTTTTTTTTCATCAATTTCTCTTTACTCTCTACTCAAGAGGCTGTTCAAGAGCTTGGTGAAGACAAGCGACTCAGAAAAAACACATTTTGAAGTCGCTCACAAAAATTTTCATCAATTTCCCTTTTCTCTCCACTCAAGTCGCAGCTGATGACAGATAAGGAAAGAAGAAGACTATCATATCTAAGATCGTCTCTAATTCATCGAATATACTTCATATATTTTACAGAGAAAACAGATCTCATTTCTCTCAAGCAAACCCTAGCCGACATTGGGTTTGAGGGGGAGTATAAGAGAATGAGATAAGTTACAATGGTCACAGGACATAACAAGTATATACGAGACTCAACAGCATACTTGCATCTCAGCCATTCATTCATATCTCAACGGTTCATATTCATGCTCAAATTACAAAGGAATATAATGGATACATGCCGATACTATTGAAGCCCATTTCATCTCATATCATTGTATATAAATTCAGCAAGCATTATGTAACAGAAATATAATTCTCTGTATCAAATCACTTCAGTGATCAATAAAAGATTTTCATTTCTACATTTCAATTCAAAATATTTTAGCTATCGTGCATGCATGGGTGGAGCTGTGCAAACAACATTAAGTACATGGGTTGCAGCTAAAGTAAGCTTGTTGTGCGGGGGCAAATAATCCAACCAAGAGAGATTTAGAGATGTTACTTTGACTGAACATAGGCATGTTGCTTATATGTTAAGCACGAGGTAAATGCATGATGATACGTGTTGGTTGCTTGCAAGTCGAGTTCTAGATTGTTGACAATAGGCATGCTGCATTCTGAAATGTTGATACGTGTTGCTTGTAAGTTGAGAATACAGGGGGATGCAAGTGTAATTTGTGACTGATGCAAAGACAAAAAAGGTACTTAACATAGAAGGTTAAGCAAGCTAAAGCAACAGGCAAAGATGTGCACTACATGGTTAGGTGCAATGGGTGCTGACATGATAGTGTTAGCTGAAACATCAAGGAAAGAGGTTGTTGTCATGATAGCGGGTGCTGACGAGAGCGGATGTCAGTGAAGCATCAACCATGCCGCAATGAGTGAATTTGAAGACTGCTGATGGATCATGGACTAAAAGAGTATTCTGGTAGAAGGTGATTGTGCAAATTAATACTGGATCAGTGATTTGAAGTGCCTAGTTGCAGAGTACATGTGTTGTATTCAAACTGAATGAACATGTAGTGTAGGAACTAAATGAGCGGTCTAGCAGAAAGCCAGCATATGATGGTTGACATGGCAGTAGGTGTTAGAGCAAGTCCACTATTTGCTTTAGGCTGAGGCTAGCTCTAATGCACAGGGTAGGGAATTGCTTCCAAATGCCGAAGACTGACTTAATAATCTGAATTGAATATCACTGGTAGTTCTCCCGAGCTAAGTGATATGTGGAGACCGGGTATGATGGACTAAACTATCAATGTTGAAGCCTAAATTGGGTTTGTTGAAGCCTGAACGGGGTTTGGTGATTTGATGTGTGGTGTAGACAAAGTCTGGGACATGATTGTTGTAGAGTGATCGACACCCCAATCCTTTCGTGGTGAGATTGCCAGTTTGTTTGTTGTTGTTCAGTGTTTATATAAAGAGAAATATACCAAGCAGTAGAATAAAGAATAGAAGTGGAGTTGTTATAAATATTATTAGAAACAAGAAACAAGTTACATGTCCCTATTTTTGATGTTGTTATAAGAAAAGTCCCTTTAGATATGAATATGTAAATTTAGTCCCTACTTTTTGAAAAATAGAAAATGCAAGGTGTTTTGTACTTTTCTGATAGAAAATACAAGCTAACTTGCAACTTTCAGACTTTGAATTTTTTTTTTTAAATTTCAAAAATTTTAAAACTTTTGAAATTTTTGAATAGCGTAAGATAACCCGTGCAATCTATCAGGAATACGCAAGCTAGTTTGCGCTTTTGTTTTGAATTTTTTTATAAATTTTGAATTTTTTGAAAAATACAAGTTAGAGCTAGTTTGTGCATTCTAATTTTTAAATTTTTCGAAAATTTCGAAAATTTTGAAAAGCGCAAGGTAACTTGCACTTTTTATCAGAAAAGCGCAAGCTAGTTTGCGTTTTTTCATTTTGAAATTTTTTTTGAAAATTTTGAAAATTTCAAAAAAAAAAATTTGAAAAGCGCAAGATAGTTTGCTCTTTCTAATTTAGAAAAAATAGGGACTTAATTTACATACACATTATCATAGGGACTTTTCTTACGACAACATCAAAAATAGGGACCTTCAATGCAAAGCCCTATTAAAAATGCATTTATTACATTCAAAGCATAAGCTCTAGCATGTGATAGAATAGATTGAGTCTAGCCTTTTCGTGGTTGATTAAGTAAAATCTAATCTAAAGCTGGTCCAGTAAATCTTAGGTGGGGGCATGTGGGGAGTGATATTTATACGAAAAAAAATATCTAGAATTTTACAAATTATAAATTGAAAGAAGTGACGGCCAAAGAATAAATGGAAAGCTGTTTGGGGCATCGGATTGCAGAGGTAACATGGGTATGGATTTGGTGGCTACTTTCGAGTTAAGCATGGTTATTGTAACGATCTATGTAAAGGCCTGTTTTCCCGTACCCTTTGAATCGACAATAAACTACACATGTGCAACACAAATTGCACTAGCGCGATTTTTCTGAAAAATTGATTTGGACTTATTTCAAAATCTACTCGACGAAATTTTGATTTTCTTTCTTCATTTAGAAGATATGAATATAATAGTCTGAAATTTTCTTATCTCGAAGAATTCCGAGCTATATTTCACTCTACACATTCATTTGAACTTTTCGGCGCGAAATCGCTAACTACCGTTGCGCGATGCACCTGGTTTTAACTTATTTTTCAATACTTGAAATAATCTATTCAAATTGAATTCTATTACTTATTAAATAATTACAAATCATTTTAAATCAATATTCTCACTTTTTAAAGCATTTAAAATGTATTTTTACTATTACCATATTATAATATTATTTTATTCCTATTATTTTAATATTAAATTTTAATTTTCAATTTCAATTCAGTTTCAATTCTAATCTCAAATTAAACTTAATTAAAAATTAGATTTCAAATCAAATTTCAATTTAAACTTCAATTCAATCTCAAACTAAACTTCACTTTTTCAAAATTGATTTTAGTTTCACTATTCATCTCAATTTTAATTTCAGTTTAACTACCTTTTTCAAATCTGTTTTACTTCAAATTTCAAATTATCTTTTATTTTTACTTTAATTTCACTTCTAAATGAAAAGAGACTTATTTTTCCAAAATATCTCATGTTACTAAAATATGGTCTTATTAACAAAGTGATTACTTAATTAATAGAAATTTGATGTCCAAATTATCATCACAACCATACAACAATCATATGACATTAACATATTCAATACGTAAATGTCCTAACATTACTATGGATTATCCATCATGTTCAAAAAATCAATCAAACATCCATATCATCAAACAGTGATTATCTAACACAACAATTAAACATGATAATCAATATAATTTAAAAAGTGGTAAGAATTTCTCACCTTTACCCAAAACGTTTAACTTCCTACCAACATTCATTTAATTCAACGCTTCACTAAACCACCACCTAAACATTCTTCCACCTTTTTCAAGTGCTCGACCATCGCTTCTACCTTTGCTTTTATCTCGACAGTGTCACCCCATCCCCACATTTCTCACGGCCAAGCGCCATTTTTTTAAGAAGAGAAGAAGAAGAAGTGAATTAAGAAAAGGTTAGAGAGTAACAAGTTGATTAGTGCTTAAGCACTCCACTATTTTCAACCCACTTATCTCTCTTAAAGAGATAAGCCATTAAAATAGCTTAAAGGAAGAAGAAGAGAATGCTTTGTGTGAAAACGAAGAGGTATGCATGGCTATTTATAGGAAAAAGTTTGGAATAAAATATTAGGGGGAAGTAATTTAAAGGACAAAGATTTATATATTTTTTGGCTCAAGGACACGGCCTCGATATTTTTACCACAAGGACAAACATTTTCTAAAAATTATTCGTAAGGACAAATATTTTCCAAAATTATTCATAAGGACAACAAAACTGCTACCGAGCTAAAACTGATACCTAAAAATTGCTACCGATAACTACAAACTGATACTTAAAAACCGCTATCAATAACTAAAAACCGATACCTATAAAAAGTTGTCCTTCAGGATAAAATATTGAAGGTCTGTCCTTGAGGCTAAAAAGCTGTGAAATTTTGTCCTTGACAATAATTTCCTGTAAAATATTATTATGTAAAATGACCAAAATGTCATTTACTTGCTTTTTAAGAAACCTTACTTTTTTCAACACTTAACATCACATTTCAAATCATGCTTTATGTCACTTTCACTTAAGGAGTAAAAAAAAGTAAAGTAATAATTATGTTTGGTTTGATTTGACATGTTTGTCCTTTTGTGCTTACTTTTGCTATTTGTTTCTAAACTTGTTTAGTAAAAGTAAACTTGATTAGTGGATTAAATAATACTTATATTATTTAAATATACGTTCATATATAAGAAAACGAAGGTGCAACAATGTTGCGACAATTTGTTTCGGTTGAAAACCGTGTTTTTATCGACAAATTTTACATTCAAAATCTGACGTTTTTGTTAAGCTGTATATTGAAATAAACCAAACTATAAAATGAACTTTTTATTTCTTTAAATAAATTAAAACATGTCTCTTTATATTTTAAAATTATCTTAAATTAATATCAAAATCTCTAATTTTACAGCATATGTAAAACTGACAAAATGCGAGAAATTTTGGTTATTTTTGTAAAACGATTATTAACATATTTTTAAATATATAAATATAATTTTATTATCTTTATTAGATGTTTTAAATAAGATTTATCTTTTTAAATAAATATTTAAATCCATTTATTTAAGCCTTTATTTATTATTAACAAAACTTGTCTTTTGTTGATTTGTTCTAAAATCCAAATTTATACTTTTTAATTTATTGACTATAAGAATAAATGATTATTTATTATATATAACATTTTTATTTAAGATTTAAATTCCTTTTTAATTTAAAACGAATGGAATCTCTCATTTTTGAAGTAGCAAAATTACGGGTCGTTACATTCTCCCCTACTTAAAAGCATTTCGTCCTCGAAATGAAAGTTAGATAAAGGAATCTATCTCATACTCTTATCCTCAAACATTCTAGCTTATTTCTACTGATGATAGAAAAGAAGAAGGTCGATATCATAACAACACTAAAACAAATGATGCAAACATGCATATAAAGATTCCCCACATAAACCTCAGTATCTATCACGTACTTACGGTTATATGTACATATATCAAGTCAAACTTCTATCCTACCCATCCTAGTGCATACTGTACACTTAAGATAATATATACAACAACCAAATAAGACTATGCATCCAAAACAACCATACTGATACTATATCAAGATAAACGAATACATCCACATAAGTCATCCTCTGCCCTAAGCATGTACTATACCTGAGATCTATATACATACATACATACATATATATATATACACACACACACACACACGTACCAACAGCAGTCCAACCACTATATCTTAGTGCCTATTATTTGAGATAACTATCCAACTACTAAATAAACAGACCCAAAACATCATACTATATGTGATATTTGATTCAATCTATTATTCGAATTCATAACTTTACTTCTGAACTAGTATCGATCCCCCGATTTTCTAGTGCAGACTTTGATCAGACTTCTTGATCACAAACCCTTGCTTTCCTTCTATAGCTCTCAACTATGATAGAAAATTCGTGTACATAATCATAAACCCTCATTAATGTTCATTGTCAAGAATCAACTAATAAATCCTTTTTCGGATTAGTGTAAACACCTTAAAGTTCTGTATTCAAATCTTAGATAAAATTTTATGTGCTGAAATGATGTACGTCTAACTTATGTACTTATCCATATTCATCTTTACCTAATACATTTCTTTAAAATTTCTATTAATCCAAGTTTATTTTACAACCATTTACTTTCTTCTAAATACATTATTACTTAAGCATTCAAATATGACTTAAACTTGTATAATATACCTTTACTTCCTAAGAGTATATATACATATCCCCAAACTTCAAATTGTTATTACTTCAACTAAGGTGTTTAACTGGTATGGAACTCTTCTATTATCTCAAATTAATAAGTTATAATACTCAACCCTTAGTTTTTTTTACCTAAGGTTTTCATTTAGCTAATATTATTTATCCACTCCATATATTAATAAGACAACTTTACTAAGTGTACACATTTTTCTCACTGATTCTATGATTAACTACTTAACTTATTTACCTATCCATTTTCTAAATCAAATTTCTTAACCTTAAATCCATCAAATACCTTATGGTCCTATTTGTGAAACTTAATTCTCATGGTATTTGTTATTAACCTTTTTCGTCCAACAATCACCCTATTAACCATATTATTCAAAAATATCCACTTTTTTTTTCTAACCTATCCACTTCCAGTCTAACTTAATCATGAATTACAAATGTTACCCTAAATGTATCGCTAATTCAAAGTTTTATATTAGGATGACATTTCTTATACCTCTTGTTCCTAAATTTCACTTTGATTTTAACATAGTCAAAGTGTCTAAATTTCAAATTATCTTAACTCTTTTATAAGTTATAGAACTTATCCTTTTATATTATATTTACCCAAAATTTCAATTTTGGCTTATCTTTTCTTATCTTATTGATAATAATTTTTTTCTAAGTATGCATTTTCTTTTTTACTTTCTCTAGTTACAACTTGTAGCTTCAATATTATCATCAAATATCTTATAGTCAAATTGTGAATTTTACTTCACAAGATATTTGTACATAGCTTTTAAACTCATCCATTATGATAATCACTTAATTATTTTTATTTCTTAATACTAAATATCTAAGGGTATACGATCGAAGTTCTAAATTCTAGCTTTCAACTAATTTATTCTATATGGAATATCTTATAGTAAAATCGTGCAACTCTAATCACAAGATATTCATATTTTAGTTTCACTAAGCAAAATTACAATTAATCCTTAATTTCTAACCCAAAAATAATAATATCCCCTTTGATATTTAAAATATAAACCCAAGGTAACATTATTTCATTTACCAATTTCTTTAAAACATAATTACTTTTATAAAGTTAACAAATACGCGCTCATATATATAATACTCCCATAACTCATTCTAGGATATTGCTAACCCTATCTCTAATGAGTTTCTCATCCTAGGATATTACTAATCCTATTTCTGATGAGACTTAGCCCTATCAGGCTTCGGTGTTCGCTCAACCGAAAGCTCTGATACCAAATGTAACGGCCCGTTTTCCCATACCCTTTGAATCGACAATAAACCACACATGTCCAACTCAAATTGCACTAGCGCGATTTTTCTGAAAAATTGATTTGGACTTATTTCCAAATCTACTCAACGAAATTTTGATTTTCTTTCTTCGTTTAGAAGATATGGATATAATAGTCCAGAATTTTCTTATGTCGAAGAATTCCGAGCTATATTTCACTCTACACATTCATTTGAACTTTTCAACGCGAAATCGCGAACTACCGTTGCGCGACGCACCTAGTTTTAACTTATTTTTTAATACTTGAAATAATCTATTCAAATTGAATTCTGTTACTTATTAAATAATTACAAATCATTTTAAATCAATATTCTCAGTTTTTAAAGCATTTAAAATGTATTTTTACTATTACCATATTATAATATTATTTTATTCCTATTATTTTAATATTAAATTTTAATTTCCAATTTCAATTCTAATCTCAAATTAAACTTAATTAAAACTTAGATTTCAAATTTAGTTTCAATTTAAACTTCAATTCAATCTCAAACTAAACTTCACTTTTTCAAAATTGATTTCAATTTTAATTTCACTATTCATCTCAATTTCAGTTTCAGTTTAACTACCTTTTTCAAATCTGTTTTACTTCAAATTTCAAATTATCTTCTATTTTTACTTTAATTTCACTTCTAAATGAAAAGAGACTTATTTTTCCAAAATATCTCATATTACTAAAATAGGGTCTTATTAACAAAGTGATTACTTAATTAATAGAAATTTAATGTCCACATTATCATCACAACCATGCAACAATCATATAATATTAACATAATCAATACGGTAAATGTCCTAACATTACTATGGATTATCCGTCATGTTTAAACAATCAATCAAACATCCATATCATCAAATGGTGATTATCTAACATAACAATTAAACATGATAATCAATATAATTCAAAAAGCGATGAGAATTTCTCACCTTTACCCAAAATATTTAACTTTCTACCAACCTTCATTTAATTCAACGCTTCACCAAACAACAACCTAAACATTCTTCCACCTTTATCAAGTGCTCGGCCATCACTTCTACCTTTGCTTTGATCTCGACAATGCCTCCCCATCTCCATATTTCTCACGGCCAAGCGCCATTCTTTTTAAGAAGTGAATTAAGAAGAGGTTAGAGAGTAACAAGTGGACTAGTGCTTAAGCACTCCACAATTTTTAGCTCTCCTACCTCTCTTAAAGAGAGAAACCATTAAAATAGCTTAAAGGAAGAAGAAGAAGAGAATGATTTATGTGAAAATGTAAGAGGTATGCATGGCTATTTATAGAAAAAAGTTTGGAACAAAATATTATTATGTAAAATGACCAAAATACGCTTTACTTACTTTTTAAGAAATCTTACTTTTTTCAACACTTAACATCACATTTCAAATCATGCTTTATGTCACTTTCACTTAAGGAGTAAAAAAGTAAAGTAATAATTATGTTTGGTTTGATTTGACACGTTTTGTTCTTTTGTGCTTACTTTTGCTAATTGTTTCTAAACTTGTTTAGTAAAAGTAAATTTGATTAGTGGATTAAATAATACTTATACTGTTTAAATATATGTTCATATACAAGAAAATAAAGGTGCAACAATGTTGCGACAACTTGTTTCAGTTGAAAACGGTGTTTTTGTCGACAAATTTTACAGTCAAAATCTGACGTTTTTGTTAAGCAGTATATTGAAATAAACCAAAATTTAAAATGAACTTTTTATTTCTTTGAATAAATTAAAACACATCCCTTTATGTTTTAAAGTTATCTTAAATTAATATCAAAATCTCTAATTTTACAGCGTATGTAAAACTGACAAAATGCGATAAATTTTGGTTATTTTTGTAAATTAACATATTTTTAAATATATAAATATACTTTTATTATCTTTATTAGATGTTTTAAATAAGATTTAACTTTCTAAATAAATATTTAAATCCATTTATTTAAGCCTTTATTTATTATTAACAAAACTTACCTTTTGTTGATTTGTTCTAAAATCCAAATTTATACTTTTTAATTTATTGACTATAAGAATAAATGATTATTTATTATATATAACATTTTTATTTAAGATTTAAATTTCTTTTAAATTTAAAATGAACGAAATCTCTCATTTTCGAAGTAGCAAAATTACGGGTCGTTACAATCTACCTTTTTGACCCTAGAATATCGACATTAATACATTCACGGTATTCTTGTACCAAGAATCCATATGTTGGAAAGACATATTGTTAGGGTAAAATAAAAAGAAACAGAATAGGAAAGAACGAACATAATATCTGAATATCATAGCAAAATAATAACATATAATATCAAACGACGGTACAAAACTATCACTCTAAGATACACGGTATTTTGAGTTACAATTCTAAATATTATCATCAGCCTGGATAACTATAACAACATGTTCTCACAAATGTTGATGTGTACAATAAAGCAATGTAGTGGATATAAGAACACTATGTAGATGAAATATCCAACCCGTCTACTCGAGCTTCAGGAATATCCATCTAAAACCTGCCTTTCTCAAACTATTCGAAAGGGTACATGAGGAATTTAGGGAAAACAAAAAGCATGTGTCAGACTTAAATCTAGTATGAGAAACTCAAGAAATATGCGATCAACATATAATAATACTTTTGAGATCGCATGGAATACCGTAATGGTAATGCACTCAAAAGAAGCACCATTAATAAGTACATAAGATAATATAATAGATAATTTTTAGGATGAAGAATATAAATCAGAGAATAGTTGTGATGCTTACATTGATCAAACCATGATAAATATTGATGGTACAACTAATGTAAGTTCGGATAGTGGATTTACATGGAGACGCCTTCAGTAAACTAAAGCGGGTCTCCTACATAAGGGTCAAAAACTACCTCCAAGCATCGTGTATCTCTAGAAAGAATTTATCATAAGGTAAACATAGCTGGTCCACATCTAAACATAATATGAACCACATGGAACCAAATATCATCAAGTCCCACACGCAACACCGATAAGCATACTCTAGATATGGAATTAATAATACCCCGTTGCGACTTAGCTAAACTCGGGACTATGAGACCTACTCTATTTTCTATCATTTTCGATGTCGAGGTCATGTTCGGCATCTCTTACATGAGTCTTCATCACTCGAACAGAACACGTATCCCCAAATGGAGTCCAACATCTCAACAGATCATGAATCTCTACATAGATTCCCACATGAGCCCTCCAACGAATGCTAACGCCGACCTCTCCTTTGGACTTGACCTAATGATAGACATTTCAACTCTATAGCATTCCGCTTCACAACCGCTTCCAAAACATAGAACCTGTATATCGTTTTGATATGGTATTCGATAAGTAAGCACTTATCGATCCCGGTCTCTTCAAAATCAGTGATGAATTTGGTTAGTTTCAACAACAATTAAACGATTGCATATAGAAACTATATCTTGTATACTTATCACGTTTTCGAACTTCTCAACTTACATTATCTCTCGGTTAAGAGTGAAGCTAGGTATTTTAGAGCACTGGTTACATCAAAGTCTTGCCTAGACACTTCATTCTCAATTTTCACAAATAGACTAGTCTATTTAGTCGGCTTTTAGTGCTAAGTACACGACTAAGTATTTTCTATAAACGAGTAAACATGCAAAGCATGATCAAGTCACATAAGCAAATTCTAACTCCATTTTTAATTAGTTAATCATTCTATTAATTAAAACCTCTTTATTAGCAAAACTTCTTTTATCTAATAAAACTTCGTTTGTCAATTTCTACGATATATTTTTGTAACACCTCATAAAATCAATCATAACTAAATTAATTAACTAATTAAAGTAGGGTAAAAATGGAAAATCTATAAAAGTTGAAATTAGGCTATGAAAGTTTTACCGTTGCGTTCATGGCAAAATTCTGATCAATTTTCAGATATAATATATTGAGAAAATGGAGCTCAAATAAAGAAATTATGACCATTTGAAGTTATCAAATTTAAATAATCTAAATCGAATTGGAATTCAAATAAATAATTAAATTTGAAATTTGAAAATTAACCGAGATCAGACTTGGGGGTTAAGTAAACGTTAAAGTTGACAATTAACGTTAAGATTAATTAAGGTATAAAATAAATACAGCAACGACCCAAAATGAATGGGACGGGTCATCGACCGGTCGACCCCTAGCAGTCGACCGGTACACATAAGGTGGTCGATCGCTACCTAAAGTGGCTATAGGGTTTTTTTGAGGATTAAATGGCCCAAATTCTTCCATTTTGACCTGTTTTCATCCTACGGTTCTGATGTATTTCAACCTCTATAAATAGAACCCTACCCTCTCCGCTTTTATTCATGGAAATATTTGGGAATTTAGCGAACCTGTGTCATTCTTATCTTTTTAATAGATTTGGAAACCCCATTAGGAATTCAAGTAAGAAATCTGTTTAGTTTTCTATTGATTCGTCCAACTCCTTCTTCTCCAACTTTTCTGAATCTAACGAGTATATATACATATCTTTTTCTCTGTGTGCGTGTGTGTGTCAAAAGAGGGATTTGGAAGTAGTTATAAGCTGCTACAAATCCAAAGAAGACAAAACAAAGCTAAGGCTATTTTGTGAGTGGAATCTTAGCATTTTTATTTCAGTAATTGATTAGTATATTATAGATTTAAGTATGCCTTAGGGTTTTTGGGTTTCGAAAAGAAAAAACAAATGAAACCTCCCAAAACTTCTTTGGTTCAAAATGTCAATCCTTATTGAAATTCTCAAATATTTACATTAGCTTGTTGAAATCATATAGCTTTTGTTGATTTCAAATTCTATTCTACTCCTTTATAATTCTAATTTGATTATGAAATCTATATTGAGGAATAGGATATTAAATATGAATTTATTCGTTGTGTACACCTTTTATTCGATATGAAAATAAAAGAAATTTTCCATTTTTTAATTCTTTGTAAAAGAGGGGTCGAATGAAGTTGAAACTAGAATTGCAATATTCCATTGATTTGATGTGAAGATTGAGTTGAAAATTTTATTATTTTCAAGTCTATTTATTGCAATTTTTGAATATAAATGTTAAATCCATTGTTAAGGACGTTGAAATCCCTTGTTACGGATACTGGAAATTTGGCACCATTGATAGTATGGGAAAGACTTGTATTGTTGTTATTAAAAGGAATTGATATTTAACGTTAGTTAGGGAACAATCTCTGCACCATAGAAAAATAGTAAGTGTGTATTTATTTACATATTAATTACCATAAATAACATGCAATTATAACATATAATTGCATAGTTATTTAGGTAACAATTGTCATTAATTCCCCCTTAGTAAAGTAGTTGATTATTAAGGCAAAATAAGAAGGAATCCTTATGCGGCCTAATTAACGGACACAGTGGAGTGTGTGATAATATATATTAAGAGTGTTATAAATTATAGGGATATGAGGTCAATCGAGAGACACACGAAAGTCTGCCCAGCTAATTTGGCTACCAACAGTTGGTTTTGGGGATGATGTGAGACATCACCTATGATAAGTAACTACGATGACGCGATGTTAGTCCCAGTTCTGTATGGTAAATCTACCCGGCTAATCTGACTACCAGTACCTACGAATAGTTGGACTAATGCGAGACGTCACCGTGGGGTACATGTCATAAGGTGAAGGACCTACTTAGGGTTTTTGGAGGTATTAAGTGGTTGTTTGAGGGTCGGCCTCCTTTTCCCAAATGAAGTACTAAATGGTCAAGGGTTAGTTATTCGGGCATGGTAGATGGTATCTCGGAAAGCGTTTGCTTCTAGATAAGATATTAAGTCACTATTTGAGGGTCCATCTTCCCATGAATAAGTATTAAGTGGCTCGAAGAGATTTCGTACGACGTCAGCTAAATAGGCATATGTGAGGATTCCGCCTTAGGGATAGGTATTAAATGATGGAGGCCTACCTTAATTATGGTTTTAAATGGTCAGAGTCTACCTATTTCGGACAAAAAGTATTAAGTGACTTAGATACTATCTCTAGCATTGTTAGACATTTATGATGATTGATTATAAGTTATGGGATTAGGAAACCTGCTTCGGGAATGGGAGGAATTAAGTGGTTGATTTAGGGCCCGCTTCCTTTCCTTATATGAAGTATTAAACGGTTTCAAAACACATAAGACGTATTCATATTTTGACATATACTGCCCAAGTACTAAAATAATAAGGCTTGAGGTTTTTATTCACCTGACACGTGTTGCTCTGACTCCCTCCTCATTACAACATAGGTTACGGACGAAGTGATGGCGATGATAATGCTTGAAGATGGCGTGAGCATAGCTTGTGGCAGTTATCATTATATATTTATGATGCTTTTATCGTACCCATGAAAGAATACTTTGGAATGAATGATGTAACGGTTATTATTTGAGACTATGCTCTGTATTATGACATTTGAATTTACCTTGAAATAAATAGGTACAATTTGCTATTATACTTTGTTCATTCCACTCTTAATCTTGAAAGAATAGCTATAGCTTTGGATTGTTATTCCTTTTACCAACCAACAGTGAACGAGTCAAAGTTTCGATGGGCCTTTTCTAGGTTGGAATTTAAGCCTGTTTCGAGGCGGGTTGTTACAGTTTATACTATTTCAATACTTCAAAAGGTACTTATATACCTATTCTAAATGGTATAACTATATTCACAAATCACTAATAAGATTTTTTACTTTAAACCTTTATTTTTTCTGTCTTTTTTACATGATTCCATATGTGTTATTACCTTTGAAATATCCATCCGAAAGATCTAACTATATTCACAAACCTATTCAAAAAGGTTTAAGACTAATGTTACTTAAACATCACCACTATAAATCCAAAACCATTTTATTCTTGTTATTATCTTTAAAAACATCCTTTTTAAAGATCTAGGTATAATTATTAACAAGATAATATACTTTTACATAACTTTACAAAGTCATTTATTATAGCAAAAGTGTTATAATTCAAAACATGCTTTGTTCTTTTATAAAACATTTAACTCATTTTTCGAAACTTATATATATATATATGCTTTAAAAATACTTATAAATAGGTTTTTTAAATGTTTATGTAAACTGTTACTTATGAAAATAAATAAAAAGCATGTTTTATAATTTGTAACCCCTTTAATTCAAAATTTCATAAATAAATATTAAAAATATATTATACTTCAAACCAGTTTTAAAATACTGCAAAATATGCTAGAAAACATTCCTAAAATATAGGAAAAACTACCAAATTTAAATATCATTTTAAACATTTAAAATCTTAAGCAACTTGCTAAAGCATTTATAAATGTTGTAGCAAGTCTTTGACAAAGAACGACACAAAAAATCACGATCATTGCTACCTATTTCAACACATAAATAGATGATTTAAGACTTAAAACTTTTGTAGCAAGTACTACCCTTAGGGTACTTTAAAACTTGGATAGTAACCCCTAAGAGTAATTACCGATTTATTTTAAAAATTCTCGAAAACAAGGTATTTACTAAAGGGGTCATTTAGCAACATTTTTATTCCAACTTTAGCCATTGTGTTTGGCCGGTTCCACACTCTTTTAAACTCCAATTTTTTTCCAAAAATAAGTGCACATATATTGCCTTTTAAAATGGGAAAGAAACCCCTAAGAATGTCTTTCAAATTAATTACACAAATTCCCAAAAACAATGTATTTCAAAGTGCTCATACAGTGACCTTCTTCTTGCTCTAACGTTTTGCAACTTCATTTCACAAGTTAATGAATGATTTAGACTTCCATATTTTTCCAGTAATAAGTACATTTATAGTTCTTGTTCAAAAGGCAAAGAAGCCTGGATGTCTCTCAGAGTTGACTTTGAAAATCGACAAACGCAAGGCATTTTCAAAGTGCATTCACAATAACCTTTTACTTCTACAATTTTGTTTCATAATGTCTATAATTATACAAACCATTTATTTACTATCCCATAACCAAAATTTGTGTATAGAACAACCAAATTAAATTGTCCTTAGTTAAGTTCATAAATCTTCCATTTACACAAGTTAATGTTAAGGGATATCGAAGTGCAAATATAGTGAATATTCTCTCTTCAAACACTTTCAAACAAACTTTAATTCCCGTAAAACCATTTAAACATTAAGTAAACGCCATGCCACATGTTATATAAGATAATATGTGTGATGTTTATACCATATAAGTTTGTCATTTTCTTTCAAAAGCAAGAGGGTCCAAAGTTTATGACTTTAATAACATCACATTAACTTTATATCTGCACACAAATATATATATATATATATATATATATATATATTGTAGGATCGATTTCACCTTAGAGGGGGGTGAATAGGTTGATACAATTAATTATAAAAATTTATTGCGGAAGTTTATATAAAATAATTGCGACACAGATTTAGCAGAATTATAGCGGCACAGATAATAGTAGAATATTAAAAGTAGAAAATAGAACACACAGATTTACCCAGCTTCGGCAAAACCCTACCTATGTGCTGCCCCAAAGGTTTCTACTAGAAATTTAGTAGTCAGATGCTTAGACACGTAAACTCGTGACACCCGCTATCGACTAACCTAACTCTACGCTCAAAACCCTTCCACAACTCAGCCACTGAGTTGCGAATTCTCGAACTACACCACCGTATTTCATCCCCCAGTCACACGACTAGAAAATACAATCGTTTAAAAGAAATTACAAATTTAAAGACAATTTAAATTCAAAACTCTAATTTTAAATTAAAACCCAATTAATATACATCGGCCCAAAATAAATTATCACTAAAAAATGACGGCCCCTTTATCTCTTTTATTTCGCTGCTCTATTTTGCTCTGTAAAAATGTCGGCCTTGTTCCTTTGGTCGTTTCTCTTTTTCTTTGCTCGAAATTAGGGCTTCGAGAAATCTTTGAAGCCGTCGACTTTTGTTAATTGATCAAATAGGTGATTATGCATTGCTAGTTCTATCGATCGACCGTCTCCTTGAGTTGCACTCGACTGCTTCTCGGTCGAGCTTGATCTTGACTTCGGTATGTAATTTATGCCTTTTGCTTTATATGATTTGCTTGCTTGAACTCGACCTTGATTCGAGTTGAATGATTAATTGTTGCTTGAACTCGAATGCCTTTTACGGCCGATGATGATTGGTTTTATAGGATTCGAGTTCCTATATTTTCGTTCGTATAAATTTATTTGAATTCATCAATAATTTTGTTTTGGCCATTGATCTTCGTTTGGATGCTTGAGATTATTACTGACTTGTTCAATTCGTATATATTTTTATTTCTTGCTTCTCATGGCTTGAATTCTTTCATGGTCACCACGACTTTGAATTTGTTGGACTTTTGACTTCGATTTGAAGTTTCTATTGACAACGGTTTCTTTGTTCGAACTTGCTACCACCGTTTTGAATCTCTGACATTATTAAAATTGAATTTGGTTATTCGATCACCATCTTGCTTGGATATAATCTAGTTGCCTCGAGTACATATATACATATATGATGTTGTACTCGGTTTTGGTTGCCTTTGAATTCTAGTAGTACTTGAGTATAGTTCATGTCTTCACTATGTACATTTGTCTACACTTTTATTCATGAGTTCATATGCATTTGTTTCACTGTTGGATATCATCATGCAGTCTTCACTTTTGCCTTTTGATCTGGTTCATTTCTTTCCAGTCAAGTATCGTGTAGCATTTGTACACTTTGCCTTTTGACTTCATGTAGTTTTTTCTGTTGTCTGGTGGCATTTGGTCTTGATGATGTACTTTACTGTTCATTTAAAGTTTATTGTTCGGTTGGATATTGAACTGCTTCATTGTGTCATTGTTATCTTGTTGCAGCGGTTGATTTCGACTTGATGCTTGAAGTTATGTGTGATATACTGTGGTATCGTAGTCTTATTCACACTACATATATGCTGTTACTGTCATGTGTATATTTTTCCTGTTGATCTGCATCGCTTGATTCGAAGTCTGGTTTGGTATACATGTTCACCGATGCATTGTATTTGAACTCATGCTGATAGTATATATGAGGGCTAGCATACTTTGAGTTTGGTTAAGCTGTTGTAGTCGAGTTGCTTTACCATTGACTGTTGAACTTCATGTTGAGGCCTGGTGAACTGTTTTGATACAAGTCTGTACTATGTTTCATTTGAAGTGATTTGGCCGAGTCTGGAGCTTTTTGTTGAACTAGGTTTACTTGTTATCTTGTAATCTGGTTCAACCCAAAACAATTTGACCAAATTGCATGTGCATATCCATATGCCATTTTATTTTCTGTTTTGGTCTTGTTCATTTGAAAGCATTTGACTTCGATTGCTTGTTTCTCCGAGCTGTCTGGGTTCAAGTGCACATTTGAATTTTGGTTTAGGCTGTGTTATATGTATCTTGATCCATAGTTTTGTATTGCACCTGAGTTGAATCCAGTTTAAAGCTCGGGTTTGACCTAGTGCTCGTGTCGTGACTTTATTTGTATTGCACTTGAGTTGAATTCGACTTTTGATTGGATTTGACATTGTGCTCACCTGTCCCTGTAACTTTATCAAGTGTATATCGGTGTGCATGGCCTTGCGGCATGTACAGTGATACACTGTGCATGTCACAAGTTGTTCGTGTTTGATGAATTCAAAATTAAATGATGACGAACAACCCAAATAACTGAGGCAAATAATATTTTCAAAATACATTTTATTTTACACTGCAAAAATATTTCATTTTCAATTTTACCGCGTCAATGTATATTTTTGCAGATAACTCAAATGCTGGATTCAATCTGAAATGGAGTTGAAGATTAATGCGAGTGAATGAGTGATAAGTAGTGAAGTGCAAATGTAAATTGAAAATTGTGATGTAATAAAATTTATATTATAATCGAAATTGTGTATATATAGTGAGAGCTCAAATTTGTACTATTCAAAATTGTAATAAATTTTTGTTTGAATAAAATAACCGTTTGAATTTAAGTTCTTTGTTGTTTATTTTATTCAACAAATATTTATTTAATTATGTGAAAAATAAATTAGCACATTAACAAATACATTTAAATGAATATATATATATATATATATATATGTATGTTTATTATAATCAAACAAAAATCATAAACTTGCATATTCAACAATCTCCCCCTTTTGATATTAGCAAACATATATTTAAGATTTTGAATATAACTAATGTATTTGATCATTCAATTTGCTCCCCCTATTTGAATGCTCCCTCTCTACAACAAAGCTCCCCCTTCATATATGCATGAATTAAAATATGCATATGAGCCTAGATGCATATAGAAAATATTTGACCTTTATTCGCCAAAACCTTAGCTTTTCTCTCCCCATTTTGTTATCAGCAAAAGAGTAATAATGTTAGAAAAATATAGATAAAGTGATAAACATTAATACTCAATCGAGTACAAATATTAAATTTCAATAAAAAATAAAACAAAAATCATAAATACTCTATTTGACGCATATTCCACTTTAGAATGATAGGGATGATGTGACGACCCGTCCTTCTACTACCAGAAAGACGTATCATCATTGAGAAAGAAAGGGATAGAAAATAGAAAAGAAAGAGAAAGAAAGAACAACGACATCAGAATCTCACAGCGGAACGGAACAAAATATAATATATCACATAAATATTACATAGTTTTACATATATCAGAGTTATACATATGACAATCATACATACAACTACCACTATATACATTAGAGATACAGTTCACATCAACTACAGACACAGCGGAACTAGATAGATATCTACATACGTCTGGGACTCTTGCTCCAAGTTCCTCCAGAAATCAAAGTCCATAACCTATCACTTGGCTACTCATAAAATTTGAGTACCAAAAAGTTTATGAAAAACAAAATATAAACTCCGGGTCAGACATGGGTCTGGTATGAGTAAACGGTTTAAAGTTGTTTAACTTTGAAAACATTTGAAAATAAAGGTATCACGTAAGACTCCCCACAAATAAATACGGGTAAGTTTTTACCTTACGCTAACCAAAACATTTCATAGGAAATCCAGTGATATTATAATAGTGTCTAGGGTTTTCAAGTAAATAGAAAATAGCCGAAATTGTTACATCTATTAAATTCCAGCTACTAGCCACAAAAGTGGGTAATACAAATCAAAACCATAGGATCTCGTAGGGAAAATGGATTTCCAACAATGGCAGGGCTACTGGGGTACCGCCCAATAGTACGGGGTCTAGATCACCGTACCGAGGATCACTCCCGACCCCCTGCTACACAAGGCCGGAACCATTCCTTACTGAACAGTCCCGAACAAGATAAACCCTGTGGTTGGCCCGACCAACCACCCACTAAGCCGAAATATAAAATGGACATCTAGACAGGGAAATATCTTGTCCTGCTTGGGCATGACCCACCTAACCTTGCTGCATCTCCCATGTTTTAGCCATTCCCGGTTGATGAGGCTTGAGGCTGCAATTACCTTTAAAGAACATATCACTACGAATGCTCATCGTCCGCCTGACGATGTGCTGAAAGCATTCAACCCATACAAGTTCGTTCCGGGTTCGAACGAAACCGAAGGCATTATCTCGTCACACTCATTTTGGAATCACCCTCAGAGTCAACGACGATAACCCTTGCATTCTGAATACACCATCTCGATCTTCATTTCAGGATTCACGACCTAACGTTTAAATTGGATCGATGTGGTTTTCGAAGAATCAAATTTGATTCTTCCGATCCCGGTCTCATCGAAATCCAACCGCCATTTTAAGGGCCAAGTTGTCTATTTAACTTAAACAGTTCAATTTAATATCAGAATTCACATAACAGATATACAGATAATCATACACAGTTATCACAGATATCCATAGTATATCATAACATATTACAGAACTATCATCAAACAGATATCAAGGTCAATCAGACAGAATTATCAATGCATACCAATCAGTTGATTTTACTTTACTTAATTTATTGCTCAAGGATAAACTATTTTATTCTGTTTAATTAGCTACTGATTAATTAACTTATTAATGATCAATTAATTAATTAGTTATCATTAACTATTAATTCATTAAGCATCTAATCTTAAATTAATTATTTAACTAATTAACTTCTATTCATTAACTGTTACTTAATTACTCGGTTAATTAATTTATTTTTAATTGTCAAGTAATAACTTACTTATTAAAAAGTAATTACTTATTTAATTTTCACAAATTACTTTAATACATCAATTATAATCAAGTTAATTAAAGTATAATTCCTGATTAAACACTTAAGTTAATTTCCATTAATTAACTTCAAGTAATTAGCTAACATTATTAAGATTTAAATTTCTTTAACATATGATTTATTTCTAATTACAAAAATCAATTTAAAGTTACCAATTAAATTTCAAATATAAATTAATCTACATTCCAATTAGTTTATATAAATCAACTATCTTTACACCATTCACCTTATTAAACCTTTAAAACAAATACTAACTTATACTACTAATTACTAACCTAACTTAGTTATAACTCATATTAGAACCAAAACATGTTATACGTTCATCCAGTAAGATACCCGAGACCGCCTCCATTCCAACTCGTGACGTTCACGAGACTACCCCGTGCGTTTCCCCTCTCTCACTCTCTATCTTCTTCTCCCCCTCTCAGATTACTTCCTTTTCATATTATTTTTTATTTCTAGTATCAGTTGAAGTCGAACTGTAGTTGTCACTCACGCACACGCGGGTCCTAGCTCGAGCCAACCCACCCTTTACCCGAGAACCCATTCGAGTATCACTCGATACGAAGCCACTCATGTCCTCACTGACACGCCCACGCCACCGTGCACGTTCACGGTGGCTCGCCACTCCTCCGGTGGCTCGCGACAACGTCCACAAACCCTAAATCACCCACATACCCAACAGCAAACCCCCATTTCCACGATCAAGTCGAAAGGCAAAATTTCACCTGAAACACGAACACCATACGAACTTACAGGAAAACAAAATCGCTTCGACCAAACGACGGCGATCACTGGAAGCGATGGGTCTCCGGCCATAGCTCAACCACATACCCCTCTACCATCACCCAAAATCGCGATCAACTCGATCTCCCTATGATGCCGAAATCAAATGTTTTACAGAGCATTGAAAATGTAAGCAGCAACCCTATCTTCAATTCAAACCCAAAATCCTTGCATTAGAAAATTATTTCGACATTTTTCTTGAATCAAATGGTTTACAAACTTGCTTCCTATCGATTTACAGAAATTAAAATCAACCCAATCATCCAAATTTGATAAAAATCCATTTTAGTTTCATTTAAAAACTGCTCTTCATACCCTTGCTTAAAAATTCTAATTTTTAAGTTAAAAATCATAATTATGTGTATGAAATCTAAATATGCTATTGAATTTATAAACTTAAACATTCGAATTTTGATTCTTTAATTGGTTTACCTGTAACCTGAAATACAGTTTTTATAACATACTGTAAAACTGCAAAACAAAAATTGCAAGCCTTGATTTAGGTAAACAACTTACATTAGCATTAATATTCAGGTTTCAAACATTTATATAAAGAAACCTTTACAATTTCTTTACTTTATTGTGTTCAGAAACTTGAAAAACGTTGAAGACAGCCATATCAAACTTTCCAGAGAAACAACAAATACTTAAGGCTACTTATTGAAGCAAAGATCCAAAACACACACCAGTTATAAGCTAGCTACAGATACAAGTTTAAGTTAAAGGTAAGTTTACTCACAGAAAATTCCCTTGAACAGAAAGATGCATTCGAATTTTTTTTTAACACCTGAAGCTTTAAAACTGCCTGCATATATGTTTCTTTGTTCTGTATTGAGTTTAAATTTTGAGTTTTGCGTGCTTTAATTTTTCTCTCTCTTAAGTTTTCTTATGTTACTGAACCTACTAAATAAAAGATGAACACACAAATATATAGAAGACCACAGTTATATGAAAGGAGGCTTAACTGGTGCAGTTGTTTGTTTATATTTTTTTTTACGAATAGACTTTTTCCTTCGCAAAGAAAAGAATTGTAAAATCTTGCTTTTGAACAAGACATTGGCTGAGATGGTAGCAAGGACATACCCTGTTTCTAAATTGGTTTACATAATTATAATTATGTGCGGCTGCATAAGGATATTTGTATCTAAGTGTACAAATTTGCAAGTCAGGGTTTTGGCTTGAATAAGAAGTTACTTATTAATAAATATTTGTTTTGCATTATCATTTACATGTTTATACTGTATAAGGGTACAACTTGCAGGTACATACTTGGCTTATGAATGAAGATACTTGTGTATAGTATAAAAATGTTTGTTTCATGGCTTGGCTTTGTTTTCATTCTATTCTATACACTTTGTGCTTATTTTATTTTATAGAGAATTGAAATGACAAAGGTTAGCTGAGATGGAAGCAATTAAATGTCATGTTTGTTCAGCTAACAATATTCAATTATGTACAATATATATGATTTGTTTATTTATACTTGTCTTTGTATTTATTTCCATTTGTATTTTAGCTATAAATAATAAACTTATATTCATTAGTTTACTCATTTATTTATATTTATATTTTTGACTTACATAAATATTAATATTTTGTATTGAACATTATCATCTATTTATACTTTATATTTTTTTATTTTCTATTTTAGCCATTAATATTTGAATTCGAGTTATAAGTTATATTTACATTTATCCTCACTTTTACGATTCATTTGCATTTATTTAAATCATATACGTAAATTTGACTCATAATTTACCTTTATATTTTGTATTGCTAGAATTAGATTTTAAATTTTAAACATTATCAAGCATAAGTATCCATTTAACAAATGTTAGTAATGTATAGCATTTTAATTTAATTATGTGAGTTAAATTTTATTAATAATATTGTTAAGAAACTTATTTTAAAATTTCAAACATTATTATCTATATGTATTATTTTATACTAAATATAAACAATGTAAAGTATTTTAAGTAATTATATAAGATAGATTTTTATTGTGAATATTATTGAAATACTTATTTCAATTTCCAAATCAATCTCCTTTTAAAATACAGTTTATATAAATAGATGGCAATATTTCCAAAATCGTATTCATTTAAATATGATCAATTCACATTTTATATTTAATTAGATTAAACATCTATTAAAATAACCGGGGCCGAAATCCAGGGTCGTTACAGATGAAGTCATCATATAAAACCATATAGTTATGTCTATTTGTGGTATATTTATTTTAGGAATTTGAATATCTACTAATCATGCATAACCGTTAGGACTTTTAACTGAGATTAGTAGTATTTCAATTTTTTTTATAAAAAATGAATTCAAGTATCTTCTAACCACGCATAACCATAAGGACTTTTAAATGGGATTAGAATTAACTTGTCTGTTTGATTAATCAATTTTAATATGCTTTTCATACATGCATAACCACGAGGACTTTTAAGTAAGCATGAAAGCACATAAAAAATTCCAAGTAATTCACCAATGAATAATCGTGAGGACTTTTAAATGAAAGTGAATACTTTATATGTTTTTATTTGTTAAAAAAATAATAAAATTAAAAATGAACGATTTCCCATTTAAAATACCACATATTGACATACTATATTGGATTTTGATGAGTGATGGTCGATAGAAATATGATAGAATTAGAAATGATCGTGGAATTTTTACCAACAAGAAGTTTTTATAACTCTTTTTTAATTTCCAAAGAAATTTACTAAGTATACTGTTTCAAGTTATAATATATGATCAATATCAACATTCATCATTTTTTCAATCACTATTTATCTTTTAGATAATCAGAAGGGAGTCAGATTAGTTAATGTAGTTATTTAAGATCAAATCCAAAAATAATTATAAAATCAAATTTTCAAAAATGACTAATCTGAAACAAGGTCTATGGAAAAAATGATTTTCTAGAAGGGGTTTTATAAAAAAAATGTCCGCTATATGAAAATTATTTTTAAATGAAAAATATGCAAATGTTTTCTTTGAAAAATGATGCAATTACTAAATGTCAACATAAATCACGTTTCACTAGTAATTTTTCTATCAACAAAATTACCAGTGTTATCTGCATCAGAATTTTCTGGTTGACTCAAAATTATCATTAGTTGGATTTGATAAACTAGACCATGAAGTATGCACCAAAATATCTTAAAATCATTTTTAACAGCTTTTAAATGAATTTCTCTTAAATTTGAATTTGAAGTCGTACACATTTACCAACAGTGACCATCATGTGAGATCTATAAATATATTCACGTATATCATCATAAGTCAATATAAGACAATATCTCTTGTCATCTAATCTTGCAATATCATTAGTCCAAAAACTATCGGCATTTAAAGATAAGTGGCCAACTATCAGAATCGAAAATAAAAACAACTCAAATAAGAACATATCAGAATAAGTTAGAATCAAAATCATTATTTATTTTTATTATCACATGACTGGCTGATTCAAACCAGACTATGGTGCAGATTATCACATTTAATATATCGTTTAAGATGAATATACCATTACCTCTTCTACCTTTACGATAAATTTTTCATTGTTGCCCATTGTGATTCTGCCACCTTTGTATTCGGCTAAGGAACTTTGATTTGTCGCCCGTTGTGTTTCTGGAATAGCCAGACTCCAGATAACACTACTGTTGTTCCTTGGCCTGCTACCACACCTACACGTTAAAATATTTCTACAACCTATTTGTGTTTATAGGTCCATGGTTCTTAGTGGCAAATGATTTAAAAAAATAAGTTTATGGAGACCCAAAATTATTTATATATGTTCCTTTTGGCACCCAGATTTGTTAAACTTTAAGGGATTTTATATTTGTGCTTTTTGGAACCTAAATTGGTATAGTTTTCATGTGTAAGCGTCTATACCAGCAATTGTTTTGATTGTGTCCAATTTTTCTACAAATTGTGCACTTGGATTTGACTTTTTTAATTTTGCTTTTAACAGGTTCAGATTGATTATATCCAAGTCCTTGTCCAACTGTATTAACAGTTTGTTTCCCTAATAGCATATTCAACAATCTTTCACTTTTGAAAATTTTTCCTAAAGTTATTGACAGTTATTGGACTTGTGTTTTGAGTGATTCATTTTCATTCTTTAATTGAGTGCATCTTTTAATAGAATTTTCTCTTCTAGTGTTTTTTCTCTCTTTCAAAATCAGAATATCATTTCAAGCGATTTAATTGTACTTTCCGATTTTCTAATCTCTTCTTCGAATGTTGGACACTTATCACACATAGGGGTTTTGCTTTGATAGTTTTTAGCTAATTGATCAAGCTGTTTATTTAAATGTATCAAAGTATCCTTTTGTAATTCAAGTTTAGCGTATCTCTCCCTAAGTCGTCCAAAACAGCCATTTACTTCGTGGAAATATATAAATAATTCAGAGTGAGTAAGTTTTGATACGTCGCTTGGCTTGTCGTCATCGCTATCAGTTATATCACCTCGAAGGCACAGATTTGCCTTTTCACTCTCACTGCTAGTACTTTATTATCTTCATCACTTGTATTCCACGTTGCTACAAAAATTCTTCTTTTCGATTTCTTTTCTTGACTGTGTCGATTCTAAGGACAATTGGGCTGATGTGGCCAGATTTATTGCACTTGTGGCAAATGATCTCCCGTTCTTTTGGGTTGTCTAGAACTTTAACTATTTTGCTTTTCAGTTTTTGATTTAGAGCTAGATTTCCATATCTGCGATTCCACTTTTGAAATTCTTCATTAATAGTGCCATCTCAGCTGCTCCATCACCATTGTCGTCATCGTCATCACTTTCCGTTATTCCTTTAAGATCTATTGATTTCTTTTGAGTATCACCTCCTTCGCGTTCTTCCTTAAATTTCATTTCTAGCTCGTAAGTTGTGAGATTTCAATCGAGTTCTTCAATTTTGATTTGTTTCAAGTCCTTTGATTCTTGAACGGCTGTAACTTTCGCTTTATAGCTTCGTAGAAGGACTACGAGGTTTTTCGAACTATTTTCAATTCCGTGTATGATTTTCCAAGAGCATTTGATTTGTATACGATATTGGAAAGTCGTCCGTACATCTCTTTGACATTTTCTTCCTTGGCCGTTGTGAAGTTGTCGTATTCGCTACTTAGCATGGCAAGGCAAGATTCTTTGATTTGAGACATTCCTTCGTGAGTCACTTCGAGTGTATGCCATATTTCCTGTGCAGTTAAACAATGTGAGATACGGTTAAATTCAAATTGATCTAATGAAAAAAAAAATTCATAGCTTTAGCATTATCATTCTGTAATTTATTTTCTAGATTTGTCCATTGATCTACCGGTTTATCTATTTCCTGATTATTTACAAATATAGTTGGTGCTCTATAAACTATCTCAATAATATTCCAAGCATCAATGGTTTTCATAAAAAAATTCATTCCATTCTACCAGTAAGCATATTCATCATTGAACATTGGTGGTCTAACTATGGATTGACCTCAGCAAAAGCATTATTAAAAGAAGACATTTTAAAAATTCAAATTTGTAAAAAAAATTGGTTTTTGAAAAATCAAAATCTTAAAACAAAATGACTTTTTTTCCTAGATCTGATACCACTTGTAGGATCGATTTCATCCTAGAGTGGGGTGAATAAGGTGATACTATTAATTATAAAAATTCATTGCGGAAGTTTATATAAAATAATTGCAACACAGATTTAGCAGAATTATAGCAGCACGGATAATAGCAGAATATTAAAAGCAGAAATAGAACACACCGATTTACCCAGCTTCGGCAAAACCCTGCCTACGTGCTGCTTCCAAGTTTTCTACTTGAAATTAAGTAGTCAGACGCTTACACACGTAAACTTGCGACACCCGTTATCGACTAATCCAACTCTACACTTAACACCCTGCCACAACTCAACCACTGAGTTGCGAATTCTCGAACTACACCACCGTAGTTCGTCCCCTAGTCACACGACTAGAAAATACGACCGTTTATAAAAAATTACAAATTTAAAGATAATTTAAAACCAAAACCCTAATTTTAAACTAAAGCCCAATTAATATAAGTCGGCCCAAAATAAATTATCACTAAAAAATGTCGGCCCCTTTATCTCTTTTATTTCGTTGCTCTACTTTGCTCGGTAGAAATGTCGACCTTGTTCCTTTTGTTGTTCCTCCTTTTCTTTACTAGAAATTTGGGCTTTGGAAAATCTTCGAAGCCGTCGACTTTTGTTGATTGACTGAATGGGTGAGTATGCATTGCTAGTTCTATCGATCGACCGTCTCCTTGAGTTGCACTCGGCTGCTTCTAGATCGAGTTTGATCTTGACTTCAGTATGTAATTTATGCTTTTTGCTTTTAATGATTTGTTTGTTTGAACTCAATCTTGATTCGAGTTGATTGATTATTCTTTGTTGCTTGAACTCGAATGCCTTTTACGACCGATGATGACTGTGTTTTATCGGATTCCAATTCCTATATTTTCGTTTATATAAATTTATTTGAATTCGTCAATAATTTTGTTTTGGCCATTGATCTTCGTTTGGATGATTGAGATTATTACTGACTTGTTCAATTTGTATATATTTTGATTTCCTTCTTCTCACGGCTTGATTTCTTTCGTGGTCACCACGGCTTTGAATTTGCTAGACTTTTGACTTCAGTTTGAAATTTCAATTGACAACAGTTTCTTTATTCGAACTTGCTACCACCGTTTTGATTCTCTGACTTTTTTGAAAGTGACTTTGGTTATTCGATCACTGTCTTGCTTGGATGTAATCTGGTTGCCTCGAGTACATATATACAAATATGATGTTGTACTCGGTTTGGGTTGCCTTTGAATTCTGGTAGTACTTGAGTATAGTTCATGTGTTCACTGTGTACATTTGTCTGCACTTTTATTCATGAGTTCATATGCATTTGTTTCACTGTTGGATATCATCATGTAGTCTTCATTTTGGCCTTTTGATCTGGTTTATTTCTTTCCAGTCAAGTATCATGTAGCATTTGTACACTTTTTCCTTTTGACTTCATTTATTATTTTCTGTTGTCTGGTGGCATTTGGTCTTGATGTTGTACTTCACTGTTCATTGAAAGTTTGTAATTCGGTTGGATATTGAGCTGCTTCATCGTGTCACTGTTATCTTGTTGCACTGGTTGATTTCGACCTGATGCTTGAAGTTATGTGTGATATACTATGGTATTGTAGTCTTATTCACACTGCATATATGATGTTACTGTCATGTGTATATTTTTCCCATTGATCTGCATCGCTTGATTCGAAGTTTGGTCTGTTATACATGTGCACTGATGCATTGTATTTGAACTCATGTTGATAGTATATATGAGGTCTGGCATATTTTGAGTTTGGTTAAGCTGTTGTAGTCGAGTTGTTGTACCACTGACTGTTGAATTTCATGTTGAGGCCTGGTGAACTGTTCTGGTACAAGTCTGTACTATGTTCCATTTGAAGTGATTTGGTCGAGTCTGGGGCTTTTTGTTGAACTGGGTTTACTGGTTATTTTGTAATCTGGTTCATCCCAGAACAATTTTTACCAAATTGCTTGTGCATATACATATGCCATTTTATTTTTTGTTATGGTCTTGTTCATTTTAAAGCATTTGACTTTGATTGCTTGTTTCTCTGACCGGTCTGGGTTCAAGTGTACATTTGAATTTTGGTTGAGGCTGTGTTGTATGTATCTTGACCCATAGTTTTGTATTGCACTGAGTGGAATCCAGCTTAAAGCTCGGGTTTGACCTTGTGCTCATGTCGTGACTTTATTTGTATTGCACTTGAGTTGAACCCGGCTTTTGATTGGGTTTGAACTTGTGCTCACCTGTCCCTGTAACTTTATCAAGAGTATATCATTGTGCATGGCCTTGTGGCATGTACAGTGATACACTATGCATGTCACAAGTTGTTCGTGTTTGATGAATTCAAAATTAAATGATGATGAACAACCCAAATAACTTAGGCAAACAATATTTTCAAAATACATTTTATTTTACACTGCAAAAATATTTCATTTTCAATTTTACCGCGTCAGTGTATATTTTTACAGATAACTCAGATGTTGGATTCAACCTGGAATGGAGTTGAAGATTAGTGCGAGTGAATGAGTGATAAGTAGCGAGGTGCAAATGTAAATTGAAAATTGTGATGTAATCAAATTTGTATTGTAATCGAAATTGTCTATATATAGTGAGAGCTCAAATTTGTACTATTCAAAATTGTAATGAATATTTGTTTGAATAAAATATCCGTTTGAATTTAAATTCTATGTTATATATTTTATTCAGCAAATATTTATTTAATTATGTGAAAAATAAAATAGTACATTAACGAATACATTTAAACGAATATATATGTTTATTGTCATCAAATAAAAATCATATACTTGCATATTAAACACACACACACACACACACACACACACACACATATATATAAACATAATACATACATACAATGTAGTAAGATAACTCACCCAATCGAAGCCTACATCAGCTCATATACTCAAGAACGACGAACCACTTCCTACCATCATCCAAAAGCCTAAAGAAACCACCTAATATCCCCAAAATCACAAAGCCACGCTCCCCTTCCTCTTCATTGCTCATGGATTCACCAAGATCCCCCTTCTCTTCATATTTTTTCCAATTTAACTAAGATCCATGCTTCCTAAGGTGTTCTAAGATGTTGGTGAAGGTTTGGTGAAGTTTGGAAGAGATTTAAACAAAGTAGAGAGAGATTGGTGCAGAACAAAGTGGATTAGTGCTTATCCACTTCCACCATTTTTATTCTTTCATTATATTTCTAGCTTTAGGAGATAATGAATACGTAAGTCAAAAAATTCCCCTTAGCAAATTACCCTTTTACCCTTACATACAAAATATCTTCAGTGACATCATCATATTTTTATATTCCATAAATAGAAAAATATTTTTATTCCATATTATTGATTTCCTAAGTAAACAAGTATATGTAAAACAATTGAATAACTTGTGACCAGTAAAAAGCTGTTTATCAATAAAGCGATTTTCAGTCACATTATCGATATTTCTTCAAAGTATATATTTTTGTAAATATTTTTTTAAACAAGTTTGTTATCATTACTTATGATTAAAAATGGGTTAACAAGATTTTAAATTAATTTAATCATATTTAATCCAATATTCAAGTATTTAAATTATTCATCCATTTAAATACGAAGTGTTCGAAATATCAGGTTGTTACATTCTCCTTCACTTAAAATATTTTGTCCTCAAAATTCCAACACTAGCAACAAAGTAAAGCAATCACATAGAAATACTTAATAGTATTCAAAATTACTAGCATATATAGCCCATGATTTGCTTAAGTTCACAAATTCTCTTATCATACAAGGGCGATAATTAACTTACTAATTGTTCCTTACACTCAATAGCCTTAGTTTATTACTTAGTCGATCATTCATGCTACCACATGACAAATTGAAGATTCATCATCTAAACTTTTTATAAGCCAACAAAACATAGTATGCATATATACTAAATCCCGTATGATGTACATGGATCATCCGTGCACTATATCAAACCCAATCAGATCATTTGCTCGATCGCATAAATTTCACTTCCAAACTAGTATAGATCAGTTGACCTCTCTAGCGTAGACTCTGATCAGGTTCCTTGATTAGAAACCTCCACCCCCTTACATAGCCATATACTCTGATAGAAAACTTCAAAATCATACCAAATATCCGTCATCAAGAATCGAGTGAAAAATCCTTATTCGGATCAGCACAAAACACCTCGAATTCATGTACTTGATTCTTAGATCAAGAACAGTCATGTGAATAAAATGATCTACATACAACTTATGTATTTGTCCTGTTGGTTTCTAAACTATACTAATTACTTTTTATCATATTCATTTATACAAATAGTATGTCATTCAATACTAAAATCATTTATAAAACAATGTAGACAAATATTACCTCAAGGTTATTAACATTTTATAAATTAAGTTCATACTCGTATAATACTCTAATACATTTTAACAGTATAAATAAAACATAAAATTTGTTTTACTTAACAAGTATGTTTCACAATTATGATTAACATAACCACTTTGACCAAAGACTTTTGAGTTGACTTCAGTTGACCGTTATACCAATCTCATATAACCGAGGAGAAGATTATCTATTAAATAGTGTTTCACTTCCAACGCTTCAACTCAGCCCAATTATAGTCATGTTGTAACTACCCACTATTTCGAACCATTTAAATCGATAATAATCCACAATGTCAGATTTGAATTGCTCAAAACAACAGATTGTAAATTTCTATTTGGCAAAACTTAGCATATACGGTAAATAAATCAATCAGAGAATCACAATCATAGAGTAATACGACAATAAGTAGCAGAAATAGATAAATATTAGTACATAAAGCTACTACATAAACATTAGAGTTGAGGCAAATACAACAGAAATCCCAAGTACATAGAAATCACTCATACAAAAGCAATTGACAAGTCTGAACATAAACAACTAGAAATATGCTGAATAGAAAAAGATCTCCAAGCAAAGCTCTAAGCTCCAAAGGTGAGTCTTAAATGTTATGACACTCAGTTTGACCAAAGTATAAAGCAAAATACAAAACACTCGAGTCCTGATTAACATTCTCGTGCAAGTAAATCAACTCAAGTGAAATGTCCAAGTGAAATGCAATATAACTTAAAGGATGTTGGGATTCTGTCCTTTAAGGATCCGTGGAACTATCTACATACATAATACAATACGCTGCATAGATAATGTCTACGGTAAAGTAAAATATTAAAATAGCGTTAAGACGTTACCCATATCCTCCTTAACACATTTTTATATAAATGTCATAGTCTATACAGTAATCAATGGGCTATCAGTGAGCACTCCATAGGCACGACACAAACCAAACTCGTAGTAGGCTCAATAAGGCATGTGACAAGGCATGCAAGGCAATGCCTGGGTAGGATTCTACCGTTTGCACTCTTGGACTGGTGGTAACACACAGTAGTTACTACCGTCCACCTAGAGACACGCTCCCAAATCAAAGGTGCACCCAATCAAATCACAAAGTAATAGATATGGCATCAAAGAATCTTGCTCAATCGGAGGTGCGACCTTACTTGGCTCGGTGTAGTTCCCGCTTTAGTCACATCAAGCTGACCCGCGGGAGTCAGGGCTAGGTTCATACCTCATATAGACGTCACCAAACCATCCTACTTCATTCTGGATTCTCCACCACCTGCATAGTTGTTAAAGTGGTTTTCGGTATTGGCAAAGAGTATAACAATATCCGATCCAGGTCTCTTTAACAACCAAATGCTTGTTTCACACCGTGGTCATTTTATAAAATCACTTTTATAAATATTCAACTAAAATATCAAATCATAAAATTAAATCAAAACCAAAATTTAAATATCTAACTTTAATTATGTTTACTTTTAGAAATATTCACTTTCGAAATCATTATTTACTTCCAAAACCATAAAATAAGTTAAACCATCATGTCAAAGTATTCGTATTTCAATTCATTAAATCTAAATCAGAACAGTTCCAACTTAAACAGTTTGAATATTGAAAGTAGTTTATATACTGGAATAGTTATACATTAAAAATAGTTTATACTTAAAAATAGGTTATAGAAATATTTTATATATTAAAAAGATTATATATATAAAGGGTTATATCGAAAATAGTTTCAAATTAGAATTGTTTCTTCCAATTTCACAAATCAATTCAAATAAATATTTAGTTCCAAAATTCAGTTTAAATCAATCTCAGTTCAACAATTTCAATTAAAAGGTTAAAGATTCAATTCAAGTTCTCAATTAAACCATTTTTAATTTATCGATTTCAATATTGGTTTGAACTACAAATTTAAACCACTTCTAATTCAATAGGTTTCAAAGTTTAAATGTTCAAATAATTTACAATAACCCAATTAGATAAATTTCATTTATATTTTTAAATTCAACTTTAATTTTATTTAAATTTTGAAATATTCACTTAATCATTTTTTATAACATTTAAAAAAAATCTCAAATTACAAATCAATATTAAATATTAATTCAATTTTATTTAAATTTAAAATATTCATTTAATCATTGAAAATGAAAAAATCTAGTTATCAAGTTAGATATATCGTATCTTTAAAATCTCAAAATTAATAAGTTTCAAATCAATTTTTATTTAAATTCAATTCTTAAACAAATTATATTACCAATAATCTCTAATTTATCCTCCAACTTTATTTACTTAAGTTATTACAAAATCTATTTTAGAAATACCAATATAAATTCTAAATAAATATTTAAACATATTATATATATTAGTTAAATTAAATTCTTATTCAATTTTATTATATTAACTATTATTAAATTAAATCTTATTTTACTAAATATATTGTATAAAATCTTATTTTATATATTTAAAAATAATAAAATTATAAGTAAATATAAAAACCTATATTTTTCTAAAAACTTATCTAATAAATTTGAAATTTCCAAACATATAATTTTAAATCAAAATTTACACATATGCTAAAATAAAATCTTTATGCTATATTTATTAAAATCCATATATTTCCTTTCAAAACTTTAGAAATAATTTTTCAAAAATAGACCAACAGTGTCCGTATATAATTTTCTATCTTATGGTCAAGTGATACAGATATTTATCATTTCAATCCACAATAGTTTAATATTTACAGGTATATATCATTTCAACCCGTAATTTCAAAATTTAAAATCAATAAAATTGCTTGGGTTTATCATTTCAACCCATAACGACTTTTCCTAATCTATAATATCATTCGGGTATGTATCATTTCAATCCATATGTATTTTCTAAACTAGCAGGGAACTTGCAATGTGATTGAAAATAGATGTTTGCACAAAAAATGGGCAAACACCTCCAAGTCGTATGATTTAGTTGATTATATGTTGTTCTTAATGATTTGGGTGATTTATGCAAATGTATAAAATAGATGGACTAAACTGTAAAAGACACACAGATTTATAGTGGTTCGGCCAAAATGTGCCTATGTCCACTTTATATGTTATTCTCCTTTTTCTGTTCAGATTACAAGTACAAGGCTTTGATTACAAGTATCTGAAAGTTGTTTGAAAGTTCTACCCGTGCTTGAGCTCTCAAATTTGTCTACCATTGTTGTACCCCTGCCCCTCTATTTATAGAGTGAGGTTGGAGGCAGGGGTCTTGGATGTATATAGCTGCTGGTGGGCCTGGGCTGATGCAATCTGGCCTGGAAGTGTTGGTATGGTATGCCTTAGTCCGGTGGAACTTGGTTCGACAATGGGTGGAGTGTGGGTTGGTTCGGTAGTAGGTGGTTCGGTAGTCAGCAGAATTGGACCGGTGGTAGCTTGGGAGTGAGTTGGTTCGGTGGGCATGGGATGGAGCCGGTCCGGTAGGATGTTGATTCGGTGGTAGGGATAGAGCCGGTCCGGTGAGATGTTGATTCGGTGGTAGGGAAGGAGACGGTCGAAACACACCCAACATTTACCCCCCCAAAGTAGGGCATATGCCTGTATATGGCGTGCTTTGTTTTAAGTCATTCATCCTGGACGCTATCATCCGGTCTCTAATGCCGAACCAACTGGTCCGGTCATTGATATTTGCTTATAAATAGGGGCCTAACACTTTCGTTTTTCCTTATCAGCCGAACCAAACCCCTGTCTTTGCCGAATCACACTCTCATATCTACCGAATCAAACGTGTTAGCCGAACCATAATCTTATTTTGCCGAACCAGGTGAAGTCCTTTTCTGCCGAATGTGTTTTTGCTCTGGACTACCGAATGGTTTCGGGGACTCGACTCACCGAATGAACTTCGTGGAGTATAAGTGCCGAATGAACTTATATACTTGGATTACCAGATGAACTCAAATACTGAATTACCGAATGAACTCGAATCTTGAATTTTTTAAGTTTCGAATTACGAGTGAAATTCCAGACTACATAGTTTATATGTTTTAACGATATACTTTCTTGTGTTGCAGATAAATGTCTCATAAAGTGGAAACTCGATCAGATAAGAGGAAATCTATGGACAGAAGAGAGTCCCCCGTTGTGCCCCAGCCCAGCCAGGACCAGGACGACAGGGACCCACCCCGAGATCACTAGTGGATGGATATGGCCCTCAGGAGCTCTTGAATTCTCCTCCTGACTGCTTTCCTAGCTCCCTCAAAGAGGAGCGGCTTGATGTTATCTCTCGCTCCTTTGGGATTGATAGAGCGTGTATGCTGTTGCCGGGGGAAGGAGTGATGCCGTACAACCCCCCTGAAGGATATTTCTCTTATAGTAGGTACCATTGCATGTGCGGGGCCATTCCCCTGATCAATGCTTGGATAGTCAGCTTTATTACCTATTTGAAGGTGGCTCCTTTCCAGCTTCAGCCTAATTCTTATGCTATCTTGGTGAGTCTATTCATCATTTTTTAGAGAAAATATGGGCGTCCCCCTTCCAACCGGGAGATCCGGTATTTGTACAACTTGAGAGGCTACAAGAAGGGGTCTCCATACATCAGCTTGGAATCGGCCGTGTCCTTCAAGCCGGTCCTGGACTTATATTCGAAGTTCGGCATGTTCAAGAAATAATGGTTTTTCGTCAAGGATGACTCTGTTTCTATCCGTCGCTTCACCTCCGGCTGTAAGTTGAAGCTTATTTATAATTTCCATTCTGACTGCAATGTTCTCCTTATGTGTTTTTATTTCTTGCTAGCGACAGGTGGCTTTGCGGTCGTGAAGAACGATCGCCTGGTTCAGATGGCTGCGGAGATAGAAGCCATTTCGGGAAGGGAGCTGTCAGCTTCTTACCTGATCAGGAATGCTACTCTTCTGCAGCACAACTTGATTCTACCACGTCAGTCTGTGGTCAAGCAGAGAGACACAACCGAGGAAAGGGCTGCCAAATCTAAAGGAGGGGCCACGACAAAGAGCAGCAAGAGGAAACCCTTCTCGATACCTCCATTCGTCGGGGGGAAGAAGCTCAAGAAATCCGATGGACCCTCCCCTAGCACATGTCCAGATGTTCCGGAGAGGAAAATGTAGAGGAGGAAAGAGGCGAGGAGGAGAGTGCAGGTGATGGTGGTGATGGTGGCGAAGGATAGAGCGGTGACGGCGCCGGGGCTTTGTCTTCTGGCAAGCGGGGGAGATCCAAGAGTGGACAGATGATGCTTTCCGCCAGGCTTTTGAGGGGTTGGAGGAAGGATCGGCCTTGGTGGAGAAGCCGAAGAAAACTGATAAGGCCGGGACTGGTGCCGGTCCATCTTCTGAGAGCATTTCAGCTAGGGCAACTCCGGCGGTTCAAGGTGAAATTTTTGACTCCTCTTTCAACTTCACATGTTTCTTGGATTGTAGTCCCATGCATGTTTGTAACACTTGGTTTTTATTTCACGAATGGGTAAGGCGGCCAAGACATCAGACATTCGGCACCGCCTTGAACAATTCAAACTCCTCAAAGCTTCCGCTAAACCAAAGCCTCCGGTCAATCGTTCCGGGGACGTAGTCGGCTACCGTCCTCTTCTCGAAGTTATTGAAGAGGATATTCAAAAGAAAAGAAGGAGGCGCTCCTTATTCGAACCTTCAACTGGATCTCAGCCCCCAACCCAGCCTATTCATGATATCACGGGGGAGGATACTGAGTTCATACCCTCTCCGTATCCATCAGAGAATCCTACCGTTACTCATATTGATCGTCCCGGCTTGGCTCGTAATCCATTTGCGGGTCATTCGGATCTGGATCCGGGTTCTCATGATATTTCCTTTGACAGGTTACTGGAGAGCACCTTCTCCCTCGCAATTCTATGGTAAGGGTGCTTGATGAGGCCAAGTCCCTGGACCTTGATTTGCTTACTACTCGGATTGTATGGGGGATGAAGCGAAGGCAAATATCGGCCGGGTTGCTGAGGAGACTAGGAAGTTGATGGGGCATCACGCCCGACTGGTCAAGGCCGGGGAGGAAATTGGGAGTGCCAATATAAGATTGCGGCTAGTGGTTGCCGACCAGGCCAAGCAACTCGCCGATCAGGCCATCCAGATCTCTCAGCACGAAGCTGCCTCCAGACGGCTAAAGAAAACCATGGAAGAGGCTAGCAGAGCCGAGCTGCGGAAAATGGAGGCCATCTGCAAGGAACGGATCGATATGGCCATTGCAACGGTAGACGAGGTTCAGAAAGCGGATCTCGAGCGGGTAGAGGAGTTATCTAGGAAGCTTGAAGCCGCGGAGCTTGCTCAAGCCAAGCTGAAGGAGGAGATGGAGGCGATGAGGAAATCCCTTCAGGCTGACCGCTCGCGATACCGATCGGAGAGGGATGCTGCCATTGCAAAGCTGTTGGCTTCTGAGGTCGAATGAGGGAGATTGAGGAAAACGAGGGGATGATGGATGAGATGCTCCAGGATATGTACTTCCGTACTAGGAAGCAGGACAACTTATCCTGGATGGATGATTATCCCCGGATCATGGCCAGGATTTATCTCCGGGCTCTGGAGGAGGCCAAGGCTGATGCGGATAAGGAGGGTGGTATGGCCTTCAGGATGGATATGGTTACGGCCCAGTTCACTAAGGAGGAGAAAGTGGCGGTGAAGGAGGGCATGCGACTGCTTGCTGCCGAGGAGGTAGGTGTGCAGTTGGGAGATGATGATCAAGGAACAGATGCTGGTAAGTCTTCCCTTTTAGCCTTTTCATAGCTTGGTTGCTTATTGTTTATTCAACGAATTCTTCTCCTGAATTGGACAGGCGGGACCTTTGAAGTGCCAACTACCTCTGGTCAGCATGCTGGGAGCTCTGATCTGGCGGTTAAGTAGACCTTGGAGGGACAGCAGGATAGAAGCGAGGCCCCGATGCAGTCGGCTCCTTGGCTTGATCTGGACATTTTTCAGCTTATTTGACGTTGCTGTCTATGTTAGTCTTAAAACATTAATGTATTTTTCGGGCTGTAATTATGTAACGAACAACTTGATTTTTGGCATGTAACCTTATAACATAAGCTGATTTTGTTATGTTTGAATGCTGTTGTTATTTTGATGTGTTGCATAAAATATAGCTGCGCATGTGTTAGTGATTCAATTGTGTTTGACGCTAAGTTTTTGTTTAAAATATAATTTCGTGTCTTGCGATGTTAGTGTGATGTGCGTAGAAATTATAGTTACATATTTATGTACAAGAGAAGAAAGTATTGCCTTTCAAGTTTTTGTTGTAGACGGTAGCTTTGAATGCCTTGTGTGATCGAAATATGGAATGCAGCCGACTGTCCTGCCATCTAGCTGTGAGTTCTTATTCCCATTAGCGAGTGTCTTCTATTTTGTGTCATGTACTTTAGTGATCGTTATAGAGAATAGGAGGAAAGTTTTTATAAATAAAATGGAAATATAAGAAATAGTAAAACTTCCAATCACGGAAGGCCTTCGATGTGCTTAAGTTCGTGGCAAACGGGTTTTGTAGTCACTTTCCCTAGCTGTGGGTCTTGAAGACATTTGTCACCCATCTTACGCCTCCGTGGGGAGTTTTCTTTTTTACCACAGCCGTACTTAAGACACATCAGAGCCGAGATCGCGCACAGTAACTACCCGGGCCATTATGGCTCGTAATCGTGGGTATTATTCGATTTACCATGGCCGGCTAATGCGGGTGCCGATCGTCAACTTTGAACTGCCCCTGGCTGGCCACACCTTATGTTGGGGCTTATAACCGGTTCACGGTTGCCGGCGAGCCAAACGCCGTAATGAGCTGCCTAGGCTATTTTCGGCCTCCTCAGTGGCTTATACTCGGCTCATTACAGTTGGCTTTTAGGGCCGGCGCGAGCAATGGGTTAACCCGCAGCAGAGGGATGCTGGAGCAAAAGTGTCTCATTAGCGAGGGCATAGATTCGTATAGTACCTGTTAGGTCTTCTCCAGGTGAAGTTGTGTCGTGATGTGTCACAGGATTTTGTTCAACGGAAAAGGATAAAGTTAACAAGCAGCCAAGATATAAAGGAACAAGTTAAAAAAGAGACAAAATTTTTAAAGTGGTTCGGCACGAAAATGCCTACGTCCACTGATTCTCTTTGTTAATTCACTTCATATGGGCAGTACAAGTTAAGAAAAGTATCGACGAAGGTGTCGGATATTCCATGCCCTCTGGAACACCTCTCCGTCCACTGTTGACAAAATATAAGCTCCGTTGTGGAGATCTTTATGAATTACATACGGTCCATCCCAGATTGGATCTAGCGCCCCGGGGCGCGGGAAGATTCGCCTGAGGACAAGATCTCCTTCTTGTAAGCTACGGCGCTTAACTTTGGAGTTGTATTGGGCTGCCACTTTTTGCTTGTGAGCTGCTGCTTTGAGTGCTGCATCATTTCTTCTTTCTTCGATTAGATCCAAAGACATGTGGAGGAGTTCTTCGTTCTCTTCTTGGTTGTAGTGGATCCTACGGTGGGATGGCACTACAGTTTCAACTGGGAGCATGGCCTCCGATCCGTATGCCAAAGAGAAAGGAGTATGCCCTGTTGATGTTCTAAAAGACGTGCGGTAGGCCCAAAGTGCCGTAGGAAGTTCATCCACCCAAGCACCTCTTGACTTTTCAAGCTTCTTCTTGATTAGAGTTTTAAGAATTTTGTTGACAGCTTCGACTTGTCCATTTGCCTAGGGATAAGCCACAGATGAGAAGCTTTTGTGTATTCCGTGCTCTTGGCACCAGTCGGCGAACTTCGCTGTCAAACTGAAGTCCATTGTCTGATATGATTTTGAGTGGAACCCCGTACCTGAATAGAACATTTTTGATCAAGAAGTTAATAACTTTTGCCGAAGATATTTTATTTAGAGATTCCGCCTCCACCCATTTGGTGAAATAGTCCACTGCCACTATAGCATATTTGGCTCCGCCTCGGCCCATTGGCAGTTCGCCAATCAAGTCAATTCCCCATACTGCAAAGGGCCAAGGGCTGGTCATCTGAGTAATCTCATTTGTTGGTAGTCGAGGAATCTTAGCAAATTTCTGACATCTGTCGCATCTTTTGACGAAGTCTAAGGCATCTTTGTTTAAAGTGGGCCAGTAGTATCCATATCGGAGCGTCTTCTTTGCCAGAGTCTGCCCACCAGTGTGATCTCCGCAGCTCCCTTGATGGATGTTGGAAAAGATTCTCTTGGCTTCCCTTCCAGCAACACACCTCAATAGGGGGTTAGAGAACCCACGCCGATAGAGGATGCCTTCTTGTATTGTGTAGCGGGAAGCTCTCCTCAAGATTTTCCTTACTTCGTTACGCTCGTTGGGTAGTGTGCCATCTTGTAAGTATTTCCGGATAGGAGTCATCCAAGTTTCCTCTTCGATTGCAGCTATCAGATCTTCTCGTTCGAAACTTGGGGATAGTTGTTTCGAGATGGCTACTGTTCCGGAAATGGTGCTGTTCTTCATGCTAGCTTGCTTTGCCAGTTCGTTGGCCTCTCGGTTCTCTTCTCGAGGAACGTGTTTGATTAAATAGTGATCCAATTGATCGAGCAGCAACTTGGTCTTCTTTAGGTATGCCGTGAGTCGTTCTCCTCGAGTCTGAAACTCTCCTAGTACTTGGTTTACGATAAGTTGAGAATCACTATGAAGACATACAGAACTGACTCCAATTTCTAAGGCAAGTTCTAATCCTGCTATTACTGCTTCATATTCTGCATCGTTGTTGGTGGCGGCGAATTCTAGCCTTAGGGCATAGTGCAGCTTCCTTCCCCTGGAGGTGATTATCACAATACCTGCCCCCGAGCCCTGTTCGTTCGATGCTCCATCTGCAAAGAGATTCCACTTGATATCCCCTATTATTTCAGATTGCTCCTTACCTTCGTTGGTAGTGAATTCGGCAATGAAATCGGCCATGGCTTGTCCCTTGATGGCGGTGCGAGGATGGTAGGTGATATCATATTGACTCAGTTCAATGCACCATTTAAGTAGTCGTCCAGAAGTGTCGAGGCGATAGAGTACCTGCCTTAGCGGTTGATCGTTTAAAACTCTGATGGAATGAGATTGGAAATAGTGTCGCAGTTTCCGTGACGTGGTTAGGAAACAGTATGCTAGCTTCTCAAGCTTAGAGTATCTGGCTTCTGCCCCTGTAAACCTCTTGCTTACAAAGTATACGGGCCGCTGCGTGCGGTTGTCTTCTCTCACCAAAGCGGCGCTTAGGGCATGGGACGATACAGCAAGGTATAGGTATAGTTCTTCGCCTTCATTTGGAGTTGAGAGTACTGGTGGTCTCTGGAGGTATTCAATGAGGTTAAGGAAGGTTGTTGAGCATTCGTCAGTCCATTCGAACTTCCCTTTGCCTTTCTTTAGAGCTTCGAAGAAAGGGATGCATTTGTCGGTTGCTTTAGAGATGAACCTGCTCAGGGCGGCCACCTTCCCGTTTAGGCTTTGCATCTCTCTTCGAGTAGATGGTATCTTGATATCTCGTAAAGCCCGGACTTGTTCGGGGTTTGCTTCAATCCCCCTGGCATGAATGATGAATCCCAAGAACTTTCTCGACGATATTCCGAAGGAGCACTTTAGAGGATTCAGCTTCATTCCATATTGGCGAAGTACTTGAAACATCTCGTCCAGGTGGCTTACATGATCGTTGGCTTTCCTCGATTTTACCAGCATGTCGTCCACATAAACTTCCATAGTTCGTCCTATTAGTTCCGCAAACATCTTGTTGACGAGGCGCTGATAAGTAGACCCGGCGTTTTTAAGTCCAAAAGGCATTACCCTGTAGCAGTACAATCCTCGGTCAGTGATGAAACTAGTGTGGTCTTGATCGGGGGCGTGTATAGGAATTTGGTTATATCCCGAGTATGCGTCCATAAAAGATAAGAGTTCGTGCCCGGCTATGCTGTCTACAAGCTGATCGATTCGGGGAAGTGGGAAGCAGTCCTTCGAGCAAGCGTCTTTTAAGTTGGAGAAGTCAATACACGTTCGCCACTTTCCGTTAGCCTTCTTTACCAGTACAGGGTCGGCGATCCATTCTGGGTAGATGGCTTCTCGCATGAAGTTATTGGCAACTAGGTTCTTTACTTCTTCCTCGAGGGCTGCTGACCGTTCTGCCCCCATACTTCTCTTTTTCTGCTTTACTGGTACCTTGGTGGGATCGATGTTCATTACATGGCACGCTACTTCTGGGGAGATTCCAGTCATGTCAGCGTGCGTCCATGCAAATACATCCAAGTTGTGGCGAAGAAAATCGACGAGTTGATCCTTCAACTCTGCTCTTAACCGAGACCCGATTCTCAGCAGTCTACTTGGGTTGTGTTTGTCTACAGACACAAATTCCATGGCCTCTACAGGCTCGGCGGTGGCCTCCTCCTCTTTGTCCCTGGGGTCTAATTCATTGAAAGGATCACTGGTATATTGAAGAGGAGGGGCTTTCTTTAGTTGCTATGCTTCCAAGTTTTTCTTGCAGAGAGTAGTCTCTGCATCCTTCCCTCTATCCTTCCTGCGGTTATTGCGAAGTTCAGTTACATAGCAATCTCGAGCAGCGTCTTGATCTCCCTCTACTTCTCCTATTCCGTTGTCTGTTGGAAATTTCATTTTCAAGCACCACGGGGCTAGGACAATTTGAAAGTCAGACAAGGCTGGTCTTCCCAAAAAGGCGTTGTAGGCTAGCACAAATGTTTGTTTCCGCACAACGGAGCGGGGATGACTTCCTATTTCGACAAAGAGGTCCAATTGCCCGAGGGGCATCTTTGCATCTCCAGTGAAACCGTGTAGTGGTTTGTTGCAGGGAGACACATCCTTCATTAACAGCTTCATTTTGTCGAAAGCATGCTTAAATAGAATGTTTACGGAGCTTCCAGTATCTACCAGAATTCAAAAAACTTCGGCTGGGCCGAACAAGGCAGAGATAACCATGGGATCCATGTGAGGGTACTGCCTTACTTCTAGGTCTCTCCTACTGAATGTGATGTCATTATCCTCTTTCCGCTTCGTACGGCGTTCTTCCATAACGGAATTGATGCAGTCCACATTGTTTCTAAGTGACTTTCCATATCTCTCCATTTCTGCCCAGTTTCTGTCGGCGATGTGTGGTCCTCTCGATATCGTATGGACCACTATCTTCTCTTGACTGTAACCGCTGGTGTTGTGATTTCTTCCGCCTATCTCTGAGTGGAGTTTCCCTGGGTTCTCCTTGGCAGGAGCTGGAGTCCTGTCCTGACCCTTTACATAGTGTTCCAATCTCTTCCTTCTAATGTGTTCTTGAATCAGGTCCCGGAGATGACGACATTCATTGGTATCATGCCCATGGGATTCGTGGAAACGACAGAACTTTCCAGACTTGATTGCGTGATCTGATTCCTTCTTGTACGGGGGGCGTTTGTATTTAAGCTCGTCTTGGGTGGCCAGGAAGATGTTTTCGACTGTTTCATTCAAAGGAGTGTAAGCATCAAATCTTGGTCCTGGCCGATATAGGCGCTTTTCTCCCCTCTTGCCCCCAGCACTATCTCTGGCGTCATTTCTTCGAACGTCCTTTGCTACTGCGGGTGTGTTGCCATGAGCTGCCTTAGCTTGTTGCCCTGTCTGCCTTTCAATGGCAGTGTCTTCAAGTCTCATATATTTTCCGGCTTCATGGAAGAAATCGGGTAAGGTAGCTGGCTTTTCTTTCGTTAATCTCCTAACAAATTTAGAATCCGGATGCACACCACTGCAGAGGGTCATTAGGATAAGTTTCTCATCGGCATCTAGGACTGTGGCCGCTGCGGCGTTGAATCGGGTTAGATATTGTTGCACTGTCTCTCCGGGCTTCTGTTTGATATTGGATAGGGAATAAGCGTCCTTGGGTTGTTCCACATGAATGCGGAACTGGCTGATGAACTTTTCTTTCAACATTTCCCATGAGCTGATGGATCCTTGGGGTAGATGGCAGAACCAGGAGGTAGCTAGATCTGCCAAGAATAGTGGGAAGCATTTACACAACACTCCCTCTGTTGCTTCGCTCATGATCATATGCTGTGTGTATCTCTGCAAGTGTACAACTGGGTCAGAGGTTCCCTTGTAAGGTTCCATTGTTGGCATTTTCCATTCCCGAGGGGTGATGGCAGTTTCGATATTGTGGGTGAAGGGGCTGGTTACCCTAGCGCCTATCCCCCGATCCCTTTGGTCCTATTGGACACACTCTCTGAACAATCGCTCCATCCTTTCATCAGAACTTGGAGTTGATGGAAATGAGTTTGGTTCTTCCCTGCGGGATTGATTCCGTCCAGATGACCTGTAGGGATGGTATCGTCTATCACTCCTAACATTCTCCAATGGCTGCCTCTGGTCTACCGAGGGCACGCTGGGGTCAGCCACAATTGGCCCTTGCCTTGATCTTCCCCTGCTGGGTTCTGTCCTCAGCACTTCCTTGGGTCCAACTTCGGGCTGGACTCCAGCTCGGCCCCGTCTATTGGTGTTTCCATGGTTAGGTAGCATGGCAGGCTCAGCTACATCCGACCCCTGCCTGGTACCTCCCCTGTTGGGTTCGGTTCCAAGTGTTTCCTCGGGTCGGAATTCGGGCTGAGTCCGGGCTCGGCTCCTACCATTGTTGTTTCTGTTGTTAGCCTCTTCGAAGAAGAAAGACCTTTGTCGTCTCCTAGATCCTCCAGACCGGGACTCACCCCATGATTCAGTGTTGCGGTTGGATTCTTCAGCATCCCTTAAGCGTGACATGAGTTGGTCCACCAAGTCTTCTTGTTGAGATGCGAAGTGGTTAGTTACTTCAGCCATAACCCTGTCCAGATCCGTCCTTATAATTTGTTGTTCCGTAGCAGGGGCTGTCGGATTTGCCTGATTTCCAATTGCTGTTGGAACCGGACGATTGTCTTGATCTCTGATCACTGGATCTGGGATACTGTTAGTTGCGATGTTCTTTCCTTTGTTAGCATCTTTCTTCCATCCGGGAGGCATGTTTTCCAAGTAATGAACGATGCTGATAGGAAAAGGGTTAAGCGGGAGGTCCTGAGTTCAATTCTCAGTGAAAGCACCAAAAATGTTTGCACAAAAAATGAGCAAACACCTCCAAGTCGTATGATTTAGTTGATTATATGTTGTTCTTAATGATTTGGGTGATTTATGCAAATATGTAAAATAGATGGACTGAACTGTAAAAGACACACATATTTATAGTGGTTCGGCCAGAATGTGCCTACGTCCACTTTATATGTTATTCTCCTTTTTCTGTTCAGATTACAAGTACAAGGCTTTGATTACAAGTATCTGAAAGTTGTTTGAAAGTTCTATCCGTGCTTGAGCTCTCAAACTTGTCTGCCATTATTGTACCCATGCCCCTCTATTTATAGAGTGAGGTTGGGGGCAGGGGTCTTGGATGTATATAGCTGCTGGTGGGCCTGGGCTGATGCAATCTGGCCTGAAAGTGTTGGTCCGGTATGCCTTGGTCCGGTGGAACTTGGTTCGGTAATGGGTGGAGTGTGGGTTGGTTCGGTAGTAGGTGGTTCGGTAGTGAGGGGAATTGGACCAGTGGTGGCTTGGGAGTGAGTTGGTTCGGTGGGAATGGGATGGAGCCGGTCCGGTGAGATGTTGATTCGGTGGTAGGGATGGAGCCGGTCCGGTGAGATGTTGATTCAGTGGTAGGGAAGGAGCCAGTCGAAACACACCCAACAATAGATAATTACCAGCATATCATATAACGAACTTGCAATTGTGAATCACATATTATACATGTCAATATAAGTGTTATACAAAGCAACATATCACCATGTACATCAAAATGAACATCACATTATATCATCATATGTATGTCAAAGCGAGCATCGTAACATATATATTCATACATACATACATATATATATTAAATATAAAAAATCCTATGTATAACAAACATTCTAATGGTCAATTCAAGTGATCTTTATTTACTTAAACATAAAAATGTTAATCGTGAGTGATTGCTCACCTTTCAAGGCTTGAGAACAATAGGAATAAGCAAACAAACGTGCACACGGATAAGCGATCAAGCTAGAAAATCGTTGTAATACAGATCCAGACAGCGGTGGGCTAGAAAACTGCTGCAATACAGGCCAGGACAGCGAGAAACGGACCAAAGCTAGCTGGACCCGAGAATTCGATGCAAACAATATATATATATATATATATATATCACTTCTCTCTTTTTTTATATGTAAACTAAAAAGAAGGTTAGAGCCTAAAATAGTGGAGAAATCATTGAACTGAGTTCGATTATTGTCAATGCCAGAAACATGAGAAGCACCTGCTAATGAGCTTGAATTAACAAAGTCAATAACTAACTCGAGAAAAGTAGTTTCAGGGATCAAGTGAGTGTAAGTAGAAGCAGGCTTCTTCAACATCGAAACCTAAATGTACGGTGCTGGCGAGGTGGGCCGGGTAGGAAGCAAGGGCTGGAGGGAAAAATAGGGCATGCTCGGATGAGGGCAGTGCTGCGGCCAAGGGAGAAATGGTGGAGGGTGGCGATGCCAGCTGTGTGGAGTGGTTTAACAGTGTTGTGGAGGTGGAAGAGGGGAGGCTGACGTGGAATTCGGCCTGTTTGGCTGGAGGAGAGTGGGCTGCTCGCGTGGGGTGTGTGCGGGTGATGGCGGAGGGATGCTGCTCAGGTGTAGTAGTAGGGAGAACTATTGGTGGCGGAGTTGTGGAGGAAGGTTATCGGTAATGGAGTGATGGGCGACGAAGTGCTGTGCGTGCTAAGTGGTTGCTGACAGTGGTCAGCTATGGCGAGCTTGGTCGGTCGGGCGGAGGAAGGATGAGGCGTGGAGGAGGAAGGTGGAGATGGCGACTATTGGTGCTACGAGTTGCAAGGACCGGAGCTGATGGGTGAGGAGAGGCGAAGCATTGCTTGGGTGTGGATGCGGTGGTGGATGGAGTTGGAAGGAAGGTGGTCGGTAGATGAAGGTGGGATTGAGCGTGCAGGAGGCGACCAGGGAGGTGGCTTGCATGGTGGATGAAATTGGCAGTTAGCTGTGCTTGATCGGAGCAGTTGTAAATAAGGCAGATACAAACCAATTCCACGAATATATGTAGCTTCTATACTTATTTTTTTTAAAAGCAAATGTCAGAAGGAAGAGCAAACATAGATAGGGTTTTGAAAGGAAGAGGAGACCGAACTATCTTAGGCAAACATAAATAGCATTTCACTTTTTGTTATTTGAAGGTAAGAATAGAACGGAAGCCGAAAGGCAGAGAAAAATGAAAGCGAAAGGATGAGCCAACATATAAATTGAAACCAAGGAGAATTGATACTCAGTGAGTGAATTCACAAAATATTAATATGACCATTTTTTTCAATTGATGGACAAACGAATGGACACTGGGAAACCCAAAGGACCAAAATGGGTACTAATACGGTTAATCATTTTACAGATTTCGCCATGTTCTGGGCGTGAATGAATATACCGCGGAGATCAGCATGACGGGACGAACAGAATGGTACACAGATATCAGAGGCACGACCTATCCATCAAAACTCGATATTCGCTGCCGAAAATGCTGCTAAAACGCAAAAAAATAATATAAATGGGGGTGCGTTTAAACTCAATATTCTCAGTTAAAACTCGATGTTCACTCAAAAATTGATCTACATTTTTATTATGCAAAAATATTCAGATTTCAAAAATATTTTATTTCCATCAATTAACTGATTTTAAATTGAAATTTCACAACCAAACAACTTTCTTATTTTCCAACAAAAATCTGACACTTGTTATGTTCAAATAGGCGTATTCCAAATATTAATTTTTCGTTGCTAAAATCTTATTGTTTAATTTCAAGAAAAATTTAGTTAATTATGTTATTTAAAACATTAAAATTACCGGGTCCTTACACTCTCCCCGACTCAAAACTTTTCGTTCCCGAAAAGGAACAAGATAAGAGATAGAAGCAACGGAAAGGAAAGATAGATTCGAAATACATAGTACCGGATACAACAATTAATTCAAAACCATATAAATTTCATTTTTGAGTGTTAACATTATATATCTCATTACTTATTAACATTTATTTATTATTATCATTCAAATTAACTCACTTTCAATTAATTTATATTCAGTTTATTTATTTAGATCACATTTTTTATTCAATTTATTTCACTTAACATATCTTGCAACATAGATTAAGTGTATAAACATTTATTATAATCACTTGAATTTTATTTAAAAGTTCTCTCAACAAGTTTCATTTTTGGACATCTTATTACTTACATTTTATATATTATACTATTCAATTACATTCAAACTTTTCCCAGGTAAGTCTTATTAATGTTTCTGAACGTAATTGAGCATTATAGAAATTTACCTTTTATTTACAACATTTCTATTAAGAAAAATTTAGTTTGAACATCTTATTACTTAAGTTTTATCTAATATAACCTTCAATTACATATTCACATTACATTTGAACCTTTTGAATATTTCAGGCAAGTTATATATGTTTTAGAATGCAATTGAGTATTACACAAATAAATTTTATCCTAGTTCAACTACTTCAAGTTGTTTCAATTTCATTTTTCATTTTAGACACTCCAATTATTCAAAAAAAATGCTTCATTTCAATAACTAAAAACCATCACTTAACATAAAATTTAAGAATTAAATTTCCGGTTTCACTTCAAACCATTTTGAAATAAATATATACACATATATATTTTATACATCAAATCATACCCAAGAAATTCAAATCAAACCCATTTTCTAAACCAAAAATGTAGCAAAGCTACTAAGTGGTCTCCCCACTTTGAGACTCGAAAATGAATGTCGACGATGCTGCAGTCATCGTCAAAATTATTTTCCAAAGACATAAGAGGAAAGCACCGACTTAATTCTTTTTTAAAATTCTTTGGAAATAATTTCCATTCGAAAACACTTCAAATAATATTATTTTTTTCAAAACTTTAGAAACCAAATTTAGAAAATCACTGGAAATTTATTTCTCAAATTCTTAATTTAAATCCATTTCATTTGCAAATTAGATTTATAAACCATGTTTTAGAAAATTCATCTTTTATAACATACAACAAAAGTTAGCAATTCAAGAATACCGACAAAACAATAAATGATAATCTAGTACTATCATTTTTAACAATCAATTCATTTAACTATCTAATTCGGAAAATTATACCTTTATATATAAAATGTAATCATACATAAAATTATTTCATTTACCAATTTCGAAAACAATATTGTGTCAGTTTGCTCTGTTTAAGTATTTTGGAATTCCTATTGATAGCGTTGGGCAGACGAATCAATCAAAACCCAAAATTCAAACTTAACAACTCAAACAACACAACATAAACATTTTTATATTAATTACAAATATGTTCCCTTATAGGTTGGTTCAAGAATGAATTTTAGAACAAAGATAGAGATTCAAATTTAGAGAAATCCTAATCAAGGAGAATTCTAACTAAGAAGATAGGCTTGAAAGAAAGATAAGGTAATTAAATTACAAAAGAGGAAAGATGGACAGAATTATATTAATCGCAACGACCTTAACCTGGTCAACCGAGACTCCATTTTTAGAGCAATATGCCTAAGAAATCAGAATTCTTCCCTCCATAAATGGCATTAAAAAATTTGGCTTTCAACTGATGGCTCCTAAGAGTTTGGAGAACATATCTCAAATGAGATTCTTGCTCTTTCTCTGACTTGGAAAAGACGAGAATATCATCAGGGAAAACCAGAACAAACTTATTGGGAACATCACGGAAAATGCGATTCATGAGATTGATGAAGAAAGCAGGAGCATTGGTTGATCCATAGGGCATGAACAGCCATTCATAGAAGTCATTCTCCGTTCGAAAAGCTGTCTTGGGAATGCTCTCCTCGGCTACACGAAGCTGGTGAAAATCGGGTAGCAAGATCGAGCTTGGGGCATAAGACCGATGCGGAATTCAATTTCCCGCTAGGGAGAAAGAGAAGTGATTCACCAAAGACATCCGAAAAGAGTTGGGCAACAAGGGTGGAGTTAAGATCACAAGGCTGAGCATCAAGCATAAAGATAAAACTGTCAGCATAATCCTGAGGCGTTTGACATTCGATCACAAGAGAATTACCCTGGTTGTCTACTAGAGAAACGGTTCGGGCTTTGCAAGAGATAACCGCATCATAATGCTTTAACCAATCACCCCCAAGTAAAGTATCAAATGCATCGAAACCCGAAACATAGAAATCTTCGGTGGATCGACGCCTATTGTAAAGGAGTTCCACCCCTTTACAAATCATACTAAGGTTCGTGGGACCACCGACGGGATCAGTCACACATAAGGATGAAGTTGCCAATTGTGGTTGCAAGATGTGCTCAAATTTATTACAAAGATCAAGAGAAGTAAAGCTATGGGATGCTCCATTATCAAGAAGAACACGAACCAGAAAGACAAGAATTGATTTTAGAACAAAGATAAAGTTCCAAAATTCAAAAGAAATCCAAATCAAAGAGGATCCTAACAAAGAGTTTCAAGCTCGAACGAAGATGATTCTGAAGTTAATTTCACTCATTCTTGGGTATTACTTCCCTATCTCGAATGAGTTTTTACTCCATATGCTAAGTTTTGTCTAAACCAGAGGTCTGATACCACTTGTAACAACCTGCTATTTTGAACCATTCAAATCGACAATAATCCACACATGTCAAACTTGAATTGATCAAAACAACATATTGTTAATTTATATTTGGCAAAACTTAACAGATACAGTAAATAAATTAATCATGGAATCACAGAAACAGAATAATACAACAATAAGTAGCGGAAATAGATAAATAGTAGTTCATGAAGCTAATATATAAACATCAGAGTCGAGGCAAATACAACAGAAATCCCAAGTACATAGAACTCGCTAATACAAAAGCAGCTGACAAATCTGAACATAAACAATTACAGATAACTAAAAATCTAAACAGATAAAGATCTCCAAAGAAAGCTCCAAGCTCCAAAGGCGAGTCTCAAATGATGTGACACTCAGTCTGTTTCGAGCATAAAGCAAAACACAAAACACTCGAGTCAGGATTAATATTCTTATGCAAGTACATCAACTCAAGCGAAATGTCCAAGTGAAATGCAATATAACTTAAAAGATGTTAGGATTCCATCCTTTAAGGATCCCTGGAACTATCTACATACATAATACATCCCTGGAACCTCGAGACACACTCCCAAATCAAAGGTGCACCCAATCAAATCACAAAGTAATAGATATGGTATCGAAGAAGCATGCTAGATTTGAAATTCGACCTCACTTGGCCCGGCATAGCTCATGTTTCAGTCACATCAAGCTGACTCGCGGGAATCAGGGCTGCGTTCATACCTCATATAAACGTCAACAAACCATCCTACTTCGTTCTGGATTCTCCACCACCTGCACGGTTGTGAAAGTATAGGTATTGGCAGAGAGTATGCCAATATCTGATCCCGGTCTCTTTAACAATCAAAAGCTTATTTCACACCGTGGTCATTTTATAAATATTTAACTAATATCTGAAATCATAAAATTAAATCAAAGCAAAAAATATAATATCTAACTTCAATTATATTTAATTTTGAAAATATTCACTTTCAGAATCGTTATTCACTTCCAAAATCATAACCACAAGATAGGTTAAACCATCATATCAAAGTATTTGTATTTAAATTCATTAAATCTAAATCATAGTAGTTCCAACTTGAATAGTTTGAATATTGAATGTAGTTTATTTATCGGAATAGTTATACATTAGAAACAGTTTATATTTAAAAATAGATTATAGATTAAAATAGTTTATATATTAAAAATATTATATATATATATATATATATGAAGAGTTATATCGAAAGTAGTTTCAAATTATAATTGTTTCTTCCAATTTCACAAATTAATTCAAATCAACTTTTAGTTCCAAAATTCAATTTAAATCAGTCTCGGTTCAACAATTTCAATCAAAAGGTTAAAGGATTCAATATAAATTCTCATTAAAACCATTTTTAATTACATCGATTTCAATACAGGTTTGAACTACAAATTTAAACCACTTCCATATCATTAGGTTTCAAAGTTTAAATATTCATACAATTTACAATAACCCAATTTGATAAATTTCATTTATATTTCGAAATTCAACTTTAATTTTACTTAAATTTGAAGATATTCAATTATTTTTTATAACATTTAAATAAAATCTCAAATTACAAATTTAAATCAATATTAAATATTCAATTCAATTTTATTTAAGTTTAAAATATTCATTCAATGACCAAAAATCAAACTAGTAATCAAGTAATAAAAATCATATCTTTAAAATCTCAAAAATAATAAATTACAAATCCATTTTTCTAAAATTCAATTCTTAAACAAATTAAATTACAAATCATCTTTAATTTATCTTCCAACTTTATTTACTTAAGTTATTATAAAATCTATTTTGAAAATATTAATATAAACTGTAAATAAAGATTTAAAACATATTTTATATATTAGTTAAATTAAATTCTTATTAAATTTTAATATATTAACTATAATTAAATTAAATCTTATTTTACTAAATATATTTGTAAAATCTTATTTTACATATTTAAAAATAAAAAAATTATAAGTAAAAACTAAAAATTTATATTTTTTCGGAACTTATATTATAAATTTAAAATTTCCAAACATATAATTTAAGATCAAAATTTTACACATAAATTAAAATAAAATCTTTATATTATATTTAAAAGTTAGTATCTATAAAAATCCATATATTTCCTTTCAAAATATTGGAAATCATTTTTCAAAAATAGACCAACGGTATCCATATATAATTTTCTATCCTATTGTCCAGTGATATGAATATTTATCATTTCAATCCACAATAATTTAATATTTACAGATATATATATATATATATATATCATTTCAACCCTGTTGGGCGAATTTTCACCCAGAAGATATCGAGACCAAGAAGCCACAGTTTCACGCGGGTTCGCAATCTCCACTTCATTCAGCACGACCAGTCACCTTCCCATTCGGCCTCCTCCTCATTCGGCCTCCTTCCCATCCGGCCTCTCCATGTCATACCGGACCAGAATTCATTCGGTCAGCCCCATTCGGCCACAGAGCCAACATTCCTCCATCTCCATTCGGCATACCGAACCAGGGGCACCACCGAACCAAACCTCTTCCCCACAACCGGTCCAAGAAGCACCGAACTACCTCACCACCGGTCCACACCTATCACCGGTCCACACTCACTGCCGGTCCACATCCACACCGCTACCACCGGACAACACCTACCACCGGTCCAAGCTCCATGCCGAATGAGACCTCCCTGAACCAAACAGCTGCTAGTCCAGATTGCTTCAGCCCGGGCCCACCAGCAGCTATATACATCCAAGACCCCTGCCCCCTACCTCACTCTATAAATAGAGGGGCAGGGGTACAACAATGGCAGACAAGTTTGAGAGCTCAAGCAAGGAAGGAACTTTCAAACTACTTTCATATACTTGTATACGAAGCATTGTACTTGTAATCCGAAAGAAAGAAGATAATAGCATATAAAGTGGACGTAGGCATATTCCGGCCGAACCACTATAAATCTGCGTGTCTTTTACATTTCAGCCCCTACTTCTTTTATATTTACATACTCATCTAAAATCATTGAAAATCACATATAATCAACTAAATAATACGACTTGGAGGTGTTTGTCCATTTTTTGTGCAAACATTTTTGGTGCTTTCATTGAGAGTAGAACTCAAGCTTCATCTTCTCCCACTCAACCTTCTTCCTAACAACATCGCTCGTTGCTTAGAAATCATGCCTTCCAAACAGAGAAGGGATGTTAACAAAGGAAAGAACATCGCAACTAGCAGCCTTCCAGATCCAGCAATCGCAGATCAGCCCACTTCAACAGCAGTACCAGATGAAAATCAGGAAAATCCAACTGGTCCCGCAACGGAACAACCAATCACTAGGGCAGATCTGGACAGGGTTGTGACTGAAGTAACTAACCGCTTCACATCCCAACAAGAAGCTTTGGTGGACCAACTCATGTCACGCTTAAGGGATGCTGAAGAGTCCAACCACAACACTGAATCATGGGGTGAGTCCCAATCCGGAGGATCTCGGAGGCAACAAAGGTCTTCCCTCTTCGAAGAAGCTATCAACAGGAACAACAATGATAGGGGGCGCGCCCGGACCCAGCCCGAATTCCGACTCGAGGAAGCCCTTGGAACCGAACCCAGCGGGGGAGGCACCAGGCGAGGGTCGGATGTAGCTGAGCCAGTCATGCCACCTAATCATAGAAACCCCGCTGAACGGAGCCGAGCTAGAACCCAGCCCGAAGTTGACCCCATGGATGTGCTCGGAATAGAACCCCATAGGGGAAGATCAAGGCAGGGGGCAACTGTAGCTGGTCCTAGCGTGCATCCGAGCAGCCAAAGACAACCACTGGATAATGCTAGAAGTGATAGACTGTACCATCCCTACAGGTCATCTGGACGAGATAGATCCCGCAGGGAAGAACCAAGCTCATTTTTGTCCGCTCCAAGTTCTGATGAACGAATGGCACGATTATTCAGAGAATGTGTCCAACGGGAGCAAAGGGACCGGGGAATAGGCGCTAGGGTCACCAGTCCCTTTACCCGAAATATCGAAACTGCCATCACTCCCCGGGAATGGAAAATGCCAACCATGGAACCTTACAAAGGAACTTCCGACCCCATCGTACACTTGCAGAGATACACCCAGCATATGCTCATGAGTGGAGCAACAGAAGGAGTATTATGTAAATGCTTTCCGCTATTCCTAGCAGATCTAGCTACCTCCTGGTTCTGCCATCTACCCCAAGGATCCATCAGCTCATGGGAGATGTTGAAAGAAAGGTTTATTAGCCAGTTCCGCATCCATGTGGAACAACCCAAGGATGCTTATTCTCTATCCAATGTCAAACAGAAATCCGGAGAGACGCTGCAACAATATCTAACACGGTTCAACGCCGCAGCGGCAGCAGTTCAAGATGCCGATGAAAAACTCACTCTAATGGCCCTCTGTAGTGGTGTACATCCAGACACCAAGTTTGCCAGAAGATTAACTAAGGAAAAACCAGCTACCTTGCCTGATTTCTTCCACGAAGCTGGAAAGTATATGAGACTTGAAGACGCTGCTACGGAGAGGCTGTCAGAGCAACAAGGCAAGATAGTTCAGGACAAGGTTCCCACTACAGCTAAGGACGTTCGAAGAAATGAATCTAGAGACAATGCTGGGGGCAGAAAGGTCGAAAAGCGCCAATATCGACCAGGACCGAGATTTGACTCCTACACTCCTTTGAACGACACAATCGAAAATATCTTCCTAGCCACTCAGGGCGAACTAGGATACAAGCGCCCCCCGCACAAGAAAGAATCAGATAACGCACTCAAGTCCGGAAAGTTCTGTCGCTTCCACGAATCCCACGGACATGACACCAATGAATGCCACCATCTTCGGGACTTGATCGAAGAACACATTAGAAGAAGAAGACTGGAACGCTATGTGAAGGGTCAGAACAGGACTCCAACTCCAGCCAATGAGAACTCAAAGCAACCCCTCCCAGAGGTAGGCGGAGGGAATCGCAACAATCACAACACCAGTGGCTCTAGTCAAGAGAAGATAGTGGTCCTTACCATCTCAGGAGGACCACACATCGCCGACAGAAGTTGGGCAGATATGGAAAGGTACGGCAAGTCGCTTAGAAATGCAGAAGGCTATGTTAACTCCATCACGGAAGAACGCCACCCGAAACGAAAAGAGAACGACGACATCATATTCAGTAGGCGTGATTTGGAAGGAAGACAGTACCCACATATGGATCCCATGGTCATCTCTGCCTGGTTCGGTCCAGCTAAAGTTTTTCGGATTCTAATAGACACAGGAAGCTCCGTAAATATCCTATTCAAACATGCTTTCGACAAAATGAAGTTATCAATGAAGGATGTATCCCCCTGTGACAAACCACTGCACGGTTTCACTGGAGATGCAAAAATGCCCCTCAGGCAACTTGACCTCTTCGTCGAAATAGGAAGTCATCCCCGCTCCGTTGTGCGAAAACAAACGTTCGTACTAATAGAAAACCACTCGGCTTACAACGCCTTCTTGGGAAGACCAGCCTTGTCTGACTTCCAGATTGTATTAGCCCCCTGGTGCCTGAAAATGAAATTTCCAACAGACAACGGAGTAGGAGAAGTAGAAGGGGATCAAGATGCTGCCCGAGACTGCTACGTAACTGAACTTCGCAATAACCGCAGAAAGAATAAAGGAAAAGATGCAGAGACTACTCTTTGCATGAAAAGCTTGGAGGCATAGCAACTAAAGAAAGCCCTTCCTCTTCGATACACAAGCGATCCCTTCAATGAACTAGACCCCAGGGATAAAGAGGAGGAGGCTACCGCCGAGCCTGCAGAGGCTATGGAATTCGTATCTGTAGACAAGCACGATTCAAGTAAACTATTAAAAGTCGGATCTCAGATAAAAACGGAGTTGAAAGATCAACTCATTGACTTTCTCCGCCACAACTTAGATGTATTTGCGTGGACCCATGCCGATATGACAGGAATCTCCCCCGACATAGCATGCCACATGCTGAACATCGATCCCACCAAGGTACCAGTAAAGCAGAAAAAGAGGAGCATGGGGGCAGAGCGATCGGCAGCCCTTGATGAGGAAGTAAAGAATCTACTTGCTAATGGCTTCATACGGGAAGCCATCTACCCAGAATGGATCGCTAACCCAGTGCTAGTAAAAAAGGCCAATGGAAAGTGGCGAACATGTGTTGACTTCTCCAATCTGAATGACGCTTGCCCAAAAGATTGCTTCCCACTTCCCCGAATTGACCAACTTGTGGATAGCACAGCCGGACACGAACTCCTATCTTTTATGGATGCATACTCCGGATATAACCAGATTCCCATGCATGCTCCTGATCAAGACCACACTAGCTTCATCACCGACCGCGGACTATATTGTTACAAAGTCATGCCTTTTGGACTCAAAAATGCTGGAGCTACCTATCAGCGCCTCGTCAACAAGATGTTCACGGAACTAATAGGACGAACTATGGAAGTGTATGTGGATGACATGTTGGTAAAGTCCAGGAAAGCCGACGACCATGTGAGCCACCTGGGCGAGATGTTTCAAGTACTTCGCCGATATGGAATGAAGCTGAATCCTCTAAAGTGCTCCTTCGGAGTATCTTCGGGAAAATTCTTAGGATTTATCGTCCACGCCAGAGGAATCGAAGCAAACCCTAAACAAATCCGGGCTCTAAAAGAAATAAGGATACCCTCCACTCGAAAAGAAATGCAGAGCCTAAACGGAAAGGTGGCCGCCCTAAGCAGATTCATTTCCAAGGCAACTGACAAGTGTGTCCCTTTCTTCGAAGCTCTCAAGAAAGACAAAGGAAGATTCGAGTGGACCGATGAATGCTTAAAAGCCTTCCTCAACCTAATCGAACACCTTCAGAGACCACCAGTACTCTCAACTCCAAATGAAGGTGAAGTGTTATACCTATACCTCGCTGTATCATCTCATGCTCTAAGCGCCGCCTTGGTAAGAGAAGAAGACCGCACACAACGCCCGGTTTACTTTGTAAGTAAGAGATTTACAGGGGCAGAGGCCAGATATCCTAAACTAGAGAAATTAGCATATTGTTTATTGATCGCGTCACGAAAACTGCGACACTACTTCTAGTCTCACTCCATCAGGGTTCTAACCGATCAACCGCTAAGACAAGTGCTCCATCGTCCTGACACTTCTGGGCGACTCCTCAAATGGTGCATCGAACTAAGTCAGTATGATATCACCTACCATCCTCGCACCGCTATCAAAGGACAAGCTATGGCCGATTTCATTGCCGAATTCACTACCAACGAAGGCAAGGAACAATCCGAAGTAGCAAAAAACATCAAGTGGAACCTCTTTGTAGACGGAGCATCGAACGAACAAGGCTCGGGGGCAGGTATTGTGATCATCACCCCCAGGGGAAGAAAGTTGTACTACGCATTAAGGTTGGAGTTCACGGCCACCAACAACGATGCTGAATATGAGGCAGTAATAGCGGGATTGGAGCTTGCCCTAGAAATTGGAATCAATTCCTTATGTCTTCATAGTGATTCTCAGCTTATCGTAAACTAGGTACTAGGAGAATTCCAGACTCGAGGAGAACGACTCACAGCATACCTAAAGAAAACCAAACTGCTGCTCGATCAATTGGACCACTATCTAATCAAACACATTCCTCGAGAAGAGAACCAAGAGGCAGATGAACTTGCAAAGCAAGCTAGTATGAAGAATAGAACCATTTCCGGAGCATTAGCCATCTCAAGGCAGCTAGCCCCAAGTTTCGAACAAGTGAATCTGATAACTGCAATCGAAGAAGGAACCTGGATGACTCCTATCCGGAAATATTTGCAAGATGGCACACTACCCGACAGGCGTGACGAAGCCAAGAGGATCTTGAGAAAAGTTCCCCACTACACAATACAAGAAGGCATCCTCTATCGGCGTGGCTTCTCTAGCCCCTTATTGAGATGCGTCGCTGGAAGGGAAGCCAAGGAGATCTTATCAAACATCCATCAGGGAGGATGCGGAGATCACACTGGAGGGCAGACTTTGGCAAGGAAGATACTCCGATATGGATATTACTGGCCCACACTAAACAAAGATGCCCTAGACTTCGTCAAGAAATGCGACAGATGTCAGAAGTTCGCCAAGATTCCTCGACTACCCACAAACGAAATTACTCAAATGACCAGCCCTTGGCCCTTTGCTGTATGGGGAATTGACTTAATTGGCGAACTGCCAACGGGCCGAGGCGGATCCAAATATGCTATAGTGGCAGTCGATTATTTCACCAAATGGGTACGGAGTCCCACTCAAGATCATATCAGACAACGAACTCCAGTTTGACGGCGAAGAATTTGCCGACTGGTGCCAAGAGCATGGAATTCATAAAAGCTTCTCATCAGTAGCTTATCCTCAGGCAAACGGACAAGTTGAAGCCATCAACAAAATTCTCAAAACCCTAATCAAGAAGAAACTTGAAAAGTCAAAAGGCGCTTGGGTGGACGAACTTCCTACGGCACTATGGGCGTACCGCACATCTTTCAGAACATCAACGGGACATACTCCTTTCTCTTTGGCATATGGATCGGAGGCAATGCTCCCAGTTGAGACTATTGTGCCTTCCCACCGTAGGATCCACTACAACCCAGAGGAAAACGAAGAACTCCTCCTCATGTCTTTGGATCTGATTGAGGAAAGGAGAAACGATGCAGCACTCAAAGCAGCAGCTCACAAACAAAAAGTGGCAGCGCTATACAATTCCAAAGTCAAGCATCGCAGCTTACAAGAAGGAGATCTTGTCCTCAGGCGAATCTTTCCGCGCCCAGGGGCACTAGACCCCATCTGGGACGGACCGTATGTAATTCATAAAGATCTCCACAACGGAGCTTATATTTTGTCAACAGTGGACGGAGAGGTGTTCCAGAGGGCATGGAACATCCGAAACCTCCGTCGATACTTTTCTTAACTTGTACTGCCCATATGAAGTGAATTAACAAAGAGAATCAGTGGACGTAGGCACTTTCGTGCCGAACCACTTTAAAAAATCTTGTCTCTTTTTAGCTTGTTCCTTTATGTCTTGGCTACTTGTTAAGTTTTATCCCTTTCTGTTGAACAAAATCCTATGGCATCTCCACTCAAGACGCACCGCAGCCTCATCTGGACTAGGCCTAACAGGTACGCTACGATTCTATGCACTCGCCAATGAGACACTTTTGCTCCAGCATCCCTCTGCTGCGGGTTAACTCATTGCGCGCCTGCCCTCAAAGCCAACTGTAATGAGCCGATTATAAGTCATCATAAAGGCCGACTATAGCCGATGGCAGCTCATTACGGCGTTCGGCTCGCCGGCAACTGTGAACCTACTTTAAGCCCCAACATAAGGTGTGGCCAGCCAGGGGTAGTTCACGGCCAACGGCACCCACGCTAGCCGGCCACGGTAAATCGAATAATACCCACGATTACGGACCATAATGGTTTGGGTAGTTACCGTGCGCGATCTCGGCTCCGATGTGTCTTAAGTGCGGCTGTGGTAAAAAAGAAAACTCCCCGCGGAGGCGTAAGATGGGTGACAAATGTCTCCAAGACCCACAGCTAGGGAAAGTGACTACAAAACCCGTTTGCCACGAACTTAAGCACATCGACGGCCTTCCGTGACTGGAAGTTTTACTTTTACTATATTTCCATTTCATTTAAATACTTTTCTCCTATCCTGTATAACAAACTCTAAAGTACAGGAAACCAAATAGGAAGCATTCGCTCATAAGAAACTAAGTCTGCATACTGGGTGGCAGGGTACTCAGCTATATCCATGAACAGTTACATAAGACACTCTAAGCTACCGCCTGCGAATGAAACATAAAGGGCGGTACTCTCTTTTCTTGTACATAAATACGTAACTATAGCTTGTTCGTACAATAACATTGCAACACATGAAATTATATTTCTAGCAAAAAACTTAGCATCAAACACAACTAGAATCACAGGCATATACATAGTTATGTTTCTCACGCAGCACATCAAGATGACAACAACATTTAAACATAACAACATCAGCTTATATTATAAAATCACACGAAGTTATTCTTTGCAAACAATATTATTATAGTTACATGTCAATGACTAACGTAAACAGTGATAAAAAGAAATAAAAAGGTGGCAGCCGCGTCCACACTCCATCACCAACTTCCCCAGTCTACTTAGCCGCAGGATCAGAGCCCCCAGCATGTGGATCAGGAGTCCCACCTGTCCAGTTCAGAAGAGGAATTCATTAAACGAACAATCAAGTTATGAAAACACGGAAAGGAAAGAAAGGGAAAAGAAAAACTCACCAGCATCCGCCGCTTGATCCTCATCATCCAACTGCACGCCCGCTTCCTCTGCAGCAAGCAGCCGCATCCCCTCCTTCACCGCCGCTTGCTCCTCCTTCGAGAACTGGGCAGTAACCGCATCCAAATTGAAAGCCTCTCCGCCTTCCTTACCCGCGTTCACCCTGGCCTCCTCTAAAGCCTGGAGATACACCTTGGCCATCACCTGAGGGTAATCGTCCATCCAAGACAAGCCGCCCTCCTTCCAAGTGTGGAAGTACATGTCCTGCAGCATCTCATCCATCATCCCCTCATTCTCCTCAAACTCCCTCACCCGGGCCTCGGAAGCTTGCAACTTGGCGACGGCAATGTCCCTCTCTGATTGGTATCTCAAGCAGTCAGCCTGGAGAGACCTCCTCATTTCCTCCTCCTTTAACTTGAGGGACCTCCTCATCTCCTCCATCTCCTCCTTCAACTCGGCCTGAGCCATCTCCGCAGCCTCGAGCCTCCCAGACAACTCCTCTACCCGCTCAAGATCCGCATTTCGAACCTCGTCCACCGTCGTAATGGCCATGTTAATCCGTTCCCTGCAGGCGACCTCCATCTTCCGTAATTCCGCCCTACTGGCCTTCTCCATCGTCTCTTTCAGCCGCTTGGAGGCTTCCTCATGCTGAGAAATCTGGATGGCTTGATCGGCGAGCTGCTTGGCCTGATCGGCAACTTTTAACCTCAACCGAATATTAGCACTCCCGATCTCTTCCCCGGCCTTGGCCAATCTAGCATGATGCTCCATTAACTTCTTGGTCTCTGCGGCCACCCGATCGATGTTAGCCTTGGCTTCGTCCCCCATGGTGACTACCCGTGTAGTAAGTAAATCAAGATCTAAAGACTTGGCCTCGTCCAGCACTCTTACCATGGGGTTGCGGGGAAGGAGGTGCTCGCCCGTGGCCTCATCAAATGAGATATCCTGAAAGCTCGGATCTAAATCAGGATGACCGGCAAAAGGGTCACGAGGCACGGGGCGAGGCACATCAGGACGCCTAATACGAATAACAGTTGGGCTCTTGAAAGGAGGATGAGGGGGGCCGGATTCCGTGCTCTCCTCCGTAGTATCACGAGGAGGCTGAGTAGGAAGCTGCGAACCAGGGGAAGACTCAAATAAGGAACGGCCCCGCTTCTTTTTCCGAATGCCCTCTTCAATGACCCCAAGAAGAGGGCGATAACTGACCACATCCCCAGTGCGACCAGTAGAGGGTTTCGCAGAAGCTCTCCTCGACTTAAACTGCTCAAGGCGGTGTCGAACGTCCGACGTTTTAACCACCTGGCCTGCCCCTGGAATAAAGAACAAGTGTTACGAACATACAATAATCCACAGTTCGAAAAATGTGTTAAGTTAAAAGGAAAGAAAAGTGAGAAGACACATCTATTATACAAACCCGGCGGAGGAGTGGGATACTGCAATAAGTCCTGGATCTCATTCCAGGACGGAAGTGAACCGTAAAAAATTTCTAAGTCCCTATCGAAAATGGAATCGGCAGAGGACAAAAGTTCACCTTGCATCGCCGGAATCGCCCTAGCTGAGGAACCCTTAGAGGATGGGTCAGTGCAGCCACAGCTTTGCTGGTTTCCTTTGCCTTCTCCGTTTCCGACTCTCCCTCCGACTCCCCGAAGGCCCGACGGAGAGCCTCATCCAGTTCAAGGTCTTGCTCAGAGGTTAGGGCACCGACGCCACTACCACCTTGACCGTCGCCATCTTCTCCACCCTCCGACCCTTCTCCAACCTCGCCTCCTTCCTCCTCTTCTACACCTCCCTCCTCCGGGACAGTCGGAAAAGTACTTGGAGAAGGGCCATCAGACTTCTTCAGTTTCTTCCCCCCGACAACGGGACGCTCTGCAAAAGGCTCCCTCTTACCGCTCTTCACCATAGCCCCCTCCTTAGCTTTAGCAGCCTTCTCCTCAGCCGTGTCTCTTTGCTTAACCACGGACTGGTGCGGTAAGATCAAATTATACTCCAAGAGGGTTGCGTTCCTGATTAAGAAGGAGGCCGACCGGTCCCGTGCCGGAATAGCCTTTAGTTCAGCAGCCATTCGCACCAAGGAATCATCCTCCACGACTGCAATACCACCTGTCGCTAGCCAGAAATAGAAGCATGTCAGAAAAAACACTACAGTCAAAACATGGAAAGTATAAATGAAATCCATCTTACAGCCGGAAGTGAAAAGGTGGAAAGAAACAGCATCGTCCTTGATGAAGAACCACTCTTTCTTGAACATGGTAAACTTGGAATATAAGTCCAGGACTGGTTTGAAGGGCACGGCCGCTTCCAGACTTATATACGGAGACCCCTTCTTATAGCCTCTCAGGTTGTACAAATATCGAATTTCCCGGTTAGAAGGAGGACGCCCGTACCTCCTCTGGAAGATAACAAAGAGGCTCACCAGGATGGCATAAGAGTTAGGCTGAAGCTGGAAGGGAGCCACCTTCAAATATGTGGTGAAGCTTACTATCCAAGCGTTGATAGGAGGGATAGCACCGCACATGCAATGGTATCTGCTATAAGCAAAGTAGCCCTCGGGAGGATTATATGGCATCACTCCATCTCCCGGCAGCAGCATAAGAGCCCTATCTATCCCGAAGGAACGGGATATGACGTCAAGTTGCTCCTCCTTTAGGGAGCTAGGAAAGCGATCAGGAGGGGAGATCAGAAGTTCCTGTGGACCGTATCCATCCACTAGAGACCTCGGAATAGGTCGATGTTGCCCGGATCCTGGTTGGACTGGGGGCAAGGAAGAAGAAGACTCTCCTGTGCCTCTAGACTTCTTTCTGTCCGATCGTGTTTCCGCTTTGCGAGACATTTTCTGCAGCACAAGAAAAACTTGATATTAGAATAAGAAGTACAGAAAAATAAACAAGCAAGTATCTAAAGCAAGCGTGCAAAGAAGTCTAAGATTCCGCTCAAGGTTCAAGTATGAAGTCTCATTCGGCGGTGCAAGACGAGTTCATTCGGCGTCAAAAGCATATGGTCATTCGGCACTAAAATCCCATGCTCATTCGGCATACATATCATTCGGCCCTAAGACATGAGTCTCATTCGGCATACATATCATTCGGCCCTAAGACATGAGTCTCATTCGGCATACATATCATTCGGCCCTAAGACATGAGTCTCATTCGACATACATATCATTCGGTCCTAAGTCTCATTCGGCTATCCAATACACACCGTATACATTCGGCAAACAGGACCATTCGGCAATAGGGTACATACCTGATTCGGTAGGAGATTGATTCGGTAGAAGATTGGTTCGGCAGAAGATTGGTTCGGCTCTCTGGTTCGGTAAGAAGAAACCAAGGGGGGTGTAGCCTCTATATATAGGCGAGCTCAGGATTGCCGAACCAACTGGTTCAGCCTACCGAACCGGAACACCGGACCAATACCAAACATACCGAACCAAACGAATACCGAATGAACCCATCCATGCCGGACCGACCAAAGGACCGAATGAAGCTATCTCCACCAGCGAAAACCAGGAACAGGGGCACGCAGGCTCCTCACTCAGATAAGTACCGAACTCTAGAACCTACTAACAAAGTAAAGAATATGATAACGATGGATGAGTCGTAAATCTCTCACCAATGTGGGTTAATCATTTACACGTGTACACGACCACGAACGGTCCATAGGCACGCTCTGAATGGCTATTAACCCGATCGTCGTGAGAATTTGCACTTTGACATCCTTTTTAAACTCGTAGGTTAAACGGATATTTGATTCTGATAATTATGAAATGGCTAAGCTACTTACACATGTATGGGGTCGCGAACGATCCCTAGGCATGCTCTGAGCTGGCGATAAACCATCTTGACAAACGATCCAAGGATCCACTCTGACATGAACCTGGCATCGATGATGCTAAGCCCCCTCGGGGCTCACTCTCTCGTCCCGAACGACACAGTTCACTTCATCTCGAATATTTCAATCACGAACGGTCGCTATTTGAAGTAACACTAAAACTGTAAATTCCTTTGCAGGACACCAACAGGATATGAACATCCAGCCCGTGGCACTAAAAAACAAACCTTCCTACCACAGGGAAACAAAGCGCGATACATGCAAGCACGTGCCCCACTTTGGGGGGCAAATGTTGGGCGAATTTTCACCCAGAAGATATCGAGACCAAGAAGCCACAGTTTCACGCGGGTTCGCAATCTCCACTTCATTCAGCACGACCAGTCACCTTCCCATTCGGCCTCCTCCTCATTCGGCCTCCTTCCCATCCGGCCTCTCCATGTCATACCGGACCAGAATTCATTCGGTCAGCCCCATTCGGCCACAGAGCCAACATTCCTCCATCTCCATTCGGCATACCGAACCAGGGGCACCACCGAACCAAACCTCTTCCCCACAACCGGTCCAAGAAGCACCGAACTACCTCACCACCGGTCCACACCTATCACCGGTCCACACTCACTGCCGGTCCACATCCACACCGCTACCACCGGACAACACCTACCACCGGTCCAAGCTCCATGCCGAATGAGACCTCCCTGAACCAAACAGCTGCCAGTCCAGATTGCTTCAGCCCGGGCCCACCAGCAGCTATATACATCCAAGACCCCTGCCCCCTACCTCACTCTATAAATAGAGGGGCAGGGGTACAACAATGGCAGACAAGTTTGAGAGCTCAAGCAAGGAAGGAACTTTCAAACTACTTTCATATACTTGTATACGAAGCATTGTACTTGTAATCCGAAAGAAAGAAGATAATAACATATAAAGTGGACGTAGGCATATTCCGGCCGAACCACTATAAATCTGCGTGTCTTTTACATTTCAGCCCCTACTTCTTTTATATTTACATACTCATCTAAAATCATTGAAAATCACATATAATCAACTAAATAGTACGACTTGGAGGTGTTTGTCCATTTTTTGTGCAAACAAACCCGTAATTCTAAAATTTCAAAATCAATAAAATCGCTTGGGTTTATTATTGCAACCCATAACGACTTTCCTTAATCTATAGTATCATTCGGGTATGTATCATTTCAACCCATAGGGATTTTCTAAACTAATAGGGAACTTGCAGTGTGATTGAAAACATATAATTAACAGCATGGCATATAAGGAACTTGCAATTGTGAATCACATATTATACAAGTCAATATAAGTGTTATACAAAGCAACATATCATCATGTACATCAAAACAAACATTACATTATATCTTCGTATATATGTCAAAGTGAGCACCGTAACATATAAAATCATATATATATTAATTAAAAAAATTCTACGTATAACAAACATTTTAATGGTCAATTCAAGTGATGTTTATTTAATTAAACATATATTTGTTAATCGTGGAAAAATCATTGAACTGGGTTCGATTATCATCAATGCCAGAAACAGGAGAAGTACTTGCTAATAAGCATGAATTAACAAAGTCAGTAACTAACTCAAGCAAAGTAGTTTCAGGGATCAAGCGAGTGTCAGTAGAAGTAGGCTTCTTCTACATCGAAAACAAAAGGTACGGTGGTGGTGCACTGGCGGGCTGGGTAGGAAGCGAGGGCTAGAGGGAAAAATGGGGCATGCTCGGATGAGAGCAGTGCTGTGGCCAGAGGAAAAATGGTGGAGGGTGGCGGCGCAAGCTATATGGAGTGGTTCAGTAGCGTTATGAAGGTGGAAGAGGGGAGGCTGACGTGGAGTTTGGTCTATTTGGCTAAAGGAGAGTGGGCTGCTTGCGTGAGGGTGTGTGCGGGTGATGGGCAGAGGGCTGCTACTCAGGTGTGGTGGTAGGGTGAACTGTTGGCAGTGGAGTTGTGGAGAAGGTTATCTGCAATGAAGTGATGGGCAGCGAAGTGATGCACGTGCTAGGTGGCGGATGACAGTGGTCAGCTGTGGTAAGCTTGGTCAAGCGTGCAGAGAGAGGATGAAGCGCGTAGGAGGAAGGTAGAGAGGGAGGCTGTTGGTGCTATGGGTTGTGAGGATTGGGGCTGATGAGTGAAGAAAGGCGGAGCACTGCTTGGGTGTGGATGCGATGGTGGATGGAGTGGGAAGAAAGGCATTCGGCGGATGAAGGTGCGACTGAGCTTGCTGGAGGCGGCCATGGACGAGGCTTGCATGGCGGATGATATTGGCGGTCAGTTGTGCTTGATCGGAGTAGATGTAAATAAGAAAGATACGAGCCAGTTCCACGAATATATATATATATATATAAAAGTTAAATATTATTATTTTTCAAAAGTAAACGTCGAAAGGAAGTGTAGAGAGAGAGGGTTTTAAAAGGAAGAGGAGGCCAAACCGTCTCAGGAAAACATAAATAGCTTTTCACTTTTTTTATTCAAAGGTAAGAACAGAACGAAAGCTGGAAGGCGAAGAAAAATGAAAGTGAAAGGACGAGCCAACATATTAATTGAGACTAGGAGATATTGACAGTCAACAATTGAACTCGGAAAACATTAATAACCAGTGAACATTTATTTTCAGCTGATGGACATACGTAAACCCAAAGGACCAAAATAGGTACCGATACGGTTAATCATTTTGCAGATTTCTCCACGTTCCGGATGCCGAAATGCACAAATAAATATACCGCGAAGATCGGCATGACAAGATGAACGAAATGGTACATAGATATCAAAGACACAACGTACCAATCAAAACTTGATATTCGCTGCCGAAAATGCTGCTAAAATGCCGAAAATAATATAAACGGTGCTAGAGCAACCCAAATTTAGCAAAACGAAAAATGATGTCTCAATCAGAAAATGATTTACATTTTACTATGCAAAATTATTCAGATTTAAAAAATATTTTATTTCCATCAATTTAACTGATTTTGAATTTTAAATTGAAATTTCACAACCAAACAACTTTCATCTTTTACAATGAAAATCTAACACTTGCTACATTTAAATGGACGTGTTCCAAATATCAAATTTTCATTGCTAAAATCTTATTGTGTAATTTCTAGAAAATTTAGTTAATTACGTTATTTAAATCATTAAAATTACCGGGTCGTTACACATTTGATGGATACCATGCCATGATTTAACTTTAATCAAAGCAAAATTTCCACATTGAAATTCGATAGTATTCTCAATGTAACAGCCCGGATTTTTGACCTTCGAAAATCGACATCAACACGTCCGCTGTATTGCATGCCGAACAATTAAATTTCGGAAATATCATATCATTAGGGAAAATAAGAAAGAGGTAGAGGAAGAAATAGAAACAATAACACAGAACCTCACAATCGCAGCGGAACAATATAAAATAGATATAATATGTCTATATACAAAAAGAAATATAACTGTTATTTATACATTGCATACCAGAGTACAATACTTCAACAACACAATACATGACAGTTATAATGACTCGTCCGCACAGAAGCTGATATACAGCCTACAATACAAAGCGGAATAAAACCCAAGTATGTGTGATATGTCTCGTCATCCAGCTCGTCTCCTGAGCTCCATAACATCCTATCATGTGTCTGTAATACTTGGTCTGATCCGAGCATTATAATAAAATAGCACCCGAGTCAGTCTGGAAAACCAGCGTGAGAAAAACACACTCAAATTGAATTATTAAAAGTTATCAAAATCCTTTGAAAATCAAAGGTATCTCGTAAGACCACGCCATGAATAAACAAGACGGGTTTATATCTTACGATAACCAAAACATTTCATATCAAATCCTCAAATATTATAATAGTGTCTAAGTATAAATACTTATTCAAAGAGGTGAAATTGTTACATTAATTAAATTCCAGCATACTAGGCTATACAATCAAAACCATAAAGGCACGTATTAGAGAATGAATCCATACGAATGACTAGGCACTGGGGTACCATCTGTCACGGTACATGTCTAGAAACAATGTACCGAGGACCACGCCGGGATCCCCTGCAACACAAGACCAGACTATCTCTAACCTGGATAGATTGAATATGCTATCATCCCGGGTATTCCCACCCTCTTTCGAGCTCCTTCCATACATCATAGTAATAGAATAATATCCGCAGGTGCCTATAAATGTGATAAACATACCCTAATTGGGTGCAACCCACTTAGCCTTACTGCATCTCTCTTGATTTTTGGTCATTCCCGGTTGATGAGGCTAGATGCTACGATTGCATTTTTAAGGAATTTTCACTTAGAATGCTCGTTGTCCTCCGATGACAATGTACTTGTAGCATTCATACATACAAGTCTGTTCTGAGTCCGAACGGAACCGAAGGCACTATTCCTACTACATCCATTTTGGAATAATCCTTAGGATTAGTGGTGATTAGCCCTTGCACTTCACTGCTCCATCTTCGACTCCACGCTCTTCTTTTCCTTTCGAAAACATACTCATTGGATCAAAGTGGTTTTCAGATAACTTATCTGATCCCAGTCTCTTCGAAACAATATTTGATATTTCCTGGTAAACTTAACCCCAGTTCTTTAGGAAATAAACAAACAAAAATAAGATCGAAGATCACCTCCTAACCGTTAGTGGACGGATTTCGTTATCAACGTCCTAGAAGAATGAAACGAGTTTATATATACAGCATAGCACCTCGAATGGTAACTATACCATATACCTCCCGTATTTCTCCTAGATATTCCCAAAATTATATTTGGGTCCAGATTTTATAGTAGGTTATTTAACTATCAAATAAACAATCATTCAACCAAACATTCATTTTCCATTGAAAAACTCCAAATCTCTTTTTAATTTAATTTTAATAAATTAAAACTCTTATTCCAAAATTATGTACTTATCTTATCGAATTTTAGTATATTCACGCGTTATCCTTTTCAAAAAAATATTGAAAACCCTTTTAAATTAATATGGAAAGTACCACCGTGGTATCAACCATGGATTCACAGCTCAATGGTTACGTCTCTATCCCACAGAAATCAAAAACTTAACTACAGGCACTCCCTGCCTCCAATTTCATACTTTTCGACAACTTTATTTAAAAAAATTCAGAATGATACTTATGAAATCCCTATAATAATTTCCAAGTTAAATTTAGGCGAATACTTTTTAAAATAAAAGTTATTATATAATACTGAATATTTGAATAATTTATCCCTAAAAATAATAATAATACCGATTTCTATTTAAATAATGATTAACTTATTATAAACTAACTTAATTAGTATTTACATATACTTTAAACAATTTTTAAACAACTAAACAATTAATTTTCTGAAATATTCTTAAACACTTTCATATTTTCTAAAATATCTATGAATCCTTCTCAATTCATTTCCAAGTTGGTTTATGTCCCAATTCCGTAAATTCCCTTTTCACATTTCTAAAAATAAATCTACCATTTCTTTTTAAACCGATTTACCCATCTTCTTATAAATCCTCACTGTGAATTTATAACCTCAATTTATCCACCGATAACCACTCCACTTTATTTATAAACCTTGTTTATAAATCCATAGTTTCATTTTCCATTTATAATGGTTTTACAATAATTAATCGATAATAAATCGATTTCTAATTTAATTCCATTTTAACTTATTTCTCAAATAGCCCAACCATATACCACTTTTCTTTCATATTTAAAATCTAGTACAACAATTTCCTATTTTATTTTCAAACTTCACTCACTCATTTCTCCAACAATCTTAAATCTCGATTTGAAAACCTTTTCACACTTAATCAAATATCTCTTAAATTTTATAATTATTTACATCTCTTAAAAACCTCTGTGTTTCCCCATTCCATAATTGCCAAGTACAATTTTAAAACCAAACTATTTATTTTATCCAATTTTTTTCTTTTAATTAAATCCAAATTTCGCCATAAATATTTTACTTCCAAATTTCTTTTTATTTTCTTTCCAAATTCAAATCATTTATTATTGATATTTAAAAACACCAAAATCTAGTCCAAAACTACCATAGCATTCAATACATTCAAATTACTCTATAATCCACCATAGATTCTTCAAACAAATCATATATCAATATATGAAATTAATTCAACATTTTTGAGGAATCTAGATGGATCCCTCCAACCTGTTTTCCTGCATCCACAGATGTTAGTACAATATAAAAATACCATTCCCACTTCGAAGGGGATATCATGGTATATAGGGTCATCCGCTATTATGTGGGGCGCATAAGGTCTCATTCGCTATATATATGCGGGAATATCAATCACTCTAATATATATATATATATATATATATATATATACTACTATATATATAATATCATATTCAACCAATAATAATTATCAAATTCAACAATCGACCAATAATTAATTTTAACTATTTAAAATTGACTGTAGTATTCCATATTTGAATGTGATTAACTCATCTTGATTTTTAAATTTGCAGATCGAATCAATTTTCCACGTTTCCCACTGCGAAGATCTACGAACGTAAGCGACAACCCAGACGCATGGCAAGAACTACAATGTGAATAAATCACACTTATAATATCTTGTATATTAAACTTACGATCCAAAATCTTTGTATGGCTAGTGTTTATACAATGATAGTTATATAATGACCTCACATTGTTATGAATACCTTATTTTGGACTTCAGTTAAGGTATTTAAAATAATTGTATTTAGTTCATACAAACCAAAACGATAACTGTATATGTTTGTATTAAATATATTATAACTGTATGTGGTTTAAAATAGTTAAATAATACCTCAATTAACCTAAAACCAAACTGTACAATTGTTATCTAATTTACTTTCAATGGATTTACCTTCTTTTTTTTAGTGAACATACGATTAAAGTAATACTGTGAAAATTGAATATGATTACCGCACACTAAAAAGATGCATTACCTTAATCCTCCCTCTTGAGTGTATGTGACCTCGACTGCTACCTTTCCTCCGTTGCCGACTACCACCAGCACTTTCTCACGCACTCGCCCGTACCTCTAGCTTACTCGCGATTCGTGCCATCGCCCCCTCCTCAAACACCACTGCAGCTTTCAACCACACCAATGCAACCCACCTCACCATCGACCACAACAACATCATGCGTCTCTACCTCCCTCACCGATACTGGCCTTCGACCCGTTGGTCTCGCTGCCCTACCCCACACACACTTGTGCATCTTGATCTCGAACCCACATCCATCAAGCTTCCCAGACCGTGACCACCTTCCCTCCACTCACGAGCATCCACGTCCTCCAAATCGAAAACTAGAGGAGGAAGCTGTGATTTTTTTCTTTACATGTTCGCTCCACTGAAGGAGAGGAAGAAGAATGGACGAATGTGATTTTGAACTCGAATTGGAAATCGATTTTGAAAGCAGAAGGGAGGCGCGTTTGTTTTTTTTCTTGGTTACTGTAATGAATGTTCGGCCTTCCCTTTTTAAAATGTGAGAAGATGCTTTACGTGTATAGATGGCTGTATAGTGTTTTGAGGCGAGGGGGAAAAAGTGTTATGTGAGAATACTTGTCAAATCAAATAAAAATATATATATTTATTTAAATTTAAATTGTCTTAAATTCGTAGCTTAAAATCTCGACCTCCTATCAAGGCATGCTGATAGGCGTTTATAATGTTATACCCCTATGCAAAACACAATGGAAAAGGTTTCAAGTCCTAATTCGATCGTATGGAGAAGATAGCTTTTTGGAACCAATTATTATATTGAATTTTCGATATGCATTTCAGCGCATTTATATCCCGTACGACCAAATGTTAACGCCAAATGTTACGAAATTTGAAATCTGATACTAGTACACTATTATGGATCCAATGAAACTAGTTCCTTCGAATTCCGAGACTGTGTCTCAGAAGACTATTTTTAAATGTCAATTTAAACGATGTATTTTTAAAACCGAACAAATCGCTTTTAAATTCCATTTAAAAAGTTTTATTATCTTCATTATTATTAATATAAATTTTATTAGCCTTTAAATTATTTCTATCAGCTTAAAACCCCAGATTCACCATTTTAACCAATTTTCCATTATTAAATTCAATAATTAAATTATCCAAAAATTTGTTATATTTGAAATGTAAGTTAAAAATTAACTTTTAAATATTAAAAATCAATTTAATAATCAAATTCCAAATTCCCAAAATTGTAGGTCGTTACACTCAAGTTGAGGGAATTGTGTAATATTATCATTTCGATATTTCATGTTTAACCTTAGTTATATTAACCAATAAAAAAAATAAAATGAGTCATTCCATAGTCATCCATAAACTATTATTATATAACCCTTCGGTGCTTTAGGTAGCTATGAGTAATACATTGCCTAAGATTTGAAGAGCAATATGTACTCTAGTCTCGATGGATGTATCAATACCCAGTCTCGATACATCTCGACTAGGAATATTTAAAATGTTGTGCTTATTGTAATATGACAATTAAATTACAACGCAGCATATTTACTATGGCAAAACACATCATTTATGGACTTTCTATTAAATAATTAATTAAGAAACACCTTTTATTCTAAATGAAATTTATTATAGTATTGAAAATTTATAATAAGTTACAGAATTGCCTTTAGGCATATCTTAACTCTATCAATTTCCTATATGCCCATAGGCCAATAATGGAGTTATGATCCAATCCCTTCGATCAGCTTGACGAGAATCGACTGAGCTAGTCCCTTCATGAGTGGTTCTACTATAATGTCCTTAGCATCTACTTTTGTATCACGACCTCTTTCTTCTCAGCGAATTCTCTAATCAGGAGGAACTTTGAAGAATGTGTCACGATATTTTGCGTGCTTTAGGATTCTTTACGATCTGCATGGCCATATTGTTGTCACAAAACAATGTCTTTGGACTTAGATACAAGCATGTTAAACCATGCACACTGTACATGTTACACGTGCACGTACATGTGTATACAGTACGCACGTTCACGTTATATAATGTATATATAATATCAAACTAATTCATTTTATTAAAAATAAAATGAAACAATAATTTTATTTAAAATTAACTTAGAAGAGATCTAAATCAATTTAGGCTTCGTAGGCCCAATAAAATTCAAAATGCCAAAAAAATTGAAATTTACTCATTTAACCCGCTATGTGCTGGCCATGTTCCAACACTTAGTTCCTGTAATGATTTATAGATATAAATTCTAGATCTAACATCCAAAACCCCACTAAAACAACATCCAGGTAAACAATTTTCTTAATGGAAAATACCATTACGAGCAGAATTTGATTCTTTTCCCTTTAGCGACTTCAAGTACCTTAGACATTTCCTCTTCCAATCCCTTCTTTGAGTAAATTTTTTAATCACCTTCCTCTTGAGCCTTGGGCTTTCTTTGCCACCCTCAAAGTTACGTTTTCTCATTTTCAAACCTTCGATGAAGAGATACGCTTGATAGCGAGCACCGCACTTGGTTCCTTCGTGAACGTACTTTCGGCAGTCCTTAACACAATAAAGAGTTCAATGACAATACACACTAGTGAGCTCATATTGAAGTTCAATATGAACGGGTCAAACTATGGATTTGATGAACTAAGAATCAAGTTAGTCTGAAGCTCGGTGTTGAGTGTTTTACCAAGCTCGACTAACCGTTCGATATACCAAGTCATATTAAGAAAATGATCTTGGACTGAGATACCTTTTACACATTTTCATGTGGAATAATTTCCATGTATGAGATTGAAAGAGTCAGGGATATGCCAAGGGCAATTATGTAATATGTTACATTTATCTAACTCAGTGACCAATCTTGTTCGTAACAGAGGTGTCTAACTTCTAATATATATTTTGTTATATCGTGATGTAATTAATTAAGTAATTAATTTAAATTATATTAAATAAAAAATCCTTAAATAATATGTTGTGTGATAATTGTTACAAATAGTTGTAATCTTGAGAAATTACCACAATATAGAATAACATATTGTTTTAAATATTTCTGGTTAAGATGTTTTAAGAAAGGATATCAATACATCCATTAAGACAAGAGCGGATAACGCTCTCCAAACGTTGGACGGTATATTACTCATGGCTGATGGGGGCCTTAAGGGGCTGCATACTCATAGTTATTATACAACTAGGGAATGACTCATACGAGAGTTTCCTGATAGTTAATAACGACTAAGGTCAGATGGAAAATCTCAAAGTGGCGATGTTACACGGTTCTCTCTAATTGAGAACATAATTCAACTTCAATATAGGCACTCCACTTTGATTATAGTTAAATCATGGCATGGTGACCATCGAGCAACTGTAGTTCGGTCTGAGTTATTGCATTGGAAGTGAAACAATATTCATCAGAGAATTCGTCTGCTAAGTTATATGAGGCTAGTACCATAGCCAACTGTAGTCGATTGAAAGTCAAAATCTCTGGTCAGAGTAGTACGATTAATAAGAAGTATTATTATTGAACCCAAGACTTTTTCATGGACCAACAACGTTGATTTTGGATAATATTAGAACTTAACCAAAATCAAATTCCACACATCCTAATGTGATATAATGTTGACAAAAAGAACTTGTGTAAAAAAATCATTACTTAAAGGTATCGCCTAAACTGTAAAATTGAATTTTATTAACGAGACCTATAAGCGATGAATCAAGTCAAATTGTCAAACCACCAGCTAAGGCGGCATATGAGCATTAGTATTTCAATTGTTCGAATATTGATCGTTGGCTAAATTTATGCTAGCGAGTCGCATGACCGAGTCTATTTAATCTCATAAACACCGAATAGTCTAGGGCATCAATCTCTTTGGGTGAATTATTTAATAAATTATGTATTCACAATACATGCTATCTATTTGCATTTATAATAATTTTACATATGCGTTAATGTCTCCTCTTAATTGCAAATGCTTTAGGTCTCATTAAATAACAATTTTACATAAAACAATTTTAAGTTAAAAATCAAATAAGTATGTAAATATTATAATTTATGTATATACTTAATATATATTATAATTTATAAGAATTATAAATAATTTCTAATGATTATTTATTAATTTTAAAACCTAAAATTCATTCAAATCAAAATTAAAAATACATATAAATATATTAAAATAAATTTTAGCTCATAAAATAAAAAAACAATTCTGGTTGAAATTTAATTATATTATATTATTATATATACATTAATTATTAATTTATACGATGTATATTTTTAGTATTATTTTATGTGAAGAATTTTTTGCTCAAGCGATCAAACTTATGACACTTTAGGTGAAAGTTCTAGAGGACGCAGGTATGAGCCTCTAAGGCATCATAGTGAATTCTCTACTTAAATAAGTTATAACTCTTGTTATATATATACGTTTATTAAAATTAGCTTTCAAATTAAAAAATTTACTAACTAAAAAATGTTTTATGTATATATAATTTTAAAACATTTATTTTATAATGTATATGGTTTATGCATATTAAAACAGTATTAACTATTTTACATGAATAAAAATATATAAATAATATATATATATACATATATTTGGCTACCATACTTAATTTTATTTAAATATACATGTTTAAATATAATTGAAGATATTTTACCGATATTTTTAAGGTCTAGTTTGAATTTTAAACTGTTTTACTAAGTCTATGTTAGTTACATTAAATACAAAATTTGAATATAAAATTTATCGACTGGTCAAAATTAAATTATATATTTTATATTTCATTATATACAAAAAAATTTGAAAATTAAATTTATGTTTATGTATTTCATAAATATATTAAACAATGTTTTGAGATAATTAACACATTTATAAATGGCTAATGTTTATATAGTGGATATAAATCTCAATCAAGTAGTTAATATCAGATAATAAAGTATCGCTTAAAATATCATCACCGATATTACACCCGATACATGTTGATATATCATTCTGATGTTTAGAGTAGAATAACCAATAGTTTCAATGAATATCCTTCGTTATTATAAGTATTGGTGATATTAAAATTAAGAAATAGATATATTCACATTTTAAATGTTTCTTTGTAGTATATGATGAATGAAAATATGTAGATCGTATTGGAAATCCAAATGGACTATTTTTTTTAGTTTTAACTATATTTTTTCAGTCTTCTTCATTAGTCTTCTAATAAATAAAATTCTACTAAATCCATATGTCATATTTTTTATGTGTGAACCCTTTATCACTATAAATAAGATTGCATAAAGCTACCTCTCTTTTTAGTTATTTTATTAGTTCATTATTTCATGTTGTTAAGTTAGCTTAGGAAACTTCGCTATTTTGTTTTAGTTGTTATTATGCTTCAAGAAATAAAGTTGAAGAATAGTGTGAAGTTATATATACGACATATCAATAAAGTATGGGCTAGAAGTAGTAATCAACATCAAATCAACAATACTTTTTCGATAATTTAAGTGAAAGTGAAAATGATGTAACTATGAATGTGAAACAAGTTGAAAATTAATAAAGATGATTGGATGAATGAACAAATAATGAACATAGTATGAAAACGAAGAAAATAAGAATGATACATATTATACAAATTTCTTTGCTTTTATTAGCTAGTTTTATGACTTGTATTTTATAGAAAATCTCAGTAGATAGATTGTAATCTATACTACATGTAGTCAATCTTCAGTAGTTATTTGGAGGTATAGACCAAAATATTTAAAAATTTAACCTCATTGTAACATTATATCATGGGACAATATTGTTTGTAACATGTTATAGACATGTCTGATATTTTAAAATATCTCATATCGATACTTGACTGAGACGCACCGATATATTAACTATTTAGATCCCAATATATACTTATGTAATCATTAACCATGTATACCTTGCTATGTTGCACATTACACTTATATACACACATGAGTATATATTGATATACTCAAAACATATAAATGTTAAATTATTTAACATACATTAATTAAATAAAGAAAATTAAATAGAACATGATTTTATTTAAACTAACTAGATTGGATATAGTACCACCATTGGAATTCATAGGCCCACTAAGATCTAATTAGGGATTTTTTTATATTCACTCACTTTACCCATTATAGATCGAGCCATTTCTATCAATGGTATCAGAGCCCAACTGGTTTACGTGGTCTAATTAGTCAACATTTAGAGCCAACTAACCGAACCTACTTATCCATTGGATGTCTAAAAAAATATTGTCTAGAATTATGGTTGAATAATAAGGTTTTCTTCTGTGCGGCCAAAATACAGGGTACCTTAGCATGGGGGTCATCAGCTTCTTTTTCCACTGCAAGGATAGTTAATCGAACATAGTAGGAGCAAGGGAACTCCATTGGTTCTAAATAGCACATGAGTCCAAATGCCATTATGAATGTGTGACCTTTTATTGGTTATCTTGTTGGTTATCGCATTTGCAAGTGATGCAAGCAAAGTCGCTACCGCTTGACCAAATGGATGGAATAAGTCCGATAACCATTTCAAGTTCGGATACATGCAGAAGAATTGCCTAGAACCATTGCAGTATAAGTAGGTGGTAGATGCATATGCTTTAGATGTTGTCTAACCTTGTTGTTTGCGCCAAAAATGGTCACAAACCCCATGTATCGTGAAAGCACCAGTGTATGAATACAGATCAGCAATATTCAAACACAAATCTCAGATCTAAGCAAACAACAAACAACAATGCAGAAATAACAAACAAAAACACGAGATTTATAGTGGTTCGGCTATCTCCGGCCTACGCCACTTCAAAGTTTTATCTTTAATTGATTATCCTTGCTGGTTACAGATGACTACAACGATTACCATGAAGTAATTTGAATAAAAAAGTGGTGGTAAGGTATAGAATTGAATCCGGCGGAGTCTGGACGTTGAATAGCCAAAAGATCCTCTTTCTACAGGTTTTGGGGTGCTATTTATAGGCGTAGGAGGCTGATATCTCGACAAAACTTCGGGAGACTCCTTCTGGCACGTGAGTGGTCCCACGCGACCGACCCCAAGAAGTTTTGATTCGATCTATGATCGATACGAATCAATTTCGTATCGATCAAAAAATGATCCAATCGATCTGAAACTTGGCAGGAACATTCTTCAGCTTGTATTTAAGCTCCTATGAAAATTTCATGGTATTTGGATCTCTGGTTTAGGAGATATGATCGATACGAGTTGTGATTTCTTGGCAGGACGTGTGGTTCAAATCGATTGATTCGCATCGATACCTTCGAATCGATCAGGGTACGTGAGCATGCGGTGACGTGTTATGATGTTCCTGGATCGATCCACCTTATGCACCGAGTTGACCGAGTTACCTGAATTCAATTCCGGAGTTTTATTCGCTACAATTACTGGTTCCAACCATTCATTCCAGTCCTTCTTCGAATCGACTATCGATCCGTCATAGCCCTCGTTCGTATCGATGAATATTGGTGTATTTCGCATCGATTGCCGCAGATACCATCGAGACGAAACGAACTCGCCTGAGCAAGATGGATACGAATAAGGACTTGTAGGTTATCGATTCGAACAACTACGATGTGGATGGACACGAACCAAACTCACATGTGATCGATGCGAATCTGTCCAATCCCTGATCGATATGAAGTAATTCAACCATGATGGATACACACTAAATTAATATGATGCTGTGGCTTTTGGATCGATGCGAAGAACCTAACCCCAAATGGAGTCGAATATCATCGATTCGACATTGAGCTGTATGATGGATTCGAACTACATTTTCCCAAACTTGTATCGATCATATCTTAATCATATGAACTCCAATTGACCTGAAATTTGAAACATAGCCTCCCCTAGTCCTGATCATCATTTCCAATCGATTCCGTCCTGATCGGACCTCGGCCAAATTTTAACAACATCGATTGCTACCCTGTTTCCAATCGGTCTCCAATCCTGATATCTGTTCTTCCTTGCAAATTTGTTGATATTCCAGCCTTGACCAGAAGGTGGGATAACATTTGCCCCCCAAAACATGCTTGTGATAAGTAGGCTTGTTTTGAATAGTTTCGAATGCGATATCTGAAGTCCATAGCCATATCATCAGAGTACATCATTCCCGACTGCTCTTAGTCGATGCCAAATCCCCAAATCCAGTAACCAAAACCTCCAGGCAATTTCGTATCCATCTGAGCCCGACAACCGAGTCCTAATCCATCCTTATCCAATAGCCAATAACCGAATGCAGGACCTCTCCGGGTCGATATCCAAATCTGTCACCTTTCCGGGTTCTTTCCAAGCGCAATCCACACTTGACGACCGTGGTCCAGTGTCCCTGGACGTTGAGCTAACCTCTCCAGGTTCTTGCCAAGCGCAATCCACACTTGACGACCGTGGTCCAGTGTCCCTGGACGTTGTACAATGCCATGGCTTAAGTCCTAAGCCGAATCCTGGTCTCTCCAGACCCTTGCTGAGCATAGTTCATACTCAACGACCTGAAACAATAATTGATAATATGGGGCCTAAGTCCTAGGCCGAATCCTGGCCACTTCGGAACCTTATTGAGCATAGTCCATACTCAACAACCTGAATAAGCCACTTCGCCACATGCGAACGAAGAGACTTACCCCTTGTCAGATATAATCCATACCTGACGACCATTTACCAAAAACCAGGTAAAAATCCAATTGAAATCCAATACGAAATCCAAATCAAATCAGAAAATCAAAAATTCGAATCAACATCCAAAACAGAAAGCAATCATCCAAACGAGAATCCAAGCCAGAAAGCAAACAAAACCAGGAGTTCAAACCAAACTCCAAAACCAAACCAGAAAAACAAGTGTCCAATCCGAAAACAAAGAACAGATTTCACAAACCATAGGATCATGGTTTATCATCATTCAGAGCATGCCTAGGGGCTATCTCCGTCTCCATACATGAGTAAATCACTTGGTCGTTTGCCAGTAGCTTGCTACTTATTTCATATTATCCCGGTCAATTGATAACCAATCAACTATCATTCCTGGGCCTCACACCATCATTGCTTGAGGGAGGCGGTGGTCGCTCCTGCTCCACCGCTGCATTCCGAGTTCCGACATATTGTCGCAACTGTCCATTCCTTACATGCTCCTCGATTATATCCTTCAAGTGCCTGCAGCTGTTGGTATCGTGCCCATCCAAATCATGGAAGAGGCAGTGCCTTCCTGATGCCCTCTCCTGTTTAGAAGGTTCTCTCCTAGCTAGCCTTCGGTAGGGAAGGCGATTCCGGATTTCCATGTATATCCTCTCCAGCGTCTCATTTAATCCTGTATATGTGGGAAACTTTGAATCCTTCCATCGCTTCCTAGCTTTTCCAGAATCATCATCCAACTTCCTTTTTCCTTTATCTTCATCCGTACCTCTGCTGGATGGTCCTCCACCCTTAGTCGCATTCACTTCCTTTAACTTTAAATCTGCATATGCATCCTCTTGTCGAAGGAATCTCTCAGCTTCGTGAAAGAATTCTCCGAGATCTGGTGGTGGGTCCCGTATCAGAGATACTTTGAAATCTGAATCCTCTCTATCACCCGACACTACTGCCATCAAAACCATCGATGGACCCGGCTGATCCATCGAAGCCACCGCCGTAATGAATCGAGTTAGAAAAGCTCTAAGTGATTCGTCCGTCCTTTGCTTTACCGACATTAGCATCATCACGTTCTTAGGCCTCTTAATATGAACCCGAAATTGCCTTAGAAACCTATCCACCGGCTCCGTCCATGTTCTGATAGATCCTTCCTCCAGTTGCCTAAACTACATCGCGGCTATATCCGTCAAGTACAGAGGGAAACATCGGGCCATAACTTCCTCCAATTCCCCCATCACTTCCATGTGTCTAGTGTATCTCATCAGATGATCTGTTGGATCATCCTTGCAATTGTATACTTCCACACTAGGTAGCTTGAAATCAGGCGGATTTCGAGCCATCTGATTTCCCGTGTAAACGGACTCCTGTTCACTCCTTCCAAATCTCTTTTGGTCAGGCCTCCACGCATAGTTTACCTAATAATTTCAGCTAATCAAACATTATCTGTCAAAGGTTGCCCCCCATGCCCCCGAGGGAATTCCGGTACATACTCCTCATGCGGTTCGTTAATGTTAGCACTCGCTCTAGCCTGTTGAGCTCCATCCAAAGGCCTTCCAGTGCCAGATCCTGTGGGCTCGCCCCCAAGACTTTGTTGATTGCCCTCTGGTTCTGTATTCTGTCCTCCATTGGGTTCCGCGATCCTAGTTCCTGGTTCCACATTCGCAGTTACTGTAGTCGGTCTAAGGTTTTGTGTCCCTGCAGCTCTCATCTATTCAAAGAAATTCTGCATCATGTCCTGTTGACTCTTCAACAATCTCTCTTGCAATGAATTGGCCATAGCTTCCATTTCATCCCTGGTGAAATAGATCGAAGCTTGTCCTTCCCCAGCTCCGGAGGATGCTTCTTGACTTCCTTACTGTTGGCTTCTCTCAGACCTTTGTCTTCTGCTTGTCTGTCGAGTCATTGTCTTTCTAAATCTGAATCCTTCAAGCTTTTAAATCTGAACTTTAAGTCTGGTGTAGCAGGTGCTAGTTGTTCTCAGTGAAAGCACCAAAGTTTTTGTGCCAAAAATGGTCACAAACCCCAAGTATCATGAAAGCACCAGTGCATAAATACAGATCGGCAATATTCAAAAACAAATCTCAGATCTAAGCAAACAACAAACATCAATCCAGAAATAACAAACAGAAACACGAGATTTATAGTGGTTCGACTATCTCCGGCCTACGTCCACTTCAAAGTTTTATCTTTTATTGATTATCCTTGCTGGTTACAGATGAATACAACGATTACCATGAAGAATTTGAATACAACAGTGGTGGTAAGGTATAGAGTTGAATCCGGTAGAGTCTGGATGTTGAATAGCCAAAAGATCCTCTTTCTGTAGGCTTCAGGGGCTATTTATAGGCGTAGGAGGCTGATATCTTGCCAAAAGTTCAGGATCGTATCGATCAAAAAATGATCCAATCGATCTGAAACTTGACAGGAACATTCTTCAGCTTGTATGTAAGCTCCTGTAAAAATTTCATGGTATTTGGATCTGTGTTTTAGGAGATATGATCGATATGAGTTGTGATTTCTTGGCAGGCCGTGTGGTTCGAATCGATTGATTCGCATCGATACCTTCGAATCGATCAGGGTACGTGAGCATGCGGTGACGTGTCGCGATGTTCCTGGATCGATCCACCTTATGCGCCAAGTTGACCGAGTTACCTGTTTTCAATTCCAGAGTTTTATTAGCTTCAATTACTGGTTCGCAACCATACATTCTAGTCCTTCTTCGAATCGACTATCGATCCTTCATAGCCCTCATTCGTATCGATGCATATTGGTGTATTTCGCATCGAATGCCACATATACCATCGATACGAAACAAACTCGCCTGAGAAAGATGGATACGAACAAGGACTTGTACGTTATCGATCCGAACAACTACGATGTGGATGGACACGAACCAAACTCACCTGTGATCGATGCAAATTTGTCCAGTCCCTGATCAATATGAAGTAATTCAAGTAACCATGATGAATATGAACTGAATTAATATGACGTTGTGGCTTTCGTATCGATGCGAAGAACCTAACCCTAAATGGAGTCGAACATCATCGATTCGACATTGAGTTGTATGATGGATTCGAATTACATTTTCCCTAATTTGTATCGGTCATATCTTAATCATATGAACTCCAATTGACCTGAAATTTGAAACATAGCCTCCCCTAGTCCTGATCATCATTTCCAATCGATTTCGTCCTGATCGAACCTCGGCCAAATTTTAACGACATCGATTGCTACCCTATTTGCAATCGGTCTCCAATCCTGATATCCGTTCTTCCTTGCCAATTTGTTGATATTCCAGCCTTGACCAAAAGGTGGGATAACACTTGTCGATTGCACCCTTAGAAATGGAGAAGGGGAAAAGCTTCACTATTCAAGATATGCTTTCTATTTATGGCTTTTCCAAATGTGTTTTTTCGATATTGGAGCTTCACATTTCTTCAAATCTAGTGACCTGGTAAATAGACCGGGATGAAGACCTGAAATATTTTACCGACCTTTAGTAGTGACAAACCCTGATGGAGGCTTCAACCGTTTTGTATGGTTTGTCGTGGTTTGATTTTATCGAATCATGGATGCTCTTTTGTTTATGATTACTTTTTTTAGATTTCATTAGGTTGAGGATTATATTAAGTATGGACTAGTTGAGGAGGTATGCGGTAGCGGCAGACTACGAGAAACTATTGGTGATGACTAGAGCCGAGGAGGGGGCGAGAGGTAGTGATTGGCTACCTACAAGAGGATGGGTTATGGTTATCTTTCTATATTTGCTTGAGGTTCCATAGGATGAGTTGTGATCTGTTCTTATCATTAAAGAGTATCCATATATATTTGAGGAGGCGATCGGATTACCTCCACACCGAAAGATCGACTTTCGCATAAACTTACTGAAGGATGACTGACCAATAGTGAGGCGTGTGACACCCATAGAGCAGAAGGAGTTAGAAGTGCAAGTGAATGACATGTTGATGCGAGGGTTCATTCGTAGGAGTATATCCGAGAGTGGCGCACCCATAGTATTCGACATTATGGCGGGTCGCTCTCTGAATTTGCATGTAGATTATCGTAAGCTAAATAAGGTGATTAGGAAGAATAAGTATACACTTCCGTGCATTGATGAATTGTTCAATCAACTCCATGGTGCGAATGTATTCTCTTAATTGAGTCTTACGATAGGATTTCACCAACTTGGAGTAGAAAAGGAAAGTGTTCTGATCACCCATATTTCATATGCCTTCTAGTTTCGATGTGTGGTTGGCTATGCCGTTCGAGCTAACCAATGCTTTGGCATATTTTGTTGATCATGAACCGTGTCTTCGGGGAATAGCTAAACAAGTTCATTCTTATGTTTGTGGATGATATTTTGGTCTTTTCTAGAATAAAGGAGGAACACAAGGCGCAGTTGAGGATTGTGCTTGAAGTGTTGAGGAAGAACAATTAGGAAGTGAAGTTTTTGAAATGTCACTTCTAGATAAAAGAGGTGAGATTCTTTGTTCACGTTGTCTTTGAGCGGGGCATTAAAGTAGACCATGCAAAGGAGGCAACGGTTCAGGATTGGAACCAACCAAAGTACATATTGATGTGAGAAGCTTCATAGAATTGGTGGGATATTATAGACGTTTAATAAAGGATTTTTGAAAGATAGCATCGCAGTTGACCAATTTGACGAAGAAGAATCGAATCTTTATTTGGGACACAAAGTATGAGCATGCATTCATGAATAAGAAGGAGAGATTGACTAGTGCACCAGTGTTGACCATTTCAAGTGGAATAAGGAGATAATGGTATATACCGATGCTTGTGGTACCAAATTGGGTGCAGTCTGATGCAAGGAGATAAGGTTGTCGCTTACGCTAGTCGGCAACTGAAACTGCATGAGAGGAAGTACCTAACCCGCGATTTGGAGTTAGTGGTGACAGTGTTTGCATTGAAGATTTGGATGCATTACCTGTTAGGAGAAAGGTTTGAGCTATTCACAGACCACCAATCCCCGAAATATATTTTCTCCCAAAAGTATCTCAACCTTCATCAGCGGCGATGGTTAAAATATTTGGCCTCTTATGACCTTAGTATTTCATATATGCCTAGTAAGGGAAATTTAGTCACCGATGCTTTAAGTAGAAGACATGCCATTTTAGTGGCGATGTTTCAAGAGTGGAAGCAGTTGGATATATCAATGCTTATGGATTCAAACCTCATTGCAGGTTAGAACCTTAGCTAGCCTGAATATCAAACTTATTTTGTTAAGTGGATCTGTTCTAGTAAGAGGCGAGATGCTAGACTAGCAGATATCATGGCTAAGATAGCAGAAGGAGTGGAGTTTAATGAGATGAAGAAGTACAAACTTGACCAAGGTGGTTGGCTCTGTAAGGATGAGAGATTGTTTATTCCTATTGTTAATGGATTGTGAGACAAGGTACTCCAAGAGTGCAATCGCTCCAGTTGTTGGGAGAGGATTATGAAGGATGTCGGGACATTCACATCGAAGTGTACGAACTAGAAGGTTGTGAAGGCATAGTAGAAGAAGCCAAATGGATTGTGCAACCACTTGAAGTTCCTAAGTGGAAGTGGGAACAAGTTTTGATTGACTCCATTAATGGGTTTCTGAAGACCAAAGGAGGGTACGATAGTATTTGGGTCATAGTCGATAGATCGACAAAGAGCACCCGATTCATACCTATTAAATATAGTAGAGCGATATCCAAATTAGTTGATTTATATGTGAAATAGGTGGTGCGATTCCATGGTATGCCGAAGAGCATTGTGAGTGACTAAGACCCTTTATTCACTGGTGAGTTTTGGAAGAGGTTATAAGAGGCATTGGGGGTGGAGCTACATTTCAGTTCAAATTATCACTCACAAATCGATGGGAATTCTAAAAGAATGAATTTTATGTTTGTGGATCTCTTGCAAGCTTCATAGGCTCGTGGGATGACCACTTACATTTGGTAGAATTTGCAAACAACAACAGTTATTAGTCTATTATTGGTATAACACCAAAGAAGCATTGTATGCCCGACTATGTAACGCTCCTTCATGTTAGTGGAAAGCAGTCACAAAGCTGATAATTGGGCCAAATATGATCAGAAAAACCTCAAAGAAGATTGAAATCATTCCGCAACAAATGAAAGATAATCAGGATAGGATGTTGTGCTACGTTGATAAGAGATAAACAAATTTAGGGTTCTCTATTGACGATATGGTGTTTGTTAAGATTTCTCCATTAAAGAATGTTGTTCGATTCGATAGTAAGAGGAAATTGGATCCAAGATTTGTAAATCCTTTTCCATAGAATAGAGGATTGGGAACCAAGCATTTAGGGTTAACTTACCTCAGAAGATGGCAAGCGTGCACACATAATCCACATCTCTCACTTATTTAAGTTTATGCACAACTCAGGCATGACAATTGCACCAGATTAACTTGATGATATCAAGAATGAACCAGAAGCTTCATGACCCAGTAGGCCTATTTGTATTGTCGGATGTGATATAAAATAGTTTAGGAGGAAGATGGCGGTGTTAGTGAAGGTTCAATGGGGTAAGAGTAAAAGAGATTGCACGTGGGAAATGAAGGAAGGCATGAGTGCTACATATTCGGAGCTCTTTGCATGGCAAGGCCAATTTTTTATCGTATTTTTTTTCAATTTTGATATCATATAGGATATCTTAATACCTTGCGTGCAAGGATAGGTTTATTTATGTTATTACTTGCATGGCTGTTTGTTTGATATGTTTGATGGTTGTGCATGATTATTAGGCATGCAAGGTAGCTATGGCTGACTATTCTTTGATTTTTTTAGTATTTCGAGGGTGAAATTCCTAGAGGGAGAGTGTAACATGTATTTTACGTATTAAAGGATCATAAAATTTTATTATTTAAATCATATGAGGTCGCATGCCTCTAAAACTTTAGAAAATGACTATTAGGGACATTTTCACCTTTATAATTTTTATCAGATTGTTTGGATAAAAAATTCTTATAATGCCTATAACTTTTGATAGAGGTTGAAATGGGGTCTAAAACCACTTCCATTAGATTAGCATGAGGGTGATAGGACAGATCTATATCATTTCTCACTTTTCGAAAACAATTTCAAACCTCAGTTAACCCTAATTCATCAAATTCCTCCTTTTTTTCCTACTAATCTTAGACCAATCCATCATTAGAAGGGTAAATAGTGAGTGGAATTGTAGATCCATCATTTTGATGCTTTGGAATTCATGTTTTTTGTTGTCCCTTCAGATTAGGTAAGTGACAATTGATCTCTCACTATTCTATACTTGTCCATATAGTTAAAAAATGATGTTTTTGATATGGTTTCCCCGTTAAAACAATTTTAAATTTTAATTCAACTTTTAAACACGTTTATTACCGAATATAAAAAGATAGAAATGGATTATTATATGGTTTTGTGACCCTTTTTGGTTCATATTGTCACTTTAATATAAAGTTAGATCTAGGTAGATTCTTGTATGTTTACCATGTTTGGATTGCTTGCTTATGTTTAATGAGTGTATATGGACTATGGCTGCTATTGTATGTTTGCTAATGGTTTGCTAGTGCTTTTAAGAAAGTTAGGAACCGTTCATTAATTTAGCTAAAACGAAGATAAAATTTCTTAAAATCGAATGAAACTTACAGGAGGGGCTCTAGAGAAGGGGGAGCCTATACATCTGGTCACAAGTTGTTTGAAGTCGATTTTGATGCTCAACCACATGTCATTACCAAGATAATAGATGGATGTTGGAAATTGCAGTTTAGATCAGTGATGGGAAACTGCTTCAGGTCAAAACCAACAGAACTTCAGGGGGAACTTAGGGCCGAGGTTAGGAAGTGATTTAGGAGCTTAATCCTACAAAAAATCGGCTACGAACACAACTTGGTGCCGATCACTTTTGATCGGTACTGACCTCTTTTTTAGGCCAGAGATGAGGATTGGTAACTTGGGAGCTCAAGGCTTGAAGAAAGGGGATTCCAAGCAAGCAAAAGGAGAAGTGATCGGAGAGGAAAGTACTTAGCCAAATTTTGGATAAGGGCTAAGGGTTTCATATCGGCACTGACGTCTTTAGTTGGCACCAACTTGAATTAGTAATGTCAATAATGGTAAAACTTCCAAGGAAAGATGTAGGGGTCCTGTAAGTCATGTTGGAGGTGTTCACTCGTTAGTTCGACGTTCGGTTGCGATGTGATAGTGCAGCCGAGGACAATGGATTTAGAACTTTAATAATTGTAACTTAATGATGATGGAATTATGTTCCGATGATGATAGTTGGATGTGGAATGGAGTCATGAGGGTGATTATCCACAAGGGTGGTTTCTAGAAAGGGTGACCCATAGATAGAATGTTGAATGGTTTTATCATGGAAAGAAAGGAATGTGGAATGGTTCCTTAAGAATGAATGGAAACTATATAGAGTAAGGAAATGGTTCGGATATGCATTCTAATGGATCGTTGATACTTAGGGTGTTTTCTAATGTACTTGTAAGCTAAAGTTTTATGAAAACGCTCATTAGGTACTTGGAATGGCTACCTCAGATTGGGGGGATGGGTCCATATACCCTAGATCAATGGAATGGATCTAGTGTCAGCTATGAGTTGGTGGCGAGTATACTAAAACCGGGATATTTCCACCAAATCCATGATAGAGGAATGACCATATGAGTTATCATAAATCTAGGGCACATTGAGTGGCAGTGAGGATTGTATAATGGATGCTATGTTTGCTTTGGTTGTCTCTCTCATAGTCTGCCACTCTAGGGATGTCATATGATGAAGGTATTATGTATTTTATACCTAGACACATGATATTGTACTTAGGATGTGGTACACCTTTATGATGTTTATAGAGTTGCATATTATTGATGCTATGTGCTAACTCTTTGGTTGTAGGGATATGTATAGGTATGGTTCGTATGCCCTTGTTCCTTATTATATCAACTTGTATAGTATTTTAAGATTTCTTATCGCTCTCTCCAGACTTTTGTCTGACTCAAGGATTTATACTTTGCTTCTTATTATCTTAGATACTCTTAAATGAGTAGACCATCTACTAGATTTAGGTGGTAAATAGTTGTTGTGTAGACTGTAGAGGATGAGTGGAGGATGATGCTTTCTCATATTATATATGGATTTACTTATGCTTATTCTGTTGTGCAACACCGTGGAGCTTTAACCGTATTTTCTTATGATATTTAGAGGCGGTTTTTTTGAGTTTATTATTAGTTGTATAAATTATATCACTATTTTGTATAACTTTGTGAACCTACGTACTCTGATATTGTGGTTTATTTAGTTATTACCGTCTCACATGTTTTATATATGTGATGTTAATATTATATTTTACTCGATGCGCTGTGAGATATACGATAGGTTTTATGATTGTTTCTATTCTTTTCACCCTAGGCTATTGTCTTATATTGGTCGAGCACTATAGCATGACACTATACAAGTATATTGAATGCTAGAGGTGTAGAGTGGTTGTCATAATGACCCTACTCGGGTCCTTAAGACCAGATCTTGGCTTAATGCCAAACTAAAAAGGAGTTGGTTGGTTTTCTCTAGGAAAATATAGATGTATTTGCGTGGAAACATTCATACATATATGGAATCACCAAAAGCGTGCCACACTTAAATGTGAACCAGAAGTGCTCTTCTATGAAATAGAAGAGATGCATTTTAATTTCGGAGTGAACTGCTTCGTTTAAAGAAGAAGCGGAGAAGCTGAAGGCAAATGGCTTTATCTACGATGTCTTATACATTGAATGGGTATCAAACCCCGTGTTGGTCAAGAAGTTAAATGAATAATGGCGAACATGCATTGATTATTCGGATTTGAAGAAAGCATGCCCAAAAGATAGCTTCCCACATTGAAGATAAACCAGCATGTGGACTTAATGACTGAACACTAATTATTATCTATGGATGCATATTCCAGGTACAACCAAATAGAAAAGCACATTTTAGATTTGAAGCATGTGAGTTTCATCATTGATTTGGGCCTGTATAGTTATTGATCTATGTCGTTTAGTTTAAAGAACTTTGGAGCTATCTACTAACGGTTTGTAAATAGGATGTTTGAAAATCAAATTAGGCAGACTATGTAAGTGTGTGTGTGGATGATATGCTTGTGAAGTCACAGCTGTCGACGAACCACGTAGATGATCTTTCTAAGATGTTTGATGTGTAGGGGTATGGAATAAAGTTGAATCCATTGAAATGTTCCTCCGAAGTCGCATCAGGGAAATTCTTAGAATTTGTTGTGAATTCAAAGGAAATCAATGCTAAACTGGAGTAAATTAATTCCTTGAAACATGTAATAGCTCCAAGGAAGAGGAGGGAAATGCAGAGATTGAAAGGGAAGTCGCTATGCTGAGCCAATCCATTTCTAAGCGACCGATAAGTGCATGCCGTTCTTCGATGCATTCAAAAGGGAAAGTTTGCTTGGACAAAGAAGTGTCAGATGCTTTCCAAGAATTATTGAAACACATGGAGATACCTCAGATTTTATGGAACCCTTTGGAAGGTGAAGACTTTTTCATATATTTAGTAGTATTTGCTCATGCACCGAGTGCAGCTTTAGTATGTGGGGAGAGGAAGATTCAAAGTTCCGCATACTTTATCAACATGTGGTTTATTGGAGCAGAAAACAATTGTCTGAAATTTGTAAAGCTGGCATACCGCATGGCGATTTCTTTAAGGAAATTATGACCATATTTCTAGGCTTACCTAATAAAGGTGATGATGGATCATCCTTTCAAACAAGTATTATGTCAACCTGAGACCCAAGGAGGTTGTTTAAGTGGAATGTCGAGCTGAGCCAATATGACATAACCTACCATACTAGAAGGGTGATAAGAGGACATGCATTAGCTAATTTCATTACTTAATTTATCGTTTGGGATAGGAAGAGGAAGATGATATGGTCTAACCTATTCAATGGAAGTTATATATGAAGGGAGCTTCCAACGAATGTCATTCCAAGGTAGGAGTAGTTCTCGTAACCCTGAAAGGATTAACGGTATGCTACATACTGAAGCTAGAGTTTCCGCTAATGAATAACAAACCCAAGTATGAAGCTTGATAGTCGGACTTAAGATAGCAAAGGAGCTGGGATTTAGGATATTGCATGTATACACCGACTCTCAGTTGGTAGTCGGCTATGAAAAAATGAATTTTAGAATAAGGGAGTAATACTTTCCCCTTACCTAATGAAGCCATTGGAATTGTTGAATGACATTAAACATGTCACAATAACGCATATTCCCAAGGAGTGAAACATGAAGGTTGATTCAAAAGGAAATCTAGGCAGCTCTGGGGTTTGCAACTGAAGGAATTGGTTCCAGCCGAAGTTTTATCGGCTCCTAGAATCAGCCAGATGGATGTCCATTGGGTCTTGAAGATCGAAGAGAAAAGGGAGTCATTGATGACCCCAACCAAAGACTATTTGCTTAAGGGAATTCTCCCGCATAGATGGAATGAAAGAGGGAAATTCCTTTATAGAATATCTCAGTTTACAATACAAAAAGGAATATTATATGGCAGAGGCTTCTCTACCCCTTGCTACATTGTGTTATCGAAGATGAGGCTATGAAATCCTTATGGAAGTACCTGAAGAAAGCTGCGGTGACCACATCAGAGGACAGACGCTAGCAAAGAAAGATCTTTACTATGGATACTTTTGGCCGACAATTAATCGAGATGTTGCGGATTACATCAGATGGTGCAATAGATGTAAGAGTTTTGTAAAAATTCCAAGAGCCCATCTATCATGCGCAAATGGTTAGTCCATGGCTATTTGTGGTTTGGGGAGTTGATATAATCGGTGTGTTACCGATGTTGAAAGGTGGAGAAAATTATGATATTGTAGCAGTGGACTACTTCACTAAGTAGGTTCAAGCGGAACCACTAGCCACAATCGCTACGAAAAAAGTGATCAACTTTGTGGTAAAGAACATCACACATAGGTTTGGAGTCCCAAAGAAAACTATATGTGATAATGGGACTATAATCGGGAGTGTTGAGTCCAAGGAATTTTGTAACCGGTATAAGATTGAGAAGAGCTTCTCGATAGTAGCACATCTATTAGCAAATGGAAAGGTAGAGGCGGTAAATAAAATCATCAAATTCATCCTGAAGAAATGATGGATAAAAGCCAATGGTAACTAAGTTGATGAGCTACTCCTAGCACTGCGGGCTTACCAAACGACCCATAAGTCCATGATGGTGCATAATCCTTTCGCCCTAGCCTACAGAGCTTATACCATGATTCTAGTAGAATCAGCTCATATCAAAGAAAATGTTACGATCCTAGGATGAATGAGGAACTCTTACTTGAGTCCCTCGATTTAGTCGATGAAAATGAAAGGAGGCGGAACCGAGGGTAGCTGCTCACCAGAAAAGCGTAACATGACATTTCAATGCCAAGATCAAAAACTGTACCTTTGAAGTAAGGGACCTCATTTTAAAATTAGTCCTCCCTGGTACAAAGGCACTTGATCTGAATTAGGAAGGGCTCTATGCAGTTAAACAAAAGCTGGGAGATGGAACTTTAAAGCTAGAAATTGCTGATCGGATACCAATTCCATGGTTATGGAATAGCGAACACTTACGATGCTATTTGACTTAGATTTATTTGCTTTATTTTCTACAAATAAGTCATCACAGTGAAAATAAGGCAATGTATTAAGGCATGACTTGCTATTTCTTTTGTTTATAAATAATGCTAGCTTCAAGAACCAATGGAACCATGTTCTTGCAAGCTAAAACTTATGTTGCGTGATTAGCCGTGCAATCAAGTAACTAGAGATAGGTATTGACCAACTCCTATGATCAATGGTTGGGTCATGGGAGTATAATCACACAAAGATCGTTCAGACGATACACCCTTATCCCCTAGCTTTGACAAATGCCTAGATATTGGAAAATTCAATTACTAGGGACACCTAAAGTTAGATAACAGAAGCACTGGTTATCGAAGATAGGAATTGGTGTGATATGAAAGCTTTAATTACCATGCTTGCGGCTTGGTAAGGCTTGCTCGGTTGAGGATAAAAGATGATGGTCAATGAACATCCTCGATCAACACTCGAAGTTAGATGAGATCGAGAGCGAGTTCCTACCGACGTCACCCGAAAAGTCGATTCCCAGAGACACCAGTCAATGTGTAATTGAAGCATTCACGACCACGATTGCGGCGTAGGAAGACATGCCCAGCCGAGGATAAAACAACGATGGTCATGGAACTGTTTCAATAAATGCCTAAAGATAGGCAAGGTCGGATATCGATGCTTAAAGTTAAGCACCTAGACTATAGATCCCCTGTAAGACCCCACATTTTTGGATAATTAAATAATCAAATTAATAATAAACAATGAAAATAAGCATTTGTGAAATTGTCAGAATATGGCCTCGAAACTTATACCATTGTGTTCGTGGCAATTTCCTGATCAATTTCCTTATATAACTTGTCGAAATCCGAGTTAATATGAAGAAGATACAAGAGAAATAAGAAATCAGAATTAAATGAAAAAAAAGAGTAAGACCCTATAGGTTAACCAATAGGTGGACCCGCAAAGCACAAGGGACGACCCATAGGTCGACCTGCAAAGCATATAGGTCGACCCGCAAAATGTAAGGGTCAATCCGCGTTTTTCCCTGAACGAGAAATCGACCAGGGACGTCCCGATGTCTTGTAATCTGATTTTCGTGCGATCCGAGGCGTTGTTTTTTGGATGTAACAATTCGCAACGAGCCTGTGACGTGGTTGCACCAGATTCAATACAAAAATCCGATGGTCCGAGATTCTTAAACTCCACTATAAATAGAACCATAGGCCTAGCTATTTTCTCACAATCGAATTTTTCTCCCAACTGGATTCATTGTCTAAGGATAAACCCTAAATAGAAAATATTTCTAGGGAGAATATTTTTTAATAAAAATATTAGACGCCTTAGAAGGGGATCTAGGAAGGCCATGTAGTAAAGCTATGGACGACAATTGAGTGGATTTAAATTATATATCTTTTATGCTGATATATAATATCGTTAGATTCTCGTTAAATATTTTAATTCAGCATTTGAACTAATTTCAATAATTAGTTCTACTAGTTAGTTATGTTGAAACTGTAATTTTATAAGATAAGTGTACTAATATTTAAATGTTATTTATATGAAAAAAGAAAGGAATCCAAGTAAATATATGTAATATTAGGCTTAAAGATTATGGAGAAAGGCATAAGCCTAAAGGTGAGAAATTTATAGTAAATTATGTTAAAACTTGGGAAATGGATTAAAAAGGGGAAATCTTACAACTTGATTTAGAAGTTAGTTATAGATTAGTTGGTTAGTTTAGAAAAGGGAATACATTTTCATAGTTAATACTGTAAGAACAGCGATAAACATAATTGCAAGAATAAAAAAATATATGAAATTAGTGCAAAATAGAGACATTATTGTATTTTGCATTACCCAACAATTAATGAAATAAAAAAAGAAATATCTTGGAGTTGCGAGTTATTGTTTATAGTGTTATTCAGTATTAAAATATGGAAATGGATTTTTGCATAGTTTTTATACCAACCAAATAGAATAGAACTACTTCCCAATATAAAATAGAATAATGCGAAGCATTAAAGAAACTAAAGAAGAGGAAATAATCAAGTTAATTATTTGACAAGATTAGAAGCAATAAACCGAAAATGTGACTAGGTCTGCATTTATTGCGCAGGTAATAGTGTAAAAAGTAAAGCAGTTATTATAATAAGTAACTTATGACAGTTGGACGTAGTCCCAGGTTAAGACTGTTATATAATATAAGAGAACTTAAGAGAATTTAGTATCATAATAATAGAAGATGGAATAGAATAGAAAAGAGACATTTGCAATTATATTTATAACATGTAAGTTATAAAAGAAAAAAAAGAATATAAAAGTGACAGTTGCAAGTATAATTGTAACACGTAGGTTATAATTAAAAAGAAATAAATAGAAGAGGCTTATTTTATCAAACTTAGATCTTGGATTAAGTTAATAAGCAAAAATAATAGAAGTGCCTATACCGGTGGCAATCCCTTTCAGGTCTAGGACTGATGGTCTCACACATGGGTGGGGCTAGGCATGCCGATTAGGGTAAATAAATAGCCAATAGAATAAGAAAAGTAAACTAAACGCATAAAAAAAGATTAGATGTAGGGTCTAATAGAATGGTAAAGTACGTTTGGAGCAGCCCGAAAGAGAATCTGGATAAAAAGCCTAACGAAGAAATTCATCGTAGATTTTTAGTACAGTAAGAGTATGTCCAACATAGTTATTTTGGGCTAGAAGGAAGTACGAGACTTCAACGAGATGTGAGGATACTCTAGGATGGCCCTTTAGGGCATGCCTAACGAACCTGCACCCCGGAGGCAGGTCTGTAGGTGTTCCATCAAGAGAGTATGCCTTGATTGCTTTTGCATTGCAGGCCTAACGAAGCGGACCTTTGTAGGCAGTCAAAATTTTGATGATGGAATAGGATATTCGTACGACACCATACTCTAGTTTGCAAGTAGGTTATAGTGGGCAGGACCCAAAAGGATAGTCGCATGCGGAGATAAGCCATCATCAGTCAGAGCGAGTTTGGGAAAGACTAGGGTTAAACCAACATGCCAATGATTCTTTCACTATTGAGACATTGGATGAGGGGCACATCCAATTGGATGTTTAGATTGTTTTCAATTGGGCACAACCACTTAGCTCTTGAAAGGTCTTTCGATTAGTTAAGGGGGGCTACGTGGGGCTATAGCCACGATTAGAAAAGAGACAAACCAAGTAGAATATCTGTATTGTAGGCCTAATGAAGCGAACCTTTACAGATATAGAAAATCGTCGACTGAGTTCCGTATAAGGTTGACCTTATTAGCGGAATTTAGGGAGTAGACAGAGCGATTACGTGTAGTCCTTAAGGTACGCACTGGGTGGTACATTGTGGATGTCGAAGTACTGGTATAAGCTAGTGTGGATGCAGATTTACATTTTTATAATAGACGATGGAACATCTATATTGTAGGCCTTACGAAGCTGTCCTTTATAGATGTAGTTACAGTACACTCTAGTAGCAAGCTGATGGAGTCCTTTTCGAGGAGGATATGAATTGTACTATGGGTAGTACCTAGGACCGATGTGGTCTTTGGGCATGTAGCTACATACATACATACATACATACAGGTTATTAGATCTTAATCTACTAGGGAGTAGATGGGTACGATTCACGCATAGAGGAGAGAGTATTATAAACCTAATAAACCTAATATAACAGAAAATGGAAATAGAACGGTATATGTAGAACTATGCTTAGAAGTTTATAATTTGTCCATTCACCAAAACTTTAATTCTGACCCTCTCCTCTTATCATCCCACAAGTTAGATAGATGACAAAGATTTTCCAAGTTTGGGATACTTGTTAAGAAAGTGTTATTACCTTGGTGAGTATTTACTTATTACTATATTTTAGTTAGTTTCGCTGTGAGATATTTATTCAAGCTCTGATATATTTATCTTTACCTATTTGCAAGATACCAGACACCCAACTCGGGCTTAAGTGGATTTGGGTTTTAGCATTTTTGCGAAAAATCCGGACCCGTAGGAATTCGGGCTGTTACATTTGGTATCGGAGTTTAAGTTAATAGATCCTAAGTAACTTAGGAAATATGAGTGAACATAATTATATTTTTCAATAAGATATAAATATATTATGTACTAAAATCCAAATATTCCCCAATTACAGATTTTAACATATGGAAAGTTTTACAAGTATATTTATGCATAGTTTGCTAGTTGGGTTTGGGATGATCGAAGGATGTTGAGCCCTATGTTGTTACCGATTTATAGTGTACAATAATCTATGTTTTGAGAGAAGATTGGTATCTATATGTTATAGAAAGTGGGAAAGTTTCCTAGGGATAGTAGGGAGAGTATTTTTATCTTGGAAGGAATAAGAGATTTTAGTGAGGAAATGAGATTTCCAAGGTTTAGGAAGAGTATTTCTAGGGTAATAAGAAGAAAATCCACTTTATGTCTATCCCAATAAAATGAAACTTTTGGAAAGTTGAAAATATAATTGTTAATATGATTGAGGAAGTAAATATTGGGATTTTGACAAAAAAAGTGGTATGAAATTTAAATTGGTTTTTATATGATGTAAATTTTGTTAAAAGTGAAATTCTTTTTGAAGAAGTATAGGACATGTATAGCTCGCTAGTTTCTTTGTAGGCAAACAAAGATTTTAAATATAAAAAACCTAGAGTGTGTTAAGTATTGAAAACGTAGGCTACAGCATTTATTGTTGTAATATATATTTTCGTGGAAAAATAAAGAAAGCATAGACTATGACACTATTTTTATAGTTGGTGACTCCCAAAGGAAATGTTTTTACATAGCATATGTGATTTATTAATATTTAATTGAATTGAATCCATATACTAATATTTTTGTAATAACGGTGTTTACGCAGTATATGTTTTGATCCCATAAAAATGTATTTTGAAGATAATTTCTAAGTATAGAAATAAAGCGGTATGTAAGTACACTTATTATTTAAATAAGCATATGGAAATGCTTTCTAGTTATAGAACTATTAAAACAATTTTGAAAATGAGTTCTTCTAGAAAAAAGATGTAAGTTAAATATTAGAAAATTAATAAATTTTGTACGAAATATCTATTATAAGTGAATATAGATTAAACATACTTTAATCTATTGGAATGAAATGAATAATGATATAATTTTCTATGAAAATAAATCACAAATAAAGATGTTTTGTGCAAGTTATAAGGAATACGTGAAAGAGATGTACAAGGTATGGAAAGCACCATATTTTGTATAGCCTATTTCGATAAAATACAAAATAAGTTCCTTTTAATTTCACATAAACATGAAATCATCTTTTAAAGGATTCATAGAAAGGGTTAATGGTTTCACATAAGAGAAAGTAGTTCCAATACATTAAGGTATAAAACCTTTAGGAGTAATAAGAAGTGTAATAATTAGAGACGGTGTTAGTTAGGAGGGATATTATAGAGAACCTTGTTAGGAAAGCTAAGCAGTGGAAATTTCATGTTTTTCCATTGATTATGCGCATTGGTTGCTTGCCTTTGTAGAAAGTCCTTATTTGTAGTAAGTTAGAAACTCCTCCAAGTTTAGGTAATTGGAAGAGTAAGAAAGTTAAGGGATTTTTGATAAAAAAAATTGTTCTTATCTTCTCTAGTTTTTGTAAATTTGAAAATCTATGAAAAGAAAATGTTTTGAAAACTTGAGAGGACATTTTCGAAAGTCAAGAAAAAAACGTTTTAAGGAAAAGCAAGGTATGTTTTAAAGAAAAATGGTTTGGTGAAAAGTACGTAAGTTTTTGGAAGAGAAAAACGTAGTAAACAGTTAAATTTAAAAATCCATTTTTTTTTATGGAAAGCTGCAAGGGTCTTTAAAAGGAAGAGGTGAATAAGGTTTGAACTCATAATTTGTAAGTTTTCCACTCTAGGCTTAAGGAATAATTTAAATTCAAAGAGCTGTAAAGATGCAAGTCTAGAAATACAAAATGTTAAGTAATCTAGTACCTTTGAATTTAATAGAAACTTCAAACTAACACTTTTAAAGGCAAGGATTTTGGGATTTGATGTTTCAAAAATTTAGAAGCTTTAATTTTTGAAATGAAATGATGAATACCAAACCAAACTTTTGAATATGGAGTAGATAGGAATCATTTCTTAGGTGTGATGGGAAACGTGTAAGGCTAAGTAGGAGATAACAGTGATTACTTTTGGTAGTAATAATAAAAATTCTTGTAAAGTGTATCGGACACTATCGAAAACCAAGGAATGTTGCTTTATGTGTGTAGACTATAGAAGAATAGTGAAGTGATATTAGTAATATGTAAGACACATATGGTTTGGATAGGTAGAACTTGGTTGGGGAAAAATGAAAGGTAAAGATAAAGAGAAAATTTCTCCAAGCTTTGTTGCCTTTTTAAATAGAGACCGCATAGATCGAAATCCTTATTCGTTGGAGTAAATGAGACCTGGTTATTCCATTTTGAGTATGGAATGGAAGAGATGAATAGATCTTATTCATCGTGAGTAATATAGCATAAGTTAGTAACGAGTAATAGATAGCAGGAGAAGCATATGAGTTACTTGGATTCCTAGAGTAGGACCTTTCTGTGTTAGAGTGGACATGGTCCTAGGCCTCCTAGCCCTAGATGATAGCCATGTTTAGCTGCTATATTTACCTATCCAGTATTGCTATTAATAGGACTTGTTTTCTCTTTTAGTTATGAGATTGTAATTATATGTAAGCATTTAGTTCCTATTGTAGTAAATTAGTAATGATTAGTATGATGCTCTTTTTCTGTGATGTTCACAAGAAGAGAATAAAAACATAGGGTGTAAGTAATAAAAAAAAGGTAAAAGCAGATAAAAGCAACTAAAAGAAAAATAGTAAAATTTAAAGAAAGCGACAGAAACGTCAATTGGAAAAATTTTAAAATTTTCTTATGTGAATTGTGCCTGGAAAAAAAAATAGATATTTTTATAAAATAGTGGCACAAGTTCTAAGTACGGAAAAAGATGTGTGCAAAAGTAAAACGGGGAAATGTGAGGTTTTCCATTTTCTACATTCTTTCTGACATAAGAAATCGAGTTTGAAAAATTAGATTTTTTTTGAAATTCGAATATTAAAGTTGTGTGGTAGGATTTGGATGTAAAATTCGTTGAGCTATGCCCCTAATCAGTAGGAGTGTGGAAAAAATTGGATGAAAAATATTTTAAGTTTTCAAAATATTACATTCATATAAAAATTGCAAGTATATTTTGTATGTGTGCATCATATTTTAAAAAAAGAAATTTTTAAAGAAGAAAAGAATTCATATAGGAGGTACCGCTTAAAAATTCATGTAAATGCATATATTTTATGTTGAATGAGACTTTACACAAGGACATGGATGGTCGTAAAATTGGATGTACACAAAATGGATGTGATTAATGTAAGGAATTACATAGTTTTACCCTTGTCGAATTTCGGGGACGAAATTTCCTAAAGGATGGGAGAATGTAACACCACACATTTTTAGATAATTAAATAGCTAGATTAATTATTAAACAATGAAAATAAGCATATTTGGAATTGTCAAAATATGCCTCGAAACTTATACCATTGTGTTCGTGGCGATTTTCTAATAAATTTTCATATATAACTTGTCGAAATCTGAGTTAATATGAACAAGGTACGAGAGAAGAAATCAGAATTAAACGGAAAAAAAGGTAAGACCCTATGGGTGACCAATAGGTCGACCCGCAAAGCACAAGGGTCGACCCATAGGTCAACCTGCAAAGCACATAGAACGATCTGCAAAATGTAAGTGCCGACTTGCGTTTTTTCTTGGACGAAAAATAGTCCAGGGACGTGCAGATGTCTTGTAATCTGATTTTCGTGCGATCCCAGGCGTTGTTTCCTGGATCCAACGATTCGCGGTGAACCTGTGACATGGTTGCACCGGACTCAATCCAAAAATCCAATGGTCTGAGATTTCAAAACTCCACTATAAATAGATCCCTAGGCCTAACTATTTTCTCATAATCAGATTTTCTCCCAATTGGGTTCATTGCCTAAGGCTAAACCCTATATAGAAAATATTTCTAAGGATGATATTTTTTAATAAAAATATTAAACGCCTTAGGAGGAGATCTAGGAAGGCCATGGAGTGAAGCTAAGGATGACAGGTGAGTGGATTTAAATTATATATCTTTTACGTTGATATATAATATCGTTAGATTCCTATTAAATATTTTAATTCAACATTTGAACTAATTTCAGTAATTAGTTCTCCTAGTTAGTTATGTTGAAACCGTAGATTTTATAAGATAAGTGTACTTATATTTAAATGTTATTTATATGGGAAAGTAAAGGAATCCAATTAAATATAAGTAATATTAGGCTTAAAGATTATAGAGAAAAGCATAAGCCCAAAAGTGAGAAATTTATAGTAAATTATGTTAAAACTCGGGAAATGAATTAAAAGGGGGAAATCTAATAACTTGATTTGAAAGTTAGTGATAGATTAGTTGGTTGGTTTAGAAAAGGGAATACATTTCCATAGTTTAAAGGATAACGATAAACGTAGTTGCAAGAATAAAAGCAAGAAAAATGGAATTAGTGCAAAATAAAGACATTACTATATTTTGCATAACCCAACAATTAAAGAAACAATAAAAGAAATATCTTGCAATTATGAGTTATTGTTTATAGTATTATTTAGTTTTAAAATATGGAAATGGATTTTTAGCATAGTTTTTATGACCAACCAAATAGAATAGAACTACCCCCCAAAATAAAACAAAATAGCGCAATGCGTTAAAGAAATTAAAGAAGAGAAAATAATCAAGTTAATTATTTGGCAAGACTAGAAACAATAAACAGAAAATGTGACTAGATCTGCATTTATTGCACAGATAATAGAGTAAAAAGTAAAGCCGTTATTACGAAAAGTAACTTATGACAGTTTGACGTAGTCCCAAGTTAAGGCTGTTATATATTATATGAGAACTTAAGAGAATTTAGTATCATAATAAAATAAGACAGATTAGAATAGAAAAGAGGCACTAGCAATTACATTTATAACATGTAGGTTATAAAAGAAAGAAAAGAATATAAAAGCGACAATTGCATGTATAATTGTAACACGTAGGTTATAATTAAAAAGAAAGAAATAGAAGAGACTTATTTTATCAAACTTAGATCTTGGATTATGTTAATAAGCAAAAATAATAGTGGCCCATACCGGCAGCAATCCCTTTCAGGTCTAGCACTGATGTTCTCACACAGGGTGGGGCTGGGCATGCTGATTAGGGTAAATAAATAGCCAACATAATAAAAAAAGTAAACTAAACGCATAATAAAAGATTAGACGTAGGGTCTAATAAAATGGCAAGGTGCATTTGGAGCAGTCCGGAAGAGAATCTGGATAAAGAGCCTAACGAAGCAATTCATCGCTAATTTTTAGTACAGAAAGAGCACATCCAACTTAGTTATTTTGGGCTAGAAGAAAGTACGAGACTTCAACGGGACACAAGGATACTCTAGGATGGCCCTCTGGGGTAGGCCTAACGAAGCTGGACCCCCTGAGGCAGGTATATAGGTGTTCCATCAAGAGAGTATGCCATGACTACTTTTGCATTGCAGGCCTAACGAAGCGGACCTTTATAGGCATTCAAAAGGTTGATGATGGAAAATGGTATTCGTATGACACCGTACTCTACTTTGCGAGTAGGTTATAGTGGGTAGGACCCAAAAGGATAGTCGCATGCAGAGATAGCCATCATCAGTCAGAGCAAGTTCGAGAAAGATTAGAGTTAAACTAATAGGCCAATGCTTCTTTCACTATCGATATATTGGATGAGAGGCACATCCAATTGGATGTTTAGATTGTTTGCAATAGGGCACAACCACCTAGCTCTTGAAAGGTCTTTCGATTTGTCGAGGGGGGTTGCGTGGGGCCATAGCCATAATGAGAAAAGGGACAGACTAAGTAGAATATCTGTATTTTAGGCCTAACAAAAAGGACCTTTATAGATATAGAAAATCTCTACTAAGTTCCGTACAAGTTAGACCTTGTTGGCGGAATTCAGGGAGTAGACAGAACAATTACGTGTAGTCCTCAAAGTATATGCTGGGTGGTACATTGTGGATGTCCGAGTACTAGCATAAGCTAGTGCAGATGCAGTTTCACGTTTTCATAGTAGATGATGGGACATTTGTGTATTAGGCCTCACGAAGCTCTCTTTTACAGATGTGGTTACATTACACTCTAGAAGCGAGATGATGGAGTCCTTTTCGAGGAGGATACGAAAGGTACTATGGGTAATACTTAGGACCGATGCTGGTCATTGGACAAGTAGCTACATATATATACTAGTTATTAAATCTTAGTCTACTAGGGAGTAGATGGGTGCAATTCACGTACAAAGGCGAGAGTATTATACACCCAATAAACCTAATATAACAGAAAATGGAAATAGAACAGTGTATGTAGAATTATGCTTAGAAGTGTATAATTTGTCTATTCACCAGAACTTTAGTTCTGACCCCATCCTCATATCATCCCATAGGTTAAATAGATGATAAAGATTTTCCAGCTTTGAGACACTTATTTAGAAAGTGTTATTACCTTGGTGAGTATTTACTTACTATTATATTTTACTCAGTTCCGTTGTGAGATATTTATTCGAGCTCTGATACATTTAACTTTGCCTATTTGCAGGATATCAAACACCCAACTCGACCTTCGGTGGATTTGGGTTTTAGCATTTTTGCGAAAAATCTAAACCACTGGAATTTGGGTTGTTACATCTCCAATGATAGGAATCGATAAATGACTACACTATTCATAACTACATTTACAGCCGTGGGAGATATGCCCGGTCGATGATAAGTAATGAAGGTCAATGAACGAATTTGCTCAACGCCCAGAGGTAAGTGAGTTCTAAATATGGTGTCTAGAGATAGACACTTAGAATGCACTTCATTGGATATAATACTTTTTAATGACCAAATGGAACTCGGCCGAGAATAAATAGGGTTGGCCATAGAGATGGCCACATGAGTAACAAGTTTTTTTGTCCACAATAGAAATACTTTGGCAATGATAAACAGAACTATGCAATGGAGTATAAATGAGCAATCATAGAAATTTTACTTATATGTACAGAGCTACAGCAAGTGATAAAATTGCACAAACAACCATCAAAGATAATTATATTATTTATGCAGGTGGTAGTAAATAGAAAAATGAAGTGAAAGATCAAATATGTAATGTGACAAAGATTGTATAGAAAACAATCTTTTTACTTACAATAACTTTTTGCACAAGGATTCCAAAGTTGCTCCCACACAATGTCGGCCAACATGAAAAGAGGACAAATATTCCAAAAGACAAGGAAGTCGCTATTACAAAACTTAAACTAAAAGGCTATTTCTTCTTCCTTCACTTGCTGCTTCCCTTCCCATGATCATACAAACGGCATTTCTTCGAATCCTTCTCATCCTTAGCCTTTCCTTTTTATGGAGTCATCCCCTTGGAAGATGTAGTTTATCATCCAATCGTCATGTTGAGAGGGCCTTTGGGCTTGTTAATGGAGGATAGGAAGTTAATGAGGAACCATTGACGTTGCGTCCTTTTAGAGGCTTAATTTTCAAGGGAGGAAGCTTGGGAATTAGGCTTGGTTTACTAGAGCCGATGACCGGTTTTTCAGTTCCTAACTTAAGTTTAATTATGATTTTCTTATAGCCTGCCTTTAGCCTCTCCACCATCAAGATGTGGTCATATTGTTCTTTCACACAGGTAATTATAAGATCTTCCTCAAGAGGCTCATGTCCTCCAACCCTTCTAATGCCTCCATTTTCTACAAATCGGGAGGAGGGTCGAAGTCGAAGGAGGTATTGGGACAATTGGCTCATTAGTGACAAAGGTTGACGTGGTAGAGATAGCATTGGGACTCCAAACTTGGGTAATTGGTGGTGGAGGAGGTGGAAGCGATGAGCGACCTGTAAGTTCATATACAGTGAAGTAAAATTTAGTGAAAACCTCAAACGAGAACCGAAGCTTCTCAAATGTGAGGGAGATGAGAGAAATACCTTCGTCGGGTGAAGCTCCTTAGATGGTAGACTTGGAAATTTCACCTTCTTTGATGGATGAATGAGTTGAGAGATAGAAAGAGAAATGTAAGGTTTTTCCGTTGTCATGGTAGCGAAGATGGGAATTTCAATATGGACGCCTTAGAAGTGGCCACCATAAGAGGTGTAACATCCGTTGTAGGCTCTGCAGATTTCTGATTAGATGATTCTGCTCGATCCAATGCGTTGGGATCAACAGAAGCCTTAATGGAAGTCTTTCCTGCAACTGTGCTCTCCTCTACCAAGATAGCCTTTCATTTCTCAACAACCAACATGTCTTTCTCATCTAGGAACTTTTCTTTCAACTAGTCTTTAGTCGGGCCTTCTCTAACCTTGGTTGATCGTCATAGAATCTCCTTCTAGGCAGCAGCAAGCCTAACGGTTAGCTATCCCCTAGCCATTTCAAATTTTTGTCCTCTATTACATTTGCAAAGAATTATAAGAGGTTAGCATTCATCTCCTCATTGCTCCTTCTGGCTTGCTCTTTAAGCTCCTTGATTTCGACTTCGACCATAGAGTGATCGATATGAGCTTGGGGTTTTTAGTCTATTTTAGCTTTCAGATTGGCCTTAATCTTATCAAATTCTGCCTCAAGTATTTTAAGTTCTTTATCCTTAGCCTGAAAGTACCTCTTCCTTGGCCTTAACTTTTGTAGTGAGGACGCTGCTCTTATAATGAGCTGCATTGAGTTGGTGGTTAATGACGTTGAGAGCTTGAGTATGTGTAGCTGTCAGCTCTGCATTTAGTTCTTTAGCATGCTAGCCTGCGCTGTCCCTTTGTTTTGTGATTATTTGTAACTCATACTTGTAACCCACCATAATATTATCGTGGGATTTCCTCTCACTCTACAATGACTGAATTCTGTTCAATTGATTCTACTGACATCGGAGAGAACTTGGATGATCTTCTTCCATTCAAAATACTAGGCAACCATTTCATTCATCCCTTTGACATTTTGATTGGCATCCTCATGGAAGATATCTTTGACATTGTAATAAAATATAACCCCCATTAGGTAATAACCAAGTAAAGCGGTCTGCGTTCTAGTGCCGATAGTAGTGGATTAACCTGGAGGGTGCAGTGCTGGAGTAGTATAACCTATGATTTCTTTGATTTTTTAGGAGTTGACACGATGTGACCGGAGGAAATGATGTCAAAAGTTGGTGCATGAGAACTTGAGGTTGAGTGCATGGCTGAGACAAGCCAGAAATAGGCCATGGGTCGTCACGAGAATCAGTTTCTTCCCAAGGTCATGGTATACTTTCTCCTCCATATATTCTCTCCTCCTTCTCTCCTCATCCTCCTGGTATTCTCTCTCCTTTCTTATTCTCCTTTCCTCCTTATCTCACACTATGTGTCTGGGAATTATGAGTAAGGACCCGAGGTGGAGGGGCAAGGTCGACTGATACCTGAGCGGTGATAGTCCATACATTCTCTTGTCATTGTACCAAAAAAGGAAGAAAAAGAAATACTAGAACCAATGCATTAAATTGAGGATGAGTGCAGAATTTTGGTGTTCATGATCCTAGAGGTGTGTGAAGTATTGATATCACCCTGAGTATCCTACGGACCATGCTTGATTATTTTTAGAAAAGGGGTTTCATCTCCCTCGGCTAAGAGATCCCCAAATGGAAAATTGAAATCCACATGAGAAGATGTTATCGACTGGGATATCCAAATCTCCTAAGGAAGCAAAAATATTCTTAGAGGAGCCCATGAAGAGAGTAGTTTCGACAAATGATGCTAAACTCGGATTGGGCGCTTTCTATGAAGACTTGGTTACTAGCCATTTTGGAAGACACGACCAAGAGTGGTATCACCTTCCTGAGACGTTCCCTATATGATTCACTATCTCCATGATCAAAATCTTTATCTTCATCATCATCCTCACCTTTTCCTTCACACTCCTCTTCCTTCTCTTCTCCTCATTCTCCTTCCTTTATCTTTTCCTCCTTTTTTTCTCCTCTTCTCTCTTCCGCTATGTTAACAAATTTTCTTCCACCACTCTTTCCTCTCCTTATTCAATGTTCATCTCACTACCTTGGTCTTCAACATGTCCTTGATTATTTCTTTCGGGTCATGAGTGGGGGTAGAGGACCCGACAGTAACCAGAGACTTCTTAGAAGGAAGCAGAAAAGGCATGGCATATCGTTCGGAATGGAGGAGGACATAAAGAAAAAGCCTTTCACTTGCAAGTAGATGGGTGGTGGAGTGATGGTGGATGTTAACACTTTTTAGAGTGTGCAAGGTGCTGGAATGCGCATCGCTGGTATCTTGTTTAGGAAGATCTAAGAAGAGAATGCAAAGGAAGTTAGATACTTGATAAAGAAAATTGAAGTGCAGAAAGGAGGTTAAAGAAGAAGCCTTACATCCCGACAACCAAAGTCAGTTAAATCCAAAGGGGCATTGAACGAAAAATATATGTTCTTAAAGTAAGAATGCTTGTTGTGAAGCATGTTGATAACTTTACAGTGACACTAGGCATTGATGATTAATAAGGAGGGCAAGTCGGCTCTCTTCTTGAAACTCATAGGATATGTTAGTACCATGAAGGTTGGTGGTCGCTATAGTTGCATCATTAAAAAAAACATAATGAGTTGAGAAGGGCATATCCATTGGGATGCACTTGAGTTTAGGACTGCAAATTTTGTATGATTGTCCGACATCCAGCTCGGTCGGAGGCAATAAGGTATCCGGTCTGCGTCCATGTGATTCGCATTTAGGACATAAAATAGGACAATAAAAGGTGTACTAAAATATGTTCGTTCAAAAATGTCCGAAGTTTTTCTAGTGTCCGAACATTGTCTGTCCATTGTCCAGCTCGTACGAACAATGTCTGATCTTAATGCTTGTGCAGTTCATGTCCGTACAAATATCTTATAGGACAGGACTAGGACATACCTTCGTTCGGTCCGATCCGAACCTTTTACACCCCTTCTTGAGTTGGAGCAAACCCAATCTCTTATATAAAGAATTGAAGGAAGCCATTGAAGGTGGGATGTATCCGCGCAGGCACATATAGTTGTTATAGGTGGTATATGCTTCAAGAGGGTTGTGCGCCCACTAATCGACTCTTGGTAATTAAATGGCAGTCTTCGAGTTTCCATGATGGAGGCAGATTGTTCGGAGTGATTCAGTAGTCAATATAAATGGTGTTTGATCTAGGGGATCATTCATGATCCTTAGTCCAGGTTGTTTGTTCAATGGAAGAGGTTGGTTCTGTCAGGGGTGCTATTGGAAAAAATTGTTCCTAAAGTTCGGTTGTGATTGGCCGTCTTGCTCCAGTTGTGGTACATGTAGATGCCTGGGCGGAACCGACTTCAGGAGGAGTTGAGAGTTTGGAGCCAATGTTGAAGCAAAGTGATCGATGAGTCATTATGAATTGAAAGCTTTATAGAGAACGCAGTCTAATATGTTTTATTTTAAAAAGTTAATTTTAATTTGAACACGTGTTACCGATGTGCAGAATCCAACACATGTCGGCATATGTTGACCAATCAAATTTTGAATGTCAACCAGGAAATGTGAAGTGTCGTTCTATGCAATGCACGTCCTATGGCCATGGCACCATGTACAGGGCACTCTATGTAGATAGTCTGCTCGTGCTAGTAAACAAGCTTCGTCGTACGATGAGATTGTATGTCGAATCTTAACCATTATTGTGGAGTGAACGATAATGGAACCGCTCTTGGGGATGATATAAAGCTTTCTTCGTAGTAGCATAGCACTATGGCGACTCGATCTATTGACTTATATAACACATTCGAATGCTAGAGTGAGTTCGATGCAATCGTTCTTCAGGAATGTCTCACCGAAGTTTGGATGATGATTTGTGATCAACCAAACCTTGGTGGAATACGCCCATACATTTCGAATGTGTATAAATTTAAGGCTATTGCAAAGTAAAGGAAAATCATGAGAGGTCCAAAGAAAGAGTGGTGTCGATATGGAGCCAAAACTAAGAAGAAGTGAACCCAATGAGAATTTGAGGGTTTGTAGTGCTGATTTTGAATGTGGCTTGGGTCATTATCTAGGGAAACCTAGGCTTCGCAATATCCGCATAAAACAAAATGTTGATGGTGGTCGACCACAAAATGGTGCCATAAGCACTCTTTAGCCATTTTTTTTAGTGAAGACGCCTATAGCAGCCAACGTGGCATTAAGGCACAAGACCTACCTTTCTTTAATCAAGATTCAAAGCAATAAATCAAAAAGTGTGCGAAGTCATTGCCGAATTTCGTGGGGTGATGGTTGGATCGACTGCAGGGTCGATGATGGAGTTAATTTGAGCTAATAATAGCGGTTGTTAAGAACGAGTAGGCGTTGGCCTGAGCATGGAATTGAAGTTTTCAATTAGTAGTTTGGGATTTGAAATGGCCAAAGAAAAAGAATTTTGGGGTTAGTAAAAAGGAGGAATTGAAAATTAAAGTGAAATTTCCTAAGTCCGAATCATTTATAGCTCGTGAATGACTTGGAATTCATTTCGACACTGACATGATTTAAGTATATAAGAAAAGAGGGAAGTAGAAAGAATAAAAAGGAAAGGAAAGCAGGAATTCTCACATGGCGAAGGCGTGGAACAATATTCAATGTAAATCTAAACCTTTGTGTGGAAAATGGTTCATCTACTATATGAAGTGATTGAACGGTTGCTCTTGGAATAGAGATGATACCTCAAAGGACTTGGAAGACCAATAGGATTATACAGACAATCGTGTATCGCTTGTCTTGTTCCATCGCATGCTTCATTTTCAATAGAAGAATACTTGGAGGGCAAGTGTTATCTAGTATTTGAACTGGATAGCTTTCAAGTGAACCTGTACGTCGAGACAAAGACGATGTGGTTCTAGAACTTGGAGGCAAACTTGGAATGCTGATGGAAAAAAAACCTTTAAGAATTTGAAGTCCAACGTGGAAGTTATAAGAGGTCAGTACCGATATGAATTCATGTTGGTATCGAGTTGTTTGGCCTATGCTATTTTGGGCAACTCTGCTGTGATTAGATCCTAGAACTATAATGTGGTCATTTTGGGCCCATCTTTAAAGGAGTAGGTTAACAACCCTAAAGTTGTACATAAAAGGACAAGCACCATATAAAATGGATAGTCTTAGTCTTGAGTAGAATTGATAGGAAAAATTGTACTTGAAGATTGAAGACTTGGAGATGCAGGATGGCATGAGGAAAAGGCAGGGAAACACAAGGCAAATTATCTCAGTACCAATATGATTTTTGGCTAGGGCTTACCTTTTCTTCCTTCCTATTCTTCTAGATCTGGATCTTTGCCTAGGTTTCCACGATTTGATGATTCTAAAGGATGATTCCTTTATAAATAACAAGACTAGAGCAATGATTAAGGGACTTTCGACCTCCATTTTCTTCATCTTCTACTCTCTGTACACCATTGTCGTTTTAGAGCTTTCTTTTGCTATTCTAGATCAAAAATCAAGCTGCAAAGCTCTTGTACCGATGACAACCAATCTATAATAAGATTAAGTGGACATAGGCCATAGAATTTGCCGAACCACTATAAAAATCTCCGTGTTATATAATACTTTCTTGCTGATTTGCTAGATCTGTCTCTTTTTTCTTGAATCTGGGGTTGTTGTGCTAATTTTTGGTTCAAAATTAATTAATTCAACTAAATATTAATTTTCAATGTATCAATTATACATTCAATAACAACATAACATAACAGCATGGCAAAATGAAATAAGAACACGTGTATAAATACACACACACACACACATACACACACACACACACACATACACACATACACACATACACACACACACACATATATATATATATATATATATATAAGGATTTATATTTGGTTTATACACAATATTGATAGTACCATACACACACACATGTATGTGTGTGTGTATATAGTTTAGGCATACATACACATATATGTGAGATTTTATTGCCACTTACATATGTATATTTTACGCATATTAAATTATGAAACAAATATATATAATATTAGACATTTCAAACTAAGATAAAAGTAGAAAGATGAAGATGAAAATGAAATTTTATGTTAGATTAAGATCTTATCAAAATCAAAATTAAAAGGAAACACCATAAATTAGTATATTTAACCTTTTTCCAAACATTTTTACTATAGTAGATTTAATACCATACTTAGTCATAACAAAATATCTAAACCCTTAAATTTCAAATCTGAAAGCACATACAATCCACATAAAGAAAAATTACAACTTTTATCACAATCAACTGTATTATTCCAATGACAAAACTAATACAAAACAACACATTTTTTTTTACATATGTATGTATATTTAGTAAAGTGAGATCTAATTTCGAAACATATACTTGAATAAATAATGAAATTGAGTGTCAATTTGAAACAAATTGATATAATAAAAGGTTTAACTTTATATTAATTTGAAATTTAAAACATAAAGATGAAATGTATAAATATATAAATGTATAAATGGCTCAAATTAATCAAATACTAACATCATCATTATAAGAGATCTTAATTGTAACAACAATAGTAAATTTTAATGCAACAAATTGGATCCACAACAATAATCTCAGATCCAATAAAAGAGAAAACTAGTTTTAGAATGTAAATTAATCAAACATAAAAAATTAGTTGGACGACAAATTAATCAATTATGATAATAAAAAATACAATAAAAAGAAACTCACAATAATTGATGATTTTAGATCCAACCAAAATAATATCAACACTCAAAATAAAAACATATATAAGGTGGATTTTTTATTTAATCACAATACATAAAATAATTTTAAATTAGATTTAATAAGCAATAATGAATATACATATATGTGAACAAAATTAGATTTGAATTTCATAATTGATGTAACACCTTGATTTGAGACTTCTCCTCAGATCTCTAAGTAGATCAACACCCGACTTTGTAAGAAAATGATCAATTTTTCATTTTATTTTATGTTTTCCAATTATTTGGAACTGTGTTTTGTAGAAAGCGAAGGATGCAATTTCCGCTATGGCAACAGAGAAGAGAGGACGAGAAAAACAATTCAGGTTAGAAAAACGAATGGAAGGATTTTTTAAAATTGGAGAATAAAATGCTTTTCTATTCTCTCTTTAAAACTTCCACTTTCAATTCTTAGTTAATTTTTAATCAAACCTTAACCATATTCCTTCCTCTCTCTCTAGCATGATAGGCCACATCGTTTCATCACATCGATAATCATTTCCAAAAGCTTGTCAAGTAGTTAACTATATATAAAACCCATTTAATTATATAACAATATCTTATATCGATATGACATGCATACATAACTTTTATATATTCTTCAAATAATTGCAAATAGCTTGTAAACATAAATTAATTAAACAATAATTGGTATTTCTCAAATACTAATGAATTTACAATATTTTATAAATTAATTAAATTGTATGTTTTTTTGGTGAATACACTAATGTGTCTATGTTACTTGGAGGTATGAATTCTGTCAAAACTAATATTGAACAACTAATATACAAATCACCTTAACCAATGGTGTGATAGTTCGACCAAATTCATTGCTTACAGACCTTTCTAGAAAAATTGTATTTTATAATTTTTTAAGCGGTACCATTTTAGTACATGTTCTCTTTATCAACACAATATCACTTTAGCATTTATAAATTTTGGTTTTGGTCAAAATTCCAATATCATTCTTATTCAACTCGGTTAGTACGTGAACAAAGTCCTTGGTTTAATTTTAACATTTATTATCAATTGTACTACTTTAGCCAGAGATTTGGACTTTGAGTTGAGTATAGTTGACTGTAATACTAAGCTCATACAACCGAGGAGAGGAATTCTCTATTGAATGGTACTTCACTTATAATGCCTCAACTTAGACCTAATTATTGTCGCTTAATGGAAGCTATGATAATAACTATAATCAAAGTGCAATATTGATATTGAAATTCCATAGTGCTATTAAGTTTAGGGAACTATGTAGCATTATCACTATAAGATTTCCTATTTGACCTAGTAGTTATTAACCGACAAGAAACTCTCGAACAAGTCATTTCATAATTACCCAATAACTATAAATATATAACCCCTTAGTTCCCCTCAGCTGCCATGAGTAATACAATGCCCAACATTAAGATAGCGTTACATACTCTAGTCTCAATATATGTATCGATATCTTTTCTCGAAATATCTCACCAGAAAAATTTAAAACAATATGTTATTCTATGTTATGATAATTTTCTCATGATTATAACTATTTATTTATTAACATATGACATATTATTTAGGGATCCTGTTTAAGGCAATAAAAAAGTTAAAATTCGAGATTCGACCTTTTACTCCCACTACTGGTTCACTTGACCCAATACCCTACATGTTTTTTAGAATTATATCACAAGTGGTGGTTGTACTAATTATAAAAATTCGACACATAAATATGTGTTATATATAATAGGGAAGACTATGTAAGAACATAGACCTAGCAAAAAAATGGTTATATAAAATCATCAATCCAAAATACAAACTATGAATGAGACAACGAGACATGCGTCAAGGATAGAGGATTGTAAATTACGAGAGGGTTTGTAACATGGGATGAGGTTTCATCTTGTAAAATATGCTAGTATATGATTTTTGTTTGATGATAATAAACACACACACACATATATATATATATATATATATATTCATTTAAATGTACTTGTTATTGTACTATTTTAATTTTCACATAATTAAATAAATATTTAATGAATAAAATAAATAATGTGGGATGACTCAAAGTTCAACTTGCTCCCACAACAAAGTGGTAAACCAAAATTCAACGGAGTCAAGGCATGAAGCCACAATGACTATACACATGAATGCATACATGTGACATCATACATACAGTTCAATCCTCAACCATTCAAACTCAAGGCAAGTGCAACAGATTATACATGAATACGTGCATGTTTTTTCAAAATCAATGAGCTACAGTTCAAGTCCTTCAGAGGCAACAAGACATAATAAAGTGGAAAGCAATGCTACGGGAAAATACAACAAAACAAGGTCAATTGCATATGGACACAAATCAATTAACATAAAGGGGCAGATCAACATATAACAATTCAAACCAGACATGAAGAAATGAATGAGATGGATGCAAAGCTCATGTAAATAGAGACCAAATCAAGTGCAACATCAAGTTCACGTACATACAACTCTGCAGAAATAGAAAAGCTTCAATATACAAATATACATGCATGTATATATGTATGTACACGGTGAAAAACTAATGCAACAGGGATGTATGCAGACGCATGAAACCAGAGGGATGAAAAAGTCAACATGTATATACATATAAAATACAAACAGAGACCGGAGCAATGCAGACATAGCACATACACACACATACATACATATGTATGTATACACATGGTGACCCACATACAAACACAAGTGGTTCCTATCAAATGCAAGACAGAAGCTTGTTCAAATGATATGGTTGGAGCAGTGGTAGCATACATGTTAAGTTCTACGTGAATTGATACAAATGTTCAAAAATCATAAAACAATGAAGCAGTTACGTGAGTCACAATACATCATGATGAACAAGACTCGACAAAATGTAAAATCCAGTGACTTCAATGAATAGCGGCTCAAAGCAATGCAAGTGTATAGGCCAACATGGATAACAAGAACATGACATATAACACATATATATGTATACACATAGAGCTCGAAGCAATACAAGTATGACTTGAAGAAATGAAAACCAGTCAAAGTCAACATGCAACAAGACTTCAACAAAAGTACAAGTCCAGTTACAACATGAACGAGCACAGAAGTGGATAGAGCACTTAGTAGTTCGAATAACAATTGCCAGCAAAGCAAAGAGAAGCAATATACATGAAGCACGCGAGTAAATGAACGAAGTCAATTTTTATCTCAAGTCAGCAAATGCAAATACCAGAGAAGTAAATGAAGCCGCAAAAATTATCTCAAAATTTTAAATGCTGAAGTCAAAAGAGAAAAGAATGGTGCTAAATTCAAATCCATGAAGTATACGTATGAGATGAAAAATCAGAATATATCTCAAGCATTCAAGCAAAAACGAATGGCCGAACAAAATTATCTGAAGAATTCATACAAAAATATACGAACTAAAATTTAGGGTTTTAATCCCTATAGATTACCCATTGACATCATCGACAAAAAGCAATCGAGTTCGAGCCTAAGTAAACAAACCATAAACAAACAGAGCAAAAGTCGAGCATAATCAAAATCAAAAGGGGGAAAAATCACATACCGATACAATACAAATTCGAACTCGGCCTTGAAGTAATAATAAGAAAATTGAAGAAGTAAGCAAATCAAATTGAAGAATGAAAGACAATCAAGTGAAGGCTTCAAGGAAATCTTCGTAACCTAAATTTGAGAAAAGCAACAGAAAGGAACGACCAGAGCTACGAAGTGAAAAGGAAAAGGACGAAGACTTTTTTTATTTTTATTAGTGGCCGATCTAGTTTTCTTTTATAATTGTGCTTTAATTTAAATAATAAGGTTTATTTTTATTTTTAATGGTCTTTGTTTTGAGTTTTTATTTGTAACTTCTTTTTAAATTGTGTAACCTTCTAATCGTGTGGCTAGGTACAAACTACGGGGAATAGTTTAAGAATTTTCAACTCAGTGGCTGAGTTGTGGCAGGGTTTTGAGCATACAGTTAGGTCAGTCCTTAGCGGGTGTCGCAAGTTTACATGTTTAAGCGTCTGACTACTTAATTTCTAGTAAAAACCTTAGGGGCAGCACGTAAGCAAGGTTTTGTCGAAGCTGGGTTAGCCTGTATTGTTTTATTTCTGCTTTTAATATTCTGCTATTGTGTATGTTGCAATAATTATATTTATTTCCGTATTAATTTTTATTATTATTAGTATCACCCTACTCCCCCTTTTAGGGTGAAAACGTTCCTATAAGTGGTATCGGAGCTAGGAACAAAAACAATTTTTTGTTTTAAAAATTTGATTTTTCAAAAACAATTTTTGTTTTAAAATTCTGATTTTTTAAGCGGCTTCTTTTAATAATGCTTTTGCTGAGGGTCAGTCCAGAGTTAGACCACCCACGCTCAATGGTGGATATGCTTACTGGAAAAATAGAACGAATTTTTTTATGAAAACCATAGATGCATGGAATATTGTTGACACGGGATATAGGACACCAACTACAGTAGTAGGTAATAAAGAAATTGAAAAACCGATGGATCAATGGACAGATCTTGAAAATAAACTATTGAATGCTAATGCTAAAGCTATGAATTCTATTATTTATTTATTAGATCAAATTGAATTTAAACATGTCTCATATTGTCTAACTGCACAGAAAATTTGGCGCACACACTTGAAGTGACACACGAAGAACTCCAAGTTCAAGAATCTCGCCTTGCCATGCTCAGTAGCAAATACGAAAACTTCACAATGGCCAAGGATGAAAATGTCAAAGAGATATATGGACGACTTTCTAATCTCGTATACAAATCAAAAGCTCTCGGAAAACCATACAAAGAATTGGAAATAGTCCGAAAATTCCTCAGAGTCCTTCCATAAAATTTTGAAGCGAAAGTTACTGTCATTCAAGAATCAAGGGATTTGAAACAAGTTAAAGTTGAAGAACTCATTGGAAATCTCACCACTTATGAGCTAGAAATGAAATTCAAGGAAGAACATGAAGAAGTTGATACTCGAAAGAAATCAATAGTTCTCAAAGGAACAACAGAAAGTGAAGATGATGATGATAATGGTGCAGCAGAACTGGCACTGATAATAAAGAAATTCAAAAGGTGGAATCACAAGTATGGAAATTCAGCTCTAAATCAACAACTAAAAGCATAATAGTCAAAGTTCTAGACAACTCAGAAGAGCAAGAGATATCTATCACAACTGTAATAAATCCTGTCATATCAAGCGAAACTGTCCTTAGAATCGACTCAACCAAGGAAAGAAACCGAAAATGAGAAGTTTTGCAGCTACTTGGGATGAAATTGATGAAGCTGATAAAAGCACTGGTGTGAGAAATGCAGATTATGGATCTTAAGGCTAGAATTAACACTAGAGGGGGGTGAATAGTGTTTTAAGTAATTACTAAATCTTTTTAAGTTTATGTTAATTTGAACACAAGTGTATGCAATATTCAGACACAGATATGATCACAGAATCAAACACAGATGCAGAAATAAAGTAAAAGCAATAAAGAAAAGAACGCATCATATTTTATACTATTTCGGAGTTACCCTACATCCAGTCCCGCACACAAGTACAAATTTCCTTTCAAAAGTAACTGTACAATTACACCCTCGATTTCAAGGCCACGAGGTACGCCACTCTAGATTCACAATCCTCTGGGTAGAGATACTTGGTTTTACGGGCAACAAGTTCACCCAATTGATTTCACAGGCTACAATCACACCTTTTCTCGCTTGATTGATTCCACAGGCTACAATCACACCTTTTTTCGTTTAGTTTATTACAAAGAAGCCTATAACTCTGAATAGCACTGAGATCTTGTTGAGATAGTGATTGAGAATCAAACCAGAGATGATCTAGTTAGATTCAATGGGGATTTCGGCAGAGTGGTAAAAATATATATAAATAAATGTGGAAAAAGAAGAGGAGTGAAATTAAAGAAAAATTGTATATAAATTCTTTTAAAACTGCCCCTATTTATAGTACGACAACATCCATGTCCATTCGTGAAAGGATATGACAAATAGACACTTCTTTTGAAATTCAAATTTTTGAATCAAACTGCCACCTTGTCGACAAGGTTAGATTGGGGTTGTCGACAAGCCTAAGGAAATTTTGGTACTTTATTTTTCTTTGAAATAACTTCTATCTTGTATTAAAATATTTTAAACTTTATAAATATACTTAACTATAGTTAAAATACGTAAATAAATATAGAGAATAATATTTTTATATATATAAAATTTTACTATAAATTTATATTTAAATCTAAGTATAAATATTAAAAGTTAAATATATTACTTTTTTAAAAGATAGTTTAAAACCAAGGATAATCTGAATTTGAAGATAAAGATTATTTTGAGGCTAAAAGTATTTTAAAACCAGGATAGATGTTTTTGATTCTTTTAAAAGGAAGGTTTTGAAATCATTTTGAAAACAAGATATAATTTTGTAAAAACATTTTGAGTAAAAGTTAGTGGATACAAAACAATGTTCCACTAGATTTTTTGTAGGTTCCATCCTACTTAGGGTTCCATCCCTTTAACATGCTCGAAGTGGATTCCATTCCATGAATAAATTGGATTTTAAGATGCCAGTGCTTTTCTAGAAGTTTTAACAAAATTCCTAACTAAATTACAATCTTGAAATCTTGAACTCTTGATGATCTTGATACTCATGAGTCTTCAATCTTGATATCTTGAACTCTTGATGATCTTGATACTCATGAGTTTTCAATCTTGATATCTTGAATCTCTATACTGTACAGTCTTCATTCTTGATACTTGCATGGTTAAATCCTGGATATACATATATATCTAAACTATAATATTAGTATTTATATTTTATAATCTTATTCTAAGGTTGTTGTCATCAAAACCATCTCCTCAGGGACTAACAATCTCCCCCTTTTTGATGATGATAACCTTTGTTTATAAAATATTACTTCTATCCTAATAATTCCCAATTAATCTATGCCTAACTATCCTATTTTATACTTCTCCCCCTTTGTTATCAACAAAAACTAACTCCAAACTATATAACTCCCACTTAATCCAATACTATATGACATGTGATTATAATGATAGTGTTATCATAAATAATCATCACTTAATTCTAAAACTAAAACTTACTCCTGAACTACTAACTATCCTAACTAAGAGTCTATATATGATAATTCAAATAATAGTGATAATTGTGAGGATTCAAATATAAGAACAGAAATTATTTATTAATTATATATTGTTATATTTACATTTTTGTAGAGAACATAAAAAAGAACATACAACAAAAGGAAAGAGAGAAAAGAAACTAATGTGTGTCCTTGAAAATGGGAGATCGATGAACCGAACAATTTGGGTAGTGGAAATAGAAATTTCCACGTTGTTTGACTAGATTTCCATCCTTGTCAAAGCACACTTCGCCAACGCAAACGACTTTGTCATCATCTTCAGCGTGCTCTTATTCCATGAGGGCTTCTTCTTCTTCTTCCTCCCTGTCCTCTTGCACTTGATCTCCTGAAGACTCTTCATCAATCAAGATCGGATTAGCGTGATTGTCCATTAGAAACTTTTGCAAATTTCTAACGATTTTGCCTTGCCGTTCTTGTTCTTTGGCCATTCTAAGTTGCACTACTAAAATTTCAGTCATTAGTTGCAGTGCATCCTTCAACGAATCTTCCATTTTCATCACTCGTGCAAGCGTAGTTCGTTGAATTGGTCCAGTAGAAGGAGAAGGGAACGAAAAAGTTGAATTTTTGTTTGATTTGGAAGAGGAGGCCATTGTTTGAATGTTTTCAGAAGTTAGAACAGAGAAAGACTAGAGAGAATGATTAAAATTTCGAAATAAGAAAAATATATAACCACTTATTTGAATTTTGGTGGGAAAATTTCAAAAATAAAAAATCGTTATATGTCGACAGGTGGAGGAGGGGGTTATCGACATGGTACTTGATATTTTTGCTATTTGATTTATTTTAATTTAGTTTTTAATTATACTTTGTTATTTATATTCTATATTTCAGTTATTGAACAAATACCTAATTCTCTTCTTAATTTAGTAAATATAGATTCATTTAAGGGTTTTGTTAAGATATCAACAATTTGATTCTCATAATTGATATAATCGAGAGTAATTACTTCCTTACTTATATTATCTATGAGAAAATGATGTCTAATATCAATGTGTTTAGTTTGAGCATGATGAGTAGTATTTTTGGATAAATTTATTGCACTAGTATTGTCACAATAAATTGGTTATTTTGAGATGTTTAAACCAAAATCTTTTAAAGTTTGTTGCATATATATTACTTGAGAACAAGCCAACGCAGCAGAAATATACTCTGCTTTGGTTGTTGATAAAGAAACCGTGTTTTTCTTTTTACTAAACCAGAAAATCAGAAAATGCCCCAAAAAGTGACAAGTTCCACTTGTACTTTTTCGGTCTGATTTACAACCAGCATAATCAGCATCGCAGTAAGATATTAAGTCAAAAGAATCATTTTTTGGATAAAATAAGCCATAATCAAAGGTGTGTTTAACATATCTTATGATACGTTTTACGGCTTTAGGTGGGTCTCTTTAGGTTGGGATTGATATCTTGCACAGAGACAAACACTATGCATGATATCAGGTCTACTAGCAGTGATATAGAGCAGTGATCCAATCATTCCTCTATATAATTTTTGATCTACATCTTTTGAGAGATCTTCTTTACTTAGGTACTCATTAGTTGCCATGGGAGTGGGTTTTCCACTTGCAGTAGTCAAACCAAATTTACTAACTAGGCCATTAGCATATTTTTCTTGACTAATAAAGATACCATTATCTAATTGTTTTAATTGTAATTCTAGAAAGAAGTTTAATTCATCCATATGACTCATCTCAAACTCTTATGTCATTATTTCAGAAAATTATTTATTCATTTCAAAATTAGTTGATCCGAAAATGATATCATCTATGTAAACTTGTACTAGTTGAATACTATTTTTATTTCTTTTAATAAAAATAGTATTATCTACTTTACCAATTTCAAATTTTGATTGTAATAAGTAAGATCTTAGTCTATCATACCAGGCTCTAGGAGCTTGTTTTAGACCATATAGAGCTTTCTTAAGTTTGTAAACATGATTTGGTAATTTTCATTTTCAAAAAGTGGCGGTTGTTCAACATATACTTCCTCTTTTACAAATCCATTTAAAAAGGCACTTTTAACATCCATTTGATATAATTTGAAATTATTATGATTAGCAAGTAGAATCCTAATGGCTTCTAATCTTGCCACCGGAGCAAAGGTTTCATCAAAATCTATTCCTTCTTCTTGACAATAACCTTGAGCGACTAACCGGGCTTTATTTCTAACAACCTCTCCTTGTTCATTCATTTTATTTTTATAAACCCATTTATTCCCAATTATAGTTTTATTTTCTGGTCCAGGAACAAGTTCCCAAACATCATTTCTAGTAGACTGATTTAGTTCTTCTTACATAGCCATCCATGAATCATCAGTTGATGCTTCTTTTGGATTTTTGGGTTCAATAGTTGATATAAAGGCTACATTGCTCTTTTTACTTAATTGATTTCTAGTTGTAAGAACAGATTGCATATCTCATAGTATATTTTCTATAGGATGATCTTTTAAAAGTTTAATCCTTTTATTATGATGATTAATTTCATTATTAGTTTCAGTTGACTCTTGATTTTGAGTGATTAAATCTTTTTCATCATTTGTATCTTCAAAAATTTTGAGACTTTCATCGAATGAAACATGCATTGTTTCTTCGATGGTGTTAGTTCTTAAATTAAACATTATGTACGCTTTACTTCTTTTAGAATATCCGATAAAGATACCTTTGTCGGATTTAGGATCAAATTTATCTAAGTTATCTTTTGTATTTAAAATAAAACATCTACTTTCAAAAATTCTGAAATAAGATACCTTAGGTTTCTTTCTGTGAAGAAGTTCATAAGATGTCTTATCAGTTAAAGGTCTAATTAAAATTCTATTTAGAATATAACAGGCGGTAGCAACTGTGACGATCCGGAATTCTCGAGCTTTTAAAATCGGAATATTTAATTGATTTTAAGTATTCAATAGAGTAGTTTTAACTTGAATCACGAATATCACAATTTATTTGATAATTAAATTATTGAATTAAATAATTTGAAGTTGGGTAAAATGTTGAATCTAGAGTTTTAAGCCTGTTAAAAATAATAATTTGAAGGCTTATAAATTTTTTATTGATAACATTGAAGATAATAGAAGTGTTAAAATTGAATTTAACAGTGAATTGTTCAGTTTTGAAATTTTATCATTTAAAATTGAATTTAAAAAATAACCTTCCGAGGCACAGTCTCGGAATTTAACAAAACTAGTTCCATTGGGTCCGTAATATTGAATTATTAACGGATTTCAATTTTCGTAGCATTCGGAGTTGTTGTGTGAGCATACAATAAGTAAACACGCTGAAAATTAAATCGAAAATTCAATTTTATAACTGGTCCAAAAGCCTATCTTATCTTCTGCATTTTTACCTGTGACCTAGCATAGCTGAACACGCAATAATCACGTCCATCACCTTTTTTATAACAGGACACTTTGATTTTTGACTTACGGTGAATAAATAATTTTTTTAATTTACAACCATTGTCTTCCTCAACATGCAATTACATTGGTAATTATCTCGAGCCCTCCTTCTTTCCTTCAGCTTATTAAATCACCAACTCAATCGAACGAAATCGAATCCGATCCACACACATAAAAAAACCCTAAATCAACAATCGTGACTTCACCGAAATTATAAAAATCATCGCGGCTTTGGAAGCCTCACGACCTGAGAGACGTCAGTGTACATCGAAGGGGTGGGAAGAGGGGAGCACGGAGGCGACGGCCGATGCTTAGTCATGACCTGGTGGAGGTATTGTCGGCGACGTCGACGGCAACGTAAGGGAAGAGATAAGTTGTCGCTTGTCGCTGGGGCATGGTCGTCGTTGGTGAAGAGGTGGCATGGGGTGTCGGCAGGACGCGTCATAAGGAAGGCCGGTGCAAGGAGAGAAGGAGAGAGACACGACCGCGACTTCGATCTGGGAGGCGGTCGATGTGTCCCTGCTCATCCTCGAAGTGAAGGCGGCGAGACCGATAGGGACTATTGACGTGCGCTCTCGTGATGAGATAAGGTATTCGTTTTTTTAGTAAAAAAGTTAATTTTGATTGTACAAACATAGGAATATAAATACACATACATATTTAATTTAAAATTTTATTGATAGACAGAAATTTATCTATAGTAAATAAATTACTATTTGCAGAAGAAAAAAAAAGGAGAGAAGGCAGATTTTTTCTAAAGTTACGTAGGACCTATATTTAGCTTCATAGAAAATAAAATAAATTTAGATATGTATATGCCCATTTTCAATTATTAGTTATTTTATGATTAAGTAATATAGTAATTGACCTATTTGAATTATTTTGGTTACCAAAAAGTTTTTAAAAGGGAGTTAGCATAAAAATAAAAATAATCATTTGTTAAATTAAATCTTGAGTTAACTAACTTAAATGGTAATAAAATTTTCGATTAGTTCAAATGATAATAAATCTTGTAATTATTTATACAAGGTCGAAAAGCCGTGAAGCCAAGTCAAGATTGGATCGGATTGCGAAATAAAACAAAGGTGAGTTAATCTCACTCAGCTGAATTATAATTTAAATTTAATTGGTTAAATTTAAATAATTGATTGATCGATTGGTTTTGGTGTTTCATATTATATATAGTACTATATACTACACCTTGGAATGATTGATTTCCCGCATTATATAGCGGAGATATTTATGTTGTGCTAACGTCTGTGGATGTAGGGAAAACAGGTTGGAGGGATCCAACTGGATCCCTCAACATTTATTTAAATTATTTAATATCTTCTGTTGTGATTGTTGATATTCTATGATGAATTATGTTGGAATATTAAATGCTTTGGTTTGATTGAATATATTTGGATATAATGAGCTACCAAAAAAGTATAAATTGGATTTTGAAAAGAAAATAAAGAAGTAAATTTGTAAGCGAAATAATTATATTGGAATAAATTAAGAATGAATTGAAATAAATGGAAGTGATATTAAAATACTAATAAATAACTTCGAGTATGAAAAGAAGAGATTTTGAAATAAACAAAAATTAATGAATTGTAAAATTAAGTGATATTATTTTAATGGAATAAAGAATTATTTTAAAATTAAAAGTTTAAACTTATTAAAAGGATTAAGAAGTAAATTGAGAAATCTAAAATTGGTATTTACAATTAAAAGTATTTTGAATCAAAATTAAGGAATAAAATCTGAAATTTATGGATTTTGGAATTAAAAAGGAAGTAAATTGGAAATCAATTTGGAAATTGATTCAAGTGTTTGAATTGGAGATTTAAAGAAGAATGTGAAGAGAAGTATATTTCTCTGGATAGCTAAGCATGATTTCAAAGTAAATATTTAAATATAAGATAAAAAGTTTAATGTTGTTTTTAAAAGCATGTTTTAGAAAATTTATTATTTCTAAATGTTTAAATTCTAAAGTAAGTATTTTCTTAAAATCTATTATCGTAATAATTATTAAAAAGATGATTTGGTATTTTGTTTAAAGAAGAAACATCTAGTTTATATTTATAAAGTAACCTTATTTTAATTATTTCTAAAGTATTATTTTAAATTAAGTATTAAAGTAATTTTTTTCTAAATTTAACTATTAAACATATTTTACAATAAGGTGTTTTAAAATTATTTTAAAAATCTAATTTTTGTGCTTGGTGATCCCAAAGGAAATATAAAATATTTGGGAACTTATTTCTGTAAAAGGAAGGTAGTTTGAAACTGTTTTCAAAGGGTTGGAATTGGAAATATATCTTGCAAAGATATTTTGAGATAAATAAATAATCTGGGAAATTATTTATTGTGTGATAGATGTTGTGAATATTAATTGATAGTTAAATCACCGACTATCAATATTGGACAAATACGTTGATCGTTTCGAAGAGACCGAGATCGAGATTTATTTCTCGAAAACCACTTCGGTCCGGTTTGTACGTTTCGTGGGAAACGAGTGTGGATTCAAAGTTGGAGTAGTGAAGTGTAAGGGCTAGTCGCTACTAATCCTGAGGATATTTCCGAAATGGATGTAGTAGGAATAGTGCCTTCGGTTCCGTTGGAACCCGGGACAGACTTGTATGGATGAATGCTTTCGGAACTTCGTCGGGTGGACGATGGGCATTCTAAGGGATATGTTCTAAAAAGGTAACGCTTAGCCTCAAGCCTCATCAACCGAGAATGACTGAAAATCAGGGGTTATGCAGCAAGGCTAGGTGGGTAGCACCCATTCAGGGTGAGGTCATCCCTGTCTAGATGTCCCTTTTTATTTCGGCTTAGTGGTGCGGTTGCCGATCCCAACCGCGGGGTGATCTCACTCGGGATTATCCAGTAAGGGGTAGTTCCGGTCTTTTGTTGTAGGGGAGCGGATGTACTCCTCCGTACTGTGGTCTAGGCCACGTACTGTGATAGGTGGTACCCCAGTGCCTAGTCATTAGTTGAAAATCCCTTTTCCCTACAAGCCTTGTACGAGTTTTGTTTGTATTACCCACTCTGTGGCTAGTAGCTGGAATTTAATCATGTAACAATTTCGGCTATTTTAATAAGTATTTGTATGCAGACCCTACTATAATATCATAGGATTTTATAAGAAAATGTTTTAGCTATCGTAAGGTAAAAACCCGACATGTTTATTTGTGGCATGGTCTTACGAGATGCTTTTGTTTTTTCAAAGGATTTTTGAAACTTTAATAATCAATTGAGTGTGATTTTCTCACGTTGGTATTCCAGACTGACTCGGTTGTTATTTAACTGTAATGCTCGGGTCAGACCGAGTATTATAGGATCCAGGATTTGATGTTATGGAGCTCATGAGACGAGCTGGATGACGATGCGTATTTTCGTACTTGTTTTATATATATTCCGTTGAGTTGAGTAGCTGTGTATCCAGTTGTATGTTATTGATGTTGAACTGTGATTGATGTACTTTGATGATGTAATATATAAACAGATATATTTGATTTTTGAGTAAAGATTATTTATTCATATTATATTTTATTTGTTGCGATGGTTAGATTCTGATGTTGTTTTCTGCTTTCTCTTCTTCTACCTCTTCTTCTTTAACCCAAATGGTTCGTAATTCTGTGCAACTAGAGTTGATTGATGTACAGTAGTGTCGACTCAAGGGGTACGGATTTGCGGGTCGTTACAGCAACTGCTTTTGCCCAAAAATACTTTGGTAATTTACTATCTGAAAGCATAGTTCTCGCACACTATTGAATCGTCCTATTTTTACGTTCCACTACTCCGTTTTGTTGTGGAGTTCTTGGAAATGAAAAATTATGAGTTATTCCCTTTTTATTGCATAATTCCTCAAAATTTTCATTTTCAAATTCACCACCGTGATCACTACGGATGGTTATAATTTTTAGAGAAATTTGATTTTAAATCCTTTTTGTAAAGTTCTTAAAACATTCAACAGTATCACTTTCATGTTTCAAAAATATTGTCCATGTAAATCTAGAATAATCATCTACAATTACAAAAACATATTTATTATGATTTATTGAAAGAATTTGAGATGGACCAAATAAATCAAGATGAAGTAATTCAAGAGGTTTTGAGGTTGAAATCATATCTTTTAATTTAAAGGAACCTTTTTTAGTTTTCCTAATTGGCATGCATCACATACACTACCTACTTTAAAATTCATTTTAGGGAGACCTCTTACTAGATCATGTTTTGACAGTCTAGATAAAAGTTTGAAATTCAAATGTCCAAATCTCTTATGCCAAATCCAAGGGTCACTTGTATTTGCCAAAAGACATAAGTTATCATTTGAAACTTTCATACTAAGAATATAAATATTCTTTTTCCTAATTCCCTCAAATATTATGGTTGAATTATTATCTTTAATGTGACACTTATGTTTCAAATTTAATTTTATATCTTTATCGCAAAGTTGACTAATAATTAGCAGATTATATTTCAGATTGTTAACTAGCAAAACATTAGTAATAATAGGAGTTTCAGAGTTACCGACTTTGCCGATGCCAATCACATATCCTTTTGAGTTGTCTCCAAAGTTAACCAGTCCTTTTTTGTATATTATATCATTCAGCATCTCTGGATTGCCAGTCATGTGTTTAGAGCATCCACTATCGAGTATCCATTTATTCTTTTTGATCCGCACAATTTGTCCATTGTGAATTGATTCCTCAACACCCATAAAGCATGTTTCCTGCACATCATATAATTTTGGTAGACAACTTGAATTTGAATATTGATTATATGCAGACTCAAGAGACAATGATGATCTGAATATTTCTAAACTAGTATTAACAAGTTTTTTAAACATAGCCATTTTAAAAACTTTTTCATAAATCATATTATGAAACTTTGAAAACCTTGCTCCGATGCCAAATGTGAGAAATGCGGATTATGGATCTTAAGGCTAGAATTAACACTAAAGGGGGTGAATAGTGTTTAAAGGAATTACAAAATCTTTTTGAGTTTATGTTAATTTGAACACAAGTGTATGCAATATTCAGACACAAATATGATCACAGAATCAAACACAGACGCGGAAATAAAGTAAAAGCAATAAAGGAAAGAATACACCGGATTTTATACTGGTTCGGAGTTAGGCTACATCCAGTCCTGCACACAAGTACAGATTTCCTTTCAAAAGCAATTGTACAATTACACCCTCGATTTCAAGGCCACGAGGTACACCACTTCAGATTCACAATCCTCTGGGTAGAGATACTTGATTTTACGGGCAACAAGTTCCCCCAATTGATTTCATGGGCTACAATCACACCTTTTCTCGCTTGATTGATTTCACAGGCTACAATCACACCTTTTCTCGTTTAGTTTATTACAAAAAATCCTATAACTCTGAATATCACTGAGATCTTGTTGAGATAGTGATAGAGAATTAAACCAGAGATGATCTAGTTAGATTCAATGGTGATTTCGGTAGAGCAATGGTAAAAATATGTATAAAGAAATGTGGAAGAAGAAGAGGAGTGAAATCAGAGAAAAATTGTATATAAATTCGTTTAAAACTACCTCTATTTATAGTAGAACAACAGCTATGTCCATTCGTGAAAGGATATGATGAATAGACACTTCTTTTGAAATTCAAATTTTTGAATCAAACTGCCACCTTGTCGACAAGGTTAGATTGGAGTTGTCGACAAGCCTAGAAATTTTGGTAATTTATTTTTCTTTGAAAATAACTTCTATCTTGTATTAAAACTATTTTAAACTTTATAAATATACTTAACTATAGTTAAAATATATAAATAAATATAGAGAATAATATTTTGATATATATAAGATTTTATTATAATTTATATTTAAATCTAAGTATAAATATTAAAAGTTAATTTTTTTTTTAAATATTAAAAGAATAATATATTATTTTTTTAAAAGATAGTTTAAAACCAAAGATAATTTGAATTTGAAGATAAAGATTCTTTTGAGGCTAAAAGTATTTTAAAACCGGGATAGATGTTTTTGATTCTTTTAAAAGGAAGGTTTTGAAATCATTTTGAAAATAAGATATAATTTTGTAAAAACATTTTGAATAAAAGTTAGTGGATACAAAACAATGTTCCACTAGATTTTTTGTAGGTTCCATCTTACTTAGGGTTCCATCCCTTTAACGGGCTCGAAGCGGATTCGATTCCACGAATAAATTGGATTTTAAGACGCCGGTGCTTCTATAGGAATTTTAACAAAATTCCTAACTAAATTACAATCTTGAAATCTTGAACTCTTGATAATCTTGATACTCATGCGTCTTCAATCTTGATACCTTGAATCTCTATACTGTATAGTCTTTATTCTCGATACCTGCATGGTTAAATCCTGCATATACATATATCTAAATTATAGTGTTAGTATTTATATTTATAATCTTATTCTAAGGTTGTTGTCATCAAAACCATATCCTAAGGGACTAACAACTGGCAGTGAGAGTGAAAAAGAAAATTTGTGTCTTCAAAGAGAAACTACTGACGGTGATGATGACGAGCCAAGCGAGGTATCGAAACTTACTCATTCGGAATTACTTATATATTTCATGAAGTAAATGGCTGTTTTGAAAGACATAGGGAAAAGTATGCTAAAATTGAATCATAAAAAGATAGTTTGATAGAATTAAATAAACAGCTTGATCAATTGGTTAAAAACTATCGAAAAAAAAGCCCTAAGTGTAATAAGTGTCCATCATTTGATGAAGAGATTAAAAAATCAAAAATTAAAATCAAATCGCTTGAAAATGAAACTCTGATTTTGAAAGAAAGTGAAAACGCTAGGAGAGAAAATTCTATTAAAAAGTGCATTCTGTTATTGAATGAAAATGAATCTCTCAAAACAAAAGACCAACAATTGTCTACAACTTTAGGCAAATTCTCTGAGGAGAAAAGTCACTAAATATGCTATTAGGGAAACAAACTATCAATACTGTTAGATAAGGAATTGGGTATAATCAATTTGAACGTGTTAGAAGCAAAATTAATAAAGTCAAATTCGAGAGCACAATTTGTAGAAAAATTGGACACAATCAAAACAATTGTTGATATAGGCCTAAACATGTGGAAACCATACTAATTTTGTTCCCTAAAGGCACAAATATAAAATCCCTTAATGTTAAACAAATCTGGATGTCGAAAGAAACAGATATAGATTGTCTTGGGTCTACACAAACATATTTTTCAAAATCATTTGTGGCTAACAATCATGGACCTATAAAAAATAGGTCGCAAAAATCTTTTCTCATGTAAGTGTGGTGGCAGGTTAAGGAACAAAAATAGTAATACTTGGATTCTGGCTGTTCCAAGCAGATGACGGGCGACAAATCAAAGTTCTTTAGCCTAGTACAAATGTGGCAGAATCACAGTGGGCAACAACAAAAAATTATCGATAAAGGTAAAATAAGTAACGGTACATTTATATTGAACGATATATTAAATGTTGAAATCTACACCATAATCTAATTTAATTCAGCCAGTTATGTGATGAAGAAATAAATGCCGATCTTGATCCTGTTTTGTGGAAAAATGTTGACCAGTCATCCTTCTATCTTTGAACTAGTTCATATAAATGTGTTTGGACTAACGATATTACAAGTTTAGGTAGTAAGAAATGTTGTTTTTTATTGATTGATGATTACTCAAGATACACGTGGATATATTTATTTTACTGATTCTAGACCTGAAATTATGTTCACTATTTGTTTATTTGCACGGTTTCAATTCAAATCCAAAGGAATCACATTTTAAAAGCTGTAAAATGACTATAAGGTATTTGTTGCAACTTCACGGTCTGGTCTATGATATCCAACTTATGATAACCTTGATTCAAAAGTTTTTCAGATGTAGATTATGTTGTTGTCTTGTTGATAGAAAAAGTACTAGTGGAACGAGTTTTACGTTGGGACGTTCATTAGTTGCATCATTCTCAAAGAAAATATCTACATATTTTCCATTTCAACTAATTTTCAATTAGCAGACATTATTTAAAAACCCCTTCTAGAAAATAGTTTTTGTTAATTTCGTTTCAGATTAGAAATTTTAGAAATTTGATCTCATATTTATATTTGAATTTGATCTTAAATGTCTACATTAACTAATCTGACTCCTTACTGATTACTGAAAAGATAAATAACAGCTGAAAAAGTGATGAGTGTCAATATTAATCATATATTATGACTTGAGATAGTATATTTAGTAAATTTCTTTAAAAATTTAAACAAGATTTATAATAATCTTTGTTGGTAAAAATTCCATGACCATCTCTATTTCTATTATATTTCTAACGGCCATCACTCATAAAATCCAATACAATATGTCAAAATATGGTATTATAAATGGGAATTTAGTCATTTTTTTAATAAATTAGCAATAAAAACATCCAAAGTATTCGCTCTCATTCAAATATCCTCGCGGTTATGCATGGTTAGAAGCTGCTTGAAAATCATTTTATAAAATAAAAATTGGGAATACTACTAATCTCATTTAAAAGTCCTAACGGTTATGCATGGTTAGTAGGTATTCAAATTCCTGATATAAATATACCACAAATAGACACAGCTATATAGTTTTATATGCCGACATCACCCCTATCACTCTAAAGTGGAATATGCGCCTAACATAGTGTTTATGATTTTTGTTTGATTTTTTTATCGAAGTTTATTATTTATGCTCGATTGGGTATTAATGTTGTATTAACATCTATCACTTTATATCTATTTTTTAACACTATTACTCATTTGCTGATAACAAAAGGAGAGAGAGAAGTTAAGATTTTGGCAAATAAAATTCAAATATTTTATTTTTTTAATTGGATATTCTCATCTAGGCTTATTTGCATGGTTTACTATTTTTTATTTGCAAATTTCTTTTTATTTATTTTCATGCATATATGAAGGGGGAGCCTTGTTGTAGAGGGAGCATTCAAGCAGGGGGAGCTAATGGTAGTCATCAAATATATTTAATAGAGTCAAAATATTAATAAATGTTTGTTAACATTAAAAGGGAGAGATTATCGAATATGTTAGTATACGATTTTTGTTTGATGATAATATATACACATATATATTCATTTAAATGTATTTATGATTGTACTATTTTATTTTCACATAATTAAATAAATATTTGATGAATAAAATAGATAATACAAAATTCATATTCAAACAAATATTTTATTACAAATTCAAATAGTACAAATTTGAGCCTCGCTACACACACACACATTAAATTTATGATTTTGATCTCACTACATATATTCACTTACACTCGTATTTTATCGTCAACTTTGTTCCAGCCTGTATCCAGCATCTGAATTATCTGCAAAATAATCACTAAAGCAGTAAAATTGAAAAAGAAATAATTTTACAGTGTACAATGAAGCGTGTGTTTTGAAAATATTATTTTCCTCAGCTATTTGGGTGGTTAATCATTATTTATTCTTAATCCTTCATACATGAACAACTTGTGACATGCACAGTGTATCACTGTACATGCCACAAGGCCGTGCACACCGATATACACTTGATAAAATTCCAGGGACAGGTGAGCACAAGGTCAAACCCAAGCGAGGCTGGATTCAACACAGGTGCAATCCAAAATACAAAACAAAATTCTGTTCAGAAAGAAACAAGTGAACATGTTGGAATATATATGGATATGCATGAAAACACACATCAATTCAAAAGCAAGCAATTTGAATATATCAGGCTCTCGAGTTCAAGTGCATAGGCAAAACTATAATGCAAACCAATAGTGATGCAACAGAGAGTTCACCTCCAAATATACAAAGGGATGCAACTCAGATCAGACCAGATGAACTGGACAACAATACTACAACCAAACTCGACCACAACCACTGTACAAACCAACATAAAACAAGCCTCGACCAAAAACTCAATTTGTACACATGGGAACAGACTCGACATTGAAGCCATGAAGCAATACAAAGAAATCAGTTCAAGGAAATGGTTACTGCACTCATATCAAACCGTACTTTAAACACAACCTCAGACTAGATCAGAGAACGTGCAATCACTCATGTTCAATTTGCTCTCACAACAAAGTGGTAAACCAAACTTCAATGGAGTCAAGGCATGAAGCCACAATGACTATACATATGAATGCATACATGTGACAGCATACATACAGTTCAAGCCTCAACCATTCAAACTCAAGGCAAGTGCAACAGACTATACATGAATATGTGTATGTTTTTCCAAAATCAATGAGCTACAGTTCAAGCCGTTCATAGGCAACAAGAAAGAATAAAGTGGAGAGCAATGCTACAAGAAAATACGGCAAAACAAGGTCAATTGCATATGGACACAAAGTAGTTAACATGAAGGTGTAGATCAACATACAATAATTCAAACCAGACTTGAAGAAATGAATGAGATGGATGCAATGCTCATGTAAACAAAGACCAGATCAAGTGCAACAGCAAGTTCACATACATACAACTCTGCATAAATAGAAAAGCCTCAACATACATATATACATGCATGTATACATGTATATACACGGTGACAAACTAATGCAATAGAGATTCATGCATACACATGTAACTAGAGGGATGAAAAAGTCAACATGTATATACATGTACATCACAAACAAAGTGCAAAGCAATGTAGACATAACACATATACACAGCATACATATGTATGTATATACATGGTGACACACATACAAACACAAGTGGTTCCAGTCAAATGCAAGACAGAAGCATGTTCAAATGAGATGGTCGGAGCAGTGGTAGCATACATGTGAAGTTTAACGTGAATTGATACAAATGTTCAAAAATCATAAAACAATGAAGCAGTTACATGAGTCACAATACAACATGATGAATAAGACTCAACAAAATGTACAAGCTAGTGACTACAATGCATGGGGGCTCAAAGCAATGCAAGTGTGCATACCTACATGGATAACAAGAACATGACATATAACACATATATACGTATGCATATATATGAGAATACACATAGAGCTCGAAGAAATGCAAGCATGACTCGAAGAAATGCAGACCAGTCGAAGTCAACATGCAACAAGACTTCAACAAATGTACAAGTACAAGTCCAATTACAACATGAACGAGCACTGATGTGGATAGAGCACTCAGTAGTTCGAATAACAATTGCCAATAAAGCACAGATTAGCAATTTACATGAAGCTATGAGTCAATGAATGAAGTCAATTTTTATCTCAAGTCAGCAAATTCAAATAACAAAGAAATAAACGAAGTCGCAAAAACTATCAAAATTTTAAATGCCGAAGTCAAAAGAGAAAAGAACAAAGCTAAATTCAAATTCGTGAAGTATACGTATGAGATGAACAAGTAAGAATATATCTCAAGCATTCAAGAAAACATGAATGGCCGAACAAAATTATTTAAAGAATTCAAACAAAAATATACGAACTAAAATTTAGGGTTTTAATCCCTATAAATTACCCATTAACATCATTGGAAAAAAGTAATTGAGTTCGAGCCCAAGTAAACAAACCATAAACAAACAGAGCATAAAGTCGAGCACAATCAAAATCGAAAGGGGTAAAAATCAAATAACAATACAATACAAATTCGAACTCGGCCTTGAAGCAATAATAAGCAAGTTGAAGAAGCAAGCAAATCGAATTGAAGAACGAAAGACAATCAAGTGGCAGCTTCAAGGAAATCTTCAAAACCCTAAATTTGAGAAGAGCAACATAAAGGAACGGCTAGAGCTACGAAGTGAAAAGGAAAAGGAGGAAGTTTTTTTTTATTTTTATTAGTGGGCCGATCTTATTTTTTTTATTGGGATTAAGTTTATATAATAGGGTTTTGGTTTAGATTTGTTTTAGTCTTTATTTTAGTTTTTATTTGTAATTTCTTTTTAAATTGTGTAACCTTCTATACGTGTGACTAGGTACAAACTACGGGGCGTAGTTTGAGAGTTCGCAACTCAATGGCTGAGTTGTGGCAGGGTTTTGAGCGTAGAGTTAGGTTAGTCATTAAAGAGTGTTGCAATTTTACGTGTGTAAGCATCTGACTACTTATTTTCTAGTAGAAACCTTGAAGGCAGCACGTAGGCTGGGTTTTGTCGAAGCTGGATAAATCTGTATTGTTCTATTTTTTCTTTTATTATCTGCTATTATCCATGCTGCGATTATTATATTTATTTCTGCATTAATTTTTATTATTATTAGTATCACCCTATTCACCCCTAGGGTGAAAATGATCCTACACATCTTTGATTAGAAAGAAAATTGGTTGGAAGGTTAACTCGAAGGGCTAAGGTATGATATAGGAAGCAAAGTGGAAAAGACACAAGGATCATAAGTGACCATAGTAGTTGATTCCATATTGCTTGCAGAAGGAAGGAAACATTGTAAGTACAAAAAAGCGAAGGATTTGGGTGTTACTGTGAATTCCAAAGCATGATATTGGACCGTATAATTTAACACCTTCGTTTATTGCGGTATCTTCGGTATAACCAAATGTCAACTATGAGAAATAATTTATACTTAATCAAATACTGAAAAAGAGCCTCTAGTATAACCAATAGTAGGCCTGGATGTAATAAATTATATATAAATAAATTTCTAAAGCACTTGAATAAACCATGTAATGAATTCAATGTTTAGCCAATACTCCTCGAATTGAAAAAATATATACCAATTTAGGGTAGCACCTTGGGTTGTTGCTTATATTCCCCGAAGCAACATAGTCAGTAGTCTACATGCATGGTATGTCCTATAAGGGTATCATAATGTATGCATTAGATAAGCTGAGTCGAGATAGACCACTAAATAGAGAGTTTAACTCTAATAACCAATGAAAGAAGTGAAATAAATAGCTAAAAAAAAGAAAAGACCATGATAAATGAATGTTCGGTGCTTGAGGAGTAGATCTAATATCGAGTACCGACAAAAGGATTGACTCATGGTAGCGCCTTGAGTTATTGCCTCTTTGTCTCAAAGTAACATAGTCAGAAGTCTATGTTCATGTGCTGTGTTTTGAAAAAGGACAATAATCAGTACATGGGTTAGGTAGAAATAGGAATGCTTATTAGATAGGGAGATGAACATCATAAATGTAAAGATAATGAGTATGCTTCAGTAAGTTATGTATTTTTCAATAGACAACTGAAAGTCAAGGAGAGTAGCCTCTTGAAAGAAGGAGATAAATTTGTCTATATCTATGTATATGCATGTGACGACCCACATTTCAAAAGGTTTAAATTGACAATAATCCACACATGTCCAACTTAAAAAAATACGGAACATAGACAATCAATAGGGTAAGACAAGGAAAATAAGAAAAGAAGAAGAAAACAACACAGAATCTCACAGAGGAAACGATAAAATATAATAATCAAATAAACAATTCATGAAAGTGCTTACTATACATTTGATACAAAATCTAGAGAGCATTTATCAGAGTTATATATATACAGGGATAAATAATCCCTACAGTAGAATACCATGATGCAGAGAATAATAATAGTAGCAATATACCAAATCTTCGTCCTCAAGAGAATAATCTTCAATACGCCAAAAAAACTCAGGACCGACCCGAGCGTCATGAAAAAAACACTCGAGTCAGGACTAAAATACTCTTATGTAAGTCAAATCAATATCACGAAATATGAGTGCAATAACTTAACAGATGTTACAGGTTTTTCCATCTCCTAAGGATCCGTTAAACTATTTATAGATAATAGTATACGCTATAATAGATAATATCTATCAGTAAAATAAATATCAATATAGCGTTAAGGCTTTACATTAACCCCCTTAACTTCTATGTAGGTCATGTAACACAAACAATAGCATTGATAGCCAATGAGTCCCCTACAGGTACAGTGCTAAACTAAAGTCATAATGGGCTCATATAAGGATAAATATGACAAGGCACGTAAGGCAATGCCTAAGGTAGGATTATACAAATTTACCCTTTTTGGCTGGCCGTAGCCCATCTGTGGCCGACCGTGACAATCAATCCAAGTGAAAAAGGTGCACCCATTGAATACAAAATCACAATAGTAATACGATGAACAAACGTCGCTAGAGGTAGCTAACCTCATTGGCCAGACATAGGCTCATGTTTTAGTCATTTTAATTATGACTCGAGTGTCAAGGTTATCCATCATCGTTCTCTTACTTCATTCCAGTAAACATTTGCCAGTTCAAACACCACATTCTGGATATCATCCACCGCGTAAACAGTTGTTAAAGTGGTTCCAGCATTGGCAAACAGTATGCCAATAAGAGGTCCCCGTTACTTTAACAACCAAACGTCATTTTACACACCGGTTAGCACTTTTATATTTCGAAAACAATTCATACTTGATATCAAAATATCATATTCGCTTTAAAATCAAATCCATTTCAAAATCATAATATTTACTCAAAAATCATATCCATTTCGAAATCATCATATTCACTTCAAAATTCATATTTTACTTTAAAATATCAATTCAGTTCGATATATCAATTTCACTTCAAAATTTGTTTCGAATTACAATTTACGTTATAACTTCACTTTAACCCAACTTGCATTTAAATCCAGGATTTAAATACAAACATTCCACTCTTTTGGCCTGTTCGAAGTTCTAGAAAATTGTTTAAATAGTATTAAATAATTAAATAGTTTAAGAGAAATAGTTTGAATAATAAAAATGGTTTATATATTAAAATATTCTAGCAAATCAAAATAATTTGAATATTTAAAGAATATAGATTTTAAACCGTTTATACTAAAATAATTCATTTGAAAATAGTTTCAAAGTCAAATCGAATCGAATTCCAAATTTCGCAATTCAAATCAATTCCAATTTCCAATTCGATTTAATCGATTCAATTCCGATTTCAAGTCGAATTCAATTTCAATTTCAAATCCAATTCCAGATAAATTTCAATTCCAATTCCTAATCTATTTCGATTCCAATTCCACATTAATTTCAAATTCCAATTCCAAATTAATTTCAAATTATAATTCCAAATTAATTTTAATTCCGAGTTCGATTTCCAAAATATCGATTCAAAACACTTAGTCAAAATTTTCCTTTAATATCCAATTTAAAATCCAAACCTTCAAATATTACTAAATTCCGAGCTCAATTTCAAAATATTGTCTTATGTCACTTTTACTTAACAATATTCAAAGTTCGAATAAAAGTCCAACCTTTTAAAACAAATCAATTTGTGAAATTCATGTCATATTTCAATTTTAACTTCAAAATCTTAACTTTGATTATTTAAACAATTTCGTTTACCAAATTTAAATTTAACATTTCGGGCTCCAGTTTGAAAATATTTCAATTTCCATAAATTAGATTTTTATTTCTTAGATCAAATTATTTTAAATAATTTCGAATTGAAAATTTGAAAATCGTTTAATTTAACTAATTCGGTATCCGTATATAATTCCCTATCATATAGCCAAGTGAATCAATTATTTCAATTTAATTCTGGGAAGAATATATATCATTTCAATCCAAAATAAATGCCATAGGTATATATCATTTCAACCTAATTCTTAATTTATTCGAGATAATTCGATTTAAAGTTTTATATACTGTAAATAATATACAGGATGATAATATGATATATCAACATAAATAAACATCCAAAATATCAACCAATAGCATCAATCCCAACCAATTATCCAAATAGTCAATAAAATTTACAACAATTTCATAATCATCAATATATGGTATTTTACAAATAATAAAATTCTAATTCAATTTAACTGTCAATTCAAATCCTATCAATAAATTCAGATGTCAATTTTATGTTGATTACATTTATCAAGCAACAATCAACAAATACAATCCACTTCACGATATAATTCAACTACATAAAAAAATATTTTAGTACCTGTGAGCGTATAAACAATCACCTTTTATTTGAAACTGAAAATATTTCAGCTCCAAATAAAATTCCAGATCCATTCCACGCCGCAGACGACGTCGATACGGTTGCAACACAATTTTTCTCATCCGAATCGAACCGCGTAAATGATTTTATTAATAACGGTATAAAATAATTTAATTAACTAAATAACTAACATTAACAATAAAAAAATCACCTCAGTGTTCACTCGTACGTGTTCATCTTCTCAGCCGTGCATCTTCTATCTAGGCCGCGACCAGCTTTGAACAATTTTTTTCGATTGAAGCTCCAACAGCTTGCCACCTATCACCTCCACGCACCACCCTTTCCTCCGTTGCCGCATCTTCTTCGGGTCGCGCGCGCCTCGAAACCCTACATCACCGTTCACGGCTGCCCTCACGAGCGAAGCCAAGAACCATGCTTGCAAACCCTCGAGCGCCTCGCCCTCTCTCACGCTCGCGCCTACGGCATGTGATTCGATCGATTCCACCTTCTATTTTTTTTAAACGATTCGTTGTTGTTTTTTCTTTCGATCTGGATTTTGAATTAAACAGATAGAGGTAGAGAGATATGGCAAAGTAAAGGGAAACGTGGGCTTGACTCGTTCGAAAAGGAGTGTATGAATTTATTTAAATTAGAAAATATATAGCCCGATTAGCCCGCGCAAATCCGAACTCCAAATGAAACGTGCCACTAGGCATTCATAATGTTTTACCCTCATTCCGAACACGATTGAACTAGTTTCGAGGCCTAATTTGATTGTATACAGAAGATAACTTTTCAAAATCAATTATTTTAATTAAATTCCAAAATAAATTTCTATGCGTTTCAAGCTTGCACGGCCAAACGACAAGTCCGATCGCGGCAAAACTTGAAATCCTATAATAACTCACTATTACGGATCCGAGGAAACTGGTTTCGTCGAGATCCGAGACCGTTGCAGAAATGACTATTTTTACTCGTTAATATAAAACGAGCAATTTCCAAAATCCAATTTAATCACTTTATATTCCATTTTAAAAGTTAAAAACCTTCATTCATATTTAAATAAAATTTAAATCAATTTTTGATGCCATTTTCATTCACATTAAATCCATAATTCCATTACTTAAGTAATTGCAACATAAATTTAAACAATTTAATTACCCAGTAAATCAATATTAATAAATCATTAAATTTCAAATAATTTTACTTATCAACATTATTTTATACTTGTCTAAATAATTCGCATTTATTATTCAACTCCGGTTAATGGTTATAAAGATAGTCAACACAAGGAATTTCATTCCAATATTTATTATAGCTAAAATCTTTAGAATTTTTTATCTCAAAATTTTATTCAAGTTCATATTCAATGTCTACACCAATAATTTATTTATTTTTGTTTCTAATATTTTTATTCAATAATTATATCAAATTCTATAATTTAAATAGCTAAAAATACGGGTCGTTGCATACTCCCCACTTAAAACTTTTCATCCTCGAAAAGACGTTAAGTACATAATTTAACATAAAATATATTTTCTCAAAATAATTAACTTATAAACAAAGCATCTTATTTGCAAAACTATTACTATGCTTCTACTACGCGACTCCAATATTGATTTGATGGAAAATATAACTTATATATAAAAACAAGCTGTAGAATTTTATAAAACTTCAATATTTTTCTAACTCCCGGATTTACGGAAAATTTCGGCAGAGTCTCCTTTACGCGGCTCGATCGAAATTTTTTTACAATATAATATATAACATAAATATACCCAGTATATATCAATATACATCTCATCTCAATGATTAGGCATCCTGAAGGGCAAGAATATAAAATCGCATATGTAATCCGAGATACATACCTTATTTTTAATAATACGAGTGAGTTCGCTCGTATTAAGCAAGCAAAAGCACACATAATGCATAATCGAGCAAAAACTGCATACACTATCCATACCTACTAAACAATCATTAAACAAATGAGAACATATATATATATATATATATATATATATATAAAGAATAAAATCGATATATAACTTGGATTATGCAATAACCATAAATGAATATAGCAAATGCAATAAACAAACATCCAACAAGCAATATCCATCCAACTTATTCACAACAACGCCAATTCGCACTTCCTAATATCAATATTCAGTTTATTATACTTTAGTTTTCTATCAGTATTAAATTGATTTACTTTAATTCATTGACATTTATTTCATTTATATACAATTTGTTTGCTTTCAATTTACTCACATGGATTTCTTTCGAATTTAATTGGTTCTCCTTGAATTTATTCACGTTCAATTGATTTACATTCATTCCCATAATCATCCAATGGATTTATATTCAATTCATTCACTTTTAATTTTACATTCTACTAATTTGGTTTCAATCCATTTTTATTCAATCAACCAATATTCATTTGCATTCACATTTAATTGATTACACTTTAATGTATACATTCAATCGATTTACTTTCAATTGATTAATATTTATTTTAATGACATTCGTTTTATTTGTCATCCAATGAATATTCATTTAAATTTTAGTCTGCCCACATTCACTCATTTAGATTCAATAAAACCAAATTTCTCTTTCATTCAATGATTAAAGTTATTACATTCAATATACCTTTACAATTTAAGTTCATTTTCATTTTGAATCAAATGCTATTTTATTTGACTCATTTTGTTAATTTATTTTCTTAACACAATACATTTATTCATTTCCATTAACTCTACTTAAGACAAATCAAATTTAATTTCTCATTTTAGATTTCCTTTTCACATCTTCGATGTTCACAAATTTTGTTTGCTTATATTTATCAATTCTGTGAGTCACAAGCCTTATATGTATACATAAATACTTTAATTGTAATATCCATATTTTTCCTTTGCATCTACCTTCACAAATTTTCATTTAATACTAAATTCATTCGTGAAACATTTCATTTACCATTTCTTTAGTTTATCACTATTCTACAAAGGTTCATTTCTTTTTATTCCAAATTGTTCAAGTTTGTAATTTATTCTAATAACTTATTCCATACTATATTTATAGGACAAAATTATCTGCAATTAGTAAGAAGCAATGTACAGTCACAATATACCACTATTATTGCTCCACCTTTGAGCATTTCAAAAAAAATGAATTATACTTGTCATTTAGGGAAGTTCAAAAGTTATAAATAATGATGATATCGCTATTTTTGCCCTGTCATGCATATAATAGATCTGAAGCTGAGAATTAAAGTACAATAAATAAGTATTCTGAACAAAAACCCAGGTGACTTCCTAGGCGATTTATAATTTGAGTTTGCATAAATCAAATATTCAAAATTTATAATAAGAATTTGGAGTAAAACATAATAATGCAACAACATTGTATAGTAAGGATGATTAATAAGTGGTCATCAAATAGCAAAGCTTGGCCAGTCATTGTTGCTGCTAACATATGTTCAATATCTTAAATTTATCTACACTGACCGGATATAATTTGCTACATTCATTAGCCAACATTGGATATATGGTTTCAAGAAAGGGTCTGTGGATGATAATAAGATTACCTTCGCCTTCTCTCTAATACTTTACTATTGTCATCTCAATTCCCTTCTATCGTACTCAAGTGCTTCTAATCTTTGGGTTTCCTTGTTCAAAATTAAAGTTGTTGCCTTTTTGAAATCAAAATTTCAAAACCAATATTTTAATGTTTTCATTAAGTTAACATTTATAACAAAACACAGTCAAAATACATGATACGTATAGCCAAAACTATAAATAAATTATCTTTAATTTTTATATAAGCAACAAAAACAATTCCTTACATTTTCAGACACAAACTCATCAATTTTATCATCATATTTTACCACATTCAAGTTTTTCTTCTTTAGTGAAAACATGTTATGATATCTTCAAAATTTATTTCAACATTTTCATTTCAACGCTAACCTCTTCAAGTGAAGCTGAAGATTGAGCTCACTGAATGTTTGCTTGATACAAACTAGAAATTTAGCAACGAGTTTTTTTCTTAGCTCATCTTTCTTTTTTTTGCTTAACCAAAATATTCAATAGTTTTTTAAAATTTTTTACTTTCCTATTCAAATTTATAAGTTATAAACTTGTTTCTTATATATACTACTTCTGCAATGACCCAAAATTTTGGATATTTGAAATTGGAATATTTAAATTATTTTAAAATTTTAAAATTTAATTTTTTTACTTGAATTTCAAATATAACCAATTATTGGATAATTAAATTACCAAATTCCATAATCAGAAATTGGGGAAAATATTAAGTCTTGGGTTTCAAACCTGTTAAAAATAGTTTAAAGGCTCATAAAATTTATATTGATAATACTGAAGATGATAAATTTTTAAAATTGAATTTGGAAATGATTGGTTTGGTTTTAAAAATATATCGTTTAAATTGACATTTGAAAATAACCTTCCGGAGCACAGTCTCAGAATTCGACGGAACCAGTTCCATTGGATTCGTAATAGTGTATTATTATCGAGTTTCAAATTTCGTGATGTTTGGAGTTATTGTTTGGTCATACGATACGTAAACACGCTGAAATCTATATCGAAAATTCAACATAATTATTGGATACAAAAAGCTATCTTCTCCATACGATCGAATTAGGACTCAAAACCTTTTCCATTACTTTCGGAATATGGGTATGGCATTATGAACACCTTGTGGCATGCCTTGATAGGTGGTCGAAGTTTTAAGTTGCATTTATTGAGACAATTTGAATTCAATTATATATATACACACACTACTGTAACGACCCGATATTTTTCGACACCCGAAAGTTGACATCGATACATCCACGGTATCCAATGTCGCACAGTCGAATGTCGAAAAATCAAAACGTTGGGGTTTAAGAAGAAGAAGATAGAAGAAGAACAGAAACAATAAACAGAATCTCAAATTTCGCAGCAGAACAATATACAATAGATAAATGAATATCTTTAAAGAAAAAACACTATATCAGTTTATACATACATTATCAGAGTGTACAACAATACAACAGCGAAAAGGAAATATTACATATACTAGTGATACGCCTCGCCATCCAGCTTGAACTCTAGATCTCCATAGTATACCTTTTCCGACTTCGCTCCGGAATAATGCTAACCTGACTCTAGGCTGCCCGTATGGAAAATTATGGACACACAGAGTTTAGAAATGGAACAATAAACTCCAGGTCAGTCATTGGACTGGTGTGAGATCTTAAAAAAACAGTTATTTTCACAAAGAAAGGAAAAGAAATCCGCTATGCTTTTGGAAAATGAAACTACCATAAGGCCTCGCCGCACACACGCGATGCAAGCGCACAATTGGAAGAGATTTCTCCTTATGATGTCAAACATGCTTGATACGCAAAAATACTTTTTGATAATATTATTATTAGTGCATAGTGCAGAAATCCTTTCGAAAGTATAATATTAATCTTAGACAGCATAGGTACCATTATATTATGCCTGCTATAGCTACCTCCCGAGGAGGCTGGTTATACAATTGCAATCGTAAATGAATCATATTGTTTCTTTGGATTTCCAACAAATGGTCAGGCTAAGGAACTTCCTACTGCCACATGGTTACGCCTCTGGAGGGACGCCCCGAGAACTTAACCAGCTCTCTGCCAACACAAGGTCGGGTTATCTCTGTAACTAGGTAACTACTATACGAGTATGCCATCATTCGGTCGTTTGCGACCTTTATCCGAGGATCCTCAACCACAAAGCAACAACCACAAAGCATAATAAATTTGCAGCAACAACATAGGTAAAATATCTGGGCTCCATACCATGATACTACCCTTTTCCAGAAGGAAATGGCATACCCTCATGGGGCGCTACCCCCAAATAACCTTGCCGCATCCTTCCTGTTTCGACCATTTTTGAGGTGTGAGGTCCGACGAAGTCTTGTCCACAAAGCTACACTTTTTCACAAAGCCATGCATTGATCAACAAATGATCAGCAGCATTTCGTATGCCACGTTACCAAATTGGGAATGTATCACCAGTAACCATCAACTACATAACCTCTGAGCTCGTACGTCTCAGAGAAGGTGTTAAGCTAAGAGAATAAATTCTCCGCCGTCAACAGAAATGTATTTGATAGAAACCAGGTTTACATCTCAAAGTGTAACGTCGGACACACATCCATACAAGTCCGTTCCGGGATGGAACGGAACCGAAGGCACTTCAAAAGAAGCCCTTGCAATCCGGATATTCAATAATCACGTCCGGAATCCCCATCACAAATGATGATAAAATCTCTATACCGGAGCAACCTGGTGCAGAGACATTCGACAGGTAATCCTTTCGTTTTCGAAAATACCTGGTCTTCATCACCATCTTCAAATGCAATCCCATTTCGTCGTATCATTATTCGGAATGGGTTTTATGACATAAAGTCCTCTCCCGGCTAATCCGAATAACGAGCGCTTATTTTTAAAAATAAGTGTTACATTCAAATTTCAAACAAATCACAACCAATTTCCACTTTGATCTTTTAAACAAAAGATCCATCACAATCAAAAAGGTTCGATGTGGTTTTCGAATATCCATTTGGAATCCGACCCCGATTACATCGAAATTTAAATGACATTAAAAAGTCCAATATTGAAAGTCGGTTATTTAACTATCAGTCATCATTCACAACAATCGCTGGATTTCAAATAAATTTTCCCCAATTATTAATTTTCAAAATATCTTCGCAAGAGATAAATTTTAACACTTCAGCCATTTGAAAACAAATTTCAAATCACCCTCCTCACGTGGAAATAAATTTCCAAATATTTATTTAATTCCACTGAAAATTTGCCGAGTTCAAATATTTTTAAATCATTTAAATTACTTACCCAAACATATATACTTGGAAATATTTAAAATAAAACTATTTTGAAACACTTGCTTAAATATTAATTATGAAAATATTATACTAATACCTCATATGATACTTCAAGTCCAAACTAATTTTAAAATAAAATTAGTATATAGAGTATAAATATTAAATAACTATTTCTAAATCAAATATCAATTTAATCTTTAAAATAATCCCTTCTATAATTAATTAAATAAATCTTTACTTTAAAGATTTAAAACAATTTTCAAAACTAATTTCTCCAACAATATTCTTTTAAATCAATTTCTAATTTTTTTTAATTTATATTTCAAAAGCTACTTTAAAAACATACTCGGCTTTTCAAGGAAGAATTATCTTACCATTTCAAAATTGTCCATTTAAATAAATTAATAAATATTCTCAATTTATTTTAATTTACGTTCCAAATCTGTAAATTTCTTTTCACACCTTTCAAAAATAAACCAACATTTATTTTTGAAACAAATTCCCTTTCCTTTATAAAATTCCCACTATGAATTTTAAAATTTTCAAATATACACTGATATACAATTTTCAAAATGTTTTCCAAATATTCACTTTCTACACCAAATCAATTCTCAAATTGATTTTCAAATTTATTTCAATTACCAAATCCAATTCCAAATTGATTTCTAAATTTATTTCAATCAACAAATCAATTTTCATATCGATTTCCCAAAGGTTTATTTTTAAACACCAAATTAATTTTCAAATTGATTTCTAAAATCTTTTCAAACACCAAATTAAATTACAAATTAAATTTCTAAAATTTATTTCCCTTTATCTCTTCCAAACTATCTAAAATCCATATTTTAAATAAATTTTTCAACTTTTGAATAGTATTACCCAAATCAATTTATTAAAATCCTTCTCCATATTTTTGGAATTTATTCAATAGGATTTCAAAAATAAAACCTTATCCTTTTAAAATTCCTTCTATTAAATTTATCCAATTTTCAAAAATAATTTTTTCTATAGACTTTCTACTTGAATTTCAAAAATCTAATTTCATTTATTTCTGGTATCCTACGATACCAAAAATATGTCCGACTAAACTATAGCCTTCAATTGATTTCAATCACAATATAATCACACAGAGATTATATATAATTCAACACACAACATATGAAACAAATTCAAATGTTTGAGGAATCCAGTTGGATCCCTCTAACCTGTTTCCCTGTATCCACAGATGTTAGCACAACAATTAAATACCCATTTCACTTAGTGGAATATCGCAATATATGAGATTTATAAAATATCATCCGCTATTATGCGGCGCTTGTTGGAAACTGAAGTGGCTATAATACAATGTTGGATCTTAAGGCTATTTAGACACTAGAAGTGGTGAATTGTGTATTAACACTTACTTATGAATATAAAACTGTATTTACTCAAATTGCAAACAGAAAGAAGTAATTAGAGAATAAGTTAGTAATAAAGTAAAATGTTGTAATGTAAATAACACCCGGATTTTTATACTGGTTCAGATTAATCAATCCTACATCCAGTCCCGCACTCTATCGTGTAGAATTCCACTATAATCGCTTGCTTTCCACGGATGGCAAGAACACTTTCACAATCTTGGTTTCACAGGCTACAAGACACACCCTCTTTATTTTACAGGCTACAAGAACATCTTCTCCTTATCACCAACAACAAACTATGGCTAGTGATTGTATCTTCAATATAGATTCTTGCAGATTCGGTACAATGATCCTATAGACCTCCAATGGCAATATATCTTTGAACTCTTTGAGGAATAGGATGAAATCAGAGAGAGAATGATGTAAATTAATGTACAACTCTTTGATATTGTGTGGCTTGCAAATCAGTGAAGAATTAGAGTGAAATAGTATCGATTTGCAAGGAGATTTGAAGAGTATGCAATGGATTTCTTTTGCAAACGTTTGGAGAAGAAGGAGTAAGAGAAAATAAGAATTCTTGAGGTTAAAATTCATTTTCAGAGGCCTTTATATAGTGGTTGAAAAGACGTGTCTTTTGGTGAAGAGGTGAAGGGAAATGTCTCTTCATTCAAAATTTGAAACTCTGAAAAATAGCTAGTATGTCGACATCGCCCTACCCACTATGTCGACATAGGTGTGTTGCAAAATGAATAGCAACACTAATAAGTGTTGCAAATTTTCAGCAATTCAAATTACCTTATATTTATGGATTTTTGTGATTCGGTTGAGGTCAATGGTTGATGATCTTCAAGTATAATTGCCATGAGATCTTTAACAAGATATTCTAAGGTTCAACCAACTCTTCGTCACTTCAAACACCTTTATCCTTCAGCATTCTTCTCTAATTGGGTTTGTTCTTCAATTGCTTTGATTGACCTTCTTCCATAATTCATTTGCTTCCATTATTTTCCTGTTTACCTCTGTAAATATCTCCATAATATATCTGATATGACTGCATAACTCGAAGATACATTAGTAGTAACATTTATATGGTTGTTGTCATCAAAATCAATATCAAGAGTATTAACAGTCTCCTCCTTTTTGATGATGACAACCATATAAATATTTGAGAGATAAAATATAATACTTTTATATTTGACTCCCCCTAACTCTATGCACTCCCCCTATCATTTTGCTTAGTATATTTATACCTTTTCTCCCCCTTTTTTATCAACAAAAAAAGGGCAAAAAAGAGTCACTTAAATAACTACTATGCAATATGTAGAGTTTGCATACAAAGATAAATGCTTATAAATAAAACACATGAGTGGAAACCAAATCAATTCAAAACATGAAATAAACTTGTCTGATAATAAGATGAGTTTTAGAGTTACCAACTTTGCCGATGCCAATAACAAATCCTCTTCATATTTATCCAATGTTCAATTGATTTCTTGTCATATGCTTTGAGCATCCGCTATCTGATATACATTGTTTGGTACCTGAAAAATTATAAAATATGCACACCGGTACCCTTTTTATTCTGGGGTCCATGGGGTTAAGTTTTGGGATGCCAAACCCATAATGAGTTTGAATGTCCTCTCAAAATATAATCATTAGATGAATGGACCTTATTAATATAATTATCAATATATTTTTCTTTTTTAATATCATCCAACCTTTTTGGAACCCATAAATTAATGAATCTATTTGGAGGTTTTAACTTTAATTTCCTAGGTTTTGGTTTGAACTTGGTAGCCTTAACAAACTTAGTATTTTGAATACTATTTTCCTTTGATTTAGCCTTAGGGTTGTATCCAAGTCCATGTTTATTCCTAATGCATTTAGATGCAGATAATAATTTTTCTAGATTATCCTTTCCTTTGTTAAATTTATCAATATCAGTTTTCATTTTGTCAAAACCCATATTACAGTTAAGAACAACATTGCCTAGAGATGTTATTTTGTCATTCAGATCAGTGACCTGTGATTTTATTGAAAGATTTTCTGATTTTAAGGATTCATTTTCACTTTTTAGTTTTTCAAAACTTCCAAGTGTCATATCCTTTTCATCATTATATCTATTAAGTCTTTCAATTTCATCTTTTAGACATTGTTTTTTTGTAGTTAACCATTCGATAAATATTTTTAATCTATCTATCTCTGCCAAACTATTGCTGTACTCTTTCCTAAGTATTTTATATCCCTGATTCATATCATTCAAAACATTAGTGATTTCTTTATTAAAATTCCATACCTGTTCATCCTTTTCCATGAAGCACATGTTGGCATTTTCTATTTCTAAATCACTATCACTTGATGATGTATCTGAATCATCCCATTTTGCATTGAATGCCTGTTTCCTCTCCTTATTGAAAGTGTTTGACTTTGATTTCTTCGGTTTGGGATAGTCACTTTTCAAATGACAGGGTTTATCACATTCGAAACACTTAACAACATTTCCATTTCTAGAATTATTGTTGTTAGTTTTTCGTAGTTTGTTTGTTATCCAATACTTCAAGAATTTATTGAACTTTTTGGTCATAAACTCGATATCATCATCAATAACATCATCATCTGGTTCATCTTTGTCGATCATAGCATTGAGTGCTAGTGATTTCTTCTCATTTGCCTGATTCTCTTTTCTAATCTGCAACTTTACTTCATAAGACATTAGGTTACCAATTAAATCTTCTATTTTCATAATACTAATATCGTTGGCTTCTTCAATTGCCAGAATCTTCTGATCCCATTCACTAGGAAGTGAATTCAGAATCTTTCTGACTTGGTCTTCTTCAGTAATTTTCTTTCCTAATGATATTAAGGCATGTACTATATCTTGAAATCTAGAGTACGTATCAGAAATTGACTCATTTGGTTTCATTTGAAAGAGCTGAAACTGGTTAGTTAGCACAGATATCTTTGTTTATTTTACTTTTCGGTGCCTTCATGTGTGACTTGCAGCGTTTTCCAAATTTCATATAAATAATTACAAATAGACACTCGATTAAATTCATTTCTATTTAATGAGCAAAATAAATTGTTCATGGCCTTAGAGTTATTAAGTGCTTGTTTCTTTTGGTCCGCTGTGTCCATTTTGAATATTCAGTTTGAGGCTCTATGTATTCTATTTGGGTAAAGTTCCAAATATCCAAACCATTAGACTGCAAATAATATTTCATCCTACAAGCCCAATATGCATAACTACTGCCATCAAATAGAGGAGGTCTAGTGGTAGATTGCCCTTCTACTAAAGTGTTAAAAAATGTGTTACTAGTGTCATTAGCCATTTATACTTTTCAAAAACCAAGTTATGAATTTTTGAAAACCAGCGCTTTGATACCAAATGTTGGAAACTGGGGTGGCTATAACACAATATTGGATCTTAAAGCTATTCAGACACTAGAAGTGGTGAGTTGTGTATTACCTACTTACTTATGAATATAAAATTGTATTTACTCAAATTGCAAACAGAAAGAAGTAATCAGAGAATAAGTAAGTAGTAAAGTAAAATGCAGTAATGTAAATAACACCCGGATTTTTATACTGGTTCGGATCAACCAATCCTACATCCAGTCCTGCACTCTATCGTGCAGAATTCCACTATAATCGCTTGCTTTCCACGGGTGGCAAGAACACCTTTACAATCTTGGTTTCACGGGCTACAAGACACACCCTCTTGATTTTATAGGCTACAAGAACACCTTCTCCTTATCATCAACAACAAACTATGGAAAGTTGTTGTATCTTCAATACAGATTCCTGCAGATTCGGTACAATGATCCTATAGACCTCCAATGGCAATATATCTTTGAATTCTTTGAGGAATAGGATGACATCAGAGAGAGAATGATGTGAACTAAATACAACTCTCTGATATTATGTGGCTTGCAAATCAGTGAAGACTTGGAGTGAAATAGTATCGATTTGCAAGGAGATTTGAAGAATATGCAATGGATTTCTTTTGCAAACGTTTGGAGAAGAAGGAGTAAGAGAAAATAAGAATTCTTGATGTTAAAATTCATTTTCAAGGCCTTTATACAGTGGTTGAAGAGACGTGTCTTTTGGTGAAGAGGTGGAGGGAAATGTCTCTTCATTTAAAATTTGAAATTCTGAAAAACATCTAGTATGTCGACATCACCCTACCCACCATGTCGACATGGGTGTGTTGCAAAATGAACAGCAACACTAATAAGTGTTGCAAATTTTCAGCATTTCAAATTACCTTATATTTATGGATTTTTGTGATTCGGTTGAGGTCAATGGTTGATGATCTTCAAGTATAATTGCCATGAGATCTTTAACAAGATATTCTAAGGTTCAACCAACTCCTCATCACTTCAAACACCTTTATCCTTCAGCATTCTTCTCTAATTGGGTTTTGTTCTTCAATTGCTCAGATTGACCTTCTTCTATAATTCATTTGCTTCCACTGTTTTCTTGTTTATCTCTGTAAATGTCTCCATAATATATTTGATATGACTACATAACTCGAAGATACGTTAATAGTAATATTTATATGGTTGTTGTCATCAAAATCAATACCTAGGGTATTAACAGCGCATAGGGTCCCATCCGCTATATAATGCAGGAAATCAATCACTCCAAATACATATATAATACCAATTCCACTTCGAGGTGGAATATTGCGGTATATGGGTTTAATATAACATCATCCGCTATTATGTGGCGAATAGGGCCTAATTCAACACAACTGATAATTATTTATCGTCCAAGCACACAATCAATAATTTTAAATTTAACTCTCACAATTCAACAATCAATCAATAACTAAATTTTCAGTTATTAAAATTTCAGTGAAAAGATCCCGCCTTTTGCCTACGCATGCAACCCATTTCCATTCCGGCTTATTTTCTTTGCAGATTTCAAACCTTGAATAAATAATTATATGATTTATTAATACTTTATCTAATTGAACAATTAATTAATATTTATTTATTTAGTTTAATTAATAATTTAATTTAAAATGATAATTATCCTTCTTAAAAACCTGTTTGTAACTTAAATAGATTAAATCGGTTTATTAAACAAATTAATTACAATATACCTTATTTAAAACAAAACTGTTTTATATATTATTTCTTAAAAATTTATATATATATTTTTTCTCTGAAAATAACAACAGTACTTTCTTACTGTATATAACTTATCTCTTGCTTCACGTATAATTATATATATATATATATATATATATATATATATACAGATAAACAAATAAAATAAAAAAGAAATACCTAACAGCTCAGAAACTACTCTCGAACTCGAAGACTCCACCTCGAACGAAGCTGAAGCCACCATCATCACCAACAACTCACTGCACCCATCCTATCGTGCAGCAGCTCGGTCACGACTTCGACCTTCCAATGCTGCCGCGCTTCCACCGGAAGTCGCCACTAACGCCAAGCTCGACCATCTGCTGTCGCACCCTCCAGAACCACCAAGCCGAAACTTCTTTGAGTTCAGGAACCGCCAATTCGCGACACCCTCACTTCTAGCCTTGCCTAGCTCCACAATCTCGAGCAATCACCATTGTCACTCCTCTTCTCTTGCCCATCTGCAGCAAACTCGAGTTGAAAAATCTAGGGTTTTGGGGCAAATTGATCGATTCGATCGAATCGGACGAGAGAGAGAAGGGATGGAATGACCAGCTTCTATTGGAAGGAAGGAAAGAGTTTGCGATTTCCCATCATTATTTGTTTCTGAACTGATTTCTTGAATTTGATATTTTTTTATTTTTTTTTCGAACGAACAATTCGTTCGTTTAACCACCTTCCCCTATTTGTTTTAGTTTATACAAATTAAATTTTCATTTTGAAACTAAGGAAGGGGAGAAGAAAACAAGAGTTCGGCCATTTCAAATGAGAGAGGAATTTGGGAATAGCTTTGAACGAAAAGGTTTCGTTCATTTTTTTTAGAGCGAGATATAAATTTTTTCAACGTGTGTTCATTTGACAAAGAAAAGAAGACATGTGTTTGAATTCTTCTTTTACGTGTCCATTGCTACAGAAAGGGAATTATTTTTTTATTTTTGAATTCAAATTCAAATTTAAATCGTTCCGATAAATGCAACTCAAAATCTAGATCTCCAATCGAAGCATGCCACCATGCGTTCGTAATGTTAACCCCCTATTCCGAACGCAATGGAAAAGGTTTCGAGTACAAATTCGATTGTATGGAGAAGTTAGCTTTTTGGATCAGCTATTAAATTAAATTTTCGATAAAATTTCAGCGCGTTTTCCTATCGTTCGACCAAACAATCACTCCAAACACTACGAAAATTGAAATCCGATAATAATACAATATTATGGATCCAATGGAACTAGTTTCGTCAAATTCCGAGACTGTGCCTCGGAAGGCTATTTTTAAATATCGATTTAAACGATATAAATCTAAAATTGAACAAATCATTTTCAAATTAAATTCTGAAGCTTCTATTATCTTCAGTATTATCAACATAAGTTTTCCAAGCCTTGAAAATATTTTTAACAAGCATAAAACTAAAGATTCAAAATTCTACCCAAATTTCTATAACTAAATTTAATAATTTAATTGCCAAGTTCATAGTTATAATTGAAATTCAAGTTTAAAATAACTTTCAATATTTAAAATAAATTAAATATTTCCAATTTCAAATGTTAAAATTTCTGGGTCGTCGCATTCTTCGCCCCTTAAAAGAATTTCGTCTCGAAATTGTTAGTTAAGAAGAATGATCCTTAACCCGTTTATCATTTTCTTAAAATCCAACAGTTTTATCAACTTGCCGAAACAAATCTTTTCATTTAAGACCCATTATCACTTCAATTAACTTTCTAAAATCAACCATAAGTTTCAAACAAAATTGTTTTTTTAACCAATTCAAATTTTAAATTTTCAAAAATTTCTCAAAATTTTTCTAACTCTCTAAAATTTCAAAAAAATTCGCCGGCGTCTCATTTGCGCGGCTAGCTCGATATGACTACAAAATGCCACAATGGGCCTTCTAATTTAAAAAGAAACGAAAAGTCAAGCGGTTGGACAAGAAAATCATCAAATTTCATATAGAAATTTAAATATATACCTTTTCGAGCAATTCAATTTTATCTTCAAAATCAAAATCCCAATTCCACTTCCATTATAATACATGTATGCTATTTAACAACCATATTCTGTTTCTACATTCAAAAATCATTTTGCACATTCCATGACAAAAGTTTGAATACTTACTTCTTATGCTATTTTTACTTCATTATTGAAGTTATATATCCATTTTCATTCAATTTACACTTTCAATTGTATTTGGATTCAATTTAACTTCTTGATATTGAATTTTATCAACTATCTTTCATTCACAACTGATTCATATCACTATTTTAAATTAGTTTCATTTACTAATTCATTACAAATTCCAATTCATTTTATCTCAGACCATTTTTTTATTTCCATCTTTATTATCTTTAGTCCACTTTGAACTAATTTTACAATTTCACACAATTCAAATTGGTTTTCAATATTCAGTTTCAATTCCAGTTTTATTCTTTTGTTCATTCCCAAACATAATTCAATTTCAATTCACCATTTTTCTTTACAACCACTTATATTTAAACTGGATTTCAAATTCCATATGAATTCAATTTACCTTTTATTTATAGTTATTGAATTCGGTTCATTTCAAATCATATTTTCTTTGTCATTCCAATTCGTTTCACTTACTAATTTTTTTTATTCCAATACTTCATTCGATTTGGTCTAACTTGACAAATTTTCCATTTACTTACATATTTGGAACAAACTTCAACACTTAGTTTTTCAATTTCATTTTGAATCCATATCATCATTTTATTTGACTCAAATTTTCAATCTCAATTTTTTTTATTCAGTTTTCATTCTTTAATTCTACTTGAATTAAATTTTTCCTTCCAACTTATTTTATTTCCACATTTACCTTTTTCTAACTTCTCTTTAAGTTAGATTTTACTTTAACAATTTTCAACTTTACAAGTTATCAACTTAATGATATTCCATAAATATTTTATATAGTATTCCAGAGTCTTTTCAACCTTTCAAAAATCATTTTTGAAATAATTCAAATTATCTTTTGAATTCCCAAAAGCAAACCCAGTTTGCAAACAATTTCTGTTTAAAAACAATTTGGCAGCAATTCCTCTCCTAGAAACTCGAAAATGAACACCTATGATCATCGGAATTATTTTTCAACGACCGAAAAGAGTTTAGAGCTTTTATTTCTTAAAAAAACATTTTTCCAAAAACTTTGAAAACCATTTTCAGATCAAATGGATTTAATTTCCAGAATTCCAAATCTTTTCAGAAACATTTCCAAATATTACTCTGGAATTCTATTTCAAATTACAAATCACATTTACAATTTACATTCTCAAATTCCATTTGTATACGAATTTTATTTCTAAACCTTTTTGTTTATCATTTCAATTTCTTAGTCAATAATGATAATAGTTTAATATTACCATTCCCTTAACAACCAAGCAACCATATACTATAATAGTTTATGGAAAATGATTTCTTTTCTATAGAAAAATAATTTTGGTAAAATTATTTCTTTTACCCTATTTTAAAACAATATCGTGTCGTCTTGTTCTGTACAAGTGTTTAGAGATCCCTATCAATAACGTTAATTACTCGTATTGACCAAAATCCATATACCACTCAACAAACCAATCAACACAATATAAAATAATTTTACATTCACTAACAAATACGTGCTCATATCTATTATTACACTCAAACTCATTCTAGAGTACCATTGACTCTATATGTAATGAGTAACACCCATCAGAGCCAAGGTTGTCGCTTAACCGAATGCTCTGATACCAATCTGTAACGACCCGATTTTTTTCGACTACCGAAAGTCGACATCGGTACATCCACGGTATACAATGCCGCACATTCGAATGCCTGAAAACCGAACTGTTAGGGTTTAAGAAGAAGAAGATAGAAGAAGAACAGAAACAATAAATAGAATCTCGCATTTTGCAGCGGAACAATATACAATAGATAAACGAATATCTTTAAAGCAAAAACACTATATCAGTTTATACATACATTATCAGATTGTACAACAACACAACAGCAGAAAGGAAATATTTCATATACTAGTGATACGCCTCCCCATCCAGCTTGAACTCCAAATCTCCATAGTATATCTTTTTTGACTTCGCTCCAGAATAATGCTAACCTGACTTTAGGCTGCCCGTGTGGAAAATTATGGGCACCCAGAGTTTAGAAAGGGAATAAAAAACTCCAGGTCAGTCATGAGACTGGTGTGAGATCTTAGAAGACAGTTATTTTCACAAAGAAAGGAAAAGAAATCCGTTATGCTTTTGGAAAATGAAACTACCATAAGGCCTCCCTGCACACACATAATGTAAGCGCACAATTGGAGGCGATTTCTCCTTATGATAGTCAAACATGCTTGATACGCAAAAATCCTTTTTGATAATATTATTATTAGTGCATAGTGCAGAAAAACTTTCGAAAGTATAATACTAAACTTAGCCAGCATAGGTACCATTATATTAGGCCTGCTATAGCTACCTTTTGAGGAGGCAGGTTATACAATTGCAATCGTAAAGGGCTTGTTGTTATCCCGCCTTTTAGCAAGACCGAGATGTCAAGGAACTGATTGAAAACCAAGGATCACTCATCCTGGGTATCAAGTATGCACAGGTTCGCTATGGATGTCGATGAATTTTGTCTAAGTCTAGATCAGGCTACCATTGACAAGGCACGACAAGCGAGGCCGTGGAAGCCAGCATTCCAAATTTTGAGTCAATCGGAGTTCGTATGTTTAAGTTATGATCGTTGCAAATTGGAGGAAATAGCCTTAGTTTCGTATCCATCAGTAAGCTTCATTTCATATCGATATGTTCGTATCCATCATCGCACATCAGTTCGAAACCATCGACTTTGCATCGATCAGAATGGCCACATCTTCTTATCCATCGATTTCGCATCAATCTGTCCCGTATCCATTAGAAGATCTCGCTTCGCATCATTCATCTCTCGCCTACTTCTTACCCATCATGTAACTCTAGTTCGAATCCATCAGGTGACCATGCAAAACGATCGTATGGAGAAGATAGCTTTTTGGATCAGTTGTTAAATTAATTTTTCGATAAAATTTCAGCGTGTTTTCCTATCGTACGGCAAAACGATCACTCCAAACACTACGAAAATTGAAATTCGATAATAATACAATATTAAGGATCCAATGGAACTATTTCCGTCAAATTTCGAGACTGCCTTGGAAGACTATTTTTAAATATCGATTTAAACGATATAGATCCAAAATCGAACAAATCATTTTCAAATTCAATTCTGAAGCTTCTATTATCTTCAGTATTATCAATATAAATTTTTCAAGCCTTGAAAATATTTTTAACAAGCATAAAACTGAAGATTCAAAATTTTACCCAAATTTCTATAATTAAATTCAATAATTTAATTGTTAAATTCATAGTCATAATTGAAATTCAAGTTTAAAATAACTTTTAATATTTAAATAAATTAAATATTTCCAATTTCAAATGTTAAAATTTCTGGGTCGTCACAACTACCCAACATTCAGCAGTAATTCTTTCACCATCAAACCTTTTTCCTTCTCAACAACTTTTGCGTTTTCAGAATCACTATAGCTAACTTGAATCAAGCATGATAATATCTCATCATGTTCCCTCTTCTTTTTCCTTTTAAACCACGCATGCTACCGTTCATTTCTTTCACTTCAACTGAATCGCAGTCAACACAAGAAAAAAAATGAAATTAAAGTGCGAGGCATGCTCCCTTTTTTTCAAATAGCGAGGTTCTTTTCTGACTTCGACAAGACAAATGAGCACAGAAAGGGGGAAAGCAAAATCGATTTTTAAGAAAAGTGGAAAAAATATAATCGACCCAAGAAAGCGAACGGAGTTGATCGAAGCCTCGTACGATGGCACTTGCATGAGCAGCGGCGAGCCGATCGATTTGGGATGACAGTCGCCTAGAGGTTCGTGATGAAGTCGTGAATGAAGAGGAGTCACATGGTCACCGTAGAAGGGGAAAGAGCTTCACAGGGTTCGCGATGCTTTCAGGTCGCGAGTTACGTGAAGGAGATGGCAGAGAAAGGATGACGCAGCGGTTTGGGTTGTAGGTGAGGGTTTCTTCGAGGAAGAGAACTCGACAAGGCAGAGGGGTAGTGTTCGAAGGCTATAGAGGGCACAGTGTTTTGGAACAGCATCAAGTTCGTTCCCCGACGTGAGTGGTAGGTCGTGCTTATGTAGTAAAGTATATACAATTTATTCATTTCAATTTAAATGTGATAATATATATATGTGTGTGTGTGAATATGTACAGAAAAAAGGGAAAAAATTATTTTACAATAAGATATATAATACAATTCTGTTTAAATTTGATATATATAGGCAGATAGTAAATATATATATATATATATATATATATATAGGATTTGGGGAAAAAGATAGGATTTTTTAACAAAATTGAAGGATCTATACAAAAATTTGATTTTGGAATCTCTATAGACTATTTTATAAATATATATGTAGTTTCAAAAAGGAAATAAAGATACGTATATGTATTCACTTAGTGTTTAATATTTAAAAAAAGATGTATTAAGGTGACTAACTCGTTTAATCAACTTATTAAATTATTTTAGTCACTAAAAATTATTTCTTATAGGGAAATTAGTATAAAAATAAAATTTATTAGTTTAAAATAAATTATTAAGTGGAAATTGATTTTTAGATTACTTCAAATGTTAGTAAATAATATAATGCTTATACAAGCTCAAAAATCGGAGAAAACAAGTCGGTTTGGATCAGATTGCAAATTAAAAGTGAAAGGTGAGTTAATCTCACTCAAATTGGATTACTGGTGAATTTAAATAGTAAAAGTTTAAACTATTGTTTGATTGATTTAATTGATTATTTGTTATCAGTCTCGATGCGATATTCTACATAGTAGTATATATATTAGAGTGATTGATAATCCCGCATTATATAGCGAATGAGACCCTATGCGCCCCGTATAATAGTGGATGACCCTATATACCACGTTATCCCCCTCGAAGTGGGATTGGTATTTTTGTATTGTGCTAACATCTATGAATATAGGGAAACAGGTTGGAGGGATCTGACTGGATTCCTCGAAAATATCAAAGTTTATTTTCATAGTCCATGATATGTTTTATTTGATAATCTGTGATAGATTATATGGAAAATTGAAGTTACTGAATGCTATGGTTTGGTTGAATATGTTTTGGGTATTTTGAGATATCAAAAATTTAAAGATTGGATCATTGAAGGAAAATAAAAAGAGAATTTTAAGTAAAATAAATATAGTGAATTTGGTTAAATTAAAGGAATGAATTTGGACAAGAATAAAAAGTTTTATTTTGAAATTCTATTAAGTAAATTCCGAGTATGGGGAAAATAGAGATTTTAAATAAATGGAAATAAAGGGGTTTGAGGACTTAAGCGATATTGTTAAAGATGGAAGAATTTATTTTTAAATTCAAGACTTAAATGGGTTGGGTAAAATAAAAGGAGGATTTTGGCATAATGTATGAAATTGATATTTCAGATTCAAAGAAGGTTTAAAAACCATAAATAAGGAAGGAATCTCGAATCAATGGATTTTGGAATAAATTTGGGGAAAATCAAAATGAATTTTAAAATGGAATTAATTCAAAGAATCGATTTGTAATCGATTGAGTGTTTTTGAAATAGCGATTAAAAGTTAAAAGAGACTATGGAAATTATAAACTGGGATTACAAATAAGGTGAATAATTATCGGTGGATAATTTGGAAGTACAAATTCACGTGGGAATTTATAAGAAAAGGGCAATTCGTTTTAAATGGTGGTTTTATTTTTAAAGAGCATGGAAAAGAAAATTTATGGGATTGGGATGTAAAATTTAATTGGGATAAATCGAGAAGGATCTATAAATGGTTAGACCGATTTTATTGGAATTGAAAGTGTATTTTCCTGAAAATACAAGTATATTTCCAAAGAAAGATTTTCAAGTATAAATAAGAAGTTTTAAAGGTGTTCTTAAAAAAGAATGTTTTTAAGAAAATTTATCATTTAATTGTTTTAAAAGTGTTAGCAAATAGTAATTAAGTTAGTTACAGTAGTTAATTATTCTTAACGGTTATGATTTAAAGGATGATTGTTAGATATTTATACTTCATATAATAGTTTATTGTTAAAAGTAGTTTTTGGCTAAAGTTTTTACTTGAAAAATTATTATAGAATTTCATTACTATTATCTTTGAACAGAGTGATTTAAGTAGTTTATTTTAAATGTTTTAGGTGTTTATTTTTGGATAAAGTGATTTAATTTATTTAAAATATAAATTTAATAAGATTGGGTGTTTTTCAGTGGAAATAAAATATTTGGCTGGATGATTGTTTATTTGATAGTTAAATAACCGATTACCAAATCTGGACCCAAAAATAACTTTGGAAATATCTAGGAGAAGTACGGGAATTATATGGCACAGTTACCATTCAAGGTGCTATACTGTATGTATAAACTCGTTCGTTCTTCTATGACGTTTTTAAGGAAACCCGTCCACTAATGGTTAGGAGGTGATCTCCGATCATATTTCCGTCTGTTTATTTCCTAAAGAACCGGGGTTGAGTTTACCAACAATAATGAACATTGTTTCGAAGAGACCGGGATCGAATTTGTGATCCAAAAACCACTTCGATACAACGAATACATTTTAAGGAAGACAAGAGCTTGGAGTCAAAGATGGAGTAGTGAAGTGCAAGGGCTAGTTGCTACTAATCTTGAGGATGATTCCAAAATGGATATAGTAGGAGTAGTGCCTTTGGTTCCATTCGGATCGGGAATGGACTTATATGGATGAATTTCTATCAGTACATTGTCATTGGGGAATAATAAGCAATCTAAGTGAATATTTCTAAAAAGGTAACGCTTTGCCTCTAGCGTCATCAACCGGGATGACTGAAAATCAGGGGATATGCAGCAAGGCTAAGTGGGTAGCACCCAATTAAGGTAAGATTTCCCCTGTTTAGAGTCCCTTTATTTTGGCTATGTAGGCAGTTGTTGATCCCAACCGTAGGGTGATCTTATTCAGACTATCTAGTAAGGGGTAGATCCGGGTGTTATAGGGGATCGGGAGTGGTCCTCGTTATGTTGATCTAGACCAGGTACCATGACAGGTGGTACCCCAGTGCCTAGTCATTAGTTGGAAATCCATTCTCCCTACGTGCCCTTTTCGGTTTTGGTTGTGGAGCCTAATATGCTGGAATTTAATGAATGTACCAATTTCGGCTATTTGAATTAGTATTTGCACTTAGACACTACTATAATATCAGAGGATTTTCATAAGAAATGTTTTGGTTATCATAAGATAAAAACCCGACATGTTTATTTGTGGCGTGGTCTTACGAGATACCATTGATTTCAAAGGGTTTTGAAAGCTTTAATAATTCAATTGAGTGTGTATTCTCACGCTGGTTTACCAGAGTGACTCGAGTGTTATTTTATTATAATGCTCGGATTAGACCGAGTATTAAAGATAGAGGATATGATGCTATAGAGCTCAGGAGATGAGCTGGATGACGAAGACGTATATCACGTACCTGACTTATATTCCGCTGTGTATGGTATGTTGTTTATTCAGCTTTGTGAGGACAAGTTATTATACCTATCCAGTATTGTGTTATTAATTATGTTGTACTCTGATGATATAATGTATAAAAACAATATAGTACCTTTCTGTATAAAGATCAATTGTTATCTATTATATATTGTTCCGATGCGATTGTGAGATTCTGATGTTGTTTTCTATTTTCTTCGTCTACCTCATTCTTCTTTAACCATAATGGTTCGTATTTTCGTCCAATTTGAGTTGAACTGAATGAGAATATCGATGACTCAAAGGGGTACAGATTTGCGGGTCGTTACAACTTCCAATTTTTAAGTTCCATATATTTATTAAACCATACTTAGAATATATTTTTCTTTCACAATAAAAACTTGTTTTGATTGAATATAAATTTCTTTTGGCGGCAATTCTCACTTGGAAACTCGAAAATGAATACGGGTGATGCTGTAGTCATCCCTAGATTTTCCAGCAACCAAAGTGAGTTCAATGCTTTTATTTCTTTCCAAAAATATTTTCAAAATATTTTTCTAGCCAAAACACTTTAAAATAATATTAATTTTGAAGGCTTCGAAAACAAATTTTGAAAAATCAACTGGGTTTAAATTATAAAATTCTTAACTTTTAAATCTCTTTAATTTATAAGCTATATTTAAATATACTCATACAATTTCATTACTTCACCATGAAAACATTTCGTTAATTTACAAACTTGTTATTTCAAACAATTCTTATTATAATTATATTTCAATTCAGTTTAATTATCAAACGCTTCATAAAATAAAATTCATTATGTATTCATTTTATTTTTAATTCAAATAATAATCGATGAAATTAAATATTATCATCGCCTAACAACTAACATTCATTAATAATTAACATTATATATATACACTACTTAACCAAAATATTCAATAGTTTTAAAAAACTAATTTACTTTCCTATTCAAATTTATAAGTTATAAACTTATTTCTTATATGTACTACTTCCATTTTTTAAGTTCCATATATTTATTAAATCATATTTAGAATATATTTTTCTTTCACAATCAAAACTTGTTTTGATCGAATATAAATTTCTTTTGGCGGCACTTCTCACTTAGAAACTCGAAAATGAATGTTGGCGACGCTGCAGTCATCACCAGATTTTCCAGCTACCAAATGAGTTCAATGCTTTTGTTTCTTTCCAAAAATCTTTTCAAAATATTTTTCTAGCCAAAACACTTTCAAATAATATTAATATTAATTTTGAAGGCTTCGAAAACAAATTTTGAAAAATCAACTGGGTTTAAATTATAAAATTCTCAACTTTTAAATCTCTTCTATTTATAAACTATACTTAAATATACTCATATAATTTCATTACTTCATTATGAAAATATATCGTTAATTTACAAACTTGTTATTTCAAAAAATTCTTATTATAATTATATTTAAATTTAATTTAATTATCAAATACTTCATAAAATAAAGTTCATTAAGTATTCATTTTATTTTTAATTCACACTACTACAAAACAGGTCATTTGTATCGCCTCATTTGAATCGGTTGAAGTAAAAACTGATGCAAATAGAACTATTTGCATCAGTTCTGTCTTAATAACCGATGCAATTGGTACGTGGAAAGCAATAGGTAATAAAAAATCAAATTTGCATCAGTTGTCACCAACAATCAATGCAAATACGTCGATGCAAATAGTTTTAATCGCATCGGTTTTAAAGTCAGCCGATGCAACTACGTTAATTTGCATCCCTTACCAACATATGTTTTAACAGTAGGCAAATACAAAAAACAAAATGGGTATGTGAAAACAACCCGCAACCCACACTCAAACCCTACACTACAAAACGAATGTAACTGAGAATAATATCGTTTAATAAAACCCAAATCTCCAAGCACACTACTTTCATAATTCATGGCGACACTCAAAAATAGATTAACTCACAATTTCTCAACCCAATTTTCTCAGAAAACTAAATTCAACCGCAACCCAAATATAATTTTTGGAGTTCTCGTGTGTTCGATTCGAGTTGCCTATGTTTTTAGACGAGTCGATTATTGATGGCAGGCGATTTGGTTGCTCAGCCATTAGAGGAGACTATGGATTGGCTGATGTTTGGGTTGCGGTTTTTTTACAGGCAATTTAATAGACCGATGTTTTAATTCACTGTAGTCAAAATTCGATGAACTTCTACTCCGCCCCTTCTTCTCCGCTCACTATAGTTCTTATTTCAGTAACTCCATTCCATGTCACATATATAGCCACTAATGGTATTCTGCCACCGTACTTAAAGGCGACTGTCAAATTTAGGAAAATCCAAGTTGGTAGTTTAGTACTCTTTTCCTTCATTTCAGTATTCTATGGATTCATCAGTTAGTTCGTACTTTGTTTTTGATACTGCGATCTGATGTACTGTCTCTTTCTTTTGCTTTATGCTGTACAAGTGAGAAAACCTTAATGTCGGGTAGCTTTGTTAACTAAACTTTATATCTGTCATTGAAATTGCACTTGAAAGTGAATTAATTTTTCACTATTTTCTTCAATTACAGATCAAACATGAAACAGTTCCGAGGTTCTGTTACAGAATAGTAGTTATTATCAATAACTATGTGTTAATATATATATTTCATCCCGCTTTACAGTATTATTCCCTACCTTGATTATTCGTCCTACACATTATATGTTCGATGATTTTACAACCTATCAGTTAATATATGGCTAAAATGAGGAGACTGCAAGTGATGAGATAACATCCGATGCTGGAAGATTCTGGCCAGGACTGTGAAGATTGAAAGATTATAGCCAGAATGCAGCATTGAAATGCACAGGTGAAACAGAGATGGGACTTTAGAGCGTTAGGGAATAACCAATGTAGTTGACTTGATGCTGGAATTAAGAGATTGCAATTGCTGCAGTGATGTGTCTGAACCAACGCTTGACAACAGCAAACTAATGCAAGCGAAGTGTGCAATTACGGCAACATTTGACCGAAGCATGTATTTATGGTCAACCAAAGAGTAATAATAGCAGCAACTGTATTAAGTGCGGAGTGAAATGGATTCTGGAAAACTAGTGGGCAATAATAGAAGATCTGATGAAGAATTTGTAGAGAAGTACCAATGAACTAGAGCACTGTCAAGTGAACAAGAACAACGCGCCGATGTTGGAAGAACTGGTGTAGTATGTGATGTCAAACACCATTTCAGAGTTTGTGAACAAGATTGAGCTGATATGTTGTACACCAACGCACGATCTAATTGAACACTTATACGCAATTACATAGAAACTGATGTAGAATAGATGTACAAGTTGAAGATGATAAGCTTGCAGTGGCTTATGCAAGGATGTGTTAATTTTCCAGTAAAAAAAGAGGTGATTTCGAGTAAGCCAGTAATATATGTTTATTTTGGTATTATGTTATTCAGTTTGTATTTGCCATCAAATTTAATTTTGAATGATTATAATATTGCATGCAATAATTGTTTGTTATAATCAATAATAAAGGGATTAGTTTGCATCGGTTTTCAATAACAACCTATGCAACAAGTTCCTTTGTTGCATCGGTTTTCATTACAACCGATACAACATGTTCCTTTGTTGCAACCGTATTTTGCATCAGTTGTTAGTAACAACCGATGCAAAAAGGACTATTTTGCATCGGTTTTAGAACTGATGCAAAACTGTTAAGCCTGTTGCATCGGTTTCATGTGCACCGGTTGTAGAACTGATGTAACAGGGCGGTGAACAACCGATGCAAATGGTCTGTTTTGTAGTAGTGTCAACCAATAATCGATGAAATTAAATATTTTCATCACCTAACAACTAACATTCATTGATAATTAACATTATATATATACTATATAATTTAGGTAAAAATATTTCATTTACCTTATCTTTTAAAAAAATATTATGTCGACTTGCCTCATTTAAGTGTTTAGAAACCCCTAGCGATAACACGACGTCCCGCACATCAACCAGAATTCATAAACAACTCAACAGATAAGTAAACACAATATAAAACATTTTATAACTCTAACAAATACGCTCTCTCGTATATACACACTAAAACAGACTCTTTCTACGGTATTACTAGCCTATCTCTAATGAGTCAAGTCCCACAAAGCTAAGGTTATCGCTAAACCTGAGCTCTAATACCAACTGTGACGACCCATATCTTGGAAGGTTTTAATTGACAGTAGTCCGCACATTTCCAACTTAAGAAAATCCGAAACATAAATAATCAATGGGGTTAAACAAGAAAAATAAGAAAACAAGAAAAAAACAATACAGAATCTCATAGCGGAAACGATAAAATATAATAATCAAATAAACAGTTCAAGAAACTACTTGCTACACATTTGATTTAAAACCTAGATGACATTTATCAGAGTTATATATACATACAGGAATAGATAATCACTACAACAGAATAACATGATGTAGAGAATAATAATAGTAATAATATACCAAGTCTTCGTCTTCGTCCTCTAGAGAATGTTCTTCAATACGCTTAAAAAACTCAGGACTGACCCGAGCATAATGAAAAACAAAACACTCGAGTCGAGACTAAAATAGTCTTATGTAAGTCAATCAATATCACGAAATACGAGTGCAATAACTGAAGAGATGTTATGGGTTTTTCCATCTCCTAAGGATCTGTCAAACTATTTATATACAATAGTATACGCTATAATGGATAACGTCTATCGGAAAATAAATATAAAAATAGCATTAAGGCTTTACATGTAATAATTCAATGTTTAGCCAGTACTCCTCAAATTGAAAAAATTACCAACTTACGGTAGCACCTTGGGTTGTTGCTTATATTCCCCGAAGCAAAATAGTCAATAGTCTACATGTATGGTATGTCCTATAAGGGTATCATAATGCATGCATTAGATAAGCTGAGTCGAGATAGACCACTAAATAGAGAGTCTAACCCTAATAACTAATGAAAAAAGTGAAACAAATAGCTAAAAAAAGAAAAGACCAAGATAAATGAATGTTCGATGCTTGAGGAGTAGATCTAATATCGAGTACCGACAAAAGGATTGACTCATGGTAGCGCCTTGAGTTATTGCCTCTTTGTCTCAAAGTAACATAGTCAGAAGTCTATGTTCATGTGCTGTGTTTTGAAAAAGGACAATAATCAGTACATGGGTTAGGTAGAAATAGGAATGCTTATTAGATAGGGAGATGAACATCATAAATGTAAAGATAATGAGTATGCTTCAGTAAGTTATGTATTTTTCAATAGACAACTGAAAGTCAAGGAGAGTAGCCTCTTGAAAGAAGCAGATTAATTTGTGTATAACTATGTATATGCATGTGGCGACCCACATTTCGGAAGGTTTAAATTGACAATGGTCCACACATGTCCAACTTAAAAAAATATGGAATATAGATAATCAATAGGGTTAGATAAGGAAAATAAGAAAAGAAGAAGAAAACAACACAGAATCTCACAGCGAAACGATAAAATATAATAATCAAACAAACAGTTCATGAAACTGCTTATTATACGTTTGATTTAAAATCTAGACAACATTTATTGGAGTTATATATATAGGGATAAATAATCACTACAGCAGAATAGCATGATGCAGAGAATAATAATAGTAGAAATATACTAAATCTTCGTCCTCCAGAGAATAATCTTCAATACGCTGAAAAAACTCAGGACTGACCCGAGCGTCATGAAAAAAACGCTCAAGTCAGGACTCTTATGTAAGTCAAATCAATATCATGAAATATGAGTGCAATAACTTAACAGATGTTACGGGTTTTTCCATCTCCTAAGGATCCACTAAACTATTTATATATAATAGTATACGCTATGATAGATAATATATATCAGTAAAATAAATATCAAAATAGCGTTAAGGCTTTACATTAACCCCCTTAACACATTTTTATAGCATGTAGTCTATACAGGTCCTGTAACGCAACCTGTAGCGTCGATAGCCAATGAGTCCCCCATAGGTGCAGTGCTAAACCAAAGTCGTAATGGGATGTATAAGGATAAATATGAAAAGGCACGTGAGGCAATGCCTAAAGTAGGATTCTACTATTTTACCTTTTCTGGCTGGTTGTAACCTATCCGTGGCCGACCACGACAATCAATCCAAACGAAAAAGGTGCACCCATCGAATACAAAATCACAATAATAATACGAGGGATTAAGATCGCTAGAGGTAGCTAATCTTATTGGCCAGACATAGGCTTCTAGTTCAGTCATTTTAATTATGACATGAGTGTCAAGGCTATCCATCATCGTTCTCCCACTTCATTCCAACAAACGTTCGCCAATTCAATCACAACATTCTGGATATCATCCACCGCGTACACATTTGTTAAAGTGGTTCCAATATTAACAAAGAATATGCCAGTAAGAAGCACCGGTCTCTTTAACAACCAAATATCGTTTTACATACCATTTGACACTTTTATATTTCAAAAACAATCCATACTTGATATCAAAGTATTATACTCGCTTCAAAATCAAATTCATTTCGAAATCATCATATTTACTCAAAAATCATATCCATTTCGAAATCATCATATTCGCTTCAAAAATAACATTTTACTCCAAAATGTCAATTCAATTTGATATATTGATTTCACTTCAAAATTTATTTCGAATTACAATTTAGGTTATAACTTCACTTTAAACCAATTCACATTTAAATCCAAGATTTAAATATAAACATTCCACCCCTTTGACCAGTTCGAAGTTTTTAGAAAATAGTATAAACAGTTTTAAAATAATTAAATAGTTATAATAGTTTAAGAGAAAATAGTTTGAGTAATAAAAATGGTTTATATAGTAAAATAGTATAGAAAATCAAAATAATTCGAATATTTAAAGCATATAGATTTTAAACGGTTTATACTAAAATAATTCATTTGAAAACAATTTCAAAGTCAAATCGAAATAAATTCCAAATTTCCCAATTCAAATTTCCATTTCGATTTAACCGATTCAATTCCCATTTTAAGTCGAATACAATTTTAATTCCAAATTAATTTCAATTCCAATTCTAAATAAATTTCAATTCCAGTTCCAAATTAATTTTGATTCCAATTCCAAATTAATTTTAAATTCCAATTCCAAATAATTTCGAGTTCGATTTCCAAAATATCGATTGAAAACACTTAAATCAAAATTTTCCTTTAACATCCAATTTAGAAATCCAAACTTTCAAATATTATCAAATTCCAAGTCAATGTCGAAATATCGTTTTATATCACTTTTACTTAGAAATATTCAAAGTTCAAACAAAATTTCAAACTTTTAAAACAAATAAATTTCTAAAATTCGCATCGTATTCTTATTTTAATTTCAAAATCTTAACATCAATTATTTAAACAATTTCATTTACCAAATTTAAATTTCAACATTTCAAGCTCTAGTTAGAAATAATTCGATTTCCATAAATTCGATTTTTATTTCTTAACTAAAATAATTTTAAATAATTTCAAATCAAAAATTTCAAAATCACTTAATTTAACCGATCCGGTGTCCGTATATAATTCTCTATCCAATAGCCAAGTGAGTCAATTATTTCAATTTAATTCAGGGATGAATATATATCATTTCAATCCAAAATAAATGTCATAGGTATATATCATTTCAACATATTTCTTAGTTTATTCGAGATAATTCAATTTACAGTTTTATATACTGTAAATAATATACACGATGATAATATGATATATCAACATAAATAAACATCCAAATCATTCAAGATATCAACCAATAGCATCCATCATAACCAATCATCCAAACAGTCAATAAAATTTACAACAATTTCATAATCTTCAATATAGGGTATTTTACAAACAATTAAATTCTAATTCAATTTAACTGTCAATTCAAATCCTAACAATAAATTCAGATGTCAATTTAAATGTTGATTAAATTTATCAAGTAACAATCAACAAATACAATCCACTTCACGATATAACTCGACTACATAAAAAAATATTTTAGTACTTGTGAGCGTATAAACACTCACCTTTTATTTGAAACTGAATATATTTCAGCTCCAAATAAAATTCCAGATTCATCCCACGCTGCAGACAACGTCGATACGGTCGCAACTCAATTTTTCTCGTTTGAATTGAACCGCTATGGAAGATTTACGATTTTATTAATAATGATATAATGAAAAATTTAATTAACTAAATTAAAAAATATTAATAGAAGAAATAATTCACATCACTGTTCTCTCGTACGCATTCATCTCCTCAGTCGTTGTAACGACCCATAAATTTTTAATAATTCTAATAATGTATTTAACTAAATTTTGTGAAATTTTAAATAATTGAAATTGTAAATAAAAATTTAATATTTGAAATGCCTATGTTTAAACGTAGCAATTAGTAAATTTTCATATGACAATATGGAAGTTTATTTTCTTGTATGATTTTATTTATATTCAAATCAGTTAATATTGGATGATAATAAAATATTTTTCAAACCTGAATATTTTTATACAAAAAATTTGTAAATCATCTTCTAAGTGAGACGTCATATTTCGTTTCTTCAAATTTGGACTGCTATTGCTCCGTTTGTCTTATTTCTGGAAAATTAGCAGCATTTTTGGTACCAACTATCGACTTTTGATAGGATGATCGTACCACTGATATTTGTATACCATTTTGATCGTCTCTTCATGCTGATCTCAGCGGTATATTTATTTCGGTTTTTCGAATCCTGATACGTGTCAAAAAAATCGAAAAATGACTTTGTATCAGTTTCACATTCGAAGAAAATTGAAAAATGACTTTGTATCAGTTTCACATTCCATCTTTTAGCTTCTCTTGCTTTTCGTATCCCAATGTCTTTTAACCATATAGCTTTTAGCCTTTTTATATTCAAAAAAAATAAACTTCTAACTTTTCATTTTTCTACCATTTCAATAATTCCCTGGTTCGTTACTTTGTCCTCTGGTTCGTCTCATTATATTTTCATTTTGTTATGTCTTTTTTTAAAAAAAAAACATATGAATGAAAGCATATAAACTTTATATCAGAAAGCAAGTTTCCATCCTCTTCCTATTCGCTTCCACCTATATCACAGCCAAGACTACAACAACACCTCCGCTCCAGTCCTCTTCAACTCCTCCTCTGACACCCATCTGACCATCGCCACCTCACCAATAACCGTAGCCCACCATTCCATTCGAGAGCCATTCCTTCTACAACCGCCATCTTCCTCCTCGTCCACACCCCTGGCCGAGAGCAGCCCACAGCAAATAGCTGCGCCACCGTTTTTACCTCCAAGCACCGACAACCTAGCTGACATCACCTCCTACCCTAGCTCCAGCCTTCCTACACGCCTTCCCCTCTCTTCCTCGGCCTCTTCTCTCCAGCCGAGTTTGCATCTTTTCCAGCCTCCTCTTTCTCTTCTTTATGTGTATATGGTAAGTATATTAAGGTATGTAAGTGTATTTGTATGCATATTTCTCGATTTTAGCGTTGATTTATTTATATTAAAGCTGTCAACGGATGCTTTCGGATACGGATAGTGTAATATCCATATCCGTATCCGTATCCGTTTAATTTTCGGATATCGGATATGTATTTAAGTATCTATGTTCCCTGTTCTAAAGCTTTTACATACCATGTGTTAAAATTTTTTTCTCTAAACATAAAGGGTTTTTGGAAATATAAGATTTGTATGGATATTTAAATTTTTTAAATGTATATAGATTTTGTCGTATAAAGTCAGTTTGTTTCCATACACATATGTGCATAAGTCTACTGTACGTATATACACAAGTCTGTAGGTATATATCTAAGCCGGTCTGTTAAGTTTATGTATATATGTTTATATAATTATATAACCTATTTTTGTATATATACAAATACAAGTCTATATATATAGTTGGATGTGTATAATAGTCCGCTTGTATATTGTTAATATATTTAGTCTGTTTATTTGTATATGTATATAGTGAAGGCAATTGTTTCTATGTTATATATATATATATATATTAGATTTTATATGATATATATTGTATATAAAAGTTTATGTAGAAATTTTATGACCTGTTATGCAGTATATACAAGTCTATATAAGCAATCTGTGGAATTTAAAACAATCTATACTACTATACTATTACTGAGTCCAGTTTAAGGGCACAGAAGCCGCTTTTTTTTTGGAAATGGAACGTCGCTTGTGCTGATATTTCCTTTGACCTACTTCCTCTCCCCACCCCCCTCCTTACATGTGAACAAACGACACGCCACCGCTCCCCTCAACTTTTTTCCCCTTCGCCTCACCTGCTTTTTTGCTGCTGGAATTTCCTTTGACCTGCTTCCTCTCTCCTTCTTCCTCCTCTCCCGTGAACAAAGTACACGCCGCCGCTCCCCTTAAAATTTTTTCCCTTCGCCTCTCCTGCAATTACACACTTTTCCTCTTTACCCCACCTGTCCGTCATTCCTGTTGCCTTTGCCTGCCATACTCCTCTGTCGCCCTGATCTTCCTCTACCTTTGCCCTATAACCTGAATCCCTTTTCTTGCCTTTGAATCACTATCGTTCCTTGATTTCCTAATTTCACCGAAGCCCAAATGTTGATGAAATATGGAACAGGCAGGATGATCTGCCTTCCTGCTGCTGCCGATGACAAATAAACGGGCTATCGACATCAGGTATCACGAGTGCTATAGGTACTAGGTACACTCTAGATCTCACTTCGGATTACCTTTGACATTAATTTTGGTTTTTTTTTTTGTTTGTTGGTTTAGTTTCAGTTTAGTTTGATAATAACCAGGTTGAAGAATTGGATTTTAGTTACAGTTTAAATTCATATTAATAAGTTGAAGAATTGGATTTTATACATCCTGCTTATACTTATTTTGTTGTTCATACACCCTCACCTTAGGTTGGTATAGAAACTTGTGATATATAGCTATGATGCTTCTAGCCTGATTTAAAATAATAACAGAAATTATGTGCTTTAAAGCCTGTACTTATGAGAATCAAAGCTTTAGGGTGACCCATTGGCGTAAATTATAAAAAAAAATACAACATTATTAAGCGGACAAACTATTACAGCACTGTACATATTCATTGTAAAAAATATTAGTGCGATGGTGTGGTTACAAAGTTTATTTTATGATTGTGTTTTGACAGCCACTTATTTCATACTCTATTCAATTTGGATGCCCTGAAAGTTAATTTCCATCCCTAGATCTTTATGTGCCTTAAGGATGAAATGGTTAATGGCTAAGCCTGCATTTTTTAATAGTTATACATTAATCCCTTGATCTCACTGGTCTGATTATTTGTTTGTTACTTTTATTGTTCCGTGTTGTTTTAATTTCCAATTTTATGTTTTGTCTTTTTTGATTTGACTTACATAGTAGATATTGTGCTGGATTTTTTAGATCTTATATTCCATTACAGATTGCATTCTAATTTTTGTAACTCTATACTTTTATTTACGCATGTTTATAAACATTGGAACTTTTTATCTTTTGAAATTCAATTTTTACACCACCAAGAATTTGTGGATATTTTAAAGCATATGACATGATTGTATTTCATAAAGAATCAATTACAGAGGGCTTAAGTTAACTCATGATTAATCTTTTCAACGAAAAATATGTATGCTTCTTAGGAAGTATGCTGGACCTCCAATTTTTCCTTATTTGTAATATATTTATGTGTCGTTTTTTTTCATTTTTGTGGTTTGATAGTATAAGTTTACAGTGATGCTAGATGTGCTACATCTTATACTTTTGTGTACCAGAAAAAAAGGATTTTTATTTTCTACCACCAAGAAACATTCTATATATATATGGAATGGTTGAATTTTGAATAATATATCAGATTGCAAGCACCTTCCAATAATTTCCAATTTTGAGTAGTCTAGAGTTATATCATAACCTACGTATTGATTTGCCTTATTCATGATAGGCGTGTAACTATCGCATTCCCAAAATATATTATTCTGTCTTATTGTTATCATACTTAGTTTCTGTTTTGATTTCCATTTTTATGGTTTTCCTTTTATATCTTAATTATAAAGTGATGTCTGTGCTACAGTTTTTTAGTCATACATTTCATAAGCCCAAAATATATTATTCTTTCTTATTGTTATCATACTTACTTTCTGTTCTGATTTCCATTTTATGGTTTGCCTTTTATATCTTAATTATAAAGTGATGTACGTGCTACAGTTTTTTAATCATACATTCCATATGTATTTAGATTTTAACTTTTATAACACAATTTTAATTTCAAAAAGAAATTAAGTAATTTAGTTTGATCTACCTTGCGATTAACATTTTCCATAAAAATAATTGTAACTTCTTAAGAATCTAAATTGGATCATGCTTAGTATATTTAAATTTTATTTATAACATATTTACTTGCTGTTTTCAATTTTTTCATGGATTGATTTTTTTCCTTTCATGTTCTGGATAATAGGCGCTGTAGCTTTTGATATTACATAAAAGAAGGAAAATAGGATTTTCATTTATGTAATATCAAGAAAAATTCATGGGTATTTTTATATGTATGTCACATGCATACACTTTGAACACTGTATTCGACTACTACCACATTTTAAATAATTTCCATGTTTGAATAGTTAAGAACCAAAACGTACATATGGGTCTTTCTTATTCCTAATGTATGAATGCTCATTGTAATCTTGATAAATTGTATTTTATCTTCTTGTTATTGCTTACTCGATGTTTTAGTTCCCATTTATTGTTTGATTTTCTAAATTTGACATAAATGATAAATGGTGGAATTTTTTATCTTTTGAAATTTAATTTTTACAACAATGACTATTAATAAAAGCCAGGGACATACTTTGGATCATGTTGGTGTCTATTTGCCACGACTTGTGTTTTCCCATGACCAACTCTACGTCGTGGTATCCAGAACAACATCACACCGAGGTCTTAAAATGCTCATCAACCACCAAGGCACTGAAGACGTTGGATTGACTGAAAATACCGTGTTCTATGAAATATTTGAAAATTTGTAACACCCTTTTCTTTGTTTCTGTTATGTCACACATGTCTTAAGACCTCTTTCAACAATGTATTTATACGATCGTTTGCAAATTATACATTTTCTCCACTTACTCGTGCAACTTTGAGGCAGAATAGAAGAGCTTGGCACATTAGACAATAATGCAACTTACCTTTTCATCTACAACTGCAAGCCTGAGTTGTTCTTATTTGTTAATATATGCTGCCTTTTTTCCTATAAACACATAAAATTAAACGTAACATTTATCGCCTATACTTATCCGCTACTACTATCTGCACTGGAAGGACATACGGTGTTACGTATATTTCATACCTTCTACTGGTTGATATGCATAATTTAAGAACCACAACTAAGTGTCCATTACACAATGTGGTGAATTTTTAATTCCATTTCCTACATCCTCAATTGTAACAGTCATGTTCGACTAGCGACAATCCATGTTTTGATGCAACACAATCCTTAATTCCTAAAAAAATATTTGCTGCGTTGCATACCAATTACAACAACACAAACAAGATAACAATTTGTTATCAAATACAAACGACATAATTTTTTCGGATTTCTACGTTGTGTGTCTACTTTGATTTTCTTTATGCATTTTACGCAGACAAATGCTAATGGATGCCCAACCAAGAAAACACTTAATGTGATTACGTGCCTATTATAATGAATACATATTTTCAGTAAGGCATCACTTCTACACTTCTGTGCATATCGCACTTTATGTGGAATGAAACTTATGTTAACTACTGCTTAGATAAGAGATAATAATACAGTCGATTCATTGTTATATTTTATCCAATTGAGAGGACGGTCCAAACCGACCACCTGTATTAAAAAGTTAGCCTGAATGTGTTATTGTACCTATTTGCGCTGCTTTCTTTCTCACCATCACTAATTTCTTTTTCTCATCGATAATTTTATCTTCCTTCATTTCCTCCAATTGAAATTCCATACTCACCATCACTACTTTCCTTTTCTCAACTGAAGTTGATTTCTATACCTCAGAAGCCCCTTCCGTGCAATTTTTAACTCAACCGTCATGAATTTTGTTCCTCTTTTTAGTACGCATCTGCACCCTTCATCTCCTACCGTTCAAACCCTAAATGTTTTTCTACCCATGATTTGTGCCTTTTCCCGTACATCAGCGTTGACCTCTCATTTGATAGCCATAGCCAAGCCTTCCTGCACTGGGACTCCACCCAACCCCTACAGTACCAACCCACCGGCGATCCACTTCCTCCCTTATTATGATGGTATAGTATCGGCGACAGTCTCTGATAGTTTGAACTTTCTTGTTTCAAAGGCTTCGCAAAGAATCTTTGGGCTTCCTGTTGTGCAGTTATACTTGGTACAATTCTCTTCATTTATAGCAAGTTAAATATTTCGTCTACGTGCATCTGGTAGATACTTAGAGTGCGGCTCGGTTAATATCCACTACTTCTCTGCTAATTGGTTTGTTAAATATTCGCTTGATTGTTTCAAATGTGGATTGCTTGCATATGTTTTGTTTACTTGCACCGAAACCTTTGGTATGGAATTTTTGTTCAAAATTCCATATTTCCTCTGTTATGTTGGTCATTACAGTATGTTTTAAGGTAAACTATTTGCAAAACTTTAATTATTGCTTATACATCATACCATCTAAATTTGAAAATCAAGGATTGCTTTTTTTTCAAATCCTACCGTGTATGAAGTTAAACTATTTTCAAATCCTACCGTGTGATAAATTCTCCATATTTAAGCTCTAACCCGTAGCATAAACAAATGAATTACATTATGCTATCATGTCATCTCTATGACATTACTGTTAAATACTTTACAATAATATTCAACTAAATTGTCATCATACATGTCAGTGGACAATGGTTATAAAATTATCAGTGGTATGTCTTGAACTATCATATATCAAATATGCCACTTATACACGTATATAGAAAGGTTTATTTGTATCGTAGCTCATTGCCAAAATATTATAGTTGATTGATATTGTTAGATATGAATACTCTATGATGTAAATAAATATGGCAACTTATACTTTATTATTAGCCAAACCTGTAAAAAGTAGCAGCTAAATACTTGATTTATAGTCAAATATGGACATATTTGCCCTGATTTAAGCACACACTGATAACAACACAAGTTTCATGATTATATGCCAATTTATTAGATGTGATTTGATTTGTATTACAAAAAAAAATTGTTCTTAATACACAATTGACGGATGTGATCATGAATTTTGAAATGTACAAGTTTAAACACTTACATGCTAAAAGCCTTAGTGATATGTATACAGGAGTATTATTCAAAATCAATTTTATTGTTCTATAAAAGTTAAATAATAGTTATTTTCCAATTACTCCAATATTTCTTATAGTTATTTTATGATACAACTTAGATTTTATAAGACATAAGGACAATAGAAATAAGACTATGCATGTTGATGTAATTAAATTGTGACTTCTCAACCTGCTTTGCATATGCCTCATTATCAGTTCTTATTGCCATCAATCATTTACCCTAATAGTAATTGCATGATGAAGATCTAGAGAGCTTCAAGATTTTCAAAGTAGTGTGAAAAGAGTGTAATTGATCCTTGAATCTATTTGGATGTCTTTTGATAATAAAATATATTTGTACCTCCATATGTAAGTTTGGATTTATTGCTATAAATAGATAACTGGCTGCAATACACTATGATGATGGCACCATTCAAGTGAAAGCTATTGGAAAACTTGCCGGGAGTATTAGAATTTGCTGGAAATTGGTCTAGGTAAAGTCATTTTGTTCGTAGATAATAATTTTATCCAAATGGTCTGCTAATTGCACACTCCTTTAATAAACATAGTTCTTCTCATTGGCCAAGGTTGTAACTTATTTTGGGTATATAATTGAAGTAGTTAGCTTACTATGGTGTCCAATAATAACTAATTATATGAAGTTGGCAAACGCTTATTCATGTCAAAGCTTTGAGCCTTGCTACAATGGTACTTTTATAAATGTATTATTAAGATTAAGTCAAAAATATTATTTTAAATTGATAAATAACCGTGAGTTTATTCTGGTGTAATGTTCTAACAAGAATTTACTTGCTAATATATATGATATGTATTTTTTGGTGAAAGAGTGGTCCTCTTAAGTGGAGAGCACTCATATTTTATTGATTGTAAATCAAAGTCCATACATAAGTTCGCTAGGAATTAGTTATTATAATTGGAGATGATCATCGCTATGATGAAAAACTAAGATTAAACGTAAAGTGAACAAAAATTATGGTTACAATTTTATTGACAACATCCGCCAATAATAACCTATAAGTGGACAACAATTCAGGATATTGCTGTTGAGAGATCGAGTGCAAAGAGGCGCTGAAGATGCGGTTCATAATACACCATAGTGTGAATAGAGGCTGCAGCTTGCGAATGAGACCTGCTGAGTGCCCAAACAATAGGCATGAAATAAAGATAGCAGATGCAACTGGTAGCCTTTCAGAGGTGATACTTTGATCCATGAGTATGCATAAAATGTGATACTCCTGTTGAGAAAAATAGGTGCTGCAATATGGTCTCTGTTGTCTGCTTCAGGTCTTTTTTGCAGCAAGAAATGTTGAATTGCAGTTTGAAATGAGACATTCGCTGAAGGAGAATACAGGCTACTAATAGAGCAAAGTGCAAGTGAACTAAAATGATGGTTGAGCTGAAACGGCAGCAGCATGATATGAGTGAGAGCTGGTGCAGTGCACGTGTGAGGTGATATAGATAAACAGTGTGATGGTGGGTATAAACGAGATGATTGATTGCCTTTTGGACATCGTTGTTGGCCATCTGAACTTAGGTGGGAGACTGCTGCAATGTAAATATGAAGGGACACCCTCAGAGGTGAGAAGTAGAACCATTGCTGGCCATCAGAGGTGAGGATGCCCCTGAAGAAAAAGAAAAAAACATATTGTGTACGTGTTTATATGTATTTGTGCGTATATACGTATAAATGGTGAAATGACAAAAATAAAAAAATAAAATGATTGTGGACAAATTAGAATTGTGGCGATTTATAGGTTTTAAGAGTCGATATGAGAGTTAGGATAAACCTAATGAGTTTAAGCTTATCAATGTCACTCTATATTTCTTATTGCAATCCTAACTTTTTACTGAAAACCTTATAACTTATAATGATACACATAAAACTAAATATATGTAATTAGTAGGTTAAGCTTTATAAAAATTATGGAAAAAGCTACGCGGAGCCAATATTATATATAGACATGCACTTCCTGATGATCACATCCTTATAGAATTGTTAAATGGCCAAATATATCATCGCCAATGATCATTAGTTATATGGAATTGCTAAATGTCTTAAGTTTCATCAAGTTGGAAGAATTCTTAAATTTATTATGCGACAAAAGGATATCATGTTTTTAAATATATTCTACATGGAATTTGATTTTCTCCATGTAGCGAAACTAACACTTAAAAATGTGTTGGATGCCAATGAAACTCTCACTTATATTTAGGATATCTATGATCTTCAAATAGTTATTTTTTCTATTACTAACTACATTTTTAAAATTACTTACAGCTAAAACTTCCATGGACAGGGCACATGTGCTACAAATCAGCGTAAACAAATACCCAAGGTGGTGAGGACAAAAAGAAGAAGCCATGAGGCATACCACATGGAGAGTGGAGTATATATGTACATTCATCCCTATCTTTTTGAGTTTTTAAAGGTTTGTTAACTATCTAGACTTCAGAAATATCATTCTTTTTTTGGTTTAATTGTAAGCTTTACCTATGTTAGTTTTATTGAAAGAGACTAGAAATGGACATCCATGAGTTTGTATGTTTCATCCAATTTGGCATAATGTTATTTGCAATGGAATTAAATAAACCTTGAGAACAGTGTGTGAAAAATATAAAAATAAATTCCAAAAAATAATTTATCTTCTCTTTGCATGATAACAAATTGCATATTCAAATTTTGTTCATAAGGAATTTACATCTAAGGAACTCTTAAGAAGCGTACCAATAAATTATGCAGATATTATTTGTTTATTTGATACATTAAGGTGCGTTTTTACTAAGTTTATAATGTATTGTTAACAGTATCCAAACAAATATTTATGAATTCTCCAACAACAACTTTCAATGGTCAGGCCAGGGTTTTTTTGATCATATAACTTCATTAATCTTTCAGTTGATTAGCTTAATTTTTCTAGCTATGGATCGCCATTCAAATCTTGAATCGTTTTGGATTCTGGATGATTCATTGATTAGTGTATTTATATTAGTTTTTTTGAACATTAATTATATATAATCCATATTATAAATGATTACCATATCATGATTAAGCTTCACCATCTTCAAAATTCATCAAGTACACTAATTTTTACTTTGCAATTCTTATTCAAATATTTTAGAAAGAACCCCTCTCACAAACACTTACAAATCATGTTACGCAAGGATCCACCACTCAACTAAAAAACAAGGTTTTAGGTGCACTGAAGCTAATTACGCTGCAGTACGGTTCAATATTCTTATGGTACATTTTCTAATTCGTGTACTTTTCGTGTGCATGTTATTATCATTGTAATGGTTTAACTTTTTATATGAACCTCAAACCTTAATATAGTTCAGATGGTTTTTATCATTTAATACATTTATACATGGTAATGTTGTGGTACTAAATTTATATTTCTTTCTTCAAGATAAGAGGAATATATATCATGAATTCTCTCTTTATAGGTCATGCAAATATGTTGATGAATCTGATTTCAAAGTCAATGAAGAATAAAATGGTAATAAGGTACAAATTTAACATTTAAACATTTTTTTTAATGAACATAATATAATTTTTGAGGTTAAATAGGACAAAAAAACCATTTACTTTCATTCATCAATGCCTCCTTTATGTAAATCTTTATAACTTAGACTATAATAAGCTTATGGAAATGTTAACCCTTCGCTGTAATTTCAAATATTGGCTACAAAACCGAGATTTGAAAAATCAACTATAACATTTTTAGCAAGTAATCTGAATGATTTTATGTTCCGATATATTTTATTTAAGTTGTGATACTATTCTATTAAGCACCGTAGTTTCTAGGTAACATCTTTGCCTCTGGGTAAGCTACCAGAGTGGGGTGTTACAGTCACACGATGAGAAGGTACCTCCATCTCGACTGGAATAACGGCTTTTGAACCGTAGGAAAGTGAGAATGGAATGTGGTCGGTCACAGGTTTATGGGTTGCTCGATAAGCCATAAAGCCATAGGAAGTCCATCGATCCATTTGCCCTCGGCCTTTTCCAGTCGTTTTTAGTAGACTTTATAACTTTATTAATAGCTTCAACCCGTCCATTCGCTTGAAGGTGTGCAATGTGGAGAACTTCTTCTGGATGTGGAACCGTTGACAGAAATTCATAAATTCAACACTGTCGAATTGAGCTCCGTTGTCCGTGACGATGGTATGTGGGAGACTAAATCAGTAGATAATGTTGCGTACTACAAAGTTGATCACCTTCTTCGTCGTGATTGTAGCAATGGGATCAGCTTCTACCCACTTGGTAAAGTAATCAACCGCAACGATGGCACACTTCACACCACCTTTGGCTAGAGGTAGAGAACCAATAATGTCAATGCCTCACACTGCAAACGACCATGGACTGACCATCTAAGTTATTTCAGTAGGTGGGGCTCTAGGAATTTGAGCGTGTTTTTGACATATGTTACATTTTCTAGCATAGTCCGATGCATCGCGGTTTGCAGTCGGCCAATAGTATCCATATCAAAGCACTTTCTTGGCAAGAGCTTGCCCTCCAGTGTGATCACCACATTCACCTTCATGTACATCATGTAATACTCGTTTGATTTCATCGTGAGCGATACACTGGAGTAAAGGAACAAAGTACCCTCTTCTATACATAACTCCATTCTGAATAGTGAACTGCGAAGCTTTTCGAAGAACTTGTCTCTTTTCACTCCTGCGCTCTGGCAGGGTCCCATGCTCGAGATAGATTCTAAACGGAGCCATCCATGACTTCTTATCAGGGCAGTCTGATTCCATCTGATCGATGCTGGAGGAAGATAATGTTTCCACAGGAACGATTCCCATCTGTTGTGCCTCACCTGTACTTGCTAAATTTGCTAACGAATCGGCTTCTGGTTGCGCTCTTGGGATATGCAATAAATGACATAATAATCGAATTGATTCAATATCTCTTGAACCAGAGCAAGGTAAGCAGCTAGTCTAAGGTCTTTGGCCTGGTACTCCCCCCAAACTTGACACACGACCAACTGCGAATCATAATAAATCTTCAGAGCAATAATTCTTAAATCTTTGTTAAGCCTCAATCCAGCAAGTAGGGCTTTATATTCGGCTTCGTTGTTGGTTGCACGAAAATTGAACCTTAAAGCACATCATATAGATCGGCCTTCAGAAGTTTCCAGTACAACTCCGGCGTTGGAGCAACGGTCATTTGATGCACCATCAGTATGTAGCTTCCAGATATATTTAGGAGAGTCACTGGTTTCGGGCAAGTCCTTCGGGATAGTGAATTCAGCGATGAAATCTGCTAGGACTTGTCCTTGAATAGCTTGCCTTGGTGTGTAAGTGATGTCGAACTGATTCAGCTCGATATTCCACTTGAGTAACCTACTGAACGTCTCAGGCCGCATAAGGACCTGTTGTAATAGCTGGTCAGTGTAAACGGTGATAGGGTGAGCCTGGGAATAGGGGCAGAGCTTTCTTGAGGCAATAACAAGACAATAAGCCAGCTTTTCCAGCTTTGGATAATTTCTCTCTACTCCCGTTAGTCGTTTACTAATGAATAGACGGAGCGTTGTATCCGGTCTTCCTCCCGAATTAGGGCACCACTGATTGCGTTCTCTGACACCGCCAAGTAAATATATAATCTCTCATGATCAATGGGCTTCGACATAATAGGTGGTGTGGAGAGGTGTTGAATTAGCGCTTGGAATGCACCCTCACATTCCGTAGTCCATTCAAAGTTTCGTTTCCCTTTTCTGATCAGTTCAAAGAAGGGAATACAGTTGTCAGTGGATTTTGAAATAAACCTGCTCAGTGCTGCTACTTTCCCGTTGAGGCTTTGGACTTGCTTTATAGTTCTTGGAATCTCAAGATTTCTGATTGCCCATATCTTTTCGGGATTGCTTCGATCCCTCAAGCATTAACGATAAACCCAAGGAATTTTACGGATGTGGCCCCAAAGTGACATTTCAACGGGTTAATTTTCATTCTATATTCTCAGAGGACGTTGAACATCGATTCTAGGTCTCTGATATAATCAATGGAGAATCGCGATTTTACGAGCATGTCATCCACATATACCTCTATGGTTTTTCTTATCTGGTTAGCAAACATTCGATTAACTAACCATTGGTAAGTTGCTCCAATGTTTTTGAGTCCGAATGACATGACTTTATAGCAGTAAAGTCCCAGATCGGTTACAAAGCTGGTATGCTCCTGGTCAGGCAAGTGCATGGGTATTTGATTCTAGCCAGAGTACGCGTCCATGAAGGATAAGAGTTCATTTCCAGCCGTTGAGTCTAAGAGCTGATCGATTTAGAGAAGTGGAAAACTGGCTTTAGGGCAAGCTTTATTCAAGTATGAGTAGTTAACACATGTCCTCCATTTTCCGTTTGGCCTTCGGACAAGTACAGGATTTGACACCTAATCCAGATATAATGCATCTCGGATAAACCCGTTCGATTTTAGTTTTTCTACCTCTTCCTTAAGGGCGACAGATCTCTCTGGATCCATACCACGCCTTTTTTTCTTGACTGGGACATGCCACATGTCAATATTCAATGTGTGACACATGATGTACGGGGAGATTCCACACATGTCAGAATGTGTCCAGGCAAACATGTCCAAGTTTGCCCGGAGAAATTCAGCCAATTCCTCTTGCATCTATTGGCTTAGCTGAGATCCAATCTTTATCATTTTAGAATCGTCATTATCGTCGATCAGAACATCGATCGTTAGCTCAATTGGGAAAGCTTGACTCTCTCTACTTTCGTCTTCACTTTCGTTGTCCCTTGGGTCAAGATCCCTTGGGAATTGGTTAGGATGCCCGGGCCTAGGCCCAGGCGTCAATTCTCAACAAAGCGGACGCAGAGAGATTCCTCTACGCCCTTTCCTTTTTCTTTTCGCTGCGCCTCCCGTAGCTCAGCAACATAACAAGCTTGTCCAGCAGCCTGGTCACCCTGAACGACTCCAACTCCATTGTCGGTAGGAAATTTTAAAGTTAAACACCAAGGGGGAATGACAACCCTAGATTTAGCTAGGGTCGGTCCGACCAAGAAAGCATTGTATGGCGAGTTTATGTCCAATACAACAAAATGTAATATCCGGACTCTCCGGCGTTCTCCAATTCCCAACTCCACTGGTAGTTCCACCACTCCAGTAGGTATACTTGCGCTTCCATTGAAGTCATGAATACGAGACTGACAAGGCTTCAAATCTTTTGTTTCCATTTTCATCTGATCATAGGCTCGCTTGAACAATATATTCACAGAACTTCCATTGTCTACTACGATCCTTTTTGTCCAAGTAGAACCTACTTGATCTGATATGACAAGTGGATCGATGGTTGGGGCTTCGACCCTGTCGGCATCTTTGTCTCGAATTACGTTGTCCTCAGTCATCTTCTGTTGCTTGGCCGGAGCCATGTCTTCCAAACTACTGCAACATTAGAAGCTCGTATGCCTTATAGAACTGGCATATGATTCCATTTCCTTCCAGCTTCGATCTGTTGGATGAAGACCACCACTAACAGTATTAATCACTAACCTTCCGCCGTACAAGCGGGTTCCTCCGTTCTCACCTGATTCGGTATATGATTCTGATTTGATGGACCCTCACCTCCAAACTGCGGCGCCCACACAAACTGCTCCAACTTTCTCTCATGTATCAAATTTTCAATGATATCCTGCAAATGACAGCACTCGTCTTTTTTATGGCCATAGCTATTGTGGAATTTATAAAACTTCCCCATTTGAATCAGTTTTTTCGATGATTGTTTTGGAGCAGGTTTCTTATACTGAATAGTAATGCAAGTATGTAAATACACATTTTCCAGCGACGTAATTCAAGCAGTATAATTGTCAAACATAGTAACCCTACGTCACGACCCACGATTCTGATCCCGTTTTCTGTTTTGATTTCCTTTGCCTTTCTATTGTTTTTGTTTATTCTGTATGTTCAATTGTACCTTTCCCGAACTCTCCCCGGTTTGTTTAACAACAACATTGCTTTGAATTCCTTCCATACTAGGCCCTGCGTCATCCTTTTTCCTAGACTGTTTCGCATCCTCCTTTCTCAAGAATTGGGCTGCCTTGGAATAGAAAAGGTTTAATGACGCAGGAGGTTTTCCGGCAAAACAGTTGCCAAACTCAAAATCAGGATCGATCCATTTAGTTAGTGCCATCATAATTGAGTTATCATTAGGATTACTAATCTCAGCGCATGCAGCTTGAAATCTCTCCAGATAACATCTGGGTGTTTCTCCAGGAGCTTAAGTGACACTAGACAAAGTATTAACTTCTTTCGGCCTTGTGACATGCATGCGGAACTGCTCAACAAACTTTGTTGCCAACTGGTCAAAATATAAGATAGATCGAGGTGGTAAACGGGTAAACCACATAGCTACTATGCCCCTAGAGAGATCAGGAAACTTCGGCACTTAACTGCATCATTCGCTAATGCAGTATTCATCAACTATTCGTACTTTGAGATATGTTGATTAGGATCAGAGCTTCCTTCATCAACGGGTAAAGTCGGCATCTTGAATCGCCGAGGTTGTTCAGCATAGACTATATCATCAGTGAAAGGAGTATGACTTCGGGAGATTCTTTAGTTGTCATTAGTGAGACCTTGACTTTCTCGGATCATCGTCGGGATGTCCGACATCTGGACATTTTGAGCCTGCTGGGCCAAGGTGTGGTGAGTTCCACAATGTGAGGATGGGCCGGTCACGGTCAACGGTCCATGCCGCGCCTCCTTGGTTCTAGGTTCTCGGAGACATATAGTTCAGGAGTGTATTCACATTGGCGACGGTTCGGATCTGTATGATTTCGGGCATCAACTCCCAATTCAGTAGCAATGGCGGTGGTGCGATTGTCTGTAACATGATAAGGAAAAGTACCCTCTAAGAGGAGGGTCTAGTCTGATGGCTGGTTGACGGGCCAACCCTCGGTTGCCCAAGACTCAAGGTGCGCTGCTGTCTAGTAGCATGTGTACAACTTCTGTCCGGTCGTGGGCGTGTGGATCTATGGTGGTAGCCAGAAGAGGCTGAAATCTCGATGGTTGAATAGGAAGCCTGATCCCTTCTGGATCTCCTTCGTCTTCGACGATTCAGTTGGTTGGTCAATTTCGCATTGGCCCGGAGTTGCTGAGTATGTTGCTGGTGGCTTTGTGTCAGCTCTTGCATTAATAGTTGGAACTCTTCCCTGGTGATAGGGCCTTGTGGATCTGATGGTCTGATAGCATTCTGATCGGTAGGAGGTAGTTTTACGGGGTTCTGTCTGTCCTGTCCTTCTGGATCTACAACTGTTGAAGTAGTCCTAGTGTTAACCATGATGGATAGTGAAGCTCTTTCCTAGACTTGATGAAAATCTAAATATGATGGAAGAACTTTAAACTTGGAATCTTGATCTACTTCTTAGATTTACGCAATTCGATATCGATAGTAGATCCAACAAGTAGGAGAAAAACTGGGTTTTCTCAGTGAAAGCACCAAAGTGTTTGTACCAAAATTAGACACAGCACTCTTCAGATGTATTTGAAGAGATAAAATGAAGAAAATAAATGGAAAAGAGGAAAATCTAACAAACACGCTAATAATATGCAAGAAAAACGCACAGAAACACACGGATTTAGAGTGCTTCGACATATAGCCTATGTCCACTATGAAATGATTGACTTTGTTAATTTTTGCTTGTTGGTTACAACGAGTAACAGTAAAAATCGAGTACAATGATGATTTCGGCAGAGTCTGGACGTAGGAGAGCCAAAAGTCCTTTTTCAGTAGGTCATGGGCTTCTATTTATAGGCGTAGGCTGCAAATATCCCACTCAGATCACGGAAGACCTCTTCCCTCATGTGGGTGGGCCCATGCGATCGATCTCTGATCGTTTGGAGTCGATCCGTGATCAATACGTATGCAATTCGTATCAATTAGGATTTAGTCCAATCAAGTCGGGATCGATCATGAACATGCCTGAAGATGTACGCATGCTCCTGTGAAAATTTGGTGGCATTTGGACTCGTAGGTTTTATGTTATGATCGATGCAAGTTTGGATTTGCAAAACACTGCTGCCTTCATATCGATATTGTTCGTATCGATTGCTTCGTATCGATGGTTCTACACGTGATGTTAGTTGACGTGACGCTAACTTTTTAGATCGATCCACTTTTTATGCCAAGTGACTGAGTCTTCCACTTGAATGTATTTTCTTCGTATCGATCTTATGCATTTCACTTCGTATCACTTCTGTTGCACTCCATTACGTATCGATGTCATGTGCTCCACTTCTTATCGATCATCGAGTATTTGGTTTCGTATCGATAGGAGGTGTTGATTTCGTATCGATCTGTGGCTGATCGATACGAAGCATGCTTGAAACAGGATCAATACAAAATGGACCACCATGCCACTGTCGATGGATACAAAATGGGTGGTTGTGAATGGATACGAAGTGGGTCAATTTTGAGGGATACGAAGGAAGTCGCTGTTGATGGATTCGAACGAAACCGATGCGAATTGGATTGCCGATGGATACGAATGAGTTTATTTTCTTGGCTTGCATTGATCATATCTTGAGCATATGAACTCGAATTGACTTGAAAGTTGGAACGTTGGCTTCCATGACTTTGCTTGTCATGTCATATCAAATGTAGCTTGATCCGGACTCGGGCAAAATTTACCGGTATCCATAGCGAACCTGTGTATAACCGTTTTCTGGGATGAAATGTCTTTGACTTTCAGTTAATTTCTTGGTGTCACGGCCTTGCCAAAAGGCGGGATAACAAATGCCTTAGTACTTTATGTGACTTAAGATGAAAGTGAAAATAAATTAATGAGAATGTGTTGACATATAAAATTTTGAGTACGACATGGAAAAAGTATTTTAAAGCATAATATAAAGTATAATTTTCAATCCACTATGTGTAGATGCTGTTGCTAATTAGTAGAATCTCTATTTTATTTTCTCAAAAAGGGAGTTAAAAGGATAAAGCTTGAAAAAATTCATTGTTTTCTTCTAGACGGTAACATTCTCTTGCTTTTACGCTTTTATTTTAGGGTAAAGAACACCCACTAAAACATTTGGTAAGTGCTGACCACTATAAAGTGATGGCATCCTAGATTAGCGCCACCTCACTGCTTACTGGTGCTGATGGTGCATGCACTAAACAAATTTGAAATCATCTTTGCATAGGTGAGACACATTGTCTATAATATAAAAATGCACATGTTTATGGTTTATAATCATAATTAAGCATATTAAATTCTTACTTTCTATGAAAATTCTAGCTCAAATGTTACTAAGGATAGAAATCATTTCATTACACACTCCAGAATTATTTAGTGTTTAATCTTTATTCAATGCAATCACAACACCCACAATTGTATTATATGTATTTTTCTCGTTTATGCAGTAAAGTTCCTGTCACAACATAATTTCTACAAAGTAAAAATCATAAATACTTGAAAGGAAAGAATCTTTGGCTTATAATTCCGAGACCCATCGTCTGGTTTCCAGCAAGAGCTTAAGTACCAGACTCAGTATCCGAGAGTAAGTAATACAACAGCATGAACCGAAGCATTGACGGAGAATAAGATCATTATCTAACTAAGACAAGAAGCTTTGTCAAGAGCAGCAACTACCTAAACCAAAGGCGCTTCAGCAAGTGTCAAAAATTAACGACTTAGACAGTCTAGACTGAGACCACGGGGTCAGTATGAACGAAAAATGTCCAAGAAGCAATATAAGAGCACCACGTCATCAATCTGCATCAAAATACATTCGACCAGATGATGAAAAGTGATTTGATTGAGGCCGCTTATAATAAGACAGGTCATCAATCTAAGTAAAAGCCCATACACCAATGGAAGAACCTTAATTTTGCGATAGAGAGGACCAAATGCTACTAAAAGTGGGGGTGAAAGATTTTCTGATATTTTACAATCATTCGTATTCCTTACTACTTTTAGAAAGATGTAATCAAAATCCATTAATGGTGGATTTGGTCATATATGTATTTTTATACCAAATTGAGGAATAAAGCCAGAAATAAAATCTTTAAAGTAAACATAGAGATCTTGGTCCTAAAGCACAATAAATCTTGTGTCTTTTTGACCTTTCAACACTTATTTTATGTATAGATTAGGCATTCATTTAACCTACCTACATCCTTTCAGAACAAGCTTTTGAAAATTTGGTGGGTGATGTCAAACAATAAACCCGACTAACATTTTTGACGCTAGAAGAACGGGGTACTCGAACCTCCATTCTCTTCTAATCCAGCAAACCCAAACCTTTCAATCAAGCATGAAGTCTAGTCATCCTTTCAAAAGAGACCTTGTTCCCTTGCACGGGATGAATGAGTTGAAGAACAGCATGTAAACGAAGAGAATAAAGTGGACTAACTAAATCAAACCATTAATGAGGAAACTGCTACTGTCACCCTAACCAAAAACGAGTTGCGATAAATGATGCTGAAGTTCGTTTCTAAAACAACACAATGCTTAAATAATTATAAAAATGAATTAAGAACGCCTTTTCCAAATTGGACAAAAAGGTTTTGGATATGCTCGAGGAAGATGAGAACCCTTTGACATTTAGCTGAAACTCTAGAAAGTTACCAATGACTAACGAAACCTTATAAGCTGGATCCATGGAAGCAGCTAAGAAAGCCGAGATTGCAAAGGCGACAAGAATAGGATCTTTCGAGAGGCCATTAACTCCAAGCCTTGAAAGGGAAAACTTCGAAGAAAATCAACAAAACATGCCATAAACTAAAATTACTGAAGCTGAAACTCTAAGACTCGGTAGGGATCATGCAATCGAAGCCTTATTAATGAAATTATCAAAGCATGTATAGAAATTGCAAGAGGATCGATCTAGTCTTGACAAAAAAATGAAGCTTCAAAAGGTTAAACCGTCTTCTTGAGAAATCATGAATGCTCTTATGCCTTTGGGGTCCAGGACCAAAAAATTTCCTATGATGAAACATTTAATCCTAAATATCACATAGCTTTATAAGAAATACAGATGCAAATCTAGGCTTCAGATGAGAACAAATGCAGCTCTTGCCTACGACCATTGGTGGACCCGCCTTGAAATGGTTCCAAAGCTATCCACCAAATTCTTTTAGCTCTTGGGAACAACTAACTACAAAATATTAACGCAATTCTTTGCTTAGAAAGATACTAGAACTAGACTAAGTTTACTCGCTGACTTTAGGCAACGAAAAGGAGAACCCTAAAGGATTATTACAAAAGATTTAATGACATAGCGGCCCGATGCAAGAGCATGACAGATAAAACCAAGTTAGTTGCTATCACTTCAGGATTATGGAGGAATACAACATTCTAGGATGATCTATTGAAGCAGGAGTGCAATCTCTTAACGTGTTCTTTTTCTAAGCTCGAGAAAAAATTCGAATTGAGGAATCAAAGGGAGTCTGAAAGTTCCCCGAATGGAGTGGTGACAATAAGAAGTTCATCTTTGCCAAAAGATTTAAAAATGAACTTCAACTGACGGAAGCAGATCACCTCACTCATTTATATACTCAAATCTATGCCATGATTCAAGACCAAATCTCATACCCTCCGAGAAGAGGGAAGGAGTCCGAAAGTAACTAAGGAGGAAAATATTATATCTACCATCAGCAGATTGGATATAGTAGCGAAAAGTGTCGATTTTTGTAGTCGTTCATCAATAATTTATCAGAGAAGGACAATTAAATGAGTTTCTAAGGAATGATAACACCCATGGTGCCATCACTCCAATGGGAAATAAAAGTGCACAACCTCAAGCGAAGGCTCTGAGGTCTTTACCAGCCCATTGGAACTTTGTTGTCATCGTTTTGGGATTACCCTGCATTGCCGGGGCAAATAATAGTAGTTGGAAAATGTACATTAACGAAGCTAAAAGTGGGATGTATTGGCGTATGAGATGAAGTGAACTGAGAATAAGCAAAAGATTGGGCCGGAAATTACAACTAGTGACTTTGATAAGTGTGGTATTTGCCACCCTCATAATGACCCACTATAATTACGGCTCAAATTGGACATTTGGAAGTTGCGAAGATAATGGTTGACATGGGAGCTGCTATAACATAATCTTTAAGCATGCTTTCAATAAGATGGGTCTACTTGAGAGCATATTCAAATCCAGTCAAGCTCCCATATATGGATTCAATAATGAAGGGTCAATGCCTTTTGGAGAGTGTAATTTGATGGTCAAAATTGGAAGCGACCCTCACTATAATATCTTTGAAACCACCATTGTTAGCATGGACATCCCCTTGTTGTACGATGCTTCTTTTGGAAGACCAGCTCTCGATGCCATGAACAGGTATTTGTCTACTAAGTATTTACTTCTAAATTGTATCACTGAGATAGGAGAGGGGCATGTAACGGGAGATCAGTATATCTTAATCAAATTGTATTATACAAGTCTGAACATGAACAGTAAAGGGAAAACTTCGTCTTATGTGTACAACGTCAAAATTAACTAGCTTACTGCCCTCGTAGTTAAGGAAATAGTTAATGCCTTAAGATCTAAATTCATGGAATGCCGTAGGAAATCCTTAATAATTTTCCCAATGAAAGAAGATTCCATGGTTGGAGAATTAATCTGCATATCAAGCTATCTAAGAGAGTATAATGAGATATAATAAGGGTAGAGTTGTAAGTCTTCAAGGAAAAAGGGAAAGATCGTTCACGCTGTATAGGAAATTCTGAGAGAAGAAGAAATTGAGCTTCATCTCAATCTAAACCGAGAAACAGAGACAACATTAGCAGCCAAACTATAAAATAAGTATTCCTTGATGAAAACTATAAGTCTAAGATAGTTAGATAGGGACCTATTTTCATCAATCGGTTCGAGAAAAGCTAATTTCCTATCTCAAGCATAATCAAGATGCATTCGCCTGGACTCATGATGATATGGTAGGAATTGACCCCTCAGTCATATGTCCTTTCTTTAATAGAGATTTGAAGTTTACACCCGTAAGGTAAAAAAAAGAGACCTTTACACATTGTCTGATATATGGCCCTGCAAGAAGAAGTTGAATGTTTGCTAAAAATCATCTCCATCCAAGATGTTACTACTTGAAATGGATCATCAATCTGGTATTATTAAAGAAACCAAATAGGAAGTTAAGGACTTGTATTGAATTCACCGATTTAAACAAAGTTTGCCCGAAGGATTGCTTCCCTCTATCGAGAATCGATCAGTTAGTATATGCTACCACTGGGAACCAACTGCTTTAGTTTATGGATGCTTATTCTGGGTATAATCAAATTTCCAATGCTCAAGCCTAATGAGGAACATACAAGTATCGCCACCAATATGGGTTAGTTTTGTGACAAGGTAATGCCTTTTGGTCTTTAGAATTTAATGGCAATATAGTAAAGGTTAGTTAACCAAATCTTCACTAGTGAGATAGGTCGGAACATGGAAGTATATGTTGACGACACGTTGGTTAAATCTAAGCATTAGAGAGTTAAGTTTCGAATCTAGCTAAAACATTTGATGCTCTTCAAAAATATCAAATGAAATTGAACCCTTAGAAGTGTACTTAGGAATACAATCTGGGATATTCCCATGTTTTATAGTAAGTGCTAAAAGGATAGAGATAAACTCGGATAAGATAAAAGCTATAAGCAACATGAAGGCTGCAACTAAAGGAAAGGAGTTAATGAGCTTCAATGGGAAGATTGCTGCTTTGAACAGGTTCATAAGCCGATCAACCAACAAGTGTGTTCCCTTCTTCAACCTCTTAAAGAAGGATGTTACTTTCAAATTAATAGATGAATGCGAAAAGGCATTCAACGACTTGCAAAAGCATCTAAGTTATCCCCCCGTGTTGTCTAAACTAACAGATGGAGAAACTCCGTCCCTTTATTTGGTTGCTTCGAATAAGGCCATAAGTTCAACCTTAGTGAGAAATGATAATGGGATCTAAAGACTTGTATATTATGTAAGTAAAAAGCTAGATCCAATGAAGAAGCACTACCCAATAACTGAAAAATTCGCCTACATCTTGGTGTTCACAGCAATAAATCTTTGGCCGTATTTGTAGGCCCATCCTATTAAAGTCCTTACTCATCAGCTTCGACAAATTTTTAGCAAACTAAAAACTTCATGGAGTTTAATTAAGTGGGTTATAGAATTCAGCCAGTATGAGATATCATATAAACCTAGGACGACAACCAAAGGTCAAGCATTAGCCGACTTCATTATTGAATGCATTGATTTTGGAGCCGAAGCAGAAAAAGAAGAGAACAAGAATAAACAGCTCTCTTTGAGACTTTATGTTGATAAAGCCTCAAATGAACAAGGGGATGAAGCCGGTTATATCTTAATGACCCTGAAAGACCACCAAATTTATTGTGCAATCAAGTTTGCCTTCTCAGCAACCAATAAAGCCGCCGAGTATGAATCCTTGATCATTGGATTAAGAATGGCTATTTCCATCAAGATCTCGGAGATCCGTATATATAGTGATTCCCAAATAGTAATCAAATTCTTGGTCACTACCAGGCCCGAGAATCGAGCTTAGTTCTCTATTTCAAACAGGTAAAGCAGTTACTTGAAGCTTTCAAAAGTTATCATATGTAAAACATTCCCAGGACCGAAATGCTTGGGCCGATGCCTTAGAAAAATATGCAAGCTCGAAGGATGTAAGAGATTTCGACTTCATCCCAACCCAGGTTCTACAGAAACCATGCATATATGTACCGAAGGAAGTGTTAGCAATAACACTAACTTAGGTTGGCCGAAGTAAATCTAAAACATCAGTGATAATTGAAGAAAATTGGATGTCACTATATATTTGATATTTAACTGAGGACATTATACCTTCGGATGCTGCCAAAGCAAGATGGATTAAATATATCCCCTAAAGTTAAGATATGGATGGTGTACTTTATAAGATGGGATTCTCAACTACATACTCTCAATGTGTAATAGTTTCAAAAGGCTAATGATTATTGAGATAAGCCCTCGATGGGATTTGTGGAGACCATTATGGAGGCCAGAAGCTAGAAAAGAAAATACCCAGGTAGGATTTTACTGGCTGACACTAAACCAAGACGTGTTAGATTATGCAGGAAAATGCGATAAGTGCCAATTTTATGCGAAAATGTCGGAGCTCCTCCAAGCGAGCTCACCCCAATGATGAGTCCATGACACTTTGATATCTGGTGCAACGATCTTATTAGTCCCCTTCCGACTACTAAATGAGGAATAAAGTATGGCATAGTGAAGGTTGATTACTTTAAAAAATGGGTCGAAGCCGAACTTTGGCTACCATAACCTCCTATCAAGTGATAAAGTTTGTGATGTAAAATATTATATCTAGATTTAGTCTTTCGTATAAGATTATCATAGATAGTGGCACTAAATTTGAAAGCCAAAATTTTGTAGAATATTGCCGGGATCATGGTATTATCAAGATTTTTTTCTTCAGTTACTCAAGCATAAGCAAATGGCGCTGTAGAGGCAACCAACAAAACTACCAGAGCATGTTTGAAGAAAAGGTAAACTAGGCCAAAGGTTGCCTTTCATTCTACGGGCTTATAGGGCAAGCTCCAAGACCACGACATGACATACTCCTTTCTCTCTAATTTATGGTTTTGAAGCCATGCTCCCAATTGAGTTAGATATTGTCTCTCATCTAAGGTATTATTTTATTATGCAGCAGAATGTAATGCTCTGAGAGGACTCACTAGATTTCTTACCCATGCTACGGGACAAATTCTCTTTCAGAATAATAGAGTATATTCGAAAGATGACTCGATGCTACAACCAAAGGGGTTAGACTAGAAAATTTGATAAAGGAGATCTTGTCCTTCAAAAGGTAATGCCAAACACAAGGATCCGGCAGACAGACCTCTCGACCTAACTTGGGAAGGACCCTTAATATTTAATGACATCATCCTTCTGGGAATATATGGACTAAAAAGGCCATATGGCAATATAAAGCTTATGATTTGGAATGCAGAGCATTTGAAATATTATCATAGCACGCCATTACTATCTGAATAAAGATTTATCATTAATTTGGAATAATAATTATTCTCTTAGCTATGGCCCAGGTATGCCGTGCGAAATTATAGTCTTTTAAAAGTTTTGGGAATCTCAATCATTACATAAAAAGTTTTGGCCGTGATTATTGCCATGATCAAGTGGTATCACATAACTTTCAAAAAGTGCATCAAAACATTCTAGTCATGATACTACTCTAATCAAATAGCTTAATGCAAGTTTAAAAGCCATGCTTTCACCCCAAGCAAGTAAATGATTTTGCCTCACGGAAATTGCTTTGTTTCATCTAGTAAATGATTTTGCCTCATGGAAATTACTTTGTTTCACCATGTAAATGATTTTGCCTCATGGCAATTGCTTTGTTTCATGCATTAGGTAGATCCTCTATATTAGTGAGCCATGGCCGGTAGTTTCATGCCAAAAGCGAGTGATGGGAAGTCGACCGTGCTGACGCACCTAGTTAGCCATATCCAAAATGTTATGCAAAAGAGTGAGTCATGGTCAAATCGTGTCATGCAAAGAGTGAGCCATGGTTAAAAGTACATGCAAGATGCTGTATAGTGAACCATGTTCTTATAATAGGGTGCAAAGTATAGGCATTTGTTAGCACCTGAATTGGTCACTAACACCTTTGAGAAAGATTATGTAGAAAGATTAATGAAGAAAGTATATTTAAACAGAGAATTGTATGTTAAATTAAATGCAAAAACAAGAACACCGGATTTATAGTGGTTCAGCGTAACTGCTTACATCCACTTTGAGTTTTGATCTTTATTACTTTCACCAATGATTGAATACAGATACAATCCGTACTATAATGACTTGAATACAAGTACTAAGTAAAATAGAGTAAGTCTTGAATGCAACTGAGTCTTCCCGGTGTTCTCGAAAAAAGGTCCATTTCACGGTGCCCCTGCCCTTTTATTTATAGACGAAGATGGGTTGGACTTTCCTCATGAGCCTAGGAACAAGGTACCTCGGCCCTGGTAAGTAACTTCTGCGCACCGAGCTATAGATGTCGAACGGCAATTGCCGAGCGAGGTCTTAGTGCCGAACTGCACTCGTATGCCGAGCTACACATCCAGGCCGAACGACATCCGTATGCCAAGCGAGGGATGTGTGTTGAACTGCATCCGTATGCCGAACGAGGTGATGTGCCGAACGAGTGGAGATGTTCGGAGCGAGGTGTTGTGCCGAATGACTCATCTATACCGAACGAGGCATCATGCCGAACAACCCTTCCATACCGAACGAGGCTTCATGCCGAGCGACCTCTCAATGCCGAACGAGGCAAGATGCGAACGACCCCTCAATGCCGAACGACCTTTCTATGCTGAGCAAGGCTTCATGCCGAGCGACCCTTCTATGTCGAACGAGGCATGGATGCCGATCAACCCGTCAATGCCGAACGACCCCTCAATGTCGAACGAGGCAAGATGCCGAGCGACCCCTCAATGCCGAATGAGGCAAGATTCCGAACGACCTCTCAATGACAAATTAGGCTCTATACCGAATGACACTTCTATGAAGAGCCTCTTGTTACTTGCTCAAGCCACCGGGTAACACTTTCCCCCCAAAGTGTATCATGTGGATGAACATGATGTGCTTTGAACCATGAGCAATCCGCGTTTCTCTTTAAGCCCTTGCTCTGTCTCCTTAATAGTGGACCCTTACAAACTCCTGGATGCAGAGGCTGGCTTGAATGCTTAGCGAGGCATGGATTCCGAACGAGGCATGGATGTCGAACGTCATCTCAATGCCGAACGAGTTATCGATGCCGAACGACATATTGATGCCGAACGACCGAGGTGCCTTGACCGGTTCTTCCGGTCACTATCTCTTCACCTTCTCTCTTTCTTATATAACCCAACACTTCTCCTCCTTCCCCTTTTACTTTTACCTCCAATATACAAGGATTTCGAACACGTCTACCATCAGACTCCTGCTAACACCTCAACATCCCCTTTTCCTTTCGAATCCGATACGTTGCCTCTCGACTGCCCTTAACAACAAGCCTGAGTTGATTCCAATTCCAAATCGAGCGATTCACTAGACTTCGACCCATTCTTCTAGGTATGAACCTCTCGATTGTTCGGATTCTTTCAATTAGGGGTTTTGTGCAAGATTCAAATTCGTGTCCTTCCTTTAACTCAAAAATAATGGAAGTCGTGTGTATAAGGAAAATGGATCTAAGGTTTAGATGTGCCTTAGGATTAGATGGAGAGGAAGAAGAAGAGGGTGTCGGCCTAGTAGGAATCCGTGAGGGTAGGTATGAAGAAGAGGTCACCCAATGCCCTGGATGCAGCGATCATTTTAGACGATCCGATCAATTCCCAAGCCTCGAGAATTAACGAAATCGCTCTTCGTCACATATGCTCGATACATGGGATTCCTTTTGTCAATGTGTTGATTACTTCAGGACAAGATCGTCCTCACTTGCCCCCAATCGGATATATGGCCTGCAACAAATTTATGTGCAGGGTTGGTAGCGTGCCACCATTCAACTCCTTCCTTCCCGACCTGTTACAGTACATTGAGATCGCTCCATCGCAATTACATCCAAATAGTCACACGTTCGTATACGGTACGTGCATTCTCTTTATGAGCATCCTTTTCAAACTCCCGACTCCTGGCGATATCCGCTATATTTATCATTTCAAGAGGCGATCAAACAACCCATCTTTTGTATTTCTCGAGCCACACAACAAGTGTCAAATTCTGACCGGGGCATGAAGCAAATTCGCCTAATATAAGCAGCAGTGGTTCTACGTGCGCTGTCCTCCTGGCTATGTAAGGAGATGGTGGAAGGGAGTAAGTCTTTTTTCTGGATCAATACTCGCATTCGGCGGAAAATGCACCTTTTCTAACTCTTTCTCTACTTTTACAGGTGCCAACCCATGTCTCGAAGGCTCTAAGTATTCTGAAGTTGTTAATCTATCCGAGCTATCCTCGCAGGAGACCGGGACATTATATCTCTTATTTCAAACGAATCGCTCTCGAAGTTTGGGCTGCTGGCGGAAGGTCGCCAAATAAACCTTCCTTAAGGCGTCACTATAACCGGACCTGCTTTGGACAAAGGAAAAAAACAAGCTGGACCTTCAGCACATAATTCCCTTGACACACCTGAGGAGGGGGAGATTAAAGAAGCCAAAACGCCCGAAGTACCGGGTGAAAATGTTATTCCCGCTAGGGACCCTATAGTCGAGGTTCACGATATCGAAGCAACGCCTTCCCCTTCGAAGGGAAAGAAGAAATTGACCTACAAATTAAGGAAGAAGACAGTGGATGGAACCTTTAAGGCCACCCTCATTCCAATGGAGAGAGAGCGTTCTCCCCAACACTTAGAGAGTTCTTTGAAAGGCTTGTCGAACCTCACTATTCCTGATGATTTGCTTAACTATGGCTTCAATGATCCGGAAGCCCTTAAATTTCATTTGCCCACGAGAGGCGATGCAGGTGCTCAAGCCCAAAACCAAGGAGAACAAACTCCTAATAGTAAAGATAACGAAACTGGTCCATCGGGGGGAAACACTAGGACAAACATGGACATGTGCACTTCACTTTGCACTTAAAATTTAACCGTCACTTTACTCTTTGCTAACTTGTCATTATTCTCATTCTGCGCAGTTGACATGGGACGCACTCACGGACTCGATCGTCTTCATGGGTCATCTATTTTTCATCATTCTGGCCAGGATTCGGGTCCCGACAAACGCCGAGATAGAGATGACTCTGGACACCGAGACTACCGTCCCCGAGAATCAACTTATCGAAGGAAAACATACTGCCGGCCTTCAAATTCCTGCGATCATCCTTCTCAATCAGAGCAAGGCAGGGAGAAGTCTGCACAGAAGGGGTCCCAGCCTGAGGCCCACCGAGATTAACATTCTGGTTCATCAAGCTCCAGGCAATCCTGGGAACCCCATAAAACATATGTAGTTTCCAAGCATACTCCCACCACTCCTGTACCTGATCCGTCGGTAGCTGAAAGACTTGCTGAGCTCAAGGCACCTTCTCGAAAATATGCTTCGATGGCTTGAAATTTCTCCCAGCGATTCCTCACATTTCGGGACACGTCAAACAAAGCGCTATTGCTTGTACCAACGACGTTTATGTTCAACATGATGTGTTTGTCCACTTAGCTGAAAAAGTCTCGGAAGTTTTTTTGAGCGTCAACACAAAATCGATCACCTGAAGCTCGAAGCTATTCACGATAAAGACATTATCAAAGCTCAGGATGAAGAGCTCTCTTCATACAAGTTTCAGCTCGAAGCCTCCCATCAAAGTGCTAAAGATACTACGGAGGCCGTCAATCATATGGAGATGACACATAAGAAAGAAATTGACGAAACGGTCCAACGCTGCGGGGCCTTAGCTTTAGAGAAGGATTTTTTTCAAAAGGAAAGTGATGCACTCGCTCTGCGAGTCAAAGAGTTGGAAGATCTACTCCGCAGAGAGAGAGAGGAAAAAACTGCTGCTCAGGAAGAGTCGCAACGACATTGCGATGAGATTTTTTTCTACGCGACTCCTGAAGGCAAACTCGACGACGAGCTCTCTAAGGTCGGGATGCTGAAGGATGAAGCCCATGAAGAGGGAAAAAGAATAGCATCAGTGGAGATTGACTCTCGCCTTGAGGCGGCTACAGAGGTTGGTAAGGAGGAGATCAAGTGCTTGTTCGACCCGCTTATAGCAGAATACAACGTCCATGTCCTCATGCATCGGGACTTAAGTTTTCTTGGCGAGGGCTACCTGGAATCTCTAACTAAGGCATGAGAAACTTTAATAAAGATCAGGAAGGTCGAGTCAGGCACCGAGGAGGTTGACGATGAGGCTTTAGTAAAAGAATTTCTCAAGGGGAACGAGCCTTAAGACTTGTCTGTAGCGAAGACCCTCTACTGCAAAGGTTCCTCTTCATCAAAGGGAAAAGATGTCATTGCCGGTCCGTCTGGAACCGAGTCTCCAATTCCTCCTCTTACTTAATTGGCTGATCAGCCAGTACTTGATCCATTCGAGCAACACGCTGGTTATGACCCGAAAGACCCTAACCTCGACATTCATGTTCTATCTCCCATTCCAGAGGGTGAGATTCCTTGGATGGTTGAGAGCCAGTAAGAAGCTGGTATATAACTCTTCTTCTTAAAGTTCAAAGAACCGTCGTTTTCGACGAGAGATTATTGTATTCTAACGTTCGTCTCTTGTGATTTTACGCAGGTCGTTTTGATCGTGAACCAACTCCAAGGAGCAATGACACCAAGGAGGAGAAGGGGAAAATGAGCGAGGCTACTCACGCCGGAGAGACCCCCGGTCCTGATGCTCAAGTGATTGAAGCGCTTGATGAGGACACAAGTTTGAAACTTCATCTCCTGTCGAAGAAAGTTATGAAATTGAGATCACGGGCGCCTCTGGACATATTCTAAAATGAGCATAAAGGAGCAGCTTGCGGAGGAAAAAAAAAGAAAGTCAAAATCAAAGCTGAGCCCCGAGTTATGGATCTAGATGATCCTTTGAACAAGCCTTTGAATGTCATCCTCCCTGGTGGGTCCGGGCCACTAGAAGTCCCTCGTTCTTCCTCGGATGTTACTTCCCCATCAAGCAAAGCGTCCAAGCGAAAACGCATGGGGGAGGAGTCATCCGAGAAAACAAGGAAGGAGAAGAAACCAAAGAAGTAGTTATTACTCTCGTTCAACAAGAGTTAGCTTAGATTATGTAATTAATTTTATTTATTTTGGTAATCAATGTTTATAGACTTTTGACTCCAAGTTTTGGAGGTGTTGTAGTAGAACCCCATTTTGGATTAATAAATAAAATTTAGTTTCTTTATCTTTCAAATGACTTTTGTTTTTCATCTTTTTGTTTAACTATGGTCGAAACCCGAGCTATTGCGAGTTACATAAACCCCAAATTCATCTTCATATAACTCAAAAACTCTTTGGACTTGTACATCCTTTATTCAATGCTTCATTACTTAGAATATTTTTTAGTCTGTATGCTGGGGCTTGAAGACTTCAAGTCTTTTGTATTCTAGTCCGCACTCCGGGGACTTAGAGATTTTTAAGTCGTTTATACTCTAGTCCGCACTCTGGGGACTCAGAGTACTCTAGTCTGCACTCTGCGGACTTGGAGATTTCAAGTCGTTTATACTCTAGTCCACATTATAGGGACTCAGAGTGCTCCAGCCGCACTTTGGGGACTTGGAGATTTTGAGTCGTTTATACTCTATTCCGCACTCTGGGGACATGGAGTACTCCAGTCCGCACTTTGGGGACTTGGAGATTTTATGTAGTTTATACTCTAGTCTGCACTCTGGGGACTCAGAGTACTCCAGTCTGCACTTTAGGAACTTGGAGATTTTGAGTAGTTCATACTCTAGTCCGCACTCTAGGGGCTCAAAGTACTCCAGTCCGCACTTTGGGGACTTGGAGATTTTGAGTCATTTATACTCTAGTCCACACTCTAGGGACTCAAAGTACTCCAGTCCGCACTTTGGGGACTTGGAGATTTTAAGTTGTTTATACTCTAGTCCGCACTCTGGGGACTCAGGGTACTCCAGTCTGCACTCTGGGGACTTGGATATTTTAAGTCGTTTATACTCTAATCCGTACTCTGGAGACTCAGAGTACTCCAGTCCGCACTCTGGAGACTTGGAGATTTTGAGTGTTCGTGCGCGTTCGTACGTTAGATAGAATAATGTAACTCTAATTTTTCCATAGAATTATCATACACAGAAACATCAATAATTCATGGAAACGATGACTTCAAGCCTTTATTAATGAAAACAAGCTAAATTGTCTTATTAAATGCTGAAAACTAAGAATCAACGAAATAAAAATATACTGGAAATAATTGCAATTAAATTATGAAAGAAATAGACTAAGTATAATAATGCTGCAGATGCTCGCTATTCCATGCTCGGGGGAGTGTCGCACCATTAACGCTCGCTAGCTAGAAAGTCCCCTCTCCAAGTTTCCGTTCAATGACGTATGGACCTTCCCATGTGGGATTCAAATGCGACGGAACCGGGAAAACTCGTTTCAAAACGAGGCCACCCACATCAAAGATTCTCGGCCTGACCTTTTCATTATAATATCGAGCGACTCGGTGTCTATGTGCGGCCGCTCTTAAATCGTCGTCTTCACTTTTTTATCAATGAAGTCCAGTGATTCCAACAAAAGATCCCGATTCGTCTTAGGGTCATAATGAGTTACTCGATGTGATGGCATTTCAAGTTCTACGAGTATAACAGCTTCCATGCCATATTCCAATGCAAATGGACGGTGGCCAGTCGCGGACTTGTGGGTGGTTCTATAAGCCCAAAGTGCTGTTGGAAGTTCATCCACCCACTTGCCTCTAGCATTTTCCAAACGCTTTTTCAATGTGGACTTGATTATTTTGTTCACGGCTTCCACTTGTCCATTGGCTTTTGAATGAGCAACTGCTGCAAACCTTTTTTCAATGCCATACCTTTGACAAAATTCTTTGAACTCCCCAATTTCGAATTGAGTTCCATTGTCTGTAATAATAGCTCGTGGAAGGCCAAAACGGCACATAATGTTTCACACAACGAAATTAATGACCTTTTTGGTGGTGATCGTGGCCAAAGGCTCTGCTTCTGCCCACTTAGTAAAGTAATCGACCGCAACTATCGCGTATTTCACACCACCTTTGGATATGGGTAAAGAACTGATTACGTCGATCCCCCACATTGCAAACGGCCAAGGACTAACCATTTGTGTGAGTTTCGTCCGCAGAGCTCTTTGGATTTTTGCATGCTTCTGGAATTTGTCACATCTTCTTACGTAGTCTGCAGCATCTGGATTTATAGTTGGCCAATAATATCCATAGCAGAGGATCTTTTTTGCTAACATCTGCCCCCAGTATAGTCACCGCATTCCCCTTTATGGACTTCCTTCAAGACTCATTTTATCTCATTGTGGGCAATGCACCGGAGTAAGGGAGCCGAGAATCCCTTCCGATACATTATTCCATCCTGCATTACATATTGCGAGGCTTTACGAATGACTTGTCGTCTTTCGCTCTTTCTTTCGTGCAAGACCCCGTATAGCAAGTATTGCTTGAATGGGGTCATCCATGATTCCTTCTCGATTTTTGTTTCTAACACGAAATCTATCTCCATCATATTTATACTCGGAGTATGTATGGTTTCGACGGGAACCAATCCCATTTGCTGTGCATCACCAGTGCTTGCAAATTTGACCAATGAATCAGCTTCTCTGTTTTGTTCACGCATGACATTTGAAATATCATAATATTCCAGATTTGCTAGCAGCTCCACTTATGCAAGGTATGTGACAATCTCTGTCCCTTTGCTTGATAGTCCCCCCGCACCAGGTATACCACCAGTTGTGAGTCACAAAAGATTTCAACCGGTTTTACCCCTAGTTCTTTGATAAGTTTCAAGCTAGCAATCAATGCTTCATACTCGACTTCGTTATTTGTCGTTGGGATTTCGAGCTTTAAAGCATAAGAAATTGATCGGTTCTCGAGAGTCATTAGAACTATACCAGCTCCAGAGCAACGGTCGTTAGATGCCCCATCAGTGTACAACTTCCATTGAACAAGAGGTATGACATTGTGACAATTTGATTCATCTAACACGGTGAATTCATCGATGAAGTCTACTAGCGCTTGCCCTTGTACGGACCTTCATGGCAGGTAGGTAATATCAAACCGACTCAACTCGATATTCCATTTTAACATCCTTCCAGAGGTTTCTGGTCGTTGGAGTACCTACCGCAAGGGCTGATCGGTATAAACACTAACTGAGTGTGCCTGAAAGTATGGACGAAGCTTGCGTGATGCAATCATTAAGCAGTAGGCTAGCTTCTCAATCTTGGGATAATTTCTTTCTACCCCCATTGAACGTTTACTGACATAATATACTGGCTTTTGAGCTCGGTCCTCCTCGCGAACCAAAGCCGTACTGATAGCATGTTGAGATACAGCCAAGTACACATACAACATTTCATGGTCTACCAGTTTCGATAGCAATGGGGGACTTTCTACATGCCTTACCAGAGCTCGAAACGCTTCCTCATAGTCGGCTGTCCATCGAAATTTCTCTTTCCTTTCTTTATTACATCGAAGAAAGGAATACACTTATCTATGGCTTTGGATATGAATTGACTCAGCGCGGCCACCTTTCCATTCAAGCTTTGTACCTGCATTATAGTTTTGGGCACTTGTATGTCTCGAATAGCTTGAATCTTCTCCGAGTTAGCTTCGATTCCCCGCGCATTTACAATGAAACCCAAAAAATTTCCTGACGCAACGCCAAATGAACACTTCAAAGGGTTAATTTTCACGCCATAATATCTAAGTATATCAAACATCTCCGCTAAGTCTCGAATGTGGTCGTTTGACTGCCGTGACTTCATGTGCATGTCATCCACATAGATTTTCATTGTTCTACCAATCTGGTCTTTAAACATACGATTCACCAGGCGCTGATAAGTCACTCCCGCGTTTTTCAATCCAAAAGGCATCACTACGTAGCAATATAGCACTATGTCTGTTACAAAACTGGTATGTTCTTGGTATGGAATGTGCACCGATATCTGATTATATCCCGAGTACGCATCCATAAATGATAGTAACTCATGTTTGGTCGTTAAGTTGACCAGCTGGTCGATTCTAGGTAAAGGGAAACTATCCTTTGGGCATGCTTTGTTTAAATCTCAGTAATCCACGCAAATTCTCCACTTCCCATTTGCTTTCCTCACAAGCATAGGGTTAGACATCCATTAAGGGTAGAGGGCATCGCGGACGAACCCATTGGCTTTGAGTTTGTTCACATCCTTTCTGAGAGCAGCGGACCTCTCCAGGTCCATGCGTCTCCTTTTCTGCTTTAGAGGAACATACTTCAGGTCTATGTTCAACATATGACTTGCAATAGCGGAAGAAATCCCCTACAAATCAGAATGTGTCCAAGTGAAAACATCCAGATTCGCTTGGAGGAAATCAGTGAGATCCTTGGCCACTGAGGGGTCGAGTTGTGATCTAATCTTAAGAACTCATGATGGGTCATCTCAGCTGACTGGAATATCAATCGTCAGTTCAACCGGTGCTGCATTCGCTTCCCTGGGTTCCCTATCATATCTCTCGGATCTATGTCTCTATAGATCCGAGAATGTTGCCCGAGCCAGGGCTCGGGCACTACTTGTCAATTGTCATTATTCTGGATGCGGACGGAGTTGTCCGCAACCTTTCCCTTCTCTCTCCGCTGGGCCTCTCTTAGCTCAGCCACATAACATGCACAACCGGACGCCTGATCGCCATGCACCACACCAACTCCTTTGTTTGTCGGAAATTTCAAAGTCAAACACCATAGGGCCAAAGCCGCCCTAAACTATGCCAGGGCCGGTCGACCTAGAAACACATTATATGGAGAATCAACGTCCAAAACTATGAAAGGTAGGATTCACACCCTCCTACGTTCACCTTGTCCCAAATCAACTGGAAATTCAACATACCCCACTGCATCAATCGCTGCATCATTAAAGCCATCGATACGTGCTTTAGATGGATTTAAATCCTTCGTTTCCATCTTCATTTGGTCATATGCTTTCTTCAAGATGATACTGACAGAACTTCCGCAATCAATCAAAATTCACTTCACAAATGCTGGCCCGATTGTCGTGGAGATGACCATCGGGTCAACGGTAGGGGCCTCCACATGGTCAGCATCTCTGCTCCTGAAAACTATATCGTCCGTCATTGTCCGCTGCTGCTTAGCTAGGGACCCGTCCTAAGTATTTAAACAACACTCAAAATCCGCATGTCTTAGGGAGTTAGCATACTGCTCCATTTCCTGCCAATTCTTATCTACAGGGTGAGGTCTACCGACTATCGTGTTTATGACCAATCTACCCACAGTTTGGGTAGGTTCCTCTGGTTGGCGTGGAGCCGGCCCGCGTCTGAGATCTGACGTTCCTTGCCTACCTTCCTGTGGGTTCTTGACAAACTCTAGCAACTTTTTCTGTCTAATCATCTTTTCTATGGCATCGTGGAGGTGTCTACACTCTTCTGTATTGTGCCCGTAAGTCTCAAGGAAGCGACAGTACTTCCTCATCCTCTTTTGCTCCTCTGTTGACTCCTTTGGGCGTGGCTTCTGTATTGAAAAGTATTACAAGTTGAAAGGTAAATATTCTCAAGAGATGCATTCAGTGGGGTATATTCGTTGTAGGTTGGATCCTTGGCTTCCATTTCTCTGCTTCTCTTTTCTTTCCGGGATTTCCTCCTCTGGACCCTATAGATTGCCAAGGCTTGTTCTCGACATTGACCTAAACCTTCCCCGAATTGTCACAGCATTGTTTCACAGCAATATTTCTCTTCACAGTCTTCTGAACAGGCCCTGGTGCCTTATCTCGCCTTGTCCACCTAGCTTCCTCCCTTCTTATAAACTGATGAGCCTTTGAGTAAAAACGCTCTAGCGTAGTTGGAGGTTTTTCTGCCAACCAATCTCCAAACTCTGAATCCGGATCCACTCCTCACATTACAGTCATCAGAATTTCATGGTCATTAGGATTGCTAACCTCAGTAGCTGCAACATTAAATCTCTGTAGATACTCCTTCAACGACTCCCCTAGAGCTTGGATTACACTTGATAGGGGCATCACATCCTTAGAACGAGTGGCATGTATCCTGAACCGTTCTATTCGTCGCCAATTCGTCAAAGCTTGATATAGACCGTGGTGGAAGTCGAGTGAACCACATGGTTGAAATACCGGATAAGGTTATTGGGAAGCATCTACACTTAGTTGCATCATCCGCTCTAGCTAAATCCATCATCCATTCATATCTCATCACATGCTATCGAGGATCAGTTTTTTCCTTCGTAGGCCGGGATAGTTGGCATGTTAAACTTCCTGGGGTACTCGGCCTGTAGAATAGTATCTGTGAACAGAGTATGACTCTTGGATATCCCCCAATCTTCATTGGTCAAGCCTTGATTTTCTCTCATCAACTGTCTGACCATAGATGATAAGTCCGAGGTTTGTATGGAGGACGAAAGGTTGGACTCTGTTCTTCGAGATCGCTCGGGTTGATGTCTCCTATGTTGGCGATCTTCCAAACATGTATTTTGAGGACCAGCCTCATTGGGGTCTTGGTGAGCCGGACGTCCAGTTTCCATACGTGCTCCAGCTCCTAAGTTTCCCATTCCGGCTTGGGTGTGGTCTCCAAGATGCAAGTGATCCCTAGTTGATTGATCAGCAGCACCTGCTTGTGTAGTTTCAGTTTGGCGGCATCTACGCCTGGGAGGTTCATTGGATGAAGTCGAGCTATCAGATGAAGAGTAAGGAACTGGGCTACCTCCAGCATTCTGATGCTGTTGCTGAGTAAGCTGAGTCATTAGGTTAGCGTTAGCTTGAATCTGCTCACTGAGTTGTCTTCTTCTTTCCATGAGGTCTCTCATCAAGTCGTTGAACTCCGTTCTGGTGACAACTTCCATTTGATTTTGGGTGGCAGTTCCTGCACCTAGATTTGCTTATTGATTGCTAGGTCCGATTTACTGTATGCTAGCATTCTCGTTGATGTCCGCGTTATGAGAGGCTGATCTGGTACGTGGTTTTTCCATAGTAGAGTTATTGATAGAAACTCTGAGTAGAATCAACGGACGTCCTGTGAATGACTTGGATCTCCTTTAGAGGATTTATTCAATCCAGTAGCTACAAAGAAGATCCTAGCGGCCTGAGAATTCGATTCTCAGAGAAAGCACCAAAATGTTTGCACCAGAATTGGTCACTAACACCCTTGAGAAAGATTATGTAGAGAGATTAATGAAGAAAGTAAATTAAAATAGAGAATTGTATGCTAAATTAAATGCAAAAACAAGAACACCGGATTTTTAGTGGTTCAGCGTAACTGCCTACGTCCACTTTGAGTTTTGATCTTTATTGCTTTCACAAATGATTGAATACAGATACAATCCGTACTATAACGACTCGAATACAAGTGCTCAGTAAAATAGAATAAGTCCGGAATGCAGCAGAGTCTCCCCACGGTTCTCGAAAAAAGGCTATTTCACTGTGCCCCTGCCCTTCTATTTATAGACGAAGATGGGTTGGACTTCCCTCATGGGCCTAGGAACAAGGTACCTTGGCCTGTGGTAAGTAATTTCTGCATACCGAGCCATAGATGCCGAACGGCAATTACCGAGCGAGGCCTAAGTGCCGAACGATACTCGTATGCCAAGCCAAACGTCCAAGCCGAACGAGATCCATATGCCGAGCGAGGGATGTGTGTCGAACTGCACTCGTATGCCGAACGAGGTATTGTGCTGAACGAGTGGAGATGTGCCGAGCAAGGTGTTGTGCCGATCGAGTGGAGATGTGCCGAGCGAGTGCTGTGCCGGACGACTCATCTATACCGAACGAGGCATCATGCCGAACGAGGCTCCATGCCGAGCGACCTCTCAATGCCGAATGAGGCAAGATGTCGAACGACCCTTCAATGCCGAATGACCTTTTTATGCCGAGCGAGGCTTCATGCCGAACAACCCTTCTATGCCGAACAAGGAATGGATGCCGATCGACCCCTCAATGCCGAACGAGGCAAGATGTCGAACGACCCCTCAATGCCGAACGAGGCAAGATTCCGAGCGACCCCTCAATGTCGAACAAGGCCAGATGCCGAACGACCTCTTAATGCCGAATGAGGCTCTATACCGAACGACCCTTCTATGTCGAGCCTCTTGTTACTTGGTCAAGTCACCGGGCAACAACATTATACTGCCGCTAGTAGTTTTCAAAACTGATACGTAGCAAGACCAAGTCAAGATTACTAGAGCATAATATCCGAGTATTTTTGCCCCTAGGCACTCATATCAACTTGTTTTCAAAATACTTTAGATGTGCTTAGATTTCAAGTTATTTTTCAAATCCCATGGACGACTTTAGATTTCGAATCATTTCCCTTAATCCTCAAGATGAGGTTAGATTTCATATTATTTTTAAAATCCACTAGATGAAGTTAGATTTCAAATGGTTTTCAAAATCCTCTAGACAGGTTGTCTTGGTAAAACGATGCTTCCAAAAAGTTTTTGGAACAATGCTTTGCTCGAAAGCTCAAGGTCAACCTCATAATGGAAACGGAACAAACAAACCAAGTATTAAACATGATATGATGCTATTCTTTCCGAAGTCCACATCATATTAATAATATGAGGCAAACTTTGGGGGGCATATGTTACACCATAATTTCTACAAACTAAAAATTTTAAATACTCGAAAGGAAAGAATCTTTGGTATATAATTCTGGGACCCATCATATGGTTTCCAACGAGATTAAGTACCGGACTCGATATCTGAGAGCGGTGTACAAGAGCATGAAATAACAGATCGACTGAGGCCAAGATCATTATCTAGCTAAAGAAAAGAAGCTTCGTCGAAAGCAGCAACTGCCTGAACCATAGTCGTTTCAGCAAATGTCAAAAGTTAGCGGTTCAGATAGCCCCGACCAAGACTAATGGTCAGGATAAACGATAGATGTCCAAGAAGCAATATACAAGTGCACCACGTCAGCAATCTGCATCAAAGTACATTCAACCAGATGTTGACAAATGTTTGAATCAAACTCGGTTATAACAAGACAGATCATCAATCCAAGTAAAAGCCGCTGCACCAATGTAAGAACCTTAATTTTACTATTAATATAGGACCACATGCTACTAAAAGGGGGTAATGAAAGATTTTTTAGCATTTAATATTCCTTAATCCTTTTAGAAATCTTTAATTAAAAGATCATTAATGGTGGATTTGGTCATAGATGTATTTGTACATCAAATTGTGGAATAGAGCCAGAAGTAAAATCTTCAGAGTGGACGTAGGGATCTCGCTTCTGAACCACTGTAAATCTTGTGTCTCTTTTACCTTTTGACATGTATTTTCTGTATTTTCGGTATTCATTTAACCTACCTACATCCTTCCGGAAAAAACTTTCGAAAACTATAGGGATGTTAGTCAAATGAAAACTTTGCCTAACAATTCCAGTCCTATAAGTTCGAAATAAGATGCAAGTACATAGAGAAATAAACTTGATATAAAACTACTTTTTTGGACAACTCCCCTTTGTCCTACAACTTTCTCTATTTGATTTGAATGAGCAGAAAAATGCCTTCAGTTTATCACAATAAATTATCATTCATATTTTGCATGTCTTTTTTCTTCTTCCTGCTTTTATAGCTACATCAACGAACATAACTACATCAACGAATATAACTACATATGCTTCAGATTACTTTTCATGATTTATGCTTAAAGACTTGAATAGATTTGACATGCCCAACTCATGTATTTCATAGTCATTAATTGTGTTTTTCTTACGTATTTACAGTATCATTATTTATGCTAGAGAATTTTGTTGGAATTATCCTTTCTGAATTAGTATTGTTGTCATTATTTTGGTTATATTTTGCTGTGCATACACGTAGGAAAAAGATGATATTTGATATTAACTTTATAATATTACAAGAAATAGTAGAGCGGACGAGAAAACTAAAATAAGGTACCATTTAAAACTTTTAGTCAAGGGAAGCATGCTCAATCGATAGTACATCAAATACGTAATTTTAATTTATTTTCTCCATAGTTCACATCGATAATTCCCTTCTATTTCCCTCTCATTCAACCAAGTATCATTGAGGTCTTTAAGAAATATCAAAAATTGTTTCCAATTGTATTTTTGAATCCTGGAACGCATAAGTGATCCGTTTACTAGAGCAATAAGGCTTCTTTCAGCGCTGTTGGTTGAAATAGTTATATTTGGCATAGGTTAAATTGCCATAAATTGTTGTTGATTTACTGACATCTGGCTAAATTGACTTAATTTTTGTCTAAATTTAGCCTTTTTGAACATTATTATTCTAGACTCGGTTGGGTTTGAGTAACCTCAAAGCCTATTGGTACGCCTTAAAGTTGTACACAGTACACTAAACAAACTAAGTTGAGAAAGTTTGCAGCCTGTTAGATGTAAGCTTCAAAGCTTGCTGTTCGATATCAAATTGTTGGACTTTAAGGCCAAAAGCAGTTTTCATTTTCAGTTTGACCGTTATTCTCCTTTTAACTAGGGGTTTCAACATCTGAACAAGAACTGAAGCGGTTCAAATGACGAATTGTATAAAGTATGAGAAATACTAACCCCCCCTAATTTGCTCTTACATTCATTTTTCTAAGCATAATTTCATCTATTAGGGATAGTGTTTTGACAAAACAGAACTATGGCTACATAACACAGAACTACCACTAGATAACACAAATTGTTCAGCTTTCTCAATAGAATTTAGTCATGATGTTGATCAACCCAAAGCTGTTACTTCAAGGGCATTACGTTCAATTGTCAACTTGTCCCATAATATCCTGAATTTCATATAGGACTATGTTTGAATATGTGAATATTGGATACTTATAGTTTGAAAAATTAATATGTAACCATTTAATATAAAAAGGTTTCGTGGTAAACATGTTGCTTGCTTAGCACAAGATGGTATGGTTTTGCAGTGCAAAATATGGTGCATTTGTTACCATTTTGATAGATATTGAGAAACACCATTTTAGCCAACGCTTGGAAATTATGCCCATTTAATCATTAAAAACAATTTTGTAATTCAGAAGAACAATAAAATAGGCAGTGGACTTCAAGAGAAGTACCCAGTTCAGAAGAATTACTATATAATGTTGTTTTTTTTTGTTTTTTTATATGATGATACTTAATCACTTGAACAATGGTGCTGGTCATACTACTATATAATTTTAAATACATGTATAATATATGTGATCAAACATTGTATGTTCACACGATAATATGGGTAATGGGTTCACTAATATAAGTTATATTATATTTTGTTTATTTTTTTTCAATATTTATGATATTGCTATTGTAAAATCCAAAATAATATTGTTACTTTTTTCTTTTATGCAGGTAAACAATATTTCTTTGGAATACGTGTGGAATTACATTTAATTTGTATGGTCACAAAATAGTATTCTTTTTTATTTTGGAGTATATTAAAAATATTCACATGGCTTGCCTCCAAATTGCATTGATTTCTGTCCTAAATTTTTGTTTTTCAGATTTGTCAATCAACTTTATTTAAGTTTTCTAAGGTGATAGATTAGGTCCATTAACTCTAATGGTGCCATAATATGTAGAAGCCATTTTTGATTGGTTATGTGGATCAGATGTAATGGTAGGAGGCACCGTGGAGGAGTCGGTTCGATTTGCAGATGATAGCAAGAAAATCTCAAAAGGAAGAAAATAGATTATTTTGTTTAATTGGTCTAAATACTACACATTTAACTACGCTGATTCATACATACATTTTTTTTAGCACATTGCACATTATAATCATTTGAATGTAAATATGCCAAAACATGTTAATTAACATTTATATTTAGTTCTTGCTTCAGACTTATATAACTAAAGAAGGCAACTAATTATGTTGATATCCACATGTAGTGTTTGAAAGTTTGTGATATTTTTGTATGTTGTTATTCAAATGCATTTTTGTAGATGGTTTCACCAAGTTTTTTACTTGGTCGTGTATTTTCTGAAGTATTTTTTCGGTTGATGCAACTGATATTTGATGTTGATTCTGAAGTTGTTTATGTTATAGCCCTTTGCTTTTTATAATCTTTTCATGTTATGTTAAAGTGGAATGATTTCATTTTTTTAGTTTTTTGTTGCTTTTGAAGTTATATTATGTTTTTATTATTTTTATAGAAATTCAATTGCTATTCCGAAGCGGTTTTTAGGTGATTGCAATGCTCTGACATTGCTTTCGTAATGATAAAAGTTTTCACCTTTTATTTTTTTTCATGCAGTGACGCCAAAACTTACTCTTACCGTTGCAGAATTACTATGATATCAACTAATAAAAATTCCATAGTCTAACTTCTGTGAACTTGTTGTACATTCTAGAACTCATAAGATTCTTAGGTTGGGTTAGGATTTAACGATCCTGAATTTGAATTTTATCGTTCTAATTTTTGGTATCTAATTTATTATAAATATTCAATTAATGGTTTTAATAGTTAAATACCTCTCTTTTAATTTATAACTAATGATAGAAAATTCATTTTTTAATTCTTTTTACATAAAATATGAAGTTTAACGGAAAACTGAAAATGTAACGGAAATATGCTTTTCAGATTTACAGCTTTTCATCGAACGACAAGTTGTAGAAAAGTAGTAATACCCTTGTATAAACTTTAAAATAGCACGTAAATGTTTAAAACATTTTTATTTTGAAATGTATAAATAAAATAATAATAGGGATTTAAAAATTATAAAATATATGTAAAAATAATGAAAAGATGGATACGAAATGATGTTAAGATTCCTTAAGTGGACAATTGTATAAAGGCACTTGAAACACTCTAAAATCCACTATGTCATCACATCGTTAATTCATTGTCTTTGAAAGATGACATTTTGGGTGGCTTGCTATATGATGTAAGAGTTGAAATTTTATTTTAAGCGCATTTTCGTTCAAGGGGATTTGTAATTTATTTTTATCTAACCTTATATATGTATACACTCATATCATTTTTTTATTCATTTTCGTACTTCTTTATATCATCTTTTGCATTTTCTCTACTTTTTACAAATTTTGAAAAATCTTATCTTTTAGTTTAAAACCATTTTACTTCATTCAAAGATGGAAACTTAAAGCATTTCAAACATAACGATGGTGAGATGTTCAATCATTGGGTTAGCGTCTAGATGAAATAATAAAAGTTGAATAATTTATTTTGCAGTTTGATTAAAAAATGATAATCATGCTTTGAAATTTTTAAAATAATATTTTGTGGATATTTACTTTGTAATTGAAGATCATTCTCACTATAAATAAATACTCCAGGATATTGGTGTTAAATTACTAGTTTCATGTTCTTCTTACCATACTATTCTCTTTTTTTCAAATAACATTCAAAATCCGCAACACGCAAACCGTTTAGATCAAGCTAAAGTTTCTATTGATTGACCCTTCTACTTAGATTCTAGCTATTTTTAAAAATAATCGGGTGGCTTTTCATCGAATGTAGTGGCTATAGGGTGTCAATAATAATAAATGGTCGAACATTGTTGTTTTTTCGCCAAGCTCGGATCGATGAACGAGGGGTGTAGTAACTTTCGTATCTGTGAATCATGATTTTTAATGACAGCCTTGTGATTTTAGGGCTTAAGATTGCATCGTGGCGGTGAGACGAACTTTTTTGGTTCAAAATAGGGCTCCCAGTGAGGTGAAGGTTGAGGAGGTTTACGGTGGGTTCTGGAGCAGCCTTGGGTTAAGGTGGGGTGTAGTGGTGATCACTTGGGGTATGATGGTCAGAGGTTGGCTAGTGATCTCGTTTTAAGGTTCTAGGATTTGATTTTTGGCATTTCTAAGCATAGGAGGGCCAACGATGGCGGTGAATTGGACATGGATGGAGGCGAAGGTGGAGCATCGAGTCATGGTGCTAATGGGGTCGCTGATGATGGCTAAAGGTGGGTAAAGTGGCGGTGATTAGTTGATGACGGTGCCTGGGTTTAGGGAAGTGACATTCGAAAATGGGTTGGATGGTGAAGGCACTAGATGTGATGGTGATGGGTCAGGGGAAATGCGTGAGGCTAGGGGTGTTTGTAGGCAAGATTAAGGCAGCGGCCGGAGGTTAGAGTTGGTGGTGCATGTGCACGACCGTGCACTGGTTATAGGAGATGGAACAGTTTTCTTGTTTGGAGCAAATTGATTTATGATCTGCGATGTTGAGGAGGGAAGATGTTTTATTTTAAATTTTTTGGTAGTGGCTCTTGGGCCTAGGTAGAGAGGCTGCAGGTTTAAGTTATTTAATTTTTAATTTAATAAGTTAAAACTTTGAGAAATCATTGTATACTTATACAAAGTCCGTTTAACCTACGAATTTTGAAATTAGGTTCGTATTAAATAGTGGATCACATTTGTACTAGTATTCGCTAGAATTATTGACGTATAAAATATTGATAAATTGGTAGTCATAAAAAATCAGTATGTCACTTGGCAATTATATTTTATCACCGGCATTCATTTAATAGAATAAAACACTGTCCTACTATATTTATAGTGAATAGACTATTTTGGACATTTATTTAGGAGGAAAAAATCCACATTCTGCTATTTTAGTAATTTGGACATTTATTTATATGTTAGTTGACTAGGATATATGATGTATTATCGGTGATATGGTTTGGATAGTTGAACTTAAAATAATTAGTACCTTGTCTAAGTCCAAGTGTCGTTGCTAAGTCTCTTTCCAAATTTTAAAAAGATATGGATTTGTATTTACTTTGACACTATAATATTTCAATGTAAGATGTTTCTATATTTAAATGGTTAAGTTAAAATTATTTAAATTTTAAAGTTATTTAATTATTTTTAATTGTTTTAAATTTGATTAATTATTAATTATTTTATTAAAGTTATTCTAAAATTTAGTTAATCATTTTATTAAAGATATTTTAAAGATATTTAATTGCTCTATTATTGATATTTTAATTAATTATTTAATAATGATGTTTTGAAATTTATTGTTTATTTATTAGTAGTGTTTTAAGGATTAATAATTATTTACCGATGATGTTTTTAAAATTAATAAATTACTTATTAAGGTAGTTTTAAAGGTAATCAGTTATTAAACAAAAAGTGTTTAAAGTAATAGATTTTTTTATAAAGAGAATTATTTTTAAATGAAAGGTTTGTAAAAGTTATAAATTGGAAAGAGATCTTAGAAATTTGGATAAGAAATTTTGGGTATATACAACTTTGATTTTATATTAATTGGATCATATATAAAAATCAAGTTTATGAAATTAGTAAATAATCCTTCTTTATCATGGTTGTATGGAAGCCTATTTCCATATTAAACACGAAGGACAAGCGGTTTAGGTTTATTGTGACGATCCATATTTCGGAAGGTTTAAATCGATAATAATCCACACATGTCCAACTTAAACAATTCAGAACGTAGATAATCAATGGGGTTAATTTAGAAAAACAAGAAAAGAAAAAGAAAACAACTATAGAATCTCACAGCGGAATGATAAAATAGAATAATCAAACAACAGTACATGAAGCTGTTTACTATACATTTGATTATGATCTATACAACATCTATAAGAGTAATATATACACACATCAGGGAAAAATAATCGATATAGCAGAATAGCATAATGCAGAAGATAAAAATAATAGTAATATACCAAAATCTTCGCATTCGTCCACCAGAGAATAATCTTCAATACGTTGAAAAACTCAGGACTGACTCAAGCGTAATGAAAAGACAAAACACTCGGGTCATGACTAAAATATTATTATGTAAATCAAATCAATATCACAAAATATGAGTGCAATAACATAAGAGATGTTATGGGTTTTTCCATCTCCTAAGGATCCATCAAATTATCTATATATAATAGTGTACGCTATAATAGATAATGTCTATTAGTAAAATAAATATCAAAATAGCGTTAAGGTTTTACATTACACACCATAACACATTTTTATAGGTATAAAACCAAAGTCGTAATGGACTCATATAAGGATAAAAATGACAAGGCATGCAAGGCAATGCCCAATGTAGGATTCTACCAGTTTACGCTTTCTGGCTGGTCGTAATCCATTCGTGGCCGATAGCAACAATCAATCCAACCGATAAAAGATGCACCCATCGAATACGAAATCATAATAGTAATATGAAGGATCAATGTCACTAGAGGTAGATAACCTCAATAGCCAGACATAGGATCATGTTTAAGTCATTTTAATTATGACACGAGTGTCAAGGCTATCCATCATCATTCTCTTACTTCATTCCACTAAACTTTGCCAATTCAACCACTAGATTCTGGATATCATCCACTGCGTACAAAGTTGTTAAAATGGTTCCAATATTGACAGAGAGTATGCCAATAAGTGGCCACGGTCTCATTAACAACCAAACGTTATTTTACACACCAGTTGGTTCTTTAATATTTTGAAAATAATTCATACTTGATATTAAAATATCATATTCGCTTCAAAATCAAATCCAATTTTAAATCATCATATTCGCTTCAAAAGTCATATTGTACTTCAAATGTCAATTCAGTTCGATATATCGATTTCATTTCAAAATTTGTTTCAAATTCGATTTAGGTTATAACTTCACTTTAACCTAATTCGCATTTAAATTCAAGATTTAAATATAAACATTCCAACCTTTTCACCGGTTTGAATTTTTAGAAAATTAGTTTAGATAGTTTTAAAAAAAATAGTTAGATGGTTAAAGTAGTTTAATAGAAAATAATTTGAGCGTTAAAAATGATTCATATAGTAAAATTGTTTGGAAAATAAAAATAATTTGGATATTTAAAGAATATAAATTTTAAATCATTTATACTAAAAATATTCAATTAAAAATAGTTTCAAAGTTAATCCGGTTCACTTTCCAAAATTTTCAATTCATATCAGTTTCAATTTTCATTTTGATTTAATCGATTAAATTCTGATTTCAAGTCGAATTTTGCTTCGAGTCCAAATTGATTTCTGCTAATTCCAGATTAATTTTAACTCCAATTCCAAATTAATTTAAAATTCCAATTCCAAATTAATTTAAATTTTAATCTCAAATTAACTCCAACGCTAATTCCAATCTTAAACCATTTCGATTTATATCAACTACGAGTTCGATTTCCAAAATATCGATTCAAAATACTTAAATCAAATTTTCCTTCAATATTTAATTTAAAATCCAAATCTTCAAATATAATTAAAGCTATGTTTTGAAATATCGTTTAATATCACATGTACCTAGAAATATTAAGTTCAAATAAAAGTAAAATCTTTTAAAACAAATCAATTTTCTGAAATTCACATCATATTTCGGTTATAACTTAAAAATCTCAACTTCAATTATTTAAAACATTCCTATTTCAAATTTGAATTTCTACATTCCGAGTTCCAATTCGAGAATAATTCAAATTCCATAAATTCCTTTTTTTTTAAAATCAACTTACTTATATAATTTCAAATCAAAATTTGAAAATCATTTAATTTAACCAATCCAGTATCCGTATATAGTTCTCTATCATATGACCAAGTGAATCAACTATTTAAATTTAATTATAGGGATGGATATATATTATATCGATCCAAAATAAGTTCCATAGGTATATATTATTTCAACCTATTTCTTAATTTATTCGAAATAATCCAATTTACAATTTTATGTACTATAAATGATACACGGGATGATAATGTGATATATCAAAATAAATAAACATCCAAATCATCCAAAATATAAATCAATAGCATCATCCCAATGAATTATCCAAACAGTTAAAAATCACAACAATCAACCAATTATCAATTATCGAGGATTTTACTAGCAGTTTATTTCTAATTAAGTTCAACTGTCAATTCAAATTCTATCAATTAATTCAGATGTCAATTAATTTAAATGTATATTAAACTTATCAAACAACAATCAGTAAATTCAATCACTTCACGATATATTTTAACTAACATAAAAATTATTTCAATCAATTGTGAGCGTATAAACACATCTTCGATTTTTCGTCGATTTGAAATCCGATTAAAGCATGAAAATCTAATAGTCTGAGAATCCAACCAAACCAGTTCCATACGTAGCCCTCGTCAATATGATCCTTACGCCACTTGTTACATCCTAATCGGATCTCGTACGAGGAAGTTATGCAATTTTTAGTATACGATATTATTTCAAACTTTATTTAACAAAACTAAAATAAAAAACGTTTACCAGGCCATCTCCTTCTAACGTTCTTCACCTGGAACGAGCGAACAAGCTCAACGCATGCAGTTCCTCAAGTCGCATGCAACAATGGACCTCCACACCTCGATCCAGACGCGTTACCACGACCTACACCTCCGGCCGCTTCCTGGCCCACATGCGCAACCACCAGGCACCGGTGCCTGCTTCCATGCCGTGGGTGTAAGTCGGCCTTATCTTTGAAAATCCTGGCGACTTCATGACGTATTAGCAGCAATCAACCTTATGTATTTGAAGAGGAGATCGAGATCTACAACCTTCATGTTGGAAGTTTTTGAATTTGATGAACGGGTTGAGAGAAATTAAGGGCAATCAATTGATTTCAGTTATTAAAGATATAAAACAACAGCCATGATTTAAACTAAGGTTTACAATATTTTAATATAAACCGTCTCGATTTGCATTCATATTTATATAGTTTGGTTCAAAATCGTCCAAACTCCAATCGAGGCATGCCGCCTAGAGTTTATAATGCTTTATCCCCATTCCAAACGCAATGAAACTAGTTTCGAGGCCTAATTCGATCATATGTGAAAGATAGCTTTCCAAAGTCAATTTATTTTATCGAATTCCTTAAATTGATTTCTACGCATTTCAGGTCCGCATGGCCAAACGACAAGTGCGATCAAATCCCATAATAATATACTATTACGGATCCTGTGAAACTGTTTTCGTCGAAATCCGAGACAGTGGCCAAAATCGCTATTTTTACTCGTCAATTAAAATATAAGAAATTTCAATTTCTAATTATTCACTTTTACATCCAATTTTATATCTTAAATATCATCATTCATACTTAAATAAAGCCTGAATCAATTTCCTATACCATTTAATCATATTAAATCCAAAATTTAATTATTCGAATAATCTCCAATATTATATTTAGACAAATTAAATTATCCAATAAAATAATATCGGCAAATCATTATAATTTTTTTTACCCATATTTATCCAATGATTTCATTATATTTAATAGCTTACGATAGTCAAAAGTACGGGTCGATACATACTCCCCCACTCAAAACTTTTTGTCCTCAAAAAGGCGTTAAGTAAAGAATTTAACACACAATATATTTTATTGAAAACTGTTAACCCATAAAACTATAAAATCTAATTTACAAAACCATTACTACGTTTCTACTATGCCATTCCGATAATGTTTTTACAGAAAATAATCTATATAAAAAACAAACTACAAAATTTTCAGAACTTCAAAAATTTTCTAACATGCGGATTTATTTCGATTGAGTCTCCTTTGCGCGGCTTGATCGAATTTTTTTTACAATATAATATATAACACGAATATACCAAATAGATATCTAATATACATCTCATCTCAATGATAAGGCATCCCGAAGGGCAAAAATATAAAATCGCGATATGTAATCCGAGATATGTACTTTTATTTATAGTACGAGCGAGCTCGCTCATATTAAGCAAGAAAAAACATATAAATCCTCGTATACGCCCCCAAACGGTCTTCATATGTACTTATCTCAACTCAATTTAAGATATTATTTGCAGATAATGACATAGAAGTATGTATAAGTCTAATATAAACATATAAATGGATTTTGAATCCAAACAATAAATAAAAGAACAAATACACAATATAAAACAACCATATGCAATCATAACGGTAATAACAAGGGTTTGCAATTAAAAAAACCATCCAACCATCAACATCCATCCAATTAATCTAATTTAATTCATAACCATGTGAACTTACATTATCCAATGTCAATTTTTAGTTTGTACCCTTCAATTCTTATTAACATTCATTTCATTAACATTTTAATTGGTTCATTTCAGTTTATTTACATTCAACCAACTTTTATTTAATTAGATTCACGTTCAAATGATTTTTCATTCAATTTATTTACTTCCAATAGATTTGCGTGCACTTATCAACATTAATGAATTCGCGTTCTATTAATTTACACTCGTTTATAGTTACATTCATTTTTTTCCACTTCCATTATTTCATTTCAATAATTCATATAATTAGTTACACTTAAGTAATTTAATTTCATACCACATTTCATATATTTTAAATTGATTCACATTCACCTATTAATATTCATTCCATTCATCATGCAATGAATTTGTATTCAATTCATTCACTTTTAATTGATTTACGTTTAACTAATTTGGTTTCAATCCATATTTATTCAATTCATCAATATTAATTGCATTCATATTTGATTAATTATAATTCAATGTATTTACATTCAATTTATTTGTTTCAATTATTTACATTTGTGTCATCCACATTTAATTGGTTTACATTCCGTTTATTTCTTTCAATTATTAACATTCGTTATAAATTCATAATATTTGATTTTATTCAATTCAATTCGTGAAATTTCAATTGTTTCACATTTTGCTTAACCTATTTCATATAAATTCATTGGTGAATCATCTATAAAATTATTCCACTTAACTATGTTTAGTTCAAGTTTGTTTTATTTCCACTTAGTATATCCTCTCTTTTTTTTCCACTGCTAATATTGTTTACAAATCATCTAAGTTTATTATAAATATTTTGTATAACACAACTCATGTTTATTATCATTACTTCATATAAGTTACTATTAATTCAACAATTCATTTCTTTTATAAATTTCATATTATTAATTTATTAAAGTAAATTTTATTTTATAACTCAATTTATATTAATAAATTCTTTTTTTTCACAATCAATTCATTCCACTTCTGTTAAGTTAACTTCAATTTAAAATTTATTCTAATAACTTATTCCATATTATATTGTTAACATTCAATTTTCATTGAAACTCATTTCATTAGCATTTAATTTATTTACATCCATTTTAAATTAAATTTAATTGCTCATATTAAATTTTACTTACACTCATTTATTTTATTTCTTTCACACTAAATTACATTTCATTTTAAATTCAAGTTCATATTCATTGTTTTATTCATTTTTGTAGTTTAAATGAAAATAATCCACTTTACTAATTCCTCTAGTTCAATTCAAATCCAACTCAACTCATTTAATTTTATCAAGTGAAATTTTATTTCATTTAATCCATTTCTCTTATTATTTAATTTTTATTCAACTTAAATTTCATTTATTTACTTCATTTCCCTAACTCAATTAATTTAACATTTCTTACGTCAATTTTTTTCTTCATTTCTCAAATTCAAATTTCTTTTATTTGCTTAATCAAAATGTTTAACCAATTTAAATTTGGTTTCTATTTTTCTATTCAAATTTATAATTTACAAATTTATTTCTCATCCTTACTATTTTAAATTTATAAGTTTAAAACTATTTTCATAAATTTATTAAACCATACTTGGAATATTTTTCACAAACAAAACTTGTTTAATTGGAAATAAATTTCCTTTGGTAGCAAATTTCACTCAGAAGCTCAAAAATGAATACTGGCGATGCTGCAGTCATCCTTAGAATTATTCCCGACGACCAAAGCGAGAATAATGCTTTTATTTTCTTTAAAAATCTTTTTAAATATTTTTTCCTAGTCAAAACTCTTACAAATGATATTAATATTAATTTTGAAGGCATCGAAAACAGTTTTGAAAACAAAATGGATTTTAAACTCCAAAATTCTTAATTTTTAAAACCATTTCTATATAAAAGCTATATTATAAATATACTGATATAAATTTCCTTAACATATTTACCAAAATTTTCATTAATTTCCAACTCGGTTATATTAAACAATTCTTATTCTAATTAGATTTCAATTCGATTTTAATTATCGAAGGCTTCATAAAATAAAATTCATTAAGTACTCATTTCATTTTTAATTCAACCAATAATCTATGATAATTAAATATTATCATCGCATAACAACCATCATTCATTAAGAATAGACGTTTTATATACATAAAATAATTTGGGTAAAATTATTTCATTTACCTCATTTTAAAACAATATTATGTTGACTTGCCTCGTTTAAGTGTCTAGAACCCCTATTGATATACGACGTCTCGCATATCGAAATTCATAAACAACTCAACGGATAAGCAAACATAGTATAAAACATTTTATAACACTAACAAGTACGCTCTCTCATATATACATATACATTCAATAGACTCATTCTAGGGTATTACTACCCTATCTCTATTGAGTCAAACCCCATAAACCCAAGGTTATCGCTAAACCTCGCTCTGATACCAACTGTGATGACACACATTTCGAAAGGTTTAAATTGATAATAATCCACACATGTTCAACTTAAAAAATCTGAAACGTAGATAATCAATGTGGTTGGTTAATAAAAATAAGAAAAGAAGAAGAAAACAACTACAGAATCTAACAGCGGAATGATAAAATATAATAATCAAATAACAGTTCATGAAGCTGTATAGGATATAATCTATACAACATTTATCAAAGTTATATATATACACATCAGGGAAAATTAATAGATAAACCAGAATAGCATGATGCAAGAGATAATAATAAAAGTAATATACCAAAATCTTTGTCTTCATCCTCTAGAAAATAATCTTCAATACGCTGAAAAACTCAGGACTGACCCGAGCGTTGTGAAAAGAAAAAACACTCGAGTCAGGACTAAAATACTCTCATGTAAATCAAATCGTTATCACAATTATGAGTGCAATAACTTAAGAGATGTTACGGGGTTTTCCATCCCCTAAGGATCCGTCAAACTATCTATATATAATAGTGTATGCAATAATATATAATGTCTATCAGTAAAATAAATATCAAAATAAGGCTTTACATTACCCCCCTTAACACATTTTTATAGGTGTAAAACCAAAGTCATAATGGGCTCGTATAAGGATAAATATGACAAGGCACGTGAGGCAATGCCCAAGATAGGATTCTACCAGTTTACCCTTTCTAGCTGGTCGTAACCCATCCGTGGCTGACCGCGATAATTAATCCAACCGATAATAGGTGCACCAATCGAATACGAAATCAAAGTAGTAATACAAGGGATCAACATCTCTAGAGGTAGCTAACCTCAATGGCCAGACATATGCTTCTATTTTAGTCATTTTAATTATGACACGAGTGTCAAGGCTATCCATCATCGTTCTTTTACTTTATTCCAGTAAACATCGCCAATTCAACCACTACATTATGGATATCATCCACTGCATACACAGCTGTTAAAGTAGTTCCAATATTGACAGAGATAAGTGGCCCTGGTCTCTTTAACAACCATACCTCATTTTACACACCTGCTGGCTCTTTCATATTTTGAAAACAATTCATACTTGATACCAAAATATCATATTCGCTTCAAAAGCAAATCCATTTTGAAATCATCATATTCACTTCAAAAAGCATATTATACTTTAAATATCAATTTAGTTCGATATATCGATTTTATTTCAAAATTTGTTTCGAATGCGATTTAGGTTATAACTTCACTTTACCCAATTCACATTTAAGTCCATGCTTTAAATATAAACATTCCACCCTTTTGACCGGTTTGAATTTTTAGAAAAATAGTTTAAATAGTTTTTGTTTAAAATAGTTAAATGATTAAAATAGTTTAGTAGAAACTAATTTAAGTATTAAAAATGGTTCATATAGTAAAATAGTTTGGAAAATAAAAATAATTTGAATATTTAAAGAATATAGTTTAAAACGTTTATACTAAAATTATTCATTTAAAAATAGTTTCAAAGTCAAACTGCTTCACTTTCCAAATTTTCCAATTCAAATTAGTTCCAATTTCCATTTCGATTTAATCGATTCAATTCCGATTTCAAGTCTAATTTGACTTCGATTCCAAATTGATTTCAATGCAAATTCCAAGTTAATTTTAATTCCAGTTCTAAATTAATTTAAAAGTCCAATTCCAAATTAATTTAAATTCCAATCTCAAATTAATTTCAGCTCCAATTCCAAATTTAAACCGTTTCGATTTATATCAATTATAAGTTTGATTTCTAAAATATCGATTCAAAATACTTAAATCAAATTTTACTTCAATGTTCAATTTAAAATCCACTTCAAATATAATTAAATTTCGAGCTCAATTTCGAAATATATTTTTATATCACCTTTTACTTAGAAATATTCGAAGTTCGAATAAAAGTCTAATCTTTTAACACAAATCAATTTTCTGAAATTCACATCATATTTCGATTATAACTTAAAAATCTCAATTTCGATTATTTAAAACATTCCTATTTCAAACTTAAATTGCAACATTCCGAGTTCCAATTTGAAAATAACTCAAATTCCATAAATTCAATTTTTTTCTTAAAACCAAATCATTTAAATAATTTCAAATCAAAATTTGAAAATCGTTTAATTTGACCAATCCGGTGTCCGTATATAATTCTCTATCATATGGCGAAGTGAATTAGTTATTTGAATTTAATTCCAGGGATGGATATATATCATTTCAATCCAAAATAAATACCACAGGTATATATCATCTCAACCTATTTCTTAATTTATTTGAAATAATTCAATTTACAGTTTTATATACTTTAAATAATACACGGGATGATAACATGACATATCAAAATAAATAAAATCCAAATCATCCAAAATATAAATCAATAGCGTCATCTCAATTAATTACCCAAAAAGTCAATAATCACAACAATCAACGAATAATCAATAATCGGGGATTTTACTAGCAATTTATTTCTAATTAAATTTAACTATCAATTTAAATTCTATCAACTAATTCAGATGTCAATGTAATTAAACTTATCAAACAGCAATTAGTAAATTTCAATCACTTTACGGTATAATTTGACTAGCATAAAAATTATTTCAGTCATTGTGAGCGTATAAACACTCACCTTCGATTTTTCATTGATTTAAAATCCGATTAAAGCCCGAAAATATAACAGTATCAGAATCCAACCAAACTAGTTCTATTACGTAGCACTCGTTGATATGATTCCAACAACTCTTATTTGACCGAATTGGACCTCGTACGTGGAAGTTATGCAATTTTTAATATATGATATAATTTCAAACTTTATTTAACAAAATTAAAATAAAAAAGGTTTACCACGCCATCTCCCTCTCTCACATTCTTCACCTGGAACGAATGAACAAACCCAATGCACGTAGTTCCTTAAGTCGCACGCAACCACAAACCTCTACACCTCGATCAAGACACGTAAAACCCAATGCACGTAGTTCCTTAAGTAGCACGCAACCACAAACCTCTACACCTCGATCAAGACGCGTCGCCATGACCTACACCTCCGGCCACCCCCGGCCTACGTGTGTAACCACCAGGCTTCGCCGTCCGCCTCCATGCCGTGGGTGAAAGTCGCCCTTATCTTTGAAAATTCGGGCAATTTCGTGATGTATTAGCAGTAACCAACTGTATGGATTTGAAGAGGAGATCGAGATCCACAGTACTTTCATGTTGGAAGTTTTTGAATTCAATGAACGGATTGAGAGAAATTAAGGAAGGAAAATCGATTGATTTTAGCCATCGAAGATATAAAAATGGTGTCCATGGTTTTAAACTAGCGTTTAGAATATTTTAATATAAAGTATCTCGATTTGCTTGCCGTATTTATATAGTTAGGTTCAAAATCATTCGAACTTCAATCAAGGCATGTCGCCTAGTGTTTATAATATTCTACCTCCATTCTGAATGCAATGGAACTAGTTTCGAGGCCTAGTTTGATCATATGTGATAGATAGCTTTTCAAAGTCTATTTATTTTACGAATTCTTTAAATTGATTTCTACATGTTTTAGGTCCGCACGGCCAAATGACAAGTACGGTCGCTACGAAACTTGAAATCCTATAAAATATACTATTAGGGATCCGATGAAACTGGTTTCCTCGAAATCTAAGACAGTGGCCAAAATGGCTAATTTTAATTTTACTCTTCAATTAAAGTATAAAAATTTCTAATTATTCACTTTTACATCCAATTTTATATGTTAAAATTTTTCATACATACTAAAAAAAAATTAAATCAATTTCCTATACCATTTAATCATATTAAATCCATAATTCAGTTATATGAATAATCTTCAGCATTAAATTTAAACAAATTAAATTATCCCATAAATTAATATTACCAAATCACTGTAATTTTTTTATCCATATTTATCCAATAATTTCATTATATTTAATAACTTACAATTGTCAAAAGTACGGGTCGTTACTTTTATTGTAGATAGTGTTTGATTGACACTATTTTTGATCAATTTTACATAGTTGTGAATGCAAGAAAACTTTCTTAAATGATTTCTAGATATTCTTATACCATTGTACAAGTATATGGTAAAGGTTTCCAACCCTAGGAAGTAAAATGGTTTGAAAATATACTTATATTGTAAGAATATAATTATTGTGCTAAATAATTGAAGTGTTTAATTTATAAGATTTATTAAAATGGCTTAATGGACCCCACATGGAAATAAATCTATGTTTATTTGTCTATTTATTTGATTGTGAAATAACCGACTATCAAATTTGGACCCATTTTTAATTTTGGAAACATTCAAAAGAAAAATGAGAACTTATGTGGTATAGTTATCTTTGGTGATTCTACTATATGTATAAACTCGGTGTGCTCTTCTAGGACAAATGATAAGGAGATACATCCACTTAAATGGTTAGAGGGTGAACCTTGCTCTCATATATTTTCTGTTTATTTCTGAAAGAACCAGAGTTGAGCTTACTGGAAACTATCGAATGTTGGTTGGAGGAGATTGAGATCAGTTAAGTATGGATTATCGAAAAACGACTTCGAATCGATTCAAGCATTCGACTTGGAAGCATCTTGAAGATGATTGAATTAAAGATTGAGCTCTTTGAAGTGCAAGGCCTCCTTTCGACTAATCTTATGCATGATTCCAAAAAGGGTGTAGTAGAAATAGTGCCTTCCATTTTTTCAATCCTGAATAGCCTGTACGGACGAATGTTGGCACTACATTACTGCTTGGAGAGTATTGTTCGCATTCCAAGTGGAACTGTCGTATAAAAGGTAAATCACAGGCTCCAGCCTCAATAACTAGGAATGTCTAAAATAGGGGATATGCGGCCGGCTATGCGGGTATCACCCTTTAGTTTATTATCATCACCCTTCTCGATAAATTATGGATATGGTTGTCCATGAGAGCTCTGGTGGAAAGGTTGCAAAATGACTAGGGTGATGAAATATTTGGTACTATCCAGTATGGGGTAGGCCAGTTGTAACATCCCACTTTCGGAGGGCTAAAACTAACTGCTACGAATGCTGAATTCGTCCATGGCTGTCATTTTTGGGCGACCGAAATCAGAATCTTGAAACTGTTGGCAATAGAGAAACACGTGAATATTAAAAAAATTAAACTTCAATCAAAACAAATTTTCTTATTTCATACGAATAATATTAGGATTTAATATAAAACAAGTGGAAATGTAACAACCCATATTTGAGCTATAAAATTAATTAACGAATTAATTAAAAAGTACAATAAGTTTGTAAAATTATCAGAATTAAGCTACAGAAACTGCACCATTGGGTCTGTGGTAATTTTTTTGATCATTTTTTGTATATAACTTGTCAAAATCTAAGCTTATATGAAGAAGTCATGCAAGAAACAAGAAAGAAGAATTAAAATGAAAAAAACCTTATACCCCATAAGGGTCGATCCTCACATTGGCCAGGTTGACCTATAGGTCAACCCCCAATGTATATGGGTCGACTCGCATATGTCTTAGGTTGACCCACCAAAGCACCTTGGATGTGAAAACATCCAGGTATGAGTCGAACAACGTGTTTTGCAATTTTTGAGCGATCTAGTGCGTCCGTAGTTGCATCCGATGGTTCCTACTGAGCCTATGACGTGGTTGCCCTAGATTCGATCGGTAAATTCAACGATCTGAGATCCCTAAGTCACACTATAAAAAGAACCCTAGGCCTAGCTATTTTTCTCATTCAGATTTTCTTCCATATAGGTTCACTGCCAGAGACTGAACCCTAAAAAGAATTTTTTTCTAGGGAAGAAATCTTTTTGGCAAAAATATTCTACACACTAGGGGTGGATCCAGGTAGGCCAAGGACTAGAGCTAAGGGCCAAAGGTGAATGTTTGTAATTATTTTAGATTTTTAAGTAATTTAAAATAATAGAATTATCAATAGCTGTAGTTTTTCTGCAATTTGGAGACAATTTTTATGTAAGTTTATTTATAGTCTATTTTTAAGTAAATTTTAGAAGTTCTTTTTAGTCTATTTTTATTTAGCTAATTTATTCAATTATTTGAAACTATTTATAATTATTTGCAGTTATTTACACTACGTTTAAGTTGGAATTTAGCCTATAAGTATTAGTTTCTTTTTATTCCTTTTTACGCAAATAAAATATTAAAAAGAGAAGAATTCACATATATGGATTAAAATAGAAAAACACTAAATTTACAGAAATGAGATGTAAAACAATAAAAATTGAAATAAAATGAACATAGACCGAAATAGGCAAATTTGAGATATTTGCAAGCATAATTATAACAAGTGGTTATAACTAGAAATAGAAAATAGAAGAGGCTTATTTTAAAACTTAGATTAAGTTAATAAGCAAGTTATTGCACATATGTTATAATTAGAAAAGAAAACATAATAGAAGAGTCTTATTTTACAACTTAGATCTTCGACTACGTTAATAAGCAAATTATAACACATAGGTTATAATTAGACAGAAAAGAAATAACAGAAGAGGCTTATTTTAAAACTTAAATCAAGTTATTAAGAAAATATAGAAGTAGTGGCCAGTACAAGTAGCATTCCCTTTCAGATCTAGGACCGATGGTCTTACAATAGGAGGTGAAACTGGGACACGCTTATGCTGATTAGGGTAAATAAGAGCCAATATGTAGAAGCTCAAATTTGGGTATTTGGGCAAAGGCCGCAAAATTAGAAATTGTTTGTTAGGACCAGTACCAGCAGCATTCCCTTTCAGGTCTAGGACTGATGGTCTCATAACAATTAGATGTGGCTAGGCAGCATTCCATTTCAGGTCTAGGACTGATGATCTCACAATAGTTAGGTGAGGGTGGGCAGGCTTATGCTGATTAGGGTAGATAAAAGGTCAAACAAGGGGCGACGGTTAGTGTGTACCGGCAATGACCGAGCGTGCGACATCGATTAGGGTAAATAATTCTCTACTGCGTTCCATGCGCTAAAGAGATGCCTTTTGCTGTGGGACCAACATGATTGGCTCACAGTGGCACAACATATATAGAAGGCCGGTCAATAGGTAGAATTAGGATTTCAGCCTAATCAAAACATTTTAAGACAAGTGAAAACAATCAAAGTAAACAATTGAAACAGTCCAAGCAAACAGTCAAGTAGTATTTTATGCTAGTTTATCTTTCCTTTATTTCCTTTCATACTAGAACTACTGTTTAGTCTATTATCTTTATCTTGCTTAAAAATGCTATTAATTACTTTCACTCTCCAGACTTATTGGGGTCATGGATATTCTAGAGAGGATTAGCAGAGGATAAGTCTCTGAACATCTCCAATGCTATTCCATTGATAGTAAAGGGTGGCTAAGGAGAGATGGAAGATTTTATGTTCTCGCACTAGTGATTTGACGAGAGCAGTTCTAGTAGAAGCACACCATTCTCGGATGACTATTCATCCGCGTGGTGATAAGATGTATAGCGACATGAAGAGAGTGTTTTATTGGAGTGGCATGAAGAAGGATGTAGTAGAGTTTGTAGCTAAGTGTCTTGTGTGCCAAAGGGTTAAGGCAGAGGAGCAGAAGCTCAACAGATTACTTCAACCATTGGATGTACCCGAATGGAAGTGGGATAGTGTTTTGATGGACTTCAAAGATGATTTACCCCGATTTAGAAGGGGAATACCAGTGTTTGGGTGATTATAGATCGCTTGACTAAGAGCGCCTATTTCATTCCACTCAAGAGTAAGAGGATAAGACCTTGTTTGGCATCCTTATATGTTCGTGAGATAGTCCGACTTCATGGAGTTCCCTCTAGCATAGTGAGCGACAGAGACCCTATCTTTACTAGCGAGTTTTGGAGAAGCTTGCAAGAGGTTTTAGTTACACAACTTAGATTGAGTATGACCTATCATTCGAAGACGGATGGCCAAACAGAGAGAGTTAATAAAGTTTAAGAAGATTTATTGAGGATGTGCATTCTAGATTTTGGAGGAGTTTGGGAGGGGCACCTTAAGTGGAATTCGCGTATAATAATAGTTTTTAGTCTAATATTAGGATGACACCTTTTGAAGCCCTTTATGGAAGACCTTGCAAGTCGCCTTCATGATGGTTGGAGTCTACAGAAAGATTACTATTTGGTCCATACGTGGTTAGAGAGACTTCGAAAAAGATTGATTTGATTAGAAGAAGAATGAAGACATCATAAAATAGGTAGAAATCCTATGCAGATAAGCGGAGAAGGGATATTGAGTTTGAGGTAGGAGATTTGGTTTTCATTAAGGTGTCTCCACTAAGAAAGGTAGTGAGGTTTGGATCAAGTGGGACACTTGCTCCCAGATTCGTAGGACCGTTCCCCATTATGGAAAGGGTAGGAAAGATGGCGTACCAGATAAAACTACCGGAGAGGCTCGAAGGAGTTCATGATATTTTTCATGTTTCGCACTTGAGGAAGTGCTTACATGATTCAATATAGGTAATGGAAACTAGTCAACTTGAGGAAGTAGAAGTGGAGAGAGATGCATCGGTTCGTCGCACTCCTACCAAGATCATTGGACATGATATCAAGAATCTTAGAAATAAGGAAGTCCCTTTGGTGAAGGTGCAGTGGGGAGATAGTATGGAAGACTCAACATAGGAGGCTAAGGAGAAAATATGTATCTCTTACCCCATCTCTTTGATGGTACGTTTTGAATTTCCTATCTCCATCTTTAGTTTTGAATAGGTTCTTTCCTTTAGTATCCTTGGAAGAGTAGATCTTAGGACTTAACCTATGGATGGTAGGACCGAATGTAAACATGTTACTAGAACATGTTATGTATGATGGTCGCTAATGGTTGCAAGTGTTTGCTTGTGGATGCTAATGGGAGCATATACATACTCCGTAGGCACTATTATCTCTTAGGGATTGGTCTAACTAGGCCGCCAAAACATATGCATATGGATGTATGTGCACTTGCATTTTTATTTTTATTTCATGGTTGCTATGAATGGATGATTATCATATGATTTTTGCATTTGGATGATGATTGTAGCATCCATGTAAAGATTTCAGTTTTCATTAGGGAAATTGTATTCATTTAGATACATGGCATAGACATGAACGCAAAAAAAGGAGGTCGACTGAATTAGTAGAATGCATTATCTTTTGCATTAGTTAGGGACATTGCTACACTATTGCATATGTCATGAATTTATTAGAAAGCTTAAGGGTAATGGATGTAATGGATGACGGTTGAATATTTGATTGTACAATTTGGATGAAATATTTGTTTCATTCTTCCGTCCTTCGATATTTTGAGGACGAAATCCTTTAAGAAAGGGAGAATGTAACAACCGAAAATTTGAGCTCTAATAATTAATTAACGAATTAATTAAATAGTAAAATAAGCTTATGAAATTATTAGAATTGAGCCACGGGAGTTGCACCATTGGGTTCGTGGTAATTTTCTGATCAATTTCCATGTATAACTTGTCAAAACCTGAGCTAGTATCAAGAAGTTACGCAAGAAACAAGAAAGCAAAATTAAGACAAAAAAAAGTAAACCCCATAGGGGTCGGCCCTCACATTGGCCAGGTCGACCTATAGGTCGACCCCCAATGTATATAGGTCGACCGCATATGTCTTAGGTTGACTCGTCAAAGCACCCTGGACGTGAAAACATACAGGTACGAGCCTAAAAACGCGTTTTGCAATTTTTGAGCGATCTCATGCGTCCGTAGCTACATCCGATGGTTCCTATTGAGCTTATGGCGTGGTTGCACCAGATTCAATCTGCAAATCCAATTGTGTGAGATCCCTAAGTCACAGTATAAATGGAACCCTAGGCCTAGATGTTTTTCTCATTTAGATTTTCTTCCATTTGGGTTCATTGCTAGAGGCTGAACCCTAAAAGGAAAAATTTTCTAGGGAGGAAATCTTTTTGATAAAAATATTCTACGCACTCGAAGTGGATCCGGGAAGGCCAAGAACTAGAGCTAAGGACCACAGGTGGGTGTTTTGTAATTATTTTAGATTTTTAAGTAATTTAAAATAATAGGATTCTCAATAGTTGTAGTTTTTCTGCAATTTTCAGATAATTTTTATGTAAGTTTATTTACAGTCTATTTTAAGTAAATTTAAGAAGTTCTTTTCAGTCTATTTTTATTTAGCTATTTTATTTATTTATTTGCAACTATTTATAGTTATTTGCAGTTATTTCATCTATTTTTAGATGGAATTTAGCTTGTAAATGTTAGTTTCTCTTTATTCCTTTGTATGTGAACGAAATTTTAAAAGAGAAGAATTCGCAAATATGGATTAAAATAGAAAAACACTAAATTTACATAAATTAGACGTAAAATAAGAAAAACTGAAAGAAAATGAACATAGAATGAAATAGGAAAATTTAAGACATTTTCAAGCGTAATTATAACAAATGGTTATAAATAAAAAGAGAAAACAGCAGAGGCTTATTTTGAAACTTAGATTAAGTTAATAAGAAAGTTATAACACATAGGTTATAATTAGAAAAGAAAGAAATAATAGAAGAGGATTATTTTAAACTTAGATCTTGGATTAAGTTAATAAGTAAATTATAACACATAGGTTATAATTAGACAGAAAAGAAATAATAGAAGAGTTTTATCTTAAAACTTAAATCAAGTTAATAAGAAAATATAAAAGTAGCTAGTACCGATAGCATTCCCTTTCAGATCTAGGACTGATGGTTTCACAATAGCTAGTACCGATAGCATTCTCTTTCAGATCTAGGACTGATGGTTTCACAATAGCGAGTACCGATAGCATTCCCTTTCAGATCTAGGACTGATGGTTTCACAATAGCAGGTAAGGTTGTGAAATGCTTATGCTGCTTAACGTAAATAAGAGGCCAACAGATAGAAGCTCAAATATGGGGATTTGGGCAAGGGGCGCAAAATTAGAAATTGTTTGTTAGGACCAGTACTAGTAGCATTCCCTTTCAGGTCGAGGATCAATGGTCTCACAACAGTTAGGTGATGCTGGGCAGCATTCCCTTTTAGCTCTAGGACTGATAGTCTCACAACCATTAGATGAGGCTGGACATGCTTATGCTGATTAGGGTAAATAAGAGGTCAAACAAGGGGCGACAGTTAGTATGTACCGACGATGACCGAGCGCGCGACACCGATTATGGTAAATAATTCGCTACCGCGTTCCAAGCGCTAAAGCGGTGTCTTTTGCTTTGGGACCGACAAGATTGGATCACAGTGGCATAATAGAGATAGAAGACCGATCAATGGGTAGAATTAGGATTTCAGCCTAATCAAAATAGTTTAAGACAAGTGCAAACAATCAAAGTAAACAATTGAAACAATCCAAGCAAACAGTCAAGCAATATTTTATGCTAGTTTATCTCTTCTTTATTTCCTTTCATATTAGAACTATTGCTTAGTCTATTATCTTTTTCTTGCTTAAAAATTCTAGTAATTAATTTCACTCACCAGACTTATTGTCTGACCCACTCCTCTATTTCCCATTTTCCCCACATAGGCCCATAGAGTCGAGGACAATAGATTCAGATTTCTTTGGGATTCAGTTGCAAAGTTTTTCTCATTTCTCATGTAATATTCTTCTTGTCATTTTTCCTTTCATTTTGCTTTTGATGTACTGGTACTTATGAGGGGGATGATTATTATTTATGTAGTCTGATGATGTGACTGAGATGTATTTTTCATAAGACATGAGTATTTGTTTTTTTGAGACATGTTCTGTTTTTATGACTTATTTTATAAAGTTCAATTCTGAATAATAAGTACTTATTTAATTGTTTTTCGCTGCTTTTACTTATTTGTCTTGTGAATCTTAGTCCCTGTGATGCTTTAGCTATACCTATAATGCATCACATTCTTTGGTGTGCCCTGTTTGGGATTACTAAAGGGTGTGGGGTGTTTCAGAAAACCTTTCAAACCATTAAAAGTTAACTACTTTGAAACCATTAAAACATTTCGACTTAAAACATTTGGATTATGCAAAAGGATCAGGAAATATTGGTGTCGAGAAAACTACTTCGAAACCTTTATTAAACCTTTTGAAACCATTCAAAAACAATGAAATGTTGGTGTTGGAACCAAAACTTCGAAATCAATGGAAAGAGATGGCAAGTTTAGGAAACCAAATTAATCTTCGACTCCATCAGTGTCGAGGTTCGGAAGGGCAACTATGCTTTCGACCTTGTCCAAAGCTATACCTTTCGACTTTTTCAAATGGTTTCAATTAAAACAAGAAAGCAAGCCAATCGAAACCTTTTACTTCTAAACCATTTGACAATGTCGAATGCTCTTTGTTGAAAGCTAGTAGGTATATTTTCTTTAAAACCAAAACAAAGTTTCATCTTGTTCATAAGCTCTAATCTTCCGTCCCTAAACCTTTCGACTTCTCCTAATTCACTAAGTAACAGTTTCTTGATACCATGTGCCTTGGTTATTTAACTAGCCAAAAGTTTCGATACCTTTCGACCTTGTCGGAAGGTTTGGAATGCAGGCAGAAGTTCTTGCCAAAAGGGCTGAAAATAGAAGAAAACTATTCATTTGTACTTTAAAACTGTTCTTTTGTACCCAACCTGCCTTGTTTGTCTACATCTGATTGGTTGACAAAATTTTATGTTCAAAAATGCTATAGACTTTCCTTATTTGGAAATTTGAACAATTTTGAAAAAGCCCCTTTCTCCTTTATAATTGTATAAAACATTTAAGTCTCATTTCTTAAGTAATTATATATAACTATTAAAACATCTTGAAAAATTCTGGAAAAATTCCAAAAAATAAATTAAATTGTTCTCTTTCATATATTAAAATTTCAAAGCATATGAAGACCCAAAAAAATCGAAATTGAACCAAAACCATATAAAAACGTGTTAATTAGCCCATTAACATTTGAAAACACCTATATCTTTTCCAAATAAAGGTTTAAATGATTATATCTTAACCAAACATACACATAGATCAGGTACAAGCCCAAAGCTGAACCAACTTCGAAAATGAGATGATAAACATGATTATTCACTTTGATTTGTTGATTGGAGAATGAGATAATTTCCTAGCTTTAATTCCCTAGCTCTATCTTCTATGAATGGTCTTTCCTAAGCAATTTAATGGCCGACCAAAATATAGGTGAGGAGTAAATGAAGAAGAGAGTGAAAGTTTATTAAGGTGGAGGAAGAGATTTACACTAAGAAATGCAGTCCCATTTTCAAGTTTACCCCTTTGGAAAATTCCTCATTCTAAATTTAGTTAAATCTCATTTGAGTTTATTCATTAAGGAACGACCATTGGATTTATTAGTCTCATCTCCCTAATTATTCATATTATTCTATTTAATTTATCCAATTAAATATTTCGAATAAAGTTAATTAAAATTTAGGGGCATTACAGACTCCCCCTTAAAGAATTTCATCCCCGGAATTTCAGTAAGGACAAAACAAGAATATAGCCCATGCAACTAAAGCTAGAATATCCTACCAGCCAAATTCTACATAAAACCAATATAGAACATGCCATCTAAAACAGCAAACGAAAAGTTTCCCTAATCATGTCTTCTGTCTCCTAAGTACAATCCTTCACATTATCGCTCCACTGAACTTTCACCGGCCTGACTGTCTTGTTTCTTAGCCTCTTATCATATATTTCCACAACACGAACTAGTTGTCTCACAAAAATCATATCTGATTCCACTACAAAGTCTTCGAGTGTCATTAGAGCGATATTAGTTTTCGGATCATGAACATACTTCCTAAGATGAGAAAATGAAACACATTGTGGACCCCAGTCAAACTGCATGGTAATTCTACTCGAGATGCGAATATCCAAATCCTCTCTGATATAGGAAATGACCTAACATATCTTGGTGCTAGCTTCTCGGCCATCCCGAACAAAACTACACCTTTCATCGGTGATACCTTAATGAGAGCTCTATCTTCAACTGAGAACTCTAGAACCTTACGCCTTTTGTCTACGCAACTCTTTTGCTTAGACTGAGCTTCCTTCATTCTTTTCGATATCAGCTCTATCTTTTCCGCGCTTCTACCACCAAATATGGACCAAGACCAGTCTGTCTCCAGTCTCTAACCAACACGCTGGTGATTTGTATGGCCTTCCATATAAGGCTTCAAAAGGCGCCATTCCTATAGTAGTCTAGTAACTGTTATGATAGGAAAACTTCACTAAGTGCATGTGATCTTCTGAAAAGCCACTAAAATCCAGCGCACAAGCCTTCAATAGATCTTCTAGTACCTTGTTGACTCACTCTGTCTGCCTATCCATCTGAGGATGATATGTCGTACTCATCTTGAGCTTAATGCCTAAGACACTTTACAGGTCTTCCAGAACTTGCTAGTAAACGAAGCATCTCTATCACTGACGATATCACCGGGAATTGCGTACGGTCTAATGATGTTCTTTATGAACAACTTAACCAAAACAAGTGCCGTTCTGGTTGACCTTATTGGAATGAAATTGGCACTCTTGGTCAATCTATCCACTATAACCCGTATCTTTCATTACCTTGTTTGACATTGGCAACATGTCAATAAAATCCATGGATATCTAGTCCCACTTCCAAACTGGAACATCCAAAGGCTGAAGCAAACCACTTGACTTTTGATGTTCTGCTTTTACTTGCTAACTATTCAAACACTGTTTACATGAGCCAACATCCCTCTTCATTCCTTTCCAGAAAAAACTTCTTTTCATATCCTGATACATCTTATTCCCTCAGGATGAATTGCGAACTTTGATCGATGACATTCCTAAAGAACTTCCTTCACATGGTTTCAACATCCGGAATACATAACCATTACTTCTTTCTCAACCAACCCTTGTGGTCAAGAATAAAATCCTTTAAATCATCAATCTCGGTTCCATCTTCTAACCTTCTAATCCTCTCGGCTAACACTAGATCGTCTTTCTTCCTTGAAGCAATTAGTTCGATCAGAACCGGTCAAACTTCTAAATTAGGCATTATGGCGATATTCCGACTAGGTCTACCAGTGGACTTCAACTGCACACTACAAGTAGCCAATGCTTCCAAGTATTTTCATTCCACCAACATAGCTAACACCACATTCTGATGTTTCCTGCTAAGTGCATCTGTCACCTTATTTCCTTTTCCCCAGTGTATTCTCGATGCTAAAATCATAAGCTGCAACAAACTCCAGCCATCTTTGTTATCTCATGTTCAGCTCCTTCTGAGAGAATAAATACTGTAGAGACTTATGGTCCGTAAATAGCTCAAACCTTTCTCCCAAAAGATTGTGTCTCCAAACCTTTAATGTGAACATTACTTCTACCAACTCCAAATCATGAGTAGGATATCTTACTTCATGCGGTCTAAGCTATCTAGAAGCATAGGTAATAACCTTTCCATTCTACATTAGCACAACACCCAATCCAGTGCCACATGCATTGATGTAAACTACCAACCGCTAATACCTATCTGAAACTACTAACATGAGCGCATTATTTAATAAATGTTTCAATTTAAGGAATGCCTCCTCACATTTGTTAGACCAAGCAAACTTCACATCCTTCCTGGTTAGCATGGTCAAGGATGCCCCTATCAGTGAGAAATTCTTAAATGAACTTTCAATAGTATCTTGCAAGTCCAAGAAAGCTTCTAATCTCATTTACTATCTCTGGTCTCTTCTAATTGTTAACAACTTCGATCTTGTCCGAATCAATTCCTAAACCTTCTTTGGAAACTACATGACCAAGGAACTTCACTTCCTTCTTTCAGAAATGACACTTTAAGAACTTCACCTTCTGTTGATGTTGCCTTAGCGTCTCCAACGCTATTCTAAGATGGTCTGCATGATCCTTCTCATTCTTAGAATATACCTAAATGTTACCAATAAAAATCAACATTAGCGTATCAATGTTCTCTTGGAAAACAAGGTTCATCAAATCCACGAAGAAAGCTGGTGAATTAGTAAGCCCAAATGGCATAACCAACCATTCGTAAGACCTATATCTGGTCCTAAATGTCATCGAAGGAATACTGTCGTCCTACCACTCTTAGATGATGGAAGATTGTGCCAAATCCAGCTAGGGAAACACTCTGGCTCCACTCAACTGATCGTATAAGTCGTCGATCCTCAGCAAAGGATACCTATTCTAGGTCATCCTCTCATTTAGCATACGATAGTCGATACATATCCTTAACGTGCCATCTGGCTTCTTCACAAATATTATGGTCGCTCCCGAAGGCAAACTGCTTGGTCGGATGGAATTCTTTCCTTCCAATTCCACTAGCTGCACTTTTAATGTAACAACCTGCATATTTTACGATTGAGCATTTAAATGTTTTATTTAAATATTTCATCATTAGTCGGATTTTAGTCCAAAAAGCTACTTTTTGCAAACAGTCAAATTAGGACTCGAGACCACCCCCATTGAGTTCAAAATGACATTTGCGATCTTTTTGAGTATAAACTTCGATATGTTTGGAGATCGTAGAATTTTGCTACTTTTTCACTTAGGGCTTTGGTTTTGTTTCAGCTCATCAGACCCAAGCTTCACCCCTCTTCTCTTCATTACTTCACTTCTATTTCCTAGTACTCAAGCTTTAGCAACAATGGAGAGAGGAATGGGAAATTAAAATTCCAACCTCTAGTTTCCATTTGCAAATCTAGTTCTAGCTCCAAATTTATAGAAGAAGCTTTGGTAAGCCTCCTCTTCTTCTTCTCCAACTCATTCTCTTACCAATTTCAGAAATTCCTAAACCTAATTTAGGAAATGTTTCTCTTTTAAGCTTAGATTCAAGCTTGTTGGGTTGGAATTGAAGAGTGATTGTTCTTGCATTGCTCTATAGCTTTTTCTTCATTTGTTTTGGATTTAAAGGTGAGATTTTTCTATCTCACATCTATGTCTGTAACTATCCTCGAATGTTGGGTATGAGTACCTAACACTTATTCTTGTGCATTTGCTTTTGGTTTGGATTGAATTGGTGAATATTACAATTTTTAGTGTTTTGGGTTCAAAATTCAAAATCCTAACTTTGATGTTTTGATCATATATTGGTGATGAATCGAAGAGCTTATAGGGCCGGGTAGCCGATGGGCGTAAACCACTAGTGTCCGTGCTTGTCCGATTGCAAATCGAGGGAGTTTGCACTTCATTTGAAATAGGATAGGAAATGCAGGAATTCAGGTTCAGTCGATTGAATTCTCTGAGTCAGTCGACTGAGCTGAAGCCCGAGAATTTTTCAGGTCCGAGTTCAATCGACCGACTCAGGGAGTTTAGTCGACTGACTTGCTCATGTTTTGCCTGTTTTGTCTATTTATGCTCAATTTGCTTTGTTTTCCAATCTTTAATCGATTTTTCTTCTCCGATTAGTTGTCATCACTTTTGTCGACTTTGATAACTTCTATTTTAGGTGTTTTTGGGTATATCCACTTTGATGGATTTTGTATCGGTTTCTTTGGATTTGATTCACGTCTTCGTATGTGAATTTTGATGATTGATTGTTCCTACAATCATTTTTGTGATTTGTCACTTTAAAAATATAAAGGTTTTAGTACTAATAGTAAATATCAAAACTCTTTCTTCAAAATGATTTCAACACTATTTTATTACAAAGCTCGTTTTCTCAAACCGTTTTCCATTCTACTAGTATATACAAACCTTTACCTCACTCGTATGAGAAATCTAATTAAACGGCTTAGTAAAACGAGTGGTATGAAACGCTTGAGTTTACTTCATCGGTTAATTCTTGGACTTTTTCGATTGAATCTCTTTTGACAATTTTCTAGTGAAGATTTACAATTTGTTTGTAAATATTTCAGTTAAGCTAGTGGTTATGGGACATGAAGCCAAGCTCATATATTTACTAGCTTAGTGTAGTTGACACTTTCTTGATGATCATTGATGATCATTTTTGTGATTTAGACTAGCATAATGCTATGTTTCTTTGTCCACGGAGGGGATGGTACCTCGTTTTATTGAGTTTCGTCTCATTTTTATTATAGGCTAACGACCTATTTATTTCTTGGAGTTTCGACTCAATTTTTGTTGGCTAGCGACCCACGTTTTTATGGAGTTCGGTTCTTCGGGCGTACCGTTGTACTACGTCGTTGTTTCGAATTTTACGAGTTTCAAGTTTCTCGGGCATACCGTTGTACTACGTCGTTGCATCAGCTCTATGGTTAGCGACCATGGGAAAGCGTCCCGTTGTGTGATACACGTATTGGTGAGTTTTCATGCTCCCGTTCTGTGATAGGCCTCCCCCTTTTTATGATTTTCGGATTTCTAGTGATGATTTCTAGAATTTGTGTTTCACCAATTTTATGATTGGCATTTATATGTTGTCAATCTTTGTGGCTTGGTGAATGAAATAAGGAGTGTGACATTCCTTTTGATCTTTAAGAAGATTCTTGTGATATTGATTAATCTCTTGTTGATTTTCAATTACATACTTACCACAGTATGACATTATGGTTATTATACGTTTTTGTCATATCTCCTATCCTATATCATTTCATCTGATATTTATAGCTAGACTGATCCGTTTATTATTTTCTTATTAAATAATACTCGGGTCACCCCGATATATTACATGTGCTTCTGCTTAACTCCTCACCAAGGATTATTATTCTGACTTTTGGCTAACTACTTAGATTAGTAGTTGATTTTGCTGTATACATTTGAGATATAGACTCCATGATGTATAATTAATCTTTTGTGTAGCAATTGTAATCATTCTTTTATGATATTGTGGATCTTGTTTGACCACTACTCTGATAAACACTTTTAAGTGTTGTATATTCATATCTATTTCCTCCTTTGTGATATGGATATATGTGACTGATTTGTGTTATGTTTATTTCTATATTTGTTTCCGAAGATTATATATAGCCATTGTATGGTAGCTTTGAGTTTGTATCGGCATGTCGGATTTCCTCTTGAAATGAAATGCATCTTAAACTATCTGACATATCGGTGCTTGCACAAAGCAATTACACGGAGGGTCGCTCCTCAACAGCCTTATTCTCCATGCTTATTGACGACATTACACCGTAGTGTCCTTGGCTAGCGTGGGTATAGAGGTGGGGCATCATAGCTTGGTATCAGAGCCAAACTTCGGAACAATGTAGAATAATTTAACAAGGATCATTGTCCTAAGTCCATCTTAGTAGTCGTGCCTTAGGATTTAATTCGTGTCTTCGTACCGTTCTATCCTATTTTCTTTTATGATTCCTTGTTTTATCAATCATTATTGTTTGATATTCATTTTGTAAATAACCTTTTTCTTCTTCTTTCTTTCTTTCTTAAAGAAGAGAAATGGTTAGACCAGGCCATCCCAGTGCCGATCAATCTAGTGCTACTCTCCAGGATGGAGTATTTATGTCTTCTCAGCAGCTTCTTGATCTAGCAAAGAATGCTCAAGCAGCCGGTTCTAATCTGGAGCCTATTAACCCTAAGTTTGGATTTGTATGTTTGTGCAACGATTATACCAATTTGGGTGGGAAACCATTCAAAGGTTCTGAAACCATTATTGAAGTCCAGGCCTGGCTAAGAACATGCGATCGAATCTTTTCTCGCATGAATCTAATTGATCTTCACCGAGTTCAGGTGTCCTCTAGTATGCTCCAAGAAAGAGCTTAGACTTGTACGAGCTTCTGATTTCTTAAATAAATGAAGCGGATCTTACTTGGGAGAAATTCCGAGAACGATTCGAATTAAAGTTTGTGCCAGAAGCTGAGAAGGTGACATTGGCTCGACGTTTTATTGACCTTGTTCAAGGTGAATCCTCCATGGCAGATTATGTCGCATCATTCAAGTCACTTTCTAAATACGAGGTCGAATACATAAACACCCCATTGAAGAAGAACCAAAGATTTGTCTATGGCTTGAACAAAAATCTCAAGAAGCCATTACTTCTAAAATTGGAAGTTTCTTTTGATCAACTCATTGATATCGCTCTTCATCTTGAAGAGGTGGATAAGGAGAGTGATGTTGAAGTGATGGGTGCTAAACCAAACTTCAACAACAACAAGAAAAGGCTTAATAAGTCCAAAGGCCCTTATCCCAATAAGAAAGGAAAGCAAGTAACCTCTGTAGCAAAGACTTCTTTCTCTAGTAGTGGGCAATGCTTCAATTGTGGTTCAAAATACCATTATGCCAATAAATGCCCGAAACCTCTCTTTTGTCGCTATTGCAAAAGTTCGAGTCATTTTATATCTCATGTCCCAAACTTCAAGGCAAGAAGAAGGGAAAGTTAAATGTTGCTCAAGCCCTTGGCAACACATCTCGTGGTCAAGGTATATCTCATTCTATCCTTGATGACATCATTATATTTCGTGATCAACCTTTTCGAGTTCTTTTTGATACAGGAGCATCCCATTCTTTTATATCAAAAGAACTTGTTGATACTTTTTCTTTAAGTGTTGTTGCTTTAATGACTTCTTTGAGAATTGCGAATCCGGTTGGTAGATCCGCAACTCTCAGTTTGCTTTATAAAGATGTGGAGATAATTTTATGTGATTTTTCTTTCCTAGCCGATTTGCATGTTATGCGTTACTTAGGCTTTGGAATGATTTTGGGAATGGATTGGCTTAACCATTATGAAGCTCATATCCTATGTCCTGAGCGGACTATTTAACTTCGACATCCTAAATCTATTGAGCAGATTTCTATTGTTCTTAAACATTCGGATTCCAACTTGGCAACATCTTTATATTCTTTAAATCCTCAAGATGACAATAATGATGATGAGGAAGATGTCATTTCTCTTATTCACGTTGTTCGTGAATTTTCCGACATATTTGAGCCCATTTTAGGACTACCACCTAAGCGAGCAATTGAGTTCAAAATTAATCTCATCCTTGGAGATCAACCCACCACTCGTCCTCCTTATCGCATGTCCAATAAAGAAAATGAGGAGATGCACAAACAATTATTCGAATTGGAGACGAAGCAATTTATTCGCTCTAGTTCCTCGTCTTGGGGAGCTTCGGCTATTTTCGTGAAGAAACCCGATGGTACACTTAGGTTTTGCGTTGACTACCGCAAGCTTAATGATCTTACTATCAAAAATAAATATCCTTTTCCTCGAATTGTTGATCTATTCGATCAACTTAGTGGTGCTAGAGTCTTTTCACAATTGGACTTGGCAACCGGTTTTCATCAGCTTCGTATTGCAGAGGATAGCATTCCTTTGACATCGTTCCATACTCATTATGGATCTTATGAATGGCTTGTTATGTCATTTGGTTTAACGAATGCTCCGGCTTATTTCGTTGACCTTATGAATCAAGTTTTCAAAGATTTCCTCGATCGATTTGTTATCATCTTCATTGATGATATTCTTATGTATTCAAAAATCGAGGAGGAGCATAAATAGCATCTTCGGATTGTGTTGAAAACTTTTAAGAGTAATCAATTAAAAGCAAAATTTTCTAAATATCCTTTTTGGCAATCTCGTGTGAAGTTTCTCAGTTATATTATTTCCGAATCCGGAATATCAGTGGATCCCACAAAGATTGAAGCGATTCAAAATTGGAAGAGACCGGAGAGTGATGGAAATTCGTAGTTTTCTTGGATTGGCGGGTTATTACCGTCGTTTTATCAAAAAATTTTCTAAAATTTCTGTGCCTCTTACTAGCTTAACAAAGAAAGGTGTCAAATGCATTTGGTCGGACAAATGTCAAGCTTCTTTTCAGAAATTAAAAGAACTCCTTTCCGATGCTCCTATTCTTGTGATTCCCGAGGGAAACCAAGATTTTATTGTTTATACCGATGCTAGTCGCATTGGTTTGGGTGCCGTTCTTATGCAAAGAGAAGGTGTTATTGCTTATGCTTCTAGGCAATTGAAGCCAGCCGAGACGAGATATGTCACTCATGATTTAGAGCTTGCGGCTATTGTTTTCGCCCTTCGAATTTGGCGTCATTATCTTTTGGGAGAAAAATTATTCTCTACACCTATCATAAATCTTTGAAGTATTTATTTTCTCAAAAGGAACTTAATTTGCGTCAACAACGTTGGCTCGAATTCCTTGCATCTTATGATCTTGATATTCTTTATACTCCCGGAAAGGAAAATTGTGTTGCCGATGCACTTAGTCGCAAGCAACAAGCGGTTGTTTCTATGATGATATCCGAATAGCATGATCTCAAGACCTTATCCACTTGTGAGATTAGAGATTGTGTATCCGATTTATGTTCATCTCTTGTTTTATGTAGTCTTGAGGCTCATCCTTCTCTTTTAGACCGCATTCTTGAAGCTCAAAAGCTAGATCCCGAATTGGCTCTTCTTGGACAAAATTTTAGGGATAAAATTGATATTGAAGGTTTGAAAGACTTTGATATTGATTCTCGTGGCAGTATTCGAAAATTTGGTAGACATATGTTCCAAATATTAGTGATCTTCGCAAAGACATTTTGGAAGATTCCCATCGTTCTAAATTTACTATTCATCCCGGTAGTAGTAAAATGTACGCGGATATGAAGTGACTTTATTATTGGGAGGGAATGAAACTTGATATCGCTAACTTCATTAAGCGATGCATGACTTGCCAACTCGTTAAGGCCGAGCATCAAAGGCCTGGTGGGTTATTGCAACCTTTAGACATTCCAATTTGGAAGTGAGATCAAATTTCCATGGATTTTATAGACGGCCTTCCCCGTTCTCGTTCGGGTCATGATAACTTATGGGTGATAGTTGCTATCCATTTTATTCCCGTTCGGTCTAATCGGACCATTCCTCTTTTGGCCAAACTCTTTATTAAAGAAATTGTTAAATTGCATGAAGTTCCTTCTTCTATTGTTAGTGATCGTGATCCATTGTTTACTAGTGGATTTTGGAAGAGTCTTCAAAAAGCTTTGGGAACGAAGCTTAATTTTAGCACCGCTTATCATCCTCAGTCCGATGGACAAACTGAGCGTGTGAATCAAACTCTTGAAGATCTTCTTCGTTCACGTGTTCTTGATTTTGGCGGAAGTTGGGAAGATCATATTTCTCTCGTTGAGTTTTCCTATAATAATAGCTTCCAATCTAGTATTGGTATGGCACCTTTTGAGGCACTCTATGGAAGGCCATGCCGATCTCCTTCTTATTGGCTTGAGGCCGGTGAGAGGCTGGTCTTAGGTCTAGATTTTATTCGTGATTCCACAGAAAAGATTGGCCTTATTCGTCGTAGGATGAAGGAGGCTCAAAGTAGGCCAAAATCATATGTCGATAACCGAAGAAGGAAATTAGAATTTTCTATGGGAGATTTTGTGTTTATTTGTGTTTCACCTATGAAGGGTGTTGTACGTTTCAGTCGATCGGGAAAATTAGCGCCTCGATATATTGGGCCATTTCCTATCACCGAACGTACTGGTTCCGTTTCTTATCGCCTTTTATTACCGGCTCAGTTTTCTGCTATTCATGACGTGTTTCACGTTTCTCAATTATGAAAATGCCTTCGAGATTCTGATTCTATTCTTGAGCCCGGTGTTGAGGAAGAAATTGAAGTTTCGCCTAATTTAACTTATGAGCAACATCCTATTCGTATTATTGCTTCGGAGGTCAAATGCCTTCGAAATAAAGATGTCCCACTTGTGAAAGTTCAATGGTCCTCAAATCCTGAGGATTGCTCTTGGGAATCTAGAGAATTCATCGAGCGAACACATCCGGACTTACTTTCTCGTGCTCTTTGAGGTGAACTTTCTATTTCAAATTTCTTTTGTGTTGAATATGCTTTCATGGGTGTTACTTTATATTTTTCTTCTTAAATATTGCGAGGACGCAATTTCTTTAAGGAGGGGAGTCTATAACAATCCGCATATTTTACGATTGAGTATTTAAATATTTTATTTAAATACTTCATCGCTAGTCGGATTTTAGTCCGAAAAGCTACTTTTCGCAAACAGTCAAATTAGGACTCGAGACCACCCCTATTGAGTTCAAAATGACGTTTGTGATCTTTTTGAGTATAAACTTTGATATGTTTGGAGATAGTAGAATTTTGCTACTTTTTCACTTAGGGCTTTGGTTTTATTTCAGCTCATTAGACCCAAGCTTCACCTCTCTTCTCTTCATTACTTCACTTCTATTTCCTAGTACTCAAGCTTTAGCAACAATGGAGAGAGGAATGGGAAATTAAAACTCCAAGCCCTAGTTACCATTTGCAAATCTAGTTCTAGCTCCAAATTTATAGAAGAAGCTTTGGTAAGCCTCCTCCTCTTCTTCTCCAACTCATTCTCTTACCAATTTCAGAAATTCCTAAACCTAATTTAGGAAATGTTTATCTTTTAAGCTTAGATTCAATCTTGTTGGGTTGGAATTGAAGAGTGATTGTCCTTGCCATTGCTCTATAGCTTCTTTTTCATTTGTTTTGGGTTTAAAGGTGAGATTTTTTTACCTCACATCTATGTCTATAACTACCCTCGAATGTTGGGTACGAATTGCTAACACTTATTCTTGTGCATTTGCTTTTGGTTTGGATTGAATTGGTGAATATTCTAATTTTTAGTGTTTTGGGTTCAAATCTTTAAAATCCTAACTTTGATGTTTTGATCATGTTTTGGTGATAAATCGAAGAGCTTATAGGGCCGGGTAGCCGATGGGCGTAAACCCCTAGCGTCCGTGCTTGTTCGATTGCAAATTGAGGGAGTTTGCACTTCATTTGAAATAGGATAGGAAATGCAGGAATTCAGGTTTAGTCGACTGAATTCTCTGCATCAATCAACTAAGCGGAAGCCCGAGAATTTTTCCGGTTTGAGTTCCGTCCACTGACTCAGGGAGTTTAATCGACTGACCTGCTCTTGTTTTGCCTGTTTTTTCTATTTATGCTCAATTTGCTTTGTTTTCCAATCTTTAATCGATTTTCTTCTACGATTAGTTGTTATCACTTTTGTGGACTTTGATAACTTCTATTTTAGGAATTTTTTGGTATATCCACTTTGATGGATTTGGTATCGGTTTCTTTGGATTTGATTCACGTTTTCGTATGTGAATTTTGATGATTGATTGTTCCTACAATCAATTTTGTGATTTGTCACTTTAAAAATATAAAGGTTTAATACTAATAGTAAATATCAAAACTCTTTCTTCAAAATGATTTCAACACTATTTTATTACAAAGCTCGTTTTCTCAAATCGTTTTCCAATCTACTAATATATACAAACCTTTGCCTCACTCGTATGAGAAATCTAATTAAATGGCTTAGTAAAACGAGTGGTATGAAATGCTTGAGTTTACTTCGTCGGTTAATTCTTGGACTTGTTCGATTGAATCTCTTGTGACAATTTTCTAGTGAAGATTTACAATTTGTTTGTAAATATTTAAGTTAAGCTTATGGTTATGGGACATGAAGCTAAATTCATATATTTACTAGCTTAGTGTAGTTGACACTTTCTTGATGATCATTGACGATCATTTTTGTGATTTAGACTAGCATCAGCTATGTTTCTTTGTCCACGGAGGGGACGGTACCTCATTTTATTGAGTTTCATCTCATTTTTATTATAGGCTAACGACCTATTTATTTCTTGGAGTTTCGACTTTATTTTTATGGGCTAGCGACCCACGTTTTTATGGAGTTCGGTTCTTCGAGCGTACCGTTGTACTACGACGTTGTTCCGAATTTTACGAGTTTTAGGTTCCTCGGGCGTACTGTTGTACTACGTCGTTGCACCGGCTCTATGGTTAGCGACCATGGGATAGAGTCCCGTTGTGTGATACACGTGTTAGTGAGTTTTCATGCTCCCGTTCTGTGATAGGCCTCCCCCTTTTTATGATTTCCGGATTTCTAGTGATGATTTCTAGAATTTGTGTTTCACCAATTTTATGATTGGCATTTATATATTGTCAATCTTTGTGGCTTGGTGAATGAAATAAGGAGTATGACATTCCTTTTGATCTTTGAGATGATTCTTGTGATATTGATTAATCTCTTGTTGATTTTCAATTACATACTTACCACAGTATGGCATTATGGTTATTATACGTTTTTGTCATATCTCCTATTCTATATCATTTCATTTGATATTTATAGCTAGACTGATCCGTTTATTAATTTCTTATTAAATAATACTCAGGTCAGACCGAGATGTTACAGGTGCTTCTGCTTAACTCCTCGCCAAGGATAACTATTCTGACTTTTGGCTAACTACTTAGATTTGTAGTTGATTTTGTTGTATACATTTGAGATATAGACTCCATGATGTATACTTAATCTTTTGTGTAGCACTTGTAATCATTCTTTTGTGATGTTGTGAATCTTGTTTGACCACTACTCTGATAAACACTTTTAAGTGCTGTATATTCATATCTATTTCCGCCTTTGTGATATGGATATCTGTGACTAATTTGTGTTATGTTTGTTTCTATATTTGTTTCCAAAGATTATATATAGCCACTGTGTAGTAGCTTTGAGTTTGTATCGGCATGTCGGATTTCCTCTTTAAATGAAATGCATCTTAAACTATCTGACATATCGGTGCTCGCACAAAGCAATTACACGGAGGGTCGCTCCTCAACAGCCTTATTCTTCGTGCTAGTTGTAGGCATTACACCGTAGTGTCCTTGGCTAGCGTGGGTATAGAGGTGGAGCGTCACATTTAGTTCCTTCATCTTGGTTGGTGACATATGGCGAGGTGGTCTACTTATGGGTTCAGCTTCCAGTACGAGATCTATCCGAAATTCGATTCATCTTTTCGGCGGCAAGCCCGAAACTGGTTCAAACACATTCGCAAACTCACTTGCAACATAAACATGATTCAACTCTGCTTCTGTTCCCATGGCACTCAATAATGCGTTAGCATTTCCATTTGAACTTCTTACTGAGTAAATAACTCAGTTATGGTTATTGAGGTATTTCAATTATATTTCCCCCTCTTAGTGAAATATCCTAGCATCATATCTATCTAGCCAATCCATACCCAATATGATCCGAAACCCACGAAATCAAAAACATATAAATTTCATGCAAACATATGACCTAACAAATTAATGGTCCTATATTGGCAAAGGGTCCGGCAAGGCCTTCGGTATATTTTTCCATATGTGTACTATCAAGCGGAACCCCAGTACCCTTACCTTTTTATGGAATCCTTTCTTAAATAAGTGCCATATGGACTTATTATGCCTAACTATGCTAGAACATGAGATGTAAACATTCCAACAATATTCATAATTTTTTAAAACCATAGACAATATTATAATATTATTAGACTTCCTATAAAATAGTTTGGTTATCAAAAGGTAAAAACCCATCTATGTTTGCTTATGGCATGGTCTTATGATATACCTTTTATTTTGGAAGTTTTGATAAGATATAACAATTCATTTGATTTGAGTTTCTTACGTAGGTTTACCAGAGTGATCCTGGTGTTATTATTGTTAGGAAATCAAATCTATGATTTTGATGACAACAACTATACAATGGAAATCGAATATGCATATATATTTCTATTTTACAGGTACTTGTGAGAGTAACATCACTAGAAGGACAAGAACAAGGCTTAAAGAACATTACAAGAGACTACAAGTTGACTTAATCAAAGAAGCAACAAGGGAGATGCACAAAGAAGACATGCACAGTTTTCAAACGTCTAGATGCACTACTTAGACGTTTGGAAAAACCCTCTGGAACGACAAAACAGACAAGATAAGATGTTTGGTGGATGCACTCAGACGTCTGAAAGACTACTATGTACAAAAAATATATAGAGTCAGACGTCTGATACAAATCCAAACGTCTAATTTCGAACTCGAAATTTTAATTCAAATTTCAACTTCCATATTTGAATAGACATCTTCGCTTCTCTTCGCTGCAACTCTTAATCACCATTAGAAGCAACTATAGAGCACTTGTTAATGGATGCAACTACTCAAGGAATCTCTCTATAACTATATATAACATCAAGAATCAAAAAGAATACTTACCTTACATACTTGCGTTCTTTACTTGTATGCTCTGTCATATTCTTGATCTCTAGCAATCTACACTTGTATTTCACTCTTCCATATATTTAGTTCTCCTCAATCAATATTCCATAGATATATATTGGAAGCATTTGTACTTAATAGTCAATATTCGTGTTATTGAACACATACTTGACAAGAACAAGTTATTGTAACCAAGCTTATTCCTTCGGGAAAAGTGAGGGTGTCTGATACTCGAATTCCGAAGGGGAGCTTCGGGACTGGACGTAGGACGGGTGGTCCGGACCAGTATAAAATCCTGGCGTGCTTATTCTATATTTACCTAGATTAATTTGTCTTAGTTACATCATATATTTTGTCACATATACTTGCATATACACTACACGATCCACCCTATAGACTTTCAATTGGTATCGGAGCAAGGTTTGATCAAAGTACAGTAACACATTTTCAAATCACTTTAATATGGCAAGTATTTTTCAAGAAGGACAATCCACAGCGCGACCCTCACTTTTTAATGGCTTTAACTATGCATATTGGTCAACACGTATGAGAATTTTTATGGAAGCTAATGTACTAGAAATTTGGTCAGCCACTCAAAATAAATATGAAGCACCTGACACTGCTATGAACACATGGACCAATGCACAAAAAACCGTAGCTTCTAATAATGACAAAGCTATAAGTGTTCTATTTTGCTCACTAGATAAAAATGAATTTTCATGTGTCATTTTATGTAACACTAAGATTTCAATTTTACAAAATCAATTTTCATCATTTAAAATGAAACAAAATGAATCTATAGTAGACATGTACTCTAGATTCTAAACCATTCGACATGATTTAATGGCACTTGGAGTCAAATTCACAAATTTTGATTTAGTATCTAGAATACTCAATTCTTTAGCTCCAGAGTGGAAAAGAAAAGTATTAGCTATCGAAGAAGCTAATGATCTCTCAACACTCTTAGTTGAAGAATTGACAGGAAATTTAATGTCCTATAAAGCTAATTTGCAGGCACAAAAAAACAAAATTCGAAAAAGAAGAACATAGCATACCCAGCAACTAATGAAGACTCCGACTTAGACGAAGAAGAAATTGTATTTATTGTCAAAAACTACAACAAATTCAAGAAGCTTAGGAAAATGACTAGATTTTAAAAAGGAGGAAAATCAAGCTCAACAAATCAAACATCAATCAAATGCTATAAATGTGACCAATTTGGACATATGAAGAAAGACTGTCCCAAGCTCAAAAATGATTAAAAGAAGAACATATTTTAGAAATTCAAAAAGAAGAAGGCTTTCAAAGTAACATGGCATGACTTGGATTCTTCATCATCAGATAGCGATAGCGACAGCGACGGAGACCAAGCTAATTTATGCTTTATGGCACAAACTGATGAGGTATGCCCCGAACTTAGTTATGATGAATTATTTGAACTTAGCATGGAATTAGATGATAAATTAAGAAAAATTAAAAAATTGAACAAAGAACACATTGCCAAAATAAATAGATTAGAACTTGAAGTAGGAACGACAAAAGATGAAAAATTATTTTAGAAGAGGAAATAGAATCATCTCAAGAAAAAATTAAAAATAATTTGGTCGAAAATAAGATTATTACTAGTGATGTTGTTAAAACTAAATTAGAAAAGGATAACTTGTTAAAATAAAATGTCAATTTGAAGAGTAATATTGAGATATTGAAAATTGAAAATTTAGAATTAAAAGAAAAATTAGAAATAATGTTTCAAAATTTAATAAAGGAAAACAGGATTTGGAAAGCCTTATCAAAGCTTCAAAACTATCATGTAACAGAAATGAAATAGGATTTAAAAATACTCCTAAACAAAGAGGGAATGGTATTAAGAATATAGTTGTATTTATAAAAAGACTAAAAGTTCACCTAAGTCTAATATGAATACCAAAAATATAAAAAAATTGATTCCTAAGACAAATAATAGTTTGATTATACAAAAACATATTAATAATTTCTTAGAAAATGTAGTCTATAATAAGAATTATATTCATAAAGGTACCAAACCTTCTTGTGTATGGCTACCTACTTCTCTTAACATCTAGGACCCTAACAAAGTATATGGGTACCAATTAAAACATCTTTTATTTTGCAGGTACCCAAAATAAAAAATAAGGAGAAATGGATACTAGACAGCGGATATTCCAAGCATATGACCGAAAATTCAAAAATGTTGTCAAATATAACACACATCGATGGTGGAGCGGTAACTTTTGGAGATAACTCAAAAGGATACGTCATGGGCATTATAGAAGTCATCAACTTTGGTATTTCTAACTCTCCTATTATTACAAATGTTTTGTTAGTAGAAAATCTAAAATACAATCTACTGAGTATTAGTCAATTATGTGATAAAGGTTTTCAACTCAATTTCGAAAAAGATAGATATGATATTTGTTTGTGCCAAAATTGGCCACAAACCCAAAGTATCGTGAAAGCACCAAGTTATGAATATAAATCAGCAATATTAGTCGCAGATCTAAGCAAACAGCAAGTAACAATCCAGAAATAATGAAGAGAGACATAAGATTTATAGTGGTTCGGCTATCTCCGGCCTACGTCCACTTCAAAGGTTTTCTTTTTATTGATTATCCTTGCTGATTACAATCAGTTTCAGCGATTAATATGAAGAAAATCATTTACAGCAGTGATGGTAAGAAGTAGAATTGAATCCGGCAGAGTCTGGACGTCGAATAGCCAAAAGATCCCTTTTCTGTAGCCTTCAGGGGGCTATTTATAGGTGTAGGAGGCTGAGATCGCGCTCAAACTTCGGGAGACTTCTTCTGGCACGTGAGTGGGCCCACGCGACCGACCCCACCAAGTTTCGACTCGATCTGCGATCGATACGAAGCAATTTCGTATCGATCAAAGAACGCTCCAATCGAGCTGAAACTTGGCAGGATAGTTCTTTAGCATGTATGGAAGCTGCTGTGAAAATTTCAATGTATTGGGGTCAATATTTTTGGAGATACGGTCGATACGAAATGGAATCTCTCGGGGGCTGTTTGGTTCGAATCGATCATTTCGAATCGATACGTTCAAACTGATCTCCTCACGTGGTTTCGTCGTGACGTGGCACGTACACTTCGCTTCGATCCGAGTTTCACTCCTAGTTGACCGCGTCGACTCCATAATTCTCGCCTTGTTCGTATCAAATCTGACACGTCATCCAAGCTTGTTAACTCGATGGATACGAAGTAGTCATCAGCCATGGATTCGAACAACAGCTATAGTGATGGATACGAAGCGGTCAGTGCCTGATGGATACGAAGTCATCCGATGGATTCGAGACAGATGGATACGAAGGGCATCCCCGATCGATACGAAGACGATGGATTCGAGTGGAAGTTCATCCATGGATACGAACTATGTCTAGCCGGATGGATACAAAGCAGGACGTTGCTGATCGATACGAAGCGCATGTCCTCCTGATGGATATGAACTTGATCGATGCGAGCTGAGGTTCCTCGATGGATTCGAACTCGATCGATGCGAAGTTGTTGGATACAAATGGAGACGGACTCCATCGATACGAAGCTAATGCTGCTTGATGGATACGAAAATGTGACTTTTTCCATCAACTTACATCGATCATATCTTAAGCATATGAACTCGGATTGACTTGAAATTTGAAGCGCTGGCTTCTACAGCTTTGCTTGTCATGTCTTGTCAATTGTGGCCCGATCCAGACTCGGAAAAAATTCATCGATATCCAAGGTTATCCTACAATGCATAATTGATATTCATGACCTGTTATTATTGATTTTCAGTCAATTTTGGGTATCTCAGCTTTGCCAAAAGTTGGGATAACATTTTTCCCTCCAAAACACGCCTTTTGGTAAAAGGTGTGTTTTGATCAGTCTCAGCTCGAATGCAGTGAGTTCATGTTTTATTCAAAGCTTATAGCATTTTCAGTCAAGTCCATGGCTGTTCGAAGCCAAATTGTTATCAATCCCTTCCAGTGGAAGTTAAGAATGAAATTCTACAGTCTTTTCGGACTATCGATGGTCACTCCGGACCCTTGTCAAGTCCATTCCAGACTTAACAATTGAATAGAAAGTTCCTATTGCACTCCGGCGTTGCTTTCTACCCCTTGCACTCTGGCCCCAGTTAGGGCGTATAGCAATGTCATGGTCGTTCTGGACCGATCGTAGCCTCTCCGGGCTCTTGCTGGATCCCATCCTGCCACTCTCCGGTGAAGGGGAAACAACGTTAAGTGAGTCGATCCTGTCGCTCTCCGACGAAGCAACCCACTCCTTGCACTCCGGTTCAGTGTATCTGAACATCAAGCGATGTCATGGCCTAGATCGTAGGTCGATCACAGCCACTCCGGGCTCTTATCGAATCCCGATCCAATCACTCTCTGGTGAATGGGAGACGACGTTAAGTGAGTCGATCCTGTCGGTCTCCGACGAAGCAACTCACTTCTTGCACTCCGGACCCCGCCTCTCCAGGTAGGGTCATAAAGCGATCATTTTTATATTGGTATTTAATATTCATTTTTACTCTTCAGTCAAAGGTTTATTTCAAAAAATTCAAGTTTATTTACTAAATTCGATTCCTAGATGTTCAATCTCAAACATCAGGAGAAAACTAAACATTGCCTCTCTGGGCAGACCGGTCTATCACCATCTCATAGCATTCCTAGGGATCTCTCCGGTTCCCGTACATGAGTAAGTGGAATAGCCGTTTATTTTTTTAAATCAAATCTAAGAAAGATAATCGACCAAAGTCCAAATCCCAAACTTGGCCCTTTCCATCATAATCAGTTGATGACGAGTCGTGATCCCGATCCAAGATCGCTTCTGTTAGGTGGGGGCGGTAGTTGTTCAGGCCTTACCGCCGCTGCCCATTCTCTGACATATTGCGGCAATCTACCACTCCTAGCATGTTCTTCCACCTCATCCTTTAGGTGGAGGCATTCATCTATAGTATGCCCATCCAGCTCATGGAATAGACAATATTTTCCAATTCTGCACTCCCGCTCTGTGGGATCTCTCCTGGGTGGTTTTCGATAGGGGAGTTGCCCCCAAGTTTCATTGTAAATCCGTTCCAGGCCTGTAGTAAGATCTGTGTATTGCCTGAATCTAGGTTCTCGGAATTTCTTCCGTTTATCAGGACCATCATATCTGTCATCCTGTTTCCTCTTTCCTTTGTCCGCTCTAGATCGTTCTCTGGAGGTTCCTTCGCCTTGCGCAGCGTTAATTTCCTGCCTCTCGGCTCGTGATTCTTCTAATCGAACGAACCTTTCAGCTTTATGATAGAACTCTCCGAGATCTTGTGGTGGATCTTTGGTCAAGGAATCTTTAAATTCGGTGCCTTCCCCAACTCTTGCCACCGCCTCCATCAAAATCATCGATGGATCCGGGCGATCTACAGAAGCCACCGCTGTATTGAATCGCAGTAGAAAATCTTTTATGGACTCTCCGGTCCTTTACTTTATTGAATCTAAAGTCAACACACTCTTGGGTCGCGTCACATAGACCCTAAACTGTCTCATGAAGCAGTCTACAAGCTCGCCCCATGTTCTGATTGATCCGGTCTCCAGTTGCCTGAACCAAAGCGCAGCCAAATCTGATAAAAATAAGGGGAAACATCGTGCCATCTTCAGATGCTCCCAGCACTTCCATGTGTCTAATATATCTAGTAATGTGCATGGTCGGGTCTGACTTCCCATCATAAGGATCCAGCATAGGTAGTTTGAACTTTGGCGGGTTCCTTGCATTACTGATATTCGGAGCGAATGAACTCCGACCGACTTCTTCCAATCCTCCACTTGACAATCCACCTCTCATGATTCGTCGCACCAGACCAATCATCCTTTCATCTCCATCCAGGGGTGGACCCCTTGTCATGTTTCTGTCCTGCCCCCCGAACCTTGAAGGGAATTCTGGTACATACTCTTCGGGTGGCTCGTTAGCATTAGCATTGTTATTGGCTCTAGCTTGTTGAACTCCATCCATCGGCCTTCCTGTATCGGACCCAGAGGTTCTGCCCCTAAGTCCTTGTTGATTGCCTTCTGGTCCTACGTTTTGAGTTTGATCTCCGCTAGTTTCTGCAATCCCAACTCCTCGTTCAGCATTTGCAGTTGCTGTAGTTGGTCCAAGGTTCTGCATATTTGCTTCTCTCATTTGCTCGAAGAAATTCTGTAGCATCTCCTGTTGGCATTTCATCATTCTTTCCTGCATCAAGTTAGCCATAGCCTCCATCTCATCCCTGAGATGTAGATCGAAGCTTGTCCTTCTCCAGCTCCAAAGGATGCCTCATGGCTCCCTCCTTGTTGGCTTCTCTCAGCCCTTTGCCTTCTACTATTCTGTCGAGTCATTGTTGAATCGATCTGAATCCTTCAAACTTTCAAGTCTAAACTTTGGATCTGGTATAGCGGATGCTAGTCCTTCTCAGTGAAAGCACCAAAATGTTTGCGCTAAAATTGGCCACAAACCCCAAGTATCATGAAAGCACCAAGTTATGAATATAAATCAGCAATATTAGTCGCAGATCTAAGCAAACAGCAAGTGACAATCCAGAAATAATGAATAGAGACACAAGATTTATAGTGGTTCGGCAATCTCCGGCCTACGTCCACTTCATAGGTTTTCTTTTTATTGATTATCCTTGCTGATTACAATCAGTTTCAGCGATTAGTATGAAGAAAATCATTTATAGTAGTGATGGTAAGAAGTAGAATTGAATCCGGCAGAGTCTGGACGTCGAATAGCCAAAAGATCCCTTTTCTGTAGCCTTCAGGGAGCTATTTATAGGTGTAGGAGGCTGAGATCGTGCTCAAACTTCGGGAGACTTCTTCTGGCACGGAGTGGGCCCACGCGACCGACCCCACCAAGTTTCGACTCGATCTGCGAGCGATACGAAGCAATTCGTATCGATCAAAGAACGCTCCAATCGAGCTGGAACTTGGCAGGATAGTTCTTTAGCATGTATGGAAGCTGCTGCGAAAATTTCAATGCATTTGGATCAGTAGTTTTGGAGATACGGTCGATACGAAATGGAATCTCTCGGGGGCTGTTTAGTTCGAATCGATCATTTCGAATCGATACATTTGAACCGATCTTCTCACGTGGTTTCGTGGTGACGTGGCACGTACACTTCGCTTCGATCCGAGTTTCACTCCTAGTTGACCGCGTCGACTCCATAATTCTCGCCTAGTTCGTATCGAATCTGACACGTCACCCAAGCTTGTTAACTCAATGGATACGAAGTAGTCATCAGCCACGGATTCGAACAACAGCTATAGTGATGGATGCGAAGCTGTCAGCGCCTGATGGATACGAAGTCATGTAATGGATACGAGACAAATGGATACGAAGGACTTGCATCCCCGATCGATACGAAGACGATGGACTCGAATGGAAGCTCGTCCATGGATACAAACTATGTCTGGCCGGATGGATACGAAGCAGGACGTTGCTGATCGATACGAAGCGCATGTCCTCCTGATGGATACGAACTCGATCGATGCGAGCCGAGGTTCCTCGATGGATTCGAACTCGATCGATGCGAAGTTGTTGGATACGAATGGAGACAGACTCCATCGATACGAGGCTAATGCTGCTTGATGGATACGAAAATGTGACTTTTGCCATCAACTTACATCGATCATATCTAGAGCATATGAACTCGGATTGACTTGAAATTTAAAGCGCTGGCTTCTACAGCTTTGCTTGTCATGTCTTGTCAATTGTGGCCCGATCCGGACTCGGAAAAAATTCATCGATATCCAAGGTTATCCTGCAATGCATAATTGATATTCATGACCTCTTATTATTGATTTTCAGTCAATTTTGGGTATCTCCGCTTTGCCAAAAGTTGGGATAACAATATTTTCGATAATAATAAATAACTTATATTTGAGGGTTTTAGAAACAAAAATATTTATGTCTTAAACATGAATAGAAATAAAAATTCAAATTGTGCTTAACCGCCAAACATGACGATCCATGGTTATGGCATAAACGATTTTATCATATTAACTTTAAATATATTAAAAAATTAGCAAAATATGAGCTAGTTAGAGGTTTACCTAAAATAAATTATAAAGTATAAAATTTATGTGAGGATTGTCAAATTGGAAAACTAAAGAAAAGTTCTTTTAAATCTAAAAATAATATTTCTACAAAACAATCATTAGAATTATTACGATTAGATTTATTTAGTCCAACGCAAGTACGAACTATAAATCACAACAAATATGTTTTCGTAATAGTTGATGATTTTTCAAAATATACATGGATTTTTTTTTAAAACATAAAAGTGACACCTTTGGCATGTTGAAAATATTTGCTAAAAGAACTAAAACACAAATGGATTTGAAAATTAAAAATATTCAAAGTGATCACGGTGGAGAATTCAAAAATGATCTTTTTACTAATTTTTGTAATAAGAAAGGAATAAGTAATAATTTTTCTTTTTCCCGCACACCTCAACACAATGGTGTAGTAGAAAGAAAAAATCGTACGTTACAAGAATGTGCACGAACACTATTAAATAGTAGCGGACTACCAAAACATTTTTTGGCTGAAGCTATTGCCACAGCTTATTATGTTTTGAATCGAGTAACCATACGGCCTATGACTAAGCAAACTTGTTTTGAAATATTTTTTGGAAAACCTAAAGTCATATTTTAAAACTTTTGGATCAAAATGTTTTATATAAAATACAAAAGATAATTTCGAAAAATTTGACCCAAAGGCTGATGAAGGAATCTTTGTTGGATATTCGGATCGCAGAAAAGCATATAGAATTTTTAATAAACGAAATAACACTATTGAAGAAAGTTAACATGTCTCGTTTGATGAAAATCTTCTTAACCATCATACTAATGACGATGAAGAAATAATTCCAATAACAAATACGATGAATTCTTTTAGTAATGATATAAATGTGCAAAATAAGCTTTGATATCATCTCCTAGAATTCTTAAGGATCATCCAAAAGATATATCATTGGAGATCTCAATTCTAGAGTAACTAGAAATCAACTTAATCAAATAAGCCATATAGCATTTGTGTCAAATTTTGAACCAAAAAGTTATAAAGAAGCTTCAAATGATAATTTTTGGATAATAGCTATGCAAGAAGAATTAAATCAATTTAAACGTAATAATGTTTGGGAATTAGTACCAAGACCAGAAGATTAATCAGTTATAGGAAGAAAATGGGTATTTAAAAACAAAGTAGATGAAAACGGAAATACTGTTAGAAATAAAGCAGGTTTAGTTGCTCAAGGCTATAATCAAGAAGAAGGTATCGACTATGACGAAACCTATGCTCCAGTAGCAAGACTAGAGGCCATAAGTACATTACTTGCTTTTGCAAGTCATCACAATTTTAAACTATTTCAAATGGATGTCAAAAGTGCCTTTTTAAATGGTTTTTTAAAGAAAACGCATAGGTTGAACAACCTCCGTTATTTGTTCACGAAAATATCCCGACCATGTTTTTAAATTACAAAAAACGTTATATAGTTTAAAACAAGCCTCCCGTGCATGGTACGAACGTCTTAAAAATCATTTAATTACATCTGGTTTTAAAATTGGCCAAATCGATAGAACCTTATTTATTAAACGAGAAAATAACGATATTTTAGTTGTACAAATTTACGTAGACGATATTATTTTTTGGTTCAACTAACGAAAATTTCTGTAATCAATTATCAAATATTATGAAAAATAAATTTGGAATGTCTCACATAGGAGAATTAAATTTCTTCTTAGGTTTGCAAATAAAACAACATGAAAATGGAATTTTTATTCATCAAGAAAAATATTGTAACGATCTATTACGTCATTTTGAAATGAATAAAAATTCAAGCAAACTAACACAGATGAGTACTAGCATTTACATGGAAAAGGATGATAATAGAAAAGATTTCGACGAAAAAATTATATCGTAGCATAATTGGTTCCTTACTCTATTTGACGGCTAGTCGACCCGATATTATGATGAGTGTATGTCTCTGTGCCCGCTTTCAAGCAAAACCAAAAGAATCTCACCTAAGAGATGTTAAATGTATCTTACGATATCTATCTAGTACTAGAGATTACGTTTTGTTTTACCCTAAAGGATCATCGTTTGAACTAGTTTCATATAGTGATGCAGATTTCGATGGATGTAAAACAGATCATAAAATTACTAGTGGAACATGTCACTTTATCGGACAATCATTAGTTTCATGGTTTAGCAAAAAGCAAAATTGTGTTTCCATATCTACTTGCAAAGCCGAATATATTTCAGCAGCTCTAGCATGTGCACAAGAAATATACATGCAACAAACACTTACGGATTTCGGCAAAGTTATCATTAAATCACCAATATATTGTTATAACACAAGTGCAATAAATCTATCAAAAACCCCTGTAAATCATTCGCGAACTAAAAACATAGATATACGACATCATTTTTTAAGTGACAATGTAGAAAAAGGAATTATTTTATTAGAACACGTAAATACCGAGAATCAAATAGCAGATATTTTCACAAAACCACTAAATGAACAAACTTTTGTTAAACTGCGACGCGATTTATGAATATGCTCTCTTAATGATCTTCTAAATTAATAACCACATCTTCATTTATGCCATGTTTAGCTAAAAATTTTCTATCCACAAATTCGAGTCGATAAATCCTTCGCCTTCAGTTTTTTAGTTAGTTAGTTTCTGAAAATTATCTATAAATAATTTTTGAACTTATATATAAATCTTTGTACAACAAGAAGAAAAAATACATATACATTTCATATATTTTTACAACAAAAATATAATCATGTCTTCTGGAAATTCTCATCTATCCTTCTCGATACCTACAACGGATAGCTCAACAGATACATCTCGACGGCTTCCTACCCCCACACCAAATCAGGAACCAGTGTATGGGTGGTCTTCTTATCACACGGGTTTCACTCCCGATAATAAGAAGTCCATACGAGCTCTATTTGTTTCTCCTAACACCAAGGAGAAAATTAATGAGACACATCACTATCAAAAGCAACAAATAGATCTACAACGGGAATTATATTTTGAACAAAAAGTAACGGCACGACGATTAAGTTTTCTGGAGCAAGCAGCGATAAAATTCTATAATTCACGGAAGGATGTCCATGAACCACTTTCGATTCTTTGTAGTTCCTTGGATCCCTCTTCCTCGTATCGTACACCTTTGGACCCTTCACCAAGGCGATTCTCTGGTTCCCTGAGAGCCCAGGAACATGGAAATATATGGCGTCCATTCAAACCATGGAGGGATGATAAGTCAGATGATCGCAAAACTTCATCGCCATCTAAATAGATTGAAATTATCCTTTATAACTACGTATGTTTGTAACTCTGATTCACAAAAATAATACTACATTTTTTCAAACAATAGAAGGCCGAGAAATAAGCAACACCCTTTAGAGTTAGGCTATTTTTAGAAAGATTGGTTATTTCAGACGTCTGGATATGGACCTCAGACATCTGACACTCTGACATCCCACAAATTTTACATCGTTGTGCATATGTTAGACGTCTGATATAACTTTTCATACGTTTGAAAATTGTCTCTGCATACTTAAAATAGATACCAGACTATTTCAGACGTCTGAACAAAGTCACTTCCACCAAATTATAAAAAGTTGATCTATTTCAGACGTTTGATATTTAAACCAGACGTTTGAAAAATCTCTCTGAATATCAAAATTTTAAAACTTGACCAAACCCAGACGTTTACCAATCAAACCAGACGTCTAAACTTATTTACCGTATTCAAGTTAGGTTAAATCAAGCGTCTGAATTACATTCCAGACGTCTGAAATTTAATCGACACTTTAAAACAACCAGATAATGTCTATTTTTTAACCTAATCTCACTTCTATTTTAAATCATTTCTACATCGAGGACGATTCTTCTTTTCCCAAAAACGTCTTTTTTTATCCTAGCTCGAATTTAATGCCTCCTAGAACTAAAAACCCTAAGATATCCAAAAGAAAGCAAGACCAACCAACTTCCTCAAACCCTCAAGTTTGTTCAGATGATCAAATCGAACGATGGATGAATCGAGCACCACATTCACTCAAGAGATATGAGGATATTCAGAAGAAGAAACTTCACACAAGTCCATTTTATAACTTACTCAAGTTCCCAATGTACGATTTAGATGAATTGTGTGAGAATGCCGGTTTACAAATTTTGATATCTTTCAATCCCAATAACATCCAAATTGATCAGTTGGCTATATTTCTCTTCTACGCTAATTTGGATAGCACGACTGTTTGGAACACTGAAAATGACGATAATTGCCTATGGTCTAGCATTTATGGCAACACGATTAGGCTCATTCCGGGAATAATAGGGAGAACTCTCGGATGTTCCGACATGGGCGAAGATTTATATAATATTCCCGATATGCGTTTCAAACCAAGGAACAATATAACAAATCAAATATGGGAGGATGAAATGCCTAAATTTGCATCTAAATATCTACAACCAAAGGCATGACTTCTTACTCTAATGATCATCAACACTATCATTCCACGTCTAGGAAGTCATGAGCAGATAACAGAGTTAGAACACAAAGTTTTATATGCTCTATTCAGCGGAACAAGGGTGAATTGGGCCAAATTTATATTTGACGAGCTTAAACATTTTTGGACTCGATCACGGCCATCGATTATCTACCCCACATTTATCATGAAACTTCTACGTGCTCACAACATCCCCTCCTACTTATCCACTTTTGAAGAAATTTCTCCAAAATATGCTTCCACGAAGTTTTTCTCACTAATGCACCTATCGGAAATTCCTCCGGAGTTTATATCTTCTGAAGACTGGATGCATAATCGTCAAGCAAGACAAGCTGAGCCTCCACCTCAATCACACCATGAACCATCACAAGAGGAGGAACAACATCGTGAGACAACTCCTCCTCCTCCTGCACCATTTGATTATACGAGCCAGGATGAGATTTTGGAAACTCGAACAGAGACAAATCCAAATGAAAGCATTTGAGATCTCATTCTTCAAAATCAACATATCTTATCTCGAAATCAAAAAGTTTTGGCTAAGCATATTGACTGCTTTGAAACATCTTTTGCCACACGCCTAACAATAGTTGAAACATCACTTTCAACTATATTATCGGTTCTCAAAGAGGTTCTTCAAAGGGTTCGTGGTCCTACACCCCCTTCTGAAGATTGGCCAACCCAGTGCCTTCTCCTCCTTCGAAACATTCCAAACTTTTTGAGGAGAAAAAACCTCTAAAACAAGCTCCGATATCTCCTATAAAGCATCATAGCTCTTCCCAAAAAGAAGATAAAGGAGATGATCAAAAAGAGGCTTCCCCAAAAGACTTATAGATTTTTAGGATTTCATCTTTTGTGCGATTGAAAAAATCTATTAATGTACTCAATTACAATCATTAATGAAACTCTCTTTTGGTGTGTTATCTCTATATATGTCTTTGAAGATTATTTAATATTTTAACATTTAAAGAGTTAGATATCCTTTTTGATAATGCCAAAGGGGGAGAAATAAATAAATAAATAAATATATATATATATATATATATATATATATATATATATAATAAGCACATATTCAAGGGGAGTTTTATAAACTATATATAAGTACATTGTATAGTTGTCATCATCAAAAAGGGGGAGATTGTTAGGAAATGTTCGATGACAACAACTATACAATGGAAATCGAATATGTATACATATTTCTATTTTACAGGTACTTGCTAGAGTAACATCACTAGAAAGACAAGAACAAGGCTTAAAGAATATTACAAGAGGCTACAAGTCGATGGGATCAAAGAAGCAACAAGAGAGATACACAAAGCAGACATGCATAATTTTCAGTTGTCTGGATGCACTACTCAGACATCTGAAAAAACCCGCTGGAACAACAAAACAGACAGGATCAGACGTCTAGTAGATGCACTCAGACTCTGAAAGACTACTGTATATAAAATATATATAGAGTCAGATGTCTGATACAAATACCAGACGTTTTATTTCGAACTCGGAATTTTAATTCAAATTTCAACTGCCACATTTGAATAGACATCTTCGCTTCTCTTCGCTGTAATTCTTCATCACCATGAGAAGCAACTGTAGAGTACTTGTTAATGGATGCAACTACTCAAGGAATCTGTCTACAACTATATATAACATCAAGAATCAAAGAGAATACTTACCTTACTTGCGCCCTTTACTTACATACTCTATTATATTCTTAATCTCTAGCAATCTATACTTGTATTTCACTCTTCCATATATTCGGTACTCCTCAATCAATACTCTCTAGATAGATATCTTGGAAGAATTTGTATTTTATAGTCAATATCCATGTTATAGAACACATACTTGACAAGAACAATTTATTGTAACCAAGCCTGTTCCTCCGGGCGAAATGGGGGTGTTTGATAGTCGAATTCCGAAGGGGAGCTTCGGGACTGGACGTAGGATGGGAGGTCTGAACCAGTATAAAATCCTGGTGTGCTTATTCTATATTTACCTAGATTAATTTTATCTTAGTTGCATCATATATTTGTCACATATACTTGCATATACACTACACGATCCACCCTATAGACTTTCAATTATTACACTCAAGTCAGACCTCGGTATTTTTCCAGACTTAGCTTTGGAAGCTATGAGCATTTGGAGACAAGTTGGATTTCTTTAAGATGTATTTTTCATGTTTTGTTTCCATTGTATTTTCATGGTTGTATTTATCAGTATTTGTAAGGACCGACTATTATAACTGTCCAGGCATGATGATAGGTTAGATTCTAATGTTGTTGGAATATTAGTGTTTTTCTTCGTAAAGATAAAACGAATATGTTATACTACTTGTTATGTTGTGAGATTTTGTTCTTTCTTTTCTTTATCTCATCCCAACAATCTACTTTTTGGTACATGGATGCTCGACACGTGAATGCCATAGATGTTTTATTGTCGACCTCAGAGGATTGAAAAGGAAGGTAATTATAGTTGGTATTAAAGATGAAGGTCGAGTGAGAACCTTAGCCTTCATGGGGCAAACAAATTTTGGTTAGGGTAAGAAACACCCTAGAATGAGTTCGAGCATACATAAAAAAGCGCACATTTGTTAATGCTATAAAAATGTTTTATATTGGATTGATTGATCTACTGAGTGGTTTATGGATTTTGGTAAATACCAGTAGCTAACGTTATTGATGTAGATCTCTAAACACTTAAACAAGGCCAATTGACACAATACTATTTTAAATTTGGAAAATGAAGTAATTTTACCTAAGAATATATTTTATATAAATGAACGATTCTCAAAATTTTGGTATAGTTATTTAAGATATGTGTAACCCCCCATATTTTTAGCAACCTATTTAGGAAATCTAATTAGCTAAATTAAATAGATAATGTGATGAATAGGGGATTGAGATTTGATTATAATAAAGAATAGCCATGCCATGTTAGTGTGTAAATAAAAACGAGATCACATGAATAAAATGTGTTTGGAAATAGGTATGGGGTAAAATGGGAAATATGCATTATAATACCAAAACCCTTAGTTGTGTATTCACTTCATTTCACTTCTAAAAAAGTAATGCCCTTGAATTTTAGTTAATATTATTTAGGACAATTAATTGAATAAATTAAATAGAATAATGTGATAGTTAAGGAGATGAGACTAATAAATCAAGTGGCCCTGTCTTAATGAATGAACTAAAATAAGATTTAACTAAATTTAGAAGGTGGAATTTTCCTAAGGGGTAAAATTGAAAATGGGGCTACATTTCTTAGTATAAATCTCTTCTTCCACCTTAATAAACTTTCACTCTCTCATTCATTAACTCCTCACCTATATTTCGGTCGACCATTAAATTGCTTAGGAAAGAGCATTTATTGAAGATAAAGCTTAGGAATTAAAGCTAGGAAATTATCTCATTCTCCAGTCAACCAATCAAGGTGAATAATCATGTTTGTCATCTCATTTTCTATGTTTGGTTCGACTGTAGGCTTAATTTCAATCCATGTGTATGTTTTGGTTAAGATATAATCATTTAAACCTTTGTTTGGATAAGACATAGGTTTCTTTCAACGTTAATGGGCTAACTAACACGTTTTTATTTGGTTTTGGTTAAATTCCGAGTTTTTTTAGGTCTTCATATTATTTGAAATTTTAATATGTTGAAGAGCATGTTATTGATTTTTTAGAAATTTTCAAGATGTTTTAATAGTTATATAAAATTATTTAAGGAATGGGACTTAAATGTTATAAATAATTGTAAAGGAGAAAGGGGCTTTTTCAAAATTGTTTAAGTCTCCAAATAAGGAAAGTCGACAGCATTTTTGAATATAAAATTTTGGCAACCAATCAGATTTAGACAATCAAGGCAGGTTAGGTATAAAAGAACTGTTCTAAAGGACAAATAAATAGTTTTCTTCTATTTTCTGGCCGTTCGGCAAGAGCTTCCACCTTTATTACCTTCCAACAAGGTCGAAACATATCAAACCTTTCAGCTAGGTCAATAACCATGGCACATGGTATCAGGCAATTTGTACGTTGTGAATTGGATGAAGTCAAAAGGTTTGGGGATGAAAGGTTAGAGCTTTCGAAGGAGATGAAACTTTTTTTGGTTTAAAGAAAATACGCCTGCTAGCTTTCGACAACGAGCTTTCGAAATTGTCAAATAGTTTAAAATAAAATGGTTTTGATTGGTTTTCTTTCTTGTTTTATTTGAAACCTTTCGACAAATTTGAAAGGTATAGCTTTCGACAAGGTTGAAAGCATAATTGTCTCTTCCTTACCTTTCGACATAGATGGAGTCAAAGGTTACTTTTGTATTTTAATACTTGCCGCCTCTCTCTATTGATTTCGAATGGTTGGTTCCAACACCAACATTTTTTTTAAAATGGTTTTGAAAGGTTCATAAATAATTTTATTGGGGGGTACCCCAAGCTTTCAAAAAAGTCAAAAGGTAAAACTTTTCGACTGGGTCGAAAAGAAACCTTCCGACGTGATGGAAAGGGTTGGACCTTTCGACAAGGTCGAAAGGTATGGTTTTCCAATGCATTCAAAAGGCTAAAATTTATAGGATTTAAAGGCGAATGTTTAATTGCTTTCGAATGGGGCTTCATTTGAAGGGATTTAAAGGATTGTTTAAGCCATTTTTCTTAAGTAAAATTTAACTAATTCGAAGGGGTTACTTCAATGGTTTACTGGTTAGAATACTTATCTTTGTTTCAGTATGTAAGGGGAATCCTTATATCAATAAATGTTACTAAACCTTAAGGACATCGGCGTGGGATTAATGTTTTTTATACATAGTTTAGGATTGCAAAAAATAATATGCTTTCGAAGATAATCATCAGGGGGCACCGATGTGTTTTTATTTTAGTTAACCTAATTGGGGCTGTTAATGGGCATATTTTAAACATGTGGAGTACATGGAAAAAGTAAATAAATCATGTTGATCATGAATTTTATAAATAATCATGGGGATCATGAATTTTTAATGACCAAGTATTGGGTTCTTGGTTAACCTAGGAAAACCATAGAATGTGCGGTGGGTAGCCCACATCATGTCGGAGGTGGATAGTCTCCAGATAATGGCAACTAAAGGGTTTATAGTCATCCTAGGATAACTATAGAGTGCGTGGTGGATGCCCACTTCAACTTTTATAAAAAAATGTACGATGGATAATCTGCGTTTATTTTGAATGAATTAGGGACGGATAGTCCAATGAAAGTTTGACGGTTTGTCACCTTAAAGATTTTTAGATGGGATATCCAATAAATTGTTTTAGATGGGAAATCTAATAAACGGATGGATAGGATATCCAATATATATATATATATATATATATATGATTTATGGCATTATTTCATATTATGTTAAGGCTAATCATTTTGGGTGCAGGAGCATAATAAATGATTAAAAGTTTGTTTAGGATACTAGTGAGGGGAAAACCTGTTCTACTATGCGACATGGTATCACTAGATATCTAATTGATAAGAGATGATAGATTATCCACACCGAACTTATTGTCTGACTCGAAGTTTGTGTTTCTTCATAAATTTTTGGATACTCAAAACTAATTTATGTGGTCTGAGAGTGGGAACTTTTAGGTTTTTAACGAATAAGCTTCCAGTGATGTGCATGAGACAAGGGTTAGCTATAAAGGAGCTATTTTGTGTATTCTGCCGTGATGTACTAAGAACTGTAAAGTTCATATTATTATTCTTTTATCATCGTAATGGAACATCTTCATTTGTCACTCTTATCGTATTTTGTACATTGCTATATATGATTTGAAGGTGGTTAACGTCTGGGATTATGTAATTAAATTTGAATATTATTAATATGAAATGAGAAATTATGTTTTGTTGAAATTTAATTTTTTTTTCACATTCATGTGTTTCTGTGTTGCCAATAATCTCAACATTCTGATTCCAGTCACCCAGAAATGACACCTATAGATGACTGCTGCATCCATAGCGGTTAGAACTTGATTTTTAGGTCATATGTTTGCATGTAGTTAATATGTTTTTGATTTCATTGGTTTCGGGATCATATTGGGTATGGATTGGTTAGATATATATGATGCTAGGATATTTTTCCAGGAGGGGAAATATCATTGAAACACCTAATTGCCGTAATCGAATTATTTACTCAGTAAGAAGTTCGAATGGAAATGCTTATGTGTTATTGGGTGCCACGGGAACAGAGGTAGAGTTGAAATAGGTTTATGTTGTAAGAGAGTTTGCGAATATGTTTGAACCGGTTTTGGGCTTTCCGTCGAAAAGAGCGATCAAATTTCAAATAGATCTCGTACCAGGAGCTAAACCCATAAGTCGACCATCTAGTAGGATGTCATAAACTAAAACAAAGGAATTGAAGGTGCAGCTAGTGGAATTGGAAGTAAAGAATTTCATTCGGCCAAGCAGTTCGCCTTGGGGAACGGTCGCGGTATTCGTGGAGAAACCAGATGGGTCGTTAAGGATGTGTATCGACTATTATATGTTGAACAAGAGGACGATCAAGAATAACTATCCTTTGCTGAGAATCGATGACTTATTCGATCAGCAGAGTGGAGACATGGTATTTTCCCAGATGGATTTGGCGACAGATTTCCATTAGCTAAGAACGGCAGAGGACAATATTCCTTTGACGAAGTTTAGGACCAGATATGGGCCCAACGAATGGTGGTTATGCCATTCAGGCTTACCAATGCACCATCTTTCTTTGTGGATTGGATGAACTAGGTTTTTCGAGAGCACTTGGATAGGTTCATGTTGGTTTTTATTGATGACATTTTGCCATATTCTAAGAATGAGAAGGATCATGCAGATCATCTTAGAATAGTGTTGGAGACGCTAAGGCAACATCAGCTGAAGGCGATGTTCTCAATGTGCCATTTCTGGAAGAAGGAAGTGAAGTTCCTTGGTCATGTAGTTTCCGAGGAAGGTTCAACATTTGATCCAGGTAAGATTAAAGCTGTTAACAATTGGAAGATACCAAAGATGGTAAATAAGATTAGAAGTTTTCTTGGACTTGCAGGATATTACCGACGGTTCATTGAGGATTTCTCGTGGTTAGCGGCATCCTTGACTATGCTGACTCGGAAGGACGTGAAGTTTGTTTGGTCTCACAAATGTGAGCAGGGATTCTTTAAATAGAAACATTTATTAACTAATGTGCCTGTTTTAGTAGTTCCAAATGGGAATCAAGGGTTGGAAGTTTACACCAATACATGTGGTACTGAGGTAGGTGCTGTGCTAATGCAGAATGGAAAGGTTATTGCCTATACTTCTAGATAGCTTAGACCGCATGAAGTTAGATGCCCTACTCATGATTTGGAGTTGGCAGCGATAATCTTCGCATTGAAGGTTTCAAGACATTATCTTTTGGGAGAAAGGTTTGAGATATTTATGGATCATAAGTCTCTACAATATTCATACTCTCAGAAGGAGCTGAACATTAGATAGTAGAGATGGATGGAGTTTGTTGCAACTTATGATTTTAGCATTGATTGTACACCGAGAAAAGGAAATAAGGTGGCGGATGCACTTAGCAGGAAACATCAGAATGTGGTGTTAGCTATGTTGGCGATATGGAAAGACTTCGAAGCACTAGTTGTGTGCAGTTGAGGTCGACTGCTGGATCTAGTCGGAATATCGCCATAATATCTTGTTTGGAAGTTCGACCAGTTCTGATCGAACGAATGGCTTCTAGGAAGAAAGACGATCCAATGTTAGCTCAGAGGACTAGAAGGATAGAAGGTGGAACCGATATTGATCATTTAATGGATTTTATTCTTGACCACAAGGGTTGGTTGATAAAGAAGGAACAGTTATGTGTTACGGATGTTGGAAACCTTAAGAAGGAGGTTTGTAAGGAATGTCATCGATCGAAGTTTATGATTCATCCTATGGGTACCAAGATGTATCAGGATATGACAAAGTTTCTTATGGGAAGGAATGAATAGGGATGTTGGTAGATGAGTAAAAAGTGTTTGAAATGTCAGCAAGTAAAAGAAGAACATCAGAAGCCAAGTGGTTTGCTTCAGCCTTTGGATGTTCTAGTTTGAAAGTGGGACTAGATATCCATAGATATTATTGATGGGTTTCCAATTTCAAACTGTAATAATGAAAGTATATGGGTCATATTGGATAGATTGACTAAGAGTCCCAATTTTATTCCTATAAGGCCATCTAGGACGACGCATGTTTTGGCTAAGTTGTTAATATTGAACATCATTAGATTGCATGGAATTCTTAGTAATATCGTCAGTGAAAGAGATGATTTGTTTACTAGCGAATTCTGGAAGAGCCTGCATAGTGTGTCTGGCACTAGGCTCAAGATGAGTACCGCATATCATCCTCAGATGGATGGGCAGACAGATAGAGTCAACAAGGAATGGAAGTTCTATTGAGGGCTTGTATGCTGGATTTTAGTAGTTCTTAGGAAGATCGCTTGCACTTAGTGGAGTTTTCCTATAACAATAGATATCAGACTATTACAAGAATGGCGTCTTTTGAAGCTTCGTATGAAAGGCCATGCAAATTGCCAGCATGTTGGTTGAAGACCGGAGACAGATTGGTCCTTATTCCAGATTTGGTGAGAGAGGCGATGATAAAGATCAAATTGATGTGGGAAAGAATAAGGGAAACTCAATCTAGGAAGAAGTGTTACACAGACAAAAGGAGTAAGGATCTAGAGTTCTCAGTTGGAGATAGAGTTTTCATCAAGGTATCACTGATGATAGGTGTGGTTCATCTTGGGAAGGTCGGTAAGCCAGCACCGATATATGTTAGACCATTTCCTGTATCAGAGAGGATTGGGAGATTCACATACCAAGTCAATGTATTGAGTAGTTTAGCCAGGCTTTATAATGTGGTTCATGTTTCTCATCTTAGGAAGTATGTTCATGATCCAAAAACTACTATAGCTCCGACAACACTAGAAGACCTAGGAGTGGAACCGTATATGACTTTTGTGAGGTAACCGGTTCATATTGTGGCAAAAGATGAGAAGAGGCTTAGAAACTAGACATTCAGGTTGGTGAAAGTTCAATGGAGAGACAACGTGAAGGACTGTACGTCAGAGAGAGAAGATAGGATTAGGGAAACTTTTCCTATGTTGTTTTAGATGATACTTCTATATTGGCTTTATATAGAATTTGGCTGGTAGTATATACTAGCCTTGCTTGAATAAGAAGCTTGTTTTGTCCTTATTAAAATTTCGGGGTCGAAATTCTTTAAGAGGGGAGTCTATAATGTCCTTGAATTTTAATTAACACTACTCGGGATATTTAATTGGATAAATTGAGTATAATATGAATAATTAGGAAGATGAGATTAATAAATCCAATGGTTGTATCTTAATGAATGAAGTAGAATAAACTTAACTAGAAGGAGGAATTTCCCTAAGGGGTAACTTGGAAATGGAGCTACATTTCTTAGTATAAATCTCTTCCTTCACCTTAATAAACTTTCACTCTCATTCATTAAATCCTCACCTATATTTCGGCCGGTAATTAAATTGCTTAGGAAGAGCATTCATTGAAGATAAAGGTAGGGAATTATCTCATTCTCCATTCATCTAATCAAGATGAATAATCATGTTTATATTCTCATTTTCTATGTTTTGTTCGGCTATGGGCTTATATCCGATCTATGTACATGTTTTGGTTAAGATATAACCATTTATACCTTTGTTTGGATAAGACATGGGTGTTTTTAAATGTTGATGGGATAATTAACAAGATTTTTTTTGGTTTTGGTTAAATTCCAAGTTGTTTTAGGTCTTCATATGCTTTGACATTTTAATATGTCGAAGAGAAAATATTAACTGAGTTGTTGGAATTTTTCCAGAAATTTTCAAGATGTTTTAATAGTTATATAAAATTATTTAAAGAATGAGACTTAAATGCTTTATATAATTATAAAGGGGAAAGGGGGGTTTTCAAAATTGCTTAAATTTTCAAATAAGGAAAGTCGGTAGCATTTTTGAATATATAATTCTGGCAACCAATTAGATTTAGACAAACAAGGTAGGTTAGGTACAAAAGAACTGTTTTAAAGTAAAAAAAATAGTTTTCTTCTATTTTCAGCCCTTTCGGCAAGAGCTTCTACCTTCATTCCAAACCTTCCGACAAGGTCGAAATGGATCAAGCCTTTCGGCTAGGTCAATAACCAAGGTACATTGTATCAAGCAACTGGTATGGAGTGAATTGGATGAAGTCGAAAGGTTTGGGGATGAAAGATTAGAGCTTTCGAAGGAGATGAAAATTTGTTTTGGTTTTAAGAAAATACGCCTACTAGCTTTCGACAAAAAGCTTTCGACATTGTCAAATGGTTTAAAGAAAAAGGTTTTGATTGGTTTGCTTCCTTATTTTAATTGAAAACTTTTGACAAAGTTGAATGGTTTAACTTTCGATAGGGTTGAAAGCATAATTGATGCTTCCTAACATTTCGAAACAGATGGAGTCAAAGGTTATCTTTTGTTTTCTAAAACTTGCTGCTTCTCTCCTTTAATTTTGAACGGTTGGTTCCAGCACGAACACTTCATTGTTTTTGAATGGTTTCGAAAGGTTTATAAATGGTTTTATAGGGGGTAGCCCAGGCTTTTGACAAGTCGAAAGGTGAAACCTTTCGACTAGTTATAAAAGAAACCTTCGGACATGGTCGAAAGGTAGAACCTTTCGACTAGTTCGAAAGGTATGGTTTTCCAATGCCTTCAAATGGCTAAAGTTTAAAGGATTTAAAGGCGTATGTTTAATTTCTTTCGAATGGGGCTTCATTCGAAGGGGTTTAAAGGGCTGTTTAAAGCCATTTTTCTTAAGTAAAATTTTGCTAATTCGAAGGGGTTACTTCAAAGTGTTACATCATAAAATACTTATGTTTGTTTAAATAAGTAAGAGGGATCCTTATATAAATAAATGTTACTAAACCTTAGGGATACCAAGTGAATTTAATGTTTTTGATACATAGTTTGGGATTGCAAACAACAAAATGGTTTCTAAAATAATCATTAGGCGATACTAATGTGTTTTTATTTTAGTCAGCCTAATTGTTACTATCAATAGAAGTAGGTTAAACATGTGGAATAAATGGGAAAAATAAATGAATCATGGGGATCATGAATTTTATAAATAATCATGGGGATCATGAATTTTCAATGGCCAATTGTTGGGTTCTTGGATGACCTAGCAAAACCATGGAATATGCAGTGGATAGCCCATATCATGCTAGAGGTGGATAACCTCCAGATAATGGAAACTAAAGGGTTCATAGTCATCCTAGGAAAACTATGGAGTGTGCGGTAGATAACCCACACCAACTTTTATAAAACAATGTACAATGGATAAGCTGCATTTCTTTTAAATGAATTTGGGATAGATAGTCGTATTAAAGTTGTGATGGATAATCATCTTAATGATTTTCAGGTGGGATATCTAATAATTTTTTTAGATGGGAAATCTAGGGGTGAATGTGATATCCAATATATGATTTATGGCATTATTTCATATTATATTAAGACTAATCATTTTGGTTACATGAGCATAATAAATGATTCAAAAGTTAGTTTAGGAAACTAATGAAGGGAAAGCCCATTCTGCTATACGGTGTGGTCCCATTAGATATCTAATTGATAAGAGATGATATATTATTCACACCAGACTTATTGTTTGAGTCGAAGTTTGTGTTTCTCCGCAAACTCTCAGGTACTCATAATTAATTTGAGTAGTCTGAGAGTGTGAGACTTTTAGGTTTGTGATGAATAAGCTTCTAGTAACGTGCAAGAGACAAGAGTTAGCTATATAGGAGCAATTTTGTGTATTCCATTGTGATGTACTAAGAACAATAAATTTCACATTATTAGTTCTCTTATCACATAAGGGGACATTTTCATACGTCACTCTTATCGTATTTTGTACATTGTGGTATATGATCTGAACATGGTTAACGTCTAGGATTATGTAATTAAAACTGAATATTATTAATATGAAATGAGAAATCTGTTTTATTGAATTTTTTTTCATATTCATGTGTTTCAGTATTACCAAAGTTTCAAGATTTCGATTTCGATCATGTAGAAATGATACCTATGGCTGACTGCAGCATCCAATGCGATTAGTTTTGGGCCTTCGAAGCGGATGTTACAAAAAATCAAAACTAAATGAGAGGTCGGCCACCATTTTTGTAACGACCTAGAATTTTTGACCTCGAAAATTTGACACTAATATGTCCACTGTAGAAGTGTCGAGCAATCGAATGCCGAAAATTCCAAATTGTTAGGGTAAATAAGAAAAGAGGTAGAAGAAGAAACAGAAAACAACAACACAGAATCTCACATTCGCAGCGGATGTAAAATATAATATCAAATAATAGCATTTTACAATGAAAAGCTGTAATTGTCAGTTTATGTACAATACATCAGAGTACAACCATTCACACATAAACTGGACAGTTGTAATTAACTTGTCCCAGAAAACAATCAACACAACTCCAATACACAACGGAATATACTCCATACATCCCATCATCTAGCTCGTCTCCTGAACTCCAAAACGTCCTAACCTGAAAATTTGTAAGACTCAGACTTACCCGAGCATTATATTAAAGTAACACCCGAGTCAGTCTGGAAATCAGCGTGAGTAAACCCATATAACTAGAAATACTAAGTCTTTGAAAACCAGGGTAACTCGTACCTTACTACGAGTTCTTATCTTGTTATAACCAATTACTTATTTCACAGACTAAATCTAAGTACCATTACTTAGTTTAAATGGCCAAGTTCACTTAATTTATTCCATTCTAGCCCATTAGATTCTAAAGTCAAATCCATAAAGAATTATTGTAGATTACCAATCGAAGTGGTTTCGGCTATTTGCTGATACCCAACCACGTTCTCTTAAAATCCAATGTCATCTTTAAGAAAAGTTGTTTAAGTAAACAATTTAATTTTAAATACAGGATGTCAATTTACACAGCAATTCATCAACGATAAATAACCCACATTATCACAGTTCAACCTAAACATATCATATCATAGAACATCATAATTTATCAGACTAGAGACATTAGTCCAAACATTCAATACAATTTAATTATCCATAAGCAAGATTGATTAGTCCATTTCTAATTAATTTAATTCTAAAATAAATTAATTACTTTTAAATCCATATTAATTTAATTAATTATAACCATTTATTATTATTTTAATTAATTAATGAAATTAATTAATCACCCTTTAATTACTCATGTCAATTAATTATCTTTTAATTACTTAAGATATTAATTAATCTAAGATATACCATTAATCTTAATTAATTACTTACTTATCATTTAAATCTTATTTAATTTAAATGCTTGAAATTAATTTGTTGTAACATACAAAATCACTTAAGACCTTTTAATTGATTAATGTATGATACACTTAACCTAATCACTTGCTTAATTACATCTTTATTAAATTCCATTTGAAAACACTTAGGAAGTAATTTATTATTATCCTCATATATAATTATCTCAAAACCAAATCAATTTATTTTCAAATCACATTTGACTTTAAAATTTAAGTTTTGAAACTTGTTTGAAAAAACCGAATGAATACTTTTACTTTGAAACTTGGTCAATATTTTCTTTTGAAAATTTGTTTAATAAATTTACTTTGAAACTTTGTTAACATTTCTTTTACTTTTAAAAACTTGTTCACAATTTACTTTGTTTTTAAACCTGCATTTCTTGTTGCTTTAAAAATCTGGTCATGTTTTCTTTTAAAAACCTGGATAGCTTAACAAAAATCAAACCCGAGCCCAAACCAAAACCCCGAGCAAAAACCCGAGCCAAAACCCAAGCCAAAACTTGATCTACTTCCCTTTAATAAACCCGAGAACAACCCTAAGCAAAAACCTCTTCTTCCCCGGTGCATTACAACATAGCAAAAAACACGGCGCAGCTGATACATGTGCACGTGCACATGGCATCAGAGCCACTCCGAACAACCAAGACGACACCACCATGTCACCGATGATCATCCCGACCCAGAAAAACCCCCAGAATCCACGTCGAACATGCCAGATGGAAACGAGCGAACTCGAACACCAGAGAATAGAACTAGGTCTCCAACAGCCTCCTGTTACCATCACCTTTGACCACTAGGGACCTCGTCGTCACGCCAAAGCCTTTCCTACAGTTAAATGCTCCTCTTCTCCCTACTCCGGTTCAACCCGATGCCGTCACATTGTCGAAATCGCCTCGACAACCACCTCGTCTAGTTCGACACCTAAAACCCTAAATTGACTCTGCCAAGCACCACGGTGGTCCAGAAAGTCGGCGGTTATTTTTCCCACAATCATTGACCAACAAGCAACCTCCGGCCAAAACCCCGAGGCTACAGCACCTCGCGGTCGTCGAAAATTGGTAAAATCCCAATTTCCGATCATCTCACCATATCTTGATCCAAACAAACTTAAAAATTGTGATAATATGATCAAAATTCATCATTTTCAAATTCAAAGCAGGTCATATAATCAAATCGTGTAATTTAGATGATTGATTTTCTGATTTTAATTGATCACCACTGTTAATTCTCATTTTCAAAATAATTACTTCATATATTTACTTGAAATTATTTTCAACATCGATGTTACATCCATACACACATTTTCCCCTCAAAGATCATAGCCTAAATTGAATATATGAAGAGAAATTGAATTTATTTGAATTTTCTTTAGCCTGCTATACAAACAGGGATATATATATACACATTTACACAAACATGCACAGAATGTTTCATATTTATCTACATCAACTACATTAATTCATCCATGCAAACATTTATTCACAACATCACTACAAGATTTATCACATGCATCAAGGTATGAACAGATTTAAGCTTAAAAAGAAAATGTTTACTCACCTTAAAACTTCGAACAGAGAACACAGAGTTCTGCTTGGAAAAGAAAAGTACTTGCTTGATTTTTGAAACAACAACTTGATCTTGATTTACTTGTTTAAGTTGAGTTGAATCTTTGAATCTCTATGTTAGCTTTTCTCAGTTTGAATTGAAGTTGTTGTTTGGATTTTTTTTCTTTTAAGTTTTAGAGAAGTGAGAAAACAAAGAGGAAGAAAAACATGATCTGTATACAGCCTATTCCATTTTCTTATTATCTATATTTAGTCTAAAAGAAAAGAATTATTGCCACTTGTAATTTTCATGTTACACCTAGCTCACAAATGTCTTAAACATATATTGCATACTTTCTTATATTTTATTAATTTATGTTTTTTATGTTTAATACTTTTATATATAAACTTATATTTATTTCATGTATATTTTAAAGAAAATATATTAACCTTTCATTAAATCCTATTTTAAACTTAAACTATTATATTTTAAATAAATATATATTATCTTTAGCGTTTTAAACATATAGAATTTAACTTTAACCAGCTTTTGAAAAAAAATTTATATTGAATTCAAATCAATTCTTCCAAATCACAATATATATATACACACACTTATAATTTTTAACATTATAAAGTTTTCATATATCTATTTATATATTTATTAATTTACTATAAGATTTATCATTTCCAAATATTTATAATTCAACATTTATTATAGTTTCTAATCCATTTATGTACATCCATATTTTTATATTATCAGAATTTTATTTGTTCAACTAAATAAAATTAGTATCTTAATAGTAAAAAAAATCAGTTAATTGTCCAATTATCAAATATCCAAAAATCTGGGTTATCACATTCCTTCCCTCTTTAAAACTTTTTGTCCTCGAAAAGGAACGACGCAAGAATTTTATTTCAATGTTTATTATCAGTTAAATTACTGTTTGAGTATTTTTAACTCTTAACCCTTTTTTATTAATTTAAAAAAAACATTTTAAAATCTACATAATATTACCTAAATTGTTTTGATAAAAATACCTTTTGTAACTCGATGTCTCAACAAGTCCATCCTTGTTCTTACAGAAATTCGGTCATACGTTGATCTAGTGTAGGACTGAAAATTTATAAGTACTTGGTAAACCCGTTTTTAGCACCTAGTGAAAATACTTGGAAAATATTTTGGAGAAAATATAGAAAACATTTTTGAAAATATAGATAACATTTTTGAAAATATAGAAAACATTTTTGGTGAGAATGCTCTGGAAATCATCACCCTCCGTGGTCGCAGTTAGCCCGATGGTTATGTTGCAATCCCGGAAAAACCCATAGAAAACTATAGGCCTCCGCACTCCTCATTACACCATGGAACCCGCCATAGATCACTGCTACACCAAGGGTTAAGCCATCATGGCAAAAACCCATGTAACTTTAGGCATCAGCTCCCTTGAATTTCACCTGAAACTTCTCCACACAGACCACATAGATCGCAGACTACATCAGTCGAGTCCTAATGTAGCCTGTAGGCACTCACAGCAACACGACTTTTGCTATGTCTTCATAGATCACAGTCTTCCGATGTTACGTTGCTTTTCCAACGAAATCAAACGTAGACCGTAGGCAACCATTGCCTCTCGACTTCTGCTATGGTGCACAGTAGATCGTAGTGACATCGAGTTACACTGTCGTCGCAGCGTAACCCAAATGTCTCTGTGCATCAGTGTCCTCGACTTTCGCTACCCAATCACAATCCTCAGGAACTTCAGTTTGTCTATACTCCCTCCCAGGATCAAATTTAGAACCACCCTTAGGGCTCAAGGCAGAACCACCCCATGGATCTCCTACTAGAAGTTCATTTCAATGGGAGCGCTTTTTTCCCCACAGCCATTCTCAAAACATTTTATACTATACACATATAATATCTTTCAAATCATACTCTTTATGAATCACATAAAAATCTCCTTTAGACAAAATCGATATATCAAATCGATAGTTTCAAACATGGCTTTCCAAATTCCCAGAATTGATTTTTCCCAAAAATCAAAAGCCTTTCAAAATCAACGAGTTCCAAAAACCTTTTTCCTAAAATCGTTCTCATAAAACCTTTATATACATACATGCATACATACATACATACATACATACATACATATATAAATTTATTCTTTTAACTAGAACAAAAATAGTTTCAAAGATCTTTTCTTCTGGTTATAGATTCAATAAGGGGAGTTTATCATATATAACAAATATATATATATATATATATATATATATATATATATATATATATATATATATATATATGTACGTATATGACGCAGCAGATAAATCGAAACAAACTTCAATCGATGGAATGTAGCAATCGGTGAGTTGAGAATACTGCAAGGCCCAAATCCGTTGATCCAAAGATACCGGATTCTAGCTATCTTCGTCTCGTTGATCGCGCACGATACCGAGAAAGAAGATCTACGATTCTTCGTACGTTGATCTAGCGCACTAGATGCCGTGAATCGGCTTCTACGATCGTTGAATCGAGCGCACTCGATTAACCGAAAGAGGAGATAGGAGATCACACTCAACTACCAATTTGTATAAAAGCACAAAGCTAACAAAAGAGAATTTTTATTCAGAAACCAACAACCCCAAAATGTACAACACACGCGTATTTATAGGAGTTACAACGCAATACAAACAAAACATCACCAGGCTCTTAGGTCGGCAGCGACTCACGACCTAACTTAGGTCGGCAGCGACCTACAACAGCGACTCAACGCTACACTCAACACAATTTTACAACACTTAGGTCGGCAGCGACCTATCAACACAGCATACTCACTTTTATACAACACAGCACTCAACAACGACCTAAAAACAACTCACGCGACCTAACATATATACAGACCGACTCAAACAAACGCGACTTAAGATAGGTCGTTAACGAGTTACGACCCAGAGTACAACGACTCAAGATAACAAACAGTTACAACACCATGTCCCGACTTACGACTCATCACTTAGGTCGTATACGACCTACGACTTACCTTCCAAGTGACTTGCTTCCTCGCACGAGTCATCTTCTTCTCCACTAGGTCGTGAATCCACCAAGCGACTTAAATCTTTGTTAGCTCGCAGCTTCTCCTCCTTAAGTCGGGGCCGACCTAAAATATGCTTTGGATCCTGTAACTCGTTGCCTTTTATCTCGTTAAGTCGTAAACGACTTAGAGTGTTTCTGTTAGGTCGTGAGCAGTGTTCCTTAGGTCGGCAACGACCTAAAACTTCCCTACGACCTAACTCCGAAACTTCTTCCACACGACCTAGAGCGATGTTAACTCGTGGCCGACCTAAATTCCCTTCTTTAGGTCGTTGCTCTTCTTCCTTAGGTCGTAGCTCTACTTCACGAGTTCCGTTAGGTCGTAGATCACTACTGTTAGGTCGTGAACGACCTAAAATTTCTCTCTTAGGTCGTGAGCGACCTAAGACTTGTGAATTTCCAGAATTTTCAGATTGCGCTGCATCATCCTCCCCTGGTTGAGAAAAATTCGACCTCGAATTTGTAAATTCCTCCCCCTCAGATTGTTCATCCCCATAATATGGTATAAGATGCTTAACATTGAACACGTCAGAAGTGTATACGTCCTCCGGTAGCTTCAACTTATAAGCATTCTCATTGATCCGTTTCACAACTTTTGCAGGTCCAATTTTTCTGGCTTTCAACTTATTATAAGTGCCCACTGGAAAACAATCCTTTGTTAACACAGCATACACCAAACCGCCTTCGTTAAATTCAACATTTCGTCGTTTCAAATCTGCAGACTTCTTATACTTCTCATTCGACTTTTCCAATCGTTCCTGAACGATCCTGTGGCACTCCGTCAAACCTTCAACAAAATCAGCAGCTCGTTTAACTGTCTCTTTCGATTGTGGTACCACCGCTAAGTCCAACGGTCCCTTGGGTAAATTTGAATATACAATCTGAAATGGACTGAATCCCGTGCTACGATTCACTGCATGATTATGTGCAAACTCTGCTTGGCATAACTTCAGGTCCCAACTTTTCAGATTATCCTGTACAAGACATCGCAACAAATTTCCCAATGACCTGTTTACAACTTCTGTTTGTCCATCAGTTTGCGGATGATATGCACTACTAAATTTCAGCTTCGTTCCCACCATCTTCCATAAACTTAACCAAAAGTGACTCAGGAAACGAGTATCTCTATCCGACACAATAGACTCTGGCAATCCATGAAGTCGATAGATCTCCTTGAAAAATAACTGAGCAACACGAACAACATCCGTCGTCTTCTTGCAAGCAATAAAATGTGCCATCTTCGAAAACCTGTCCACTACTACAAATATCGAATCATTTCCCCTTTGAGTTCTAGGCAAACCCAAAACGAAATCCATGCTAATATCAACCCATGGCTTAGACGGTACAGGTAACGGCATATACAACCCTGCATTCGTCGCTGTTCCCTTCGAAACCTGACATATATGACATCTCTCCACAAACCTTTCAACTTCTTTCCTCATCGACGGCCAAAAGTAAGACTGTGAAATTAATTGCAAGGTATGATCACGGCCCACATGCCCTTCCTCGTGTAACTCCTTGACAATTTTTAATCTCAAGCTACAATCCGGTATACATAAACGATTCCCCTTAAACAGAAAACCATCAACCAACATAAATTCATCGGTACTCCCATCCTTCACTTTCTCAACATATTTCACAAAGTAAAGATCTTCTTCAATCATCTCTGGCAGTAATTCGAACCCCGTCACTTCAACCTTCAATGTTGTCAACAAATGACTCCTCCTACTTAAAGCATCAGCCACACGGTTCGTCACCCCAGATTTGTGTTTAACAACAAAAGTAAATTGTTGCAAATAAGCAATCCACGATGCATGTCTCGCTGAAATTTTATCCTGTCCCTGTAAATGCTTCAATGCCTCATGATCAGTGTACAGAACAAATTCTTTCTGAAATAGATAGTGTCTCCAATGCTTAACAGCTTGTACAACAACATAAAACTCGACGTCATATGTACTGTATCTCATCTTTGCCCCTGACAACTTTTCACTGAAATATGCAATAGGTCTCCCACATTGACTCAACACTCCTCCAATCCCAACCTTGGATGCATCAGTATGTAGTTCAAACACTAACTGAAAATCAGGTAAAACAAGAATTGGCGCTGTCGTCAACAGTTCTTTGATTCGTTCAAGAGCAATCCCGGCTTCTTCTGTCCATGAAAACTGTTTACCCTTCATGCAATCAGTAACTGGAGCCATCACACTACTGAAGTGTGGAATGAATCTTCGGTAGAATGACGCTAGCCCATGAAAACTTCTCACTTCCGTAATTGTCTTTGGTTGTGGCCAATTCCTGACTGCTTCAACTTTACTCTGATCAACTTGAATACCTTCTCCTGAAACAACATAACCCAGAAATAAAACACTGTGCGTCATAAACACACATTTCTTCGTAGCAGCATAAATTTGTTCCTCACGAAGAATAATCAATACTTCCCTCAAATGTCGAATATGCTCCTCCGTACTCCTGCTGTAAATCAGAATGTCATCGAAATAAACCACGACGAACTTCCCAATGAATGGTCTAAAGATTTGATTCATCACCCGCATGAATGTACTAGGTGCATTTGACAAACCAAATGGCATAACCAACCATTCGTATAACCCCTCACTTGTCTTGAAAGCTGTCTTCCATTCGTCTCCAGGTCTAATCCGAATTTGATGATAACCACTCTTCAAGTCAATCTTTGAAAATATAGTTGCCCCACTCAATTGATCCAGCAAATCATCCAACCTCGGCATAGGAAATCTATAACGAACAGTAATCTTGTTCAAAGCTCTACTATCTGTGCACATTCTCCATGTTCCATCCTTCTTTGGTACTAACAATGCTGGCACGGCACAAGGACTCAAGCTTTCCTGAACACGTCCCTGTTCCAACAACTCTTCCACCTGCCTTCGTAACTCCTCATGTTCCTTCGGACTCATTCGATAATGTGGTCGATGTGGTAACACTGCTCCCGAAACAAGATCAATTTGATGTTGAATGTCTCTCAATGGTGGTAACTCCTTAGGCAACTCTTCTGGAAAGACATCTTCAAATTCTTTCAAAATTGGCTTTGCTTCTTCTGGAATCTGAACTTCTTCACTACTCTCTCTCCCAATCAACAAAAACACCTCAGGTTCTTCCTCCACTTCCTTAACAAACTCCTTCAAAGATAATAAAGTTTTCAACTCTTCAATCTCTTCTAGCTTGCTCTCCTTCTGCTGTTGCTTCTTGGGAACCAAAGTGATTTTAGTACCCTCGAACATGAAAATGTAACTATTGGCACGACCATCATGTTGAACTGCTCTATCGAACTGCCATGGTCTGCCCAACAACAGATGACACACGTCCATGTCCACAACGTCACACCAAATTTCATCTTTGTACTTCTTCCCAATAGAAAAATTAACACAAGCCCTTCGACACACCTTCACTTCACCACCCTTCCTTAACCATGCTAGCTTGTACGGTTTAGGATGCTTCTCAGTTTTCAAGTTCAATTTCCTCACAGCCTCTGTAGAAATAATATTATCGCAACTTCCAGCATCAATAACGAACTTGCAAACTTTCCCCAAAATAGTGCATGTTGATTGAAAAATATTGCTTCTCAACCAACTACAATCCTCCTCTTGCTTTGGTGTAAGACATGACCTCCTCATCATAAGATTACAACCTCCATCTCCAAACAATTCTTCTTCCTCCTTAACATAAGGTGCATTTGAACATTCTGCCTCCTCACCATCATCCTCCTCAACTTCTGCAATCATTGCTCTCTTCTTCGGTTTCGGACATTCATTGCTTTTGTGACCCAACTCCTGACAATTGTAACATTTGAACCCACTGCTAGCCTTCGCCTTCTCAGCCTCCTTCACAACTGGTTTGGCAACAGCTTTAGGAACATTAGAACTTCCACCAACACCCTTCACTTGATTGTTAGAGTTAGTAAACACACCACCTCCACGCCTTCCTTGCTTTTCCCAAGCCAACGCCTTTTGATGTGCTTCCGCCACAGATCTTGGATCAAACATATTAACCATATCCTGGATCTGCATTCTAAGCCCTCCAACAAACCTAGCAGTCAGTTGCTCTTCTGTCTCCATTATATCATTTCTGCCAATGAGTTGATAAAATTCATCTGCGTAGTCATTTACTGATTTCGTCCCCTGCCGTAGATTCTGCAATCTCTGGTACATAAGCGATTGATAGTTGTATGGTAAAAATGTAGCTCTCATCAACTTTTTCATCTTCTCCCAAGATTCTATCTTTGACTTCCCCATTCTCTCTCTGGTAAGTTTAGTTTGCTGCCACCACGCCAAAGCTCTCCCCCTCAACCTAGTAGCAACCAACTTCACTCTCCTATGCTCAGGAACCTCCTTGAAATCAAAGATCTCTTCAACATTAGATAACCAATCAAGAAATTCTTCAGCTACCATCCCTCCTTTAAATTCTGGAATTTCTATCTTCATACCCGATTCCCATCGTCGATCATCTTCAATATTACGGTAAGAATTTCGAACTTGGTCTCGATCTCGATAATGAATACTAGCTCCATCACCCTCTTCAAAAAAATCAAAAGTACGCCTACATCGATCTCGACCATTATCATCCCTTCGATCATGCATGCTTCTTTGACTATGTCTCTCTTCATCTCTATATGCTTCATTGTCAAATTCACGTCGACTTCTTCTCTCTTCATGTGCATAGTCATGATGATCTCTTCGTGATGAAATTGATGTTTCTCTTCTATCTCTACAAGAATGTGGTGATACCCTCCTCGCTTCCGTAACCGATGGCGAAACTCGGTTTCCTCCATGGTTCGAGTTTGGTGATCTCCTCCTTTGATTCAAATCATTCATCAATTTCTCCAATTTTCCAATGCCTTCATCAAACTTCTCATTAATACGTTGTTCCATAAGCTCGGCTTCTTCTCTATGATACAAAGCTTCAACGTTTTGATGACGATTAGCTCTCCTTGGTGGCATGATCGGAAAACTTCACAAATTCAACAATTCACAAATAACAAGTCACGGCTTAAACTTCAAGACCCTTCACTAGGCTCGGCTACTTCACAAGTATACACGGCCTAACTTCGATTTCAAACACTTTCAACACTTTGATTCAAAATGGAATGGATCGAAAGTTCTCCCTCTTGTTGCAACTTCAATAAGAACACAAAGAACTCCAACTTCAAACTTCAACTTCAAAAATTGGCTTCAAGAATCAACTTAGCTATGATTGGCTAAGTATGGCTCTGATACCAAAACTGACGCAGCGGATAAATCGAAACAAACTTCAATCGATGGAATGTAGCAATCGGTGAGTTGAGAATACTTCAAGGCCCAAATCCGTTGATCCAAAGATACCGGATTCTAGCTATCTTCGTCTCGTTGATCGCGCACGATACCGAGAAAGAAGATCTACGATTCTTCGTACGTTGATCTAGCGCACCAGATGCCGTGAATCGGCTTCTACGATCGTTGAATCGAGCGCACTCGATTAACCGAAAGAGGAGATAGGAGATCACACTCAACTACCAATTTGTATGAAAGCACAAAGCTAACAAAAGAGAATTTTTATTCAGAAACCAACAACCCCAAAATGTACAACACACGCGTATTTATAGGAGTTACAACGCAATACAAACAAAACATCACCAGGCTCTTAGGTCGGCAGCGACTCACGACCTAATTTAGGTCGGCAGCGACCTACAACAGCGACTCAACGCTACACTCAACACAATTTTACAACACTTAGGTCGGCAGCGACCTATCAACACAGCATACTCACTTTTATACAACACAGCACTCAACAACGACCTAAAAACAACTCACGCGACCTAACATATATACAGACCGACTCAAACAAACGCGACTTAAGATAGGTCGTTAACGAGTTACGACCCAGAGTACAACGACTCAAGATAACAAACAGTTACAACACCATGTCCCGACTTACGACTCATCACTTAGGTCGTATACGACCTACGACTTACCTTCCAAGTGACTTGCTTCCTCGCACGAGTCATCTTCTTCTCCACTAGGTCGTGAATCCACCAAGCGACTTAAATCTTTGTTAGCTCGCAGCTTCTCCTCCTTAAGTCGGGGCCGACCTAAAATATGCTTTGGATCCTGTAACTCGTTGCCTTTTATCTCGTTAAGTCGTAAACGACTTAGAGTGTTTCTGTTAGGTCGTGAGCAGTGTTCCTTAGGTCGGCAACGACCTAAAACTTCCCTACGACCTAACTCCGAAACTTCTTCCACACGACCTAGAGCGATGTTAACTCGTGGCCGACCTAAATTCCCTTCTTTAGGTCGTTGCTCTTCTTCCTTAGGTCGTAGCTCTACTTCACGAGTTCCGTTAGGTCGTAGATCACTACTGTTAGGTCGTGAACGACCTAAAATTTCTCTCTTAGGTCGTGAGCGACCTAAGACTTGTGAATTTCTAGAATTTTCAGATTGCGCTGCATCAGTATATGTATATGTATATATAAATAACTTTATTTATGCCAAATCAAATATTCAAGTTTGATTTCTTTTATAAAGTTATTTACCATATTACTTACTTTTTATGAATTAAGTTTCAATTATAAAGATATCCAACTTCCACTTTTATTTATCATATAATTCTCAAAATATACTTTTCCCTTTCCAAAATCATTTTTAAATTTCTCTTCAAAACCTTCAATATCTATTCCATTCAAGCACATACGATGTATATATATCATCCGTACGCAATATCAAATCTGATTGATCACTCGATCACACAATTTCACTTTCGAATTAGTATCGTCCACCCGACTTCCTAGTGCCGATTCAGATCTAGTTTCTTGATCAGACACCGTCACTCTCCTTGCATAGCCATAACTATGATAGAAAATTTCCAGAATCAATCAAAAATCCATATCCACGGTTCGCCGTCGAAAATCGAGTGAAAATTCCCAACTCGGATCGATATACTATCTCGAAATTCTCGAATCTAGATCAATTTGCTATGCGAATAGAATAACATACGTACATCCTATGTATTTATCTTCATTGATTATTAGCTAAATCAATTTCCTTTTACTTCACATTCATTTATATTTTTGTTCACTTATTCACAATTGCTTCAATTCCCATTTGGGTTATCACTTCAATTCTAAACAGTTTGCACTCTGACCAGCTTGAATTTAGAAAATAGCTATTAGTTGTAAATAGTAGTAGAATAGTTAAGTAATTATAAAATAGTTGTAAAGCAGTTAAATAGTTGTAGAATATTAGATAGTTGCAAAATAGTTGTAAAATAGCGATTAGTTTGTGAAATAGATGTAAAATAGTAGCTAGTTTTCAAAATATTTGTAAAATAAGTATAAGATAGTTTGGGTTTCAAAAAGAAAGGTTGTATAGTAAATAGCTAGGAAAAATAGATTTAAAACAATTTATTTTAAAACAATTTATTTGAGTATTGTTTCAGAATCAAACTGGTTTAATTTTCCCAATCCCCATTTCCAATCAATTTCCAATTTCCGCTTGCTTTTAAATTGATTCAATTCCAATTCAATTTGAATTAACTTCAATTCCTTTCCCAAAATCAAATCAATTTCCATTTGAATTTGAACTTATTGAACTTCAATCTCACTTCAAATTAATTCAATTTAAATTTCCATTTGAATTAATTTCAATTCCAATCTTAACTTTAAACCATCTCGAATTATATAAATTCGAGTCAAATCTTCAAATGTTGATTTAATCCCCTTAAATCAAATTAACCTTTACTTTTAATTTAACAACCTAAGTCTTTAAATAATTTAATTCTAAGCCTAAAACTTAAATATTCATTCTTAATTACCTTTACTTAACTTATTTCTAGGTTCAAGTAAGAGTTTAAAAGCTTTTTAGACAATTTAATCTTCAGTGTCCAATTTATTACCCTATTTTAACTTCAAATTTTGAAACCAATTTTTAAACAATTTTAGTTTACAAGTTCATTTTTAACATTTAAATATTAAGTTCAGAGTGATTCCATTCCATAAGTACAATTTCATTTCTAAAAACCAAAATCATGCAAATAATTTCAAATTAAAGTTTAATTCCATTAATTTTAGTAATGGATATATATTATCTCAATCCACCTCTTAATTCATTCAAAATAATTCAATTCATTGTTTCATAGATTATTAATAACAACATAATGATATGAGGATATGTCGAAGTAAATAAACATCCAAATTCTAAAAACTCCATCAATAGCATCAATTACCAATTTCCATAATTCAAACCCGTTTTGAGATCGCACATAACCCCCTTTTCAATTCAACCCATTTAACTTCCCCAAGTTAAATCTCAATTTCATCTTGAAATTTCCAACTCAGGTTGTTCATTAAACTTATAACTTCCCCTAAGTTAAATTCAATTCATTTAATCCAGTCTTCAAATTTTTAAAGTTCTTATCGATATCCTTTCTCACTTATAAGTTCAAAACTTATTTCTATTTGGGTTCACATTATATTCAAGGGAAAATTCAAAACTCAACACTTAGTGTTTACTTCCATACAACTTTAATATTATTTATATCCCACATATATACATATTTATTTACTTTGCACACCAAGTCATACTTAAAATTTTAAACCATTCCTAGTTTTTAAATTCAATCAAATTCCTCAAATTTTTTAAAACATCTCTTGTTTTAAAATAAGATTACTACATTCAAAAATATTCTGAATAATATTATTTATTATATCTTTTAACACTTTTTTAAATAATTTAAATTTTCTAGACTTATATTTAAATCTTCACAATTTAAATCCATTCTAATTTACATGTTATACTTATCTAAATTGTTACTTCCTTAAAACATTCCATTTTTCTTTATCATTATTTATCTTAGAAAGATAAACATCCCTTTATTAAGATACAACAAACGTTTTATGATAAAAACCAAGATTATCATATCTGGAAACCAATTCACTATATGTTATCTCACAATTTGTTGGAAAAATAAAATCAACATTCTGAAAACATTTCTACAAATTTTAGGATTTTACTTTCTGGTTTGAATCCATTTCTAGCTTATCTTATCTGTATACTTTATATTATCCAATTCCTATTTGGTTATATGTCACTGTTTAAATTCTTATGACCTTATTCAGTCTTTAATAATCAACAACTAATTACCTTAATATAATAATAATTAGAAAATTTATTTATTTATATATCAAAATATAGGCTTATATAAAAATCATTTTTAAAACCGGTTTAAAATCCTTATATAAGAAAATAACAAGTACGCTTTCATATATATATATATATATATTACAATCAACTCATTCTAGGGTACTATTGACCCTATCCTTAATGAGTAACCCGCCAGAGCCAAGGTTCTCGCTTAACCTTCAGCTCTGATACTAAATGTAACGACCCGGAATTTTCGACCTCGAAAATTCAATACTAATACGTCCACTGTAGAAGTGCCGAGCAATCGAACGTCAAAAGTTCCAGATTGTTAGGGTAAAGAAGAAAAGAGGTAGAAGAAGAAACAGAAAACAACAGCACAGAATCTCACATTCGCAGCGGATTTAAAATATAATATCAAATAAAAGAATTTTATAATGAAAAGCTGTAATTGTTAGTTTACATACAATACATCAGAGTACAACCATTCACACATAAACTGGACAGTTATAATTAACTTGTTCCAGAAAACAATCAATACAACTCAATACACAGCGGAATATACTCCATACATTCCTGTCATCCAGCTCGTCTCCTGAACTCCAGAACGTCCTAACCTAAAAATCTGTAATACTCGGTCCGACCCGAGCATTACATTAAAGTAACACCTGAGTCAGGCTGGAAACCAACATAAGTAAACACATATAACTTGAAATACTAAGTTATAAAACTTCTTTGAAAACCAGGGTAACTCGTACCTTACTACGAGTTCTTATCTTGTTATAACCAATTACTTATTTCACAAAATAAATCTAAGTACCGTTACTTAGTTTAAATGGCCAAGTTCACTTAATTTATTCCATTCCAGCCCATTAGATTCTAAAATCAAATCTATAAAGAGTTATTGTAGATTACTAATCGAATTGGTTTCAGGTATTTGCTGATACACGACCCCGGTCTCTTCAAATCCAATGTCATCTTTAAGCCAAGTTGTTTAAGTAAACAATTTATTTTTAATACAAGATGTCAATTTACATAGCAATTCACCACCGATAAATAACCCACATTATCACAGTTCAACCTAAACATATCATATTATAGAACATCATAATTTATCAGACTAGAGACATTAATCCAAACACTGAATACAATTTAATCATCCATAAACAAGATTAATTAGTCCATTTCTAATTAATTTAATTTAATCACAAAATAAATTAATTACTTTTAATTCCTTCTTAATTTAATTAATTATAAACCATTTATTATTATTTTCATTAATTAATGAAATTAATTAATCATCCTTTAATTACTCACATTAATTAATTATCCTTTAATTACTTAAGATCTTAATTAATCTAAGATAAACCATTTATCTTAATTAATTACTTACTTATCATTTAAATCTTATTTAATTTAAATGCTTGAAATTAATTTGTTATAACATACAAAATCACTTAAGACCTTTTAATTGATTAATGTTTGATACACTTAACCTAATTAGTTACTTAATAACATCTTTATTGAATTCCATTTGAAAATAATTAGGAAGTAATTTATTATTATCCTCATATATAATTATCTCAAAACCAAATCAATTTATTTTCAAGTCACATTTGACTTTAAAATTTAAGTTTTGAAACTTGTTTGAAAAAAACAAATGATGAATACTTTTACTTTGAAACTTGGTTAATATTTTCTTTTGAAAATTTGTTTAATAAATTTACTTTGAAACTTTGTTAACATTTCTTTTACCTTTTCTTTTAAAAACTTGTTCACAATTTACTTTGTTTTTAAACCTGCATTTCTTGTTGCATTCAAAACTTGGTCATATTTTCTTTTAAAAACCTGGATAGCTTAACAAAAATCACCCCCGAGCCCAAACTTAAAAACCCCGAGCAAAACCCATGCCAAAACTCGATCTACTTCCCTTTGATAAACCCGAGAACAACCCCGAGCAAAAACCTCTTCTTCCCCGATGCATCACAACACAGCAAACAACCCTGCACAACTGATACGTGTGCACGTGCACACAGCATCGGAGCCACTCCGATCAACCAAGAAGACACCACCAAGTCACCGATGATCATCCCAACCCAAACGAACCCCCAGAATCCACGTTGACCATGCCAGACGGAAACGAGCGAACTCGAACACCAGGGAATAGAACCCGGTCTCCAATAACCTCCTCGCGCCGTCATCTCCGACCACTAGGGACCTCATCGTCACGCCAGAGCCTTTGCTACAGTTAATTGCTCCTCTTCCCCCTACTTCGGTCCAACCTGATGCCGTCACGTTGTCGAAATTGCCTCGACAACCACCTCGTCCAGTTCAACACCTAAAACCCTAAATTGACTCTGCCAACCAACCGGTGGTCCTGAAAGTCGACGGTCATTTTTCTTACGATCATCGACCAACAAGCAACCTTTGGCCAAAATCCCGAGGCTACAGGATCTCGCGATCATCGAAAATTGGTAAAATCCCAATTTTCGATCATCTCACCATATCTATATCCAAACAAACTTAAAAATTGTGATAATATGATCAAAATTCATCATTTTCAAATTCGAAACAGGTATATAATCAAATCACGTAATTTAGATGATTGATTTTTTGACTTAGTTGATCACTACTTTTAATTCTCGTTTTCGAAATAATTACTTAATATATTTACTTGAAATTATTTTCAAAATTGATGTTACAACTATGCACACATTTTCCTTTCAAAGTTCATAGCCTAAAATTGAATATATGAAGAGAAATTGAATTTATTTGAATTTTCTTAAACCTGCTATACAAACAGGGACATATACATACATTTACACAGATATGCACAGATTATTTCATATTTATCTACATCAACTACATTAATTCATCCATGAAAACATTTATTCGCAACATCACTACAAGATTTATCGCATGCATCAAGGTATAAACAGATTTAAGCTTAAAAAGAAAATGTTTACTCACCTTAAAACTTGGAACAGAGAACATAGAGTTCTGCTTGGAAAAGAAAACTGCTAGCTTGATTTTTGAACTAGCAACTTGATCTTGATTTACTTGTTTAAGTTGAGTAGAATCATTGAATCTTTATGTTAGCTTTGCTGAGTTTGAATTGAAGTTGTTGTTTGGATTTCTTTTCCTTTAAGTTTCAGTTTTAGAGAAGTGAGAAAATAGAGAGGAAGAAAAATATGATCTGTATACGGTCTATTCCTTTTTCTTATTATCTATATTTAGTTTAAAAGAAAAGAATTATTTCCACTTGTAATTTGCATGTTACACGTAGCTCACAGATGTCTTAAACATGTATTACATACTTTCGTATATTTATTAATTTATGTTTTTATGTTTAATACTTTTATATATACAACTAATATTTATTTCACGTATATTTTAAAGAAAATATATTAACCTTTTATTAAATCCTATTTTAAACTTAAACTATTATATTGTAAATTAATATATATTATCTTTAGTGTTTTAAACATATAGAATTTAACTTTAACTAGCTTTTGAATTTTTTTTATATTGAATTCAAATCAATGCTTCCAAATCACAATACATACATACATACATACATACATACATACATACATACATACATATATATACATACACATATAATTTTTAACATTATAAAATTTGCATATATCTATTAATATATTAATTAATTTACTATAAGATTTATCATTTCCATATATTTATAATTCAATATTTATTATAGTTTCAAATCCATTTATATACTTCCATATTTTTATTATTATCATAATTTTATTTGTTCAACTACATAAAATTAGTATCTCAATAGTAAAAAAATCAGCTAATTATCCAATTAACATATGTCCAAAAATCCGGGTTATCACAATTTTCAAGAGTAAAGGAAAGAAATATAAAGGGGAAGCTTAATTAACACTAAATTGATTCACATCTAAAATCTTTAATCACAAAGTTAAGGTGAATAATTACTACATCTTATTTTTCTTATGATTTTCAGTTTTATGAATGAATCCGATGTATGTTGCATTATAATGGCATGTTTTGAATGACTAAAAGTTTATATATGCTTGTTGATGATTTATGCATGTTCATATAATTTTTTTATGAAATGGTTTGATACAAAAACCCTATTAAATGAATCTAAATGCCTTTTGATTTTAGATATAGATCAGAAGTAATAGTTTGGAGATGTATTTCAATTTTCATAGTTTTCCGAATTAATAAGGATTTTATATTAGTTTTCTAGTGAAGAAAATGATTATTTGGGTTTTAAATTTTTTAAGGCTAAATAAATAGTTAATTGGATCTGAAATTAATATATGTTAGAAAACATATTAAATTGGATTTTCTGGAATTTATATAGAATTTTCCTAAGTTTTTTGATGAATATATAAAATTATTTAAGTTGTGGGACTTAAATTTTTATATATTTATAAAAGGAGAAGGGGTATTTTGTACAATAAAATTATCTTTTATCTTTGAAAAATTGGTAGCACTTCTGAAAAAGAAATTTAGCAACCAAAGAAAATTTGACAAACATAACAGGTTAGTTAAAAGTATTTCTTTTTGAAGTCAAAAACAAAAATGACGTGTTTTAGCTTGTTCCCTCACTTTTGGCACCAGTGGTTCCGACTAGGATGTTTCACATCCATGATTTCAAAAACAATGCGCAGGGTATCAATTTACTTGGTACGCAGCGTATTGGATAGAGGCAAAAGGTACATAGTCGAAACGCTAGGTTTCGATGTTGATGCATGCCTTGGTTTTAATTAAAGGTAGCGCCTACTTCTTTTTCGAAGGGATAACTTTCAGCTCGGCTGGCTTTCGACCGAGTTTAATGTTTTTAATGAAAACGTTTCGAATGAATCGCACTCTTTTATTTTAAGTAATGCTTTTGAAGGGGCCGAAACCCCTAGTTGTCGTCTTTCTACCTTTCGGAGTCAATGGTTTCGAAAGGTATACTTATCTTTTAAAATTAGCCACTTCTCCAATGCTTTCGAAAGGGTTGCTTTGACACCATTACTTCCTTAATTAGGAACGCTTTCAAAAGAATGGCTTTTGATTTAAATGATTTTAAAGACCATTTTTCTCTGTTGGAGGTAGAACCCAAATGATTTTGAAGGATATCGTTTAAATTGTTTTAAAAGGTGTTTTTCCACATATTTTAAATCGAATCCAAGTGCTTTCGAAAGGTTTGTGTTTATAAAGGTATTGATGCTTTCGAAAGGTTTTAAAGGGATGGTTCCTCAATGGTTTGAAGGAGACGAAAGGTAATGTTTTCTAATTGTTTTGAAAGGGTTGAATGGAAAGGTTTTCCAAGGATTCCTAAAGTCAATGTTCTAAAGTGTTTTAAAGACATGATGTCAAACTTTCTGTAGCTTTAGAAAGTAAGGTTTCGAAAGGTTTTGAGAATGGTTTCGACGGGAAGGTTTTGGCCTTTCGGCCTAGATAAATGAATGGTTTTACTTGGTTTAGAAATGGGAACTTTCAATGGATCTGAAAGAGGTACTATCAAAGGTTTAAATGTTTACACCAACCAAGGTTTGAGTAAAGAATACATATATAGCATGGTAAGGTGATTTTGAGTAAGTCATAATGTATATGTATTTTCCTTGTATGAGTTTTATTTAAAGGTTTTAAATTATTTTGAAAAGGTTTTCAAGGAAAATTATGGAAGGGGATCCCTAAGTAAGATGGCTCGGATATTAGAATACTAGATGGGACCAGTATATGGTCATGCCCTATACATTAGCTATTGGTCACAACTAATTTTTTTCAAAATTCCAGTGTGTAGGGCTTTGTTACAAGTAAGACTAAAATTATGATTACATACAAAAGGGAATATATATTTGCATACATATAGGTTAATGGTGAGCCTGCCAAACCATTAGGATTAGGTAACCCTTGGAGATGTTAGGTTAGGGACGGACTATCCAAAAGAGGAATATTTAACAGATAATTAGGGATAGATCATCCATAAGAGGAGTGTCTAATAGTTGTTATAAATTTTTTGTTTATATTGTCTAGTGGGCCTGAGTTAGCCAAAGGTTAATGTTTAGCCAAAAAACTATAATGTTAGAACAGGTAGTTCATTTGTTACTTAATATATATGTTTACGTAACGATGCTTTATAGTTTTAACCAGTTTTGGTTGTAGGAAGAGATTTGAAAAGAAAGGTATGTTTTAAAAGGATGTTAGTGAGTGGAAACGCGTCCCGCTAAGCAGCATGGTTTCACATAACATTAATAACCGAGATGTATAGTATTATTCACACCAGCCTTTATATATGACTCGAAGTTTATGTTTTTCCCCTTAAACTCTAGGGTTCTCAAAAATTGATTTGAGTAGGCTGGTTGTTGAGGCATTTTAAATTTTTAGTAGGATGACAAATAAAGCTACCAGAGGCAAGAAAGAGGATAATGGATGGCTATTTTACGAGTTGCAGTCTTTTTTGGTGTTTTAACATGCTGTGTGTATTGAGCCAATTATGACTATATTACTCTAGTCAACCAAGGGAGCATCATTATATGTTGCTCTTGGCGTATTTTGTAATAAGTATATTTGATCATTGCCTGGGAAATTTTTGGGATTGAGCAATTTGAATATGGACCATGTGTTTTGAAATGTAATGGAAAAATGATGTTTTGAAATCTGTGATTTGTTTCATATTCTAGTGTTTCTTATATTGTGGGTACCATTAACATAGCTATATTTAGTCATCGAAGTTAATACTATAGATGACTATAGCATCTGTAGTGCTTAGCATTGGGCCTCTAGATAGGGCAATGTAATGACCGGGGGTTTTCGACCCTTGAAAACCAATACTAATACGTCTACTGTATTTCATGTCGAGAAATCAAATGTCGAAAGACCCGATTGTTAGGGGAAAAAGAAGAAGGAAGAAGATAAGAAGAAAACTAAACGATATAGAATATCACGTTAGAGTGAATAATCTATAATATACCATAAATCTTTCACAAAAATGAAACTGTAATACATGTATATACAGACATAAACCAGAGTATACTATCCAATTTCAGCCCGGATAGTTATAACAGCCTGTCTTTAAAATTTTTGACAGACGCAACAATGAATGCAACAGAAAATAACCATCTACATGAATATTCTTTGGGCCTCCAACTCGTCTCTTGAAACTCTGTGCATCCAATCTAATTTGTAATATGTTCGGTCTGAACCGAGCATTCTAATAAAATAACATCCGAGTTAGTGTGGAAAACCACCGTGAGAAAACACACCTAACTAGATTTAAAGTAATAATAAATCGTTGAAATCAAAATATCTCATAAGATCATGCCGCATATAAACACGATGGGTTTTTACCTTATGATAACCTAAACGCTTTTATAGAAAATCCAGTGATATTATAATAACCTAAGGGTTCAAAGTAAAATATAAAAATAGACGGAATGCTTGCATCTACATTCCAGCATATTTGGTATACAACTAAAACTGTAAAGCTCGTATTGGAGAATAGATTCCAACTAATAACTGGACTACTTGGGTATCGCACGTCACGGTACACCTCTGGAACAATGTACCAAGATCGTACCTAACGACCCCTGCCAACACAGAACTGACCTACTCATTGTTGGATAGTATCGAATATGTCATCACCCCAGGTGTTCCCAACCTTTATGGAGCTCCCACATGCACAAATAAATTTGAAAATACGAATGGTCATCTAGAAAGTTCACAACATATATTTTGTGGGAGCTATCGACACCAAGCCTTGCTACATCTTCCCTTTTTAGTCATTCCCAGTTGATGAGGCTTGAGGCTACAATTACTGTCACAACCTATTTTTCCTTACCGATTTAAACTGATTTTATCCACACTTGTCAGCCAAATCGCACGGGAAGACGGATAGTGAAAGAAAGAAGGTAGAAGATAGAAAGAAGATAGAAGAAAAGAGAACAATTCAAAATCTCACAGCGGAACAAATGATATATAATGTAAACAATCCTTACATGAAACCAAAACTGTTGCTTTAATAACTTATACGGACTTTAATCAGAGTTACAACCATTCATCTCGAACTGTTTATAACAACCTTTCTTTACAACTAGTTGACAACACCACCAAATACAACTGAATATAAGCATCTACGTGAATACGTCTCCTGATTCCAGCCCCTCTCCTGAAGCTTCCAGTCTTCCAGCTAAACCTGGATATATGCTCGGTCTGACCCAAACATATAGGAAAAACACCACGCCCGGGTCAGTCTGGTAAACCAGCATGAGAAACACACTTAACTTGATTAATTAAAGTTTAAAAATCCTTTGAAATCAAAGGTATCTCGTAAGACCACGCTACAAATAAACATGTTGGGTTTTTACCTTACGATAACCAAAAATTTTCTTATAAAATCCTCTAATATTATAATAGTGTCTATATACAAATACTTATCCAAATAGTCGAAATTGTTACATTATTAAATTCCAGCAATACTAGCCACAAGGTGGTTCTACAATCAAAAACCGTAAAAGGCACGTATGGAGAATGGATTTCCAATGAATGACCAGGCACTGGGGTACCACCTATCACGGTACCTGGTCTAGATCAGCGTACCTAAGACCCCTCTGTTCCCCTGCAACACAAGACCGGAGTACCCCTTACCGGATAGTTCGAGTAAGATCAACCTGAGGTTGGGATCAGCAACCGTCCACACAGCCGAATAAAAAGAGACCTCTAGACAGGGATGACCTTACCCTAATTGGGTGCTACCCACTTAGCCTTGCTGCATATTCTCTGATTTTCAGTCATTCCTGGTTGATGAGGTTTGAGGCTCAGCATTATCTTTTTAGAACATTTCACTTAGAATGCCCACCTTCCTCCTGACGATGTTCTGAAAGCATTCATCCATACAGGCCTGTTCCGGGTTCGAATGGAACCGAAGGCACTATTCCTACTACATCCATTTTGGAATCACCCTTAGGATTAGTAACGATTAGCCCTTGCACTTCATTGCTCCATGTTCGACTCAAAGATATAGTCTTCATCACGAAAACGTACTCGTTGGGTCGAAGTGGTTTTTAGATTATAAATCCAATCCCGGTCTCTTCGAAACAACATTCGCTATTTCTCGATAAGCTCAACCCCGGTTCTTTAGGAAATACACAGACGAAATATAAGATCGGAGTTCACTTCCTAACCGTTAGTGGACGGGTTTCCTTATAATTCATCCTAGAGAACAAACGAGTTTATACGTACGGTATAGCACCTTGAACGGTAATCGTACCATATAATTCCCGAGTTTCTTCTAGATATTTCCAAAGTAAGGTTTTTGTCCAAATTTGATAGTCAGTTATTTAACTATCAAAATAATTAATCAATTCAACCAAGTTATTTCCCATTGCAACCATTAAGCCTTGTTCACATTTAAAATCCCAATAGATAAAAATTTACTAAGTAAGCTTATATAACTGGGTAAATATATACATAAAACAATTTCTTTCCAAATAATACTTATAAAATTTCCAAATAAATTTCTCAAGTTTATTAAATAAAAATACTCTTTGTAAAAGTTTACTATACAATATATCATTAAAACAACACTTATATTTAATAGATTTATATTGAAGAAAATATACTCAAATTTTAATTACTCTAATAAAAATTAACTTTTAAATGATTATTACGAAAATAGTTTACTTGAAATAGTTTAAATAACTCATAACTTTTAATAACAATCATACTTTATAAAGATTTCCAAAAATAAAATATCTTCCTTTGACATTTCTAAAATATTTATCAATTCCTATAAAAACATCATTACAAATAATATTCATTTTTAAAACAAAGCTAGGTTCAAAATCAACCCAAAATAGAATAAGGCTTATCAGTCTCAATGGTACTTATCAAGCTACAATTCAAAGTCAATACAGATATTCAATATCTATCAGCTTTCATAGATCGATTCATATTATATACTTAAATATAACTAACAGGCAAATAAACAGATGTATGCATGAATAAGCAGATCAGAGATTTAATCATTGCTACTAAGCAATTACACAGAAAATATCAGATTGATGGCTTATACTCCCTACAACAGTAATTTAAATAATTAGCGGAATGGTGTTTGATCCGTTGACTAGATATCAAGCAGTTTGAATAATCTACAATTAACACATTTATTTTGTTTGTGAACATCTTAACAGATAGGCCATAAAAAATTATATAATGGTATTTATTTCCAATTGGTAATTAAATTCTATCTGTACAAGCTTGTAAAATTTCACTTATTTAACTTCACAACGGACCGTACGACGGCGTAACATCCGTCAATACGAAACATCTTCTTAATAACACTTTATTATATGTGAAATTAAATAATTATTATAAATATAGAATCACTTAAGAACTTAAATTAATTCAAAATTATAAACATTTATTTTCCCTTAATTATCTTAATTATACTTTAATTGATTCAAATAAAACTCAATAATTAATAACAAAAATTGCTTTTAAAAACTTGACTAATTTATAATAAAATAACTATTTAAATGACCTAAATCAAATAGTCTTAAAGTAAAAAAAAATTGTATATTTTTAAAAATTCCTTGTCTATATTAAAGTTAAATAAACATTTTAATATAAAAGAGGATTAGTTCAAAACATATACTTTTACATTATGACTATTTCCCTTTATTAATGAATCTTATTTTAAAATAATCAAAGACCCAACGGGCTGAAGCCCAAACCCAACAGCTAAGAAAACAAACCCGAAAACTATTTTACTCAACATAACACAAATGGGCCGAAGTCCAATTACAAAAATCAACCCACTTCTCCCCTATCACTTCCCCTCTTCTTCCTCTGGTTCCAGTTCTACCATCAGTAACACAACCCAACTTCGAACGACACAAGAAAACAATACCGAGTTCGATCGATTCAAACCTCACTTCGAGGATAACCAGAGACCATCGCCGATCGCACGCATCACCAATCACGAAACAACTGCCCTTGCAGGATCTCTCGTGCAAGGTGACATATGTGCCCGTACACACCCATGCCACTGACCAACTTGCCGCCGTGACACTACCGCCCAGTCCCTCATCCCCTGATCCAAATTACGACAATGGCGATGACTCGAACTCACCCTATCAAAAAAAACCTTAGACGAACCATCGAACAAACCCGAAGCCAACTTCGACGAATTTCTCTCGTGGTACCCCTCTGATCCCATCGCTTCCTTTACCAATCGGAAGCCCTTCCACTATATTACCCCTCAGCCAAAAATGGAGCGTCCTGGTCGCGCCACCTGCTCCCAGTTCCGTCGCGTTCGCCGGCCTCCCTAAGCCTTCCCAAAACCCTAACTTCCACTCGTTCTCCCAATTCAAGCCCAATACCATCAAACGACCACGGTAGTCTCCTTCCCTAGGTCCGCCTACTCCCTCCAGTCAAGGCTGTGCCACCTCTCGTCGATGAAGTCGACAAAAATTGATTTTAGAACGAAATCCGGTCATCTATCTATTTCTCATGATATAGAACACTAAAATTATAATTTTACTTCTAAAATTCATATTTCTACACAAGAAATCTAATTGTATGCATGAAACCTTGATATAAAAATACTGAATTTTGACCCAAGTTGGATTGTTCACTAAAATTTATCATTGGCTAACTATACAACATAATTCACTCACAAACTATTTTTAACTAAAACTATACTAGAAAATAAAAAAATTCTTAGTTTACATCAACATCAAATATGAACTAAGTTAAGAGATTTAGATTTTTGAAAACTAGGATGACCATAAATATCCACTGTCAAAAGAGAAACAGATCAAATTCAATTCCAAATTTTGAGATTAATGTTTCTCACCTTAAACATTTCGATTCCAGAAGTTTTGGAGTTGAATTTGAAATCTTTAATTCGAATTCTTGAACTTGCTTTTGAAAATTTCCTGGTGGTTTAACAGAGGATGATTCCAGATCTACTCAAATTCCAAACTTGATTACAGAGTACTTGCTTTTTTTCTTTTTTTTTAAAAAAAATTAATTTTGTTTTCTTGTTGCTTATAGTTTGAACAGATACATATTTTCTTAAGTTACATGTTTAGATTTTTTTTCAAACAACACCGATCAAAATGCACACATAAATATACATATGCTCAGAAAAATCCTAATGATAGACTGAGAAGACCTTTTGGTGGCTGATATAGAGATTTGCTTTAATGGTGAAAGAAATTTGAAAGAAAAAGATAATTATTACAATATTTTGTCAATTGTCTACTGCCAAGTGTTAATATGTTTCCTGATTAAAAATTTATCACTTATCTACCCATTGTTTTACTTAGTTTAAAACAGTTTTTAACTTGTTTTTCACTTAACAGTAAATGGCCTGCAATCTTATCCTATTATTATATTTATAATATATGCCATAAAACATTTTAAAGTATATGTAAGTACATTTATGAAGTTAAAAGTCCCATAGTTATTATTGCTTTTGACAAAGTAGTGTTTGTATTTGTCTCATATTCATTTTAAAACAAAAATTAGAAACTAGATAATTAAAATAACACTTCTTAGTTAATAAAATAAATAACATTCTAAATTAAAAACCCTATATTCATATGTGTTATAAGAACTATAAGATGGTTAAAACTATTTTAAGCCTTCACGTATATATGTATCCATATATACATCTTTTAATGATAATATAGAAATATATTACTTTCAAATAAACTAAGTCATTCATTATCTATGTGTATGTAGTTTTCTCTGTTATACTTAAGTGATTATTATACACATCATTTTATTTATAACATTTTTCTATCTATTTACGTGTTATAAATTTTCCTTTTTAACTTATCATTACATATATATAACCTTTCTTATTCATGATATATATATATATATATATATATATATATTATTTTAGAAACTTAAAACTGTTTTATTTAGAAATAACAATATTGTTTATATGCCCAAAAATCTGAAATATCCTCTTTTACTTTATTATCAATTTCCATATAAACTTTATTATCCCTATATGTAAAAATATATACATATGATTTTTCCCAATTAATTTTAATTCTCTATTTTATTTTATCTTTAGAACGAAATATACATATTTTATCCCTAAAACAAAATACACATATTTTATATAAAACAAAATATACATATTTTACTTTTAAAAAAATATACATATATAAGAAATTCCATTTAATTAATCCGTATTTTTAATATAGGTCTGAAAATTCAAATTATATTGGTTTTGGAAAATTGTGTACAATTATAAATTATTGATTGACGGGAATATTGTATATTAAAATACAATATTATTGAATATTATAAATTAATATTCACAACTCGGGATGTCCAGAATCTCGGGTCGTTATTTCCTCTCCTTAAAAGAATTTCGTCCCCGAAATTCCATAGCTAAGTTAGTAAAACTACCCACACATATTAGAACTGATCACCAACAATCCATACTACACCAGTAAATACATAGGTTCCATACTTGTATATCAAAATATACATTACATCTAGTACCAGTCAAAATATTCCTACAAGTGCTACCATCATCCATATAACCATACATACAGATATATATCGCCCTACCAAACATTTAACACCTAACATCCATGACGTCCAAGGGTTATAGACACATACAAAAAGGCATACACTACCTAGAGAAAACAAACCAACACTAACTATGGACCTCTTACTACCAGAGTCCTCCCATTCGGGTCCCGACAATTCCTTGGACTCCATATAACTATCCGGAACCTGTACAATCTCTGGACTAGGCTCTCCCGGGAGGAAATCTACCCTAGCAACTGGCTCCTCAACAACTTCACTTATCTCCCAAATGACCGCATCGCGATTTTTCGATTCATATCCTCCTCTACTTCAAACTCTTCCTTGTCGTCAAACTCATCATCTTCACCCTCGACTTCAAACTCTTCTTCACTGTCGAATTCCTCCTCGAGGTCTTCTTCCTGAATCTGAGGCTGAGGTTGCTCAACAGGCTCTACCGGCTCCTCCGTCTCTTCTTCATATAACGACGGCTCATTAAGATCCGCCTGAATTCTCCTACCGGTCAAAATCACCATCCTTCTTAGCCCTAGCCAGTGCTCCACCTCGACTGATGCTATGGGTTCTCTACAATCAATACCAAAACCCAAAGGTGAGATCCTAAGGTTAGACTTCTATAGGCTTAATAGTACATCAAAGTTTACATTTCAAAATTTATTTCCCCCCTTTAAATTTTATTACCCAAAATTTTGTAAAATTATCCTTCCAAAACTAATTTAAGTATTTATTTTGAAAGCGGTAATAAGGTAGAGGAAAAATATACAGTAGTACGGTAAGTTTATAAACAATTTATTTCTTCAATCTATATATATACAACAAAGTAAAGAGTTATAAGGTTTTAAATTCTCAAATATCCTTTCTTAAAATCCATAATTATGAAATTATCTTCAATGGTGGAAAATTTTCTAAAACGTTAGTTTTAAAAGTTTTCTAAATCCCTTTGGCAAATAAAACTCAATAAAAATCCATTTTTCCCAAGATTCAAATCCTAAGGGGTTCAGATCTCTAAGGGTATACTTAAGTCAAAAAGGGCAACCAATGAAAATACTCAAGGTTGACGGCTAAGAGCACTCAGTCCTAGATGATTATTATCATCACAACCAATCACTTTAAATACCATATATTTAAAAATCATATATTTTTATATAGAAAATATATCTGGGTAAAATTATTTCATCCAACCTTTAAAACAATAATCTATCCATTGGCTTGGTTCAAGTGTTTAGAGATCCCTATCAGTAATGTTAGCTATTCGTATTGACCAGAATCCATATGCCACTCAACCGATAAATTAACACAATATATAAAACCATTTTTATATAAATAACAAATACGCGCTCTCGTACATGTATATACACACCCAGACTCAAACAGGTTGCTACATACTCTATCCCTAATGAGCAACCCACCCAAACCTAGGTATTCGCTCAACCTAGGCTTTAATACCACAATGTCACAACCCATTTTGTCGTACCGATTTAAACTAATTTTATCCACACTTGTCAGCCAAATCGCACGGGAAGACGGATAGTCAAAGAAAGAAAGAAGGTAGAAGACAGAAAGAAGATAGAAGAAAAGAGAACAATTCAGAATCGCACAGCGGAACGAATGATATATAATATAAACAATCTTTACATGAAACCAAAACTGTTACTTTAATAACTTATATAGACTTCAATCAGAGTTACAACCATTCATCTCAGACAGTTTATAACAACCTATCTTTACAACTAGATGACAACACAACCAAATACTACTGAATATAAGCACCTACGTGAATATGTCTCATGATTCCGACTCTTCTCCTGAAGCTTCCAGTCTTCCAGCTAAACCTGGATATATGCTCGGTATGACCCAAGCATATAGGAAAAACACCACGCCCGGGTCAGTCTGATAAACCAGCATGAGAAACACACTCAACTTGATTAATTAAAGTTTAAAAATCCTTTGAAATGAAAGGTATCACGTAAGATCACGCCACAAATAAACATGTCAATTTTTTCCATACAATAACCAAAACATTTCTTATAAAATCCTCTGATATTATAATAGTGTCTATATACAAATACTTAACCAAATAGCCGAAATTGTTACATTATTAAATTCCAGCAATACTAGCCACAAGGTGGGTTCTACAATCAAAAACCGTAAAAGGCACGTAGGGAGAATGGATTTCCAAAGAATGACTAGGCACTATGGTACCACCTATCACGGTACCTGATTTAGATCAGCATACCGAGGACCCCTCCATTCCCCTACAACACAGGACCAAACTACCCCTTACTGGATAGCCCGAATAAGATCACCCCGCAGTTGGGATCAGCAACCGCCCACATAGTCGAATAAAAAGGGACCTCTAGACAGGGATGACCTTAACCTAATTGGGTGCTACCCACTTAGCCTTGCTCCATATCCCCAGATTTTCAGTCATTCCTGATTGGTGAGGTTCGAGGCTCAGCGTTACCTTTTTAGAACATTTCACTTAGAATGCTCACAGTCCTCCCGATGATGTTCTGAAAGCATTCATCCATATAAGTCAGTTGCGGGTTCGAACGGAATCGAAGGCACTATTCCTACTACATCCATTTTGGAATCACCCTCAGGATTAGTAGCAATTAGCCCTTGCACTTCACTGCTCCATCTTCGACTCCAAGCTCTAGCCTTCATCATGAAAACGTACTTGTTGGATCGATGTGGTTTTTGGATTATAAATCCAATCTCGGTCTCTTCGAAACAAAATTCACTATTTCCCGGTAAACTCAACCCCGGTTCTTTAGGAAATATATAGATGAAATATAAGATCGGAGTTCACCTTCTAACATTCAATGGACGATTTTCCTTATAATTCGTCCTAGAGAATAAACGAGTTTATACGTACGGTATAGTACCAAAAACGGTTACCGCTCCATATAATTCCTGAGTTTCCTCTACATATTTTCAAAGTTAGGTTTTTATCTAGATTTTATAGTCGGTTATTTAACTATCAAAACAATCAATCAATTCAACCAAGTTATTTCCCATTGCAACCATTAAGCCTTGTTCACATTTAAAATCCCAATAGATAAAAATTTACTAAATAAGCTTATTTAACTGGGTAAATATATACATAAAACAATTTTTTTCCAAATCATACTTATAAAATTTTCAAATAAATTTCTCAAGCTTATTAAATAAAAATACTCTTTGTAAAAGTTTACTATACAATTTATCAATTAAAACAACACTTATATTTAATAGATTTATATTAAAGAAAATATACTCAAATTCTAATTATTCTAATAAAAATTAACATTTAAATTATTATTACAAAAATAGTTTACTTGAAATAGTTTAAATAACTCATAACTTATAATAACAATCATACTTTATAAAGATTTCCAGAAATAAATCAACTTCCTTTGACATTTCCAAAATATTTATCAATTCCTTTAAAAACATCATTACAAATAATATTCATTTTTAAAACAAAGCTAGGTTCAAAATCAACCCAAAATAGAATAAGGCTTATCAGTCTCAATGGTACTTATCAAGCTACAATTCAAAGTCAATACAGATATTCAATATCTATCAGCTTTCATAGATCGATTCATATTATATACTTAAATATAACTAACAGGCAAATAAACAGATGTATGCATGAATAAGTAGATCAGAGATTTAATCATTGCTAGTAAACAATTACACAGAAAATATCAGATTGATGGCTTATACTCCCTATAGCAGTAAATTATATAATTAGCAGAAATTTTGCTGACCAGATATCGAGCAGTTTGAATAATCTACAATTAGCACATTTATTTTGTTTGGGAACATCTTAACAAATAAGCCGTAAAAAATTATACAATGGTATTTATTTCCACTTGGTAATTAAATTCTATCTGTAGAAGCTTGTAAAATTTCACTTATTTAACTTTGCAACGGACCGTACGACGGCGTAACATCCGTCGATACGAACCATCTTCTTAATAACACTTCATTATATGTGAAATTTAATAACTATTATAAATATATAATCACTTAAGAACTTAAATTAATTCAAAATTATAAACATTTATTTTTCCTTAGTTATCTTAATTATACTTTAATTGATTCAAATAAAACTCAAGAATTAATAATAAAAATTGTTTTTAAAAGCTTGACTAATTTATAATAAAATAACCTATTTAAATGACCTAAATCAAATAGTCTTAAAGTAAACAAATTTACATATATTTTTCTAAAAATTCCTTGTCTATTTTAAACTTAAATAAACATTTTAATATAAAAGTGGATTAATCCAAAACATATACTTTTACATTATAACTATTTCCCTTTATTAATGAATCCTATTTTAAAATAATCAAAGACCCAACGGGCCGAAGCCCAAACCCAACAGCTAAGGAAACAAACCCGAAAACTATTTAACTCAACATAACACAAATGGGCCGGAGCCCAATTACAAAAATCAAGCCACTTCTCCCCAATCACTTCCCCTCTTCTTTCTTCGGTTCCAGTACTACCTTCAGGAACACAACCCAACCACGAACGACACAAGAAATCGATACTGAGTTCGATCAATTCGAACCTCACTTTGAGGATAACTCGAGACCGTCGCTGATCGCACACATCACCAATCACGAAACAACTGCCCTTGCCTGGATCACTAGTGCATGGTGGCACATGTGCACGTACACACCCATGCCACTTATTATCTTGCCGCTGTGACACCATCCTAGTCCCTCATCATCCCATGATCCAAATTACCGCAATGACGATGACTCGAATTCACTCTATCAAAAAAACAACCTTAGACGAACCATCGAACGAACTAGAAGCCCAAATTCGACGAACTGCTCTCACCATACCCCTTTGATCCCATCTCTTCCTCTACCAATCAGAAGCCCTTACACTACACTACCCCTCAGCCAAAACTCGAGCGTCTCGGTCGTGCCACCTGCTCCCAGTTCCGTCGCGTTCGCCGGCATCCTAAAATCATAAAATCCACTCGTTCTCCCAACCCATGCCCAAAACCATCAAACGACCATGGTAGTCACCTTCCCTTGGTCCACCTACTCCCTCCAGTCAAGGCCGCGCCACCTCTCATCGACAAAGTCGACAAAAATTTATTTTAGAACGAAATCCGGTTATCTATCTATTTCTCGTGATATAGAACACTAAAAATTATAATTTTACTTCTAAAATTCATATTTCTACACAAGAATTCTAATTGCATGCATGAATCCTTGATTTAAAAATACTGAATTTTCACCAAAGTTGGATTGTTTGTTGTAAAATTTATCATTGGCTAACTATACAACATAATTTACTCACAAACTATTTTTAACTTTAACTATACTAGAAAATAAACATTTTCTTAGTTTACATCAATATCAAATATGAACTAAGTTAAGAGATTTAGATTTTTGAAAATAGGGATGAACAAAAATATCCACTGTCAATAGAGAAACAGATCAAATTCATTTTCAAAATTTGAGATTAATGTTTCTCACCTTAAACATTTTGATTCCAGATGTTTTGAACTTTAATTTGAAATCTTTAATTTGAATTCTTGAACTTGCTTTTGAAAATTACCTGGTGGTTTGAATTAAACATAGGATGATTCCAGATCTACTCAAATACCAGACTTGGTTACAAAGCACTTGCTTTTTCCTTTTTCATAAATTAATTTTGTTTTCCTGTTGCTTACAATTTGAACAGAGACATATTTTCTTAAGTTACATGTTTAGATTATTTTAAAACAACATTGATCAAAATGCGCACATAAATATAAATTTGCTTAGAAAAATCCTGATGATAGACTGAGAAGACCTTTTTGTGGCTAAGATAGATATTTGCTTTAATAGTGAAATAAATTTGAAAAGAAAAAGATAATTGTTACAATATTTTATCAATTGTTTACTGCCAAGTGTTAATATGTTTCCTGATTAAAAGTTTATCACTTATCTACCCATTGTTTTACTTGGTTTAAAATAGTTTTTAACTTGTTTTTCACTCAACAATAAATGACCTGCAATCTTATCCTATTATTATATTTATAATATAAACCATAAAACATTTTAAAGTATATGTAAGTACATTTATGAAGTTAAACAGCCCATAGTTATTGTTGCTTTTGACAAAGTAGTGTTTATATTTGTCTCTTATTCATTTTAAAACAAAAATAAGAAACTAGATAATTAAAATAACACTTCTTGGCTAATAAAATAAATAACATCCTAAATTAAACACCCTATATTCATATGTGTTATAAGAACTATAAGATGGTTAAAACTGTTTTAAGCCTTCACGTATATATGTATCCATATATACATCTTTTAATGATAATGTAGAAATATATTACTTTCAAATAAACTAAGTCATTTGTTATCTATGTATATGTAGTTTTCTCTATTATACTTAAGTGATTATTATACGCATCATTTTATTTATTACATTTTTCTGTCTATTTAAATATTATAAATTTTCCTTTGTAACTTATCATTACATATATATATAACCTTTCTTATTCATGATAGATATATATATATATATATTATTTTAGAAACTTTAAACTCTTTTGTTTAATATAAATAATATTGTTTATATGCCTAAAAATCAGAAATATCCTCTTTTACTTTATTATTAATTTCCATATAAACTTTATTATCCCTATATGTAAAAATATTTGCATATGATTTTTCCTAATTAATTTTAATTCTCTATTATATTTTATCTTTAGAACAAGATATACATATTTTATCTCTAAAACAAAATATACATATTTTACCTTTAAAACAAAATATACATATATAAGAAATTCCATTTAATCAATCTGTATTTTCAATATATATCTGTAAATTCAAATTATATTGGTTTTGGAAAAATGTATACAATTATAAATTATTGATTGACGGGAATATTGTATATTAAAATACAATATTATTAAATATTATAAATTAATATTCACAACTCGGGATATCCAAAATCCCTGGCCATTACAATTACCTTTCAATAAATTTACACTTAGAATGCACATTTCCCTCCAGCGACCATGTGATGATAGTATTCATCCATACAAGTCCATTTTGGATCTGAACGAAACCGAATGCACTATTTCTACTACATCTATTGTGGAATCACACTAAGGATTAGTAGAGATTAGCCCTTGCACTTCACATCTTCATCTTCAATTCCATGCTCTTCATGATGTCTGCACTTCAAAATGTAATTGTTGGATCAAAATGGTTTTCGAATTAATTATCCGATCCTGGTCTCTTTGAAACAACGTTCGATAACTTCTGGAAAACTCAACCCTGGTTCTCTAAGAAATAAACAACCAAAAATAAGATTGGAGACCACCTCTTAACCATTAGTGGACGGATCCTTATCATTATCCTAGAAGAACGAAATGAGATTTATACGCATAGTTTTTTTATCATCATTGGAGATGACTGTGACATATAACTCAAGTGTTTCTCCTAGATATTTCCAAATTTACATTGGGTCTATTTTCGATAGTCAGTTATTTAACTATCGAATAAAAAAAATTAAATAAAGATGTTATTTCATTTGGAAAATCAACATTGGCTCAGTGTATAAGCAACACTATCCCTATTTAGTAAGTCTTTATACATATAATTACTTTGTAATTACATGTATATGAACATCTTTAAAAGATATACTCGCAAATCCTGATATTTCCATATTTAGAAATAGCCATATACTCTTCCCAATGATATAAGTATATCCATAAAATTTTGAAAGGTTTTCCATTTATTTGATTCTCAAATCATTTTTAATTCCCGTTACAATTCTCCAAGATCATTTATAACACATTTTATAAATCTCCGAAATATATTAATAATTGCTTTGCTAGGAATTCAGTCCCTTATAAGCTTCTTGTACATTTCAAAATCACTTATAACTCTTAATGAACCCATATACCATTTAAAAACTTCTTTTAAAAATCAATAACCTCACTTCTAAAATTTTGTTTATAAGTATCTAACCATTTATAAACACTTTCACCTTGCAAGTAACTCTTCCTTAATTCTACGAACCATGTTATAACTCCTTTATAAAATCTAAGTCCTTTGACTCAATTTCCGAGTCTCGGAAACATTTAAAAATAATTTTAATCATCTACCTCAAAACATCATTATATAATAATAATTAGTAATAATGAACATTATAAATAAATGGAAATCATTTACTTTAAATATCCTAAAATAATTAATCATTCCAAATATTGTTTAAGAAATAATAATAATTAATCTTACTGATTTATAAATAATAATAATTTATTTTAAAACCTCATTAATAATCCTCATTATTAATTTCAAGCCACAATGATTCTTAAATAATAAACCTTTCAATTTATTAACCATTTTATAAATCTTAAAACATTATTAACAATAAACAAATAACTTTTAAACAATTTTAAAATAATTAAATAACTTTAAAATAATGTTAATACGATTATATAACTTTAAAATAGTTTTAATATAATAAAATAATTTTTAATGGAATATGATTATAATTAAATAACCATAAATTAAAATTAATATTCAATAACCTAAACAATATTAATATGCTTAATTAACTTAAAAAAACATTAATATATTTTATTAATTTTAAAAAAATTAATATACTTAATTAGGTAATCCTTAAAATATTTACGAAATCCTATTTTGGATTTCGAAGTCGCTTCTTGTCTCAAAAATTAATTACGATTTAGACGGCAATTTATAGTATTTTAGACAACTAATCTAAGGCTAATAGTCACCCAACACCTCATCAATATCTATATTTATTTTATTATCACTACTGGGTTTTATTCTCAAACTATAACGATGTTAGGACCAGACGTCCGCAATCGGATTTATTTTCCAATAGACCACATAAACGAAATATCATTGAACAATTCAATAATTGTGAGGAATCCCGTTGGATCTCTCCAACCTACTTCCCTAAATCACAAATGTGAGATAATCAAAAAATATAAATCAACTGCTTTGAGGCGGGATTCATATACAAAGGGTTTCCGCTCTTACATAAGAATGTAAAAGGGTCCCATCCGCACCAGTAGACGGGAATATATCAAAACCAACTAATAAATTTAATAATTCATCCAAATAATCATACAATTATTTTTATCAGATATAAATCGTACTAGTTAACCAAAAAAAAGGGTTTAACTCACTGAAATTTTCTGTTGTGGCTGAGGCATTTTGGTTTGGAACTAAAACCGGACGACGTCCAATTTTAGCTCAAATTTTGATCGTCTCCAAATTCGATCATACCAACTCCATTAAGAAGCTTCGTCACCATGAGCGCAATGCAAAAGGTTTCATTCAAATCAGACCACATACAAAGGAGTTATAAATTTTATAAGTTATCGATATTTTTAAATTAAAATAAAATTAAACATATTTACAAAATTACCCAGAGCCTTTCTTCCATCCTTCTCCAAATTTAAGCTATGAAATAGATTTGTAGAGCCCATTTTCGCATGCATGCTTGAGTAGTGATATGGAGCTTGCACATTCGTTCGACGAATAGACTTGGCTAACGGCTTGCGTCACTCGAACCGCACCTACTCGACCCAAACTTGTCGCCCGAAGACCACCTTACCACATCACGACCAAGCAAAATCGCCGCTTTACCTTACCATGATGCAATCTCCCTACATGGCCACACACCACCAGACTTTGACCCTAAGTGCGCCTTGACCTGATAATCGTCGCCGATCTTCTCACACCACCAACCGATTACCATAACTTGAGAAAATCACAACCCTATATTTTAAAACCCAGACAGTCCACTCTCGATCATCCCAACATCTGTAACAACTTTAACCAAGTGTACCAGAAGAAAGAACTAGTCGAAACATGAATCGTAAAATTTGTTTGAGAATTTTCCATTGAGTAAAATTTGAATTATAAATTTTTGAAGTTTTGTTTTCCTTATTTTCTTCACTGTTTAGCTATGTTTATAAAGGAGAAGGTGGATGTGAAGTAACGAAGAGGGGTGTGGGTGGTACAGTGTAGGGTCAGATGAGATGATAATGGTTCAATGGTTGTATGGTAAAATTGATATATATATATATATATATATATATATATATATATATATATTATTTGAAAATTCAAAAATATCTGGCTATACAATTCCGGACCCCAATCGGGGCGTGCTGCCTAGCGTTCTATATGTTATACTCCTCTTATGAATGTAATGGCACTTGTTTCGGGACCTAATTTCATCCTATGCAAAAGATAGCTTTTTGACCCCAGTTATTATATTAAATTTTCCGTTTTAATTTCGACGCGTTCCGATCTCACATGGCTAAATGTTACATCTGGTTGCCATTAAATTTGATGGCGTATTATAATTCATTATTATGGACCCAATGAAACTTTTTTCGTCGAAATCCGAGATCATGGCCCGAAAGGCTAATTTTATATGTAAATAAAAACGAGTTAATTTCAAAATTAGCTAAATCACTTTTAAAACCAATTTAAAAGTTTTTATTATCTTTAATCTTATTAATAAAATTTAAATAAGCTTTGAAATTATTTGTATCCGACTTAAAACTCAAGATTCCATTATTAACCAGTTTCAATTATTAAATTTAATAACTAAATTATCTAATAAATCACTATTTTTGAAATTCAAGTTATTTAATTCATAAAATTAACTTTTCAATATTTAAAATTAATTAAATACTGAAAATTCAAATAACTAAAATTCTGGGTCGTTGCATTCTTCCACCTTAAAAGAATTTCGTCCCCGAAATTGTCGAGGTAAGGAAAATGCCCAAATCCCTTACTTTTTATAAAACTAGTTAGTTAAAGTAAATTCCCTAAACCCCTTTAATTTTTTAACCTTCCAAAACCAATTTGTTGAAACCTTCTCATTACTATTATTAAGTTTCTAAATTCACTCATAGATTCTAACAAATATCATCCGATCCAATCATTTCAGGTTATAACTCAAAATTAAATTTTTGTAATAAAAATTTGATTTAAAATTTCTAATTTTTTAAATTTTCAGATAATTTTGATAGCATCTTCTTTGTGCAGCTCAATCAGAACAACCATAAACCGCTACTACGGCTCAAATCTGAAAAAGAAAACAGAAGCCAAGTGGCTCAACCAAAAAATCATTAAATCAAATAACAATATAAACATGTACCTTTTAGTTGGTAACCAATTTTACCTATGAAATCAAGAGAATCAAGTTAGCTCTTGCTTTTATATACCTGCATCTTGTTTACCAATGATATCCAATCATATAGTACGTAATTATTTTATTTTGCAATTTCAAATTTTCAAACCTGCTTTATTAAAGCCCGTATGATGCACATATATCATCCGTACGGAATATCAAATCAGATCGCTCGCTCGATCACAAAATTTCACTTCCGAACTAGTATCATTCGCAAGACCACTCTAGTGTGGATTCAGATCCGGATTATTGATTAGAAACTGTCATTCTCCTTGCATTGTCCCATACTATGATAGAAATTCTGGAATCAATCAAAAACGCCATCGAGAATCGAGTGAAAATTTACAACTCAGATCGATACAAATTATCTCAAAATTTTGTGCTCGAATCTGGATCCAACTGTTACGCAAATAAAATAATATATGTACAACCCACATATTTATTAAATTGATTCAAAGCTATAAAAAAAACTGTTTATTTACATTCATTTCATTTACATTCATTTCATTTACATTCAATTATTCACAATAACTGTTCACATTGCTTTATTCACATTTGTTATTTTCTTAGGATATTCCTTTCAATATTAATTATCTCTTAACAATATTCCATCAAAATTTTATGTATAACACATTTCACTCTATATTATATCCATTTATTAACTATAAAATTCTACTTAAGTTTATAAACATTTCATTCAACTCTTCTCATGTTTATTACCACTTCACAACTTAAGTCATATTCATTTTAAATCAAATCCAATTTTATTTAACTCAACATCATTGTTCAAGACCAATATCTCAACCCTATGCTAAAACCATATCCAACTCACTAATTTATATAATTAGCTCATTTCATTTATTTGTTTCAAACTTCAAGAATTTCCATTTCCAATAATTATTTCATTTAGACTAACTTAGGCTAAATTTTCAAAATTCACTATATTTAACTTAATTTAAGTTAAATTTCATTCCATGGTTCAGTTTCAAAATTATACTTTTCTTGCACTCACATTTAACAATTTAAAACATTGCTTTAACTTACTAGTGTTAAACTTTTATAAGTTATCAAACTTATTTTCTCATATTTTATAAATAGCTAATTGAAAATTTCCATAGTTCAAACATCTTGTTAGTGTATCAAACATCTAACTGAAAATTCATTTTAAAACATTTTGGAATTGTATATACATTATTCCCTTTAGTGTACCTATTTATTCTTTTGGATTTAAATCAAAACAATTTTTACCAAAACAAAATTTTAATGATAGCAGTTTCTCCCTTAGAAACTCAAAAATGAACGTCGATGATGCTATAGTCATCACTGAAATTATCTTCAAACAACCGAAGTGAGTTCAATACTTTTATTCCTTTTAAAACCATTTTTTTTAATTTCTAGTCAAAAATATTTTTCAAATAATATCACTATTATTTTCTAAAACGTTGAAAAACCATTTCCGAAACGAACGGGATTTAAGTTCACAAATTCCCATTTTTAAAACTCTTTTCACTTATAATTCATATTTATTATATACCTCAGGAATTTTGTTTCCTTTCAATTTATAAATCACATTTAAAAATCATTTTTTATAATTCCAGATTGTTATATAAAATCATTCTGTAATTGTTAACTTTGTTTGCATTACAATAATGACAACTTTTATTTGATCAAAATAACAACCAACGATAATAATAAAATATTATCATTGTCTAACAACCAAACACACCATATACAACTATAATGATTTCTCAACAATTATCCATTTATATATAAACTATAATCAGGGTAAAATTATTTCATTTACCTAATTTCAGAAAAATACCATGTCGAATACTCATTCAAGTGTTTAGAGATCCCTATAATTAATGTTAATTACTTATATTGACCAGAATCCATAATCCACTCGATAGATCAACCAACACAATATAAACAATTTTTATATCACTAATAAATATGTACTCAAATATATACACTCAAACTCATGCTAGGGTACTACTGATCCTTACTCTAATGAGTACCCCACCAAAGTCAAGGTTCTCACTTAACCTTCAGCTCTGATACCAAATGTAACGACCCGAGCTTGTCGACCCTCGAAAGTTGACACTAATATGTTCATTGTATTTCATGTTGAAAAATCAAATGTTGGAAAACCCGATTGTTAGGGGAGAAAAAGAAGGAAGAAGAAAAGAAGAAAACTAAATAATGCAAAACCTCACATCTATAATATACCATAAATCTTTACACAAAAACAAAATTGAAATACATGTATATACAGACATCAATCAAAGTATACTATCCTTTTTCAGCCTGGATAGTTATAACAGTCCATCATCACAATTTTTGATAAACACAACTGTGAATACAACAGAAAATAACCATATACATGAATACATCTATGGGCCTCCAACTCGTATCTTGAAGCTCAAAGCATCCAATCTAATATGTAATATGCTCGGTCTAACCCAACCATTATTCCTCTATTATATTGGGCTTATTTTTTAATTAGGGTTTTAGTTTGTTTTTGAGTTTTATTTTGTAATTTCTCTTTTTAAATTATGTAACTTCCTAGTTTTGTAACTAGGTTATGAACTACGATGGTGTAGTTCAAGAACTCGCAACTCAATGGCTGAGTTGTGGTAGGGTTTTGAGCGTAGAGTTAAGTTAGTCATTAATGTGTGTCTCAAGTTTACGTGTGTAAGCGTCTAACTACTTAATTTCTAGTTGAAACCTTAGGGGCAGCTTGTAAGCAAGGTTTTTCCCAAGATTGGTAAATTTTTATGTGATCTCTTCTGTATTACTTTCAGTTATTAAATTTATTTCTGCATTAGTTTTTAATTATTTTTAGTATCACCCTATCCACCTTCCATCTAGGGTGAAAACGATCCTACAAGTAGTATCAGAGCTAGGAACAAAAATCAATTTTTGTTTTAATTTTTTTTAATGGCTTCTTTTAATAATGCTTTTTCTAAAGGTCAGTCCATTTACACCACCCATATTCATTGGTGAATATGCATATCGGAAAAATAAAATGAATTTTTTTCTGAAAACCATTGATGCTTGGAATATTGTTGAAACGGGATATAGGACACAAAGAATTATGGTAGATAATCAAGAAGTAAATGGCTGTTTTGAACGACTTAGGGAGAAGTACGCTAAAATTGAATCACAAAGAAATAGTTTGATAGGACTAAGTAAATAGCTTGATCAATTCGTTAAAAACTATCAAAATAAGAGCCCTAAGTGTGATAATCGCCCATCATTTGAAGAAGAGATTAAACAATCAGAAATTAAAATTAAATCACTTGAAAATGAAATTCTGATTTTGAAAGAAAGTGAAAATACTAGGAGAGAAAATTCTATTAAAAAGTGCACTCTATAATTGAATGAAAATGAATCTCTCAAAATACAAGTCCAATAATTGTCTAGAACTTTAGGAAAATTTTCCAAAGGAGAAAGATCGCTAAATATGTTATTAGAGAAACAAATGGTTAGACAAGGACTTGAGTACAATCAATCTGAAAGAGTTAGAAGTAAAACTAATCATGTCAAATCCGAGTGCACAATTTGTAGAAAAATTGGACACAATCAAAACAATTGTTAGTACAGGCCCAAATACGTGAAAACCATACCAATTTGGGTTCTAAATGGCACAAATGTGAAATTCCTTAAAGTCAAATAAATCTAGATGCCAAAATGTAAATGCCCATAATTTGTAAATATTTTTGATTAATTTTTGTTTGAAAACTTAAAATTTTAAATTGTTTAAGATTGAATTTCTAGAATTTTCCAATGTAAGTTTGGAATTTGTTTACAATTTATTTTCCAAATTCAATAAAATAAGCAATTTCTGAAATTTTTATATTTTGGTCAACCGAAAGTCAAAGTTTGACCACAGTTGAAAATTTTAAATTTGAATTCTTAAATTCTAATCTTTTCCATTGAAAATGTATTTTATTTTAATATTAATTCTGCCTTTTGTTTTGAAAAATTCCGTTTTATACTTTTTAAATTGGATAAATTACAGTGTTTTACACGCAATGATTTTTGATATTTTATTTTCTATTTTTTTCTATATTTATTCACTAAATTTTATTTTCTATTTTATTTGTATAAACTTTGATTATATTTATTTGATTTTTGATTGGTTTTATTTTCAACGATAGCTTAGAAATTTTTAGAGACATAGGTTACTTGTTTTTATTTGTTGCATTTTCCTTTTCCCTTGCCTTTCCATTTGCATAGCCAATTACTTTCCACATTCATAGCAGTGATTTTCTCCTATCAATCATGTACATATTATTCCTCAAACTCCTCTTTTCATTGTGTGCAAACAAAGGAAAAAATTAATTAAATACATCAAGTTAATTGTTTTATAGTATTGCCTTTTTATTTTTCAAACCATTCAAATTCTTACCTTTTATTTCCTAACCTCTTTATTAATTTTCTAGCCGTTTCCTCCTCATTCCTAGCCATAAATTTCTCTACTTATAGCCATGCATATCTAGTTGAAATTCACATACAAAATTTATTTCCCATCTCACATTTTTATTTGCATTTAAGAATAAAACATATATACGTTTCTTTCTCCTTAACTTTTGCCTTTTCTGTTTCCTAGCATTCACTCTTTTACTTGCCATCCAAACCATCTTTTTTCTGTGTATTTCCATTTCCCATTCACGTACAAGAATATTTCATTCCCATCTCAATATCCTCTTTGTCAATTGCATTTATGAATAAAATATATGCAAGATCTTTCTCCTTTAATTTTTGCCTTTTCTTTTCTTGCCTTCTCATCTTTCCTTAGCCGTGCATTTACAACATCTATAGCCGTTCATTTTTTTACAAGCCCTAGCCGCCATCACTTTGTAAACCACGTACAAAGTTTCTCAAATACATCTCATTCATTTGAGTGAGCATACAATATTCTTTTCCTTTAATACAAAGGGTGACTTTTCATGTACTTACCATTCAAGAATTCACTCCTTAGTCGTTTCTTCTTTTTCCTTCTATAGCCGTGAATTACTCTTATCAAATCACGTACAATATTATTTACCATTCACTCCTTTCTCATTTTATTTCTAGAAAATAATTTGCAAGATCCATGGCTTCCTCTTCTTCTTTTTTTCTATTCTTTTTTTCCTTTTCTCTTTGTTTTCTCCATGTCTTGCTCGGCCTCACCATGCCTTAGCCGACCACTACAACATCTCCACCACCACCAAGAACACCTCCACAACCTCATCACCTCCATACACGCATAGGCCGAACCATATGTGCATGTGAACCCTTCCAAAACTTTTGCCTTTTAGCCTTACATTGATTTGTAAACTTCCACCTCTTCTTATTTCCATTGCCTGGCCCCTTTGACCGAGCCTAGCACACCTCTAACCATCATGACCAAGCAACACAAAATGATGGTTGAACCCATATGTGGTATAGCCAAGCCATTGATTGATTAAGGCAAGCTATGCTACTTTGATTCGTTTATTTTTCCATTGTTTTAGCCTCTATTCTTTTGTATTGAATCATATTCTTATGTATGTAATATTTGTTTGCATACAAGATTTGGATCTGACTCTTCATCCACTCAAGTTTGCATTGTGCTTTGTCATGCTTTTTCGTACATTGCGGAGTTTGGATTTTTATTTTGAATTTGATTCTAGCTTTTAAAAGGTGAGTTATCACTCTAGACTTACGTACTTATATAATTGTGAAATGATGACAAGTGAATCTGTATAAACCGATATCTTATTCATATATGCTTATGATGTGATAATATGATGTTAAATTCTATTTATATATTTGTTACATCATCTGATAAGCTAGGTTATATTATATTGTTCGTTTTATTTACTTTATCACACTGCAAGTTCTCTATCACTATGCGTTGAAATGATACATACCCGAATGAACATTAGAATAAGGAAAATCATTATGAGCTGAAATGATAGGCTCGAATGATTTTTATTTGTATTTATTTTACTTGGGATTGCGGTTTGAAACGATAGAAATCGGATTTTCTTTTTAAATTACTAATTGAAACGAGACATATCCGTATCACTTGACCTAGGTTAGAAAATATTATATAGGGCCATGGTCATATTTTTAATAAAATTTTCCTAAAATTTTTATTAAGTATTTTTAAATAATATTTTCCTAAAGGATTATTAAGTATTTTGAGTTTTATAAATGTATGAAACTTTTACTTAAAATTTGATTTAATGCTTTAGTTATAAAGGTGTATTGGTTTTTCTATAAGTTAAACTTTTATAAAGTTAATAATTGGTTTTAAGTTGAATTAAAGATCTTTATTGATGATAAATAACTTAATAATTGAATTTGACTTAATATGAAAGTTTTAAATCTAACCTAATAATTATAATAAATTTTACTTCATGAAATGGACATATTTTGTATAATAAATAATGTATTTTGAACTGATAAAATGGAATACAGTATTAATTGGACATTTGCAATAAAATTTATTTAACTAGAAAATCATAGTTAATCGATGTCTAAATGAATAGATCTATAAGGAAAATTTGATTGTTATATTAACTATGATAAAATGCTCTTGTGTGAAATGTTATGTTTTGTAAAATAAATAGTTATGATTTTAAAATGGAAAAATATGACTTAACTTGATAATCGGGAATTGGGTTTTTAAATAAAATTATTAAGTCAGTAAATGAATGAAAATTTAGTTTCATTTATGAAGTGGGTATTTAAAATAAAGCGTTAAGTTTTTGTTAAAGTAGAGTTAAGAAAGAATGTACTTTTTACTTAACAAATGGATCTTAGTTTAAATTGGATATTTATTGATAAAAAATTATTTTATTAAATCATAAGTTGAATGCTATCCAAATGAATATTTTTGAAGCGTAAAATATGATTTTTATAATTTCAAATGGTTAAGATTGAAGTTTTAATGTTGATGAAATTTTTATAGTAAATCTGAAATTAGCATTGGTAGCACTTCAGAAATGCTGTGGTTCTAAGACAGCATTTGTTTAGTGCTGTCATTCCTAGAAATAAACTAAGTTTTGAATAATAAGAGCTATCGCAGCACTTTATAAGTGCTGTTGTTGCTGAAAATAAACTGTTTTTAAATAATAACTAAATATCTACTGTAGCACTTTGTAAGTGCTGCTGTTTCTGAATTTGACAATGTTTTAAAATACTAATATATCTACTGTGACACTTTATAAATGCTGTTGTAGCTGAAATTTACAATGTATTGGAAATTTTATAATTAAATGAATGAACTTAGAAATGCTATAACTTTGAAATGAATATTATTTAACATTGAATTTAAATGGTTTAAATGAATATTATTTTAAAGATGTTATGATTTTCTTAGTATTATGATTTACAAAAGATACATTTCTAAATTGTTATGATTTCAAATTATTAAGATTTCAAAGTGTTTGGTTTCGGAGTTGTTATAACATTGAAAGTACTATAGTTTTGGAAATGAAATTATTTGAAATTGTATTTAATTAAGAACTATTTTTAAGTATATTAATTTGAAACTTATTGAAATTGAAGATTTGAGAATATGACTTCGTAAAGTGGTTTGGTTTAAGATGACTTAAAAGAATATTTCAAGTTAATAAATTGAAGGAATATTCAATCATTTGGAAATTTGGGTTTATTTAAATGATATATTGATTTGTTTTTGGGATTTAATGATATATTATTACTTTGGGTTTTTGAAATGGAAATGATATGTTGATTTGGTTTTGGAATGAAATAATATAGTATTTCGTTTGAAATGGATATAATATTTTGGTTTTAATGTATAAATGATTTTGAAATAAATATCCATGGGTTATAATAAAGCTGGGTTGTTAAAGAGACCAAGATCGGGAGTTGTCATACTCTCTTCCAACTCCGAAAACCACTTTAATAACCATGTACAAAGTGGAGATTTCAGAATGAAGTAGGATGGTGGCGACGTTCCTTTGAGGTATGTACATGGACCCGACTCCCGTGAGTTGGTATAAGGTGGCCAAAACAGGAGCGATTCCGTGCCAATGAGGTCGTCCTCTGATCGGACACACTCCTTCGATATTATATTCTGACTTTGAGATTGATTTTGTGGTCACTTTTGATTCTTTGATTTTTGGGGGTGTGGCTCTAGGTGGGCGGTAGTAGCTGCTACGCGTTACCACCAGTCTGGATAGTAATTGGTATATCCACCCTGGCATTGCCTAGTTGTGCCATGTCACCTACCCTAGCGAGCCTTATACGAGCTTGATTTGTGTCGTACCTATGGAGCATCTTCTCATAGCCTCCCGATGAGGAGGTATGTAGGTGTTGTATAGACTATTGTCACTATTACATGTTAAGGGCTATATGGGTAACCCCTTAATGCTATTTAAAAGTAAGTCTATTTTACTATACATATTATTATAATAGCGAAATATTACTATATAATAAATAGTTTAATGGATCTTTAGAGGATGGGGGGTCCCAAGCATCCTTTAAGTTACTTGTACCTTATATTACAGTTCACTTGAGTTGGTTTACATTGTATAAGTATGTTTGTCCTGACTCGAGTGTTTTGTGTTTTGCTTTACACTCGGGTCAGACCGAGTGATACAACATTCAAGACTCAACTTTGGAATTGGAGCTTTGCTTGAAGATCCAGCCATTTATTTCACTCTTAGTTATCCAGTTGATTCCAGTGATGTATTCTGAATTATGCTTGATTAGCATATTGAGACTTCTGTTGTATCTGGTTTAACTGTGATGTATATTTATGTAGTATCTTCATGAACTACTATTTCATTACTTCCGCTGCATTTAATTAATCTGTGTTTGTGATTCTATGATTTATTTATTTGCTGTATATTCTGAGATTTGCCGAATTTATTTTACGATTCGGTATTTTGAGCAATTCAAGTCCGACATGTGCGGATGCAAATGGTTGAAAATATCGGGTCGTTACATTTGGTATCGGAGCTTTGGCTCTAGGCAAAACTTAGCATATATGGTAAATTTATTTATAGATTCACTTTTGTTCGAGCTTGAATCTTTTCTTTTTTACTCTGTTTCCTTTGAATTTTGGAACGCACCTTCGGTTCCGAAATCCATTCGTGTCCCTCACTATTTGTCTTCTTTTGATTCTGGAGTATCCCATAAGTCCACTTCGAATGAGCTTATAATGAGTAGGCAGTCTCACCAATCTCCAAATGACTTGTAAAGGGATGAAACTCCTTTACAATAGGCACTGATTCACCGAAGATTTCTATATATATCCTCGGTTAGATGCTAGTAACTCTTGTTATCCCGACTTCTACCTTTTGAGATCGGATGTAGATTTGCCTTAAAATTCTGTTTGCGACAAAATTGACCACAAACACCCAATAGTCGTGAAAGCACCCGTTTATCAACACAGATCAGCAACAATCAATATAGAATTCGGATCTAAGCAACAACAATCACAATAACTCGCAGATAACAATCACAAACACAAGGTTTATAGTGGTTCGACGATCTTGCCTACGTCCACTTTGAAGGTTTCTCTCTTTATTGATTCACTTGATGGTATCAATCGATTACAATTGATGATAACTCTGAAATCTGAATACAACAGCGATAATGAAGTATGGAATTCAATCCGGCAGAGTCTGGACGTTCAATGGTGGAAGCTCCGAAAGATCCCTTTTCCTGAAGGCTTCAGGGTGCTATTTATAGGCATTGGAGGCCTAGATCTCGCTCAAACTTCGGGAGACTTCTTCTGGCACGTGAGTGGGCCCACGCGACCGACCCCACCAAGTTTCGACTCGATCTGACATCGATTCGAAGTGATTTCGAACCCATCAAGAAATGGTCCAATCAAGCTGAAACTTGGCAGGAACAATCTTTATCTTGTATGGAAGCTACTGTGAAAATTTCGTTGCATTTGGATCAGTGGTTTAGGAGATATGATCGATTCGAATTGGAGTTTCTCGGTTGGCTGTGTTGTTCGAATCGATCGCTTCGAACCCCTGAGTTCGAAACAATGGATGCACGTGGTTCGGTGGTGACGTGGAGCACGTCCTTCGACTCGATCCAGTCTTTTCTCCTTGTTGAGCGCTTCGCCTCCGTGAATCTTGCCGACTTCGTATCGTGGAGCGACACGTCATCCAAGTTAGTTGACTTGGGGGATACGAACAAGTGAATGTCCCTGAGTTCGAGCTTGATCGATTCGAATCGACGTATCCTAGTGGGTTCGAGCTCGATCGATTCGAACAAGATCGGTTCGAAGTGGCTTGGGTTCGAAACTGGTGGGTTCGAATGGATTCAGACATGGACATACGAAGATGGATTCGAAGTGAGGGTTTGTCCGATGGAATCGAGCTGAGGCATACGAGGGTGGATCCGTACTGTTGCTGTCTTGATGGATTCGAGGGAAGGCTGTACCCCATGGGTTCGAAGCTGATAGAGTCGAACCAAGGCACTCTGATGGGTTCGACATAAGGGATTCGAAGGTGATGGATTCGAACATAACCTCTGGCCATCGGTTCGAACTGTGGTGTATCCTATGGGTTCGAACCGAACAGGGGCTATCTTTCTCAAATTGAACCCATCATATCTTGAGCATACGAACTCGGATTGACCCGAAATTTAGGTCACTGACTTTCATGGTCTTTCTCGTCAGGTCCTATCATTTGTAGCTTGATCCAGACTCGGACAAAATTCATCGATATTCATAGCGAAGTGAAGTACAACCAATCTCTGAGACGAACTGCCTTTTGCTTTTGACCAATCTTTTGGTATCACGGCTTTGCCAAAAAGCGGGATAACATTTTCCCCCCAAAACATGCCTTGCGGTAGGAAGGTGTGTTTTGCAATGCCTTGAGTTGGATGTTCATATCCTATCACCAACCTGTAAAGAATTTGATAGTTTCATATGTCCTCCAATGACGATTGTTCGGGATAGAGCTATTTGGGATGAAGCGCTTAACCTCAAATGATGACCGTTCGCGATCGAGCCATTTGAGGTGGGATGAGTTGTGCCGTTCGCGGCGAGTTGTGCCTGTTCGAGGCGGGTTGTGACCGTTCGCGATCATGTGCCGTTCGAGGCGTTTGTGTGACTGTTCGAAGTCGGGTGCCGTTCGTGGCGAGTGGTGACTGTTCGAAGTCGGGTGTCGTTTGAGGAAAGTGGTGACTGTTCGAAGTCGGGTGCCGTTCGAGGCGAGTAAGTGTGCCCGGGAGGGCTTGGTATTATCGATGCCAGGCTCACGTTCGCGTGGGTCCCTGGATCGTTTGTCAGGGCGGTTTATCGCCATCTCAGAGCATGCCTAAGGACCGTTCGCGACCCCGTACATGTGTAAGTAGCTTAGCCATTTCAGAATTATCAGAATCAAATATCTATTCAACAGATGAATTTTAAATCAGAAATGTCCAAACAAACAAAGTTCAAATGTCCAAATCAACATGAAGCAAAAGCAAAGCAAAGATGTCAAAGTGTAAGTTCCCACCACGAAACAGTCAATGATCATTCAGAGCATGCCTGGAGAACGTTCGCGATCTCGTACATGTGTAAATGATTTAATTGCGTTAGTGGAAGCTTGCGACTTGTTCATCATTATTTCAATTAATTGATAACCAAACGATGCCCTGGTTCAGGATTGCCCCTAGCTGATGTAGACGGTGGCCGCTCTGCCTCCACCGCTGAAGCTCGCCTCCTCACATACTGAAGGAGCATACCGTTCCTAATATGCCCATCCACCTCATCCTTCAGATGCCTACAATCATTAGTGCTATGACCATTTAATTCATGAAATACACAAAACTTATCTGATCTCCTTTCATCAGAAGTTGGATCCCTTCGTATCGGTCTACGATAGGGAACCTGCTCTTTGGTATCCTGATAAATCCGCTCCAAACTCTCAGTCAGCTCGGTGTAAGTAGTGAATTGCGGCTCCCTTCGTTGCCGTTTTGACCTGTCATTATAATCCTTAGCCCTTCGTTTTCCTTTATCCTTGTCCGAGTCCTTTTCGAGAGGCTTTTTGTCTTTAAGCACGTAAACTTCTATTCCCTCTCCTTCTTCTCTTTCTGCATTCGCATCCTCTAATCGTAGAAACCTTTCTGCCTCGTTGTAGACCTCCTCTAGATCCACGGGTGGATCTTTAGTCAATGAATTTTTAAACTCTGTGCCGTCAGCTACTCCGGACACAGCTGCCATCACCACCATAGATGGATCTGCTCGATCCGCTAAAGCTGCTGCTGCATTGAATCGCGCTAGATAACTCCTCAATGTCTCTCCGGCTTTCTGCTTTAGGTTTGCCAAAGTCATCACATTCTTGGGTCTTGTGATGTGAACCCTGAATTGCCTCATAAATCTCTCAACTAAACCATTCCACTTCCGATGGATTCATTCTCCAATTGTCTAAACCACAATGCTGCAATATCCGCCAAGTACAATGGAAAGCACCGGGCCATAACATCCTCTGATGCCCCCAGCACTTCCATATGCCTCATATACTTCGTTAGATGAACTGTGGGGTCCGTTCTCCCGTCATACATGTCCAACGATGGTAATTTGAAATCCGGTGGGTTCCTTGCTCGTCTGATTGCTGGAGTAAAAGGACTCCTATTAACATCCTCCAAGTCTTTGTTTACCAAACCACCTCTCATAGCTCTTCTAACCATCTCTGCCAATCCGTCGTTGTCTCCGAGATGCAATCTTCGTTCATTACTTTCAACCTGCCCCCCAAGTTCACGAGGGAATTCTAGGATCTGCCCCCTTGACTGAGCGTTCACTCCTCTACTACTCCCGGTTTGTGAAGGTGCTCTTCTCTCTCTCTCTGGGATTGGGTCAACATTCTCCATGTGTGTGCCCCCTACTCTAGGTGCTACGTCGGATGGTCCTGCTCCGTTCTGAACTCCGGTTACTCCTTGATTCTGCGCTCCAAGTTGTCCAATCTGTTGGAACAAACTTTGGATTAGCTCCTCCTGTTTCTTCATCATTGTCTCCATCTCGTCCTTAGTGATGAAGATCGATGCTTGATTCGCTCCTAAAGAAGCCTCTTGACTTCCTTGGTGTTCGCTTCTCTCTGGCCTTTGTTTCTTACTTGTTTGTCTCGTCATGGTTCTTAGATCTAAATTCCTAAGTCACTAAATTCAAATTCTCCTGAATCAGCCTCTCAATGAAAGCACCAAAATGTTTGCGTCAAAATTGACCACAAACACCCAATAGTCGTGAAAGCACCCGTTTATCAACACAGATCAGCAACAATCAATATAGAATTCAGATCTAAGCAACAACAATCACAATAACTCGCAGATAACTATCACAAACACAAGGTTTATAGTGGTTCGGCGATCTTGCCTACGTCCACTTTGAAGGTTTCTCTCTTTATTGATTCACTTGATGGTATTAATAGATTACAGTTGATGATAACTTTGAAATCTGAATACAACAGCGATAATGAAGTATGGAATTCAATCCGGTAGAGTCTGGACGTTCAATGGTGGAAGCTCCGAAAGATCCCTTTTTCTGAAGGCTTCAGGGTGCTATTTATAGGCGTTGGAGGCCCAGATCTCGCTCAAACTTCGGGAGACTTCTTCTGGCACGTGAGTGGGCCCACGCGAACGACCCTACCAAGTTTCGACTCGATCTGACATCGATTCGAAGTGATTTCGAACCCATCAAGAAATGGTCCAATCGAGCTGAAACTTGGCAGGAACAATCTTTATCTTGTTTGGAAGCTATTGTGCAAATTTCGTTGCATTTGGATCAGCGATTTAGGAGATATGATCGATTCGAATTGGAGTTTCTCGGTTGGCTGTGTTGTTCGAATCGATCGCTTCGAACCCCTGAGTTCGAATCCATGGATGCACGTGGTTCGGTGGTGACGTGGCGCACGTCCTTCGAGTCGATCCGGTCTTTTCTCCTTGTTGAGAGCTTCGCCTCCGTGAATCTTGCTGACTTCGTATCGTGGAGCGACATGTCATCCAAGTTAGTTGACTTGGGGGATACGAACAAGTGAATGTCCCTGAGTTCGAGCTTGATCGATTCGAATCGATGTATCCTAGTGGGTTCGAGCTCGATCGATTCGAACAAGATCGGTTCGAAGTGGCTTGGGTTCGAAACTGGTGGGTTCGAATGGATTCAGACATGGACATACGAAGATGGATTCGAAGTGAGGGTTTGTCCGATGGAATCGAGCTGAGGCATACGAGGGTGGATCCGTACTGTTGCTGTCTTGATGGATTCGAGGGAAGGCTGTACTCCATGGGTTCGAAGCTGATGGAGTCGAACCAAGGCACTTTGATGGGTTCGACATAAAGGATTCGAAGGTGATGGATTCGAACATAACCTCTGGCCATCGGTTCGAACTGTGGTGTATCTTATGGGTTCGAACCGAACATGGGCTATCTTTCTCAAATTGAACCCATCATATCTTGAGCATACGAACTCGGATTGACCTGAAATTTGGGACACTAACTTTCATGGTCTTTCTCGTCAGGTCCTATCAATTGTAGCTTGCTCCGGACTCGGACAAAATTCATCGATATCCATAGCGAAGTGAAGTACAACCAATCTCTGAGACGAACTGCCTTTTGCTTTTGACCAATCTTTTGGTATCACGGCTTTGCCAAAAAGCGGGATAAAAAATTCCACATCGATCTTATTCTTGAAGTTGCGATTGACCCGGTTAAGTTTGCCCGCAATTTATATAAGCTTATCCATTTCCTTATTCGGTTAGTTTACCATCTTAGCTTTTGTTCTAACTTATCCTCAAGTCAAAATTTTATTTGATTTGAGTTAATCAAATTTGAAGCCCTATTCTTTCTTTGTAAAGCTATATTTAATTTTTTTTATATATTGTGTCGTTTGACTTGCTGATGTTGATTTGGGTTTTCGATCAATTCGTCTGATCAACGCTATCGATAGGATCTCCAAAACACTTGAACAGAGCAAACTAACACCATATTATTTTCAAATTTGGTATATGAAATAAATTTTATATAATCATATTGTATTTGTATATAAGTATAATTTTCTAAATTTTGATAGTTAATTGAATTGGATGTTAAGTAATAATATTTGACTTTGTATGTAGCTTGTAACCATTAGCTTTTGTTGCATATATAAATAATTGAACTATAAAACATGGTTATGAATTAATTTAGAAATTTAAATGAATTTAAAACAAGAAATTAAGAATTTAATTTTCAATGATTTCAAACTTTGTGTTTAAAGTTTTAAAGGGTATATTATTTAAAATACTTCAAGTAGAAATTATTTCAAAGAATTTATAATTTATAAATCAGTGCCCTTTTCTTTATCGTTGGAAAATAATTTCGATGATGACTGCAGCATCATCGACTTTCATTTTCGAGTTTCGAAGTGAAGAGACCATTCTGTAGATTTGCCATAGTCTTGCTTTAGAGAATTAAATAAATTTGGATTTCTAAAATATGACTTGATTTATAATAAAGGTGATATAAGATTTAAATTTGATTTGATATATCTTGTGTATATTTATTTATCTCTAAATTTGTTTGAAGTTGATCGAAAATTTAATTCCAAAATTTTTATCTTAAAGGATGATTTCAATTATAAAATGAAACCAAAATTTTGAATAAATATGTGAACATGAATAATTGAATTGGGAAAACTTTATTTTTATAATATTCAATTGCATTCCAATATAACTTACCTTAATTATTAAAAGTTAACAATGTATTTGGAAAATATGCAATATAAAAAGGATTTTATAAATAAAGTTTGAGTGTTTATGATAAATGTTATACAATTCAATTTTAGTTATAAAAGATTAATAAAGGTAAATGGAATAAGAGTTAATTGAATAAAATACAATATAAATGGTGTTAAAGGAATTTATAAATAAATTGGAATATTATAATAAATGTATTATATTTAATACATCTGATTAGAGATATATATTAAGTGGAATAAAAATTTGGAAAGGGAAGAACTTAAATTTATTGAATAAATTATGAGTATAATAATTGATTTTTCCGAACTCATGATTGTATAAATTGATAATTGGATGAGAAGATAATGAAATTAGAAATAGTTAAAATTTATTTAACTTAGGTGAAATCAAATAGATGAAATTAATAGTTAATTTAAGTTTAAATTTTCATGGAAGTTCGATCTGTAGTTCTTCCTCCCAGAAGAACTTATCCTTGTTAGTCTGCTTTGAAATCTTTTCATAAATCTCTGGTAATCAATTGAATCTGAGCACTGCTTACCATCCACAAACTATAGGTCAAACAGAAAGGGGAATCGGGTTTTAGAAGATCTTCTTCGTGCTTGTGTTCTTGATTTATGGAGGATCTTGGGAAGATCATTCCATCTTTTTGAATTTACCTATAATGACAGTTATTAGTTATAATTTCAATCTTCTTTTCTTCTTGCCTTTATCCTATCTCATTCTATCTTGTTTTCCTTGTTCTTCCTATCTCGTTCCTTTTCGAGACGAAAAGTTTTGAGTGGGGGAGAGTGTAACTGCCCATAATTTTGTAAATATTTTTAATTAATTTTTATTTGAAAATTTTAATTTTTAAATTAGTTAAGATTGAATTTTTGGAATTTTCCAATGTAAGTTTGGAATTTGTTTACAATTTATTTTCCAAATTCAATAAAATAAGCAATTTTTGAAATTTTTATATTTTGGTCAAATGAAAGCCAAAGTTTGACAACAGTTGAAAATTTTAAATTTGAATTTTTAAATTCTAATCTTTTCCTTTGAAAATGTATTTTATTTTAATATTAATTCTGCTTTTTTCGTAAAATTCTGTTTTATACTTTTAAAATTGGATAGATTACAGTGTTTTACACGTAATGATTTTTGATATTTTTTTTTTTTTCTATGTTTATTCTATAAATTTTACTTTCAATTTTATTTTTATAAACTTTGATTATATTTATTTGATTTTTGATTGGTTTTATTTTCAACGATAGCTTAGAAATTTTTAGAGACCTAGGTTACTTGTTTTTATTTGTTGCCTTTTCCTTTTCCCTTGCCTTTCCATTTGCATAGCCAATTACTTTCCACATTCATAGCCGTGATTTTCTCCTATCAATCATGTACATATTGTTCCTCAAACCCCTCTTTTCATTGCCTACAAACAAAAGAAAAAATTAATTAAATACATCAAGTTATTTGTTTTATAGTATTGCCTTTTTGTTTTCCAAACCATTCAATTTCTTACCTTTTTATTTCCTAACCTCTTTATTAATTTTCTAGCCGTTTCCTCCTCATTCCTAGCCATAAATTTCTCTACTCGTAGCCGCGCATATCCAGTTGAAATTCACATAAAAAAATTATTTCTCATCTCTCATTTTTGTTTGCATTTAAGAATAAAACATATATACGTTTCTTTTTCCTTAACTTATGCCTTTTCCATTTCCTAGCATTCACTCTTCTATTTTCCATCCAAACCATCTTTTAGCCGTGTGTTTACTTTTTCCATTGACGTACAAGAATATTTCATTCCAATCTCAATATCCTCTTTTTCATTTGAATTTAAGAATAAAATATATACAAGATCTTTCTCCTTTAATTGTCGCCTTTTCTTTTCTTGCCTTCTTATCTTTCCTTAGCCGTGCATTTAAAACAACTATAGCCGTTCATTTTTTTACAAACCCTAGCCGCCATCACTTTGTAAACCACGTACAAAGTTTTTCAAATCCATCTCATTCATTTGCATGAGAAAAAATATATACAAGATTCTTTTCCTTTAATACAAAGGGTGACTTTTCCTTTTCTTACCATTCAAGACTCCACTCCTTAGCTGTTTCTTCTTTTTCCTTCTATAACCACGAATTACTCTTATCAAATCACGTACAAGATTATTTCCCATTCATTCCTTTCTCATTTTATTTCTAGAAAATAACATGCAAGATCCTGGCTTCCTCTTCTTCTTTTTTTCTATTCTCTTTTCTTTTTCCTTTTCCCTTTGTTTTCTCCATGTCTTGCTCAGCCTCTACCATGCCTTAGCCGACCACTACACCATCTCCACCACCACCAAGACCACCTCCACAACCTCATCACCTCCACACAGGCATAGGCCGAACCATATGTGCATGTGAACCCTTCCAAAAACTTTTGCCTTTTAGCCTTACATTGATTTGTAAGCTTCCATCTCTTCTTATTTCCATTACCTAGCCCCTTTGGCCGAGCCTAGCACACCTCTAACCATCATGACCAGGCAACATAAGATGATGGTTGAACCCATATGTGGTGTAGCCAAGCCATTGATTGATTAAGTCAAGTTATGGTACTTGATTCGTTTATTTTTCCATTGTTTTAACCTCTATTCTTTTGTATTGAATCATATTCTTATGTATGTAATATTTGTTTGCACACAAGATTTGGATCTGACTATTCATCAACTCAAGTTTGCATTGTGCTTTGTCGTGCTTTTTCGTGATTTGCGGAGTTTGGATTTTTATTTTGAATTTGATTCTAGCTTTTAAAAGGTGAGTTATCACTCTATACTTACATACTTATATAATTGTGAAATAATGACAAGTGAATCTGTGTAAACTGATATGTTATTCATATATGCTTGTGATGTGATAATATGATGTTAAATGTTGTTTATATATCTGTTACATCATCTGAAAGGCTAGGTTATATTATATGGTTAGTTTTATTTATTGTATCATACTGTAAGTTCCTTATCACTATGGGTTGAAATGATACATACCCGAATGGACATTAGGATAAGGAAAATCATTATGAGCTGAAATGATAGGCTTGAGTGATTTTTATGTGTATTTATTTTACTTGGAATTGCGGGTTTGAAATGATAGAATCCGGATTTTCTTTTTAAATTACGGATTGAAATGATACATATCAGTATCACTTGACCTAGGTTAGAAAGTATTATACAGGCCCATGGTTATATTTTCAATAATATTTTCCTAAAAATTTTATTTAGTATTTTTAAATAATATTTCCTAAAGGATTATTAAGTATTTTGAGTTTTATAAATGTATGAAACTTTTACTTAAAATTTGATTTAATGCTTTAGTTTTAAAGGTGTATTGGTTTTTATATAAATTAAATTTTTATAAAGTTAATAATTGGTTTTAAGTTGAATTAAAGATCTTTATTGATGATAAATAACTTAATAATTGAATTGACTAAATATGGAAGTTTTAAATCTGACCTAGTAATTGTTATAAATTTTATTTTATGAAATGGACATATTTTGTATAATAAATAATGTATTTTTAACTGATAAAATGGAATACCGTATTAATTGGACATTTGTAATAAAATTTATTCAACTAGAAAATCGTAGTTAATCGATGTCTAAGTAAATAGATCAATAAGGAAAATTGGATTGTTATATTTACTATGATAAAATGTTCTTGTATGAAATGTTATGTTTTGTAAAATAAATAGTTATGATTTTAAAATGGAAAAATATGACTTAACTTGATAATTGGGAAGTGGGTTTTTAAATAAAATTATTAAGCTAAGTAAATAAATGTAAATTTAGTTTCATTTATGAAGTGGGTATTTTAAAATAAAGCGTTAGGTTATTTGTTTAAGTAGAGTTAAGAAAGAATGTACTTTTGACTTAACAAATGAATCTTAGTTTAAATTGGATATTTATTGATAAATTTTTATTTTATTAAATCATAAGTTGAATGATATCCAAATGAATATTTTTGAAGGAAAAAATACGATTTTTATAAGTTAAAATGGTTAAATTGAAGTTTTAATGTTGCTAAATTTTTTATAGTAATTCTAGAATTAGGATTGGTAGCATTTCATAAATGTTGTGGTTCTAAGACAACATTTGTTAAGTGTTGTCATTTCTAGAAATAAACTAAGTTTTGAATAATAAGAGCTATCGCAGCACTTCGTAAGTGATGTTGTTGCTGAAAATAAACTGTTTTTAAATAATAACTAAATATCTACTGTAGCACTTTATAAGTGCTGCTGTTTCTGAATTTAACAATGTTTTGAAATACTAATATATCTACTGTGACACTTTATAAATTCTGTTGTAGCTGAAATTTACAATGTATTGGAAATTTTATAATTAAATGAATGAACTTAGAAATGCTACAACTTTGAAATGAATATTATTTGACATTGAATTTAAATGGCTTAAATGAATACTATTTTAAAGATGTTATGATTTTCTTAGTATTATGATTTTCAAAGGATAACATTTCTAAATTGTTATGATTTCAAATTATTAAGATTTCAAAGTGTTTGGTTTCGGAGTTGTTATAACATTGAAAGTACTGTGGTTTTGGAAATGAAATTATTTGAAATTGTATTTAATTAAGAACTATTTTTAAATATATTAATTTGAAACTTTTTGAAATTGAAGATTTGAGAATATGACTTCATAAAGTGGTTTGGTTTAAGATGATTTAAAGGAATATTTCAAGTTGATAAATTGAAGGAATATTCAATGATTTGGAAATTTGGGTTTATTTAAATGATATATTGATTTGGTTTTGTGATTTAAATGATATATTATAACTTTGGGTTTTTGAAATGGAAATGATATGTTGATTTGGTTTTGGAATGAAATAATATAGTATTTAGTTCGAAATGGACATGATATTTTGGTTTTAAAGTATAAATGATTTTGAAATAAATATCCATGGATTTTTAATAATGTTGGGTAATTAAAGAGACTGGGTTCGGAAGTTATCATACTCTCTACCGACTCCGAAAACCACTTTAATAACCGTGTACACGGTGGAGATGCATAATGAAGTAGGATGGTGGCAACGTTCATTTGAGGTATATATGTGGACTCGACTCCCGTGAGTTGGCATAAGGTGGCTAAAATAGGAACGATTCCGGGCCAATGAGGTCGCTCCTCTGATCGGACACACTCCTTCTATATTATATTATGGCTTTGAGATTGATTTGGTGGCCACTTTTGATTCTTTGATTTTTGGGGTATGGCTCGAGGTGGGCGGTAGTAGCTGTTACGCGTTACCACCAGTCCGGATAGTAATTGGTATATCTACCCTGGCATTGCCTCGTTGTGCCGTATCACCTACCCTAGCGAGCCTTGTACGAGTTTGATTTGTGTCGTACCTATGGAGCATCTTCTCGTAGCCTCCCGATCAGGAGGTACGCAGGTGTTGTATAGACTATTGTCACTATTACGTGTTAAGGGCTATATGAGTAACCCCTTAACGCTATTTAAAAGTAAGATTATTTTACTATAGACATTATTATAATAGCAAAATATTACTACATAGTAAATAGTTTAACGGATCCTTAGAGGATGGGCGGTCCCAAGCATCCTCTAAGTTACTTGTACCTTATATTACAGTTCACTTGAGTTGGTTTACATCATATAAGTATGTATGTCGTAACTTGAGTGTTTTGTGTTTTGCTTTACGTTCGGGTCAGACTGAGTGATACAACATTCGAGACTCACCTTCGGAGTTGGAGTTTTGCTTGAAGATCCAACCATCTATTTCACTCTCAGTTATCCAGTTGATTTCAGTGATGTATTCTGAATTATGCTTGATTATCATATTGAGACTTCTGTTGTATCTTGTTTAACTCTGATGTATATTTATGTAGTAGCTTCATAAACTACTATTTCTTTACTTCCGCTGCATTTTTTTACTCTTTGTTTGTGATTCTGTGATTTATTTATTTGCTGTATATTCTGAGATTTGCCAAATTTATTTTACAATTCGGTATTTTGAGAAATTCAAATTCAACATGTACGGATGCGAATGGTTGAAAATATCGGGTCGTTACACAAAAGGAACAAATATAGATCATCTTGGTTCTACTTGTTTTTCAAAATTTTCAGTCACTAACAATCACGGACCTATAAAAACAAATAGGTCAAAGAAATCTTTTCTCATGTCGGAGTGGTGACAGGCTAAGGAACAAAAAGAGTGATACCTGGATTTTGGCTATTGCAAGCACACGGCGGGAAACAAATCAAAGTTTCCTTAGCTTAGAGAAATACAACGGTGGCAGAATCACAATGGGAAACGATGAAAAATTATCGTTAAAGGAAAAATAGGTATCGGTACATTTATCTTGAACTATACATTAAATGTTGAAAATCTATGCCATAATCTGATGTAAATCAGCCAGTTATGCGATAAGGAAATGAAGCTTGATTTTGATTCTGACTTACGCAAAAATGTTGACCAATCATCTTCTCATCCTTGAACTGGTTCATATAGATTTATTTGAACTAATGATATTACAAGTTTAGGTGGTAAGAGATGTTGTTTTGTATTGGTTACACATGGATATACTTGTTTATCTTACTGCTTCTAGATCTGACACTATATTCATTAGTTGTTAATGTGCATGGTTTCAATCAAATCCTCAAGGAATTGCATTTTAAAAGCTGTAAAATGATTACAAGATATTTGTTGCAACTTCATAGTTTGATCTATGATATCCAATTTATGATAACTGTGATTCAAAGGAGAATTCAGATGCAGATTACACTGGTAGCCAAGTGTTGTGCGAATTCTCGCCCAGAAGGCCACGAGACCCTGAAGCGTCATGTCCTACGCATATTCGAAACCAACAAGCATATTCATCATCTCCACGTACTATGGAACTCAAGTACATTCGGCACCTCCAGGAGCACAAGTCCATTCGGCGTCTCCTTTGAAGCAATCCCATTCGGCATAGCCGGTCCAAGCTCATTCGGTATCCCCTGGTACACACGCTCGTTCGGCATCTCCTTCCCTGCACAAGCTCCGTTTGGCGCCTCATACAAACAGCTTCATTCGGCTCTCCCCACGATCGGCATACCAAACCACGTCCTCCTATGTTCATTCGGCACAAGGTCACTACCGGACCACACTGGCGCCGAACCATCAACACTCCACATACCCACCGATCCACTACACCACCCATCTCCATACCGGTCCAACCTATGACCGGACCAACACATACCCAACTCCATGCCGGATGAAGCCTCGCCGAACCAGACAACTGCCAGTCTAGATTGCTTCAGCCCGGGCCCACTAGCAGCTATATACAACCAAGACCCCTGCCCCCTACCTCATTCTATAAATAGAGGGGCAGGGGTACAACAATGGCAGACAAGTTTGAGAGCTCAAGCAAGGAAGGAACTTTCAAACTACTTTCATACACTTGTATACAAAGCATTGTACTTGTAACCTGAAAGAAAGAAGATAATAACATATAAAGTGGACGTAGGCACATTCTGGCCGAACCACTATAAATCTGTGTGTCTTTACATTTCAGCCCCTGCTTTTTCTATATTTACATACTCATCTAAAATCATTGGAAATCACATATAATCAACTAAATAATACGACTTGGAGGTGTTTGTCCATTTTTTGTGCAAACATTTTTGTGCGAATTCTCGCCCAGAAGGCCACGAGACCCTGAAGCGTCATGTCCCACGCATATTCGAAACCAACAAGCATATTCATCATCTCCACGTACTATGGAACTCAAGTACATTCGGCACCTCCAGGAGCACAAGTCCATTCGGCGTCTCCTTTGAAGCAATCCCATTCGGCATAGCCGGTCCAAGCTCATTCGGTATCCCCTGGTACACACGCTCGTTCGGCATCTCCTTCCCTGCACAAGCTCCGTTTGGCGCCTCATACAAACAACTTCATTCGGCTCTCCCCACGATCGGCATACCAAACCACGTCCTCCTATGTTCATTCGGCACAAGGTCACTACCGGACCACACTGGCGCCGAACCATCAACACTCCACATACCCACCGATCCACTACACCACCCATCTCCATACCGGTCCAACCTATGACCGGACCAACACATACCCAACTCCATGCCGGTCCACGCTCTACCAGACCAACACCACTCCAAGCTCCATGCCGGATGAAGCCTCGCCGAACCAGACAACTGCCAGTCCAGATTGCTTCAGCCCGGGCCCACTAGCAGCTATATACAACCAAGACCCCTGCCCCCTACCTCATTCTATAAATAGAGGGGCAGGGGTACAACAATGGCAGACAAGTTTGAGAGCTCAAGCAAGGAAGGAACTTTCAAACTACTTTCATACACTTGTATACAAAGCATTGTACTTGTAACCTGAAAGAAAGAAGATAATAACATATAAAGTGGACGTAGGCACATTCTGGCCGAACCACTATAAATCTGTGTGTCTTTACATTTCAGCCCCTGCTTTTTCTATATTTACATACTCATCTAAAATCATTGGAAATCACATATAATCAACTAAATAATACGACTTGGAGGTGTTTGTCCATTTTTTGTGCAAACATTTTTGGTGCTTTCACTGAGAATAGAACTCAAGCTTCATCTTCTCCCACTCAACCTTCTTCCTAACAACATCACTCGTTGCTTAGAAATCATGCCTTCCAAACAGAGAAGGGATGTTAACAAAGGAAAGAACATCGCAACTAGCAGCCTTCCAGATCCAGCAATCACAGATCAGCCCACTTCAACAGCAGTACCAGATGAAAATCAGGAGAATCCAACTGGTCCCGCAACGGAACAACCAATCACTAGGGCAGATCTGGACAGGGTTGTGGCTGAAGTAACTAACCGCTTCACATCCCAACAAGAAACTTTGGTGGACCAACTCATGTCACGCTTAAGGGATGCTGAAGAATCCAACCGCAACACGGAATCATGGGGTGAATCCCAATCCGGAGGATCCCGGAGGCAACAAAGGTCTTCACTCTTCGAAGAAGCTATCAACAGAAACAACAATGATAGGGGCCGCGCCCGGACTCAGCCCGAATCCCGACTCGAGGAAGCCTTTGGGGCCGAGCCCAGCGGGGGAGGCACCAGGCGAGGGTCGGATGTAGCTGAGCCAGTCATGCCACCTAATCATAGAAACCCCGCTGAACGGAGCCGAGCTAGAACCCAGCCCGAAGTTGACCCCATGGATGTGCTCGAAACAGAACCCCACAGGGGAAGATCAAGGCAGGGGGCAACTGTAGCTGGTCCTAGCGTGCATCCAAGCAGCCAAAGACAACCACTGGATAATGCTAGAGGTGATAGACTGTACCATCCCTACAGGTCATCTGGACGAGATAGATCCCGCAGGGAAGAACCGAGCTCATTTTTGTCCGCTCTAAGTTCTGACGAACGAATGGCACGATTATTCAGAGAATGTGTCCAACGGGAGCAAAGGGACCGGGGAATAGGCGCTAGGGTCACCAGTCCCTTTACCCGAAATATCGAAACTGCCATCACTCCCCGGGAATGGAAAATGCCAACCATGGAACCTTACAAAGGAACTTCCGACCCCATCGTACACCTGCAGAGATACACCCAGCATATGCTCATGAGTGGAGCAACAGAAGGAGTATTATGTAAATGCTTTCCGCTATTCCTATCAGATCTAGCTACCTCCTGGTTCTGCCATCTACCCCAAGGATCCATCGGCTCATGGGAGATGTTAAAAGAAAGGTTTATTAGCCAGTTCCGCATCCATGTGGAACAACCCAAGGATGCTTATTCTCTATCCAATGTCAAACAGAAATCCGGAGAGACGCTGCAACAATATCTAACACGGTTCAACGCCGCAGCGGCAGCAGTTCAAGATGCCGATGAAAAACTCACTCTAATGGCCCTCTGTAGTGGTGTACATCCAGACACCAAGTTTGCCAGAAGATTAACTAAGGAAAAACCAGCTACCCTGCCTGATTTCTTCCATGAAGCTGGGAAGTATATGAGACTTGAAGACGCTGCTACGGAGAGGCAGTCAGGGCAACAAGGCAAGATAGTTCAGGACAAGGTTCCCACTGCAGCTAAGGACGCTCGAAGAAATGAATCTAGAGACAATGCTGGGGGCAGAAAGGTTGAGAAGCGCCAATATCGACCAGGGCCAAGATTTGACTCCTACACTCCTTTGAATGAAACAATCGAAAACATCTACCTAGCCACTCAGGGCGAACTCGGATACAAGCGCCCCCCGCATAAGAAAGAATCAGATAACGCACTCAAGTCCGGAAAGTTCTGTCGCTTCCACGAATCCCACGGACATGACACCAATGAATGCCACCATCTTCGGGACTTGATCGAAGAACACATTAGAAGAAGAAGACTGGAACGTTATGTGAAAGGTCAGAACAGGACTCCAACTCCTGCCAATGAGAACTCAAAGCAACCCCTCCCAGAAGTAGGCGGAGGGAATCACAACAATCACAACACCAGTGGCTCTAGTCAAGAGAAGATAGTGGTCCTTACCATCTCAGGAGGACCACACATCGCCGACAGAAGTTGGGCAGAGATGGAAAGGTACGGCAAGTCGCTTAGAAATGCCGAAGGATATGTTAACTCCATTACGGAGGAACGCCACCCGAAACGAAAAGAAAACAAGGACATTGTATTCAGTAGGCATGATTTGGAAGGAAGACAGTACCCACATATGGATCCCATGGTCATCTCTGCCTGGTTTGGTCCAGCTAAAGTTTTTCGGATTCTAATAGACACGGGAAGCTCCGTAAATATCCTGTTCAAACATGCTTTCGACAAAATGAAGTTATCAATGAAGGATGTATCCCCCTGTGACAAACCACTGCACGGTTTCACTGGAGATGCAAAAATGCCCCTCGGGCAACTTGACCTCTTCGTCGAAATAGGAAGTCATCCCCGCTCCGTTGTGCGAAAACAAACATTCGTACTGATAGCAAACCACTCGGCTTACAACGCTTTCTTGGGAAGACCAGCCTTGTCTGACTTTCAGATTGTATTAGCCCCCTGGTGCCTGAAAATGAAATTTCCAACAGACAACGGAGTAGGAGAAGTAGAAGGAGATCAAGATGCTGCCCGAGACTGCTACGTAACTGAACTTCGCAATAACCGCAGAAAGAATAAAGGAAAAGGTGCAGAGACCACTCTCTGCATGAAAAGCTTGGAGGCATAGCAACTAAAGAAGGCCCCTCCTCTTCGATACACAAGCGATCCCTTCAATGAACTAGACCCCAGAGATAAAGAGGAGGAGGCTACCGCCGAGCCTGCAGAGGCTATGGAATTCGTATCGGTAGATAAGCATGATTCAAGTAGACTATTAAAAATCGGATCTCAGCTGAAAACGGAATTGAAGGATCAACTCATTGACTTTCTCCGCCACAACTTAGATGTATTTGTGTGGACCCATGCCGATATGACAGGAATCTCCCCAGACATAGCATGCCACATGTTGAACATCGATCCCACCAAGGTACCAGTAAAGCAGAAAAAGAGGAGCATGGGGGCAGAGCGATCAGCAGCCCTTGATGAGGAAGTAAAAAATCTACTTGCTAATGGCTTCATACGAGAAGCCATCTACCCAGAATGGATCGCTAACCCAGTGCTAGTAAAAAAGGCCAATGGAAAGTGGCGAACATGTATTGACTTCTCCAATCTGAATGACGCTTGCCCGAAAGACTGCTTCCCACTTCCCCGAATTGACCAACTCGTAGACAGCACAGCTGGGCACGAACTCCTATCTTTTATGGATGCATACTCCGGATATAACCAGATCCCCATGCACGCTCCCGATCAGGACCACACTAGCTTCATCACCGACCGCGGATTATATTGTTATAAAGTCATGCCTTTTGGACTCAAAAATGCTGGAGCTACCTATCAACGCCTCGTCAACAAAATGTTCGCAGAACTGATAGGACGAACTATGGAAGTATATGTGGATGACATGTTGGTGAAGTCCAGGAAATCCGACGACCATGTAAGCCATCTGGACGATATGTTTCGGGTACTTCGCCGATATGGAATGAAGCTGAATCCTCTAAAGTGCTCCTTCGGAGTATCATCGGGAAAATTCTTAGGATTCATCGTCCATGCCAGAGGAATCGAAGCAAACCCTGAACAAATCCGGGCTTTAAAAGAAATAAGGATACCTTCCACTCTAAAAGAAATGCAGAGCCTAAACGGAAAGGTGGCCGCCCTAAGAAGATTCATTTCCAAGGCAACTGACAAGTGTGTCCCTTTCTTCGAAGCACTCAAGAAAGACAAAGGGAGGTTCGAGTGGACCGACGAATGCTTAAAAGCCTTCCTCAACCTAATCGAACACCTTCAGAGACCACCAGTACTCTCAACTCCAAATGAAGGTGAAGTGTTATACCTATACCTCGCTGTATCACCTCATGCTCTAAGCGCCGCCTTGGTAAGAGAAGAAGACCGCACACAACGCCCGGTTTACTTTGTAAGTAAGAAATTTACAGGGGCAGAGGCCAGATATCCTAAACTTGAGAAATTAGCATATTGTTTATTGATCGCGTCACGAAAACTGCGACACTACTTCCAGTCTCACTCCATCAGGGTTCTAACCGATCAACCACTAAGACAAGTGCTCCATCGTCCTGACACTTCTGGGCGACTCCTCAAATGGTGCATCGAACTAAGTCAGTATGATATCACCTACCATCCTCGCGCCGCTATCAAAGGACAAGCCATGGCTGATTTCATTGCCGAATTCACTACCAACGAAGGCAAGGAACAATCCGAAGTAGCAAAAAACATCAAGTGGAACCTCTTTGTAGACGGAGCATCGAACGAACAAGGCTCGGGGGCAGGTATTGTGATCATCACCCCCAGGGGAAGAAAGTTGTACTATGCATTAAGATTGGAGTTCACGGCCACTAACAACGATGCTGAATATGAAGCAGTAATAGCGGGATTGGAACTGGCCCTAGAAATTGGAATCAATTCCTTATGTATTCATAGTGATTCTCAGCTTATCGTAAACCAGGTACTAGGAGAATTCCAGACTCGAGGAGAACGACTCACAGCATACCTAAAGAAAACCAAACCGCTGCTCGATCAATTGGACCATTATCTAATCAAACACATTCCTCGAGAAGAAAACCAAGAGGCAGATGAACTTGCAAAGCAAGCTAGTATGAAGAACAGCACCATTTCCGGAGCACTAGCAATCTCAAGGCAGCTAGCCCCAAGTTTCGAACAAGTGAATCTGATAACTGCAATCGAAGAAGGAACCTGGATGACTCCTATCCGGAAATATTTGCAAGATGGCATACTACCCGACAGGCGTGACGAAGCCAAGAAGATCTTGAGAAAAGTTCCCCACTACACAATACAAGAAGGCATCCTCTACCGGCGTGGCTTCTCTAGCCCCTTATTAAGATGTGTCGCCGGAAGGGAAGCCAAGGAGATATTAACAAACATCCATCAGGGAGGATGCGGAGATCACACTGGAGGACAGACTTTGGCAAGAAAGATACTCCGATATGGATATTACTGGCCCACACTAAACAAAGATGCCCTAGACTTCGTTAAGAAATGCGACAGATGTCAGAAGTTCGCCAAGATTCCTCGACTGCCCACAAACGAAATTACTCAAATGACTAGCCCTTGGCCCTTTGCTGTATGGGGAATTGACTTAATTGGCGAACTGCCAACGGGCCGAGGCGGAGCCAAATATGCTATAGTGGCAGTCGATTATTTCACCAAATGGGTGGAAGCGGAACCTTTAAATAAAATATCTTCAGCAAAAGTTATCAACTTCTTGATCAAAAACATTCTGTGCAGGTATGGAGTCCCCCTCAAGATCGTATCAGACAACGGGCTCCAATTTGACAGCGAAGAATTAGCCGACTGGTGCCAAGAGCATGGAATTCATAAAAGCTTCTCATCAGTAGCTTACCCTCAGGCAAACGGACAAGTTGAAGCTGTCAACAAAATTCTCAAAACCCTAATCAAGAAGAAACTTGAAAAGTCAAAAGGCGCTTGGGTGGACGAACTTCCTACGGCACTATGGGCATACCGCACATCTTTCAGAACATCAACGGGACATACTCCTTTCTCTTTGGCATATGGATCGGAGGCAATGCTCCCAGTTGAGACTGTTGTGCCTTCTCACCGTAGGATCCACTACAACCCAGAAGAAAACGAAGAACTCCTCCTCATGTCTTTGGATCTGATTGAGGAAAGGAGGAACGACGCAGCACTCAAAGCAGCAGCTCACAAACAAAAAGTGGCAGCACTATACAATTCCAAAGTCAAACATCGCAGCTTACAAGAAGGAGATCTTGTCCTCAGGCGAATCTTTCCGCGCCCCGGGGCACTGGACCCCATCTGGGACGGACCATATGTAATTCACAAAGATCTCCACAACGGAGCTTACATTTTGTCAACAGTGGACGGAGAGGTGTTCCAGAGGGCATGGAACATCCGACACCTCCGTCGATACTTTTCTTAACTTGTACTGCCCATATGAAGTGAATTAACAAAGAGAATCAGTGGACGTAGGCATTTTCGTGCCGAACCACTTTAAAAAATCTTGTCTCTTTTTAACTTGTTCCTTTATGTCTTGGCTACTTGTTAAGTTTTATCCCTTTCTGTTGAACAAAATCCTATGGCATCTCCACTCAAGACGCACCGCGGCCTCATCTGGACTAGGCCTAACAGGTACGCTACGATTCTATGCACTCGCCAATGAGACTCTTTTGCTCCAGCATCCCTCTGCTGCGGGTTAACTCATTGCGCGCCTGCCCTCAAAGCCAACTGTAATGAGCCGATTATAAGTCATCATAAAGGCCGACTATAGCCGATGGCAGCTCATTACGGCGTACGGCTCGCCGGTAACTGTGAACCTACTTTAAGCCCCAACATAAGGTGTGGCCAGCCAGGGGTAGTTCACGGCCAACGGCACCCACGCTAGCCGGCCACGGTAAATCGAATAATACCCACGATTACGGACCATAATGGTTCGGGTAGTTACCGTGCGCGATCTCGGCTCCGATGTGTCTTAAGTGCGGCTGTGGTAAAAAAGAAAACTCCCCGTGAAGGCGTTAGATGGGTGACAAATGTCTCCAAGACCCACAGCTAGGGAAAGTGACTACAAAACCCGTTTGCCACGAACTTAAGCACATCGACGGCCTTCCGTGACTGGAAGTTTTACTTTTACTATATTTCCATTCCATTTAAATATTTTTCTCCTATCCTGTATAACAAACTCTAAAGTACAGGAAACCAGATAGGAAGCATTCACTCATGAGGCTCTAAGCCTGCGTACTGGGTGGCGGGGCGCTCAGCTATACCTGTGAACAGTTATACAAGACACTCAAAGCTACCGCCTGCGAATAAAACATAAAGGGCGGTACTATCTTCTCTTGTACATAAATGCGTAACTATAGCTTATTCATACACTGACATTGCAAAACGTAAAATTATATTTCAAGCAAAAACTTAACATCAAACACAACTAGAATCACAGGCGTATACATAATTATACTTCTCACACGGCACATAAAGATAGCAACAACATTTAAACATGACAAAATCAGCTTATATTATAAGATCACACGGAGTTATTCTTTGCAAATAATTTTATTACAGTTGCATATCAAAGACTAACATAAACAGTGATAAAAAAGAAACAAAAAGATGGCAGATGCATCCACACTCCATCACCAACTCCCCCCGCCTACTTAGCCGCAGGATCAGAGCCCCCAGTGTGTGGATCTGAAGTCCCACCTGTCCAGATCAGAAGAGGAATTCATTAAACGAACGATCAAGTTATGAAAACACGGAAAGAAAAGAAAGGGAAAAGAATAACTCACCAGCATCCGCCGCTTGATCCTCATCATCCAACTGCACGCCCGCTTCCTCCGCAGTGAGCAGCCGCATCCCCTCCTTCACCGCCGCTTGCTCCTCCTTTGAGAACTGAGCAGTAACCGCACTCAAGTTGAAGGCCTCTCCGCCTTCCTTACCCGCATTCACCCTGGCCTCCTCTAAAGCCTGGAGATACACCTTGGCCATGACCCGAGGGTAATCGTCCATCCAAGACAAGCCGCCCTCCTTCCAAGTGTGGAAGTACATATCCTGCAACATCTCATCCATCATCCCCTCGTTTTCCTCAAACTCCCTCACCCGGGCCTCGGAAGCTTGCAACTTGGCGATGGCGACGTCCCTCTCTGATTGGTATCTCAAGCAGTCAGCCTGGAGTGACCTCCTCATTTCCTCTTCCTTCAACTTGAGGGACCTCCTCATCTCCTCCATCTCCTCCTTCAACTCGGCCTGAGCCATCTCCGCAGCCTCGAGCCTCCCTGACAACTCCTCTACCCGCTCGAGATCCGCATTTCGAACCTCATCCACCGTTGCGATAGCTATGTTAATCCGTTCCCTGCAAGCGACCTCCATCTTCCGTAATTCCGCCCTACTGGCCTTCTCCATGGTCTCTTTCAGACGCTTGGAGGCTTCCTCATGCTGGGAAATCTGGATGGCTTGGTCGGCAAGTTGCTTGGCCTGATCGGCAACCTTTAACCTCAACCGAATGTTAGCACTCCCGATCTCTTCCCCGGCCTTGACCAACTTAGCATGATGCTCCATTAACTTCTTGGTCTCTGCGGCCACCCGGTCGATATTAGCCTTGGCCTCATCCCCCATGGTGACTACCCGTGTAGTAAGTAAATCAAGATCTAAAGATTTGGCCTCGTCCAGCACTCTTACCATGGGGTTGCGGGGAAGGAGGTGCTCGCCCGTGGTCTCATCGAATGAAATGTCCCGAAAACTTGGGTCTAAATCAGGATGGCCGGCAAAAGGGTCACGAGGCACGGGGCGAGGCACATCGGGACGCCTTATATGAATGACAGTAGAACTCTTGGAAGGAGGAGGAGGGGGGCAGGGCTCCGTGCTCTCCTCCGTAGTATCACGAGGAGGCTGAGTAGGGGGAGGCAGAGTAGGAAGCTGCGAAGCAGAAGAAGACTCAAATAAGGAACGGCTCCGCTTCCTTTTCTGAATGCCCTCTTCGATGACCCCAAGAAGAGGGCGGTACTTGACTACGTCCCCAGTGCGATCAGTAGAAGGTTTCGCGGAAGCTCTCCTCGACTTAAATTGTTCAAGACGATGTCGAACATCCGACGTTTTAACTGCCTGGCCTGCCCCTGGAATAAAGAACAAGTGTTACGAACATACAATAATCCGCAATTCAAAAAATGTGCTAAGTTAAAAAGAAAGAAAAGTGAGGAGACACATCTATTATACAAACCCGGCGGAGGAGTGGGAAACTGCAATAAGTCCTGGATCTCATTCCAGGACGGAAGTGAACCGTAAAAAATTTCTAAGTCCCTATCGAAAATGGAATCGGCAGAAGACAAAAGTTCACCTTGCGTCGCCGGAGTCACCCTAGCTGAAGCCACAGCTTTGCCGGTTTCCTTTGCCTTCCCCGTTTCTTTCTCCTTTTCCTTCTCCGTTTCCGACTCTCCCTCCGACTCCCCGAAGGCCCGACGGAGAGCCTCATCCAGTTCGAGGTCTTGTTCAGAGGTTAGAGCAGCAACACCACTACCACCTTGACCATCGCCATCTCCTCTACCCTCCGACCCTTCTCCAACTTCGCCTCCTTCCTCCTCTTCCACACCTTCCTCCTCCGGGACAGTCGGGCAAGTACTTGGAGAAGGGCCATCGGACTTCTTCAGTTTCTTCCCCCCAACCGCAGGACGCGCTGCGAAAGGCTCCCTCTTACCGCTCTTTACCGTAGCCCCCTCCTTAGCTTTAGCAGCCCTCTCCTCAGCCGTATCCCTTTGCTTAACCACGGACTGGCGCGGTAAGATCAAATTATACTCCAAGAGGGTTGCGTTCCTGATCAAGAAAGAGGCCGACCGGTCCCGTGCCGGAATAGCCTTTAGTTCAGCAGCCATTCGCACTAAGGAATCGTCCTCCACGACTGCAATACCACCTGTCGCTAGCCAGAAATAGAAGCATGTCAGAAAAAACACTACAGTCAAAACACATGAAAAATATAAATGAAATCAATCTTACAGCCGGAAGTGAAAAGGCGGAAAGAAACAGCATCGTCCTTGACGAAGAACCACTCTTTCTTGAACATGGTGAACTTGGAATACAAGTCCAGAACTGGTTTGAAGGGCACGGCCGCCTCCAGACTAATATACGGAGACCCCTTCTTATAGCCTCTCAGGTTGTACAAGTATCGGATTTCCCGGTTAGAAGGAGGACGCCCGTACCTCCTCTGGAAGATAACAAAGAGGCTCACCAGGATGGCATATGAGTTAGGCTGGAGCTGGAAAGGAGCCACCTTCAAATAGGTGGTGAAGCTTACTATCCAAGCGTTGATAGGGGGGATAGCGCCGCACATGCAATGGTATCTGCTAAAAGCGAAGTAGCCCTCGGGAGGATTATATGGCATCACCCCATCTCCTGGCAGCAGCATAAGAGCCCTATCTATCCCAAAGGAACGGGATATGACGTCAAGTTGCTCCTCCTTTAAGGAACTAGGAAAGCAATCAGGGGGGGAGATCAAAAGTTCCTGTGGACCATATCCATCCACTAGAGACCTTGGAATGGGTCGATGTTGCTCGGATCCTGATTGGACTGGGGGCAAGGAAGAAGAGGGCTCTCTTGTGCTTCTAGACTTCTTTCTGTCTGATCGTGTTTCCGCTTTGCGAGACATTTTCTGCAGCACAAGAAAAACACGGTGTTAGAGCAAGAAGTATAGAAAGATAAACAAGCAAGTATCTAAAGAAAGCATATAAAAGCATAAGATTCCGCTCAAGGTTCAAGTATGAAGTCTCATTCGGCGGTGCAAGACGAGTTCATTCGGCACCAAACTCCAATGCTCATTCGGCATACATGTCATTCGGCATACATGTCATTCGGCATACCTCATTCGGCTATTCAATACACTCCGTACACATTCGGCAAACAGGGCCATCCGGTGGCAAAGGTTCATTCGGCAGAAAGTATACATACCTGGTTCGGTATAAGCTGGTTCGGCGAAGACTTTGGTTCGGCAGCACAATATGGTTCGGCTCTACTCGTTCGGTAATGAAAAACGAGGGGGGTACGGCCTCTATATATAGGCGAGCTCAGGACCGGACCAAGGCATTCGACATACCGGACCGAATGAAAACCGAATGGAACTATCCATACCGGACCAGCCTCCAACCGAATGAAACCTGAGCCAACTCGAAACCGAATGAAGCTGCCTCTACCAGCAGAAACCAGAAACAAGGGGCACGCAGGCGCCTCACTCAGATAAGTACCGAACTCTAGAACCTACTAACAAAGTAGAGAATATGATAACGATGAATGAGTCGTAAATCTCTCACCAATGAAGGTTAATCATTTACACGTGTACGCGACCACGAACGGTACATAGGCACGCTCTGAATGGCTATTAACCCAATCGTCGTGAGAATTTGCACTTTGACACGCCTTTTTAAACTCATAGGTGAAACGGATATTTGATAATTATGAAATGGCTAAGCTACTTACACATGTATGGGGTCGCGAACGATCCCTAGGCATGCTCTGAGCTGGCGATAAACCGTCTTGACAAACGATCCAAGAATGCTAAGCCCCCTCGGGGCACACTTGCTCGCCTCGAACGACACGATTAGCTTCATTTCAAATATCTCGATCCCGAACGATCGTTATCTAAAACCACACTAAAACTATAAATTAAATTCCTTTGCAGGACAGCAGCAGGATACGAACATCCAGCCCATGGCGTTACGAAACAAGCCTTTCTACCACAGGGAAACAAAGCGCGACACATGCAAGCACGTGCCCCACTTTGGGGGGCAAATGTTGTGCGAATTCTCGCCCAGAAGGCCACGAGACCCTGAAGCGTCATGTCCCACGCATATTCGAAACCAACAAGCATATTCATCATCTCCACGTACTATGGAACTCAAGTACATTCGGCACCTCCAGGAGCACAAGTCCATTCGGCGTCTCCTTTGAAGCAATCCCATTCGGCATAGCCGGTCCAAGCTCATTCGGTATCCCCTGGTACACACGCTCGTTCGGCATCTCCTTCCCTGCACAAGCTCCGTTTGGCGCCTCATACAAACAGCTTCATTCGGCTCTCCCCACGATCGGCATACCAAACCACGTCCTCCTATGTTCATTCGGCACAAGGTCACTACCGGACCACACTGGCGCCGAACCATCAACACTCCACATACCCACCGATCCACTACACCACCCATCTCCATACCGGTCCAACCTATGACCGGACCAACACATACCCAACTCCATGCCGGTCCACGCTCTACCAGACCAACACCACTCCAAGCTCCATGCCGGATGAAGCCTCGCCGAACCAGACAACTGCCAGTCCAGATTGCTTCAGCCCGGGCCCACTAGCAGCTATATACAACCAAGACCCCTGCCCCCTACCTCATTCTATAAATAGAGGGGCAGGGGTACAACAATGGCAGACAAGTTTGAGAGCTCAAGCAAGGAAGGAACTTTCAAACTACTTTCATACACTTGTATACAAAGCATTGTACTTGTAACCTGAAAGAAAGAAGATAATAACATATAAAGTGGACGTAGGCACATTCTAGCCGAACCACTATAAATCTGTGTGTCTTTACATTTCAGCCCCTGCTTTTTCTATATTTACATACTCATCTAAAATCATTGGAAATCACATATAATCAACTAAATAATACGACTTGGAGGTGTTTGTCCATTTTTTGTGCAAACACCAAGTCGATAGAAAAATTACTAGTGAAATGGGTTTTATGTAGAGACATTCATTTGTTGCATCACACTTCCAAAGAAATTATCTGCATAATTTTCATTCTAATTGATTTTCAATTGGAAGACATTTAATTTTTCATAAAACCCCTTTCAGAAAATAGTTTTTACTTCAGATTTTGCATTTTAGAAATTTAATTTTATATTTATTTTTGGATTTGATCTTAAATGAATACATTAATTAATCTGACTCCTTACTGATTATCGAAAAGAAAAGTAGCTTTTGAAAAATGTGACGAGTGTTGATATTAATCATATATTATTGCTTGAGATAGTATATGTAGTAAATTTCTTTAAAAATTTAAACAAAATTTGGAATAACTTTGATTAGTAAAAATTCCATGACCATCTCTATTTCTATCATATTTCTAACGACCATCACTCGTTAAAATCTAATATAGTATGTCAAATTGTGGTAGTTTAAACCATAGATTATTTGTTTTTTAATTTAATTAGCAATAAAAACATCCAAAGTATTCTTTCTCATTTAAAATTCCTCATAGTTATACATGGGTGAATTACTTGGAATCGTTAATTATGTGCTTTCATGCTCATTTAAAAGTCCTCACGGTCATGCATGTATGGAATACATATCAAAATTGATTATTAAATAGATAAGTTTATTCTAATCCCATTTAAAATCCTCATGGTTATGCATGGTTAGAAGATGCACGAAATTCATTTTTTTTATAAAATTTAAAGAATACAACTAATCTCATTTAAAAATCCTAACGGTTATGCATGTTGGTAAGTATTTAACAGTTTCCTGTCATAAATATACCACAAATAGACAAAACTATGAGATTCTTTTATATCGACATCACCCCTATCGCTCTAAAGTGGAATATGCGCCTAACAGAGTATTTATGATTTTTATTTGATTTTTTTATCGAAATTTAATATTTATACTCGATTTAGTATTAATGTTGTATTATTTCCTATCACTTTGTTCATATTTTTCTAACACTGTTACTCTGTTGCTGATAACAAAAGAGGGAGAGAAAAGTTAAGATTTTGGCAAATAAAATTCAAATATTTTATGTATTATTTTCATATTCCCATCTAGGTTCATTTGCATATTTTTATTTATTTCCATGTGTATATGAAGGGGGAGCTTTGTTGTAGAGGGAGCATTCAAATAGGGGGAGCAAATAGAATTCATCAAAACCAAATCCATTTAATATAATCAAAATATTAATATAGGTTTGTTATAATCAAACAAAAATCATGTACTTGCATATTCTATACAAATTTTTGTTCCAATCGGACCTCGTGTGAAGGTGTTATATATTTCATAAGTTATCGATATTTTTAAATTAAAATAAAACTTAAACGTATTTACAAAATTGCCCTACCCCTTTCTTCCATCCTTCTCCAAATTGAAATTGTGCAACGGAGACATAGACCCCATTTCTGCATGCACACTTGAGTATTGATGCAGAACTTTGAATCATCATTCGACGAACGGACTTCACCAATGTCTTGCTCCACTCAAACCGCACCTGCTCGACCCTAACTCATCGCTCGATGACCACCCAACCACATCGCAACCTTGCACAATCGCTGCTCTCCCCTACCATGATGCGATCACCCCCATGATCGCGCACCATCAGGCTTCGACCTGTTTCCTGGAGATTTGACCAGGCAACTAAGTACTCGACATTCAGGGATGCTCGGCATCTAGAGAGCGTCCGACATTGGATAACGCTTGGCATTCAGGGTGTCCTGCTTTCAGGATGTTCAGCTTCGCTTTGTTCGGCATGATTCCCTATTGTTCGGCACTCTAGGTGTTCGGCACCACTTCGTTCGGCATAAGAATACCGTTCGGCATGCAGGAGTGTTCGGCATCTCTGGACGTTCAACATGGCAGACTCGTTCAGCATTCGAGAACGCTCGGCATTCAGGAGCGTTCGACATCCAGAGATGTTCGGCATCCCAAGCTCGTTCGACAGTCAGAAGAGTTCGGCATTCAACCAGTCTCAATCAACTTCAACTATTGCTCGGCATACACTCGCCACTCAGCATCTCACTTCGTTCGGCATGAAGAGGGTGGTTCAATATTTAGTCGTTCGGTGCAACACACTGGTTCAGCTCCCAGTATCGTTCGTCACAAATACTTTCCACGGCATTCAGAGTGTTCGACCTTACTTCGATCGGCATAAGGATATCGTTCGACATCACTCTGTTAGGCGAGAGGAGATCGTTCGACAATCATGCCTTGCTCGACATTTGGCCGTTCGGCATATTTGGTTCGACACATAGAGTTACTCCATTTGGGCCAAGGTATTCAGCTACCAGGCCCACCAGGGTAGTCCAACCCATCTTCATCTATAAATAGAGAGGCAGGGGCACAGTGAAAGGGATCAGTTTTTCAAGAACACTGGGGAAACTCTGCCACATTCAACACTCACTCAAGACTTAATCTTTTAACATTGCAATTGTATTCAAGTAATGGAGGACGGATTGTATCTGTAATCAGTTATCAAGTGAAGGAATAAAGATTAACTTCAAAGTGGACGTAGGCAGTTACGTCGAACCACTATAAATCTGGTGTTCTTGTTCTTTGCATTTAAATTTACATCTTATCTTCTGTTTTAATTTAGTGTCTTCATTAATCTCTCTATGCAATCTTTTTTAAGGGTGTTAGTGGCCAATTTTGGTGCTAACATTTTGGTGCTTTCACTGAGAATTGAATTCTCAGGATGTTAGGATCTGCTTTGTAGCTACTGGATTGCATAAATCCCCCGGAGGAGATCCAAGATCATTTACAAGGCATCTGTGGATTCTATTCAGAGTTACAACCAACAAATCTACCATGGAGAGACCACGAACCAGATCGGTCTCCCTCAGCGCAGATGTCTACGAGACTGCTAGCGTGTAATAAGTTGGACCTAGAAATCAGCAAGCAACGCGAGGTGCAGGCCCCTCCATCCAAAACCAAGCAGAAGTTGTTTCCCGAACAGAGTTCAACGACTTGATAAGAAAACCCATGGAAAGTAGAAGGCAACTTGCTAAGCAGATTCAAGCCAACACTAATCTCATGACCCAGCTCACTCAGTAGCAGCGTCAGAATGCTGGAGGTAACCCTACCCCTTATTCTGAATCTGATAGTGCAACCTCAGCTGATGAACCTCCTAGGCGTAGGTGCCGTAAGGATGAAGGTGCACAGGTAGGTGTCATAGATCGATCGACTAGGGATCAAGCCCGTGAGGAGACCGGATGCCCTAATTTCCAAGACCCAAATCAGGCGGGACATCAACCCGCATTGTCCCGTGGAACGGAACCCAACCTTCCATCCTCCATACAAACTCCGGACTTAACAACTATGGTGAGGCAGTTGATGAGAGAGAACCAAGGCCTGACCAATGAATATTAGGGAGTGTCCAGAAGTCATACTCCCTTCACAGATGATATCCTACAGGCTGAGTATCCCAAGAAGTTCAATATGCCGACTATCCCAGCCTACGAAGGGAAGACTGATCCCATGCAACATGTGATGAGGTACGGATGGATGATGGATTCCGCAAGTGCCAATGATGCGACAAAGTGTAGGTGCTTCCCAATCACTCTGTCTGGAATTGCCACCATATGGTTTACTCGACTTCCCCCACGATCTATATCCTGCTTTGACGAATTGGCAATGAAATTCATAGAACAATTCAGGATACACACCACTCGCCCAAAGGATGTGATGTCCTTATCGAGCGTAATCCAAGCTCCAGGAGAGTCATTGAAAGCATACTTGCAGAGATTTCATGTTGCTGCTACTGAAGTGAGCAATCCTAACGACCACACAATTTTGATAGAGGTAATGCGTGGAGTGGATCCAGATTCTGAATTTGGAGATTGGTTGGCGGGAAAGCCCCCAGCCACGCTGGAGCGTTTTTATTCAAGAGCTCATCAGTTCATAAGAAGGGAAGAAGCTTGTTGGACAAGACGAGACAAGGCACCAGGGCCTGCTCAGGAGACTGTGAAAAGTAACGTCGCCATGAAGCAAACCGACGATAATTTTGGAAAAGCTCAAGTCAACGTCCAAAACAAGCCTAGGCAGTCTAAAGGATCCGGAGGTGGAAATCCTGGAAAGAAAAGAGAGACGGGGAAATGGAAGTCAAGGATCCCGACCTACAATGAATACACCCTGCTGAATGCATCTCTTGAGAACATCTATTTGTCAACTTGCAACATTTTCTAATATAGAAACCATGTCCAAAGGAATCAACAGAGGAACAGAAGCGGACTGGGAAGTATTGCTGCTTTCACGAGTCTTATGCGCACAACACAGAGGAGTGTAGACACCTCCAGGACGCTATAGAAAAGTTGATTAGACAGAAGAAGTTGCAGGAGTTTGTCAAAGACCCACAAGGTGGAAGACAAGAGACATCGGACCCCGAACGCGGGCCAGCTTCGCGCCAACCAGAACAACCTGCTCGAACTGCGGCTAGATTGGTTCTTAACACGATTGTTGGTGGACCTCATCCTTCGGATAAGAATTGGCAGGAAATGGAGCGATATGCTAACTCTTTAAGACATGCGGAGTATGAGTGTTGTTCGAATGTGGAGGATAGGACTCCTGCAAAGCAGTAGCGCACGATGAATGATGATATTGTATTCATGAGCAGAGATGCGGATAAGGTGAAGGCCACTATGATCGACCCGATGGTCATATCTGCGACAATCGGACCTGCGTTCATGAAGAGAATTCTAATTGATTGCGAAAGTTCTGTTAACATCTTCTTCAAGAAGGCATACGACCAAATGAAGCTGGAGACTAAGGATTTGAAACCACATAAAGCCAGAATCCATGGCTTTAACGGCGCAGCAACGGATGCTCTGGGATATGTGGAGTTGCCAGTTAAACTGGGGCAAGGCGAGCATATGAGGGTGTGAATCCTACCGTTCATAGTGTTGAATGTTGACTCTCCATATAACGTATTTCTTGGACATCCAGCCCTGGCATAATTTAGGGCAGCATTGGCCCCTTGGTGTCTGACGTTAAAATTTCCAATAGACAGAGGTGTTGGAGTGGTACACGGCAATCGGGCGACCGGTCGTGCATGCTATGTGGCCAAGCTGAGAGAGGCTCAGCATAGAGAGAAAGGAAAGGTTGCAGACAGCTCCGTCCACATCTGAAATTCTGATGATTGACAAGTAGCGTCCGAGCCTATTCTCAGGCAACATTCTCGGATCCATAGAGACATAGATCCGAGAGATGATGATGGGGGACCCAGGGAAATAATTACAGCACGGGCTGAACTAACAATTGACATCCCAGTCATCCGGGATGACCCGTCACTAATTCTTAAAATTGGATCACAACTCGACTCCGTGGTGGCCGAGAACCTCACTGACTTCCTCCTAGTGAATCTTGATGTCTTCGCTTGGACACATTCTGACATGTGCGGATTTCTCCTACAATCGCGAGTCATATGTTGAACATAGACCCAAGACATGTTCCTGTGAAACAGAAAAGGAGAGGCATGGACCCAGAGAGGTTCGCGGCTCTCAAAGAGAAGGTGGAAAAACTCAAGGCCAATGGTTTCGTCTGCGACGCCCTCTACCCTGAATGGGTATCTAACCTGGTGCTAGGTAAAGAAAGCGAATGGAAAATGAAGGACTTGTGTTGACTATTCTGATTTAAACAAAGCATGCCCAAAGGATAGTTTCCCATTGCCTAGGATTGACTAGCTGGTCGATTCAACAGCCGGACATGAGTTACTATCATTTATGAATGCGTACTCTGGATATAATCAAATCCCGATGCACATCCCAGACCAAGAACATACCAGTTTTGTCACGAACGTTGGGTTATATTGCTATGTAGTGATTCTCTTTGGATTGAAGAACGCGGGAGTAACTTATCAGCGTCTGGTGAATCGGATGTTCAAAGATCAGATTGGTAGAACGATGGAAGTCTATGTGGATGACATGCTCGTGAAGTCACGGCAGTCAAACGACCACATCCGAGACTTAGCGGAGATGTTTGATGTACTCAAGCATTATGGAATGAAGATCAATCCTTTGAAGTGTTCCTTCGGCGTAGCGACAGGAAAGTTTCTGGGTTTTATTGTGAATGCGCGGGGAATCGAGGCTAACCCGGAGAAGATTCAGGCTATCCGTGATATACAAGTGCCCAGAGCCATAAAACAGGTGCAGAGCTTGAATGGAAAGGTGGTCGCGCTGAGCCGATTCATATCCAGGGCCACAAACAAGTGTATTCCTTTCTTCGATGTCATAAAGAAAGGAAAGAGGAATTGTGAGTGGACATCCGACTGTGAGGAACCATTCCGAGCTCTTGTAAGGCACTTAAGAAAGTCCCCCGGTATTGTCTAAACCAATAGACCACGGAATGTTGTACATATACTTGGATGTATCCTAGCACGCTATCAGTACAGCCTTGGTTCGCGAGGAAGACCGGGTTCAAAAGCCAGTTTACTATGTTAGTAAACGCTTGACGGGGGAAGAAAGAAATTATCCAAAGATTGAAAAACTATCCTATTGCTTGGTGATTGCATCACGCAAGCGTCGTCCGTATTTTTAGGCATACTCAATCAGTGTTTATACTGATCAACCTTTGCGGCAGATACTCCAATGATCGAAACTTCCGGAAGGATGTTAAAATGGAATATTGAATTAAGTTAGTTTGACATTACCTACTTGCCACAAAGGGCCATAAAAGGACAAGCACTAGCTGACTTCATTGCTGAATTTACTATGACAGACGAATCAAACGACCACAATGTCATACCTCCTGTTCGATGGAAGATGTACACCGATGGGGCATCTAACGACTGTTGTTCGGGAGTTGGCATAGTTCTTATAACTCCTGAGGACCTATCAGTTTGCTACGCTTTGAAGCTCGAATTCACAGCAACGAATAACGAAGCCGAATACGAAGCGTTGATTGCCGGCTTGAGACTTATCAAACAACTGGGAGTAAAATCGATTGAAATCTTTAACGAATCGCAGCTGGTGGTGTACCAAGTGCGAGGAGACCACCAAGAAAGGGGGCAGAGACTTGCCCCATATTTGGTTCGAGTTAAGGAGCTGCTAGCGAATCTCGAGTATTATGATATTTCACATGTCCCGCGTGAGCGAAACAGAGCAGCCATTTCATTGGCAAAATTCGCAAGCACTGGCGATGCATAGCAAATGGGATTATTTCCAGTTGAAACCCTCCATGCTTCGAGTATAGATATGATGGAGATATATTCCACGTTCAAAACCGAAATCGAGAAGGAATCATGGATGACCCCAATCAGGCAGTACTTTCTATTCGAGATCTTACCCTAAAAAAGGAGCGAAAGACGACAAGTCCTTCGTAAGGCTTTACGATATATAATACAGGATGGGGTAATGTATCGGAGGGGATTCTCGACCCCTTGCTCCGGTGCATGGCCCACGATGAGATAAAACGAATATTAAAGGAAGTCCATGAGGGAGAGTGAGGTGACCATACTTGGGGGCAGACATTAGCAAAGCAAGTCCTTTGTTATGGATACTACTGGCCAACTGTGAATCAGGATGCTGCAGACTATGTGAGAAGATGTGACAAATGCCAGATATATGCAAAAATCCCGAGAGCTCCGCCGACGGAACTCATGCAAATGGTTAGTCCCTGGCCATTTGCAACGTGGTGGATCGACCTAGTTGGTTCTTTACCCATAGCCAAAGGTGGAGCGAAATATGCAATAGTTGCAGTCGACTACTTTACCAAATGGGCCGAAGCAGGGCCTCTGGCCACAATAACCGCCAAAAAGGTTATTAATTTCATCGTACGAAATATCATATGTCGTTTCGGCCCTCCACAGACCATCATTACAGACAATGGAACTCAATTCGAAAGCAAGGAGTTCAAAGAATTTTGTCAGAGAGACGGCATTGAGAAGAAGTTTGCAGCGGTTGCTCACCCGAAAGCCAACAGACAAGTGGAAGCCGTAAACAAGATAATTAAGTCCATATTGAAAAAGCGTCTGGAAAAGGCTAGAGGCAAGTGGATGGATGAACTTCCAACGACGCTTTGGGCCTATAGGACCACCCATAAGACCGCGACTGGCCACACTCTATTCGCATTGGCATATGGCACGGAAGCTGTCATACCCATGGAGCTTGAAGTTCCATCACATCGAGTAACTTATTACGACCCCACGTCGAACTAGAATCTTTTATTGGAATCGTTGGACTTCATTGACGAAAATCGTGAAGAAGCCAATTTGAGCACGGCTGCATATAGACATAGGGTCACTAAATATTATAACGAAAAGGTCCGGCTGAGAATTTTTAAGTGGGAGACCTTGTTTTGAAACGATTTTTACCGGTCCTATCTCATATGAATCCTGCATGGGAAGGTCCATACGTCATCGAACGAAAGCTTGGAGAAGGAACTTTCAAGCTAGCGACCGTTGATGGTGCGACATTCCCCCGAGCATGGAACAACGAGCACTTGCGGCATTATTATACTTAGTCTATTTCTTTCATGTATTAGTTGCATTTATTTCCAGTACGCTTTATTTCTAGTTCTTGGCATGTAATAAGACAATTTAGCTTGCTTTCGTTAATAAAGGCTTGATGCTATCCTTTCCATGAATTACTAATGGCTCTGCGAATGATAATCCTGTGACAGGCAAATAAAATTATATTATTCTGGCTAACGTATGAACACATGCGGACATTCAAAATCTCCCAGCCCCTGGAGTGCAGACTGGAGTACTTAAAGTCCCCATAGTGCGGACTCGAGTATAAACGACTAAAAATCTTCAAGTCCCCAGAATGCGGACTGGGGTACTCTTAGGCCCTGGAGTGCGGACTCGAGTATAAACGATTCAAATCTTCAAGTCCCCGGAGTGCAGACTGGAGTACTCTAAGTCCCCGGAGTGTGGACTCGAGTATAAATGACTCAAAATCTCCAAACCTCCGGAGTGCGGATTGGAGTACTCAAAGTCCCCAAAGTGCGGACTCGAGTATAAACGACTAAAAATCTCCAAGTCCCCCGAATGTGGACTAGAGTACTTTAAGTCCCTGGAGTGCAGACTCGAGTATAAACGATTCAAATCTCCAAGTCCCTGGAGTGCGGATTGGAGTATTCTAAGTCCCCAGAGTGCGGACTCGAGTATAAACGATTCAAATCTCCAAGTCCCCGGAGTGCGGACTAGAGTAATCTAAGTCCCCGGAGTGCGGACTCGAGTATAAATGACTCAAAATCTCCAAGCCCCCGAAGTGCGGACTGGAGTACTCTAAGTCCTCGGAGTGAAGGCTCTAGTATAAAGGACTAAAAATCTCTAAGTCGCCAGAATGCGGACTGAAGTACTCTAAGTCCCCGGAGTGCGGACTCAAGTATAAACGATTCAAATCTCCAAGTCTCTGGAGTGCGAACTGGTGTATTCTAAGTACCCGGAGTGCAGACTCGAGTATAAACGAATAAAAATCTCCAAGTCCCCAGAATGCGGACTGGAGTACTCTAAGTCCCGGAGTGCGGGCTTGACTATAAACGACTCAAAATCTCCAAGTCCCCGGAGTGCGGACTGGAGTACTCTAAGTCCCCGGAGTGCAGACTCGATTATGAACGTCTTAAAATCTCCAAGTCCCCGAAGTGCGGACTGGAGTACTCTAAGTCCCCAAAGTGCGGACTCGAGTATAAACGATTCAAATCTCCAAGTCCCCAGAGTGCGGACTGGAGTACTCTAAGTCCCCGGAGTGCGCACTCTAGTATAAATGACTCGAAATCTCCAAGCCCCCAGAGTGCGGACTGGAGTACTCTAAGTCCCTGGAGTGCGGACTCGAGTATAAACGACTAAAAATCTCCAAGTCCCCGGAATATTGACTGGAGTACTTTAAGTCCCCGGAGTGCGGACTCGAGTATAAACGATTTAAAACTCCAAGTTCTCAGAATGCGGACTGGAGTACTCTAAGCCCTCGGAACACGGACTCGAGTATAAATGACTCAAATCTTCAAGTCCCCACAGCGCGGACTGGAGTACTCTAAGTCCCCGATGTGCGGACTAAAAATATATTCTAAGTGCTTGAAGCACGGAAGGAAAAATAAACAACTCTCAAAGAATCTCCGAGCTATATGAAGGTGAACCGAGAAGTCCATGTTACTCACAACAGCTTGGATTTAAATCACAATCACACAAAAATTGAACGGCAAGAGCCTTTTGAAAGACAGAAAAACTAAGTTTTATTCTTCAAAGATAAGTTTCTACTACAACTTCTTTGAAGCTCGGAATCAAAAGTATATTTACATAAACTAAGAAAACGAAAATACTTGCATAATCTAAACTAGCTCTTGTTGAACGAGAGCGAAAACTACTTCTTTGACTTCTTTGACTTTTTGCCCGATGACTCCTCCCTGGTACGCTTACCCTTGATAACTTTCTTTGACAGGGGAGTGACAGCCGAAGAAGTATGAGGAACATCCATGGGTTTGTACCTGTCAGGGAGAATGATCTTCAAAGGCTTGTTCAAAGGATCGTCTGGGTCCACAGCTTGAGGTTTGACCTTGATCTTGATCGTCTCTTCCTTCTCTTTCTCAAGCTGCTCCTTCATGCTCAGCTCGGATGTGTGCTCGGAGACGCCTGTAATTTCAACTTCATAACTCCCATCAATGAGAGAGGAAGTCCCAGATTTATCTTCATCAAGCGCTCCGATCACTTGGGCGTCTGGACCAGAGCCTCTCCTGCATGAGTGGCTTCACTCGTTTTTTCCCTCACCTCCTTGGCGACATCGCTCCTCGGAGTAGGCTCAAGACCAGAAAGGGCTGCACAAAATCATGAAAAGCAAGTATTAGAATACGATAGCTTTTGGTGGAAAACGAAAGCTCTTGGAATGTTAAAGAGAAAGAGTTGCCTGCCAGGTTCCGGCTGGCTTTCAGCCGACAAGGGGGTCTCACCCTCCGGAACAGGGGACAAAACATGAACACTGAGGCCGAGGTCCTCCGGGTCATAGCCAATGTGCTGTTCAAAAGGATCGAGTATCGGCTGGCTGGTCGGCTGTGTTGGCACACGAGCTGGAGACCCAATCCCGGATGGACCGACGATAACTTCTTTTCCTTTTGTGAAAGGGGAGCCTTTGCAATAAATAGCTTTAGCCGCTGACAGGTCTGAAGGCTCATTTCCCTTGAGGAATTCTTTTATCAAGGCCCCCTCATCAACCTCCTCATTACCGTGTTCGGCCTTTTTGATTTCAATTAATGTCTCCCATGCCTCGGCCAAAGATTCTAGATAGCCCTCGCCTAGAAAAGTCAAGTCTCGATGCATGAGAACGCGGGTATTGAATTCAGCGATTAGCGGGTCAAACATGCTTTTGACCTCCTCCCTACCTTCTTCTCTAGCCGCCTCAAGATGGGAGTCGATATCCATGGACGCTATCTTCTTGCCCTCTTCACGGGCTTCGCTCCTTAACGTTTTGACTTTGGAAAGCTCGTCCTCAAGTTCTCCTTTAAGAGTCGAGTAGCAACGATCTCATCACAGTATCGTTGTGACTCTTCTTGAGCAGTCATTTTCTCCTCTTTCTCTTTACGGAGCTGCTCCTCAAGTTCTTTAACCCGAAGACAAAATGCATCCCCCTCTTTTTGTACCAAATCTTTTTCCAAAGCCAAAGCCCCACAGTGTTGTACCGCCTCGTCGAGTTCCTTTTTGTGAGTCGATTCCAGACGAGTTACGGCTTCGGCGGTGTCCTTGGCGCTCTATTGGGCGGCCTCAAGTTCAGGCTTGTTAGTCACAATCTCTTCGTCCTGAGTTTTAACGATATCTTTGTCGTGCATAGCCTCAAGCTTCAGGCGATCGATCTCACGTTGGGGCTCCATGGAGACTTCAAAAAGTTTTTTAGATAAATGAACAAACATGTCATGTTGAACATAGACGTCGTTGGTACAGACGATGGCGCTCTGCTTGACATGTCCGGGAATAGGATGAATCGTCGGGATGAATTTCAGGCCATCAAAGCAAATTTTTGGAAATTTATCTTTAAGCTCGGCCAGTCTCTCCGACACTGTTGGATCTATTGCGGGAACAGGAGGGGATGGCTTTGAAAGTTCAACTCTCTTGTGAGGATCCCGAGGTTGTCGTGTGGAAGAGGAATCGAAGTGTTGGTCTCAGGGGACATCAGATTGCGACCTCTTATAGCCGTGCTTATCTTTGACCTGTTCCTAGTGGGAAGAGGGATATTAGTGGTACTAGGGCTGATAATATGTTTTCTTCCGAGATAATGAGTCCCGGGAATGATAATCCCTATTGCCATCACCGTCTCTGTCCTAACGTCTCCCGGAACCTGAGTCACGTCTAGAGTGATGGAAAACAGATGACCCACAGATGTGATCAATGCCGTGTGTACATCCCATGTCACCTGCATAGAATTTAAACAATAACAAATTAGCAAAGAGAAGTGTGACGACAAGAATTTAAGTGCGAGGCAAAGTGGATAGTTTGTGTGTGTGTGTCCTAGTGTTTTCCCCCCGACGGACTAATTGCTTTACTAATGGGAGTTTTTTCTCCCGGACTTTGGGTTAGAGCGCCTGCATCGCCTCTGATGGCCGAGTGAAGTTTAAATGCTTCCGGATCGCCAAAGTCGTAATTGAGCAGATCATCAGGAATGGAGAGGTTCGATAGGCCCTTTAAAGAACTTTCTACATGCTGTGAAGAAGCCTCTTTCTCTGTCGGAATGAGTGTAACTTTGGAAGTTCCGCCAACTTTCTCCTTCCTTATCTTGTACGTCAATTTCCCCTTCTTCTTCATAGGGGAAGATGACGTTTCAATGTCATGCACTTCGACTATCGGATCCTGAGTGGGACCCGCGTTCTCGCCCTGTGCTTCAGGTGTTTCATTCCCTTTAATTTCCCCCTCTTCCTGTGCGTCAGGGGTGTGACGTGAAGATGACTCAGCTAATTTTTTCCCTTTGCCAGAGGCAGGCCTGGGTACGGTAACACCTTGAGGAAGGCTTATCTGATGGCCTTCTGCTAATAGCCTAAACCTTGTAAGCGACTCGTTTGAAATGAGAGTCCGGATGTCTCGTTCTTCGACAGGAAGGGCTCGAATAGCCTCGACGGCCTCAGAATACCCTTGGCCATCAGGACGTGGGTTGATACCTGAAAAAACAAAACAAGAGTTAGAAAAGGCGCGGCTCCGACCAAGCACGAATATCGATCCAGCGAAAAGACTTACTTCCTTCAACCCTCTCCTCGCGAAACCGCACATAGAACCATTCCTTTTTGTGCAGGGCAAACTTGCTCCACGCCCCGGTTAAAATCTGGCATTTGTGGTGCGGCTCGAGGAATACAACGGAGGGGTTATCTCTTCGCTTCTTGACCATATATATATATATATATATATATATATATATATCTGATGTCGCCCGAAGTTGGAGGCCTAGAGAGGACGGTCGTGAAAAGGATATAGGTACCATAGATGAAGTTGTGACCGTCCGGTGTAGTTGCGACGGGGCGATGTCGATGTATTGTAGCACGTCCCGTAGATATGTATTAAACGGCGGCACACTGCCAACCCAGCACATGAATTTATTACATGTCGTGTATCCAACTGAGGGCAAGTGTGGACGATCATGCGCCGATGGAACTAGCACGTCGTCGAAAGGGATTCCATGGATGAAGCATAATCGCCGGAGCACAACTTCGTTGACCTTCGAAGCCTGTGAATCAACAGGGTTATCCAAGAAAATTGCTGCCTCCATAGCGTCGGGAGCTAAGTTATGGGCATGGGAGATTGACGGATTTGAAATATCTGTGACTTCTTGTCTTGAAGACGGCCCAGGTCTTTCTGAGATCGTTGCGGAGCTAGATTTCCTAGACATCTTTGATAAATATTGGATTTAGCAGAGCACCTATTTAAACTATACAAATAATCGGCGTTAGACTTAACAACATAAATCCACCCCGCCCCCCTCCCCCGGCGGTGTGTGAACTAGGGCAATCATTCAAATATAAACATTGGGAAATTATAGGTCACAAAATTGATGATGTAAAGTTGAGCTTTGAACTGTCGCCTTCGAAGAGCGTCATCGCCGACCGTCTCCGAAAACCAGCCTTGCAATGCTTTCAATTTTGGACTCGGACATTGGCACTACGTGTTAAAAGCTTTTATCTGTTCTTGTCGATTTAAGTTTAGGCTTGTGGTTATTGAAACTAGGAAGTGATCAATCGAGATTAATTCGATATGCTAGTATGCGGCTGTCCTTGTCCTCGTTTTTGTTATATGATTAGGCAAGATGAATAAGTGTTTTGCCTAAGTACTGGTTCGGCACTCATGATTGTTCGGCCTAAGTGCCTTTTGGCTAAAGTATGGTTCGGCATTCGTGGTTGTTTGGCCTAAGTGATGTTCTACTAAAGTATGGTTCGGCATTCGTTATTGTTCAGCCTAAGTGCTGTTCGGCTAAAGTATGGTTTGGCATTCGTGATTGTTCGGCCTATGTACTGTTCGGCTAAAAGTATGGTTCGACATTCATGATTGTTTGGCCTAAGTATTGTTCGGCCGAAATATCGTTCGGTCAAACTATCGTTCGGTCGAAACAATGTTCGGCCGAGGTATCAATCGGCACTCTGTCCATTTCATGCTTCCGTCATGTCCTTCCATTCCACTGCTTGGCATGTGGCGAATCATGTCGAACCAGAGTTACGCCGAGCCCCAACGCTCGGCACTCCATCCTTAACCATACCGAACAACGAGGACGGGTCATTCGTTGAGTTATGCCAAACCATGTTGTTCAGCAATCCAGCCAATTCCTGCTCCTCCTCTAGTATTCCCTCCAATCTCGTTCTGCACGAGGGAACCGTGCCGAACCACAATACACCTCCCAACAACTCCCTCGTGTACTCGGCGCTGGCCACTTCTCTTTCCCTCTATACCATCTAGCCCTAAAAAATAGCCTAATCGAAGTTCAATTCTTTCATCCACGCAACACCTATCGGCTACAGTTCTAATTTACAAACTCGAGCCTCATGTTAAAACCTTTTATTTTGAGGAAAGGATTTAAATAGAGGGATCGATACCTAGTTAGTAGATCGAGACTTGGAGAATTCTGGAATTAAGCGCATAGTTTTGATTAATGCCGAATGGATTGGGAAGGATTGTTAAATCTTTGGAGGCTGTTAACAGACGAGGTTTGCAAGTACAAGGTAGCGGAGGTAAAAAGTGAAAAAAGAAGAAGATGTAGCAGGCCGGCCTTTATAGGGAAGAAGAAAAAGTCGAAGAGACGATGACCGTTAGAACCGGTCAAAACGAAGTCGTTTGGCATACAAGGACGTTCGGCTTTACCTATTCTGTTCGGCACTCGCATACCGTTCGGCACACACCATCACATCGTCGAGAGAAATAAACCAAGGATCGAAGAGGAGCACAGAGGACACGTAATTCAAAGCGTATCATGTTCAGTCACGTGATACACTTTGGGGGGCAAGTGTTTCGTGGAGATTTGACCAAGCAACTAAGTACTCGGCATTCAGGACGCTCGGCATCTAGAGAGCGTCCAGCATTGGATAACGCTCGGCATTCAAGGTGTCCGGCATTCAGGATGTTCGGCTTCGCTTTATTCGGCATGATTCCCTATTGTTTGGCACTCTAGGTGTTCGGCACCACTTCGTTCGGCATGAGAATACTGTTCGACACGCAGGAGCGTTCGGTATCAAATGACGCTCGGCGGGCAAGGACGTTCGGCATGGCAGACTCGTTCGGCATTTGGGAACGCTCGGCATTCAGGAGCGTTCGGCATACAGAGGTGTTCGGCATCCCGAGTTCGTTCGGCAGCCAGAAGTGTTCGGCATTCAACCAGTCTCAATCAACTTCAACTATTGCTCGGCGTACACTCGCCACTCAGCATCTCACTTCGTTCGGCATGAAGAAGGTGGTGCGGCATTTAGTCGTTCGGTACAACACACTGGTTCGACTTCCAGTATCGTTCGGCACAAATACTTCCCATGGCATTCAGAGTGTTCGACCTCACTTCGATCAGCATAAGGATATCGTTCGGCATCACTCTGTTAGGCGAGAGGAGATCGTTCGGCATTCATGACCTGTTCGGCATTTGGCCGCTCGACATATTTGGTTCGGCACATAGAGTTACTCCATTTGGGCCAAGGTATTCAGCTACCAGGCCCACCAGGGAAGTCCAACCCATCTTCGTCTATAAATAGAGAGGCAGGGGCACAGTGAAAGGGATCTGTTTTTCAAGAACACTGGGGAAACTCTGCCACATTCAACATTCACTCAAGACTAAATCTTTTAACTTTGCAATTGTATTCAAGTAATGGAGGACAGATTGTATCTATAATCAATTATCAAGTAAAGGAATAAAGATTAATTTCAAAGTGGACGTAGGCAGTTACGCCGAACCACTATAAATTTGATGTTCTTGTTCTTTGCATTTAAATTTACATCCTATCTTCTGTTTTAATCTATTATCTTCATTAATCTCTCTACACAATCTTTCTTAAGGGTGTTATTGGCCAATTTTGGTGCTAACACGACCCTAGGTGCATCTCGACCTGATTATCGCCGCCAAGCTTCCCAACCCACCCACCGATTACCATAGCTTGAGAAAACCAAAATCCTAGATTAACATTCCACCGTTGAGCATCCAACATCTGCCGCACCTTCAACCAAGCTTCAAGAAGAAAGATTTATTCGAAACGAATTTTCAAACATGTTTGAGAATTTTTCATCGAGTAAAATTTGAATTATAATTTTTTGAAGTTTCATTTTCTTTTTTTCTTCACTGTTTAGCTACATTTATAAAGAAGAAGAAGAAGAAGGACGTGAAGCAACGAAAAGGGGTGTTGGTGGTACGATGTAAGGATAGACTAGATGATAATGGGTCAATGGTTATATGATCAAATCGATATATATATATATATTATTTAAAAATTCAAAAATATCAAACATATAATTCTGAACCCCAATCGAGGCGTGCCGCCTAGCATTCTGTATGTTATATCGCTATTCTTAACGCAATGGAACTTGTTTAAGGACCTATTTTGATAGTATGCAAAAGATATCTTTTTGAACCAAATTATTATATTAAATTTCTGATAGTAATTTCAATGCATTCTGATCTCACATGGCTAAACGGTACATTCGGTTGCCATGAAATTTGATGGCATGTTATAATTCATTATTATAGACCCAATGAAGCGGGTTTTGCCGAAATTCGAGACTATGAACGAGTGATTTCAAAAGTAGCTAAATCATTTTTAAAATAATTTAATAGTTTTTATCTTCATTCTTATTATATAAAATTTAAATAAGCTTTGAAATTATTTTAATCTAACTTAAAAATCAAGATTCCATCATTTAACCAATCTTAGTTACCAAATTTAACAATCAAACTATTCAATAAATCACTATCTTTGAAATTCAAGTTATTTATTTCATAAAATTAACTTTTCAATATTTAAAATCAATTAAATATTGCAAATTCAAATAATAAAATTATGGGTCAGTATAGGGGATGTTACAACTTGGTATCGATGCATAGATTTATGAGGTACTTTAACTAAAAATGATTTATGAAAATAGAATCCTAATGAATTAGAATTAGGATCAACGTATGGGATAATGCTATAGTAACCTACTTGTATTTACTATATATAAGTATATGCTATATCTCTATTCTCCAATCTCTCTTATGTTATTCTTCTGTATCTCACGTGACTTGAATACAGATATAGACGTAAGAAGAGGCAGAGTTAACCGAGGAGGAGACAACACCACCATAAATGTAGTGCAGAACATGCTGCTTACTTAGCACACAAGATGGTTTGGTAATGTAGTGCAATACATGATGCATCTATTACCTTTTTGATAGACATTGAGAAATGCCATTTTTGCCAACACTTGGAAATTATGCCCATTTAATTATTAAAAACAATTTTGAAATTTATAGTACCATTGTAGTATAAGCATGCATACCAACAGATAGCATATCACACAATAGCATAGGCAGTGGACTTCATGGGACATACCCAGTTTAGAGGTACTACTATATAATTTTGAATATACATATAATATATTTGATCCAACATTAAATGTGCACACGATAATATGGGTAATAGTTGCAATAATATGAGTTATATTTATTTTTTATTTTTTAATATTTATGACATTGCTATTGTAAAATCGAAAATAATATTGTTAATTTTTTCTAGGGTAAACAATTTTTGTTGGGAATAAGTGTGGGATTAAAATTAATTTATACGGCCACAAAATAGTATTCTTCTTTATTTAGGAGGATATTAAAAATATTCACATGGCATTGCCTCCAAATTGTATTGCTTTCTGTCCTCAATCCTCCTTGTTTATATTTTTCAATCAACTTTATTTGAGTTTTCTAAGATGATAATTAGGTCCATTAACTCTAATGGTGCCATAATACATAGAAGCCCTTTTTGATTCGTCATGTAGTTCAGGTGTAATCATAGGAGGCAATGTGGTGGAGCTGTTCAGTTTGCAGATGATAACAAGAAAACCTCAAAAGGAAGAAAGTAGATTATTTTGTTTAATTGGTCTAACTACTATACATTTAACTATGGTGATTCATACATACAATTGTTTTTAGCACATTATACATTATATTCATTTGAATGTAAACATGCCAAAACATGTTAATTAAAATTTTTATTTAGTTCTTGTTTCAGACTTATATATAATTACTTATTTTTATTTTATTTTTTAAAGAAGGAAATTTATTATTTTGTTATTCACATATAATGTTTGAAGTTTACGATATTTTTGTATGTTGTTATTCAAATGCATTTTTTCGATGGTTTCACGAAGTTTTGTATTTGGTCATGTGTTTTATGAAGTAGTTTTTTGGTTGATGCAACTAATATTTTGATGTTGATTCTGAAGTTGTTTATGTTGTATCCCTTTGCTTTTTATAACCATTTTTAAAAGGCAAATGAGATTATATACTGGTCCTCTACCAGATCTTATTGAACAAAGAAAGATAGATACATGCATACAACATAAAAGCAAAAATAAATAACATAATAGAAACCGAGTGAATTAAAATAGGATTCAGACCCAAAACAGCCCATATACCAATTTAATTAAATCGCCACTTACATCTCAATCCAACAGATTGCAAGCACCTTATTCTCTCCCACTAGAAAACATCAATAAAGCATTTAAAAACAACAAGCATCGATCGCCCAGTTCATCTCTTCAACTTGATCTCTTGAAAATTTTAAACCATTATTGGTTGCGGTTTGCATTGCCGTATTATATTCCAACAGCCAGAATGATAGACCTCCAAATTTGATAAATCACAATGCATTGGAATAGCAAGTCATCTCTACTCTTAGGGTGGTCATTGTAGAAGACATATATGTTATTAATGATGAAACCCCTCGCAACTAACTTGTTTCTAGTGGGTAAGGAGTTATATATGGTTTTCCAAAGTAGGAAATTATCTTTTATTGATCCCATACGATTCCATATTTTGCGATACCATGGAAAATTAGGCCTAATACAATTAAGAAGTAAGTCCTTATATGTGGATACAATGGAGTGCGCACAATGTTTTCCTGTCCATTATATTTTGTACGGAGTGTTTATGTATTTTTCTCTCATGATCATATTCCATCAATTTCTAACCACCACCGAGCTAGCAGTAGGCATAACGACTTTGGCATGGAAGATGAAATGCTGAATATTTGCATTACCGGGATGCCACTGGAGTTCTTTTGCATATTGTCTAGGATATAATTTAGTATCACACCTTTGGAAAGCCTAAGGAGAGTGCCAAAACGAAGTCTGGATATCGGAGAAGTTATTGTATTTGACGAAAGGTAGTATAATATGTCTCATCTTACGTATACTCCTCAAGAGCTAGCAGGCAGTGGCACTAGATGTTATAGCCCCGAAATGTTTTCCATATAATTAGTTCTAGGTTACCCATTTAACCCACAAATTTGGTCTATTACCCAGAATATAATTGATATGTTTCGATTCAGCCGCCATGTTCTAGTAGTGTAAGGTAATAATGCCTAACCCCCCTTTTTTCTATGTCTGCAAATTCTATTGAAAGCCATAGGAATTGTTTGCACCAAAATTGGGCAACACCCTTCGGAAGTTTTTGAAGAGATAATAAATGAAGAAATTAAATTGAAAATGAGGATTATCAAACAAAAACTACAAGTCACAGAAAAGTAAATTGCACGGAAGACAACAATTTAGAGTGGTTCGGCAATTTGCCTACGTCCACTATGAAGTTTTTATCTCTTTATTTCTTAATTCATGAAGATTACAAGTGTTCTCAAGCAAAGTACAGCAGATAATAGACTTAAATTCGAAATCAGCAGCAGAGGGGATGGTGTAGAATGATTCTGGCGGCGTCCGGGCGTGCTTTATCTCTAAAATTCTCCGATCCTCTTTCTGAATGACCAGGGGCTCTATTTATAGTGTAGGAGGCTGATATTTCGCCTAAAATCAGGGGAGAACGCTTCTAGCACGTGAGGGAGCCCATACGGCCGAATTCTGGAGATCCGGGCCCACTTTGGGATCGATACGACCCTTGGTTCGAATCGATCAACAAAATGTCCAATCGTGATGAAACTTGGCGTGGACATTCTTCTATGTATACACAAGCTCCTGTGAAAATTTCATAGCATTTGGACTTGTAGATCTCAAGCCACGATCGATTCAAGATGGTGCTCCTCGTCCTATGCATTCGCTCGAATCGATATGGTTCGAATCCATGCTTCTACATGTGATGATGATGATGTGGTCCGTGTGCTTCGGGTCAATCCTCCTTTTCCTCCGAGTTTACTGGGTCTAATCCTTGGTTTTAGTGGCATGGACTTGGTGGATTCGAGGTGATCGATTCAAAGACGTGCCTCCTTCGAATTAAATGAACCAATGCTCGTTCGAATCAATCAGGGCAAGTCACCAGTGATCGGTTCGAATTTTCCTCAACAGGGTGGATTCGAAGACAGTTATTAGATGGAGTCGAAGTCTCTACAACTGGATGGATTCGAAGGGTTTCAGCTTGACGGACTCGAAGATAGGAATACTCTGATGGATTCAAAGTAGGGAGGATTTTGGATGGATTCGAACATAGACATGCGAGGATGGATTCGAAGTGGGGGCTTTCCCGATGGAGTCGAAGCAAAGGAACTTCTCATGGATTCGAAGCAATACATGCCTGATCGATTCGAACCTAGGCTATTCCTTCCACTTTCCGCTGGCGATAACTTGAGCGTACGAACCCGGATTGTCTTGAAATTTGGAACGTTAGTTTCCACAGCTTTGCTTGACTTGCCTTATTAGTTGTAGCTCGATCCAGACTCGGGCAAAATTCATTGATTTGTTCAACAATCATTCAATGCTGAGGATGTGTGATCCTGTTTTTCCAGTCAACTCATTGGTATCTCAACCTTGCCAAAAGGCGGGATAACATTTGCCCCCCAAAGTACGTCTTGTGTAAACATGACGTGCTTTGAAAAGTCGCAGTCTCACATTGGACAATCGGGACATGCTCTTCTGAAAGTTGTTTTCTTTATCGCTGCGATTAACCGTCGCATGATTGTGATTTGACTGTTAGTTGTTGAAACCATGACGAGATGAACATTTGATCCCTGTAAATGTTAAAGATCAAGTATTAGTCATACATATGTGCATATATGTTCCACCTTGACTTTGGTTTACGTTGCATTATTGCAAGTCATTGTTGGTTCGGTTTGTTATCGAATTCTGCATTGATTCTCTCCTGAAACGATACGAGATTCGAGCCAAAACATTGTCTTTATGATTGTCTATGATCATTCTCTTGTATTGATCCTCTCCTGAATCGTAGGTAGACAAGTGATTTTCCAAGTCGAAGCGACGCGTTCATTCTCATCGACAGTTCCTGGTGGATTCGAAGCATGTCAGTTCGAATCGGTAGCTTTCGAATCGATGGTGCGATAGAATTAACACTTCGAGTCGATTGAATCTTCGATCCAGCTTTTGTTCAAGTGCTTCTTCGAATCGATAATGCCTCGTATCGATGCTGCCTTGCCGGATTCGAAGTTTACGAAGGAGCCGGAGCCATGATGGATTCGAAGCTTCTGAAGGATTCAACGTCGCGATGGATTCGAAGCTTTGTTGGTTTCGAAAGTAGTTGTTCGAACCGATGGGGGTGTGACCTGTGGCAAGCGGTCAACATGATTGGGAGACGAAGTGCCACTAATCCATCCTGGAATCCATATAAATACACGAGGCCGATTTCATTTTCACTTTTACTTTTTACTATTGCTTTAGCTGCTTCTTCGAATCGGTCTCCCAGAGCCAAATCAAACGTGCTTTTCCACGAATCGATCAAATTCCTTCAAGCTTTCATTTGTAATCGAATCAAATCAGGTAACCAAGGGATCGGCTCGAGTTGAGAATGATGAAATTGGGATTTATTGGCATCGATTCAATCTTTTCTTCTGAAAATTTTGAAGAGTTGTGAGATCTGTAATGGGTCGATTCGATGGTTTTGACAAATGAATCTCTTCGAATCGTATCGACCCAGAGCGTTATCTTGGAGGAGCAGAGCTTTCGAAGGACATTGTCTTTCCCTGCCTCGTATTGATTCAGAAAGTTGTCATTCGAATCGATTCACATAGCATGGTTTCGAATCGATGCTTGTGAAGGAGCTTCGTGTCGATCGATTCGAATTAATGGTCCAACGATCGATTCGAAGGCATGGAACTTTGATCGATACGTAGTTACCTTGCACCGATGGGTTCGAATCAATTCTCATCGATTCGAACCACACGGGTTCGAAGCTCATCGATTCGATCTTCATCGATTCGAATTAGATCTTCATCGATTCGACTCGTATCGATTCGAGTCGATCGATTCGAACATCTTTGCCTTCGAGCACACTACTCTTCTGAGTTGATCCAAAATCTAAACAACGACCAATTTTAAATTGAACTTTGATGAACTTTAGCATACTTGACTCCGGCGAGCTTCGGCCTTGCATGATTGAACTTGACTGTAAGACTTGACCTCCTTTTTGAAGCTCGTCGATGGAACTGTGACTTAACCAACAATATGACAGATTTATACTTGAATTGGTCAGTAGCATCTGGATGGTGTGGGAGTGACGATTAGTGAGGACGGTCATTTCCATCCTCAAATTCCAAAGTTTCGTCATTCAGACATCTTGTTCCAACTTGTAAAATCTGTTTAAGTTATGCACAACACTTGCACCGCACGACATATTCATATACTTCACACCGAGGAATACACGGGCTTCTTTTGTACTTAACGCTGCTTTCTGGTGAGTTAGTTAATTATGGAGTCTTCAAGTTCTCAACAACAAGAGGTACAAAGCTCGCCCCCTCCAATGCTTGAGATTCCAGAAAACCCTCCCGAAGTAATAGATCCGGCTCCGGACGAATTGCCGGAGGCTTTATTTATCGAGGACCCCGTTGATTCCGTCCAATCCAATATCTACGAAGCATTATTGGGTCGGATATTATTGCAACATAACTTATCCCCAAACGACGTTTTGCTACCGGACGTTGATGACAGACCTCACAATCCGCCCGAGGGGTACACTGCTTTCTATCGCCATGCCTGCGCGGCTGGAACACTCCCTCCATTTAACCAATATATCAGGGAGATGTTATCGTTCATTGGAATCGCCCCCTCACAACTTCATCCCAATGGACACGCATTGCTGAATAGTGTTTTCGTTTTATTTATGGATCATCTTTTTTGTCCGCCAGGGCCAACTGAGGTTAGACACATATTCAACTTCAAGAGCAGGGGCGATAGTCCATCTTTCACCTTCTTGGAAGCAGTTAGAAACTGCCAGATCGTGACGGGAGCCTGGACCAGACTCAGTTATTTTAAGAATGAATGGTTTTTTGTTCGATGCCCCCCAAGGTTTGCTAGGCGATGGCTGTCTAGATGTAAGTGTCGTAAATCGCACAAGCTTTCTTTAATAGTCGTTGCCAACACTTGAACTAATATCAGGCGTTTTTCTTGCAGCTATCATCTCAAGGCCTGACGGTGGTCAAAACAAAAGCGTTGTCTGAAGCTTACAAGGGGTCCCGAGTGATTTGCGGCACATCGACTCGGTGTTAACTGATGGTAACTTAGGGATGCTGGGTTTAATTGAGACGAACCAGAGTATTGTCATCGAGGGGTTGGCGAAACCGGCTCGAAGACGAAGAAGAAGACGGCGAAAAGGAAACCTGGCATAGTGATAAGAGAAATGAGCGATGATGAGAGGACGCCTACTGATATCGAGTTTGCGGCTGATCTTTACCGAGTAGAAGAAAAGCGGAAAGGCAAGGCTGTTGTCTCTAAACTTAAGAGGCGGAAGACTGTAGTCGTATCTCGTTTGATCCCCGGAATTATTACCTCTGACGCTGCTCCTCATCAATCAAGAAATATGTTTATAGGACTGGATGAAATTCCCATCCCGTAATACGTATCTCTCCACCACGAGTCCGGGTTGGATGAACTCCGGGAAGCTTTAGAAATAAGCGAGCCTTTACCTGTTAGTGCAGTCGACACTTCTGGTTGGTCGGGAGTTTTGCACATTTGCATACACTTTCATAACACTACACGACTTCCGCACAAATGGTATTGCTTTCGCCTGGTATTTAACTGAATTGTTTCTCTTTTTCAGGTGCTATGTCTGGCCGTCACTCTACATTGGACAAACTCCGACGAGTACATCACCCTTCGTCTTATTATGAATCTCGACGTGGAGACTCCGATCGCGATCGTGAACGGAGGCATCATGGCCAGGAATATTATGCCAGGGATTATCATCGCAGTTATTCCAGTCAGGAGCGATCGGATAGAGATCGGAGACACCGCTCCTCCTCTCATTCTCCTCCGCCACTCGGAAGCCATATTCAGGTGTCTGAGCCTTTGCGACATCAACCGTCTTCGCAGGTTTCGAGGCTCGAGCCACACCGTTCTAAAACTGAGGTTGCTACAACCACGGCTGCGGAGGAGGCCCCTATTGAACCATCTGGTGAAGGGGCCATAAGACTTGCTTAATTGAAGAGGGATTTTTCGGAGATTTCCTTCGACACTTGTATTTTTCCTCCTAATCTTAAAAGAATCCCCGAAGACGCCGTGACCACGGCACTTAGCTACACCCGCGATTTCTATGCTCAGTACAAAGAATGGTATAAAGTGGCTGTTAAAGCTTCAAAAGCAGCCTTTGATTGGGCCAAAATTATCAAGAAACTGGAAGCCGACATGGCTCAGAAGAATCGCATTGTTGACATACTCCAATCTGAGGCGGAATCTTCCCGTAAGGCCGAAACCGAGTCGTTAAAAAAGGTTGATGAGGCATTAGTTGAGATGGCGAAGATGCAACAGGCACATTGCACTTTGGTTGAAGATTTGGGCCATCGATACAAAAATTTTGAAGCCGAGCGGGATGCGGCAGTCAAAGAACTAGAGGAATTAAAGGCTAAGTTTGCCGATATGAACAAAGAAAAAGATGATGCTAATACGGCCGCGCGAGAAGCGTGTGAGCAAGCTGTGTCTCTCCGAGCTGAGCGTGATGCGGCAGTTGCAAGGGTTAAGGAGGTTGAAACGGAGGTGGAGGAGAGAGTCCAGGCAGAGAGGTTCAAGATGGAGGCCGAATTTGACGAACTCTTGGACACATATAACGCCAATGTGTTAGAACATAGGAATCTCTCCTGGCTAGGAGATTACTCGATGCCTCTCTACAATGCCTGGAAGAAATTATTGGAGAACAAGAGGATGTCTTGCTCGGATGGAGTGTTAGATGAGTTTGAGCTCGAGTCACGTTTGCTTAGCGATGATGAGAGAAAAACTCTTCACGAGGCAATAATTTCTGTTGAGAAAGAAAGACTTGGCATTCATCAAGCGGAGATTGGTGAAGGTTCGGGTGTCGCGCATCATAGCGAGAACATTGAAGTCCCTATCCCTACTTTATTCGAAGCTACCGCCGCAGTTGATTCACAAGTTATGCTTATAGCCTGGACCAACCAGAGTTGTCCTCTGGCAAGATTGTTGTCTCCGAGCCTGCTCAAGTTCCAAGGCAAGGCAAAGAAGGTACTTTGATTATTTCCCTCATGTCTTAAAGTATCGATTTTCGAGAGAATTTTCTGGAATGATTGCTTTTGCTCTCCTTTGTTCAGTGATTGAGAGTGTCGCATCCGTGCCCCCAGTTCCTCCGGTTCTATATCCTACGCGAGGAGTTATTGTCACCGAGACGATCTCAACTGCTGCCATGGCCGGTGAGATGGGAGAGGGAAGCTCGATGTCATTCGATGTTCAAATGATTGAAGAGCTACCTGGTCACTCTCTTGACCCTATTCCTGATCCTTCATTTGCGACGAGTGGAGCTGCTCCAGTCTTCAGTTCTGTCGTAACAACCACCAACGTATCCAGCGCAGATCAGTTGACTCGAGAAGAAGGGATTTTAGCTGAGATAAGCGCTGAAATGGCCACGATGGTGACGGTCGGTGGTCCTGGTAGCGACACTGCTCCTCCGAGCTTATCTTCTTTAATGGTGATCTCTCCCGGTGGCACCGTAACTGTCTCAAGCGTTGCTGAACAAACACCTATTACCGCCCCCATGCCTTCAGTTCGCCCTCACAAGAGGATCTCCATCCCTTCCAGCTCTGAGGAAGACGTTGATATTATGCCAGATCCTGAGGATGTTCCAAAGAAGGACAAAAAGTCTCATAGGAAGCCGGGTAGTGGGTCTAGTGGCTCAACTCCGAAGAAGAAACCCCGGAAGAAGAAGGAGTGAACTTCTCGTTTTATCATGTGGTTGTGAAATGGCAATTCTTTTACCTTTTTTTTTGTTCTTCTAGACCTGTGTATATATGTGGATTCGGCTTCCACTTAATTGAAACTTTTTGACTTGCCATGTAATCAAACTTATTTTTGTTAGTTGATTGAATGAGAAGTTGCTCTTTTCTTTTACTTGAGTGTTTTGCAATTTTTTTATATATATACCAAGTATGGAAATATAATTTCGTGTCATGATTTGATGAATGAGTTGAACTCCGGATATAGTATCACTTTGGTTAGTGACTAACTCTTAGCTTTTCTGCCCTCCAGTCTCGGGAAACAACATTTGTATTTTGGTGGTTCATCGCATTTTCTGCAAATCTTAAGCACATCCCCACATTCTGGGGACTTAGGATAATTTGAGATCGATAATCCGGTTCGCGTTCCGGGAATTTGAGAGTTATCGATACGTGTAACAAAGTCCGCGCTCCGGGAACCTAGAATTGATGTTTATATTCTGTTCACGCTCTGGGAACGAGCTGTTGGACGTTTATATTCCAGTTCACGCTCTGGGAATTTGGAGTCCGTTCGTGCTCCGGGAACGAATTGCTGAATGTTTATACTCCAATTCACACTCTGGGAATTTGGAGTCCGTACGCACTCCGGGAACGAATTGCTGAATGTTTATACTCCAATTCGCACTCTGGGAAGTTGGAGTCCGTTCGCACTCTGGAAATGAATTGTTGAATGTTTATACTCCAATTCACACTCTGGGAAGTTGGAGTCCATTCGCACTCTGGGAACGAATTGTTGAATGTTTATACTCCAATTCACACTCTGTGAAGTTGGAGTCCGTTCGCACTCTGGGAACGAATTGTTGAATGTTTATACTCCAATTCGCACTCTGGGAAGTTGGAGTCCGTTCGCACTCTGGGAACGAATTGTTGAATGTTCATGCTCTAATTCGCACTCTGGGAAGTTGGAGTCCGTTCGCACTCTGGGAACGAATTGCTGATTGTTTATACTCCAATTCGCACTCTGGGAAGTTGGAGTTAGTAAAAGGATTGTCGTGTATCAATCCTTGTAAATGCTGGTGTAGTGTTCTGTCCCCGAGCTCGGGTTTCACTTAGTGAGTGACCGGTCGTATCACGGTCACTCCCTATTTGAATAAATCCCACCGCGTGATGGAATTTAGCTCTTCGTGCATCGTGATACTATGCGTCATTTTCAGTGAATCACAACTTTTGGCTCGAAGAGATGGCACATTATTGCTGAAATAAAGGAAATATGGCATAATCAGTTGCCTTATTACAAGTTCAAATTTCAAAATGCAAAAATAAAATGCTAAGGAAGAAATTGACTAAAAATAGATAAATAAAACCTGTCATGTGTAGTAGCGATGGAGACTCTCGCTATTCCAAGCCCTCGGTAAAGTAAGACCGTCAATGGTTGATAACTTGAACGTCCCATCTCCGAGCTTTTGTGAAATCACATACGGCCCTTCCCAATTTGGCTTCATGTGCGAAGGGACCGGATAAATTCCCTTGAGTACGAGATCGCTAGGTTCAAAGGTTCGCGGGCGGACCTTGGCATCGTATATTCGAGCGACTCGACCCCGATATGCGGCTGCCCTCAAATCAGCTTCTTCACGCTTCTCATCAAGTAGATCTAGAGATTCAGCAAGTAATATGGCATTCGTTTTCGAATCATAATATGTCACACGATGAGAGCGGAGTTCCAATTCGACTGGGATAATCGTTTTAGAGCCATAGATAGAGAAAACGGAGTGTGTCCGGTTGTAGTCTTGTGAGTCTTTCGGTAAGCCCACAGAGCCATAGGCAGTTCATCAACCCACTTGCCCCCGGCTTTTTCCAGTCGTTTCTTCAAAATAGACTTGATAACCTTATTGACGGCTTCAACTTGACCATTTTCCTAGGGGTGTGCTACTGCAGAGAATTTCTTGTGGATGTGAAATCGTTGACAGAAGTTCTTGAATTCGACACTGTCGAACTGGGCTCCATTATCGGTGATAAAAGTATGCGGGAGTCCAAACCGGCAGATGATGTTGCGAACCACAAAGTTGATCACTTTCTTTGTTGTAATTGTCGCAAGAGGTTCAGCTTCGGCCCATTTGGTGAAGTAATCAACTGCGACAATGGCATACTTCGCACCACCTTTACCTAAAGGCAAAGCACCAATTATATCAATTTCCCATATTGCAAATGGCCATGGGCTGACCATTTGGGTTATCTCGGTAGGCGGAGCTCTGGGAATTCGAGCGTGTTTTTGGCATTTATCACACCTTTTGGCGTAGTCCATAGAATCGCGATTTACGGTAGGCCAATAATATCCATATCGAAGTATTTTCTTGGCAAGTGCTTTCCCCCCAATGTGATCGCCACATTCTCCTTCGTGTACATTGTGTAACACCCGTTTGACTTCGTCGTGTGCGATACACCGGAGAAGGGGAACAGAATATCCCTTCGATACATATCTCCATTCTGAATGACAAATCGTGAAGCTTTTCAAAGAATTTGTCTTTTCTCACTTCGTCGTTTAGGTAATATACCACGCTCAATGTAATCCCGGTAGGGGGTCATCCACGATTCCCTGCTGGAGGTAGCTTTAAATGTGAATTCATTCTCTGCTCGATCAATGCTTGGAGAGGATAAAGTCTCGACAGGAACGAGTCCCAAGTGTTGAGCTTCGCCTGTACTTGCCAACTTTGCCAACGAATCGGCTTTTTGATTGTGCTCTCGGGGTACGTAGAAAATGGTATAATAATCGAACTGATCAAGTACTTCCCGGACCCGGGCTAAATATGCGGCTAATCTTTGATCTTTGGCCTGATATTCCCCCCGAACTTGGCATACTACCAACTGGGAATCACAGTAGATTTCCACAGCAATAATTCTTAGGTCACGGGCCAACTTCAACCCAGTAAGCAGAGCTTCATATTCGGCTTCATTGTTGGTTGCACGGAAATTAAACTTCAAAGCGTATCATATGGATCGGCCCTCGGGAATTTCGAGCACTATCCCTGCGCCCGAGCACCGATCGTTGGATGCACCATCAGTATATAGCTTCCATATGTATTCAGGGGATTTACTAGTTTCAGGTAAATCTTCAGGTACAGTGAATTCGGCAATGAAATCCGCTAGGACTTGACCGTGTATGGCTCTTCTTGGAGTATATGTGATGTCGAATTGACTCAGTTCAATGTTCCATTTTAGTTACCTGCCGGACGTCTCAGGTCGTGTAAGGACTTGTCGTAATGGCTGATCGGTGTACACGGTGATTGGATGAGCCTGAAAATATGGACGGAGCTTCCTCGAGGCGATGACTAGGCAGTATGCCAATTTTTCCAATCTTGGATAATTCCTCTCGGCTCCGGTTAATCGTTTGCTAACATAATAGACTGGTTTCTGTACTCGGTCTTCCTCCTGAACTAACGCGGCACTGATTGCATTTTCAGATACGGCCAGATAGAGGTATAATTGTTCATGATCAACAGGTTTTGAAAGAATCGGCGGTGTGGAAAGATGCTGAATCAGTGATTGAAATGCGCCCTCGCATTCCGTAGTCCATTCGAAGTTTTGTTTCCCTTTTCGGATCAGGTCGAAGAAGGGTATGCATTTGTTAGTTGATTTTGAGATGAACCTGCTCAGTGCTTCAACCTTTCCATTATGGCTTTGAGCCTGTTTTATGGTCCTTGGAGTTTGAAGATTCCTGATCGCCCAAATCTTTTCAGGATTGGCCTCTATTCCTCGGGCGTTGACGATGAACCCAAGGAATTTTTCGGATGCGACTCCAAAATGACATTTTAGCGGATTAAGCTTCATCCCGTATCTCCGGAGGACATTGAACATTGACTCTAAGTCTTTGACGTGATCAGCGGAGTATCGCGATTTTACCAACATATCATCTACATAAACTTCCATATTTTTCCCGATCTGGTCGGCAAACATTCGATTGACTAAGCGCTGGTAAGTTGCTCCGGCATTCTTTAATCCAAAAGGCATGACCTTGTAGCAGTATAGTCCTAGGTCAGTTACGAAGCTCGTATGTTCTTGGTCAGGCACATGCATTGGTATCTGATTGTAACCAGAATAAGCGTCCATGAAAGATAATAATTCGTGCCCGACCGTTGAGTCCATAAGTTGATCGATTCGGGGAAGTGGAAAGCTGTCTTTCAGACAAGCCTTATTTAAGTCAGAGTAGTCGATGCACGTTCTCCATTTCCCATTCGGTTTTCGGACAAGTACAGGGTTGGATACCCACTCCGGGTATAAAGCATCTCGGATAAACCCATTCGTCTTTAGCTTATCAACTTCTTCTTTGAGGATGGCAGATCTCTCTGGATCCATACCGCGTCTCTTTTGCTTGACCGGGATATACCGTGGGTCAATATTTAAGGTGTGGCTCACGATGTCTGACTAGATTCCACACATATCAGAGAGTGTCCAAGCGAATACGTCTAGATTTGCTTGGAGAAATTCGACCAATTCCAGTTGCGCTTGTGGGTTTAGTTGAGACCCACTTTTTAACATTTTTGAATCATCATTATCATCATTAACTGGAATATCAATTGTCAGTTCGGCGGGGGAAGCTTGACTTTCTTTAGATTCATCATTTCCTTCGGTGTCTCTGGGGACTAGATCTTTCTGGAATTGGTCATGGTGCCCGGGCCGAGGCCCAGGCACTAATTGTCAATCATCGGCGAAACGGACGCAGAGAGATTCCTCCACGCCCTTTCCTTTCTCCTTTCTTTGCGCTTCTCGCAGTTCGGCAACATAACAGGCTCTCCCAGCAGCCTGATCTCCTTGAATGACCCCAATTCCATGATCAGTGGGGAATTTCAAAGTTAAACACCATGGGGCGATTGCTACCCTGAATTCCGCAAGGGCCGGTCGGCCCAAAAAAGCATTATACGGAGAGTGGATATCTAAGACAACAAATTGTAACATTCGGACTCTTCGGCGTTCGCTAGCTCCCAACTCCACTGGCAATTCCACCACTCCAGTGGGTATATTAGCACTTCCGTCAAAGCCATGGATTCTAGATTGACAAGGTTTTAAATCTTTAGCTTCCATCTTCATTTGATCATATGCTCTCTTAAACAAGATATTTACTGAACTCCCACTGTCCACCAGGATCCTCTTCATCCAAGCAGGACCAACCTGGGCGGATATGACTAGTGGGTTTATAGTTGGAGCTTCGACTTTATCAGCATCTCGGTTTCTAAATATGATGTCATCTGCCATCGTCCTCTGTTGTTTGGCCGGAGCCCCTTCATCAATTGTACTGCAACTTTCAAAACTCACATGTCTGATCGAATTGGCGTATGATTCCATCTCCCTCCAGCTTCGGTCCGCTGGATGAGGACCACCACTAACTGTATTTATGACCAACCTCCCGCCTGCATGAGCTGGCTCCTCCTGTCTCTCTTGGTTTTGTGCATGATTTTGGTTTGACGGGCCCACACCACCAGCCTGCGGTGCCCGCACGAATTGATCTAACTTCCTTTCCCTGATCAATTTTTCAATAAGGTCTTGCAAATGCCTGCAATCATTGGTATTGTGTCCATAACTCTCGTGGAATCTACAGAACTTCCCCGTTTGAATCTGTCTCTCCGATGACGGTTTCGAAGTTGGCTTCTTATACTGCATCGCATTACAAGTTTGTAGATACACGTTTTCCAGTGACGTATTCAGTGGTGTATAGCTTTCAAACATTTGCGCCCTACGCCGCGGGCCACGATTCTGATCCTGCTTCTTGTTTCTATTATCGTCGTTCCTCGGCTGGGTTTGCTTGTTTTGAATATTCAACTGTACTTTTCCTGAGCTCTCCCCTGACTGTTTAACCGCCACATTACTTTGAACCCCTTCATTGCCGAATCTTGCATCGTCCTGCTTCCTATATTGTTTCGCATCCTCACGCCTTAAGAATTGGGCAGCTTTGGAGTAGAAACGATCCAACGATGCGGGAGGCTTCCCAGCTAGCCAATTTCCAAATTCAGAGTCGGGGTCAATCCCCTTAGTCAAGGCCATCAAGATTGAATTATCATTGGGGTTAGTGATCTCTGCACAAGCGGCATTGAATCTTTCCAAATATCGCCTGAGTGTCTCTCCTGGAGCTTGAGTGCACTAGATAAAGTATTTACATCTTTAGGCTTGGCAATGTGCATACAGAACTGTTCAACAAATTTAGTGGCCAATTGGTCAAATGAAGAAATGGATCGTGGTGGTAATCGTGTAAACCACATTGTCGCAATTCCCCCTAGAGAAATGGGAAAATTACAGCATTTTACTGCATCATCAGCTCTTGAAGCAGTCATCGACCATTCGTATTTCAAAATATGTTGGTTAGGGTTGGAATTTCCTTCATACATGGGAAGAGTCGGCATCCTGAATCGCTGAGGAGGTTCAGCATATAATATGTCGTTGGTGAACGGAGTATGGCTTTGGGAGATTCCCCAATCGTCATTTTTTAAGCCCTGACTTTCGCGGATCATTTGGCGTACCATGGCTGAGAGGTCAGGTGTTGCTATATTCGGAGGGTGGTGAGCCAAAGTGTGGTCGGGTTCCACAGTGCAAGGTAGGATCGGGCGCTGTCGACGATCCGTATCTCGCCTCCTTGGATCGGTGCCTTCTGGGACATATGGCCACGTAGTATGTTCCTACTGGTGGTAATTTTGATTGGAGTGATTTCGGGTATCAACTCCTATATCAACTGCAGTGGCGGTGGCTTGGTTGTCCATAGTATGTTGCGGAACAGTGCCTCCTCGTGAGGAGGGTCCTGTGTGAAAACTAGCGGAAGGGCCAAGTCTTATCTGCCCAACAGTTAATGCCTGTTGGTGACCAGCGGTATGCGCATGGTTTTCGTCTAGCCTGGGACGGGTAGATCTGCCACTATAATAATGAGACGAGGCAGAGCTTTCAATGGAGGAATGAGGGGCGTGGTCCCTTCTGGATTTTCTTCGCCTTTGGCGGTTTAGTTCGTTAGTCAACTCAGCATTGGCACGTAGTTGTTCAGTCAGCTATTGTCGACTCTGGGTTAATTCCTGGAGTAATGCCTGAAACTCTTGTCGAGTGACCGGACCTGATGGATCTGAGTGCCCGGTATCATCTTGACTGGGTAGAGGGAGTTGAGGGGGATTTTGTCTATCTCGGCCTTCTTGGCCGATGGCAGTAGAAGTGGTTCTCGTGCTAACCATCTTGAGGTGTAGAATCCTTTCCTAGATTTTGGTAAATCTGAATAGTATGGAAGGAGTCAGAAATTGAAGTCTGGATCTCTCTCTTAGATTTATGCAATCCGATATCGAAGATAGATCCAATGAGCAAGAGAATATCTGGGTTTTCTCCGTGAAAGCACCAAAGTGTTTGCACCAAAATTTGGATAACACCCTTCGGAAGTTTTTGAAGAGATAATAAATGAAGAAATTAAATTGAAAATGAGGATTATCTAACAAAAATTCCAAGTCACAGAAAAGTAAATTGCACGGAAGACAACAATTTAGAGTGGTTTGGCAATTTGCCTACGTCCACTATGAAGTTTTTATCCCTTTATTTCTTAATTCTTGAAGATTACAAGTGTTCTCGAGCAAAGTACAGCAGATAATAGACTTAAATTCGAAATCAGCAGTAGAGGGGATGGTGTAGAATGATTCTGGCGGCGTCCGGGCGTGCTTTCTCTCTAAAATTCTCTGATCCTCTTTCTGAATGACCAAGGGCTCTATTTATAGTGTAGGAGGCTGATATTTCGCCTAAAATCAGGGGAGAACGCTTCTAGCACGTGAGGGAGCCCATACGGCCGAATTCTGGAGATCCGGGCCCACTTTGGGATCGATTCGACCCTTGGTTCGAATCGATCAACAAAATGTCCAATCGTGATGAAACTTGGCGTGGACATTCTTCTATGTATACACAAGCTCCTGTGAAAATTTCATAGCATTTGGACTTGTAGATCTCAAGCTACGATCGATTCAAGATGGTGCTCCTCGTCCTATGCATTCGCTCGAATCGATATGGTTCGAATCCATGCTTCTACATGTGAAGATGATGATGTGGTCCGTGTGCTTCGGGTCAATCCTCCTTTTCCTCCGAGTTTACTGGGTCTAATCCTTGGTTTTAGCGGCATGGACTTGGTGGATTCGAGGTGATCGATTCAAAGACGTGCCTCCTTCGAATTAAATGAACCAATGCTCGTTCGAATCAATCAGGGCAAGTCACCAGTGATCGGTTCGAATTTTCCTCAACAGGGTGGATTCGAAGACAGTTATTAGATGGAGTCGAAGTCTCTACAACTGGATGGATTCGAAGGGTTTCAGCTTGACAGACTCGAAGATAGGAATACTCTGATGGATTCAAAGTAGGGAGGATTTTGGATGGATTCGAACATAGACATGCGAGGATGGATTCGAAGTGGGGGCTTTCCCGATGGAGTCGAAGCAAAGGAACTTCTCATGGATTCGAAGCAATACATGCCTGATCGATTCGAACCTAGGCTATTCCTTCCACTTTCCGCTGGCGATAACTTGAGCGTACGAACCCGGATTGTCTTGAAATTTGGAACGTTAGTTTCCACAGCTTTGCTTGACTTGCCTTATTAGTTGTAGCTCGATCCAGACTCGGGCATAATTCATTGATTTGTTCAACAATCATTCAATGCTGAGGATGTGTGATCCTGTTTTTCCAGTCAACTCATTGGTATCTCAACCTTGCCAAAAGGCGGGATAACATTTGCCCCCCAAAGTACGTCTTGTGTAAACATGACGTGCTTTGAAAAGTCGCAGTCTCACATTGGACAATCGGGACATGCTCTTCTGAAAGTTGTTTTCTTTATCGCTGCGATTAACCATCGCATGATTGTGATTTGACTGTTAGTTGTTGAAACCATGACGAGATGAACATTTGATCCCTGTAAATGTTAAAGATCAAGTATTAGTCATACATATGTGCATATATGTTCCACCTTGACTTTGGTTTACGTTGCATTATTGCAAGTCATTGTTGGTTCGGTTTGTTATCGAATTCTGCATTGATTCTCTCCTGAAACGATACGAGATTCGAGCCAAAACATTATCTTTATGATTGTCTATGATCATTCTCTTGTATTGATCCTCTCCTGAATCGTAGGTAGACAAGTGATTTTCCAAGTCGAAGCGACGCGTTCATTCTCATCGACAGTTCCTGGTGGATTCGAAGCATGTCCGTTCAAATCGGTAGCTTTCGAATCGATGGGTTTTCTCCGTGAAAGCACCAAAGTGTTTGCACCAAAATTGGGCAACACCCTTCGGAAGTTTTTGAAGAGATAATAAATGAAGAAATTAAATTGAAAATGAGGATTATCTAACAAAAATTCCAAGTCACAGAAAAGTAAATTGCACGGAAGACAACAATTTAGAGTGGTTTGGCAATTTGCCTACGTCCACTATGAAGTTTTTATCTCTTTATTGCTTAATTCTTGAAGATTACAAGTGTTCTCGAGCAAAGTACAGCAGATAATAGACTTAAATTTTAAATCAGCAGCAGAGGGGATGGTGTAGAATGATTCTGGCAGCGTCCGGGCGTGCTTTATCTCTAAAATTCTCCGATCCCCTTTCTGAATGACCAGGGGCTCAATTTATAGGTGTAGGAGGCTGATATTTCGCCTAAAATCAGGGGAGAACGCTTCTAGCACGTGAGGGGGCCCATACGGCCGAATTCTGGAGATCCGGGCACTTTGGGATCGATTCGACCCTTGGTTCGAATCGATCAAGAAAATGTCCAATCGTGATGAAACTTGGCGTGGACATTCTTCTATGTATACACAAGCTCCTGTGAAAATTTCATAGCATTTGGACTTGTAGATCTCAAGCTACGATCGATTCAAGATGGTGCTCCTTGTCCTATGGATTCATTCGAATCGATATGGTTCGAATCCATGCTTCTGCATGTGAAGATGATGATGTGGTCCGTGTGTTTCGGGTCAATCCTCCTTTTCCTCCGAGTTTATTAGGTCTAATCCTTGGTTTTAGCGGCATGGACTTGGTGGATTCGAGGTGATCGATTCGAAGACGTGCCTCCTTCGAATTAAATGAACCAATGCTCGTTCGAATCGATCAGGGCAAGTCACCAGTGATCGGTTCGAATCTGCCTCAACAGGGTGGATTCGAAGAAAGTTATTAGATGGAGTCAAAGTCTCTACAACTGCATGGATTCGAAGGGTTTCAGCTTGACGGACTCGAAGATAGGAATACTCTGATGGATTCGAACTAGGGAGGATTTTGGATGGATTCGAACATAGACATGCGAGGATGGATTCGAAGTGGGGGCTTGCCTGATGGAGTCGAAGAAAAGGAACTTCTCATGGATTCGAAGCAGTACATGCCTGATCGATTCGAACCAAGGCTATTCCTTCCACTTTCCACTGGCGATAACTTGAGCGTACAAACACGGATTGTCTCGAAATTTGGAACGTTGGTTTCCACAGCTTTGCTTGACTTGCCTTATTAGTTGTAGCTCGATCCAGACTCGGGAAAAATTCATTGATTTGTTCAACAATCATTCAATGCTGAGGATGTGTGATCCTGTTTTTCCAGTCAACTCCTTGGTATCTCAGCCTTGCCAAAAGGCAGGATAACAGGAATGAGTTTATGTGAATGGCAGTCTCCATGCCATAAGAAATGGTTCATTGCTGCATTGATCATAGAAAGTAATTTCTTAGGCACGATAAATGGTGGAGACCAATATGATGTCATTCCAAAAATAATGGACTTCACAATAGTAATTCTCCCAGCCTGAGATAAAAGATGGGTATGCCAATTCCTAAGCTTGGATGTAATATTTTAATACATAGGCGTGCATTGAGTAGTCGAAATTCTCGAAGTGATAGTAGGAATACCTAAGTAAATAGAGTTATCTAGAATAGCATGTAGACAAGGTAGAGTTTTAATGGTCTCTATAGCATTGGTAGGAAGACCAGCAATGATGATGTGTGATTTGTTCTTATTGATATGTAAACCTGGAATGTCATGAAATTATAGCAGCGCTGTGTTGATAATCAATACGGTATTAGCATCTGGTTTCGCAAATATGAAAATATCATCACAAATATAAGTGATGTGATAAGAGGTTGCTTCATTTAGGATGTATTTTCAGTTTTTTAGCAAATGTAAGGGTGTTGAGTATGGAGTTCAAATGCTCCATGACAATAATGAATAAATATAGGGAGACCGGATCACCCTGCCTGATCCCCTTGGATGATTTGAAGTAGCCAGCACAACGACCATTTACTTTAACTGTAAATGTAACAGTGGATATACAAGTGTATATCCGTACGATATATGTCTCAGTGAAGTCCATCCTACTCATAATGGCAACAATAGATATCCACTCATTCGAATCAAAAGCCTTCTGAATATCTAATTTCATCATGCACTTAGGTGAAACATTCTTTTGATTGTTTCCTCTCAGCAATTCATGCGTCAGTAGGATATGATCAGTAATATTCCTGTTCATTAGAAATGCAGTTTGATTGGGAGAGATAATATTGCTAAGGATAGGGTTGATCCTCTTTACCAGAATCTTGGTGATGCATCTATATATGACCTTGCAACATGATATAGGGCGGTAGTGTGTAACTGAAGTTGGTGCATCATTTTTGGGTATCAAAGCAATATTAGTTGCGTTGTTTCCACCATTAATGGTATTAGAATTGAAGAAGTATTGGATGGCCTTAACAAAAGTGATGTCAATGACGACCTGGGTTGTTCTAAAATAATGCGTATTAAATCCATCAAGACCCCAAAACTGTTTGGATTAAGATCAAATAGAGATCCTTGATCTCAGCATAGTGACCATATTGATAAGGTTCATGGCATCTATACAAGTGATCTTAGGGAGTTTGATATGTGAAATGTCAGTGAGGTCAGGTTCATGGTAAGTTTTCAAAAAAAATATGTAGAAGTAATCTATAAATGCCTTATCAATTTGGTGCTCAACAGTTTGTAGTGTGTCATTTTGATCTTCGATAGCTTTAATATTTCCTTTGGATCTTTTGATAGTTAGGGAATTGTGAAAAAAAGATGTGCTCATGCCACCATGGAAGAAGTATTCTTTCCTAAACTTTTGTTTGGTCATATCTATTTCATATTGTAGTGTTTCATGAAGCTGCTGGTTTAAAATATGTTTTGAATTTGATAATTCTTCATTGTTTAAATAAACAAGCATAACATTTTGAGCTTTTTTTATTTTTTCATGAAGTTGTTAAGATTTAGATGAACCATTCCCAAATGTGTATTTAGCCCATGAATTCAAACAGTGTTTGACATTCTTTATTTTCTTCTACAATATATACATAGGATTGTCGTATGTAGTAATGTTCCATCCCTGTAAGAAAATAGTATGAAATTGTATGTGGTTAGTCCAAAAATTAAAAAATAAAATAAATGAAGCTTGATACTTTATAGGTTTCATACTCTAGGAGAGGATGAGGGAACTATGGTTTGAAATGCCTGGTTGTAGGACAGTGGATGTAAGGTATGGCCAAGTGGAAAGGGCTTGAAAGTTGAAGAGTGAGTGGTATGATGTACAAAAGGTACCTCTATCTACGGTTATTCCATGTATATAATGGTCAAATCAAAGGGATTTTGTGCATAGCAAAAATTTAAAATGATTGGAAAAGAGGATTAATGGCAATATAGGTAAGTGGATTGCCTCAAATTTTTGTGATGAGGCGTTCTTGCAGTTGATATCACACACGAGGATCCGTGGGATATTGACAGTATTTTGTGATTGTATAAAGGAATGAAGTATGTTTCTGGTGTCTTTGTTACATGAGTCTTAAATAAAGGAGATGTTGAATTGAGTGGAGGATGATATATGAGTAACATGAAAGTGGATGTATTTATCCGATGATGAAATAGTGATGGTATTGTATGTTTGGAGGTTCCACAACATGACTATTCTACCGCATTCCATATGTATCAAGTTATCGATATTAAAGTACTAGTTTTATATTCTTCTTACCATACCATTCTTTGTTATTGAAATAACTTCAAAAATCATTAATGTGCAAACCGTTTAGATCTAGCCAAAGTGTTCGATTGATAGATCGTTCATCTTAGTGTCTAAGATTTTAAAAATAACCGAGTATCATTTCATCGAATGTAGTGGCTACAGGGTTTCAATAAATGTAAATGGTCGAACATTGTTGTTTTTTCGTTGTGCTTGGATCAACTAAGGGGGGTGCAATCATGTCCACATCTACGAATCATGATTTTTAATGATAGCCTTATGATTTTAGGGCTTGGGATCGCATCGTGGTGGTGAGACGAACTTTTTTGGTTCAAAATTAGGTTTCCAACGACGTGAAAGTCGAGGAAGTCAACGGTGGGTATTGGAGCAGCCTTGGGTCAAGGCGAGGTCATAGTGGTGGTTACATGTGGTATGATGTTGGAGGTTGGCCAGCAAGCTTATTTAAGGGTTCTAGGGTTTAATTTTGGCAATCGAAAATTAAGCGCAGGAGGGCCAACGATGGCGGTGAGTTGGATATGGATGGAGGCAAAGGCAGAGCATCGAGTCGTGGTGCAAATAGGGGAGACATTGATGGTTGAAGGTGGTCAAGGTAGCGGAAATTAGTTGATGACCATGCCTTGGTTTAGGAAAGTCACGTTCGAAATTGGGTTGGATGATCGATTTTGGGTTGAAGGCACTAGAAGTGATGGTGATGGGTCAGGGAAATGTGTGAGGCCAGGGGAGTTTGTAGGCAGGATCAATGAGGCTGATGGAGGTTAAAGTTGATGGTGCACGTGCGACTGTTGTAACGACCCGCTATTTTTGACTATTCGCATCCGCACATGTCGGACTTGAATAATTCAAAATACCGAATTGTTAATTTTAAATTTGGCAAAACTCATATATACAATAAATAAATAATCACAGAATCACAAACACAGAGTAATAATATGCAGCGGAAGTAAAAGAGATAGTAGTTCATGAAGCTACTATATAAATATATAAGATACATCAGAGTTTGCAACAGAAGAGTTAACACGATACATCAGATACAAATCAGAATACATCACTGGAATCGCCGGATACTGAAAGCAAAATAGATGGCTGGATCTTCAAGCAAAGCTCCAACTCCAAAGGCGAGTCTCGAATACTGGTACACTCAGTCTGACCCGAGCATAAAGCAAACACAAAACACTCGAGTCAGGATTAACATTCTTATATCAATAAATCCAACTCAAGTGAAATAGCAATTGAAATACAAGTAACTCAAAGGATGTTGGAATCACCATCCTCTAAGGATCCGTTAGACTATCTACTATGTAGTAGTGTACGCTAAATAGATAACGTCTATCAGTAATATAAAGTATCAAAATAGTGTTAAGGCGTTACCATTATCCCCCTTAACACATTTTATATAAGCATCATAGTCTATACAGCACTGTAAACTCCACCGTAAACTAGTGGGATATCAGGGAGTACTCCATAGGTATAACACAAAACAAAATCGTAGTGGTCGCGTATATAGGGATACAAGTATGACAAGGCACATGAGGCAATACCCAAGGTAGTGAAACTACCGTTCGCCTGATCCGGACTGGTGAGAACGCATCGCCGCAGCGATCGCAACACCGCGAAACAACACTCCTGAAATTCCGAGGGTGCGCCAATCAATCACAAGTAATGAGTAGTAGTTACGAAGAAGTGTGTTCGCTCGAGGTGGCTAACCCCATTTGGCCCAGCACGGCTCCTGATTTTAGTCATTTCCAATTTGACACAAGTGTCAAGGCTATCCATTATCGTTCTCTTTCTTCAGCCATCACGTACATCATTCCAACCACTTCATTCTGGATCATCACTCCGCGTATAGTTATTAAAGTGGTTTTCGGTTTAGATAGAGAGTATATCCATAACCGATTCCGGTTTCTTTAATAACTTTCGTAATTATTACACTGATTGGTCATTTAATATATTTCAAACCAAAACAAATTCAATTTCGATTTCAATTCGTAAATTAACGTTTCATTTGTCTTTCTAAATCAATTTCCAAAGTTTACGTTTCAAAACTTCCAACTTTTCGTTTCAAAATCTTATAATTCAATTTCAACTTTTATTAAACAATTCACATATCGATTCAAGTTCGTATATAAATTTCATTCCGAAATCATTTAAACTAATTTAATTTACATTCAAACCAATCTAAATTCATTTATCGATTCCATTCAATATTCGTTACATTAATTTATCAATTTAAACAATTAACATTAAATCTACAATTCATTAAATCATTTACTTAAGTCCATATCCATTATATCAAAACTTACAAATTTAATTAAATTCATCAAATCAAATTCTTTAAATTACAAGCTTTACGATTGTTTCAATAAAATGCAATTATCTCTTGTTAAAGAAATTCAGTTACATTTATTCGTTTATTTAGTTACTAATACCAAAAACTCACTTAATAAAGAAACTAATTTCACATATTCAAGAAGTTCAATTTCACTTATCAACTTAAATAGTTTTCCAAACCTTAATAAGTAAAGAAACCCATTTTCATTTATTAACGAAGTTCAAGTTTACTTATTCCGAAGTTAAAATTTCTTATCAAAGAATTCAAATTTCATTTAATTATCAAATAATTCAATCTCATTCAATTATTACATAATTTCAATCTTAATTTTTAGTAATTTCAAAACTTAATCATTTCGACTTAATTATAAATTCAAACTTAATTATTAAATCATTTCCACTTAATTGTGAATTCAACTTAATTATCAAATCATTTCAACTCAATTATAAATCCAACATGATAATTTCAACTTAACTATAATTCTAACTTAATTATAATTTCAAATTTAATTATTAAATGATTTCAACTTAATAATTTCAAAAACTCAATTATTACTAATTCTAAATTATTTACTAATAATTCCAAATTTAATTATTAAATAATTAAATTTCAAACAACGTTCTTTCATAAATTTCTACGTTTATATTTGTTTCAGATTTCAATATTTACATTTTCCTTTCATAAAATTTCCAAATTACAACTTTATTTCAAACTTATTCTTTATTTGAATAAAATCCTTTATTTTATTTTTAAATCAAATTATTGACCAATTGGATTTTTATTTAATTCTCTATCCTAAGTCAAGTTCAATTTGGGTATTTATCATTTCAACCCAATTCCAATTCCAATTCAAAAGTCAAACATAACAAAGGGAACTTGCAGTGTGATAACTGGGATGGTGTCAAAGTAAATAAACAAGCAATAACCACAGACAAACACAATCCAATAATCAATTTAAATAATCCCGAAATAATCGTATTAATTCACATTGTTGTTTGTGCGAATTAATATAATTATTTCTAGAATCTACACTATCATTTCATGTAGATTAAAGATTATTACATTCCGGTTTTTCCACTTGTCGTTCAATTTCAATTTAATACTACAATAGTCAATCCAATATATGTTCACAGGTTCAAAGTCTAATTTATCACATTTTACGTGTCAATTAACTTAACAAATAAAAGGGGTCATATTATTCAAATTAAATAATCAAATTCAACATATATGTCGATCCACTTTTTAAAACTATCCTACGTCAAATACAATTTCATAATATTTATCACTTTATACATTTCAATTTAACATTCCATATAAATAACAAACAATCAATCAATTATCAACCAAACTGGACTTATTATTGCATACGTAACAGATAACGGTGTCAGATGTCAAAGGTGAACTGATACATAAATAACAGTGCAATAAATAACAGCAGTATATTTCAATTGTCGTTTCAATTGAAATCAAATTTAATAAGTAAAAGAATATTAACCGTTGAGTGATTGCTCACCTTCCGAGGCTAGAGAAAATAGACAGTGGAATGAGTTACTGATCCAAACACGAATTTCAACGCAAAGCACGATTAGCATGAATTAGACGGGAAAAGCTGAAATTTGAGAAATCAATGCAACAATTAGAATCGGTTTTATAGAGACAATAATTATATATTGTTATTATTATCGTGAAATCAGTATTTAAGTTAAAACAAATATAAAAATGTGATTGTTTTAAGTTAAACCACTTATATTAAAATCCAACATATATTTATTTTCAAACTAATATTAACTTTAATATCAAAATAAAATCAAAATAAATATATATACATAGGAAAAACAAACTTCACATATATACTGAAACTAAATTATACTTACACAGATTTGTACATATATATAGGTAACAAAATATACTGCTTATATAACTTGTATATTATAAACAACATATATACGTATCAATATTAGAATTTAAATTCAATATTATAGATTACTGTAGATATGTAATATAGTAAAATCATATATATATATATATATATATATATATACAACACAGATTTCAACCTTTTTTTTTAAATAAAATGTACACATAAAATTTGAAACTATAAATATATATACTTATTGTCACAAAATCTAAAACACTCACACGCCTAAACTAGAAATCAACGGGCAAGGGTAGTTTAATGCATTACAGACTTAACATAAAATATTAAAATTGCAACAATCTCAACGCATAAACGTGTATATACAAATGATACACATTCACCTTCGAAATACTATCCTATAATATCTGTATACATCTTTCAAATCAACGGTTTTAAAATTAAATATATATACACCTTGCACATATGATAACATATTATACACATGGACAACATAAATTCTTTTCATTTAAGACATCTATAAAAACTATCAAATACATATTTTATAATAAAACTGATAATATATATTATACTAACAGATCTATATTAACTATTGACATATATATATATATATATAGTAGTAATGCATACCAATCGCTTCATAACTCAATATATAAAATACTTATCCATAAAATATGTATATTTTACTTAAAATATCCCTGCCTGAACTATAGATATGCACGTACATTATAATACAATACATAGATGTGCAATGCTTTAGGCTTATAAAATACAATACTGTAACTTATAAAACTTTGTAAACAGCAGATGCTATATATATATATATATATATGTGTGTGTGTGTGTGTGTGTGTGTGTGTGTGTGTGTGAAAAATGTGTAGAAGCAACTTTTATATTTCCATCGTAAAAATGCCACTGGTCAGAACCAATAAGGCAATATGTATAAAACATATTGTAAAATATATTAAACAAAGCATACTAATATATATAACATATTATATACAAAGCTATATAACTTTACATATACAAACAGGTTTATATCACCCCATAGGCAAAAAACTGCAACCCAAACACATACAAAATACAAACATATACATCTATATCCAACTCGACAGAAGACTTGAAATCACGTATATAATAATAAATATACATATACATCAATGTTCAAAAAAGTTTTTTTTTATATATATGCTAGAATATACAAACAGCAAACATGCGAAATACATATATATAAAGAGTAACCCTTATATAAGCTAATATCAACATCTTAAACTGTAACTTTATATATATAACATAGCAAGCATACCTAAATTATACAAAGGAGCACGGCACGATGGTGATGAACGAAGGGATGTACACAAGCGGGTGGTGCTGTGTTGTCATGGACGGCGGAGATGTTGACTGCTGTAGGCTGGCCGAGCTTGGCTGCCGATGCTCGAACGCAAGCTAGTGGAGTGACGAGCGTGGGAAGGGAAGACGTTGCTTTGTGGTGGAGAGTGAAGATGGCGGCCGGTGTTTGGTGATGGTGTACGGCGGGGAAGAAGAGGCAGTGGTGTTGCAGACTCGGAGTGGTGGTCGGAAAGGAGACGGGTCGGTGGTGGGCGAATGGAGCAATGGAGAGTGGGTTCGCGGGTTGAAGCGGAGTCGGGTTGTGTGGATGAGCACACGGCTGAAGGGAGGGCAGACTCGGCTTTGGGATAGCGGCGGAGCTCGCGGCGGAGGGAGGAACAGTGGATTGCGTGGGGATGTGTGGTGGTTATAATGGTGGAGGGTGGTAGCGGTGGATGGAAGAGAGCTTTGGGAGAGGCCGAGCACAGCGGTAGTGCTTTGTTTCATCATTTTTTTTATAAACGCATGGTAATAGTAGGGAAGGAGGTGGCCTTAGAATGCTACAGGCAAATGCATGGAAGAAGAAGAGGTATGGGATGAATCAAATAAAGCTTGAAAATGTAAAGGCACGGTAAAACTAGGGAAATGTAAACGACCATATTTATTTGAATATCTTGAAAATTGAACGGCCAGTAAAATGAATTCAAGGAATAATAATGGGAATTGGCTGTTAGTTCAGTACCGAGGAAATTTGAATAGCCACTGGTTTTCAGAAAGCTCCAAACCAATACGGATCACTATTTTACAGATTATGTTGCGTACCGAACTTCAAAATAAAGAAATGAATATACCGTAGAGATCAGTACGACGAGACGATGAAAACGGTATGCAGATATCAGTGGTACGATTTGGTTATAAAATTTCGAAATTTTATACTACGGAAAATGCATAAAAATCGCAGAAAAAAAGATCGACGGAGCCAAAGATGTTCGAATTTGGAAAAACGACAAACTGACAACTTGCTCAAAAGATGGTTTAGAATTTTTCTATGTAAAAATATTTTGGTTTTAAAACAATTTATTTTCATCTCTTTTTAACTGATTAAATTGAAGTAAATTTACGCACGTAATAAACTTTCATATTTTCGAACGAAAATTTACCAGTTGCTATGTTTAACTAGACGCATTCAAAATACCAAATTTATATTTCAAAATTTTATCATTTGCAACTCCACAAAATTTCAATTAACAACGTTAATAAAACCGGTTAAATTTACGGGTCGTTACAACTGTGTACTAGTGAAAGGAAATGGAACAATTTTCTTGTTTTTGAGCAAATTTATTTTTATTCTGGGATGTTAAGAAGGGAAGAAGTTTTGATTTAAAGTTTAAGTAGTGGCTATTGGGTCTGGATAGAGAGAGTGTAGGGTTAAGTTAGTTAATTTTTAATTTAATAATTTAAACTTTGGGAAATCATTGCACAATCATACGAAGTCCGTTTAACCTACGGATTTCGATATTAGGTTTGTATTAATCAGTGGATCATGTTTTTATTAGTTTTTTCCAGAATTATTGAAGTATATAATATTGATAAATTAACAGTCATGAAAAAATCAATACGTCGCTTGGTAATTATATTTTATCACTGACATTCAGTTAGTAGAATAAACACTATTCTACAATGTTTAAACTGAATAGACTATTTTGGAGATTTATTTAGGAGAATAAATCCCCATTTTGCTATTTTAGTAATTTGGACATTAATGTATATGTTAGTTGACTAAGATAGATGATGTTTTATTAGTGATATGGTTTTGATTGTTGAACTTATCTCAGTGTGGTTGCTAAGCCTCATTTCAAATTTTGAAAAGATATGGATATGCATTCACTACAAGGGGAAACGCATTTTCCAACGGCCGGAATCCGTCGGCGGCCGTCGGGAGCCGTCGGCCTCCGTCGGAAAAGACTACGTCGGGGAGCAGTACTTCCGACGGCTTTCGACGGATGTTGCCGAACGCGTTTCCGACGGCTCTCGACAATTTCCGACGGTTTTCGACGGCTTCCGACGGGCGTCGGAAATCGTCGGAAGCCGTCGGAAATGTGTAGCTACAGGCCGTCGGAAATTGTCGGAAGCCGACAAAAATTTTGACCTGTAAACCGTCGGAAGCCGCCGGAAATCTGCAGTTTTTTTTATATTTGCTGCAAATAGAGCCTTCCAACCTCATTTCTCTTCCAAACACTATGATATCAATATTGCACAATCCAATAAACAATAATCCAACCAAATATCCAAACCTAGACTACAAAATATCCATAAACACACAAATGGATAAAATTAGAATAAAAATAAAATACAAAATATACATATCATTCCAACATTAGCAATAATCTTAACAATAACTGTTCTACCATGTTGTTAATACACAAATTCATCAATATTCTCATGCATATCCTCATACAACTACAGAACCAAGTGTATCATACATAATTATACAAATCAACAATTAATTGCACCATCAACCAAATCAATCTAAACTAAAACAAAACATGCCTGCACGAACGAATGAGAAAGCAACGAATCATTCTCCTCCAGATCCAGAGCCAGCCGAGGAAGGGAAGCGGCCACAAACTGCTGCATGTACTCTAACAACTGCGCGGTCTGCAAGGCCTGTTGGCGGTTCTGCTCCTCCAATTGGGACACTCTAGTCTGCAATTCTTCTATACCTGCTAAATCGCTCTGAGGTCTGCTCCGTCGTCCCCTACTCTGACTACTGGACTGCAATAATTGAAAAATAAATAAAATCCAAGTTTATTGTTTTGAAAAGGTAAAAATATCATATTTTCAGTATTTTAAGAAAAAGTAAATTATTTACCGCTAAATTGCCAAATCCGTATCGTCGACCATGCTCTGATGGACTCATAACGGACTCAAAAATAATGTCCTCCTCATCGGTCGTCAGCTGCTCTCTACCCGTATCAGCAAGGAGTTTCTGCCGCTGCTCCATAAACATCTCCTGCATTAACAAATTAATAATATCATATCTTATTTCATCATAATTTAACAATTAAAACAATTACTAATACTGAATAACATGAAATATGCTTACAAGGCTTTTGCAGGATTTATCGTCCTGCCATGTGTACGAAACAGTCCCGTTTGGATTAACATGCTCGACAGCATGCGTACAGGTGAACACATCCATATAGCTGACAGGACCATGTGTCTCGGCTTCCTGAAGTTGATTGTTACATACAATTATTATACGTTTAAAATCATATAGCATAAACTATTGACATTTATTATTCAGTAAATTTACCAACTCCTACCGATACTGCTGAAACGACTTCGATCCTCCGCAATGAGTGACGGGATTCTTATTTCTATTTGTAGAGTTTCTATCCGACTCTGCCTGTACATTCAAAATTTGATACATTATTTTTCAATCACATCAAATTAATAATTCAAAAAAAATTAGTATACTTGCCTTCGCCTCGTCCATCTCCCAGTAGCTCAACAAGCTTGCCACACGCTCTCTCTCATCCACCGTGGTTTTTTACCATATTTCTTAATCTCAGATATCGTGTCCCTGCAGTTCTTGCACATCTTCTTCATACAGTATGCTCGTGCCTGCATCATATCGTCTGTCTGGATGTCTATCTCAGCCTGTATTAAAAAAAAGATTACACTTCAAAAGATAAACAATAGAAAAACGACAAAAACAAATTAAAAATAGAAAAATTATACATACTAGGACATCCTGCCATGTGCACTCTATGATGTGAGGAGGAATGGTATCCCACCTCGGCCAGCACGCACTCATCCTACTGCGATAAGATGCTCTAGAGACGTCCAGCACAACCTCAGAGGGAAGTAGGTCGAATTAAATTTACTTAATTCCCGAATTAAAATTCTCAATTTCATCATATTAATATCAACTTTACTTTATAAATTCAATAGTTGATCCATTTAAACCTTCCACATTATCTGAATAGAATTATTCTTCGGTTTCCATTTCCAAAACCAATTTGAAATGATAACTACACATACCTACTTGGTATATCAACTCAAATTTTCAACTTTCAAACACTTATTTCACCAAAACAAATTTTCTCCTTTTGAAAAGTTTTAAAATAACTTGCCTGCCTAACAACCACAAACTATATCATAACTCCCAATATTTTTCCCAAAACAAGATTCCATTATTCCCTTCAAATCTTTGGATAAACTTTTCAAACATTCCCAAGATTTTAAATTTCCAAATCCTTTGTTTAAATTCATTTAAACATTTTCAAATTTCCGGGACTTCAATTCTATTTTAATCAAATTTTAGTTATATTCCTTTTGAATTAGAGATCATACTTAGACAATTTTATTTGTTTAAAGACCCCTCAAATTTAAATTTTTATTTGATTGTACTATTAACAATCAAACATCCAAGTATATATATAGTTATTCCAGAAAAATATTTCTTTTATATTAAAATATAATTTTGGGTAAAATTATTTCATTTACCCTACTTTTAAAAAAATCAATATTGTGTCGAATTGCTCTATTTAAGTGTTTAGAAACCCCTTCGATACAGTTTTCGAGACTGTGCCGACGAAGGTTCATATACCACTCAATAAATCAATCAACGCAATATAAAACAACTTTATATTCACTAACAAATACGCGCTCATATCTATTAATACACTCAAACTCATTTTAGAGTTCTACTGACTCTATTATATGAGTAATCACTACCAGAGCCAAGGTTATCACCAACCTATGCTCTGATACCAAATGTGGTGACCCGCCCTTCTATTACCAGAAAGACGTATCATCATTAAGAAAGAAAGGGATGAGAAAATAGAAAAGATAGAGAAGAAAGAACAACAACATCAGAATCTCACAGCGGAACGGAACAAAATATAATATATCACTTAAATAATACATAGTTTGTACATATATCAGAGTTATACAATATCAATACATATGACAATCATACATACATCACATACTAGACAGTTATAAACACCCGTCTAGTTAATACAACTCAAACAATATGACTCAGAAATACCAACATAGCGGAACTATATATATATCTACAACGCTGAAGCCTCCTGCTTCATAGCTCCTTCAGAATTCGTCAAAGCTAACCTGAATCCCTTGGCTACACGTAAAATTTGGGTACCCGAGAGTTTATGAAAAACAAAAATAAACTCCGGGTCAGACATGGGTCTGGTATGAGTAAACGGTTTAAAGTTGTTTAACTTTGAAAATATTTGAAAATAAAGGTATCACGTAAGACTCCCCACAAATAAATACGGGTAAGTTTTTACCTTACGCTAACCAAAACATTTCATAGGAAATCATGTGATATTATAATAGTGTCTAGGGTTTTCAAGTAAAATACAGAAATAGCTGAAATGCTTACATCTCACATTTCAACATAGTTGGGCACAATCAAATCGTACGGCGCTTATTGGAAATTGGATCCCATACAATGGCAGGGCTACCGGGGTACCGCCCGTCACAGTACGGGGCCTAGATCACCATACCGAGGATTACTCCCTTCATCCCCTGCAACACAAGGCCGGAACCATTCCTTACTGAACAGTCCCGAACAAGATAAACCCCGCGGTTGTAGCTAGCAACCGCCCACTAAGCCGAAATATAAAAAGGGACATCTAGACAGGGGAAATATCTTGTCCTGCTTGGGCATGACCCACCTAACCTTGCTGCACATCCCCTATTTTAGCCATTCCCGGTTGATGAGGCTTGAGGCTACGATTACCTTTAAAGAATATATCACTTAGAATGCTCATCGTCCGCCTGACGATGTATTGAAAGCATTCAATCCATACAAGTTCGTTCCGGGTTCGAACGAAACCGAAGGCATTATCTCGTCACACTCATTTTGGAATCACCCTTAGAGTCAACGACGATAACCCTTGCATTCTGAATACACCATCTTGATCATCATTCCAGGATTTACGACCTAACGTTTAAATTGGATTGATGTGGTTTTCGGAGAATCAAAACTGATTCTTCCGATCCCGGTCTCATCGAATCCAACCGCCATTTTAAGGTCCAACTTGTCTATTTAACTTAACAGTTCAATTTAGTATCAAGAATTAACATAACAGATATAACAAATAGATCATACACAGTTATCACAGATATCCATAATATTAGAACATATCACAGAAAAAAAAAACATCAGACAAATATCAAAGTCAATCAAACATAAATATCAATGCATACTAAACAGTTTGGTTTTACTTAACTAAATTACATGCTTAAGAATATCTATATTTTATTCTACTTGATTAATTACTGATTAATTAACCTATCAATGATCAATTAATTACTCAATGAATCATTAATAAATCAATTTATTAATTATTCAATCTTTAATTAATTAATTACTAAACTTTTATTCATTATCTGATACTTAATTACTCGGCTAGTAAGTTGATTTTTTGTTAATTACTTATTTAATTATCACAAATTATTTTAATTAATTATTTATTATCAATTTATAAATCAAAAATCCTTAATTGATCACTTAATTAGTTATTTGCCGTTTATTCATTTGCTTTAAGTAATTAATCATATTTTCTTAACTTAAACTGATTAACTATCTTTACAACTTGCTTTAATAAACCTTTGAATCACATATTAACTTAACACTAACTAACTTTACTTATACTATTAACTTTGTTATTCAAAGCACTTAAATTAATTAGGCAGGCCTCAAAGAAAAACCCGAGGCAATCTCACGTTGCCTTCGAGAAACACACGGGCCTCCTCCCTGTTCCTTGCGTCTCTCTTTCCCACTATCTTCTTCCCAGTTTCTTACTCTTCTGTTCTTTTTTTTTTTTTTTTAGGCTTAAGATTTTAACTGCTGAAACTAATAAAACACTCTCGCGTGCCTGAAAATGACTCGAAGCAACTTCCAGAAATTCTCGAGCGCGACACGATGCAAACGTCATCACCGACACGACACCCATCCAACGCCACCGTGCACGTGCACGGTGGTTCGCACCCCCCTGCGGTGACTCGCGACAGCCCCACAAACCCCAAATCACTCACTCAAGCGAAAACGTCGCCCAGATTTTCAATTACAAGCTTAAATCAAAATATGACCTAAAACTCGAACAACCAAACGAACGCACTGAAAAGAAATCGTTCGACCTATCAACGACGATCATCGGAGGCGTTGGGTCTCCAGCCCTAGCTCAACCACACACTCATCTGCCCTCACGCATAATCTCGAGTCACTCGATTCATTCATATTGCCGAAATCATGAATTTAACAGTACACAATAAAACACAGTCTTAAACCCTACACTGACCTCATACCCTAAATCTATGAAATGGAAAAATTATTCAATATTTTTCTTAAGATCACAGATCTTTGTACTAACTTCAGGTCAAATTTTAGCATTTTATATTGAGTAGATTTCGAGAAATTTGATAAAGTTCAATTCTAGTTCAACATCAAACTGCTCTTGATGTATTGATCTAAAAATTCCCATTCAACCTTTAAAAATCATATCTTTTGATAGTAATTCATGATATAAACTTGAATTGGTAATTTATGACATTAAAATTTTATCAAAGCACAATTAAAATATCTGTTAAACTAGTTACAGATATATATTTATTATACTTAGTTTAATTAACTAGTTAAGAACCTTTAATCCTAGTGTTTAAGTAAAATACTTACAGATTAACACTATTCGATGAGCCTAATTTATATTCAGATCAAAAGCATGTACTGTACAACAGAGTAACATACAGCAGAGCAGAGATGAAATGAATATATGCAAACACAGAACCATAACATCATGAAACACATACTACCCTATAATCTATGAAATACCATACTGCTGTTTTTTTTAAAAAAAAAACAAGTTGCAAATTTATATGTTTACTCACCTAAAAGAAACAGTTGAACAGCAAGCAAATGTTGAAGGCACTGCAGACATACCCTGAAACTCCACTTGTTCCTTTTCTCTGTTTTGAACTAATTTTGTTTGCAAAGCTAAAACAATGTTTTTCTCAAGTTTACTTTATAAGTTTTAATACTTCAGTTTGTAAATGAATTGAAATAGGGTGATGTATAAATAGAAATGACTTTGTATAGGATATAACTGTACAGCCACCTTGTTTGACCAAGCAAGAATCTTGGTATTAAATTTACTGCAATATGAATGATATTGTGATCTCGGCTACATGTACTTTATTAAACAAGAAATTATGCTATTTAATGCTCATGCTCTTAATTATGATGACAAGTATTTAATTTTTTTACTGATGCTTGCTCATTTTAGTACAAGACAATGATCTGTTTTTATAAATTCGAAGTGAAATCCTTTGTTTCTTATGCCTATAAAAAAATCTTTACTGCAGCATATATGTTTCATTTGTTACTTAGTTAGTTTACAGGTAATTTATATTAGCTGGAAGTTTACTTTTCTCGGCTACAAGTTCCTAGTGTAGAGATATTTTGTACTTGCTGTAAATGTTTGTCTTCTTTTCATTATCCATGTGTATATGTGGGTTATAGTAACAATTCATCATCTTAGAATGGTTCATATGTAAATATAGTATGCAGTAATATAATTAGTTTATAGCTCCATAAATTTATTTTGTCTCATTTAAGAGGCTTGTAAATGAAGCTTCATGTATAAAGATTTTGTATTTAAATGTTAAGAATATATATTTTTTTCCAGTACAAATCTTTTTGCATATGCATAGGTATTTCTTGTAGTTCATTTATAAACTTTGACTTCTCTGCACACATGATTACACAGCAACTCTCGATCAAATATTTATATGAAGATATTTTATAAGTAATATTCGTTTTGTCATCATGTTATTTTCTAGTTTGCAAAAAGGTTCATACATATGTATCATATTTTACTTCACATTTAACTTTATCTATATTATGCTTTGTTCTCGTTCTACTCTTTGTTTACATAATTATTATTATGTTTATACTGTGTAGATATTGTATACAAAAGAACAGCTTCATTATTTGCTTGCTTACTTATTTATATTTGTATGTTATAATTTGATTACAAATACTTACATTATATTCTTAAGTTTTACTTATATTTAATACTTATTTTTATATTTATTTCCAATTATAATTTATTCAAATTATACACATAAGTTTGACTCATATTTAACATTTATATTTTATATTACTAGAATTTGATTTTAAATTTTAAACATTATCAAGCATACGGATTTATTTAACCAATTTTAACACTGTATAGCATTCTAATTTAATTATATGAGTTCAATTTTTATTAAGAATATTGTTAAGAAATTATTTTAGAATTTCAACATTATCATCAATACGTATTATTTTATACTAAATAAAAACAATGTAAAGTATTTTAAGCAATTATATAAAATAGATTTTTATTGGGAATATTATTGAAATACTTATTTCAATTTTCAAATCAATTTCCTTTTAAAATACAGTTTATATAAATAGATGGCAAAATTTCAAAAAAAATCATATTCATTTAAATATGATCAATTCACACTTTATATTTAATTAGATTAAACATTTATTAAAATAACCGGGGCCGAAATCTAGGGTCGTTACAGATTACCATAACTTGAGAAAATGACAACCCTATATTATAAAACCCACACAGTCCACTGTCGATCATCCCAACATCCGTAACAACTTCAACCAAGTGTACTAGAAGAAAGAACTAGTCGAAACATGAATTGTAAAATTTGTTTGAGAATTTTTCATCGAGTAAAATTTGAATTATAAACTTTTTATGTTTCGTTTTCCTTATTTTCTTCACTGTTTAGCTATGTTTATAAAGGAGAAGGAGGATGTGAAGTAACGAAGAGGGGTGTGGGTGGTACAGTGTAGGGTCAGATGAGATGATAATGGTTCAATGGTTGTATGTTAGAATTGATATATATATATATATACACATATACATATACATATACATATACATATATATATTATTTAAAAATTCAAAAATATCTGGCTATATAATTCCGAACCCCAATCGAGGCGTGCCGCCTAGTGTTCTATATGTTATACCCCTCTTACGAATGCAATGGCACTTGTTTCAGGACCTAATTTCATCATATGCAGAAGATAGTTTTTTGACCCCGGTTATTATATTACACCTAGTTGCCATTAAATTTGATGGCGTATTATAGTTCATTATTACGGACCCAATGAAACTTTTTTCGTCGAAATCCGAGATCATGGCCCGAAAGGCTATTTTTATATGAAAATTAAAACGAGTTAATTTCTAAATTAGCTAAATCACTTTTAAAACCAATTTAAAAGTTTATATTATCTTCAATCTTATTAATAAAAATTTAAATAAGCTTTGAAATTATTTGTATCCGACTTAAAACTCAAGATTCCACCATTAACCAATTTCAATTATTAAATTTAATAACTAAATTATCTAATAAATCACTATTTTTGAAATTCAAGTTATTTAATTCATAAAATTAACTTTTCAATATTTAAAATTAATTAAATAGTAAAAATTCAAATAACTAAAATTCTGGGTCATTACATTCTTCCCACCTTAAAAGAATTACGTCCCCGAAATTGTCGAGGTAAGGAAAATGCCCAAATCCCTTACTTTTTATAAAACTAGTTAGTTAAAGTAAATTCCCTGATCCCCTTTAATTCTTTAACCTTCCAAAACCAATTTGTTGAAACCTTCTTATTACTTTTATTAAGTTTCTAAATTCACTCATAGATTCTAACAAATATCATCTGATCCAATCATTTCAGGTTATAACTCAAAATTAAATTTTTGTAATAAAAATTTGATTTAAAATTTCTAGTTTTTTAAATTTTCAGATAATTTTGATAGCTTCTTCTTTGTGCGGCTCGATCAGAACAACCATAAGCCGCTACTACGGCTCAAATCTGAAAAAGAAAACAAAAGCCAAGTGGCTCAACCAAAAAATCATCAAATCAAATAACAATATAAATATGTACCTTTTAGTTGGTAACCAATTTTACCTATGAAATCAAGAGCATCAAGTTAGCTCTTGCTTTTACATACCTGCTTCTTATTTACCAATTATATCCAATCATATAGTACATAATTATTTTATTTTGCAATTTCAAATTTTCAAAATTGCTTTACTAAAGCCTGTATGATGCATATATATCATCCGTACAGAATATCAAATCAGATCGCTCGCTCGATCATAAAATTTCACTTCCAAACTAGTATCATTGGCAACACCACTCTAGTGTAGACTCAGATCCGGTTTATTGATTAGAAACTGTCATTCTCCTTGAATTGTCCTATACTATGATAGAAATTCAGGAATCGATCAAAAACGCCATCGAGAACCGAGTGAAAATTTACAACTCAGATCGACATAAATTATCTCAAATTTTTTTGCTCGAATCTGGATCCAACCGTTATGCGAATAAAATAATATATGTACAACCCACATATTTATTTAAATTGATTCAAAGCTATCCAAAAATTTGTTTATTTACATTCATTTTATTTACATTCACCTATTCACAATAACTGTTCACATTGCTTTATTCACATTTGTTATTTTCTTAAAATATTCCTTTCAATATTAATTATCTCTTAACAATATTCCATCAAAATTTTATGTATAACACATTTCACTCTATATTATATCCATTTATTAACTATAAAATTCTACTTAAGTTTATAAACATTTCATTCAACTCTTCTCATTTTAATTACCACTTCACAACTTAAGTCATATTCATTTAAATCAAATCCAATTTTATTTAACTTCATTGTTCAATACCAATATCTCAACCCTATGCCAAACCATATCCAACTCACTAATTTATATAATTAGACAATTTCATTAATTTGTTTCAAACTTCAATCATTTCCATTTCCAATAATTATTTCATTTAGACTAACTTAGGCTAAATTTTCAAAATTCACTATATTTAACTTAATTTAAGTTAAATTTCATTCCATAGTTCAATTTCAAAATTATACTTTTCTTGCACTCACATTTAACAATTTAAAACATTGCTTTAACTTACCTGTTTTAAACTTTTATAAGTTATCAAACTTATTTTCTCATATTTTATAAATGGCTAATTGAAAATTTCCAAAGTTCAAACATCTTGTTGGTGTATCAAACATCTAACTGAAAATTCATTTTAAAACATTTTGGAATTGTATATACATTATTCCCTTTAGTGTACCAATTTATTCTTTTAGATTTAAAATCAAAAAAAAATTTGCCAAAACAAAATTTTAATGATAGCAGTTTCTCCCTTAGAAACTCAAAAATGAACGTCGATGATGCTGAAGTCATCACTAAAATTATTTTCAAACGACCGAAGTGAGTTCAATACTTTTATTCCTTTTAAAACCCTTTTTTTAATTTCCAGTGAAAAATATTTTTCAAGTAATATCACTATTATTTTATAAAACTTTGAAAAACCATTTCCAAAATGAGCGGGATTTAAATTCACAAATTCCCATTTTTAAAACTCTTTTTACTTATAATTCGTATTTATTATATACCTCAGGAATTTCGTTTCCTTTCAATTTATAAATCACATTTATAAATCATTTTTTTATAATTCCAGTTTGTTATATAAAATCATTCTGTAATTGTTAACTTGGTTTGCATTACAATAATGACAACTTCTATTCGATCAAAATAACAACCAATGATAATAATAAAATATTATCATTGTCTAACAACCAAACACACCATATACAACTATAATGATTTCTGGACAACTATCCATTTATATATAAACTATAATCAAGATAAAATTATTTAATTTACCTAACTTCAGAAAAATACCTTGTCGAATTACTCATTCAAGTATTTAGAGATACCTATAATTAATGTTAATTACTTATATTGACCAGAATCCATAATCCACTCGATAGATAAACCAACACAATATAAACAATTTTTATATCACTAATAAATACACACTCAAATATATACACTCAAACTCATTCTAGGGTACTATAGATCCTTACTCTAATGAGTACCCCACCAAAGTCAAGGTTCTCACTTAACCTTCAGCTCCGATACCAAATGTAATGACCCGGGCTTATCGACCCTGACACTAATATTTCCATTGTATTTCATGTTGAAAAATCAAATGTTGGAAAACCCGATTGTTAGGGGAAAAAACTCAAGCATTATTCCTCTATTATATTAGGCTTATTTTTTAATTAGGGTTTTAGTTTGTTTTTGAGTTTTATTTTGTAATTTCTCTTTTTAAATTGTGTAACTGCCAAGTTTTGTAACTAGGTTATGAACTGCGATGGCGTAGTTCAAGAACTCGCAACTCAATGGCTGAGTTGTGGTAGGGTTTTGAGCGTAGAGTTAAGTTAGTCATTAATGTGTGTTGCAAGTTTACGTGTGTAAGCGTCTGACTACTTAATTTCTAGTTGAAACCTTAGGGGCAGCTTGTAAGCAAGGTTTTGCCGAAGATTGGTAAATTTTTATGTGATCTCTTCTACATTAGTTTCAATTATTAATTTTATTTCTGCATTGATTTTTTATTATTTTTAGCATCACCCTATCCACCTCCCATTTAGGCTGAAAACGATCTTACAAGCGGTATGAGAGCTAGGAACAAAAATCAATTTTTGTTTTAATTTTTTTTAATGGCTTCTTTTAATAATGCTTTTTTTGAAGGTCAGTCCATTTAGACCACCCATGTTCATTGGTGAATATGCATATTGGAAAAATAGAATGAAATTTTTTCTGAAAACCATTGATGCTTGGAATATTGTTGAAACGGGATAAAGGACACAAAGAATTATGGTAGATAATCAAGAAGTTCAAAAACATATGGATCAATGGACAGATCTAGAAAATAAACTGCAAAATGCTAATGCCAAAGCTATGAATTCTATTATTTGTTCATTAGACCAAATTGAATTTTATCGTGCCTCACATTGTCTAACTACGCAGGAAATTTGGCACACACTCGAAGTGACTCATGAAGGAACAACCCAAGTCAAAGAATCTCACCTTGCCATGCTCAGTAGCGGATACGAAAACTTCAAAGGTAAAGGATGAAAGTGTCAAAGAAATGTATGGATGATTTCTATTTTGGTATACAAATCAAAATCCCTTGGAAAACCATACACGGAGCTGGAAATAGTTCGAAAAATCCTTAGAATTCTTCCATGAAATTTTATTGCAGAAGTGACTGCCATTCAAGAATCGGAGGATTTGAGACAAATTAAAGTTGAAGAACTCATTGAAAATCTCACCACTTATGAGCTAGAAATCAAATTCAAGGAAGAACGTGAAAGAGGTGATACTCGAAAGAAATCAATAGCTCTCAAAGGAACAACAAAAAGCAAAGATGATGATGATGGAACAGCTGAACTGGCACTGAAAATAAAGAGATTCAAAAGATGGAATCGCAAGTATTGAAATCCAGCTCCAAATCAACAATTGAAAAGCAGAATAGTCAAAGTTCTACTCAGAAGAGAAGGAGATCATTGTCACAACTGCAATAAACCTAGTCATATCAAACCAAATTGTCCTCAGAACCTACTCAGCCAATGAAAGAAACCGAAAAGGAGAAGTTTTGAAGCTACTTGGGATGAAACTGATGAAGCTGATAAAAGCATTGGCAGTGAGAGTGAAAAAGGAAATCTGTGTCTTTATGGAGAAACAACTGATAGTGATGTTGACGAGCCAAGCGAGCTATCAAAACTTACTCATTCAGAGTTACTTGTATATTTTCATGAAGTAAATGACTGTTTTGAACGACTTAGGGAGAAGTATGCTAAAATTGAGTCACAAAGAAATAGTTTGATAGAACTAAATAAATAGCTTGATCAGTTCGTTAAAAACTATCAAAATAAGAGCCCTAAGTGTGATAAGCGTCCATCATTTGAGGAAGAGATTAAAAAATCAAAAATTAAAATTAAATCACTTGAAAATGAAATTCTGATTTTGAAAGAAAGTGAAAATACTAGGAGAGAAAATTCTATTAAAAAGTGCACTCTATCATTGAATGAAAATGAATCTATCAAAATACAAGTCCAATAATTGTCTACAACTTTAGGAAAATTTTCCAAAGGTGAAAGATCGCTAAATATGTTATTAGAAAAACAAACTGTTAGACAAGGACTTGAGTACACTCAATCTGAAAGAGTTAGAAGTAAAACTAATCGTGCCAAATCCTAGTGCACAATTTGTAGAAAAATTGGACACAATCAAAAAAATTGTTAGTACAGGCCCAAATACGTGAAAACCATACCAATTTGGGTTCCAAATGGCACAAATGTGAAATTCCTTAAAGTTAAACAAATCTAGGTGCCAAAAGTAACTGCCCATAATTTTGTAAATATTTTTAATTAATTTTCGTTTGAAATCTTTAATTTTTAATTTGTTTAAGATTGAATTTCTAGAATTTTCCAATGTAAGTTTGGAATTTTTTTACAATTTATTTTCCAAATTCAATAAAATAAGCTATTTCTGAAATTTTTATATTTTAATCAACTGAAAGTCAAAGTTTGACCATAGTTGAAAATTTTGAATTTGAAATTTTGAATTATAATATTTTTCTTTGAAAATGTATTTTATTTTAATATTAATTCTACCTTTTGTTTTGTAAAATTCTATTTTATACTTTTAAAATTGGATAAATTACAGTGTTTTACACGCAATGATTTTTGATATGTTATTTTCTATTTTTTTCTATATTTATTCACTAAATTTTATTTTCTCTCTTATTTGTATAACATTTATTATATTTATTTGATTTTTAATTGGTTTTATTTTCAATTATAGCTTAGAAATTTCTAGAGACATAGGTTACTTGTTTTTATTTGTTGCCTTCTCCTTTTCCCTTGCCTTTCCATTTGCATAGCCAATTACTTACCACATTCATAGCAGTGATTTTCTCCTATTAATCATGTACATATTATTCCTCAAACTCCTCTTTTTCATTGCTTGCAAACAAAGGAAAAAACTAATTAAATACATCAAGTTATTTGTTTTATAGTATTGCCTTTTTATATTCCAAACCATTCAATTTCTTACCTTTTTATTTCCTAACCTCTTTATTAATTTTCTCCATTTCATCCTCATTCCTAGCCATGAATTTCTCTACTCGTAGCCGTGCATATCTAGTTGAAATTCACATACAAAATTTATTTCCCATCTCTCATTTTTATTTGCATTTAAGAATAAAACGTATATGCGTTTCTTTCTCCTTAACTTTTGCCTTTTCCTTTTCCTAGCATTCACTCTTTTACTTGCCATCCAAACCATCTTTAAGCCGTGTATTTCCATTTTCCCTTCACATACAAGAATATTTCATTCCATCTCAATATCCTCTTTTTCAATTGCATTTATAAATAAAATATATACAAGATCTTTCTCCTTTAATTGTTGCCTTTTCTTTTCTTGCCTTCTCATCTTTCCTTAGTCGTGCATTTACAACATCTATAGCCATTCATTTTTTTTACAAACCCAAGCCTCCATCACTTTGGAAACCACGTACAAAGTTTCTCAAATCCATCTCATTCATTTGTGCGAGAAAAAAATATACAGGATTCTTTTCCTTTAATACAAAGGGTGACTTTTCCTTTACTTACCACTCAAAACTCCACTCCTTAGTCGTTTCTTCTTTTTCCTTCTACAGCCGTGAATTACTCTTATCAAATCACGTACAAGATTATTTACCATTCACTCCTTTCTCATTTTATTTCTAAAAAATAATATGCAAGATCCATGGCTTCCTATTCTTCTTTTTTCTATTCTCTTTTTTCCTTTTCTCTTTGTTTTCTCCATGTCTTGCTCGGCCTCTACCATGCCTTAGCCGACCACTACACCATCTCCACCACCACCAAGACCACCTCCACAACCTCATAACCTCCATACAGGCATAGGCCGAACCACATGTGCATGTGAACCCTTCCAAAACTTTTGCCTTTTAGCCTTACATTGATTTGTAAACTTCCACCTCTTCTTATTTCATTGCCTAGCCCTTTTGGCCGAGACTAGCACACCTCTAACCATCATGACCAAGCAATACAAGATGATGGTTGAACCCACATATGGTGTAGCCAAGCCATTGATTGATTAAGGAAAGTTATGCTACTTTGATTCGTTTATTTTTCCATTGTTTTAACCTCTATTCTTTTGTATTGAATCATATTCTTATGTATGTAATATTTGTTTGCATACAAGATTAGGATCTGACTCTTCATCCACTCAAGTTTGCATTGTGCTTTGTCACGCTTTTTTGTACTTTACGGAGTTTGGATTTTTATTTTGAATTTGATTCTAGCTTTTAAAAGGTGAGTTATCACTCTAGACTTACGTACTTATATAATTGTGAAATGATGACAAGTGACTCTGTATAAACTGATATCTTATTCATATATGCTTGTGATGTGATAATATGATGTTAAATTCTATTTATATATTTGTTACAACATCTAATAATCTAAGTTATATTATATTAATCGTTTTATTTACTTTATCACGCTGCAAGTTCCCTATCACTATGCGTTGAAATGATACATACCCGAACAGACATTAGAATAAGGAAAATCATTATGAGCTAAAATGATAGGAATGAGTGATTTTTATTTGTATTTATTTTACTTGGGTTTGCGGGTTTGAAATGATAGAAACCAGATTTTCTTTTTAAATTACTAATTGAAATGATACATATCCGTATCACTTGACCTAGGTTAGAAAATATTATACAGGCCCATGGTTATATTTTTAATAATATTTTCCTAAAATTTTTATTAAGTATTTTAAATAATATTTTCCTAAAGGATTATTAAGTATTTTGATTTTTATAAATGTATGAAATTTTTACTTAAAATTTGATTTAATGCTTTAGTTATGAAGGTGTAAGTTAATAATTGATTTAATGCGACCTCGTTATTGGTGACCTCGTTAAAGGCGTCCTCGTTATTGGCAACCTCGTCCTCTTTTCGTCATTTTTGTATCTCACGACTGTTCTAACTTTCGGTTTGCGCATCGTCCCCCTGCCCTCCTCTCCATCTCCTTCCCTTCTTATGCCAGTTTCTCCTCCCCTTTCCCCTCTGCTCTTCGCTCCATCCCCTTCACGTTCTTCGACCAGATATGGTTGTCTCTTCAGCCCAATGCCTTCTCCGCGGCTTCCTTTGCCTCTGCTTCTCTCTAACTCACACTTTCCTCCCTTGCCGGCCTCAAAACCTTCCCCTCACGCTTCTGAGGCATTCTCTAGCTTGGTTCCTGTGGTTGCGAAAATGATCCCTGCTACTGTTCCTCGAAATATGGGAGGTGCTTCGCCTTCTGCTATCTGTCAGGTTCCCCTATCGTATGTCGTGTGCCATGACGACTCAGGTGTCTCAGGTAATTTGCAAAATGATTTGGGCAAACTGTATGCATTACTGTATGTATATAGCTCGTGTGAGGTTCGAATGTCAACTGATGGTATTGATATGGCGCTTGGTCCGGAGGATTGTGCCTTGCACTTAGAATCTGCCGATTCGTCTTGTGATATATGTCGCCCTGAAGGTGCTCGTGATAATGTCTGTGTTATTTATGATCCCCACCCCAGTAAATCATGTCCCTGTATGGTTTCTGTTGGTCTGACTCATGACTTGGTGAATCTTGGACCGTCTCCACTTGTTGGCAACAAATCCTGGTCCTCTCTTTTCACCTCACTTCCCAGTAATGCAGGAGTCTACAAGACGATTGAATTTGAAATTGTTGAAGATAATGGAGTGATGATCCCCCCACCTATTGTGTTACAAGCCGGTAACGACTTTTGGTCAGATTATTTAGTTGGTTTCTTTTCGGACCCAAACCACCGCCTCCTTGATGCGGCTTCTGTTTGCCGTCCGTCCTGGAAACTTCGTGGTAATCTACGTGTTAAGCTGGTTGACTCCTTGTATTTCCTTAAGTTTTCCTCCCCTGAGGAATGCAGTCTTGTGCTTGAGGCCGAGCCTTCCTTTTTTGATGGGCAACCCTTTATTATTACTCCTTGGTCCCCTACTGCGGCTAGTGCGCGTGAACGAGTTCTTTCTATTCCCGTTTGGGCCTATTTTTCGGAAATTCCCTCTGCTCTTCAACCATTGCTTGGTTTGAACTTGTTAGCCTGTAACATAGGGAAATTGAGATGCTTTGATTCAAATACTGTCGCACGAGAAAAATTGGTGTATGCTAAAGCCCTGATTGAGATTACCCCTACTAAGCCGCTTCCTTCTTCTATTTCTGTTCAGCTTGCTGTTGGGCATGTTGTGGAGGTCCGTGTTCGCTACGGTTGGGTTCCTGATATCTGTTCCAGCTGTCATTCTTTTGGCCGCCTGGCAATTGCCTGCACGCATTCTGCTGCTTCTGCCATTGCTCCTAAGATTCCACTGCCTCGCCTCCCGATTAGGAAATGGGTTCCTAAGGCTTCTTCCGCTGTCTCCCTTATTGACCCACCTCTTGCTGTACCTTTGTCTGGCTCGGGTCCGCCTCCTGCGCCTGATCCTAGCCCTGCCGCCATATCTGCCTTGTTGGACGCTGGTGGTGTTTCTGCGCCTCCTGTTGATGCCCCTGGTCCTGGTCCTCCTAGTCCCTCTATTGTTTGGGATGATGCTGAGAGGTATTGGGTTGATTTCATTTCTAACATGAGATTTAATCCCTTGGTCGATTCATTCTACAGATTTGTTTCAGATGATCAGCTAGAACTTAGATGCCTTTATTATAGACCTTATGGTGACTCTTTGGTTCTTGATTTGGACAGTCATTTTGCGGGTAAGAATTTGATCATGCTTGCTGATTCTTCCTGGGATCGTTCCTTTATGTACTCTACTGACTCTATGGCTTATGATCCTTGTCTTGCTTCGCATTTTCGCCCCTATGCTAGGCTGTTGGGAAATGACCCTTTGGTGTCTTCCCCGGTTCTTGTGGATGATGGTGATTCTTCCTCTTCGGAGGATTAGTTTGTTTTTGTCATTTTAATAGTAGTTGTGATATGTCTTTCACACTCCTGTGCTTTATTTCTTCTTTTACTTAGTAGTTAAGGTGCTTTTACCTTTCTCCCGTACTTCAATTCTATTACGTTCGTAATAAAAAGTGGGCGGTCCACTATAAAACCGGCTGGCCTTGCCAAAAAAAAAGATCTTTATTGATGATAAATAACTTAATAATTGAATTTGACTTAATATGGAAGTTTTAAATCTAACCTAGTAATTGTTATAAATTTTACTTTATGAAATGGACATATTTTTTATAATAAATAATGTATTTTGAACTGAAAAAATGGAATACAGTATTAATTGGACATTTGTAATAAAATTTATTTAACTAGAAAATCATAGTTATCGATGTCTAAATGAATATATCTGTAAGGAAAATTTGATTGTTATATCAACTATGATAAAATGCTCTTGTGTGAAATGTTATGTTTTGTAAAATAAATAGTTATAATTTTAAAATGGAAAAATATGACTTAACTTGATAATTGGGAATTGGGTTTTTAAATAAAATTATTAAGTTAGTAAATAAATGAAAATTTAGTTTCATTATGAAGTGGGTATTTAAAATAAAGTATTAAGTTATTTGTTAAAGTAGAGTTAAGAAAGAATTTACTTTTGACTTAACAAATGAATCTTAGTTTAAACTGAATATTTATTGATAATATTTTATTTTATTAAATCATAAGTTGAATGATATCCAAATGAATATTTTTGAAGCGAAAAATATGATTTTTATAAGTTAAAATGGTTAAAATTGAAGTTTTAATGTTGCTAAATTTTTTATAGTAAATCCAGAATTAGCATTGGTAGCACTTTAGAAATACTGTGGTTCTAAGACAGCATTTGTTAAGTGTTGTCATTTCTGGAAATAAATTAAGTTTTGAATAATAAGAGCTATCGCAGCACTTTGTAAGTGCTGTTGTTGCTGAAAATAAACTGTTTTGAAATAATAACTAAATATCTATTGTAGCACTTTGTAAGTGCTGCTGTTTCTGAATTTGACAATGTTTTGAAGTACTAATATATCTACTGTGACACTTTATAAATGTTGTTGTAGCTGAAATTTATAATGTATTGGAAATTTTATAATTATATGAATGAACTTAGAAATGCTACAACTTTGAAATGAATATTATTTGACATTGAATTTAAATGAATATTATTTTAAGGATGTAATGATTTTCTTAGTATTATGATTTTCAATGGATAACATTTCTAAATTATTATGATTTCAAATTATTAAGATTTCAAAGTGTTTAATTTCAGAGTTGTTATAACTTTGAAAGTACTATGGTTTTGGAAATGAAATTATTTGAAATCGTATTTAATTAAGAACTGTTTTTAAATATATTAATTTAAAACTTATTGAAATTGAAGATTTGAGAATATGACTTCATAAAGTGGTTTGGTTTAAGATGATTTAAAAGAATATTTCAAGTTAATAAATTGAAGGAATATTCAATGATTTGGAAATTTGGGTTTATTTAAATGATATATTGATTTGTTTTTGGGATTTAAATGATATATTATTACTTTGGGTTTTTGAAATGGAAATGAAATGTTGATTTGGTTTTAGAATGAAATAATATAGTATTTAGTTTGAAATGGATATGATATTTTGGTTTTAACGTATAAATGATTTTGAAATAAATATCCATGGGTTATAATAACGCTGGGTTGTTAAAGAGACCGAGATCAGAAGTTGTCATACTCTCTGGCAACTCCGAAAACCACTTTAATAACCGTGTATGAAGTGGAGATTCCAGAATGAAGTAGGATGGTGGCGACGTTCCTTTGAGGTATATACATGGACCCGACTCCCGTGAGTTGGCATGAGGTGGCTAAAACAGGAGCAATTCTGGGACAATGAGGTCGCTCCTCTGATCGGACACACTCCTTCGATATTATATTCTGACTTTGAGATTGATTTGGTGGCCACTTTTGATTCTTTGATTTTTGGGGGTATGGCTCGAGGTAGGCGGTAGTAGCTCCTACGCGTTACCACCCATCCTGATAGTAATTGGTATATCTACCCAGTCATTGCCTAGTTGTGTCATGTCACCTACGCTAGCGAGCCTTATACGAGTATGATTTGTGTCGTACCTATGGAGCATCTTCTCGTAGCCTCCCGATCAGGAGGTACGCAGGTGTTGTATAGACTATTGTCACTATTACGTGTTAAGGGCTATATGGGTAACCCCTTAATGCTATTTAAAAGTAAGTTTATTTTCTATACACATTATTATAATAGCGAAATATTACTACATAGTAAATAGTTTAACGGATCCTTAGACGATGGGCGGTCCCAAGCATCCTTTAAGTTACTTGTACCTTATATTACAGTTCACTTGAGTTGGTTTACATTTTATAAGTATGTATGTCCTCATTCGAGTGTTTTGTGTTTTGCTTTACACTCGGGTCAGACTGAGTGATACATCATTCAAGACTCACCTTCGGAGTTGGAGCTTTGCTTGAAGATCCAGCCATTTATTTCACTCTTAATTATCCAGTTGATGCCAGTGATGTATTCAGAATTACGCTTGATTATCATATTAAGACTTCTGTTGAATCTTGTTTAAATCTGATGTATATTTATCTAGTAGCTTCATGAAGTACTATTTCTTTACTTGCTCTGCATTTTATTACTCTATGTTTGTGATTCTATGATTTATTTATTTGCTGTTTATTTTGAGATTTACCGAATTTATTTTACAATTTGGTATTTTGAGCAATTCAAGTCCGACATGTGCGGATGCAAATGGTTGAAAATATCGAGTTGTTACATTTGGTATCGGAGCTTTGGCTCTAGGCAAAACTTAGCATATATGGTAAATTTATTTATAGATTAACTTTTGTTCGAGCTTGAATCTCTTTCTCTTTGACTCTGTTTCCTTTGAATTTTGGAACGCACCCTCGGTTTCGAAATCCATTCGTGTCCCTCACTATTCGTCTTCTTTTGATTCTGGAGTATCCTATAACTCCGCTTCAAATGAGCTTTATAATGAGTAGGCGGTCTCGCCAATCTCCAAATGACTTGTAAAGGGATGAAACTCCTTACAATAGGCATTGATTCACCGAAGATTTCTATATATCCTCGGTTAGATGCTAATAACTCTTATTATCCCGAATTTTACCTTTTGAGATCGGATGTAGATTTGCCTTAGAATTCCACATCGATCTTATTCTTGAAGTCGCGATTGACCCGGTTAAGGCTGCTCGCGATTTATATAAGCTTATCCATTTCCTTATTCGGTTAGTTTACCATCCTATCTTTTGTTCTAACTTATCCTCAAGTCAAAATTTTCTTTGATTTGAGTTAATCAAACATAAACCCCTATTCTTGCTTTGTAAAGCTATATTTAAAATTTTATATAATCATATTGTATTTGTATATAAGAATAATTTTCTTAATTTTGGTAGTTAATTGAATTGGATGTTAAGTAATAATATTTGACTTTGTATGTAGCTTGTAACCATTAGCTTTTGTTCCATATATAAATAATTGAACTATAAAACATGATTATGAATTAATTTAGAAATTTAAATGAATTTAATTTTCAATGATTTCAAACTTTGTGTTTAAAGTTTTAAAGGGTATATTATTTAAAGTACTTCAAGTAGAAATTGTTTCAAAGAATTTATAATTTATAAATCAGTGCTCTTTTCTTTGTCGTTGGAAAATAATTTCGGTGATGACTGCAACATCATCGACTTTCATTTTCAAGTTTCGAAGTGAAGAGACCATTTTGTAGATTTGCTACAGTCTTGCTTTAGAGAATTAAATTGATTTGGATTTCTAAAATATGACTTGATTTTTTTTAATAAACAGCGAGGTTGACTGGGCCCCTACCAGATTTATTGAGACGGAGAAAACGAGAAAACACACAAAGAGAGACACAAAAAACTTGTGCCAGCCCCAAAAATAAAACGGGAAACAACAGCAACACACAGTACAAAAACAAAAACTAGAAAATGAAACAAAAAAAGAAACTACAACTACACATACACAAAACAGGGAACGAATGAAGAACACCACAGCAAGATGAGAATGAAGATAGAGCACGAAAACCCACAGCAGAAAAGCATGCACAGGCCATGCACAAGGCATCCCGAGCACAAAAACAGTGAGCTAACACCACAAATCATCCTGATGAGGGGAGAATCTATGGCCAGAAACACAAATACCATACTTGATCTCTCTCATCAACTTCTGCCATAAATTCATAGCAGGAAGAAACACAGATTGAAAGCATCGTCTATTCCTCTCCATCCAAACACTTCGTATGTATATTTTCAGAACATAGAATACAATGTCCCAACTAGCGGATCTCCATCTTGTTGCCTTGCGAAGAACAATCCAGTCAGAAATTGTGACTCCCTGAATGCCATTAACCCCAGCCTTATGCATGAGAGATAACCACAAATTAATAAGATAACTGCACTCAAAGAGAATGTGGTCAACTGATTCAGGAATTATATTGCAAAAAACACACAGATTGTCCACATCCGTACCAACAGCCACAAGCCTATCCCTAGTCATCAAAGCTTTGTTAACTGCCTTCCAGAACAAAAGATTTTCAGAGTTGGACGAATACGTAGTCCAAGCAAATTTAGCCCATAAGGATACATCCATTTCCCCAACCTTGGCTAGGAGATCATAGATAGCACTGATGCTATGAGATTTACCCCTCCAAGAAAGAGCATCCTCATGTGAAGTTATAACTGTGTGGTGAGCCAAGTTTCTCCAGAGTGTGTTTACAGTTTGATTACTAGAATGTGGAACGTGCAGTTTCCCATGAGCAATAAAATTAACAGCCCTAGCATTGAATCCAATCCCAGATTGAACATGATCCTGCGTAGACAACAGTGTAGATAAGACTTGATTTATAATAAAGGTGATATAAGATTTAAATTTGTTTTGATATATCTTGTGTATATTTATTTATCTCTAAATTTGTTTGAAGTTGATCAGAAATTTAATTCCTAAAATTTTATCTTAAAGAATGATTTCAATTATAAAATGAAACCAAAATTTTGAATAACTATGTGAACTTGAATAACTAAATTGGGAAAACTTTATTTGTATAATATTCAATTGCATTCCAATATAACTTACCTTAATTATTAAAAATTAACAATGTAATTGGATAATATACAATATAAAAAGGATTTTATAAATAAAATTTGAGTGTTTATGATAAATGTTATACACTTCAATTTTAGTTATAAAAGATTAATAAAGGTAAATGGAATAAGAGTTAATTGAATAAAATACAATATAAATGGTGTTAAAGGAATTCATAAATAAATTGGAATTGTTATAATAAATGTAATTATATTTAATATATGCGATTAGAGATATATTAAGTGGAATAATAATTTGGAAAAGAGAAGAACTTAAATTTATTGGATAAATTATGAGTATAATTATTGATTTTTCCAAATTCATGATTGTATAAATTGATAATTGGATGATAAGATAATGAAATTAGAAATAGTTAAAATTTATTTAACTTAGGTGAAATTAATAGATGAAATTAATAATTAATTTAATTTTAAATTTTCATGGTTTTAATATATCATCTTATTTTTCTCAATCTCTTTTCTTTAGGGATGTTCCTATTTTCTGCATCCTAAGCGGGAAATGGAATTCTGGATTGATCTTATTTTTGAAGTTCGTCCTGTAGTTCTTCCTCGTAGAAGAACTTATCCTTGTTAGTCTACTTTGAAAGCTTTTCATAAATCTCCGGTACTCATTTGAATCTGAGCACTGCTTACCATCCACAGACCGTCGGTCAAACGGAAAGGGGAATCAGATTCAAGAAGATCTTCTTCGTGCTTGTGTTCTTGATTTATGGAGGATCTTGGGAAAATCGTTCCATCTTTATGAATTTACCTATAACAATAGTTATCAGGTATAATTTCAATCTTCTTTTCATCTTGCCTTAATCCTATCTCATTCTATCTTGTTTTCCTTGTTCTCCCTGCCTCGTTCCTTTTCGAGGACGAAAAGTTTTGAGTGGGGGAGAGTGTAACTACCCATAATTTTGTAAATATTTTTAACTAATTTTTATTTGAAAACTTTAATTTTTAAATTATTTAAGATTGAATTTCTGGAATTTTCCAATGTAAGTTTGGAATTTGTTTACAATTTATTTTCGAAATTCAATAAAATAAGCAATTTTTGAAATTTTTATACTTTGGTCAAATGAAAGTCAAAGTTTGACCACAATTGAAAATTTTAAATTTGAATTTTTAAATTCTAATATTTTCCTTTGAAAATGTATTTTATTTTAATATTAATTCTGCTTTCCGTTTCGTAAAATTCTGTTTTATACTTTTTAAATTGGATAAATTACAGTGTTTTACACGCAATGATTTTTGATATTTTCTTTTCTTTTTTTTCTATGTTTATTCTCTAAATTTTATTTTCAATTTTTTGTATAAACTTTGATTATATTTATTTGATTTTTGATTGGTTTTATTTTCAATAATAGCTTAGAAATTTCTAGAGACATAGGTTACTTGTTTTTATTTGTTGCCTTTCCTTTTCCCTTGCCTTTCCATTTGCATAGCCAATTACTTCCCACATTCATAGCCGTGATTTTCTCCTATCAATCATGTACATATTGCTCCTCAAACTCCTCTTTTCATTGCCTACAAACAAAAGAAAAAATTAATTAAATACATCAAGTTAATTGTTTTATACTATTGCCTTTTTGTTTTCCAAACCATTCAAATTCTTACCTTTTTATTTCCTAACCTCTTTATTAAATTTCTAGCCGTTTCCTCCTCATTCGAGCCATGAATTTCTCTACTCGTAGCCATGCATATCCAGTTGAAATTCACGTACAAAATTTATTTTCCATCTCTCATTTTTGTTTGCATTTAAGAATAAAACATATATGCGTTTCTTTCTCCTTAACTTATGCCTTTTCCATTTCCTGGCATTCACTCTTTTACTTGCATCCAAACCATCTTTTAGCTATGTATTTCCTTTTGCCATTCACGTACAAGAATATTTCATTTCCATCTCAATATCCTTTTTTTCATTTGAATTTAAGAATAAAATATATACGAAATCTTTCTCCTTTAATTGTTGCCTTTTCTTTTCTTGCCTTCTCATCTTTCCTTAGCCGTGCATTTAAAACATCTATAGCCATTCATTTTTTACAAACCCTAGCCGCCATCACTTTGTAAACCACGTACAAAGTTTCTCAAATCCATCTCATTCATTTGCGTGAGAAAAAAAATATACAAGATTCTTTTCATTTAATACAAAGGGTGACTTTTCCTTTTCTTACCATTCAAGACTCCACTCCTTAGTCGTTTCTTCTTTTTCCTTCTATAATCGTGAATTACTCTAATCAAATCACGTACAAGATTATTTCCCATTCACTCCTTTCTCATTTTATTTCTAGAAAATAACATGCAAGATCCCGGCTTCCTATTTTTTTTCTGTTCTCTTTTTTTCTCTCTCTTTGTTTTCTCCATGTCTTGCTCGGCCTCTACCATGCCTTAGCCGACCACTACACCATCTCCACCACCACCAAGACCACCTCCACACAGACATAGGCCGAACCATATGTGCATGTGAACCCTTCCCAAACTTTTTCCTTTTAGCCTTACATTGATTTTTAAGCTTCCATCTCTTCATATTTCCATTACCTAGCCCCTTTGGTCGAGCCTAGCACACCTCTAACCATCATGATCAGGCAACACAAGATGATGGTTGAACCCATATGTTGTGTAGCCAAGTCATTGATTGATTAAGGCAATTATGCTACTTTGATTCGTTTATTTTTCCATTGTTTTAACCTTTATTATTTTGTATTGAATCATATTCTTATGTATGTAATATTTGTTTGCATACAAGATTTGGATCTAACTGTTCATCCACTTAAGTTTGCATTGTGCTTTGTCATGCTTTTTCGTGCTTTGTGGAGTTTGGATTTTTATTTTGATTTTGATTCTAGCTTTAAAAGGTGAGTTATCACTCTAGACTTACTGTTATCCCACTTTTTGGTCAAAACTGGAATATCAACAAATTGGCAAGGGATGATGGATATTGGGATTGGAGATCGATTGAAAGTAAGGCGGCGATCGATGTCGTCAAAATCTGGTTGAACTCCGATCGGGAAGAAATTGATTGGAGATGATGATAAGGATTAAGAAAGGATATGTTTCAAATTTCAGGTTAATCGGAGTTCATATGAAGGAGTTATGATCGATGCAAGGTAGGAAAATCATGCTGTTCGAATCCATCAAGGGGTCAAGGTGGTGCTCGTTTCGAATCCATCGGATTCGAACCCATCAGGTTCGCATCGATCGAAGGCACGGTGCAAGGATGGTTCGAATCGATACACCTTGTATCGATCAGGAAGTGATGGCTTCGAATCAATACCTTTCGTATCGATCAGCATGCACACGGCGCGATGGTCTTCACATCGATCAGATGAGAAGGACATGTGGACTTCGACTCGATGGCGGCATGGATCTCCTTCGTATCCATAAGGTGTACACAGGTTAGTTCGTATCGATGGTGGTTCGAATCAATAGGATTCTGGATTCGTACCTATCGATACGAAGAGAGCGTTCGACAAGGATATGTAGGGAGTCGACCTTCATGGATTCGAAGGACTTAGGGACAATTTCGAAGCGATCGATACGAACCAGGGAAGAAACGTTCAACGCGGCGACAAAGGTGGATCGACCCGGAGAATTCGTGACACGTCATCAATGCGCACGCGCTTTGGATGGATTCGAAGCGTGGACTCGAAGCATGGATTCGAAGCATGGATTCAAACCAGGAAGAACATACGGAGCTTTGATCTCGAATCGATCATATCTTCCAAACCGTTGATCCAAATGCAATGAAATTTTTACAGGAGCTTACATACATATTGAAGAATGTTCTTACTAAATTTCAGCTCAATTGGATGATTTCTTTATCGATTCGAATGGAGTTCGAATCGATCCCGATGTTGGCCCGGATCTCCACAATTCGGCCGTATGGGCCCCCTCACGTGCTAGAAGCGGTCTACCGGGTTTTTAGGAGAAATATCAGCCTCCTACACCTATAAATAGAGCCCCTGGTCATTCAAGAAAGGGGTCAGAGAATTGAGAGAGAACAAGCACGCCCGGACGCTGCCAGAATCATTCCATATCATCATTTCTACCATTGATTTCGAATTTGGACTTTGTAACTGCTGTAATCACTTGTAACCAGCAAGGATAATTAATAAAAAGGATAAAACTTTGGAGTGGACGTAGGCCGGAGATAGCCGAACCACTATAAAATTTGTGTCACTGCTCGTTATTTTGGATTTGCTGCTTATTATTTGCTGAGATCTGTTATTTGTGTTTGAATATTGTTGATTTGTATTCATACACTGGTGCTTTCACGGTATCTGGGGTTTGTGACCAATTTTGGCACAAACACTTTGGTGCTTTCACTGAGAAGGACTAGCACCCGCTACATCGGATTTGAAGTTTGGATTTGAAGAAGTTTGAGGAGTTTCGATTTGAAGACAATGACTAGGCAAAACAGTAGAAGGCAAAGGGCTGAGCGAAGCCAACAGGAAGGAAGTCAAAAAGCATCCTCCGGAGCTGGGGAAGGACAGGCTTCAATCTACATAACTCGGGATGAAATGGGAGCTATGACGAATTCTTTGCAGGAGAGATTGTTGAAGAGCCAACAGGAAATGATGCAGACTTTCTTCGAGCAAATGAGAGCTACAGGGATGCAGAACTTAGGAATAGCTACAGCCACTGTGGATGCAGGACAGGGGACTAGGGTCGTGGAACCCAATGGAGGACGAGATACGGAACCAGAAGGCAATCAACAAGGGCTTGGGGGCAGGCCCACGGGATCCAACACAGGAGGACCTCTAGAAGGAGTTCAACAAGCTAGAGCTAACGTTGCTGCTAGTGAACCACACGAGGAATATGTACCAAAGTTCCCTCGGGGGCATGGGGGGCAACCCCCAACAGACAATACCAGATTAGTAGAAATCATCAGAAGAACTGTGCGAGGTGTTTTGACCAACGGGGACTTGGAAGGAGTGAATAGGAGTCCGTTTGCTCGGGAAATAAGGATGGCTCAGAATCCACCTAAGTTTAAGCTACCTAGCATGGAGGTATATGATGGTAAGGCAGACCCAACTGATCAGTTGATGAGGTACACCAGACACGTGGAGGTGCTGGGAGCATCGGAGGAAGTGATTGCCCGATGCTTCCCTTTGTATCTGACGGACTTAGCTGCAATGTGGTTTAGGCAGCTGGGAGAAGGATCTATCAGGACTTGGAGAGAATTGGTGGAAAAGTTTTTGGACAGTTTCGGGTTCACGTCAAGAGGCCGAAGAATGTGATGACATTGGCATTGGTGAAGCAAAGGATGGATGAATCACTTAGATCTTTTATAACTCGATTTAGTGCGGCAGTCGCTTCGGTGGGTCGGCCTGATCCATCGATGGTTTTAATGGCAGCAGTATCAGGAGTCATGGAGGACTCAGATTTCAAGGTATCTCTGATACAAGATCCCCCACAGGATCTCGAAGAATTCTTTCACGAGGCAGAAAGGTTCCTTCGGCAGGAAGATGCGAGTACGGATTTAAAGGTGAAAAGGGTTAATGCAACTCAGGATGTAGGACCATCCAGCAAAGGTTTGGATAAAGACAAAGGGAAAAGGAAGTTGGACGATGATTCTGGAAATGCTAGGAAGCGATGGAAGGATCCAAAGTTTTCCACATACACAGGATTGAACGAGACGCTAGAGCGGATATACCTGGATACTCGGAACCGCCTTCCTTACCGGAGGCCGGCTAGGAGAGAACCATCAGAATGGGAAAGGACATCAGGAAGGCACTGCCTCTTCCATGATTTAGATGGACATGATACCAATAGCTGCAGGCACTTAAAGGATATAATCGAGGAGCATGTAAGGAATGGACAGTTACAGCAATATGTCGGAACTCGGAATGCAACGGCAGAGCAGGAGCAACTACCAACTACCTCACACCGTGATGATGTGAGGCCCAGGGATGATGGTCGATTGATCATCCACTGATCAGGATAATGTGAAATAAGTAGCGAACTACTGGCAAACAACCAAGTCATTTACACATGAATGGGGACGGAGATAGCCCCTAGGCATGCTCTGAATGATGATAAACTGCGATTCTGTGGTTTGTGAAATTTATCTTTTGCTTTTTGATTGGACACTGCTTTTCTTTATGGATCTGGTTTTGGAGTTCGGATCGAACTCCTGGTTTTGCTTGCTTCTTGATTTGGGTTTTTCTTTGGATGGTTGTTTTTGATTTTGAATGCTGCTTTGGATTTCTGGTTTTCTGGTTTGGATTTGGATTTTGGGTTGGATTTTGATTGGATTTTCATCTGGTTTTTGATAAATGGTCTCGGGTATGGATTATGCCTGGAAAGGGGTGAGTCACTTTGCCCGAATGTGGTAAATTGACTCATTCAGGTCGTCGAGTATGGACTATGCTCGACAAGGGTCCGAAGTGACCAGGATTCGGCCTAGGACTTAGGACACATATTATCGATTATTGTATCAGGTCGTTGAGTATGAACTATGCTTAACAAGGGTCCGGAGAGACCAGGATTCGGCTTAGGACTTAAGCCACGACATTTCTCAACGTCTAGGGACACTGGACCACGGTCGTAAGGTGTGGATTGCGCTTGGCAAGAACCCGGAGAGGTTAGCTCAATGTCCAGGGACACTGGACCACGGTCGTCAGGTGTGGATTATGCTTGGCAAGAACCCAGAGAGGTTATGGATTCGGATATTGACCCGGAGAGGTCCTGGATCTGGTTATTGGCTATTGGATAAGGATGGATCAGGACTCGGCTGTCGAGTTCGAATGGATATGGAATTGGCTAAGGCTTTGGTTACGGGATTTGGAATTGGGCATCGACTCGAAGCAGTCAAGGATGACATACTCTGGCGATATGGCTATGGACTTTGGATATTGGAATCGGAACTATTCAAAACACGCCTTCTTATGAAAAGGTATGTTTTGGGGGGCAAAGTGTTATCCCACTTTTTGGTCAAAACTGGAATATCAACTAATTGGCAAGGGATGATGGATATTGGGATTGGAGATCGATTGAAAGCAAGGCGGCGATCAATGTCGTCAAAATATGGTTGAACTCCGATTGGGACGAAATTGATTGGAGATGATGATAAGGATTAGGAAAGGCCATGTTTCAAATTTCAGGTTAATCGGAGTTCATATGAAGGAGTTATGATCGATGCAAGGTAGGAAAGTCATGCTGTTCGAATACATCAAGGGGTCAAGGTGGTGCTCGTTTCGAATCCATCGGATTCGAACCCATCAGATTCGCATCGATCAAAGGCACGGCGCAAGGATGGTTCGAATCGATACACCTTGTATCGATCAGGAAGTGATGGCTTCGAATCGATACCTTTCGTATCGATCAGCTTGCACACGGCGCGATGGTCTTCGCATCGATTAGATGAGAAGGACAGGTGGACATCGACTCGATGGCGGCATGGATCTCCTTCGTATCCATAAGGTGTACACAGGTTAGTTCGTATCGATGGTGGTTCGAATCGATAGGATTCTGGATTCGTACCTATCGATACGAAGAGAGCATTCGAGAAGGATACACAGGGAGTCGACTTCATGGATTCGAAGGACTTAGGGGCAATTTCGAAGCGATCGATACGAACCAGGGAAGAAACGTTCAACGCGGCGACAAAGGTGGATCGACCCGGAGAATTCGTGACACGTCATCAACGCGCACGCGCTTTGGATGGATTCGAAGCATGGATTCGAAGCATGGATTCGAAGCATGGATTCGAACCAGGCAGAACATACGGAGCTTTGATCTCGAGTCGATCATATCTTCCAAACCGTTGATCCACATGCAATGAAATTTTTACAGGAGCTTACATACATATTGAAGAATGTTCTCACCAAATTTCAGCTCAATTGGATGATTTCTTTATCAATTCGAATGGAGTTCGAATCGATCCCGATGTGGTCCTGGATCTCCAGAATTCGGCCGTATGGGCCCCCTCACGTGCTAGAAGTGGTCTACCGGATTTTTAGGAGAAATATCAGCCTCCTACACCTATAAATAGAGCCCTGGTCATTCAGGAAAGGGGTCGGAGAATTGAGAGAGAACAAGCACGCCCGGACGCTGCCAGAATCATTCCATATCATCATTTCTACCATTGATTTCGAATTTGGACTTTGTAACTGCTGTAATCACTTGTAACCAGCAAGGATAATTAATAAAAAGGATAAAACTTTGGAGTGGACGTAGGCCGGAGATAGCCGAACCACTATAAAACTTGTGTCACTACTCGTTATTTTGGATTTGCTGCTTATTATTTGCTGAGATCTGTTATTTGTGTTTGAATATTGTTGATTTGTATTCATACACTAGTGCTTTCACGGTATCTGGGGTCTGTGACCAATTTTGGCACAAACACTTACGTACTTATATAATTGTGAAATGATGACAAGTGAATCTGTATAAACTGATATGTTATTCATATATGCTTGTGATGTGATAATATGATGTTAAATGTTGTTTATATATTTGTTACACATCTGATAAGCTAGGTTATATTATATTGTTTGTTTTATTTACTGTATCATACTGCAAGTTCCCTATCACTATGGATTGAAATGATACATACACGAACGGATATTAGAATAAGGAAAATCATTATGAGCTGAAATGATAGGCTCGAGTGATTTTTATTTGTATTTATTTTAGTTGGGATTGCGGGTTTGAAATGATAGAACCCGAATTTTCTTTTTAGATTACGGATTGAAATGATACATATCAGTATCACTTAACCTAATTTAGAAAATATTATACAGGCCCATGGTTATAATTTTAATAATATTTTCCTAAAAATTTTATTAAGTATTTTTAAATAATATTTTCCTAAAGGATTATTAAGTATTTTGAGTTTTATAAATGTGTGAAATTTTTACTTAAAATTTGATTTATTGCTTTAGTTATAAAGGTGTATTGGTTTTTCTATAAGTTAAATTTTTATAAAGTTAATAATTGATTTTAAGTTGAATTAAAGATCTTTATTAATGATAAATAACTTAATAATTGAATTGACTAAATATGGAAGTTTTAAATCTGACCTAGTAATTGTTATAAATTTTACTTTATGAAATGGAAATATTTTGTATAATAAATAATGTATTTTGAACTAATAAAATAGAATACTGTATTAATTGGACATTTGTAATAAAATTTATTTAACTAGAAAATCATAGTTAATCGATGTCTAAATGAATAGATCTGTAAGGAAAATTTGATTGTTATATTAACTATGATAAAATGTTCTTGTGTGAAATCTTATGTTTGTAAAATAAATAGTTATGATTTTAAAATGGAAAAATATGACATATCTTGATAATTGGGAATTGGGTTTTTGAATAAAATTATTAAGTTAAGTAAATAAATGAAAATTTAGTTTCATTTATGAAGTGGGTATTTTAAAATAAAGCGTTAGGTTTTTTGTTAAAGTAGAGTTAAGAAAGAATGTACTTTTGACTTAACAAATGTATCTTAGTTTAAATTGGATATTTATTGATAAAATTTTATTTTATTAAATCATAAGTTGATTGATATCCAAATGAATATTTTTGAAGCGAAAAATATGATTTTTATAAGTTTAAATGGTTGAAATTGAAGTTTTAATGTTGCTGAAATTTTTATAGTAAATCTAGAATTAGCATCAGTATCACTTCAGAAATGCTATAGTTCTAAGAAAGCATTTGTTAAGTGTTGTCATTTCTAGAGATAAACTAAGTTTTGAATAATAAGAGCTATCGCAGCACTTTATAAGCGCTTTTGTTGTTGAAAATAAACTTTTTTGAAATAATAACTAAATATATATTGTAGCACTTTATAAGTGTTGTTGTTTCTGAATTTGACAATGTTTTGAAATACTAATATATCTACTGTGACACTTTATAAATGCTGTTGTAGCTGAAATTTACAATGTATTGGAAATTTTATAATTAAATGAATAAACTTAGAAATGCTACAACTTTGAAAATAATATTATTTGACATTGAATTTAAATTGTCTAAATGAATATTATTTTAAAGATGTTATGATTTTCTAAGTATTATGATTTTCAAAGGATAAATTTCTAAATTGTTATGATTTCAAATTATTATGACTTCAAAGTGTTTGGTTTCAGAGTTGTTATAACTTTGAAAATGCTATGGTTTTGGAAATGAAATTATTTGAAATTGTACTTAATTAAGAATTGTCTTTAAATATATTAATTTGAAACTTATTAAAATTGAAGATTTAAGAATATGACTTCATAAAGTGGTTTGGTTTAAGATGATTTAAAGGAATATTTCAAGTTAATAAATTGAAGGAATATTCAGTGATTTGGAAATTTGGGTTTATTTAAATGATATATTGATTTGGTTTTGGGATTTAAATGGTATATTATTACTTTGGGTTTTTGAAATGGAAATGATATGTTGATTTGGTTTTGGAATGAAATAATATAGTATTTAGTTTGAAATGGACATGATATTTTAGTTTTAAAGTATAAATGATTTTGAAATAAATATCCATGGGTTTTAATAATGTAGGGTTGTTAAAGAGACTGGGATCGGAAGTTATCATACTCTCTACCAACTTTGAAAATCACTTTAATAACCGTGTACACGGTGGAGATTCCAGAATGAAGTAGGACGGTGGCGACGTTCCTTTGAGGTATATACGTGGACCCGACTCCCGTGAGTTGACATAAGGTGGCTAAAACAGGATCGATTTTGGGCCAATGAGGTCGATCCTCTGATCGGACACACTCCTTCGATATTATATTCGGACTTTGAGATTGATTTGGTGGCCACTTTTGATCCTTTGATTTTTGGGGTATGGCTCGAGGTGGGCGATAGCAGCTGCTAAGTGTTACCACCAATCCGGATAGTAATTGGTATTTCTACCCTGGCATTGCCTCGTTGTTCCGTGTCGCCTACCCTAGCGAGCCTTGTACAAGTTTGATTTATGTCGTACCTATGGAGCATCTTCTCGTAGCCTCCCGATCAGGAGGTACGCAGGTGTTGTATAGACTATTGTCACTATTACGTGTTAAGGGCTATATGGGTAACCCCTTAACGCTATTTAAAAGTAAGTTTATTTTACTATAGATATTATTATAATAGCGAAATATTACTACATAGTAAATAGTTTAACGGATCCTTAGAGGATGGGCGGTCCCAAGCATCCTTTAAGTTACTTGTATCTTATATTACAGTTCACTTGAGAGTTGGTTTACATTGTATAAGTATGTATGTCCTGACTCGAGTGTATTGTGTTTTGCTTTACGCTCGGATCAGACTGAGTGATACAACATTCGAGACTCACCTTCGGAGTTGGAGTTTTGCTTGAAGATCCATCCATCTATTTCACTCTCAGTTCTCCAGTTGATTTCAGTGATGTATTCTGAATTATGCTTGATTATCATATTGAGACTTCTGTTGTATCTTGTTTAACTCTGATGTATATTTATGTAGTAGCTTCATGGACTACTATTTCTTTACTTCCGCTGCATTTTTTTACTCTGTGTTTGTGATTCTGTGATTTATTTATTTGCTGTATATTCTGAGATTTGCCAAATTTATTTTACAATTCGGTATTTTGAGCAATTCAAGTCCGACATGTACGGATGTGAATGGTTGAAAATATCGGTTCGTTACACAAAAGGAACAAATATAGATCATCTTGGTTCTACTTATTTTTCAAAATTTTCAGTCACTAACAATCATGGACCTGTAAAAACAAATAGGTCATAGAAATCTTTTCTCATGTAGGAGTAGTGACAGGCTAAGGAACAACAAGAGTGATACCTGGATTCTGGCTATTGCAAGCACATGACAGGCAACAAATCAAAGTTTCCTTAGCCTAGAGAAATACAATGGTGGTAGAATCACAATGGGCAACAATGAAAAATTATCGTTAAAGGAAAAATAGATATCGGTATATTTATCTTGAATGATACATTAAATGTTGAAAATCTATGCCATAATCTGATGTAAATCAGCCAGTTATGCGATAAGGAAATGAAGCTTGATTTTGATTCTGACTTATGCAAAAATGTTGACCAATCATCTTCTCATCCTTGAACTAGTTCATATAGATTTGTTTGAACTAATGATATTACAAGTTTAGGTGGTGAGAGATGTTGTTTTGTATTGGTTACACATGGATATACTTGTTTATCTTACTGTTTCTAGATCTGACACTATATTCACTAGTTGTTAATGTGCACGGTTTCAATCAAATCCTTAAGGAATCACATTTTAAAAGTTGTAAAATGATTATAAGGTATTTGTTGCAACTTCACAGTTTGGTCTATGATATCCAATTTATGATAACTATGATTCAAAGGAGAATTCAGATGCAGATTAGACTGGTAGCCAAGTCGATAGAAAAATTACTAGTGAAATGGGTTTTATGTAGAGACATTCATTTGTTGCATCACACTTCCAAAGAAATTATCAACATAATTTTCAGTCTAATTGATTTTCAATTGGAAGACATTTGTTTTTTCATAAAACCCCTTTCAGAAAATAGTTTTTACTTCAGATTTCGCATTTTAGAAATTTAATTTTATATTTTTTTGGATTTGATCTTAAATGAATACATTAATTAATCTGACTCCTTACTGATTATCGTAAAGAAAAGTAGCTGTTGAAAAATTTGATGAGTGTTGATATTAATTTTAATTAGCAATACAAACATTCAAAAGTATTCTTTCTCATTTAAAAGTGATGAGTGTTGATATTAATCTGACTCCTTACTGATTATCGTAATGAATACATTCATTTGTTTTTTAATTTAATTAGCAATAAAAACATCCAAAGTATTCTTTCTCATTTAAAAGTCCTCACAGTTATACATGGGTGAATTACTTGGAATCGTTTATTATGTGCTTTCATGCTCATTTAAAAGTCCTCACGGTTATGCATGTATGGAACACATATCAAAATTGATTATTAAACAGATAAGTTGATTCTAATCCCATTTAATATCCTCATGGTTATGCGTGGTTAGAAGATGCTTAAAATTCATTTTTTTTATAAAAGTTAAAGAATACAACTAATCTCATTTAAAATCCCTAACGGTTATGCGTGGTTAGTAAGTATTTAACAGTTTCCTGTCATAAATATACCACAAATAGACAAAACTATGCAGTTCTTCTATATCGACATCACCCCTATCGCTCTAAAGTGGAATATGCGCCTAATAGAGTATTTACGATTTTTATTTTATTTTTTTATTGAAATTTAATATTTATACTCGATTTGGTATTAATGTTGTATTAATTCCTATCACTTTGTTCATATTTTTCTAACACTATTACTCTGCTGCTGATAACAAAAGAGGGAGAGAAAAGTTAAGATTTTGGCAAATAAAATTCAAATATTTTATTTATTATTTTCATATTCCCATCTAGGTTCATTTGCATATATTTTTTTCATGTGTATATAAAGGGGGAGCTTTGTTGTAGAGGGAGCATTCAAATAGGAGGAGCAAATAGAATTCATCAAAACCAAATCCATTTAATAGAGTCAAAATGTTAATATAGGTTTGTTCTCATCAAACAAAAATCATATACTTAACATATTCTATATAAAGTTTTGTTCCAATCGGTCCTCGTGTGAAGGTGTTATATATTTTATAAGTTATCGATATTTTTAAATTAAAATAAAACTTAAACGTATTTACAAAATTTCCCTGCCCCTTTCTTCCATCCTTCTCCAAATTGTAACTGTGCAACGGAGACATAGACCCTATTTCTGCATGCATGCTTGAGTATTGATGCAGAACATCGAATCATCATTCGACGAACAGACTTCGCCAATGTCTTGCTCCACTCAAACCACACCTGCTCGACCCAAACTCGTCGCTCGATGACTACCCTACCACATCGCGACCTTGCACAATCGTTGCTCTTCCCTACCATGATGCGATCTCCCCCCATGATCGCGCACCACCAGGCTTCGACCCTAGGTGCATCTCGACTTGATAATCGCCACCAAGCTTCCCAAACCACCCACCGATTACCATAGCTTGAGAAAATCAAAACCCTAGATTAACATTCCGCCGTTGAGCATCCCAACATCTGTCGCACCTTCAACCAAGCTACAAGAAGAAATATTTATTCGAAACATGAATTTTAAAACATGTTTGAGAATTTTTCATCGAGTAAAATTTGTGTTATAAATTTTTGTAGTTTCATTTTCTTTTTTTCTTCACTGTTTAGCTACATTTATAAAGAAGAAGAAGAAGAAGGATGCGAAGTAACGAAAAGGAGTGTCGGTGGTACGATGTAAGGATAGACCAGATGATAATGGGTCAATGGTTGTATGGTCAAATCGATATATATATATTATTTAAAAATTCAAAATTATAAAGCTATATAATTTCAAACCCCAATCGAGGCGTTCCGCCTAGCATTCTATATGTTATACCGCTATTCTTAACGCAATGGAACTTGTTTAAGGACCTAATTTGATAGTATGCAGAAGATATCTTTTTGAACCGAATTATTATATCAAATTTCTGATCTTAATTTCAATGCATTCTGATCTCACATGGCTAAACGGTACATTCAATTGCCATGAAATTTGATGGCGTGTTATAATTCATTATTATAGACCCAATGAAGCGGGTTTCATCGAAATTCGAGACTATGAACGAGTTAATTTCAAAAGTAGCTAAATCACTTTTAAAATAATTTAATAGTTTTTATCTTCATTCTTATTATATAAAATTTAAATAAGCTTTGAAATTATTTTAATCTAACTTAAAAATCAAGATTCCATCATTAACCAATCTTAGTTACCAAATTTAACAATCAAACTATTCAATAAATCACTATCTTTGAAATTCAAGTTATTTATTACATAAAATTAACTTTTCAATATTTAAAATCAATTAAATATTGCAAATTAAAATAATAAAATTATGGGTCACTACAGGGGATGTTACAACTTGGTATCGAAGTATAGATTTATGAAGTACTTTAACTAAAAATGATTTATGAAAAATAGAATCCTAATGAATTAGAATTAGGATCAGCGTATGGGATAATGCTATAGTAACCTACTTGTATTTACTATATATAAGTATATGCTATATCTCTATTCTCCAATCTCTCTCATGCTATTCTTCTGTATCTCACGTGACTTGAATACAGATATAGACATAAGAAGAGGCAGATTTAACCTAGAAGGAGGCAACACCACCATAAATGTAGTGCATAACATGCTGCTTACTTAGGACACAAGATGATTTGGTAATGTAGTGCAGAACATGGTGCATCTATTACCTTTTTGATAGATATTGAGAAACACCATTTTTGCTAACACTTGGAAATTGTGCCCATTTAATTATTAAAAACAATTTTGAAATTTATAGTACCATTGTAGTTTAAGCATGCATACCAACAGATAGCATGTCACACGATAGCATAGGCAGTGGACTTCATGGGACATACCCAGTTTAGAAGTACTACTATATAATTTTGAATACACGTATAATATATTTGATCCAACATTAAATGTGCACACGATAATATGGGTAATAGTTTCAATAATATGAGTTATATTTATTTTTTATTTTTTAATATTTATGATATTGCTATTGTAAAATCGAAAATAATATTGTTAATTTTTTCTAGGGTAAACAATTTTTGTTGGGAATAAGTGTGGGATTAAAATTAATTTATATGGCCACAAAATAGTATCTTCTTTATTTAGGAGGATATTAAAAATATTCACATGGCATTGCCTCCAAATTGCATTGCTTTCTATCCTCAATCCTCTTTGTTTAGATTTTTCAATCAGCTTTATTTGAGTTTTCTAAGATGATAATTAGGTCCATTAACTCTAATAGTGCCATGCATAATACGAGAGCAAATCCTCTGTACCATGTTTGTTCTGTGCATCTATCCCAGCCAATACAAAAATGCTACATGGCACTACTAATAAATACACTAACATATATTCTTTAACTCCGTTAGCATTGGATTAACGTCAGCATTAATTGTTATTTATTGGGAATATGAATTCATGCAGACACATGAGGATAAGGAATTCATGCGGACACATGCAGACAATTCTAATTCTAGGTACACAATTAGTCATTGCTGTTATATACTTCTATATTTTTCAAATTTACACCAACCCATCTCAAAAGGACAGCAGAATAAAATCATTTTACAACCTGCACAAGAACAAAGAACATGAACAAAGAATACATTACCAGAATACACACGAACAAAGAACAAATATGAACTGAAACTATACACGGACAAAAACCATTCGTACATAAGCAGTTCAACCCAGCTCGATGATATCAACTAAAATAAAAAATCCAAGCAACATAATTTTTCATGCATACAAAAATCTTAATTAATCAATAAAAATCATAGTTAATCATCTAAATCGAAAAAACTACGTTCTACTTTCAAAGGGATTTTTACGTGCCACTCCTCGAATTTGTCTTTGTATAAATTAGCCCATTACTTTGCTACTGAGCATCCCATTTTTTCCCAACATATAGCTATGGGAGGGAAAGGAGCATCGTCGGTCAATTGTAACTTCACATAGTGCGTTCCTTCATCAACTATACATACGACGATTACTTTGTTGTATAATGAATTGGGAGGTTCTCTTAAAGGTAGGTAAGTAGCACTTTCCTTTGGCACTTAAACAATGAACACACATTGAAAGGCACTAGCGACCATGATTCCCATGTAAGGAAGTTTCATCCAAGCTTCCATTGGTGCAAATGGTGATTCATATTGTAATGCTAGTTCGCATTGTTTAAAATTTGCTTCGCCTCCTAAGAACAATGTATACTCATACGCATGCTTTCTCAACTCTTTAAGTAATGCTCTCCTCACAAGTATCCATCCATTTTCACGACTCATACCTAATTGTTCGGCGATAGCTCTAAACCCACAATGCCCATCTCTTTCTACATCCTCCCAGCTTTGATAAAATTTTGAATTATTGGATTTAATTCCCATAGCATATCATGCATCTTATTTGAAACCTGTAAATATTTAAGACACAAAAACTATGAGTATCTTATTGAATTAAAGTATTATGTTGCAAAAATATATATATTTAATGTTTAAATACCATATCAATATTTGTTGTAGGATTCGTTGTACAAGAGAACTTTTGTAACAGTTCGGTGAATGAGGTCATGTGAGAGTTATCGGATCTGTTGGGCATGCCACTTCCATATAGCCCCTACAACAATAAAAATAACAATACAAAGAATTATAAAAATTGTGCATATAATATAGTAACAATTATACCTTCTAAAATTCAAAATAATGTGTTACCTGCATATAATAATTTTATGAAGAAGACACTATTTTCGTGGGCTCCATGTCCTTTACTGAATAATGTGAATTAAACACCTAATATTTGGATAGCAATTAGTTCTTTTTAAAATCTAACAAACAAGAAGTTTAAAATACATTGCGTATACGGTTGTAAGGTTACCTGTTGATGCTGGAAATATTGTCTTCTTTGAGTAGTACTGCCATTATAAAATTTTGAAGGAACATGCTCATCTTTTCTATGTCTTTTTTTCCTTAAAGCTTTTTCTAAAGCATTTTTTGGATGACTCGAACTAGAAAAAATATTCTCCTTCGGTTTTATTTTGATTCCTTTCACTTTATGCTTAACCTCATTAGTAGATGTAGGCTCTAATATATCACTGCCAGTTGGTGAAGCTTCAAGCTGACTCATTTCATTTTTCAAGTTTTTTTTAAACAAGTCATCTACTTCTTTTAGAGTTTTGTTAAGCCCAGAAAGAGCAATTTCATACGCATCTTCTGATCCTACTGCTCTTATTGCAAGTTGTGTATACAATCGACACAACTCTTTATAGCGCCTTGCGGTTTCTATTTTCGGATTATTATTATTTATTTTTGGATAATCAATTTTTGCACTCTTAGCCTTCACATTTTTTGTCCATCTTCTTAGGATGTATTGAGGTGGAATACTCAAAACTTTCTTTATAGAACGAACCTTTAAAGCATGTGCACATAAGATCCCCGCAAACTCAAATTTTTTGCAACTACACAGAATAACAGAATTAGTTGAGTTATATGCCACCATATGCTTGAAATCTTTCCCATGAGGAGCAATTTCATATTTAGCCATTGTCCCAATCTCTTCCAATAAAGTCATCGTACAATCGTGAGCTTTACGTAACTCATTTTGCAACATTTTTAGGACCGGGGGTGTGTACATAGTTGCTGAATGTTGTAAAATTTTAACTGGAAAGGATAGTGAAGGAGTACTATGATTTACTTTAAAATCAGACTTTGATTCTTCATAACGGCGATTGTCTAGTAACCTCTGAAAATGCTCAAAAAATCATAGTAAATCATACTTATAACTAACATACTTTTTCACAGCATTGTTCATGCTTTCACTACGTTGGGTGGTTGTCATATCGGCGCAAAATATTTCACGCCCATAAACAAATGCCCATTTCTCTTTTAGATCAAACAATCATTTTAGCCAATCGTTGGTTTGAAGATTATATTTTTCAAGCATCATGTTCCAAGCATTTAAAAAGTCGATTTCATCCTCATAATCATATATATAACTACTAAAGTCTTTAGCAAAAGTAGAGAATTTATCGAACAAATGACTAAGATGCTTAGCTGCATTTTGATATATATGCCAAATGCATAACCGATGACTTGTTCCTGGCCATTGAGAAGTAATTGCCTTAGCCATGGCAGCATCCTGGTCTGTAAGTATAGTCATAGGTCATTTTCCAGACATCGCCTTCTCAAATGTATCAAACAACCATGCAAAAGTTTCAGTGGTCTCATCATATAATAATGAGGCCCCAAATAATATTGTTTGCTTATGATTATTCACACCGACAAACATTGCAAAAGGTCTTCCTTCTTTATTTTTTCTGTAAGTAGTGTCAAAGCATACAACATCGCCAAAATAATCAAAGTCTACCATCATGTTTGCATCAGCCCAAAAAATATTAGTTATCAAATCATTTTCATCCACCTATATAGCATAAAAAAAGTTAGGATCTTTCAACTTCATTTGTTGTAAATACTCCAACACTTCACCCGTATCTCCTTTTTTCATATATCTTGTTCGTTTCGAACGTAAATAATTTCTATAATCCTCCGGAATAAAACCAAGATTTTCACGACCTCCAGTTTGTTTACTAAAAAACTCTAAAGCTTCTTTTGGTGCAATACCAGAGTTGGCCGCCATATCAGCTTGAGCTATTTGCGCATCAGTCATTTTTCTATGTGATCTAAAGAAATGGGTCTTAGAAGGACTTGACACCATATGTGTATGATGTGGAACAAATTCGACGATGCTATATTTTTTACTATCTTGACAATAAACAATTTTCATCTTTGCTAGACAGCCAAATCTTGTCTCGGCTCGATGAGATTTAACATAAACATCACGTTTGTCTTTTCCGCGCCAACCTTCGGCGGAGCAAACATAAACTCTATCTTTCACATTGACATGATTCGGTAACATATGGGCTCTACCTTTCCTAATACTAAAACCAAAACAGTGTGCGTATTCATTGTAAAATCTAAATGCATCGAATTCGGTTTGAAATGTCATACCTATCATTGGAATTAGCTCTTTTCGTATTTTTGAATGAATAGAATCCACGATGAACATTGAATCGGTTGAATTTTTTTATTTCACCATTGATATCTTGTGTTGATTTTTCTTGCTCATCTTCACTTTGAAAATTTAGCTTACGACATGCTTTATTATCACTTTCCATAATTTGTTGATTTTATTTAACATTCAAATGTTGTTCCTTAATTTGATGAAGAAGAAGTGAGTAGAATATTAAACTTTCAGTTAATTTGCTTTTGTGAGATATGGTTGTAGAAGAGGAAGGAACAAAAGCTAATTAATAAGGATATTAACAGATAATTAATTATGAACTGAATACAATGCTAACAGAGTGAAAAATATATGTTAGTGTGTTTATTAGCTGTGCCATATGGCATTTTTGTATTGGTTGAGACAGGGGTATAGAAGAAACTTGGTATAGAGGATTTGCTCTCCCATAATACATAGAAGCCCTTTTTGATTGGTCATGTGGTTCAGGTGTAATCATAGGAGGCAATGTGGTGGAGTTGTTCAGTTTGCAGATGATAACAGGAAAACCTCAAAAGGAAGAAAATAGATTATTTTGTTTAATTGGTCAAACTACTATACATTTAACTATGGTGATTCATACATACATTGTTTTTAGCACATTACGCATTATATTCATTTGAATGTAAACATGCCAAAACATGTTAATTAAAATTTGTATTTAGTTCTTGTTTCAGACTTATATATAATTACTTATTTTTATTTTATTTTTTAAAGAAGGAAATTTATTATGTTGTTATTCACATATAATGTTTGAAGTTTGTGATATTTTTGTATGCTGTTATTCAAATGCATTTTTTAGATGGTTTCACGAAGTTTTGTATTTGGTCATGTGTTTTCTGAAGTAGTTTTTCGGTTGATGCAACTAATATTTTGATGTTGATTCTGAAGTTGTTTATGTTGTAGCCCTTTGCTTTTTATAACCATTTTAAAAAGGCAAATGAGATTATATACCGGTCCTCTAACATATCTTATTGAACAAAGAAAGATAGATACATGCGTACAACATAAAAGTAAAAATAAATTACATAATAGAAACCGAGTGAATTAAAATAGGATTCAGACCCAAAACAGCCCATACACTAATTTAATTAAATCGCTAGTTACAGCGCAATCCAACAGATTGCAAGCACCTTATTCTCTTATTAACAGCCCCTTTAACTTCTGCAATAATCTCCTTCTTGGGTTTACATTTATTATCAATGATCCTATTATTTCTCTCCCGCTAGAAAACATCAATAAAGCATTTAAAAACAACAAGCATTCGATCGCCCAGTTCATCTCTCCAACTTGATCTCTTGAAAATTTTAAACCGTTATTAGTTGCGGTTTGCATTGTCGTAGTATATTCCAACAACCAGAATGATAGACCTCCAAATTTGATAAATCATAATGCATTGGAATAGCAAGTCGTCTCAACTTTTAGGGTGGTCATTGTAGAAGACACATATGTTATTAATGATGAAACTGTTATATGTCTAGTATACCAAAACAGAGAATAATCAAATATAAACTCATCGCACAAGTTTATAACTCAGATTTCCACTACACTGGAATTCTGTAGTAAATATTATAACAATATGAATGTTGTAAATGAATTACAACAACAGCGTTATACTATTTTGAATAAACAGTATAACAAAATAGAAGAAAGAATTGAGAATTCTAACCGGATAATGTCTGAGGCTCGTCGTAACGATTTCCTTAAGAATTTTATTCAAAATTCTCCCAAGATACAACAAACGTAATCTGCACGAGATTGTGATGTGTATGATCTTCTGTGTGATAGGACCGAAGATGATTTTAAGAGATGAAGGGATAGAAGAGATAGTTCGGTTTTGAAAAAATGAGTGAGGAAAGTGATCAGGTTTCCTCCTTATTTATAGTCGAATTCCCAACTGCTGCATCCGTTGGAAAAAGCCGCATCTCTTCATTTGCAATGTCAAAAAAGCGTTACTGTTCGCAACAGTCACTTCCTTTCATTTGCAACGCTCCAGAACTGTTGCTGTTTGCAACAGTCGCGACCGTTCATTTGCAACGGTCTAGAAGTGTTGTTGTTTGCAACAGTCACTTCCTTTCATTTGCAACGCTCCAGAACTGTTGCTGTTTGCAACAGTCGCGTCCGTTCATTTGCAACGGTCCAGAACTGTTGCTGTTTAAAATGTCGCATCTCTTAAAAAACCTGCATCTATTCAAACAGTAAAACTGTTCACTTTTATTTACCAAAAATATAACCGGGTCGGGTCCGCTCATATTAGACCCGCACCCGCACCCGGCCCGGTTCGGTCGGTCGGACGGGCGGGCGGCGGCGCGCGCGTGTGTGTTAGTCCATGGCCATATAGGTCCTCCCCCTCGCAAAAAATATACTTGACCCTAAGGGCCAATATATGGGATGAGAGTATATAATATATACAAGAAAATGGACATATTTTTGGTGATGTGGGATATATCTCATTCACCATCTAAAAGGAATTCCAACAATCCCCCACATGAATGATGATATATCTCTCCCCCACACAAAGTGTAATATCACACAGTTCATATGAAAATGATGCTATATCGAGGATAAGTAGATATTTCACTTTGAACTTTCCCTAGTTAAAACTTATCGGATATACTTGGCTAATCGGTGAACTATTTCATCTTGAACCGTCGGCCGTTATTGTATAACCAGACAATAAGCGTTACAAAGCATTATTTCCCTTCACATCCAATCTCTTGGTTGTGTTCATTTTGGTCCTGAACAATTTTTGGTTCTGCGAGTGTTTTTAGAGAATAAAAGCCTTTGAATATTCTCATAGAGCCGACCCAGCTCACACTAACATAGGTGATCGCAACCATTAAGAGTATCCTACATATACCCCACTTGTTATTGTCAAGATATGGTCGTCATTAAAAAACATAGTTTTAACCTTTAAACACCTCTGTAGGCATGCATTTATATTTTGCACCATAGGAATGGAGTTGGACTATGTCCACGTAAATGCATTACGTCTTGAGTTATTCAGAACTGGTTTGCCTATTGATCCTAGTCCGTGGGATCTCCAGTCGCTAGGATAGGTTTCCGTATAAGATAACTCTTGATGGTTTAGGCTTTTAAGCCCATTCCCCTCGATGCGCAGTCAATTTTCTCTCTTGATAAACCTTTAGTAAATGGATCCGCTAGGTTATCATTTGTTCTCACATAATCTATGGAAATAGTTCCATTTGAGAGTAACTGCCTAACTGTAATATGGCGTCGACGAATATGTCGTGACTTTCCATTATACACAAAGTTTTGCGCTCTGCTTAGCGCTGCTTGGTTATCACAGTGTATGCATATGGCCGGTACAGGTTTAGGCCAAAACGGAATATCTTCTAAAAAGTGACGAAGCCATTCTGCTTCTTCGCCTGCTTTATCTAATGCAATGAACTCTGATTCCATAGTGGATCGAGCTATGCATGTTTGTTTAGTAGATTTCCATGACACCGCTGCCCCTGCTAGGGTAAAGACATAACCACTCGTTGATTTTGATTCCTCTGAATCTGTAATCCAGTTTGCATCACTATATCCTTCTAAGACGGCAGGATATTTTCCATAATGTAAGGAATAGTTAGTGGTATTTTTTAAATATCCAAGCACTCTCATTAGTGCTTTCCAGTGTTCCTTCCCTGTATTGCTTGTATACCTGCTCAATCCACTTACTGCATAAGCTATATCTGGTCTTGTGCAATTCATGAGATACATGAGACATCCTATTACACGAGAATATTCCAGTTGCATTACACTCTCATTAGTGTTTTTGTGCAGTACTTCTGATGGATTAAAAGGTGTATTTACTCCTTTAATTCCAAAATTTTGAAATCTTTCAATCACTTTGTCTACATAGTGTGACTGAGACAACTCAATTCCATTAGGAGTTCTTATTATTTTGATTCCCAAAATAACGTCTGCAACTCCTAAGTCTTTCATATCGAAATTGCTAGTAAACATTTTCTTTATGGTCTCTATGACTTGAGTATTTGGACCAAATATTAGCATATCGTCTACATATAGACAAATCAGCACATATGATTGTCCAATTTGTTTATAATAAACACACTTATTGCATTCATTTATACGAAAACCATTTCTTATCATGACACTATCAAATTTTTCGTGCCATTGTTTTGGAGCTTGTTTTAGTCCGTATAATGATTTTACTAATCTATAGACTTTGTTTTCATTTCCTTTGGAAATAAATCCCTCAGGTTGCTCCATGTAAATTTCCTCATCGAGATTTCCATTTAAGAATGCTGTTTTTACATCTTTCTGATGAATGTCTAGATTATAGATGGATGCAATTGCTATTAACATTCTTATAGAGGTTATTTGTGTTACCGGCGAATATGTATCAAAAAAGTCTACTCCTTCTTTTTGACGATATCCTTTGGCTACTAATCTGGCTTTATACTTGTCGATAGAGCCATCTGCTTTCATTTTCTTCTTGAAAATCCATTTGCAGCCAATTGGTTTTATTCCTGGTGGAATATCAACAATTTCCCAAGTTTTATTACTTAGAATTGAATCAATCTCACTTTGGATTGCTTCTTTCCAACATGAGGATTCAAAGATGACATTGCTTCCTTGTACGTTTGAGGTTCGTGTTCTAACATATAAGTTAAAAAGTCCGAACCAAATGTTTTGGAAGTTCTTTCCCTTACGCTTCTTCTTGGTTCAACCTCCTCGTTGTCCTGATGAGTTTCATCTTTACATGTCTCATCTCTGTTATCTCTTGTCCTTTTTGGGACAGGATTTCCATCGTTTCTTTTATGTGGGAACACATCTTCAAAGAACGAGGCATCTCTTGATTCCATGATTGTATTTACATGAATATCATTTATATCAGACTTGAATACCAAAAATCTGTAGGCACTACTATTTTGGGCTGGCCCAAGATAATAACAATCTACTGTTTTTGGTCCAAGTTTAACTCTCTTGGGAGGCGGAACAGGAACTTTTGCCAAGCACCCCCACACTTTGAGGTATTTAAAGCTTGGTTTGTGTCCTTTCCATATCTCATATGGAATTGTTCCCGTTTTATTGTGAGGAACTTTGTTTAATATGTGATTAGACATATTTAAGGCTTCCCCCCACAAGTTCGTCGGTAGACCAGAAGTTAAAAGCATGGCAGTAATCATGTCTTTTAACGTTCTGTTCTTCCTCTCGGCTACACCATTTTGTTGTGGTGAATACGGAGCTGTTGTTTGATGAATTATACCATTTTCGACACAGAACTGTTCAAATGGTGATTCATATTCTCCACCTCGATCAGATCTCAATATCTTGATCTTTTTATTTAACTGATTTTCTACCTCAGCCTTGTATTTTATAAACGCTGTTATTGCTTCATCTTTACTATTTAAAAGATATACATAGCAATATCGCGTATAATCGTCAATAAAAGTAATGAAATACTTTTTCCCACCTCTTGTAGGTAGTGACTTAAAATCACATAAATCTGTATGTACCAAACCTAATGGTTCGGTGCTTCTGTTAACAGATTTAAATGGTTGTTTGACCATTTTTGCTTCTACACATGTCTTACATTTGTATTTTTTATCGACTTGGAATTTTGGAATTACTCCCAAGTTTGATAATGTTTTCATTTTACGGAAATTTATGTGTCCCAATCTATCATGCCAAAGTAAAATTTCGTGCTCAAGCAAATAAGAAACTTCAATTTTATTAATAGCACAATCAGAATACATAGTTTTATTGCCGATAACGGCTACATTTGCCTTAAATAGGCCATCACATGAATATCCCCTTCCTATATATATTCCAGCTTTGGACAGAACCATCTTGTCTGACTCAAACACCATCTTGAATCCCTTCTTTGATAGGACTGCACCAGAGATGAGATTCTTGCGTATGTCTGGAACATGGAGCACGTCATTCAACTTAACAGTTTTTCCAGAAGTAAACTTGAGGATTACTGTGCCACTGCCTTCGATCATGGAAACTGCAGAATTACCCATGTAGAGTTTTTCTTCGTGATCAAATTTCTGATATGTAGAAAACATGGATTTGTCAGAACAAACATGACGAGTAGCGCCTGTATCTACCCACCATTGGTTAGGATTCTGAACCAGATTGCATTCAAATACCACCGCCGAGAAGTTGGACTCGTCTACTTCCATGTTATCCACTATATTTGCCTCTTTATTGCGTTCCTTCTTGTGTCTGCAATCTTTAGCGGCATGTCCAACTTTTCCACAAACCCAACATTCGCCATTAAACTTCTTGGTTCGTTTGTTGTCTTTTGGTTTGTTGTCTTGAGCTTTCCTTTTCTTCTGGAAACTCTTCTTTTTGTTTTTGGTCTTCGACCCTTCAGCCATAAATGCCTCCTCGCTTGGTTTTGTAACTGCACGGTTGTCCACCTCAATTTTTAATCGGACTATGAGATCCTGCAAAGAGATTTCCTTCTTTTTATGCTTTAGATAATTGCGGTAATCTCTCCACGACGGCGGCAGTTTTCCCGTGATGGCTTCAACCAGAAATGATTCTCCAACCTTATGACCTTCCGCCTCGAGTTCATGAATGATGATTTGCAGTTCATGCAGTTGAGCGGTTATTGGTTTGGAGTCAACCATCTTGTAGTCCATGAATTTGTCTACAATAAATTTCTTAAGACTGATATTCTGCGTCTTGTATTTTGCGGTAAGTGCATTCCAGAGTTCTTTTGACGTCTTTAAAGGCCGATATACTTTGTATAGCACCTTGTCTAGACAATTCAAAATATAGTTTCTGCATAAAAAATCGGAATGCTTCCACATATTCACCTCTGCTTCCTTGCCTGGTGCAGGAATCGGTTCCTCCTCGTCGAGGTACTTTTGTAGACCGAGCGTGGTGAGATAAAACAACATCTGATTCTGCCATGTCAAGAAATCATCACCATCTCCCTTGAACGGTTCAGGTCTGTTGTGAGTAGTATTCTTTGAAAATTCTACATTTTCCATCTCTGTTTTAGTAAGAAAAGAATAAAATTCTTAAGATGTTATACATCTAGTATACCAAAACAGAGAATAATCAAATATAAACTCGTCGCACAAGTTTATAACTCAGATTTCCACTACACTGGAATTCTGTAGTAAATATTATAACAATATGAATGTTGTAAATGAATTACAACAACAGCGTTATACTATTTTGAATAAACAGTATAACAAAATAGAAGAAAGAATTGAGAATTCTAACCGGATAATGTCTGAGGCTCGTCGTAACGATTTCCTTAAGAATTTTATTCAAAATTCTCCTAAGATACAACAAACGTAATCTGCACGAGATTGTGATGTGTATGATCTTCTGTGTGATAGGACCGAAGATGATTTTAAGAGATGAAGGGATAGAAGAGATAGTTCGGTTTTGAAAAAATGAGTGAGGAAAGTGATCAGGTTTCCTCCTTATTTATAGTCGAATTCCCAACTGCTGATCCGTTGGAAAAAGCCGCATCTCTTCATTTGCAATGTCAAAAAAGCGTTACTGTTCGCAACAGTCACTTCCTTTCATTTGCAAAGCTCCAGAACTGTTGCTGTTTGCAACAGTCGCGACCATTCATTTGCAACGGTCCAGAAGTGTTGCTGTTTGCAACAGTCACTTCCTTTCATTTGCAACGCTCCAGAACTGTTGCTGTTTGCAACAGTCGCGTCCGTTCATTTGCAACGGTCCAGAACTGTTGCTGTTTAAAACGTCGCATCTCTTAAAAAACCTGCATCTATTCAAACAGTAAAATTGTTCACTTTTATTTACCAAAAATATAACCGGGTCGGGTCCGCTCATATTAGACCCGCACCCGGCCCGGTTCGGTCGGTCGGACGGGAATAGGTCCTCCCCCTCGCACAAAATATACTTGACCCTAAGGGCCAATATAGGGGATGAGAGTATATAATATATACAAGAAAATGGACATATTTTTGGTGATGTGGGATATATCTCATTCACCATCTAAAAGGAATTCCAACAGAAACCCCTCACAACTAACTTGTTTCTATTGAGTAAGGAGTTATATATGGTTTTCCAAAGTAGGAAATTATCTTTTATTGATCCCATACAATTCCATATTTTGCGATACCATGGCAAAATAGGCCTAATACAATTAAGAAGTAAGTCCTTATATGTAGATGCAATGGAGTGCGCACAATTCTTTCCTGTCCGTTATATTTTGTATGGAGTGTTTATGTGTTTTTCTCTCATGATCATATTCCATAAATTTCTAACCACCATCGAGCTAGTAGTAGGCATAATGACTTTGGCACGGAAGATGAAATGCTGAATATTTGCATTACCGGGATGCCACTGGAGTTCTTTTGCATATTGTCTAGGATATAATTTAGTATCACACCTTTGGAAAGCCCAAGGAGAGTCCCAAAACGAAGTCTGGATATCGGAGAAGATATTGTATTTGACGAGAGATAGTATAATATGTCTCATCTTAAGTATACTCTTCAAGAGCTAGCAGGCAGTGGCACCAAATGTCATAGCCCCGAAATGTTTTCCATATAATTAGTTCTAGGTTATCCATTTAACCCATAAATTTGGTTTATTACCCAGAATGTCATTGATATGTTTCGATGTAGCCGTCATTTTCCAGTAGTGTAAGTTAATAATGCCTAACCCCCCTTTTTTCTATGTCTGCAAATTTTATTGAAAGCCATAGGAATGAGTTTATGTGAATGGCAGTCTCCATGCCATAAGAAATGGTTCATTGCTGCATTGATCATAGAAAGTAATTTCTTAGGCACGATAAATAGTGGAGACCAATATGATGTCATTCCAAGAATAATGTACTTCACAATAGTAATTCTCCCAGCCTGAGATAAAAGATGGGTATGCCAATTCCTAATCTTGGATGTAATATTTTAATACATAGGCGTGCATTGAGTAGTCGAAATTCTCGCAGTGGTAGTAGGGATACCTAAGTAAATAGAGTTCTCTGGAACAGCATGTAGACGAGGTAGAGTTTAAATGGTCTCTTTAGCATTGGTAGGAAGACCAGCAATGATGATGTGTGATTTGTTCTTGTTGATATGTAATCGTGAATGTCATGAAATTATAGCAGCGCTGTGTTGATAATTAATACGGTATTAGCATCTGGTTTCGCAAATATGAAAATATCATCACAAACATAAGTGATGTGATAAGAGGTTGCTTGCATTTAGGATGTGTTTTCAATTTTTTAGCAAATGCAAGGGTGTTGAGTATGGAGTTCAACTGTTCCATGACAATAATGAATAAATATAGGGAGACCGGATCACCCTGCCTAATCCCCTTGGATGATTTGAAGTAGCCAGCACAACGACCATTTACTTTAACTGTATAGGTAACAGTGGATATACAAGTGTATATCCATACGTTATATGTCTCAGGGAAGTCCATCCAAGTTATAATGGCAACAATAGATATCCACTCATTCGAATCAAAAGCCTTCTGAATATCTAATTTCATCATGCACTTAGGTGAAACATTCTTTTGATTGTATCCTCTCAGCAATTCATGCGTCAGTAGGATATTATCAGTAATATTCCTGTTCATTAGAAATGCAGTTTGATTGGGAGAGATAATATTGCTAAGGATAGGGCTGATCCTCTTTGCTAGAATCTTAGTGATGCATCTATATATGACATTGCAACATGATATAGGGCGGTAGTGTGTGACTGAAGTTGGTGCATCATTTTTGGGTATCAAAGCAATATTAGTTGCGTTGATTCCACCATTAATGGTATTAGAATTGAAGAAGTATTGGATAGACTTAACAAAAGTGATGTCAATGACGACCTGGGTTGTTCTAAAATAATGCGTATTAAATCCATCAAGACCCCCAAAACTGTTTGGATTAAGATCAAATAGAGATCCTTGATCTCAGCATAGTGACCATATTAATATGGTTCATGGAATCTATACAAGTGGTCTTGGGGAGTTTGATATGTGAAATGTCAGTGCGGTCAGGTTCATGGTAAGTTTTTGAAAAAAATATGTAGAAGTAATCTATAAATACCTCATCAATTGGTGCTCAACAGTTTGTAGTGTGTCATTTTGATCTTCAATAGCTTTAATATTTCCTTTGGATCTTTTGATAGTGAGGGAATTGTGCCAAAAAGATGTTCTCATGCCACCATGGAAGAAGTATTCTTTAATTATAAGCTTTTGGTTGGTCATATCTATTTCATATTGTAGTGTTTGATGAAGCTGTTGGTTTAAAATATGTTCTGAATTTGATAATTCTTCATTCTTTAAATCAACAAGCATAACATTTTGAGCTTTTTTTATTTTTTCATGAAGTTGTTTAGATTTAGATGAACCACTCCCAAATGTGGATTTATCCCATGAATTGAAACAGTGTTTGACATTCTTCATTTTCTTCTGCAATATATACATAGGATTGTCGTATGTAGTAATGTTCCGTCCGTGTAAGAAAATAGTATGAAATTGTATGTGGTTAGTCCAAAAATTAAAAAAAATTAAATGAAGCTTGATACTTTACAGGTTTCATACTCCAGGAGAGGATAAGGGAACTATGGTTTGAAATGCCTGGTTGTAGGACAGTGGATGTAAGGTTTGGCCAAGTGGAAAGGGCTTGAAAGTTGAAGAGTGAGTGGTATGATGTACAAAAGGTACCTCTATCTACGGTTCCATGTATATAATGGTCAAATCAAAGGGATTTTGTGCATAGTAGAAATTTAAAATGATTGGAAAAGAGGATTAATGTCAAAATAGGTAAGTGGATTGCCTCAAATTTTTGTGATGAGGCGTTCTTGCAATTGATATCACCTACGAGGATTCGTGGGATATTGACAGTATTTTGTGATTGTATAAAGGAATGAAGTATGTTTCTGGTGTCTTTGTTACATGAATCTTAAATAAAGGATAATAGAAATAAGGGTTTGCCACATACCGATATCTTTGTAATATTGTAATTGCATACGGGTTTCAGGTTTAAAGGCCCAAATGCTCAAGCACTGCTCTCGGCCTAAATATATTACTGAGTGTATAAATATAATGCCGAGAGTAGTATTATTTGTATTATACATTTTATCTCTTCCATACCAATAAAGAAATCAAATCATCTTTCTTTCATCATCTCTCATTTTATTACATTCATAACTAGTTTAAATTCAGTATAAAGAAACTGATCAGAAGGCAATATCAATTCTTTACATGGTATCAGAGCACAACGCCTAACGGCAACTTCATCAGAAACATTATCATCATTTGAAGGCTCTTAACCCATCAGGTGAAATCTCATCATTTGTGTTAGAAATAGAATTTGCTGTTTTAATTTGAAAAATAGGTACCGTACCAAGAAATCAAATAGATTTCTGATTGCAACAAGTTTTTCATCAAAGATCAAAGCAAATTCACAGCAAGAAATTCAGTAAATCAGAAAAACCAATTCAAAAAAACAGCAAAACTTATCGAGAAGGAATTGCCTCGCCAAGAATCATCAGAAGCGGTTTCATCATTTGAATCTTGGGTACATCTAACCTGTTTCTTGCCATAGTCAGTGCAATCTTGTATTGGCTATATTACTGAATCTTCAAGCTAGATCCATCTGTTCAGTTTCTTTTTGTTTTCTGCAATCATGGCTGAAGGAGATAATGCCTCAGCTACATCAGATAATACCAATAACCCACTACCGCAAACTCTAACTGATGCAACAGAAAGATTAATCAAAACTGTGATCAGTCCTCAGAGTCAGTTGATCACTGTTCATCTTGAAGAAGACAACTATCTCCTATGGAAGTTGCAAGTTGAAACAGCAATGCAAGGATATGGACTAGAAGGTTTCATTCTTGGATCTATCCCAATTCCTCCAAGATTTATCACTGATTCACAAAACAAAATGATTAGCAATGAGGAATACACAAAATACTATAGACAAGACAGATTAATAAGTTCTTGGTTGTTATCTTCCATTGATACAAAATTGTTATCTCAAGTTATAGGGTGCAGGTCAGCAAATGAAATTTGGATTACGGTTGAAAGGATATTCAACACTCAGTCAGCTGCCAAAGTTATGCACTATAAACGAAAACTGCAAAATATTACTAAAGGGAATCAATCAATGAGAGATTACTTATCACAAGTGAATAACATCTGCAATATGTTGGATGCAGCAGGACACAAAGTGTCTGAAACAGAACAAGTATTAGGTATCTTGAATGGACTTAGTGAAGAATATGAAGCAGTTGTTGCAGTTGTGTCATCTCAACCAACCTTGTCATCTATACAGTTTGTTCATGCAACACTTCTTGCACATGAGGCAAGAATAGATCACAAAAATCCTCAAGATACAGATATGTCAGTCAATTATGTTTACAATTCAAGAAACAAAGGACAAAATCAAAATAAACAAGGTCATACACAACCAGGAGGAGGCAGTTCAAACAGATCCAGAGGCAGAGGCAGGTGGAACAACAACAACAACAGACCTAAGTGTCAAATTTGTGAAAAAGTTGGTCATACAGCAGTGAAGTGTTATTTCAGATTCAATGCTAACTATGTGCCAAATCAGAATCGAAGTAATCAAGGAAATGGAAAAGCCAGTGTAAACATGATTCAAAATCAATCTGACAGCAATGGTAATGGTTAAGCTAATCAAAGCACTATAACAACATCAGATCACATACATGATGAAAGTTGGTACCCTGATTCAGGAGCAACCAATCACATAACAAATAATCTAGACAACTTAAATCTTGGCTATAGAGGTAAACAGTTAATATGCAAGGGGAATGGTGAGTCTGTGAACATTGCTCACACTGGCAAGGCCAGCATTGATAGCAAAAGACAATTATATTTGAATAACTTGTTGAGAGTTCCCAAAATAAAGAAAAATCTTATTAGTGTGTAACAATTTGCAAAAGATAACAATGTATATTTTGAATTCTTTCCAGATTATTGCTTAGTTAAAGACATACTGACTAATGAAAATCTTTTGCAAGGTGAAGCTGTGAAGGGATTGTACAGATTCAACCCCAAAAACAATAGCAAATCAAAGAAAAATCAGAAGTGTTGTAACTTGGGTGAAATTGGTCAAACTAAAGAACATAGAAGTGTGTTGACTTATGGCATTATATCCTTGGTCATGCAGACATAAATGCTGTGAAACAAGTACTTGAGAAAAATAAAATCATGTTTGATCATGTTGCTTTACTGTATGTTTGTACATATTGCCAATTGGGTAAAAGTCATAAATTACCTTTTAATGATTACTCAACTAATTATTCAAAACCTTTAGAATTGGTTGCAACTGACTTATAGGGACCTGCCCCAATTTATTCAGATTATGGTCATAGATATTATATATCTTTCATTGATGCCTACTCAAGATATACTTGGTTATATTTTCTGAAAGCCAAATCAGATACTTATAATGCTGTGATACATTTCATATTATTAGCTGAAAAACGGACTGGAAATCAAGTCAAAATTATACAGTCAAATGGTGGTACTGAGTACAAATCACTTAGCAATTTCTTTGCTAAGAAAGGAATTGTACACAGAACCACATGTCCTTATACATCAGAAAAAAATGGTCTAATTGAGAGAAAGCATAGACACATTGTTGAAACAGGATTAACACCACTTGCTCAAGCATCACTGCCACTAAAATTCTGGCCTGGTTCCTTTAACACTGATGTCTATTTAATCAATAGACTACCCACAAAGATTCATAAAGGAATCAGTCCAGTAGAGAAATTATTAGGTGTTAAACCAGATTATCAAAGCTTGAAAATATTTGGATGTTTATGCTTTCCTCATATAAGACCATACAATAACAATAAATTGTGTTTCAGGGCAAAACCATGCACTTTCATAGGATATGGAACTAATCAAAAGGGATATAAATGTCTTGGTGAAGATGGGAAAATCATAGTTAGTAGACATGTTTTATTTAATGAACATGTTTTTCCCTTTAGCAATAAAAGCATTAAAACAACTCAAAAAGTTTATAACCCAAAAAGTTCTATTCCTAGTATACCTGTTTGCAGTGATGTTCTTTGTCCTGAGATGATTGAGAGGACTGCTAGAGCTAATGATCCACAACTCACTATGTCAAATCGACCAGGTCATGAACCATTGAGCTCATCTACTATCTCAATCAAACACCTGTGAATTCAAGACATTCAACACAATCAGTCAATGGAGAGGAGTCAACAAATGAACAAGAGCAGTCAGAAAATGATAATAATCAAACAAGTACAGAAAAATCACCACAGACAAGAATAGGACATCCAATGATTACAAGATCAAAAAGTGGGATCTTCAAACCAAAACTATATGCAGCAGAGTCAGTTATAGAGGAACCAGAAACCTTTGAGCAAGCTGCAATGAACAAGTACTGGAAGATAGCAATGGATGAAGAATACAATGCCTTAATAAAGAACAATAATTGGAATCTTGTACATCCACCTGATAATAAGAATATTATAGGATGCAGGTGGACATACAGAATCAAAAAGAATCTAGATGGGACTGTGTCCTGATACAAAGCAAGACTTGTAGCAAAGGGATACACACATCAATATGGGTATGATTTTAATGAAACCTTTTCTCCAGTGGTTAAACCAACCACTATAATAATTATTTTGAGTATTGCTCTATATAATCAGTGGAATATCAGACAATATGATGTCAATAATGCATTCCTGAATGGAACTTTACAAGAAGGAATATATATGGAGCAACCTCTTGGTTACACGCAGAACACAAGTCAAGTTTGCAAACTTAAGAAGGCTATATATGGTCTCAAACAGGCTCCAAGAGTCTGGTATGATAAATTGAAAGCCACATTGATTCAACTTGGCTATCATTCTACCAAATCTGACAACTCTTTATTCATTAAAGTTAATAATAGAACAAGTATTTACATTTTAATATATGTTGATGATATTGTCATTACAGGTAATGATGGGAATGAAATTAAGAATCTTGCTGAATGTCTAGACAAGAAATTTTCCATCAAGGACTTGGGCTCATTGAACTATTTCTTAGGGATTGAAGTAAAAAGAAAATCAAAGTCAGAAATTTTTCTTTGTCAAAAGAAATACATCCTAGAGTTACTGAATAAAACCAAAATGGATAGTGCCAAGCCCCAGCCTACCCTAATGATAAGCCAGCAATACTTATCCAAAAACAGGGGAGAATACATAAAAAACATCAAGCAATACAGAAGTGTTGTTGGTGCTTTACAATATTTAACTATTACAAGACCAGACATCTCTTTCAGTGTTATCAAAGTTTGTCAATTTATGCAGGAACCAAGAGATGATCACTGGAAAGTAGTAAAGAGAATATTGAGATACTAACAATCAATTATGGACTGCATATAAAGAGAAGCAAACATCTAAATATCACTGGTTATACTGATGCTGACTGGGGAACAGACCCTGATGATAGAAAATCAACTACAGGTTACTGCATATAAATAGGAGACAACCCAGTGTCATGGTGTTCAAAGAAGCAGTCAGTTATCTCCAGATCCAACACAGAGGCTGAATACCGAAGTGTTGCAAGTGCAACAGCGGAAATTATGTGTTTGCAGTACTTGTTACATGAATTAAACATCAAACAACATGTCAAACCAACGTTATGGTGTGATAATCAATGCACAATATACATGTCAGTCAACCCAGTTCTTCACTCAAGGACCAAACATGTAGAAATAGACCTCTACTTTGTCAGAGAACAAGTTCAAAAAGGAAACTTACATATTAATCACATACCATCTGCTTACCAGAGAGCCGACACACTTACCAAACCGTTGTCAAGGAAAAACTTCATCAGATTCAGAAATGATCTGAAGGTTGTTGCTAGTCATGATGATTTGAGTGAATCCAAGGAAGTCTCAGTAGCTCAGTGCAATAAAGTCGAGAGCTTTAGCACAGAAGACAACATATCCGTTATCATACATCAGCACCATGTCTAGCGACAACGATGAAGAAATCTCCTTCGATAAGAGAATTATTCAAGCAGATACTTCAGAGCATCAACGGAACTTCACCACATCTCACAGATCTGCTACTAACATCAACAGAATGAGAGAGAAAAAGTGGAACAAGACTCGCATTGCAAAGGCATCAGAGTAAACTCAGCATAACTATAAATCTCTCAGATTTGAAGTAGTTTTCTGCTCCGAATTGAAGAAAATCTCTCATCTCTCATATGGCGGCGCAAAGGAATGGAGAAGACATGGAAACCCTAACGTCGGTTTGAAGGGGAGTAATAGAAATAAGGGTTTTCGACATACCGATATCTTTGTAATATTGTAATTGCATACGGGTTTCAGGCTTAAAGGCCCAAATGCTCATGCACTGCTCTCGGCCCAAATATATTACTGAGTGTATAAATACAATGCCAAGAGTAGTATTATTTGTATTATACATTTTATCTCTTCCATACCAATAAAGAAATCAAATCATCTTTCTTTCATCATCTCTCATTTTATTATATTCATAACTAGTTTAAATTCAGTATAAAGAAACTGATCAGAAGGCAATATCAATTCTTAACAAAGGAGACGTTGAATTGAGTGGAGGATGATATATGAGTAACATGAAAGTGGATGTATTGATCCGATGATGAAATAGTGATGGTATTGTATGTTTGGAGGTTCCACAACATGACTATTCTACCGCATTCCATATGTATCAAGTTGTGTTCATAATTCCAGAGTGGATTGATGAAGGAGCACATATATTTGGTACAGTTTTCATTAAGTTTGGTCTCTATAATACCAATCATTTGCAATTTGTGTTGAACAATTAGTCATTTGCCTTCATGTTATTTTAAGGGGAGGTAAGCAACCCTTAAGTTCCATGCTCCTGTGCTGTCAAGCATTATAATTGATATGTTTTTTCATCCTACCATATTTTCTCAGACCGTTGTAGCTTGCCTGTTGTGTATTCTCTTCATCATCATCATCAGTATTCAAGTAGTGTGGTTGTATCCCAGCTATTGGGTTGTCATGTCTATTATCATAGTCCTCATGCTCCTTGCCTTTTCTATTTTCATTATTCTTTTTGTTCTTCTTTTTCTTGTTCAGCTATTTAGGTGGAGATAGACATGTTTGGGAGGGTTAGGAGTTGGTAGATGGTTGTTCTGGTTGTTGTTTGAGTTGGCATATGTAAGAGAAACTTATTGAAAAAGAGCTGTAAACCAGTGTTTTAATCAGCAAGTGTATCCTTATGGATGATGTTATTTTCCATGGGTTGTTTAGTGATGGTAGCAGAAAGATGGATATGTGTGTATGGTAGAGCATGAGAATCAAAGGAAGGAACATTAATAATGTGAGCTATTGGTTGATTTGGAATGGTGTTAGTCAAATTAGTAGGGATAGTTTGGTTGTAGTAGCTGAAACAATGGTAAATACTAGAGGTTGAATGGTGTTTAGTACATTAGGATGAATACAATCGTTAGTGCATGATAAGGTGGTTTGATTGGTAAGAATGTCAAAACTATTGGATAAATGAATAATGGGGGAAGGTGGTGGAGGGGATGTAGTATGGTTATTTGAGTGTAGTATGTTTTAGTCAGTGGTAGAAAGATTTGTTAGAAGTGGAGGTTGTATATTGAACAACAGCATTTGTATCTTGTTCATGTATTTGTGCATGCATATGAACAGTAGCATTCATATTATTGGCAACTGTCGAGTCTTTCTTGTGATCTTAATGTGCATCAGGTTTTATCTTAATCCAATATTTGTGTGTTTTAGTTCTTCATACACCAGCGTCATCATACTTAGTGGTAGCATCGCATTTTCTAGCATTATCAGCATCAATTGAAACTTGATGTAGTAGAGTACATTGTGTATCAGGCACCATTTATTCTTTACATATTGTATCAGTGTGCATGCACTATAACTCAACATTACATGTAGAAACTTCATGGCCAAAGAATTTGCAATGCACACATATTTTCGGTCTCCATTCATAATAAACTATAACGAAAACAACATCATTTCCTTCTCCACATTCAATAAGATCAGGAAACTCCTTATCAGGTGTAATTTCTGTCAGACATTTCATATACTCAAAATGCTGCATTTTTTAGTAGCTTTGTAGAAAAAAACTAGTTCACCCAGTGATGCCAGCGAGTAATGCTTAGTAATGTCCAGGCAAGTATTGGTATTTTATGAAAATGTACCCATATAGGAACCGATTTTATTTGTGATTGTACACTTTTTAAGGTTAGTTTCCATGAAGTGATAATTAACATTTTGCCTCTAATAAAAATCGGATCACTTTCAAGAATCTTCTGTCTATCATCTTGGTCAAAAAATAAAAAATAAAAATTCGAGTTGTCGTATTTAATCTTATATTTCCCTTTAAGTTGCTATATCTTCTGCAAATGTGACGCAGGGATTAATCGAAACAAACTTCAATCGATGGAATGTAGCAATCGGTGAGTTGAGAATACTGCGAGGCCCAAATCCGTTGATTCAAAGATACCGGATTCTAGCTATCTTCGTCTCGTTGATCGCGCACGATGCCGAGAAAGAAGATCTACGATTCTTCGTACGTTGATCTAGCGCACTAGATACCGTGAATCGGCTTCTACGATCGTTGAATCGAGCGCACTCGATTAACCGAAAGAGGAGATAGGAGATCACACTCAACTACCAATTTGTATGAAAGCACAAAGCTAACAAAAGAGAATTTTTATTCAAAAATCAACAACCTTACAAATGACCCCCAACTCGCCTATTTATAGGCTACATCACAACACACAACACCTTACAACACCACCGACCAACCATAGGTCGTTCACGACCTAACTTCCCACACTAGGTCGTACGCGACCTAACACCAATACACGACCCAGACACGAATCTCACAAATACACGACCTACGACCTAAACAAGGTCGTTAACGACTTATGTATTACATCAAGCGACTCAACTTATACACAACAAGGAACAGTACAAAACACAACATACACGACTCGACTTACGACCTATCATAGGTCGAAAACGACTTAAGAAACAATAGTACAACAACTTATTACAACACAAGTACATGCGACCTAACTTCATGCGGTAAAACCCATCAGCGACCTAGCATAGATCGGTAGGTCGTATGAGCGACCTAAGGAAATCACCATGCAGCGACCTATCTTTTCAGTGCATAAGGTCGAGCGACCTAAAATAAAGCGGCATCCACATTAGCGACCTAACATAGGTCGTAACTCGAAACATTCTTCACTCGATAGATCGGAGCGACCTAAAGTGAGCGATCTAAGGCCTCGCGACCTAAGGCCTTGCGACTTATCATAGGTCGTTGGCTTTCCTGTTCTTGCATAATCCACTTCTTCGCCTTTTATCTCGTCATCCTGGAACCTGTTAGGTCGCACACGACTTATCATCACGTTAGGTCGCTCGCGACCTAAGGCTTTAGTTTCCACTGCATCATCATAGGAGTTAGGTCGCAACTCCTTAGCTCTTGCTCTGTTAGGTCGTGGCCGACCTATAGCCATTTCGTCAACTTGTAGATGACCTAAAATGGTAATGTTAGATCGCAGCCCCTCTTCTTCTGACCTGTTAGGTCGTGGTCGACCTAAGCCTTTAGGTCGTGGCCGACCTAAACCTTGTGACTCTGTAGCTCGTGCCGCATCATCCTCCCCCGGTTGACAGAAATTCGACCTCGAATTTTCACCATCTTCTTCCACAACACATTCGTTTCCATGATACGGAATTAAATGTTTTACGTTGAACACATCAGAAGTATACACATCCTCCGGCAGCCTTAACCTGTAGGCATTTTCATTGATCCGTTTCACAATTTTTACAGGACCAATTTTTCTGGCCTTCAACTTGTTGTAAGCGCCCACTGGAAAACGATCCTTGGTTAATACAGCATACACCATATCTCCTTCATTAAACTCAACATTTCTTCGCTTCAGATCTGCGGATCTTTTATATTTTTCATTTGCCTTCTCCAATCGTTCCTGAACGATTTTATGACATTCCGTCAAGCCTTCAACAAAATCAACAGCTCGTTTAACCGTCCTCTTTGGTTGTGGTACTACCGTTAAGTCCAACGGTCCCCTGGGTAGATTTGAATATACAATCTGAAATGGACTGAATCCCGTGCTACGATTCACTACATGATTATGAGCAAACTCTGCTTGGCATAACTTCATGTCCCAACTTTTCAAATTGTCTTTCACAAGACATCGCAACAAATTTCCCAATGATCTGTTAACAACTTCGGTCTGTCCGTCTGTTTGCGGATGATAAGCGCTGCTAAAATTCAACTTCGTTCCCACCATCTTCCACAAACTTAACCAAAAGTGACTCAGAAAACGAGTATCTCTATCCGACACAATAGACTCTGGCAATCCATGAAGTCGATAGATCTCCTTGAAAAATAACTGAGCAACACGAACAGCATCCGACGTCTTCTTGCAAGCAATAAAATGTGCCATTTTAGAAAATCTGTCAACCACTACATATATAGAATCATTACCACGCTGCGTTCTTGGCAATCCCAATACAAAGTCCATGCTCACATCAACCCATGGTCTAGCCGGTACAGGCAATGGCATATACAAACCAGCATTGGTCGCGGTTCCTTTCGAAACTTGGCAAATATGACATCGCTCCACAAACCTTCCCACTTCTTTCCTCATCGACGGCCAAAAGTAAGACTGTGAAATCAATTGCAAAGTACGATCACGGCCCACATGCCCTTCCTCGTGTAACTCCTTGATAATTTTCAATCTCAAACTACAATCTGGAATACATAATTGATTCCCCTTGAACAAGAATCCATCAACCATCACAAATTCATCGGTATTTCCTTCCTTGACTTTCTCTACACATTTCACAAAGTAAGGATCTTCTTTAATCAGCTCTGGCAACATTTCAAACCCTGTCACCTCAACCTTCAATGTCGTTAATAAATGACTCCTCCTGCTTAATGCATCTGCTACACGATTCGTCACCCCTGACTTATGTTTCACGACAAAAGTAAACTGTTGTAAATAAGCAATCCATGATGCATGTCTCGCTGAAATCTTGTCTTGCCCCTCTAAATGCTTCAATGCCTCATGATCAGTGTACAGAACAAATTCTTTCTGAAATAGATAGTGCCTCCAGTGCTTAACAGATTGTACTACAGCATAGAATTCAACGTCATATGTACTGTATCTCATCTTTGCTCCTGATAACTTTTCACTGAAATAAGCAACTGGCTTCCCATTCTGACTCAGAACTCCTCCAATACCGATCTTCGATGCATCAGTATGCAATTCAAACAATAACTGAAAATTCGGTAAAACAAGAATTGGCGCAGACGTCAACAATTCCTTGATCTTCTCAAAAGCAACCCCCGCTTTCTCTGACCATACAAACTGTTTCCCTTTCATGCAATCAGTAACTGGAGCCATCACGCTACTGAAGTGCGGAATAAATCTTCGGTAGAATGATGCTAGCCCATGAAAACTTCTCACCTCTGTAATCGTCCTCGGCTGTGGCCAATTCCTGACTGCTTCCACTTTATTCTGGTCAACTTGAATTCCTGCTTCCGACACAATATACCCCAGAAATAAAACACTTCTTGCCATGAACACACATTTCTTCGTAGCAGCATAAAATTGTTCCTCGCGAAGAATAATCAACACTTCCCTCAAATGTAGAACATGCTCCTCCATACTTCTGCTATATATCAGAATATCATCGAAATAAACCACGACGAACTTCCCAATGAATGGTCTAAAGATTTGATTCATCACCCGCATGAATGTACTAGGTGCATTCGACAAACCAAATGGCATAACCAACCATTCGTATAACCCCTCTCTTGTCTTGAAAGCTGTCTTCCATTCGTCTCCAGGTCTAATCCGAATTTGATGATAACCACTCTTCAAGTCAATCTTCGAAAATATAGTTGCCCCACTCAACTGATCCAGCAAGTCATCCAACCTTGGCATAGGAAATCTATAACGAACAGTAATCTTGTTCAAAGCTCTACTATCTGTGCATATTCTCCATGTTCCATCCTTCTTTGGCACCAACAATGCTGGCACTGCACAAGGACTCAAGCTTTCCTGAACACGTCCCTGTTCCAACAACTCTTCCACCTGCCTTCGTAACTCCTCATGTTCCTTCGGACTCATTCGGTAATGTGGTCGATGTGGTAGCACTGCTCCCGGAACAAGATCAATCTGATGTTGAATGTCTCTAAGTAGCGGTAACTCTTTAGGCAACTCCTCTGGAAAGACATCTTCAAATTCTTTCAAAATTGGCTTTGCTTTTTCTGGAATTTCAACTTCTTCACTACTCTCCCTCCCAATCAACAAAAGCACTTCAGGTTCTTCCTCAACTTCTTTAACAAACTCCTTCAAGGTCAACAGATTTTTCAATTCCTCGATCTCCTCTAGCTTGCTCTCCTTCTGTTGTTGTTTATTGGGAACCAAAGTGATTTTAGTACCCTCGAACATGAAACTGTACCTATTGGCACGACCATCATGTTGAACTGCTCTATCGAACTGCCATGGTCTGCCCAACAACAGATGACAAACATCCATATCCACTACATCACACCAAATTTCATCTTTGCACTTCTTCCCAATAGAAAAATTAACACAAGCCCTTCGACACACCTTCACTTCACCACCCTTCCTTAACCATGCTAGCTTGTACGGTTTAGGATGTTTCTCAGTCTTCAAGTTCAACTTCTTTACTGCTTCTGTAGAAATAATATTATCGCAACTTCCAGCATCAATAACGAACTTGCAAACTTTTCCCAGAATAGTGCATGTCGACTGAAAAATATTGCTTCTCAACCAACTACAATCCTCCTCTTGCTTTGGTGTGAGACATGACCTCCTCAACATAAGATTACAACCTTCATCTCCAAACAATTCTTCATCCTCCTCAACATAAGGTGCATTTGAACATTCTGCCTCCTCATCATCATCCTCCTCAACTTCTGCAACCATGGTTCTCTTCTTCGGCTTCGGACATTCGTTGCTTTTGTGACCCAACTCCTGACAGTTATAACATTTGAACCCACTGCTAACCTTCGCCTTCTCAGCCTCCTTCACCACTGGTTTTGTAACAGGTTTAGGAACACTAGAACTTCCACTAACACCCTTCGCTTGATTATTGGAATTAGTAAACACACCACCTCCACGCCTTCCTTGCTTCTCCCAAGCTAACGCTTTCTGATGTGCCTCTGTAACTGATCTAGGATCGAACATATTAACCATATTCTGGATCTGCATTCTCAATCCCCCAATGAATCTAGCAGTTAGCTGTTCCTCCGTTTCCATAATATCATTTCTGGCAATGAGTTGGTAAAATTCATCAGCATAATCACTAACAGACTTCGTCCCTTGCCTCAGATTCTGCAACCTTTGGTACATAAGTGACTGATAATTGTAAGGTAAGAAAGTAGGTCTCATCAACTTCTTCATCTTATCCCACGATTCTATCTTTGACTTCCCCATTCTCTCCCTTGTAAGTTTAGTTTGCTGCCACCACGCCAAAGCTCTCCCCCTCAACCTAGTAGCAACCAACTTCACTCTCCTATGTTCAGGAACCTCTTTGAAATCAAAGATCTCTTCAACATTAGAAATCCAATCGAGAAATTCTTCTGCTACCATTCCTCCTTTAAATTCTGGAATTTCCATCTTCATACCCGATTCCCATCGACGATCATCTTCAACATCCCGATACGAATTTCGAACTTGGTCTCGATCTCGATAATGAATACTAGCTTTATCACCCTCTTCGTAAAAATCAAAAGTACGCCTACATCGATCTCGACCATTATCATCCCTCCGTTCATGCATGCTTCTTTGACTATGTCTTTCTTCATCCCTATATACTTCATTGTCAAATTCACGTTGACTTCTTCTCTCTTCATGTGCATAATCATGATGATCTCTTCGTGATGAAATTGAATATTCTCTTCTATCTCTACAAGAATGTGGTGATACCCTCCTCGCTTCCGTACCCGATGGCGAAACTCGGTTTCCTCCATGGTTCGAGTTTGGTGATCTCCTCCTTTGATTCAAATCATTCATCAATTTCTCCAATTTTCCAATGCCTTCATCAAACTTCTCATTAATACGTTGTTCCATAAGCTCGGCTTCTTCTCTACGACACAAAGCTTCAACGTTTTGATGACGATTAGCTCTCCTTGGTGGCATGATCGGAAAACTTCACAAATTCAACAATTCACAAATAACAAGTCGCGGCTTAAACTTCAAGACCCTTCACTAGGCTCGGCTACTTCACAAGTATACACGGCCTAACTTCGATTTCAAACACTTTCAACACTTTGATCCAAAATAGAATGGATCGAAAGTTCTTCCTCTTGTTGCAACTTCAATATGAACTCGATGAACACAACTTCAAACTTCAACTTCAAAAATTGGCTTCAAGAATCAACTTAGCTATGATTGGCAAAGTATGGCTCTGATACCAAAAACCGACGCAGCGGATTAATCGAAACAAACTTCAATCGATGGAATGTAGCAATCGGTGAGTTGAGAATACTGCAAGGCCCAAATCCGTTGATCCAAAGATACCGGATTCTAGCTATCTTCGTCTCGTTGATCGCGCACGATGCCGAGAAAGAAGATCTACGATTCTTCGTACGTTGATCTGGCGCACTAGATACCGTGAATCGGCTTCTACGATCGTTGAATCGAGCGCACTCGATTAACCGAAAGAGGAGATAGGAGATCACACTCAACTACCAATTTGTATGAAAGCACAAAGCTAACAAAAGAGAATTTTTATTCAAAAATCAACAACCTTACAAATGACCCCCAACTCGCCTATTTATAGGCTACATCACAACACACAACACCTTACAACACCACCGACCTACCATAGGTCGTTCACGACCTAACTTCCCACACTAGGTCGTACGCGACCTAACACCAATACACGACCCAGACACGAATCTCACAAATACACGACCTACGACCTAAACAAGGTCGTTAACGACTTATGTATTACATCAAGCGACTCAACTTATACACAACAAGGAACAGTACAAAACACAACATACACGACTCGACTTACGACCTATCATAGGTCGAAAACGACTTAAGAAACAATAGTACAACAACTTATTACAACACAAGTACATGCGACCTAACTTCATGCGGTAAAACCCATCAGCGACCTAGCATAGATCGGTAGGTCGTATGAGCGACCTAAGGAAATCACCATGCAGCGACCTATCTTTTCAGTGCATAAGGTCGAGCGACCTAAAATAAAGCGGCATCCACATTAGCGACCTAACATAGGTCGTAACTCGAAACATTCTTCACTCGATAGATCGGAGCGACCTAAAGTGAGCGATCTAAGGCCTCGCGACCTAAGGCCTTGCGACTTATCATAGGTCATTGGCTTTCTTGTTCTTGCATAATCCACTTCTTCGCCTTTTATCTCGTCATCCTGGAACCTGTTAGGTCGCACACGACTTATCATCATGTTAGGTCGCTCGCGACCTAAGGCTTTAGTTTCCACTGCATCATCATAGGAGTTAGGTCGCAACTCCTTAGCTCTTGCTCTGTTAGGTCGTGGCCGACCTATAGCCATTTCGTCAACTTGTAGATGACCTAAAATGGTAATGTTAGATCGCAGCCCCTCTTCTTCTGACCTGTTAGGTCGTGGTCGACCTAAGCCTTTAGGTCGTGGCCGACCTAAACCTTGTGACTCTGTAGCTCGTGCTGCATCAAAATGGTAGATAACAACATTGTATGGCATCTTATCATCCAAGAAATATCTAACCAAATGTTGGTTCCAGTATTTAACACCTTCTTTTTGAACTTTTGATGGCATGGGTAAAGCAGACCCCTCATATGATGGACTGAAAGATCGAGGAGAGTATCTGCCTGCATTTCGAGGCTTAGAATTGAACAGTGAAGCCCATGACAACGTGGTTGTAGATGTTGACTGTGAAATGTTGAGTTGATCCTTTGCAGTGGATGGAAGGTTAGATGTGGTCGGCGGAGCCAGAATATGGTTGCTAGAACAAGTATTGGGTCGGATATTAGATGGTTTCGGTATGGGTGGAGTCGGCGGTTGTGACAGAGGAAATGGAAAAGCAACGGAGATGGTAGGGTCGGAGGGTTGGGGAAGGGCAGAGTGGTGGTCGGGTACAGGAGGAGGTGGTATGTTAGAAGGTTTGGGTATAGTGATGTGGCCTAAAGGAGGGATAGAGCAATGGGTATGGTAGGTCCTGATCGACGAACTGATGGGTGAAGGGATAGAAGCGGCTGGGGAGGAAACCACGAAAGCATGTGAAGAGGAATTTGTTAATGAACCTTTTTCATGTTGTGTTAAAGTCGAATGAATTCAGTTTTTTCAGTTTTTTTGTTGCTTTTGAAGTTATTTATGTGTTTATTTTTTATAGCAATTCAACTGCTATTCTAAAGTGGTTTTTAGGTAATTACAATGCTTCGACGTTGCTTTTCATAATAATAAAAGTTTTCACCTTTTTTTTCACATGGTGACACCAAAATCAACCCTTGCCATTGCATTAGAAATTACTATGATATCTACAAATAAACATGTCATAGTCTACCTTTTTGTGAACTCCTTGTACATTTTAGAACTCATAAGATTCTTGGGCCGGGTTATGATGCAATGACTCGGAATTTTATTGTTTTAATTTTTGGACATTTAATTTATTATAAATATTCAATTAATGGTTTTAATAGTTAAATATCTATTTTAATCTATAATTAATGATAGAAAATTCATTTTTGAATTCTGTTTACATAAGTATGTAATTCAATGGAAAACTGAAAATGTGACTGAAATATGCTCTTCAGATTTTGAACTTTTTATCGAACGACAAGTTGCGAAAAAGTAGTAATACCCTTTTACAAACTTTAAAACATCACTTAAATGTTTAAAACGTATTTTTTTTTGAAATGTATAAATAAAATAATAACAATAATAATAATAAGGATTTGAAAAATACAAAATATGTCCAAAAGTAATGAAAAGATGGATATGAAATGATGTTAAGGTTACATAAGTGGACAATTGAATAAAGGTACTTGAAACACTCTAAAATCCAATATGTCTTTATATCATTAATTTATTGTCACTGAAAGAAAGATGACATTTTGGGTGGCTTGTGATATGATGAAAGAGCTGAAGTTTTGATTTAAGGGCATTTTGGTCCAAGGGGATTTCTATTATATTTTTATTTTTATTTTTCTTTAACCTTAAATATGTATACACTTTTACCATTTTTATTTTCCATTCACTTTCATACTTCTTTATATCATCTTTTGCACTTTCTCTAGATTTTAAATTTTTTGAAAAATCCTTTCTTTTAGCTTAAAATCATTTTACTTCATTCAAAGATGGAAACTAGAAGCATTTCAAACATAAGGAAGGTGAGATATTCAGTCTTTGGTTTGTGTTTGGATGAAATAGTAAATGCTAAATAGTTTATTAGCAGTTTGATTTAAAAAATGATAATCATGCTTTGAAATTGTTTAAATCATATTTTTATGGATATTTGCTTTGCAATTGAAGGGCACGCATACCGTAAATGAATACTCTGCAATATCGATGTCAAAGTACTAGTTTTATATTCTTCTCACCATACCATTCTTTGTTATTGAAATAACATTCAAAAATCATTAATGTGCAAACCGTTTAGATCTAGCCAAAGTGTTCGATTGATAGATCGTTCATCCTAGTGTCTAATATTTTAAAAATAACCGAGTATCGTTTCATCGAATATAGTGGCTACAGGGTTTCAATAAATGTAAATGGTCGAACATTGTTGTTTTTTCGTTGTGCTTGGATCAACGAATAGGGTGCAATCATGTCCACATCTGCGAATCATGATTTTTAATGATAGCCTTATGATTTTAGGGCTTGGGATCGCATCGTGGTGGTCAAATGAACTTTTTTGGTTCAAAATTAGGTTTCCAACGATGTGAAAGTCGAGGAAGTCAGCGGTGGGTTCTGGAGCAGCCTTGGGTCAAGGCGAGGTCATAGTGATGGTTACATGTGGTACTATGGTGGAGGTTGGCCAGCAAGCTTATTTAAGGGTTCTAGGGTTTATTTTTGGCAATCGAAAATTAAGCGCAGGAGGGCCGACGATGGCGGTGAGTTGGATATGGATGGAGGCAAAGGCAGAGCATCGACTCGTGGTACAAATAGGGGAGACATTGATAGTTGAAGGTGGTCAAGGTAGCGGCAATTAGTTGATGACCATGCCTTGGTTTAGGAAAGTCACGTTCGAAATTGGGTTGGATGATCGATTTCGGATTGAAGGCACCAGAGGTGATGGTGATGGGCAAGGGAAATGCATGAGGCCAGGGGAGTTTGTAGGCAGGATCAATGAGGCAGATGGAGGTTAGAGTTGGTGGTGCACGTGCGACTGTGTACTAGTGAAAGGAATTGGAACAATTTTCTTGTTTTGGAGCAATTTATTTTAATCTGGGATGTTAAGGAGGGAAGAAGTTTTGATTTCAAGTTTAAGTAGTGGCTATTGGGTCTGGATAGAGAGAGTGTAGGGTTAAGTTAGTTAATTTTTAATTTAATAAGTTAAAACTTTGGGAAATCATTGCACAATCATACGAAGTCCGTTTAACTTACGGATTTCGATATTAGGTTCGTATTAATCAGTGGATCATGTTTTTATTAGTATTTTCCAGAATTATTGAAGTATATAATATTGATAAATTAATAGTCATGAAAAAGTCAATACGTCGCTTGGTAATTATATTTTATCATTGACATTCAGTTAGTAGAATAAACACTATTCTACTATGTTTAAAGTGAATAGACTATTTTGGAGATTTATTTAGGAGAATAAATCCCCATTTTGCTATTTTAGTAATTTGGACATTAATGTATATGTTAGTTGACTAAGATAGATGATGTTTTATTAGTGATATGGTTTTGATTGTTGAACTTATCTCAGTGTGGTTGCTAAGCCTCATTCCAAATTTTGAAAAGATATGGATATGCATTTAATTTGACTTTATAGTATTTTGAAGTAAAGTCGTTCTATATTTAAATGATTAAGTCAATATTATTTAAAATATAATATTTTAAAGTTATTTAATTATTTATTGGTGATGTATTAGAGTTGATTAATTATTTAATTAATTATTAATATAATTTTAAAAGTTAGTTAATTATTTTAGTAAAGATATTTTAAAGTTATTTAATTGTCCTATAATTGATATTTTAAGTTAGTTAATTATTTAATAATGATGTTCTGAAATTTATTGTTTATTTATTAATAGTGTTTTAAGGTTAATTAATTATTTACTTATGATTTTTTTAAATTAATAAATTACTTATTAAGAAGGTTTTAAAGCTAATCAATTTATTAAATAAAAAGTGTTTAAAATAATAAACTATTTTATAAAGAGAATTATTTTCAAATGAAGGGTTTGTAAAAAGTTATAAATTGGAAAGAGATCTTTGAATTTTTGATAAGAAGTCTTGGGTTTATATAACTTTGATTCTATATTAATTGGATCACTTATGAAAATCAAGTTTATGAAATTAGTAAATAACAATTCTCGATTATGGTGGAATGGAAGCCTATTTCCATACTTTACACCGAAGGACAAGTGGTTTGGGTTTATTGTAGACAATGTTTGGATGACATTATTTTTGATCCATTTTGTACAGTCATGAAAGTTAGATACCTTTCTTAAATGATTTGTGATTATTCTTATACCATTGTATATGTATATGGTGAAATTTGTGAATATAGGAGGCTGGTGAAATTTGAGTCTACTTCGGCCTATGCCTATGGATCGTTGTAATTGATAGTCGTTCAGCTAGAGGAGATCGGTGTTGGGAGTTAGTTAGAATGGCTCGGCCTAGATGGGCATGACAGAGTAGTTCGGCCTAGAAGGATAACTCGTCATTCAGCCTGGATGGTTAACTCATTGCTCGGCCTGGAAGGATATCTCGTCGCTCGGCCTGGAAGGATAACTAGTCGCTCGGTCCCTAATCATCCCCTGATCCAAATTACCACAACGCTGATGACTCGAATTCACCCTATCAAAAAAACAACCTTAGACGAACCATAGAGTAAACCGAAAGCCCAACTTCAACGAGCTGCTCTCACCGTACCCCTCTGATCCCATCACTTCCTTTACCAATCAGAAGCCCTTCCACTACACTACCCCTCGGCCAAAAATCGAGCGTCTCGGTCGTGCCACCTGCTCCTAGTTCCGTCGCATTCGCCGGCCTCCCAAAACCCTATAATCCACTCATTCTCCCAATCCAAGCCCAATACCATCAAACGGCCACGGTAGTCACCTTCCCTAGGTCTACCTGCTCCCTCCAGTCAAGGCCGTGCCTAAAAATTGATTTTAGAACGAAATCCGATTATCTATCTATTTCTCGTGATATAGAACACTAAAAATTATAATTTTACTTCTAAAATTCATATTTCTACACAATAAGTCTAATTCCATGCATGAATCCTTGATTTAGAAATATTGAATTTTCACCAAAGTTGGATTGTTTATTGTAAAATTTATCATTGGCTAACTATACAACATAATTTACTCACAAACTATTTTTAACTTTAACTATACTAGAAAATAAACATTTTCTTAGTTTACATCAACATTAAATATGAACTAAGTTAAGAGATTTAGATTTTCGAAAACTGGGATGAACAAAAATATCCACCAACAGAGAAACAGATCAAATTCATTTTCAATTTTGAGATTAATGTTTCTCACCTTAAGCTTTTTGATTCCAGATGTTTTGAAGTTGAATTTGAAATCTTTCATTTGAATTATTGTACTTTCTTTTGAAAACTTCCTGGTGGTTTGAATTAAACAGAGGATGATTCCAGATCTACTCAAATTCCAGACTTGGTTACAGAGTACTTGCTTTTTCCTTTTTTTAAATTAATTTGGTTTTCTTGTTGCTTACAATTTGAACAGAGACTTATTTTCTTAAGTTACAGGTTTAGATTTTTTTAAAACAACACTGATCAAAATGCTCACATAAATATGCATATGCTCAGAAAAATCCTGATGATAGTCTGAGAAGACCTTTTGGTGGATGAGATAGATATTTGCTTTAATGGTGAAAGAAATTTGAAAAGAAAAAGATAATTATTACAATATCTTATCGGTTGTTTACTGCTAAGTGCTAATATGTTTCCTGATTAAAAATTTATCACTTATCTACCTATTGTTTTACTTGGTTTAAAATAGTTTTTAACTTGTTTTTCACTTAACAGTAAATGACCTGCAATCTTATCCTATTATTATATTTATAATATAAACCATAAAACATTTCAAAGTCGGGGATTTTGGGCTCAAGGAAAAAGTTGCAGAAAAAATTAGTTTTAAGGACAAGAAGTTTGCTTTTTAGGCTGAAGGACAATTTTTAGTGTAAATCACAAAATGATAGTTGTAACTATCATTTTCTGTTTACACTAACAAATGTCCTTCAGACTAAAAACCAAACTTGCTGTCCCTAAGACTAAAATATTTCGCAACTTCTTCCTTACGCCTATTTTCCTGTTTAAAGTATATGTAAGTACGTTTATGAAGTTAAACAACCCATAGTTATTGTTGTTTTTGACAAAGTAGTTTTTATATTTGTCTCTTATTCATTTTAAAACAAAAATAAGAAACTGGATGATTAAAATAATAATTCTTGGTAAATAAAATAAATAACATTCTAAATTAAACACCCTATGTTCATATGTGTTATAAGAACTATAAGACGGTTAAAACTATTTTAAGCCTTCACGTATATATGTATCCATTTATACGTCTTTTAATGATAATATAGAAATATATTACTTTCAAATAAACTAAGTCATTTGTTATCTATGTGTATATAGTTTTCTCTGTTATACTTAAGTGATTATTATATACATCATTTTATTTATTACATTTTTCTATCTATTTAAATATTATAAATTTTCCTTTTTAACTTATCATTACATATATATATATAACCTTTCTTATTCATGATATATATATATATATTATTTTAGAAACTTTAAACTCATTTGTTTAATATAAATAATATTGTTTATATGCCTAAAAATCAGAAATATCCTCTATTACTTTATTATTAATTTCCATATAAACTTTATTATCCCTATATGTAAAAATATATGCATATGATTTTTCCTAATTAATTTTAATTCTCTATTATATTTTATCTCTAAAACAAAATACACATATTTTATCTCTAAAACAAAATACACATATTTTATCTAAAACAAAATATACATATTTTACTTTTAAAACAAAATATACATATATAAGAAATTCCATTTAATCAATCTGTATTTTTAATATAGATTTAAAAATTCAAATTATACTGGTTTTGGAAAAATGTATACAATTATAAAATTGATTGACGAGAATATTGTATACTAAAATACAATATTACTGAATATTATAAATTAATATTAACAACTCGGGATGTCCAAAATCCCGGGCCATTACAACGAGCCGTTACAATTACCTTTCAATAAATTTACACTTAGAGTGCACATTTCCCTCCAGCGACCATGTGATGATAGTATTCATCCATACAAGTCCATTCTGGGTCCGAACGAAACCGAATGCACTATTTCTACTACATCCATTGTGGAATCACACTAAGGATTAGTAGAGATTAGCCCTTGCACTTCACATCTTCATCTTCGGATCCATTCTCTTTACGATGTCTGCACTTCAAAATGCAATTGTTGGATCGAAATGGTTTTCGAATAAATTATCCGATCCCGGTCTCTTCGAAACAACGTTCGATAACTTCTGGAAAACTCAACCCTTGTTCTCTAAGAAATAAACAACAAAAAATAAGATTAGATACCACCTCTTAACCGTTAGTGGACGGATCCTTATCATTATCCTAGAAGAACGAAATGAGACTTATACGCATAGTTTTTAATCATCATTAGAGATGACTGTGACATATAACTCAAGTGTTTCTCCTAGATATTTTCAAATTTACATTGGGTCTATTTTCGATAGTCGGTTGTTTAACTATCGAATAAAAACATTAAATAAAGATTTTATTTCATTTGGAAAATCAACATTGGCTCAGTATATAAGCAGCACTATCCCTATTTAGTAAGTCTTTATACATATAATTACTTTGTAATTACATGTATACGAACATCTTTAAAAGATATACTTGCAAATCCCGATATTTCCATATTTAGAAATAGCCATATACTCTTCCCAATGGTATAAGTATATCCACAAAATTTTGAAAGGTTTTCCATTTATTTGATTCTCAAATCATTTTTAATTCCCGTTACAATTGTCCAAGATCATTTATAACACATTTTATAAATCTTCGAAAAACATTAATAATTGCTTAGCCAGGAATTCAGTCCCTTATAAGCTTCTTGTACATTTCAAAATCATTTATAACTCTTAATGAACCCATATACCATTTAAAAACTTCTTTTAAAAATCAATAACCTCGCTTCTATTTTTTTTATAAGTATCTAACCATTTATAAACACTTTCACCTTGCAAATAACTCTTCCTTAATTCTACGAACCATGTTATAACCCCTTATAAAATCTAAGTCCTTTGACTCCATTTCTGAGTCTCAAAAACATTTAAAAATAATTTTAATCATCTACCTCAAAACATCATTACATAATAATAATTAGTAACAATGAACATTATAAATAAATGGAAATCATTTACTTTAAATATCCTAAAATAATTAATCATTCCAAATATTGTTTAAGAAATAATAATAATTAATCTTACTGATTTATATATAATAATAATAATTTTATTATTAAAACCTCATTAATAATCCTCGTTATTAATTTCAAACCACAATGATTCTTAAATAATAAACCTTTCAATTTATTAACCATTTTATAAATCTTAAAACATTATTAACTATAAACAAATAATTTTAAACAATATTAAAATAATTAAATAACTTTAAAACAATGTTAATACGATTATATAACTTTAAAATAGTTTTAATATAATAAAATAACTTTTAAAGGAATATGATTATAATTAAATAACCATAAGTTAAAATTACAATTTAATAACCTAAACAATATTAATATACTTAATTAACTTAAAAAATATTAATATATTTTATTAATTTTAACAAAATTAATATTTAATTAGGTAATCCTTAAAATATTTATGAAATCTAATTTCGGATTTCGAAGTCGCTTCTTGTCTCAAAAATTAATTACGATTTAAAATGCAATTTATAGTATTTTGAACAACAAATCTGAGGCTAATAATCACCCAACACCTCATCAATATCTATATTTATTTTATTATCACTATTGGGTTTTATTCTCAAACATATAACGATGTTAGGATCAAACGTCCACAATTGGATTTATTTTCCAATAGACCATATAAACGAAATATCATTGAACAATTCAATTATTGCGAGAATCCCGTTGAATCCCTCAAACCTGCTTCCTTAAATCACAAATGTGAGATAATCACAGAATATAAATCAACTGCTTTGAGGCGGGATTCATATACAAAGGGTCTTCCGCTCTAACATGAGAATGTAATAGGGTCCCATCCGCACCAGTAGGCGGGAATATATCAAAACCAACTAATAAATTTAATAATTCATCCAAATAATCATCCAATTATTTTTATAAGCTATAAATCGTACTAGTTAACCAAAAAGTTGGGTTTAACTCACCAAAATTTTCTTTTGTGGCCGAGGCGTTCTGGTTTGGAACTAAAACCAGACGACGTCCAATTTTAGGCCAAATTTTGAACGTCTCCAAATTCGATCATACCAATTCCATTATGAAGCTTCGTCACCACGAGCGCAATGCAAAAGGTTTCGTTCTAATCGGACATCATATAAAGGAGTTATAAATTTTATAATTTATCGATATTTTTAAATTAAACATATTTACAAAATTACCCAGCGCCTTTCTTCCATCCTTCTCCAAATTTAAACTATGCAATAAATTTGTAGAGCCCATTTCCGCAAGCATGCTTGAGTAGTGATACAGAGCTTGTACATTCGTTCGACGAATAGACTTGGCTAACGGCTTGCGTCACTCGAACCGCACTTGCTCGACCCAAACTTGTCGCCCGAAGACTACCCTACCACATCACGACCTGGCACAATCGCTGCTTTAACCTACCATGATGAAATCTCCCTACATGGCTGCACACCACTAGACTTTGACCCTAAGTGTGCCTTGACCTGATAATCATCGCCGATCTTCTCACACCACCAACCGATTACCATAACTTGAGAAAATCATAACCCTATATTGTAAAACCCAGACAGTCCACTCTTGATCATCCCAACATCCGTAACAACTTCAACCAAGTGTACCAGAAGAAAGAACTAGTTGAAACATGAATTGTAAAATTTGTTTGAGAATTTTTCATCGAGTAAAATTTGAATTATAATTTTTTTAAGTTTCATTTTCCTTATTTTCTTCACTGTTTAGCTATGTTTACAAAGGAGAAGGAGGATGTGAAGTAACGAAGAGGGGTGTGGGTGGTATAGTGTAGGGTCAGATGAGATGATAATGGTTCAATTGCTGTATGTTAAAATTGATATATATATATATATATATACACATACGTACATACATATATATATATATTATTTAAAAATTCAAAAATATCTGGCTATACAATTCCGGACCCCAATCAAGGCGTGCCGCCTAGTGTTGGGCGAATTCTCACCCATGGGATCACGAGACCAAGAGGCATTAGCTTCCATGCCGAACCACGGCTTCTCCATTACCTAGCCGGACCAACACCACCGAATCAACCCAACACCGGACCAAAGCTTCTTCCAACCTAACACCGAACCAAACACCGGTCCATCCACTGCCGAACCAAACACCGGTCCATCCACTGCCGAACCACATGCCACCGAACTAGACTTCTTCGCCAATCGCCGAACCAACATGCCTCCAAGCCCCTCTATAACCGAACCAACCCACGTCCATGTTACCACGAACCATGCTGCTACCGGACCAACTCTATTTACCACTACTGAACCAAGCTTCGCCGAACCAGATATGCCAGACCAGATTGCTTCAGCCCAGGCCCATCAGCAGCTATATACATTCAAGACCCCTGCCCCCAGCCTCACTCTATAAATAGAGGGGCAGGGGTACAACAATGGTAGACAAGTTTGAGAGCTCAAGCACGGAAGGAACTTTCAAACAACTTTCATATACTTGTATACAAAGCTTTGTACTTGTAATTTGAAAGAAAAGAGAGAATAACATATAAAGTGGACGTAGGCACGTTCTGGCCGAACCACTATAAATCTGCGTGTCTTTTACAGTTTAGCCCCTGTTTTTTATATATTTGCATATGTCACCCAAACCGCTAAGAATAACATAAAATCCACTAAATCATATGACTTTGAGGTGTTTGTCCATTTTTTGTGCAAACATTTTTGGTGCTTTCACTGAGAACTTGGAATTTGAAGCTTCGGCTTCCCTCATTCAACCTTCTTTCCCAAATAGCACCCTTCATTGCCTAGGAAACATGACTTCCAGGCCGAGAAAAGACGCTAACAAGGGAAAGAACATCGCAACTAGCAGCATTCCGGATCCAATAATCATAGATCAAGAGAATCATCCCATTCCAATAGCAGTACCGAACGAGGATCAGACAAACCCGACAGCCCCTGCCACAGAACAACCGGCAGAAATTACTAGGGCAGATCTAGACAGAGTTGTGGCTGAAGTAACTAACCGCTTCGCATCCCAACAAGAAGCTTTGGTAAACCAACTCATGTCACGCTTGAGGGATGCCCAAGAATCCAACCGCAACATTGAATCATGGGGTGAGTCTCAATCTGGAGGATCTCGGAGACAACAAAGGTCTTCCCTCTTCGAAGAAGCTATCAACAGGAACAACAATGATAGGGGCCGCGCCCGGACTCAGCCCGAACTCCGACTCGAGGAAGCGCTTGGAACCGAACCCAACGGGGGAGGCACCAGGCGAGGGTCGGATGTAGCTGAGCCAGTCTTGCCGCCTAATCATAGAGACCCCGCTGAACGAAGCCGAGCTAGAACCCAGCCCGAAGTTGACCCCATGGAAATGCTCGAAATAGAGCACCGCAGGGAAAGATCAAGGCAGGGGCCAACTGTAGCTGGTCCTAGCATGCATCCGAGCAGCCAAGGACAGCAACTGGGTAACGTCCGAAGTGATAGACTATACCATCCCTACAGGTCATCTGGACAAGATCGATCCCGCAGGGAAGAACCAAGCTCTTTCTTATCTGCCCCATATTCTGATGAGAGGATGGCACGATTGTTCAGAGAATGCGTCCAACGGGACCAAAGAGATCGTGGGATAGGTGCTAGGGTAACCAGCCCTTTCACCCGCGATATTGAAATTGCCATCACCCCCCCGAGAGTGGAAAATGCCGACAATGGAACCATACAAGGGAGCCTCTGACCCCGTTGTACACCTGCAAAGATACACACATCATATGCTCATGAGCGGAGCAACGGAAGGAGTGTTGTGTAAATGCTTTCCGCTATTCCTAGCAGACCTAGCTACCTCCTGGTTCTGCTATCTACCCCAAGGATCTATCAGCTCATGGGAGATGTTGAAAGAAAAGTTCATTAGCCAGTTCCACATTCATGTGGAACAACCCAAGGATGCTTATTCTCTATCTACTGTCAAACAGAAATCCGGAGAGACACTGCAACAATACTTGACCCGGTTCAACGCCGCAGCGGCCGCAGTCCAAGATGTCGATGAGAAACTCACCCTAATGGCCCTCTGTAGCGGTGTGCACCCAGATACCAAGTTTGCCAAAAGACTAACTAAAGAAAAACCAGCTACCTTGCCTGATTTCTTCCATGAAGCTGGGAAGTACATGAGACTCGAAGAGGCTTCCACTGAAAGGCAGACAGGACCACAAGCTAAGACGGCTCATGGAAACGCCCCCGCCGCAGCAAAGGACATTCGGAGAAACGACTCTAGAGACAATGCAGGGGGCAAGAAGGGAGAAAAGCGCTTGTACCGACCAGGACCGAGATTTGACGCTTACACTCCCTTGAATGAAACAGTCGAGAACATCTTCCTGGCCACCCAGGATGAACTTACATACAAGCGCCCCCCGTACAAGAAAGAGTCGGATCGTGCAATCCAGTCTGGAAAGTTCTGCCGTTTCCACGAGTCTCATGGGCACGATACCAATGAATGCCGCCATCTCCGAGACCTAATTGAAGAACACATCAGGAGAAGGAGGCTGGAACGCTATGTAAAGGGCCAGGATAGGACCCCAGCTCCAGCCAAGGAAAACCCAGGGCAGCTCCACCCAGAGACAGGTGGAGGAAATCGCAACACCAGCGGTTCCAGCCAAGAGAAGATAGTGGTCCATACAGTATCTGGAGGGCCACACATCGCCGACAACAGCTGGGAAGAAATGGAAAGATATGGAAACTCACTCAGAAGCGAGGGAGACTGCGTCAATTCTGTTACGGAAGAACGCCACCCTAAGCGAAGGGAAAATAACGACATCACATTCAGTGGGCGCGATCTAGAAGGAAGGCAATGCCCTCATATGGATCCTATGGTCATCTCTGCCTGGTTCGGCCCAGCTGAAGTTTTTTGAATCCTAGTAGACACTGGAAGCTCAGTGAATATTCTGTTCAAGCATGCTTTCGACAAAATGAAACTGTCAATGAAGGACGTGTCTCCCTGCAACAAACCGCTACATGGTTTCACTGGAGAAGCAAAGATGCCCCTCGGACAATTGGATCTCTTTGCTGAATTGGGAAGTCATCCCCGCTCCGCCGTTCGGAAACAGACATTCGTGCTAATAGACAACCACTCAACCTACAATGCCTTTTTGGGAAGACCAGCCCTGTCCGACTTCCAAATCGTCCTCGCTCCATGGTGCCTGAAGATGAAGTTCCCAACGGATAATGGAGTGGGAGAAGTAGAAGGAGATCAAGACGCCGCTCGGGACTGCTATGTAACCGAACTTCGCAATAATCGCAGGAGAGATAAGGGGAAAAATACAGAGACTATTCTCTGCATGAAAAGCTTGGTAGCATAGCAACTAAAGAAAGCCCCTCCTCTTCGGTATACCAGTGACCCTTTCAATGAATTAGACCCCAGGGACAAAGAGGAGGAGGCCACCGCCGAGCCTGCAGAGGCTATGGAATTCGTATATGTAGATAAACGCGATCCAAGTAAACTGCTGAGAGTCGGATCTCGGTTAAAAAGAGAATTAAAGAATCAACTCATTGATTTTCTTTGCCACAACATGGACGTGTTTGCATGGACACACGCTTATATGACTGGAATCTCCCCAGACATAGCATGCTACGCCCTAAACATCGATCCTACCAAGGTGCCGGTAAAGCAAAAGAAGAAAAGTATGGGGGCAGAACGATCAGCCGCCCTCGAGGAAGAAGTAAAGAACTTACTTGCCAATGACTTCATACGTGAAGCCATCTACCCGGAATGGATCGCCAACCCGGTACTGGTGAAGAAAGCTAATAGGAAGTGGCGAACATGCATCGATTTCTCCAACTTAAATGATGCTTGCCCGAAAGACTGCTTCCCGCTCCCCCGAATCGACCAACTCGTGGACAGCACTGCCGGGCACGAACTTTTATCCTTTATGGACGCATACTCAGGATACAACCAGATCCCTATGCATGCCCCCGACCAAGACCACACTAGCTTCATCACTGACCGAGGATTGTACTGCTACAAGGTAATGCCATTTGGACTTAAAAACGCCGGAGCTACTTATCAGCGCCTCGTCAACAAGATGTTTGCAGAATTGATAGGACGAACTATGGAAGTTTATGTGGATGACATGCTGGTAAAATCAAGGAAAGCCAACGACCATATAAACCACCTGGGCGAGATGTTTCAAGTACTTCGCCAACACGGAATGAAGCTGAACCCTCTAAAGTGCTCCTTCAGAGTATCATCGAAAAAGTTCTTGGGATTCATCGTTCATGCCAGGGGGATTGAAGTGAACCCCGAACAAGTCCGGGCCTTGCAAGATATCAAGATACCATCCACTCGAAAAGAGATGCAGAGCCTAAACGGAAAGGTGGCCGCCCTAAGTCGGTTCATCTCTAAAGCAACTGACAAATGCATTCCTTTCTTCGAAGCCCTGAAGAAAGACAAAGGAAAATTTGAATGGACCAATGAGTGTTCAACAGCTTTCCTTAACCTAATCGAACACCTCCAGCGGCCACCAGTACTCTCAACACCTAATGAAGGCGAAGAACTATACCTATACCTTGCTGTGTCACCACATGCCCTAAGCGCCGCGTTGGTGAGAGAAGACAACCGCACGCAACGGCCCATATATTTCATAAGTAAGAGGTTTACGGGGGCAGAAGTCAGATACCCTAAACTTGAAAAGCTAGCATACTGTTTGCTTATCACGTCGCGGAAGCTGCGACACTATTTCCAGTCTCATTCCATCAGAGTTTTAACCGATCAACCGCTAAGGCAAGTGCTCCATCGCCCCGACACTTCTGGGCGATTACTTAAGTGGTGCATCGAGCTAAGTCAATATGATATCACTTACCATCCTCGCACCGCTATCAAGGGGCAAGCCATAGCTGATTTCATTGCCGAATTCACTACTAGCGAAGGTAAGGACCAATCTGAAGTAGCAGAAGATATCAAGTGGAATCTCTTCGTAGATGGAGCATCGAACGAACAAGGCTCGGGGGCAGGTGTTGTGATAATCCCCCCCAGGGGAAAGAAGCCGCACTACGCCCTAAGATTGGAATTCACTGCCACCAACAATGACGCAGAATACGAAGCAGTGATAGCCGGTTTAGAACTTGCACTGGAAATTGGAGTCAGTTCTTTATGTCTCCATAGTGATTCTCAACTTATTGTAAACCAAATACTGGGAGAATTCCAGACTCGAGGAGAACGACTCACAGCGTATCTGAAGAAGACCAGGCTACTGCTTAATCAATTAGATCACTATTTAATCAAACACATTCCCCAAGAAGAGAATCAAGAGGCCGACGAACTAGCAAGACAAGCTAGCATGAAGAACATCACTATTTTCGGAGAATTAACCATCCCAAAACAGCTGGCACCAAGTTTCGAGCAAGTAAATCTGATAGCTGCAACCGAAGAAGAAACATGGATGACCCCTATCCGAGAATACTTACAAAACGGCACCCTACCCGGCGGGCGGAATGAAATTAAGAAAATTCTAAGGAAAGCTGCCCGCTACACAATGCAAGAAGGCATCCTCTATTGGCGCGGCTTCTCTAACCCCTTATTGAGGTGCGTTGCTGGGAGAGAAGCCAAGGAAATTCTATCCAATATCCATCAGAGAAGTTGTGGAGACCACACCGGAGGGCAGACCCTAGCAAAAAAGATACTCCGATATGGGTATTTCTGGCCCACTTTAAACAAAGATGCCTTAGACTTTGTCATAAGATGCGACAGATGTCAGAGATTTGCTAAGATTCCTCGACTACCAACCAATGAAATTACTCAGATGACCAGCCCTTGTCCCTTCGCAATATGGGGAATTGACTTAATTGGCGAACTGCCAATGGGCCGAGGCGGGGCCAGACATGCTATAGTGGCAGTTGACTATTTCACCAAATGGGCGGAAGCGGAGCCTCTGAATAAAATATCTTCAACTAAAGTTATCAACTTCTTAATCAAAAACGTTCTGTGCAGGTACGGGGTTCCACTCAGAATCATATCAGACAACGGGCTTCAATTTGACAGCGAGGAATTTGCCGACTGGTGTCAAGAGCACGGAATTCATAAGGGCTTCTCATCCATGGCTTATCCCCAGGTAAATGGACAAGTCGAAGCTTTCAACAAGATTCTCAAGACTCTAATTAAGAAGAAGCTTGAAAAGTCAAAAGGCGCTTGGGTGGACGAACTTCCTACAGCACTTTGGGCCTACCGCACATCTTTCAGAACATCAACAGGGCATACTCCTTTCTCTTTGGCATACGGATCAGAGGCAATGCTCCCAGTTGAGACTATTGTTCCTTCCCACCGTAGGATCCACTACAACCCAGAAGAAAACGAAGAACTCCTCCACATGTCTTTGGATCTAATTGAGGAGAGAAGGAATGATGCAGCACTCAAAGCAACAGCTCACAGACAAAAAGTGGCAGCACTATACAACTCCAAAGTCAAACATCGCAGCTTGCAAGAAGGAGATCTTGTCCTCAAGCGAATCTTTCCGCGTCCAGGAGCGCTGGATCCAATCTGGGACGGACCATATGTAATTCATAAAGATCTCCGCAACGGAGCTTATATTTTGTCAACAGTGGACGGAGAGGTGTTCCAGAGGGCATGGAACATCCGACACCTCCGTCGATACTTTTCTTAACTTGTACTGCCCATATGAAGTGAATTAACAAAGAGAATCAGTGGACGTAGGCATTTTCGTGCCGAACCACTTTAAAAAACTTGGCTCTTGTTAACTTATTCCTTTATATCTTGGCTACTTGTTAAGCTTTATCCTTTGATGTTGAACAAAATCCTTTGCAGATGACATTTCAATTCAAGAGCTTCACAACACAACTCCACCTGGACAAAATCCAACAGGTACGCTGCGATCCTATGCCCTCGCCAATGAGAACTTTGCTCCGGTATCCCTCTACCGCGAGTTAACTCATTGTTTGCCTCGGCCCTTAAAGCCGACTGTAATAAGCCGAGTATAAGCCACAGAGAAGGCCGATTATGCCATGGAAGCTCATTATAGCGATTCGGCTCGTCGGCAACTGTGAACCGATCATAAGCCCCAACATAAGGTGTGGCCAGCCAGGGGCAGTTCACAGTTGACGATCGGCCCCCACGCTAGCCGGCCACAGTAAATCGAATAATACCCACGATTACGGGCCATAATGGCCCGGGTAGTTACTGTGCGCGATCGGCTGCGATGTGTCTTAAGTGCGGCTGTGGTAAAAAAGAAAACTCCCCGCAGAGGCGTAAGATGGGTGACAAATGTTTCCAAGACCCACAGCTAGGGAAAGTGACTACAAAGCCCGTTTGCCACGAACTTAAGCACATCGACGGCCTTCCGTGACTGGAAGTTTTACTTTTCCTATATTTCCATTTCATTTAAAACTTTTCTCCTATTCTCCGTAACTGTGCTTGAAAGTACAGGACATGAAATAGGGAACGCTCGCTAATGGGAACAGAAACTTACAACCGGATGACGAGACACTCAACAGCATTCAGTGCTTAGTCTTACAGGGCACACAAAGTTGAAGTCCACAGCCGGAACATGAAGGGCGGTACCTTCTACTTTTATACATTAATGCATAGCTGCAGTTCATGTTCACACATCACATTTACGTTGCAAAATGGGAAAATTATACTTTGAGCAAAAAACTTAGCATCAAACACAACTGAGTCACAGGCATATGCATAGTTATACTTCTTATGCAGCACATCAAAATAATAACAGCATTCAAAATATAACAAAATCAGCCTGTTTTATAAACTTACATAAAGTTGTTCAATGACATAATTACAGCTCAAAAGTACATTAACGTTTTGAAATAGCATATACAGGAATGTCAAGCAGACCAAACAAAATAACTAGCCGCATTAGCAGAACCAGCTCTTCGAATCTACTTAGCTGCAGGATCGGAGCTTTTAGCATGATGACCAGAAGCCCCACCTGTTCAATTCAGAAAAAGAGTCCATTAAACCGGCAACGAACGATCAAGTTATGAAAAACTAAAATAGGGAGAACTCACCAGCACCCTCTTCTTGGTCCTCATCCCCCAACTGCACACCGGCTTCCTCCGCAGCAAGTAGCTGCATCCCCTCCTTCACCGCTACCTTCTCCTCCTTGGAAAACTGGGCGGTAACCATATCCATCCTGAATGCCGCTCCGCCTTCCTTATTAGCATTGGCCTTGGCCTCATCCAAAGCCCGGAGATATATCCTAGCCATGATCCGGGGATAGTCATCCATCCAGGAGAGATTACCCTGCTTCCAGGTACGGAAGTACAAGTCCTGCAACATCTCATCCATCATCCCCTCATTCTCCTCAAACTCCCTCACCCGGGCCTCGGAAGACAGCAACTTAGCGACGGCAACATCCCTCTCCCGCCGGTATCTCGAGCACTCAACCTGAAGGGATCTCTTCATCTCCTCCATCTCCCCTTTCAACTTGGCTTGACCAAGTTCTGCAGCTTCAAGCCTCCCAGATATTTCTTCAACCTACTCGAGATCCGCCCTCCTAACCTCATCAACCGTGGTAATGGCCATGTCAATGAGTTTCTTGCAAACGGCCTCCATTTTCCGCAACTCGGCTCTGCTAGCCTCTTCCATGGTCTTCTTCAGTCGTTGGGAGTCGGCTTCATGCTGCGAAATCTGAATAGCCTGGTCGGCAAGTTGCTTGGCCTGATCAGCGACCACTAACCGCAGCCTTATATTGGCACTCCCTATCTCCTCCCCGGCCTTGGCCAATCGGGCGTTATGTTCCATTAACTTCTTAGCCTCCTTCGCGACCCGGTCGATGTTGGCCTTGGTTTCGTCCCCCATAGCAGCTATCCGAGTAGTGAGCAGATCCAGATCTAGGGACTTGGCTTCATCAAGAACCCGAACCATGGGATTGCGGGGGAGAAGATGCTCGCCCGTGGCCTTGTCAAATAAGATATCCTGAGAGCTTGGGTCCAAATCCGGGTGGCCGGCAAAGGGATTGCGAGGCACGTCGGGACGTTTTATGCGGATAACGGTAGGATTTTCAGGCGGATGCGGGGAGGGAATACACTCAGTGTCCTTCTCCGTGATATCATGAATAGGTTGAGGTGGAAGCTGCGGACCGGGTGAAGATTCAAATAACGAGCGACTCCTCTTCTTTTTCTGAATACTCTCTTCAATGACCCCAAGAAGAGGACGGTAGCTAACTACGTCTCCTGGACGACTAGGGAGAGGCTTAGGCTTGGCAGAGGCTCTAAGTAACTTGTATTGTTCAAGGCGGTGTCGAACGTCTGAAGTTTTGGCCACCTCGCATGCCCCTGTAATAAAGAACAAGTGTTACGAACATCCAAGGGTCCATAATTCAAGAAATATGTTAACTTAAAAAGAATGAGAAGGCACGTCTGTTATACAAACCCTACGGAGGAGTAGAATACTGCAATAAGTCCTGAATCTCAGTTCAGGACGGAAGCGAACCATAAAATATTCCTAAGTCCCTATCACAAATGGAGTCTGCAGAAGTCAAAAGTTCACCTTGAATCGCTGGAGTCGCCTTAGCTGAAGAACTCTTAGAGAATGGATCGGCACCAGCCCCAGCCTTGTCAACCTCCTTTGCCTTCTCCACCGAGGCTGATCCTTCCTCCAACCCCTCAAAAGCCTGGCGGAAGGCATCATCCGTCCACTCCTGGATCTCCCCTGCCTGCTCAGAAGACAAAGCCCCGGCACCACTACCACCCTGTCCTTCACCTTCTCCATCTCCTCCGCTCTCCTCCTCGCCTCTTTCCTCCTCTCCACCTTCCTCCTCCAGAATGTCTGGACACGTGCTGGGAGAGGGTCCATCAGACTTCTTAAGCTTCTTTCCCCCAACGACCGGAGGTATCAAGAAAGGTCTCCTTTTGCTACTCTTCGCAGTAGCCCCATCCTTGGCTTTAGCAGCCCTCTCCTCGGCTGTATCTCTCTGTTTAACCACAGATTGATGTGGCAGAATCAGGTTATACTCCAGGAGAGTGGCATTCCTGATTATGTAGGAAGCCGACCTATCCCTTCCCGAAATGACCTTTATTTCGGCAGCCATCCGCACCAAAGAATCATTCTCCACGACCGCAAAGCCACCTGTTGCTAGCAAGAAATAAAAGCATATAAGAAGAAGCATTGCGATCGGGATGAGGAACATATAAATGAAGTTCAACTTACAGCCGGAAGTGAAAAGGCGGAAAGAAACAGAGTCATCCTTAATGAAAAACCATTCTTTCTTGAACATACTAAACTTCGAGTACAAATCCAGAACAGGCTTGAAGGGCACGGCCGCTTCCAAGCTGATATATAGAGACCCCTTCTTATAGCCTCTCAAGTTGTACAGATACCGGATCTCCCGATTGGAAGGGGGACGCCCATATTTCCTCTGAAAGATGACGAAAAGACTCACCAGAATGGCGTAGGAGTTAGGCTGAAGCTGGAATGGAGCCACCTTCAGATATGTGATAAAGCTAACTATCCAAGCGTTAAGAGGCGGGATAGCACCACACATGCAATAATATCTGTTGTAAGCAAAGTAGCCTTTGGGGGGGTCATACGGCGTCACTCCGTTCCCCGGCAACCGCATAAGCGCTCTATCTATCCCGAATGAACGGGATATAACGTCAAGCTGCTCCTCTTTGAGGGAGCTAGGGAAACAGTCGGGCGGAGAATTCAGAAGCTCTTGGGGACCATACCCGTCTACTAAAAACCTCGGGGCAGGTCCATGACGTTCCGGTCCTGACTGGGCTGGGCGCATGGCAGAAGGCCCCTCTCTGTCTTGGGATCTCTTCTTTTCTGATCGGGTTTCCACTCTTTGAAACATTTATCTGCAACACCAAAGCAAAAGCACATCGTTAGAACAAGGAATATGGAAATACAAGCAAACAAGTTCAAAGCACAAAGACTGACGATTAAAGTCCATTCGGCATTGAAAGCCTTTAAGTTCATTCGGTAAAACGAGGCGAGAGTTCGTTCGGCACTACACTCCCCGAGCTCATCCGGTGATAATTCCATTCGGTAGTCGAACGCATTATCTCATTCGGCATTCAACCCTCAGGCTCATTCGGTTCGTCTGATAAAATGTATGATAAGCCTTCATTCGGTACATAAGGTCCCGAGTACATTCGGTAGTACAGTACAGAAGTTCATTCGGTGGCAAAGGGTCTCACCTGGTTCGGCTAACACTTTGATTCGGCAAAGATGAGAATTTGATTCGACAAAATGTTTGGCTCGGTTGGTAAGGAATAACGAAGGCACGTGGCCCCTATTTATAAGCAACCATCAACGACCGGACCAGATGGCTCGGCGCTTAAAACCGAACGAGATTATCCCATTAAAACAAAGCACGACATATGTTAAACATATGACCTGCTTTGGGGGGCAAATGTTGGGCGAATTCTCACCCATGGGATCACGAGACCAAGAGGCATTAGCTTCCATGCCGAACCACGGCTTCTCCATTACCTAGCCGGACCAACACCACCGAATCAACCCAACACCGGACCAAAGCTTCTTCCAACCCAACACCGAACCAAACCCCTCCCACTGATTACCGAACCAAACACCGATCCATCCACTGCCGAACCACATGCCACCGAACCAGACTTCTTCGCCAATCGCCGAACCAACATGCCTCCAAGCCCCTCTATAACCGAACCAACCCACGTCCATGTTACCACCGAACCATGCTGCTACCGGACCAACTCTATTTACCACTACTGAACCAAGCTTCGCCGAACCAGATATGCCAGACCAGATTGCTTCAGCCCAGGTCCATCAGCGCTATATACATCCAAGACCCCTGCCCCCAGCCTCACTCTATAAATAGAGGGGCAGGGGTACAACAATGGCAGACAAGTTTGAGAGCTCAAGCACGGAAGGAACTTTCAAACAACTTTCATGTACTTGTATACAAAGCTTTGTACTTGTAATCTGAAAGAAAAGAGAGAATAACATATAAAGTGGACGTAGGCACGTTCTGGCCGAACCACTATAAATCTGCGTGTCTTTTACAGTTTAGCCCCTGTTTTTTATGTATTTGCATAAATCACCCAAACAGCTAAGAATAACATAAAATCCACTAAGTCATACGACTTTGAGGTGTTTGTCCATTTTTTGTGCAAACACCTAGCGTTCTATATGTTATACCCCTCTTACGAATGCAGTGGCACTTGTTTCAGGACCAAATTTCATCATATGCAGAAGATAGCTTTTTTACCCTAGTTATTATATTAAATTTTCCGTTTTAATTTAGATGCGTTTCGATCTCACATGGCTAAATGTTACATCTAGTTTCCATTAAATTTGATGGCGTATTATAGTTCATTATTACGGACCCAATGAAACTTTTTTCGTCGAAATCCGAAATCATGGCCCGAAAGGCTATTTTTATATGTAAATTAAAACGAGTTAATTTCAAAATTTGCTAAATCACTTTTAAAACCATTTTAAAAGTTTTTATTATCTTCAATCTTATTAATAAAAATTTAAATAATCTTTGAAATTATTTGTAGCCGACTTAAAACTCAAGATTCCACTATTTACCAATTTCTATTATTAAATTTAATAACTAAATTATTTAATAAATCACTATTTTTTAAATTCAAGTTATTTAATTCATAAAATTAACTTTTCAATATTTAAAATTAATTAAATACTAAAAATTCAAATAACTAAAATTCTGGGTCGTTACATTCTTCCCACCTTAAAAGAATTTCGTCCCCGAAATTGTCGAGGTAAGAAAAATGCCCAAATCCCTTACTTTTTATAAAACTAGTTAGTTAAAGTAAATTCCCTTATCCCCTTTAATTCTTTAACCTTCCAAAACCAATTCGTTGAAACCTTTTTATTACTTTTATTAAGTTTCTAAATTCACTCATAGATTCTAACAAATATCATCCGATCCAATCATTTCTGGTTATAACTCAAAATTAAATTTTTGTAATAAAATTTGATTTAAAATTTCTAATTTTTTAAATTTTCAGCTAATTTTGACAGCTTCTTCTTTGTGCGGCTCGATCAGAACAACCATAAACCGCTACTACGGCTCAAACCATAAAAAGAAAACAAAAGACAAGTGGCTCAACCAAAAAATCATCAAATCAAACAATAATATAAACATGTACCTTTTAGTTGGTAACCAATTTTACCTATGAAATCAAGAGCATCAAGTTAGCTCTTGCTTTTACATACCTGCATCTTATTTACCAATGATATCCAATCATATAGTACATAATTATTTAATTTTGCAATTTCAAATTTTCAAACTTGCTTTACTAAAGCCCGTATGATGCACATATATCATCCGTACGGAATATCAAATCAGATCGCTCGGTCGATCATAAAATTTCACTTTCGAACTAGTATCATTCGCAAGACCACTCTAGTGTAGACTCAGATCTGGTTTATTTATTAGAAACTGTCATTCTCCTTGCATTGTCCTATACTATGGTAGAAATTCAGGAATCGATCAAAAACGCCATCGAGAATCAAGTGAAAATTTACAACTCAGATCGATATAAATTATCTCATAATTTTTTGCTCGAATCTGGATCCAACCATTATGCGAATCAGTATATGGTAAAGGTTTCCAAATCTAGAAAGTTGTTACCCGGCACTGTGGTCCGGCTACATGGCGGTAGTTGTAGAGCCTATAGTTGAACCCCGATGAGACTTGAGCTAGAAATGTGTTGGAAGTATAGGAGGCTGGTGAAATTTGAGTCTACTTCGGCCTATGCCTGTGGATCGGTGTAATTGATAGTGGTTTGGCTAGAGGGGTCAGTGTTGGGAGTTAGCTAGAATGGCTCGGCCAAGATGGACATGACAGAGTAGTTCGGCCTAGAAGGATAACTCGTCACTTGGCCTGGATGGTTAACTCATCGCTCGTCCTGGAAGGATGTCTCATCGCTCGGCCTGGAAGGATAACTAGTCGCTCAGCTTGGTAGGTTAACTCGTCGCTCGGCCTGGAAGGTTAACTCATTGCTTGGCTTAGAAGGATAACTCGTCGCTCGGCCTAGAGGGGAGGTTCATCGCTCGGTCGAGGGAGGATAGCTAAGATAGATCGGTCAATTGTAGCTCGGCCATATTTGTTCGACATTTGTCGATCGGTCGGGAGTCGTTCGATAAGCATAGACCGGCCAACTCGAGATCACCATATATGGGCCGAGTCGCCTTGACGTCGAGCCTGCACGGGCCGTCTAGCCTATCTTCATCTATAAATAGAGGGGCTGGGGTGTAGTGAAAGAGGACCTTTTTTTCGAGAACTCTAGGAAGACTGCCATTTTCTATTATCATTTCTTTTCTGTAACAGCTTGTACTCAAGTCGTTTGTATACGGATTGAATCTGTATCCAATTCTCTGAAGAAGCAATAAAGATTACATTTAAAGTGGACAAAGGCAGCTACGCCAAACCACTATAATTCTGGTATTCTTGTTTTTACTGTTCTTATTGCATTTACTATGATTTTCCTCTATTTCAATTTACTTTCTTCAATATTCTCCCTACATAATTCTACTTAAGTGTGTTAGTGACCAATTTTGGTGCTAACATTTTGGTGAATTCACTGAGAATTGCTTTCTCAGGTTGTTAGGATCTACTTTTTCGCTACAAGATTGAAGAAATCCCCGGAAGGAGATCTAGTTTATTCTCAAAAGTTTATAATTTCTACTCAGAGTTCCTACAGATAACTCTAAGATGTCAAGGCCACGCACCAGATCCGCCTCCCATAACACCGATGTCAATGAGATCGCAAGTGTCCAACAAGTTGGACCAAGCAATCAGTAGGCTAATGCCGGTGTAGAACGCTCCACTGTCCTAAACTAAACAGAAGTTGTCACCAGGACAGAGCTCAATAAGCCGATGAGAGAACTCATGGAAAGTAGGAGACAACTTAACGGGCAAATTCAAGCCAATGCCAATCTCATGACTCAGATTACTCAACAACGGCATCAGAACGTTGGAGGAAGCCTTGATTCCTATTCATCATCCGATAGCTCTATTTAGTCTGATGAACAACCCAGACGTAGATGGCGTAGAATCGAAATAGCGAAAATAGGTGTGGTAGATCAATCCAACACGGATGGTCTAGGTTCCCTACTTGGAGCCATAGCCCCTCACTTACGCCTAGGAGATCACACCCAAGGTGGAACGGAAAACTTAGAATCTGGAGCATAGGTGGAAGTTGGTCGACTGACTCACCAGGGTCGTAATGAAGCAGGTCCCCAGGACATGCATTTGGTGGATCACGGACCGAGGAGGCAACAAGTGGAATGGTCACACAGAATGAATTCCAACTTGCCACTTCCCATACAAACCCCGGACCTATCACCTATGGTCAGGCAGCTGATGAAGGAAAATCAAGGCTTATCCAATGATGATTGGGGCATATCTAGGAGCCACACTCCATTCATGGATGTTGTCCTACATGCTGAATACCCTAGAAAGTTTAGTATGCCAAATATTCCAGCCTATGAAGGGAAGAACGATCCCCGACAGCATGTGATGAGATACGAGTGGATGATGGACTCTTCTAGGGCAAATGATGCGACTAAGTGTAGATGTTTCCTAATAACCTTATCTGGAATCGCTACCATGTGGTTCACCCGACTTCCTCCACGGTCTATCTCCAGGTTTGACGAGTTAGCGACGAAATTTGTGGAGCAGTTCAGGATTCATACCACTCGTCCAAAGGATGTGATGTCATTATCCAGTGTGATCCAGGCTCCAGAGGAGTCATTAAAGGAGTATTTGCAGAGATTTCACGTTTCTACTACCGAAGTTAGCAACCCAAATGACCGTGCAATTTTGCTGGCCGTGATGCGAGGAGTAGATCCAGATTCGGAGTTTGGTGATGGCTAGCAGGAAAAACTTCGACTTCCCTGGAACGTTTTTATGCAAAGCGAACCAATTCATGAGAAGGGAAGAAGCCAGGGGGACAAGGTGAGGCAGGGCATCAGGGTCTGGCAAAGAAACGTTGTAGAGAAACATTGCTGTAAAACAATCTGGTGACAACTCTGGAAAGGTCCAACTCAATGTTCAAAATAGGCCATAACAGTCTAAAGGATCTGGTGGAGGAAATCCCAAAAAGAAAAGGGAAGCCGGAAAGTGGAAACCAAGGATTCCAACTTACAACGAATACACTGCTCTAAACGCATCTCTGGAAAATATTTACCCATCAACTTGTAATGCATTCCAATATCAAAAGCCGTACCCAAAAGAGTCCACCGAGGAACAAAAGCAGACTAGGAAGATCGTTGCTTCCATGAGACATAATTGCATAATACCGAGGATTGTAGGCACCTCCATGATGCTATAGAAAAGACGATTCGACAGAAAAAGTTACTAGAGTTTGTTAAGAATCCATAGGAAGGCAGACAGGGGATATACAACCCTAATCGCGAGTAGGCTCCACATCGACCTGAGGAACCCATTCGGACTGGAGGTTGATTAGTCATAAACATGATAGTCGGTGGGCCTCACCCAACAGACAAGAATTGGCAAGGAATGGAGCGTTATGGTAGTTCCCTAAAGCACGTAGATTTTGAATGCTGTTCTAACACAGAAGATGGGACCCAAGCTAAACAATAACGAATGATGACGGATGATATATTGTTTAGTAGCAGAGATACCGATCAGGTGGAGGCACCCACCATTGACCTGATGGTCATCTCGGCCACGATTGGGCCAGAGTTTGTGAGATGAATACTAATTGACTGTGGAAGTTCTTTTAACATCATCTTCAAAAAAGCATATGACAAGATTAGGATGGAGACAAACGATCTAAAACCATCTAAAGTCCGTATTCATGGATTCAATGGTGCGGCTACTGACGCAATAGGTTTTTTTGAATTGCTAATTGAATTAGAGGAAGGTGAACGTAGGAGAGTGCGGATCCTGCCTTTCATTGTTTTGGATGTCGATTCTCCGTATAATGTGTTTCTGGGTCGACTGACCCTAGCGGAGTTTAGGGTAGCTTTGGCCCCGTGGTGTTTAATCTTGAAATTCTCGACAAATAAAGGAGTTGGTGTAGTGCATGGCGATCAAGCGACTGGTCATGCATGTTATGTGGCTGAGCTGAGAGAGGCCTAGCGAAGAGAGAAGGGAAAGGTTGTGGACAACTCCGTCCGCATCCGAGTCACTGAAAACTGACAAGTAATGCCCGAGCTTTGGCTCGAGCAACATGATCAGATGTACAAAGACATAGATCCAAGGGACGATGATGAGGAACCCAAGGAGGCAAAAGCAGCAACAGCTGAACTGACGATTGACATTCCGATCAGTCGTGATGACCCATCGCAAGTGCTTAAGATTGGATCACAACTCAACCCCTCAATCATCGAGGATCTTACCGATTTCCTCCGAGCGAATATGGATGTTTTTACTTGGACACATTCCGATATGTGCGGGATTTCTTCCGTTATTGCGAGTCATATGTTGAACATAGACCCGAAATGCGTGCCGGTGAAGCAAAAAAGGAGAGGCATGGACTCGAAGAAGTCCACTGCTCTCAGAGAGGAGGTGGAAAAACTCAAAGCCAATGGGTTCGTCCACGACGCCCTCTACCTAGAATGGGTCTCTAACCCCATACAAGCGAGAAAAGTGAATGGGAAATGAAGGACCTGTGTTGATTACTTAGATCTGAACAAAGCACGCCCTAAGGATAGTTTCTATTTACACAGAATTGATCAGCTGGTCGACGCGACAGCAGGACACGAGTTATTGTTATTTATGGATGCATACTCGAGATATAATCAAATCCCGACACACGTTCCACATCAGGAACGTACTAGTTTTGTCATGGACATTGGACTGTACTATTATGTAGTGATGCCTTTTGGATTGAAAAATGCAGAAGCAACTTATCAACGTCTGGTGAATCGGATGTTTAAAGAGAAAATTGGTAAAACAATGAAAGTCTATGTGGATGACATGCTCGTGAAGTCACGAAAGTCAAACAACCATATCGAGACTTGGCGGAGATGTTTGATATACTTAGATACCATGGGATGAAAATCAACCCCTTAAAGTGTTCTTTTGGTGATGCATCGGGAAAGTTTTTGGATTTTATTGTCAATGCGTGAGGAATCGAACTGACCCAAAAAAGATTCAGGCTATTCGAGACATAGAAGCACCCATAACTATAAAGCAAGTACAAAGCCTGAACGGAAAAGTAGCCACGTTGAGTCGATTCATATCTAGAGCGACCGATAAGTGTATTCTTTTCTTCGATGTGATCATGAAAGGGAAGAGAAATTTTGAATGGACGCCGAACTATAAAGATACATTCCGAGCTCCGGTGAGACACTTGGAGAGGCCTCCGGTCCTGTTAAAGCCTGTAGATCATGAGGAATTGTACGTTTACTTGGCCGTATCCCAGCATGCCATCAATACGACCTTGGTTCGTGAGGAGGACCGAATTCAAAAGCCAGTGTATTATGTTAGTAAACATCTATCGGGGGCAGAGAGAAATTATCCTAAGATTGAGAAGCTGGCCTACTGCTTGGTGATTGCATCATGCAAGCTCCGTCTGTATTTTTAGGAAGACTCGATCAGTGTTTATACCGATCAACCTCTGCGACAGGTGCTCCAATGACCAGAAACCTGAGAAAGGTTGCTCAAATGGAACATTGAGTCGAGTCAAATCAATATCACCTACCTGCCATGGAGGGCTATCCAAGGGCAAGCGCTAGCAGATTTCATTGTAGAATTACCATGTCAGACGAGACGAGTAGCGGTGATGTCATTCCCTACATTTGATGGAAGCTGTACACCGACGAGGCATCCAACGATCGTTGTTCTGGGGCTGGTGTTAATCCTGTAACTCCCGAAAACCAATCAATTTGTTATGCTTTGAAGCTTGATTTCCCAGTGACGCATAACGAAGCTGAATATGAAGCATTGATTGCTAGCTTAAAACTTATCAGGGAACTCGGAGTAAAATTTGTTGAAATCTTTTATGGCTTACAACTGGTAGTGTAACAAGTGTGGGGAGATTACCAAGAAAAGGGGAAAAGACTCTTCCCCTATCTTGCTCAAGTTCAAGAACTGTTGGTAGACCTTGAATATTACGATATCTCACACAACCCGTGGGAACAAAATGGAGAAGCCATTCGTTGGCAAAATTCGCATGTACTGGTGATGCACAGTAGATGGGCTGAGTTCCCATCGAAATTTTACATGCCCCGAGTATAAACAAGATGGAAGTAGATCTTATGTTGAGGATAAAGACTGAGAGTAAGTCTTTGATGACTCCGTTCAAAGTGTAGCTGTTATGTGGAACTTTGCCAGAGAGAAAAAATAAAAGACGACAAGTCATTCGCAAAGTATCACGATATATAATGCAGGATGGGATAATGTATCGAAAAGGATTCTCAGTTCCCTTACTTCGGTGCATCTCCCACGATGAGATAAAGCGAGTCTTAAAAGAAGTTCATGAAGGAGAATGTAGTGACCATATGAGGGGGCAGACACTAGCAACAAAGATCCTCCGCTGTAGATACTATGGGCCAACCGTGATCGAGATGCCACGGACTATGTAAGACGATGCGACAAATGTCAAAAGTATGTAAAAGTAATGAGAGCTCCACCAATGGAACTCACACAAATGGTTAATCCTTGGCCATTTGCAATATGGGGGATCGATATAATCGGCTCCTTCCCAATTTCCAAAGGTGGTGCAAAATATGCAATTGTTGCAGTCGATTACTTTACCAAGCGGGCGGAAGTAGAGCCCTTAGCTACGATCACCACCAAAAAGGTCATTAATTTTGTTGTTTGAAACATCATATGCCATTTTGGACTCCCACAAACTATCATTACGGACAACGGGACTCAATTTTAAAGTAAAGAGTTCAAAGAATTCTGCCAAAAACATGGCATTGAGAAAAGGTTTGCGGTAGTCGCTCATCCTAAAGCTAATGGACAAGTCGAAGCATTAAACAAAATAATTAAATCCATATTGAAAAAGTTTGGAGAAGGCCAGAGGCAAGTGGGTAGATGAGCTTTCATAGCGCTCTGGGCCTGAATAGAACTACCCACAAGTCCGCAACTGCTCATACCCCATTTACTTTGGCATACGACACTGAAGCTGTGATACCCGCAGAACTTGAAGTTCCCTCTCACCGGATGACTCGTTATGATCCTAGGATGAATCGGGATCACTTGTTGGAATCACTGGACTTTGTCGATAAAAAACGTGAAGAAGCTAATTTAAGGGTGGCTGCATATAGGCACCAAGTCGCTCGATATTATAATGAAAAAGTTTGACCGAGAATCTTTGATGTGGGTGATCTCATTTTGAAGCAAAATTTTCTAATCCCATCACATATGAATTCCACAGGGGAAGGTCCATACGTCATCGAACGGAAGCTTGGAGAAGGAACTTTCAAGCTGGCGACCATAGATGGCATGACACTTCCCCGCGCATGGAATAGAGAACATTTGCATTGTTATTATACTTAGTTTATTTCTCTTGCATTTGATTTGAAATTATTTCCAACGTATGTTTATTTTGTTATTCTTAGCTTTCGGCATGTGATAAGATAGTTCAGTTTATCCCTTTTTGTTATGATCAATAAAGGCTTAAAGCCATTTTTCCATGAACAATTGATGTTCCGTATGTTATAATTCCATGGCAAAAATTAAATTACATTATCCTGTCTGGCATATGAACGCACATTCAAAATTAAAAGTCGATCGATAAAAATCTCTAAGTCCTCTGAGTGCGAACGAGAGTACTCTGAGTCCCCGCAGTGCGGACTAGAGTATAAACAACTTAAAAATCTTTAAGTCCCCGGCGTGCGGACTAGAGTATAAACAACTTAAAAATCTCTAAGTCCCTAGAGTGCGGACTAGAGTACTTTGAGTCCCCGGAATGCGGACTAGAGTATAAATAACTTAAAAACCTTTAAGTCCACGGAGTGCGGACTAGAGTACTTTGAGTCCCTGGAGTGCGGATTAGAGTATAAATGACTTAAAAATATCTAAGTCCCCGGAGTGCGGACTAGATTACTCTGAGCTTACGGAGTGTGGACTAGAGTACAAATGACTAAAAAATCTCTAAGTCTCTGGAGTCGGACTAGCGTACTCTGATTCCCCGGAGTGCGGACTAGAGTATAAACGACTTAAAAATCTCTAAGTCTCCAGAGTGCCGACTAGAGTACTCTGAGTCCCCGAAGTGCAGACTAGAGTATAGACAACTTAAAAATCTCTAAATCCCCAAAGTGTAGACTAGAGTACTCTGAGTCCCCGGAGTGCGGACTAGAGTATAAACGACTTAAAAATCTCTATGTCCCCATAGTGCAGACTAGAGTACTCTGAGTCCTCGGAGTACGGACTAGAGTATAAACAACTTATAAATCTCTAACTCCCCAGAGTGCGTACTAGAGTATAAACGATTTAAAAATCTCTAAGTCCTCGGAGTGCGGCCTAGAGTACTTTGAGTCCCCCGAGTGTAGACTAGAGTATAAAGGACTTAAAAATCTCTAAGTCCCCGGAGTGTGGACTAGAGTACTATGAGTCCCCGGAGTGCGGATTAGAGTATAAATGATTCAAAAACATCCAAGTCCCCACAGTGTGGACTAGAGTACTCTAAGTCCCCAGAGTGCAGACTAGAGTATAAACGATTCAAAATTCTCTAAGTCCTCGGAGCATTGACTAGAGCACTTTGAGTCTTCAAAGTGCGTACCAGAGTATAAACGATTCAAAAATCTCTAAGTCCCCGGAGTGAGGACTAGGGTACTCTGAGTCCTCCAAATGCGGACTAGAGTATAAATGATTTAGAAATCTCTAAATCCCTGGAGCGCGGACTAAAATTTATGCAATTTAGAAATCTTCGAGTCATGCGGAAGTAAACAAGTGCTTACGTGACACACATAACTTTGGATTTAAAGTACAAGATGGATGGTAAGTTAAGCAGCGAAGATCATCGGAAAAACAAAATTTTATTTACTAGTCGAAGATTCGGTTCCATTACAACTTCTCCAAAATTCGGAGCAAAAAGTCTATTTACAACAACTATGAAAATAAATAGAAATAATTACATGATCCAGGCTTATTTGCATTGAACGAGGCATGACATGAACGGATAGCCACTTTTTTGATTTCTCCTCCTTCCTTGGTTTCTCTGAAGGCTCCTCCCCCAAGCGTTTTCTCTTGGACGCCTTGCTTACTAGGGAGGCAGTGCCCAGGAAGGAAGAGGAACTTCCTCTGGCGAGGTCCCACCAAGGAGAATGACCTTCAGTGGCCTGTTCAGTGGATCATCGAGTTCCACCACCTGAGGCTCAACCTTAATATTAGCCTTCTTCTTCCCCTCTTCCATGATTTGCTCTTTCATGCACAGTTTTGAAGTGTGTTCGAAGGCACTCGTAATTTCAACCTTATCATGTTCTTCTATAGGTGATGGGTTCTCAGATTGTCCTCATCGAGTGCCCCGATCACTGGAGCGTCGGGTCCGGGAGTATCCCCAGTCTGAAATGCCTCTCCAATTTTCTCCTCCTTCTCCGTGGCGACATCGCTCCTTGGAGCAGGTTCGGGATCGGAATGGCCTACATGAAGTCATAAAAGGCAAATGTTAGAGCACGTATATTACACACCAAAAGAGATAATCTTTAGGACTCTAGAAAGAAAGACTACGTACCAATTTTCGGTTGGCTCTCAACTGTTCTAGGAGTTTTACCCTCTGGAATCGGGGATAGAATATGAACGTCGAGCCCGAGCTTTTCTGGGTCAGAGCCGACATGCTATTCATAAGGATCGAGTAACGAGATAGTAGTCGGCTGAGCGGAAGGAGGAACTTGAGATTCGGTGCTGGATGGGCCGGTAATGTTGTCCTTGCCTTTTAAGGGCGAAGAACTCTATCATATAAGGCCTTTGCAGCAGACAAGTCCGAAGGCTCATTCCCCCGAAGCACCTCCTTCACCAGAGCTCCTTCGTCAACCTTTTCAGTTCCCAACTTGACTTTTTTAATCTTTATTAAAGTGTCCCATGCTTCGGCCAAAGATTTGAGGTAATCCTTGCTTAGAAGGTTAGGCCGCGATGCATGAGAACTCGAGCATTATACTCGGCAATGAGTGGATCAAACAGGCACTTAATTTCCTCCCTACCAGCCTCAACAGCCGCCTCGAGGCACGAATCGACTTTCGAGAGCGCCATTCTTTTACCCTCCTCACGGGCTGCGTCCTTCAGTGCTTCAGCTTTGGAGAGCTCCTCATCAAGCTTTGTTTTTAGAAGTCATGTAGTGATAATCTCATCACAATATCGTTGTGACTCCTCTTGAGCAGCAGTTTTTTCTAATTTTTATTTAAGGAGTAGCTCCTCCAATTCTTTAGCTCATCGAGCGAGGACATCCTTTTCTTTTTGGATGGAGTCCTTTTCTAAGGCTAAAGCGCCACAGTGTTGAACAGCCTCATTAATTTTCTTTTTCTGTGTGACCTCCAGGCGATTGATTGCCTCAGCAGTATCCTTAGCGTTCTTCTAGATGGCCTCAAGTTGAGATTTATACAAGGAAAGCTCTTTATCCTTGGCTTTAATGATATCTTTATCATGGATGACTTTAAGTTTCAGGCGATCGATTTCATGTTGACGTTCCATAGAAACTTCTGAAACTTTTTCCGCCAAATGAACGAACGCATCGTGTTGGACGTAGACATCATTAATGCAAGCAATGGAACTTTGTTTGACATGCCCTAGAATACGATGGATCGTATGAAGAAATTTTAGTCCGTCGAAGCATATTTTTGGGAATGTGGCCTCAAGCTCAGCCGGTTTTTCTGGTATCGATGGATTGTGTGCAAGGACTGAGGAAGTTTGTCTAGCTGAAACCACGGATTTCTTGTGAGACTCACGAGATTGCCTACTGCTCGATAAACCAGAGTGTTGGCCGCGAGGAGTTTCAGATTGGGACACCTTTGGGTAGATTTCTCCCTGCTTTGCTCTGGTTGAGGAGGAGGATCGTTGGGGTATGAAGAGTGGCTGTAAGTTTTCCTTCGAGAGGAGGACGAATCTCAGGGCGAGGTCTCTATCGCTGCTGTTGTCCCTATCTCGGCGTCTATCGGACCCCAAGTCTCGGCTGGAGTGATGGAAGATTGAGGACCAGCGAAGGCGATTGAATCCATGTGTGCATCCCATATCACCTGCACAGAAGTCAAACGAAGACGAGTTAGTGAGAATCGTATGATGGTTAAAACTTAAGTGTAGGGTGAAGTGCGAGTGTTGTGTTTGTCCTAGTGTTTCCTACTAATGGACCAGTTTCTTTCGCTTTACTTATTGGAGTTTTTTCTTCTTGATGGTGGGCTTGATCGCCATCATCGCCTCTCGTGGGCGAATCAAGTCTTAAGGCTTCTGAATCATTAAAGCTATAATTAAGCAAGTCTTCAGGGATGGTAAGATTTGATGAGCCTTTTAGCGAACCCTCTAATTGTTATGGAGACGGCTCTTTCTCAACCGGAGTAATTATCACTTTCAATGTTCCGCCTACTATTTTCTTTCTCAGTTTGTAGGCTAGTTTCTTTTTTCCCTTTGAAGGAGGAGGCGGCTCATCGATGCCAGGTGCATAAATCATCGGTTATAAGATAGGACTTATATTCTCGCCAAGCACTCCTGGTACCCTAGCTTCTCAAATCTCACCCACCTCAGTTGTGTCGGGGGCCCCACCTGTAGGGGGCACTGAAGGCCCGACCTATTTTCTACCCTTCTCCTTCGCAGATCCAGTTGTAGTGACGCCGGATGGGAAATTAGTTCGACGACCTTCCGCCAACAACCCAAACTTTAAAAGCGACTCATTGGAAATAAAAGATTTGATCTCCTGGTCTTCTATGGGAATAGCTTGAATGGCCTTGACGACCTCAAAATATCCAGTCCTTCGAAACGTGGGCAAATACCTATAAAATTCGAAAGCGGTTTAGAAAGAATGCATTTCGCGCTTTAGAAAACTATTAGTCCGGAAATGAAACTTACTCCCTTCCAGCCATCTCCTCACAAAGCCAGGGGGACAGCGTCCATAGAACCATTCTTGCTTATGCTGTGAAAATTTGCTCCACGCCCCCGTTAGGATCCAGCACTAAGAGTGTGGCTTAAGAAATACGAAGGATGGACTTTCAGATCGTCTTTTGAAGCGATATATGCAGCGGATATCCTCAGGAGTGGGAAGGCTGAATAAGATGATCATGAAAAGAATGCAAGTGCCATGGTTAAGTGCATGATTGTTGGGTTGAAGCTGTGCTGGAGAAATCTCAATATACCGCAACACCTCACGGAGAAATGAATTGAATGGTGGCATGCTCCCGACCCAGCACATGAATTTATTGCACGCTGTGTACCCGGCTAGAGGCAGGTGAGGTCGATCTTGTCCTGACAGAAGTAAAACGTCGTCAAAGGAAATTCCTTGAATAGAGCATAACCAACGAAGGGCGACTTCACCGATTTTTGAAGCTTGTGAATCGGTCATATTATCCAGGATAACTGCTCCGTTTACAACATCTAGAGCCGGGCCAATTGCTCCAGCGGATGGGTCTGTTATACCCTGTGAGGGGATTCAAAGTTCCTACTACCTCCTTCTAAGAACCTGCCTTAGGCTTATTGGAAATTGTAGCAGAGCTCGATTTTCTGGACATCTTTAAAGAACGATGGATGGGGACAGAATCCTATTTAAACTATTTAAATTATACTTGAAAGACAATTGATGTCAGATATAACGACAAATAAATTCCCTCTGCCTGGTGTGTGAGCTAGTGTGATGGTTCGATTAAAGATTACAAATAAATTGGAGTTTCGAAAAGTAAAGTGTGGTACGACAAGCTTTAGTTTCACATCTATAATGATTCAAATTGTGAAGTTGTTAGTCTTGATCAGTTTCATGTGCCTTTGGTTAATTTCATATCATGGGTTTATTGGTGTGTGATTAAGTTTAGAAATAAACAATGGTTTTATGTTCTATGATTCGAGGTGAAGTAGAGGCATTTATCTATGTCGATCCCCTTAGCACAGTTCGTCCATTCCGATGCACCCGAGCCGAGCCATGCAGCCTCAAAAGTTTCAATCCTTAAAACCTACTTCGTTCCACTCACTCCATCCCTCTCCATGCAAGCCCTAACCGAACCACACTTTGGTTCCTGATCGACCCACACTCACTCCCTAATCACCGAACGGCCACACTCGGACTTCGGCCGACCCACTACCTTAGACTTATGCTAGTTCATAGCGACTCACTAATACCGAGCGGCAACACTATTAAATGTGTGATTGACTGACCCACTCTCTCCCTCTCATTCAGGAACGAGCGACATTCCCTCTCAGGATACCGAGCCTCTCTCTCTGGCGCCACTCCCATAAGAAAAGTTACCGGCCAACTACTCACGTTTCCTACTAACCCAGATTTCCATGGAATGCCTGCAAATCAAACCTTACCCTATGAACCTAGCAATTCCTCTCCGTAGACCGGCGTGTTGGGCGTGAGACTGTAGCATGAGCACCGAACCCAAACCCACCCATCTCTCTTTCTAATAACGCCTATGTCAAACTCTCTCTCAACTACCTTTGCCTATCCTTTTGCTCCTCGTATTTCTCTCCTCTCATGCATTCCACGATGAATCATATGCATATCGGCTCGAAGTCATTTCAAGTCCAAGAAGACAAGCCCTAATAGCTCAAAGTAGGGCATAGATTCTTACTATGTAGCAGTTTGAAGCCAAAGTGAGTAATTTCTAGGGCTTGGAGTCAAGAGTGCTGGGGAAGCGTGTTGAGGAAGATGACCAAACGAAGGAGTATGATAGTTTCGTGGAAGAGTGGAGCTTGGGTTCTGAGAAGGCTCAGAGGAAAAGAATGATAAAGTAAAGGTAGGGAAAAGGAAGTAAAGGACGAGACTTTTATAAGGAGAAGGGAAGGTAAATCATTTTTCTCTGAAAGACCCGGTCGTCATGTTGCACAAGGACGGCATGCCGAGCCAAATCAGATAAGCCGACTGAGTAGGTCGGTCCTCAAATGCTGAGCCCTTCGTTTAAAAAAAATATAATAATAAAAAATAAAAACACATATATACACTTATACGAGTCTATATGTATATGTGTATACATGAGTATATGCATAGGTGATGTTTAGAAAATGTAGTGTGGTTCAACCTTCGAAAGGTTATATGCATTCAGCTTATGGAAAGTAAAAGTGGGATTAAACGACAGATGATTTTCGTTCTAGATGAGCTAACTTCTAAAAATGAGGATTAGTTGTTAATTCAAAGCATGTCATGTTGATTCACATGACGCGCTTTGGGGGTAAATGTTACACAGCACTGTAGCCCGGCTACATGGCGGTAGTTGCGGAGCATATGGTTGAACCCCGATGAGACTTGAGCTAGAAATGGGTTGGAAGTATTGGAGGCTGGTGATTTGAGTCTGGTTCGACCTATGCCCGTGGATCGGTGTAAGCGATAGTGGTTCGGCCAGTGGAGACTGCTGTTGGGAGTTAGCTAGGACGGCTCGACCAAGATGGGCATGGCAGAGTAGTTTGGCCTAGAAGGATAACTCGTCGCTCGGCCTGGAAGGCTAACTCATCGCTCGGCCTGGAAGGATAACTCGTCGCCCAGCCTGGAAATGTAACTAGTCGCTTGGCTTGGAAGGTTAACTCATCGCTCGGCCTGAAAGGTTAACTCGTCGCTCGGCTTAGAGAGGAGGTTCATCGCTCGGTCGAGGGAGGATAGCAAAGATAGATCATCAATTGTAGGCCACATTGTTTCGGCATTTGTCGATTGGTCAAGAGTCGTTTGGTAAGCTTAGACCGGCCAACTCAAAATCACCATATATGGGCCGAGTCACCTTGGTCTTGAGCCTGCACGAGGCATCTAGCCTATCTTTGTCTATAAATAGAGGGGCAGGGGTGTAGTGAAAGAGGACCTTTTTTCGAGAACTCCAAGAAGACTCTGCCATTTTCTATTCTCATTTCTTTTCTGTAACAACTTGTACTCAAGTCGTTTGTATACGGATTGAATCTATATCCAATTCTCTGAAGAAGCAATAAAGATTACATTCAAAGTGGACAGTGGCAGTTATGCCAAACACTATAACTCTGATGTTCTTGTTTTTACTGTTCTTATTGCATTTACTGTGATTTTCCTCTATTTCAATTTATTTTCTTCATTAATCTCTCTACATAATTCTACTCAAGGGTGTTAGTGACCAATTTTGGTGCTAAAAACGTAAAATGGTTTGAAAATGTACTTATACCGGTGAGATAAGAATACAAATATTGTGGTAATATGTGAAGTGTTTAATTCATGATGATTAATTAAAGAGGATTAATGGATTCCACATGGAATTAAATCTATATTGGGTTGTTTATTTACTTGATTGTTAAATAACTGACTATAAATTTGGACCCATTTTTTAACTCTGGAAGTACGTGGAAAAAACATGAGAATTTATGTGGTATGGTTATCTTTGGTGATGCTACTATACGTATAAACTCGTTGTTTTCTTTTTGGACAAATGATAAGGAGATCCATCCACTTGAACATCTAAGGGTGATCCCTGCTATCATATATATTGTCTGTTTATTTCTGAAAGAATCAAAGTTGAGTTTAATAGAAACTATCGAATGTTAGCTGGAGTAAACAGGGACCAGTTAAGTATGAATTATCCAAAAACCACTTCGAACCAACTCAATCATTCAAATTAGAAGCATCTTGAAGATGATTTAATTAAAGATGAAGCTTTTTAAAATGCAAAGGTTCCTTGCTACTAATATTGTGGGTAGTTCAAATAAGGGCATAGTAGAAATACTGCCTTCGGTTTATTCATTTCCTGAATAACCTATATGGACGAATGCTGGTACTACACTACCATTTGGAGGGCACTATTCTCATTCAAAGTGGGACTGCCATTAAAAAGAAAATCACAGGCTCTAGCCTCAATAAACAGAAATTTCTAAAATTGGGGATGTGTAGCTGGCTATGCAGGAAGCATCCATTAGAGTATTATCATCACCCTTCTATATACATATATTTATGGATATGGTAGTGCAAGAGAGCTCTCGTTAAAAGGTTGCAAATCAACTGGGATGACGTAATATTCAGTACAATCCAGGAGGTGGTAGGCCAGTACTACGTTGGCAAGGGGTCCTTGCGAGGCCCTCGGTACATTTTTCTATAGGTGCACTATGTGAGACGGTATCCTAGTACTCTTGTCTTTATATGGAATCCATTCTCCAATAAGCGTCATATGGACTTATTGCGCCCAACTATGCAGGAATGTGATATGCAAGCATTCCAACCATGTTCATAATTTATTTAAACCCTAGAAAGTATTATATTATTATCAAATTTCCCATAAAATGGTTTTGTTATCATAAGATAAAAACCCATCTATGTTTACGTTCGGTGTGGTCATACGATATACCTTCTATTTTGAAATTTTTGATAAGATATAACAATCCATTTGATTTGAGTTTATCACGCTGGTTTACCACAGTGATCCAGGTGTTATTTTAATGCTTGGGTCAGACCTGAATATTTTTCCAGACTCAGCTTTGGAAGCTTGGAGCTTTAGGAGACTAGCTGGATTTCTTTAAGACGTATTTTTCATGTTTTATTTTCGCTATATTTTCTTGGTTGTACTTATCAGCATTTGTAAGAATGTGATTTTATAACTGTTTATGCTTGATGATAGGTTAGACTCTAATGTCGTTGGAGTATTAAAGTTTTTCTCTGTAAAGATAAATTGAATATTATATATTACTCTTTATGTTGTAAGATTATGTTTTGTCTTTTCTTTATTTATCTCAACAATCTATCATTTTTGGCACTTGGATGCTCGACACATGAATACCATAGATGTTTTAGTGTCGACTTCTAAGAATTTAAAAGGTGGATTATTATAGTTGGCATTAGAGCTGAAGGTTAAGCTAGAACATTAGCCATGGTGGGTAAACACGACAAGGATATGATAAGAGACGACCATAGCGTGTATTTGTTAAGGCTATAAAAATATTTTATACTGGGTTGATTGATCCACTGAATGGTTTATGGATTCTGGTAAATAAGAGAAGCTAAAATTATTGATACAGACCTCTAAATACTTAAACTAAGCTAATCGACATAATACTGTTTTTAAATTTGACAAATGAAATAGTTTTACCTAGGAATATATTTTATATAAAGAATGATTTTCAAAATTTTAGTATAGTTATTTATGATGTTTTTCGTTAAGAAGTGGTAATATTCAACTATTATCATTTACTGTCTGACCGTTTGTGCTAAGATAGTTTATGAGCATTTATTGTTTTGGTTGTATTAGATACAAACATCTTGTGAATTAATTTTCACAATTTGACTATAAGGCATTTTATGTTAATGTTGAGTTAAGATTGAATTTTAATAGAAGATATTTACTAAAAGAAGTCTATAATATCTTGCGAATTAACATTTGAAAATGACTTTGTTTAAATGGGTGATTTTATATAAATTTTGGTTATAAAAATGTGGTTTCTAGATAAAATATTTTGAGGATTCAAATCTTGAAGTCTTGAAGAAGAATTCAAATGTTTTATGGCAAAGGTAGTAATATTTTACTTGAAAATATTTTAAGCCAAAATTATTTAAGAAAAGACTTTTTTAAATATGGAATATTTTCTTTGGATTGGTTTGGGAAATGTATCTCGATTTGTTTCATGATGGTCTGAATAATCTTTTAAGTGACAGTTGGATACTTTCCTATGCAAATATTGTAATGTACTTAGTAAATTATTCTCTTTATCATTGTACGATCGAAAGAAGTTCAAATCCGAACGAACTCAAAGCAAATTGGTAGTAGATATTTTATTAAAAGTATATGTTTGGAAGTATATGAAGCATTGTTTCAAAAGTTTAACTAGTTCAAGTGGCCCGAAAATAACTAAAAATGGGCAGAAGTTGTGTTCGTGTGAAAGCATGTCTCTTAACTATTACCCTTCTAGCTAAAGGAAATATATGATACTGTTTGGTGGTACCTAGTTCCTTGGTATCATTTTGAGGTTGTTCAAGCAACATATATTCTATGGTTAAAATATACTATCTCAATTCAAAAAGGAATTTTGCAATAAAACCTGGTATTTTGATTTGGAGTTTACTTATTTGAAAGAAATTTAAAATGGAAAAACTTTGAACCGGATAGCGGAATATACCTTTAGGGTGTTTTGGGTTATTATACAAGACTTAAAACTTAAGTGGTAATTATTGAAAATGTTTTCATAAATAATTATAGAAGTAAATAGGTTAAGTCTTTGCGTTAACTGGTTTCTTTCTGTATTTGTTTGAGGTGAAATTCTAGGGTTGAAATTCTTCTAATGAGGGAAGATGTAATGACCTAGAATTTTAACACTTTAATTTGTGGATATTTAAATTATATTAAATATTCAATTGACAGTTTTAATAATTAAATAACCCTATTTTAATTCATAACTAATGATAAGGAATTCATTTTGAATCCTGTTTCCATAAATATATAGTTCAGTAAAAAACTAAAAATGTGATCGAAATATGCTTTTCGGATTTTCAGCTTTTTCTCGAATGACAAGTTGTGAAAAGTAGTAATACTCTAATATAAACTTCAAAAAACACTTAAATGTTTAATAAAATTTATTTTGAAACGTATAAATAAAATAATAATAATAATAATAATAATAATAATAATGAGGATATAAAATACAAAATATATGTTAAAAAATGAAAAGATTTGTATGAAATGATGTTAAGATTCCTTAAGTGGACGATTGGATAAAGGTACTTGAAACACTCCAAAAACTAATATACTTTCATATGGTTAATTCACTGTCTTTGAAAGATTACATTTTGGGTGGATTTTGATATGATGTAAGAGTTGAAATTTTTATTTAAGCGCATTTTGGTCCATTTCTAATTTATTTTTATTTAACCTTATATGTGTATACAGTCTTATCATTTTAAATTCCGTTCATTTTCATACTTCGTCTTTTCCCTTTTTTCTACTTTTTTATAAATTTTGAAAAATCTCATCTTTTAGCTTAAAAACATTTTACTTCATTCAAAGATGGAAACTTGAAGCATTTAAAACACAGAGAGGTGAGATATTCAAATCTTTGGGTCAGTGTTTGGATGAAATAATAATGTTGAATAATTTTTTAACAGTTGATTTGAAAAATGATACGCATGCGTTGAAATTGTTTAAATCGGATTTTTGTGGATATTTTCTTTGAAACTAAAGGCATGCTTACTATAAATGAACACTCTAAGATATTGATATAAAGTTTTGATCTACTTTTTAACTTACTATTCTCTGTTTTTAAAATAAAAACATACCCATTTCCTCATTTATGAATCTATGATATGTAAACAATTTAGATCTAGCCAACCTGGTTCATTAAATCAACGAAGAAAGCATGTGCATTTGTCAATCCTAATGCCATCACCAGCCACTCATACAAAACTTACCTAATCCACAATGTCATCAAAGGAATATTATCTTTCGCCACCCTCAGCTGATGGAATCCTATCGCCAAATCCAATTGGCAAAGTACTCTGGCTCCATTCAACTAATCAAATAGATTCTATCCTTAGGAGAGGGTACCTATTCTTGATCGTCCTTTCGTTCAACTTACGACAGTCGATGTACATAATGCCCCATCTGGTTTCTTCACAAACACCGCAACTGCCTCCCCAAGGCAAACTGCTTGGTCTAATAAAATTCCTTCCCTTAAGATCCACTAGCTGCACTTTCAATTCCTTCATCTTCGACGTTGTCATCCTGCTAAATGGTATACTGACAAGTTCAGCTTCCAGTACAAGGTCTATTTGAAACTCAACAACTCGTTCCGAAGGTAATCCAGTAACCGGCTCAAACACATCTGTAAACTCTCTAGCCACACGAACCTGACTAAGCTCTACTCCAACCTCCATGGCACTCAACAAGGCATAAACACTCTTTCTGGAATTCTCTAACGAGAAAATGACTCGGTTATGACTATCTGGGTTTCTTAATGATATTTTCCCATCCTTGCAAAATACCCTAGACTCATACTTACCCAACCAATACATACCTAAGATGATTCCAAAATTTACAAAATCAAAATCATACAAGTTGTATACAAACTTATGACCTAAAAAATAAAGTTCTAACTAGTCACATCTCATCCCAAGAGTTGCATATCCTCCTATTGGATTTGCAACCCTTAAGGAAGTAACAAGATATGTGGGTTCTATACATAACCTATCAACCAAATACTGTTATAAATGAATGTGATGCACCGGTATCAAAAAGTACTCTAACCGGTATATTATGGATCAAAAGTGTACCTTCCATCACAGTTTTCCCTTTCTCTGCTGTAGTGGGTTTAGAAGAAGATGGTGGTCCAATATCTAATAACTTCCATCTGTCTACCTTGACTGGTTCTGGACACTGGTTCTTTTAATGCCCAACTTGGTTATAGTAGAAGAATTTCACATTCTTCTTCTCCCTAGGATTCTTTCTTTTTCCAGTTCTACACTCGTGGGCTTAATGGCTCTTCCTATCACACTTATAACACACCAAATCAGCCTTCACCTTCTTAGCGGCCTCCCCTTTCTGGAACCTTTCTTTTTGAAGAATTTCCTTTTCCTTCCTTGAGAAACCTGGGACTCAACTGGCTTCTCCCTAGATGAAACAGCAAGCATCTCCTCATGGCGGACAGTTATCTCCACCATCGCATGATAAGGATCCCTAATATGAGTCATAGCCATTCTGCCTAGATCTGGCCTCAAACTTTTGATGAAGCTCTCATACCTTCTTACATCCATGTCAGCCAAAGCATACCCATATTGAGATAGCTCATTAAACTTTGCAGCATACTCGATCACGGAGACATCTATCCTTGGACAAGATCCATAAACTTCCTCATAAACGCCGACTTGGAAACCTCAGACAAGAACCTCTGCTCAAATCTCCTCCTGAAGTTAGCCCTTATCAACTCTTCCTCCGGTACTCCAGCCGTCACACTTTTCCACCAATTAAGCGCTAACCATTGCAACTGTCTAAAGGCTGGCCTTCTCTTCTCTCCATCATTCAAGCCTACCTTCGTAAAGATCCTTTCATAGTTCAACAAACAATTCTCTACTTCAACAACATCATATGTTCCAGCAAACAGCTTTCCTCCCAAACTAACATAGTCCATACTCAGCTTAGCATAATTAAACCAGCTGGAACTATAGGATTAGCTCCACCAACATTCCCAGCAGCTCCTGCTTGCAAAAGATTAGCAAACAATTGATATACCATCCCTGAATCTACTAGTGGATTTCTAGCACCTACATTGGCCTTAGAATTTTGATTAACATTAGCCTGTCGACCTTGGTTTCTATGGATATTAGGTCGAGCATTTCCATTCATTGTGGTGCATCCTCCATGTAGATTTCCACTTCCATTTCCTGCCTCCATAACCTTTTTCTCTTATATCTGCATACGAGCCTTAGTAAGATACGGAAGAATGGTCTAAGAGAGAGGGGAATATGTACTTAGATATATACCTATATATCCAATGCAAGTACACTATAATGTTAACCCAAACCTCAATCATATTTTTAAATGCATTTGATTATGTTTGCAAAAGATTTTTAGGTTTAATCTCTCTTTTAAAGTTTCATAAACCTACGCTCTGATGCCAACTTATAACATCTCCCTAATTGAAGGCCCAAAACTAACAGCTATGGATGTTGCAGTCATCCGTAGTTATTAATCTTCGGTAACCAAATATGGCAGTGTTAGATATATTGATACATAGATCATAGAAATATGTAAAAAAAATTAACAATTCTCAAACATATTTCAACATTCAAATCAAAACATTTCATGTTCAGTACATAATCCCCCAATTACAGTAACCATGTTCAGCAAAAATATAATTATTACAAATATGCGAAGAGCGACATATGAAGATGCTCCGTATGTCGATCAGAGTATATAGAAGGCTAATAGTGACTTTACAAACAAATACGCAGTGGAAAAGGAAACACTAAATAATTATATGCCTCCTGCACGCCTCCGGAAGCATTATTCCTCTAAGAAGAGAACCTGAAAACCTTAAATCTCAAACTACTCAAAATTAATTGAGTATTCGAAAGTTTAAGGAAAATAAAAACTTCGAGTCAGACATAAAGCCTGATATGAATAATAATCTAGCACCTCAATCCTTTTAAATATCTAGTGAGACCATGCCACTTAAGGGAATGGGTTATCCCCTCACTAGTTTCTAAGACCTTTTTAACATCAAATTTTGTATTCTTGCATCCACAATGGTTAGGACATAGATTTTCAATATATTATAACTATATACATGCTTGAAAATAATTAAGATTTCCCATCCCTAGTTTAAACTAACATCATGTCTTAGTTATAGTTCTTGGGTCACCATTAACCTTTTTAGTTTTCATGGATTTGCTAATAACCTTTTATATAATTAAAGAACACCCTGTCCTATTCTTAATTTTCATGGGATCACTAAGAACATATAAGCTCCTGTCAGTTAACTTAATTAATTCTTGGTTTTTGCCAACCTATTGGTCATCCAATAATTAATCACTTTATCCTAGTTTATGGGTTAACTAGGAACCAATGGATTTATCCAATAACTCACTTTACATCCTAGTTTTCATGGTTGATTAGGAACCTAGTAATACTTCCATTAGCCATTTATTTATCCTAGTTTTCATAGGTTTGCTATGAACCCATTGACTGATGTTAATTCTTAGTCCGGATATAGTTTTCAATGGTTCACTACAAACACTTTAACTCCTGCTAGTCCTTAATACATAGTTTTCATGGGTTAACTATGAACCGATTGCTTTCCTCCAATAACTACTTAATCATAATTTTCATGGGTTTACAATGAACTTTTTGGTATGCACCAATAACTGCCTTATCATAGCATTCATGGGTTTACTATGGACTGCTAGGTCACCTCTAATAAATACAAAGTTTTGGCATCCTATAATTTTTTTCACCCTGGCTCCATAAATGCAATTCTACTCATTCAAAAGTTTCATCAATTTATTTTCACTATTAGGTTAACCTAGATCGTTCAACAACCCCTTTTTCCCCAAAATACCACTAAAAGTTATCACGTGAATATATTCATATTTGAAGAAGCTAAATCCAATTTACCTATACTATTTTAGTGGGTTTAAGGTCCTTGGAACACATTCCATAAAACATGGTTAGCACCTTTTAACTTATATTTTTATCAAGGCCATACTTCTTCAAAATCACATACTTTAAGTCATTGCAAAAATCCTTTATATAAGCCGTGGGTTCTCCTTAAGAATGTACAGTATGAGTTTTAAAACCTTACCTTAGCTTAAACAAAACTAAGAACCTTTTGATACCCAACCTTTCAAACTTGTTAAAGGGTCTCTTAAATCCTTTCAAAACCAAATCTTTCGACCTAGTAGAAAGGTCTTCAAAACAACCTTTTGAATCCAAACCTTTCAAACCATTGAAATGTTTCAACAATTCAAACCATTCGAAAGCATTCAACTCTTAAAATATAAACCTTTTGAAGATTTACCGAGTTCAAGTTACAACATGCATATGATCTTCTTTTAAAACCTTTCGAATTCATGGGAAGCATACGTTCGACTTCGTCAAATGATCTCCTTCGAAAGATTTAAAAAAATTCATTTAGAACAATGGGCTTGCACTTTAAAACAACTCCTTCGAAAGCTTGGGTAAATCATCTAAGTCGAAAGCTTTGAAACCTTTCGAAAGCAATGGGAGAAACGACTAGTTTTTAAAACAAGTAACGTTTCGTCTTTGTCAAAAGCAACAACTTCGAAAGGTTGGAAAAAGTGACTATAACCTTTAGACTATGTCAGATGGTTCAAAACAAAGCAACAATAAGTGGCAGTAATATTTCAACTACGTCGAACAGTTTCAAAACAAAATAGTGCTAAAGTAGCAGTAACCTTTCGATTGTGTTGAAAGGTTTAAAACCTTTCTTTTAAACATTTAACTTGGTCGAAAGAAATCAAGATGAAAGCTCCAATTCAAAAGCAAAGCAGGTGAAATTTTTAGCTTATAAAACAAACATACCTTAACCTCTTTGGAAACCAACCTTTCGACTAAGAACCCTTCGACCTTGTCCAATCATTACGTACCAAGATACTTGATACCATACGCATTGGTTTGACCCTATTGAAAGCTATAACGTTTCGACTTAGTCAGAAGGTCTAGGTCAGAAGGTTTAATGCGGTATAAGGGTGGAACATGCTAAAAGTATGATTTCTTTGTTTTTACTTAAAATGACATCTTTTCAACTAACATGCCTTTGTTTGTCAAATTCTCCTAAAAAATACTTTTCAGAAAAGTGCTGCCACTAATTTTCAAAAATAAATAACAATTTTATTTATTAAAATTCTACTTTTCCATAATTAAATATATAAAACATTTAAGTCCTTTACCTTAAGTAATTTTATATATTCGTCAAAAACACATAGGAAAATCTAGAAAAATATGATAAAATATTTTCTAACATATTTTCCAACATATAAAAATTTCAAACCCAAATAATCATTATTTTGCCGTAAATAATTTGTAACCCAATAAATCACTTTCAGAATAAGGAGGTAAAAGGCAAAAAGATGGAAAAGGAAAGTAAAGTGAAGCAAATATGGCAGAAGGTAAATAAATACAAGGGGAAGAATAGAAATGTAAATGAGGAAGACAAAACTGCTACAATAACCAAGACCAGTGGAGAAGGAAATACTAATCCAAATTTGGAAAAGGAAGAAAATAATACTTCTGTAGTTACAGTCTCAACCCTCAGTGATGGTCCCAGTGAATTAACGAGATTTTCTGACAATAACAAGTTTAATTTGCTATGTGAAAATGAATATGAGCAAGGATTTTCAAAGCAAGTGGTTGTAGAGGAAGGTGTGGCAACACTTGATGTTAATACTCATTCTACAGATGGGGTCCTGATGTTGTGTACTGAAAATTTGGTTGTGAACCACATTATAACAAATAATGAACTAGGGCAGATAGTAGGTGTGATGGAGCAACAAATACATGACAAGCTGTGCATGTGCACACTGTTGTATCTGATATTGAAGCAAAGTGGTGCCAGTCATTTGAACAACAAATAAAACAAGTTATTTTAAACATGCATCAATCAAATGTGGATAAAGCTGTTGTAGTTCCCTCTGCATACAACTTTACCATTGACATACCAGGTTGGCCAGACAACTTTCCCACTTCAGTTCCACGTTTTTCACCAAATTCCCCAATTTCCTCTGATTCAGCCTCCTCCTCTTCCCAACACAATTCTCGAATTGAAACAAGATCTCTTTCAGCTAAGAGAGGTAACAAGATTCACCAATCTCTTTAATCAATCCATGAATAAAATTAGCAACCTGGAATGTAAGAGGTGCCCACTCGAATCTGAAACTTGATCAAGTCAAACAACTTATTAACTTGTATGATATCTGCCTTTTTGGCATTCTTGAAACCAAGCTTAACCTACCCTTAACACACAAAGCTGCAAATTATATTAATCCACAGTGGAATTATTATCACAATTTGGATGCTGCACCCTATGGTAGAATTCTGGTTATATATGATCCCTCTGTCTAGAACTTATCCCCTATCTTATCAACTAGACAATTTATCCACTTCCACGTCCAACTATCTCAAACCCTTAGAACTTTCTACTTAACCCTAGTATATGCTGACAATACTAATTTTCCCAGAAACTCTCTATTCAACTCCCTACCTCCTCTTCGCCAGAACACACATCCCTGGGTTGTTCTTGGTGACTTTAACACTTGTTTTAGCCTTGATGATAAAATGGGAGGATCTCCCCTCCTTCCAAGTCACATTGCATCTATTAACCTTGCTATCACTGATGCTGACCTGCTAATGATCAACAGGTCTGGTGCAAAATATTCATGGAACAATCGCAGCCGTAGTGGTGTACGAACTTTCACTAATATTGATCATGCCTTTTGTAATCTTTCCTCTCTCGATCATTGGCCTTCCTTGTCTGCATTTCTCCCACTCCCAGTTCTGTCAGACCACTCTCCCCTAATCCTTTCACTTAATCCCCATTTAAGAAGAGACAAAAGAAGTTTCAAATTTTTTAATGCATGGGCAAAACATGATGACTTTCTTGTATTAGTTTCTGGTGTGCATAATTCTTTTTTCTTTTTTGGTAACCCTATGTATAAGTTTTGCAGGGAGTTGAAAAGCATAAAGCAATCTACTAAAACTTGGGCAGCCACTACCTTTGGGCACGACAGTTTGCTATCAACTACTCTTACTGAACAACTTAAAGAAAAACAGGTTTATATGATGGAAAATCCTGAGGATGTGAATGCTGCAAATGAAGAAGGACGTATTTTCATGGATGTTCAAAAGGCTCTGCAGCTGGAGGCCAGTATGAAAAGCCAACAACTCCGCAGCAAATGGTGTGATGAAGGTGAAAAGAACACCAATTTTTCCACGATTCCTTACATATCAAGCATGCCAGAGAAAATATTTACAATATTATGGATGGTGATGGAACTGTGTACTCAACTCCTGAATCTGTTGATAATGCTTTTGTAGACTATTTCACCAATATTTTTAGCAATGTGAGTGGTTTCTCTCCCGACCTCAACCTTATTTCTACCCTCACTCTTCCACGCATTTCTCAACTTGAATCTTAAGCGTTAATCAATCCTGTTACCGATGTAGAAATCAAGAATGCACTTTTCTCCATGAATCAACACTCTTCGGGGGGACCTGATGGTCTAAATGTTCCCTTCTTCATTGCCACTTGGTCTGTGCTTGGTCATGACTTTTGCCTTGCCATCCATAATTTTTTCAACAAGTGTAAAATGCTGGGTGAGATCAATGCTACGAATATTGCCTTAATTCCTAAGGTTTCTCCTCCTACAAAAATCTCTTCTTTCAGACCTATCTCGTGTTGTAATGTTCTGTACAAATGTATTTCAAAAATTCTTGCAACTAGACTTGTTAGTGTTCTGCCATCTCTTGTGTCTCTCAACCAAACTGCTTTCATCCCTTCCAGAAATATTCTTGATAATGTTCTTCTTGCCCAAGAATTGATGAAAGGATATGGAAAATGTAATACTACTCCAGCTGCTGTGCTAAAAATTGATATAACTAAGGCTTACGATTCCATTCACTGGGTTTCAATTGTGAGGATCTTGGCTATGATGGGCTTCCCCAAAACTTTTGTTGCTTGGGTATACACTTGTATTTCTACCCCAACATTCTCTGTGATTGTGAATGGAAGGCCTGTTGGCTACTTTGGATGCCAAAAAGGAATTAGGCAGGGTGATCCAATTTCTTCATATTTATTTCTTTTGGTAATGGAAGCGCTCAATGTTATTCTACAGAACAAGTTCTCTGAAAGTCTAGTTAAATACCACCCAAAGTTCTCTCTTCGTCACATTACTTCCATCATGTTTGCTGATGATGTTATGATTTTCACAAAACCAGAAGCTTCCTCTTTATCTGAAATTTCTAGTGCTCTGCAATCTTTTTATCTTATGACAGGCCTTTCCATTAACAAGCACAAATCCTCCTTGCTTATGGCTTGGGTCACTGATGTACCAGCTGCTTGCTTGTATCAACATAGTGGGTTCTCTAGTATTCAAGCTGACATGAGGTACCTGGGTCTTCCCATTATCACTAAAAGAATAACCATTGCTGACTGTCTACCCCTATTTCATAAAATCACTTCAGTTATGAATGCATGGGAAAATTGTAGATTGTCCCAATGTGGAAGGCTGGTGCTCATCAAATCGTTTGTGTTCCCTAGTTTGGTTTATTGGGCACGTTCTGTCATCCTTCCTTGCAAGTTACTTTATCTTGTTCGCTCTGCCATGTACAGATTTTTCTGGACTGGCAATATGTTCAACAGGAAAATATTGCCATGTTCTTTTGCAAATTTTGAAACCACCTTACAGCTTGGAGGCCTGGGTATTATAAATGCCAAAAAATGGAATATTGCTGCTTTCAGTACGCACTTCCATGCAGTCATAAACAAAAAAAAAACAGTCTTTGGGTTAATTGGATATGGACGTATAACATCAAGCATAGGAGTTTTTGGATGATGGACATAGCTCAAGATAGTAGTTGGACTTGGAGGAATATTCTTAAGCTCAGGGAAGTTTTCCTTCCAATGATCCAGTACCATGTTCACCAAAACTCTAATGCTAGTTTTTGGGATGAACCTTGGTATAGTTCTGGAATGATTCTTTCTTCTGTTTTTGATCACTCGTTCATTGTTCAGTCTGGTATTAATCGTGAAGCAAAAGTCAGTGAGTTCATCAACAATGGAACAATCCAGCTTCCCTACAATAGTAGTCATATTGTCAGACAACTTTGGAACACTATTCAGAGCACTAGTTTCAGTTCAGAGCAATCTTTAAATGTGAAATGGAATAATAAGCCACATTGTATTAAGTTGGTGTACAATCACTTGATTGGTGACACTGCTTTCCCTGCTGCTAAGTGGTACAAAATTCTCTGAAACAATGATTCAACGTCGAGAGAAAATTTTATGTTATGGAAGGTTGTTAGCAATGCTCTCCTCACCAGGCATGTGTTAATCAACTATGGCATTACTAGTATCCCTGAGTGTGTGTACTGTGAGCAGTTTGTGGAAACCGTTGAGCACTTATTTTTCGAATGCCCATCACTGCATGCACTGATTGATAAGATTGTGTGTTGCATTCAAAGAACGGTGGAAGTCCCTTTTTCTGCAATCAACTGGAACATAATCTTAAAGGCTACAAGGTGGAAGACTAGTAGATACAGAGTGTTGATCATTTGCATTAAAATATATATGGAAGTGATATGGAAAGAGAGGAATTCAATTGTTTTTGAAAATAAAAGGAAAACCATTGGCTCTCTTTGGTCTGAAATCAAGAACTTATATACATGCAGCTGAGAATGAGGGAGTTCCAAATTCCTGGCATTACGGTCGGTGCTTGGAGCTGATGTTTTTGCATGATCTTGTGTTTTTCCTTGTTGTATCTTTGTTTTTCCCCTGTTTTTTCTGCTTTTTCTGATTCGAAGTGTGTTTTGAATCATTTTTATTGTGTTGCAATAAACTGGTAGGGGCCCAGTTAACCCCGCTGGCTTTGCCAAAAAAAAAAAGAAATCCACATAAACTCAAATAATTAAGGAAATTGAAACACATCTCCAAAATCATGTTTTCAATAACAATAAATTTCCCATGGCATTCAAAAATCATTTCATTTGGGTTTTACCCTAAACCGTTTATATCTTCCCTTTGGACAACCTTGTTTAATCCCTATTAATCTTAAATCAAGCATATCATCATTCCATATATCATAAAAGAAGGTTTACACTAAAATCCAAAACTATATGATTTTAAAAGTTGAAATTATTATTCACCTTAGATTGGATAAGGGACTGAAGTATAATTGAGATTGATTCCTTCTAACTTAAATCCTAGCTTTTAGTTGATTTTCTCTTCTCTTCCAATGCCCGTCCTTGCTTCTCACGAATATAAATTTCATTTTGGTGAAATAAACATGTATGAATAAGAAAGACAGTATAAGGGTGGGAAATATGGGCGGCTATTTACCCTAATGCCCATGTGTTTAATTTCCTATCCATTTATATAAGTTTATTTGATTTTAAATAAGCACGGTCATCTAGTTTATTAATTAACCGCAATCTCCTTATCTACATTATTCTATTTAATTTACTCTAATTAAATCTCTTGAATAATGTCACTAAAATTAGGAGTGTTACACCTAGTGAACCACATTGACACAACTCCTTCGAGAAAGATAGGAAAGCATCTACATCGGACAGCTTCAAACACATTAGCCCCATCCATATACTGATTGTATTTGTACAAGTGAGGCTTTGGGTCATTTGTACTGTCATTGGATCGAATAGATGGCATTGTGAATCTTTCGGGATACTTCACATTCAAGATTTCATTGGTGAAGGGATTCCGACTTGGTAACGATTCTCATTCGTCATCTCTTCTGTTTTTATTTTCATTCATCAATTGTTTGACCATATTCGCTATGCATGCCTCTGATGTCTGGTAATCCTTGAGATGGAAATTAGTCGATACTCCAAGCATTTAACTTTGAAAATGGTCTTGGTAAGCAGGCCGAAACCTAGGCCCTCCTGTCTTTGGGAATGTCACTCCTGCAGGATCCCATTGGCTTGCGGTTGGCCTAACTAGAGCAGTTTGTGTATTCCTAGCATTAATGCATGCATTGGCATTTTCTTCCAATTTGTCCTCTTGCTTTCCTCCTCTGAGTCGGAGAGGTCTACACTATGTCTTCCAATGAGGTTTTTTCCCATTGGTTCAAGTTTAGAATAGGTTTCCTCATGGCTAACGGAGTATTTGCATTTCTGTCCATGTTAAATCCTATTGTCACCCTCTTTTGTGGTTGTTTTCCATTTCTCCTATGTAGACCAAAAAATGAGGAATTCTCTAGTTTTATAGCAGCTACGAGTTCAGGCACAGTACTTGGAGTAGGATTTGACTGTAACATTAAAAGAGCGTTAAGTTTGTCCATTAGAGCCTTTTTGCAACTTTCCATTTTCTGGTTGATCACATCAACCATCTTATTCAACTCATCCCCGGTGACAACTTCATGCTGACTGGACGATGTTGGCGCCTAATTCCCTAAGTTAGCACCATTTACTTCGGTTTGCTGGGGATTGACATCTTCTCTAGCTATTACTGCCCATATGGATCTTTTGGAGACAGTTCTTCTTCTACAAAGAGCCATTAGTTCCAAACAGTGGATTTTTCAATCAAAGATTGAGAACTTCTGGACTTCCGGTATCCAAACTAGATAGCTAGATCAAGATCCTGAGTTAGAGTTCTCATTGAAAGCACCAAAATGTTAACCCAAAAAATGGATCAACACCCTGGTTTGAGTGTGAAAGCACTAGCCCTGTTCTTATAAAGCAATATTATAGATAACATGCATAGAAAAAGACAGTAAAAGAAACTAAGCAAGATTTTTATAGTTATTCAGCTGTTAATGAAGCCTACGTCCACTTTATAGTTTTATTATGATTGATTGTTGTTACAAGTGGTGTTTGATTTCAAGCTTCTGATTATCCTTAGCTAGATTAAATCACCAGAACTGGAATCCACTGGAGAATCACGGTGAATCCCTTTGGAGATTTTTGCGAGGAAGATAGAGAGTGAAGAAAGTTTCCAGCACAGCTTTCGGAACCGGTTCATAGAAGCAGATTCCATTTTTGTTGCAGATAGGATGGTATTTAAAGAGAACTGAGAGCTTTTGGGCCATGTCTATTTGTTAGCAGCTTGTAGATGGATGCATAATGGCCTAGAGGAGTTTAGCTCGCGATTTGAGCCAAAACCTAGGATCGCCAACGATCCATGGCCCGTGGATCATTCGCGAGCTAATGAGTTAGCTACTCCCTCCATCACTATAATATGCTAGGGCGCATCGACTCAAAGCTCCATATGGATCACTGGCAACCCATCGAGTATGGACCGCTAACAATCCATACACTTAGCATTTTCCATTGCTTTGTAGCTTTCTTCATTTTCTTTAACCTATTGCTTATTCCTTCTCGGTCAACTTCTGAGCCATTCTGATGCCATAAAACTATTCTGGCTTCTATTGGATCCCGATGGGCTAAAAACCCAGGTAACACGATATCTTTCGAAACCTTTGGATTTCCAATCATTTGTCTTTAGCATCCCCTATCCAATATCCATTTGTCCTTTTCTATATGTAGAGTTTGATCATTAGGTCTCTTTTCATCAAAATCCATGTAACACATCGGTTGCTGCAAATCATACTTTTCAAAAGATCACGTGATTTTTCATAATGAATAGATGCATGTTTATAAAACAACATTATGATAATTTTGAAAATTATCTTTTCGAAAATAGTGTTAAAAATTGTAGCAAAAATTACCATTGAAACTTCTTTAAAAATCATATTACGAATAATTTGAAAACCAATGCTCTGATACCAAATGTAAGTTAGTGGAATAAGGATCTTAAGGCTAAAATAACACTAGAGGGAAGTGAATGGTGTCTAATGGATTATATGAATAATTTTTCAAATTATTTAATATTCCACTTGGAAAGATGTAATTAACAATCGGAAATACTCATAAATCGAAGTGAAGCAAAGAGTAAATGTAGTTAGAGTAAAAAGGAAAGAGCACACTATGATTTTATACTGGTTCGAAGTTACCCTACATCTAGTCCCGAACAATTTCTTGTAATAGGATTTCTATTTAGTAAATGCGAATATAATCCCGATTTCAAGGCTATGAGACATACCCTCCAAAATCCCAACCTTTAGGTATTGTCTCCTGATTTCTAAACTACAGTCACACCCATTAGATTTACAGGCTAGCAAGCACACTAATTGAATTTACGGGCACAATCACACCCATAAATATAGTAGTATGGTTTGATTGAGTTTAATAGACTCAGGTCTTGGATCTTGATTACAATTCATCCTATAACTTTAGAATATCACTTTGACCATTGTTTGAGTGAAAGAGATGAGAGAATTCAAAGAGATAACGAAGGTGAATCAAACTATTGATGATTGAGTTTGATTCCGATTGAATTTCGGCATATTTTGGGTATATTTTGATTTAAATATCAGGGAGTGAAATGAGGAGAGATGAATAAAAAAAGTATGACATGAAAATTCGTTCGAAAGTCTATTATTTATAGAGGAACAATTGTCATATCTATTCGCGAAGAGATAAGACAAAAATACACTTCTTTTAAAATTTTGATTTTGAAAAAATCGGCCACTATGTTGACATACGTACATAGAGTATGTCAACATGCTCTTTTTAAAATTTAAAAATACTTTAAAACATTATTTTGAAAACTCGTTGTTTTATAAAATAGTTTGATACTTTGTAAAATCATGTAAGCATAGTTTATACATATTTCAATCAAAGTAAAACTTTATATAATAATTTTGAAAACTTTAATATAATGTAAGTAATATATATAATCAATATAATTATAATCTATTAAAGTATGAGCAAAATTCTATGTATATAAACTTAAAAACACTATAATAATTTCTCTATAAGTATAAGAGATTGAGAAATATTTTGAAATGACTATTTAAAACTAAGATATCTGAAGAAAAAAAGTTTAAAACAAAATTAGAGAAGAACAGAGATCGAGAAAGTGCTATAAACATTTTAATATAAATTCTACGACTCTATAACTTATCTGGAATATCTTGAAATCTTAGACTCCTCAAATCTCATGAGTCTTCATTTTCCAACTCTTGAAACTCTGTACTATCATTTCGAATCTACTCTTGATACTGCACAGTCTTCTTAATTAACGAGTGTCTAATATCCTACACTGTATGCTATATATAACTTGATAAAAGACTAGTATTTATATTTCATATCATGTCTATGGCTGTTATCATCAAAACCAATACCTACGGTACTGACAAATATAACATACTGAGGAGAGGCACTCCATAAGTTTATTTCTATCTTCCACAAGCACCTAATAAAGGGCAGTGAGCTCCTTATTTTCTTTATTAAAGTTCAAACGACGAAGCCGAGAGTTTCGAAAGAGGGCTGCAAATCGTTTATTCAAAAAGTATTTTAGGCACTCCAGACATTTCAATAATATAATATAAACTCATTTAAATCTTTATATAGTCTCTCTCTTCTTCAATTGAGTCTTAACATTTCACTCCTATACATACCTAACAGAATCACAAAGTAATTTTGATATTCTACTAATTAAAATGAATTTTAATATTCTATAAAAGAAATATAATTAAAATAGAAGCAACTCAGAAGTTGTATTACTTGATGTTCTATAAAAGAACTGTTCTTGCAGTCATAATTGTTTCAGCTTTAATCAATGGAAGTATTTTACTACATATAAACTTTGATGTTGCCCGTTAATGGTATGACTTGACAGTTACATTTAAACAAGTGTGGTCACCGCCTTATGTTATTATTTTCCACAAATTTTGAGATTTTCTCACCGATAGGCTAACATGCACTTGTTGGGGACATGTATCATCCATATCACAATGAATCATGTATTGATTTGCATGCGACTTCAGAACTTAAAAATGAAACTAAACATTTAATCATCTATTCACATAACTGTTCAATAAGCTTCTGCTTACTTTCAAAAAATTAACCCAACTCGTGGTCCTTTCTTAGCATATTCTCTTCCAAACACTTCCACGTCCAATTGACAATTTTCCACAATCGATTTCACCATCATTGTTGTGGTGCATAAATCATCGACTAGGGCCTCTTCATATGTGATTTGTTTATCTACGACAGTTACATCATCTGCCTCCTCAGTGTCTGCATACATGATTGCATCATTGTCAACTTCTATTTGATCAATCCAAGTTCTATCTACATCATCCGTACAAGCTACTTCCAAGATATCCAATTGCACTTCACCCTTGTTTGCAACATCAACATGATCATCATTGTCATCATCAGCGCAACCAATTAATCCTTCTCCCCTGCATTTATTTTGACACAATGAATACAAAAAATAACGGTAAGAGTAAATTCCATGAACGAAAATCAAAATGCAAGTTCTAGAGTACAATATTACTCACTTTCCCAATGCATGCATTTATTTGAATGTATGGAGTTATGCATCATATTTTGTTCTTGACTTGAAGATACTCCAACCATTCCACTGTAACTATGCAATAAATTAGTAAACTATAAGCCTTGATGACTTGTCAGATGAGAAGGATACATTGACCATTGTGTTTATTGTAAATGTGTGGTGGGTACATGCTCATCCACAAAAATTACGCACAGGTGTGTTTCTACCACATCAACATGTTCTAATTTCGCAACATATATTTCTTTCACTCTTATTCCAACCGAAAAAGTAGAGCTCAAATAATAGCCATCTTTCAAATCAATAGCAGATGAACCATCATATCTAACCCATTCAAACGCTAATTTTAAATCATACATCATAGGATTGACTTTTGTCACTACAATGTCCCTTGTTTAAGCTCTAGAAAACTATAATGATTTTTTATTTTTGATCCTTTTCACTTTCCACCAACATATCTAGGCTTACCTTCATCATCAACCAACAATTTCCTTCATAGTAAAATATATTTGGAACCATTGACATTATTTACAAAATCAATTGCAAGACTACATTCAAAATCTTGAATTTGTGATAAAATGCTAAAAAATTGTTAAACTAATACCTTATTTTTCCAAGAAGATTTTGAATCTATGGGCAATCTTCAAGCAAAAGCAATCAAATCAATCTACAAGAAAAAGCAAGTAAGCAAATCAATATAATTACATAACTAATATATCTCACCAATAGAATCAAGATTGCAGTTCTACATTACATTTAAACCCAAACCACTTTAGTATTTATCCAAATGACTAACCAGCACAAAACACGGGTTAAAAAAACACAAACAATTTGAAAATTCATATTCAAAATACTACAGTTTAACAAAAACCAAAATTTGACAATGTTATCCTAGGCCTAAACGACTACCAAAATCATGGCCTCCCATTGGTTTTTCTTAGTTCTTCATTTACCCTTTTGAGATGAATGATTTCGGCTTGCAACTCGTAGGCATATTCGAGTCCCCTTTCACACATGGTTGAACGGTCCATTTAAAATAATTACAAAAATCAATTTCATGAAGATTCAGTCTTTGTCTGTTGTATGAACTTCAATCGAAAAATCTTCATCTGCCATTCTTTTGCTTTCTGCAAATGACCACTATACACATATCTCCATAATAACAATTTGGATATGACCGTTTCCCCCGTGGCATGGATGGACCAATATGATTTAGAGGCGTCAACATATTTTCGTCAACGCGAATTTGATAGCCGGGTCTTTTGCTAGAAACAACTTCGCATAAACGAGCGTGTAAGATATATAGACCAAAATGGAATTTACGTGGTATTGTTTTGAACCGTGTCTCCGAAACATGATCAACATCAACATGAATATGGCTTGAACTTGCAACATCGATTTGCGCTTCAAATACATCAAAATGTTCCATCAATGTTTCATCGTCAATCTCCCAAACAATCATGTCTATATTCAAAATAAATAATAAATCATTAACATATCAATTAGAGTTTTCAATTACAACTAGGTTTTTCTATTTCATTAACCATTACCTGATTTTTCAATAGTAACATCACCGTTACTATTACTTATCAACACTAAAAATAATAACTATTAATTTTCAACAACAATAAAAACAAAAAAAATTGAGCAACATTTTGAGCAACATAAACTATTACCTTTTTTGTAAAGATGAAGAAAATTATTCATATAAAATTTAGCAACTATTCTGTTGACAATGTAATTGAGAAATTTGGATTTGGGAAAATAATGAGTTTGGATGGATTTTGAGAGGATTTTGAGAAGATGAATGAGATTTTGGAAAATGGAGGATAGATCTGAGCAAACCGAAATTTTGATGCTCGAAATATTGCTTGCGTATTCCGTATTTGCGCAAGAAATATATACAAATCTTGAGCTAATGTGGATTGCGCAAACTATATACATAAAGCTTCTGTATATAGGGAATGCGCAAGCCTTTTGGTTAAAAATAAAATAAGCTTGTGCAATCCATATTTGTGGAAGATTATTTCAAAACAAGACCTATTTTTGCAATAAGTTTTCAGTTAGGTCTACTTTTGTAATTTGTTTTTTCCGGTGGTACTATTTGAAAATTTGTCCTCATATATATTGATGGCACTCTATTTTCTTCCTCGTTCCATATAGCCTCTTTAATTTTTAATCTTAATCAAAGTATCCCAAATTAAAAGTCTATAAAATTACACACTTCCACCTTTACTATACTCTTTCGTGCATTTCCAAATTTTTTTAATTTAGAATAAATTAGATCTATGAATCCATTATATTTCAAAATGAATAGGGAGTAATTTATCATTCTTCTTTCGATATTAAATTCCAAAACCATAGATTTATCTATTGGACAGAGAAACTATAAATAATTTTTTCTTAAGAAATTTGCTTTTAACATGAGAGGTTTATCTTAGATATCCTGGATACACTTCCCTATCAGTTAATGATTTTAGAAGGTACCTCCACACTTAAAGTTTATAATCCAAATTGGTTATATAGTTCAGCTAAATTCATTTATCACCCAAATTATAATAAGGTTGCTAAATTAGAGCAGAAATATTATAAGATATATATCCAAACATTAAGCAAAATCCTACCAGAGATAGTAAACATGCAAAAATTGAAATTATATAATAATAAAAACTAACTTTGGACCTCATTATTGTTTCAATACCTGCAAAGTCTAATTTTTCATAAATCTTGGAGAGCCATTAGATTCCAAATTTTCTTCAGAAAAGATAGGTCCATGACATCAACTAAAAAGTAAATTAGAAAAAACCAATTGAATCTAAAATGAACATACAAAATGAATTCATGTATGAATTGAATGAACATGAACTCAAGCAATACTAAGACAAAAATATATTGCTAAATTAACGAGTTATTTGTTCTTTACAACTAATAGGTCTTCATCTTAAATATAACATGGTATAAATCATATAAGATTACAGAAATAAGAATAAATGGGAAGAGGTGAAAGTTAAGGCACTAATTGCAAAATCTATATTTCTAACAAAATAAAGTTTTACAATTTTTATTTTCTACTTTGATTCAAACAATATATTTAATAAATATGGTTTACAATGTTAGAAAGAACCAAAGTAAAAGAACCTATGTCGATACTCACACACACTCTGTGCGTGCGTATGTGATTAGTAATCCACTCTGCATCATGTATCAAATTTGCATTCCAAGAAGGTTTAAAGTATAATGGTAATTGTTATTTTAAGAATTAATTTTATGTTTTCATGCAAAATCAAAGAATCTTACATCATTCACCGTTTTTGGTTACTCTGAAGATTGGTCGTTCGGTGGAAGAATTGTTTCAAATATAATACTTTACATTTGAGTGCACATCAATAAAATTATATTTATCTTCAAAAATGAAAACTTTTTTTAGTAAGTCCATGCTTGGGCATTGAAGAAAGTGGAGCATTATGTTGACTAACATACTAAATTTAAAATGATTTGTATAATCTTAAAGAAAATTGAATTTAGAAGCATGGCCTAAGACTAAGAGTAGTTCTGCATTCGCTGAACAAATGTTTCTTTTAAATGTTTTACATGGAATAGAACTTAACCTATATTCTTCAGGAAAATGGGTTATTAATCAATCTCACACTTAATACTAATCCCAAATATCACTGTAAATCAAATATAAAAAATATTAAACTTTAGGATATTGGTCTCCAAGAATTGTGTTTAACTAAATTTTGTCTTTTACTATCCCATATATTTTTCCGAATTGAAGCTCTATTAAATCAGTAATCCATGTTTCAAGGAGTTCCTTATGTTTTCCTTTATTATTTACATAAATTTATATTTTATCATGTCTTCAAATCAGTGTAGTTAAATATGTTCACAGTAACCAATTTTGTAAAAAGTTCAAGTTTAATTAACAGAAGACCTAATAAAAAAGAGAAAATAAAAAGAAATTAGATAAGACAAATTAACGTTCGTAACCGCATAAACAAAGAAGAAATGAAAAATTACCTATAGTGGAATGGATGTAGCGAATTATAAATTTGTAATATTTGGGGTTGAGGTAAAAGTTTTATTTTTATGACAGGCAAACTATCTTTATTGGAAAAATGAAAAAGGGAAGTTTTTATTGTAAATTGTTCCACTTTGATATTATTAAATTATGATTAATTTTTTCATAATTTCCCTTGAATTGATGACTGTGAAAGCTCAATAAATTGGTCAATGGTGAGACATTCCATCTTTCTCATCTTTCTCCCGCTTTAAATTTAGGTTTACATTCAGAAAATATATTTCACATCAAATATGATAATTCATACTTGGACATTCAAAAAATTCAACTAATACGTTGCATTTATGCCTATAACGACGAAAATGGTTCATAGACAATCATACAAAAAGGTGCACACGATTCACTCTAAACATAAATTTTTGACAAAAATAAAACCTCATCGCTATATGTAATTACTTAAAACATTGTACTTTCACTACAAAAGACACACTGCTTAGCGACGGCAAAAAGCCATTGGCGGCCGTCGCGAGCCATCGCTAAATGTCGTTGCAAAATACCTCATTGCAACTAAAGAAAGCGATGACCTTAGCGACGGCTCCGTTGTTCTTTTTGCAACGGCTGGTAACGGGTAAGTGTCTACGTGGAAGCAACCGTTGGGTTGTTAGTTTCCCGAGTTGTTGATGCAAACTATTGCAAATCGTTGCAAATTGGCCGTTGCTAGCCATCGGTGGCCGTCGTGTATTTTGACCAAATGGCCGCCGCTAGCCGTTGCAAACCTGAAATATTTTTCCAGCCAATTTGCAGCACCTTCAACCCTCAATCTCAATCAATCCAAATAATATAATTCCATCATTCCACACATATAATACCATTCCATCGTACCATATAATCAATATCAACACAACCAAATATTCAAGTATTGCATATTCTAACATATATTTACAAAATCATATAAGAAAATCAACATAACCGAGTATGAAAATCCACCAAACCAAACCACATTGTCCAAGTATCAATCACAACAACCAAAATACCAAACCCACCAAAACACTAAGTATCAATCACAACATCCATAGTACTAAATGTCAAACCCATCACAATATGTACATATATATATATATATAAAGCGCACCCATCAAAACAAACCAGCTAAGCATCATCATCATCAACTGCACCTCCTTCCCCGGGCATTGACCCATGCTCCTGATAGAACGCAGCAATACATTCATCTATCTACATCGCCAATTGACTCTTCCGCCAATCATTGAGCTCATCCAATTGTGTTTGCATCCGAGCAATCTCTTCCTCATCTATCACAACACCAGAAAGGCAATTTCCTCATGGTTATAAGCGTGACAAAACTAATTTGTTATGGTTATAACCGTTAAAATAGATACCGTGGGCAAATTCAGTCACACTTTTGCTCACGGTTATAACTGTGGTAAAAATAGTAATTTCTCACGCTTATAACCATTATAAATTTAGATATTATCACACTTATAACCGTGACAGAACAGTATCGATAAAATGGTTATTACTAACGCTTATAACCATGGAAAATTTAGACAGTATCACACTTATAACCGTGACAGATCAATAGTTTCTAACATTTATAACCATTACCAAAAAGGAAACTCTAACACTTATAACTGTGACAAATGCAAATTATATCACAGTTATAACCATTACGAAAGGTTATTTTCTAACACTTATAACCTTGATAACTAAAACAATATCAAACAGATTTCATTTAAATAATGCAATTATAAACAGCCAATAGTGTTGATCATGAGCTACGTGCGTTATTTTTTTCAACTACATAGACTAGGTGCAAATATACAAGAAAATCATCAATACGAAGATGTCAATGAAATAGAAAAAATTCATATAATCTGAACATAAATGTTTAAATGATATCAACAAAAATATAAGTAATATTCTCTTACAATGAAGCTAGTGAGTTTACACAAAATACAAGAATTTACCAAAGTTGTTTTTATAATGTTATAATAATTATAATAGTACAACACCTACTTTAACTATCTGCAAGCTGAAACCAATCCTACCATGTAAACTCTTCCAGATTTTCTTTAATTAAATTGTCTCAAGCTCTTCATTCAGCCTCTGTGCAAAATGGAAGACCTCAAAATCAAAATGGAAGACCTCAAAATCAAATGAAAAGCTAGAAATATGTATACAAGTTGATAGATCATGGAACCAAAGGCAATTGTCCAAAAGCGGCCAGCAAACGAGTCAGAAATGAGAGCTCCAGCAATAGAGGTCAGGCTAGTAGTGCCACTGAAGTTGCTATACATAGAAAAGGTTATAAATTTTCACTGGAGTCAAAAAAGAACAGTTCATCCAAATAGTAAACATTGCAATAAAAGAGCTGCAGCAGTTCATATCATAATGCTCATATTTATACTTAGTTTCAAAACTGAATAGTTTTGCAATTGATTTTCAGTTTGCAACTAAGTTTAAAACTGATCTGCAAACAAACTGCAGGTAACATTGAAAACCAAAAAATAATACCCAACGAAAAACAAACTGCAGGTAACATTGTAAACAAAATATCTAACATACACTATGAAGTCATGTAAAGTGTGGGAGATGTACCAAATGCAGCACACTTAATGACCCTCCCGATGCTTATACAAATGCAGCAACAGCTTCGACACTGACAAACGAATGCAACAGTTAGTTTGAAAAATACAATCAATATTGATTTACCAAATAACACCAAATCAGTTGCATAATAAATTAAAGCAATTATGTTTTTTGTAGTATTTATACCTTTTAACCAATGCATATGTATAGTGTTATCCCATTTTTGGTCAAAACTGGAATATCAACAAATTGGCAAGGAATGACGGAGATCAGTTGGAATCAAGGCTGCGATCGATATCGCCAAAATTTGGTTGAGCTCCGATCGGGACGAAATTGATTGGAAATGATGATAAGGACTAGGAAAGGCTATGTTTCAGATTTCATGTTAATCGGAGTTCGTATGAAGGAGATATAACCAAGCCAAATGAGAGGAAGCACTGCCGAACCATCCATCCTCCACTCCCAAGCACTGCCGGTCCAAACCAAACCCTGTTCCATTACCTGCCGAACCAACTCCCTGCCGAACCAACACACTTCCCACACCTTGGCCGGACCAACCTCCACCGGTCCAACTCCATCCCCATGCACTGCCGGTCCACTCACCACCGAACCAACCTCCTGCCGAACCAAACCACCTACCACCAAACCAAGGCGTACAGGACCGACACTACTAGGCCAGATTGCATCAGCCCAGGCCCACCAGCAGCTATATACATCCAGGACCCCTGCCCCCAGCCTCACTCTATAAATAGAGGGGCAGGGGTACCACAATGGCAGACAAGTTTGAGAGCTCAAGCACGGATAGAACTTTCAAACAACTTTCAGATACTTGTAATCAAATCTTTGTACTTGTAATCTGAGGAGAAAAGGGGAATAACATATAAAGTGGACGTAGGCACGTTCTGGACGAACCACTATAAATCTGTGTGTCTTTTACAGTTTAGTCCCTGCTTTTTATATATTTGCATAAATTACCCAAATCACTAAAAACAACATAAAATCAACTAACTCATACGACTTGGAGGTGTTTGCCCATTTTTTGTGCAAAAACTTTTTGGTGCTTTCACTGAAAATTGAACTCAGGAGCGCTTTAATGATTGCCTCGCAAAGATTTGTTGAGAAACTCTCTTTAAGAACCAGAAGTCTATCCGAGATTATGGCTCTTGGAAGGAAAACAAGTAGAAGACAGAGATCGGAAAGAAGTCAGCACGAAGGGAGTCAAGGGGCTTCCTCAGGAGAGAACCAAACTTCAGTCTTCATCACCAGGGATGAGATGGAGACAATGATGAAAAGACAAGAGGAGTTGATTCAGAATTTGTTTCAGCAGATTGGGCAACTTGGAGTACAGAATAGGGAAGCGGATGGAGTTCGGAACGGAGCAAGACCATCCGGCATAGCACCTGGATTAGGGGGCATACCCATGGAGAACATAGATCCAATTTCGGAGAGAGAAAGAGGAGCATCTGCGCAACCTGGGAGCAGCAGAGGAGTGAACGCTCAGTCAAGGGGGCAGATCCCAGAATTTCCTCGTGGACTCGGGGGGCAGGTCGAAAGTGATGAAAAAGATTGCATCTCGGAGACAATGACAGGTTGGTGGAGATGGTTAGAAAAGCTATGAGAGGCGGTTTGGTAAACAAATATTTGAAAGATGTTAATAGGAGTCCTTTTACTCCAGCAATCAGACAAGCTAGGAACCCACCGGATTTCAAGTTACCATCGCTGGACATGTATGACGGGAGAACGGACCCCACAGTTCATCTAACGAAGTATATGAGGCATATGGAAGTGCTGGGGGCATCAGAGGAGGTTATGGCCTGGTGCTTTCCATTGTACTTGGCGGATATCGCAGCGTTGTGGTTTAGACAATTGGAGAATGGATCCATCGGAACGTGGAATGATTTAATTGTATGAGGCAATTCAGGGTCCACATTACAAGACCCAAGAATGTGATGACTTTGGCAACCCTAAAGCAGAAAAACGGAGAGACTTTGAGGATTTACCTAACGCGATTCAATGTGGCAGCAGCTTCGGTGGATCGACCAGATCCATCCATGGTTATGATATTGGCTGTGTCCGAGATAGCTGACGGAACATATTTCAAAAATTCATTAACTAAGGATCCACCCATGGATCTAGGAGAATTCTATCATGAGGCGGAAAAGTTTCTACGATTGGAGGATGCGAGCGCCGAAAGAGAAGAAGGAGAAGGAATTGATATTTATGCGATCAAAGGAGGAAATCCCCCTGAGAAAGGCGTGGAAACTAGTAGAGGTAAAAGAAAGACTGAGAATGACGGTGACAAGTCAAAGCGGCAACGGAGGGAGCCGCGATTCACCACTTACTCTGAGCTGAATGAGAGTCTGGAACGAATTTATCAAGATACTAAAGAGAAGGTTCCGTATCGTAGACCGATGCAAAGGGATCCAACTTCTGACGAAAGAAAATCAGACAAGTTTTGTGTATTTCATGAGTTGAACGGTCATAACACTAATGATTGTAGGCATTTGAAGGACGAGGTGGAAGGGCATATCAGGAACGGTATGCTCCTTCAGTATGTGAGGAGGCGAACTCCAGCAGTGGAGCCAGAGTGACCATCGTCTACATCGGCTAGAGGTGACCCTGGATCGGGGCACCGTTTGATTATCCATTGATTGCTTGATTAAAATAACGATGAACAAGTTGTAAACCTCTCACTAACACGGTTAGATCATTTACACATGTGAGCGATCGCGCACGATCCATAGGCATGCTCTGAATGACTACCAACCGCGTTATAGTAAGAGTTTACGCTTTGACATCTTCATTTTGCTTTTTGCTTTGATTTTGATTTGAACATTAAAATTCTGCCTGTTTGGACATTTCTGCTGTAAGGTTCATATGATTATTGCTTTAATATTTACAATTCTATGAAAAAATCTACTTGTATGCCCGTTGGATCGCGAATGGTCCACGCACCTCTTGCATGGCAGTGAACTGCCGAAGTCTTTGATTCGGAAACTCCACCAAACGATAACTCCGGCACAGATAATATTAAGTCCCCTCCGGGCACACTCACTCGCCTCGAACGGCGCCCGACCTCAAACGGTCACAACTCGCCTCGAACGGCACCCGACCTCGAACGGTCACAACTCGCCTCGAACGGCACCCGACCTCGAACGGTCACAACTCGCCCCGAACGGCACAACTCACCTCACCTCAAATGGCTCGATCACGAATGGTCGTCATTTGAGGTCCGCCCCTTGACCGCGCACGGTCGCACTTCACCTCAAATGGCTCGATCCCGAACGATCGTCATTTGAAGTTAGGCGTTTGACCATGAATGGTCGCACTTCATCTCAAATATCTCGATCCCGAACGGTCGCCATTTGAGGTCACATAAAACTGTAAATTCCTTTGCAGGACATAAACAGGATATGAACATCCAGCTCATGGCATTACAAAACACGCCTTCCTATCACAAGGCATGTTTTAGGGGGCAAAGTGTTATCCCATTTTTGGTCAAAACTGGAATATCAACAAATTGGCAAGAAATGATGGAGATCAGTTGGAATCAAGGCTACGATCGATATCGCCAAAATTTGGTTGAGCTCCGATCGAGACGAAATTGATTGGAAATGATGATAAGGACTAGGAAAGGCTATATTTCAGATTTCATGTTAATCAGAGTTCTTATGAAGGAGATATAACCAAGCCAAATGAGAGGAAGCACTACCGAACCATCCATCCTCCACTCCCAAGCACTGCCGGTCCAAACCAAAACCTGTTCCATTACCTGCCGAACCAACTCCCTGCCGAACCAACTCCCTGCCGAACCAACACACTTCCCACACCTTGGCCGGACCAACCTCCACCGGTCCAACTCCATCCCCATGCACTGTCGGTCCACTCACCACCGAACCAACCTCCTGCCGAACCAAACCATCTACCACCTACCACCGAACCAAGGCATACCGGACCGACACTATTAGGCCAGATTGCATCAGCCCAGGCCCACCAGCAGCTATATACATCCAGGACCCCTACCCCCAGCCTCACTCTATAAATAGAGGGGCAGGGGTACCACAATGGCAGACAAGTTTGAGAGCTCAAGCACGGATAGAACTTTCAAACAACTTACCGTTACTTGTAATCAAAGCTTTGTACTTGTAATCTGAGGAGAAAAGGGGAATAACATATAAAGTGGACGTAGGCACGTTCTGGCCGAACCACTATAAATCTGTGTGTCTTTTACAGTTTAGTCCCTGCTTTTTATATATTTGCATAAATCACCCAAATCACTAAAAACAACATAAAATCAACTAACTCATACGACTTGGCGGTGTTTGCCCGTTTTTTGTGCAAACATATAGCAGTAGAATAGATGAAATTGCAACCTACTTGTACCTTTCTCTTAGTTTTAGATATACCTTCATATACAATACATACCAGAAGATAAATCATAACAGATACAAAATAATCAATGTGTATCTGATACACATTAGAAAAGATTTATCCTTAAAAAAAACCAAGCTATAAATCACAATGGCTTATTATTCTCTAGAACCCTAACAATAAAATTCTGTAGATGTATATGTAAAATGCTCCAAAGAAATATTATGTACCTTCAGCAATGGTGGATTCGATTTCTCCAAGGATAGATCTACATCCTGATTGAATTGGAGCTGAAGCTGTTTAGGTAAAAAGAAGTTAATTAAAAAGAAGTTAAAAACTACCTTAAAGTAGTAAAATAATTGCATGATCATGACTCAAGAATTAGAAACAAAAATTTATGATTAATTAAACAACTTTGTGATTAGTTCATTAAAAACTGCAGTTGAAATATGTTTTATGTTTACCAGAAAGTTCAATAATAATTTATAAAATAAAATAAAGAATGTGTAGCTAGTCCACTTATCATAATCATTTTTTTGAGCAAAAATGAAGATGAATCAAATGATAAGCATGGAAAAATGGACTGAAGAATAAATAGAGAAAAAAGATCGTGATTGGAGATTAATTGTATATAATAAATCTAAGACGGCCCTTAAATAAAATCAAAGGAACCAGATATAAGTTAAAAAGATGAACTACGTGCTAAGAAGATGACTCAGTCTCTCTTACATTTCTCATAAAATTTGTAGTTTGATCTGGCCGTCGATAAGAAAATGTCTTATGAAAGAAACTACCAAAAAACCAAAAAACAAAAGCAAAATGAAAGTTACATGAACAACAATTATGATTGAAGTTTGAACTGATTTAGTTTTTCATCTGAAGAAGTTACTGATTCAAAATGAAAAATGAACACCAAGTAGAGGAACACTATAATTGAAGTTACATCATCTTTTATTAAGGCCAATTGATTTTAGCAAATTTAGCATCCAATATTTAAAGGCTAAGGACGTACTTATGTTCAAATCGTGTAGAATCACAAATTAACGTTTCAGCTTAAGCTTCTGTAACACCATAAAGAATTTTAATCGTTAGACCATTATTATGTCCTAGATATTAGATGTAATACAACCAAATTACAACAATTTTCTAGCATGAAAGAAAAAAAACCTAAACAAACAATGAATGTAATTGTATGATATTATTTCCCAAAAGAAAAGGGCATTGGATCAGGCCAAAAAAATTAAATATTATTCATAGAATTGACTACAAGATCATGAATACAAATTTACTGCTTCTATCTTCAATAAATGTTTTACCCTCAATCAAAGCTATAAAGTCAATCTTAATCTTAGTTCGCAATGCATGTCAACTGAAACAATAGTCTCAAATATCATTACTTTTATTTCGTTTCAGAAACAGAAGTGGATGAAATACGTACCTCACTTTCATGAGCAACAACTGGCTGAACTGGCCTATTAGCGTTACGTGATCTAAGAACCCATATTAGCAACTACTGATCATCGCCAACTGAGCCAAATAAATACTCATGTCTCAAATGCCATGCAACATCCTCAACTACACCTTTATGTACATGTTTACAAATATTTTATTAGAAACCTCAATCATAATATGAACTGTCATCGTGTAATGCATGGTTACACTATTTGTACTTAAATGAGGTAGACAAAATAACAATATAACATGACATGCACGTGATTCAATTTAATGGAAAATATCATTGCTTGGTTTATAAATGAGCATTGCTCAGTTTATAAACTGAGTATTGCTCGGTTTATAAATGGAGCTCGATTTAAAAGCTAAGCAAGTGCGCTAAGTTTAGAAAAGTGACCAATGCTCAGTTTATAATTGAGTGTCGTTGTTCAGTTTTAAAACTGAGCACCGCCGACATTGCTCGGTTTTAAAACTGAGCATGAGCAATACGCAGGTTTTAAAACTGAGATCCAATGCTCAGTTCTAAAACTGAGCAATGATGAGCAATGCTCGGGTTTTAAAACGGAGCAATGCAGAGCAGTGCTTAGGTTTTAAAATTGGGATCCATTGCTCAACTTTAAAACTGAGCATTAGCAATATTCAATTTTAAAACTGAGCATCAGCACTGCTGCTCAGTTTTAAAACTAAGCATGAGTGAAGGTGTTTGTGAATGGGTGAAGGCGTTTGTCCAAGGATGAGGATTTTACCTTGGCCATTAAGGAGGGTGAAGGCGTTTATGAATTGTACATGTACTACTTTGCTACAGCAGAAGCGAAGAAACTGGATGTTCTAGCACATACCTTTTACAGTTATATTGAGAGCATGATTTCTATCAAGAGTGGAGATGGAACAAGTTAAAATATTCCATTTTCCTATTTTTCTTTTATCGAAAAGAGATGTTTTAACTCTGTCTTGGACCATATGCGTGACCTTTATATGTAATATATGCATAAGCAACTTATTCCATTGCTGTAATATGACTTTTATATGTAGTGTGAAAGGCTGCAAAACTCGTGTAGATGACGCTGGTGTTCCATGTATGGTGGTGGGAATCTGTTGACACCAAAATCATATTATTATTTTAAATATTTAGCAAGAAACAAATGCATAGCTCTGTCGTTTTGAGTTAACCACTCTATGTTTAATCTTTTGATGTATTATGTAGCTTGTTTACATAATAATTTTGACAGTTGGTCTATTTTTATCTATACACACTCATAAATAGATCATCATTTGGTCTATTAACTAATAAAGAGGTTGATAAAATAGTGAAACAAAAACTTTAAAAGCAACTAATAGCAGGGACCTGAAAAACAAAGCAACATAAGAAAGGCAGCAATATATATTTATGGAACAGCTAACTAAATAAACATTAAGGACATATAAAGGACGAATCAAGGCAAGGCAAGCATGCATGCACAAAAGGGAAATACAAATAAGGCTACATGCACTAACTGTGTTTAGGCAATTTTCGACAGGATTTCAAATTTATTTCATCTTTCTCTTTACAAATAACTATGTTTTATCATAGGTCAATGTCCTACGTCTGATTACAATACCACTTTAGAAGATAAACCTGTATTCAATAGAAGGATGAATGGTGAAAATTTATAGAACGATAAAGATCCAACAGATTTTATTGTATGTTGGCAACATAGAAAATAATGAGATTTTCTTAATTTCTACTTCTTAACCTGTTCTTCTTCTGTAGCACAACTTCCTCGATTAAATGAAATTCTTTCCTTTTCTTTTCATTTCCGCTGTATTCAAATAAATTTGATAGCTATGCATTAATTAATATGTGAAACCAACTAAATTATCTAAACTTGTGACGATAAAAAAGTCAATAGTTATAGATGAGTGCACATGAAGAAAAGAGTTTGAGAACATGAGATTTGAGCTCCTACCCATGTTTGGACTAAAAATGGCATTAATACCTAATTTTCAATTTGCATTTACAAAACTGGAGATGAGGCCTATTCTTTTAATAAGTTTTCTATGAAGCTTATTCCTGAAATACGTTATTTTTGAAAATCAATTTTTTATGTTAACTAAAGAATGCAACTTTTTCTGATTAGCAATAAGTTATGTACCAATCTTCCACTAAATGAATTGCCAACTAGTGTATATATTACTCAATCAGGTAACAAGGATCGATCATTATACAGTTACCACTAACCAATAATTATAATAATGAGCTGAGCAAACCAGAAAAATAATATAACCTTTTCACCTTATAATTAAAATTGTTTTCACCAAGGGATGCCTCAGTGGAACCTGGCTCTGCTTCTTTTGCTGCCTCCAACTGATGACGCTTATCCATATAAGTTTTTGCTTCGTCGAGCTTCTTCCATAATCATTCCCACTCAATTTCCAATAACTTCTTGCCTTTGTATTCTTTGCTCTCTCCAATTCCAGTCCATGTGTTCTATTTGTCAAGTGTTAGTAATAGTACAAAATCATACTAAATGTAATTCATCAACCATGATTACAATCAGACATAAGAAATATTTTAATTACTTTCCTAAGTAATTGTCATCTTTTTCTGGTGAAAAGCAAGAGCTGAAATTACAGAGGTTGTTCATGGATGAAGAATAAAAAAATACTCAAACATTTAACTTCTTGAAATATATTTAACATAGCAAATATACAAAAAAATACTTTGGTTATCCAAGTGATTTCGTATAAATTAAGTAAAGGAAGACAGATAATTTAGCAGAAATAAAGTCTAGGAATCTAGAAGCTAAGCAAAGCAAAGAGTGAGAACTCATTTGTAAACTAACATAGAACCCCACACATAGTCATCCCGTTTTCTCAAGAAATAAATCAATAAAAGAGTAAAATTAAAGTGAAGAGAGTGGATAAGGAGTTTAGAGTTTGAAAACAGTATAGGAAATGCTTTTATTTCTCTCTTTTTTTATATCTTATAGGCATAGAGACAATTCAGAAATAACATATATATTTAATATAGCAGTAACCAATTTGATTACTTAACTCTTTTAGAAGCATCCATCATGGCTATCTATCAAGATTAATTAGAAGTAGACCCTCAAAATATGAGACTATAATGAAATAAAAAAAATACACCAATAGAAAAAAAAATGAATTGAAGCTCGAACACATATCAAAAATAAAATGCAATATAAGATTAAAAATGGAAAATACCTAATGACAGAACAAAGCGATAGCGCATGGTAACCCTGGACTGAAAGAGGAAATCGATTAGATGAACGGTGGCGTGCGGCGACCTTAGACCGAAAGAGGAAAAATGAATAGATGAAGTAACGACGTGCATTGACTGGAATTGATAAATGACTGAAAAAAGCAATGATGTGTGGTAACCCTAGTTTGAAACAATGATGGACGAATGATGAAAGGGGAAAACCACAGGATGTTAGATCCGTGACAAGCCAAAGAAAGGATAAAATTACACTTTCATCCGCTTCAGTTTTTTTTGTTTACAAAAATACCAGATTTCCTCACGGTAATAAGTGTGGTAATAGTTGCTAACGAAAATATCTGTGACAAATTTATTACAGTAATAACTGTGACAAAATACAAAAATAAAAGTGTTGCAAAATGAGCTATTTGGTGTAGTGTATGGATCTCTTATATGACCTTTGGAAATTAAGAGCATGTGAAATAATTCAAGTGAATAAGAAGTTCATAGCATACAATAAGAAAACTCAAGTAATTTGTAATAAACTCAAGTGAATAAGAAGTTCATGGCATACATGTTTCTACTGTGTAAACGTTGAGTACATACCATATTGCCGAAACTGTAACCCTTGTTTCGACTTGCCGGTTCAATGACTGAATCCCATATCTGATTAGACTCATCAACCGTAAGCGACTCCCGTTTACTCGCTTGTATCGCTCGTGCATACTTTGCGTTATATCTCTCCTACAATTACGAACAGATATTTGACACAATTGCTATACAATTTACTTATTTACTGTGAAATAAACGAATATGAAATATTTTCATTACAGAAATAAACATATTTACCATTACAGAAGCAACCTTGTCGTCCGACCAATCATATGAAACATTCTCATCCTCATATATATGCTCCGCTGCATGTGTGACTCTGAAAACCTCAGCCGCCGTGGGCTCCCTATCATACTTTGCCCACTGAATATATACAAGAATAGATTATATTGATAATTTGCATGAGTATATACAAGAATAGATTATATACAAGAATATAATATATGGTAAAGAGACACTAGTAAATACATACATGCATAAAATAAATATTGGTTAATTTATTTACCAATTCCCTCCTATGTTGTTGGAAGGATTTGGAGCCACCATGATGTAAGGTGGGATTTTTGTTCCTATTAGCCTTGTTTCTTCCCGACAATTCCTATTAATTTATACACACTATTAAGTAAAATAATTCAACACATTTAAATGTAAAAATATAGTGACAATATAACTTACTTTGAATGCTTCAGATTCCTAATATTGTTGGAATCCAGCCCAAATATCATCCCCCATCCAACTTGGCATTTTCCCTGAACTCTTAACCCTTGACAGAGTCTCTCTGTAATTTTTTCGCATATTTTTATTCCAATGATTTACAAAAATATCCATATCCTACGGATCCACACGTACAGCTGCCTGCATATTGAATTATCATACGTGTTATGTTAAAAAGATTGTATAATTAAAAACAATCAGTAGAACAGAATACGTAAAACTGATATCATAAGGCATGATGGCATATTGTTTTTGGTTTCATATAAGACATAATTATATATTACAAAATTGTATTTACATAAGATCAGCCCATATTGCGTTTTTCATATGTGTTGGGATGTTATCCCACTGGGGCCAACACCTGACATCCTACTCTTGTATGCCTCCTTCGATACTTGTAAAATGAAATCGGACGGCTCCACCTCGAACCCTCTGTAGAAATGTTGATGTATATATTCAATATATTTCATATAATATAATTCAAATAAGTTTGATACATACCCATCACTTTTCGAAACTATCTCCGCAACTCGACGGGGATCTGGCTCAGAGGTACTCGGACCTACTCCAAGTGAAGGTGATCGAGATGTACTACGTCGATCACGTCGTCTATCAAACATAACTGACAAACATATATATAATATCATACACTGCTTAGAAAAGAGCACTGATAACATAAGCATCACATAATCATCAATCAATATCACATAATCATTAATTATCACATAATTACTAATCAAGTGATAATCATCACATAAGCATATCTGCACATAATCATCGAAAAAAACTACATGAAAAGAATAATGCATAGCTCAATGATACAGATCATATATAGTCATCATTATTATTACATAGCTCAGAATATTACAGAACATAGTCATTATTGTTAATACAAAGCTCACACTTATACAACAAGCTATGCCATCTATGATCAGTCTTCGTCATATTCTGATTCAGACTCGGTCTCGTACTCTATGTCATTTTCTTCGGTACTTACAAATGCATCTATTAAAACATTTGATTCATCAGTCAACGACCCTAAATCATTGTCATCGGTTATCTCTATTTCAGTATTTGACTCGAGATCCGCTTGATACGCTGCTTCATCTGGAATATTATTTCCATCAAACGTATATCTTGCCTTCGTTCTAAAAACAGCCCACCAGTCTGCTTTATCTTTTTTAAGGACGGATATGGAGAAAAATAAACTTGTAAAGCTTGCTTAGCTAATACAAAAGGATCATACTTATAGTAATGCGACGTATGCCTTATTTCAATTAGCTTATAATCTTTGTACACGTTAATTCCAGAGCCAGGAACATTGCTAAACCAGTTGCATTTGAATAAAAAAAACTTTCTCTACAGGTTGTATGTAATATGTCAACTGTAAAACTTGTGTTAAGATGCCGCAAAAATCTTTTACATGCTCCTCTAGATCATCACTTCCTTTGACAAATACACCACTGTTATATGTTAATTTTTCAGCCCCGTAATCTTTGGTGTTGAATTTTAATCCATTGACGAAGAATATTGGATAAGTCTTGACATTTCGTTTTGGTCCGATAGCAAGATTTCATAATCCTTCGTCAGCAACACAGTTTTTTGTATTATGAACGTAGTTTGAAAACCATCCAGCAAATTGTTTACTAAGATCGCCAGATGGATGTTGTGATTCATATATGCTGCAAATATGTATTATATTCCTTTATAATTAATATACATATATATATATATATATATGTATAATTGAATTATATATGAATTCATAATTACCTGACAAATGGAGCAACTTTAGCACAATTTAGAAGAACATATGTGTGTGCCACATGGTAATCTCCATCATCTAACCATATTTCCACACATTTTCCAGCAGGTCTTCCATGTTGTCTAAAAATAGATAACATTGTTTGAGAAGAATCCTGCTCAATAGTTTCTTCATTACGGGGAACACTTACGAATGATAAGTTCACATTGTTACTAAAGTAATGTGAGAAAAAAAATGAAGCTTCTTCTTCAAGGTACGATTTGCAAATCGAACCTTCTACTTGTGCTTTTTGTCTAATTTTTTTTCTTCAAATGATTCAGGTACCTAAAACAAAATTAATTAAATTTATATGGTGGTACAAAAACCAAAATTAATTAAATTACCTCTCAAGTGGATACATCCATCCATATTGCACAGGACCACGAAGGAGTTCTTCAGATGGAAGATGAACAGGTAAATGCTCCATTACATTAAAAAAACCAGGCGGAAATATTTTCTCCAGCTTGCATAGAAGTACAGGTATTTCTGCTTGAAGTTTACGTACAAGATCTACCTTTAACATCGTAGAACAAAGCTGTTAATAAAACATACTTAACTCTGTTATAACACTCCATATTTTTGCAGGCAGCGGTTCTTTGAAAATCACGGGAAAAAAAATACTCCATCATAATGTGACAATCGTGACTTTTCATCCCACTCAATTTGCTGTTATTAAAGTCAACACATCTACGGAGGTTAGAAGAAATCCCATCAGGTCATCTAAGACATTCCACCCACTTTAGAACGAGTTTTACTTGCTTATTGTCTAGCTCATAACATGCTTTGGGTTTCTTATTATCGTCATATAATTGAAGTTCGGGCCGCTAACAAAAGTGTAATATATCACGTCTTGAATTCGCATCGTCCTTGGTTTTCCCCTTCACATTCAAAATTGTGTTAAACACGTTGTCAAACAAGTTTTTTTCGTTGTGCATGACGTCAATGTTATGTCGGAGTAGGAGATTTTTCCAGTACGGTAACTCCCAGAATATACTTTGCTTGCACCAGTTATGAATGTCCGATTTACTTGAAATCTCAACCTGTACCCCAGTTTCATGTATCTTTGGGCAGTCTTTTACAATTTCATATACCTCTTCACTTGTCCAAAACTTAGGTGGTAGCATACTCCATACTCTGTTAGCTTTAAAGTTCTTTTTATCCGTTCTAAATTTATGATTGATATGTAGGAAACACCGATGACAGTCAAACCAAGAAATTTTCTTTCCATGCTTTAATGAAAATGCTCGTGTTTCATCCATACAATAAGTACAAGCTAGACGTCCAGATGTGCTCCAACCTGAAAGCATGTCATACGCTGAAAAATCACTAATAGTCCATAATAAAGAAGCAAACATACGAAAATTCCTTTTTCTCGAAATGTCGTACGTTTCAACTCCTTCATGCCACAGTGTTTTCAACTCGTCGATCAGTGGTTGTAGATAAACACAAATTCCTTGTGTCGGATTATTGGGAACGGAACGACAATCGTTAGAAACATATATGGAGTTTTCATACACATCCATGGAGGTAAATTATAAGGAGTAATAATAATAGGCCATGATGAATATTCACTACCAAACTGAGAAAATGGCGAAAATCCATCCATGCATAAGCCAAGCCTAATATTACGGCTCTCTGCCGCAAATTCAGGATAAGTCTTATCGAAATGTTTCCATGCTTCTCCATCAGATGGATGTATAAAAGTTCCTTCTTCTGGTGTTCTCACACTATGTCATCGCATATGACATGCTGTAGTAGAAGATGCATATAACCGTTGAAGTCTAAGAGTGATGGGTAAATAATGCATCCTCTTATATAGAACTTCTTTTCCTTTCTTTTCTCTTGGTTTGTATCTTTCCTCGTTACATATTCTGCATTTAGTAAGATGAGCGTCTTCTTTCCAATACAGCATGCAACCTTTTACACATGTATCTATCTTTTGGTACGTCAATCCAAAAGCAGACATACGTTTTTTTTTACTTTATAATGACTATCACACATCAAATTATTAGGTGGCATGTATCATTTTGCAGTTTGTACAACTGCTGTAAATGCAGCTTCGGTAAGATTAAATTTCGGTTTCATAGTGATGTATTTGGTTGTTACAGATAATTCGGTTCCGCTTGTACATCCATCCCACAATGGCCTCTTAACAGAATCCAATAAATCATAAAAAATTTAGCTTCCGCGGTTGGCTCTTCGTCAACATTTTAGTTCCCATCATCACCTTGGTCAAAGGTAGAAAACATTGATCGTGCAGCATCTTGCACCATGCTTTCTATAGGATTGGTCATAGTATTATCGTCCTATAACACTACAGGATTAGGTGTAGGTTGAACAAGTTCTCCATGACGATTCTATAAGTAATAATTCGGCACAAAACCAAATTTGTACAAATGTACTTCTACTATATCTGGTTTCCAATGCTTCAGATGTTTACACTTACCACACGGACAACGAATGTCTATGTTATTTTGATTATTAGATTGAGCAAATCTAACAAATACGTGTACACCGTTATAGAAATGTTCTTTTATTGATCCATTCATACCTTTTCGAGGTTCATACATCCAACTACGATCGAGAAAATAATCGAACATATTTCCTGATCTGTAAAATGTAGGTTAGAAGATTGAATAAAACACTTCATATTAAAGTCTTGTAAAAATTCATATATAACCCTTTACTATTTTAACAAATTCAAATAAATACTGCATTAAAATTTTCAATTCTTAAGTTTATTGTTTTTTTTTACTTTGATGGCTGGTTATCCTACTTCCCATTACAAACACAATAACGTAATCATATTTTATAAATCATTTCAGGTTAAACGACTCTAAAAAATTTCGGCTTTTTTCCTGTATCGTACACAAATGTGTATACACGGGGGAAAAAGAAAGTGCCATCGAAATTTTCTGAACCGTTTAAACTGAAATGATTTATAAAATATGATTACTTTATTGTGTTTGTAACTTGTCCAAATATTAGGACAAATCCAATAAATGTTGTATCAGATGAATACGGATGTCCGTTCTGTGGAAAAACGAATATCCATATAACGATCATATACAACACTTGTCAGACGGGGCCAAAAATTCTCTAAGGGGTTCACATAAATAAAGCACAAACTAAAAAATATTAATATTGAAGTGTTAGTGGTCTGTAGTGAAATAATGGTGTTAACGCTAAAATTTGAACGCTAACACCCCGGTGTATGAAGTGAGATTGTGAAAGCACCACCCGATAGCTCGGGAAAAGATTATAAGCAGATAATAGTGAAAAAGCAGTAAACAACAGCAATTTTATAGTGGTTCGGCTTAAGAGAGAGCCTACGTCCACTTTGAATATCTTTATTGACGATTTGATTACAAGTCAATGCAGTTACACTTTGATTACAACACACTTTGAGTTTCAAGTGACTTAGAACAAGTAGCCTAAACTTCAATGTCGGTCCAAATCTTTGAACACATGTTAGACATGTTTGATTTCTTCGTGAAGTTCTTTGAAGGTGTTGAAGTGGTTCAGAACGCAGCAGAGTAACAGCGCTTGAAATGAATGAGCCAAAAAAGTCCCTTGAATATTGGAGGTGGCCATGTATTTATAGGCCAATTTCTGGGTTGGAATTGTTGACCAAGTCATGAGTCGCGACCGACTCAGGATGAACCGTGACCGACTCAAGATGAGCCGTGGCCGACTCACATATCACGAGTCAGCAGGCAGCGGCATAACGGAAACGGCATTGAGTTGTTCCTCATATGCTTAGGTCGCCAGCGACTTATGATAGGTCGTTAGTCGCCTTGAGTCGTTGGAAACCCTGAGTCGGTCTGCCCCATAAACCACTAACTAGTTAAGCCACTCTGCTCCTCTAAGGCACTAACTCGTTGAGTCGTTCATCCCCATAAGTCGTGAGTCACGCAATTCTTTAACTCGTGCAACTCCTCAGTTCAGTTGAGTCGTTGATCCACTGAGTCGTTACAAGCCCTGAGTCGTTGAGTCGGTCTAGGCCTTGAGTCATCTCATATGAGTCGTAAACTTCGTTGAGTCGGTAACTCACTGTGTCGACCTGTCTCATGAACCGTTAATCCCCATGAGTCGTTCCATTCCTTAAAGTCGCCGTGAACCTTAACTCGTCAGCTAATTAAGTCGTAACCAGTTGAGTCGTTAACCTTATTAAGTCGGCAACCTTGTTAAGTCGGCAACCTTATTAAGTCGGTAAGTCGTGCCACTTGTTAGCTCGTTAACCCGCTTCATCAGTTACGTCGTTGACTTCGAGTAGAATATAGGTCGCTCCATTCTCTAAGTCGTATACCGTTTTGGACGGGGCGCTGCCCCGCACCCCGTCGGGGGCGCTGCCCCCTGGACCCCTGCGACCTGGCCGGGCAGGTCGATCACCGTAGCGGTGGCGTTGCCCCCGCACCCCCACCTTGGGGGGTTGGCACCCCCCCTGGACCCCCCCTCCGTAGGGGATCTTATCTGAAAAGTCATTCAACAGAACTTGCTTTGTTGGGATGCTGAGTGGACTATTCTTCGAGATGAACTATCATTGGTTTCTCGGTCGATTTTTGATATCACGGCCATGCTGAAAAAGTGGAGTTAACACTTGCCCCTCGAAGTATATGCCTAGGGACTAGGTCGTGTGCTTCGATTCTTCTTAACTCGTGCTTTACTGAGCTGCTGAGCTTGTACTTAGGCAACTTTGCTTTGTTTTGACCTGAAGCCTTTTAAACTTGACCAATGCGATTCAATGGAACTTTGACCTGAACTTGTTGCATCTCTTTACGGATTATTTTAACAACCTGTTAAATGCACCATTTGCAGAAAAATAGGGCGAATATACTCATCACCGATTGCCCATATCGAGTGATGGATTAGATCAAAGAACTGGTATTTTACTGTAAGCAAATTAGTATGGTCTTGATGAAGTGTTGCGAATCAATTATCTTGGATGAAGTATCAACACAAAGTTTACACAGTTATAACTGCTATCTGCATTGACACCGCACTTACTTTCAAATAACAAGCCTTGAATTCTTCTGAATTGACATATGCCAACCAGTATTATTTCAAGTATTGCTTTATTTACTTGTTATTTTAGTAGCTTTGCACAACACTTCACACGCTTTTAGAAAACGTGCACCTTTACTTTTGAATATTCAGTTCTTCATATAGAATGTCTTTTCGATAAGAAGAGTAGTGGGGCAAACTGGATCTTCCCATTTCTGGGATTTTCAAAATCTGAGTTGTCCGGTACTAATTTCATTCTTTACTTTTGCAGTACTTCCTTCCTCTTTCCGAATATTCCAGTTAGAAGTCAATTTTTAAAAGACTAAGTGCTGTGACGGTTAAGGAGAGGAGCGTTAAATTTTTTGCTGAAAGATGGATTTTCACACTAATTCGGACTTTTGCACTCTTTTTGGTTGACTTAGCTTCACGATGCCCCTGGTTTTCAAGAAGAAACTTCAGATGCCCCAGCTTTCGCAAAGGAACTTGCATCAATGGAACCTATTGCGGAAGCCTTATTGGTGTAATGTTTTACTCCATTTGACGGTGTGGGGTCATCCTTCTTGTTTTGCCTTTTGAAACCCGCACGTGCATAACAAATTTTATAGAAACTTTTGTCTGTATTTGAGAATGTATTTATTCCTCATTTTCATACAAGTTTCTTTATTCTCTTTGCATGATATTGCAGTGAGCTTGTGGTACGTTGCTTGGGTACTGCTTTTATTAATGTAGCAATATTATATTGCCCCCATACCACAACTCATTGTAATATTCTCTATTTTGAGGAGATTTTGGAGAACAATTCTTCTGTTTTTAGAAGACTTGTACTCTTACTTTAGAGAATAACTCTTCCATTTTGAGAAGGCATGCACTCTTTCTTTAGAGAATAATTTTCCATTTTTGAGGAAATATTATTCTTGCTTTAGTAGAGTGCGCCTTGTGTCGGAGAAGCCTTTCTTTTCTTTTTTTTTTGTTGCGCCTCGTTGGAGGGCTTTGATTTGACATTTCAACTCTGGAGAAGTGGGCCTCCACAGAGATTGCACTTCAGCTCCAGTGAAATGTGCCCGCGAAGAGGTCTTTATTTGGCATTTCATCTCTGGAGAAGTGGGCCTCCGAAGAGTTTGCACTTCAGCTCCTGTGAAATGTGCCCCCGAAGAGGTCTTTATTTGGCATTTCAGCTCTGGAGAAGTGGGCCTCCGAAGAGTTTGCACTTCAGCTCCGGTGAAATGTGCCCCCGAAGAGGTCTTTATTTGGCATTTCAGCTCTGGAGAAGTGGGCCTCCGAAGAGTTTGCACTTCAGCTCCGGTGAAATGTGCCCCCGAAGAGGTCTTTATTTGGCATTTCAGCTCTGGAGAAGTGGGCCTCCGAAGAGTTTGCACTTCAGCTTCGGTGAAATGTGCCCCCGAAGAGGTCTTTATTTGGCATTTCAGCTCTGGAGAAGTGGGCCTCCGAAGAGTTTGCACTTCAGCGGTGAAATGTACCCCCGAAGAGGTCTTTATTTGGCATTTCAGCTCTGGAGAAGTGGTCCTCCGAAGAGTTTGCACTTCAGCTCCGGTGAAATGTGCCCCCGAAGAGGTCTTTATTTGGCATTTCAGCTCTGGAGAAGTGGGCCTCCGAAGAGTTTGCACTTCAGCTCTTGTGAAATGTGCCCCCGAAGAGGTCTTTATTTGGCATTTCAGCTCTGGAGAAGTGGGCCTCCGAAGAGTTTGCACTTCAGCTCCGGTGAAATGTGCCCCCGAAGAGGTCTTTATTTGGCATTTCAGCTCTGGAGAAGTGGGCCTCCGAAGAGTTTGCACTTCAGCTCCGGTGAAATGTGCCCCCGAAGAGGTCTTTATTTGGCATTTCATCTCTGGAGAAGTGGGCCTCCGAAGAGTTTGCACTTCAGCTCCGGTGAAATGTGCCCCCGAAGAGGTCTTTATTTGGCATTTCAGCTCTGGAGAAGTGGGCCTCCGAAGAGTTTGCACTTCAGCTCTGGTGAAATGTGCCCCCGAAGAGGTCTTTATTTGGCATTTCAGCTCTGGAGAAGTGGGCCTCCGAAGAGTTTGCACTTCAGCTCCAGTGAAATGTGCCCCCGAAGAGGTCTTTATTTGTTTCCTTCCTGCTCGCCCATGTCTTTTCACCATTTGATCCTCAGTGATTCCCCGTTATCATCTCCAAACCCACATTTCCTTCTTTTGGAAGTAGTTTATTTTATCAAAAGAAGTGTACTTCATTGCTAAGTGAGCTTGGAGGGGCGGACACAAGCTACTTAATCGAATGTTCGTTTGCACAAACGTTCTCAATTAGTTTGCAAGGGCCCACCTCCAGTTGAATCACTCACTGTTTGCTTGAAGCACTTCTTTTGTAGGATTTGGGTCTGGAATATTTGTGGCCTGATATTCGCCTGTTGAGCGATTTGTAGGAATCGCTTGGCTTTTCGATGTGTTGACTAGGTGAGCTTTGCTTTGATTGCCTGCAACATTAAATCGACATTTTAGCAATATATTTTAAGATATTTGCATATCGAAATGAAACAAGCATTTTATCGTAATAGAAAGCTCAAGATTTATAGTTTCTATTATTTATTTGCACTGTTTTTACAACGGCATTTTATACAGGAATCATAAATCCAGTATTATTCTATGAATTTTAAGCAAAAGCCATTAAGTGAAATATGGCCATTAGGCATCATCTTCCAGAACAAGGATATTCTCTCCCTCCGGGGCTTGTCTCAAAGCACGAGCATATCTTTCCATCTCGTCCCAACTTCTATCCGCTGGGTGAGGGCCCCCTGTGATAGCATTAATGATAAGCCTCTCAGATCCCTGCGTTGCAGTTCTTTCATTTGGGCCGTAATGATGAGTGAGAAGTATTTGCCCCTGAGTGGATGAGGATGGATCATTCCTGTTTCTCCGGACATATTGCTGAAGTTTATTCTGTTTCAGTAGCTTCTCAATCAGATCCTTCAAATGGCGACACTCGTCAGTGTCATGGCCAGGTTGATTGTGGAATTTACAGAATCTTTCACTTTGCGTGGCATTTTTCCTAAGTCTCAACTTTTGTGGTTTAGGATATTCAACAATATCCTTTGTTGCTAAGAAAATGTTCTCTGGAGTATCAGTTAAGGGAGTATAATCCGACGGTTCAAAGTGGCGGTTTTTCTTTGGATTTCCCTGCTTTTTCCCATCATCATTCTTCCTTTTCTGTCCTCCAGATTCTCCTTTATTAGAAGTAACATTGACATTCTGAATTTCGGTCACGACTGCTTTTGTTGGCACAGGAAAGCTTTCCAAGCGCATAAACTCGTCGGCCTTCTTATAGAATTTCTCAAGTGAGTTTGGCTCCTTCATTTTTAGCCATTTGCCAAATTCACTCGTTTTATCGATAGCCCGCATCAGGTAAGTCAAAACCATCCGTGGCTTTGCGTTATCAACCTCGGCCAAGGCTTTATTGAAGCGGTTTAAGAACGATCTGATAGACTCCCCGGGATTTTGTTCTAGACTAGAGAGTGACATTATATCCTTGGCCTTTGTAGCATATAGCCTGAACTGATCTTTGAACTTTCGTGTTAAGTCCGAAAATTGATCCACGGATCTAACTGGTAGCTTTGTGAACCAAAGTAAGGCCACTCCCTCCAAGTATATCGGAAAGTATCGGCACTTGATTTCATCTGTTGCTCTTGTCCCGGTCATATGCCAATCGTACTTGTACAGGAACTGATTAGGGTCACTTGTGCCTCGATAGGCCGGGATAGTAGGAGGTACAAATTTCCTTGGAAACTCTGCCTTCAAGATCTTTTCGGTGAACGGTGTCTTACTTGGAGCAAACCCCCAATCATTTTCATCCTCTTGCCTCTGCATGCTCTCTTTCATAATTGAGCGAATCATCCCTGATAGGTACTCCTTATCGTTCAGAGGCTTTGCCGGGCACAAGTCAGCTGCTCTTTCAGAAGTTTGCCTGGGCAAATGTTCGCGAAAAATTGGTTGCGGCCTTGAACCTTCAGCTTGAGAAGGTGCCCCTGCGGCGGTGCCAACTGCTCTTTGAGGGATACCTTTCTCTTGGGAATCATGGGCATCATCTGCAAAGGTCTCTTCATTATTTTCTGTTTGACGGTTGCCCCCAAGTAAAGCATTCATTCTTTCCAGCATTAGAGCGTTTTGGGCTTCCATTTGCTGATATAACCCAGAAACTGCAGCATCAAACACCTCTTGTGTAATTCCAACACTCGGAGCTGCTTCATTTGGAGCAAGAGAAGTGGTATTATTCTCATGAGCATCACCGGATCTATCAGATCTGAGCTGTCTTCCAGTAGCCATTATCTCGGATAAACTTCTGGTCTTTAGAGAGATTCTTTCAACAAACTTTCGCGAAGCAATGGTGAAAGTATTCCTGAGTTGGGTTCTCAGTGAAAGCACCAAAAATGTTAACGCTAAAATTTGAACGCTAACACCCCGGTGTATGAAGTGAGATTGTGAAAGCACCACCCGATAGCTCGGGAACAGATTATAAGCAGATAATAGTGAAAAAGCAGTAAACAACAGCAATTTTATAGTGGTTCGGCTTAAGAGAGAGCCTACGTCCACTTTGAATATCTTTATTGACGATTTGATTACAAGTCAATGCAGTTACACTTTGATTACAACACACTTTGAGTTTCAAGTGACTTAGAACAAGTAGCCTAAACTTCAATGTCGATCCAAATCTTTGAACACATGTTAGACATGTTTGATTTCTTCGTGAAGTTCTTTGAAGGTGTTGAAGTGGTTCAGAACGCAGCAGAGTAACAGCGCTTGAAATGAATGAGCCAAAAAAGTCCCTTGAATATTGGAGGTGGCCATGTATTTATAGGCCAATTTCTGGGTTGGAATTGTTGACCAAGTCATGAGTCGCGACCGACTCAGGATGAACCGTGACCGACTCAAGATGAGCCGTGACCGACTCACATATCACGAGTCAGCAGGCAGCGGCATAACGGAAACGGCATTGAGCTTGTTCCTCATATGCTTAGGTCGCCAGCGACTTATGATAGGTCGTTAGTCGCCTTGAGTCGTTGGAAACCCTGAGTCGGTCTGCCCCATAAACCACTAACTAGTTAAGCCACTCTGCTCCTCTAAGGCACTAACTCGTTGAGTCGTTCATCCCCATAAGTCGTGAGTCGCGCAATTCTTTAACTCGTGCAACTCCTCAGTTCAGTTGAGTCGTTGATCCACTGAGTCGTTACAAGCCCTGAGTCGTTGAGTCGGTCTAGGCCTTGAGTCATCTCATATGAGTCGTAAACTTCGTTGAGTCGGTAACTCACTGTGTCGGCCTGTCTCATGAACCGTTAATCCCCATGAGTCGTTCCATTCCTTTAAGTCGCCGTGAACCTTAACTCGTCAGCTAATTAAGTCGTAACCAGTTGAGTCGTTAACCTTATTAAGTCGGCAACCTTGTTAAGTCGGCAACCTTATTAAGTCGGTAAGTCGTGCCACTTGTTAGCTCGTTAACCCGCTTCATCAGTTAGGTCGTTGACTTCGAGTAGAATATAGGTCGCTCCATTCTCTAAGTCGTATACCGTTTTGGACGGGGCACTGCCCCCTGGACCCCTGCGACCTGACCGGGCAGGTCGATCACCGTAGCGGTGGCGTTGCCCCCGCACCCCCACCTTGGGGGGTTGGCATCCCCCCTGGACCCCCCTCCGTAGGGGATCTTATCTGAAAAGTCATTCAACAGAACTTGCTTTGTTGGGATGCTGAGTGGACTATTCTTCGAGATGAACTATCATTGGTTTCTCGGTCGATTTTTGATATCACGGCCATGCTGAAAAAGTGGAGTTAACAAATGGTCTTAAATTTTTTTTAGTAACGTAGCCAAATAGAATTCGTTTAATTATGAATCAAAATCCATGGGAACTATCAGTAACTCGGAAAATATTGCTTATCTTACAAATGGGAACTATGAGTTACCATTTTAACAGCTACAAAAACTATTTTATATTTCATTTAACTATTTAAATATTTATTAATTAAACCTAAAATTTTAAAACGTATTTTAACTTTTATTTAACTACATAAATTTTAATTAACGATTTTGTGAACTAAATAAGTAGTTAGTGCTTACAACGGTATAACAAACATTCTCGTAAACTTATCAATAAACATATTATACAATAATCATGTATTATTTTTTGGATTTTAAATTAGCCATAATTTTTAACAACAAAGTGAAAAATAAATTCACAAATTAATACCACCAAATCAACACTAATTATCATCACCTAATACGCAATAATCACCATTTTCAAACACATAATCAACTAATTTTCTAAATTAGGTTTACCATTATATATCCAATTCAAATAATAAACTATATATCATAAACTAATAACGTATATTCATCAATTCCAAACCCCTAAATCGTCCAATTCCAAATCCCTAAATCATCAATTAATTTAATTTAAACCTAAATTAAATAAACATAATGGAAAATAGGAGAAACCGGCAAGTGTGGAGAGGTTCAAATTAGCGACGGAAGGTTGTGACGGCTTCTGGCGGCGGATAGCGACGGCTGGTTGCGGGAGGGAGGAGAATGAGCTGAGAGAATAGAAGGAATGAAATGAAATGTTTCTCTCGGCTGCAGATCTGTGTATTCGCGACAAGCGACAGCTAACGACGACTGCCTTTTTTAGCCGTCGCTAGACTCTGTCGCTTTAGGAGCCGTTTCTAGTAGTGTTTCTAAATGCTAGATATATGATGTCACTGATGTTCAAGAACACTGAATTACATGCATCTTCTAAGTTTAGTTCTATGTTCATAAAAATATAAAAATGTGTTATTGTCTTTTGTATGGCATGTAGCAGATTAAGGCAAGCAGTAGATTAAGAACAATCTGTTTGAAGAAAACGGGTTATTACTTAATAACAGTCTACTTCAAGAAAATAAGTTATTATTTAATTTGACATTTGATATTTATCCCCACCATCGTTGCAAATTAGAAATTAATAATATTCAACTCCAGTTTATGGATCCCGAAACATCAAGGGAGTAGAATTGCCTAATATAGTGAGATGTAGTCTATTAACTCAAGACTGTAGAACATTAATATAACATCAATTGAAAAATAAGAAGATAAGTAACGATTTAAATCTTATCTTGACAAATTTCGACGTTGATACCGATCCAAGTGCCATCCATCATCCTCCTTGAGAGCTAATTGGCGTCGTTCTGTCAATCGGTGCTGGATTTCATAATGACTTCATGGAATTATACCACCGCCATGTTGTTAAAGTTGACGTGTTTGTTTAACTCATTTTAATTTGGGAAAGTTGCTGATGGTCTCTCTCTAGAAAAGCGGCTTATTGGAGACTTTGAGAGTTTTTAGTTTTTTCTCTTGCTTAGCTCCTCATGCCTTTTTTTAATTTGATCTTATATTGTATTTGATTTTATTTTTTTTGGTTTTGTTCAATGGCCTAAATTGATCGTATGGATTATTTTGATTGTACTCCCTTTTGCTTACTCCTCCATCTATTTAGAAACTTATTGTATCGTCAATATATAGACGTGATATGTACTCTTCTTACTTGCAAGATACCCATACAGGTTAGGGATTGCAAGGTTTTAACGAGGCATATCATGAAAGTATATGATCTTCACTTTGGTATATAAAGTACCTTTTTCAAAAAAAAAAAAAAAAATCAACCTAAATTTTGGCGTATAAGGTTACAAACTTTTTTATTTATAAAATCATATCTAAGGAGATTCATATATTTTACATTGTCAGTTTGACAAGATTATTTTTAATTCGATCTTCAATAGCTGAAACAATTAGAGGTGGACAATTCAATTAAAGTATAGTAGCAAAAACACCCTATTCTAAAATGAAAAGCTGGTAGAATTTTAGCATCAAAACAATTGCATATGACTGTTAAAAGTAGACAAACATTTCCAACTGGGCTTGTGCATTTTTCATCATGTGAGATTCACCTTTCTATTGCAACTTGTTCCTTTTGCTGAAACTAGCTTCAGTTCAATGGAGCCTTGTAATTTGCTCCCTGACCTGAAAGCCGAAAAAGGGCTTCATCACAAATATAGCGACCGAACGATTACAGTATTTGAACTCAGTTTAACAGCCACTTTTACCACAAGTAAGCTGAGAGATTGTGTATATGAACAGTAAAGAACACATGTAACAAATAATACGACCTGTTGCTGTAGCCAACCTACCTGAACTACATTATGTGGCTTATTCAACCTTTGAAAACTAATGTTGTACCTAAATAAATGATGAACAATATATAATGTCCTGTCCTGTCCTATAAAATATGAAAATAGAAGTGAAAACACATTAATCTGTATACAGAGTTAAAATCATGTGTAAGATTTTTTTCCTTTTCTTGTAGGAGGTTGGAGTTTACAAACAGCACCCACCCAAAAGTAAAAAAGCTTCTTGTCCTATTCTTTTCTTTAAATTCTTTTATTACAAAAATTTATGTGTAACATGAACAAGCATAATTTCTAGAGTGAAACTGTCAGAAAGCACAGAAAAGGGTGCAAATGTAAGGAATGCAGGAATACCACAGGAAGCAAGAAGAGAACAAATGCACCAATTTTGGAGCTAAGCGACCACATAACTCTTATGTAGCCTAACCATTTTATTAGAAAATTTTATACATTTCACAGGACCAGGAAATAGTGGATTATAAAAACTTGTTGGAGCCAATTGCACACCAAATTGCACAGAAAACCCAGCATGTACGAACAAATTATCGATTTATTTTAAAATAAATATTGAAACTACAAGTTTGAAGAGTCAAAATTGGTGATTAAACATTTGATAATTTTAAAATTATTAATCTAAAAGTCAAGAGTCCGGAATTTTGAATTACATATGTAGAAATAGAGGGATTGTGCTGAGTTTACATCGCGATATGCTTGACAGATTGATTAAAAGACTCGGAGGTGCATGTCCTGCACATTTAAAATACCTTTTTGCTAACATGTTCTTTTTTTCATGCATTAGTTGGGTGTCACTACATCGGTGTCTCTTTGGTGGCGGCGGGCAAATGGGCCGCCACTATCTGTGCTGAGGGCAAAAATAGGAGGATTGGCACGTTCAAAACTAAAAAAGAGGCAGCCCTTGCTTTTGAAATATATATATATATATATATATATATATATATATATATATATATATATATCTTTATCTTTACTGCTAGTAAAGAAAATTCATTGAATTACTTCATTGGTGTCTTTTTGAAAGTTCAGAAATACCCTTTCTTCCAACTGTTTACCGGTTCGCACTCCTGCTATTTCCCACCGCATCCATTACTCTCCTTCCCCTTCACCCTCCTAAAACCTAATTCTCTTCCTCGCAGATTTCATCTGCGTAGTCCCCGCTCCCCTCCGTCCTCAAATTCAATCTCGCCTATCACGTAATGTCCACAGCAACTTCCCTAACCGTCATTCTCCCTTACCTGCAGATCGCAACATTTGAGCACGATTCTTCACCGTCCTCCCTATTCAACCTTGATTACATCCATCCTCTATCTCGACCTCCGCGCTGACGTGCTGTCCAGAGTATACAGGTATGCTTCTGTACACCGTCTTGCTATTTTTTATCTCCGTTAGCTTCGTGTGCTACCAGTTTTTGCACGGCTTCATTGTTTTTTGATTTCCCTATTCTTATTTGGGGATCGTGAAATGAACATTTCACATTTTACCTCCTATTTACTTTGATCTGATTTTTCCACCTTAACTGTTATTCGTGAGATGAAATTTGGGGTTCCTGAAATTAAATTTGTTCCCTCCTTCCGGTATCCCCTAAAATAATTCCGTCAAAATCCGATGATGAGCGTATAATAGACATGATTTAATTATAAAATCAAAACCGAACTGGATTATGTTTTGCATTGTCTTATATTCTGCTTTTGACAACAAATAAAGCTTTATAAAAATTCATGTATATATTTGTCTGCTTATACTGATGAATGCATCATCAGAACTGAATACACTCAACATAAACTTTCATAAACTTGCTTGCTCATGCAGAATGATCTGATTTTCCATTTATTCTACTATTTGCGAGATGAAATTTATTCTGAAGCAATCATATATAGAATGTTCCCTCTTTAGCTTAGACTGCTACCATTTTTAACATGATTTCACTGTTTTAAATCATATCTGATACTGGATTATATTTTACATTATTTTTTATTTTTCATCAGAATACAAATCAAGTTTTTGTCATATATTCAATGCACTTAACAGAACCGAATACACTTAACATTAACTTTCATAAAATTACTTGCTTATGTACAATGTTATGATAGATAAAAGGTTGGTTACGTTTATATAGGTAATTATGCAATACTTAACATAAGTATACATTGATAATTAAATAATATTTTCAGTATTAAAAGCCAGTATTACCTTTGTACATATGTTCAGCATAAATACAATTGAACGAGAGAAACTTATTTTGATTAAGTATGTTTTTTGTTGACAAGTGTGAAGAATTGAAAGGCTGTTATTTTATTACAAAACTCCTGAATGGAAAAGAATCTGCTAAAAATGTTATTATGTTTCCCTCTCTTTTATTTATATTTATCTACTTCAACAATAACACAGAAATATGTTTGGAAGAAGGCCAGACTAATTCTTTTCATGACTAATTTATGTATTTTTAAACTATAACTACCACTGAACCAAACTACTATTAGCTTAATGTATTACAATACCACGGCTCATATGCAAATGTACATCCATATATATTAAAACTTTATTCTAATCCATTTGTGCATTTTTTATGTATTTTATTGTTAGTATGGTTGAAACTAAAAAGGTATTGACAAATAAAATGACTGTTGTCAAATTGTTCATTAATGTTACTTATGCAGTTTAAAGAGTTTAGTAAAATCAACTCTCCAATTCAATGAAAAATGAAATTTATCAAATGCATCATCATAATAAATGGAATTTGATGCCACGTGACTTATAGACAATGAATTTGGTTATGATATAAACAATATGTGCAACTTCCTAGATATTAAACTATCGTTGCACTCTTTCTATAATATTTGGTAAAAGTTTACTTTGACAAAATTATCATTTTTGATAATTAATCGTGGTTAAAAAAATTACTGTCATTTAACACACATGGTGCTTTAGTTCACCAGTTAATGGGTTCTTTCTTAATTGCTCGAAAAAAGAGAGATCATGTAACAAATGGAGGTGTTGAATTGCATTGCTTTCTCTGCCCGCGTCTGCACCTGATCAGGTTATATTTTATCTTATCAGCTGAATACGATCAACTCATAACCTATAAGCACTTAACAATGTCATTAAAACAGGTCCGTGATATTCAAAATGAAGAAAACTAAATCCTTTGGTATAGAAGATAGGCAATCATTGGGAAGACTTAAAAAATTATAGGGTTGGATGAAGACATTAACTGCTCACAATTTAGATTAGTCACATCTACTAGATTTTATGATCAATAACATTGAATGCTGATGCCATGAGGAATAAACCATTCATGATAATACATGCTTGATACTAATTTATACATATAGTTCTTCTAACCCAAACTACCTTTTTTGCAATATAGTAAGAATTGATTTATATTACTATTACTGAAATTGGAGGTTATGGTTTTGATTTTGTATATATGTATTTAGTGTGAAATTACAAGAATTAATTGATGTACTTGATTGTAGGCAAATTTTGTGACTGTTCTTAAAAAAGTAGCAAGTGATTCTTATTTGGACATGAATTTTTTGGTTCGGATTACTGCAACTAACTCAACATGCTTCAAATGTTTGAGTTCAAAAGTTTTATTTCTAACTGTTGATATTTGTTATTGTTGCTGAAGCATTATTGTGATATATATGCATTTAGTTACCTTCTACAAACCATGAAAACATTTGGAAATGTTGAAATTATGTTGCTTAAACTGTGTATCTCAATCCATTAGTTTTGTTCAAACTTAATCACTGTGCATTTCCCAATTTGCATTGGATATTTAGCTCAATATTTAAATTTCTAAGGAAACTCCAAATATTATTTCTACGCGTAACTTAGTCGATTATCTATGTTATTTTAGTGATTTATTTTTTATGTTGTCCATGGAAGAAAATTATTTTTGTATAGTCGGTACTACATTTGTACAACCGTTATAAGATGTATAAACATATATCTTACTAACATAATGACAACCATTTATGTTTGCTTGGCACTTTTATATAGAAACACGTTATTAGTTAATGCATGCACATTATGATTGGATGCAAACCACCTGGTCTTGCATATGTACTCGTTACTGCTTTTTATCAAATGGCCATAAATTTGCTTTAGATCTTGATGAATTATGGCCAAATTTTATAAATGGATATTAGATTTGAGCGATGGATATCTCATTGGATTTCATGATAAAGATTTTATGACTTTTTTGATCAGGATATCCGTATCTCGATGAGAGTGTTATCATGCAATAATAGCATTGTGTATGTTTGGATAACGTGGAACTCTTTTTGAATTAAAAATCATTAATATAGCTAACTAATTACTTTTTCTTATGTTTATCTTAGTAACATTGAACAAAAAATGCCTACTAGAAATGAATCATTCACTTCAAGGGGTCTTTTTGGTAGTGCTAGGTGTGCATTTTCATTTCAGATGTTCTGCATAAAGATATTTATGCCATATTCTGAATTATAACATGCATGGTCGTACATTATTAACAACTTGGAAGTAATAGCAGTTATTTAGATGATTATGAATTTTGATATGGTTACCTTTTTAAACATAAATTTAGCTAACAAAAAAGATGAGACATGATGAATGAAAAAGAAAATTTGTTATTAGATCATTATTCAGGTAATCTAATTAATTTTTGCTCTTCTACTTCATAAAAGTTGATTTAAATACTATAACTTTTAAGAAATAGTTTTATATGAATTTCTTTATAATACTGCACAATTAATAGTAAAATTGAATTATACATAAGTACAATATATAAACTATTACACAGCTAATTATTTATATGGTCGAAGAACAAAACTTAAAGCTTGAAACTCAATCTTTTACTTGGAATATTGACGTTATTCCATTTATTTATATTACTTTTAAGATCATTGTGATATATAATGAAAACATGAATTTGAGATTCATTATTCTTCTTCATAGTATATGATAATGCTACACAACCATGTTTTTGAATTTATGCATCCACATTGTGATTAGATGCATGTCCACCTGGATGTGTGTAATTTCTTCATAGTATAATAAAGTCGCGGTGAGCTTTATGGATGTCATTGCTCTCTTTATAACGTTGATTGATTTTCATTTTTTGTGGTCTTTTACAAGACAAAGAGGTGCATATTCTCTATATTGTTCATCAACGACATTGCTAAGGAGTTTCTCTATATTTGATTATAAATATTGTAGGCAAGATTAAGTTTTGAATGCAATTTATGTGCAACCCAATTTTTAATAATCATATATTATCCAAATTTGAACAAATATATATTTCATTGTTAGTGTTATGTATATATATATGTATATGTATTATTTTTTTGTTCACATGTGAAATTGCATTTGGTTAAATTTAGATATGAATGTAATTTTTATTTGAAATTCACCATTAAATATTATTTTAACAAATACAACTAGAACAAATTAAAGTCATTAGTCCCGAAAGACTTTAATTTATTTTAGAAAACACAATATGAATATACCCCTTGGATGCAAAGTTATGCGTAGACGAAAAAGAAGTGAAGTGCTGTCGAAATTAAAGTTTTTAGTCCCAAAATGCTTTAATTTGTTTTTGATAAAAGGTAGGAATTGTATGCATTTTAACAGAGGTATTTGGACATTAACAAATAAGGCAACCAAATATCTTACATTCACCAAAAACAGCTAGACTTATTTTTGACGTGCATCTTCTTTTACACTCAATTATATAATACATGAGTTGAGATTAAAAATTCTGGATACTGCTTACACTTGATTGTTACTACATTGTTAAAACCTTAACTTTCTTATTATTGCATTGGTAAATACTTATTCTTCTTATTATTGCATTATTATATTAAAAATTCTCTTGCATTTTTCTTTTTTTGTCTTACTTTTAATTTGTTAGTTCTGTAGTTTATATTATCAAAAAAAAAAATCGTCTTCATCGCTCAACTTTGAATGTTACTCAAGAGGTACGCCTTGGAAATTTAAATTTGGTAAAAATTAAATAGCAAAAGTAACTTAGTTTGTTTATGTCTCATATTCTTTTAGCTTATCCAAACATTATATATGATGATGTTTGTGGAAGATATGTATTTTTATATTCTATTCATAATAACATGCCCCACCTACTAATTGCATAATATAAGTTAAATATTTTTTTGTTAAATAATTTTTTTGTTAACTACAATTACTTCCCATTTTGTGAAAAAATCTTTTACATGTTTTCTACTACATTTACATGTTGTAAAGCATGTTCCAACTGTTACTATGAAACATATTATTACTTATATTAGGTATTTTAGTTTTACTAATAAATATATGCAACTTAGCTCTTAAGGCATAAATGGTGATGTTCACTTATAATACAAATTGAGTATTTTTTTCTAGCATTATAGGACAAACGAATTCTACTTTAAACTTTGTGAATTTCATCATCAACTCATGGAAGCCAATCAATTTTCCAAGTTAAAACCACGTAGAAGTCCTAAAATCAATGAGAGAACTCAATATCAAACAATGGAAGCTAACCACGTCCTCAACTTACAAAGAGTGGAAACTATTAATAGAGTTCAACGTCACCAAATTGAATCCAACTACATACCACCCTTATTGCGCCGTAGAAGTCCTTGAATTATTGAAATAAACCAACGTCAAGAAATGCAATGTATTCAAGCACTCCCAGTACTGCATAGAAGCCTTAGAATCGTTGATAGGGCTCATCAAGAAGTATTATTGGATGCTCAAATCAAGGTCGAAAGAAAAAGACAACGTCGTTCTCAATTAAGTTCTGAACAAAGAGAAAAACAATTAGAGCGCCGTCGTATTTGCTATAAAGAAGGAACTGAAGAAGACAAAGAGGAAAAACTGAACAATACCATACTATTTATCGTAGTAGAAAATTTAGAAGAGTCGAAAAGTATATCAATGATGATGCATCGCAAACAAGTAGTACCGGTAGTTCTTTTTCGATATCTTGATATCACAATATACAAGGTATTACTTCAGAGAACTATTCCTTATAATTCAGTACGTTATCTTGTGAGAACAATAAAAGTTATATATTTACCAAAGTTTATTTTGCCTATGTACGAATGCATATAATGATATACAAACAAGTAGTACAAGTAGCTTCATTATCATCATATAATAATATATTTATTAATATAATCAAAGTATTATTTATGAACCCAAGTAATATTAAATTTATCATCCACATAGTTTATCGAGTCACTTCATGTAAAAAAAACTTACAAAATTTATTTATCAATTTTTTTTAAGCAGATCAAGATCTTAGTGGAACAATGAATAATGAAGAACAAGAAGACTTTACTACATTACCTTTTGAACATAAAGATGACTGGAATAGAATCATAAGAACAAACAGAATTAGTCAACCATGTCAAAGTTCTACCGCAAGACATAATTGTGCAAGAAACTTTACAGATCATTTCAGTTTTCAAAAGTTCTATTTATCATAATCAAGGATATGTACATATTGCCAAGCAAAACTCATTTATCGAGAATCAAATAGTTTTTGCTGCTTAAATGGAAAAATAATTTTATAGTGAATTTCATCACTGGATGAGATATTTGAATTGTACATTGACCAATCAGATAAAGGGAAACACTTCAGAAAAAACATACGAGCTTATAACCATATGTTTGCATTTACATCAATGGGCGTACATGTTGATGAAAACTAAGCTAATGGAAGAGATGGAGTATATACATTCCGTGCTTAAGGTACTATATATCATAAAATAGGTAGTTTGGTACCTACATCCAGTGATCGTCCAAGATTTCTACAACTTTAAATATATGATACAGAGCATGAAATCGAAAATCGCTTGTTTGAAAATAATACTTTGATACGAGAAATTGTGGAGAAGTTGCAAAAAGCTCTTAATACATATAATAGATTTGTAGTCGTATTTCGACAACTTGGACAAAAGTTAAATATCCAACATTGCAAATTAGTTATAAAAGAACCATCTTCAAATCCAAAACAATATGCTTTTCTAACTGCTTCATAAGTTGCCGGAATTTGGGTGGAGGGAGCCAATAACGAGGAAATACTTGAAAGAAATATTATAGTTGAGACAAAATCTGGGCAACTCATAACTGTTCCCGAAGCAGCTTGTTATTATGACCCATTACAATATCCAATTTTACTACCATATGGAAGTTATAGATGGATATAAGTAGTCAAGATGAAAATGGTTACAATTTTCGTGTCGCGAGTATTACGCTAATATTCTACAGGTATATACAACGATATTTTATATAAACATTTTACTTCTTGGTAAATTTATACTGTTAATTTTTTTTTATAGATTCGAGAAAATGATAAATCACTTTTCCTTCGAGGTGGTCGATTGTTTCAACAATACGTTATTGATAATTATGTCAAGATAGATACTAACAGGCTAAGATGGTATAGGAGTAATCAGAACACCATTAGAACTGAACTGTATCAATCATTACAAGATACTCTGGATGCAGGCGAAAATAATGCAAGTGTGTATATTTTCAATACACAATTTTACCTTTTTTAATTAGTACATATATTCATATAAACACAATTAAACTTCATATTACTAAGTTGTCAATAAATTCTCTTGTGTAAGAAATATTGGTACACGAACAATACTACCTTCTTCATATACTGGATGTCCACGTGATATGTATCAACGATATCATGATGGAATGGCTTTAGTACATTAATTTGGTAAGCCTGATTTATTCATTACGATGACATGCAATCTATCTTGGGATGAAATCATTAGTGAATTATTACCCGGTCAAGATCCACAAGACAAACGGGTTTTAACAATAAGGTTTTTTATGCAAAATACGAGGAATTGAAAAAAGATATTTTGATGGAAGAAGCACTTGGAAAAGTAGCTGCTCAATTTCATGTAATTGAATTTCGAAAAAGAGGTTTACCACATGTTCATATGCTAATAATTTTCGAAGAAGAAGACACATTGACTAATCCAGTTGAATATGATGAAATTGTTAGAGTAGAAATACCAAATATTAATGAAGAACCAAAATTATATACAATGGTAATGAAGTGGATGATTCATGGACCATGCGGCAATCAAAATCGTAGTTCTCCTTGCATGAAAAATGGCAGTTGCAGAAGACAGCATCCAAAACAATTTGCAACTACAACTGTACAAGGCACAGATTCGTATCCAATTTATAAAAGGCGAGACACATGCATATTCATTCCTATCGATAGAAGCGGAAAGTTGATGGTAGATAATAGATGGGTTGTACCCTACAATCCTCGGTTACTACGTAAATATAATTGTCATATCAACGTAGAGATATGTAGTAGTATAAAAAATGTTGAATATCTTTACAAATATGTTTACAAAGGTCATGATCGTGTTCAAATGAAAATTCGACCCGGACCATAGTATGATGAGATACAACATTTCATTGATGCAAGGTGGACTTCTTCTGCAGAAGCATTATGGAGGATCTCTAGAGTTTCTCTTAGTAAGATATATCGATCAGTTGATCGCCTTCAAATACATCTTCCAAGTAAACACAATGTTATGTTTTACAACCATCAAATTATCAATGAAGTTTTAGCCAATGAAAGCAATCAACATACAATGCTTACCGAGTTCTTCTATACAAATTCAATCGATGAACAAACAAGACAACTTCTATATCATGAATTTCCTGAACGCTACCGTTGGCTTAAAGGTATCAAAAAATTGAAAAGAAGAGAAACAAATATTAGAGTGATTGGTAGAATATATATAGTCCAACCTACAGAAGGAGAACGTTTTTTCTTGTGAATACTTTAAAATCATATCAAAGGACCAACTTCCTTTGATGACTTGCTTACAGTTGACGGAGTTGGGAATCAAACATTTAAAAAAGTTGCTGAAAAACGAGGATTTTTAGAAAATGATGATAGTATAAGAGCTTGTTTAGCCGAAGCTTCTATCACAAAGATGCCAATTTCTTTGAGAGCATTATTTGTAACTATTTTGGTTTTTTGCAATCCATCATGTGTGTAAAGCTTATGGGATGAGTTTTTTAATCATATGGTGGAAGATTATCAAAATTCAAGTAATACTAATCGAATTATTCTAATGAATCGCCTTTTGAAAGATTTAAATATGTTACTTCTCCAACACAATAAAAGTACAACTGATTACGTTCTTCCAAATATCTCAAGAACATATGATTGCGATGCATATGATGATGGTTCAGAGCTAATTAAAGAAGAACTAGCAGTTCCTATTTTCGAAGATGATACACTAGCCATTAAAAAGTTGAATAACAACCAATTGAGAGCCTACAATACAATTATGAATGCAACTGTGAAAAAAGAGAAATGTTTGTTCTTTATAGATGGTCCCGGAGGGACGGGAAAAGCACATTTATACCGTTCTATTTTGGCCACTATTAGAAAAGAAAATGGTATTGCAATTGCAATAGCTACATCTGGTATCGCTGCAACTATACTACCTGGTGGAAAAACTGCACATTCAAGGTTTAAACTTCCATTACAACCAAAAGCAACATCAATACGCTCAATATGCAATCAATCAGAATTAGAAAAACTTCTAAAGCATTTAACTATTCTCATGTGGGATGAATCTACAATGGTACATCATTATGCTTTTGAGGCATTTGATAGAACTATGCGAAATATAATGGATATAGATGAACTATTTGGTGGTAAATTCCTTACTATGGGAGGAGATTTTCGACAAGTATTGCCGGTTGTGCCTAAAGCTACAAGAAATGAAGCAATTAATGCATGCATTAATAAATCATTTTTATAAGAAAATTTTCAAATTTTACATTTAAAGAAAAACATGCGAACGACAAATGATATCGCATATTCAAAATTTCTACTTAGAATTGGAGATGGTATTGAACCTTCAACCAATGAAGAAATGACTTGAGTACCAACAAATATGGTCATAAAGTCAGAAAATGGCATTAATCCACTGCCAGAGTTGATAGATACAATTTTTCTAGATTTATCAAAAAATTCTTTCGGCAAAGAGTACATAGTTAATAGAGCATTAATTACACCATTAAATGAACATGTCGACAAGCTCAATGAATATGTACTCAATTTATTTCCTGGAAATGAAGTCATTTGTTATTCATATGATGTGGTAGAAGATGATGCTCTCAATTTATACCAACAAGAATTTTTAAACTCAATCGCTCCCGATGGATTGCCTCCACATTGTTTGAAATTGAAGCTTGGAGCACCAATAATGTTGTTAAGAAATTTGAATCCGAAAATGGGATTATGCAAGGGAACGCGGCTTATATGTAAACAACTCAGTACGAATTGCATTGATGTTGAAATCATCTCTGGACATTATGTTGGTGCTAGAGTTTTCATTCTAAGAATCCCACTAAAACCACCTGAAAATTTGAATTTACATTTGTGTTAATACGGAAACAATTTTCAATTCGTTTGTGTTTTGCCTTCACTATAAATAAGGCACAAGGGCAAAAGATAAAAAGTACTGGAAGTTTTCTATCCGAGCATGTGTTTGGTCAGGGACAACTATATGTGGCATTTTCACGAGGAGTTTCAAGTGATAATACCAAGGTGCTGGTAGAAAAAGGAGACGTCGTTGGACAAATCGGAACTTTCACTAAAAATGTTGTTTACAAAGATGTTTTACTAATTTGCTAGGAATAAAGGTACTTAATCTCATCTTCATCTTCATATATCATCAACTTTTCAAGATACATCCTCGCATTATTTACCTCTTCTTCTATGCTATCTGCATGTGAATTTATAGTACATGCAATGGAGAAGTTTCATTTGAAAATTTCCTCGGCTTCTAAGATTTTTTCTAGAATTTCTTATGGGGTGTTGTGGCTTTTTTGATGAAGTTCATATTTATCATAAGCAAAAACTATAAATGCTACATATATCACATGTAACCAGCGTAAAATAAAAAAATTTCTTCCAAATCAAAATGAGTATTTGTAGTGACAAAACGCAATGTGTCTATTATCCCAGTTAAATTTTATTCATTTCATATTCATAAATTTATGAAAAGGTCTTCTATTTTTAATTAAACTCCTGCTTTTTAAATTTTCAGGTTGCAGCATTGTTCCATGGTAGGACAACAAAATCTCATTCCCCTGTTCCTTAGCATTTATCCTCTGATGCAAAGGACTTTCTGCTAAAATATTTCAAGTAGCATGTATACTATTCCGATTCTCTTATATTCATGGAATTATATTTTCAACTACTGAAGTCTCTAACTTACGAAATATTAGTATAACCGAATTTTGTGTGCATTGGCGTAACATTGCTCTCTTCATTTTTCTTACAATGAAGCGTATTATAACAATAACAGTTGATTCATATTTTATTTTATTTGTTTACTTTTTATTTAATAGAGGGAATCAAATTTGAGGCGTACTGCACCATAATTGCTGAAGGTTCTTTGCAGATTGTTTTTGATACATCCATATCTCATATAATACCTTAATATTTTTTCTTTAAGAAGTAAATGATATTTTAAATTTTATCTTTCATGTCACATCCTTTTGTGGCACCGGATAGGATTCATGCACAGTACGCAATTCTTCCAATGTAGTTAATTTACTTAATACTCATGTTCTTCTGCTTTGTTAAAAGTTTATGTAATATTTTTATTTCTTTGGTACACTTTGTGTGAGTCAGACACCCGCTACAAAATATTTTTTGTATTTTGTCTTCATTGTGCAACGGCAGATGCTGATTGTCATGGTCATAAAGAAATCAAGGATGGGTGCTTTTATGTGTCAGAATTGATGAGTAAGCATGCATTTGATTAAATTGTTTTTTTGTATATTTCTCCACTGTTTTCTTTAGTGCACTAGAACATGTATACGAATTTAGATCTTTGTGAAACGGGTATAATAGATATATATAATTTTGAAAAAGCTGGACGAAAATGTTCAATATAGGGTTCATTAGTTAATTTATTTTTAGCGTTTGGTTGTTCTTCTATAATTTATGTAAAAAAGTTACAGTCATGGGAGTCTAGGAAAAAGATTTTCTTATTGATGGTGTTCTGATTATAGAAAAATAAAATATTATTGAAAATTATGCAAGTTTAATAGATTTAGGTTTTTCCAATAAGTAACTATGTTTAGTAAAAGTAACAAAGCAATTTTGTTAATATGCATTTGAATTAATGAGAGCTTACTTTGTTTTTATATTTGTAGGCAATAGTTTATATGATCCATATGAACTACAAAATAGGCATGTCAGAGCATTGCGTTTATAGTGACCAAATTATACAAAGAATGGCTATGACTCTAATACCCTTTTAGCTTTTCAAGGTCATCATCACTTTTTCCATACAAAACTATGCCAATCAAAAGCCAACAAGAATATCTTGGTGATATAAGAATGTCCGAGAGATACAGGACATGCTATCATTTTTGTTTATGGTGTGTTTGGGTGAATTGCTGACTATGTTAACATGTTTGAGCCTCTATGAAATGGCGGTATGGTAGATAAATAAATCCTTTTGTATAAATGGATATTTCTTATTCCAAGTTTAGCCTCTGATAAGAAACATGATGGACATGGGATATCAAACATATATTGAGGTCTTGCAATACGGAGGCTATGGAAATTCTTTTGGATTCCATTTGTACAAAACTCATCCACTTACTGTTAATTTAACTTAATTCATTTTTGTTTTGAATTTTACAAATATACTACACGATTTTTATGCAATGAAATGAAATATTTACAGAAGTTCTAATGGCTTGATAAAAGAATTCCTTTCCATTAATGCAAGAAATGACTCATGCAGGTAACAAAAGGGTACAATGTCATGTCATATGCATTTAATTAAAACCTATTGTGAACTTTATAAGTTAACCAAACTTATAACATAAAGAAATACATACTTTAATATTCATAGCCGCTAGGGATAGAATAAAATAAACTTTGCAACAAACTATGTCAATACTTGCTAATGTCATTTTGACTTATTTGCCCCGCTATGAATTATATATATATATATATATATATATATATATATGTATGTATATATATATATGAGGAGTATTTAGTGACACTCCAAATAGTACAACACTCTAAATGCTCCCTGATTTCCACCATAAATTCCAATTTAAACATCAGTGTCTTCTCTTTCTTTTCACTAAAACTATTATTAAATAGGAATTAATGGTGTAGGGTGCAATTGAAAAGCATGCACGTAACTGTGAATTCACCTAACTGCAAAAGAAAGTTCGAAATTTATACACTACCACAAAGTAGTTTTATACTTTAGTAAGTACCGAGAGTTTATGAGGAATGGATAAGAAAAACTCTGTATATATTAATATAGTGGTTTAATACTTTTTAAAAAAGAAATGATGCAAGGTTTCTAAATTCCAAATTAATGGAAATGCTAATTTTAATGTTTGTTACATTTGTCTAGATGTTCATGTAATAATTGATTACTTTCTTTATCTATTTGATTAATTCTTAAAATAACAAAGTCACATTCATATTTTGATAAACAATTGATTTGTGCATGTACCCGCATAAAAAATGCAACATTACGTACGCTTTAAAGTTATTTTATGAAATAAAAAAACCTTACAAACAACGTCTTTTAATACCAATTTCTCATGTGCACGTGCATCGTACGTGCCAAAGTACTCGTACATATAATGTGTGTGTATTTATATATTAATAGCTAATCCAGCCTCCAGCCTCATTTTCCAATTTACTAAATTCCCCTTCTTCATTTGATCCAAGAGTTCCCTCAAACCAAATAACATATAAGGAACTCAAACGATGTCCTCTGATATCAATAATTCATACTCTTCATGTCTTAATTATGTGTATTTGGTAAAAGATTGAACTTGAATTGTACAAAAAAAATTAGATGTAAATCAATGTTATTGCAGCTCCAATCTTTATATTTACTTAGGCTTTAATATTCCAACATACAATAAAATTAGGTTTAAACCGTGCAATCAAACTTTAGCCACAATATAACAACAACATCAAGAATAACAACAATGATAACGACGACAACAACCAGATGATTACCAAAGTACCACTTTTTTCCTGCAAAGCAACATGCACTAGGTCAATCTTTTCATATATCACTAAAATTATCCAATGCTAACTTGTTTACATCTGCATGTAATAGAAGACAAATTATATTTCAACACAGATAATTACTTAGTAGCCCCCTTAAAATAAATAAAATTTTAAAGACTAAAATATCTTTAGAATGCTGTGTACTTTCTTTCTTCTCAATTCAGTTATCTTCTGCCGTCAGTTTATTACTGTCTAAAATACCGCTTGTTCAAAACCCTAGTTTCTAAATCATTAAAGAAAAAAAATTCAATTTTTCACTCCTAAGTTATTTTTTGTGTTTACAGAGTTTTTAATTGTAGTTTTGAAGAAAATATGAATTGGATTCCTAAATCAGTGAAGAAAAAATTCAATTTTTCATTATCAAGTTATTCTTTGGGTTTACGGACTTTACTAAGAAAAATGTCAAATTTTCACCACTAAGTTTCTAAATCAGTGAAGAAAAAAATTATAACCCTAGTTTCTACACCAATGAAGAAAAAAATTCAATTAATCACATTTTGCGTGATGGGAAGGATAGTTTTAGAAATGGTGGGGGCTACTAAGTTATTTTTTGGGTTTACAGACATTTTTAATTTTTGGGGTGCTACTAAGTAAATACTCGGGTTGAAATAGATTTTGTCATAATAGAAACATGATGGCCAAATTAATAGACATGGAAACTTAAACAAATTTATTAAAAGTATTATGCACATATATATTTCAATTTCATAATATCCAAAAAAAATCCTCAAATTATAAAATTTTAGATGTACAACACTAGTGAGCAAAGCATAACAAAGTCGAACTCGTAACCAATTTTTCTACAATGGTTTTTATTATTAGAACCAATTCAAAGAACTTAGTACATCACAAAATTAATCTAAAATGTTTCCAACATTACAACATTAGGAACCATTCAAAATTATAAAATCTATAATACTGGAATATTAAAAATATGGAAGAACAATTGTTTTAATTAATTTGTTTAAGGAAGTGAAATTAAAATGCCCCTAAAAGAAGCATACATAGAATTTGAAACTTTGAAGCTGAAAAGGCACAAGAAGATAAACAAAGGATCAATCTTAGTTTAGAATCGGTATTTAAAAAACATAAATAATTCAAATAATAATAATATAATAGGAAATATTCAAAATATAGAATTATGAAGGTATACAAATATTTTATCTTATTTTGAATAGTTGATATATTTTGTAAGTTTTGAATTTTTGATAATAAATCTGATTATTGTTCTACCAAGATTCCAATGTTTTCATTCCGGTTTCCGTTTAGCCGAATCAAAAACAAGTCGAAACTCCAGTTTAGTAAATAAATTATTGAAGATAAAATTTTACCAAAGAAAATCCGAATAAAAATATTTCAAATATATGTATTTGAAATCTAATTTTTTTTTTCTTTGTTGCATATGCTCAGGAGAAACCGGCGGACCGATAAACCGGCGAGGAAAATTTTAACTTAGGAAACATACATATTCAAAAAATATATAAATGATGTAACTAAAAAGATGAAAATGAAGTAATGAATGTTTATGTTATTGATCGGTAATGTCTCATACAAAAAATGAAGTAATGATTATTTTTTAGCATCATGAATATTTATAATTAATCTGTAATGTTCCTTTGTATCTTATTTTTCATTTAAATATCAGGAATATGTCTTGTTTCAATGAACTAAACAATTGTGTAATTATATAAAAAATAAATAACGAGATTGGAAACCAGATCTAGAATTTACAAATTAGATTGAAATTCCTAAATTACAAAAGACCAAAACCGAGAGCTCGACCTTGGATCTACCGATCTTCAAGCGAACAACTAAGTGTATATTTCAAGATTAATCAAATTTATTACTACAGATCTTATAATTATTGTGCATTTGAAATATCAAAGGCATATTTTTGTGAACAGATCCATGTGAAACACTAACAAATTGAGTAAAATAAATACCTATTACCAATTATAATAAAAAATGATATAGTACCAACTATAAAAAAAAATCACACATAACATGTTATACATACATGATTATACCAGCTCAGTAGCAACACTATATCCAATTCAATAGGATAAGGAAGCAAGATCAAGAAACATACATAGTCTACAAATCTTAATAGTTGGCAACAAATTATAATTTCATCAGATTAAAAAATTAATAAAGCTTGTTTCTGGCCTTCAAACCCGTCCTTAATTTGTAGTTGCGGTGGTGTTGAGAAAGATTTGATTACAGTTGCAGTTGATCACCTTCGCTTGTGGGAATTTGATAATGAATCTTTTCATAAGATATTCCAATTATGAAGAATTATACAAATAATATCATTAAAATACTAAATCAACAAATTGGTAATGAGGATTTGCTCTAATAATTATCCCTGTAAGGACCAAAATTGAAGAAAAAATTAGGTAGAAAAAAGAAAATATTTAAACTAAAAAAAATTAAAATTTGTCTTCGATATGATTAAATAGCTAATCCTAAAATTTTATTGTAATGCATTTTATATTTGTTTAGAATGAAATTTATTATCTTAGCTGGATTAAACTCATATTATGAAATATATCCAAAACGAGTTATCATTTAATAATATGGATATTAAGAACCACAACTTTATGTACTAAACAGATGAATGCTATACATAAATAATGGTCAACGTTACATATAGCGCATCGGGAAAATTAGGGTTGTCAATGGGTATTCGAAAAATCTGATACCTGACCAAGTCTATATCCGAAAATATGAAAAATATCCATCATACGAAAAGCGGATATGGATATCCGATATCCAAAAAGCTTTTCGAATACGGATATGGTTATTGTAGTATCCGTATCCGAAAAATATCCTTCCGGTAACTAATGCATATTTATATTTAATTAACATTATATTTAATTAATATATGATTTTTCAACTATTTCCTAACCATTGGATTTTACTGCGATATGTTTTCTTGCTCATTTTTAATGAAAACAGACAGTTTCAGTGTTTAAATTTTGAATATTTTTGGATACGCATACGGATATTAGTACAAAACAATGTTTTATTATCACATTTTTTATTCCTTGATTTTTTTATAAACATTAGTACAAAAACTGTTTTATGTTGATCTAAATATTTTCATTTATACTTTTAAATTTATTGATCACGGGTGTAGCGGATAAGTATCTGATATCCATCCGTATCTGAAAACTAAGCAGATATGAATATCCAATATCCGAAAATTAAGTAGATACGGTTATTCGATATCCGAAAATGATTTCAGATACAGATATGACACTATCCGTATCCGAAAGTATCCATTGACAGCCCTAAGGAAAATATATGCAACATTAATCGACTTCTAATTACATAAATGACTAGTGTGAACCCGTCCTACGCATACGGAACATAAATATATCTTTTGCAACAATCCTTCCTATTTTAGAAATATTATATTGTAATGATAATGAACTTTGTCATTTCATTATCAATTCTTTTGTAATTCCAAAATGTAATCTTTTGTTATAAAATACTAAGTTTTACCGTAGTCAGTTTTTCAAAATTCATCCTTATGTCCTTCACGCCCATGGAAATAAAGTGAACACAAAGATATAGCCGAATGAAATATCTATAAAATAGACCTATTAGCTACGAGACATTTGGAGCATGCAATGAATTGAAGATAGTTTGTACAAACTGCATTTAAGAAACACCACTACTGTCAACGTTAAGCATTTAGATGATGCACCATAGATTGAAAATGAAACCTACGGGAACAACAAAAAGAACCACGGTTGGGTAGCTCATAGTTTTTAAACACAAACTGAGAAAATGGATAAATTGTTATACCAAACTGTTATCCTGCTTTTTTGCAAAGCCGTGATACCAAAAAATCGATCAAGAACAAAAGACAGTTCGTCTCAGAGATTGGTTGTACTTCACTTCATTATGGATATCAATGAATTTTTGTCCGAGCCCGGATCAGGATACAATTGATAAGACATGACAAGAAAGACCATGAAAGCCGGTGTTTCAAATTTCAGGTTAATCGGAGTTCGTATGAGCGAGATATGATCGATGCAAGTTAGCCAAAGTTCATAGTTCGATACCATCGGCCTGCTGAGAGGATGCCCATTTCGAACCGATGGAGTTCGAACCCATCAATAACTCCCTCATTCGAATCCATCGGTTTGCATACGCTTCGTGCCGATCGAGTTCGAACCGATCAGGCATGATATTGATCGCTTCGAATCGATCGGTTCGAATCCATCAGATAGGCGTCACCTCAACAAGTTCGAATCCATCAGGCTCCGTGTAGTTCGAATCGATCACATTCGAATCGATCAGCAAGATATTGATCCCTTCGAATCGATCGGTTCGTATCCATCAGATGGGCATCGTTCGTGTCCATGCCAGAGCACTTCGAATCCATCACCATCAGTATCTTCGAATCGATCGGACTCACGCCCAAGCACTGCTTCGTATCGATCGTCTTCGCATCCATCAGGTTCGAATCCATGAACAATCGCTCGTTCGAAACCACCAAGTCAACTATGACGTGTCATCCATCGGTTCGTACGCGCCGATATACATGGAGTCGAAGCGGTCAACTCGGAAATAAAATAGGATCGATGCGAGGAGTGCGCGCCACCTCACCAGAGATCCACGTGACCGATCGAGTCGAAGGGAATGGACTCGAAGTGATGGGTTCGAATGCAACAGCCCTCACGAAAAACCACAACTTGAATCGATCATATCTCCTAAACCACTGATCCAAATGCGACGAAATCTTCACAGTAGCTTCCATACAAGGTAAAGATTGTTCCTGCCAAGTTTCAGCTCGATTGGATCATTTCTTGATGGGTTCGAAATCACTTCGAATCGATGTCAGATCGAGTCGAAACTTGGTGGGGTCGGTCGCGTGGGCCCACTCACGTGCCAGAAGAAGTCTCCCAAGGTTTGAGCGAGATCTGGGCCTCCAACGCCTATAAATAGCACCCTGAAGCCTTCAGAAAAGGGGATCTTTTGTATCTTCCGCCATTGAACGTCGAGTCTCTGCCGGATTCAATTCCATACTTCATCATCACTATTGTAATTAGATTTGAAAGCTATCATCAGTTGTAATCTGTTGTAATCAATTGAAATCATCAAGTGAACATCAATAAAGAGAGAACCTTCAAAGTGGACGTAGGCAAGATCGCCGAACCACTATAAATCCTGTATTTGTGATTGTTATCTGTGAATTATTGTGATTGTTGTTGCTTAGATCTGAATTCTATAATTGATTGTTGCTGGTTTGCGATCATAAACGGGTGCTTTCACGACTATTGGGTGTTTGTGGTCAATTTTGACGCAAACATTTTGGTGCTTTCACCGAGAAGGCTAATTCAGGAGTTCTACCAATTAGAAGTTGGTCCAGAAAGTTTGAAAGTTCAGATCTAAGAGCTATGACGAGACAAACGAGTAAGAAACAAAGGCCAGAGAGGAGCGAACACCAAGGAAGTCAAGAGGCTTCCTCAGGAGCGAATCAAGCTTCGATCTTCATCACTAGGGACGAGATGGAAAGGATGATGAAGAAGCAAGAGGAGTTGGTCCAGAGTTTATTTCAACAAATAGGACAACTTGGAGCACAGAATCAAGGAGTAACCGGAGTTCATAACGGAGCAGGACCATCCGACGTAGCACCTAGAGTAGGGGGCACACACATGGAAAATGTTGATCCAATCCCTGAGAGAGATAGAGATGCATCTACAGGAGTGAACGCTCAGTCAATGGGGCAGATCCCGGAATTCCCTCGTGGACTCGGGGGGGAAGATTGAAAGTAATGAACGGAGATTGCATCTCGGAGACGATGACAAGTTGGCAGAGATGGTTAGAAGAGCTATGAGAGGCGGTTTGACAAACAAAGATCTTGAAGATGTGAACAGGAGTCTCTTTTCTCCTGCAATTAGGATGGCTAGGAACCCACCAGAGTTTAAGTTGCCATCAATAGAGATGTATGATGGGAGGACGGATCCCGCGGTCCATTTGACAAGGTACATGAGGCATATGAAGGTGCTGGGGGGATCACAAGATGTTATGGGCCGGTGCTTTCCGTTATATCTGACAGATATCGCAGCATTATGGTTTAGACAACTAGAGAGCGGCTCCATAGGAACATGGGCAGACTTAACGGAAAGATTCATGAGACAATTTAGGGTTCATATTGCAAGACCCAATAACGTAATGAGTTTAGCAATTTTGATGCAGAAGACTGGAGAGACTTTGAGGAGTTTTCTGACGCGGTTTAATGCGGCAGCAGCGTCGGTGGATCGGCCAGATCCATCCATGGTTATGATGGCAGCCGTTTCCGGAATAGCTGATGGCACGGATTTCAAAAAATCATTAACGAAAGATCCACCTATGGATCTAGGAGAATTCTATCATGAGGCGGAAAAGTTCTTGCGATTGGAAGACGCGAGTACGGAAAGAGAAGAAGGAGATGAGCTCAATGTTTACACGGTCAAAGATGGAAATCTTCCTGAGTATGGTGCGGGAACTAGCAAGGGAAAGCGAAAGGCTGAGAGTGTCCATAACAGGTCGATGCGACCACGAAAGGAGCCAAGATTTACCACATACTCAGAGCTGAACGAGAATTTAGAGCGAATTTATCAGGATACCAAAGAACAGGTCTCGTATCGCAGACCAATGCGAAGGGACCCAACTTCCGACGAAAGGAAATCAGATAAGTATTGCATATTTCATGAATTAAAAGTTCATAACACTAATGATTGCAGGCATCTGAAGGACGAGGTGGAAGGGCATATCAGGAACGGTATGCTCCTTCAGTATGTGAGGAAACGGACTCCAGCAGTGGAGCCCGAACGTCCACCGTCTACCTCAACTAGAGGTGGCCCTGAGTCAGGACAACGTCTGATTATCCATTGATTGACTGAAATAACGATGAACAAATTCTAAACCTCTTACTAATACGGTTAAATCATTTACACATGTGAGCGATCGCGCGCGATCCATAGACATGCTCTGAATGACTACCAACCGCATCGTAGTGAGAGTTTACACCTTGACATCCCCGCTTTGCTTTCTACTTTGATTTTGATTTGAACATTTGGACTCTGTTTGTACGGACGTTTCTGTTGTGAGATTCGTATAATAATTGCTTTTATATTTGCAATTCGATGAAAGAATTTACCTTCATGCCCGTTGGATCGCGAACGGTCCACGAGCACCTTTTGTATGGTGATGAACCGCCAAAGTCTTTGATTCAGAAACTCCCCCGAACATGAATTCCGGCATTGTTAATACTAAGTCCCTCCCGGGCACACCTAATTCGCCTCGAACGGCAAACGATCGCAAACGATCACAATTAGCCTCGAACGACATACGATCGCGAACGATCACAATCAGCCTCGAATGGCACACGATCGCGAACGATCACAAATCACCTCGAACGGCATCCGACCGCGAACGGTCACGATGCACTTGTATGACAGTTGATCGCGAACGATCACTTTCTGCCTCAAACGGCACCGACTGCGAACGGTCATGACTCACTTATTATGAAACCCGACCTCGAACGGTCACTATTCGCCTTGAACAGCACTTGATCGCGAACGATCACCATTTGCCGCGAACGGCATCGACCGCGAACGATCCCATCTCTTCAATTGCCGCGAACGACATCGACCGCGAACGGTCCCATTCAATCTTTTGCTATGAACAACATCGACCGCGAACGGTCCTATTTCATCCTTTGCCACGAACGGCGCAGACCGCGAACGGTCCCGATTCATCCCAAATAGCTCGATCCCGAACGATCGTCATTTGAGGACATATGAAACTATCAAGTTCTTTACAGGTCGATCATGGGATATGAACATCCAACTCGAGGCATTACAAAACACACCTTCCTACCGCAAGGCATGTTTTGGGGGGCAAATGTCATCCCGCTTTTTGGCAAAGCCGCGATACCAAAAAATCGATCAAGAAAAAAAGACAGTTCGTCTCAGAGATTGGTTGTACTTCACTTCGTTATGGATATCAATGAATTTTCGTCCGAGCCCGGATCAGGCTACAATTGATAAGACATGACAAGCAAGACCATGAAAGCCAGTGTTTCAAATTTCAGGTTAATCGGAGTTCGTATGAGCGAGATATGATCGATGCAAGTTAGCCAAAGTTCACAGTTCGAAACCATCGGCCTGCTGAGAGGATGCCCATTTCGAACCGATGGAGTTCTAACCCAGCAATAACTCCCTCAATCGAATCCATCGGTTTCCATACGCTTCGTGCCGATCGAGTTCGAACCGATCAGGCATGATATTGATCGCTTCGAATCGATCGGTTCGAATCCATCAGATAGGCGTCACCTCAACAAGTTCGAATCCATCAGGCTCCGTGTAGTTCGAATCGATCAAATTCGAATCGATCAGCAAGATATTGATCCCTTCGAATCGATCGGTTCGTATCCATCAGATGGGCATCGTTCGTGTCCATGTCAGAGCACTTCGAATCCATCACCATCAGTATCTTCGAATCGATTGGACTCACGCCCAAGCACTGCTTCGTATCGATCGTCTTCGCATCCATCAGGTTCGAATCCATGAACAATCGCTCGTTCGAAACCACCAAGTCAACTATGACGTGTCATCCATCGGTTCGAACGCGCCGATATACATGGAGTCGAAGCGGTCAACTCGGAGATAAAACAGGATCGATATGAGGAGTGCGCGCCACGTCACCAGAGATCCATGTGACCGATCGAGTCGAAGGGAATGGATTCGAAGTGATGGGTTCGAATGCAACAACCCTCACGAAAAACCACAACTTGAATCGATCATATCTCCTAAACCACTGATCCAAATGCGACGAAATTTTCACAGTAGCTTCCATACAAGGTAAAGATTGTTCCTGCCAAGTTTCAGCTCGATTGGATCATTTCTTGATGGGTGCGAAATAACTTCGAATCGATGTCAGATCGAGTCGAAACTTGGTGGGGTCGGTCGCGTGGGCCCACTCACGTGCCAGAAGAAGTCTCCCGAGGTTTAAGCGAGATCTGGGCCTCCAACGCCTATAAATAGCACCCTGAAGCCTTTAGAAAAGGGGATCTTTTGGATCTTCCGCCATTGAATGTCGAGACTCTGCCGGATTCAATTCCATACTTCATCATCACTGTTGTAATCAGATTTGAAAGCTATCATCAGTAGTAATCTGTTGTAATCAATTGAAATCATCAAGTGAACATCAATAAAGAGAGAACCTTCAAAGTGGACGTAGGCAAGATCGCCGAACCACTATAAATCCTGTGTTTGTGATTGTTATCTGTGAATTATTGTGATTATTGTTGCTTAGATCTGAATTCTATAATTGATTGTTGCTGGTTTGCGATCATAAACGGGTGCTTTCACGACTATTGGGTGTTTGTGGTCAATTTTGATGCAAACACAAACTATTAGGAAAGTGAGAGAGTCCTCATGTGCACAAAAATACAAGTTATTCTTATTTTTCTTAATACATAAACATTGAGTTGCACTAAAGGAGAAGATCTATTTATGTCAAATTTCTAGTGCCCTTCTTCAATAAGGAACACTCTTATTCTCAGTGAACAATACGCCACATTGGATTGCCAACTCCTCTGTTGCAACACTTCATACAATTTGTATTAGAGTTAGAAAATATCCATGATATATAAAGACTATTCTTAACTCTTCTCCATTTTCGTAAAACACTTCATTCTTCGTACCTTTGGATCTACCGCCTCTTCTTAATACACCTGGGATAACTCATTTATATCACTTGCTTTCCTTCTAAACTAACCTAAGACCATATACATTAAAATAGCAAGTTTATGATGAAACCGATAAATTATAATGCATAATGTCTAAGTTTTTCTGTTGGAAAAAAGTACATTCTGCTTTCCATGAACAACCAAATTTTTAGTTGCATAATATAAAAAGGTAATATATATCACATTTGGTAGGTAACAATAATGATTAGACCGAGGCAGATGTGGCATACTAAGTGACCATGATAATCACATGGTCTTGGAAACAAAATTTAACCCTTTAAAATCAATTAAAAGCTTGCCTTTGTCAAAATTTTATGAAGTAATATAATGCTAGAGATGCAAAATAGAATAGTAGTAGGTACCTAAGCCCATAACTTTAGTATAAAAAAATATTTTCATATGACTCATTTTAAGAATTAATGAACGTGGTCTAGTGAAGGCGGATCATCTCACTTTTCTTCTATAGAGATTATTTTTGGTATCTGAAAATGGCATGTAACCTCACATTAGACTCACTTGCACTATCACTTTGACATGTAGAGAAATATATACATTTTGTGTCAGACTAAGATAGCGCAAAGTAATTATTAATATATTATTAATTTGGTAATACATATACCAATAGGTGTTCATATAGTCATACAATTTATCATGCAGGCTCTAAATTCTATCAAATTTGGTATGAAATCAGATAGTCTAAAAATATTATTAATGCACTTTATATTTTCTTATGATGGAGCGTTAATGGAGCAAATTTTAGCAATAAGGAACTTTTACACAGCTAAAAACTTGATCAACTATCTTTCATACAGCAGTTCTATACCATTAACAAAAATGCAAAGTAATATCTAATTTTTACACTACAACATTCCTTCATTACCTTGCTATTATAAAGCTTAAAACGCACTTCAATAAACAATTAATCAACTAAAAAATATCTAGAATAAGGAAAAAAAGAAGGTTGGAACAATTTGCATATTTATTCTTGTGTGTATCTTAAGCATGATAGGCAATTTTTTTTCCAATTTTTAAAAAACATGTATAAGTTATATATGTCTACATGTGCATGATTTTAAAGGTTAATACTAATTGTTTCATATATAAAGTCAACATTAAATGGTATAATGAATCGTATACAGAAATGTAGAATCAAAAAGTCAAAATATTATACTTTTGTAAAAATATATAAATCTCCAAGCGAGTTGGTTTATTTCCATGTTTGAATAGTACTCATATTCTATACCAAAAGTCTATACAATGGCTAACTAAATGATCACAGCTGGACGGTAACATGAAGTATCAACAGAATTTAAAGGATTTAAAACATATGCAATTGCAAGCACTTTAACTACCACCCAACAACTTTTTTTATAAGAGTAATAACATGTATGCTATCAAAGCTACCTTTTGTATGCCAATAGTATCTAAATTTGGGCATATGTAGTTATTTGAGTCATTTCATAAGAAAAAGACCATTGGCTCTTCTTTTATAAAAGTAATAATACTGAAATACGCATATTGGAAAAATATTTAAAGCTAACCTGAATTATGGAACATGTGGTCCATCGTTATAGCCATCGGAATCTTGCTGATAGTAACACCAGCCTTCATGACTTTGTAACCGTATATAGCACTACAACAAAACAGTCTTTTTACAACGGGCAATGCCTATTGTAATATGGTTTTCGCAATGGGCATGTGCCCGTTGTAAAGGCCTTGTTGTAATAAATCCACCACATTTTACAATGGACAAAGCACGTTGTAAAAACCGTTTCAGTATACCTTTTTACAACGGGTTATGACCGTTGTAATAGACTATAATACAACGACCAAAACCCGCTGCAATAGACTAACCAAACTAGTTGCATAGCCTATTTCACAACATGCATCGATCGTTGTAAAAAGCTCATATAACAACGCACATTACCCGTTGCAAAATAAATGCAAATTTAAAAAAAAATTACAGCAGCTTCCATGCAATACATCCATACTAATACTAAATATTATCGTAAAATAATTAAAATCACATACGAAAAGACTAAAAGCTAAAGTCATAGAATTCTAACACTCCAAAAAGTTAGACATTATGAAAATGAGCTCATTCCAAAGCCTTAACTCATCTTTCATGAAAATGAGCTTCCATGTCCTCCTTGGTTTTCCACACTACATCCTTCAGGCCAGCCGATAGCTTCTGGTAAAATTGCAAAAGAATAATTTATAAGATCATTTACTGAACCATATGTATTACTGTTGAAATGAAGTATACAGATTTGGCTAAAAGAATTAGCAACAATACATTTTGGAACTCTAAGGTGTCTCCCTTAGATTTCTTAAGCTCAACCATATGAAAAGAAGGTGCCACTTGACGTATCTGCATGTTTCAAAAAAGGTTGCAGTTCATAAAATGATGTATTAGCTGCATAGTTTAGAAGTAAATTTGAATCTATAGTAAGAACTGTTCACACATTAAAATTTGTTTGTGTTCACATTTTGAAAAAAAGAAAGAAAAAGTTTTGTGCATACCTCAGTTGCAACATTAACATTTCCTTTCCTCCCTTCAGTAAAATTTTGCAGTCTCATCTACCAAGAAAAAGAAATGGTAAGTCAGCAATACAGTAGGCAACAATGTATCAAATATATGTTATCATCTTATAAAGTGTTAAGGCGTATTTCCTACCTTGTAGTTTTTCTTCTGAATATCAAAGCTATGTGGCTTTGCAGCCTCCTCAATCTTGCTCGTAATTTCATTGACAGAATACTTTGATGTGAATTTCATCTCTGTTTTAAATTCCTGCAACAAATGAAAAATGGATTGTAAATGGGAAGTCAATGAACGCACATATCAGACGTATTATATCATAACAGGTGCACTTACTGAAGATGACTAGAGATTTTATATGCAATATTTCTAGATTTACATGATTTTAGATTTACATGCACAGGCTCAATCGTAAAAATCAATTTAACATATAAATTATTCATATGGGAAAACAATCTATGTTTTCACATGCTTTAATGCCATCTAATAACCTACATAGAGCAAACTTTCTAGTACACATATATGATGCTCATTAATATATAAATCTTTTAGATCTAAGATCTACGATTCAAATAAATTAAAATTTTGAAACTTTACTATCTACAATTTGAATCCCATTTTGAAAATTTTGATTATACCTGATTCGTTTCGAACAAGTTTCCCAGGTCCATTCCTTTGGACATTGAGCAGATCAATTCAAACACATTTATACTTGCAGGTTTGGCATCTTCGACATCCGAAGTAGAATCCTAACAATGAACTTAAAATTAATACTGAAAGACTTACTACAACCAAAACTAGAAAAGTAAGCAATGTTAATAACAAAAAATGACTCACTTCCAAGTCCTTGAAAGCAGCAGCTACATCATCCAGGTTTGTATTGTACTTATCGTCAAAAGCAGGGCGTTTGTAACCTTGCTTAAACCACTTATCCTTCAATATTTCCCCAACGGTAATTCTCTGCATACAATAGTAAGAAGTTTAACGACAATGGTATGGGGAAAAAAACACATAGCATGCACATAGAGGTATAAGAGACATTTTACTCATTTCGACCACTTTCAAAAACATATTTCATATTTAAACCAAAAACATGTTATTTTTTGCTGCATAACAAAAGTAATGTTTCATATCAGGGTTATATATATATATAATATTATCTTGTGTGTTTCAAATAATATCGGTAACTTTTTCCAAAAATAAAAATCATGTCTTAGCACCATCTTTAACTCACTAAAATTGCGACATTTGCAAAAGTTGATTTTTTAAAAATGGTTTACAAAGTAGTTTAAATGTATAATTTTTCTGAAATAGGCTAAAATGGGAAATATTCCAGATATATGTGGGATACTAACCGTCATTGGATTAGGATCTAAAATTCTCTTTAACAAGTTTCCTGATCCACTAGAAAACCAAGAAGGGATCGTAAACTCTGCATTTGAAATCTGCATGTTGCAATGAATTCATAAGCTAACTATTTTAGCAGAAGGAACTGAGACTAAGTGCTTCAAACATGCATAATTTCTCACCTACTCATACAATCTCATGAGGTTAGAATCATCAAAAGGCAAGCAACCAGTGAGTAACACATATAAAATAACACCATAAGACCATAAATATGCAGCTACTCCATCATAACCTCCATCATTAAGTACTTCAGGAGCAACATAATTTGGAGTGCCACATGAAGTATGGAGAAGGCCGTATAGGATACCTTGACAGTTTTCCTTGTTATACGCTCTGATAAATCAATATGTCCTACATTTATGAGGCTTGCAATCTTCCCATGTTTGACAGCCTGTTTCCATAGAAGAGTAAAAATGAGATCAATATTTGTCATAAAATAACATAAAAGATAAAAGTATGTTTTCATATCAGTCGTTGATTAAAATGCAAAACCTTGTAAACAAATTCTTCCTAACTATCGAACCTAATTAGATATAAATATAAAACATAATGCACTATTTAATTATCAGTTGGAATTGCTATTAAAATCAATAACTCACATATGAGCAGAGGGAAGAGAATCGAGAAAAGCCTGTTCAAACTGGAGAGGCCATTTTTGACGCGAACGGTAGGATAGGGGGTGGTGACTGGCTCATCGTCAATGGCGACTTCCGAAACATCGACCACGGCAGCTTCGTTTCATGGTTCTTCTTCTACAATTATGTGGCAAGATCGAGATTGGATGGAATGAAAACAAAGACTTAAGGCTCCAGATCCAAATCTAGATCTCAGCGGCGGCATCTCTAACATCCGAGCACAATAGAAGGCAGTGGAGGTAGTATTTTTCGGGCTACTATATTATTGATTCGGGCGGCTCGATTATTAAGGAGACGATAACTATTTGGAGAAGAATATGAATTCACTCAAGTGGAGCAGTGAATATTTTAATAGTAGAAGAAATATGAGATTTAGGAGGGCGAGAGGAGGAACTCGATATGTCGGTGAAGCCGTGGTGAGAAAAATGCCATGGAAATTGAAATTTAGGGTTAATAAAGAGGGGAAAGCGGGAAATGAAAATTTTAGAAGGCAAGGGGACAAAAGTGGCCTGCTAACCAAAATAAGAACAGTAATAAATATTACCACAAACTTATATTTTTGAATTTTAGAAAAATCCTTTTCAAAAAAATAATTCTACGAATATTTGTAAATTTATTTTAAAAAATTTTAAAATTTTAATTTTTATTTGAAACATTAAATATTAAATGCTAAAAGGTAAATTCTTGACTCTTAAATATTACATGTTAATTATTAAATATTAAATAATAATCGTAATTATTAATTATTAATCATTTAATAGTAATTATTAATTTCAAATTACTATGTATTAATTTTTATATATTAATAACTAATTATTACTTATTATTTATAATACGCGAATTTATATTAAATATGACATGAATTTCTTGAAAATTAATTTTTATTAAAATATTTAACATTACGTCTTAATTATTATTAATTATTACTATATTACTTCTTAGTTGTTATTGAATGTAAATTGTTAAAATTTAATTGCTAAATATAAAGGTTACCAATTATTGACAAGCACCATTGTCCAAGTGGTTAGTTGATTCGGCTTTGGTACAAGAGGTCACAAATTCGAAACTTGCTTTCGAACGTTTGTTGACATGGGATATGTTGTCCCAATGATTTGTTGTATATAAAGTACCATTTCAAAAAAAAAAAAAAGGTTACCAATTATTTTTTAAGTATTATATATTTAATTATTATTTGCTATTAGTTTTTTTATTAATTAGTAATTATTATAAATTAATTTTAATAGATCATTATTATTATTTAATATTATTAAACCATTTTAAAAAAGGTGTTGTATAAGGCATCTATTACAACAGTCCTGAATGGACCATTGTAACAGCCTTCTATTACAACGGGCAGCAAATGCCCGTTGCAAAAAGGGTGTTGTATAGGGCATCTATTACAACCGTCCTGCATGGACCGTTGTAATAGCCTTCTATTACAATGGGCAGCAAATGCACATTGTAAAAAGGGTGTTGTATAGGGCATCTATTACAACGGTCCTGAATGGACCGTTGTAATAGCCTTCTATTACAGCGGGCAGCAAATGCCCGTTGTAAAAAGAGCGTTGTAATGGGGTATTTTTGTTGTAGTATAGCCTCTACCATATTAGTAATTGTTATTATCATATCCATTGTCTCCCGCCTTACATCTACACAATAGAAGTGTACATAGTGTATCTAAATACAACAGTGAAATTAGTTTGATTTAAAACTTTATAAAAAGTAAACTTGAATGGATGGCAATGAAATAGTTTTGTTTAATAAAACTGCATCCAACTTAGTGCATGTCATCTTGATACTTTAATGGTTCAATTTTAGCTACACACCCCCAATAATAAAATAACGAATTTACTATAGATTACATTAATATTTGTCGACTTTTAACTACTGATTTAAATTAGTTCCTTTTCTTCTTTAATATCAGTATTTTGTTCATTTTCAACAAAAAAAAGAATAATTCACTACTTATAAATACATAGACAGGTATTAGGATAAAGAAAAATAAAGAAGTTTGTTCAATCAAATCCTAATCATGTAACTTAACTAACTTAAATAGAGACACCAAATAAGAGTAAAAGGACTGCCAATTCAACTGTAAGATCCAATAGTTGGACTCATTTAAATTATTGCCGTCTAAGTATACAATGAAAATTACTAAGAAAAAATGTTAAAGAAATGTCAGCTTCATGAAATAACACATATGACAATATGCATAAAATTGCATGAAATATCTAATTTATTTAACATACATTGTAAGCTATGGTTATATATATCTAAAATTCACCGTTGAATTTGATATATCTGGAACAGTTGTCCCGACTTTCTCTGCTTTATTCACTTTATTTGCATCTATAAATATTGCAAGCAATCCAATAGCTACATAACATTAAATGGAAAAGCACAAAGTCACTATCTAGAAAATATGTAGTATTGCAACAAATTTACTTCTACAATATTTCAATTTATTATTTACTTAATTGTTTCAAATATGTATAGAGTTTCAATGATATTGTTGTGAAAAAAAATGGCAGCGCTTTGCGGAAGCTTATATCAACGGATCTTTGTCACCTAAATCACAAAGAGATAACTTGGATTAAAAATAAGACGGAATTTAAATTAAAAACAGTAAGACAAGATATTCCACCCAACCACCCACTTTATTGATTCACCAATTTTTTTTTTTTTACAATTAATAGAACAATCTAAAATAAACAAAATACCATTGAATCAATACCAAATTGAGAAAGGGAGTAAATATCTATATGACTAAAATTGTTGGAGAAGAAGAACAAAGATGAAGAACAGAGAATTAGCAAATAGATTTTCCACCATACATTTATCCTCTCTTCTAGTCTCTATTTATATAATCAATTACTTAATGCCCAAGTTAACATTAGATGGCAAAAAATAATTTGATTAGCCAATTAGAGAAAGAAATAAACATACTCAATATGCCTATTAATTAGGGGAAACAAAATCTTCTCTTTCTTTCTTTTGCATATTTTTTCTCTCTATTCCTCTATTTGTGATTTTGTATCACCAAAATTTAACACTCCACCTTGATGTAAAATCACATATCTCCAACATATCAAACATGCCATATCTAGATCTATCACAACTCCCTATATCTCAATCATACCAAATTACAAACTTCTACCACCGACTGCAAATGATGCATCTCCCACATGAGGTGCACCACACGAATCCGGTCTCAAAAACGTTTGTAATACCACAAAGATCTCCGTCTTGTCTTTGTGGATTTTGCAACTCGACACCCGTCTATCACTCGATCTGAGCTCATTACCTGATCACTATCGATCCCCCGAGCATCATCAACATGAAGACCCCTATCTAAAATATGATCCTCAATGCTAGAATCATAAGCAGTGACCACATTAACCTCTCCACCTTGTTGTGGACTAGGTTCTTCAACCGTCACTCGCTTTCCATAGTCGACTACAGAACCAACGAAGCTATAAAGGTTTCCTTCTTCTAATACTCCTCTCATCCTTACACGACCACCTTTCTTCACTCTCAAAACTCCACCTTGAGTCTCATAAGTGCAACCACGGCGATCCAACTGACCGAGAGAAATAAGATTATGCGAACAAGTGGGTACATGTCTCACTCCAAAGGCTTCTCTAACCACACCATCATGCATACGAAACCGGATAGATCCAATACCAAAAATCGGAAGCTCTTCTCCATTGGTTGTCCTAATCATGTCGACACTCTTCTCATAAGAAGAAAAACAATTCACATCTCTACAAATGTGAAAACTGGCTCCCGAATCCATCTTCCAAGGCTTATTTTCACTAAAGAGGACATCATAAGAAGCATCACTATCAGTACCTTCAGCAAAACCTGCATGTGCATCACTACTAGTATCACCGTGCACAGCCTTTTTCTGATCTCTTTTATAAGCATAACATTTGCTGCGTATGTGACCTTTCTTATTACAATAATGACAAGTGATAACACCTTTACCATTAGCATCCTTTTTCTTCCAAATTGTATCTTTCTTCGAGTCCCTTGCCAACATAGCCTCACTTTGAATTGATTTCATACCTGACCCTTTTCTTCTAAGCTCCTCATTCAAAAGACTGTTTCGAACAGTTCTCAAAGAGATAGTTCCATTAGAATTGGAATTACTCAATGAAACAACCAAAGTTTCCCAACTTTCTGAAAGCGAACTCATCAATAAAAGAGCCTGTAACTCATCATCAAAATTGACCTTCATATTTGCCAATTGATTTATTACATCTTGAAATTCATTCAAATGCTCTGCAACAGACTTCTCTTCATCTAATCTCAGTTGTACCAACTTTCGAACCAGAAAAGCCTTACTAGTAGCACTCTTTGACTCATATAAAGATACCAACTTATCCCACAAAGCCTTTGCGGATTCACAACTAGCACATGATGGAAAACTGAATCATCAAGATATTGGCGAATCAAAGCAATCGCCTTCTTATCCATCTTCTTCCATTTTCCCTCATCTACATTAGAGGGCTTCTTTCCATCTCCATCAATCGGATCATGAAGATCATTGAGATACAGAACGTCCTCCATCTTAGGCTTCCAAATACCCCAATTCTTCCCATTCAAAATAGCCATCTTCGAAAACGAAATCATATCCGACATCAATAAATTTTCAATCCAAAATTACTCTAAGCTTTGCGATGATCCATGCTCTGATACCAATCTGTTGTGAAAAAAAAGGGCAGCGCTTTGCGGAAGCTTATATCAACGGATCTTTGTCACCCAAATCACAAAAAGATAACTTGGATTAAAAATAAGACGGAATTGAAATTAGAAACAATAAGACAAGATATTCCACCCAACCACCCACTTTATTGATTCACCAAAAATTTTGTTTACAATTAATAGAACAATCTAAAATAAACAAAATACCATTGAATCAATACCAAATTGAGAAAGGGAGTAAATATCTATATGGCTAAAATTGTTGGAGAAGAAGAACAAAGATGAAGAACAAAGAATTAGCAAATAGATTTTCCACCATACATTTATCCTCTCTTCTAGTCTCTATTTATATAATCAATTATTTAATGCCCAAGTTAACATTAGATGGCAAAAAATAATTTGATTAGCCAATTAGAGAAAGAAATAAACATACTCAATATGCCTATTAATTAGGGAAACAAAATCTTCTCTTTCTTTCTTTTGCATATTTCTTTCCCTCTATTTGTGATTTTGTATCACCAAAATTTAATAGATATTTCTAATGTGTAAAGTTTCCTTTGCCATTTAACTAAATGTTAACAAATGAACTATTGTTGTGAAAGCCAGTTAAGAATTTTCTAGCTATTGATTATTAAGCCGATTAAAAATCGTACTAATAAAATTGCGTTAAAATTCAATTTAATTCTCAATTATGACCATTTGTTTTGCCATGGCATTGGTCTAAAATCATGCACGGAAGATGATAATTAAGACGATTATCTAACATAAAGCTACTTACCTGGTCAGATGTAAACTCTTTCCTAGCACTTGATTACCATTGCTATAACTTTAAGTACAAAAGTTCAAATTTAAGACTATCTCCTAATGTATGCTACTGTTTTCAACGCTTGATAACAATTGCACTCTACCAAATTATAATTTCTTTAATAGGTTTAAATAAATCATACTTAGTAACAATGCATAGACAACCATTAAATGGTTGTGATAAAATCACCAACAATGAATAATATATGCTTAAAAGTATAAGAGTTAGTCATTTCATTAATTAAGGCGACCTCTACTTTTTTTTATGAGTGATCACATAGTAGAAGTGACACCAAAAAAAGGTCACAAAACATTGGAAGATAAATATTTATTTTTTGTTTATGATAAAACAATACTTGTCACGTAAAGATTTAAAAGAGGACTTTCAACATGTCTATTACGCAGAAAAATAATGACTTTAAATAAAAGTTTATGTCTTTGAATCAAAATGGTATATTTCATCTCTGGATTAAGATAGAAGACAAAATCGAAAATTAAAAACGTAAAGCAAGAAGCGTGCACTTGGTTGAATCAATTGACTTCAACATTAAACCTTGAATATCAATAAACTCTTGTTATTTTTAACCAATATTAAAGAAAATTTTAAATATATTAAAATCATGAAGGAAATAATTACCTATTAAATGCAGGTAGAAGGGAAGCAGATATGTCAGGACCCGATTCTTCGACTCCCGAATATCGACATCAATACGTCCACTGTATCGAATGCCGATCAGTCGGATGCCGAAAAACCGAACACTGAGGGTTTAAGAAAGAAGAAAAAGAGAGAAGAAGAGAGAAGATAGTAGAAAATAGAGAGAAAAGAAAACAGAAAATAGAACGGAACAGAAAACAACATAACAACAACAGAATCTCACAATTCGCAGCGGAACAACATATAATAGATAAATGAATAATCTTTAAACAAGGAACTATATCAGTTATTACATTACATTACATCATATCATCAGAGTGTACAACAACAAACAGTGCAGCGGAAAAAGAAATACTATACTAGTATTACGCCATGCCATCCATCTTGCCTCCAGCAACTCCTGAATTCCAAATATCCTGTTAAACCTAACTGTTGACTGCCCGTGTAGAAATTGGTGGGCACCCAGAGTTTAGGAAGGAAAACAATAAACTCCGAGTCAGTCATGTGACTGGTGCGAGAACTCAAAACAGTTTATTTATCTTTAAAATAAAGTAGAGGAATATTTTTAAAAATCAATTCGCAATGCTTTTAAAAATGAGACTACCATAAGACCTCCCGCCACACACACAATGCAAACGCAGACTTGGAGGAGATTTCTTCTTATGTTAGTCAAAGATGCTTGATACGTATTAAAAAAAAACATTTGATATTATTACTAGTGCATAGTGTAGAAAACATTTCAAAAGTAGAATATAAATCTTAGCCAGCATAGGTACCATTATAGTATGCTTACTATAGCTACCATATTAAATGGCAGTTTCTACAACTAAAACCGTACAAGTCTCGTATTGTTTCTTTGGATTTCCAACCAATGGTCAGGCCAAGGAACTTCCCATTGCCACATGAGAACGCCTCTGGATGGACGTCCTCGAGAACCAAACCGGATCTCTACCAACACAAGGCCGGGTTACCCCTAACTGGGTAACAACTGACACGAGTATGCCATCCCCTGGTCCTTTGGGACCTTTAACCGAGCGCTCGTCACCATCATCACACAATCATAACAAAGTGTTTTCAACATGAGTAAGTATCTGGGCTCCATACCATGATACCACCCTTTTCCAGAAGGAAATGCACATACCCTAAAGGGAGCTACCCCTCATAACCTTGCTGCATCTTTCCTGTTTTGACCATTCCGGGGTGTGAGGTCGACGAAGTTTCGTTCACAAAAACACGCTTTATACAAAGTCATGCTTTGGGTCAACAAATGATTATAGAAATGATCACCAAGATAGATGATCAAATAAATGATCCTATCACAAATAATCAACACAATGATCATTTCACAGCAACACTCAGTATGTCACATTACCAAATTGGGAACATATTGCTGATAACCTTCAACTATATAACCTCTGAGCTCGTACGTCTCAGAGAAGGGTGTTAAGCTAAGAGAATAAATTCTCCGCCTCCAACAGAAATATATTTGAAAGAAATCGGCTTTATATCTCAATTTGTAATGTCAGACATACAATCCATACAAGTCTGTTCCGGGCTCGAACAGAACCGAAGGCACTTACAAAGAAGTCCTTGCAATCCGGATAATCTCTAATCACGTCCGAATTTCCCTTCACATATGGAGATCTCAATACCGGGGATCAGCCAGTGCAGAGACAATCAACAAGAAACACTTTTGTTTTCGAAAATATCCGGTCTTCAACACCGATCTTCAAATGCAATTCATAACGACGTATCACATATTCGGAATGGGTTATACGACCCCAAGGTCCTTTCCCGGTTAACCCGAATAGTGAGCGCTTATTTAAAAAAATAAAATAAGTGTGGCATTCAAATTCAAGCAAATCACAACAAATACCTATTTAAAGGTAAATATTGATAGTCGGTTATTGGACTATCAATAGATATGCCAACATCACCAGATTCCAAATAATTTTCCTAATTATTTATTTTCCAAAAATATCTTTACAAGATATATATTTTCCATTCTTCAAAAATAAATCAATATTTATTTTTAAACCTATTTTCCAAATTTCATTTATAAATTCCATATTGAATTTACATTCCAAAATATTTATGAATATACAATTCCCATTATTCATTTTCAATTTATCTTCAAAAAGATAAATTCTCTAAACTTTTCATTTCACATTGGAAAAACATTTCCATACTTATTTATTTATAAGAAATTCACAAGCCTTTTTATTTTCTATACTTAGAAAATATTTAATATACTCTAATCGAAATTAAGTATATATTTCATTCTTTTAAGGAAATCATTCACTTAACCATATTTATTTGGGCCAAAACGAATGTTGCGTAAAACATCGTTACGACAACCCAAAATCACTAGTATAGGGATTCGAAATTAAAATAGATATATAAATCCCAATACTATACAAAATATTTCCTTCCGGAAATCATCTATTATAACAACAATGTTATAATCTACTATTTCCTTCTATTTCTCGAAAACGTCTATTTCAACATTGAATGTTGAAATCTATGGTTTCGATAGTTAATATATTTTAAAACATCTTTAGATCGTTTTAATTCTATTTAAAACATCGCATCCAAAACATTTTCTTTAACATATTATTCACTATTCAAAAACGTGAATATACTTGTTAACCAATTTCATCCCTTCTATTCAATTTGTTTTAAAGGATTATTCACTATCTAAAACGTGAATATAACTCCATTAATAAATTACAACAATTTACTTATCAAAATAAGTACTTTGCGAATTTATAAAACAATGTTTATAAATTCCATTTCTATTTATTTTATATTACTTCCTTTTATAAATTTCCTTTATTAATCTATTCAATTTCATATCTCAATGATATATTAAAAGTTCATATTATAAGTTAAATACTTATAATTTATTTGTTTGCAAAAACATTCTTTTAAACTTCCCAAATTTTTAAATCTTATAACTTATAAGATTCATTTATTTATTCAAAATCGATTCCTTTAATAACCTTACAAAATTTATCTTATTTTCCTTTACAAATTTTATAAACCTACTGCTTATAAAATTCTATTTATAACTTCATCGTTATAATCCTATAAATTTCATTCATTTGTGAAATTCATTCACAATTCATTCTAACACTTAGAAAAGCTCGTTTTACACTTCCAATACTTTAACTTATAAAATATTAATTTTATAAATCTTTTATATAAATCATTTTATATTATTCTTTTAAAACGTCTTTAAACTCCTTTATATTTCATCATTTTGATTTATAATATAATCAAACTTCATAAATCCTAATTTTAAACTTTTTATAATAAATTCAGAAATCCCAGTTTAAACTATTTTATAAAATCATTAATCTCATATTTTCAAAAAATCAACTTTTAACTGAATTTCTCAAAAATCATAATTTTTATAATATTAAAATTATAACGTTTACTTATTTAAGATGAATCAATTCAAAAAAATATTTTATAAACGTATACTTTCAAAAATCACTTTAGAAATCCCTTAAAAATCAAAATCGTTATTTTTAACTTAAAAATTGGATTCGATGATGCAACACATCAAATAGTCAATCACGACTTTCAAACATCATATATCATCCATGATAAACAATCAAATATCACAATATCTAAATCAAATAAATATTTGTGAGGAATCCAGTTGGATCCCTCCAACCTATTTCCCTGCATCCACAGACATTAGCACAATACCCATTCCACTTCGAGGTGGAATATCGCGGTATATGGGATTTTATAAAATATTATCCGCTTACTAACGGCGCAATAGGGTCTCATCCGCTATACAATGCGGGAAATCAATCAACTGCAATATATACATATGCCAATATATATATATATATATATATATCGCTACATACTAATATAATACCAATTCCACTTCAAGGTGGAATATCGCGGTATATGTGTGTAATAAATAACCTCCGCTTACTAACGGCGTATACGGTCTATTCACATCCAATATATATATATATATATATATATATATATAACAAATCATCATTCAAATATTTAAAATTAATTAAATATTTTCAATTTAAATTGTTGAAAATTCTGGATCATTCCAATCTTCCCCCCTTAAAAGAATTTCGTCCCGAAATTACAAGTTAAGAAGAACGATCCTTAATCCGTCTACTATTTTTCACAATCCAAATAGTTTTATCAACTTACTAACCTAAATCTTTTTACTAGAGATTCACTATCATTTCAACTAGCTTTCCAACTTCAATTATAGTTTCAAATAATATTGTTCTCCTAACAATTCAAATTTAAATTTAAATTCAAATTTCAACTTTCAAAATTTCTCAAAAAATTTTCTAACACCCTAAATTTTTGAAAAATTTCGCCAGCGTCTCCTTTGCGCGGCTAGCTCGGTACGACTACAAAATGGCACCACGGCCCCTCAAAATCAAAAAGAAAAGAGAAAGCCAAGTGGCTGGAGAAGAAAATCATCAAATTTCATACTGAAATTCAAATACGTACCTTTTTGTCGAGCAATTTAAATTATCTTCAAAATCAAAATCCCAATTCCTTTATACACCTGTATATCCTGCTATTCATAATATCCAATTCCAACATTCAAACCATTTTGCCAATTCTATTACAAAATTTCCAACAAATGCTTCTTATACATTTTTACTTCACTATTGAAGTTACATATTCATTTTCATTAAATTTTTACATTTCAATTCAATTCATAATTTCAATTCTATTTGAATTCAATTCTCAATTCTAAATATTGAATTCTAACAATTAACTTTCATTAGCTAATTCATATTACTACTTTAAATTAGTTTCATTTACTAATTCATTTCAATTTCAATTTCCATATTCAATTCATCTCGAATTTACTGAATTACTAACAAAGGGAATTTCAATTTACTTCTTTTTTACTTACTTGAATTTATATACAAATTCAAATTTATCTTCAAATTTAGCTCACGACTAATTTTTAATTTAACCAATTCAAATTCCAATTCATTAGTCCATGAATTAATAATTTATCAAGTCAGTTTACTTGAATTCAATCCATTTTATTTCTTATTTAATTCCATATAATAATGATAATAATTTAATATTATTACTTCCTAACAATCATGCAACCATATACTATAATAATTCATAGAAAACCATTTCTTTTCTATACAAAAATAGTTTTGGGCAAAATTATCTTATTTACCCGATTCAAAAACAATTTTATATTCACTAACAAATACGCGCTCATATCTATTATTACACTCAAACTCATTCTAGAGTACTGCTGGCTCTATCTCTAATGAGTAACATCCAACAGAACCATGGTTGTCGCTTAACCATAAGCTCTGATACCACATTGTCAGGACCCGATTCTTCGACTCTCGAATATCGACATCAATACGTCCACTGTATCGAATGCCGATCAGTCGGATGCCGGAAAACCGAACATTGAGGGTTTAAGAAAGAAGAAAAAGAGAGAAGAAGAGAGAAGATTGTAGAAAATAGAGAGAAAATAAAACAGAAAATAGAACGGAACAGAAAACAACAGAACAACAACAGAATCTCACAATTCGCAGCGGAACAACATATAATAGATAAATGAATAATCTTTAGACAAAGAACTATATCAGTTATTACATTACATTACATCATATCATCAGAGTGTACAACAACAAACAGTGCAGCGGAAAAAGAAATACTATACTAGTATTACGCCATGCCATCCATCTTGCCTCCAGCAACTCCTGAATTCCAAATATCCTGTTAAACCTAACTCTTGACTGCCCGTGTAGAAATTGGTGGGCATCCGGAGTTTAGGAAGGAAAACAATAAACTCTGAGTCAGTCATGTGACTGGTGCGAGAACTCAGAACAGTTTATTTATCTTTAAAATAAAGTAGAGGAATGTTTTTAAAAATCAATTCGCGATGCTTTTAAAAATGAGACTACCATAAGATCTCCCGCCACACACACAATGCAAACGCAGACTTGGAGGAGATTTCTTCTTATGTTAGTCAAAGATGCTTGATACGTATTAAAAAAAACATTTGATATTATTACTAGTGCATAGTGTAGAAAACATTTCGAAAGTAGAATATAAATCTTAGCCAGCATAGGTACCATTATAGTATGCTTACTATAGCTACCATATTAAATGGCAGGTTCTACAACTAAAACCGTACAAGTCTCGTATTGTTTCTTTGGATTTCCAACCAATGGTCAGGCCAAGGAACTTCCCATTGCCACATGAGAACGCCTCTGGATGGACGTCCCCGAGAACCAAACCGGATCTCTACCAACACAAGGCCGGGTTACCCCTAACTGGGTAACAACTGACACGAGTATGCCATCCCCCGGTCCTTTGGGACCTTTAACCGAGCGCTCGTCACCATCATCACACAATCATAACAAAGTGTTTTCAACATGAGTAAGTATCTGGGCTCCATACCATGATACCACCCTTTTCCAGAAGGAAATGCACATACCCTAAAGGGAGATACCCCTCATAACCTTGCTGCATCTTTCCTGTTTTGACCATTCCGGGGTGTGAGGCTTGACGAAGTTTCGTCCACAAAAACACGCTTTATACAAAGTCATGCTTTGGGTTAACAAATGATCATAGAAATGATCACCAAGATAGACGATCAAATAAATGATCCTATCACAAATAATCAACACAATGATCATTTCACAGCAACACTCAGTATGTCACATTACCAAATTGGGAACATATTGCTGATAACCTTCAACATATTACCAAATTGGGTATATTATACGGCAGCAACTAACATATGAAAAAGTGCAGCAGTCTGGTGTTCACTCGGCTTCTATGGTCAGGGATTTACTGCATAACATTCAAACTTCACGCAATTCATATTCGAATCAGCGTCTGTAGCTAATCTGGAACAAGATAAGAGGTTTTACTCCTATTAGCGCTGATGCTATGAGGATGGTGTGGGGGGATGGAAAGGCATCATTCAAAATTGGTGTGGCGTATGAAATGCTGATGAGAAATAAAACTCGCCCTAAATGGAGATGGTGGAAGCGTACGTGGGGAAGGGATAGTAGTATGAGGCATGACTTCACTCTGTGGAAGGTCCTTAACAATGCGATATTAACTAGTGCGAAGCTTGCTAGCTTGGGTATGAACATTAGCATCAACTGTAAGTTCTGTTGCACTATGCCTGAAACTGTTGACCATTTATATTTCGAATGTTCCTTTATTAAACAAGTTTGGATAACGGTGATGGGGAAGCTAAAAAGGAGTAATGTCTCTCATAATAATCTGCTGGAATGGAGGAGGATATACGCGCGGTGTGGAATTAAAGAGGATGGAGAGAGGGTTTTTGGAGTGGTGTTGAAAAGCTTTATTAGCTCGGTTTGGAGAGAGAGAAACTGTAGAATTTTTGATGCTTCTAATGCCAAAAATGATGTCAGCTTCAAGAAGTGGATTATGGATGAAATTAGGGATTCTTTGGGTCAGTTAACGTTTGCTATTGACCCAGGTATACGTGCATCTTTTGTTTTGAACTGTTAGTGATCTTTTGTTTTATGTTCTGTTCTTTGTATTCCCTGTGCTTGCTGCGCCAAGTTCCCTCTGTTCTATTTCTTCCCCTTGTTGTAAATGTGTTGTTCTATATGGTGTAGCAATATATGGTCGGGGTCCATTTAACCTCGTCGGCTTTGCCAAAAAACTATATAACCTCTGAGCTCGTACGTCTCAGAGAAGGGTGTTAAGCTAAGAGAATAAATTCTCCGCCTCCAACAGAAATATATTTGAAAGAAATCGGCTTTATATCTCAATTTGTAATGTCAGACATACAATCCATACAAGTCTGTTCCGGGCTCGAACAGAACCGAAGGCACTTACAAAGAAGTCCTTGCAATCCGGATAATCTCTAATCACGTCCGAATTTCCCATCACATATGGATATCTCAATACCGGGGATCAGCTAGTGCAGAGACAATCAACAAGAAACCCTTTTGTTTTCGAAAATATCCGGTCTTCAACACCGATCTTCAAATGCAATTCATAACGACGTATCACATATTCGGAATGGGTTATACGACCCCAAGGTCCTTTCCCGGTTAACCCGAATAGTGAGCGCTTATTTTAAAAAAAATAATAAGTGTGGCATTCAAATTCAAGCAAATCACAACAAATGCCTATTTAAAGGTAAATATTGATAGTCGGTTATTGAACTATCAATAGATATGCCAACATCACCAGATTTCAAATAATTTTCCAAATTATTTATTTTCCAAAAATATCTTTACAAGATATATATTTTCCATTCTTCAAAAATAAATCAATATTTATTTTTAAACCTATTTTCCAAATTTCATTTATAAATTCCATATTGAATTTACATTCCAAAATATTTATGAATATACAATTCCCATTATTCATTTTCAATTTATCTTCAAAAAGATAAATTCTCTAAATTTTTCATTTCACATTGGAAAAACATTTCCATACTTATTTATTTATAAGAAATTCACAAGCCTTTTTATTTTCTATACTTAGAAAATATTTAATATACTCTAATCTAAATTAAGTATATATTTCATTCTTTTAAGGAAATCATTCACTTAACCATATTTATTTGGGCCAAAACGAATGTTGCGTAAAACATCGTTACGACAACCCAAAATCACTAGTATAGGGATTCGAAATTAAAATAGATATATAAATCCCAATACTATACAAAATATTTCCTTTCGGAAATCATCTATTATAACAACAATGTTATAATCTACTATTTCCTTCTATTTCTCGAAAACGTCTATTTCAACAATGAATGTTGAAATCTATGGTTTCGATAGTTAATATATTTTAAAACATCTTTAGATCGTTTTAATTCTATTTAAAACATCACATCCAAAACATTTTCTTTAACATATTATTCACTATTCAAAAACGTGAATATACTTGTTAACCAATTTCATCCCTTCTATTCAATTTGTTTTAAAGGATTATTCACTGTCTAAAACGTGAATATAACTCCATTAATAAATTACAACAATTTACTTATCAAAATAAGTACTTTGCGAATTTATAAAACAATGTTTATAAATTCCATTTCTATTTATTTTATATTACTTCCTTTTATAAATTTCCTTTATTAATCTATTCAATTTCATATCTCAATGATATATTAAAAGTTCATATTATAAGTTAAATACTTATAATTTATTTGTTTGCAAAAACATTCTTTTAAACTTCCCAAATTTTTAAATCTTATAACTTATAAGATTCATTTATTTATTCAAAATCGATTCCTTTAATAACCTTAAAAAATTTATCTTATTTTCCTTTACAAATTTTATAAACCTACTGCTTATAAAATTCTATTTATAACTTCATCGTTATAATCCTATAAATTTCATTCATTTGTGAAATTCATTCACAATTCATTCTAACACTTAGAAAAGCTCGTTTTACACTTCCAATACTTTAACTTATAAAATATTAATTTTATAAATATTTTATATAAATCATTTTATATTATTCTTTTAAAACGTCTTTAAACTCCTTTATAATTCATCATTTTGATTTATAATATAATCAAACTTCATAAATCCTAATTTTAAACTTTTTATAATAAATTCAGAAATCCCAGTTTAAACTATTTTATAAAATCATTAATCTCATATTTTCAAAAAATCAACTTTTAACTGAATTTCTCAAAAATCATAATTTTTATAATATTAAAATTATAACGTTTACTTATTTAAGATGAATCAATTCAAAAAAATATTTTATAAACGTATACTTTCAAAAATCACTTTAGAAATCCCTTAAAAATCAAAATCGTTATTTTTAACTTAAAAATTGGATTCGATGATGCAACACATCAAATAGTCAATCACGACTTTCAAACATCATATATCATCCATGATAAACAATCAAATATCACAATATCTAAATCAAATAAATATTTGTGAGGAATCCAGTTGGATCCCTCCAACCTGTTTCCCTGCATCCACAGACATTAGCACAATACCCATTCCACTTCGAGGTGGAATATCGCGGTATATGGGATTTTATAAAATATTATCCGCTTACTAACGGCGCAATAGGGTCTCATCCGCTATACAATGCGGGAAATCAATCAACTGCAATATATACATATGCCAATATATATATATATATATCGCTACATACTAATATAATACCAATTCCACTTCAAGGTGGAATATCGCGGTATATGTGTGTAATAAATAACCTCCGCTTACTAACGGCGTATAGGGTCTATTCACATCCAATATATATATATATATATATATATATATAACAATCATCATTCAAGCATTCAATCAACATAACTAACAATTTTAAATTTAACTATTTAAAATTTAAATAAATCCCTTAGAGTGAGAAGTTCTCACCTTAGCTTTTATTAGCAATCCATTTCCCATCTTGACTCGATTTTCTTGATTTATACCTTGTATAAATATTTACACAATTTATTAATATTCGAACAGATCGAATAATAAATTTTCATTTGATAATTTTGATTCATCAGTGATTTCATTTTAATAGTTAAATTAACTGATAATTTTATTTAAACCAATATTGTCTTTCATAATTGATTCAATTAAAAATTTAAATTTAAACTAAATTTCCTTTATTTTTAACCACTAAAAATTAAATAAGTTAATTTAAACCAATTTGTAAACTCTCACCGACTTATTTCTCACTTTAAAAATAAATCCGTGTTCATTTTTAAAACAAATTTCTTTTTTAATAAATTTCTGTTAAATAAATTTATTTAACCAAACATTTTAATTTCAAACTAATAATTTCATTATCATTTCACATATCACAATATAATTAAAAATCAAAATCTTATACCTTTACTGAAAAGATATACATATTCATAGAACTTAAAACAAAAATAAATTTAAACCTTTCTGTGAATTTTTTTCTTCTTCTATTTGACTATATTTTTTTTAAACTGCTTAAACTTTATTTTTTTATATATATACCTATACCTATTGATATTTATATTTATATTTCCTTTCTGCAAATTTAAACTGTGACTGTAAAATGATTTCTATCTTAAATTTATTTTAATAAGTAAATAAAATAAAACGAATACTCACCATTTTAATAAAACATACTGTTATAAAAAAAAAATCCTATGATTTAAACATATAAATTTTACTTTAAATTTAAATAACTGCAATTTATACCTTCAGTGCCGAAATCGCGACCTCATTTTTCCCCAATTCGTGCTTGCGACCCCCTCCATCGCTTGCGACCCCCACGCCTTTCTCTAGCGATCGAAACCCCTCCTCCACGAATCGCGCGACACCCAGATCCATCCCCTTCGAGCTTCACAATCGCCATCTCCACGTCGCGCTACTCGTGAGTCCTCTCTGGCAGTGATGCCGCCCCTTCCATGTCGCAACCCACACCGCCGCTTCGCCTCGCGCCTGCGCACCCAAATCCCACAGCCACCATCGCCCCTCGCCGCTTCACGCGCGCGCGCGCGCCTTCTCCATTTGATGTCGCGGCCATGGATTTGAAATTGCTGTTTATTTTTGGGCTTCGGTGATTTGTTTTTTTGAATGACGGTAAGGGCTTCGGCCATTAAAATTTGATTTGGGGAGAAATAGTTTATGCGGCCATTAATTTGAATTCGAACGAACGAAAGAGAAATGGTTCTTTTTTTTTAAATTGTAGAGGAAGACTTCGGTATTTAAAAATTTGGGGAAGCATGGTTTTCACGATTTCTATACCGTGATTCTCGGCATGATCAAAGGAGAGACAACGTGTTTTTAGGCAAAAGTTTAGGGATGCTAATGGCTGACATTGACAAAATTTTAAATTTATATTTAAATTGAATTCGATAAAATTCCAATGCGTTTACTCTTCGTGTGCCCACATATCAACTCCGAAAAATACGAAATTTGAAATTCGATAATAATTCAATATTACGGACCCAATGGAACTAGTTTCGTCGAATTCCGAGACTGTGCCTCGGACGGCTATTTTTAAATTATCGATTCCAACGATATAATTTCAAAACTGAACAATTCACTTTCAAATTCAATTCTGAAGCTTCTAAAATCTTCAGTATTATCAATATGAATTTTACAAGCCTTTGAAATATTTTTAATTGGCTTAAAATTGAAGATTCAAAATTTTATTCAACTTTCAATAGATTAAACTCTATAATTTAATCGCCAAATTCATTCTGATAAAATGAAATTAAAGTCAAATCATCATTCAAATATTTAAAATTAATTAAATATTTTCAATTTAAATTGTTGAAAATTCTGGATCGTTACAAGATATCCATGGCAAGTAGTCCATATCCATAGTTATCTACTGACAAATTTTGATATGAATCCAAATGCCCTTCTTCGAGCAAAATCATTATCATTTCAGTAAAAAAGAGTTGTTTAGTAAACAAAGTAAAGCAGCAAATTCTTGTCAGATAATTGACCCATCAAACATTAAACCAAATTTAACATTCAATATTAACATATAAGAATTATCTAATTCAATTAGAATCAATCAATCCACAAATCGTTGGAGCAGTATGAACTGGAGTGGTGTCTAATTGAATTTCAATATACCAATATTTTCATACACTAACCGTTAATCTAATTTACAGAACAAAAAAAATTTCTCATTGTAGAAAGCTTCAATTCTAACTTAATCCTGAATGAGAGATTCAATATTTTTCCTCTGTTAAATTGTTCAAATAGTTGGGAGAGGAAGTAAATCTAAATCTAAATTTACATAAACAAATTGAGTTAGCTATCATCTTAATCACAGTTAACGAAGTATTAGATTTTACCATAAATTTTACTGGAACACGAAGCAAGCAATGAGGCCAGAAATATAACCACATAAAATGCAAAACGTGGAAGAAAGAAAAATCTTGCTAAAATATACAATATGTGACATCTGCTACAGTTGCACAATTGAATGTTTCGAAGCACGTACATAACTAGATTTTATTGTTAGCGATCGTGTGATCGCTATAGGGTGATAAAAGTATGGGTCCATATATATCATGTCTGATAATGTTATACTTTCGGAAAGCATTGTCCGTATATTATATCAAGTAATATTATCATTTTGGATACCTCACAAATTTCTTTATTACACAAATTATTTCTTTTAATATTAGAAGCAGAATCATTATATCTGCAGTCTTAGAATTTACAATGTCATATATTTTAACCTTGAGAGATGCTCCTATGAAACCTTCCAGCACTGAAACAGTCTTCATTTCACATAGAAACCTGGAAGATACTTGTAAGTTAAAAAAGCAATAAATGGTACATTTTTATTTTTGAATATTTAAGTAATTATCTTTGGAAAAAACATGTAATAAAATGACATATTGAGAACTTTTCATATGTCATCCATAAATTGATTGATAAAACCTAAAAAAAATCATACTAATTTCCATCATTGCTGATTACTATAACAATAACGGGAGTATAAGAAAAACAATCACATATCTTAAAAGAAGGTCCGAAGCAAGTTTTTTTTGATAAAGTTCCGAAGCAAATATTGAGTACAGTCAATCCTGTTTTTCGATCTAATAAAAAGGAATTTGTACCTGAGTAATTAAAAAACCAAACCATTAACATGAAAGAAAATCATACCTGAAACTCGTTTGGAAAGCAGCGAAGGAATCAGTGAGGTCGGATATAAATCATAGGCGACCGCAACAAATAGTGAAAACAACTGATATTAAGTTAGTTCAACGAAGAAGACTAACATAAAAAGTTAATCGAATTGCATTAATTGAAAGAAATTGATGAAAATGAATTATCCATATATCATATCCAATAATGTTATCATTTTGGACATCTCACAAATTTCTTTATTGTATAACTTATTTTTTTTAATATTAGAAGCAGAAGCGCTATATGTGTAGTCTTAGAATTTACATTGCATAACTAAAATTTATTTGTAGCTAAATATTAACAATTCAACAGATATAAGTAATATTTCACAAGGAATGACCAGGTAAGGAAGATGCAAATTGGATACCTATAAAATGAATACACACACACACACACACACACACACACACACACACACACACACACACACTCTTACGTTAAAATACATACACATATACAAATATCATCTTTTAAAATGGATTTATTTGTCAATATACTAAGGTACATTATACCATGCGTCATAGACTATTACAGTAAGTAGAACTCATTGATATTTGCATACGACAATGACTATCAATGTCAGCATTTGTGATATCCAAGCATAAATATACGCAGTGAAAAAGGTTAGATTATTTTTCTAAAGTAGAAGATGATAAAACAATTGTTTGTGTGCAGATTAATGTTTTTTTAATGATATAGGGCATCAGTAAACCAAAATAATTGTTAAACATATCGAAATGGCATGTTATTTCATATGAAACATTGCAGGTTTTCATATTAATTTTCAAAAAGTACCACAGAATTAAAAAAATGCTCACCGTGTTTCTTTGTCTGTTGTTGCTTGGTCTAGTAATGGTAGCAATATTAGTAGTTTTAGAAAGTAGAAATAATATATATTTAAACCATGCTAAAACAATATATTTTGGCTTCCTAAGGACCAAACATCATAAACTATGGTTTGGAACACAAATTGTTTATGTATTATAGATTCATCTAGTTTTTGTACTTCTCCCGCTCCTTTCTATTCGTATCTTGTGAAAATCTTAAGGGGGTTAGTATGTGCTTTGAAAACAACCTTTCATTTATTGATTTCGTTCTTATCTTTCAAACCCAGTTTTCATGAAACTAAGTAAAATCTACTACTGCTGTTGTTGTACGTACATAAAGAAAACACCATTTTCTGCCTCTTTTGAGGAAAAAGCTTGTTTCCTATGAATTCTTTTCTGTATTTAAAAAAAATTTATATTATAGATTTAGCTTGTTTTGTAATTTGAATGGTTTGTTTTGATTCAATTGGATACATATTCTTCTACGTCTACAAAAAAAGTAATGAAAAGACAGTCCAAAGAGACGTCTGGAAACACAAAGATTTACCTCAAACGGGAGAGAAATGGAATTCGACAGAGTACATGCTTCGTCAGGCATCTAGTAGTGGACATGGATGAAATAGGTCAAATCCAAATAACTTAGGACAAAAATAGGTTCGATTTCGATAATTATTCTGAGCTTGTGGGATATTCATCACACTATGTTAATCTTTTCACCATCACAGTGTTGTTGTAAAATAAAATAAAAATTGAATCATTGATGCAGAAAGCCCAGATGCATGTCAAAATAACAATTGCGTATGCGATCATCAGATTTGTATTATTTGAAATCCCATCAAGAACCTTTACTACCGTCATACAGAGCCATATTGTACACAGTAGAGTAATATAAACTTACACGTTTTCCACATTTAAAAGCAAGACAACAAACAATATCATAATTTAAAATAGCAGAAAGCATTCAATCAATTGCAGCATGAAGAATAGAAAAAACAGACATTAAAAATTACCTCCAGTTGGACAGAGGCGTAGGCCAACAAAACGTGCAGCTCCTCTACAGGTTTAAATCCAGTTGAATCAAGCGTGGGCAAGATCGCCGCACTGAAATCAGGCGCAAAATTAAAAAAAACGACAACAATCCCTTACGGCATGTAATAAAATTGGTGAAGAACTATGATTTTCCTCAGTCATGCCTTGTTTATTATTCTTGCGCCAAAACCGAAAGAAGGAAGGTGCGAAGAGATGTACAGTTGAAAACGACGTTGACGTCTAGGGTAGGGCAGACGGCATGACGGTAAATTTGGGGCAAAGGAACAGCCGAAGCCGAAATTGAAGGGAATCTCTCGATTGGCGAAGGGAACAAAGGAAAAGGAGTGGAAGGGGAGAAAACTGGAAGGGCATTCGATCGGTAGCGGGCGGCGTTAATTGGGAGGGGAAGAAGATACCGAAAGAGAGTAAGGGTTTGCAGATGAAAATGAGAAAGAAGGAAGTATGCGTAAAGCAGGAGGCAGTTCGGTCGATAAGAAGAGGCTGAAAGAGGGGAAAGGTTTACGGATGAAAATGAGAAAGGCGGAAGAATGCGTAAATTGGAAGACGGTTCGATTGTCCAAATTCAAGGGGTCTTCTATGCTGTTGAAGTGAAACTCGCTAATCATAATATAGTATAGATTCTTTAGTAGGAACTAGTAAATATAACAGAGTATTTAAAGTTCCACTTTGGAAAGATGGAACTAATATGAGTAAATGCATTTTTTCAGAGAAGCAAAAAGGTCTTAAGCGTCACTAACATCAATGCTCTGAGGATTACATTCCATGCCTCACCAACACAAAAACGCCTAATGCGCGATTTCGACGTTATAACTTTGACGAAGAATAGACTATTGAAGATGCAATAATGGATTAGATCAAGATGGAGATCTAGTGAATCCAATTATAATGAAGTAGACCACGGCTTTGGAAGACATTAATTGTAAAACTATCCATGTTATCAGGATTATTAAAAGTTGAAAGCATGATATTTGAAATTCCAACCTATGAATTGTTTTGAGATCATTGTCAAACACTGTAATTTCGAAAGATATTATTCTTTGAAAAAAGGTTGGTCTAGGTAGTGAGTGGATGGGATTACAATATTATTGTATATCATAAGTGATTTCTTTAGTTATCTAAATGATACAAATATTTTTCAAGACCCAAGGCTGCTATGCTATTAAACCCTGTTAAAACTTTGCTAAATCCCTATGAAAACGCACAGTACTCTTCCACCGCTGCGCTTTCTCGATTTAGCGCTATTAAATAGTAGACCCGCTTAAAGTCCCATTATTTTCTTTAGCACCCTCTAAACCAATGGTTTTTAGAACCCTCTTTAGTAGCATTAGTATAAAGGATTCTCTTTTAAACCGGACTAAAAGAATCAGGGTAAAAACCAAAGTTTAAGGACCAATTATTCTCAACGTAAGTTATGAATCTATTTTACAACCAAGTCAAGACGACATAAATCACGATATTCTCCATTTTGTAATATAAGACTACAAAATATATTTCTTTTTTTACACATGAGTTGAGAATATGAATAAATTAGATTTAATTTTATTTCAAACAAATATTTTTGCGCCTTCTTTATTTTCCCCTCTATATTTCTACTTTATTCTCACTATAACTTTTTTGCACGTCCACCATTATACAACTGTTAAACATTTTAACTGTACAGAATAGGAGTATTCTAATCATATCAACATGTATTTTTAATGTAGTGATTTTAAGAGTTACTCTAATATAGGAACTTGCTTTTCTTTTTCTTTCTAAATAACGATAGAAAATTATTAAAAGGTAAAAAAAAATCATATAAGGAGTATTCTATTTGGTGGGGGAAAATTATTGAATTTATAGAAGAGGGGAAGTATTTTTCAATTCACAGATAGTTATAAGATACAAGAGCATATCTTCAGTTTACGGAATACCCTTAATATTTTCTTCCCAAATTCTCATCCTTATTTATCTTTCTTCTAACCAAAACCTCATTGCAACTCCCTAACCCATTGTGATTACCTTCGTCAAGTTGTCAATTGGTCGCTCCACCCCGATCCCTTCTTCCATTGGATCGTCTTATGAACCTACTTTTTTTAGATTTCAAAGTTTGAAAACCTTAATTTTATCATGCCAAAATTTAACGTTATAGTGAAAAATATAAAACACCAAAAACATTAGAGAGGATGCAGATTCAGATTAGTTCTCATCTATCATTTTGAACTCAAATAATTGTCCGAAGCTGAAATTGAAAATATTGAACTAAAAATTAGTATTTTGAAAGCAAAAGAATATTGAAAAGAGCTTTTCTGTGATTTAAAAAAGAACGACACCAAGTTAAGAGCTAATTAGCATATATTCATATTTTTACTTGGTAAAAATTAATGATTACTTTTTCTATAATGAAAATAAACCTCTAACATTCTGTTACTTTCATGCACCATAGCAACTATTTCATAATAATTTAAAGAGTGAAGTGAATTTAACAACATACAAGATCATATCATTTCTTTATGAAAATTAAAACAAGATAATTTGAAAACAATGCAAACCTAAAATATACATAAAAATGGGAGAACAACGGACTTAGTGGAACTTAGTTTGCTCCTAAGGTGAAAACAAATTACTTTTCAAATTAAAAATTGTAACAAAATGAACTTATTAATTAACTGAACTCCACCACAACAAATCTCAATTGTGCGAACAATCCAGTAGAACACAATAATGAATTTAAAGCATTTTCAGAGTATGAACACAAGGCATTAAACAGAAATGGAAATTGTTAAAGGAAGAAACAACTAAGCTAAGAGGATAGAAATTAAAAAGGAAGTTTTCAAGGAAGTTAAAATCTTACTGAAGAGAGCCTTCTAAACTATGGTAGATTTTCTTATACAAATTCATAAGCCTATCAATATATACCCTAAAAATATGAAATTCAGCTGCATTTGTATTCGAAAAGCGGATAATATCCAATCTTAAAAACTATTCGAAATTCATCCTATTATTCAATGTTATCCTTTATTTCATTTGGAACACTTTTCATTGCATACCATTTGTTTGAACATATAGAATAACCTAAATTTTAATTAAAATGATGATGACATATCATATTTTTAAACTTAGATTCAAAACATATAACCCTAAATATCCCTCAAGTACATTATTGAAATCTTGAATATAAGAGAAGAATTGATATCCATGATATCTCGTTTTGGCCGATATCTAGATAGATTAGAAAAACAGATTGCGATGTGTTCTTCTCCATGATTTTAAAATCAAAGAATTAGAGTCTTTAAGAGATGAGCATCCTTCACCCTTTATTATTTACCTAAAGTAAATTTTAATAAATCGATATACAAACACACTTAAAATTAGGAATAATTCCAATCGTCGTAATTATTTTCATCTTCTAACTTAAAACGGATAGTTATGGAGTAGAAATGTGTGCATGTCAACATGTCAAATGGTATGGTCAACGTTTTTTCATTATCTAATTATCTTAATTATCTTATTTAGTGAGTAGAGTTCAATTCAAAAGTCTTATTTTAAATTAATGTTTCTATGTGTAAAACAAGAATGGTGATCATATGATTTGGATTAATAAATGTTGATTTATATTGTTTATTTTGTACTTACAAAAGCAAACGGCCATGTACTATATAGCTTTTTAGGAAACACTCATTTCGATTAAATATTCTATTACATTATCTTTATTATTTTATATGATACAATAATGCGGAGTGGATGTTAAATTTGTGTTTTTTAAAAGATATAAAAGTGGTGAAATGTTAAATTTCAAGTAACTTGAGTTATACTGCCGAAGCAAATGAGTTTGTAACCGAATTGGTAGCATTTGTACTGGTGGTACTAAAAAATTTTGCTTTGAAAAAGTTGAAGTAAATCTTAAAAAATGCAAAATATAACACATTGTACATGCATGTCAGCATAGAATGTATTATTATAGTTATTTTCAATTAATTCACTAAAATGAGATGAAAAAGTGCAAAAAGAGTGATATGCATAAACAATAAACAAATAGAACTTATATGAACATATATCATCAATACAATTAACATATCCACAAAGCTATAAATATAAAGCCAAAAGATACTTCAATTTTGGACTCATATCTTAAAAATAGTAGTAAATAATTAGAAATACGTAACTTATCTTGATGTGAGCATGCTGAAAATCACCAATACACTACAAAATCCACCATTTTCTGGAGCACCTTTCTAAAAACGTTGGTGGTTGGAACACACAATTTGATGGTTAATAGGCATTCCAACATTTGATTGCTGGAACCTTTAACCAATAAATCCATTAAACACACTTATCTACTCGTTAATTATAGATATTTAAACTATTTCATTAGATAAGCTTTTATAACGAGTGTGGTGCTTGTTGGCACCACGATTTCCTCTTCTCGCCATCATTATAATTTTAATAGAAATGAATTTTTCGTATGTGCTTCTGGCCACCAATATCATATTCCTTCACTCAGTTATAAAAAACCGTTTGTATCAATAGTTTTTTGATGGTTTAACGCCGCATGGCCGTTGGCAACCGAACCTTATTCATGGAAAATGGTCGGAGGCGGCGGAATAGCATTTCGGTCATTTGTAGCCAATCAGAGGTGCTGCTTGATTTAGAGAGAAAAATAAGTGGTGTTAGGAAAAATGCACATTATTTTGAAGTGGTCCTCAGTGTAGGTGGCCAGACGAGGAAATCGAGGTGTCAATAGCAATACATTGTAATAAACTATAAAATGAAAATACTATCGCTTACCTTTATTATAAATTAAAAAATTAAAATCCTAAAAAAGAGATTAAGAAAAATAATATCGCTCAAATCTAGGATATTCCAATATAAGTGATTATAAATTTTTATATGTGGTTGAGTTTAGGACCTAAAACTAAGTAGATTTACGATATGAACCTCTCTAAAAATAGTAAAATAAGAACGAATTTGTAATGAAGAAGCTTCAATGAAGTGGGAAAAATTACAAGAATTATATAAAAAATGATAATAGGATCGATTATTGGGTGCAGAAATAACAACATTAAATGACAGAGATAATAATTCCTCTATCTAAAAAATGACTATAATTAGAATGCATAAACCACTCATTTTCATATTTGGTGCCTATAAATAAGTTTTTAAAGAATTTGAACAACTTCACCTTTGACGGAACATTTGTTGCGTAATTCAAATCATTCTTTTAAATAGCGAAAGCGCATAAGAGGCTTTTCACGTCCTTGGGCGAGGTGTAAGCCTCAATATGTTAGGCATAAGTTTATCGGGTAAAAATAAAACGTAAAACATATAATGAAATTTGACTTTTAAAACTAACTTATGCAAATATGAAAAACAAATCATTTAGGTCTGACACTAAAAAGGTAACATCATTTTTTTAAAACAAGGAATAAAAGTAAATAACCGAAATTCATATGATTCTAATTTCGATTCTGCAAAATTTACTTACAAATTTCATAAAACTCCATTTTCGATTTCTTGTACCAATTCAAATCAATTCACAAAATTTGTTTGGAGATTCAATGAAGTCTATTATGAAATTCATTTAAATAGCAATGATAAAATCCATTACAGTGCTCTTGATCATTGTTTGAGAAATAATTTTACTTAATCATATCGATATTGGAACTGAAAACTAAGAAAATACTAGCTTTCATTTTTTTTCAAACTCGATTCTTTTATCTTTCCCATTAAATAACTGAAAATTAGTAACTTCTGTTAGTATCAAGGTTAAAATTCGCTTTTCGGTTTCGTTCTATTCATTTAACATTTTTACAATTTCGGTTTCGTTTTGGATATTTCGAAAATTTTGTTTTGATTCCAGTTTCGGATTTTGTTTCTTTTTTCTTTGAATGCTTGTTCCCAACTAGTTAAATCACTGTATCTTATCAAATATCTATCACATATGTGTAAAAATATAACTTTACATATATATATGGCCTAACATGTATCAAATTTATAAATAAAAATCTGCTACCCACTATCCCTTTTTCCTCCTTTATCCCCCTTTAAAGCCCAATATCACCAACCACATAAAACCCTAACTTAAGTCGTTCTATTTCTCATTCTCTTTATGCCCTAAATTTAACTCAATTTTTTTCCAAGATGTCCCTCCTTTTCGTTTGCAAATCCAAATCGCGAACTCACACAATATCCAAATTGGTGATCTATTTTTAATTCGATGGATATTGCTTCCGATCTTTTAGTATTTGAGGAAATTAATTTAAAGGACAAAAATTTATATATTTTTAGCCTCAAGAACACGACCTCAATATTTTTACCACAAGGACAAATATTCTTCCAAAAATAATCATAAGGACAAACATTCCTCTAAAATTATTCATAAGGATAAACATTCTTCTAAAACTGCTATCGAACTAAAAACCGATGCCTAAAAACTGCTATCGATAATTGCAAACTAATACCTAAAAACTGCTATCAATAACTAAAAACTAATACCTAAAGAAAGTTATCCTTTAGGAAAAAATACCGAAGGTCTGTCATTGTGGCTAAAGTGCTAAAAAAATTTGTCCTTGACAATAATTTCTTGTTAGTATTTCATATCATTTTTGATTTTTCCATCGTTTTATAAAGTTAATTGTGTATTTTTTACCAATTTGACTCAGATTGGAATTTCTTTGCGACTAGTCCCGGTCACTGCCGGGACCGGGCCGGGATGGCCGGAATTCTAACATGCTGGGCAGAATCTTAAACCATGGTTAGTGTCAATATTATTATTTTAAACAAGGATAAATAAATTCTTGAATCACATGTCTCAATAGTTTGAGACGTGTGAGACATATGCTTTGTATGTCTCAAGCTGTTGAGGTGAAAGCTTTTGAGGTAAAAAGCCTTTTAACCATAGCCTCAAGGTATTTTATCTCTCGTTTCTTCGAGGGGCTCCTCGAGATGAGTATCGAGAGGGTTTTTTAGAACAATAATTCTAATAAGCATATAAGGATCCCATGAGGGTACTAAATAAAATTTGCAACAAAGGACCAATGTATTAATTTATGACACATATGTGTCATGAACGATTAATTATATATAACCTTTGTTTGTTTTTCGTATAAAGAAATGAGTACCTTTTGACGAAATCAGAAAAATTCATATACTTTAATAATAGCCTAATCAAAACCTTACAACCCAAGCCTAGATGGATGTCTTGCAAGTAAAAAAAGTACATATTATATTCATATAATAACTTACAATAAATAGGCTTTTTGATTATATCAGATAACACTTGGTATGTAGACAAGCACCATTGTCCTAGTGGTTAAGTGATTTGGCTTTGGTGCGAGAGGTTACAAGATCGAAACTTGCGTAGTATGAATCGAATATTTATTGACATGTGATATGTTGTCCCAGTGACATGTTGTATATAAAGTACCATTTCAAAAAAAACACTTGGTATCTAATACAAAAAATACCAGGCAAATTAGTGTAAAACCCGTTTAACAATTTACGTACTATTTTTTTTCTCAATAATTAACAATATGAAATGCCGTCTAAATACTAAAAGAGATTACAAAATTTTGTAACTTGGCAAGACCTAAAACAGCAGAAGGATATTATAAATACCCATATAATCCATTGAAGCCAAAGAAAAGCATATAAAGGCAATTCAAAGCAGCATGCAAATGAATTATAGTTTCATTTTGCGGACTTGAGGAAAAGTATACAATGGAATAATTTTTAAATCAAAATAGTAACTGGAATCATAAACAATGTACCTTCGAAAATTGGCATCGACAATTTTTGAAGGAACCACATAATGAAAACATCACATAATGAAAACATCACAAATTGCATGTATCTCAGAATTATTATATGAAATTTAGATGGTATAATCATAAAAAACCTAAAACTCGTAAAAACTTACATTGGCATCGGCATGTACTTAACTATTGCTTCATTGGGGAATGAAGTAATTCCATAGAGAGTTCCTTAGAGTAAACGGAGAGTGGGATAAGTACAACTATATTTGACTTATATATTCGAACTAGTGTTTCTACATTTAAGTCATAATCTTGTTAGGTTTAATATCTAGTGTTAACTCCGCCTCGGTTTAGACTCTGCGACTCGAGGAGATGCCGACCTAAGGCTCAACAGGGGTGCCGACCTAAGATTCAAAGGGTTGCCGACCTAATACTTTAAAAAGGCTACCGACTCAACATAGATACCGACCTAACAGTCTAGGGAGATTGCCGACTTAACTGGTTGCCGACCTAACTGTCTTAACAAGGGTGCCGACCTAAGGCTCAACAGGGATACCGACTTAAGAGAGGTGCCGACCCAATGCTCTAGCATGTGTACCAACCTAAGACTTAAAGAACGCCGACCCAAGATAGCTACCGACCTAAGTCGCGGCCGACCTATGACCAATGTTAAGTCGGTCACGACCTAAGCAAAGGAAGGTAAGTGCAATGCAGCTACTTGGCACAGTGGCCTCTTAACTCGTACATGATCCAGGACCTATCATTTGGACCGTGACTTGCGACCTACCAAGTTAACTCGTCCACGATCTAATATAAACCCGAGGTCGTATTACTAAGGAGGGGTGGTGTTAACTCGGAGGCGACCTAGGACTTGTGCAAGTGAACCCCTGTGAAGCCATGAAGGAGCCAGATGGACCGGCCACGACTCATATTAAGTCGGCTGCGACTTAACTTAGATCGGCCACGACTTAGGACTTGGCAATAATTCCAGGCCGAAACTCTCTATAAATAGGCACCCACCTCCAACATTCAAAGGACTTTTGGGCACATTCTCTTCATACACCGTTACCTTGCTGCATTGAGAACTTCATCAACACTTAGAGCTTTCAAGATTAGAGGAATACATCAAAGAAATTCACGAAGAAACCACACATCTTCAATATGAATCTAAGGACTTTAATCGACATTGAAGCTTAAGACTTGTTCCAAATCACTTGTAACCTGAAGTATATTGTATTTGAGAAGAATTGTATCAGCTTGTAACGGGATTATTAATAAAAGTACTTAGAGTGGACGTAGGTTATACCCTTAAGCCGAACCACTATAAAATCGTTGTTGTTTACTGCTTTTCTGCTATTACTTGCTTGTAATTCTTTCCCGATCTATCGGGTGGTGCTTTCACAACTACACTTTACACACCGGGGTGTTAGCGTTCACATTTTAGCGTTAACATTTTTGGTGCTTTCACTGAGAATTGAACTCTGGAAAACTGTCATCATTGCTTCACAGAGATTTGAAGAAAGAATTTCCTTAAAAACCAGAAGTATATCTGAGATTATGGCTCCTGGAAGGAAAAGTAGATCTGTCAGATCTGGAAACATTCAAGAGGGAACCTCCGCTTCCCCTGTACCTAATCAACCCACTCCGTCTGTTGGAGTTACGAAAGCGGAGTTGGATGCTGTGATTCTAGGGCTAAACCAGCAGATAAACGCCCAAAATGCACAATTAGAGGCTCAAAGTGCCCAGAATGCTCTGATTCTGAATAAGTTGAACGATTTACTTGGGGCAAACAATCAACCAGCTGGTAATGAAAGGAACTATGTTGGCAACATTCATGATGTTAGTGAAAGGAATGCTCCTGAAAGGGCTACTAGTCCCTTTGAGCAAGCAGTTCCTGAGGCTGGTGGATCTAGAACTCGGCATGATGAGGAATATCTTTCTGGAATGGTCCGGCAGATCATGAAAGAAAGTATGCAAAGGGTTGAAGATGAGAAGGAATGGGGTTTCGCTCCAAGTAAAACTCCGTTCACTGAAAAAATCTTGAAGGCGGAATTTCCAAGGAAGTTTGTCCCTCCGACTATTCCAGCTTACAAAGGGACAAGTGATCCGAATGAGTTCTTGTATAAATATGATTGGCACATGACAGGTGCCAGGGCCTCCGACGAAATAAAGTGTCGATATTTCCCCGTATACCTGGAAGGTGTGGCTCTACTATGGTTCACCAAGTTGCCAGTCCGATCTATCGATCAGTTTTCAGACTTGACCAGAAAATTCAAGGAGCAGTTTAGACTATATGCTTCGAAGGCCAAGGACATTATGTCACTATCGAGTTTAGAGCAAAATCCTGGTGAGTCTATCAGATCTTTCTTGAACCGCTTTAATATAGCGCTGGCCGAGGTGGATAATGCTGAACCACGAATGATATTGACTTATCTGATGAGAGCTATTGATAAGTCAAGCGAATTTGGGAAATGGTTGAATATGAAAGAGCCAACCTCCCTCGAAAAGTTCTACAAAAAAGCAGATGAATTCATTCGCTTGGAAAGTCGTCCTTTGCCAGTAAAGACAGTATTGGAGAAAGCAGAAGACAACACTGTCGCTCCACGCAAGAATGAATCGGTGGGGCAAAAAAGGGAGAATAATAATGGGAAGAAACAGGGTAATCTGAAGAAGCCCCGATCCTTCAAGCCATCAGAATATACTCCATTATCACATACACCGGAGCACATCTACCTGGCCACTAAAGATTCCGTCGATTTCCCTAAACCTATCCCTTTGAGAACCGGGAAAAAAGCCATACAGAGTGGGAAATTCTGCCGCTTCCACAATCAACCCGGTCATGAGACAGATGAATGCCGCTAGTTGAAAAATCTGATTGAAGAGTTGCTAAGAGAAAACAAACTGCAGCAATTCGTGAAGAAAAATTGCAACAATCCTGCATCGTCAAGTCAGGGGCAACATGTTCCTGTTCATCAGCCTAGGACAGGTGAGAAAGCTACGGGACATGAATCTGGAAGGCCCGTTATCAATGTCATTACAGGAGGGCCTCACCCAGCTGGCAAGAGCTGGGGTGAAATGGAGAGATATTCCAGGGCTTTGAAATATGCCCCAGCCGAAGAAGACGTCTTTGTTTTAGAAGACACTACGCCCCTGAAACAATAGAAAACTTTCAGCGATGATATTGTTTTCAGAGCCAGAGATTCCACAGGTATAGAAGCTCCTACCCTAGATCCCTTGGTCATCTCGGCCGGTATTGGACCAGCCATTGTCAGAAGAGTCCTCATCGACTGCGGAGCATCATGTAATATCCTCTTCAAGAAGACATTTGACTAGATGAAAATCCCTATGATCGATGTACAGGCCTCATCACAGAAGATCGCTGGCTTCACTGGGGAGCCAAAGCAACCAATTGGGACCATCGATCTGCTTGTAGAACTTGGGGAAGCAGAAAAGAAAGTGGTCCGCAAGCAAACATTTGTGATTGTCGATGAGTTTTCTGCTTATAATGCTTTTCTTGGCCGTCCAACACTCGCAGCATTCAAAGCTATCCTAGCCCCGTGGTGCCTCACTATTAAATTCCCTACTGACAATGGAGTAGGAGTTATAAAAGGGGATCAAAATGCTGCGCGAGAGTGCTATTTGACAGAGCTGCGAGAGTCAAGAAAAAGAGAAATGGGAAAGGATGCGGCAACCCCAGTCCGCATCAAGGGACCAGCCTTGTAGCAATTACGGGGCGGACCCTGCACTGGAGAGCACAGCGGGGCACAGAGAGAAATGGATCCTAGAAAAGCCAGTGCAGGGGAGAATAGAGTGGTACCGGTGGAAACGACAGTTCCGGTACCTGTTGACCCGAAGGACCCAAATAAGGTGTTGAATGTGGGTTCACAGCTTAATGTGTCAATTCAGAATGCCTTGATATCTTTCCTGAAAGCAAATCTGGATGTCTTTGCTTGGACTCACGCCGATATGTGTGGAATATCTCCAGAAGTTGCAGTACACGCTCTGAATATTGACCCAAAGTTTACGCCAGTTAAACAGAAAAGAAGAATCCAAGGTCCAGAAAGGTCAGCAGCATTAAAAGAAGAAGTCGATCGACTCATGGAAAATAACTTCATCAAAGAATCTACATATCCGAATTGGGTTTCAAATCCTGTGCTGGTCAAGAAAGCTAATGGAAAATGGAGAGTGTGCATCGATTTTTCTGATCTAAACAAGGCTTGCCCCAAAGATTGCTTCCCGTTACCCAGGATCGATCAACTGGTAGACGGAACTGCGGGACATGAATTGTTATCTTTCATGGACGCCTACTCCAGTTATAACCAAATCATGATGCACGAGCCGGATCAGGAGGATACAAGCTTTATCACAGATGTTGGACTTTATTGCTACAGAGTTGTGCCCTTCGGATTGAAAAATGCAGGGGCAACCTACCAAAGACTTGTTAATGCTATGTTCAAACCGCAATTGGGCAAAACTATGGAAGTCTACGTCGACGACATGTTAGTGTAGTCCAGGAAAGCAGCAGATCACATTGAACACTTAGCAGAAATGTTCACAGTCCTTCGGAAATACAGAATGAAACTTAACCCTCTGAAATGTACATTTGGGGTCGAGTCCGGAAAGTTCTTAGGTTTCATCGTCAGTGCTAGGGGCATCGAGGCTAGTCCAGCTCAAATTACTGCCTTGAAAGAAGTTAAAGCTCCTAGAACGAAGAAGGAACTGCAGAGTCTCAACGGAAAGGTCGCCGCCCTGAGTCGGTTCATTTCCAAAGCCACTGATAAATGCATCCCATTCTTTGACGCCCTGAAGAAAGGAAAGAAGAATTTTGAGTGGACTTCCGAATGCCAAAAAGCCTTCGATGAGTTGATCCGTCATATGGAAACGCCTCCAATACTTTCTAGGCCAGGCAATGGTGAGGATCTTCTTATATGCTTGGCAGTATCATCTCATGCTCTAAGTGCAGCGCTGATATGGGAAGACAAAAGGATTCAACATCCGGTTTACTATATCAGCAAAAGACTCACTGGGGCAGAGCTGAATTACTCCAAGTTGGAAAAACTCGCCTATTGCCTACTAGTTGCATCAAGGAAACTGAGGCAATATTTCCAAGCTCATCCTATCAAAGTACTCACTGATCAACCTCTAAAGCAAGTCCTATTTCGCCCTGAAACTTCGGGTCGCCTTCTAAAATGGAACATTGAACTCAGTCAATAAGACATCACTTATCACCCCAGAAAAGCAATCAACGGACAAGCTTTAGCTAATTTCATTGCAGAATTCACAGAGAAGGATAATAGTGAGGATGAAGCGATCAGTGATTCCCCAATCCAGTGGAAGATGTATGTTGATGGCGCAAGAAATGACTACTGTTCTGGAGCCGGAGTGGTACTTGAAACTCCTGAAGGTCGATCATTATGTTATGCATTAAGATTGGACTTTCCTTCAACAAACAATGAAGCAGAATATGAAGCTCTTATTGCAGGTTTGAAAATCGCTAAAGAGCTAAACATTCGAGCATTACAAATCTTCAGTGATTCTCAGCTTATTGTATGCCAAGTCAAGAAGGAATTTCAAACAAAAGGTGGAAACCTGCCTTCCTACTTGTCAAAGGCTTGGGAGCTCCTATGTGAACTCGATCACTATTCAATAAGCCACATTCCTCGGGAAGAAAATACGAAGGCAGATTCCCTCGCAAAGTATTCAAGTTCTGGTGAAGCTCAACTATTGGGATTGGTCCCTGTAGAAGTCCTTTCAGCACCAAGTATAGACGAGATGGATATAGACTGGATTATGAATGTATCTCAAGAACAAGAGTCATGGATGACTCCAATACTGGATTACCTACTCAGAGGTTCTCTGCCAGAAAATCCGATAGAAAGACGAAAGCTACTAAGGAAAGCCTCTCGCTATGTAATTCAGGATGGCCGATTGTACAGACGGGGATTCTCAATGCCATTGCTTCGATGTGTATCCCGGGAAGAGTCCAAAACAATCCTAGCTGAGGTGCATGGAGGAGAATGTGGTGATCATTCAGGTGGTCAAACATTAGCAAAGAAAATTCTCCGATACGGATATTTTTGGCCAGAAATTAATCGAGATGCTGCAGATTACTCCCGAAAATGTGACAGATGCCAAAGATTTGCCAAAATTCCTAGAGCACCTTCTACCGAACTCACACAGATGGTCAGTCCATGGCCGTTTGCGATTTGGGGAATGGATCTCATCGGGCCGCTACCAACTGCCAAATCAGGGATTAAATATGCTATTGTTGCAGTTGATTACTTTACTAAATGGGCTGAAGCTGAACCATTGGCTACTATCACTTCTAAGAAAATGATAAGCTTTGTGACCAAGAATATCATTTGCAGATACGGTGTGCCTCAGAAAATAATCACAGACAATGGTACTCAGTTTGAAAGCGAGGAATTCCAGGATTTTTGCAAACGATTCAAAATCCAGAAAAGCTTTTCGGCAGTAGCTCATCCGCAGGCAAACGGGCAAGTGGAAGCAGTGAACAAGATCATCAAATCAACCATCAAAAAGCAACTCGAAAGAGCAAAAGGTGGTTGGGTCGATAAACTACCACTTGCACTATGGGCATACAGAACTACTCACAAAACTGCAACTGGGCATACTCCTTTTTCGTTAGCATACGGATCGGAAGCAATGATCCCGGTTGAAACAGAGGTCCCTTCACACCGAAGGATCCATTTCAATCAAGCAGAAAATGAGAGGCTACAACTTGAAGCGCTGGATCTCCTTGATGAAAAAAGAGATGAAGCTAACCTCAGAGTTGCAGCTCATCAGCAAAGGATAGCCAGACATTTCAATTCCAAAGTTCGTCAACGCAGCTTTGAAATTGGAGATCTAGTCCTGAAAAGAATTATGACCGTGACAGGTGTGTTTGGGCCAAATTGGGAAGGACCGTATGTAATAGGTCAGAAGCTTCTTGACGGCACATTCAAGCTCATCACTGTTGATGGAGATCAAATTCCAAGGGCATGGAACAGCAACCATTTGCGTCCATACTTTACTTGAAACTTTTGTTGAAACATTGTAAAAAGAATTATGAATGTATGATTCTTGTAATTGAAAGCAATTGTGAAACTAATGCAAGTAAATAATGAAAGAATATAAAGTGGATGTAGGCCCAATTTCATGGCCGAACCACTATAAATCTTGTGTTCCTTATTATTATTATATGTTTGCTTTGTTTTCGATATAAAAATACATAAAATGTATTGCTGAAATGTCGATTTAAATTTTTGCAGACAATGGAAATAAAACTTGCGTATAATAAGACCGAGTGATTCTCACCATCATTCAATAAACAAATTTCAAGTCATAAAGGCCCCGAATTCAAATCCTAAATAGGAAGTACTTCAATTGAACGGCCTATGATTTCGACAGAAACGGGTCCTTGCTAATAACTTGAGATTGTTTGAACGAACAAACATCCAATTAGGAAGCTAGTGCCCGTTCTCACGAACTTGCCTGACAATGAAGTACGCTTCCTTGGATTAAACAAGCCACTTGTGAGAAAAGGGGAATGAAAACTTGAAAAGAAAAAAAAAAAAGAGGATCGCTGAAAAGGCATAAGCAAGTGAACAGAGGAACAACCAAAGCCATCATCGGCAGCACAAGTCCTCTTCGGAGGCACAACTCTTCGAAAAATAAAGACCTCTAATGGGTCATACGCCACAAAAAAGAAAGTTCTCTACTCAACAAAAAAGATTGGAGGAGTCATGACCCTCCAACCATGAGAGAGTAACTTCCAGGCGATGAAAACCCTCTCTGAGGCACATTTCACCAGGAGTTGAAGTGTTATGACCGCTCTTCGGAATTTCACTTCACCAAAGTTGAAATGCAAACAAAATAAAAGCCCTCTTCGGAGGCCCATTTCACCAGGAGTTGAAGTGTTATGACCGCTCTTCGGGATTTCACTTCACCAAAGTTGAAATGCAAACAAAATAAAAGCCCTCTTCGGAGGCACATTTCGCCAGGAGTTGAAGTGTAACAACCGCTCTTCGGAATTTCACTTCACCAAAGTTGAAATGCAAAACAAGATAAAGACCTTCCTGGAAGCCCATGTTTCACCGAGATTGAAATAAAACTTCCAAGTGTTGAAACGTGAAAAGGCTTTCCTCGAAGGCACAACTCTTTGGAGGTACACGTTTCACTAAGATTGAAATAAAACTTCCAAGTGTTGAAACGTGAGAAATCCCTCCTCAGAGGTACGACCCCCTCCCGGGGACACAATTAAAAAGAATGGCCTCTTCAGAAGCCCACGTTTCACCGAGATTGAAATAAAACTTCCAAGTGTTGAAACGTGAAAAGGCTTTCTTCAAAGGTACAACTCTTTGGAGGAACACGTTTCACCAAGATTGAAATAAAACTTCCAAGTGTTGAAACGTGAAAAAATCTCTCCTCAGAGGCACAAATTTTTATTTAAAATAAAAAAAAAAAAAACCTCATCTAGAGCGTACTTTAACTTTCAAAGGAAGAGCGATTTACCTATTCTAAAAAAAAAAGGGGGGGGGGGAGAAAGTTAAAGTACATTCAGAGGTCCGCTTTACCACATAGAAGAATTCACTTGGCAAAATGTATACACACGCAAAAGGAAAAAGTGATTTCTTCGAAGGACAAAGCGTAGAAACTTATATGAAGGAAGTTGCACTCTACGAAAATTCTCTTCGAGAATGAAGTAATTATTCTTTAGAAAACGAGAGTGCAAGTCCCCTCAAAGTATACGATATTGCAGTAAGCTCATGGTATGGGGGCAACATGGTATAGTTACATACAAAGTGGTATAGCTACGTCGGTAAAGTACGCTCAAAAAACATACCACAAGCTCACCGCAATATCACATAAATAAACTTGTACAAAAATGAATAATAAATGCATTCTCAAATTCAAACAAAAGTCTGTGCAAATAAAGAATCATTTTATTCAATTGCAGATATTGCAGATACAGGTTTCAAAATAAAAAAAAAAGCAGGGGCCGGTGCCTGCACAACATCCGACCATTACACAAAAAAGGAATCAAAAAGCTCAACTCTTCATTTCTTCTTGCCGCCTTTAGACCCTTTACCCGGCCGAGTGGTTAGCTTTTCGGGTCTTCCAGGTTGGTCTGAAGGCATAAGGGAAGAAGGGGAGAGGAAGTGCTGAAAGGAACAAAGAATGAAATTAGCAACTGAAAGTTCGGATCTCGAAAAAGTTTCAAAACGGAAAAAATAGAAACACTAATCTTACTTCCTACTCTCCAGATGGCATAAAACCCTGAGGGACAGCGGGCAAAGAAAAACTGGTTCAAAAATCCATGAACGCTTTCAGTAAGATCGGAAATGAGCTTGCGGTTTCTGGCACTTCTCACAATAATAAGGGAAGGATGATCTTTACTCTTTGCAAACGAGCACAGATAACGAATTTCTTCAAAACTCGGTAGGCGATCAAGAGTTCTTCTAAACAAAACACATAACCCCGTCAAGATGGCATAGCCATTGGGATGAAGTTGAAACGGAGAGATTGTCAACCGAAGGAGAAGAGTTCGAAGGAAGTCATTAAAAGGAGGAATCGCCCCACTTAAGCACATTTGGCGATTGACTGCAACAAAACCATAGGGAGGATTGTCAGCAGTATCACTTGGCCCAGGGAGAAGAACATCACTTTCAGCAAAGCCAAATTGAGTGCGCAGCTGGATAAACGCTCTTGAAGTTAGAATAGTCGAGGTTCTCTCCGGAGGATTCTCTATGGGAACAGCTATCGGAAAAGTTTCTTCCTCTTGAGTTACCACTTCTTCTTCTCGGTGGGAAGTCATTCTACATAAACAACTGGGTATTCAAACATGAAGGTGCACGTTTCCTAAAGTGTGTGAAGTGTTGTGTAAAATCAATCAAGCAGTGAACAAATATAACTGGAATGAAAACTAGCAAGCATTTGTTAGTTATGAAATTCAGGGACTATTGTTTTAAGCCTAAGTATGCAAGTAAGATGTTGATGCAGATAAATCAGTTCAGATTATTGATACTTTGCATTAATGTTTAACTTTAACTGATTGATTCACAAACATTTCATGCAATATAATTAAGTTGCTTGACTTGTCTTGACTAATCTGTCATCTGACATGGGCAGTCGATGGCAGTATTTTCGCCTTGGTTTTCTTTGTTTGTTATTTTCAGCAGGTTAGCAGCTTATAAGTTAATGCGATCTGTGAAGTAATACAATGAGATTCAAGCAAATTTAAAGTTGGGGCAGTTCAAAATTCAGGCAACTTAGTTTGGCAGTTCGAGTCAGAAATTCAAAGTAGATCTATGCTCTCAAAATGTCAGCACGCCCAAAGCCTAAGTGTTAACTCGGCTGCGATTCAAAAAGGGGTGTGAAATTCCCCTAAGGGTCAACTCGGCTGCGGTTTAAAGGTTGGATCAGCAGAAGTTGGCAATTTTCTCCCAAGGGTTAACTCGGCCACGACTTAGGGTTTAGACCGCTTCACTTAAGGGCCAGGTCGGCCAAAGGCTAGTTCACCCAACTCCACTAACTCGTTCCCAAATCAACATCCTACGGCCATCAACCCGTTAATCCAATAACTGTTCCATCAACCACAGCAATAACCCGTTAAGTCCCATCAATTAGTTCAAAACTGCCGCGAGTTCAACACCTTGCAACCCTAGCACAAATCAAATTCAACTAGCCTGAATCATCTTCATCATCGGTCAGTTAAAATCGAACCAAGCGGCATAAACTCCATCAGCCATAGGTGCAATGGAATTCACGATGAAGCATTATGCGAGGTGGTGGTTTAAGTGTGAGTGATGGGGTTCGTGGACCAACAATAACCTATGATTGAAGAAAATTCACTTACGCAACTATTATCGGTGGTTGATGGAGCAAAATCGCCTTTTTGAAGCTTGGAGAAATTTTTAATGGCGGGATTGAGAGAGCAGGTAATGAGAAAGAAGAAGGGGTTGTGATTTATACCTTGCAATGAAGGGATCTGGAGCGGCACATGCGACTTAACTATTAGCTCGCGTACGACCTACCGACCTAAGAGGGGACGGGTTAAGGGCTATCGAAGCACACGACCTAACCAGTAGGCGTATACTTCGAGGGGCAATTGTTAACTCCGCCTCGGTTTAGACTCTGCGACTCAAGGAGATGCCGACCTAAGGCTCAACAGGGGTGCCGACCTAAGATTCAAAGGGTTGCCGACCTAATACTTTAAAAAGGCTACCGACTCAACATAGATACCGACCTAACAGTCTAGGGAGATTGCCGACTTAACTGGTTGCCGACCTAACTGCCTCAACAAGGGTGCCGACCTAAGGCTCAACAGGGATACCGACTTAAGAGAGGTGCCGACCCAATGCTCTAGCATGTGTACCAACCTAAGACTTAAAGAACGCCGACCCAAGATAGCTACCGACCTAAGTCGCGGCCGACCTATGACCAATGTTAAGTCGGTCACGACCTAAGCAAAGGAAGGTAAGTGCAATGCAGCTACTTGGCACAGTGGCCTCTTAACTCGTACACGATCCAGGACCTATCATTTGGACCGTGACTTGCGACCTACCAAGTTAACTCATCCACGATCTAATATAAACCCGAGGCCGTATTACTAAGGAGGGGTGGTGTTAACTCGGAGGCGACCTAGGACTTGTGCAAGTGAACCCCTATGAAGCCATGAAGGAGCCAGATGGACCGGCCACGACTCATATTAAGTCGGCTGCGACTTAACTTAGATCGGCCACGACTTAGGACTTGGCAATAATTCCAGGCCGAAACTCTCTATAAATAGGCACCCACCTCCAACATTCAAAGGACTTTTGGGCACATTCTCTTCATACACCGTTACCTTGCTGCATTGAGAACTTCATCAACACTTAGAGCTTTCAAGATTAGAGGAATACATCAAAGAAATTCACGAAGAAACCACACATCTTCAATATGAATCTAAGGACTTTAATCGACATTGAAGCTTAAGACTTGTTCCAAATCACTTGTAACCTGAAGTATATTGTATTTGAGAAGAATTGTATCAGCTTGTAACAGGATTATTAATAAAAGTACTTAGAGTGGACGTAGGTTATACCCTTAAGCCGAACCACTATAAAATCGTTGTTGTTTACTGCTTTTCTGCTATTACTTGCTTGTAATTCTTTCCCGATCTATCGGGTGGTGCTTTCACAACTACACTTTACACACCGGGGTGTTAGCGTTCACATTTTAGCGTTAACATCTAGGGATAAACCGACGGAAAACACAGCTCGAGCAAATAACAAACAAAAGGTTTAAGTCGAACAAACCAGAAAAAATCATTTACACATTGACATTTTGCATCAAAACCAAATTTTTTTGGTCAGCCAACCGTCCAATGTTGAGCCAAATACTTCATAATTAGAAAATGGTCTTGCTCCACCATTGCTCATAAATAACAAAAAAAAAATGGTGTTGGAAATGAAGAAAACAAATTTGATAAAACAAAAGAAGCTTTCTAAGAGACGGATACTTCATAATTGGTACAAATGCATCATAGTAAAGACTCTTCTTAAGCAATTTATGAATGTCAAAGAAAAGGAATCAATTTAACATTTTCTGTTGTTCCACGATGGCAACAACAGAAAGCATCATTCAGTTATTGAAATTTTACTACTATAGTAATGCTGTATTGAGATATTTATTAGTAAAATCGTATTTGATTATGCGAAAAATGGTATTTCGGAATTCTACTTAAGCCGTGTTCGGAGAAGCCATATTCTGCAGATTTAAGCCATACTCATTAATTTTATGTAAGCTATCATTGCCATTAATATTCCAAATTAACTCATTTTCTGAAAAACGACATATTCATTGTTAACTTTATTTTTCTCTCCCTCTTTCCCCCTAAATTGATGATTTATTTATATGTCCATAAACGACTAGCCTAGCCATGATTACTCCTTTATATTCATTCAAACCGGTAAATCCTCTTTGCTAATTCACTATATTAGAAGTCCCCAACATGGAATTTTTATGTGGATTAGGCAATATATGCGAGCATTATGTAGCAATCAGAAAATTGTTTCTTCAATGAATATAGCCTACATACATGGTACTCTTAAAGTAATCATGTTTCTACGGTATGAAATATTATTGTGTAACTTGTATTTGCAGTTATGAGTTAAATATTTATTGTTACATAAAAAAGTTAATATTGACATCCATTAAATGAAAACCATAACCAATCATTATCAATTCTTTAAATGAGAAAAGAAGTCAAAAAAAGTTAAAGCACTGACTAATTTGTACAACTTAAAAAGGAATGGTTCAAATATCATTATATTAGAAGTAATTTTATTTAAAGAATCTCAAAATTTTAAAAATAGTACCAATTCAAGAAATCAAATGATATTAAGGAAATTCATTAATAGAATGTCATTTTTTAAAACCAATTCAAAACTACTCAACATAACCGAGAAACATTCAACCATAAAATTCAGTGAATTCAGAATACAGATTAATTGCAACTGAGTTCGTTTATTTCATAATGCGAAATATTTAAGAAGACTGAGTATTTGAAGCAAACATATGGTTTTCCTAGAAACTTCATGTATAGATCAAAATTAATAGCAATAGAGATATCTAATTTGTAGAAAAAGTCAAAAGATATATTATATATGATGCTCTAAAGCTTTATATTAAAGTCTACCATAGTTTCCTAAAATATCGGTGTTACCCCCAATTTTGGGTAAGCCCAGGATATCAACAAACTGGCTAAAAAGGATGAAAACCAGGATTGGGGATCGATTGCAAACATGGCTATGATCAATACCACAAAATTGGACCAAACTCAAATCAAGATAGGATTGATTGGGAATGATAAACAACGTTAGGTGAGGCTACGCTTCGAATTTTAGTTCAATCGAAATTCGTATGCTCAAGATATGAATGGATCGATATTTATGGAAAGCATGTTCGTATCGATACTGTCGTATCGATCTAGGGGACGTGGACTGTGTGCTTTAGATTGATAGGTTTAGTATGCATGCAATGCATATCGGTTGGATGGATGCGGCAGAACGCGTTGGTGCATTTCGTATCGATAAAGGCTGGACTGATACGAAGGCAAGAGCACGGACAGGTACGAAGCAGTGGTTACAGGGAAAAAGCACTTCATATTAATCACTTATTGATCAATTCGAAAGACACACTCAAGGGTCGATACGAAGGTGGGGTGATGGATGGATACGAGGGTATAGATACGTAGTTGATGGACACAAGCTGATGGGTATGAAATTCATGGATACGAAGCCTTCGGCCTACTTACAAATACACACTTGGATCAATTATAACTCTCATTCTATGAGTCCAAATGCTACGAAATTTTAATAGAAGTTTCCTTAATCACTCAAAAACGTCCATGATCGATCTCAGCTTTATTAGCCATTTTTGGATCGATACGAATTATAATTGGATCAATCCTGATCGATCCTAAACGACCCCAGATCGATCTGGTGGGTCCATCCACATGTGAGAAGGGCTATTTCGAGTTTTGGGGCAGATATTTCTAGATCTAGTCCTATAAATAGCAACTCCATGGCGGCTAGAAAGGGGATATTCTTCTTCTTTTTTGGCGATGCTCTACCTTTTTGGCTGTTGATATTCAAAGGATTGTAATTTTAATCGTAGTAAAAAGGAAATAAATGATCAATTCAAAGTAGACGTAGGTCGAAGATAACCGAACCACTATAAATCTTGAGTCTTCTCTTATTTTCTTTCATTTTAACTTTGTTATTTCTTCATTTTTTCTCTGTTATTTCTTCATTTTTTCTCTCTACATTATTTGAATCTGAGATCTGTGATTGGATAATGAGGATTTGTGTATAAAAGCTTATGCTTTCAACACTTACGGGGCTTGTGAGAAATTTCGACACAAACACTTTGGTGCTTTCACCGAGAAGAACTAATACCCACTGTATCGGGTTTGGAGTTCAGATTCGGAAAGCTAAAGAATCAGATCTATGAGGAACCCCGGTTAGTCCATTGATAAGAAGGTAGGTGATAGAGGAGAGCAATCAAGAGGGAAGTCAAGAGGCTTCCTCTAGATCTGGATTAGATCAGGCATCCACCTACATCACTAGGGATTAGATGCAGACCATGATGGATTCCATGCAGAAGCAGTTGGTGAAAAGGCAGGAGGAGATGATGCAGAACCTTCTCAAACTGTTTGGGCAGAGAGGAGAAACAAGATTTGCCGGAGCACGGATCCATGCAGCCGGATAAGAGGAACTCAACAGACAACCAGATAAAACAGCTCAGCAAGGGGCAGCCCCTAATTAGCAAGAAGCTATCAACTTGGATGGATCTAGACTCGGGGGCACACCCCTGTATGATGTTGGACCAATTCATGGAGGATTATCAGATGACGCTGCACAACATGGTGCCGACAGGAATACAGGAGTGCATGACGAGGAGTATGTACGAGAATTCCCTCAAGGACTTAGGGGACAGTTAAGACGGGAGACAACCTTTGAAGGATAATGCTGGATTGGCTGAGATTATCAGGCGAACTATGCATGGAGGTCTGAACAAATAAAAATCTAGAAGGCGTAAAGAGGAGCCCGTTTACCCATGACATCATAGTGGCTAAGAATTCGCCAGAGTTCAAGCTACCCACGTTGGAAGTATACAACGGTCAGGCGGATCCTATTGATCATTTGATGAGATATACAAGACACAAGGAAGTGCTGGGGGCATCGGAGGAAGTTATGGCCCGGTGTTTCCCCCTATACTTGATGGATATTGCCGCTATATGGTTTAGGCAGTTGGAAAATGGATGTATTGGAACATCGACAGAATTGGTGGATAGGTTCTTGAAGCAGTTCCAAGTTCATATCAAGAGGCTAAAGAATGTGATGACCCTAATATCGGTGAAGCAGAGGACAGGAGAATCTCTTAGGACTTTCTTAACCCGGTTTAATGCAGTGGTTGCTTCGGTGGATTGGCCGGATGCATCGATTGTTTTAATGGCGGTAGTGTCAGGAGTCAAGGACAACTCAAATTTCAGGGTACAACTAATACGGGATCCACCAATGGATCTCGGGGAATTCTTTCAAGAGGCCAAGAGGTTTCTTCGGCAAGAGGATGCGAGTTTGGATATGAAGTTAAAGAAAGTAAACGTGGTTAAGGATGGAGAACCAATCGGTGAAAGCTCAGGTAAGGATAAGGATAAAGGGAAGAGGAAGTCCTATAATGATTCAGACAGAGCAAGGAAGCGTTGGGGAGATCCAAAATTCTCCACTTGCACAGGATTGAACGAAACATTGGAACATATATACATGGAAACTACAGATCGCCTTCCTTATCGAAAGTCGGCAAGAAGGGAAATCTCAAAACGCAAGAGGGCATCGGGAAGGTACTGTCTCCTTCATGACATGGACGGGCATGATACTAGCAGCATGCATGCATCTAAAGGATATAATCGAGGAGCATGTAAGGAATGGTCAGTTGCCGCAATATGTCGGGACTTCGAATGCGGCGGTGGAACATGAGCAGCCACCGTCTACCTCAAACAAACGATGGCACAAGGCTCGAGAATGATAGTAGATTGATTATTGACTAATAGGGATGGTATGGAATAAGTACCAAACTCTTGGCGGATGGCTAAGTCACTTACTTATGTACGGGGACGGAGATAGCTCCTACGCATGCTCTAAGATGATGCTCTAGTTTGTGAAATCTTCCTTTTCTTTCTAGTCTATACATTTCCTTTTTCTTTTTACTTGGTTTTGGAGTTTGGTTTGAACTCTTGGTTTTGTTGATTTTCTGGTTTGGATTTCGGTTAAGATGCTCGTTTTTTCGTCTAGATTTTGGTTTGGGTTTTTGACATGGATTTCAGGTTTTATGATTTGATCTGGATTTCGAATTGGATTTTGATTGGATTTTTATCTGGTTTTAGTGAAAGGTTGTCGGGTATGGATTATGCCTGACAAGGGGTAAGTCGCTATGTCGAACGTGGCGAATCGACTTATTCGGGTCGTCGAACATGGACTATGCTCGGCAAGGGTTCGAAGAGACCAGGATCCGGCCTAGGACTTAGGCCCCCTATTATCTATCACTTACTATTTCAGGTCGTCGAGTATGGACTATGCTTGGAAAGGATCCGGATGAATTAGGATTTGGCTTAGGACTTAAAATATGGCATTACTCAATGTTCAGGGTACTGAACCATGATCACCATAGGTATAGGACTTAGGCCAAGGAGTTGCTTAATACAGGTCGTCCAGTGTGGATTACGCTTGCTAAGAACTCGGAGAGGCTATGGATTCAGATATTGGCCATGAGCAGCAAAGGATTTGGGGCATGAACCCGGAGTGGTGCCGAATTTGGTTAATGGCTCGGCGCGGCCCCGGATTTGGATATCAACCCAAAGAGGTCATGGATTTAGTTATTGGTTACTGGATACAGATGGATTAGGACTCGGTCATCGGGTTTGGATGGATATGGAATTGGCTAAGGATTTGATTACTGGATTTGGAATCGGATATCGACTCAGAACAGTTGCGGATTTGGATAAGGATATGGCTATGGTTCTCTAATATGATGGCTTGGTAATGGATTGGATCATGGATCATATGATATGGCTATGGATGGAATATGGACTGCAGATGTCAGATTTAAAAGCTATTCAAAACACATCTTCTTGTCACAAGGCTTGTTTGGGGGGGGGGGGGATGTTACGCCGCCTTTTGGATAGGCCGGTATATCAACAGATTGGCTAAAAAGGATGAATACCAAGACTGGGGATCTATTGGAAACAAGGCTATGATCGATACCATCAAAATTGACCAAACTTAAATCAAGGTAGGATCGATTGGGAATAATAAACAAAGCTAGGTGATGCTATTCTTCGAATTTCAGGTCAATCGGAGTTTGTAAGCTCAAGATATGGATGGATCAATATTCATGGAAAGCAAGTCCGTATCGATACTTTCGTATTGATCAAGGGGATGTGAAATGTGTGCTTCGGATCGATAGGTTTCGTATCCATGCAATGCGTATTGGTTGGATGGATGTATCAGAACACGTTTGTGCATTTCATATCGATCAAGGCAAACCGGTACGAAGGAAAGAGCAAAGGATGGGTATGAGGTAGTGGTTACAAGGAAAAAAGCACTTCGTATCGATCACTTATTGATCAATAAGAAAGACAAAAGTCAAGGATCAATGCGAAGGAGGGTGATGGATGGATATGAGGGTATGGATACATAGCTGATGGACACAAGCTGATGGATACAAAATCCATGGATACGAAGCCTTCAGCCTACTTAAAAATACAAATTTGGATCGATCATAACTCTCATTCTAAAAGTCCAAATGCTATGAAATTTTCATAGAAGCTTCTTTATTCACTCAGGAATGTCTACGATAGATCTCAGCTTCATTGGACCATTTTTGGATCAAGAGAATTGTTCTTGGATCGATCCCAAAGGACCCTAGATTGACCTGGTGGGTCCAACCACATGTGAGAAGGGGTATTCTGAGTTTTAGGCCAGATATTTCTAGATCTACTCCTATAAATAGCAAGTTTATGGCGGCTAGAAAGGGGATCTTCTTTTTCTTTTCTGGCAAAACTCTATCATTTTGGTTAATAATATTCAAAGGATTGTAACTATAATCACAATATAAAGAATAAAAGGATTAATTCAAAGTGGACATAGGCCGGAGATAGCCGAACCACTATAAATCTTATGTCTTCTCTTATTTTGTTTCATTTAACTTTGATATTTCTTCATTTTTACTCTCTACATTACCTGAATTTGAGATCTGTGTTTAAATAATAAGGATTTGTGTGTAAACACTGGTGTTCACTACTTTTGGGGTTTGTGACTAATTTTGGAGCAAAAAATCAAAAAACACATTATTTCATTATTTCTAAAATAATTATTAATTTAATTATTCACTTGGTTATCAAGTTATCTTTTAAAACAAGTTTTGTTTTAAGATTTTAAAATGAATAGTACTCATGGGCACATCCTTTGTAAGTGAATGATGCTTGTAAACAAATTCAAATATTGTTTCTTATAAATTTGAAATATTGTAAATATAAGTCAGATGTGGACAGTAAATGGAAATATGTGAAACCTAGTGCACAAGTTTCCTACACGGTAGCGGGCTCTGAAGAGTTCGATAATGTACACAGCCTTTCCCATGCATTGCGAAGGTGGCCGAAAGAATTTTTTTTGGCAACAGCTATTGTAATTGACATTTGACAATGAGCGTTTCCATTGAACATACTAATGCAAATATATGGGAAAATATATTAAACAAAACTACTGGAAATATCAACAATATTTCTGTTTCACTTCTCTCCATCTGGAAAAAAAAATTGCACATCATATCAAGATTTATTTCTTCCCAAGATGAGAACAATTTTCATGAAAATATGAACTTACTATAAATTAAATTTGTATCCTCAAATGATTTGAACATTTCACAGCACAATTTTCAATACAAGTCTCGTAAATTAGGCACAACTTTCACACTATAAAAACATCTGAGATACAATTTTAAAGTGAAGATGGGAAACTATAAATGAAAATAAATTATACTTCATGATCAGTGCTAACTATAAGTCCATAACAAAAGATTGAAGAATGAGGAAGATAGTTCAACTTTAGAATGGACATTAAGGTTAAACGGGATAGATATGATGGAGTGGTTGTTAATTGAACACATGAGGGACAAAAGGGATGATTCAATATATCAAACGCAAATTCAACTGCTAGTTTGCATTCATTAACTCTAGTTTTAAAGTTACCATTTTAATTAACATGTGGATAAGAGGGAGATTGCTTAGCACTTACCATGTATAATTTTAGTTGACCCAATTCTCGTTTTCAACTTACCATTTCAATTATTCTAAAGAAAAAACAAAACAAGCAAATGCAAAATTAATGCATATGAAACATGATTTGAGACTTGCTATACTACCGTTTGACCAAACAATATATCATAAAAATTGACTAAATGCTTCTTTGATCATCAAGGCAGCAAGCCCGGAGAGACGATTATCAGGCTCGAAAATCGACGATATTTAGAACTGTGGATAATAGTTGGGTCGATTCGGATCGTGTCCCCAAGGTGCAATCAACATAAAGTGACAAGGAAGGTCTGTGAGGCCATATTTCAAATTTTAAGTCAATTGGATTTCATATGCTCGAGTTATGGGCAAAGGAAGAATTTATATGGATCGATCAGGACCGATCACTAGAACAACGTAAATCGACGAAGATCGATCAATAACTCAAAAAGTCGAAAGCAAATGCACTTGAAACTTTCAGAGCATCAAAATATTAAAGAGCGAAGTCCACAAAATCAATCGCATCACAAAATCCTAAATATTGGAAAAGGAGGCCGATCGTTATTGGAATGATTGTACACATCAGCTAGAACAATCCGTAGTTTCATGAAAAATGCGATATCTCACAAACGGTGCATCAGAGTTTCGTGAAATTTGGAGAGCAAGTATCTAACATTATGTTGAACCCACGATACCTCACAAACAGTACGAAATTTGAAGAGAAAGTAGCTTACATCGTGGCCCACCCCATAGTTGATCTCAACTTAAAAGGATGAAATCTTGGAAAATGGGTCGATCGTTATTGGAATGATTATATATAGCATAATGATCCATAGTTTTTACGAAAAATGTGATATATCACAAACAGTACGTCGGAATTGTATGAAATTTAGAGAGCAAGTAGCTTATGTCATGGAGCACCCCCATGATCGTTGCAACTCAAAAGAATGAAATCTAGGAAAAAAGGTCGGTCATTATTAGAACGATCGTACAAATAAGCGTAACGATACATAGTTTTGCGAAAAACACAATATCTCACAAACGATACTCGAAATTGCACGAAATTTAGAGAATAAGTAGCTAACATGATGTGAAACCCACGTGATCTATCGCAGCTCAAAAGGAGAAAGCATGGAATGAACTCCTATGATCCGATATCTAGTAAAAAAAGCGAAGATCGATTGACATCTCACAAATGGTTAGTCGGAATCGTGCAAAACTTTTGGAGCACGGACTAAAGGCATGGAGGACCCATAAAAATGATCATAGCTCTATTGGAGTTAGTATGGAACGATCGACCTAAATTGTTTTTGGTGTCTGATTGACTTCAAATTTTGTGGGTCGGGTCATATGGGCGTGAAGGTTCTTCTGCCGAAATTTTAGCCCAATCAATGCATGTCTTCACCTATAAATATAGCGGACTTGGCTCATTGCAAAAGGGTCTTTTCGGCTAACTCTCCTTTATCACTTCTTATCTCTTCCTTCATTAATTTTCAAAGGAAAAAATAACTATATTTATAATCTTACAGCACAAATAAAAGATTATTGGAGTTAATGTAGGCTGGAGTTTGTCGAACCACTATAAAACTTGTGTGTTACTTTACTTTTTCTGCTATTATTCTGTGATCTGCGTGCTTATCATTTTATCTGGATATTGTTTTTTTAAATTGATGCTTTCATATCAACGGGTGTTTGTGACCATTTTTCATGCAAACAAAACCAATTCTATTGCATTGGCTATTCTAGATCAAACACCGATTTTATTAAATCAGATTCTAGTAAAATTGTTTCTCATTACACTTTAGATGAATCTTTCATAAATAAAATTAAGGTCTGACCTTAACATGTGCTTGCCAATCCATGTTGAAAGGCTTAAAACTATGAATGAAAAGAGGGGCTAAGTAGAAACAATTGACATCTCCGCTCCATAAAATTGCATCTTTCTTCAAATCGATTAAAGTTATATTATTTCAGAGGAATGTTAAAGGAATAATTACCAGTTAGTTTTCCACACAAAAAGTGGAGTATGGAGGGAAGAAGAAGAAAGGGAACACAATAGTTATGAAATTGATGAAAAAAGTGTGAAACAAAAGAGGAAATGAAACGAAATAGTTACGAATGTGATGAAAACGGTGTAAAACATAAAAACGACATATGTGATTATTCTAACCATTCGTAGGATTTGAAAAGAAGAAATTAAGAGGCTTCTGTAAGATCGACACTTGGAAGAATAATAGAGTTTAGTTTCTGCCTTCCTACTTAAATAAGGAAAAAATTTCAAAAGCACCCCATGAAAAAAAATTCAAAATTAGGCCCCATTGAAAATTTATTGAAAACATAGGCCTCCTTTTGAAATAAGCTTGCATAAAGCGCAAGCTTATTTTTTTAACAGAATGCTTGCGAATTCCATATTTGCGCAAGCTATATATCCAATGCTTGAGTAAATATGGATTGCGCAAACATTATTTGGGGCATCAAAATTCCAATATGCTCAGATCTGATTTTCATTTTATCAGAAACCTTCCTTCTTCCCAAAATCCTCCCAAATTCCATCCCTAATCCATTTTTTCCCAGCTCCAAACTTCTCAGTTACATTTTCAACCAAATAGTTTCTAAATTCTATATGGAAGACTCTGCTTCATCTTTATAAGATAATGTAGTAGTTTGTGTTGCACAAAATGTTGCTTATTTTTTTGTTGAAAATTAATAGTTATTTTTATTAGTGCTGATAAGTACTAGATAATGGCGACGTCACTGCTGAAAAATTAGGTAATGGTTAATGAAATAGGAAAACCAAGTTGGAAATTGGAAACCCTAATTGATATGTTAACGTTTTATTGTTTATTTTGACGGTAAAAAAGATTTGTTTATGAGATTGACGATGAAATGTTTATAAAACATTATATGTACTAGAAGCGCATATTTGTGTTGCAAGCTCAAGTCATATTGACGTTGATGTGATCATGTTTCGGAAGCACGGTTCGAAACAATACCGTGTAAATTCCATTCTGGACTATCAACCTTACATGCTCATTTACGCGAAATTATTTCTAGCGAAAGACCTAGTCATCAAATTCGTGTTGACGGAAATATGCTGATGCCTTTACATCATGTTTTTCCGTCTATGTTACAGGGGCAACGATCATATCCAAATCGTTATTGTGGAGATATGTGTGTAGTGGTCGTTTGCAGAATGCAAAGAATGCAAGGCGAAATTTTTTGGTTGTAGTTCATACAACAAACAGAGATTGAATCTTCATGTAGTTGATTGTTGTAATTATTTTAAATGGATTGATCAACCATTGTGTGAAACGAGACTTGATTATGCCTACGAATAGTAAGACAAAATCAGTCGTCTCAAAAAGGTGAATGAAGAACTAAGGGAAACCAGTAGGTGACAAAGGTTTTGGTAGTCACTTGAGCCTAGGATAACATTGTCAAATTTTTGTTTTCGTTGAACTACAGTATTTTGAATATAAATTTCCATATTGTTTGTTTTAGTTTTAATCCATATCGTCTGCTACTTAATCAGCTGAATAAACACTGAAGCGATTTTGGGTTTAAATGTAATGTAGAACTATAGTCTTGATTTTGTGGGTGAAATATATTGGTTATGTTGTTATATTGATTTGCTCGCTTGCTTTTTCTTCAAGATTGATTTGACTGCTTTTGGTTGAAGATTGCGCACAGAATCAAAGTCTTCTTGAAAAAATAACGTATTAGTTCAAAAAAAATTGTTCATATTTTGTCACAAAATAAAGATTTTAAATGTAGTCTTGCAATTGATTTTGTAGATAATGTCAACGGTTCTAACTATATTTTATTATGATAAAGAATGAAGGTAAATCTAGATATGTTGGCGGAAAGTGAATAGGATCGAAAATAAAAAATCATTGTAGTTTCTAGGGCTTAACAGACATTTGAAGTGACAAAAGTCAATATGGTGAGGTATGATTTAAAATTAGCGATGAAATTAGTTAAAGATGATGGTTCTTCCGCTATTGATTTGAAAAATGACGATGATTTGAACTCTACATTTTCGATTGGAATAAGATGATAGAAATATATTACGGAAGAAGAACATGTTAACATGGTAGAAACACATCCATCTGTAATTTCTGTGGATGGGCATGTACCCATATCACAGTTATAATAAACACAATGGTCGGCATATTCTTCTTATCTGACAATTCATCAAGACAAAGAGTTTACAAATTTATTGCATAGGTACAGTGGAATGGTTGTTGTGTCTTCAAGTTAAGAACAAAATATGTTGCATAACTCCATACATCTAAATCAATCACAAACATTAGAAAAGTGAGTAATATTATACTCTAGTACTTGCATTTTGACTTATGTTCATGTAATTTACTCTTATCATTATTTTTTGCATTTCTAGTTTCAAAATAAATGCAAAAGAAGAAGCATTAATTGGTTGTGCTGACAACGACGATGATGATCATGTTGATATTGCAAACGAGAGTGGAGTGCAATTGGATAACATGGAAGTAGCTTGTGCGGATGATGTAGATAGAACTAGAGTCCATCAAATGGAAGTTAACAATGATGCAATCATATATGCAGTTTGAGTAGGCAGACGATGTAAATGTCGAAGATGAACAAATCATATATGAAGAGAATGTACTTGAAAAGGACCACGGGTTGGGTTAATTATTAAAAGTAAGCAGAAGCTTGTTGAACAATTATGCAAATGGGAGATTAAATGTTCAGTTTCTGAAATCGCATGCAAATCAATACACGATTCGTTGTGATATGGATGACACATGTCCTTGGCAAGTGATTGCTAGCCTATCGGTGAGAAAATGTTAAAACTGGTGGAAAATAACAACATACGACGGCGATCACACTTGTTTAAATGTAACTGTCAGCTTTAACCCTCGACAGGCAACATCAAAGTTTATATGTAGCAAAATACTTCCATTGATTAAAGATGAAATAAATATGACTGCAAGAACAGTTTAAGAGAAAATGTCTAATATGTTTCATATTAAAGTGAGTTATTCTCGAGCGTGGCACAGACTACAGAAAGCAGTTGCAATGGTTTATGGAGATTGAAAATCATCATACGCAGAATTGCCGAACATCTTCGTGCCTTGCAACATACCAGCCCTGTAATTATATATAATGTTATCAATAGTAGTGGTGTTTTTCATGGTGCTTTTTGGGCTTTCGGACCTTCTATTGATGGTTTCAACACTATCGACCTATGCTGTCTATGATGCCACTCATTTATACGGAAAGTATCTAGGTACATTACTAATAGATCCTGGTGTCGACGCAAACCAAGGTCTTTTTCCTTATCCTTTGCTATTGTACAAACTGAGTCATGGAAAACGTGGAGTTGGTTTATTCGTTGCATATGGAATTATATTCCATCCTTATGTACAAGATGTATTACATTTATCCCTGATCATATGAATGAAATTCCACGTGTGCTTAGATAAGCTTGGCCAATTGAACATCATCATCGCTTTTGTATTCGTCATATTAAAGAAAATTTCAAAAAAGAAGGGTTTGGTATGGATGAGCAACAAAATTTGTTACATGCATGTGCTACGGCATCAAAGATTGTAAAATATAATGAACTTCAAAAACAGTTGAAGGTTGTAAATCGAGATGATGATGGTGGATTGAAAGAAGTTTGAAAAATTAGGAATGAAGCTGGACTCTTTGTCATGACAGCGGCGTAAGATTAATATAATGATAATTAATGTTTCCGAAAGCTTTGATGGCGTGCTGAAAGGAAATAAGAATTTACCTGTTAGATCCTTGGTTACATGCACATTTAATCCATTGAACATGTGACGACCCGAAATTTTCAAGCATTTAAAATCGGAATATTCAATTGATTTTAAATATTAAATAGAGCAATTTTAACTTGAATCAAGGATATCACAGTTTATTTAATAATTAAATTAGTAAATTAAATTATTTGAAGCTGGTAAAATATTGAATCTTCAGTTTTAAGCCTGTTAAAAATAATTTGAAGACTTATAAAATTTATATTGATAACACTGAAGATAATAGAAGTTTTAAAATTGAATTTAACAGTGATTTTTCAGTTTTGAAATTTTATCATTTAAATTGAATTTAAAAGTAAGCCTTCCAAGGCACAGTATCAGATTTCGACGAAACTAGTTCCATTGGATCCGTAATAGTGTTTTATTATCGGATTTCAATTTCCGTAGTGATTGGAGTTGTTGTGTGAGCGTATGATATATAAACGCGTTGAAATATATATCGAATTCAATATTGCTTAGTCAACCTACTTTATAGCCATTATTCCATCACATCAGCCTTTTCCAATCACTATTACTCACCTTCTCCTACACTCCTCCTTCAGCTTTACATCATGTTGCATCCCCTGTTCTGTCAGCCGAAAGCATTTCTAAAATAAATAAAACAAACAAAGGTCGTTGCCGAGAAAGAAATGGCCGCCCTCCTTTCAAAATCGAATCCCTTCTTTAATAAAAATAGAAATAAAATAAATAATGAAGAACGGCCGTCCTCCCAGTTTGAATCCAATCAAGAATGTATTCATGAGCCTATTCTTTTCCCCAAATATGAAAATCTCGACCCTTCCGCTTAATCGAGTTTGAGGCTCGTGAAATCGATCTACGTCTGAAGGTTAGTGCTCGCGAAAAACGACATCAAGCGGCTTCGTTATTGAGCAGTAAGGTCGCGCGATCGTGAAGGGGGGAACCGCATTCGTGAGTAGGGTTTCGTGATGAGGGGGGTCGTGAGTCATTAGATCGACGCTAGGTGAAGAGGTTTTTTTTGTGCCGTTATCTGGGTATCGCGAGCTCGCTGGTGACTCGAAGAGGGGTGTGGCGAGGTGCGGCTGCTCGATTTGATGGCTTGCGAGGTCAAGGTATGTAGGAAGGAGGTCGCAATGGGTCTTAGGGTTGATGTTAGAGCTGGACGAGCGCGGTGGCATGTTCGTCAGCGAGAGTGATGTGTGGCATGTACTTTGTGGCAAGTGCATTCTATAGTGCTTTTGCTGTCTTTAGAGGCTGATATACTTTGTATAGCACCTTGTCGAGACAATTCAGAATATAGTTTGTGCATAGAAAATCGAAATGCTTCCACATATCAACATCTGATTCCTTGTCTGGTGTAGGAATCGGTTCCTCCTTCTCGAGATACCGTTGCAGATCGAGTGTGGTGAGATAAAATAACTTCTGATTCTACCATGTTAGAAAGTCGTCACCATCTCCTTTAAAAGGATTGGGCATGTTGTGTGTAGTAGCCTTTGTTGATAGTTCAACTATTGTCATCTCTGTTTTAGTGAAAACAGGAAAGTCTTAAGATGTGATACGTCTAGTATACCAAAACAGAGACTAATCAATAATAAACTTGTGCCACAAGTTTACAACTCAGATTTCAACTACTCTGGAATTCTGTATTAGTTATTTTAACAATAATTATGTTGTAATTAATTACAACAACAAACTAACAACTATAGCAATAATAACTATAGCGCTAAATCAAACATTATGCTATTTAAAGAAATAGCACAATGCGGAAACGAAAATGATATATATATATATATATATATAAACCAACTAGAAATTTGACCGGTTAAAGAAGGAAATTTCGTCTGAGGCTTATCGTAACAATTTCCTCAAGACTTTATCAAAGTCTCTCAGGATACAACAGACGTAATCTGCCCGAGATTGTAATATATATGATCGTCTGTGTGATATGCAAAAGCACACGGATTGAAGATATTAAGGGACGAAGAGGAAGAAGAGAATACTCGGAATAAAAAATGAGTGAGGAAAGTGATCAGATTTCCTCCTTATTTATAGCAAAATTCCCGATGGTTACACCCGTTGAGAAAAGTAGCATCCTTCATTTGCAACGCCAAAAAGCATTACTGTTCACAACAGTCACGCCTCTTTGTTTTGCAACGGCCGAAAACTGTTGCTGTTCGCAACAGTCGTGCCTCTACGTTTTGCAAAAGCCAGAAACTGTTGCGGTTCGCAACAATCGCGCCTCTTCGTTTGCAACGGCCATAAACTGTTGCGGTTCGCAACAGTCGTATCTTTTCGTTTGCAACAGCCAGAAACTATTGCAGTTCAGCAGTCGCGTCTCTTCATGTGCAACGGCCAGAAACTGTTGCGGTTTGCAACAGTCGCGTCTCTTTGTTTGCAACGGCCAGAAACTATTGCGGTTTGCAACAGTCGCGTCCAATCCAGTAGTCGCTTCTTTACAGCAAAAATATAACACTGTCCACTCTTACTGGACCTACGCCCGCATCTGGCCCAGTTCGGTCGGTCGGAAGGGGTGGCGCGTGCGCTTGTGTTAGTCATGGCCATACAGGTCCTTCCCCTCGCACAAAATTACCTGACCCAAAGGGCCAATATAGAGATTGAGAATACACTATATAAACAAGAATAAGGACTTATTTTTGGCAATGTGGGACATATCTCATTCACTAATTTTTGAAAATTCTAACAATCCCCCACATGAATGATGATGTATATCTCCCCCACACAAAGTGTACTATCACACAGTTCATATGAAAATAATGCTATACTGAGGATAAATAGATATTTCACTTTGAACTTTCCCTAGTTACACGAGAGTATTCCAATTGCATTACACTCTCATTAGTGTTTTTATGCAGTACTTCTGATGGATTAAAAGGTGTTCTTACTCCTTTAATTCCTTTGGAAATTTTCAATCACTTTGTCTATATATTGTTACTGAGATAATTCAATTCCATTACGTGTTCTTATTATTTTGATTCCCGAAATAAAGTCTGCAACTCCTAAGTCTTTCATATCGAAGTTGCTAATTAACATCTTCTTTATGGTCTCTATTACCTGAGTATTTGGACCAAATATTAACATATTGTCTACATATAAACAAATCATCACATATGATTGTCCAATTTGTTTATAATAAACACACTTATCACATTCATTTATACGAAAATATTTCTCATCATGACACTATCAAATTTTTCATGCCATTGTTTTGGAGCTTGTTTTAGTCCGTATAATGATTTTACTAATCTACAGACTTTGTTTTCATTTCCTTTGGAAACAAAACCTTCAGGTTTCTCCATGTAGATCTCCTCATCGAGATCTCCATTTAAGAATGCTGTCTTTACATCCATTTGATGAATTTCTGATTATAGATCGATGCAATTGCTATTAGCATTCTTATAGAGGTTATTCGTGTTACCGGCAAATATGTATCAAAGATGTCTACTCCTTTTTGACGATATCCTTTGGCTACTAATCTGGATTTATACTTGTTGATAGATCCATCTACTTTCATTTTCTTCTTGAAAATCCATTTACGGCCAATAGGTTTTATTCCAGGTGGAATATCAATAATTTTCCAAGTTTTATTACTTAGAATTGAATCAATCTCACTTTGGATTGCTTCTTTCCAACATGAAGATTCAGAAGATGACATTGCTTCCTTGTACGTTTGAGGTTCATGTTCTAACACATATGTGAAAAAATATGAACCAAATGTCTTGGAAGTCCTAGCCCTTACGCTTCTTCTTGAATAAACTTTCTCAATCTCATGACGAGTTTCATCCTCATGTGAAATGCTTGATTCTTCTCTTTTCCTTTAGGACATTATTCCCTTCATTCCTTTTGTGTGGAAACATATCTTCAAAGAATGAGTCGTCTCTAGATTCCATGATTGTATTTACATTAATATCAGCTATATCAGACTTGAATACCAAAAATCTGTAGGCACTACTATTTTAGGCTGGCCTTAGATAGTAACAATCAACTATTTTTGGTCCAAGTTTGACTCTCTTGGGAGGCGGAACTGGAACTTTTGCCAAGCACCCCTACACTTTGACGTATTTAAAGCTTGGTTTGTGTCCTTTCCAAATCTCATATGGAATAGTTCATGTTTTATTGTGAGTGACTTTGTTTAATTTTTGATTAGACGTATTTAGGGTTTCCCTCACAAGTTCGTCGGTAGACTAGAGGTTAAAAGCATGGCATTAATCATGTCTTTTAACATTCTGTTCTTCCTCTTGGCTACACCATTTTGTTATGATGAATATGAAGTTGTTGTTTGATGAATTATACCATTTTCGGCACAGAACTGTTCAAATGGTGATTCATACTCTTCCCCTCGATCAGATCTCAATATCTTGATCTTTTTATTAAACTGATTTTCTACCTCAACCTCGTACTTTATAAATGATGTAATTGCTTCATCTTTACTATTCAAAAGATATACATAGCAATATCGCGTATAATCGTCAATAAACGTGATAAAGTACTTTTTCCTACCTCTTGCAGGTGACGATTTAAAATCACATAAATCTGTATGAACTAAACCTAGTGGTTAGGTGCTTCTATCAACAGATTAAAATGGTTGTTAACCATTTTTGCTTCTACACATGTCTCACATTTGTAGTTCTTATCTACTTGGAATTTTGGAATTAATCCCAAGTTTGATAATGTTTTCATTTTTCGGAAATTTATGTGCCCCAATCTATCATGCCATAGTAAAATTTCGTGCTCAAGCAAGTAAGAAACTTCAATTTTATTAATAGCATAATCAGAATACATAGTTTTATTACCGATAAAGGCTACATTTGCCTTAAATAGGCCATCGCATAAATATCCCCTTCCGATATACATTCCAACTTTGGACAGAACCATCTTGTCTGACTCGAACACTATTTTGAATCCTTTCTTCGATAGTACTGCACCAGATATGAGATTCTTATGTATGTATGGAACGTGGAGCACGTCATTCAACTTGATAGTTTTTCTAAAAGTAAATTTGTGAATTATTATGCCACTGCCTTCAATCATGGATACTGCAGAATTACCCATATAGAGTTTTTCTTCGTGATCGAATTTCTGGTATGTAGAAAACATGGATTTGTCAGAGCAGACATGACGAGTAGCGCCTGTGTCTACCCACCATTGGTTAGGATTCTGAACCAATTTGTATTCAGATACAGCCACTGAGAAGTTGTACCCATCTGCTTCCATGTTGTCTACTATATTTGCCTCTTTGTTGCGTTTCTTTTTGTGTCTGCAATCTCTAGCGGCATGTCAAACTTTTCCGAAAACCCAACACTCGCCATTAAACTTTTTGGTTCCTTTGTTGTCTTTTGGTTTGTTGTCTGGAGCTTTCCTTTTCTTCTGAAAATTCTTTCTTTTATTTTTGGTCTTTGAACCTTCAGCCACAAATGTCTCCTCGCTTGGTTTTATGACTCCACGGTTATCTGCCTCAATTTTCAGTCGGACTATGAGATCCTGTAAAGATATCTCCTTCTTCTTAAGCTTTAGATAGTTGCGGTAATCTCTCCATGATGGTGGAAGTTTTCCCATGCTGGCTTCAACCAAAAGCGATTCTCCAACCTTATAAACTTCCACTTCGAGTTCATGAATGATGATTTGCAGTTCATGCAGTTGAGCAATCACCAGTTTCGAGTCAACCATCTTGTAGTCCATGAATTTGTCTACAATGAATTTCTTAAGACTGATATTCTGCATCTTGTACTTTGTGGAAAGTGCATTGCAGAGTGATTTTGCTGTCTTTAGAGGCTGATATACATTGTATAGCACCTTGTCGAGACAATTCAGAATATAGTTTCTGCATAGCAAATCGGAATGCTTCCACATATCAACATCTGATTCCTTGCCTGGTGCAGGAATCGGTTCCTCCTCCTCGAGATACCGTTGCAGACTGAGTGTGGTGAGATAAAATAATATCTAATTCTGCCATGTTAGAAAGTCGTCACCATCTCCTTTAAAAGGATCGGGCCTGTTGTGTGTAGCAGCCTTTGTTGATAGTTCAACTATTGTCATCTCTGTTTTAGCAAAAATAGAAAAGTCTTAAGATGTTATACGTTCAGTATACCAAAATAGAGACTAATCAATAATAAAATGTCTCACAAGTTTACAACTCAGATTTCCACTACTCTGGAATTCTTTATTAGTTATTTTAACAATGATTATGTTGTAATTAATTACAACAACAAACTAACAACTACACCAATAATAACTATAGTGCTAAATCAAATGTTATACTATTTAAAGATATAGCACAACGCATGAATGACGATATATGTCTCCCCCACACAAAGTGTAATATCACATAGTTCATACGAAAATAATGCTATATGGAGGATAAGTGGATATTTCACTTTGAACTTTTTCTAGTTAAAACTTATCGGATATACTTGGCTAATCGGTGAATTATTTCTTCTTGAACCGTTAGCCGTTATTGTATAACCAGACAATAAGCTTTACAAAGCATTATTTCCCTTCACATCCAATCTCTTGGTTGTGTTCATTTTGGTTCTGAACAATTTTTGGTTCTGCGAGTGTTTTTAGAGAATAAAAGCCTTTAATGTTCTCATAGAGCCGACCCAGCTCACACTAACATAGGTGATCGCAACCATTAAAAGTATCCTACATATAACCCACTTGTTATATTCAAGATATGGTCATCATTAAAAAACATAGTTTTAACCTTTAAATACTTCTGTACGCATGCATTTATATTGTGCACCATAGGAATGGAATTGAACTATATCCAAGCAAATGCATTACGCATTGAGTTCCTTGGAACTGGTTTGCCAATTGATCCTAGTCCGTGGGTTCTCCAATCGCTAGGATAGGTTTTCGTATAAGATACTTCTTGATGGTTTAGGTTTTTAAACCCATTCCCCTCGATGCGCAGTTCATTTTATTTCTTGATACCTTTAGTAAGTGGATCCGTTAGGTTATCATTTGTTCTCACATAACTTATGGAAGTAGTCCCATTTGAGAGTAACTGTCTAACTGTGTTATTGGGTCGACGAATATGTCGTGACTTTCCATTATACACAAAGTTGTGCGCTCTGCTTTGCGCAGCTTGGTTATCACAGTGTATGCATATGGCCGGTACAGGTTTAGGCCAAAATAGAATATCTTCTAAAAAATGACGAAGCCATTCTGCTTCTTCACCTGCTTTATCTAAAGTGATGAACTCCGATCCATAGTGGATCGAGCTATGTATGTTTTTTTAGTAGATTTCCATGACACTGCCGCCCCTGCTAAGGTAAAGACATAACCGCTCGTGGATTTTGATTCCTCTGAATCAGCAATCCAGTTTGCATCACTATATCCTTCTAAGATGGTAAGATATTTTCCATAATGTAAGAAAAGTGACTAGGTTTTCTCCTTATTTATAGCCGAGTTCCCAATGGCTACACCCATTGAGAAAAGTAGCATACCTTTATTTGCAACGCCAAAAAGCGTTACTGTTCGCAACAGTTGCGCCTCTTCGTTTTCCAATGGCCGAAAACTGTTGCTGTTCGCAACAGTCGTGCCTCTTCGTTTGCAATGGCCGGAAACTGCTGTGGTTTGCTCTTGATGGAATGACCGAGATACCCAAATTGTTGTTCTCCTTCATGCAAAACAGGCCATTGAGTTTGAATATCTCCGCTGATGTCTTGTGTTCCCTCCGCTTTCGTATTTGGATTTCCCGATGCAATTTGTCCTCCCTCCGCTTCATCCACTATTGTACATGTCTCCACATATGCACATGGTCATTCTTCTACAATAAGCAAAGGTTTTACCGGCCTTCTTAACTTGTTTCAACCTAGGATCGCATCGAGCATACATCGTAGGTCAATACATTTATTTGTCACCTTGTCCGGCTCCATACGACTATCTTCGATTTCGTCAACCTGTAACGAACCAGAATTTTCGATCCCTAAAATTCCAGATAGTTAGAAAGAAAAAGAAAGAGAAAGAAGAAGAAACAGGAACAAGACACAAAAACCTCACATTCGCAGAAGATCAAAATATAATATCACATAATAACGATTTACAAAAGAAGAACTGTATCAATACACTTATATTTATACATCAGAGTTACAACCATTACTATTCACTGGATAGTTTTAAACAACATGTCCTAATTATACAATAATATATCACAGTGGTAAATACTCCATACGTTCCGGCCATCCAGCTCGCCTACTAAGCTCCAGAACGTCCTTACCTGAAAATCTATAATACTCGGTCTGACCCGAGCATTACATCAAAGTAACACCCGGGTCAGGCTGGAAACCAGTGTGAGAAAACTCATCTAACGAGGAATACAAAAGTATACATCTTATATGAACCCAGGTAACTTGCATCACTGTACAATTTCACAAATTGTCATAGTCATCACTTATTTCTCACATCAATTTCTAAGTACCCAAACTTAGATTAAATTGTGCAATTCACTTAAATCATTCCTCTTCATCCTATTGATTTCACATATCAATTTATAAAGAATCAAAGTGGTTTTCGGGTATTTACTAAAACCCGACTCGGGTCTCTTCGAATTCAATAATATCTTAATCCAAGTTATTCAAGTAAATACAATTCAATTAAACCTAGTATGTCACATTTTCACAACAATTCATTATAGATAGATAGCCATATTTTCGTTGTTCAAACCAAGCATATCATATCACAAAACATCAGGATCTCAGTATCAGAGATTTCAGACAAACTAAGTATTCAATTCAAGTTATCATCTATAGGAAAGATAAATAATCAAACAATTCTTAATTAGTTTAATTTAATCTCCCATTAAAATTAAATTAATTATCTTTAATCTTGTTTAATTAACTTTGGTTAATTATGAACCATTGCTTAAATTAATTACATTAATTAATTATCCTTAATTGATCACATTAACCTTGATAAATTAGATCATTTCCAGCGATTAACTATCCTTTAATCATTTATATAAATTAATTACCCTTAACTTAATCGAATTAATTAATCCTTTAATTAATTACACTCATCAATTGATTCTTAATTTCTTCCATTAAGTAATCTCTTTAGTTTCTTTTCATCAACTAATTACCCTCCACATAAGTTACATTCAGTAGTTAATTTCCCAACTAATTTTATAAAGTAGCCATTCTTTAATTAATTACACAAATTAATTTCTCTCTATCCACTTACATTAATTACCCTTTTATTTTCAATAATTTCATTAGTTAATGATCCTCTAATTATTTCATAACTTAATTTTTTTTTAAATTAACTACATTTAACAAGTAATCATATCAATTACCTTGATTTATCACATGCAGTAATTGACTATTCTTAATTACTTTAATTAACTTAGGATAATCCATCGTCTTAATTACATAAAAAAACTAATCTTTAATCAACTACCTTAATTAATTAATCCATTAACAAGTTACACCGAGTAATTAATCCATTTTAAAATGAGCCGCTACGAATTTAATTAGAGCCAAAAATTTTGCTTAAAACTGTTTATATTAATCTTAACTGTTTTAAAACTTAACTTCGGGTCCAACCCGTATGGTTCCCGAGACTTGACCGAGAAAGATCATCTTCCCCTTTTCTTTCTAACTTAATTCTAGTTAAAGTTCAAACCAGAAACTACCCACAAGAAACCCGAAGTCTCACTCGAGCGAATCACCTGAATTCCCCCAGTACCCTTCGGGGTAAACTTCAAAACACATCTTCCCAATTCTTCAACATCACCATGTACACTGACAACTCGTGCACATACACCACTGGCTTTGATCGCCTCCGACCTTCGCTCCAGCTTGCCTCAATCATCGACGACGTGCAGAGCCGCTTTGGCCACCCAAACAAGTCCAAAACTTCCTAATTCGAAATCTGTAACTCGAGCTCAAGGCAAGGCCAGAACCCATCGACGATCGTTGCTCCTCCTAGCCATTACTGTACACCGGAAGCCTTGAAATTACGTCAGCACCACCGCCAGAGATCACTCTTACCTTTCCCCTCCTACTGCGACACCAAACCTCCTCTTGACGCTGCAGTTCAACGGAACACGCACATCCTCAAAACAGCGACTCAAACCCTACCTCCTCATCTCCTCGTCGCTATGGCAATCGTAAAAATGCATCTCCATTTTTTCGAGACCGTCCACCCTCAGGCATTCCTCGAAAACGACCATCTCAACTAATTCCAAGCCAATCGCCAGATTTTGCCCAAATATGCTTTTCTGGTTAACCAAGAATTTCCCAAAGTATTCCAAACAAAAAACCATGATTTTTATTTTAAAAATCAAGTTTCCCAGAGTAGATTTAGGGTATATAATCTGGACAACAAATTAAAATGTTTGGGTTTTGACATATCTCAAAAAAAATCTGCTGTATTTCTTAATTTCAAAATTTTTTACCATGCCTGTTATGCTTAAGCCCATTTTACATCTTAATTTGAATATAAACAAACATATTTTCTTTGAAATATGAGACCTAACAATCATTATCTGAGGTGATTTTTGATTTTTAAAGCTAAATCCACCCCTGTATCTATAAACAGAGATGATTGGGTACATTCATGCATGCATCAATTTTGTTTGCTTCAGCTTCAAGGATTAACTTCATGCATCAAGTTTAAATGAGTAAAATTTTGGTTTATTCGCATACAAATAATTCTTACTCAGAATTCAAGCCTCAAAATTCATTTGAGAGGAAGATTTCAATTATTAAATCAGGTATCAAACCTGTAATATTTAAAATAGAATCTTGCTAACTTGATACTTCACACATAAATATACATAAAATTACTTCTTTAACATCATGCACACATGATTCATATCATATATTCAAGGATTCACCAAATCCTAATTCAAGCACTAAGAGTTTTACTCACCTGAAAGAAAATGAGCAGAGAGCCTTGATTTTTGAAATAGGAAAGCTTCATGGATCTTGCATGTATGCTCTTGAAATTTGTTTGAGGATGACTCAGATTCAAATACTTGCAGGCTTTAGATTCATCTCAATTTGAAGAGGATGTTTACCAGACTTCTTTTTGGTAATGAAATGAATTACAATCTTTTATTTCAAGTTGACTCTCTGTTTTTTTTTCCTTATGATTTCAAGTTTTGAAGAAAATAGTCTGGCCTCCCTTTTTTTTCTTATGTCCTTTTACCTAATTCCAAATCAAAAGAGAACGCCATTAAGCTTACATTTGTCAATACATATAACCATTTTCTTACAAGTGTTGGTATGCAAAAAGAGATATTTACAAGTGTTTTAAATTTATATTTAAATCTGTCTTGTGTCTTGTGTGTATTTATATTAATAAATATTTTTATTTTATTTTATTTTAAACTTTTCTTTATATATATACAAAGTACAAAAATTTCAAGTATATAAAAATGTATTTATCTTGTTAAATCTTATTTTGGGCTATTATGATTTTAACTACTAAATATTTGTTTTTATTAATTTATGTTGATATCCTTAATACAAATCAAAATAAACTCCTTTATTTAAACCTCATTTAACTATCATACATTTTTTTAGTTATATTTCCTAATTATAATTATACACAATATTTACAGAAAATGTTATTAACCAATTATACATTAAATAAATTATCTACATATATATTATTATAAAAATCCAAATTATTTACTAAGGCATTTACTTAAATCTTAAATTCAAGTTTCAAATTCAAACTCAACTTCAGATTCATAATTGAATTACAATTCAGGTGTAACTATTTATTACCAGATTTATTTGTTAAAATCTATAATTCAATATTTTTATTAATTAACCCCGTTAATTAACAATTAACAAATACTCCAAAATTCAGGCTACCACATTCCTCCCCCCTTAGAATCTTTTCGCCCTCCAAAAGGAATGAAGCCAGAATTTATTAAAATGCTTATTTGTAGAAAAATTATTCTTTGAAACACTTTTAAAATCTACATAATATTATAAAATGGTTTTATAAAAATACTTTTTGTAACTTGATGTTTTAACCAGTCCATCCTTGTTCTCACAGAAATTCGGCCATATGTTGATTAGGCGTATGACTGAAAATCTATAAGTACTTAGCAGATCTGTATTCAACACCGAGTGAAAATACTTGAAAAATAATTTTATTGAAAATATAGAAAACATTTTTGAAAATAGAGGAAATATCTTTGGTGAGAATGCTCTGGAAATCATCACCCCCATCCATGGTCACAGTTACATTCCAGGGTTACGTTGCCATTGCAGCAAAAGTACATGTAACTGCAGGCTCCCCGCGGCCTCCCGATTATGCCATAGAACCCACGACAGATCGCAGTTACATTCCAGGGTTACGTTGCCATCACAGCAAAAGTCCATCTAACTGCAGGCTCTCCGCGGCCTCTGATTTTCGCTGTTGAAATGTAACTTCTCCACTCCTACATAGCTCGCTGTCTACCGATATAAAATCAAACGCAGACTGTTGGCTCTCAGCGGCACACACGACTTTCGCTTTGTTACCATAGGTCGTAGTCTACCGATATAAAATCAAACGCAGACTGTTGGCTCTCAGCGGCACACACGACTTTCGCTATGGTATACATTACTCATTAGCCCCAGGAACTAGTTTTGTCCGGACTCCTCACAGGATCACCTTTAGAACCCCCCCTTGGGGCTCAAGGCAGCACCACCCGGTGACACTCCTGAGAAGTTCATTTAAAGGGAGCGTCTTTTTCCCCAGAGTCATCATCAAAACATTTTATACTATACACATATAGTATCTTCAAATCGTACACCTAGTATGACCTCATACAAAGCTCTTTTACACAAAATCGATTATTCCAAAATCGATAATTCTCAAACTAGGCTTTTCAAATTCTCATATTGATTTTATCCAAAAATCAAAAGCCTTTCCAAATCCATAGGTTTCCAAATCCTTTTTCCAAAATCCTCATAAGATCCTTTATATATATACAGATATATACAATTTTTAAAACTTAGGATCATTTCAAACTTGTATAAAACTCCTTTTATACTTCAAACATTTTCAAAAACCCTTTTCTTCTGGCAAAAGATTCAACAAGGGGAGTTTCATTTTATAAAACAAAGATATTTAACTTTGTTTACTCAAAATCAAATATTCAAATTGATTACTCCTTTCAATATCATTTTCATTCAAATCCATACGATGTATACATATCATCCGTATGCTATACCAAGCTGATCGCTCACTCGACCACACAATTTCACTTCCGAACTAGTATCGTCCACTCGACTTCCTAGTGCGAACACAGATCTGGTTTCTTGATCATAAACCGTTATTCTCCTTGCATAGTCATAACTATGATAGAGAATATCTAGAACCAATCAACAATCCATATCCAGATTCACCGTCAAAAATCAAGTGAAAAAAATCCCAACTCGGGTTGACATACTATCTCGAAATTCTGTGCTCGAATCTAGATCAAATCATTATGCAAATAGAATGACATACGTACACCCTACATATTTATCTTTGTTGATTATTAGCCAAATCAATTCCATTTCTATTCACATTCATTTTGATTTTCATTCACTTCCTCACAATTGCTTCAATCCATTTGGATTATCACCTCTATTCTTATCTTGATTGGGTATTTAACCAATAACAGTTTGAACTCCGATCAGTTTATTTAGAAAATAGCTTGAAAATTTTAAAAATAGATAAGTAGTTGGAAAATAATTACTAGTTTGTAAAATAGGTGTAAGATAGTTATAAAATAGTTAAAATAATTATAGAAATTTTAAATAATTGCAAAATAGTAGTAAGATAGTAATTAGTTTATAAAACAGTTGGACAATTGTTAAACAGTTCCAAAAATAACTGTAAAACAAATATAAGATAATTTGGATTTTAAAAGAAAGGTTGTATATATAATGAATAGCTTGGAAAAATAGGTTTATATTAAAACAATTTATATTAAAAATAGTCCAGAGTCAAAACTGCTCACTTCCCAATCTCCATTCTCATCAATTCAATTTAAATTTCCACTTCCATTTAAATTGACCCAATTCCAATTTTAAATAACTTCAATTTCCATTGAAATTGATTCAACCCCAATTCAAGTTGAATTAACCTTGGTTTCTCTCCAAATTTAACTTTATTCAACCTTGGTCTCAAATTTCTACTAATTCAAATAAATTTCAATTGAACTAGTTCCAATCTCAATTCATTTCAACTCCAGTTTGAATTAATCCCAATTTCAAACTCCATTTCCAAATCAAGTTGAATTATTCTTGATTTCCTTCCAAATTCAGTTCAAATTCCATTTGAATTTTAAAACTATTCAACTTTAGTTACAATTCCAAATTATTCAAATCAATTCGGACTAATTTCAAATTGAATCCACTTCAATTTCAAATCGTTTCAAATTAATACAAATTTTCCATTTGAATTTTTAAACTTATACACCTTCAATCACAATTTCAATTAATTCAAAACAAATTCAATTTGAACTAATTTCAATTTAAATTCCAAATTTAAACCATATCGAATTATATAAATTCGAGTTAATACTTCAAATGTTGATTTAATTCCTTTAAATCAATTTACCTTTAAAGTTTTTAAACAATTTAATTCACAGTTTAGACCTAACATATTATACCACAAATCAAATTAACCTTTAAACAATTTAATTTTGAGTCAAATTCTCAGAATTCCATTTTAAATTATCTTTACTTAACTTTTTCCAAAGTTCAAATAAGAGTTCAAAACAATTTTATCCTTAAAAATTTAATTTATTACTCAATTTTATCTTCCAGTTTAAAACTAATTCCTTAAACAATTTTAATTTACAAGTGTAATTATTCAAATTTTCAGTTCAAAGTAATTCCTTATCCTTAATTTCAAATTAAAGTGTGATTTTCCTTTTATCCCAATAATGGATATATTACCACACTTCATTTCTCATTTATTTTAAACAAATCCAATTTCATCTTAAAGATTATTAATAACAATAGGATGGTATCATTCAAATTATTTTTAAAACATCCATCCATTTCCAATTTTCGGATCTCAAACCCATTTTGAGATCACTCAAACTTCCTAATTCAAATCAACCATTTAACCCTCCAAGTTAAATCCCAGTTTCATCTTGAAATTTCCAAATCAGGTTGACCATTCCAACTTATTTAAATTTTCCCCAAGTTAAACTCAATTCACTTAATCCAGTCAACCTTACCCAATTTGAACTTCCATTTCAAATTTTAAACTTCTCATAAATAATCTTCCCACTTATTAAGTTCAAAAAAACCTATCACCTTGGATATTACTTCTTATTTCAAATTTTAAAACTCAACATTTAGAGTTTATTCAAACTATTTTTGATATTGTGTATATCCATACGTATATGCATATTTATTTCTTGGCCATCCCAGCCATGCTTTAAATATTTAAACCACCCTTGGTTTTAGTTTCAAAACACATCTTTTAAGAATTTTCAAACCATTTAGAAATTTCACATTAACTACTTACACTGAGTAATTATCCTTTAAATTAATTACGCCATTAATTAATTCCAATTAATCACATTCGGTAATTAACTTATTTCTTAATTACCTTCATTAAGTAATTTTCCTTTAAATTACTTACCCCTAGTTATTTCATTGAGTAGTTCCCTCTTTATTTATCATTTCCATTTATTATCCATTAATTAATCTCATTAAATAAAGTTAAATTAATTATATAAATTGATTGATTATCCTTATCCTAAAACCTTTCCCAAATTCAAGATTTAATTTCAGTTTGGTTGTATTTTTATTACTTCTTAATTTAATTCAATAATTTAACAACCAATTCCCTTACTATTTGTTAGAAAGAAATATTGCTTTATATATCAAAATATATTTTTATATAAAATCATTTAAAATCCTTATATAGGAAAATAACAAGTATGCTCTTTCATATATACACTCAACTCATTCTAGGGTACCATTGACCCTTTCCTTAATGAGTAATCCCAACAGAGCCAAGATTCTCGCTTAACCTTCTGCTCTGATACCAAATGTAACGACCCGGAAATTTCGATCCCGAAAATTCCAGATAGTTACAAAGAAAAAGAAAGAGAAAGAAGAAGAAACAGGAACAAGATACAGAAACCTCACATTCGCAGTGGATCAAAATATAATATCACATAATAACAGTTTACAAAAGAAGAACTGTATCAATACACTTATATTTATACATCAGAGTTACAACCATTACTATTCACTGGATAGTTTTAAACAACATGTCCTAATTATACAATAATATATCACAGTGGTAAATACTCCATACATTCCAGTCATCCAGCTCGCCTCCTGAGCTCTAGAACGTTCTTACATGAAAATCTGTAATGCTCGGTCTGACCCGAGCATTACATCAAAGTAACACCCGGGTCAGGCTGGAAACCAGCGTGAGAAAACTCATCTAACAAGGAATACAAAAGTATACAACTTATATGAACCCGGGTAACTTGCATCAATATACAATTTCACAAATTGTCATAGTCATCACTTATTTCTCACATCAATTTCTAAGTACCCAAACTTAGATTAAATGGTGCAATTCACTTAAATCATTCCTCTTCAGCCTATTGATTTCACATATCAATTTATAAAGAATCGAAGTGGTTTTCGGGTATTTACTAATACCCGACTCCATTCTCTTCAAATTCAATAATATCTTAATCCAAGTTATTCAAGTAATTAAACCTAGGATGTCACATTTTCATAGCAATTCATTATAGATAGATAGCCATATTTTTGTTGTTCAAACCAAGCATATCATATCACAAAACATCAGGATCTCAGTATCAGAGATTTCAGACAAACTAAGTATTCAATTCAAGTTATCATCTAAAGGCAAGATAAATAATCAAACAATTCTTAATTAGTTTAATTTAATCTCCCATTAAAATTAAATTAATTATCTTTAATCTTGTTTAATTAACTTTGGTTAATTATGAACCATTGCTTAAATAAATTACATTAATTAATTATCCTTAATTGATCACATTAACCTTGATAAATTAAATCATTTCCAGTGATTAACTACCCTTTAATCATTTATATAAATTAATTACCCTTAACTTAATCATATTAATTAATCCTTTAATTAATTACACTCAGCAATTAATTCTTAATTTCTTCCATTAAGTAATCTCTTTAGTTACTTATCATCAACTAATTACCCTCTACATAAGTTACATTCGGTAGTTAATTTCCCAATTAATTTCATAAAGTAGTCATTCTTTAATTAATTACACAAATTAATTTCTCTCTATCCACTTACATTAATTACCTTTTTATTTTCAATAATTTCATTAGTTAATGATCCTCTAATTATTTCATAACTTAAATATTATTATTATTATTTTTAAAATTAACTACATTTAACAAGTAATCATATCAATTACCTTGATTTATCACATGCAGTAATTGACTATTCTTAATTACTTTAATTAACTTAGGATAATCCATCGTCTTAATTGCACAGAAAAAAAACTAATCAATCAACTACCTTAATTAATTAATCCATTAACAAGTTACGTCGAGTAATTAATCCATTTTAAAATGAGCCGCTACGAATTTAATTAGAGCCAAAAATTTTGCTTAAAACTGTTTATATTTAATCTTAAATGTTTTAAAACTTAACTTTGGGTCCAACCCGTATGGTTCCCGAGACTTGACCGATAAAGATCATCTTCCCCTTTTCTTTCTAACTTAATTCTGGTTAAAGTTCAAACCAGAAACTACCCACAAGAAACCCGAAGTCTCACTTGAGCGAATCACCTGAATTCCCCCAGTACCCTTCAGGGTAAACTTCAAAACACATCTTCTTCCTAATTCTTCAACATCACCATGTACACTGACAACTCGTGCACATACACCACTGGCTTTGATCGCCTTCGACCTTCACTCCAGCTTGCCTCAGTCATTGACGACGTGCCGAGCCGCTCTGACCACCCAGACAAGTCCAAAACTTCCCAATTCGAAATCTGTAACTCGAGCTCAAGACAAGGCCAGAACCCATCGACGATCGTCGCTCCTCCTAGCCATTACTGTACACCGGAAGCCTTGAAATTACGTCAGCACCACCGCCAGAGATCACTCTTACCTTCCCCCTCCTACCGCAACACCAAACCTCCTCTTGACGCCGCAGTTCAACGGAACACGCACATCCTCAAAACTGCGACTCAAACCCTACCTCCTCTTCTCCTCGTCGCTATGGCAATCGTAAAAATGCATCTCCATTTTTTGAGACCGTCCACCCTCAGGCATTCCTCGAAAACGACCATCTCAACTAATTCCAAGCCAATCGCCAGATTTTGCCCAAATATGCTTTTCTGGTTAACCAAGAATTTCCCAAAGTATTCCAAACTAAAAAACATGATTTTTATTTTAAAAATCAAGCTTCCCAGAGTAGATTTAGGGTATATAATCTGGACAACAAATTAAAATGTTTGGGTTTTGACATATCTCAAAAAAAATCTGCTGTGTTTCTTAATTTCAGAAAATTTTACCATGCCTGTGTTAGGGATGCGGATTAAGGATATTAAGGCAGAAATAACACTAGAAGGGGGTGAATAGTGTTTTAAAGAATATATGAACTATATGACTAAATTAAAACTTTCAACACAAATCTAAACAAAATTCTAACACAGAATGATCACAGAACATATAACGAATGCAAATAGTAAAGTAAAGCAAGTAAAAGGAAAGAACACATCGGATTTTATACTGGTTCGGAATCCTCCTACATCCAGTCCTACACCAAGGCAATATCCTTGTACAGATTTTTATAAGCCAATATCCAAATTACAACCCTCGATTTTTAAGGCCTTGAGGAACCCTCCTATCTCCAAGTCTGGGGTAAACTCTCTTGATTTACGGGACACAAGATCACCCTAATACTTTCTAATAACAATCATTTTGAATGGATAGACTCTATGGACTTTCTGAATACAAATTGATCCTATATCTCTGAATAGCACTTTGATCTTTAATAGAATGATGGAGAATCAAATAGAGAGAGTATCTAAATGATTTCCTATTAAGAATTTGGCAGAATGATGGCACGATCTTGAAAATATGAAGTTTTATGGATATGGAATGGTGGAGAAGAAAGAGTGAAGAAAATAAGAAATTAGTTTTAAAAGAAATTCGTTTTGGAAGCCTTTATATAAATGCACAACAGTCATAGCCATTGGCGAAAGGTTTTCGAACGAATGGACACTTCTTTTGAAAATTGAATTTTGAATCCAACTGTCACCATGTCGACATGGGGTATCCCCTTATGTCGACATCCCTTAGTTCAAAATTATAGAGATGTTGTTTTGTAAAGACAATTGAATTTAAAACAAGTTGAAACTTCTCTGAAGCAAAGTAAAGTGTTTAAATAGTATTTTGAGATGGAGAATGAATATAAAACATTATTTCAAATATATATATATATATAATTGATATAGACCGTCAATTATATAAGTAATATTTAAAATTAGAATAAGTTTTGATGTTTTAAAAATAGAAGTTTTTTAAAATCAGAATAGAGGAATATTTCAAGGCTAAAACAAAGTTTGAAAATATTTTTGAAAACATGATTTTGAAAGCTAAAACATTTTGAAAACAGATTTAAAAACATTTTGAAAAATCTATTCAAACTGAAATTGCAAGAACCTTCCTACAGGCTCCTCCATAGGACTCGAGAACTTGTACAAAGTAGTTTAAATGATTTTGATTTTCGTGGGTTTGTAAGCCACTTGTCGTAGGTTTGTAAGCTACTTGTCATGGGTTTGTAAGCCACTGGTTTCGATAGAAATTGGGTTCCATCCCAAAAGAAAATTGGAAGAAAGATGAGAGTGGTATTATGAAGTTTTAACAAAATACTAGACACTTATCTTGAGATCTTGAAATCTTGATTCTCTAGAGTCTTGAATCTTGAATCTCTAATCTTCATCTTGATGCTTGAGTCTTTATATTGACCATTCTTCGATGATACCTGCATATACTTCCTATATACATACATACATATATATATCTATATGGAAATGTTAGTATATATTTTATAAAGTAAAGTTTAATAACTATATAAGGTTGTTGTCATCAAAACATCATCAACTCAGTTCCTAACAATCTCCCCCTTTATGATGATGACAACCTTTATTTATAAAATATTCTTACCATACCATAACTCCCCCTTACTCCGTGATTTTTTCTTAAAACTACAACTCCCCCTTACTCCATGACTCCCTCTTACACCAAGCACATATATTTTTATAACTTTCTCCCCCTTTGTCATCAACAAAAACTATTAACTACTTAAGAAAGCAAGAATGATTAGTATGAACAAATAATATGTATAGAACAAGCATGAAACAATGAGTATAAGTGAACACATTTTAGTTATTACAACATATATAAGAACATACATAAACACGAAAAAACAAAACAATTTAATACAAAGAATAAAAATGAAAGTACGCTTTAATGGCGATCCTTAACTATAGGAGACTTATGAATCAAACAATTGGGGTAGTGGAGACAAAAGTTTCCACGTTGTTCAATTATGTTTCCATTAGTATCAACAAGGATCTCACCAATGCAAATAACACTCTCGTCCGTATTCATAGGGACTTCGGGTTGAGGTAAAGGTTGATCTTCCTCTTGGTCTTCTTGTGGTTCTTCCATAGGTTCTTCTTCCTCGGATTCCATGGCTTGTGAAGAGTCTTCAATATTAATAGGATTTGTACGGTTATTCATAAGGAATTTTTGTAATTTCTAATAATATTCCCTTGCCTTTGTTGTTCTCTAGCCATCCTAAGTTGACTTACTTGAATTTCAGTCATCAATTGAAGGATATCTTTCATCTTCTCTTGCAATTTGATCACTTGAGCGTGCGTAGTTCGTTGAAATGGACTAGAATGAGGAGATGTGGGTGAATTGGGTTCATTAGTAGAAGAGGAGGCCATTATTTTATTGTTTCAGAATTATTTACAGAGAATATAGTGAAGAAAGAGTGAGGAAAATAAGAAATTAGTTTTTAAAAAAATTCGTTTTGGAAGCCTTTATATAGATGCACAACAGTCATAACCATTGGCGAAAGGTTTTCGAACGAATGGACACTTCTTTTGAAAATTGAATTTTGAATCCAACTGTCACCATGTCGACATGGGGTATCCCCTTATGTCGACATCCCTTAGTCCAAAATTATAGAGATGTTGTTTTGTAAAGACAATTGAATTTAAAACAAGTTGAAACTTCTCTGAAGCAAAGTAAAGTGTTTAAACAGTATTTTGAGATAGAGAATGAATATAAAACATTATTTTAAATATATATATATATATATATATATATATAATTGATATAGACCGTCAATTATATAAGTAATATTTAAAAGCAGAATAAGTTTTGATGTTTTAAAAATAGAAGTTTTTTAAAATCAGAATAGAGGAATATTTCAAGGCTAAAACAAAATTTGAAAATATTTTTGAAAACATGATTTTGAAAGCTAAAACATTTTGAAAACAGATTTAAAAACATTTTGAAAAATCTATTCAAACTGAAATTGCAAGAACCTTCCTACAGGCTCCTCCATAGGACTCGAGAACTTGTACAAAGTAGTTTAAATGATTTTGATTTTCGTGGGTTTGTAAGCCACTTGTCGTAGGTTTGTAAGCTATTTGTCGTGGGTTTGTAAGCCACTGGTTTCGATAGAAATTGGGTTCCATCCCAAAAGAAAATTGGAAGAAAGATGAGAGTGCTATTATGAAGTTTTAACAAAATACTAGACACTTATCTTGAGATCTTGAAATCTTGATTCTCTAGAGTCTTGAATCTTGAATCTCTAATCTTCATCTTGATGCTTGAGCCTTTATACTGATCAGTCTTCGATGATACCTACATATACTTCCTATACACATATACATATATATCTATCTATCTATATGGAAATGTTAGTATATATTTTATAAAATAAAGTATAATAACTATATAAGGTTGTTGTCATCAAAACATCATCAACTCAGTTCCTAACAATCTCCCCCTTTTTGATGATGACAACCTTTATTTATAAAATATTCTTACCATACCATAACTCCCCCTTACTCCGTGATTTCTTCTTAAAACTACAACCCCTCCTTACTCCATGACTCCCTCTTACACCAAGCACATATATTTTTATAACTTTCTCCCCCTTTGTCCTCAACAAAAACTATTAACTACTTAAGAAAGCAAGAATGATTAGTATGAACAAATAATATGTATAGAACAAGCATGAAACAATGAGTATAAGTGAACACATTTTAGTTATTACAACATATATAAGAACATACATAAACACGAAAAAACAAAACAATTTAAAACAAAGAATAAAAATGAAAGTACGCTTTAATGGCAATCCTTAACTATAGGAGACTTATGAATCGAACAATTGGGGTAGTGGAGACAAAAGTTTCCACGTTGTTCAATTATGTTTCCATTAGTATCAACAAGGATCTCACCAACGCAAATAACGCTCTCATCCGTATTCATAAGGACTTCGGGTTGAGGTAAAGGTTGATCTTCCTCTTGGTCTTCTTGTGGTTCTTCCATAGGTTCTTCTTCCTCGGATTCCATGGCTTGTGAAGAGTCTTCAATATTAACAGGATTTGTACGGTTATCCATAAGGAATTTTTGTACATTCCTAATAATATTCCCTTGCCTTTGTTGTTCTCTAGCCATCCTAAGTTGACTTACTTGAAATTCAGTCATCAATTGAAGGATATCTTTCATCTTCTCTTGCAATTTGATCACTTGAGCGTGCGTAGTTCGTTGAAATGGACCAGAATGAGGAGATGTGGGTGAAGTGGGTTCATTAGTAGAAGAGGAGGCCATTATTTTATTGTTTTAGAAGTTATTTACAGAGAATATAGTGAAGAAAAAGTGAAGAAAATAAGAAATTTGTTTTAAAAAAAATTCGTTTTGGAAGCCTTTATATAGATGCACAACAGTCATAACCATTGGCGAAAGGTTTTCGAACGAATGGACACTTCTTTTGAAAATTGAATTTTGAATCCAGCTGTCACCATGTCGACATGGGGTATCCCCTTATGTCGATATCCCTTAGTTCAAAATTTTAGAGATGTTGTTTTGTAAAGACAATTGAATTTAAAACAAGTTGAAACTTCTCTGAAGCAAAGTAAAGTGTTTAAACAGTATTTTGAGATAGAGAATGAATATAAAACATTATTTTAAATATATATATATATATAATTGATATAGACCGTCAATTATATAAGTAATATTTAAAATCAGAATAAGTTTGGATGTTTTAAAAATAGAAGTTTTTTAAAATCAGAATAGAGGAATATTTCAAGGCTAAAACAAAGTTTGAAAATATTTTTGAAAACATGATTTTGAAAGCTAAAACATTTTGAAAACAGATTTAAAAACATTTTGAAAAATCTATTCAAACTGAAATTGCAAGAACCTTCCTACAGAGCTCCTCCATAGGACTCGAGAACTTGTACAAAGTAGTTTAAATTATTTTGATTTTCGTGGGTTTGTAGGCCACTTGTCGTGGGTTTGTAAGCTACTTGTCATGGGATTGTAAGCCACTGGTTTCGATAGAAATTGGGTTCCATCCCAAAAGAAAATTGGAAGAAAGATGATAGTGCTATTATGAAGTTTTAACAAAATACTAGACACTTATCTTGAGATCTTGAAATCTTGATTCTCTAGAGTATTGAATCTTGAATCTCTAATCTTCATCTTGATGCTTGAGTCTTTATACTGACCAGTCTTCGATGATACCTTCATATACTTCCTATACACACACACACACACACACACACACACACACACACACACACACATATATATGGAAATGTTAGTATATATTTTATAAAGTAAAGTATAATAACTATATAAGGTTGTTGTCATCAAAACATCATCAACTCAGTTCCTAACAGCCTGTTATGCTTAAACCCATTTTACATCTTAATTTGAATATAAACAAACATATTTTGTTTGAAATCTGAGACCTAACAATCATTATCTGAGGTGATTTTTGATTTTTAAAGCTAAATCCACCCATGTATCCATAAACAGAGATGATTGGGTACATTCAGACATGCATCAATTTTGTTTTGCTTCAGTTTCTGGGATTAACTTCATGCATCTAGTTTAAATGAGTAAAATTTTGGTTTGTTCGCATACAAATAATTCTTACTCAGAATTCAAGCCCCAAAATTCATTTGAGAGAAAGATTTTAATTATTAAATCAGGTTTCAAACCAGTAATATTTAAAATAGAATCTTGCTAACCTGATACTTCACACATAAATATACATAAGATTACTTCTTTAACATCATGCACGCATGATTCATATCATATATTCAAGGATTCATCAAATCCTAATTCAAGCACTAAGAGTTTTGCTCACCTGAAAGAAAATAAGCAGAGAGCCTTGACTTTTGGAATAGGAAAGCTTCATTGATCTTGCATGTATGCTCTTGAAATTTGTTTGAGGATGACTCAGATTCAAATACTTGCAGGCTTTAGATTCATCTCAGTTTGAAGAGGATGTTTACCAGGCTTCTTTTTGGTAATGAAATGAATTACAAGCTTTTATTTCAAGTTGACTCTCTGTTTTTTTCCTTATGATTTCAAGTTTTGAAGAAAATAGTCTGGCCTCCCTTTTTTTTTTCTTATTTCCTTTTACCTAATTCCAAATCAAAAGAGAATGCCATTATGCTTACATTTGTCAATACATATAACCATTTTCTTACAAGTGTTGGTATGCAAAAAGAGATATTTACAAGTGATTTAAATTTATATTTAAATGTCTCTTGTGTCTTGTGTGTATTTATATTAATAAATATTTTTATTTTTATTTTCTTTTAAACTTTTCTTTATATATATATACAAAGTACAAAAATTTCAAGTATATAAAAATGTATTTAAATCCTTGTTAAATCTTATTTTAGGCTATTATGATTTTAACTACTAAATATTTGTTTTTATTAATTTATGTTGATATCCTTAATACAAATCAAAATAAACTCCTTTATTTAAACCTCATTTAACTATCATACATTTTTTTAGTTATATTTTCCAATTATAATTATACACAATATTTACAGAAAATGTTATTAACCAATTATACATTAAATAAATTATCTACATATATATTATTATAAAAATCCAAATTATTTACTAAGGCATTTACTTAAATCTTAAATTCAAGTTTCAAATTCAAACTCAAATTCAGATTCATAATTGAATTACAATTTAGGTGTAACTATTTATTACCAGATTTATTTGTTAAATCTATAATTCAATATTTTTATTAACTAACCCCATTAATTAACAATTAACAAATACTCCAAAATTCAGGTTATCGCACAACCACATCCAAAGCGCTATATATCCCGCTTACCAATGCGAAATACAAAACATGATGACAACGAATATGATCTAAAAAATGAATAATCAAAATTTATAAATTAAAATTCTAACCACATCACGCTCTAGTGGAGCTTGGGGAATGTACGCAACCAATTTCCTAGCCGACTTTTCAAAATATAACGGTGAGTAATTTGCCAATACCAATACTCATACTCGCTCGATGGTGTCAAGGGATCACGTGCTTATTTGGCATGATCAATTCTAGAATTCCATAATGCTATACTTTCCTGTAGGAAGTCCATCCAACTAGTGGGTTCTAGGTCGAATGGCACCATGGGATCGGAAATGTGTTGATAGTCAAAGCCAAACTGTCTCATTACTCAGTCAGGAGCATATAATTCAAAGTCTAAAAGAATCAGTCTACTCTTAGGGATCCAACTCTCATGCATATATCCAACGTCAGGAGGCCCAAATTTCATTAACATAGATTATATTTTCCAGGTAACGACATCATCCATTAACAAATCCAGTTTATTCCAGTAAGCTGTACATTTTTTTGGAGTTCCATGTCAACTCCTAGCACAATTCCACCTATACCCTAACGAAAGATTATAATGATCTAAATCAGTAGAAATTCTTACAGACGGCCGTCCAATAGCAATATGAGACCAAGATCATATTTGCAACAATGTTTGAGAACCTCCTGAAACTTTTTTTTATTTGTAAGGCAACATTTGTCAACTCGCTGTACAAATAACAAAGTACAATATTGCCGAACGAATGGTAATCAAAGTTCGCTAAATCTTCCAGAAATGATAAAAATTTCAAATTCAATCTACCTTTCAAATGATTTGAAAAAAGATGACCACTTAACAATATGACAGCACGACTACGACGAAGTATATCTATCGGTCACACCTTCAGGTGGTGGTTCAGAAATTTTGCTTTTAAACCATGTTATTGCTAGCTCACTTTTAGACTTTACAGCTTTTTTTGGTGAGAAAAAATACCAAACAAATCATGACACAATTCCATATAATCAATATTCAAATTTTGTAAACATAGCGGGAACCTTCTGTGCCTAGACCAAACAGAAAGTAAACACCGACTAGAGTTACCGTCATTTCACCCACTCTTAAATAAAAAGTATTTGTCTCCGGTCTCCATCTATCATACAGTACCGTAATAAGGTGATGATCTAGTCGAATATATTCAACTTGCATCGCTTTCCAAAACCCGGCAATTCTTATATGTTTTGTTCCAACTTAGGATCTTTAAAGTATATTTTTTTTAGCTTGCTTGAATGGTGCAAAACTTAACTGTTTCTACATCGTATTTATAACAAAGAATTGCAATTAGAAATTCATATTTGTATTTTGGATTAATAATAATTCATTGTGTTTAAAATAAATAACTCCATAAGCACATCATTTTGGCTTCTATGCTTTTCTTGAAGATAAAGAACGCTTCTATCTTGGATCCGCAAGCAATTCTGCAATACATACATCAACCAATTAATCGTTCAAAAATCGTTTTTTCATCTTGGGTTTAGGATTAATTTATTACTATTTACATTTTCAACTATGACAACAACCATAGGCTTAAATTGACATTGAGAGCAACAACAATACTTATTACATTTCCAATAAGAATCATTTGTTAATTTAACATCAATTTCAACTAAAATTATTTTTACGTCTAATCACTATGGATGAAGAATTTCATTCCATTTTTAGCTAAATCAATTAGTTGTTTCAAGGTAGACTTGAGAATATGGCAATTGAGAAGTCCTATTGAACATGTTTCCACTTTTGCATTGTTTTTTAATCCGAATATAACTATTTCGTATCATTCTATTTGCATAAGAAAATAATATCGCTTTGGGAGGAACAAATGTAAAATGAATATGTGGTCATTGAGGATCAAACTTATTACCTTCAAGTCATTAGTTTGTGCTTTTACAATGGAGTTTCCCTCACTTCCTTATGCTCTGTAATTTTGTTTTATATAAATGTTCTTTGTGCACAATTTGAAAACCGGTTTAATTAACGGGGACGGTTATTTGGACACAAAATTAAACACAATTGGATGATACGGGAAATCTAAACCGTTGGATTTTTTTGTCCTTATATGAAAGTTGGAATCCATGGGGCAATCTAATGAGGCAGATACTTTGTGTCATCAATTGTGTTTATATTTTGTGTCTCAATTGACTTTCCTTAATTAATACATATTTTGCTTTGCAAATCAATGCGACTTTACCAATAAAGTTATGAGCTAAGACCCCAACTGGAACTTAATCGACCAATCCAGGAAATAACCTCCACACCTTAAATACTGATACCTCTACCCATTTCCAAAGCATGTCATAACATTATATACATACATTCTTCACACAATCCAAATAATATTCATAATATTGTTTGAATTTGCCCGCATGGATTTCATCCTAGCCTTCAGTAAAATGGAGAATTAACATAACTTGCTTACAATAAGCTAGATGGAAAAAGGATAATGGCTAAAATATAAAACAAAAGCACTGGTTTTCTGCAGACTACAGAGAAAATAGCAACAAAAGGTAAAAATGAATGATCGTAGAGTACATAATAGAGTATAAAGTGGAGGAAAGTAAGAGCAAACAACCGATGCATTTATTATTGAATAGAAAATAAGACAATTGTTAAGTCGACGGACAAATTAAGCCTCTCTCTAGATTATATGTTTTTGTACCCAAATCCAACAGTAAGAGCATCATCAATAACAGGCATTGGAGTAGGTATGGTTTCAGAGTGAATGGTCGATAGATTAGAGTGGGGATGACAAATGACGCCTTCAATTTTATTTGTAACTGGATATATTTCCAAACTCTTGGTCCGGACATCATAGCGGTACAAATCATCCTTACTTTCGAATACAAATCTTTCCCGCTCGTCGATGTATAACGGATAGAGCGCTGAAGTGAAACCGTAGATATCTAATTTGTAGGATAGTACCCAGCTAACCTTGGCATCAAAGCTGGTGCCATGGCCATGGTCGAGCTTCCATATTTTCATGACGGACGAGGTATCATCGACAGAGGAACGAGCCAAGTGCAAGCAACAAAGCTTACCTTCTAATGATGTCAAATGCTTTCCTAGGTAAAACCTGTTATAATATACATACTTGGTTGGCGTCTCGATTACCCTCATTTTCTCAGTGCTCAGATCGAAGACAAAAACATGTACATCATCATTTGAAGAAGGCATTTCCCAATATAATACTCCATCTGCATAAATAGGCCGCCACGCAAAATATATATCCTCCAAATGATCAGACGACGCGTCTATTTCTCTCCATGAGGAACCATTGTTCACGGTTAACACATAACAACGTTCAATAGCACGTGTATACTTGCACAGTACAAGCTGAACGATTTTGTACTTTTGGCTTTCGAGATCTAGACCAAAACCAACGTCACTGTGAAGGGAATTGGGTACTCCTCCAGATTTAACATAGGAGAAAGGCATTGGCAGATTTGGGAGTGAAATCATTTCTCCAGACACTGGATTAAGTAAAGCAATGCTTTTGCTATGAAGTCCGTGTAGACACACCAGACCGTACGATGACTGTGAGGCAATTTCGAATTTTTCGGTTGAGATTGCTTTTGAATGGCTGTATTTATCCCTACTTAAACTGAATATGTGCAGCTTCTTCTTTTCATTGGTATCCCAAATCAGATAGTGTGAGGGCTTCATCTTACCTTTTCTATGTTCGTCGATGAAATCCTTGTCGTATAGAAAAGAAGAGAATAGTTTGCTCATCGATTTGAATCTAGCGAGCGATTTGCAAGGAAGACGTACTGATATTTCCCTTACTAATTCTGGAGGAACGTATCTTTTCGCTGCCCTAATCTTCCTTTTCTCTGCCGTGTCCGCCATTGGTTCTGACTTGTTTGTGTATATTTTTCTTCCCTGCTGTTCCTTAATCTTTGCTCTATGGCATGGCTGCGTTCATATTTATAGCTACCGCCTTACGTTGGTTTTAAGAAAAGACCCGGTCAAAGCCTACATATTTGCCAAACTCGGTCAAATATACGTACTGGTTAAGGAAGATCTATCATATTACTTACTCTTTACATTAAGGCATGGCTGCGTTCTCATTTATAGCTACGCCTTCACTTGTTTTCATAAAGATAATCTATCATTATATCGATCATGATGTAGATAGTGATTATTGGGAATGGTTAGCTAGCAGCAATGGTAAGTTCTCTTTTAAAAAAACTTGGGAGCACATTAGAAATAAGCAGCATACTGTAGATTGGTATAATTGCATATGGAACAGAGTAAATAATCCAAAGATGGCTATCTGCACATATTTTGCGATTAACAACAGATTGCCAACTTTGGAAATTATCAATAAGTGGGGCAGAAATAACACCTCACTCTGTTCCCTATGTAATTTATTGAATGAAAATGTGTCTCATTTATTTTTTGAATGCAATTACAGTTACTACTTTTGGAATCAAATCAAATCTAAATTGGCGATGAACAATTCTAACAGCATGCATCTGGGTAATATTATTACTGACATCAACAAGCATTTCAGAAACAAATCGTGTGAAAGAGACTTTGCTCATATTCTGTTAACAACTACTGTTTATCATATATGGAAGGAAAGAAACAATCGTACTCACAACAACATAAAGCTTTCCAAAGAGCAGAGATGGACTATTATCGAAAATGAAAGCAAAATTATTCTTCAGAAATCTAAGAATAAGATCAGAAATCAGACCAGATTTGATTTTCTGGCGGATTATTGGAGTAAAGAGGCTGGAGGCAAGTATATTGAACAATATCTTCTCAGTCCGAAGACTCATCATACTGATCTTAGCAACTTTCAGAGAATGAACCGAGACAAGTACGAGCCTCCAACCTATTGCTCTAGTGATGGTGTAAACAACTACAAATCTACAGATCTGGGTTTAATTAACAACAGATCTGCAGATTTCAGTCAAGCAAGGCAACAAATGGCTTCGAATCTTCACATGAGCTCAAATACTGCTGATTCTAGCATGCGCAACAAGTTTAATCAAAGCCTATCTTATTGGGAGAGAGGCGAGTGCAGCAGGAAGACGGGAGGAAGATAATATTGAATCGCCTCCTCTCGTCTCCATGTTTTTTCTTTTTGTTTTTCTGTGAATGTATGTCGGCTGCCCTAATTTGCGTTAGGGTTTAAGGGTTTTAGTTTTTTGCGTTGGGTTTTCGGGTGTTTTTACCCGTGTTTGTTTGGGCTTTGGCCCATTTACTTACTTTCAAAAAAAAAAAAATACATTTCCACTAATTAATCTAATTATGGATTTGTGTAGGTTTGGCTCACCGCACATACTAACGTGTGTAACCCATACGTTCACAAAGTAAAATACCAGTACAACCGCAACGGTGTGAAAACCCACCGTTAAATCGTATTATTTTGAAAAAACAAAAAAAATTGATATAAATTATTTATGACTAGAAAAAAAAATATTTAACTCCCCAGCATGTTTAGATGACTAATTTATACAAAGCATCATCCTTAGCAAACACATACTTTGCTCTAGCATATAACTCAAACTATACACAAAATATAAACCAAATATATATAGCTATACTTATGAGCCAAATATAAACGTTGTCCATATTTCATATAATATCCATTAGTTGTATTTCGTCAAATGCAACTATATAAGAAATATATAATCAAAACCATAGGAGTACATTTGTGATTACACTTTTTCTCATTTTCAACAAAGTCGGGAGACTCAGCATAAGGTGATGTACAACCTTAAAAAAAAATTCAGAGTTTGGAAGTTGAAGCTTATAAAAAAGCATATGCATGGTCTCCAATCAGAAACCCTGCATCCAACATAAAATAATTAATATTTGATTTGTACATGCACAACAAACGAAAATACGTCTTGACATGGCTAACAGTGGAGTTTTTGTCCTTGAACAAGTAACCATACACATATATTTGTCCTTGAACAAGTAACCATACACATATACAAGTTATAAACAACTTTGTATAGCTATCATGAGTTACGATCAAAACAAAATTTACCAAAACGAGGATCATAGATGTGCAGTTATTTTCCTTCCAAGTTGGGATGTTCAAATAAAACTGATATTCGAACCCTCCGAACTAATTCATCAGGACTCATATTGTAGTATCAAACCTAGTTGGCATTATTATTCGTGATGAAGATTCTACCTAAGCAATATCAATCCAGAAACTTAGTTGAACTTAACAACAAGAATGGTATTAAACTAAAAAAGCTTGAATTCATATAGCTACATTATATTGGACGCTTTTTTTTTTTTTTTTCTTTTTTTTTTTTTTTAATGTTTTCTTACATACATTCCCAATTGTCCAAAATTATTATGAACAAATTTCATTTAAGTTTTGATGTTGTCACATTCTTTGGCATGTAAACTGTGTATAGAATGAATCAAACTAATAATAAAAGACATGTAGACATACAAATTTCATTAAAGTTTTGGTAATAAAAAACACCGTTTGTAACATTTTTTGAACCTTATAAAATAACTTTGACGTGTACGTAATGTTGCCATTTTTATGCGTGTACATGCACATATCAACCGGTTATTAAAACGTAAATGAGACTATGTATTTAAAAAAATAATTAAACATGTAAAGAATGTAATCAACTATTACGTGAATATATAGAGAAATGTAACAAATATTAAAATTAGCATTTTCAGTGGTTTGAAACTTAGAAAACTTGCAGTGTTATATCAATCAGATGATCGATTGCTATAGTTATTTTAGCCTAATGTTCTTAAGCATAGAACTAATTATGTGAAGAACCTCTATCTCAGCTGGTTAATGGTATGATGTTTTAGACATAGAAATTAAAGATCGTGAATTTGTACTTATGATACATCAAAAAGCGTGCTCTACTCAAATAAAATATCGCTCGTGTTATAAAAAAAATTCAATAAAACTAATTTTTGGATGGCAGTAAGACATTGTGGGATGAGAATAATCCAACTCCCAGTAGCATATAAAACTATATTTGACTATACATTAGAATCGGTCCTTAAAATTTTATAGATTTTTATGGACACATGGTTCCCATAATAAATAATGCGAAACTAATAGGATAATTTCATAGCCAAATAGCGTTGTTTGAATGCTGTACTAACGCTGATCAAAAATCAACTTCAATAAGTTGAATACCACGGTACGGAAGTTATCATATTCTGTTATCATATACATGGATATAGATATGTTGTTTGAAACAAAGGAAACGCAAAGACCAAGACACAGACATATGACTAATGTGCTTGAAAATGGTTTGAGTTACACTTTCAGTATGCAACAAACCAAATCCCAAAACAAATCAAATCATGAAAACCAAATAAAACCGTCAAAATAATCTTTTGGCAGAAATTAATAAATTAACCAACCTACAAAGACAAAGAACATAGGCAAGAATAAGCAAATTGGTATATATTGTCAACCTAATGGTTACAAATATGAAAATAAGCTTTAAATTAGACCGACCTTACAAAGCCAAAAAGAACGCTAATAAACCTATGAAATTATGAATTATTTTTGCATGTTCATGCATATCCAAGACAATAACCTTGATTCCTTACAGAAATAGAAGATTTTCTTCATTAGATATAGTAGTTAATTCGAAATAGACATGGTAGCATTTTGCAATGAGAAGGGAACAAAATGACATACCATAATTCACAATCTATTTGATGAATAATGCACAAAACGTCAAACTGTAACTGATAAACAATTTTTTATAGTTCACGTTTATGGTATATGTTTACGTTGAAAGTAGTTGCATGTTCCATGTTCTTAAATGAGAGCCTCATGTTACATATATAACCCATACATGAAACCACATCTATAATGGCTTGGACTAACTTTGTTCAACTCATTTCTTATTGCTTTAACAATAGTCTCGATTGACTTTGTCCATTTTAGTTTCAAATGAGCAAAGAAACTATTACAACAGGGCCAAGCTCTAGTTCCACCTTTTCACATTAATGTTTGATCTTTTCAACTTTTTCTAACAAACAATAAAAAGCATAATGAAATTTAACTTAACTTAGTCACCTAGACCTAATCAGTAGCCAAGGTATGGTTTAATTTTACAAATAGTTTCTGGTTTGTTCAAAATGAAGGTTTATTATTATTATTACTAAGGCGCGAACCTACGTAAAAAAGGAGGTTGACTTTATTTTATCATGAAATATCATAAACTCATGCACAAATAAACTAATATTATATTTTTGTTAAGTTGTGTAGTTCTCATAGCAGTAAGAAAGAGCCCATTAACTAAAATTAAGAAAATGAACATCGGAAATGCTTACAGTATATTAATCAAAACCGAAAAAAGTAGGGGTGGAATGGATCATTCCCCTAGAAACATGGGTTAGAGTGTTTAAAATAATACTTTTTGTACTGGTTGATACATTGTAGCTTACAATACTATAATTACAAAATATTTATTATGTCTACAATGATGTTTTGTTAAATTCTCCTATACCACATATTGCATCATTTCTATATGAGTAGCCTTTTGTTTGATAACTTTTACATCTCTTGTAGAGGCTCTAATCTAAGCAGACAACCACTATAGACCTGTAGCAGTAGATTTTGTGTTGGTTGAATTCAGATTAAACAGTTCGGAGCTTGTTTGGGTTCAACCTTGGGATTCTTGGTCGGCGACATTCGTTGTATTTAATGGCATGTTAAAGATTCATATTGTAGCTGGTTGTCGATAACCTGTCATTAATTCATAAAACTATAGTTAGGACATGCCATAGCTATGAACTCCATAATGCCAAAAAATTAACGTAATGATTTATTGTGTATTAATTAAGCAGCAAGAAATTAACTATGCAAAACTGTAGTTATTATTATTATTATTAATTGTTTCTTTTTTTTTCTTCCTTTTTTGGTGATTAACCGTGCTTCTCTTATAATGCTTACCCTGTAGAAATTAACTATGCTTCTCTAACAATGTCAATTATATTTGACCCCTTCTTTTCTAACAATACGTATATACACTTAGAGGTGGTTTAAAAAAAAGGAAAAGGTGACAACCAATTTAGCATTCACATTTTATTCACTGATTACCCTAAACTTTTTCTTGGTTTGAAACTCTTATTCATTTGAATTATGGGTAATGAGTTTTATAAGCAATAATATGGTAGTTACACATATTCAATTTATACATGTATGTTGATTATATGTACAGCAAAAAACAAGTAAAGCGAATAAGCAATGGCCTGATGTAGTGATTTTCTCAGTTTCTCAACAGGTGGAACAATTACATAAAATATTCAAACTTTGTGGGTCTCCCTCAGAGAAGTACTAGAAGAAATCAAAGTCGCCTCGTGCAACCATGTTCAAGCCCCAGCATGCTCCATTCAACTCCATGTTCCATGTTTTGTACATGCGCTGCATCGGCGAAACTTCTAAAGAATTCCCTCCATGTTCCATTCAACTCATTGAAACTTTACTATCAATCGATCCAGATGACCATGGCACTGCTACCGCTGCTCTAAATAGTTGGGTAAGTTTTATAACCGAAACAGGAAAATTTGACAGAACATTAAAACTTAACCATTAATGCGAAACAACACCCAAACATTAATACAAAAGACAGAACGTGTATATTTAGTTTAACTTTTTTACGGAACAGAAACAAAAATTTATATAGTATCAAATATGTTTATGTCCCAAATAACTTTACCTGAAATGAAAGGGTTGGGGAATGAATCATAGAAAGTTATATTTCAGGTATTCAAAGAGTGACGCTTTTTAATAGAGAGGTAAGTTTTATAACCGAAACAGGAAAATTTGACAAGGCAACATTGAAAATTGATCATTAAATGCTCTAATGCGAAATAGCACCCAAACATCAATACAAAAGACAAAACATTCAAAATAAGTTTCATACATAGAACAGGCATGAATTTTGTAAATGGACAACAAAATTTTCAGTAAATTCCAGCAAAATTTATAGTCCTTACCGACATTGGAAGACCGGATTATGTAGAAATGTTGTTGTGCCCCTCAGCATAACCTCAACACCTAAATCAAAGTTTTATGCCCCTGAAGAGAGGATGATAGGTAATCAGGCCACTTGCTTAACATAGCTGAACAACATATATTAGACAGAGGTTGGACTTTTGGAAAAAGGGAAATGAAACATACACATAACAGAAGTATGTATCTTGCGCACTACAACTCACTTCAACGACACTCCAAAACAAAATTGATGTTTGTGCTTCAGAGGGTTTCATCCTTGTTTAAAAATGAAATTATAAAAATCTAAAAGGACTTGCAATCAAGATCAAAACAAAGAACAAATTTTTATACAAACTTGGAGTCAAAATCATTGATTAGAGATCAAAAGAAAACAATGAACATATTTTGATAATAAGATGCTAATATTCACATACCTGAAAACCAAAGGGCAGTAACCATTCTTGAGCATCTAATCAGAAGGTGCATAGATCTGTAGCAATGATTGTTCTCCAATAATAAAATATGAATGCATTCCATTATTCATCCACTATTTTCCATAAATCCGTAGCAATGTTGATGCAGCTTAGACTAGGCTCGATCAGTTTAGATTCCAAACTGTCGCAGCCTATCCAGGACCTTCCTCACGAAATGAAGATTTCGTGTCAAATAAACCAATAGAACGATAAATGCTCAATTCCGTTGATCGTGATGATGCCGGAATCTAGCTATCTCCAACCCGTTGATCTCGCAAGATGCCGTGTTGAAAGATCTACAATTCGATCGTTGATCACTCGCAAGTGATATCGAGAATTGGCTTCAACTTCGTTGATTTGTGCACGAATCACCCGAAGATGGAAAGTAGAAGGAGATCACACTCAACTTCCAACAATGGTGGCAAAAGCTTACACACAATTTTATTTGAAAATCAACTCCCTTTACAAATGACAACACACCCCTATTTATAGGAAATTACAACCCACACGCATGCGACTCAACCAGCGACTACGCGACCTAACATCACAGAACCTAACATCTCACGACCTAACATCCCACGAGTTACAACACACACGACTTAACACATGCGACATAAGGAAATTACAATATGACTTAACTCAACATTCAATTACAATATACGACTTAACTCAACAACACAACAAATGATATAACAACATAATACAAGTTACAACACCATGCGACATAACAGGATGGCACAGCTTTAGGAGCGACTTAGCGACATAAGAAATCAGCGACTTAAGAAGAATGTGACTTAAGAAGAATGCGACTTAAGAAATGCGGCTTCAGGGAACGACTTAAGAGATGCGGGCTTGATATATTGAGTCGCTTATCAAGGCAAACGACATACGACTTAAGGTAGGCGGCGACTTAAGGTCAGCAACTTAAGTAAGCAGGCGACTTACGGCAGTTGGCATAACTCGCTCATGATGGTGTGCTGCATCATCCTCCCCTGGTTGAAAAGAATTCGACCCCGAATTTACACTTTCCTCTTCTTCGACATACTTATTCTCATGATATGGAATCAAGTGCTTGACGTTGAAAACGTCGGCAGTATGGATATGATCCGGCAATCTTAACTGATAAGCATTCTCATTAATCTTTTTCACGATTTCCAAAGGACCAATCTTTCTAGTAGGTAGTTTGTTGTAAGTACTAATAGGAAATCGATCCTTAGTCAATATTGCATATACAAAATCTCCTTCTTTAAATACAACATTTCGTCGTTTAATATCTGCGGATTGCTTATATTTCTCATTCGCCTTAAGCAATCGTTCATGCACAACCTTTATGGCACTCTTGCAATTCATTCAAAAAATCACTAGCTCGTTTGATCACTCCTTTCTGCTGTGGTACTATAGATAAATCCAATGGCCCCTTAGGAATTGTTGAGTAAACAATCTGGAATGGACTGAATCCAGTGCTACGATTAACTACATGGTTCTGTGCAAACTCAGCTTGACACAGCTTGGAATCCCAACTCTTCAAATTGTCACTCACGAGGCATCTCAATAGATTACCTAGGGATCTATTCACAACTTCTGTCTGTCCATCCGTCTGTGGATGATAAGCACTACTAAATTTCAGCTTTGTCCCGACCATTCTCCATAGACTCATCCAAAAATGACTCAGAAAACGAGTGTCTCTATCCGATACAATAGATTCAGGCAACCCATGAAGAGGATAGATCTCTCTGAAATATAATTGTGCGACATTAACTGCATCTGCAATCTTCTTGCATGCGATAAAATGTACCATTTTTGAAAATCGGTCAACCACTACGTAGATAGAATCATTGCCACGTTACGTCCTCGGCAAACCCAATACAAAGTCCATACTAACATCCACCCATGGTTTAGTAGGTATAGGAAACGACATATATAAACCTGCATTTGTTGCGGTTCCCTTTGAAACTTGACAAATATGGCACCTCTGAACAAACTTTTCAACCTCCTTCCTCATTGACGGCCAAAAATAAGACTTTGAGATCAACTGCATAGTACGGTCGCGGCCCACGTGTCCTTCTTTATGTAATTCTTTGATGATTTTCATTCGTAGATTACAATATGGAATACACAACTGATTTCCTTTGAACAGAAAACCTTCAACCAGCATATATCCATCCATGCTTCCCTGTTTGACTTTGTCTAGGATTTCGGAAAAATATGAATCTGAAGTAAGAAGATCTGGAAGTAAGTCAAAACCCATTACCTCTACTCGCATGGTTGTTAGTAAATTCTCCCTCCGACTCAATGCATCGGCGACGCGATTAGTTACTTCAGACTTGTGCTTTACGACGAATGTAAATTGTTGCAAATAAGCTATCCACGATGCATGCCTAGCTGCAATTTTATTCTGTCCTTGTAAATGTTTCAACGCTTCATGGTCCGTATATAAAACAAATTCCTTCTGGAACAAGTAATGTCTCCAATGCTTCACAGCCTGCACAATAGCATAAAACTCTACATCATAAGTATTATATCTCATTTTTGCTCCAGTAAGTTTTTCACTGAAATAGGCAATTGGACGAACCTTCTGACTCAATACTCCTCCAATTCCAACTTTGGGCGCATCTGTATGTAACTCAAATAGCAACTGAAAATCTGGCAACACTAGAATCGGTACTGAGGTTAAAAGCTCCTTGATTTTTTCAAAAGCAGATCCTGCCTCTTTCGTCCATGAAAACTGCTTTCCTTTCATACAATCAGTAACAGGAGCCATTACACTACTAAAGTGCGGTATAAATCTTCGATAAAATGAATTAACCCATAGAAACTTTTGACTTCTATTATAGTTTTGGGCTGTGGCCAATTTCTGATTGCGGCTACTTTACTCTGGTCTACTTGTATCCCTTCCTTAGACGTGACATAACCCAGAAGTAAAACACTTGGCGTCCTGAACACGCATTTCTTCATTGCTGCATAGAACTGTTCTTGACGAAGAATAGTTAACACCTTTCGCAAGTGTTGAATGTGCTGCTCTGTGCTAGCACTATATATCAACATATCATCAAAGTAGACTACCACAGACTTCCTGATGTAAGGTCCGAAAATTTGATTCATCACCCTCATAAATGTACTTGATGCATTAGACAAACCAAACGGCATGACCATCCATTCATATAATCCTTCCCGAGTCTTGAATGTTGTCTTCCATTCATCACCTAGTCTTATGCGAATATGATGATAACCACTCTTAAGATCGATCTTAGAAAAGATTGCAGACCCACTGAGTTGATCCAATAGATCATCAAGTCTTGGCATAGGAAATCTGCATCTGACAGTTATTTTGTTGAGTGCCCTACTGTTGGTACACATTCTCCAAGAACCATCTTCCTTTGGTACCAACAGAGCTGGTACAACACAAGGACTGAGACTCTCTCAAGCACGCCCTTGCTCAAGCAACTCCTTAACTTGTCTCCTCAACTCTTCATGATCTTTTGGACTCATACGATATGCGGCCTATGCGGTAAAACAACACCTGGCATTAGATCAATTTGATGTTGTATATCCCTCAATGGCGGTAATTCCTTAGGTACTTCCACAGGAAAGACATCTTCAAATTCATTTAACACCGGTATAACTTCCGCAGGAATTTCAAGATCTTCACTTGTTTCATACCCAATCAACATAAACAATTCAGCACTATCTTCCACTTCTTTAACAAATTCTCTCATAAATAATAGACTAGTTGATACCACTTTCTTCTCTGACTTGCTTTCACTTTGTTCACGCTTCTTGGGAACTAAGGTAATTTGGGTCCCTTCGAACATGAAACTGTAGCTTTTGGTGTGACCATTATGTTGTACAGCTCTATCATATTGCCATGGTCTTCCTAATAGTAGATGACACACATCCATATCGACAACATCACACCATATATCATCTTTGTACTTCTTCCCAATAGAGAATGTAACAAATGCTCATCTTCCCACTGTCAATTCTCCACCTTTCTTTAGCCATGCCAGTTTGTAAGGTCTAGTGTGTTTTTCAGTCTTCAACCCTAACTTCTTGACGGCTTCTTCAGAAATAATGTTATCGCAGCTTCCCGCATTAGTAACAAATCGACAAACCTTTCCCAAGATAGTACATGTAGACTGAAAGATGTTGCTTCTCAGCCAACTAGAATCATTCTCATGCTTTGGCCCTAAACAAGACCTCCTTATCATCAAGTTACACTCTTCGTCTCCTGACAAAACTTCTTCATCTTCATCAAACTTCGATGGTTGAAAATAATAAATTTCAGCTTCCATATCCTCATACTCACATTCCTCTGCAACTAATGCTCTCTTCTTTGGCTTTGTACATTCATTACTTTTATGGCCAAACTCCTGACAATAATAGCACTTGATACTGTTATTGACCGTTGCTTTAGCGACTTCATTGACAATTGGTTTACTGACTGCCTTAGAAACATTAGCACTGCTACTAGCACCCTTATTCTGGTTGTTAGAACCCGTAAACACACCACTTCCTCGTCTCCCTTGTTTCTCCCAAGCTAGAGCTTTCTGACGTGCTTCAGCAACAGACATTGGATTAAGCATATTAACCATGTCTTGAATTTGCATTCGTAACCCTCCAATATATCTTGCCGTTAGCTGTTCCTCAGTTTCCAAAATATCATTCCTTGCAATCAATTGATAGAATTCATCTGCATAGTCATTCACTGTCTTCGTCCCTTGTCTCAAATTCTGCAAATGTTCATACATAAGAGATTGATAAGTGTATGGCAAGAAAGTCGCTTTCATCATCTTTCTCATCTTCTCCCAAGTAACAACTTTAGATTTTCCCATTCTCTCCGAGTTAGTTTAGTTTGCTGCCACCAAGCCATAGCTCTTGCCCTTAGTCTTGTAGCAACTAATTGGACTCTACGATTCTCAGGCACCTCCTTGAATTTCAAAATCTCTTCAACATTCGACAACCGGTCAAGAAATTCTTCTGCTTGCATACTACTTTTGGATTCTGGAATTTCCATCCTCATACCTGACTCTCATTTACGGTCATTCTCTGAATCCAGATATTGATTTCACACTTGGCCTCGATTTCGATAATGAATACTACCTCATCACCATCTTCCTCAAAATCATATGCACTTCGATATCGATCCTGACCACCTACATCTTTATGACTACGCAAGTCCCTTCTACCCTGTCTTTCAGCATCACGATATGGTTCATTTTCAAACCCATGTTGAGTTCTTCCCTCTTCATTTCGGTACCCATGGTGGTCTCGCATCACTGAAACTGATGATTCTCTCCTATCCCGATAATACTGGGGTGACATCCTCCTTTCTCCCAAAACTGATGGTGAAACCCTGTTTCCACTCTGGTTCGAAACTGGTGACGTTCTCCTTTGATTTTGATTCATGTTATTCATCAATTTCTCCAATTTTTCAATACCCTCATTGAACTTTTCGTTGATACGCTGCTCCATCTTCTCAGCTTCTTGTCTTCTATACAAATCTTCAACATTATGATAGCGGTTAGCACGTCTCGGAGGCATGATCATTAAACAATCTCTTTTCCGTCTCTGATTTAGCTCCGATACCAATTGACGCAGCTTAAACTAGGCTCGATCATTTTAGATACCAAACTGTCGCAACCTATCCAGGACCTTCCTCACGAAATGATGATTTCGTGTCAAATAAACCAGTACAACGATAAATGCTCAATTTCGTTGATCGTGATGATGTCGGAATCTAGCTATCTCCAATCCGTTGATCTCGCAAGATGCCGTGTTGAAAGATCTACAATTCGATCGTTCATCACTCGCAAGTGATACTGAGAATTGGCTTCAACTTCGTTGATTCGCGCACGAATAACCCGAAGATGGAAAGTAGAAGGAGATCACACTCAACTTCCAACAATGGTGTCAAAAGGTCACACACAATTTTATTTCAAAATCAACTCCCTTTACAAATGACAACACACCCCTATTTATAGGAAATTACAACGCACACATGCGACTCAACTAGCGACTTCATGACCTAACATCACACGACCTAACATCTCATGACCTAACATCCCACGAGTTACAACACACACGACTTAACACATGCGACATAAGAAAATTACAACACGACTTAACTCAACATTCAATTACAACATACGACTTAACTCAACAACACGACATACGACATAACAACATAATACAAGTTACAACACCATGCGACATAACAGGATGGCACAGCTTCAGGAGCGACTTAGTGACATAAGGAATCAGCGAGTTAAAAAGAATGCGACTTAAGAAGAATGCGACTTAAGATATGCGGCTTCAAGGAACGACTTAAGAGATGCGGGCTTGATATATTGAGTCGCTTATCAAGGTAGACGACTTACGACTTAAAGTAGGCGGCGACTTAAGGTCGGCGACTTAAGGAAGCAGGCGACTTACGGCAGTTGGCATAACTCGCTCATCATGGTGCGCTGCATCAAATGGTAATTGTTTTAAGACCAACCTGTAAACTTTTTTGCAAGGCTAATTCATGGTTTAAAAAAATTAAAAATATAATGGAACTTTAGCACATGAGGTCAAAAAGTTGGTGCACTTAATACTAAAATAAGCAAAATAAATTAAAATCATTGCACAAAAAACCTGAGCTAAGGTTAGTATAATGACTAAACTTCTAATAATATTGTTGATTCTCTCTGATATCTAGTTATAGCTATCATTGGTTTCTCGGAAGTAATGAGTTTGAGGAGTACTAACTGCAAATAGAAGAAAAGTTATAAGGCAACGACACATATTACAGCAGATATTACGTAAATGGCATGAATATATGCTTATACCATGACAGAAGCTTGCATGGTTTCATAAATATTACTGATTGCATTTCTTTTTCTTCTCAAAACAATAAGCACGTTTGTGTGTTATAATAATAAGAAAAATCCTGGAAATTTAACGCAGTGGATTAACAGAAAATCGATATAACGATGAAAATGTAGCAATTGGTGAATTGATAATTCTGTAAAGCCCGAATTCGTTGATCCGAAGATACCGAATTCTAGCTATCTCTATCACGTTGATCGCGCACGATTCCGCAAAAAGAGATCTACGATTCTTCAACGTTGATCTTGCGCACAAGATACCGTGAATCGGCTTCAACAAACGATAATCCGAGCGCGCTCGAACGTCGTAAGTGGAGATAGGAGATTTCACTCGACTACCAATTTGTATGAAAGCACAAAGCTAACAAAATAAGAATTTTATTCCAATGTCAACAACCATTCACAATGACTATATGTCCCTATTAATAGAGATTTTCATCTCACACACAAACGACTTACATCACACACAACATAAACCATACACGAGTTACAACAGTCCAAGTTATAGCAGTAACGATTTACGACATATGACATAACAGTTACAACATCACAGGAATACGACTTAACTTGAGCGACCTAAGTAGAAAACACTTCTTCAGCGGCATAGGCTTCAGCGGCATAGGTGAATGACTTAAGGGTGGAGCAACTTAAGTACTGGAAAATCACGCATCTCCCACGACTTAAGAAATAACTTGGTAACGATTCACACTATCTCGTCTTCGACTTAAGCTCTATCTCGGCAAAGACTTATGCTTCTTCGCGACTTAGAAAAATGGCCGCGACTTAAGGATAACTCGGTACGACTTCAAAGCAATAGTTTGCGACTTATGGAATTTGAGGGAGAAGGTCCTATCGCGTGTCTCGGTGACGACTCATAGTAGAGGAATGGGAATAGGTCGTGATCTGGGGAGTGGAAATGGGTCGCGACTTAGGGCTTTGGGAAGGAGGCGATTTAGGGTGGATGGGATGAGTCGACCGCGACTCAAGGAGTTCGCGAGTTATGGTGGAGGTTGAATCGTGAGTCGCGACATAGGGGGTTTTGAGTCGTGAGTCGCGACATAGGGAAGGTTGGGTCGTGCGTCGCAGAGGAGAATGAGAATGAGTCGTATGTCGTGGTTGAAGTTGAGTCGTGAGTCACAGAGCAACGACGATGGTCAATCGCGATTTAAGGTAATTTTGTTTATCTGTATCTCGCGCTGCATCATCCTCCCCTGGTTGAAAAGAATTCGTCCTCGAATTTAAAAGCTTTCTTCTTCGAGACGCTGTCTTCCATTCATTATCTGGTCTGATGCGGCTCTGGTGATAACCACTCGTTAGATTTTTCTTGTCTTGACTCTTTGACGATGTGGTTCGAAATAAAGAATGCATGGAATAAAACAGATGTGGCATCAGGCAGGCGGCATAAGGAAGTGATCTGAGGGAGATGACATATGAAAAAGTGTGGAATAAACTAAGCAGTAGATGCCAGATCCACTTCGTGTAGCACAGAACTTCATAAGAATAGTGTCATATACCATATTTCTTGTGCCAATAGGAAGGCGTGATATAGAACCACAACGTGTCTAATATGTGAGACGTTATAAGGAAATTTAAAATCACGGAACGACTTAGGAAGTCTTGACCGAAAAAGTGTGATGACTCATGCTCAGATTCTTGTCTTTCCCTAACTCGTTCATATGTGTCATCATCTAGCATCCTCCCTTGATGTGTTGCATCAAATTCTCCTGACTGAAATGAACTCCCGCTCGCTTCTCCTTCAACATACCTATTTTCATAAAATGGTTCCAAGCAATTGACATTGGCAATGTTAGCAGTGTGGACATCATCAGACAACTTCAACTGGCAATCATTCTCTTCCTCCTGTCGTCTCAACTCTTCCTGTTCTTTCAGACTCATAAGATCATATAATCCTAACAGTAAAAGAGCATCTGGTACAAGTTCAGTTTGACGTTGAATGTCCTGGAGTGATGGTAACTCTTCGGATAATGTCTCAGAATATTCGACTTTAGACTCATCGAATTCTGATCCAACTTCCTTGAAAACATCAAGATCTTCACTGGCTCCTTGCTTGGTCAATTCAAACACTTCATTCCTCATTTCCACATACTCTTCCAAAAATACAGGGTTAGTTTGTTCAAGCAGTTCCTCAGATATCTCATCTTCGCACTCTTCAAATACTTCAATCTCTTCAGGATTCTCAACATTAAAACTTTTTCCGGATTCAATCAACATTGATAACTCCTCATCATCTTCCATTTCATTGTCAAATTCTTTCAAAAATAATAAACTATCTGAATCTGCCTTCTCTTCTGTTTCACTCTCAATTTGTTCGGGCTCCTCGAAAACTAAGGAATTTCTACTTGGCTGACTCTCATCCATAAGCTCAGGTGTCAAACAAAAATTCTCCATCAACAAATGAATTCCCTCAACTCCGAACATAGTCTCTTCTTCCGTACTACTGACATCAAGCTTTGGCAATGACGAGTAGTCGACTTCTACATTCGCATACTTTGACTCCATTTCTTCATCAACATAAAATTCCAGCGGTTGGTAAAAATCAATTTCATCAGTCCTCCTTAACAAGTTACCCCCTTCATCCTTTGACAAAACTTCTACATCCCCTGACAAAGAACTTTCATCGTCATCAAATTGTGGTGGTTGATAAAAGTTAACTACATCAATCCTCCTCAACAAATTACATTCTTCGTTCTCTAACTCGACCTCTTCATCTTCGTTGTCCAACTTCAGTGGTAAGGCTGCGAATGATTCTGTAGGACCAACCTCTTCAAGCTCTTCCAACATTGTTTTAACCTCCTCGGGAGTTTTAAGCTCTTTACTTGCCTCATACCTAACTAATGTTTCAGCACTACCTTCCGATTCTTCAACACTCTCGCTGAATGATATTGGACTAGTCGGTTCCTCTTCCTCTTCCGGCTCGCTTTCAGTTGAATCATCCACATCCTCGTTTTCACTTTCTTCCACAGCTAATGCTTTCTTCTTGGGCTCCACACATTCAACACTTCGATGGTCAAACTCCTGATAATGATATTGCTTAATTCGGTCATCAACATTTGTCTCAACGTTTCCAAGTACAACTGATTTGTTGACTCTCTTAGAAACATCTCTACTGCAATGAACACCTCTACTCTGATTGCTGGAGCTTGTAACCATACCTTTTCCTTGACTCCCTTGATTCCTCTTCTGCAACTGTTGATCAATACGAGCTTGATAATTGTAAGGTAAGAAATTTGCTTTCATCATCCTTTTCATCTTATCCACTTGACAACTTTAGATTTCTTCATTCTCTCCCTGGTTGATTTAGTTTCTTGCCACCAATCCATAGCTCTTCATCTCAAGCTTGTAGTAACTAACTTAACTTGACGATCTTCAGGAACGTCGTTGAGTTCAAAAATCTTTTCAACCTTTGACAACCAATCAAAGAATTCCTCTGCTCGTAGACCACCTCGGAATTCAGGAATTTCTGTGTCCATCCTTGATTTCCGTGTATGACCATTCTCTTCAACATTTCCATACGACTTTGCCCTTGATCCGGATATCGAAAGTAACCACTATCACCATAACTATCTTCTTCAAAATTAGATGAACTTCGATGTCGATCCTGAACATTGCTTCTGTTATGAACATGCACATCCTTTCTGCTTCCTTTTTCATAATCACCATATGGTTCATGCTCGTAGCCACGATAAGCTCTTCTTTCTTCATATCTATATTCACGATGATCTCTCCTCATCGAAACTGATGATTCTCTTCTGTCACGACTCGATGGTGGTAACACCCTCCTCGCTTCCGTAACCAATGGTGAAACTCGGTTTCCCCCATGGTTCGAGATTGGCGACCTTCTACTTTGACTTGTATTCAAATCCATCATCAATTTCTCCAATCTACCAAAACTTTCATCGAACCTCTCCTCGATGCTAACTCTTCTTGGAGGCATAATTGAATCAAACAAATCTTCAAAAATTCAAACTTCACTTCAACAAAGTCAAACACTCTTCAACTTTCAACAAGCTTTGCACAAACTCAACAAGTTCGGCTCTAACTTTGCTCGGCTTGCTTCAAACTCCAATAACTTGCTCACTTCAAACAAGGCACGGCTCAACTCAAACACAAAGCTATGCTCGGCCTTCACTTCAACAAATGATACCAAAGTGATGCTTCAATTCCCGGCTCAAAAACTTCAACCTTCTCAAAAAAAATTCAAACACTTTCTGGACTTTTGATCCAAAAGAATATGGATCAAAAGTTCCAAACTTGTTGCAATTTTTCGATGAACACGATGAACACCAACTTCTCAATAATGCAAATCTGATCTCCCAAATAAACAAACAACTTCAAAAACTTCAACACTTTCCAACACTTTGATCCAAAATGAAATGGATCGATAGTCTTCCTCTTGTTGCAACTTCAAGATGAACACGATGAACAACTTCAAATACTTGGCTCCAAGACCCGATTTAGCTATGATTGGCTAAAACAAGCTCTGATACCAAACTAACGCAGCGGATTAATAGAAAATCGATATAACGATGAAAATGTAGCAATCGGTGAATTGATAATTCTGTAATGTCCGAATTCGTTGATCCGAAAATACCGAATTCTAGCTATCTCTATCACGTTGATCGCGCACGATTCCGCGAAAAGAGATCTACGATTCTTCAACGTTGATCTTGCGCACAAGATACCGTGAATCGGCTTCAACAAACGATAATCCGAGCGCGCTCGAACGTCGTAAGTGGAGATAGGAGATTTCACTCGACTACCAATTTGTATGAAAGCACAAAGCTAACAAAATAAGAATTTTATTCCAATGTCAACAACCATTCACAATGACTATATGTCCCTATTTATGGAGATTTTCATCTCACACACAAACGACTTACATCACACACAACATAAACCATACACGAGTTACAACAGTCCAAGTTATAGCAGTAACGATTTACGACATATGACATAACAGTTACAACATCACAGGAATACGACTTAACTTGAGCGACCTAAGTAGATAACACTTCTTCAGCGGCATAGGCTTCAGCGGCATAGGTGAATGACTTAAGGGTGGAGCAACTTAAGTACTGGAAAATCACGCATCTCCCACGACTTAAGAAATAAATCGGTAACGACTCACACTATCTCGTCTTCGACTTAAGCTCTGTCTCGGCAACGACTTATGCTTCTTCGCGACTTAGAAAAATGGCCACGACTTATGGATAACTCGGTACGACTTCAAAGCAATAGTTTGCGACTTATGGAATTTGAGGGAGAAGGTCCTATCGCGTGTCTCGGTGACGACTCATAGTAGAGGAATGGGAATAGGTCGCGATCTGGGGAGTGGAAATGGGTCGCGACTTAGGGCTTTGGGAAGGAGGCGATTTAGGGTGGAGGGGATGAGTCGGCCGCGACTCAAGGAGTTCGCGAGTTATGGTGGAGGTTGAATCGTGAGTCGCGACATAGGGGGTTTTGAGTCGTGAGTCGCGACATAGGGAATGTTGGGTCGTGCGTCGCGGAGGAGAATGAGAATGAGTCGTATGTCGTGGTTGAAGTTGAGTCGTGAGTCGCTGAGCAACGGCGATGGTCGATCGCGATTTAAGGTAATTTTGTTTATCTGTATCTCGCGCTGCATCATCCTCCCCTGGTTGAAAAGAATTCGTCCTCGAATTTAAAAGCTTTCTTCTTCGAGACGCTGCCTTCCATTCATTATCTGGTCTGATGCGGCTCTGGTGATAACCACTCGTTAGATTTTTCTTGTCTTGACTCTTTGACGATGTGGTTCGAAATAAAGAATTCATGGAATAAAACAGATGTGGCATCAGGCAGGCGGCATAAGGAAGTGATCTGAGGGAGATGACATATGAAAAAGTGTGGAATAAACTAAGCACTAGATGCCAGATCCACTTCATGTAGCACAGAACTTCATAAGAATAGTGTCGTATACCATATTGCTTATGCCAATAGGAAGGCGTGATATAGAACCACAACGTGTCTAATATGTGAGACGTTATAAGGAAATTTAAAATCACGGAACGACTTAGGAAGTCTTGACCGAAAAAGTGTGATGACTCATGCTCAGATTCTTGTCTTTCCCTAACTCGTTCATATGTGTCATCATCTAGCATCTTCCCTTGATGTGTTGCATCAAATTCTCCTGACCGAAATGAACTCCCCCTCGCTTCTCCTTCAACATAGTTATTTTCATAAAATGGTTCCACGCAATTGACATTGGCAATGTTAGCAGTGTGGACATCATCAGACAACTTCAACTGGCAATCATTCTCTTCCTCCTGTCGTCTCAACTCTTCCTGTTCTTTCAGACTCATAAGATCATATAATCCTAACAGTAAAAGAGCATCTGGTACAAGTTCAGTTTGACGTTGAATGTCCTGGAGTGATGGTAACTCTTCGGATAATGTCTCAGAATATTCGACTTCAGACTCATCGAATTCTGATCCAACTTCCTTGAAAACATCAAGATCTTCACTGGCTCCTTGCTTGGTCAATTCAAACACTTCATTCCTCATTTCCACATACTCTTCCAAAAATACAGGGTTAGTTTGTTCAAGCAGTTCCTCAGATATCTCATCTTCGCACTCTTCAAATACTTCAATCTCTTCAGGATTCTCAACATCAAAACTTTTTCCGGATTCAATCAGCATTGATAACTCCTCATCATCTTCCATTTCATTGTCAAATTCTTTCAAAAATAATAAACTATCTGAATCTGCCTTCTCTTCTGTTTCACTCTCAATTTGTTCGGGCTCCTCGAAAACTAAGGAATTGCTACTTAGCTGACTCTCACCCATAAGCTCATGTGTCAAACAAAAATTCTCCATCAACAAATGAATTCCCTCAACTCCGAACATAGTCTCTTCTTACATACTACCGACATCAAGCTTTGGCAATGACGAGTAGTCGACTTCTACATTCACATAATTTGACTCCATTTCTTCATCAACATAAAATTCCAGCGGTTGGTAAAAATCAATTTCATCAGTCCTCCTTAACAAGTTACCACCTTCATCCTTTGACAAAACTTCTACATCCCCTGACAAAGAACTTTCATCGTCATCAAATTGTGGTGGTTGATAAAAGTTAACTACATCAATCCTCCTCAACAAATTACATTCTTCGTTCTCTAACTCGACCTCTTCATCTTCGTTGTCCAACTTCAGTGGTAAGGCTGCGAATGATTCTGTAGGACCAACCTCTTCAAGCTCTTCCAACATTGTTTTAACCTCCTCGGGAGTTTTAAGCTCTTTACTTGCCTCATACCTAACCATTGTTTCAGCACTACCTTCCGATTCTTCAACACTCTCGCTGAATGATATTGGACTAGTCGGTTCCTCTTCCTCTTCCGGCTCGCTTTCAGTTGAATCATCCACATCCTCGTTTTCACTTTCTTCCACAGCTAATGCTTTCTTCTTGGGCTCCACACATTCAACACTTCGATGGTCAAACTCCTGATAATGATATCGCTTAATTCGGTCATCAACATTTGTCTCAACGTTTCCAGGTACAACTGATTTGTTGACTCTCTTAGAAACATCTCTACTGCAATGAACACCTCTACTCTGATTGCTGGAGCTTGTAACCATACCTTTTCCTTGACTCCCTTGATTCCTCTTCTGCAACTGTTGATCAATACGAGCTTGATAATTGTAAGGTAAGAAATTTGCTTTCATCATCCTTTTCATCTTATCCACTTGACAACTTTAGATTTCTTCATTCTCTCCCTGGTTGATTTAGTTTGTTGCCACCAATCCATAGCTCTTCCTCTCAAGCTTGTAGTAACTAACTTAACTTGACGATCTTCAGGAACGTCGTTGAGTTCAAAAAACTTTTCAACCTTTGACAACCAATCAAAGAATTCCTCTGCTCGTAGACCACCTCGGAATTCAGGAATTTCTGTGTCCATCCTTGATCTCCGTGTATGACCATTCTCTTCAAAATTTCCATACGACTTTGCCCTTGATCCGGATATTGAAAGTAACCACTATCACCATAACTATCTTCTTCAAAATTATATGAACTTCAATGTCGATCCTGAACATTGCTTCTGTTATGAACATGCACATCCTTTCTTCTTCCTTTTTCATAATCACCATATGGTTCATGCTCGTAGCCACAATAAGCTCTTCTTTCTTCATCTCTATATTCACGATGATCTCTCCTCATCGAAACTGATGATTCTCTTCTGTCATGACTCGATGGTGGTAACACCCTCCTCGCTTCCGTAACCAATGGCGAAACTCGGTTTCCTCCATGGTTCGAGATTGGCGACCTTCTACTTTGACTTGTATTCAAATCCATCATCAATTTCTCCAATCTACCAAAACTTTCATCGAACCTCTCCTCGATGCTAACTCTTCTTGGAGGCATAATTGAATCAAACAAATCTTCAAAAATTCAAACTTCACTTCAACAAAGTCAAACACTCTTCAACTTTCAACAAGCTTTGCACAAACTCAACAAGTTCGGCTCTAACTTTGCTCGGCTTGCTTCAAACTCCAATAACTTGCTCACTTCAAACAAGGCACGGCTCAACTCAAACACAAAGCTATGCTCGGCCTTCACTTGAACAAATGATACCAAAGTGATGCTTCAATTCCCGGCTCAAAAAATTCAGCCTTCTCAAAAAAAATTCAAACACTTTCCGGACTTTTGATCCAAAAGAATATGGATCAAAAGTTCCAAACTTGTTGCAATTTTTCGATGAACACGATGAACACCAACTTCTCAATAATGCAAATCCGATCTCCCAAATAAACAAAAAACTTCAAAAACTTCAACACTTTCCAACACTTTGATCCAAAATGAAATGGATCGATAGTCTTCCTCTTGTTGCAACTTCAAGATGAACATGATGAACAACTTCAAACTTCAAATACTTGGCTCCAAGACCCGATTTAGCTATGATTGGCTAAAACAAGCTCTGATACCAAATTACGCAGCGGATTAATAGAAAATCGATATAACGATGAAAATGTAGCAATCGGTGAATTGATAATTCTGTAATGCCCGAATTCGTTGATCTGAAGATACCGAATTCTAGCTATCTCTATCACGTTGATCGCGCACGATTCCACGAAAAGAGATCTATGATTCTTTAACATTGATCTTGCGCACAAGATACCGTGAATCGGCTTCAACAAACGATAATCCGAGCGCGCTCGAACGTCGTAAGTGGAGATAGGAGATTTCACTCGACTACCAATTTGTATGAAAGCACAAAGCTAACAAAATAAGAATTTTATTCCAATGTCAACAACCATTCACAATGACTATATGTCCCTATTTATAGAGATTTTCATCTCACACACAAACGACTTACATCACACACAACATAAACCATACACGAGTTACAACAGTCCAAGTTATAGCAGTAAAGATTTACGACATATGACATAACAGTTACAACATCACAGGAATACGACTTAACTTGAGCGACCTAAGTAGATAACACTTCTTCAGCGGCATAGGCTTCAGCGGCATAGGTGAATGACTTAAGGGTAGAGCAACTTAAGTACTGGAAAATCACGCATCTCCCACGACTTAAGAAATAACTCGGTAACGACTCACACTATCTCGTCTTCGACTTAAGCTCTGTCTCGGCAACGACTTATGCTTCTTCGCGACTTAGAAAAATGGACGCGACTTATGGATAACTCGGTACGACTTCAAAGCAATAGTTTGCGACTTATGGAATTTGAGGGAGAAGGTCCTATCGCGTGTCTCGGTGACGACTCATAGTAGAGGAATGGGAATAGGTCGCGATCTGGGGAGTGGAAATGGGTCGCGACTTAGGGCTTTGGGAAGGAGGCGATTTAGGGTGGTGGGGATGAGTCGGCCGCGACTCAAGGAGTTCACGAGTTATGGTGGAGGTTGAATCGTGAGTCGCGACATAGGGGGTTTTGAGTCGTGAGTCGCGACATAGGGAATGTTGGGTCGTGCGTCGCGGAGGAGAATGAGAATGAGTCGTATGTCGTGGTTGAAGTTGAGTCGTGAGTCGCAGAGCAACGGCGATGGTCGATCGCGATTTAAGGTAATTTTGTTTATCTTTATCTCACGCTGCATCAAAATTGTTATTTTATGTTTTAACTTTAATCTTCTCTCTTTAACTAAACCTTCATAACTTTACAGTTCATATTCCAAACAATAGTGAAACTAGTAAAATTTAACGAAAAATTATTACTGTTCTACACATTTACGACTATTCCTAAGCATAATTTTGTGTAGGGCATTAATCAATATGCTTAATTTATTGTTTATTGGTGAAAATAGTAACATAAATAAGATAAGGAAATTTATAAGCTTAATTCATTGTTTATTGGTGAAAATAGTAACATAAATAAGATAAGGAAATTTATAAGCTTAATCCATTGTTTATTGGTGAAAATAGTAACATAAATAAGATAAGGAAACTGATAATTATGCTGGCCAATAATATCATTTATAAGGGGATATTTTTCAACTTACCTTGAAAGCCTGTGTATTCTGACAATTAAATCTTTAATATTACCGCTGGTTTGACCAACTATAATCACATATCCTTGGTATCATAACAAAAGAGTATCCAAAATAGCAAACCCATCTAATTTAGATGCTGATCCTATGGCTGATGAACTGCTAGCAGCTCTTACTGTATCTGTCTCTGTTAATACCCCTGCTGAATAGAACTTCATGTCATAGCAATCAACTAGACAACAAACTACCAGAAAGACGCGAACTAAAGAAATCCCATTTGTATTCAAGGCAGTTCTTTAGATGACATGGTGGATAATGCTGCATAGAATACTTTAGTAAATCAACTGAAACGTAAAAATAAAAAGACAAAAAAAACACAAGACTTCTGGGGCTGCTACTTCCCCTGTTAATAGTAGCACTTCAAACACTAGTACTTAGATGGAGTTCCTCTTTTGGAACGTCCGGGGTATGAATGCTCCGAATAAACAGTATAAATGCTCCGAATAAACAGTATGAATTATTGCAGTTGATTAACAGTAATAAGTTTTCTTTTCTCGGCATTCTTGAAAATAAGCTTTCTTTAGGTCACATATATAGATTTATTGGAAAAATTAACAACAAATGGAAATACTCTCATAATATCTCCTCCTTTATTAAAAGTAGAATATTGATCCTATGGTACTCTTCTATTTTGTCGAACGCCATCACTCATACTAGTGACCAATTTATCACGTGCATTCTCCATAATGCTACTGGTTTAAATATTCTGTGCTCCACTATTTATGCTTATAACGAAGTGGATGAACACAAGGTGTTATGGAATTACCTATGTGATCAATCTAAAAACTTTAATCTCCCTTGGGTGGTGGTGGGAGATTTTAACTCTATTTTATACCTTAATGAGAGAATGAATGACGGTTTACATAGCTCTATCGGAGACCAGAATTTTATGGACTGTATTATTGCTTCTAAACTTGTGGAACCTAAATTTTCAGGTAGTTTCTTTACATGGAGGGGAGATCATAATTTTTCAATACATAGCAAAATTGATCATATTTTTGTCAACGACCATTGGTTAAACATGTTCCTTCACTTCGATATACATTTTGGAAACCACTCATTAAGCGATAATGCTACTATTTCCCTTAAATTCATGATTTAGTATGATAAAAAAGAACTATACCTTTCAAATACTGCAACTCATGGCATTTACAAGATGGTTACCAGTCAGCTCTTCCCGCAGCTCTGTCTCAAGTATTCCAAGGCAACCCTCTCTACGTTCTGTTAAGCAGGCTTAAAGATCCCAAAAATGCAATGAAGACGTGGGTGAGAAGTTCAAACAACATCCATTATATTGTAGATTCATTGAAAAAAAAAACGAATGATATCTATAAACAACTTGTTTGGCAGCCTCTAAATGGCAATCTGATGAATCAGTACAAGTTAAAATCAAATCAGTTAAAGTCATTCACGAGAAGAGTAGCAATAAACAATGAACAAAGAATGAAATTTAACCAGTTAATCAAAGGTGATAGGCCTACTTCTTACCTTTACAGTAAAGTAAAGAAGATTAAAACAAAAAGGGGAAGCAAATATTTTGTTAACTCAAATAGCATGTGGACTCCAGCATCAGAAAAAATTGCTAAAGAAGCTGTCAGATATTTTACTGAGCTGTTTCACTCTTCACAGGCTACAAGACAATTTCTAAACATTGTTTGTAAAAAAATTCTCCCCAAAAATGCTAGGAACAACTTATGCAAGCCTTTTCAACTCGAGGAGATAAAAACTGCTGTCTTTCAAATAAATGACAACAGCTCACCTGGTCCGGATGGAATAAACTCGAAATTATATAAAATTCATTGGGATCAGCTCAAGGATGAAATCTAGAATGCTATGAATGGCATTCTTCAATATGATAAAATTATAAAAGAAATCAATCATTCTTTTATCTACCACATACCAAAAAACCCTGATGCATCTGATATGATGGATTTTAGACCAATTTCATTATGCAATGTCATCTATAAGATTTTAGCCAATCTTCTTTGCAATCGACTAAAACCATATATGAATGACCTTATATCGTACAATCAGAATGCATTTATTCCAGGGAGATTTATTTCAAAATATTCGTTGTTGCATATGAAATGATCAGAGGCTTTAACAAAAAGAATTCCAACAATGTTTGCATAAAAATTGACTTGAACAAAGCCTATGACAAAATAAATGGACAATTTATTCATTATATGCTGATTGCCATAGGTTTCCCTGTGCCTTTTGGTAATCTAATTCACAAATGTATCTCTACTCCAACTTTTTCGGTGCTAATTGAAAGATCACCACTTGGTTTTTTTTGAAAGCTCGAGGGGTCTATGTAAGCATTTTCCAGAAAATTGACAATAAAAGAATAATACATTTTGACTTTGTCAAATTCTAGAAAAGTGATGTGGTCCATTTATTGAGGGAAGTTACCAATGATCAAGGTAACTACCCGTTTTAATCTCTCCACGTTTAGAAAACCGCCCACCATTATCTCAACATTTTGAAATTGCTCTTTGATGGCAAGAGCAATATAAAAGGAAAAAAAACTTAAGTTAGTTTTAGGTAAGAGGCCACTAAAACTGCTCTCAAAAATAATACACCATCTAAAGATAGAGTGTGAAGGTTTGGAACCTGAATCTAAAACAACAGCAAAGATTTGGCATCGTTTGGAAATCTGATTTTTCAAGGATTTAATTGCAATGGCGGGAGGTAAGTAGATTGATTATATTGTTGCTTCCGCCTTTAGTTTTACATGTTCAAATTGTGTAGAGAACATGATTAAATTAAGATATGATTTACATTTTGGTAGCAGAGCAGTTTTCACCTCTGCCTTGCCTTTAGATCTGAAAATGAATTTCATTTTGCTGTACTGTTTTTCATTTTGGGTCTTCATACTTGTTTCATAAATGTTTGATTTTGAATCTTCAAACTTGGTTCATGATTGATGATCTGTTGATTTAAGAAGATTAAGAATATTTAAATGTCGGTAATATGAGTTGGTAATCTTATGATATTGAATATATTATTAAGAAAAATTTGCATTTATGAAGAGAAAGATAATATGTGTTAAGAAACAAAATGATTTAGTCCCAAATCATAGAAATAATTAAAGAGAATGCATATAAATATAAAGTTCTACTTGCTCTCTTAGTTAGGAAAGCAATGAGAGAAGAAGAAAATAGCACTACCATATCACACACGCACGAAAAGCACTTTGCACGAAGCGCGTGTGCGTAAATGTATGAACATACATGCTACTATTTTTTTTTCCTCCGTTCTGTTCCATTTTTTTGTGGAGTGAAGTTGTAATGTTGAGTGATGTGAAATTTTATTCGTTAGGGAATGGCCACAGCATCTCTAACTACTATAATTTCAAGTTGAAATCACATGTGTACTAGACATTAATTGTGATTGATTGTTATAATATGATGAAACTTACCCATAGGAGTTTCGTTGTGTTTATATAATTGATCAGGATGAAATATTAAATTGTGCTTCTTAATATACCTATAGGAATTAAGAATCAAATGTGGTTTGATAGTTTCATCGTTTAGTTATTGTGAATCTAATAGAGTGGGACTTTAGCCCATAGGTCAGTTTTGTATCACTGGATTCATATAATTTCAGTATGATTTACATTGGTAAACCATGATAAAAAATTTAAGTCTCAAAAATAGATATTAGGGACATGTGCTAAATGAACTGAATTGTAAAAAATGAGGTAAGAAAATACATTTGCAGTCTTCTTATTTTCATCAAGCTGATACTTATGAAATGACAAATAATTAAGGATCATCTAAAAGTGGTTGTTAGCATACTGTTTTTTGAGCTTCATGGAACCAATACAATTTATAGTAATGTCAAAGAAACGTAATTAATTTCTTCATCAACTTCTCATATCCACAGAAAAATTAAGCAATTAATATAATTTCTTACGTTTATTTTACTTTTACCATTAATAGTAGTAATTAATTACATTCTAATTAATCTTATTAGTTGTATTTCAAGTTTGTAGTAACTCTAATTAGTTATACACCTTTTAGAAGGCTGTAATCATTCTTTGAAGTATATTTTAATGACTATAAGAATAATAACGGTTAAATAATCGTCGAAATTACTTACATTGAATATCAGGCAATAAAGCCAATTGAAATTAGTGACCTTAAGGTCAATATCCAACACCAATTTGCTCAACTTCCACTGCTAAGTTGATGGAAAATTATACGCTCAGTGCTTATATTATAACATATGAAAGTAGCAAGTGATAAACAATAGATGATAATAATAATAATAATAATAATAATAAGCGATTTAAATAAAAATTGACTACCAATACATATTTGAATGCATTATGAATTAAATTCAGTCCACAATAACATGAGGGAAAAACTAGGTAATTCTAAAAACTACATCGGGTTTATTATGATCCAACCAAGTCGTAAGATAGAGAAGCAATAGAAGATTTTTTTTAAATGCACTCATTGCTTGAAATTACCAATTGAAATGTCGATTGAGATGGGTTTCAGCACAGAACTTGAGCAGACAAAATTGATCACCAAATTTCGACATGTATTAGCAAAGAAAATAGAAGCAAATCCTTGACTTTTTCTACCCATAATTATATGTGTGTATGTATGGATCTCAAAATATATTTTTCTCAATGTGAAGGCATTTCTGAAGGCTCTTAGTCCTTGCATCTCCATTAATTGAATCAGCATGTAAAATCATAGTGCCAAATAATGAAATGTGAAATTTTCTTCCATTATTCAATTAGCAAAACGTATCTAATGAAGGAGAATAGTTGCAGGAGATACATAACCAATATATATATATATATATTTCCTGATCGATATTTCCTTACGTTTTACCTTGAATGGCGACTGAATCGTCTTCTAATCTGATAATTCCTCATCTTCCAATCCGATAGTTCCTCCAATCTATCTGTTAACTCTAACCAGTTTGTTCCCTAACATCTCCCACATTCAATCTGGCAGGTAGCAAATGAACCCTAGTTCAAAAAAATAAAAAATAGAAACCTAAAATATTAATTTCAGGTTAATATTAAATCTGCTACACAACAAATTGATCTTTAGTCAAGTAGAATAATTTCAGATCAGTAGATACCTTCCAAATATAGCCGAAGTTACTCTCTTTGTCTAACCCTTTGAATGCCTTGACTGTCGTCATGTAATTGTTGTTCAAGATTAGAGATTACGGTAGTGAAACTTTTGCATCGCTGCTGTTAATTTTTGGCAGTTGTTCCATTTATGTACAGTTGTTGTGAACCAAATTTTCACCTTTTTCTGCTTTGTTTGGTTTGTGAAGAAGATGTAAGGAGGAAAGGGAAGTGGGGCTGAGATACAGGTTACAGGAGTAAATGGGATGGAAAACTGGAACGTGGTGGATAGAATGATATAAGACAAATATACCCCTTGTTTGAAAGGTCAGGAGCAAATTTGTTTTCAAACTAGAATAGGGCATTTCTGACAGTTCAAAAAAGGCTTCACTAAGGGAAGTATTTGCTTTATATATAAGAGTATGGTGACACGTCCGTTGGACGTGTGTCAAGAAGGAAGGGTGAAAATTTTGTGATTGCTACAATATTGATAGTGATATATACACATGTAAACACCAATTTACTAAGTGTTTACTTCAAGAAGAGAAATATATTCTAGTGTAAAGTAGTAATGAAAACTATGGTCTAAACATAGGGAATACAAACAAAATAAATAGGGTAGATCTAAATCATGAAGAGCTGTAAATATCAACTGCAAAATGTAAATGTTGAGTAACACGCTTTTATATTAAATAAATATATAGGTTGACAACGTAAAAAAAAGCTTAATAAATATCGTGCTGTTTTTCACGCGTACTTCATTATGTCTGGGATTTTAAATCAGAGTCAATAAATATACATGGAGTCAACACAAAGATGTACTATTTAGGCCATCATGATATCACACAATATTGGCTTTTTCTTCTTAAAATACTCATAATATCTTCATACTTAAACAAAAGTGTATATACACAGATTTATTATCGTATTCAATTCAAAAATGAGATTGATATCCGTTGGCACACAGTAGTTAAGTCGCATTTTGTATGCATGTATATTCCATTATAAAAACGAATAATTTTGGAGTTCAAAATTAGATGAAAAATGCACAATTTTATATTTAAATAGGTAGCACTTCTGACAATAATTTACAGCAAAACAAAATGTGAGAATCTAATGTAACTTAATCATTTTGTATAAATTATTTTGTACCTTTCATAAGGTTGTTGCACTTACTTTCTCTGTCCGAGATTTGTAATATAATATAGTCATGAAGCCTATATTATTCAAATAACGATCAGACCGAGAAAACTATGTATGCAAAAGTAAGTCGGCAGCAGGGCAGGGTCGTTAGTAAAGAGGGAAAATTTTGTATTTGCGAAGTGAGAAGTTGCATTGTAGCAGCAAAATCATAGTAAGCTGGTAGGAAGCAACGCGGAGGGGTTGAAATTAGTAGTCGAAACGTTAAGTGGTTGTTGTAGGAGGAGGAGATCAGGTGAGCTTTTTTGTGTATGATAATGTGTTGTTTAGATATAGTTAATGCTGTTGTGTTGTAGGGGAAAAATTTTATTGTTGTAGTAGCAGATTAGTTGTTGGTGCAAGTACAACAGAAAATAAGAAGTCGTACGGTTAGAGAAACGTGTAGATGGAAATCAAATTATGCAAGTGAAGCAGCTGTTTATATGACACAACAGTTGTAATTGTCATTTTATTGTCAAAGTACAGATGGAGAAAATAAGAAGCATAACACGGAATTTATTAAATGTTGTAGTTATACATGGAGTAATCAGTTCTGCGAACGCTGTGCAAGATAGCGCTCAACAGCTCGATCACACTCTTCGATCTGCAGGAGAAGGTTATAGGAGTTGAAAGTTAGACGATTGACATATGGGTGCAAAAATATGCAGATGTGTTGAAGTATATGTTACTATGTGTTGCGTACCACTTCGGGAGTGAAGAAATCATCCCAACTACCGTCCGTTGGGTAAGGTGCATGGGGATGATGGTCATTGGTGATTTGTAGCTGATCTGAAAATGCAGATGCTTCCTTCAAGTCGATTTTTTTCTGGGCGGTGTTTGTTGTTGCTATGTACGAATGAAGATGTTGTAGTCGTTTTATGTTGGTACCATTGTCTAAATCGTGTAGTTGGGCAGGAGGTGGCGGTAAGGCAGTAGGAGAAGCAGTTATTTCGGTAGGAAGAGTTTGAAGAAGCTTTGTTGAACGGGTGCATTTTCTTTTATTCCTTTCGGTGGAAAGGTTCAGTGCACCCTCTTGAGTGGATGCTGAACATTTTTTCTGCAGTTGAGGAAGTCGTTAGTGAGTTAGAAGCAAATGAAATATACAACAAAGTACTGCACTAACAGTGAACAACTTTATTTGTAAATGTGGACGGAGTTACCTTTGTCATTGAAGGGGGAGGTTGTATTAAGAAGACAGTAAAAGTGTACGACGTTGAGGAGTTTGTAAGTTGGTGGGGATGTGAGGTAGTAAGGGGAGAAGGAGAACATGGGAGGGAATGAGGTAGTTACCGGAATAGTTGAATCAGTATAACGCGACAAATGGGGTAAGTAGGTGTCAGTGGGAATATGTTGAAATGGTTGTGAGGGAAACACGTAAGTGGGAAGGAAATGGAAACCGGTGTGTGATGGGGAAAAATTGCTGTAGAATAGGACGTCTCGTGTGTTTGCGTACGTGGTAGTACTGTGCGTGGAAAACAGAGCAAGGCGATGTAGTAACACTTGCGTGCAGGAAGAGTAAAGCTGTTCTGTAATAAAGTATGCGGAAGAGTAGCATGCGCGGTGAAATAAGTTAAAAAAAATTGTTGAAAAATAGTATTTTACTAAGTTTTAATTTGTATTCAAACTATGCAGCGAGACATTTGCAGAGGGGTGTGAATTGGTACGACGTACAATGGAAGTGAAATTTGTTGAAAGCATGTGAAGAACTGAAAAATAGCAGGGGGTCAGAAAATTGCAGAAATAGTACAGTGGGACATTGTGAAGGTGAAGTGTATCGGTGAAAAATGCAGTAATAAAAATATATTGTATGGGAGATGTGGTAAATTATGGTGAGTGAATGAGGTAGTTCATTTATGCTGTAAATTATGTTGTACATCTGTCCGTTCTTACTGTAATGTTCAATGTTTTTTCTGTGCGTGTGTTGAAAGGACAGTGTCCCACGCAGTAGAAGTATGGTCAACAAATGCTGTGTATTTTACACTGTAGCTATGTTTATAAAATTACTTTGTAATGGAGTACGGTTGGTATTTATGAGTGATGCAGCAAGTGCAGGCGTAAGTTGACAGGTGTGAGTGTGAAAAAGTTTGAACGTACAAAGTGAACATTGAGGAAGTGAATTAAACATCATCTTGTCAACATAACATTGCGGTAGGTGTTAAATATTTGAACGTGCCTGTATATGGCAGGGATGTAAGTTAATACGATTTTTTTGCACAAAATAAGAAGTTTACAACGGCAGAATAAATAGAGTTTGCGACAGTATGCTAATTAAAAATTCAAACAGAGCACAGAGCGTACTGACGTAAACATGGATGTACAGCAAAATGCGTAAATGTAGACATCACAGCAGGGTATGCAGCAGAAGTGTATTTATTTTGTTAAATTATGTTGTACATCCGTAAGTGGGAGGAGAAATATATATGTCATGGCAGCAGGAATTTGTAAATAAATTTGTTAAGTTGCAACATATGTAGCTACAATAAATGTTATATATCATTCAACATGTGGAAATAAATGTTAACAATATATTTTCTTAGCTGCAGTGGTAGCTTCATGTATTTTAAAACGGTGAAGCATGATGGTTGAGTTAATGCGTGTCAACAGGGGACGAAGCAAGCACTATCCAAACGCATAAGCATACCATGTAGATGGAGATGATTTTATAGTGAGTGGTTGAGTGCATCTTCCCATGTTTGTAGTTATGGAAACCTGAAGTGAAGCAATTTAAGACAAAGTTGGTGGATCAAATGAATTTTTTTTTGTTAAGTTCAAATGTATGACAGTAAAAGCAGAATAGAAAAAGATAAATAAATGTACAGCAGTTATGTTAGGAGAGAATACCAAAGCTGTTTCGTTACGACATCAAATGAATTTGTGAGTACGCATGCATTACAGTGGTGATATATGCGTAAATGAAGGTGTAATAAATGATGGCAGTTTGTACCTGTGGAGGAAAGCGTTGGCGCAGCAGGGCTTGGGTCCGCAGGCAGCGTAATAAAAGGGAAGGAACGGTGCACTGTAATCGGTAATTACTACGCACGCTGGCGTTTGTGAGGGATACAAACAGTATTTTTCTCGTTGAATGCACTGTAACAGGTGGCATCCTATGAAGTGTATGAGCAGTTGTGCTGTTGGTAAAAGCCGAAGTGACGGCGGAGCGTTAGGGTGCAGTGCACATGATGTTGAATTATTTGTATTTTAAATTAGCCAAACTTTACACGTACAACGACTGCTGACTGATTTCTGCAACAAAAAACCGGTCAGGCAATGTAGTGGAAGAAGAGTACAGTGTAATAATTAAAAAGTTACAGTCTGCTAGTTTCAACACTTACATTTTAGTTCCGCCAGTTGAGTTGAGAGCAGAATGGTAATCGTAGGGTGGTACATTGACATTCATGTTGGATGGTAAATGTATGGCTTCCATAACTGGTCACCGTCGTGAATAAATGAGTGGAGTAACCACCTTCCTTGGTCAAGCTCAGACCGTGAACCCCCAGTTGTGGATGGCGAAGTAAATCAGCAGTGGTTTGTTGTTGAGAAACGGAAGAAGAAATAGAGTGAGTTTAAAAAAATAGAGCAGAAGTTCAGCACCTGCTAATTATGTAGTATGCGCAGTTAATGAATTGAAAATTGAGGTGATCGGTCGATATTTTTGTGAAGATGCATAGGCTGATAAGCAGAACAGGTGGTGTGGTGGAGGTTGTGGTGCAGGCAGTGCCGTATGCAGCCCCAGTACGTCAACTATAGGAGAAGGAGATAATATATGCAAGGCAATGCACACGGTGAGGTTTGTGAAATATGAGGATGTTGTTATGTCGGTGGAGAAGTAAAGTAGGGGATGGGAAGATGTGGGAAGTGTGAGTTGGAAAGGAATTGCGGGGAAGGAAGGATGGTTTGTTAGGTTGGTTGTGTGGAAGAGATATTCATAATTTGAGAACATGTGAACAAAACATCCTTGTAAACAACGTTTCGAGTATGCATTCCTTTTTTACGATGAAGCTTTCCATTTTGAACCAAATTTTTTGTCGTGGTACTTGAAATACATCGGCTTAAAGCGACATAAAGTTAGCCGTGAGAGAAAACGTGGTTCGGAAGATAAATTCCAACATGGGGGATGGTTTGTCCTTGTGATTTGTTAATTGTTAACGCGAACGCCAGACGAACAGGGAATTGCTTACGGATAAGGGTGAATGGTAGGCTTATGCTTTCAGAAGGTTTTAACGGTATACGTGGAATAAACACCCGTGTACCTTGGAACTGATCGAAAGAAATTTCAACGTCTATAAGGTTTGGATGGAAGGCACGACAGAGCAGTCTTATCTCATTACATAGCCCAATTCGCGGATCAATGTTGCGGAGTAACATTATTGGCGATCCTTCTTTAAGAGTTAATTTGTGAGGTGGCATACCACCCGGGTTGAGTGAGTTCAAGAACTCACTCTGATATAAGTTAGACGTGCCGTCTTCGACTCTGTCGAAAGAGTAATAAACATGTTCTTCACCGGGGAAATTTTTTATTATCATGTTATTAATTTCATCCGCTGTTTCGTTTTTGGTGATAAAATTGCTCGTAGCAGTATGTAGTCTGTGTTGGAAAAATTATCATTTAATGCGGGGAAGATTTCACGTATCAAAGAGTATATTGAACTTGTGCCGTCCCATGGTATGACAATATCCGGTGGTAGTTTGATCAGGTCTTCCTGTATGGTGGGTTCGGTACCGTTTCCAATGCGTCGAACAAAATCAGCGTATGGTTGGTCAGCACGGGCCCTTATATTTTGAGTTAGATGAAATACTTTAACAGTCGACCACAAATATGACCGAACTATACATGCGTCAATTTTTTTAGCTCTAGTCCCTCCGGGAACAACAGGTAAAACCTGCCGAAAATTTCCGAGATTTCACAGCGACTCTGGTGCGCAAATCCATCGGGCGTTAACAAATTCAGAAATTTCATCGATCGCCTTTGATGAAGAAGATACACCTACGGAAACGCGATCTGATCCTTTGTAAACATATTTATATAGATATTTGAGAGATTTAATACTGGAACAAATTTCAATGTTTATATGACAGTCATATTTTAGAAGTAAATACGGGTTATACGGAACGACCCAACGATTATCAATTAATGTAGAAGTTGATTGATCATGTATTCGAATATCACGTCGCCTATAAATGGGGTATGAATCAGTTCCTTGTAAAGTTGATGACGCGAAGGGTTTAGGAAACCCCTTCTTACATATTCCATCTCGCATGCATACGACATTGGGGTTGAAACTGCCGCATGGATGATGAATCATATGTTTAGTAACTAATATGTGCAAATCTGGTTCTAGTTGTACATTTGGAATTTCTGCTCTAACCATACTATCGTAGTCATCGAGAGTTTAAAGTTTATCATTTTTCGAAAGAATAAGCAAGATATGAGCGTGTGGGCAACCCTCTTTTTTGAAACTCTATGACATGAACATGTGTAATGACTTTACCTAAGACATGCTTGTTAAACAAATTAGTTTTAAGCTGTTCCAATTTTGCACGGAAAACTTGAGTAGTTTAATCAGGGCGATCATGTAGTTGTTGAAAGGGAAGTAAGTCTTGTGTAATTTCTATCCAATTAGGATTACATGTCATAGTAATAAATAAGTCGGGCTTTCCATACCTTCGGACTATTGCCATTGCGTCCTGGTACCGTTGATGCATATCACGTGGACTGCCAACATGTGAGGATGGAAGAACCTTTCTAACTTCAACGTTTCCTGCAGACAGCACCAGTGTATACAGAATTAAATATGCAGGTTATTTTTTTAGTAGTTCGAAATGAGTAGAAGGGAAAGTTCGTACTGGCAGTTGTCTCCCCACTGGCTAGAGTGTCTTGTAAGCCCTGATATAAGTCTGCTCGTATAGTATCTTGGTGGTCTAAAAGATACCGTAGTCGCATAGTCTCAATTTTGGCGTACGTATCAACAACAAATTGTTGGCGAAGGCGACCACTGAGCAATAGGAGGGGCTGTTCCATAGGTCGTACCTATGATGTGCACAAACAGTTAAGTGTGGAAGGTTCGGGAGAGAGTAAATGTGTGTGAGGTTTGGATAGAAAAGTATAAAAAGGAAGTAGGTACCTGCAACGAATAGGAGTAGTAGGCTCTACAACTGATTGGGTTATGTCCAGTATTATGGATGTTTAGATCCCATCCTTGTTCACCGCGAGGTAGAAGAAGAGGATACTGTAGTGGGTCGTAAAATCCCATTGTATCTGCAGCATGTTGTAGAGTTCCTAATCTTGTTACAACTATAAATCCCTGTCGCTCGAATTGTATGAGTTATCGTCTCCTACAACGATACCTGCGACTTGGGATGCGGTGGGAAGTTGGTGGAAATGATGGTCAATGATAACTTCTTTTATTATCAATCTGCAATCCTGTAAGTCAATACGCTGCCCTAACTGTCTCAACACATGGACATAAGGATTGCAAAAATCCAAAATTTGTTGCACCGTTTGCAGAATATCTTCTCTTAATACCGCACTATCCTGCTGTCGATTTTGAATCTCAAGATCAGTATCGTAGATGTAAAGCTAGAGGTATCTGGGTCAGGTGCCAGGCATGAGATTCATTTATGATACTGATCATGAAATTCAAAATCGACAGCAGGATAGTGCAGTATTAAGAGAAGATATTCTGCAAACGGTGCAACAAATTTTGGATTTTTACAATCCTTATGTCCATGTGCTGAGACAGTTAGGGCAGCGTACTGATTTACAGGATTGCGGATTGATAATAAAAGAAGTTATCATTGACCATCATTTCCACCAACTTCCCACCGTATCCCAAGTCGCAGGTATCGTTGTAGGAGACGATAACTCATACAATTCGAGCGACAGGGATATTATAGTTGTAACAAGATCAGGAACGCTACAACGTGTTGCAGATACAACGGGATTTTACGACCCACTACAGTATCCTCTTCTTCTACCTCGCGATGAACAAGGATGGGCTCTAAACATCCACAATACTGGACATAACCCAATCAGTTGTAGATCTTACTACTCCCATTTGTTGCAGGTACCTACTTCCTTTTTATACTTTTCTATCCAAACCCCACACACATTTACACTCTCTCGAACCTTCCACACTTAACTGTTTGTGCACATCATAGGTACGACGTATGGAACAACCCCTCCTACTGCTCAGTGGTCGCCTTCTCCAACAATTTGTTGTTGATACGTACGTCAAAATTGAAACTATGCAACTACGGTATCTTCGAGACCACCAAGATACTATACGAGCGGACTTATATCAGGGCTTACAAGACGCTCTAGCCAGTGGGGAGACAACTTCCAGTACGAACTTTCCCTTCTACTCATTTCGAACTAGTAAAAAAATAACCTACATATTTAATTTTGTATGCACCGGTGCTGTCTGCAGGAAACATTGGAGTTAGAAAGGTTCTTCCATCCTCACATGTTGGCAGTCCACGTGATATGCATCAACGGTACCTGGACGCAATGGCAATAGTCCGAAGGTATGGAAAGCCCGACTTATTTATTACTATGACATGTAATCCTAATTGGTTAGAAATTACACAAGACCTACTTCCCTTTCGACAACCACACGCTCGCCCTGATTTAACTACTCGAGTTTTCCATGCAAAATTGGAACATCTTAAAACTGATTTGTTTGATAAGCATGTCTTAGGTAAAGTCGTTGCACATGTTCATGTCATAGAGTTTCAAAAAAGAGGGTTGCCACACGCTCATATCGTGCTTATTCTTTCGAAAAATGATAGACTTTACACTCCCGATGACTACGATAGTATGGTTAGAGAGAAATTCCAAATGTACAACTAGAACCAGATTTGCACACATTAGTCACTAAACATATGATTCATCATCCATGCGGTAGTTTCAACCCCAATGTCGTATGCATGCGAGATGGAATATGTAAGAAGGGGTTTCCTAAACCCTTCGCGTCATCAACTTTACAAGGAACTAATTCATACCCCATTTATAGGCGACGTGATATTCGAATACACGATCAATCAACTTCTATAGCAATTGATAATCGTTGGGTCGTTCCGTATAACCCGTATTTACTTCTAAAATATGACTGTCATATAAACGTTGAAGTTTGTTCCCATATTAAATCTTCCAAATATCTATATAAATATGTTTACAAAGGATCATATCGCATTTCCGTAGGCGTATCTTCTTCATCAGAGGCGATCAATGAAATTTCTGAATTTGTTAACGCCCGATGGATTTGCACACCAGAGTCGCTGTGGAGAATATTTAAGTTCCAACTTAGCAGCATGTCTCCGTCTGTAATAGGACTGCAGATACATCTACCTAACATGCAACAAGTTCAATTTAATGCAAATAAAGCCTTACACTCTGTTCTCACCGATGAACGTAGAACTGAAACCATGCTCATAGAATTTTTCAACCATAATTTAGCGAACGAGGAGGCATGCCGGTACCTTTACCACGAATTCCCAGAAAAGTATTGGTGGAACTACGAACATAAACAATGGGTACGTAGACGTATTAACCGTAAAGTAATTGGTCGGCTTTACTCCGTACAACCAACCGAAGGTAATCGCTACTATTTACGTTTGCTACTAACTCATATGTTAGGTCCAATTTCCTTCATAGACTAACTTACGGTCAACGGAACTGTTCACCGTACATTTAAAGAGGCAGCAAAATATCGAGGACTACTAGAAAATGATGATAGTGTTAACGACTGTTTAACCGATGCTTCGAACACCCATATGCCTGCTGCTTTACGGTGACCATTTGTTACCATTTTAGTATACTATGCATCATGTGCTGTACGTGAATTGTGGGACAAACTTTGGCCCTCTCTCACTGAAGATCACCAAACTGCGTCTTCTGTCACCATCCTAACTTCATACTTAATTGGTCAATGTCTCTTTGATATTAACAGCCTTCTAAAACAATATAATAGAACCATATTTGATTATGATTTACCACATAGCTTCCTACGTTCACCTGAGCAGCACAATGTATCCACACTTATTTTAGAAGAACAATCAATTCAAATACCGTTACCAGATTTACAAGCCATACATAAGTTAAACCCTGAACAAAAGGAAGCGTTTGATACGATAATGCTTTCTGTAAATTCAAAGAAGTGCTATATATAAAGCAATTTTAGCTCATCTACGAGATCGAGGAGTTATTGCAATTGCAACTGCTACTTCCGGAATAGCTTCTATTGCTTTCCCCGGCGGTAGAACCACACACTCACGATTTAAAATCCCAATTAACTTAGACTCTTCCTCTACATGCCATATCAGTAAACAATCCGACACTGCAAAACTTTTATCCGCGGCAACCGTTCTCCTATGGGATGAAGCAACCATGGCTCACCGCCATGCATTCGAGGCTTTTGACCAGACGTTACGAGACTTGATCGATTCAGACGTTCCGTTTGGTGGAAAAATTGTTATCCTAGGCGGTGATTTTCGGCAGGTTTTACCTGTTGTTCCCGGAGGGACTAGAGCTCAAACAACTGACGCATGTATAGTTCTGTCATATTTTTGGTCGACTGTTAAAGTATTTCATCTAACTCAAAATATAAGGGGCCGCGCTGACCAACCATACGCTGATTTTGTTCTGTGCATTGGAAAGGGTACCGAACCCACCATACAGGAAGGCATGATCAAACTACCACCGGAATTGTCATACCATGGGACGGCACAAGTTCAACATACTCTTTGATACGTGAAATCTTCCCCGCATTAAATGATAATTTTTCCAACACAGACTACATACTACAACGAGCAATTTTATCACCAACAAACGAAACGGTGGATGAAACTAATAACATGAAAATAAAAAAATTCCCCGGCGAAGAACATGTTTATTACTCTTTCGACAGAGTCGAAGACGACACGTCTAACTTATATCAGAGTGAGTTCTTGAACTAACTCAACCCGGGTGGTATGCCACCTCACAAATTAACTCTTAAAGAAGGATCGCCATTAATGTTACTCCGCAACATTGATCCGTGAATTGGGCTATGTAATGGGATGAGACTACTCTGTCGTGCCTTCCATTTAAACCTTATAGACGCTGAAATTTCTTTCGGTCCGTTCCAAGGTACACGGGTGTTTATTCCACGTATACCGTTAAAGCCTTTTGAAAGCATAAGCCTACCATTCACTCTTATCCGTAAACAATTCCCTGTTCGTCTGGCGTTCGCGTTAACAATTAACAAATCACAAGGACAAACCATCCCCCATGTTGGAATTTATCTTCCGAACCACGTTTTCTCACACGGCCAACTTTATGTCGCTTTAGGCTGAGGTATTTCAAGTGCCACGACAAAAAATTTGGTTCAGAATGGAAAGCTTCATCGTAAAAAAGGAACGCATACTCGAAACGTTGTTTACAAGGATGTTTTGTTCACATGTTCTCAAATTATGAATATCTCTTCCACATAACCAACCTAACAAACCATCCTTCCTTCCCCGCAATTCCTTTCCAACTCACACTTCCCACGTCTTCCCATCCCCCTGCTTTACTTCTCCATCGACATAACAACATTCTCCTATTTCACAAACCTCTTCCACCGTGTGCATTGCCTTGCATATATTATCTCCTTCTCCTATAGTTAACGTACTGGGGCTGCATATGGCACTGCCTGCACCACAACCTCCACCACACCACCTGTTCTTCTTATCAGCCTATGCATCTTCACAAAAATATCGACCGATCACCTTATTTTTCAAATCATTAACTGTTACGTGCGCATACTACATAATTAGCAGGTGCTGAACTTCTGCTCTATTTTTTTAAACTCACCCTATTTCTTCTTCCGTTTCTCAACAACGAACCACTGGTGATTTACTTCGCCATCCACAACTGGGGGTTCACGGTCTGAGCTTGACCAAGGCAGGTGGTTGCTTCACTCATTTATTCGCATTCCCTCCCATGTTCTCCTCCTCCCCTTACTACCTCACATCCCCACCAACTTATAAACTCCACAACGCCGTACACATTTACTGTCTGCTTAATACAACCTCCTCCTTCAATGACAAAGATAACTCCGTCCACATTTTACAAATAAAGTTGTCCACTGTTATTGCAGTACTTTTTTGCATATTTCATTTGCTTCTAACTCACAGACGACTTCCTAAACTACAGACCAAATGTTCAGCATCCGCTCAAGAGGGTGCACTGAACCTTTCCACCGAAAGGAATAAAAGAAAATGCACCCGTTCAACAAAGCTTCTTCAAACTCTTTCTACCGAAATAACTGCTTCTCCTGCTGCCTTACCGCCACCTCCTACCCTACAACACGATTTAGACAATGGTACCAACACAAAATGATACAACATCTTCATTCGTACATAGCAACAACAAAGACCGCCCAGAAAAAAATTGACTTGAAGGAAACATCTGCATTTTCAGATCAGCTACAAATCACCAACGACCATCATCCCCATGCACCTTACCCAACAGACGGTAATTAGGATGATTTCTTCACTTCCGAAGTGGTATGCAACACATAGTAACATATACTTCAACACATCTACATATTTTTGCACACATATGTCAATCGTCTAACTTTTAACTCCTTTAACCTTCTCCTGCAGATCGAAGAGTGCGATCGAGCTGTTGGGCGCTATCTTGCACAACATTCGAAGAACTGATTAAACCATGTATAACTATCACATTTAATAAATTCCATATTATGCTGCATATTTTCTCCATCTGTACTTTGACAATAAAATGACAATTACAACTGTTGTGTCATATACACTGCTGCTTCGCTTGCATAATTTGATTTCCATCTACACGTTTCTTTAACTGTACGACTTCTTATTTTCTGTTGTACCTACACCAATAACTAATCTGCTACTATAACAGTAAAAAGATTTTCCCTACAACACAACAACATTAACTATATCTAAACAACACATTATCATACACAAAAAAGCTCACCTGATCTCCTCCTCCTACGACAACCACCTAACGTTTCGGCTACTAATTTCAACCCCTCTGCGTTGCTTCCTACCAGCTTACTACGATTTTGCTGCTACAATGCAACTTCTCACTTCGCAAATACAAAATTTCCCCTCTTTACTAACGACCCTGCCCTACTGCCGACTTACTTTCGCATACACAGTTTTCGCGGTCTAATCTTTATTTGAATAATATAGGCTTCATGACTATATTATATTACAAATCTCGGACAGAGAAAGTAAGTGCAACAACCTTATGAAAGGTACAAAATAATTTATACAAAATGATTAAGTTACATTAGATTCTCACATTTTGTTTTGCCGTAAATTGTTATCAGAAGTGCTACCTATTTAAATATAAAATTGTGCATTTTTCGTCTAATTTTGAACTTCAAAATTATTCGTTTTTATAATGGACTATACCTGCATACAAAATACGACTTAACTACTGTTTGCCAATGGATATCAATCTCGTTTTTGAATTGAATACGATAATAAATCTGTGTATAAACACTGCTGTTTAAGTATGAAGATATTATGAGTATTTTAAGAAGAAAAAAGCCAATATTGTGTGATATCATGATGGCCTAAATAGTACATCTATGTGTTGACTTCATGTATATTTATTGACTCTGATTTAAAACCCCGGACATAATGAAGTACGCGTGAAAAAAAAGCACTATATTTATTAAGCTTTTTTTACGTTGTCAACCTATATATTTATTAAATATAAAAGCATGTTACTCAACACTTACATTTTGCAGTTGATATTTACAGTTCTTCATGATTTAAATCTACCCTATTTATTTTGTTTGTATTCTCTATGTTTAGACCATAGTTTTTATTACTACTTTACACTAGAATATATTTCTCTTCTTGAAGTAAACACTTAGTAAATTGGTGTTTACATGTATATATATCACTATCATGATTGTAGCAAACACAAAATTTTCACCCTTCCTTCTTGGCACGCGTCCAACGGACGTGCCACCATACTCGTATATGTATATATATTACGCGATGTCAAGATCCTACAACATGTTGCATGGTTTAATAAACCTAGTAATTTATAACTTTAGACTAGTATTTATCTTAGCTAGAAAAAATTGTTTAAAAACTTTAGAAAAAATGGCTGTCCTTATGATATCCCATAGTAATTTAGAAATTTCTACAAAAAAAATTCATTTAGAGTATGCAAATTGGACACAAGGCTCACTCATAATCGTGGCTACAGGAAGTAGCTAACGCTTTGAAGTTGAATTGAAATGGTCACATTTAGTGTTTTATTAGTATAATATTGTTGAGTTTCGGCATTCCCACGTTCTGAACGCATTCGCTTCACCATGTCTAATGTCATCAACGGTCAAAGTTTCCCATATCGGCATCCCGGTTGAACATCCATCTATCGCCACCTATCGAGCATATAATCTCGTCTTGGCAACACATTATAAGAAAAGAGAATTCTCAATGTTACGTGCCACCAATTCCCTATATATACCACGATTATTTCAAATATTCTACGATGTGGGGCTTTAATCCGTTCAATCCACGTACCCACTCTATTTACCATGTGAGCCACACCTAACAATATCCACCTTGGTGAGAATCGCCCAAGTCACCTTTGGAGTTATACCGAGTCCTCTTCGCAGTGGTGTCAAGCTGCTATTTTGAGTTCTCATAAGCAGGGAGAGGCAGCTGCTTAACCGTATCTCCACCTTGACAAACATCCCATGCTCAAGCCTATTTAGAGCCATGCTTCGGTCATGCTCCATCGTACATGTCCCTTGAACCATAGAGCTATGATACATATTGAGTTTTAGCATTCTCGTGTTCCGAACGCGTTTGCTTCACCGTGTTTAGTGTCATCCATGGCGAAGTCTCCAATGCCGACATCCCAATTGAACATCTCTCCATCGCCTCTCATCATACATATAATCTCGTCTTGGCAACACATTGTAACAAAAGAAATCCCCAATGTTACATGCCACCAATCCCATAAATATACAACGATTATTCGAAATATTCTGTGATGTTAGGCTTTAACCATTCAATACATGCATCAACTCCATTTACAATGTAGCTATACCTAACAAATATTACACTTCGTTAAACCACTTTATACACATTTGAAACCAAACTTCAATATCCTCAGATATAGAGTCTTCTTGAATTGTTGTTTTACTTTGCCATGATTGGACATGCTAGTACTAGTTTCAGTGCGTAGCAAACTTTAAGTAGCTTCATTTTTATTTCCCCAATTCATTTTAAGATAAGATGGTAAACACAACCGAATACCCGTGCTGAACTAAACTTTCACAAGTGAAAAAAAGTGCACATCATCCAATAATAGCTTGCAATAATTTTACCGTAGAACATACTTCTGCTATCTGCGCAAGAGTAATCAAAGCTGCATGATGCTTCTGCCACTATGCTGCAGCGAAAAAACCAGGCAGAAGCTCAGAAGCAACTAGAACTATAGTGTTCCCACCAAGAGCAATCGAAAGCCTATCCAAACACTCCTGCCCAACGCTATAATTACTTTATCACCTGCATCCTGATCCTCCACCTTAGCCCCATGCCAAGCCATTTCATCCTCAATATCCAACAGCATCTTCATAAAAACAGCAAATAGCCTCCTAAAGCCATGGCAAATTCTGTATCATGCCGGAGCTCTCTCCCATGCCTCTATAATTACAAACTCCACAGCCAAATGTCATGTCCCTTCTTCAAGACCATTTGCCTCTGCCATCTGTAGCATTGCGCTCACATCCACCAACTGTTTTCTTAAAAACCTTGGTTCTATTCCTGCAAATTCAATCATGAGTCCTAAGGCTTCCTTTACTGTTGCGTCTTCTCTCGTACTCAAGCTCTCGGTCAATGTCCTCATCATTGCGGGAAACAAATCCTAAAACTTGTCTCTATTTGCTGCAAATTCCAAACACCAAACAAAATTAATAAATGCTCCAAGTGCAGCTAGTCTCACATCAGCAGATGTGGATCATGTTAGACATGTAAGAAAGACATTATGCAATGTAACCAAATGAGACAACAAGCGGTAATGGTTTTTTATTTGAGTCTTAAATGGAAAATAATATTTACGTACCAGAAACAATTCATTATGAGGGTTTAGGGGGGTGTATTCCAAAATTTTAGGATGTAGTGATTTTGAAATTCATCTAGGGTGGGCACATCAATTTTTCAGAGTAGCCTATTTTAAAACAAAATTGTCCTAAATCCAAAATAAATAAAAAAGGGGAAGAAATTTAACCTCTTCAGCGACATTCAAATACTCAATAGTCAATAAATTTCCATAAATCACGTTCAGGCCATTCAACTCAACAATCGGATCGTTGACGCTTGGCGTAGAATCGCATAAAGTTGGATCGAGAAAGGAAAATTCAGGAAATTTGGATCGAGAAAATAAGGGAACTTAGTTTTAAAATTTTATGGAAGATCTTCGAAGATAGAAAAATAGGGGAAGAGCGCTAGTAGGGAGGTGTTACGCATGAACATTTTCCTTCGAATTTGTGCCTAAGAGAATTTGATTTTGGCCAACCGACGATAAGCAAACCTCCTTAACGGTCAGTTTGATAAACTATCATAGTACTTAAGCTTTTGACATCGAAACTAAAATGTCAAAATTAAATTTTATAAGACGTATGATAAATTCAGTAAAAATATATGAACTGCATATTAAAATTATTATTGTTATTTATGCATAATTTATACTATTTAGCTAATACATTTTTATATTTGAATAAAAAGACAACTCTATCATTTTTTAATATGAATATGGTATAATCTAATATATTTTAAAGATTTATAAGATGAATTAACAAATATCAACTAATTGAATTGGTTTAAATAGGTTAAATTCAAAATTACATAATTAGTACAAATCTATGGATTTAAGGTAAATAGTAGAAAAGAATTGAGAAGGCAACTGTCAAAAAATATAGGAATTTCAATGCAAAGTTACTTAAAGTTAAGAACAAAATTTTATAGAGCAATCTACTATAATTTTTGACATAAACGAATTATAATTGACTTACAAATTTATCTTATCATTATTGTTTATGTACGTAATTTATATTATGTGTTTATAATTGAATGAAAATAATAATTTCTTATTTTTGTTAATATGAATATATATATATGTACGTATGTATGTATATGGTTTATTATAAAAGTAGACTAACTATTTACTAGGATTTCTTAAATAATTTAAATAATAAAATATTCTAGATAACAAATTTAAAGGTTTTTTATGGTCTACGAAAACCCGCCAAATTTTTTTCCCAAGGATAGAAACGTTTAAAAAAATTCTACGAGCCCTAGCCTCTAACTACCAAGTGCTCTTTTTTCTTCTTCAGCCTCATTCTTCTTATTCTTTTCAAACTTTGCATGTTGAAACTTTAATTCTCTTTTGTATCCTTCTCTATTCTCGTGCGCGATCCTCTTATTGATTTCGAATCTCGTTCCTTTCTTCAACTTTGTAATTTTCAGATTTAGGTATGATTTTTTGACTCTCTTTTTGCCTTTTCTTCTATTAGAGTTTGATTTTGGTTATTTCTAAAAAAATCCCTATTTTTCTATTCAAGCGTGAAATTCAGGTTTATTGTTGTGCTTACTTCTTTGATATTCTATGGCAAATGTGGGAAGTAGCAGCATATATCTTTTGTTTTTTCATGCAGCATTGTTTTCTTATTTGTTTTAAATTTATTTCTATTTGGTTTTTGTTCAGTGATGTATATCTCACGTTCATATTGGTTTGAAAGTTGCATTTAGTTAAGTAAGGATCAGTTTTTAGGTATTAATTTTAGTTTTTGTCAGTATCATTTTTCACAATAATGCAGTCTTAAAGTGTTTTACTCTTTTGCTTACTTGAGTATACATAAAAATGAAGTTGTTATAGAGAAAATATAACGATATGCATCAAATATTCGATGAGTTGAATTGGTGTTATGTTAGTATCAAATAATTAATAAAGTCTTTTGAGTATCTGTTTTACTAGCAGTTTGAGGATCAGTATTAGTTATCATTTTTAGTTTTTGTTAGTATTAGTTTTCACAATAATGCAGTCTTGAAGTGTTTTAATGTTTTCTTGTTTGAGTATATATAAAAAGAAGTTGTTACAGGGAAAATATGATGATATGCATCAAACATTCATTGAGTTAAGTTAGTATTTATTAGCATTAAACATTTAACGAAGTTTGTTTGAGTATGTATTTTACTATGAGTTTAAGGATCACTTTTTAGGTATCATTTTTAGTTTTTTATCCATATCATTTTTCACAATAATGTAGTCTTGAAGTGTTTTAATGTTTTGTTTATTTGAATATACATAAAAATGTTGTTACAGAGTAAATATGATTATATGCATCAAACATTCAGTAAGTTGAATTGGTGTTTTTTTAGTATCAAACACTCAATGAAGTCTATTTGAGTATCAGTTTTACCATCAGTTTGAGGATCGGTTTTTAGGAATGAGTATTAATGTTAGTAGGTGTCATTTCTAAAAAATATGTTTTATTTATTTGTTTCCGTTTTTTGTTGTACAAAGAAAATGATATTGTTATAGAATAAAATGACAGTCTAAAGCAAATATTTTTTATTGATGTTTTTTTGCAGTAGTGATAACAAATTTTTGTTGATGCAAGTGTTGAAGATCATATTAAGCCCCCTAAGCCTATTTTCAATGCAATTTTGATGAGCCTATTATTGATTAACTTATTGGTAACTTGTAATTTTGACAAGCTTATTGTTGATGGAAGTATGGAAGGTTTTATTAAGCCACCTAAGAGGAACAATGGTGTCGGTAGACCTTCTATCAAACGAAAAGGAGGATTTGTAGATTTTCCAAATAAGTAGTACATATATGGTGTATACATGCTATTTGGTCACAATAAGCATAATTATCATGCTTCTAGAAGATATGATTTGTTTTTCATCTTTTTATAATTTTGTTAAGATTTATACTTGGTTGTATGACATTTTTTTGCAATTTTATGTAATTGAACCTAGTTATATATGTATGTTAGTTTAGTAGATTTTTAATTTGACATTGATTTATTTGTAGCTAAATTTGATTATATAGTATCATTTGTAGTTTCATTTTCAGTATCAATTTTATAGTATAATTAGTACCAGTTTTGTTATTTATTTATTTATAGGTTATACAGTATCATTTGTATTTTCATTTTCAGTATCGGTTGTGTAGTGTAACTAGTATCAGTTATATTATTTATTTATTTGTTTGTAGATTTGTGGTGATGTCAGTTAGTTTACTTCAATATTGGTTCTTTAATACTAGTTTCTGATATTATTAGTATATGTTTCTGGTGTAGCAAAATGTGGTATCAGTTTCTACATGCTACCAGTATTAGTTTCAGGTCTTACAAAGTATGGTATCGGTTTTTACATCCAATTAATATCAGTTTCAGGTATAATAAATTATGGTATCTGTTTTTGCATAAAATTACTATCAGTTAAAGTTTAATTTCCATCAATACACGATTAGGTTTAGCATCTGATTAGCTTTTGCATTAATACGTACCTGATTAGTTTTGTCATCTAGTTAGGTTTTGCATCCATATGTATAATCGATTAAAAAAAATATCTCATGTATGAATTGGTTTCGATCAGTACTCGATTTGGTTGGGCATTCGATTAGCTTCTACATCAATATATACCCTATTAGGTTTGGAATCCGGTTTGTTTTTTCACCATACATGCCTGATTAGATTTGGCATCTATATATTTGCCCGATTAAACAATATATCTCAGTATAGGTTGGTTTTCGTCAGTACTCGATTAGGTTTTGCATCCGAGTAGCTTTTGCATCAATACATACCCGATTGGGTTTGGCATTAGGTTAGCTTTTGCACGGTTGAACAATATCTCTTGAGTATAGATTGATATCCATCAGTAGCCGATTAGATTTGGCATTCGATTAGCTTTATATCAATACATAACCAATTAAGCTTGGCATTCGATTATCCTTTGCATCAATACGTCTCCGATTAGGTTTGGCATCCATTTAGCTTTTGAATCTATATGTGTGCTCGGTTAAACAATATAATTCGGTTATAGATTGGTTTCCATCAGTACCCGATTAGATTTGGCATTTGATTAGCTTTTGTATCAATACGTACCAAATCAGGTTTGACATCTGATTAGCCTTTGAATCAATACATATCCGATTAGGTTTACCATCTGTTTAGCTTTTGAACCTACATGAGTGCTCGGTTAAACAATATAACTTGAATATAGATTGGTTTCCATCAGTACCCGATTAGGTTTTGCATCAATATGTACCCAATTAGGTTTGACATCCGGTTAGCATCTACATCCATACGTTTGATCGGTTAAACAATATATCTCAGGCATAGATTGGTTTCCATCGATACCTAATTAGGTTTGGCATCCGATTAGATTTTACATCAATACGTACCCGATTAGGTCTCATCTGGTTAGCTTTTACATCCATATGTATGCTTGGTTAAACAATATATCTTGGGTATAGATTGACTTCAATTGGTACTCGCTTAGGTTTGGAATTCAATTAGCTTTTGCATCAATATGTACCCGATTAATTTTGGCATTCGTTTAGCCTTTGCTTCACTACGTACGCAATTAGGTTTGGCATCCAGTTAGCTTTTATATCCATATGCATACTCAGTTAAACAATATATCTCGGGTATAGATTGGTTTCCTCTAGTAAAGGTTTAGGTTTGATATCCAATTAGCTTTTGCATCAATATGTGTCCGATTAGTGTTTGTCAACCAATTTTTTACCGAGTTAGAAAACAGCCAATCGAATTTATAATAAAAATAATCACGAGCGTACAATTCTAGTACGGGTCGAGCCATAGAGAATTGTTAGATTTTAAATTCCGATTCAATCAAATTATACCAAAGTCGAGAGAATGTTGTTAACTACTAAAAATTGCAAAAACTAACAACTACAAAGCGAATGAAAATTATGAGAATAAAATGACAATTTAGAGATAGTTCCACTCTCTAGATCACATAGTTCAACAAAATATGAAATTACGATCTCTCGTTTTTGGTCATTAGCGAGTTTAATTGATGTGTTTATCAAACGTATGGTATGTTTGTGCTATTAATAGATTAACATAAGCCATCAAACTATAATACACCCCTTAAACCACTTATTAATTCTCATGAAAAATGATAACAAGTTGAAAATGAAATTTATTTTAAGCATAGCCTGTTAAGTATTGATTAGAAATATAGACCACCAAATTTTGATTTAATTTCACTTCATTATCATAATCATATTTAGATGAAGAGGCAATTTGTGATTTATATGACTAAGCATAGCCTATTTGTTTTGAACAACATAAGCTATCAAACTCAATACTAAACAAAAAATTATATAAACATCAAATTTCCATAAAGCACAAAAAGAGAGCATTAATTATCAAATTATGTTGAAGCTATATAATTAGAGAGCTTCATTACCCTAAATTGAAGGGGTTTAGCCTCTCATTTGTTATCATATCAACAATTATAGCATGCAACATAGAATAAAAATAAAAGGAAAAATGGAGCTAATAAAAAAGAGAACTAATGAACAAGAAATAAAAAATAATCTACTTGCATGAACGATAAATTTACACTACTAACATAAAATAAAAAAGCATTTAAAAAAAGCAAGTACTAAATTGCATAAAAAAATTACATAAAAGAAATGACTAAGTAGCCATGAAAAGAAATAGAGCTCTCATTTTAATTTTGATCCTAAACTAAACTTAGAGAAAGAGAGCCTAAGAGAGAAAAGAGCCTAAAAGAAGAGAGGAGGGTTACATGAAACACAATGTGTATTTGTACAAGTTAGAAACCCTAATTCACTTTTTCGGGAACTACCCAAACTACCTATATAGGAATGTGGTGCCCAAGTAACCATTAGCATGGAGTAATTCTCATTTAAGTGTGCATGAAGTTTTAATGGCCTTTTAGCATAGCATTAGCTTTAATTTATACATTAAGGTAGGTGGGTAGATGGGGTCCTCCATGATCATGGCTTTGAATTAATTCCATCTTCATTCCTTTGTATCTTCTTTGTGTATGCATATATCTTCATGAAACCACTTGTATTTGAAGTCAAATTCCTCCAAAATATTATAGAAATTTCCAACTAAATTTTCTCAAATTAATATATGCACAAAAATGACCATTTTTCTCCTATATGAAGATGAATATATGACGATTTGAAAATGATTTTAATTATGGTTTTGTTTGTAACAAAAATGGTCATAAACTGTAACGACCCGAAAAATTTCGATCCCAAAATTTCCAGATAGTTAGTGAAAGAAGAAAGAGAAAGAAGAAGAAACAGAAAACTTAAACTCAAAATCTCACAATCGCGGCGGATATAATATAATAGCAAATAAAGTAACTGTTTACAAAGAAGAACTGTATTAATACATTTTAATTTTCACATCAGAGTTACAACATTTTCATAACACTGGACAGTTTAAACAACATGTCCTAGATAAATAACAATATATATCACAGCGGATAAACACTCTATACGTTCCTGTCCTTTAGCTCTCCTCCTGAGCTCCAGAACGTCCTTACCTGCAAATCTGTAATACTCGGTCTGACCCGAGCATTACATCAAAGTAACACCCGGGTCAGGCTGGAAACCAGCATGAGTAAACCCATCTAACATGGAATATAAAAACATACAACTTATATAAACCCGAGTAATTTATATCGATTTTACAACTGCACAAGTTGTTATAGACATTACCTATTTCAAACATCAAGTTCTTAGTACCAAAACTTGGGTTAAATGGTCCAATTCACAAAAATCATTCCATTTCAGCCCATTGATTCCACATATTAGTTATAAGGAATCGCAGTGATTTCGGGTATTTACTAATACCCGACTCCGGCCTTTTCGTTATTATTATCTTAACCCAAGTTATTCAAGTGAAATACAATTCAACTTTAAATAAAAGATGTCACTGTTTTACAAAGCAACTCATCATCGATAGATAATCACACTATCGTTGTTCACCGTAACATATCACAAAACATTTCATATCAGAGAGAACAACCAATTCAAGGCCTTTAACATTATTAAATCAAAATAAGGGAAATTGATCGCTTCCGAACTCAATTTAATTAATTTTAGTTAAATTGCTAATCCTCGTTCACCAGTTTACCTTACTTAGTATTAATTAAATTAAATTCAATTAATATCAATCATCTCTAAATTTTCCATCTTAATTAAACATCTACATTGATTAATTAACCTTAATTAATCACACTTATTAATTAACTAACCCTTGATTATTTTCCCTAATTTATTAATCCTTTGATTACTTAGGCTGAGTAATTAATCCCTAATTACTTCTCCAAAATAATTAAATCTTTAATTACTTCGCCAAGTAATTATACCATTTGTTAATTATTTACATTGGTCAATTAACTATTCTATAATTACCCTCTTTGATTAATTATCCTAATTAATCAATTGATTTATCAATATAAGTTAATTACTTTTAATTAGTTAATTATCCTTAAATAATTAATTTCCTTTAATTAACAAAACCCTTTTTAGTTAATTACATTATGAAATAAATTCTTAATCACTTTATCGATTTACTTAATCAATAAATCACCAAAATCTTAATCAACTTTAAGATAGCTCACTTGTCTTATTAATCTCTTAATTATTATTAACATACAAATTTAAAGCATTTTGTTCTTTAATTAACACTTGGTTACATTCCTAATATTTAGTTTAAATTAATTTACAAATTTAAATTAAACAAATCAATAACAACTTAAATCAAATGTTATATAAAAACATATATCATATATAAAAGGATTTAATTTAAGAAATAGTCATAAACTTGGTTTATTTAATTCTTAAAACCGATTTAATTAAAATTTAAAGATTAAACCCAAGCTTAACCGAATTAAAACCTATTTCAGATTACAAATCCAATGGGCCGAAGCCCAATCCAAACAACAATCCCCTTCTCCTCTTCTTCCTCTTCCAAGAATCAGACAAACAGAAGTCAGCTTCCATCTCCTGAACATCACCAAACCCAATCGACTCGGCACAAACATCAATCCTAAAGGAATTCGCGCAACACATCTAAAACTCGACGCTAACCCACCAATTTCGCACAGCAGTTACGAGAATTAAAAGCTTGGATCGCCTGGATTGCCTGTGCACAACGACACATGTGCACATGCACACACGAACCACCGATCGTCTTGCCACCGCGCCATCTCCATCAAACTTTCCCTTGTTCCCTGACCTAGTTTGCCACAATGACAAAACTACACAGCCTCTCATTCGAAATTCGAACTTAAACACGAATGAGAAAAACACACACCTCCTTGGTCAACGAACTGCTCTTGCCGAACGCCGCCGTACACCACGTCTCCACCACCGATCGAAAGCCCTTCCGATACGCTACCCTCATGCCGAACCCTATTGACTCCGGTTACGTCCTCGTCTCCGAAATGCACATCGTTGCCATCATACCAAAACCGTCCCTAAAACCCTAAAATCAACTCGCACGATCAATCAAACCCCAAATCAAATATTCTGCCATGGTCAAACCCTTCCCTGTGATCACCTGACTCTTCCCAAGGCGACTGCATCACCCCTTGTCGACGAAGTCAATGGAAATAAATTTTTGAACATAAAACGTTCGTTTTCAAATCTCATATAATCTATATTGTTAAAAATCATGATTTAATCTTTAAAAATCCTATTTCTACAAAAGAAATCAACATGCATGGTTAAATCTTTGATTCAATTACATAGAAATTTCACAAAAATTTGATTTTTTACTATAAACGAGGCCCGAGCTATCTACACAGCATAAATCATTCATGGAAATATTTTTTAACTTAAACAGCACTAGAATATAAACATATTTCTAGTTTACATCATCAATATTCGTGAATCAGGTTAATAGACATTAATTTTTGAACTGAAATGAACAAATTGTTCACTGTCAAAAGTGTATGCATACTATTTTCAATTTGAAAATAAAAGTTTCACATAAAAATACTTTTTTTAGAAAAAAACGTTGCTTATGATTAAACAAACCAATTTGTTTGGATTCCTAAATCAAATCTGAGATCAGATGAGAAGGAATAGAAATTTTCCTTAAAACTGTAAAATATAAACAGATGTGATCACAAACATCCACACTTGTATATTCCTACCATATATTTATGTATCCATATTTTTTAAAACAAACATGCATACATAAACTAAACATTCAACAAATTTTTTTTGCTTCAAACAATTTACACACAATAATTTAAACTGTTTAAGACTAAATTTACTCACCTGAAAGAAAGAACAGAGCCTGGAACTTTTGATTTAAACTGAAACTTGATTTTCTTCTTAAAACTGGAGTGCTTGCTACGATTTGAAAAAGCAGTTGCAAGTGGTAAACAATTTCCAGATTGGGAAAAGAATGCAGGCTTGTTTTACAGGTTTTTAAACTCCAGATTTATTGTGGAATTCTTGTAGAAATGTTGTTGAGTTTGTTGTAGATTTTTGAACAGATTTTACATTTGATTTTGGCTTTGAACTTCTTTAAAAAATTTGGTTTTTTTTAGCCTCTCTTTTTTTTTCTTTTTTTTTTAAAGGAGGAAAAGGTTTTGAAAAATGAATGGCCAAGTTTTTCTTATTATTTTTATTTTAGAATGTTCAAAAATAGATTAAAACAATGCCACTTGTAATCTTAAGTGGTAGAATGCTTTACAAGTGTATTTGCATGATCTAATATCCTTACACATGTTACATTTCAAATATTATAATAGTTACTCATTTTTATAAATGTTTTTAAATTGATTTCTTATTTACATTAATATGTTTTAAATGTTTATTTCAAAAAACCAAATTTTTTTTAAAAGAAAACAAATTAAACTTTTATTGTAATATACTATTTGCAGTTATTATATTTTTAAAATAAATAAATATTTATTTTAATTACTTTTGAATTCCAATTTAAATATCCAAATTCAAATTAAATTTCAAATCAATTTTACATATACATATACTTAAACAAATACAATTTCAACTTGTATATAATAATGCTATTTAAAATCTATGTATATATTCACACAACAAAGTTACAAATATAAATATTTATTTGATCAGATTCATTTGTTCAATCTATAAATTCAGTATTTCTATTACTTAACCTAATTATATTATTAATTACAGATGCCCAAAAATCCGGGTTATTCCATTCCTCCCCCCTTAGAATCTTTTGGTCCTCGAAAAGGAACGAAACCAGAATTTATTGAAATGCTTAAAATCAGATAAATTTCCTTTGATCATTTTTAAAACACTTTCAAAAATCTATAGAATATTACTAAAATAGTTTTTATAAAAATACTTCTATAACTCGATGTCCAAACCAGTCCATCCTTGTTCTCATAGAAATTCGGTCATACGTTGATCAGGTGTACAACTGAAAATCTATAAGTACTTAGCAGACCTGCTTTCAACATTCAGTGAAAATACTTGGAAAATAATCTTATTGAAAATATAGAAAACAGTTTTTGACAATAGAAGATATATCTTTGGTGAGAATGCTCTGAAAATCATCACCCCCATCCATGGTCGCAGTTACATTCCAGGGTTACGTTGCCGTCGCAGCAAAAGTCCATGTAACTGCAGGCTCTCATCGGCCTCTCGATTACGCCATGGAACCCACAACAGATCACAGTTGCATTCCAGGGTTACGTTGCCATCGCAGCAAAAGTCCATGTAACTGTAGGCTCTCAGCGGCCTCTGATTTTCGCTATCGAAATGAAACTTTTCCACTCCTACATAGGTCGCAGTCAATCAAACGCAGACTGTTGGCTCTCAGCGGCACACACAACTTTCGGTATGTTATACCATAGGTCGCAGTCTACCGATATAAAATCAAATGCAGACTGCTGGCTCTCAGCGGCACACACGACTTTCGCTATGTTATACCATAGGTCGCAGTCTACCGATATAAAATCAAACGCAGACTATTGGCTCTCAGCGGCACACACGGATTTCGCTATGGTATACTCTACTCATAATCGCCAGGAACTAGTTTTGTCCGGACTCCTCACAGGATCAACTTTAGAACCCCCCTTGGGGCTCAAGGCAGCACCACCCGGTGGTACTCCTGAGAAGTTCATTTCAAGGAAGCGCCTTTTTCCCCAAAGCCATCATCAAAACATTTTATACTATACACATATAGTATCTTCAAATCATACACCTAGTATGATCTCATACAAAGCTCTTTACACTAAAATCGATTATCCCAAATCGATAATTCTCAAACTAGGCTTTCCAAATTCAATATTGATTTCACTCAAAAATCAAAAGCCCTTCCAAATCCAAAGGTTCCCAAAATCTTTTTCAAAATCCTCATAAGATCCTTTATATATATATAGACACACACACAGATATATATAAAAATATTTAAAACCTTGGATCGTTTCAAACTTGTACAAACTCCCTTTTTTTACTCCAAAACACCTTCAAAATTCTTTTCTTCTGGCAAGAGATTCAACACGGGGAGTTTCATTTTCTAAAACAAAGATATTTAACTTTGTTTACTCAAAATTAAATATTCAAATTTGATTACTCTTTCCAATATCATTTTCATTCAAATCCGTATGATGTATACATATCATCCGTACGCTATACCAATCTGATCGCTCCCTCGATCACACAATTTCACTTTCGAACTAGTATCGTCCACCCGACTTCCTAGTGCGGACACAGATCTGGTTTCTTGATCAGAAACCGTTATTCTCCTTGCATAGTCATAACTATGATAGAGAATATCCAGAACCAATCAACAATCCATATCCAGGTTCGCCTTCAAAAATCGAGTGAAAAATTCCAACTCGGATCGATATAACTATCTCGAAATTCTATTCTCGAATCTGGATCAAACCATTATGCGAATAGAATAACATGCGTACACCCTACGTATTTATCTTAATTGGTTATTAGCCAAATCAATTCCATTTCTATTCACATTCACTTTGATTTTCATTCACTTACTCACAATTGCTTTAATCCATTTGGATTATCACCTCTATTCTTATCTCGATTGGGTATTTAACCAATCACAGTTTGAACTCCGACCAGTTTATTTAGAAAATAGCTTGAAAAATTTAAAAATAGATAAGTAGTTGGAAAATAATTACTACTTTGTAAAATATTGTAAATAGTTAAATAATTGTAAAATAGATAAATAGTCATATAAATTTTAAATAGTAGTAAAATAGTTTGTAAAATAGAAATCAGTTCTAAAGTAGTTGAGGAATAGTAATTAGTTTATAAAACAGTTGAAAATAGTTAAATAGCTTAAAAAATAGTTGTAAAATAAGTATAAAATAGTCTTGGGTTTTAAAAGAAAAGTTGTATAGTAAATAGTTAGGAAAATAGATTCAAAACAGTTTATATTAAAACAATTTATATTAAAAATAGTCCAGGGTCAAAACTGCTCACTTCCCAATCACCATTTTCATCAATTCGATTTAAATTTCCTCTTCCATTTAAATTGACCCAATTCCAATTTAAATATCTTTAATTTCCATTGAAATTTATTCATCCCCGATTCAAGTAGAATTAACCTCAATTCTTTCCAAATTTAACTTTATTCAACCTTGATCTCAAATTATACTAATTCAAGTAAATTTCAATTGAACTAGTTCCAATTTTAATACATTTCAACTTCACTTTGAATTAATCTAAATTTCAAATTCCATTTCCAAATCAAGTTGAATTATCCTTGATTTCTTCCCAATTTTCAACTTTAATTACAATTCCAAATTATTCAAATCAATTCGGACTAATTTCAAATTGAACCCACTTCAATTTCAAATTGTTTCAAATTAATCCAATTCAAATTTTCCATTTGAATTCTGTACTTATACATCTTCAATCACAATTTCAATTAATTCAAATCAAATTCAATTTTAACTAATTTCAATTCAAATTCCAAATTTAAACCATCTTGAATTATATAAATTCGAGTTAAATTCACTAAAGTTGGTTTAACCCTTTAAACCAATCAACCTTTATTAAAGGCTTTTATACAATTTAATTTTGAGTCCAAATTTCAAAATTCCATTTTAAAGTTATCTTTACTAAACTCATTACAAGGTTCAAGTAAAAGTTCAAAACAATTTTATCTTAAGAATTTAATTTATTACTCAAATTTATCTTCCAGTTTAAAACTAGTTCCTTAAACAATTATAATTTACAAATTCAATCATTCAGATTTCAATTTAAAGTAATTCCATATCCTTAATTTCAAATTAAAGTTAGATTTTTCTTTTATCTCAGAAAAGGATATATTACTACAGTCCATTTCTTCATTCATTTAAATAAATTCAATTTATAGTTTAAAGATTATTAATATCAACAGGATAGTATCTTTCAAATTATTTCAAATAAATATCCATCCATTTTCAATTTCTAGATCTCAAATCCATTTTGATATCACACAAGCTCTCAATTCCAATCAACCATTTAACTTCCCAATTCAAATTTCCAAATCAGGTTGATCATTCCAACTTATTTAACTTCTTCCAAGTTAAATTTGATTTACTTAATCCAGTCAAATTTGCACAATTTGAATTCCCATTCAAATTCCAAAATACTTTCCCATCTTTAAGTTCAAAAACTTATCAGTTTGGGTTTCCACATCTCATTCCAAATTTAAAACTCAACATTTAAAGTTTATCTCAAACCATCTTTTATATTATGTATATCTCTCTTATACATATCTATTTCCTTTGCACACCAAGCCAAATTTTAAAATTAAACCACCCTTGGTTTTAATTTAAAACAAAATCCTTTAAATTTTCAAACAACTTTGGTTTGAAACAGGACACTTTCATTCAAATATATTAAATAACATTTCTTTATCATTTTGAAATAATTTATATTAAAAATTCTGGATCCAGATTTAAAACTTCACAATTTAGATCACCTTCCCTAAATGTTTTATTTCCTTAAAACATTTCATTTTGCTTACTCATTAATACACATTATATTACAATAATTATTTATGATAATAACCAAGGAAACCAATCCATTATTATCTTTTTCTGAAATTCTTTCCAAAATTCAAGATTTAATTTCAGTTTGAATCCATTTCAATTTGGTTGTATTCTATTACTTCTTAATTTAATTCCAATAATCCAACAACCCATTAGCTTAATATTTATTAGAAAGAAATATTGCTTTATATATCAAAATATATTCTTATATAAAATCATTTAAAATCTTTATATAAGAAAATAACAAGTACGCTCTTAAATATATATATATATATATATATATATATATATATATATAGAGAGAGAGAGAGAGAGAGAGAGACACACACACTCAACTCAACCTAGGGTACCACTTACCCTATCCTTAATGGGTAATCCCACCAGGGCCAAGGTTCTCGCTTAACCTTCAGCTCTGATACCAAATGTAACGACCCGGAAAATTTCGATCCCGAAATTTCCAAATAGTTAGTGAAAGAAGAAAGAGAAAGAAGAAGAAACAGAAAACTCAAAATCTCACATTCGTAGCGGATAAAATATAATAGTAAATAAAATAACTATTTACAACGAAGAACTATATCAATACATTTTAATTTTCACATCAGAGTTACAACATTTTCATAACACTGGACAGTTTAAACAACATGTCCTAGATAAATAACAATATATATCACAACGGATAAACACTCTATACGTTCCTGTCCTTCAGCTCTCCTCCTGAGCTCCAGAACATCCTTACCTGCAAATCTGTAATACTCGTCTGACCCGAGCATTACATCAAAGTAACACCCGGGTCAGGCTGGAAACCAGCGTGAGTAAACCCATCTAACATGGAATATAAAAACATACGACTTATATAAACCCGGGTAATTTATATCGATTTTACAACTTCATAAGTTGTTATAAACATTACTTATTTCAAACATCAAGTTCTAAGTACCAAAACTTAGGTTAAATGGTCCAATTCACGAAAATCATTCCATTTCAGCTTATTGACTCCACATATCAGTTATGAGGAATCGTAGTGATTTCGGGTATTTACTAATACCCGACTCCGGCCTTTTCGAATTTATTATTATCTTAACCCAAGTTATTCAAGTGAAATACAACTCAACTTTAAATAAAAGATGTCACCGTTTTACATAGCAACTCATCATCCATAGATAATCACACTATCGTTGTTCACCATAACATATCACAAAACATTTCATATCAGAGAGACCAACCAATTCAAGTCCTTTAACATTATAAAATCAAAATAAGGGAAATTGATCGCTTCCGAACTCAATTTAATTAATTTTGATTAAATTGCTAATCCTCGTTCACCTAGTTTACCTTACTTGGTATTAATTAAATTCAATTCAATTAATATCAATCATCTCTAAATTTTCCATCTTAATTAAACACCCACATTGATTAATTAACCTTAATTAATCACACTTATTAATTAACTAACCCTTAATTATTTTCCCTAATTTATTAATCCTTTGATTAATTACACTGAGTAATTAATCATTAATTACTTCTCCAAAATAATTAAATCTTTAATTACTTCACCAAGTAATTATACCATTTTTTAATTATTTACAATGGTCTAACTATTCTATAATTACCCTCTTTGATTATTTATCCTAATTAATCATTTGATTTATCAATATAAGTTAATTACTTTTAATTAGTTAATTATCCTTAAGTAATTAATTTCCTTTAATTAACAAAACCCTTTTTAGTTAATTACATTATGAAATAAATTTTTAATCACTTTATTGATTTATTTAATCAATAAATCACCAAAATCTTAATCAACTTTAAGATAGCTCACTTGTCTTATTAATCTCTTAATTATTATTAACATGTAAATTTAAAGCATTTTGTTCTTTAATTAACACTTGGTTACATTCCTAATATTTAGTTTAAATTAATTTACAAATTTAAATTAAACAAATCAATAACTACTTAAATCAAATGTTATATAAAAACATATATCATATATAAAAGTATTTAATTTAAGAAACAGTCTTAAACTTGGTTTATTTAATTCTTAAAACTGATTTAATTAAAATTTAAAGATTAAACCCAAGCTTAACCGAATTAAAATCTATTTTAGATTACAAATCCAATGGCTGAAGCCCAATCCAAACAACAATCCCCTTCTCCTCTTCTTCCTCTTCCAAGAATCAGACAGACCGAAGTCTGCTTCCATCTCCTGAACGTCACCAAACCCAATCGACTCGGCACAAACATTAATCCTAAAGGAATTCGCGCAACACATCTAAAACTCGATGCTAACCCACCAATTTCGCACAGCAGTACACGAGAATTAAAAGCTTGGATCGCCTGGATTGCATGTGCACGGCAACACATGTGCACGTGCACACACGAACCACCAATCGTCTTGCCACCGCGCCATCTCCATCAAACTTTCCCTTGTTCCCTGACCAAGTTTGCCACAACGACAAAACTACACAGCCTCTCATTCGAAATTCAAACTTAAACACGAACGACGAAAACACACACCTCCTTGGTCAACGAACTGCTCTTGCCGAACGCCACCGTACACCACGTCTCCACCACCGATCGAAAGCCCTTTCGATACGCTACCCTCATGCCGAACCCTATTGACTCTGGTTACGTCCTCGTCTCCGAAATGCATAGCATTGCCATCATACCAAAACCATCCCTAAAACCCTTAAATCAACTCGCACGATCAATCAAACCCCAAGTCAAATATTCCGCCATGGTCAAACCCTTCCCTGTGATCACCTGACTCTTCCCAAGGCGGCTGCATCACCCCTTGTCGACGAAGTCGACGGAAATAAATTTTTGAACACAAAACATTCGTTTTCAAATCTCATATAATCTATATTGTTAAAAATCATGATTTAATCTTTAAAAATCCTATTTCTACAAAAGAAATCAACATGCATGATTAAATCTTTGATTCAGTTACATAGAAATTTTACAAAAAAATGATTTTTTACTATAAACGAGGCCCGAGCTAACTACACAGCATAAATCATTCATGGAAATATTTTTAACTTAAACAACACTAGAATATAAACATATTTCTAGTTTACATCATCAACATTCGTGAATCAGGTTAATAGACATTAATTTTTGAACTGAAATGAACAAATTGTTCACTGTCAATAGTGTATGCATACTATTTTCAATTTGAAAATAAATTTTCACATAAAAATACTTTGCTTATGATAACCAATTTGTTTGGATTCCTAAATCAAATCCGAGATCAGATGAGAAGGATTAGAAATTTTCCTTAAAAATGTAAAAATATAAACAGATGTGATCACAAACATCCACACCTATATATTCCTACCATATATTTATGTATCCAGATTTTTTAAAACAAACATGCATACATCAACTAAACATGTAACAAAATTTTTTTGCTTCAAACAATTTACACACAACAATTTAAACTGTTTAAGACTAAATTTACTCACCTGAAAGAAAGAACAGAGCCTGGAACTTTTGATTTAAACTGAAACTTGATTTTCTTCTTAAAACTGGAGTGCTTGCTTCGATTTCAAAAAGCAGTTGCAAGTGGTAAACAATTTCCAGATTGGGAAAAGAATGCAGCCTTGTTTTACAGGTTTTTAAACTCCAGATTTATTGTGGAATTCTTGTAGAAATGTTGTTGAGTTTGTTGTAGATTTTTGAACAGATTTTACATTTGATTTTGGCTTTGAACTTCTTTCAAAAAATTGGTTTTTTTTAGCCTCTTTTTTTTTCTAGAGGAGGAAAAGGTTTTTAAAAATGAATTGCCAAGTTTTTCTTATTATTTTTATTTTAGAATGTTCAAAAATAGATTAAAACAATGCCACTTGTAATCTTAAGTGGTAGAATGTTTTACAAGTGTATTTGCATGATCTAATATCCTTACACATGTTAAATTTCAAATATTATAATAATTACTCATTTTTATAAATGTTTTTAAATTGATTTCTTATTTACATTAACATGTTTTAAATGTTTATTTCAAAAAAACTACATTTTTTTTAAAGAAAACAAATTAAACTTTTATTGTAATATACTATTTGTAGTTATTATATTCTTTAAACAAAATAAATATTTATTTTAATTACTTTTGAAATCCAATTTAAATATCCAAATTCAAATTAAATTTCAAATCTATTTTACATATACATATACTTAAACAAATACAATTTCAACTTGTATATAATAATGCTATTTAAAATCTATGTATATATTCACACAACACAGTTACAAATATAAATATTTATTTGATCAGATTCATTTGTTCAATCTATAAATTCAGTATTTCTATTACTTAACCTAATTATATTATTAATTACAGATGCCCAAAAATCCGGGTTATCACATAAACCTTCGAAATCTCATGGAGATTGAAACAACGAATGAAATTAAAAATATAGCAGAGAATGTAAATGAACACATATGATTTTTATAGTGGTTCGGCAATCATGGCCTACGTCCGCTTTATATTTTTATTCATCTTCTATTTGATTCTGATTACAAGGGAGTTTGAATCAGCTGGGATCCATTAATACAAGGGTGATGGAATAACAATGGAGTTTAGTGCAACGAGTCATGTCCAAAAGGCCCTTATTATGTTGGCATTGGAGTGCTATTTATAGGCGTAGGCTGAAAATATCTGGCTCATATCTTGGAATACTCCTTTTCTCACGTGGGTGGGCCCACAGATCGATCCATGGTCGTTTGGGATGATCCATGATCGACAAGCGTACAATTCATATTGATCAAGATGAGGTCTTTTTGGGCTGAGATCGATCAGTGACATTGTTGAACTGGTAAGAAAGTTCCTGTGAAATTTTTTTAGCATTTGGAGTTATAGATTTGGAGTTATGATCGATCCAAGGTTGGATTTGTAGGCTGGCTAAACTATGCGTATCGATACCTTCGTATCGATCGTCGTTTGTATCGCACTTGTGCATACAGATCAAGTGTGGCTCTATTCGTATCGATGCTCGCATGCTACTTCGTATCGATTGTTGGAGGCCACTTCGTATCGGTGTTGGCTGTTGACTCCTTCGTATAGACTGTTGGCTACAAATTTCATATCGATGCTTAATTGATCGATAAGAAATGGATGGAAGGAGATCGATACGTAATAGGTACCCGCTGATGGATGATGGATATGAAGGGAATGGATACACAAGTGATGGATACGAAAAGACATCTCCTATGTGAATCTTGATCGATCCATAACTTGAGCATACGAACTCTGATTGACCTAAAATTTGGAACTTTGGCTTTCATGGCTTTGCTTGTCGTGTCACATTAATTGTAGATCGATCCGGACTCAGACCAAATTTGCTGGTATCCATAGTGAAACTGTGCATAACCGATCTCCGGGATAATTTATCCTTGGTTTCTACTCAAGTCCTTGGTGTCGCGGCCTTTCTAAAGGGCAGGATAACATTTGCCCCCCAAAGTACATCTTGTGTGAACATGAGGTGCTTTGAAAAGCTACGATCTTCATTCTGAAAAAGTTCTATCTGATTCATCGAGTAGTTGTTGTCCTTTCATCAAAAGATGTTACCTTTGATTGATCTTCAGTGTTTTACGTGTTGAACTATTGACTATCAATGATCATGTAGTGTTTCTTGGTAACTGAGTGTTGAGCGCTAGCGATTTATTGCTCATTGTTCCGATCGTCACCAGGTAAGCACTCAATTCCTGTTAACTTTGAAACTCGAATGTTAGTTCATCATATATGGACATATGTTAACCTGACTCCCGTTCACGTTTGCATGTTTATGGGTCCTTATCAAGTTCTCTTTTTTTTGATTGAGTCGAGTTTTGTATCTATCCTTTCCTAGATTGATGTGAAATTCCAGTTGTAACAACGATGATGGTTGCTTTGATTCATTCCTTTGTATCGATCCTCTCCTAGATCAATCTAGAATGCATTATGATAGACTTCGTATCGATGGTTATCGATACGAGATGGACTCACATAAAGTATGCTTCATATCGATGGATACGAAATTTACAAAAGTTAACTCATGGGACAACTTTGTGAAGGACATGCCATTTCTCATTCCCATGTTCAAGAAGGATTCCTTGTTGTAGATAATCTTCGATAGGAGTGATCCATGACTCTTTTTTTGCCTCCATCTTTAAGATCTAGTCGATATTCATCTGTAGTTGGCTAGTAGCTCTTGGGCCCAGCTAAGAGAAGGAGCAAGATGTTGCCCCCTAATTAGATAATTTTCCTTGACTTGGCATGCCACTAACCAGAAATCGCATAAGATATGTAAAGTTTCCATTCCTAGTTTTCTTGAAAGTTTGAGCGTGGCAACCAAGGCTTCATACTTAACTTTGTTATTTGTTGCAGGGAAGTTGAGTTTCAGTGTGTAGCAGATCGATTGTTCCTCAGGAGTCATTAACGTAGCTTCCATGCTGGAAACCCGATTATTGGAAGTTCTACCTCTGTACATTCTCCATCTGTTGGACGGTTCTCCACTGTTCTTTGAATAGTCATCAAATGCAGTGAATTCAAATACGAAGTATGCTAATGATTGACCATGGATAGCTCTTCGAGGGAAATTACTGATATCAAATTGGCTTAGCTTGATATTCCAATTGAGTAATCTTCCAAACATTTAAGGTTGCTATAGGAACTATTGAGACGATTGGTCGGTATAGACCTAACGTGGTGAGCCTGTCAATAGCTGGCTTTCATTATATACTGATCTTTGGATTCATTTGTCTTCACATAACATTGCAATGCGTATGGCATGTGTTGAGATGGCCCAATTGATGTATAAATCTTCACGATCTAACGACTCGGGTAAAATGGGATGTTTCTCTAAGCGATCTATTGGAGCTGGAATTGCATCAACGCAGTTGTTAGCCCATTCAAAAGTTCTCTTCCCTCTCTTGGTTAGGTTAAAGAAGAGAATACACCGTAGATGGCCCTAGAGTTGAATTAGCTTAGAATGGTAATTTTTCGACTTAGGCTCTGTACCTACTTGGTTGTCCTCAGTACATGGATGTCTCTAATTATCATAATTTTTAGGAAATTAGCCTCAATTCCATAAGAATTGATGATGAAACTCAAGAATTTTTCCGCTGCAACTCAGAAAGAGCATTCCAAAGGATCGAGTTTCGATCTACATTTTTTTGAGAACATCGAATATCTCTGCCAAGTCATCGATGTGGTCGTTTGATAGTCGTGATCTCACGAGCATATTAATCACATATACTTTCATCGATCGGCTAATCTGATTTTGAACGATCTGTTAACTGTCCTCTAGTAAGTAGAACTAATGTTATTAAGTTTGAATATGAGGATTGTAACAGAGCACTATAGACCCAGATCAGTAAAGAAATTGTTTTTTTCCTGGTCTGGGACATGCTTCAGTATTTGATTGTATCTGGAGTTTACGTCCATAGAAGTGAGTAATTCATGTCTGATGGTCGAATCCACCGGTTGGTTAATCCTAGGAAGTTGAAAGCTGGGCTGTGTCATGCCTCATGCAAATCTGAGTAGTTGACGTACGTCCTCCATTCTCCATTTATTTTTCTCATAAGTAAAGGATTGGATACTCATTGTGGGTGAACGACATAGTGGATAAACACATTGGTTTTGAGTAGATTCTCCTCTTGTTTAAGTGAAGCAAATCTTTATGGATCCACATCGTACCATTTTTATTCACCGAGACATGCCTCGGGTCGACATTTAATGTAGGGTTCTCAATGGATGGCGAGAGTCCATACATATACATGAGATTGAGTTCAAGCAAACACATCAAGATTCACTTCGAGTAAAGCAGTTAACTCTTTCTTGTAATTGCGCTGAGTTGTGATCTTCAATACTCGTGATGGGTTATAGGCGCTTCATGTGCTTATTTGCAATGGTTAATAATCATTCTTATAGGCATGTTGAATCAAAGGCTCGGTAGAGTTTAACCTTGTATCGCGTACTGCATCATAGCTAGCTCTAGCTATAAGTTTGAATCATCTTGTGTTTTCGAGTGATGCGCTTTCCATTCAATGTGCTCTTAATCCATTGCTTGTTGTAAGGCTCAGATGATGATCAGTTGCCTGTAAGTCTGGGCATTTTTTCGATCATTCTATCTCCAAGAATCCTTTCGGTAGTAATCTCAAGTTGTTACAAATACTAGGCATGAGTCATAGGATCGAGTAGCCGTAACTTGCCCTTGGATGATCACACTCGTGCCCTTTAATTGGGTTGATGGACGTACTGTGCGAATGGTCGAGTCTGGCCCATGCTGTGTTTATAATGAAGTCCAAGATGTAAGAGCTAGAGTATTTGATGAACGATCAAACCACTTTCATCTTATATCTCGTGCGTACCCCCAGTCTGGGAATATCTTGATAAGTGGCAAGGTATATCATGTCTGCTTCAATTTCGTATTCTATCATGTTAACCTCGAGTTAACTGATGGAAGGCCGAGTCGTGCCTATCCTGCATTATGTTCTCTTTTTTCCCTCTAGGAAGAATATTTTGTTGGTTTGCCGACATTTAGACACAAAAGCCAAGTTCTGGACGGTCAATGACATTCACTTTGCGGCTTATATCGCCATACTTTAGGCACAAACTGAAGGGGGAATATTCTAGTCAGATCCAATGTAGGATTGATGCTTCCCTTGTCAAATCCAGGGCAAGAATCAGTGTGCACATGTTTAGGTCACACTTGTTTTGAATTGGTCTTTTAGTTGGATCATGGTAAGAGTCCAAAAATGAACGGTCGCGTTGCATTCTTTTGGAGTTGGGCGATCAATCACGTCCATTTCGATTTACATTCTCCCATCGAATCTAAGGATAAAGTCAGCTCAAATACAGTCAGGTCATGCTAATCTAGTTTTATGCTCTTCGTGATGGATCGAAGGAAGGTGACGGAGAACAAATGGTCAAGTCACACCCATTCATGATTTTTTCTTCCATCCATGCTCTGGTGGTCAAAGGTATTCGATGGACGTTCGAGTTTCATTGACTTGTAGCTGATGAGGATCGATATTGACCATAACGATTCAGCGACACAATATAATAAGCTTGAATCACATTGTGTGTCGATCGAAGGTACGGTATGAAAGGTCCAGATCGATATTGCCCATCGATCCGGCGGTATGATATAATTGGTCGCTCGTAACTTCGGACATCATTCTGATTGATTGGCATTAAGGCCTCCTTGTAGTCGTTGCCTTAAGTTGTAAAGGACGCTAAGCTAGAGATGTAGCGAGTCAGCTTTCTCTTCTTTTAGTGATTTGTACTTCTTCCCCCAGTCTTAGGGTAGCAGAGTCAGTTTGTGGATGGTCTATTTACATATGTAGTGAGATTATACTCCTCCTATCAAGTTTAGGTTAGAGTTGGTGAATGAATAGTCGAGTCACATTCATTCGTTTATCTATGCTTGTAGTCGCACTTTGGTGATCAGAGTCAGTTGAAGGGCATTACAACAATTTTATCCAAATGTGGTCGGTCGCATTACGACAACTTTAATATGATGTTTCTCCCACTGAATTGTAGAAAGAAATTGATTGACGGGTGGTTGGGTCACATCCATACACATTGCACGCATAACCTGTCGGATCATAGGCGAGAGTTAGTGGATGAGTGGTCATGTCATGTTCGTTCGCGGTTGGATGGGTAGTCACATCCACTCAGAAAGAGACATCCAACTACGCCTGTTTTGCAAATCTGCGTCTCCTTGTTGAATCAAGGAAGAAATATTGGCTTGTAGGTTGGAGTGTATCCCTCTAAATTTATGCTATGGGCCCCGTGTCAATGACAAGAGTTGATGCATGGACAGTTGTGTCATGCCCGATTAGTGATGGATGGATGGATCGCATCGGATTTTGCATGATTAGTGTGCCCTCCAGTCAGGGGAAGAGTTGGAAAGAGGATGATAGAACCACATCCATATTTTATACTACAGAACTTGCTGAGGAATCAAAGTCGATAGATGGACTGTAAAATTGCTTCCCATCAGGTATTTATATTCCAATCCATGCTTTGAGGACTGGAGTTGGTTGATCGGTGATCAGTCACACCCATTTGGTGTTTATACTTTAGTTTACGCTCTCGGGATCAGAGTAGCTGATGGGTGGTTAGTCACACCTATTTGGTGTTTATACTCCAATCGGCACTCTGAGGACTTAGAGTTAGATGATGGGTGTTCAGTCACACCCAATTGGTGTTTATACTCCAGTCTGCACTCTAGGGACTTAGAGTTAGTTGATGGGTGGTCGGTCACACTCATTTAGTGTTTATACTCTAGTTTGCACTCTAGGGACTTAGAGTTAGTTGATGGGTGGTCGGTCACATCCATTTGGCATTTGTGCTCCGGTCCATGCTCTCGGGACTAGAGTGAGTCGGTGGGTGGTCAGGCACACCCGGTTATGTTTATACTCCATTTTGCACTCTATGAATGTGGAGTTGGTTGACAAATCGTCAATCGCATCTGTTTAGGCTGTAGGATTTCGTTCACACTCTGGGAATGAGAATTTGATCAGGGACGTAGAAGGTCATATCACATCCACCCTAAGTAGGCAAGCGAAGTCGTAGATGGACGGGTCCATCCTCATCGAGTTTGTGAAAATGGAGACCAGGTTTTGGATGGACGGATCCATCCTTCTTGAGTTTGTAAAAATGGAGACGAGGTTGTGGATGGACGGATCCATTCTTATCGAGTTTGTAAAAATGGAGACGAGGTCGTGGATGGACGAATCCATCCTCCTTGGGTTTGTAGAAATGGAGATGAGGCCGTGGATGGACGGATCCATCCTCCTCGAGCTCATGTTTTGGATTTTAAGTTTGTACTCTAGCTCGCACTCTAGGAATGAAAGTTTGTTAGAGGATTTAAGTATGTTGGCGCCGAGCTCGGGTTTCACTTAGCGAGTGATCGGTCGAATCTTGATCACTTTCACCTATCCACCCTTAACAAAGGATGATATTTAGTTAACGGATGGTCGAATCACGTTCATATTCATTTGGATTTCGCTTCTGCTAAGTCTAAGAAGTAAGATTAGTGTTCCAACAGGCTTTGAGCTTGAGCAGAGGAGAGGATGGTTGAACTACATCCACTTTGAGTTGTGTATTTTCCCTTAAGTCAGGGGTAAGAGTTAGAGAGCTGATGGTCGAGTCTACGCTTTGCTCTCTTTCGATCGAGCTGAAGAAGAGAGTTGAAATGATTGCTTATGATGGTTAGCGAGTAGGTAGTCAGTCCTTGATGACTTTAAATTAAGGCTTGGACCATAACAAAGTCAGTTTAAGGCATGATTGTTTTGCTGAATCACATACGCAAGCTGGAGAGTGAATGGTCAAATCATATCTACTTTAAACGTGTGTTCTCAAATAATCCCAAGTGTCTAATGTAGGATTGGATGCACGGACGGTCACGTCACATCTAACCTTCGTGTGGTTACGATTTTACTGGGCATCAGAAGAAGCTTAATTATTTTGGCGAGCTTCAAGTACGAGATAGAGAGTGCATTGTTGGGACATATCATTCCAAGTCTTTCTCAAATCTCCAATTAAATTGCATAGATGGATGAGTGGATGGCCAGATACATCCACTTTGCACTGGAGTCCTACCCTTGTCTGTCTCTTCTGCTTTGATGCCTTACCCCCCAGTCAGGGGCATATAGTAGCTGATGAGTAGTTGAATCATGCTCGTCATGATGATACCACAATGACCTGATCATGGTGCGTGGAGGTTGTTTGGCACCCAACCTAGAGTACTCAGTTACCTGCAGCATTTACAAGTAGTTGAATTCAAGTTGGTGATATTTCGCAACATAAATGAAATTAAAATAGACATAAATCAAAAGAGATCGGATTAAATCTCATTGATAAGTGAAGCAACATCGTATGCTCGCTACTAACTTTGATCCATCCCTTCTGAATTGGATGTCTAATGCAAGTGGTTCAATTTAATCAAAGTTCTCGATTGATTAGAGTCGGGTGTTCCTTGTCCTTCATTTTATGGGGCTTGCACATATTGTCGAAGCTTTCTTTTTCGGAGCAGCCTAATGGCACTGATGTCCACAGTAGCCATCTAAAGAAGAGGAGTTTCCTGATTTAGAGTATAATGTAGGTTTCCTCCTTATCTTGCCACATTGCTCTTTCATCTAGATCATCAACTCAATATTTGTTTGGATATGTTGGTGTAGTTGTTGGCGGCTATCTTCCAGTTCTCTTATCAAAAGTCTAGAAATAAGCTCTTATGATGCATTCATTCATGAGTATTGACAACAACTGTTGTGGATTTCGATCAATTCATTGGCAACTAGCTTCTTTATTCCCAATATGAGAAGTAAAAATGGTATGTCTAACCATGGTTGACAGTCTTCTTTGTGGAATGAAGGAAGGCATCTGCATTTGATGGCATCCATCACACTCGGTGGAATCCGTGCGCCATTCTCACTTCATGAAGTAGTGTCGGAGGTTGTGTTTCCATAGTACGCCGACATGGTCGACATGTTGAATTATCACTAGAAATTTTGCATGCAGAATGGTTTAATGAATGGGTCTCAACTGGGAAAGATACTCCAATCGTTGTTGTCAGGTCCATTTTCTATCTACATGGTCTTGTAATATTAGTGAATGATGTATGCATGATTGTCCAATGTCTGAGTGGTTGGTAACGCCGATTGGATGGTGAGTTAGTTAAGATGGGTTCATAGATTGGTGATTGTTCCTAATTTTCATCCAGATATGGATGCCCACATAGGGTAGTAAGGAAGTCCTCTTGAGATTTTACGCCATGCTTCTAGTCATTTGGAGACAGCATGATCAAGATTTAGGCATTTGAAGATGGTTCAGTGGTGACTATCTATGCTTTGAGTTAGCAGAGTAGACATGCAGTTGTCAAATTAACCATCATACCGTATCTGTCAATTTAGGCATCTGAAAGCTGGTCAATTGGGGGAAGTTGTAATCCTCCTTAGAAGCATGATATATTAACCAACTCTAGTTCTTGGCGTATTAATTTGGTTCTCCAGCCCTTGGGAGCGCCATTTGAGTACTAGTCCTTGCCATTCCTTAAGTGCAAATCAGCTTCTGCTGTTTTAACCATCTATGTCTCGTTCAGTCATGGAGCGATCAGGAGAGTGGATAGAATAATCCTTCAAACTCACTATGTGGGTGCACTATGCTGCAGCTAGGGTTCGAGAGGGTTTCCAGTTAGCCTTTGCATCCATATATATGCTCAGTTAAACAATATATCTCGGGTATAGATCGGTTTCCATTAGTACTGATTAGGTTTGACATCCAATTAGCTTTTACATCAATATGTATCCGATTAGTGCTTGTCGACCAATTTCCTATCGAATTAGAAAACGACCGATCAAATTTATAATAAAAATAACCGCAAGCGCACAATGCACAATTCTAGTACATGGCGACTACGGGTCGATCCATAGGGACTTGTTAGATTTCAAATTCCTATTCAATCAAATTATACCAAAGTTGAGAGACTGTTGTTAACTACTAAAAATTGCAAAAACTATCAACAACAAAAGTGAATGAAGACTATGAGAATAAAATGACAATTTAGAGATAATTACACTCTCTAGATCACATAGTTCAATAAAATACGAAATTGTGACCTCTCTTTTTTAGTCATTAGTGAGTTTAATTGACGTGTTTATCATAAGTATGACATATTTGTGCTATTAATTAGATCAACATAGGCCATGAAACTATAACACACCCCTTAAACCACTTAATAATTCTCATGAAAAATGACAACAAGTTGAAAATGAAATCTATTTTAAGCATTAATTAAAAATATAGACCATCAAATTATGATTTAATTTCACTTCATTGCCATAATCATATTTAGACGAAGAGGCAATTTGTGATTCATATGACTAAGAATAGCATATTTGTTTTGAACAACATAAGCTATCAAACTCAATACCAAACACAAAATTACATAAACGTCGAATTTCTACGAAGCACAAAAAGAGAGCATTAATTATCAAATTATGCCGAAGCTACATAATTAGAGAGCTTCATTACCCCTAACTTGAAGGGGTTTAGCCTCTTATTTATGTTATCATATCAATAATTGTTGCATGCAACATAGAATAAATAGAAGAGAAAAAAGAGAGCTAATGAAAAAGAGAACCAATGAACAAGAAATAAACACTGATCTACTTGCATGAATGATAAATTTACAATTCTAACATGGAAGTAAAAAGCAAGTAAAAAATACCAAGTATTAAATTGCATAAAAAAAAACATAAAAGAAATGGCTAAGTAGCCATGAAAAGAAAGAGCGGTCTCATTTTGTTTTTGATCCTAAACTAAACTTAGAGAAAGAGAGTCTAAGAGAGAAGAGAGCCTAAAAGAATAGAGGAGGGTTACATGAAACATAAGGGGTATTTATACAAGCTAGAAACCCTAATTCACATTTTTGGGAACTATCCAAACTACCCCTCTAGGAAGTGTGATGGCCAAGTAACCATTAGCATGGATAATTCTCGTTTAAATGTGCATGAAGCTTTAATGGCCTTTTAGCATGTGCATTAGCTATAATTTGTACATTAAGGTACGTGGGGTCCTCCATGATCATGACTTTGAATTATTTCCATCTTAATTCCTCTGTTTCTTCTATGAAAATCATGAAACCACATGTATTTGAAGTCAAATTCCTACAAAATATTATAGAAATTTCCAATTAAATTTTCTCAAATTAATATATGCATAAAAATGACCATTTTGCCCCTAAATGAACATGAATATATGACGATTTGAAAATAATTTGAATTTTGGTTTTGTTTGCACCAAAAATAGTCACAAACCCTCGAAATCTCATGGAGATTTAAACAATAATGAAATTAAAATTATAGCAGAGAAAGTAAATGAACACATAGGTTTTTTTGTAGTTGTTCAGAAATCATGGCCTACGTCCACTTTATATTTTTATTCATCTTCTATTTGATTCTGATTAATCAGGAGTTTGAATCAGCAGGGATCCATTAATACAAGAATGAGGAATAACAATGGAGTTCAGTGCAATAAGCCATGTCCAAAAAGCCCTTTTTTGCTGGCATTGGACTACTTTTTATAGGCGTAGGCTGAAAATATCTAGCTTGTATCTCGGAATACTCCTCTCACGTGGGCGGCCCCACCAAATCGATCCAGGGTCATTTGGGATCGATCCATGATCGATACACGTACCATTTGTATCGATCAAGATAAGGTCTTTTTGGGATGAGATTGATCAGAGACATTGTTGAGGTGGTAAGCAAACTCCTGTGAAAATTTGGTAGCATTTGGACTTGTAGATTTTGAGTTATGATTGATCCAAAGTTGAATTTGTAGGCTGGCTAAACTGTGCATATTGATACCTTCGTATCGATCATTGTTCATATCCCTCTTATGTGTATTGATCAAGTGTGGCTCTGTTCGTATCGATGCTCACATGATACTTCATATTGATGGTTGGAGGCCACTTCGTAACGATGCTAGCTGTTGGTACCTTCGTGTAAATTATTGGTTGCAAATTTCGCATCGATGATTGATTGATCATACGAAATGGATGGAGAGAGATCGATACGAAATGGGTACCCGCTGATGGATAATGGATACGCAAGTGATGGATACAAAATGACGTCTCCTATGTGAATCTTGATTGATTCATAACTTGAGCATACGAACTTCGATTGACCCGAAATTTAAAACGTTGGCTTTCATAGCTTTGCTTATCATGTCACATTAATTTTAGCTTGATCTGGACTCGGACCAAATCTGCTAGTTTCCATAGTGAACCTATGTATAATCGATCTTCGAGATAGATTATCCTTGGTTTCCAGTCAAGTCCTTAGTGTCACGGACTTGCCAAAAGGCGGGATAACAGGTTTAAACAAGTTAAAATATCCAATATGATCATTTATTTAATTTAAATAGAATAAATATGGTGGTAAAATTATGCACATTTACGTACACTTCAAATACCCCCACACTTATCTTTTTATTCGTCCTCGAATAAAGAAAAAACCAAGATAAATCCGTTTTCGTAGGGAGCACGATGCATTGAGCGTATGCAACAAGCCGTTAAACCTTTAGGAGTCCCAAGTAGGATGAGTGTTGTCTCGTGAGGGTTTTCAGCGGTTACTACCAACAAAATCCAAATGCGATATAAAAATATTTTCAAATTAAAAATTTTATTTACAAAGTGATGAATGCAAGCTTTTGAAAATATATACAAATGAAGGATTTACTTTTAAATTGACAAAAATAAGTTAAATATAAGTTTTGGTCATTACCTTGAAGATTTAAGTCATTTACCCATCAAAATTTGCAACAAAAATCAAGTTATAATAACAAATAGACTATAGTTTAACTCGTTGTTTCTGTTGATAACGAAGTGTAACTATGAAATGGATCCTTAGTTGATTATTGAAGTTTATCAATGTGGTATATTCATTTATTTTCAATAACAAGTCAAATCAAATCAGTAAAAATAGTGCTAGGATTTCAATTGCTTACTCTCTATAATTTTTTAATTTTTTTTTTGATATTTACTATATTTACATATGCCAAACTCATGTAAACTAAGGCCAGATATACCACTCACGCACTACCTTGCGTGCTTCTGTGAAGGGAATACCGAGCATGGCGAGTGAACACACGAGTGTGAACACCTATCGATTGTAGGCATTATTAATAAAAGAATTTTTATATAAATACACCTAACTCAGTAAACTGAGGCTAGATATATCGACCATGCAGTGCCTTTCGGGCTTACGTGAGAAGGGTATAGAGCATGCGAGTGTACACACAAGTCTGTACGCCCATAGAATATAGGTGTTAATAAAATATATACATAAAAGATTTTTCTTTTTTTAAATTTTTTTAGAAAGAGAGAGATTTACAATATCATCTTTGTACCACTTAACTTAGAGGATAAAAAATGTTGTATCCTTTTCTTTTAAATCCACTACTTTTTAAAACAAAGATTTTCAATTAGGATATATTTCATAAACAACATGTATGAATCTTCCTATGTACTAGTTAAACTGTAGTCACTTATAATCAAACCTAATTCTTAATTTTGCCAAGACAAATTAATTTTCAAAAATTTCAATTTAATAACCAAATTCCTATATTTATCCTATAGTGTTTGTTTAAAAGTAAACCAAAAATGCTTAAAAACTTTTTTTTTATATTTTTGAAAGAAAATGCAAAAAATAAACTATGAACAATCGAAAATGAAGATGTGATTCCCCTCACACTTGATTTTTACTGTGTCCCAACAGTCAACCTAAATGAAAGGAGAAAAATAAAAACAAAAAATGACCTATATTTACATCAAAATATTATTATTTACAAGACATCAGAAAGTATACAGTTAAAGAGTAAGTGAAACGGTCTTCCAAAGACCAATTTATTTGTCTTATCAAGTATGAGAGACACGACTTAAGCAAGAAAAACCAAACCATGAAAGATTTCAAAGTTGGATGTTGATTAGGAAAAACGAATGTCGTTTTATCGAAAATTGAATGAGTTGTTTTATTTTCGATGATTTTTGGGGTTGATAAAACAATTGGTTGAAATTCAAGTTTATTTTCACCAAATTGAAAGTTAAGCTCATTATCAACAAAATTTTTCAAAATTATTGATTTCAAAATTAAAATGGTGATTCAAATCTTCCTTTTCATAATTTAACAACTCATTTTCAAAAAGTCCGAATAAATCATGTTCGTTGAATTCATCTTCATTTATTGAATTATCAGCAACTTTATTACATGTGTCAAATTCAAAATCCAAAGTTATTGTATTCAAAATTTCAAAATAGGGAAAAGGAAGATCAATCCTAAATCAAATTTCTCACCCTTAAAAGAATTTAAATCCAACTCAATTACCGTATTTTTAGCAACTTCATTAAGATCGTCATTTTTCAGTTTCAAAAGTTGTTATTTGAAAATCGTCGATTTCAGTAAAAAAAAAAAGGTGGATTCTCACTTGACTCGTCACATGCTGTGATTTGCATTTGTTGCTCACGAATTTTTTTGTAGGTTTCAAGTAATAAATCCATGTGATCATTGTTAGTTTCGTTCATTTGCTCAACAAAGTCAAATTTGTAATTATCAACTTCAATTTTCACTTTAAACTTGTTGAGGACAAAATTGTCAATTTAAATAAATGGTGGATTATTATTTGATTCTTCACAAGTTAGGATTTGATTTTATTTCTCGCGATTTTTTTGTAGGTTTTACGCAGCAAATCGTCATAATCTTTTTCCATTTGCTCAACTAAATCAAATTCATGATTATTAATTTGAGAATTTTCAATTTGAATTTGTTGGGAACAAAAATTGTCGATCGCACTATTATTGAAACTATTCCCATTGCCAAATTCATTAAAAAAGTGGTTCACATTTTCATTTTGAGTTTGAAATTCATTTTGGAGTTAAAAACTGAATTGGCATGGGTTATAATCAAAATCATTTGAATTTTGAAGCAAACTCAAATTTTGATTATTTTGAAATCCTTGACTGAGCTAATACATAAATCGTTCATCCTTTGATTTTATAGTATGACCAGTTCAAGTAAAGATTCTATTCTCATTTCAAGAGTTGAGAATTGATCATTATTTTGAAAATTTTATGGTGTAAAATCTTAATTGTTTGTACAATAGTTGTTGTGCAAGAATTTGCTATGAGATTATATGGATTATATTTATTTTCACAACTATCGTAAAATTCTGAAGGGTAAGGAAATTGAGAGATTTTCAAAAAAATGTTTTTTTTCATAAAGGAAAACTATTTAACAAAAGGAATTTATTTTTAAAAAAAGGAAATTTGATTTTTGGATTTTCAATTTTTTTATTATTGAAAAGATTTTATATTCTCTTTTTGGATTTTGGTTTTCTAAAAAAAACTAACTTAAGATTTTTTTGGATTTTTGGATTGAAAAATTTCAAAAAAAAAGGTTTTAAAAACTAAGTTAAGGAATATTAACAATTTATTTTGGCTTTTGATTTTGTAAGTTTTTATTAAAAAATATGCATGAACTAATGCAACTAAATGAGTGCAAGGGTTTAATTATGAATTATTTGTCTTAAGTAGCTCCTGGCCCAAAATTGTATAGTCACACTTTGTCTTAGATCAACAAGATAGTTCTCAGCCAGGTAACGGGCATGATTTATAGGTGCTCCATGAATCACCATACCAATGCAGCCGAAGGTTTAAGTACCTTCAAGGAAACAACCACTATAATATTTACAAATCACCTTAATATTTATAAATGGTTATTGCTCTGACGCAGCCTAGACACCAAGAAATTAAATTATCGAAAGAGGACAAATTATCAATATACAATTAATGGTTATCGATTTCTAATCGTTATTATTAACAAATTCTAAGAAAAACTATAATGCAGAAATTAAAGTGTATTAACAATACAACTACGAATGTATTTTTGTTTTTTCGGTTTTTGAATTTTTTTGGATTTGGTTACCCGGCTACTTGGACCGGCTACAAAGCGATAGTTGTAGAGGATATGGTTGGGCCTAGACGAGACTCAAGCTGAGACAGGATTGGAAGTATAAGGGCTCGGTGTAGCTTGTTTGGGTCAGCCGATATATGTGGTTCATTATTTGAAGGTGGGTCGGTTGGTGTAGGATAGCTATTATGAAAGATCGCGTGTGGGTCGGCCTTAGTGGATCAGTCATGATTGGGTCGGTAAAGATAGGTAGGTCTTGGTTGTAGAGGGTCGGCCTAGTTGTGTCTTCATTTGTGGATCGACCATGTTGGGTCGGCCTATGTGGTTCGGTGAGGATGTTGTTCTGGCCTCCGAAGAATTAGTTCATGTGGCTCGGCCCTTAGTGGTTCGGCCTCAAAGGGATTGTTCAGGTGGGTCGGCCTTTACTGGTTCAGCCATATGGGATTGGTCAAAGTAACTAGAAGTTGGAAGTGGAGGATTGGCTCGACATGAGCATAGGAACGAGTTACTTCGAGGTAAAGGCCATGTTGCTTCGGACACGAGTAAGATTTATCCCGAGTCAGCATCCAGGGAATCTAGGGTCGACGTGAGTGGGTCAGTGATAGTGGGTCGGCCTTCTATTTGCTATAGGCCGAGCTATGGGCCTGGACAGGAGAACCAGCCTATCACCGTCTATAAATAGAGGGGTAGGGGTCCAGTTGAAGGGACCTTTTCTTGAGAACTTCAAAGAGAATCTTACATTTTCTATACTCACTTCCTTCTTACTCAAACTTGTACTCGAGATGTTTATTTACGGATTGTATCTGTATTCGTATTTGAAAAAGCAATAAAGATTACATTCAAAGTGGATGTAGGCAATTACGCCGAACCACTATAATTATGGTGTTCTTGTTTTCCGTTGTTTTCATTGCATTCTACTGTGATATTCCTCTGTTTTAATTTACTATCTTCATTATTCTCTCTACGCAAATCTATTCTCGGGTGTTAGTGACCAATTCTGGTGCTAACATTTTGGTGCTTTCATCGAGAGTTCATTTCAGGCCGTTAGGATCTACTTTGTTGCTACTGGATTGAGTAAATCCCCCGAAGGAGATCTAAGTTCTTTCTCAAGAGTTCATAGATTCTACTTAGAATTCTTACAGACAACTCTAAGATGTCAAGACTGTTGAATATGCGCTTTGCGCTTATATGATTTTTGTTTGATGATAATAAACATATATACATTCGTTTAAATGTATTTGATAATATACTATTTATTTTCACAGATTAAATAAATATTTGCTGAATAAAATAAATAACACAGAATTTGAATTCAAACGAATATTTTATTCAAATAAATATTTATTACAACTTTGAATAGTACAATTTCAAGCTCTCACTATAACTATACAACTTTAATTACAATTACATCACATTTCACATTTACAGTTAACCTCACTACATATCACTCACACTCGTGTTTTTATCTTCAACTGCATTCCAGTTTGAATCCAGCATCTGAGCAATCTGCAAAAATATTCACTAACGCAGTAAAATTGAAAAAGAAATATTTTTGCAATATAAAATAAAAGATGGATTTTGAAAGTATGATTTGCCTCAGTTATTTGGGTTGTTCGTCATCATTTAAATTTGAATTCATCATACACGAACAACTTGTGACATACACAGTGTATTACTGTATATGCCACAAGGCCGTGCACGCCGATATATACACTTGATAATGCTACAGGGACAGGTGAGCATATGGTCAAACCCAAATATACGGACAGGTTCAACTCACATGCAATAACATTGAAAATACGACACGAACACAAGGTCAAATCCGAGTTTTGAAACTGGATTCAACACAAGTGAATCGAGTTCAAGTCAGACCAACACTGCAAGTACATGAATGCAAACTACAAGTACAGGTTCAAGGCCAAAATGTCAAAGTGGCAACTGGCAATAACAACTACACATATGCATACCACAGATGCAACCGATCAGTTCGACATATACATGAAAGCAACAAGTTTCGACCAAAACCAGTGTATACAACATAATGAAGCAATAACACAAAGGGCCAGAGAAATGCCACAAATGTATACAGATGATCAGTGTGCAAAATGAAGCAAACTACTGGATCGAGTTCAGCAAGGCAACGCAATATGCAGTGTACTACAACAAGTCAGTAGATACATGAAGAATGCACCAATGCAAACTGAACAACAGATCAGCCATGACAGCAGACCAGTGTCAAAAATCAAGTGATCAACACAGCAACGAAAGCAACAAATTTACAAAGTGCATGAACACAGTGAACAACAAAAGTACAGTGTCAATCTCATGTATGCAACAGATAACGATGCAAGTGTCGACCAAGTAACAATGCAAGCACAGTCTCAAACATGAAACAAAATGCATCATGAATACTATAGGCCGAGAACCAAACCAGAGAAATATACAGAGACCTGGTGCAAATAACAACAAGTCAAGGCAGCAACAAACATACATATGAAGTAGTTCAAATCCAAGTGCAAATTCAAGAATATATATACACATGTATAAAATACAGAGGTACAGGCCGAGCAAAATCAAGAAAGATTTTTCTTCAAAAATTACTGAAGCCAAAAGAAGCTACAGAGGAACCATGGTCAATATTAAGTGGCCGAAGTCAAATGAATTCAACATCGCTGGTGACCACAAAATTAATCAAGCCGTGGATATGATGTATGAGTCATAATTGACCAAGTTATAGCCGTGATCACCAAGCAATGAATATACAGGAATTGAAAAGGTCAGAAATCATCAACATCGTTCAAGAATAATAAAGTGGCCGAGATGAATATTTGACAAATTCAAATAAATATATACGATCGAAGATTCAGGAAATCGAACGCATATATAACCCAATCATCATCGGCAATCAATGTATCGAATTCCAGAAAGCATAAATCAATAAAAAGAAAAAGCACATAATTATATACCGGAGTTCGATCAACGAAGCAGCTGCGGTGAGCAAATCAAAGAGCATCGAAGTCGAACAGTATCAAAGCATCGAAGTCGAACAGTATCAAAGAGGAACAGCTGCTTCAAGAACCCTAGTGTGGATCGACAGGACAAAAAGCCCTAATTTTGTTTCAAAGAGGAACGGCAGCATCTCAAAAATAAACGAACGAAGAAAATAAAAGTGACGGTCTAAAATATAAAAGGGGCCGGCAGTAAAAATAAGGGCTTTAAATTTATAAATAGGGTTTTGTTTATATTAGGGCTATTTTATTTTAATTTGTTTTTAATTTGTATTTTCCTTTTTAAACCGTTTAATTTTCTAGTCGTGTGACTAGGGGACAAGCTACGGTGTGTAGCTTGAGAATTCACAATTCGGTAGTTGAGTTGTGGCAGGGTTTTGAGCGTAGAGTTAGATTAGTCAATAGCGGTGTATAGCGAGTTTACGTGTGTAAGGGAAGGGCTATCTAATTTCTAGTAGAAACCTTGGGGGCAGCACGTAGGCAGGGTTTTGCCGAAGCTGGGTAAATTCTGTGTTGTTCTGTTTTATTCTGTTATTTATATTCTGCGATATCTGTGCTGCTATTCTGTGATCTGAATTGAAATTAATTTATAAGCTTCCGCGATTAATTTTTATAATTTACACTATCACCCTATTCACCCCTCCTCTAGGGTGAAATCGATCCTACAAGTGGTATCAGAGCAAGGAACAAAAGCCATTTTTGTTTTAAAATTTTGATTTTACAAAAATCAATTTTTGTTTTAAAATTCGTGTTTCAAAAATCGGTTTTTGTTTTAAAAATTTGAATTTTTAAAATGGCTTCTTTTAATAATGCTTTTGCAGAAGGACAATCCATAGTTAGACCACCAATGTTCAATGGTGAATATGCTTACTGGAAAAATAGAATGCAAATTTTTTTGAAAACCATTGACGCTTGGAATATTGTTGAGACAGGTTATAGTATACCAACTATAACTGTAGATAATCAGGAAATAGAGAAACCAAAGGAACAATGGACAGAACTAGAAAATAAATTACAGAATACTAATGCCAAAGCTATGAATTCTATTATCTGTTCATTGGATCAATTTGAATTTAATCGTGTCTCACATTGTCTAACTACGCAGGAAATATGGCACATACTAGAAGTGACTCACGAAGGAACATCTCAAGTCAAAGAATCTCGCCTTGCAATGCTAAGCAGCGAATACGAGAACTTCAAAATGGCGAAGGAAGAAAAATGTCAAAGAGATGTACGGACGACTCTCCAATATCGTATACAAATCAAAAGCTCTCGGAAAAACATACACCGAATTAGAAATAGTCCGGAAAATCCTCAGATTCCTTCCACGAAGCTTTGAAGCAAAAGTAACTGCCATACAAGAATCGAAAGATTTAAAACAACTTAAAGTTGAGGAACTCATCGGAAATCTCACCACTTATGAGCTTGAAATGAAATTCAAAGAAGAGCGTGAAGGAGGTGACACTCAAAAGAAATCAATAGCTCTCAAAGGAACAACCGAAAGTGATGATGATAACGATGAAGATGATGGAGCAGCAGAATTGGAGCTGTTAATATGGAAATTCAAAAAATGGAATCAAAAACATGGAAATTCAGCTCGAATTCAAAAAGCAAAAAGCAGAATAGCCAAAGCACTAGACTACTCAGAAGAACAAAAGTTTATTTGTTATAATTGCAACAAACCCGGCCATATCAAGCCCGATTGTCCACAAATTAAATCCAGCCACGGAAAGAAACAGAAAAAGAAAAGTTTTGCAGCCACTTGGGATGAAATAGACGAGAATGATCAAAGCACTGGCAGTGAAAGCGAAAAGGCAGAATTGTGTCTTCGAGGTGATACAACTGACAGTGACGATGACGAGCCAAGTGAGGTATCAAAACTTACCCATTCTGAGTTGCTTATATATTTTCATGAAGTAAACGGTTGTTTTGAACGACTTAGGGAAAAATACGCCAAACTTGAATCTCAAAAAGATACTTTGATAGAATGTAATAAACAACTTGATCAATTAGTTAAAACCTATCAAAGTAGGATCCCTAAGTGTGATAAGTGTCCAACATTTGATGAGGAAATTAAAAAATCAGAAATTAAAATAAAATCGCTTGAAAATGAAATTCTGATTTTAAAGGAGAATGAAAATACTAGGAGAGAGAATTCTATTCAAAAGTGCACACAGTTGTTAAACGAAAATGAATCTCTCAAATCACAAGTCCAACAATTGTCTACGACTTTAGATAAATTTTCAAAAAGTGAAAAATCGTTGAATATGCTATTAGGAAAGCAAACTGTTAATACGGTTAGACAAGGACTTGGATTTAATAATTCGAAAATTGTTGAAAACAAGATTAATCAAGTTAATTCTATGTGCACAATTTGTAGAAAATTTGGACACGATCACAATAATTGTTGGTATAGACCCAAACATGTGAAAACTATACCGATTTGGGTTCCAAAAGGCAGAAATATAAAATCTCTCAAAGTTAAACAAATTTGGGTGCCAAAGGGAACAATTATAAATAGTTTTGGGTCTACACAAAATTATTTTTCAAAATTTTCTGCCACTAACAACCATGGACCTATAAAAACAAATAGGTCACATAAATCCTTTTCCGTGTAGGTGTGGTGGCAGGCTAAGGAACAACAATAGTGTTCTCTAGATTTTGGCTATTTCAGAAACACAACGGGAGACAAAGCTAAGTTCCTTAGCCTAGTATAAGGGTGACAGAATCACAATAAACAACAACGAGAAATATCGTAAAGGTAAAGACAGGTAAAAGTATATTTATTTGTACGATATATTAAATGTGATAATCTGTACCATTTTCTGAATAAAATCAGCCAATTATGCGATGATGATATGATGATGATTTAATGATGATTTTGATTCTGACTTTATTCAAAATTGTTAGCCATTTATATTCTTATGCCAAAAACACTATAAAATTCTCTAGAATTACTTGATATATAAGTTTGAGAGAAAAATAGTGTTTTGATTGGATAATAATATTGTTGTTATAATATTTTTGGCTAAATCTATATTCATGTTTTCACACGGCCTCGATTTAAAATCCTAATGAATTCTATTTTAAAAATTGTAAAAAGGATTTTAAATTTTTTTTTAAATTGTTGAAACTTTTAAGAAATTGCTTTGAAATAAAAATAATGTTTGATGGCTTCTAAAATTGACACTTTAATATATGTTTGATTGTTGACACGGTTTTCATTTCAAATCCAAGAGAATTTCATTTAAAATTTGTTGATAATAATCATGAGAAATTTCTTAATCTGGTCTTTGACATTCAACGAGTGAATTTTGAGTGAAATTTAAATTCAGATGCAGATTACACTGGTAATATGGTTGATAGAAAAATTACTAGTGGAACGTGATTAATTTTTGACACATTCATTTGCTGCATCGTTTTTCAAAGAAAATATCTGCATATTTTTCATAATTTTCAAATAGCAGAAATTTTTTTTTTAAAAAAAAACCCCTGGAGAAAATCATTTTTGACCATATTTTCAGATTATTCATTTTTGAAAAATTAATTTCATAATTATTTTTGAATTTGATGACTAATCTGACTCCCAAATGATTATCGAAAAGAAAAATAGTGATTGAAAAAGTGATGAGTGTTGATATTGATTATATATTATAACTCGAGAAAGTATAATTAGAAAATTTCTTTAGAAATGTAAACAAGAGTTATAAAACTTTTTGTTGGTAAAAATTCCATGACCATCTCTATACCTATCATATTTCTATCAACCATCACTCATCAAAATTCTATATAGTTTGTCGATATGTGGTACTTCAAACAGGAATCGTTCGTTTTTCATTTTCACATTTTTTTAAAAAAAAAATAAAAAATAAAAAAATAAAAATAAAAAAAATAAATAAAAAAAAATAAAAAAAATAAATACCAAAGTATTCACTCTCATTTAAAAGTCCTCACGGTTATGCATGGGTGAATTACTTGGAATTTGTTATGTGCTTCCATGCTCATTTAAAAGTCCTCGCGGTTATGCATGTATGGAACGCATATCAAAAGTTGATTTGTAAAATAATCAAGTTGATTCTAATCCCATTTAAAAGTCCTCACGGTTATGCGTGGTTAGAAGATACTTGAATTCATTTTTTTTTAAGAATAAAATTGGAATACTACTAATCTCATTTAAAAGTCCTAACGGTTATGCATGGTTAGTAGATATATTCAAATTCCTAATATAAATATACCACAAATAGACACAACTGTATGGTTTTATATGATGACATCATTTCCATCATTCTAAAAGTGGAATATGCGCCTAACAATATTTTTATGATTTTTGTTTGATTTTCTATTGAAATTTAATATTTATATTCAATTGGGTTTTAATGTTGGATTAATATCGATCACTTTATCTCTATTTTCTCTATTTCTATTATTCTTTTGCTGATAACAAAAGGGGGAGAGAAAAGTTAAGATTTTGTCAAATAGAATCAATCAAAGGTCAAACAATTTTTCATTTGCATATAGGCTTATTCACACATTTTATTTGTATGCATATATGTAGGGGGAGTCATATATGTAGGGGGAGTATCATATAGAAAGGAAGCATTCAAATAGGGGGAGCAATTGAAATTATCAAATACATTTAATATATTCAAAATCTTAAATATATGTTTGTTATCATCAAAAGGGGGAGATTGTTGAATATGCGCTTTGCGCTTATATGATTTTTGTTTGATGATAATAAACATATATACATTCGTTTAAATGTATTTGATAATATACTATTTATTTTCACAGATTAAATAAATATTTGCTGAATAAAATAAATAACACAGAATTTGAATTCAAACGAATATTTTATTCAAATAAATATTTATTACAACTTTGAATAGTACAATTTCAAGCTCTCACTATAACTATACAACTTTAATTACAATTACATCACATTTCACATTTACAGTTAACCTCACTACATATCACTCACACTCGTGTTTTTATCTTCAACTGCATTCCAGTTTGAATCCAGCATCTGAGCAATCTGCAAAAATATTCACTAACGCAGTAAAATTGAAAAAGAAATATTTTTGCAATATAAAATAAAAGATGGATTTTGAAAGTATGATTTGCCTCAGTTATTTGGGTTGTTCGTCATCATTTAAATTTGAATTCATCATACACGAACAACTTGTGACATACACAGTGTATTACTGTATATGCCACAAGGCCGTGCACGCCGATATATACACTTGATAATGCTACAGGGACAGGTGAGCACAAGGTCAAACCCAAATATACGGACAGGTTCAACTCACATGCAATAACATTGAAAATACGACACGAACACAAGGTCAAATCCGAGTTTTGAAACTGGATTCAACACAAGTGAATCGAGTTCAAGTCAGACCAACACTGCAAGTACATGAATGCAAACTACAAGTACAGGTTCAAGGCCAAAATGTCAAAGTGGCAACTGGCAATAACAACTACACATATGCATACCACAGATGCAACCGATCAGTTCGACATATACATGAAAGCAACAAGTTTCGACCAAAACCAGTGTATACAACATAATGAAGCAATAACACAAAGGGCCAGAGAAATGCCACAAATGTATACAGATGATCAGTGTGCAAAATGAAGCAAACTACTGGATCGAGTTCAGCAAGGCAACGCAATATGCAGTGTACTACAACAAGTCAGCAGATACATGAAGAATGCACCAATGCAAACTGAACAACAGATCAGCCATGACAGCAGACCAGTGTCAAAAATCAAGTGATCAACACAGCAACGAAAGCAACAAATTTACAAAGTGCATGAACACAGTGAACAACAAAAGTACAATGTCAATCTCATGTATGCAACAGATAACGATGCAAGTGTCGACCAAGTAACAATGCAAGCACAGTCTCAAACATGAAACAAAATGCATTATGAATACTATAGGCCGAGAACCAAACCAGAGAAATATACAGAGACCTGGTGCAAATAACAACAAGTCAAGGCAGCAACAAACATACATATGAAGTAGTTCAAATCCAAGTGCAAATTCAAGAATATATATACACATGTATAAAATACAGAGGTACAGGCCGAGCAAAATCAAGAAAGATTTTTCTTCAAAAATTACTGAAGCCAAAAGAAGCTACAGAGGAACCATGGTCAATATTAAGTGGCCGAAGTCAAATGAATTCAACATCGCTGGTGACCACAAAATTAATCAAGCCGTGGATATGATGTATGAGTCATAATTGACCAAGTTATAGCCGTGATCACCAAGCAATGAATATACAGGAATTGAAAAGGTCAGAAATCATCAACATCGTTCAAGAATAATAAAGTGGCCGAGATGAATATTTGACAAATTCAAATAAATATATACGATCGAAGATTCAGGAAATCGAACGCATATATAACCCAATCATCATCGGCAATCAATGTATCGAATTCCAGAAAGCATAAATCAATAAAAAGAAAAAGCACATAATTATATACCGGAGTTCGATCAACGAAGCAGCTGCGGTGAGCAAATCAAAGAGCATCGAAGTCGAACAGTATCAAAGCATCGAAGTCGAACAGTATCAAAGAGGAACAGCCGCTTCAAGAACCCTAGTGTGGATCGACAGGACAAAAAGCCCTAATTTTGTTTCAAAGAGGAACGGCAGCATCTCAAAAATAAACGAACGAAGAAAATAAAAGTGACGGTCTAAAATATAAAAGGGGCCGGCAGTAAAAATAAGGGCTTTAAATTTATAAATAGGGTTTTGTTTATATTAGGGCTATTTTATTTTAATTTGTTTTTAATTTGTATTTTCCTTTTTAAACCGTTTAATTTTCTAGTCGTGTGACTAGGGGACAAGCTACGGTGTGTAGCTTGAGAATTCACAATTCGGTAGTTGAGTTGTGGCAGGGTTTTGAGCGTAGAGTTAGATTAGTCAATAGCGGTGTATAGCGAGTTTACGTGTGTAAGCGAGGGGCTATCTAATTTCTAGTAGAAACCTTGGGGACAGCACGTAGGCAGGGTTTTGCCGAAGCTGGGTAAATTCTGTGTTGTTCTGTTTTATTCTGTTATTTATATTCTGCGATATCTGTGCTGCTATTCTGTGATCTGAATTGAAATTAATTTATAAGCTTCCGCGATTAATTTTTATAATTTACACTATCACCCTATACACCCCCCCTCTAGGGTGAAATCGATCCTACAAAGACCACATGCCAGATCCACCTTCCAAAACGTTGATGCTAATGAGACCGATAGTGTCCAACAGGTAGGATCCAACAATCAACAAGCTAACATAGGTGAACAACCACGACCATCCCAAACCACAGAGAAGCAATCTCTAGGGTAGAGTTTAATGAGATAATGAGGGAGCTTCTGGAAAGTAGGAGGCAGCTTAACGAGTAGATTCAAGCAACCGCCAACCTGATGACCCAGATTGCTCAACAGCAGCATCAGAACGCTGGAGGAAGCCCTGCTTCCTACTCATCATCCGATAGCTCCGCCTCGTCAGACGAACACCCTAGGAGTAGACGCCGTAGGATTAAAATGGCACAAACTGGAGCAGCAAAGCAATTGGTGACAAGTTACCAAGGACGAACCAACAGAAATGATCTAGATTCCTTAACTGGAACCGTGGATCCTCAACTACACCTGGGGAGTTGATCTCAACCTAAAATGAGAAACATAGGATCTATAGAACGCATGGGAGCTGGTCAACTACCCCGTCATGATGGTCATGAAGCGGGTCCTCAGGATGCATACCTAGATGATCGCCGACTGAGGATCCGCCAACATGAGTAGCCATGTAGAATAGATAACGACTTGGCACTTACCATTCAGACTCCAACTTTATCATCTATGGTCAGGCAATTGATGAGGGAGAATCAAGGCTTAACCAATGATGATTGGGGAATATCGAGGAGTCATACTTCGTTTACATATAACATCCTACAAGCTGAGTACCCTCGAAAGTTTAGCATGTCTACTATTCTAGCTTATGAAGGGAAGACCGACCCTCGAAAATATATAATGAGATACGACTGGATGATGGACTCGGCTAGGGCTAATGATGCGAGCAAATACAGATGCTTCCCAATAAACCTATCCGGAATCGCTACCATGTGGTTCACAAGACTTCCTCCACGGTCGATCTCTAGGTTTGATAAGTTAGCGACGAAGTTTGTGGAGCAGTTTAGGATCCATGCCACTCGCCCAAAGGACGTGATGTCTCTATCCAATGTGATCCAGGCTCCGGGCGAGTCGTTGAAGGATTACTTATACAGATATCATGTTGTTGCTACCGAGGTATCAATTTGAATGACTACGCCATCCTTATGGCCGTTATGCGAGGAGTGGATCCAGATTCTAAATTCGGCGATTAGTTAGCAGGAAAACCACCGACCACCCTGGAATGTTTTTATTCGAAGGAAAATCAATTCATGAGGAAGGAAGAGGCTAGGTGGTCAAGGAGGAGCAGTGCTCCAGGACCTGGTAAGGAAACGGTGCAAAGCAACATCGCGGTGAAGCAATTTGGTGAGAGCTCTGGTAAGATCCAAGTCAATGTTCAAAATAAGCCGGAGCAATCAAAAAGAACTGGAGGAAGAAATTCCAGACGGAAGGGGGAAGCAGCAAGTGGAAATCAAGAATCCCAACCTATAATGAATATACGCTCATGAATACATCTTTGGAGAATATTCACCTATCAACTTGTATTACCTTTCAGTATCGAAAGCCGCACCCAAAGGAATCGACTGAGGAACAAAACCAGACCGGGAAGTATTGTCGATTTCATGAGACCTGTAACGACCCAGAGTTTCTCTCATTTGAAATTTAGATATTTAAGTTTTTAAATATCAACAAGTAAAATTTATAAATCGAATAATTTATTTTTCGAATATTTAGATTTAATTGGACAATTAAATCGGTAATTTAATATTTGAAATTGCGTGAACAATTGGAAATCGGGTTTAATGTGATTAAAAATGATTTATAAAGTTATATTAAATCATATTGGAGTTAGAGTGATGTTATAGAACTTTTAAAATTGAATTAAAAGTTAATTTGCGAAAATTGAATATTTTAATATTTAATTGACTAGTGAAAATAGTCATTTTTCAAATAGTCTCGGATTTCGATGAAACTAGTTTCATTGGATCCGTAATGTCAAATTATTGTAAGGTTTCAAATTTCGTGTCAATCGGATTTACGGTTTGTCCGGGGCAAGCCAAAACACATAGAAATTAGTTTAAATCGATTTAATTTAAATTTGATCGTTTATTTCCATAACTCTCACAGATGATCGAATTAGCCTCCGAAACAGGTTCCATTGTGTTCAGAATGCGGGGTAAACCTTAGAAACGCCAGCCGTCATGCTTCGTTTGGAGTTCGGAAAGTTTTGGATGAATAGTGTTTTCGTCAATTTTCTATAAAAGGACTTGATAATTCTTCATTTGCAAACAAGAAAGCAAAACCCTAATTTCAATGTTCAGCCGTCACCTCTATACTGATGGCCGAAAATCATTCTCCTTCTCCCTCAATTAACTTCAAATCCATACATTATTTCAAGAGATCGTCAACTACAAAATTGTAGAGCTCGTTGAGATCTACAGATCCAACGGATATGATCGAAATCGGGGTGGTAGATTAACGACAATATGCATTCAAATGTCATGCATTCATCCTCGTTTTTTCGTGCATATATACGGCCGATCTTCAAGTTATAGTGGCCGAAGGTAGCACAAGTGAAGGGCTTCGTGATGGAGGTTGTTGATCGATGTGTAGGGGATCGTGGAGGTCGCGATATTCAACCCTAGAACGATTGTGATAGGTTTCTTTCATCCTATAGATGCGCGTGAGGTAGGAGAAAGAGATGCATAGCCAGATCTTGCTTGAATGAGATGAACGGCAGAGATTGAGTTTAGGTTTAAAATATTAAATAAAATTGTAAATTTTATTTATATAAATTCGTATAAACTTTAAAATGTGATATCTTTTTCATACGAGGTCGAAAACGAACGAAATGAATTGCGTTGGGTTCGTATTGACGAACACTACGCGATGGACCTGGATTGGAATCGTTTGGAGCTAGTGATAATTTTGAGTAAGCACGTTTAATTTTATTTGAAATAAAACGCTACAACTGTTATTAGAACCAAGGAGAGAACTTCTCACTCAATCGAAAATTGTTTCGATTTAAATTTTAAATAGTTAAATTTAAAATTGCTTAATTGTGTAATTGAATGATAAATTATTATCTGTTGTATAGTAATGACCCTATACGCCGTATATTAAGCGGATGTTATTTATTAAAAACATATACCGTGATAATTCCATCTTGATTGTAATTGGTATTATATATGTACTTGGAGTCGATTTTCTCGGATTATATAGCGGATGAGACCCTATTGCGCCGCATAATAGCGGATAATATTTTATGAATCCCATATACCGCGATATTCCGTATTGGAATGGAATTAGTATTGTGCAAACATCTGTGGATGCAGGGAAACAGGTTGGAGGGATCCAACCAGATTCCTCACCAGTATTTATTTAATTTCAGATATTGTGATATTTGTTGATTATTGTATGATGATATATGATGTGGATGCCGTGATTGATTATTTGGTGCTGTTGCATCATTGGGCCTATTTTGGGGTTTTAAAAATGTTAAAGGAATGATTTTCAAAATTTAAAAGGATTTTAAAGTAATTTTTGAAAGTATACGTTTTATTTAAGTTTTGGAGTTGATTGATTTTAAATAAATAAACGTTATAATTTTAATGTTATAAAATTTATGATTTTTGAGAAATATAGTTAAAATGTGATTTTTGAAATATGGAGTTAATGAATTTTATAAAATAGTTTGAATTGAGATTTTTGAATTTTTATAAACGGTTTATATAAAAGATTTATAAAATTGATATTTATAAATTAAAAATAATAGAATTATAAAACGAGTTGTGTTAAAATGAAATAGTAAATGGATGGATTAGTAAGTAATGAAATTTATAGATTTATAAATTGAGAAGTTATAAAATGAATAGATTTTGTAAAATAAAAGATTTATAGTTAAATTTACTTATAATATGGATTTTGGCGTGTAAATGGGATATGGATAAAATTTGTGAATAAAGTGATTTTTATAACTTGAAGTTTTTATAATATATAAATGTGAATTTATAAACATTGATTTATGAATTCAAGATTGATTGAATTTGATAAGTAAATTTTTATAGCTTATTAAAGGAGTATATTCACGATTTTGGGACAGTGGATAATTTTTGAATTGAATATGTAAAAGTGTTGAATTTGGTTAATGATTTATATTTACGATTTTGAACAGTGAATAATATATTAAAGGAATGTTTAGGGAGTGATCTTTTAAATGGAATTAAAATGATTTGAAGTTGTTTTAAAACGTATTAAGTGTCGAAACCATAGATTTCAACATTCATTGTTGAAATAGACGATTTCGAAAAATAAGGAAAAGATGGACTATAACACTGTTGTTATAGTAAATGATTTCCGAAAGGAAAGGTTTTTGTATAGTATTGGGATTTATATATCTATTTTAATTTTGAATCCCTATACTAGTGATTTTGGGTTGTCGTAAGGATGTTTTACGCAACATTCGTTTGGACCCAAATAAATGTGTTTAAGAGAATGTTTTCCTTAAAAGAATGAAATATATACTTAATCGTGTTTTAAGTATATTGGATATTTTCTAAGTATTGAAAATAAATGGATTTGTGAGTTACTTATTGTCAATAAGTATTTGGAAATGTTTTCCAATGAAGAAATTGAAATGGTTTAGAGAATGTATCTTTTTAAAGATAAATTGAAGTGAATATCTGGCAAGTTATTAATCTATGGAAGATTAATAAAAAGGGCCTAGTGATTGTTATGGTGCTGGATATTTGGTTGTTGGCCTTGATAGTTAAATAACCAACTATCAATATTTACCTTTAAATGGGTATTTGTTATGATTGCTTGAATATGAATGCTACACTTATTTTGAAAATAAGCGTTCACTATTCGAGTTAGCGGGGAAAGGACCTCTGAGTCGTATAACCCATTCTGAATAGTGATACATCGTAATGGATAGCATTGACGACCGGTGTTGAAGACTGGATATTTGTGAAAACGGTAGGATAACCGTCGAATGTTTCTGCATCGGCTGATCTCTGATATAGAAATTTATTACCCTTTGTGATGGAAAGTCCGGTCGTGATTAGTGAATATCCGGATTGCAAGGACTTCTTTGGAAGTGCCTTCGGTTCCATTCGATCTTGGAACGGACTTGTATGGATGTGTGTCTGACGTTACAATTTGAGATGTAAAGCTGGTTTCTATCAAATATGTTCCCGTTGGTGGCGGAGAATTTATTCTCTTGGCTTAAAACCCTTAGAGGTTATGTAGTTGATGGTTACTAGTGATACATTCCCAAAATTGGTAATGTGGCATACGAAGTGTTGTTATGCTTTTGATGATCAAAGCACAGCTTTTGTATAAAGCGTGGCTTTGTGGACGAGACTTCGTCGGACCTCACACCCCGAAAATGGTCAAAACAGGAAGGATGCAGCAAGGTTATTAGGGGGTAGCGCCCCTCTAGTGTATGTCATTCCTTCTGCATAGAGTTGGTATCGTGGTATGGAGCCCAGATACTTAACCTATGTTGTTGCTGCAAATTTATTACTTTGTGGTTGTTGGAATCGAGGATCCTCGGATGAAGGTCGGTTACGACCGGGGGATGACATATTCGTGTCAGTCGTTACCCAGTTAGGGGTAACCCGGTATTGTGTTGGCAGAGATCTAACCGTAATGTTAGGTTAGGTTCTCGAGTCGTCTTTCCAGAGGCGTACTCATGTGGCAATGAGAAGTTCCTTGGCCTGACCATTTATTGGAAATCCAAAGAAACAATACGATCTTGTACGGTTTTAGTTGTATAACCTGCCATGGAATGTGGCGGTAACCTGCTATTGAACATGGTAGCTATAGTAGGCACAAATGCGAAATGTGTATGCTGGCTAAGATTTATATCGTTACTTTCGAAATGTTTTCCTACACTCTGCACTTATAGTAATAATATCAAATAAATCTTTCTACGTATCAAGCAATTTGACCATCATAAGGAGAAATCTCCTCCGATTCTGCATTTACATTGTGTGTGCGTGCGGGAGGCCTTATGGTAGTCTCATTTTCCAAAAAGCATTGCGAATCTATTTTAAAATATCCCTTGGTTTGTTTTCAAAAGATAAATTGTTTTGAGTTCTCACACCAGTCCCATGACTGACCTGGAGTTTATTGTCTTCCTTCCTAAACTCTGGGTGCTCACCAATTTTAACACGGGCAGTCTAGAGTTAGGTTATCAGGTTATTCTGGATTCGGGAGTTGCTGTAAAATCTGGTGGCAAGCTGGATGGCATGTCGTATCAACTAGTATATAGTATTTCTTTTCCGCTGTTTGTTGTTGTAAACTCTGATAACGTAATGTAATGTGATGTAATGCAATAACTGATATAGTTCTTTGTTTTAAAGATATTCATTTATCTATTATATGTTGTTCCGCTACGATTGTGAGATTCTGACAATGTTCCGTTGTTTCTTCCTGTTCCGTTCTATCTTTTTCTCTCTTCTTCTATCTTTTTCTTCTTGTTTAACAATAACATTTCGGTTTTCTGGCATTCGATTGCTCGGCAGTTGATACAGTGGACGTATTGATGTCGGTTTTTGAGCGTTGAAAAATCGCAAGTGTTACATTTGGTATCAGAGCATATGGTTAAGCGACAACCATGGCTCTATTGGGTGTTACTCATTAGAGATAGAGTCAGCAGTACTCTAGAATGAGTTTGAGTGTAATAATAGATACGAGCGTGTATTTATTAGTGAATATAAATTGTTTTATATTGTGATGATTGGTTTTTTGAGCGGTATATGGATTCTGGTCAATACGAGTAATTAACGTTGTTGATAGGGATCTCTAAACACTTGTACGGAACAATGGACATGATATTGTTTTAAATAGGGTAAACGAAATAATTTTACCCAGACTATTTCGTAAATAACATGAACGATTTTCCGAAAATTATTATGATTGTTTGGTTGTTGAAAATGTAAGAATATATACAAGTTAATAAAGGATGTTTGAATAATTTAAATAAGAAAACAATTGTAAAAGAATGAAATTATATAAGCAAATGAATTATAAGTGTGGAATTATAATCAATATGATTTACAATTGTGAAATAATCTTATAAATAAGTAAAAGATTTGTAAATATGATTTATAAACAAAGGAAAATTTTAGAAAGAATATTAAGCACTGAATTCACTACTGTTATTGGGAAATAATAAGGGTGATGACTGCACAATCATCAGTATCATTTTCGAGTCTCTGTGTGATAAATTTGCTACCATAGTAAATTGAAATTGAAGTTTGGATGTAATACACAAATTTGAATTTAAAATCCAAGTTGTAATTGTTGAATATAAGTAATCATGTTTTGAACTTATAATATGAAATAATAAATTTAACTTAGGTAAAGTTAAAGGATTTGGAAGTTTAAAATATAATAAGTTGTATAACTTATAGAATGGGAAGAATAAGTAAAACCAATTGTAAAAATGGTTAAACTATTTTGTTAAGCAAAACGAAATATGTATTTGAATAAGTGACAAAAAAAATTGACTTTGGAGAAAATTAAATAGAATTTGCTTTGGAATTTGACTCTGAATTGGATTTATAAGTGGAATTTTAAGTTAAGTTAAACAAATGATGTTTGAAATGGAATATAACTTAAGTAATATTGAGTAAAGTTTATTTGGTATCGAAGTAAATTAACCAAGAGAAGTGATGAATATGAACTTGAGTTATATAAATGAAATTCAACCTTATATTGTTAAAGGAATTAGCAATTGAATTGATAAATGGATGGAATATTAATCAATCGAATGTAAAAGAATTGATATGGGATAATGAATGTAAGTGTAAATTCATTAGAAGCTAATGAAGTTGAGAAATTGAATAATTGAATGGAAGTCAATTTAATATCAACCAATTGGAGTTAAAAAGTGTTAAACCAAATAGAATGTAAATTTAATAATTTGGTTAAGATGGTTATGATTTGGTTGTTATATGATTGTTAGTTGATTGTATATAATTCATTAAGTATTAATGAAATTGAATTGATAAATGGAAAGCTATGTAATTGAATTTGAATTGAAAGTAAACTAACTTGAATATAAATTAGTGAATGTAAACTAATTGAATATGAATAAGTGAATATTAGTAAAAACATCCAATGTTAATGAATCAAATGTGATTAAATGAAAAACTAATTCATTGAATAAATAATGAGAAGTGAATGTATAAATTAGTGAATGTAAACTAATTGAATATGAATAAGTGAATGTTAGTAAAAAACATCCAATGTTAATGAATCAAATGTGATTAAATGAAAAACTAATTCATTGTATAAATAATGAGAAGTGAATGTATATTGATTTGATATGGATTTGTTGGATGATAGTTGTTTGGTGGTTGCATTTATTGCTTTTGTTGCATTTGCTATATTGGCATATGTAGTTGTTGTAGTGATATATGTTGTATATTGATATTGCTTTCATATATGCATGTTTCTCATGGTTTGTTGAGTGTTTAGTAGGTGCGGATGGTGTTTGCTTTGCATTTGGAGCTCACTTTCGCGCTATTTTAGCCGTATACGCTCGCTAATAATATAAATAAGGTACATATCTCCGATTACATATCGTACTTTTACATTTTTTTCCCCCTGCGGGATGCCTCATCACTTGATGAGATGTATATTTGTGATATATATATATATATATATATATATATATATATATATATATATATATATTGCCATTTTTTCGGATCGAGCCGCGCAAAGGAGACTATGGCGAATTTTTCCGAAAATTTAAGGCATTTGAATATTTTTGGGAAAAAAAACTTTTGATAACCAAGTTTTGATTTGAAGTTAAAAGTTAAACGATATAGTTGGTTTTGGAAAGAATAACTAAGTATGATTTGAAAACTTAGTAAAATTATTGTAAGAAGTTTAACTATGAATTTTGGAAAAGTTAAACACTTAAGTGGATTTGAAATTTAATTTGAACGATTTGTTTTAGAAAATTTAATAGATTTGTAGACTTTTTCTTACTGGGTAATTTCGAGAACGAAATTCTTTTAAGGGGGGAAGTTAGTAACGATCCAGAATTTCTATCATTTGAAATTTAGATATTTAATTGATTTTAAATATCAACAAGTAAAATTTATAATTCGAATAATTTATTTTTCGAATATTTAGATTTAATTGGACAATTAAATCGGTAATTTAATATTTGAAATTGCGTGAACAATTGGAAATCGGGTTTAATGTGATTAAAAATAATTTATAAAGTTATATTAAATCATATTGGAGTTAGAGTGATGTTATAGAACTTTGAAAATTGAATTAAAAGTTAATTTGTGAAAATTGAATATTTTAATATTTAATTGACTGGTGAAAATAGTCATTTTTCAAACAGTCTTGGATTTCGACAAAACTAGTTTCGTCGGATCCGTAATGTCAAATTATTGTAAGGTTTCAAATTTCGTGTCAATCCGATTTACGGTTTGTCCGAGGCAAGCCAAAACGCATAGAAATTAGTTTAAATCGATTTAATTTAAATTTGATCGTTTATCTCCGTAACTCGTACAGATGATCGAATTAGCCTCCGAAACACGTTCCATTATGTTCGAAATGCGGGGTAAACCTTAGAAACGCCAGCCGACACGCTTCGTTTGGAGTTCGAAAAGTTTTGGATGAATAGTGGTTTCGTCAATTTTCTATAAAAGGACTTGATAATTCTTCATTTACAAACAAGAAAGCAAAACCCTAATTTCAATGTTCAGCCGCCACCTCTATATTGATGGCCGAAAATCATTCTCCTTCTCCCTCAATTAAATTCAAATCCACACATTATTTCAAGAAATCATCAACTACAAAATTGTAGAGCTCGTTGAGATCTACAGATCCAACGGCTATGATCGAAATCGGGGTGGTAGATTGACGACAATATGCATTCAAATGCCGTGCGTTCGTGCTCGTTTTTCCAAGCATAGATAGGGCCGAGCATCAAGTTATGGTGGCCGAAGGTAGCACAAGTGAAGGGCTTCGTGATGGAGGTTGTTGATCGATGTATAGAGGATCGTGGAGGTCGCGATATTCAACCCTAGAACGATGGTGATGGGTTTCTTTCGGCCTGTAGAAGCGCGTGAGGGAGGAGAAAGAGATGCATGGCCAGATCTTGCTTGAATGAAATGAACGACAGAGATTGAGTTTAGGTTTAAAATATTAAATAAAATTGTAAATTTTATTTATATAAATTCGTATAAACTTTAAAATGTGATATCTTTTTCATAAGAGGTCAAAAACGCACGAAACGAATTGCGTTGGGTTCGTATTGACAAACACTACTCGATGGAGCTGGATTGGAATCGTTTGGAGCTAGTGAAATTTTTTGAGTAAAATTAAACGCACGTTTAATTTTATTCGAAATAAAACGCTACAACTGTTATTAGAACCAAGGTGAGAACTTCTCACTCAATCGAAATTGTTTCGATTTAAATTTTAAATAGTTAAATTTTAAATAGTTAAATTTTAAATTGCTTCATTGTGTGATTGAACGATAAATTATTATTGTTGTATCGTAATAGACCCTATACGCTGTATATTAATCGGATGTTATTTATTAAAAACATATACCATGATAATTCCATCTTGATTGGAATTGGTATTATATATGTACTTGGAGTTGATTTTTCCGCATTATATAGCGGATGAGACCCTATTGCGTCGCATAACAGCGGATAATATTTTATGAACCCCATATACCATGATATTCTGTATTGGAACGGAATTGGTATTGTGCTAACATCTGTGTATGCAGGGAAACATGTTGGAGGATCCAACTGGATTCCTCACGAGTATTTATTTGATTTCAGATATTGTGATATTTGTTGATTATCATATGATGATATATGATGTTTGGATGCCGTGATTGATTATTTGGTGTTGTTGCATCATTGGGCCTATTTTGGAGTTTTAAAAATGTTAAAGGAATGATTTTCAAAATTTAAAAGAATTTTAAAGTAATTTTTAAAAGTATACGTTTTATTTAAATTTTGGAATTGATTGATTTTAAATAAATAAACGTTATAATTTTAATGTTATAAAATTTATGATTTTTGAGAAATATAGTTAAAATGTGATTTTTGAAATATGGAGTTAATGAATTTTATAAAATAGTTTAAATTGAAATTTTTGAATTTTTATAAACGGATTATATAAAAGATTTATAAAATTGATATTTATAAATTAAAAATAATAGAATTATAAAACGAGTTTTTTTGTGTTAAAATGAAATAGTAAATGGATGGATTAGTAAGTACTGAAATTTATAGATTTATAAATTGAGAAGTTATAAAATGAGTAGATTTTGTAAAACAAAAGATTTATAGTTAAATTTACTTATAATATGGATTTTGGCGTGTAAATGGGATTTGGATAAAATTTGTGGATAAAGTGATTATATAACTTGAAGTTTTTATAATATATAAATGTGAATTTATAAACATTGATTTATAAATTCAAGATTGATTGAATTTGATAAGTAAATTTTTGTAGCTTATTAAAGGAGTATATTCACGATTTTGGAATAGTGGATAATTTTAGAATTGAATATGTAAAAGTGTTGAATTTGGTTAATGATTTATATTCACGATTTTGAACAGTGAATAATATATTAAATGAATGTTTAGGGAGTGATCTTTTAAATGGAATTAAAACGATTTGAAGTTGTTTTAAAATGTATTAAGTGTCGAAACCATATATTTCAACATTCATTGTTGAAATAGACATTTTCGAGAAATAAGGAAAAGATGGACTATAACACTGTTGTCATAGTAAATGATTTCCGAAAGGAAAGGTTTTTGTATAGTATTGGGATTTATATATCTATTTTAATTTTGAATCCCTATACTAGTGATTTTGGGTTGTCGTAACGATGTTTTACACAACTTTCGTTTGGACCCAAATAAATGTGTTTAAGAGAATGTTTTCCTTAAAAGAATGAAAGATATACTTAATCATGTTTTAAGTATATTGGATATTTTCTAAGTATTGAAAATAAATGGATTTGTGAATTACTTATTGTTAAATAAGTATTTGGAAATGTTTTCCAATGAAGAAATTGAAATGGTTTAGAGAATGTATCTTTTTAAAGATAAATTGAAGTGAATATCTGGCAACTTTTTAATTTATGAAAGATTAATAAAAAGGGCCTAGTGATTGTTATGGTGCTGGATATTTGTTTGTTGGCCTTGATAGTTAAATAACCGACTATAAAATTTACCTTTAAATGGGTATTTGTTATGATTGCTTGAATATGAATGCTACACTTATTTTGAAAATAAGCGCTCACTATTCGGGTTAGCTGGAAAAGGACCTCTGAGTCGTATAACCCATTCTGAATAGTGATACGTCGTAATGGATAGCATTGACGACCGGTGTTGACGACCGGATATTTATGATAACGGAAGGATTACCGTCGAATGTTTCTGCATCGGCTGATCTCCGATATAGAAATTTATTACCCTTTGTGATGGAAAGTCCGGTCGTGATTAGTGAATATCCGGATTGCAAGGACTTCTTCGGAAGTGCCTTCGGTTCCGTTCGATCCTAGAACGGACTTGTATGGATGTGTGTCTGACGTTACAATTTGAGATGTAAAGCTGGTTTCCATCAAATATGTTCCCGTTGGCGGCGGAGAATTTATTCTCTTAGCTTAACACCCTTAGAGGTTATGTAGTTGATGGTTACTAGTGATACATTCCTAAAATTGGTAATGTGGCATACGAAGTGCTGTTAAGCATTTGATGATCGAAGCACAGCTTTCGTATAAAGCGTGGCTTTGTGGACGGGACTTCGTCGGACCTCGCACCCCGGAAATGGTCAAAACAGGAAGGATGCAGCAAGGTTATTAGGGGGTAGCGCCCTTTTAGTGTATGTCATTCCTTCTGGATAGAGGTGGTATCATGGTATGGAGCTCAGATACTTAACCTATGTTGTTGCTGCAAATTTATTACTTTGTGGTTGTTGGAATCGAGGATCCTCGGATGAAGGTCGGTTACGACCGAGGGATGACATATTTGTGTCAGTAGTTACCCAGTTAGGGGTAACCCGGCGTTGTGTTGGCAGAGATCTAACCGTAATGTTAGGTTAGGTTATCGGGTCATCTTTCCAGTGGCATACTCATGTGGCAATGGGAAGTTCCTTGGCCTGACTATTTGTTGGAAATCCAAAGAAACAATATGATCCTGTACGGTTTTAGTTGTATAACCTTCCATGGAATATGGCGGTAACCTACTATTGAACATGGTAGCTATAGTAGGCATAAGTGCGAAATGTCTATGCTGGCTAATATTTATATCATTACTTTCGAAATGTTTTCCAACACTCTGCACTTATAGTAATAATATCAAATAAATCTTTCTACGTATCAAGCATATTTGACTATCATAAGGAGAAATCTCCTCCGATTCTGCGTTTGCATCGTGTGTGTATGCGGGAGGCCTTATGGTAGTCTCATTTTCCAAAAAGCATTGCGAATCTATTTTAAAATATCCCTTGGTTTGTTTTCAAAAGATAAATTGTTTTGAGTTCTCACACCAGTCCCATGACTGACCTGGAGTTTATTGTTTTCCTTGCTAAACTCTGGGTGCCCACCAATTTTAACATGGGCAGTCTAGAGTTAGGTTATCAGGTCATTTTGGATTCGGGAGTTGCTGTAGAAATCTGGTGGCAAGTTGGATGGCATGTCGTGTCAACTAGTATATAGTATTTCTTTTCCGCTGTTTGTTGTTGTAAACTCCAATAATGTAATGTAATGTGATGTAATAATTGATATAGTTCTTTAAAGATATTCATTTATCTATTATATATTGTTCCGCTGCGATTGTGAGATTATGATATTGTTCTGTTGTTTCTTCATGTTCTATTCTTTCTCTCTCTTCTTCTATCTTTTTCTTCTTCTTTAACCATAACATTTCGGTTTTTCGCCATTCGATTGCTCGACGGTTGATACAGTGGACGTATTGATGTCAGTTTTCGAGCATCGAAAAATCACGAGTGTTACATTTGGTATCAGAGCATATGGTTAAGCGACAACCATGGCTCTGTTGGGTGTTACTCATTAGAGATAGAGTCAGCAGTACTCTAGAATGAGTTTGAGTGTAATAATAGATACGAGCGCGTATTTATTAGTGAATATAAATTGTTTTATATTGTGATGATTGGTTTGTTGAGTGGTACATGGATTCTGGTCAATGCGAGTAATTAACGTTGTTGATAGGGATCTCTAAACACTTGTACAGAACAATTGGACATGATATTGTTTTAAGTAGGTTAAATGAAATAATTTTACCCAGACTATTTCGTAAATAACAGGAATGATTTTCCGAAAATTATTATGATTGTTTGGTTGTTGAAAATGTAAGAATTTATACAAGTTAATAAAGGATGTTTGAATAATTTAAATAAGAAAATAATTGTAAAAGAATGAAATTATATAAGCAAATGAATTATAAGTGTAGAATTATAATCAATATGAATTACAATTGTGAAATAATCTTATATATAAGTAAAAGATTTGTAAATATGATTTATAAATAAAGGAAAAATTTTGAAAGAATATTAAGCACTGAATTCACTACTGTTACTGGGAAATAATAAGGGTGATGACTGCAGCATCATCAGTATCATTTTCGAGTCTCTATGTGATAGGTTTTCTACCATATTAAATTGAAGTTGAAGTTTGGAAGTAATAAACAAATTTGAATTTAAAATCCAAGTTGTAATTGTTGAATATAAGTAATCAAGTTTTGAACTTATAACATGAAATAATAAATTTAGATTTGGTAAAGTTAAAGGATTTGGAAGTTTAAAATATAATAAGTTGTATAACTTATAGTATGGAAGAATAAGTAAACCAATTGTTAAAATGGTTAAACTATTTTGTTAAGAAAGACAAAATATGTATTTGAATAAGTGACAAAAAAATTGACTTTGGAGAAAGTTAAATAGAATTTGCTTTGGAATTTGACTCTGAATTGGATTTTTAAGTGGAATTTTAAGTTAAGTTAAACAAATGATGTTTGAAATGGAATATAACTCAAGTAATATTGAATAAAGTTGATTTTGGTATCGAAGTAAATTAATCAAGAGAAGTGATGAATATGAACTTGAGTTATTTAAATGAAATTCAACCTTATATTGTTAAAGGAATTAGCAATTGAATTGATAAATGGATGGAATATTAATCAATCGAATGTAAAAGAATTGATATGGGATAATGAATGTAAGTGTAAATTCATTAGAAGCTAATGAAGTTGAGAAATTGAATAACTGAATGGAAGTCATTTTAATATCAACCAATTGGAGTTAAAAAGTGTTAAACCAAATAGAATGTAAATTTGATAATTTGGTTAAGATGGTTATGATTTGGTTGTTATACGATTGTTAGTTGATTGTATATAATTCATTAAGTATTAATGAAATTGAATTGATAAATGGAAAGCTATGTAATTGAATTTGAATTGAAAGTAAACTAACTTGAATATAAATTAATGAATGTAAACTAATTGAATATGAATAAGTGAATGTTAGTAAAAACATCCAATGTTAATAAATCAAATGTGGTTAAATGAAAAACCAATACATTGAATAAATAACGAGAAGTGAATGTATATTGATTTGATATGGATTTGTTGGATGATAGTTGTTTGGTGGTTACATTTATTGCTTTTACTGCATTTGCTATATTGGCATATGTAGTTGTTGTGGTGATATATGTTGTATATTGATATCGCTTTCATATACGCATGTTTCTCATGGTTTGTTGAGTGTTTAGTAGGTGCGGATGGCGTTTGCTTCGCATTTGGAGCTCGCTTTCGTGCTATAGTAGCCGTTTACGCTCGCTAGTAATATGAATAAGGTACATATCTCGGATTACATATCGTACTTTTACATTTTTTTCCCTACGGGATGCCTCATCACTTGATGAGATGTATATTTGTGATATATATATTGCCATTTTTTTTTCGGATCGAGCCGCGCAAAGGAGACTATGGCGAATTTTTCCGAAAATTTAAGGCGTTAGAATATTTTTGAGAAAAAAAAACTTTTGATAACTAAAGTTTTGATTTGAAGTTAAAAGTTAAACGATATAGTTGGTTTTGGAAAGAATAACTAAGTATGATTTGAAAACTTAGTAAAATTATTGTAAGAAGTCTAACTATGAATTTTTGAAAAGTTAAACACTTAAGTGGATTTGAAATTTAATTTGAATGATTTGTTTTAGAAAAGTTAATGGATTTCTAGACTTTTTCTTACTTGGTAATTTCGAGGACGAAATTCTTTTAAGGGGGAAGTTTGTAACGACCCAGAATTTCTGTCATTTGAAATTTAGATATTTAATTGATTTTAAATATCAACAAGTAAAATTTATAAGTCGAATAGTTTATTTTTCGAATATTTAGATTTAATTGGACAATTAAATCGGTAATTTAATATTTGAAATTGCGTGAACAATTGGATATCGGGTTTAATGTGATTAAAAATGATTTATAAAGTTATATTAAATCATATTGGAGTTAGAGTGATGTTATAGAACTTTGAAAATTGAATTAAAAGTTAATTTTTGAAAATTGAATATTTTAATATTTAATTGACTAGTGAAAACAGTCATTTTTCAAACAGTCTCGGATTTCTACGAAACCAGTTTCATTGGATCCGTAATGTCAAATTATTGTAAGGTTTCAATCGTTTATTTCCGTAACTCGTACAGATGATCGAATTAGCCTCCGAAACACGTTCCATTGTGTTTGAAACGCGGGGTAAACCTTAGAAACGCCAGCCGGCACGCTTCGTTTGGAGTTCCGAAAGTTTTGGATGAATAGTTCTTTCGTCAATTTTCTATAAAAGGACTTCATAATTCTTCGTTTGCAAATAAGAAAGCAAAACCCTAATTTCAATGTTCAACCGCCACCTCTATATTGATGGCCGAAAATCATTCTCCTTCTCCCTCAATTAACTTCAAATCCACACATTATTTCAAGAAATCATCAACTACAAAATTGTAGAGCTCGTTGAGATCTACATATCCAATGGCTATGATCGAAATCGGGGTGGTAGATTGACGACAATATGCATTCAAATGTCGTGCGTTAATGCTCGTTTTTCCGTGCATAGATAGGGCCGAGCTTCAAGTTATGGTGGCCGAAGGTAGTACAAGTGAAGGGCTTCATGATGGAGGTTATTGATCGATGTATAGGGGATCGTGGAGGTCGCGATATTCAACCCTAGAACGATGGTGATGGGTTTCTTTCGGCCTGTAGATGCGCGTGAGGGAGGAGAAAGAGATGCACGGCCAGATCTTGCTTGAATGAGATGAACCGCGGAGATTGAGTTTAGGTTAAAAATATTAAATAAAATTGTAAATTTTATTTATATAAATTCGTATAAACTTTAAAATGTGATATCTTTTTCATACGAGGTGGAAAACGCACGAAACGAATTGCGCTGGGTTCGTATTGACAAACACTACGCGATGGAGCTGGATTGGAATCGTTTAGAGCTTGTGAAAATTTTGAGTAAAATTAAATGCACGTTTAATTTTATTCGAAATAAAACACTACAACTGTTATTAGAACCAAGGTGAGAACTTCTCACTCAATCGAAATTGTTTCGATTTAAATTTTAAACAGTTAAATTTAAAATTGCTTTATTGTGTGATTGAATGATAAATTATTATCTGTTGTATATTAATAGACCCTATACGCCGTATCTTAAGCGGATGTTATTTATTAAAAACATATACCGCGAAAAATCCATCTTGATTGGAATTGGTATTATATATGTACTTGGAGTTGATTTTCCCGCATTATATAGCGGATGAGACCCTATTGCGTCGCATAATAGCGGATAATATTTTATGAATCCCATATACCATGATATTCCGTATTGGAACAGAATTGGTATTGTGCTAACATCTGTGGATGCAGGGAAATAGGTTGGAGGGATCCAACCGGATTCCTCACCAGTATTTATTTGATTTCAGATATTGTGATATTTGTTGATTATCATATGATGATATATGATGTTTGGATGCCGTGATTGATTATTTGGTGTTGTTGCATCGTTGGACCTATTTTGGAGTTTTAAAAATGTTAAAGGAATGATTTTCAAAATTTAAAATGATTTTAAAGTAATTTTTAAAAGTATACGTTTTATTTAAATTTTGGAATTGTTTGATTTTAAATAAATAAACGTTATAGTTTTAATGTTATAAAAATTGTGGCTTTTGAGAAATATAGTTAAAATGTGATTTTTGAGAAATATAGTTAAAATGTTATTTTTGAAATATGGAGTTAATGAATTTTATAAAATAGTTTAAATTGAGATTTTTGAATTTTTATAAACGGTTTATATAAAAGATTTATAAAATTGATATTTATAAATTAAAAATAATAGAGTTATAAAACGAATTTTTTTGTGTTAAAATGAAATAGTATATGGATGGATTAGTAAGTAATGAAATTTATAGATTTATAAATTGAGAAGTTATAAAATGAATAGATTTTGTAAAATAAAAGATTTATAGTTAAATTTACTTATAATATGGATTTTGGCGTATAAATGGGATATGGATAAAATTTGTGAATAAAGTGATTTTATAACTTGAAGTTTTTATAATATATAAATGTGAATTTATAAACATTGATATATAAATTCAAGATTGATTGAATTTGATAAGTAAATTTTTATAGCTTATTAAAGGCGTATATTCACGATTTTGGGACAGTGGACAATTTTTGAATTGAATATGTAAAAGTGTTGAATTTGGTTAATGATTTATATTCACGATTTTGAACAGTGAATAATATATTAAATGAATGTTTAGGGAGTGATCTTTTAAATGGAATTAAAATGATTTGAAGTTGTTTTAAAATGTATCAAGTGTCGAAACCATAGGTTTCAACATTCATTGTTGAAATTGACGTTTTCGAGATATAAGGAAAAGATGGACTATAACACTGTTGTTATAGTAAATGATTTCCGAAAGAAAAGGTTTTTGTACAGTATTGGGATTTATATATCTTTTTTAATTTCGAATCCCTATACTAGTGATTTTGCGTTGTTGTAACGATGTTTTACGCAAAATTCTTTTGGACCCAAATAAATGTGTTTAAGAGAATGTTTTCCTTAAAAGAATGAAATATATACTTAATCGTGTTTTAAGTATATTCGATTTTCTCTAAGTATTGAAAATAAATGGATTTGTGAATTACTTATTGTTAAATAAGTATTTGAAAATGTTTTCCAATAAAGAAATTGAAATGGATTCGGGAGTTGGTGTAGAAATCTGGAGGCAAGCTGCATGGCATGTCGCATCAACTAGTATATAGTATTTCTTTTCCGCTGTTTGTTGTTGTAAACTATGATAATGTAATGTAATGTGATGTAATGTAATAACTGATATAGTTCTTTGTTTTAAAGATATTCATTTATCTATTATAAGTTGTTCCGCTGCGATTGTGAGATTCTGATATTGTTCTGTTGTTCTTCCTGTTCTCTTCTATCTTTCTCTCTCTTCTTCTATCTTTTTCTTCTTCTTTAACCATAACATTTCAGTTTTCCGGCATTCGATTGCTCGGCAGTTGATACAGTGGACATATTGATGTCAGTTTTAGAGCGTCGAAAAATCGCGAGCATTACAAGACCTATGGGCATAATAATGAAGAATGCGGGCACCTCCACGATGCTATGGAATAGCTAATTCGCCAAAAGAAGTTGCAGCAATTTTTGAAGAATCCGCATGAAGGCGGACAGGAAGCATCTGACCCAAATCATAGGAAAACTTTGCACCGACCCGAGGAGGCCGCTCGGACCGGAGGAAGACTGGTTATAAACACAATAATTGGTGGGCCTCATTCGGCAGACAAGAGTTGGTAAGAAATGGAGCGTTATGCTAGTTCCCTGAAGCATGCGGGCTTTGAGTGCTGATCGAATACAGAAGACGGGATCCTGGCAAAGTAGCAGCGAATGATGACGTATGACATAGTGTTAAGGAGTCGGGATGCCGATCAAGTAGAGGCTCCAACTATTGACCCAATGGTTATCTCAGCTCTGGTCGGACCAGCACTCGTGAGGAGAATATTAATTGATTGTGGTAGTTCTGTTGATATAATCTTTAAGAAGGCGTACAATCAAATGAATATGGAGGCAAAGGATCTGAAACCATCTAAAGCCTGCATTCATGGCTTTAATGGTGCAGCTACTGATGCAGTAGGCTTTATCGAATTGCCAGTTGAGCTAGGAGAAGGTGAACATAGGGGAATACGGATCCTACCGCTCATTTTTTTGGATGATGATTCCCTGTATAATGTTTTTTTGGGCCGACCAGCCTTGGTGGAGTTTAGGGAAGCTTTGGCCCCGCGGTGTTTAACCTTGAAATTTTCAGCAGACAATGGAGTTGGTATAGTGCATGGCAGTCAAGCGATTGGTCGTGCTTGTTATATGGATGAGCTGAGAGAAGCCCAATGAAGAGATAAGGGAAAGAGTGTGGATAAATCCGTCCACATCCATGTTGTTGAAAATTGACAAGTAGCGCCTGAGCCTCGGCTTGGGCAATACAGTTGGATCTATAGAGACATAGATCGAGAGATGATGATGAAGAACCCAAGAAGGACAAGGCGGCACCGGCTGAATTGACGATTGACATTCTAGTCAGCTATGAGGACCCGTCAAGGGTACTGAAGATAAGATCATAGTTTAACCCTTCGATGATGAGGGATCTTACTGATTTCCTTCGAGAAAATCTTAAAGTTTTTGCTTGGACCCATTATGCTATCGTAAGTCATATGTTGAAATTTGACCAAAATATGTCCCGGTGAAGTAGAACAGGATAGGCATGGACCCGGAGAGGTGTGCTGCTGTCAAAGAGGAGGTGGATAAACTCAAAGTCAATGGGTTCATCTGCGGCGCCCTCTATCCTGAATGGATATCCAATCCTGTACTGGTGAGGAAGGCAAATGGAAAGTGGAGGACCTATGTTGATTACTCAGACCTGAACAAGGCATACCCTAAGGATAGGTTTCCATTGCCTAGAATCGATCAACTAGCCAACTTGACAACAAGGCAAGAGTTGTTGTCATTCATGAATGCATGTTAGGGATATAATCAAATCTCGATGCACATTCAGGATCAGAAGCATACCAGTTTCTTCACAGACGTTGGATTGTACTCTTATGTAGTGATGCCTTTCGGGTTGAAGAATGCAGGGGAAACTTATCAGTGTTTGGTGAATCAGATGTTTAAAGACGAGATTGGTAGCATCATGGAAGTCTATGTGGATGATATGCTCGTGAAGTCATGGCAATCGAACGACCACATTCAAGACTTCACGGAGATGTTTGATATACTCAGATTTTACGGAATGAAAATCAATCCATTGAAATGCTCCTTTAGTGTTGCATCAGGGAATTCTGTAGGCTTCATTGTTTACGCGTGAGGAATCGAAGTAAGCCCAAAAAATATTCAAGCTATCCGAGATGTACAGGCACCAGAACTATAAAGCAAGTGCAAAGCCTGAACGGGAAAGTCACCGCGTTGAGTCGATTTATATCTAGAGCAACTGACAAGAGTATTCCTCTCTTTGATGTGATAAGGAAAGGGAAAATGAATTTTTAATGGACACCGAATTGAGAAGACGTGTTCCAAGCTCTGGTAAACACTTGGAGAGGCCACCTATTCTGTCAAAGCAGATAGACCATGAGGAGTTGTATATTTATTTAACTGTATCCCAGCATGCCATCATCGTAGCTTTGATCTGCGAGGAGGACCGAATCCAAAAGCCGGTGTACTATGTTAGTAAGCGCTTAACGGGGGCAGAGAGAAATTATCCCCAGATCGAGAAGCTGGCTTACTGTTTGGTGATTGCATCACACAAACTCCATCCGTATTTCCAGGCACATCTAATAAGTATCTATACTGATCAACCTTTACGGCAGGTGCTCCAACGACCAAAGACTTCTGGAAGGTTACTCAAATGGAGCAATGAGCTAAGTCAATTCCACATTACTTACCTACCTCAGAGGACTATCCAAGGACAAGCGCTAGCGGATTTCATTGCAGAGTTCACTATGTTGGATGAAACATATGGAAATAATGTGATTCCCGCTGTTCGATGGAATCTATATACCGATGGGGAATCCAACGACCATTGTTCTGGGCCTGGTATTGTTCTTGTAACTCCCGAGAACCGATCAATTTTTTATGCTTTGAAACTTTATTTCCCCGCTACGAACAACGAAACTGAGTATGAAGCGTTGATCGCGGGATTGAAGCTTGCCAAAGAACTTGGAGTGAAATCGGTTGAAATCTTTCGTGACTCTCAGTTGTGGTATACCAAGTCTAGGGAGACTATCAGGCAAAGGGACAACAGCTTGCCCCATACCTCACTCGTATTCAAGAATTATTGGCGGACCTCGAATACTACGATATTTTGCACATTTTATACAAACAAAACGGGGAAGCTGATTCCTTAGAGAAATTCGCAAGCCCTGGAGAAGTGCAATAGATGGGCTTGGTTCCAATTGAAATTTTACATGCCCTAAGCATAAGCGAGATGGAAATTGATTTTGTAGCGGCAACGGAAACTGAAAGGGAGTCGTGGATGACCCCGTTAAGAAAATACTTGTTACACCGGACCTTGCCTGAGAGAAGGTACGAGAGACGGCAAGGCTTTCGCAAGGCTTCATGCTATGTTATGCAGGATGGAGTGATGTATCAGAAGGGATTTTCCGTTCCTTTTCTTAGGTGCATCACCCACGATGAGATAAAACGAGTTTTAAGAGAAGTCCTTGAAGGAGAATGTTGAACCATACCGGGGGAAGAGGCTTGCCAAAAAGATACTCCGCTATGGATATTATTGGCCGAATTTGAATCGAGACGCCGTAGACTATGTAAGGAGATGTGATAAATGTCAGAAGTACGTGAAGATCCAGAGAGCGCGGTCGATGGAGCACATACAAATGGTTAGTCCATGGTCGTTTGCGATACGAGGGATCGATATTATCGGATCCTTCCGATCTCCAAGGGTGGTGCAAAGTATGCAATTGTCGCGGTTAATTACTTCACCAAATAGGCAGAAGCGGAGCCACTAGCTACGATCACCACCAAAAAGGTCTTAATTTTGTTGTGTAGAACACTATATGCCGCTTTGGTCACCCACTGACTATCATTACTGATAATGGACCTCAATTTGAGAGTAGGGAATTCAAAGAGTTTAGTCGAAAGTATTGCATTGAGAAAAGGTTTGCCGCAGTCGCTCACCCTAAAGAAAATGAGCAAGTCGAAGCTATAAATAAGATAATCAAGTCCATCCTAAAAAATGCCTGGAGAAGGCCAGAGGAAAGTGGGTGGATGAGCTTCCAACGATGCTCTGGGCATATAGAACCACCCATAAGTTCGTGACTAGCCATACTCCTTTCGCATTGGCATACAGCAACGAAGCAGTTATACCCATGGAAGTTGAAGTTCCTTCCCACCGGGTGACTTATTATGACCTTAGAAAAAATCAAGATCTTTTACTGGAGTCATTGGACTTTGTCGACGAGAAGTGCGAAGAAGCTGATTTAAGGGTGGCCGCACATCGGCACCGAGTCACCCGATATTATAATGAAAAAGTTCGACCTAGAGCTTTTGATATTGGCGACCTTGTTTTGAAGCGAGTTTTTCCAATCCCATTACACATGAATCCCACATGAGAAGGTACCTACATCATCAAATGGAGGCTTGGAGAAGGAACCTTCAAGCTAGTGACTGTTGATGGCGTGACACTCCCTCGAGCTTGGAATAACGAGCATTTGCGCCGTTATTATAATTATTTCATTTCTGTCGCGTTTTAGTAGCAATTGTATATGGCACATGTTTCTTTTATTATTCTTTGTTTTCGGCATATAATAAGACGATTCGGTTTGTCCCTATTTTCTACAATCAATAAAAGCTCGAAGCAATTTTTGTAAACTATTGGTGTTTCGTGTTTTATAATTTTACGAAAAAGTTAATTTTCATTAATCTGTATGGCGTATGATCACACATACAAAACTAAAAGTCGACCAGCTATGTATTCAAAAATCTATAATTCCCCAGAGTGCGGACGAGAGTACTCTGAGTCCCCAATGCACGGACTAGAGTATAAACGATTCAAAATCTCTAAGTCCCCAGAGTGCGGACTAGAGTACTCGGAATTCCCAGAGCGCGAACTAGAGTATAAATGATTCAAAATCTCTAAGCCTCCAGAGTGCGGACTAGCGTCCTCTGAATCCCCAGAGTATAAACGATTCAAAATCTCAAAGTCCCTAGAGTGCAGACTAGGGTACTCTGAGTCCCCAGAGCATGCACTAGAGTATAAATGATTTGAAATATGTACGTCCACAAAGTGCGGACTAGAGAACTCTAACTCCCCAGAGAGCGGATGAGAGTATAACCGATTCAAAATCTCTGAGCCCCCATAGTGCGGACTAGAGTACTCCGAGTCCCTAGAGTGTGGACTATATTATAAACGATTCAAAGTCTCTAAGTCCCCAGAGAGCAGACTAGGGTACTCTGAGTCCCCAGAGCATGGACTAGAGTATAAATGATTCAAAATCTCTAAGTCCCCATAGTGCGGACTAAAGTACTCTGAGTCCTCAGAGCGTGGAATAGAGTATAAACCACTCAAAATCTCTAAGTCCCAAAAAGTGGACTAGAGTACTCTGAGTTGCCAGAGCACGGACTAGAGTAGAAACGACTCAAAAATCTCAAAGTCCCCAGAGTGTGGACTAGAGTTCTCTAAGTCCCCAGTTAGAGTATAAACGATTTCAAAAATCTTAGTCCTTTAAAAGCGGACTGGAGTTTAAATGACTCATGAATCCTTGATTTTCAATTACAGATTAATTTATAAATGCTGCGATAAGAATCTGCAAATGCAAAGGAATAAAATTTTATTTACTTCTCTAAAATTTCCTTACTACTTCTCCGAAAGTACGAAGGCCAATCCTATCTACAACGACTATTGATAAAAGAAAGGAAAGGAGAGCATCTACATGGTTCTAACTTATTTAAGCTAATCAAGATGTAGCGAGTCAACAACTACTTCTTTGTTTTTCTCTCCCTTTTCGGCTTCCCCGAAGTCTCCTCATCTGAGTGTCTTTTCCTGGATCCTTTGCTTCCTAGCAACATGGTATCCAAGGAATGAGGAGGAACCTCCAAAGGTGTGGTCCAGCCAGGAAGGATGACTTTTAACGGCCTTTTTAGGGAATTATCAAGATCCACCACCTTGGGTTTTGTCTTTATTTTCACCTTCTCTTTCTCCTCCTCCTCGAGTTGCTCCTTCATACTATGCTCGAAAGTGCCTGTGATTTTGACATCGCGTGTTCTTCTACAGGAAAGGGGTCCTCGGGCTTATCCTCATCTAGCGCCCCTATTACTTGAGCATCAGGACCATGAGTATCACTGGCATGAGGTGCCACGGCCTCCTTTTCTTTCCGCTCTATGGCGACATCGCCCCTTGGAGTCGGTTTGGGACCAAAGTGACTTGTATGAATTCATGAAAAACAGATGTTAGAATACATCCATTAGTCGCCAAAAGTGGTGAATTCTTGAACTTTAGAAGATGAAGTTACGTACTAGTTTCCAACTCACTCTCAGTCGTCCTCGGAGTGTCACCCTCAAGGATTGGGGATAGAATGTGAATGCCAAATCCGGGCTTCTCCGGGTCATAACCAACATGCTGCTCGGGAGGATCAAGAGATGGAGTCTCAGTCGATTGAATGGGAAAAGGGACTTGAGGCTCAGTACCAGATGGGCCGGCTATATCTTTTCCCCTTAGATGACGGGGAGTCTCTTCCAAAAAGGGTTTTCGCCGTAGGTAAGTTTGAAGGCTCATTTCCTCAGAGAACTTCCCTTACATGGGCCTCCTCGTCAATCTCTTCAACATCCAGCTCTATTTTCTTAGTTTTGAATAGAGTATCCCATGCTTCAACTAGTGATTCGAGATAACCCTCGCCCAAAAAAGATAAGTTACGGTGTATAAGGACCCTGGCATTGTACTTAGCGATAAGCGGGTCAAATAAGCACTTGATCTCTTCCCTGCCAACCTCGGTCACTACTCTAATTCGGGAGTTCGCCTCTGCGAGTGCGGCCTTTTTCCCTTCATTGTGGGCTGCTTCTTTTAGCACTTCAATTATGGTTAGTTCTTCAATTTTTGTTTTTTAATTCCTTGTCTCGATGATTTTATCGCAATATTTTTGCGATTCTTCATGCGCCGCGACTTTTTCTTCTTTCTCCTTAGACATTAACTCCTCCAGCTCCTTGACTCGAAGAGCAAGGATATCCTTCTCTTTTCCCAGGGAGTCTTTCTCCAAGGCCAGGGTGCCACTACGTTGGAGTGCTTCATTCAATTTCTTTTTGTGACTAGCTTCTAAGCGACTGACCGCCTCAGCTGTCTCCTCGGCATTTTTCTTGGAAGTCTCAAGTTGAGCTTTATATGAGAGCAGCTCTTCGTCTAGCTCTTTATGATATCCTTGTCGCGAATGGCTTCGAGCTTGAGATGATCGATCTTGTGCTGGCGTTCAATGGAGACTTCCGAAACTTTTTCCGCCAAGTGTGCGAACGCATCGTATTGGACATACACATCATTATTGCAGGCAAGAGCGCTCTATTTGACGTGTCGAGGGATAAGATGTATTGAGGTGAGAAATTTTAGCCTGTCGAAACAAATCTTCGGAAATGTAGCCTTGAGCTCGGCTAATCTCTCTGTTGTGGATGGGTCATGTGCTGGAGCTGGAGGTGTTTGCCTTGATGGGGTCATGGACTTCTTGCGGTGCTCACGAGACTGCTTGGTACTGGAAGAACCCGACTGTTGATTGCGATGAATGTTGGACTGGGAGTCTCGATAAGCAGGCCTATCTCCACCGCATGCCAGGGGATTTGTAGGTTCGGTTGGGTATAAGGAGTGTTTATGGGTTCTCCTTATGGATGATGAGGACGACTCTCTAGAGTGATAATCTTATCTCTACCGTCGTCTTTATCTCCCCGTTTGCTAGATCCCAAATCACGACACGGGTGGTGGAAAATGGAAGAGCCTCGGATGCGATCGAAACCATAGGAACGACCCATTTAGCCTGCATGTAGGATTATACAAGAAAGCTTTGGTAGATTTCTCACAACAAATTGAATACAAGTGCGGAGTGGAGTGTAAGTGATTATGTGTGTCCTAGTGCATCCCCCTAACGGATCAGTAGTCTTCTCTTTATTTATTGGAGTTTTCTATCCCTGATCGCAAAGTTGTACGCCTTCATCACTTCTTATGGGTGAGTTAAATCCATATTGCCGGAATTATTGAAGTCATAATTCAACAGATCGCCAGGAATGGTCAAGTCAGATAATCCCTTCAACGAGCTTTCCATTTTTTAGGAGGATGATCTTTTCTCAACGGGAGTTATCATGAACTTTGAGGTTTTCTCGACTTTACTCTTCTTTAGCTTATATGCTGAACTCTTTTTCTTTCTAGAAGGGGGCGGTAGTTTGTTGGTACCGAAAGTGTCGGTTGTTGGTGCTTGTCTAAGATTTATGTCCTTGTCAATCGGCGTTGGCACCTCAGTTTCTTTAATCTCGCCTTCCTTGGTAGTGTCGTGAGTCCCTTCAACAGGAGGCACTGAGGGGCCAACTTGTTCTCCCCTAGTTGTTCTTGCAGCCATGGAGTCACTTGGAAGGCCAATCCTACAACCCTCTTCTAAAAGTCCGAACATTGAAAGCGATTCGTTGGTGATTACCAATTTGATATCCCGATCTTCCACCGGGGCAGCTCGAATATCCTCAACAACGTCAAAGTACTTAGCACCTTCGGGACATGGGCGTATACCTATAGGGATTAAAAAAGGCTCAAACTTTTGGATAAATGTGCCTTAAAATTTAGAATAAAGGGTGAGATAAGGATGAGACATACGTCCTTCCAACCATCTTCTCGCAAAGCCAGGAGGACAGTATAGATACAACCACTCCTGTTTGAATTGAGAGAGCTTGTTCCACGCACCCATGAGAACTTGGCATTTGGGGTACGGTTCGAGGAATATATAGGATGGGCTATCAACACGTCTCTTGAAGCAGTAAATGTAGTGGATGTCCTCAGGAGTTGAAAGTATGAATAGGAAGCTCATAAAGAGGATGTAGGCACCCTGAATGAATGTACGGCTATTGGGGTGCAGTTGTGCAGGAGCAATCCCTATGTACTGCAACACTTCAGGGATGAATGGATTAAAAAGTGGCACGCATCCGGCCCAACGCATGAAATTGTTACATGTGGTGTATCCGACTGGGAGCAGACGGGCTGATCTTGTCCTGATGGAACCAAAACGTCTGCAAAAGGGATTCCATGGATGGAGCACAATCGACGAAGAGCGGCTTCGTCGATTTTAGAGGACTATGAGTCAACAAGGTTATCTAAAATGACAGCTTCATCCATGACATTAGGAGTCTGACCTATAATCTCGACAGGGAGAACTAGAATGTCAGGAATGGGGGAGAATGATGGACTTGGCATCCCTACTACCCCTTGCCGTGGACTTGGCCTAGGCTTGTCAGATATAGTTGCGGAGCTTGATTTCTTGGACATTTTAGGAAGTTGCTTGGTATGCGTAAATACCTCTTTAAGCTATACTCAAAAGATAGTCGATATTAGATATAACAATAATATATTGCCCCGTGTTGTGTGTGAACTAGTGCAGCAATTCAAGTATAAGTGCAGAGAAATTAAAGTTTTAAAGACAAGTATGGCCTGATGGAGCTTTAAGTTGTCATCCTCGGAGACCATCATCGCTGGCCGTCTCCGGCAGTTTATCGTATGATCGGTAGCAGGTGTCTTAGAATCAAGCATTGGCACCATAGATTTGCAAAGGCTGTTACTTGTATTTATTGGGTTAAATTCGCGTCTAGAATTAATTAAGCCGTGGGGTTGTTAGACCGAATCAAGTCCGTGGGCTTATATGCTTTGGTTCTTTGTTAGTGTTCTTTATTTATGCTAAGGCATGAAAATATATAGTCCTGACATATGCGGTGTTCAAGTTAAAGTGGTCCTGATTGCCAGCCGAAAACCAACACTTAGTACTGACACAAACAGTAAACCGTCTATGCCGACTGACCCTCTAAACATAGACTACCGATCCACTTGCTCCCTTAAAAGCACCGACCCATTCTCCTTCTCAAAGTGCCGACCCAGACTTATAAACTCCTTTATTGACCGGCTATTATTGGAATGTTTAAACCTGACTCACCCTTAGGGGTTCGGCCTACAAGGGCTTCCGACCGCGTTTTCCTACTCCTCAAGCACCAGACTTCCCTCTATCAAAACAATAAGTTCTCTCCTCCTATCAATCGCAGACCTCCCTTCCTAAAACCATCAATAACAACTCCTCTCGAAGTGCGAATCCATGCCAAAAAGCCCTCTACTACCTCCGCCCTATACACTTACTCACCATGTTTCTCTTCTCTCTCATTCATCGCATAGGGTTGTATGCACATACGGTCCTAATCTAGTTCAAGTTCAAGAAGGTATGGCCTAAGGGTTTAAATTAATTGGAGGAATCTTACCTATGCGTCAATTCGAGGTTGAGACGAGTGATTCTTGAGGCTTAGAACTGAGGAGGATAGGGCAGCATGTTTGGAAGATTGTGGAACGAGGTGGGAAAGAAGTTCGGTGGAGGGAAGAAGTTTGGGTTTGGAGCAGTGACGGAGAAGACAAAATATGAAGTAAGAAATGGGAAGAAAGGTGCATCGACTTTTATATGGTGGAGGGAAGGTGAACAGACAGGATTTATAGGTGCCCCACGAATCACCGTACCGATGCAGCCGAAAGTTTAAGTACCTTTAGGGAAACAACCACTATAATATTTACGAATCACTGTAATATTTATAAATGGTTATTATTCTGGCGTAGCCTAGACACCAAGAAATTAAATTGTCGAAAGAGGACAAATTATCAGTATACAATTAATGGTTATCAATTTCTAACCGTTATTATTAACAAATTCTAAGATGAACTGTAATGCAAAAATTAAACGTGTATTAACAATGCAACTGCGAATAGATTTTCATTTTTTTTTTTGAAATTTTTGGCCCGGCTACAAGGCAATAGTTGCAAAGGATATGGTTGGGCCTAGATGGAACTCGAGTTGAGACAGGATTGGAAGTATAAGGGTTCGGTGTAGCTTTTCTGGGTCGGCCTATATATGTGGTTCATTATTCGACGGTGGTTCGGTTGAAGTAGGATAGTTATTATGAAAGATCATGTGTGTGTCGGCCTTAGTAGATCGGTCATGATTGGGTCGGTCAAGGTAGGTAGGTTGAAGTGGTTTGGTTGTTGAGGGTTGGCTAGGTGGGTCATCATTTATGGATCGACCGTGTTGGGTCAGCCTAGGTGATTCGGTGTGGATTTTGTTCTGGCCTCAGAAGAATTAGTTCATTTGGCTCGGCTCTTAGTGGTTCGACCTTAGAGGGATTGTTTCAGGTGGGTCAGCCTTTACTGGTTCAGCCATATGGGATCGGTCAAAGTTACTAGAAGTTGGAAGTGGAGGAATGGGTTGGCATGAGCATAAGAACGAGTTACTTCGAGGTAAAGGCCAGGTTGCTTCAGGCATGAGTAAGATTTATCCTGAGTCAGCATCCAGGGAATCCATGCTCGGCGTGAGTGGGTCGGTGATAGTGGGTCGGCGTGCCGGGTTTAGTATACAAAACCTATCATCTATGGGCCGAGCTATGGGCCTTGATAGGGGAACTAGCTATCTCCGTCTATAAATAGAGTGGTAGAGGTCCAGTTGAAGGGACATTTTTTCAAGAACTTCAGAGTGACTCTGCCATTTATTGTACTCACTTCCTTCTTACTCAAACTTGTATTTAAGCTGTTTGTTTACGGATTGTATCTGTATTTATGTATTTGAAAAAGCAATAAAGTTTACATTCAAAATGGATGTAGGCAATCACGCCGAACCACTATAATTTTGGTGTTCTTGTTTTTTGTTGTTGTCATCGCATTCTAATGTGATATTTCTCTGTTTTAATTTACTATCTTCATTAATCTCTCTACACATATCTATTCTCGGGTGTTAGCGATCAATTCTGGCGCTAACAAATTTTTGAAATTTGTTATATATATATATATATGCAAATGCATATAAAAACAATAGATAGAGGTTCAAAGCAGAATTTTTTTATAAACAAGCAAGCAGCTATTATTTTTTTGGCAAGTAGAGCTGCAGTATTTTAGCAAGTCAATCTTCCTATCTGCTTTGATGAACTGAAAATAAAAACAAGATATATATAAAGTTTTTTTCTTTTCTTTATTTTAATATAGAAAGATGAAGCTTAAAACAAATTAAAGCAAAACGAAACAAGTGTTTTTTTCTTTTTTATATGAAGTGAAACTAAGAAAAATTTGAAGGTAAAACAATTTGTTTATTTTTTTAAGGAACTAAAAGCAAATGAATTTAAAACCAAATTACCAAACAAACAAAACCTAATTAAGCTCTCTTTCCGTTTTTTTTTAGAAGATAAAAACTGAAAGCTTAACAATTTAAAACAAAGAAGAAAAGGAATAAAAAACAAAACATATATACACACACACACAGCCCGACCCATTTTAGAAAACAAGATCCACCTCATAATAATCTTATTAACAAACGTAATCGACAAACTGAAACAGCACAATCTAATTTTTCATTCTCACTTCGCAATTTTCAATTTGAAATCAATATTTTCCCCGTCTACGAAATTGATTGTGGTTTCGTTCGAGAGTGAAGGGGGTTGTGTTCGATTGGGTTTCGGCGAAGTGGAGATGGCGATTTCTATTTCAGTGATTTTGAGGTTCGAGAAGGAGGTGGAGGCGCTAAATAGAGGTATCGTTCAAGGATTGCGAATTCGAGGGGTGACGATTGTGGATGACTGTTGACAGGGGGTTGCTGGTTTCGGCGTTTTGGTGAAGTTCGATTTGGTCGCGATGCAATTGAGGGCGGAGGCAGTGAAGTTGCTCGTGAAGGTTGGAGTTAGTTGCGGTGGTTGTTTGAGTTGTGGAAACGATGAGTCATGACTTCCGATTGGGTTGCGTGTGGGACTTCGACAGTTTGGGTTGGCTGATGATCCGTAGCAGGGTGTTTGTGGTCTGATGGCTGGGAGTTTGTGACTTTGTGACTGATGTCAGTGTTAACCCCGTTTTGTCAATGAGTTAAGGCCTGGGCCGGCTCATCAGATAAAGTTCTCAGCGACTCAATGGATCTACGACTCAAGGTACTTCAAGACTCAACTGATTGCCGACTCAACGAATTGAGGAGATGCACGAGTTAAAGAATTGTGAGACTTACGACTTAAGGAGGTGAACGGTTTACAGCTTAAGGATAGAACGACTTAATGAGTTGACAGACTAAGCGACTCACAACTCAGAGAAATCTGCGACTTAAGGCCTCTGCGACTTAAGATATGTCATGACTCAGGGGAGGTACACGAGTTAAGGAGTCTACGAGCTAAAGAGCCTGCGAGTTAAAAGCTTACGAGTTAAGGAGCTAACGACCTAACAGGATTAAGACCTAAGCGACTTAGGGAATGTCACGACTTAAGAAAGTCCACGGCTTAAAGACGTTACGACCTAAGACTTGAAGACAAGTTCAATACCATGCTGTAATGAAATGACTCGTTGACGACTTACGACTTATGATGAGTCGTGTACGACTCATGCTAGCATAAAGGAAGTTGCATTTGGTTAACTCAGGGACGACATAGAACTTGTGTCATTCATTCAAATGGGTGCATAACTTTGCACCAAGCGATGAGCTAAACCCAGTAGGTCGGCCGCGACCTATCATGAGTCATGTACGAATTACGACTTATTATGAGTCGTGTACGAGTTACGACCAAACTCCGAGAAATGTCTATAAATACGACCCTAGCTCCAACTAGACAGGGACCCTTTTTGGCTCATCCTTTCCAAGCACCGATACTCTGCTGCATTCCAAACCCACTCGACACTCAAAGCTTTCAAGACACGTAGAACGCTACCAACAACTTCAAGAAGGAATCTCATACATCCGACATGGATTTGAAGACTTTCACTCACATTGAAGTTTAAGCCATTCGTTCAAAGTGTTTAGTAACTCAAAGTGTATTGTACTTGGGAAGAATTGTATCAATCTGTATCGAATTCATCAAAAAAGATATTCAAAGTGGATGTAGGCAAATTATTAAGCCGAACCACTATAAAATTGCTGTTGTTTACTATTTTTTCTGCAGTTTTCTGCTTATACTCTGTTCCCGAATCATCGGGTGGTGCTTTCACAACTACATTTTACACACCGGGGTGTTAGCGTTCAAATTTTAGCGTTAACATTTTTGGTGCTTTCACTGAGAAATGAACTCAGGCGAATTATCATCGTTGCTCCATAAAAGTTTGTTGAAGTAATCTCTCTGAAGACTAGAAGTTTGTCTGAAATCATGGCTCCGGGGAGAAGGAGTAGATCTGTTAGATCTGGAAATGTTCAAGAGGGAACCTCCGCTTCCCCAGTACCTAATCAAGCCACTCCACCTGTTGGGGTTACAAAAGCGGAGTTGGATGCTGTAATCTTAGGGCTGAACCAGCAGATAAATGCCCAGAATGCGCAATTGGAGGCTCAGAATGCCCAAAATGCCCTAATTTTGAATAAGTTGAACGATTTGCTTGGGGCAAACCGTCAACCAACGGGTAATGAAAGGAACTTTGCTGGCAACGTTCATGATGCTGAAGAAATAAACATTCCGGAGAGGGCTGGCAGCCCCTTTAAGTAGACACTTCCTGAAGTTTATGGATCTAAAGCTCGAAATGATGAGGGGTATCTTTCTGAAATGGTTCGACAAATCATGAAAGAGGGCATGCAAAGGGATGAAGACGAGAAAGAATGGGGTTTCGCTCCAAGTAAAACCCCGTTTACCGAAAGGATCTTAAAGGCTGAGTTCCCGAGGAAGTTCATCCCTCCAACTATTCCAGCTTACAAGGGGACAAGTGATCCGAACGAATTCTTGTATAAGTATGATTGGAACATGACAGGTGACAGAGCTTCTGATGAAATAAAGTGTCGATATTTTCCTGTATATTTGGAAGGTGTAGCTCTGCTTTGGTTCACCAAACTACCAATCCGGTCTATAGATCAGTTTTCTGACCTAACCCGGAAATTCAAGGAGCAGTTCCGACTATATGCTTCAAAAGCCAAAGATATCATGCCGTTGTCGAGTTTAGAACAGAATCCAGGGGAAACTATCAAATCTTTCTTGAATCGCTTTAATATAGCGCTGGCCGAGGTAGACAATGCAGAACCACGGATGATCTTGACTTATCTGATGAGGGCCATCGACAAGTCGAGCGAATTTGGAAAATGGCTTAACATGAAGGAACCAAATTCCCTTGAAAAATTCTACAAGAAAGCAGATGAGTTCATACGCCTGGAAAGCCGTCCTGTACCGGTAAAGGCAGTATTGGAAAAAGCTGAAGATAACGTTGCTGCTCCACGCAAGAATGAATCTGTAGGACAGAAAAGGGAAAATAACGATGGGAAGAAACAGAAAAATTTGAAGAAGCCTCAATCCTTCAAGCCATCGGAATATACACCTTTATCAGATACGCCGGAGAGTATTTACCTTGCCACTAAAGATTCTGTTGATAATCCTAAACCTCCCGTTCTGAGAACCGGGAAAAAAGCTGTACAAAACGGGAAGTTTTGCCGCTTCCATAATCAACCCGATCATGATACTGATGAATGCCGCCAATTGAAAAATTTGATTGAAGAGTTGATAAGGGAAAACAAGCTGCAGCAATTTGTGGAAAAGAATAGCAGCAATCCTGCTTCGTCTAGTCAGGGGAAACAAGCTCCTGCTCATCAACCCAGGACAAGTGAGAAGGCTGCAGGGCATGAATCCGGAAGGCCTGTTATCAATGTCATTACGGGAGGACCTCACCCAGCAGGCAGGAGCTGGGGTGAGATGGAAAGGTATACCCGGGCTTTGAGATATGTACCGGCCGAAGAGGATGTCTTTGTTTTGGAAGATGCTACACCCCTGAAACAACAAAGAACTTTCAATGATGATATTGTGTTCAGAGCCAGGGATTCCACAGGTGTTGAAGCTCCTACCTTGGATCCCTTAGTCATCTCGGCTGGTATCGGGCCAGCTATTGTCAGAAGAGTTCTCATTGATTGTGGCGCGTCCTGTAATATCCTCTTCAAGAAAACATTCGACCAAATGAAGATCCCTATGGCTGATGTGCAAGCCTCGTCACAGAAAATCGCTGGCTTCACTGGGGAGCCAAAGCAGCCGATAGGAACCATTGATTTGCTTGTAGAACTCGGAGAGGGAGAAAGAAAAGTAGCCCGCAAGCAAAATTTTGTGATTGTTGACGAATTTTCCGCTTATAATGCTTTCCTTGGTCGTCCAACTCTTGCAGCGTTCAAAGCTGTTCTGGCCCCATGGTGCCTCACCATTAAATTCCCCACAGACAATGGAGTAGGAGTTATAAAAGGGGATCAAAATGCCGGGCGGGAGTGTTATCTGACAGAGCTGCGAGAGGCAAGGAAAAGAGAAATGGGAAAGGATGCGGCAACCCCAGTCCGCATCAAAGAACCAACCTTGTAGCAATTACAGGGCGGACCCTGCACTGGCGAGCACAGCGGAGCACGAAAAGAGATGGATCCTAGAAAGGCCAATGCAGGGGAGAATAGAGTGGTACCAGTGGAAACGACAGTACCAGTACCTGTTGACCCGAAGGACCCAAATAAGGTGTTGAATGTGGGTTCACAACTTAATGTGTCAATTCAGAATATCTTAATATCTTTTTTAAAAGCAAATTTGGATGTTTTTGCTTGGACTCATGCCGATATGTGCGGAATATCCCCAGAAGTTGCAGTACACGCTCTGAATATTGATCCAAAATTTACGCCTGTGAAACAGAAAAGAAGAACCCAAGGTCCAGAAAGGTCAGCAGCATTAAAAGAAGAAGTTGATCGGCTCATGGAGAATGACTTTATCAAAGAAGCTACCTATCCGAATTGGGATTCAAATCCAGTGCTGGTTAAGAAAGCCAACGGAAAATGGAGAGTGTGCATCGATTTTTCAGATCTAAACAAGGCCTGCCCCAAAGACTTCTTCCCATTACCGAGGATCGATCAACTGGTAGATGGAACAGCGGGACATGAATTGTTATCTTTATGGATGCCTACTCCGGATATAACCAGATCATGATGCATGAGCCAGATCAGGAGGACACGAGCTTTATCATCGATGTTGGTCTTTACTGCTACAGAGTTATGCCCTTCGAGCTGAAGAATGCGGGGGCAACCTACCAAAGACTCGTTAATGCTATGTTCAAACCGCAATTGGGCAAGACTATGGAAGTCTACGTCGACGACATGTTAGTAAAGTCTAAGAAAGCAGTGGACCACATAGAACACTTAGCAGAAATGTTCGCAGTCCTCCGAAAATATGGAGTGAAGCCTAACCCTTTAAAATGTTCATTTGGGGTGGAGTCCGGAAAGTTCTTAGGTTTCATCGTGAGCGCTAGGGGCATTGAAGCTAGTCCAGCTCAAATTACCGCCTTAAAAGAGGTCAAAGCTCCTAGAACGAAGAAGGAATTGCAAAGTCTCAATGGAAAAGTCGCCGCCTTGAGTCGGTTCATTTCCAAAGCTACTGTTAAATGCATCCCATTCTTTGACGCTCTAAAGAAATGAAAGAAAAACTTTGATTGGACTCCCGAATGCCAAAAAGCCTTTGATGAATTGATTCGCCATATGGAAACGCCTCCAATACTTTCTAGGCCCGGCGATGGTGAGGATCTTCTTATATACTTGGCAGTATCATCTCATGCTTTAAGTGCAGCGCTGATACGAGAAGACAAGAGGATTCAACATCCGGTTTACTATATCAGCAAAAGACTCACTGGGGTAGAGATGAATTACTCCAAGTTGGAAAAACTCGCCTATTGCCTACTAATTGCATCGAGGAAGTTGTGGCAATATTCCCAAGCTCATCCTATCAGAGTCTTGACTGATCAACCTTTAAAGCAAGTCCTGTTTCGCCCTGAGACTTCGGGTCGTCTTCTAAAGTGGAACATTGAACTCAGTCAATATGACATCACTTATCATCCCCGAAAAGCAATCAACGGACAAGCTTTAGCAGATTTCATCGCAGAATTCACAGATAAGGGTAACAGTAGGGAGGAAACGATCGATGATTCCCTAATCCAATGGAAGTTATATGTTGATGGCGTGAGAAATGACTACTGTTCTGGAGCCGGGGTTGTACTTGAAACCCCTGGAGGTCGGTCATTATGCTATGCACTAAGATTGGAATTTCCTTCAACGAATAATGAAGCAAAATACGAAGCTCTTATCGCTGGTTTGAGAATTGCTAAAGAACTAAACATCCGAGCATTACAGATCTTCAGTGATTCTCAGCTTATTGTATGCCAAGTCAAGAAGGAATTCCAAGCGAAAGGGGGAAATCTGCCTGCCTTCTTGTCAAAGGCCTGGGAACTTCTATGTGACTTCGATCATTACACGATAAGCCATATTCCTCGAGAAGAAAACACGAAAGCAGATTCTCTCGCAAAGTACTCTAGCACAGGCGAAGCTCAATTTCTGGGGTTAACTCCAGTGGAAGTCCTGTCGGCTCCAAGCATTAATGAGATGGACATTGATTGGATCACGAGTGTGTCTCAAGAGCAAGAATCATGGATGACTCCAATAACAGAATATCTGCTCAATGGCTCTTTACCGGAAAATTCAAAAGAGCGACAGAAGCTACTGAGGAAAGCCTCTCGCTATATAGTCCAGGATGGCCAATTGTACAGACGGGGATTCTCAATGCCATTACTTCGATGTGTATCCAGGGAAGAGTCCAAAACAATCCTAGCTGAGGTGCATGGGGGAGAATGTGGTGATCATTTAGGTGGTCAAACTTTAGCAAAGAAGATTCTCTGATACGGATATTTTTGGCCAGAGATTAATCGAGATGCAGCAGACTATTCACGAATATGTGACAGATGCCAAAGATTTGCCAAAATTTCTAGAGCACCTTCTACTGAACTCACACAGATGGTCAGTCCATGGCCGTTTGCAATATGGGGGATAGACCTTGTAGGACCTTTACCAACTGCCAAATCTGGAATCAAATATGCCATTGTTGTTGTAGATTATTTTACTAAATGGGTAGAAGCTGAACCACTGGCTACTATCACCTCTAAAAAGATGATAAGTTTTGTGACTAAAAGTATCATTTGCAGGTATGGTGTGCCTCAAAAGATAATTACAAACAATGGTACTCAGTTCGAAAGTGAAGAATTCCAAGATTTTTGCAAACGATTCAAAATCTGAAAAAGCTTCTCAGCAGTAGCTCATCCGCAGGCAAACGGGCAGGTGGAAGCAGTAAACAAAATTATCAAGTCAACCATCAAGAAGCAACTCGAAAGAGCAAAAGGTGGTTGGGTCGATAAGCTACCACTAGCACTATGGGCATACAGAACTACCCACAAAACTGCGAATGGGCATACTTTTTTTCATTAGCATACGGGTCAGAAGCAATGATTCCAGTAGAAACAGAGGTCCCTTCACATAGAAGAATCCATTTCAATCAAGCGGAGAATGAAAAACTACAGCTTGAGGCACTAGATCTCCTTGATGAAAAAAGAGAAGAGGCTGAGCTCAGAATCGCAGCTCATCAGCAAAGGATAGCTAGACATTTCAATTCCAAAGTTCGCTAACGCAGCTTTGAGATTGGAGATCTATACTTGAAGAGAATTATGACGGCGACATGTGCGTTTGGGCCAAATTGGGAAGGACCATATGTCATAGGTCAGAAGCTTCTTGACGGCACATTCAAACTCACTACTGTTGAAGGAGATCAAATTCCAAGAGCTTGGAACAGCAACCACTTACGTCCATACTTTACTTAAAAGCTTTGTTGAAATATTGTAAAAAGAATTATAAATGTATGATTCTTGTAATTGAAAGCAATAGTAAAGCCGATGCAAGTGAATAATGAAAGACTATAAAGTGGATGTAGGCCCAAATTCTTGGCCGAACCACTATAAATCTTGTGTTCCTTATTATTATTACATGTTTGCTTCATTTTCGATATGAAAAGTACATTAAATGTATTGCTGAAATGTCGATTTAAATTTTTGCAGGCAACGAAAATAAAACTTGCACATTACAAGACCAAGTGATTCTTGTTATCATTCAACAAACGAATTTCAAGTCACAAAAGCCCCGAATTCAAATCCTAGATAGGAAGTGCTTCAATTGAACGGCCAATGATTTCGCCAAAAACGGGCTCTAGCTAATAAATTGAGAAATTTGAACAAACAAACATCCAATTAAGAAGCTTATGCCCGTTCTCGTGAACTTGCCTAGCAATGAAGTACACTTCTTTGGATTAAACAAACCACTTATAAGAGAAAGGGGTGCGAGCTTGAAAAGAAAAAATAGAGGATCGCTGAAAAGGCATAAGCAAGTGGACAAGGAACAACTAAAGCCCTCTTTGGAGGCACAAGTCCTCTTCAGAGGCACAACTCTTCGGACGATAAAGACCTCTAACGAGGCATATGCCGCAAAAAAGAAAGTTCTCTACTCAACAAAAAAGATTGGAGGAGTCATGACCCTCCAACCATGAGAGAGTAACTTCCAAGCAATCAAAGACCTCTTCGGAGGTACATTTCACCAGGAGTTGAAGTGCAACAGCCGCTCTTCGGAGTTTCACTTCACCAGAGTTGAAATGCAAAACAAAATAAAGACCTCTTCGAAGGCACATTTCACCAGGAGTTGAAGTACAACAGCCGCTCTTCGGAGTTTCACTTCACCAGAGTTGAAATGCAAAACAAAATAAAGACCTCTTCGGAGGCACATTTCACCAAGAGTTGAAGTGCAACAGCCACTCTTCGGAGTTTCACTTCACTAAAGTTGAAATATAAAAAAAAGAGCCTCTCCCAAGGGGCAGAAACAAAAAGACCTCTTCCCAGAGGCACAATAAGACAGAAAGACCTCTTCCCAAAGGCAGAAATGAAAAGACCTCCTCCCGGAGGCACAATCAAGCAGAAAGACCTCTTCGGAGGCACACGTTTCACCAAGATTGAAATAAAACTTCCAGGTGTTGAAACGTGAAAAAGTCTTCCTCAGAGGTGCAACTTTTCAAAGAAACAAAAATCAAGAAGCCCTTTACTGTGGCAAGTAAAAAAAAAAATATTTATCCTCATCAAAGGCACACTTTAACTTTCAAAGGAAGAATGAATTACTTATTCTAGAAAATTCTCTTCCTCAAAAAGAAGTTGAAGTACCTTTCGAATACCCGCTTTACCACATAGAAGATTTCATTCAGTAAAATGTGTATATGCACAAAATAAAAAGTGATATCTTCGAAGGATGAAGCGTAAAAAATTATATGTACTCTACTTTTTAATGAAATAATATTCCTCCAAATGTGGAATAATTATTCTTTAAAAAATAAAAGTACAAGTTCCTCATAAAATAAAATATTACAATGAGCTTATGGTATAGGGGCAACATGGTATAACTACTTCGGTAAAATTGCGCTCGAACAGTATACCACAAGCTCACTGCAATATCATGCAGAGAAACTTGTATAAAAGTGAATAATAACTGCATTGTCAAATTCAAACAAGAAGTTTGTACAAATAAAGAATCATTTTATTTAATTCTGTTACAATTTCTTACAGATACAAGTTTCGAAATAAAGAAAACGGGGGCCGGTACCCGCACAATTTCCGGTCAGTACATGCAAAAAAGGCAAAAAGCGATATGAAAGCCACAGAACCAGAGCCATCATTTCTTCTTCTGTCCACCTTTTGAGCCCGCACCCGGCCGGATAACCAACTTCTTAGGCCGGCTTGTAAGAGTAGGGGATGAAGGAGAAAGGGGCTCAGTCGGACTTTCTTCCGTTTCTTCTTTGCCAGTTAAGGATCCCTTCTTCTTCTTCTTCTTAGAGACACCCTGCTTTCCCCTCTTTTTGGAGGAAGACCCACTCCCTGGAGAAAAAAGTTTAGCTAGCGGTTCATCATCGGAGCCAGTAGGTTCTGGGGTCTTCTCGCTTCCTTCAGTTTCTTCTCCTCTTGGATCTTGAGAAGCAACAGGATCATCCAAGCCATGAAGAGCTTCTATTTGCTCCTCTTGTGACCCGGGTTGCGAGGCAGAAGGAGGAGTGACCTTAAGAGGCGGAGAAGGAATAATTGGAGAAGGAGAAGCCTGAACAATGCTCGGTGCTTTCTCTACAGAAGAAAAGAAGTTAAAGTCAGTAAAGAGCGGAGACAAAGGCTCGCTGAGGTTCAGAAAATAGTCAAAAAGCTCATCAAGCTCGTAAGAAACAGATGAGCAGTCTACTTGGGCAAGATTGTCAGTAGGGTTACCTGCAGAAGTCGGTTCCCTGACGTCAACTTCGTAAGCTTGTGCCTCGGCACTCTCGCCGCCTTCATCTCCACCTTGTATGCTTGTGATCTCGGTGGTAACTTTAGTAGGAGATGGGGAGTGGGAACTGGAACCGATGATATCAATTTCGGCTGAAGGAGAAGGTTGAATCGGAGCAGTTGAGATAATTTTTCCTGAATATTCTCCTGCCGCTGTTTCGGCCCTTAATTTCCCAAGCTGTTCTCTCCCCCTGGCAAGAGTGGCGCGAGCATCATCATCAAGATAATGCTCCTCAAAAGCTGACTCAGCATAGCCAGCGCCATTACCACCAAGCATATCGAGTGCGGCCTCCCAAACTTCAGCCGGAGTAATTTCATACTTGGGGCCTAGAAAGGCAAGGCTACCGCGCCCCAAGATGCTATGCAGGTAGAAATAAAATAATGTTGAACTGATATTGGTCCTTGTTGCCTCGTGAGATTCTTCGGCTGTAATCTTGCCGGCAACGGCCTCATCACGCTCCCTTTCAGCTTTGGAAAGTTGAAGCTTAAGCATTTGAATCTCCGCCTCTTGGGAGCTGTTTTTCTTCCGAAGCTCTTCAATATCAGCAACATGGCCCTCACTAATTCTTTTTGGTACTTCAAGCCTGTCTTCGGCATCCCTTTGGCTGGCATGAGCATCTCTCACTTGTTTTAGGAGCACTTCTTCTTTTTGAGAATAGGAAGTAGAGGAAGCAGCAAGCTCTTGTTTCAGTTCCTCAACTTTTGCTTCAAGCTCTTCATTGTAAGAAGCGATGCTCCTCATCTCAGTGTCATGTTGCTCAAGAACCTTTTGCCATTCGGCTTTATCATTTTCCATAGTGAGCATGGCCACTATGTTTGCACGATTAACCCTTTGGAGCTCGTCAACAAGTTTTTGCCAGTTCGACATCCTCTCAATATCAAGCTTGACGGCATCGAGGTTTCGTAACATGGCAGACTTGTCAACGGGAACCAAGTCAAGATCGAACCTTACTCCCTTCAGACACCACTGTGGAAACCGACTTTGCAAAGTGGCCGGGCCCGGTCCGACTTGGAATTTGGGCCTGCTAATTATTATTTGGATGTCTGTCTTCCCAAGAGCGGGAGAGCCGGAAGGAATGCCAAGCGAGACGGGGGCAATAACTTTTTCAGGAGTTGTAGAGGTGTGCTTCTCACCATGTCGGGCTCGCTTGCTCGAATCTTCAACCATATGACTTTTTCCTCGGTCATCATGAGATTTTCTTTTATGGGAATCGTCGCCTCTCTGCGAAGAATCGTGGCGCTCCTCCCTCTCTCTTCTTTCATAACGCTCCTCTTGAGCCCTCTTCTCTTGAGCCTTTCGGGCGGCTCTTTCTTCATCGGATTCTCTGTAAGAGGGGAGGTAACGCCTATAGTCATATTGGCTACGTCTCCCGTAACGCTGGAAGTCATCATAGTAGGATCCGCTGCGTCCCATCGGAAGATCTGAAATAAAAGGAGCTAAATTTTAGAATTCTTCAAAGTACAAATAGTCAGAAGCATAAAAGTGCCGAAAGATTCTAAGTGTGTGTAATGTGCAAGCTACGCGCATCGAACTACGAAACACTCTTTAATTGTGGAGTAGTTATAGGAGCAGAAGTTAACATCAACTCTTGAGTTGACGGGGTCTGTTGCAGAACAGAAGTCGCCTCGACTACTGAAGAAGAAACCCCGGTAGTAATAGGATCATCTTTGAAGATCTCTTGCGAAGTGGCAAAGAGGTCACTCAGTCCTTCGAAAGTGTCGTCCCTGCTCTGCTTGACAGGGCTGGTTTTCTCAGCTTCTTCGTCACCAGGTTCCTTTGAATGCAGAGAAGAATCCCGAGGCTCTTCTTCTTCAGTGACCGGGGCAAGTTTGCCAGATGACCCCGCGACATCAACAGAAGTGGAGCACTTTACTAAAGAAGATTCGGGAGCGGGATCTTTTGGTACAGGTACGTCAGAAGAAACTAGGGCATCTGATGCTTTAGGTGGGGAGTCTAGAACCTCGCAGGGGTGTGTGGAGCGAGAAGGGTGAAGAAGTCCGAACTAGTGAAGGAATTCGTCGTTCAGCAAAAATTTCATATCCCGCTCTTCAACCGGTGCAGCTACAAGCCTCTCCAGAGTTGGCTTGTGACTGGGATCTCTACAAGGAGGGGGGAGCGCTAAAAACAAAATGACGATGAAGTTAATACTTGGCAATTTGAACTTCAAAAAATTTAGAGTATAGAGGAGCAAAAGGTAGATGATCTTACTTCCTTCTCTCCACACAGCACAAAACCTCGGGGGCAACGGACATAGAGGAATTGAGTTAAGAACCCATGGGCAGTATCAGGGAGGCCAACGATCAATTTACGATTTCATGCGCTTCTCACGTCGGTAATAGAAGGATGATCCTTAGTCCTAGTAAAGGAGCATAGGAAGCAGATCTCGTCAAAGCTTGGAAGCCGGTCAAATGTTCTCCTAAATAGCACGCACAACCCCATCAGAATGGCATAGCCATTAGGGTGTAGCTGGAATGGGGAGATAGCTAACCGAAGAAGTAGATTCTGGAGAAAGTTGTTGAAAGGGGGAATGGCCCCGCTTACGCACATTTGCCGATTAACCGCTACGAAGCCAGTAGGCGCCACATCAGCGGTGTCACCTTTTTCAGGGAAAATGGCGTCTGCTTCAGCAATGCCAAACTGACCACACAACTGACGAAAAACTTTGTACGATGAGGTGGTGGGGGCTCTTTCCGGAGGATTGACTAGTGAAGCCGGAATAACAGCTGCCTCTCCAGCTTGAACTGTTGTATCTTCTTCCTGAGAAGTCATTCTACACAAGCAACTGGATATTCAAATGTGAAGGTGCACGTTTCCTAAAAGTGTGAAGTGTCGTGCAAAACTAATAAAAATAGCAAGTAAATATAACTGGAATTAAACTAGTCGATGATTGATCGACTACAAAATTTCAAAACTTGTTAATATAAAGTTCAAGCATAATATTAGTGCAGGCTGGTCAGTTTCAATTGACTATTTCAGTGTTTCTTTAATATTTTACTTGAAATTGATGAAAGCACTTCGTTCACACAATTTATTTGAGTTAATTATCTGTTATTAACTAATCTGTCATTTGATGTGGGCAGTCGATGGCAGTATATTCGTCCCATTATTCTGTAAATGTTGAATTAGACAGGTTATCAGTTTGCAAAAGTGACCTATGAAGAAAACGCAAAAAAAATTTAACAGGTTATTAGCATTAAAGTTAATGAGATCTGTAAATAAGTGCAACAAGTTCAGTAATGTTATCTCGGCAGTTCGAGTTAAGAGTACAATTCAACAATGTCATGTTCATTCAAGATGAAAGGTATTCAAGTCCTTAGGTCGCAGGAACGACTTAAGCTAGCACGGGGATTATTTAGGTCGTCCAGATCAAGTCAAATGACTTAACATAAGTTGAACTTCTTAAGTCGCATTGTTCAAGGCCACGCAGTCAAAAATTATCCAAGTCTTTACTCGGCCGCGACCTAAAACCTCTGCCGTAGAAAGTTAGGTCGTTAAGTCGCTCTGCTTTAAGCTTTATGTTATTCAGGCAAGTTAGATCGCAAGCTAATTAGGTCGCAAGCGAGTTAGGTCGTAAGCAAGCTAGGTCGCAAGTAAGTTGGGTCGCGTGTTTTATGATCAAGCCGATAAACCTAAGGTCAGCCGAAGCTCCTCAACCAATCATTTCTTAACTCCCTTTGCTCCTCCCCACTCAGCAAATGACCTAACGAACAAACCCGTTAACCCAAAAACATATTATCACCTCTACCACAAAATCCACCTTCCCACCACCAAATCACCCAGAATCGACTCAAACCACCTCGGATTCGTCATGGATCCAGTATGCTGCTACAATAATGTTGCAACCGAAGGCGGACGAGGATCGGTTGTGACATGATTCATGGCAAAGCGTGGTGTACAAAGCTGGATTACGGACGGCAAGTGGGGAATTCGCGATTTGATGATGAACATAGTTAAATTTTTGATGGAATTTACTTACGCAATATAATGGTGGAGATGATTGATGATTGAATGATGAGAATCTTCTTCGAGAAGCTCAGAAACTTGTTAACGGCGGAAGTATGCAACTGAAGAGATAAAGTAATGAGAAGAAACGACCTAAGCCATTTATACCTCGGGGTAGTGGAAGATGAGTCGGCACGCGCGAGTCAAGATGAGTCCAAGTACACGACCTACGACTTAGGCGCGTACTTCGAGGGGCAAATGTTAACCCCGTTTTGTCAACGAGTTAAGGCCTGGGCCGGCTCATCAGATAAAGTTCTCAGCGACTCAGTGGATCTACGACTCAAGGTACTTCAAGACTCAACTGATTGCCGACTCAACGAATTGAGGAGAAGCACGAGTTAAAGAATTGTGCGACTTACGACTTAAGGAGGTGAACGGTTTACGGCTTAAGCATAGAACGACTTAATGAGTTGACAGACTAAGCGACTCACAACTCAGAGAAATCTGCGACTTATGGCCTCTGCGACTTAAGATATGTCATGACTCAGGGGAGGTACACGGGAGTCAACGAGCTAAAGAGCCTGCGAGTTAAAAGCTTACGAGTTAAGGAGCTAACGACCTAACAGGATTAAGACCTAAGCGACTTAGGGAATGTCACGACTTAAGAAAGTCCACGGCTTAAAGACGTTACGACCTAAGACTTGAAGACAAGTTCAATACCATGCTGTAATGAAATGACTCGTTGACGACTTACGACTTATGATGAGTCGTGTACGACTCATGCTAGCATAAAGGAAGTTGCATTTGGTTAACTCAGGGACGACTTAGAACTTGTGTCATTCATTCAAATGGGTGCATAACTTTGCACCAAGCGATGAGCTAAACCCAGTAGGTCGGCCGCGACCTATCATGAGTCATGTACGAATTACGACTTATTATGAGTCGTGTACGAGTTACGACCTAACTCCGAGAAATGTCTATAAATACGACCCTAGCTCCAACTAGACAGGGACCCTTTTTGGCTCATCCTTTCCAAGCACCGATACTCTGCTTCATTCCAAACCCACTCGACACTCAAAGCTTTCAAGACACGTAGAACGCTACCAACAACTTCAAGAAGGAATCTCATACATCCGACATGGATTTGAAGACTTCCACTCACATTGAAGTTTAAGCCATTCGTTCAAAGTGTTTAGTAACTCAAAGTGTATTGTACTTGGGAAGAATTGTATCAATCTGTATCGAATTCAATAATAAAGATATTCAAAGTGGATGTAGGCAAATTATTAAGCCGAACCACTATAAAATTGCTGTTGTTTACTATTTTTTCTGCAGTTTTCTGCTTATACTCTGTTCCCGAATCATCGGGTGGTGCTTTCACAACTACACTTTACACACCGGGGTGTTAGCGTTCAAATTTTAGCGTTAACAGTCAGCAAGTGTTGAAGTTTGGATAGTCGATTGGGCAGGTCGAGGAAACTGTTTGAGGGAGTGAAATTTGCAGCCAGAAGTAGTATGGGATGTGTTTTGTAAAGAAGTTGTAGGAGGTGGACGGATTGTTGGAAGAGGTTGGAGTAGGTCTTTGTTGAAGCTTGAAGAAATGAAGACAATGGATGGTTAAGTTGGATTTGGCAAAGGAGTTGATTGAATTCAAGTGGGGTTGACAGTGATTGGTTTTGAGGAATAATGTTTATGTTCAGTTATGTTTTATGATATGGAATTGAAGTTATGTTTTATGATATGTATGTGTGCAGTGTTGAGGGTATGCAGTTCTGTGAATGTGAAGTTGTGATGACTGTTTTGAGACGACAGAAGTAGAAGGTAGTTTGATGAGAATGTAGTTGAAATGTTGATGATAGTTGGACTTGGTGGTTGCGCGGTGGTAATGTTTGCAGAGGCACAGTGCTAAGTTATTGTAGTAGAGTGATAAGGTTGAGTCAGCATCAGGTGTGGCAGAAACAAGTATGGTGGTTACAGGTTATGTTGTATGTAGTTTCGAATGCTTGCAGTTTCGGGAGATTAGCAGTGAGGATGTAGGACATGAATGTTATATGTAGTTGTATTACAGGCTATGGTCAGAAGTTAATTTGAGGCAATGGTCAGAGGAGTGAAGATGAGGTGATGGAAGTTGTGGCTGTGGATGTTTTGAAATGAATGGTAGGGCTGGCAGCACAGTACCTTGGTGATTCAGTGGTGGATGGAAAGTGTATGGGAATTGAATGGTAAAACTGGTGCAAGGCAGTGAAACTGGTTGAATCAAAGCAGCGTCGCCAGGGTGAGTCAGTGAAGATGGAGTTCGGTCAGGTGGAGGAGCAGTTTGAAGGGGAGCAAATGTTGACAGTGGTGGTAGAAGAACGGTGCAATGGTGGAAGGGTAAAATGCAATGTGATGTTTTTAAAACAAGGCAGTGAAAATTTTGATGGGTAGATAGCAGGTGACTGTCAATTTGATGTTTTTGAAACAAGGCAATGAAATTTTTGAACTGTGGTGTAAATGCATAGAGAAGGTGAAAAGAAATGTATAAAGAAAAAATGGTCACTTGTAAATATACGTAGAAGAATTGAAATAAAATTTTTGTAGTTTTTGAAATGAAATTGTGATTTTTTTTGAAATATGAAAATGCAAATGAAAAATAACAAGCACACAAACAAATGCGGGCATAAATCACACTAACACACTAATTTTTTTTTAAATGCAACAAACACACAAATTAAAATGCACAAAAATCAAAAGAAAATAATTTGAAGAATGGAAAATTAAAATTAAAACAATTTCTCGACAACGGCGTCAAAAACTTGTTCGTCGATCAATTTCCTATCGAGTTAGAAAATGACCGATCGAATTTATATTAAAAATAACCGCAAGTGCACGACGTATAATTCTAATACGTGGCGAGTACAGGTCGATCCGTAGGGAATTATTAAATTCCTATTCAATCAAATTGTACCAAAGTCGAGATAATGTTATTAACTACTAAAAATTGCAAAAACTAATAACTACAAAAGTGAATGAAAACTATGAGAATAAAATAACATTCTAGAGATATTTTCACTCTCTAGATCAATAATTCAACAAAATATGAAATTATGATCTCTTATTTTTGGTCATTAGTGATTTTAATTGATGTGTTTATCATAAGTATGACATATTTGTGTTATTAATTAGCTCAACATAAGCCATCAAACTATAACACACCCCTTAAACCACTCACTAATTCTCATCAAAATATGACAACAAGTTGAAAATGAATTCTGTTTTAAGCATTGCCTATTAACTATTGATTAGAAATATAGACCATCAAATTTTGATTTACTTTTACTTCATTGCCATAATCATATTTAGATGAAGAGACAATTTGTGATTCATATGACTAAGCATAGCCTATTTGTTTTGAACAACATAACCTATCAAACTCAATACTAAACACAAAACTACATAAACATCAACTTTCCATGAAGCACAAAAAGAGAGTATTAATTATCAAATTATGTATGAAACTACATAATTAGAGAGCTTCATTACTCCTAAATTTAATGGGTTTAGCTACTCATTTTTGTTATCATATCAACAATTGTAGCATGCAACATAGAACAAAAAGAAGAGGAAAAGCGAGCTAATGAAAACGAAAACTAGTTAACAAGAAATAAACACTAATCTACTTGCATGAAAGATAAATTACACTACTAATATGAAAGGAAAAAACATGTAAAAAAAGAGCAAGTATTAAATTGCATAAAAAAATTACATAAAAGAAATGACTAAGTGGCCATGAAAAGAAAGAGAACTTACATTTTATTTTTGATCCTAAACTAAACTAAGAGAAAGAGAGCCTAAGAGATAAGAGAGCTTAAAAAAAGATAGGAGGGTTACATTGAACATAAGGGGTATTTATACAAGTTAGAAACCCTTATTCACTTTTTTGTATCCAAACTACCCGTCTAGGAAGTGTGGTGGCCAAGTAAACATTAGCATGGGATAATCCTCATTAAAAATGCATGAAGCTTTAGTGAACTTTTAGCATGTGTATTAACTCTAATTTGTACATTAAGGCAGGTGGGTATGTGGGGTCCTCCATGATCACGACTTTGAATTATTTCCATCTTCATTCCTTTGTATCTTCTTTGTGCATGCATATATCTTCATGAAACCACCTGTATTTGAAATCAAATGCCTATAAAATATTAAAGTAATTTTCAATTTAATTTTCTCAAATTAAATATGCACAAAAATGACCATTTTGCCTCTATATGAAGATGAATATATAACGAATTCAAAATAATTTGAATTTTGGTTCAAACAAGTTAAAATACCTAATAGATCATTTATTTAATTTAAGTAGATTAAATATGGTGGTAAAAATATGCACATTTACGTGCACATCAATTAGGTTTGGCATCTAGTTAGCATTTGCATCCATATGTATGCTCGCTTACACAATATATCTGGGGTATATATTGGTTTCCATTAATACCCGATTAGGTTTGACATCCGATTAGCTTTTACATCAGTACGTACCCGATTAGGTTTGGCATCCAGCTACCTTTTGCATCTATCTGTATGCTTGGTTAAACAATATATCTTGAGTATAGATTAGTTTCCATCAGTACCCAATTATGTTTGGCATTCGATTTGCTTTTGCATCGATACATACCCGATTAGGTTTGGCATTTAATTAGCTTTTGCATCCATATATATGTGTTGTTAAACAAAAAGGCTGGGCTCGATTATAGGCTTAGTTATAGACTCGATTATGGGCTCGGTTATGAGCTTGTTTATGGGCTCGGTTATGCGCTCAGTTATAGGCCTGGTTATGGGCTCTTTTATGAGCTCGGTTATCTTTTGCATAGGCATGGTTATCTTGCACGGTTATCTTTTGCATTCAATGGTCTGCTCGATTAAAGAATATGCTCGATTAAAGAATATGCTCGATTAAATCGGTTTCCATTCGTACTCGATTATTTGATATGTAGTGTCATTTTTTACCTACTGTTATTTTTGCATTAGTTGATGCTTAGTGAGCAAGATGAGATAATCAGTGATTTTGTTGTTAAGTAAACTATATAGGTGACATGGCATGTGATTAGTTATTATGTGGTGAATAGTCATTTCAATATTAGTTGTTTAGTATAAGATTTTGATCATATTAGTACTAGTTTCAGCTATGTTAAATTATGGTATTAGTTTTTGCATGCTATTAGTATCGGTTTCAAGTATTACAAAGTATGGTACTAGTTTTGCATGCTTTTAGTATCGATTTCTGGTATAACAAATTATGGTATCATTTTTTGCATGTTATTAGTGTTATCCCACCTTTTGGTCAAGGCTGGAATATCAACAAATTGGCAAGGAATGATGGATATTGGGATTGAAGATCGATTGGAATCAAGGCTGCAATCGATGTTGTCAAAATTTGGTTGAGCTCCGATCAAGACAGAATGGATTGGAGATGATGATAAGCACTAGGAGAGGCTGTGCTTCAAGTTTCAGATCAATCGGAGGTCGTGCGCATAAGATATGGATGGATTAAGGCGCTCAAGGCAAGGTTCGTATCGATGCATTTCGCATCGATTATAAGGTGGTTCGTATCGATGGTTTCGAATCGATTAGCAGAGGACGTTTCGTATCGGCACATTTCGTATCGATTGAAATGGTGTTTCGAATCGATAGTGTTCGTATCGATCAAAGGCAGAGAAGGGTGAAGGACTTCGAATCGATACTGCTCGCATCGATCATCATGGACTCGACTCAATGGGTACGCATCGATCAGGTCTTGGTTCGACTCGTTGGTTTCGTATCGATCAGATAGGAAGGCTAGATGGATTTCGACTCGATGGCAACATGCCCAAATTGGTAGGCAAGCATGCGGAGGATTGTTCGAATCGATATATTTCGTATCGATCAGGATGGGGACAGGTGGTGCATTTCGGGTCCACGATCTCGTATCGATCACTGGAGCTCAGTTCGACTCCATCAGATAAAATCTCGCTCGTATCCATCAGGTAAGGCTTCATTCGTATCCATTATTGAGTTTGGTTTCGTACCCATCTGTTGGCCTTTCATTCGTATCGATCGCATTCAACATTTCGTATCGATCGGATCGATACGAAATACTCCCCTGCGATCGATACGAGAGAACATGCGATGCAAACAGTTGAGTACATGGAGAAGTGATGGACACGTGCAAGCGTGAAGCGTGGATACGTGCACGTCTCCAGGAAAGAAGCATTCAACTCGGCGCACCAAGTGGATCAACCCAGTCCACACGCCGCTAGAAGCGAATCGATCCAGGTGGTTAGCGCCACGTCATTGCGCGTGCGTGCTTCTGATCGAGTCGAAAGCGATGGATTCGAACGGATGGATTCAAAGACGACAGCCAACAGAAAACCCAAGTTTGAATCGATTATAACTCAAGTTCCACCAATCCAAATTCAACAAAAATTTTACAGCAGCTTGCATACAAGGTAAGGAATGTTCCTGCCAAGTTTCAGCTCGATTGGATCATTTTTTGATGGATATGAAATCACTTTGTATCGATCACAGATCGAGTCGAAACTTGGTGGGGTCGGTCGCGTGGGCCCACTCACGTGCCAGAAAAATTCTTCCGAAGTTTGAGCGAGATCTGAGCCTCCAACGCCTATAAATAGCCTCCTGAAGCCTACAGAAAGAGGACCTTTTGGCTATTGGACGTTCAGACTCTGCCGGATTCATTGCTACACTACAATATAACTATTGTACTCGAAATTCTTCATTGCTACTGCTGTAATCATCTGTAACCAACATGGATAATTAATAAAAGGATAAAACTTTGAAGTGGACGTAGGTCGGAGATAGCTGAACCACTATAAATCTTGTGTTTCTGTTCATTATTTCTGAATTGTTGCTTGTTATTTGTTGAGATCTGATATTTGTGCTTGAATATCGCTGATTTGTTCATGCACTAGTGCTTTCACGGTATTTGGGGTTTGTGAACAATTTTGGCGCAAACACTTTGGTGCTTTCACTAAGAACAACTAGCACCCGCTATATCAGAATCAAAGTTCAGATTTGAAGAGTTTGAGGAGTTTGGATTTGAAGACAATGACTCGACAGACAAGGTAAAGAGCTGAGAGGAGCCAACAAGGAGGTATCCAGGAGGCATCCCCTGGAGCAGGAGAAGGACAAGCTTCCGTCTACATCACTAGGGATGAAACAGAAGCTATGGCAAATTCTTTGCAAGAGAGATTGTTGAAAAGTCAAAAGGAAATGATACAGACTTTCTTTGAGCAGATGAGAGCTGCAAGGACGCAGAACTTAGAAACAACTACAGCGGCTGTGGATGTGGAACAAGGAGCTAGGGTTTTGGAATCTAATGGAGAACGGAATACAGAGCTAGGAGGTGATCAACGAGGGCTTAGGGGCAGGCCCGCAGGATCCAACACAGGAGGACCTTTGGAAGGAGTTCAACAGGCTAGAGCCGACGTTGCTCCTAATGAACCACATGAAGAATATGTGCCAGAGTTCCCTCGGGGGCATGGGGGCAACCCCTGACAGACAATGCTGGATTGGTAGAGATAATCAGGAAAACTATGCGTGGAGGTTTGACCAATAGAGACTTGGAAGGAGTGAATAGGAGTCCGTTCGCTCGGGAAATCAAGATAGCTCAGAGTCCACCTAAGTTCAAGCTACCTAGCGTGGAATTATATAATGGCAAGGCTAATCCGACTGATCACTTGATGAGGTACACCAGACACATGGAAGTGTTGGGGGAATCGAAGGAAATAATGGCTCGATGCTTCCCTTTGTACTTGACAGACTTAGCTGCGATGTGGTTTAGGCAGTTGGAGGAAGGATCTATCAGGACTTGGAGGGAATTGGTGGATATGTTTTTGGGACAGTTTCAGGTTCATGTCAAGAGACCAAAGAACGTGATGACGCTAATGTCGGTGAAACAAAGGACGGATGAATCACTTAGAACTTTTCTAACTCGATTCAATGCGGTAGTTGCTTCGTTGGATCGGCCGGACCCATCAATGGTTTTAATGGCGGTAATATCAGGGGTCAGGGTGGATTCGAAGTTCAAGGTATCTTTAATACGAGACCTACCACTGGATGTCGGGGATTTCTTTCACGAAGCTGAAAGATTCCTTCTACAAGAGGATGCTTGTGCAGATTTAAAGTTGAAGGAGGTGAATGCAATTGAGGGTGGAGAACCATCCAGCAAAGGTTCGGATAAAGATAGAGGAAAAAGGAAGTTGGACGATGATTCTGGAAAAGCTAGGAAACGATGGAAGGATCCAAAGTTTTTACATACACGGGATTGAACGAGACGGTTGAGCGGATATACCTGGATACAAGCAATCGCCTTCCCTACCGAAGGCCGGCTAGGAGAGAACCGTCAGAACGGGAGAGGGCATCAGGAAGACACTGTCTCTTCCACGATTTGGACGGACATGATACCAACAACTGCAGACATTTAAAGGATATAATTGAGGAACATGTCAGGAATAGACAACTTAGGCAGTACGTTGGAACACGGAACGCAGTGGTGGAGCAGGAACAACCACCGTCTACCTCACACCATGACGATGTGAGGCCCAGGAATGATGGTCGATTGATTATCAGTTGACTCGGATAATATGGAATAAGTAACAAACCATTAGCAAACGACCAAGTCATTTACACATGTATGGGGGCGGAGATAGCCCCTAGGCATGCTTTGAATGATGATAAACCGCGAAGTTATGGATTGTGAAATTTGTCCTTTACTTTCGGATTCGACACTGCTTTTTCTGGTTTGGTTTTGGAGTCTGGATTGAACTCTTGGTTTTGTTAGCTTTCTGATTTGAATTTTCCTTTGGATGATTGTTTTCAATTTTGGATGCTGTTTTGGATTTCTGATTTTATGGTTTTTGGTTTGGATTTTGGATTGGATTTTTATCTGGTTTTTGATAAAAGGTCGTCGGATATGGACTATTCCGGGAAAAGGGTGAGCCGCTTTGCCCGAACGTGGTAAATTGACTCATTCAGGTCGTCGAGTATGGACTATGCTCGATAAGGGTGCAGAAAGACCAGGATTCGGCCTAGGAATTAGGCCCTGAATTATCAATTGTTACTTTCAGGTCACTGAGAATGGACTACGCTCATCGAGGGTCCGGAGCGACCAGGATTCGGCCTAGGACTTAGGCCCCATATTACAGATTATTGTTTCAAGTCGTTGAGTATGGACTATGCTCAACAAGGGTCCGGAGAGACCAGAATTCGGCTTAGGACTTAAGCCATGGCATTGTACAACTTCCAGGGACAATGGACCATGGTCGTCAGGTATGGATTACGCTTGGCAAGAACCCGGAGAGGTTAGCTGAACGTCCAAGGACACTGGACCACGGCCATCGGGTGTGGATTGCGCTTGGCTAGAGCCCGTAGAGGTTATGTATTTGGATATCAACCCGGAGAGGTCCTGGATTCGGTTATTGGCTATTGGATAAGGATGGACTAGGACTCGGTTGTTGAGTTCGGATGGTCATGGAATTGGCTATGGACTTTGGATATCGGATTCGGAACTATTCAAAATACGCCTTCTTATCACAAGGCATGTTTGGGGGGCAAATGTTATCCCACCTTTTGGTCAAGGCTGGAATATCAACAAATTGGCAAGGAATAATGGATATTGGGATTGGAGATCGATTGGAATCAAGGCTGCAATTGATGTCATCAAAATTTGGTTGAGCTCCGATCAGGACGGAATCGATTGGAGATGATGATAAGAACTAGGAGAGGCTATGCTTCAAGTTTCAGATCAATCGGAGGTCGCATGCATAAGATATGGATGGATTAAGGCGCGCAAGGCACGGTTCGTATCGATGCATTTCGCATCGATCAGAAGGTGGTTCGTATTAATGGTTTCGCATCGATCAGTAGAGGACGTTTCGTATCGATACATTTCGTATTGATCGAAATGGTGTTTCGAATCGATAGTGTTCGTATCGATCAAAGGCAGAGCAGGGTGAAGGACTTCGAATCGATACTTCTCGTATTGATCATCATGGACTCGATCCAATGGGTTCGCATTCGATCAGGTCTTGGTTCGACTCAATGGTTTCGTATCGATTAGATAGGAAGGCTAGATGGATTTCGACTCGATGGCAACACGCCCAGATTGGTAGGCAAGCATGCAGAGGATTGTTCAAATCGATATATTTCGTATCGATCAGGATGGGAACAATTGGTGCATTTCGGGCCCACGATCTCATATCGATCACTGAAGCTCAGTTCGACTCCATCGGGTAAAATCTCGCTCGTATCCATCAGGTAAGGCTTCGTTCGTATCCATCATCGAGTTGGGTTTCGTACCCATCTGTTGGCCTTTCATTCGCATCGATCGCATTCAACATTTCGTATTGATCGGATCGATACGAAATACTCCCCTGCATCGATAGGAGAGAACATGCGTTGCAAACAGTTGAGTACATGGAGAAGTGATGGACACGTGCAAGCATGAAGCGTGGATACGTGCACGTCTCCAGGAAAGAAGCATTCAACTCGGCGCACCAAGTGGATCAACTCAGTCAACATGCTGTAAAAATCGAATCGATCCAAGAGATTAGCGCCACGTCATTGCGTGCGCGTGCTTCTGATCGAGTCCAAAGCGATGTATTCGAACGGATGGATTCGAAGACGATAGCCAACAGAAAACCCAAGTTTGAATCGATCATAACTCAAGATCCACCGATCCAAATGCAACGAAATTTTCACAGCAGCTTGCATACAAGGTAAGGAATGTTCCTGCCATGTTTCAGCTCGATTGGATCATTTTTTGATGGATACGAAATCACTACGTATCGATCACAGATCGAGTCGAAACTTGGTGGGGTCGGTCACGTGGGCCCACTCACATGACAGAAAAAGTCTTCCGAAGTTTGAGCGAGATCTGAGCCTCCAACGCCTATAAATAGCCTCCTGAAGCCTACAGAAAGGGGACCTTTTGGCTATTGGACGTCCAGACTCTGCCGGATTCATTGCTACACTACAATGTAACTATTGTACTCGAAATACTTCATCACTACTGCTGTAATTATCTGTAACCAGCAAGGATAATTAATAAAAGGATAAAACTTTGAAGTGGACGTATGCCGGAGATAGCCGAACCACTATAAATCTTGTGTTTCTGTTCATTATTTCTGAATTGCTGCTTGTTATTTGCTGAGATCTGATATTTGTGCTTGAATATCACTGATTTCTTCATACACTGGTGCTTTCACGGTATTTGGGGTTTGTGACCAATTTTGGCGCAAACAATTAGTATCAATTTCAGGTATAATAAAATATAGTGTTAATTTTGCATGCTAATAGTATCAATTTAGGTATAACAAATCATTGTATCATTTTTTTCATGCTATTAGTATTAATATCATTTTCAGGTGTGATAGAATACAGTATCAGTTCACGCACACTGTTTGTATCAGTTTTACATATAAACAAAAATAAAATACAGTCATAACATAACATCGGATGTAAGAGAAGTTAAATAAAGCTAATTTTTATAACATCAGAAATAAGATAATAGTTTTTACAGAAAATCATCAAAACTCCAACAAATGTTTATATCCACGTTAAATCAAAGCTAAATTCAATTAGTTCTAACACAACGTCTCAAACGTATATTAGTTGAACTAAAAATCACAACAGTTTTTACAACAAATTCACTTCTTTATATATGTCTTTCTTACAGTCTTGAAATGAAATCTTCTGAATTCCAACCGCGATCATTGCCCGTCAATATCTTATACACAATTCTTGCTCTTATTTGCAACATATGTTTAGGTTTTAGTTTGACCAATATTTGGCTTTTGTTCAGTGATATGATGAATATCACGACTTATAAACCACAGTCAACCCTGTTTAAAGCAAAATATATTGTTAGTATCAGTTGGCATCACTTGTAATATTATGTATATAACAAATATATAATATTTTATCTAACAGATAATGGAGCGAATGGGTCTAGCACTTTTAAATCAATATTAGCATCAGTTTTAGAGTCAACTATAGTGCCAGTGGGTATCATCTTTAAGATCTGTGATATTTTTTTGTTTTAGTTTTGATTATATACAATTTAAGTATTAGTTTATGTTTATGTGTATCAGTTTTATGCCTGTAGGTATCGATTTATCTACTTATGGGTATCGATTTTGATCCGAAGCAAATGTTTACTGAACTGAATGAAAATAGCTTCTGTAGCAATCAAATTCAATTCAATTTATTAGGCATATAAAGATGTATAGTACTTTATATAAAAGATTATAATGCAAACATATAACAAGTTCTACTATTAAGTAACTATTATTTTAGTACTACTATTAGTTTCAGTTCTAGTATCAATTTTGTTGTCAATAGGTACCATTTTTAACAAAAAAGCTTACATGTATGATGCTTGCTATGCACATTTAATTTTATGCAATTCATCTAGCTTCACTTCCATATCTTGTATGTTATTATTTTTCTATAGTTCTTGCAGGATTTCTTCAACTTGTCTTCTCTATTAAAGACAAAACAATACAGAGTTAGTTAATGTTCACTGTTTCAATCATATTGGTTAATTTTTTGAAAAAATGCCATACCGATTTCAATGTTTCTTTCAAACTTGAATTGTTTTTTCATTTGATCTTCTAGGATGTAAAGAATCTACGTGAGACCATGCACTGTAGGGTATGTCAATGTTACCAATGTCCAATTGTCTTCACAATGTAGAGGGAAATAAATAGCATTTGCACATTTATCTCACATGATTTCGCCAAGTAAAGGCAGGACTAAATGTTTTTTAATACTTTCTGCATTAGTGACTAGCCTTTTTTGTTGAACATAAAAATTAATTACAATTCAATGTATGTAGCAATTATTATGTACTTGCAATTAAAGTTATATTTGCTGTCACTGTTATCATCATTGCATAGTCAAGCTCCACTAGCCCTTATTTTGATACATACCAATCTATTTTTTGTATTAACAACAAAAAATGTAAGTTTTTGTCATTAGTGAAGCAATATTAAATAATAAGTAGTATCAGTAATGTTAAACAGTGATAATATATATTGAAAAATATAAAAATAACTAAGCGTCAACTCTAGTTAAATAGCTTTTTGGTTTCTCTTTTGCATCGATTTTTTATCAGTTTTGTCGTATATGATAGTCAAAATAGCTTTTTAAATTAAAGATCATCAAATTTCATTAAACAAAAGCTAGTAACCATTTTTGCAAATATTTTGATATTGGTTTTAATATAAATTATAGTCAGAATAATTTATAAAATAACCAAGCATTAACTCTAGTCAAACAGTTACTAGGTATTAGTTTTGCATTATTTTGGTACCATTTTTGTCATACATGACAGTCAAATAAATAACTAAAATTATAAAGCATCAACTTATATAAAACACAAACTAGGTATTAATTTTGCAAATATATTGGTATCAGTTTTGATATAAATTACATTCAAATAATTTATAAAATAACTATGCATCAACTCTAATCAAACATCTACTAAGTACCAGTTTTACATTATTTTGGTATCACTTTTGTCATACATGATAATCAAATAAATAATTAAAATTGTAGAGCATCAATTTATACCAAATATAAACTAGGTATCATTTTTGTAAACATATTGATATCTGTTTTGATATAAATTATGATCAAAATATTATATAAAATAAATAAGCATAATCTCCAATCAAAAAGCTATTAGGTATTAGTTATGCATTATTTTGGTATCACTTTTGTCATACATGATCGTCAAATAAATAATTAAAATTATAGAGCATCAAATTATGCCAAACAGAAACTAGATATCATTTTTGCAAATATATAAGTATATGTTTTAATATAAATAATAGGTAAAATAGTTTATAAAATAAATAAGCGTCAACTCTAATCAAACGGCTACTAGGTATTAGTTTTTATAATTATTTTAATTGGTAGTAGTATTATTAAAAAAACTAAATTTGTGTACCTGACCATCTATGAAATTTCCTTCAAGAATATATCAGAGCATATCTTTAGTTATTATGCATCCTCCTCTGATTGTGTTCTTGTCATCTCATGCTATTTCGCTGTTTTAACAAGGAAGATTTGAGTTCTGCAGGTTGTTCATTTCTTCTATTTGTTCTTTGTTCTAACATTTGTTGTTCGTCTTGTTCAATTGGTGGTTTTTGTAATTTTAGCTTCCTAGCTTTCACTTTCATCGTCTATGGTTTTAGGTTGATTTGAGCTAAATTTTCATTATATCGAATTGGGGATTGCTGTTGAATTTTCGATGGGGCTAGGTTTTCAGTTTTTAAATTGGGGATTGCTGATGATCTTCTGGTGGAGCTAGGTTTTTGGTTTCTTCAATCGGGGATTGATGTTGAATTTCTAGTGTTCATCATGCGTTGAAGTTTGCAGCTGTGTTAGTAATAATGATTTGCTTGAGCCACCATTATTACAATGGTTTTGAGTGTTGAGCGAATCGAAAAGAAAGTTTGAGATTGAAAAAGAGTGTCAAATGAAAGAAAATAGAAAGATGAAGGAAACGATTAAATTAGTAATGGGCTTTGGACTCGCCCTTAGAAAAAATAAAAGAAATATGCATGTCCATGTGCTTAATTTATTAAGCTAATTTTTCCTTAAATTTTTTTCCCTGGTTCAAATACAATATTTTATAAATACAGGGATTTAAATATAAAATATTTGGAAAGAATTAAAGTGGAGGCCTATAAATAATCATTGAAATGTAAAAATGTAAATAGTTTAAGCTAAAACGTAATTGTGCAATGCACATGTTGTAACGACCGCCCTACACCTGCAATGCATAATTTTTGTCAAAAGAAAGCAAAGAAGTAAAGCATGAGGAATAGAAGAAAAGAGAATGGAAAAGAAGAAAAAGAAAATATCAAATAATCACATAGCCCGTCCTATATCTCACATCAAATCAGATAATATATAATTGCCAACACATATGTAGTTGATACATAAATAGCTAAGAAATCCAAATATCAAAGAACATATACAAAGAGTTAAACTATAAAAGTTTATACAAGTGGTAAATAAACTCAACTGATAAAATGTCTCTAATAATAATAAGTCAACAACATCAAGGCTCCAAGTGTCAAACAGTGGAATAAAAACAATAAGCTCAAAATATAAGTATGATAAAGCGTTGCCTCCTGCTAATCTATCTGCTCAGCTCCAAATGTTGTCTACACCTGTTATCTTGTCTACTCATTTAAGAACACCTAGGATAATAAGAGGAAAAGCATTAAATCTCGAGTCGGACAATAGTCTAGTATGATTGATAGACAATATCAAAATACTACAAAGTTGATATAGTATATGGAACATAGGGCATACTAATCACACTAGACATGTCCCTGCAACCATAGAATTAACACATGCCATTGATGATATGCTACTCTATAAGTGTCATAAAGGGCACTCTATAATCAATAAACTGTCGGGTTGTCTAGGTATCTCCATCCACAATACTACTCCATACTATGTAACGGTCGAGGTGTCTAGGTATCTCTATGCCCAATATCTACCTCGTATGACATCCCTAGAGTGACAAGTTGCTAGTGAGACCTTAACAACTATAACATCTATCAAACAATACTAACTGTTAATCATTGTGATCTGGATCTATGATAGCTTGTATGGCCATTGTAACATCCCATATCTTGAGGCCTGAAGCTAAGTGCTACAGATGTTGTAGTCATCTATAGTATTAACTCCTGCTGATAAAATACAGTAATGTTAATGGTATTCATAATATTAGAAGCATGTGAATATGAAAAAATAATCATGGATTCCAATTTATTTATCAATTACATAGCAAATTCATGTTTCATATTCCATTACACAATCCCAGACGATTCTCGGGTTTCCATCAAATATAATTCCTACAATTTATGCCGAGAGCGACATATGAATATGCACCCTTAGATGATCTAAGTACTCAATAGATATACCGGTCTTAATGCAACATAGTGGAAATAAAACTAATCACTCCTAAATAGAAAACTCATGCCTCATGCTCATCTTCGAAAGCTTATTTTTCCACCTACAAAATCTTATCTCTCAATCTACTCAAATTAATTTTGAGCACCGAAGAGTTTAAAGGGGAAAACGTAAACTTCGAGTAAGACATAAAGCCTGGTGTGAATAATATTATTATATCTCGGTTTACTGATATTAAGTGAGACCACGCGACTTAGCAGAACGAGTTTCCCCTCACTAATATGCCTTTTAAAAACATATATTTCACAAATCAGAATCCTACAATCAAACTGATTAAAGCAATAATAGCAATATCTTTTATGCACATAAACCGGGTAATCAATGGTCTATCTGTCCATACAATAAAGTTTTGTTTGGTTAACCATTAACCATTGGCTGACTTGGGCCTACCAGACAAATAAATAATCTAATTTCTATTATACACACTTCTGTACGGTCTGTCCTTAACTTACTTCTTCCAGGGTTAACTAGTCCTAATGGTTTTGCAGACTCACCAATAACCTATTCTTTACTATATATTCCTTTCTATATGTAACATCATTTTAGTCTTCTCTATACCAAAGTCTTACATACATCAATTTTGGACTTATATTATCTAAGGGGCTATTAGCTAAATTATAGGGTGCGACCCTATACCGGTTCTATTTTGTATTCTATATCCGAGTCATTTACTTAGGGTTAACTACCCCATTAAATTTTCCTTAAAAATATTTCTTTCAAATTGATTTAACCCTTTAAATCATACTTAAATAAGGAAAATATATTGTTTGCTTTAATCAAATACGTTTTCTATGATATATGCTTTACACAAGCAATGTTGATGAAAACCTAATCAATAGGGTTATTTATCCCTTTAAAACAAGGTAAAGCCCTTCTTTAACTTAGAAAACATTAGGTTTTAAATCCAAGATATCACCTTCGAAAATCCTTGTTTAAAAATTTAAACAACCCATTTTGAATCCATTGAAAGTAACCCTTTTAGAATAAGTCAACTACTTCACCTTGAAGTACTAGGCCGAAAGGCTAAAACATACCTTTCGAAACCTTTAAAATAGACCTTTTAAAATCATTGAAATTATTCCTTCGAAAGATTTATAAATTGTTAGACGACCTCTTTCAGAGCACTTTAAACTTTCCTTTAGAAGCATTGGAAATCTTCCACTTTAATACTCAAAGTAAACCTTTCGAAAACATTGCGGAATCTCCCCTTTGGAATCTTCATTGTATACGTTTCGAAAGCATTAAAGTCCTTTACTTAAAACAAACCTTTCAAAAGCATTAGTTTCAAGTAAAATTTATGGATCATAGCTTTAAAACTATTTAAAACCATTCCTTTAGAAACCTTTGGGTAAATTTTGAATATATCTAAGGGTTTTAAAAGAACAGGAGTGAAAGCATTGCTTTCAAAAGCATTACGTCTGAAATAATTATTCCTAAGTTAAAGAAAGTGGATGGTTTCGAAACAAACCCTTTTGAGAGCTTGGAGAAGCGGCTCAAAGTTTAAAAGTAAAAACTCCCTTTCAAAAGAATTGAATTGAAGGGTTGAACGCGACAACATGGGTTTTGACCCTTTTCAAAAGCTTCATTTTAAAATAATATGGTGGCAACCCCTTTTGAAATCCCATTTTCTAAAACAAAGGCAATTTTGACTAAGTTGAAAGCTAACATAACTTCCTCGAAAGCCTCATTTTATAACCAAAATAGTACTTGGTTTATAAAGGATACTTCTATCCCTTCGAAAGCATTGCAGTCTACTCTATACCTTCCACCTATCTCCAACCCACTACGTTCCAAGGCATTTATACCATTGTTATCCGACCTTTAGGCAAGGCCGTGCCACCAAGGAATTGACTAGAAACTAAAGACAATTTGTCTTGAAAACCGGTTACACACAGGTTCCTTATGGATGTCGGTAGATTTTGTACAAGTCCAGATCAAGCTACAATTGATATGACATGACAAGTGAAGCTATGAAAGCCAACGTTCCAAATTCCAATTCAACCGGAGTTCGTATGCTTAAGATATTGTCGATGCAAATCAGAGGAATCAACCTAACTCCGTATCCTTCATGTTCAAATCGATTAATGGTGGCCTTCTTCGTATCCATCATGTTCGTATCGTTCAGAGTAACTTCACTTCGTATCCATCATGGTCGTGTCGATCCAGGTGGCCTTATTTGTATCCATCACAATTGTGGCGATCCAAGTAACCATACTTCGTATCCATCGTCACCAACTAGTTTGTATCCATGGGAGGTTGTCACTTCGTATCGATCGTTTCATGCACTTCGAATCGATCAAACTATTCACGTACTTTGTATCGATCAGTCGTTGATCGATACGAAGAACACATTACAGGTCAATACGAATGTCACCTTTTTTATGGATACGAACAAGGCTACGCAATCGATACGAACAGAGCAAAGACTATTCGATACGAACAAGACAGTTCTGGTCAATACGAAAAAGGCGTAAACGTTGGGGAGACTCGGTCGACTTGGCATGAAAATTGGATGGATCCAAAGAGTTAGCACCACGTCAACTTGCAAGCACGTGTCTGGATCGATTCGAACAGATCGATACAAAGAGCATCGACACGAAGAGAATAGTGACGAAAAGACCTAATTTGCATTTATCATAACTCACAATCTACAAGTCCAAATGCTATGAAATTTTCACCGGAGTTTACGTACAACCTAAAGAATGTTCATGCCCAATTTCGACTCAATTGGGCTAAATCTTGATTGATACAAAATTCATTCGTATTGAGCACGGACCGAGTGCAAACCACGTGGGATCGATCGCGTAGGCCCACCCACATGCTAGAAGAGGTCTTCCAAGATCCGAGCGAGATATTTGGAGCCTACATCTATAAATAGAACCCCAAAGCCTATAGAAAAAGGAATTTTGAGCTTTCCTACGTCCAGACTCAGCCAGAACCATTTTTGCACTCCAAGATTACTGTTGTACTCGATATTTAATGCTGTAATCCACTGTAACCAGTTGTAATCATCAAGCAAACATCAATAAAATCATCAAATTCATAGTGGACGTAGGCTATACGTCGAACCACTCTAAATCTCTGTGTTTCTGCATGTTTTTCTTATCTGTTTTTGAAGTGTTTATTAGATAATCCTCTTTTTACATTTATTTTCTTCATTTTATCTCATCGTATACCTCCGAAGAGTGTTGTGCCCAATTTTGGTACAAACACTTTGGTGCTTTCACTGAGAAAACACAGTTTTTCTTCTGCTTTTTGGATCTACTATCGATATCGGATTGCAAAAGTCTAAGAAGAAGATTCAGATTTCAAAGTTTAAAGTTCTTCCATCCTATTCAGATTTGCATCAGATCTAGGAAAGGACTTCGCCATCCACCATGGATAGCACAAGGACCACCTCTACAGCTGCAGATCTAAAAGGATGGGATCGATAGAATACCATGCAACTCCCTCCATCTAATCAGAATGCTACCGGACCATCAGATCCATCAGGCACTATCACCAGGGAAGAATTTCAGATGCTTATGCAAGAGCTGACACAGAGCCGTCAACAACTCACTCAACTGTTGCATGCTAACGCAGATTTGACTAATCAACTAAATCGCCAAAGGCGTAGGAGATCCAGGAGTGATCATGCCTCCTATTCCTCCATAGAGAGTTCATCATCTTCAGATTACCATCATAGATCTACACGCCCACAGCTAGATGAGAGTTACACCCAAGCTACTGGACATCAACATACGCTGAACATTGGACAACCAAGAGTTGGCCCGTCCACTAGACTAGGCCCTCCTCTCGAGGAGATGCTATTCCACATCACGTCACAGACAACCGCACTACCACCACTGCTACTGAACCGGGAGCTGACGCCCGAAACCGGACAGACTCGATCCAGCGTCAACGTACTCTCGAGTCTTATATCCCTGAAGACTTAGAACCAAGGAGGCGAGACCTGGACCGTCAACCGCATCCATCCCAACCTCGCATTGTGGAACCCGACCATACCTTGGACCAACAAGCTTAAAATGTCCAGGTGCCGGACATACCGACAATGATCCGTCAGATGATTCGAGAGAGTCAAGGCCTCACTAATGATGACTGGGGGATCTCCCGAAGTCATACTCCCTTTACTGATGAGATACTCTATACTGAACCTCCTCGACGATTCAGGATGCCGACTTTACCAGTTTATGAAGGAAGTTCTGATCCTAACCAACACAACCTGAAATATGAGTGGTTGATGAACGCTGCACGAGCTGACGATGCAGTTGAATTCCGAAGCTTCCCAATCTCTCTAGAGGGCATAGCTACTATGTGGTTCACTCGTTTGCCACCTCGATCTATTTCTTGCTTTGACCAATTGGCTACAAAGTTTGTCAAATAGTTCTGCATGCATGTCGCAAGGCCGAAGGATATTAACACATTGTCTAGTGTCACTCAAGCTCTTGGGGAGACACTCCGGCGTTATTTAGAAAGATTTCATGCTGCATGCGTTGAGATCAACAACCCTAATGATAACTCCATTCTTATGGCACCGACTAAGGGGATTGACCCCAATTCAGAATTCGATAACTAGTTGGCCGGAAAACCCCCTGCGTCATTGGACCATTTATATTCCAAGGCAGCCCAATTCCTGAGAAGGGAGGATGCAAAACACTCTAGAAAATAGGATGACGCATGGCCTAGTATGGAAGGAATCCAGAGTAATGTAGCTGTTAAACAATCCAGGGAGAGTTCCAGAAAAGTGCAGTTGAATATACAAAATAAACAGAATTAGCAGAGTGGAAACAAAGATCGAAATAAGAAACGGGATTAGAACCGTGGCCCATAGCATAGGGCTCCTATGTTTGATAATTATACTCCTCTGAATACGTCACTGGAGAATGTATATCTACAAACCTGCAATACTATCCAGTACAAGAAGCCTGCTCCGAAGCAATCATCGGAGAGACAGATCCAAATATGGAAATTTTATAGATTCCACGAGAGTTACGGCCACAATACAAATGAGTGCCGTCATTTGCAAGATCTCATTGAAAAGTTGATACGTGAGAAGAAGTTAGAGAAGTTTGTGTGGGCACCGCAGTCTGGAGGTGCGGGCCCATCGAATCAAAATCGTGTACCTAATCAGGGGAGACAGGAGGAACCCGCTCGTACTAGCGGGAGGTTAGTGATAAATACCTTTTGTGGTGGTCCTCATCCAGCAGACCGAAGCTGGAAGGAAATGGAGTAGTATGCTAGTTCTATTAGGCATGCAGACTTCAAGTGTTGTAGCAGTTTGGAAGATAGAGACGCCGACAGAGTCGAAGCCCCCACTACTGATCCACTTGTTAAATCAGCTCAAGTAGGTCTTGCTTGGATGAAGAGGATCTTGGTTGACAGTGAAAGTTCTTTGAATATCTTGTTCAAGCGAGCTTATGACCAAATGAAGATGGAATCAAGAGACTTGAAGCCTTGCCAATCTCGAATTCATGGCTTCAATGGAAGCGCTACTATACCCACTGGAGTAGTGGAACTACCAGTGGAGTTGGGAGTTGGAGAGCGCCGGAGAGTCTGGATACTGCATTTTGTTGTTTTAGACATATATTCTCTATATAATGCTTTCTTGGGCCGACCAGCCCTAGCTGAATTCAGGGTAGTCATTGCCCCATGGTGTTTGACTCTAAAGTTCCCCACTGATCATGGACTTAGAGTCGTTCAAGGAGATTAAGCTGCTGGACGAGCCTGTTATGTTGCTGAGCTGCGCGAGGCGTAGTGAAAGGAGAATGGAAAGGGCGTCGAGGAATCTCTCTGCGTCCGTTTTGTTGAAAATTGACAATTGGTTCATGAGCCTAAGGTTGGGCACCCCAACCAATTCCCGAGAGATTTTGACCCGAGAGATAATGAAAGTGAAGACGAAAGTAAAAAAAGTCAAGCTTCTCCTGTCGAACTAACGATTGATGTCCCGATTGACGATAGAGATGATTCTAGAATGATAAAGATTGGGTCTCAATTAAGCCAACAAATGCAAGAGGAATTGGTTGAATTTCTCGAGGAATAGCTCGACATGTTTGCCTGGACACATTCTGACATGTATGGGATCTCGCCGGACATCGCGAGCCGCACATTGAATATTGACCCGCGGTATATCCCCCCATCAAGCAAAAAAGGCGTGGTGCGGATCCAGAGTGATCTGCCGCCCTTAAAGAAGTGGTAGATAAGTTAAAATCGAATGGGTTTATTCCTTATACCTGGAATGGGTATCCAATCCTGTACTTGTCCGAAAGCCAAATGGAAAATAGAGAACGTGTGTTGACTACTCAGACTTGAATAAAGCTTGCCGGAAAGACAATTTTCCACTTCCTCGAATTGACCAGCTCGTAGATTCAATGGATGGACACGAATTATTATCCTTCATGGATGCATATTCCAATTACAATCATATAACCATGCACTTACTCGACCAAGAACATACCAACTTCGTAACCGATCTGGGGCTCTATTACTACAAAGTCATGCCTTTGGGGCTCAAGAACGCCGAGGCAACGTACCAACGACTAGTCAATCGAATGTCCGCAAACCCGGTCGGAAAGACCATGGAAGTATATGTTGACGATATGCCAGTGAAGTCACGATTCTCCACGGATCATATTAAAGACCTGGAATCGATGGTTAGTATCCTTCGAGAATATAGAATGAAGCTCAACCCATTGAAATATCACTTTAGGGTCGCATCCGAAAAATTCTTTGGGTTTATCATCAATGCTCAAGGAATCAAAGATAATCCCGAAAAGCTCTAGGTGAATAGAAATCTTGAGACTCTAAAAACCATAAAATAGGTCCATAGCCTCAACGGGAAAGTAGCAGCACTAAACAGGTTCTTTTCAAAATCCATCGACAAATGCATACCCTTCTTCGATCTGATTCGAAAAGGGAAATGGAACTTTGAATGGACTATGGAATGTGAGGGCGCATTCCGAGCACTAATTCAACATCTCTCCACACGGCCTATTTTGTCAAAGCCTATCGATCACGAGAATTTGTACATTTACTTAGTGGTATCAGAAAACGTAATTAGTGTTTCCCTAATTCAGGTGGAAGACCGAGTACAAAAGCCGGTCTACTATATTCGTAAATGACTTACCGGAGCTGGGAGAAATTATCCGAAGCTAGAAAAGTTGGTTTATTGTCTCGTTATTGCCTCAAGGAAGCTCCGTCCATATTTCCAGGCTCATCCTATCCTCATTTACACCGACCAACCGTTACGACATGTCCATATGCGGCCTGAGACATCTGGTACGTTACTCAAATGGAATATCGAACTAAGTCAGTTTGATATTACTTATACTCCGAGACGAGCCATTCAAGGACAAGTCCTAGCAGATTTTATAGCTGAATTTACTACCCCAGAGGACTTGCCCGAAACCAGTGAATCACTTGAGTATACCAGTAAGCTGCATACTTATGGTGGATCAAACGACCGATGCTTGGGTGCTGGGGTTGTACTTAAAACTCCCGAAGGTCGATCTATATGTTATGCTCTAAAGTTTGATTTTCGTACGACCAACAATGAAGTTGAATATGAAGCCCTGCTTGCCGGATTGAGACTCGCCCGAGATTTGTGAATCATTGCGGTGGAAATTTATTGTGATTCGCATTTAGTTGTGTGTCAAGTTCGGGGGGAGTATCAGGCAGAAGATCGAAGACTGGCTGCTTACCTAGCTCAGGTCCAGAAAATACTGAATCAGTTTGATTATTATGCTATCTACTGCATCCCTCAAGAGCGAAATCAAAAAGCCGATTCATTAGCAAAGTTAGCCAGTTCAAGCGTGGCAAAACAAATGGGACTTATTCCCATAGAGACGTTATCCTTCCCGAGCATCGATCGAATGGAGACAGGTTGGGTGTTGGAAGTTGTTCTCGATAAGGAGTCATGGATGACTCCATTCCACGATTATCTCGAGCATAGGACCCTGCCAGAGCCCAGGAGTGAAAAGAGACAGATTCTTCGAAAAGCTTCACGGTTCGCTATTCAGAACAGAGTCATGTACAGAAGAGGGTACCCCGTTCCTTTACTCCGATGTATTGCTCATGATGAAATTAAGTGAGTGTTACATGATGCACCTAAAGGATAATGTGGCGATCACACCAGGGCAAGCTCTCGCTAAGAAAGTACCTCGATACGGATACTGTTGGCCGACTGTAAACCGTGATGCAGCAGGTTACGCCAGAAAATGTGATAAATGTCAAAAGCATGCTCGAATTCCTAAAGCCCCACCTACTGAGATAACCCAAATGGTCAGTCTATGGCCGTTTGCAGTATGGGGCATCGATATCATTGGCTCTCTACCTCTAGCCAAAGGTGGTGCAAAGTACGCCATCGTCGCGGTTGATTACTTTACCAAGTGGGCTGAAGCCGAACCTCTTGCTACAATCACGACGAAGAAAGTGACCAACTTTGTAGTGTGCAATATTATCTGTCGATTTGGTCTCCCACACACCATCATTACTAATAATGAAACCTAATTCGACAGTGTTGAGTTTAAAGACTTCTACTAACGATACCACATTCAGAAGAAATTCTCTGAAGTTGCACACCCTCAAGCGAATGGACAAGTTGAAGCTGTAAACAAAGTTATAAAGTCTATTCTGAAGAAACGACTGGATAAGGTCGAGGGAAAATGGGTCGAGAACTTCCTATGGCTTTATGGGCTGATCGGACCACCCACAAATCAGCAACCGACCATACTCCATTTTCTCTCCCTTATGGTTTAGAAGCTGTCGTTCCAATCAAGTAGAAGTACCTTCTTATCGTGTGACATACTATGATCCAAAGACGAATGCAATACTTCTTGCCGAATCCCTTATTAGATGAGAAGCGTGAAGAGGCTAATTTGAGGGCAGCCGCATACCGAAGTCGAGTCGGCCGATTATACAAAGCCAAGATCCGACCCCGAAGCTTTCAACTTGGCGATTTTGTCCTCAAAAGAATCTACCCGGTTCCTTCGCACATGAAACCAACGTGGGAAGGGCCGTATGTGATTGAACGAAAGCTCGTAGATGAAACGTTTAAGTTGTCGACCATTGACGGTCATACTTTGCCAAGGGCCTGGAACAGCGGTGAGTCTCCATCGCTACTACGTATGATAGGCTTTATTTATTTAGTCTATCTTTCATCTGCAATTTGTTTCTGCATTTCAAAATTTGAGTTTGTAATAAGGCAACTGACTTTGCCATATTTTCTTATTTCAGCGATAAAATGCCATCTCTTCGAGGCAGAGCTATGATTTACTGAATGTGTCATACAATCATCACGATGCACGAAGAGCTAAGTTCAATCATACGGTGGGATTTATTCAAATAGAAAGTGACTGTGATACGACTGGTCACTCATTAAGTAAAACCCGAGCTCGGGGCAAGTCACTACACTGAAGCCAACAAAGGATTGATACACGACAATCCTTTAACTAACTCCAGCATCCCAGAGTACGAGCTGGAGTATAAACTTATAAATACAGTTTCGAAGAGGGTGAAACCGTCCACCTAATGACTTTGACCGTATCTTAACCAAGTTTGAGGAGGCCGGACCCGTCCATCTAACGACCTCACTTGTTAACTTAGGGTGGATGTGAATCGACCATTCACGATCCTAATAAATCCATCGTTCCTGGAGTGCGGACGAAATCCAAATGCCCAAACAAACGTGGCTAATTGTCTGACGGCCAACTCCAAATTCCCAGAGTGCAAATTGGAGTATAAACACCAACTCCAACTTCCTAAAGTGCGAATTGGAGTATAAACATCAAGTCTAAATTCGCAGAGTGCGAATTGGAGTATAAACATCAACTCCAAATTCCTAGAGTGCGAATTGGAGTATAAACACTAACTCTAAGTTTCCCAGAGTGCGAACTAGAGTATAAACATCATGTAACTCCGGATTCCCAGAGCGCGAACCGGAATGTTAACTTCAGCCAACTTCAGGTTCCCGGAGTGCGAACTGGAATACAAATGTCGACTAACTCCGGATTCCCAGAGTATGAACTAGAGTATCGATCGCTATTAACTCTAAGTCCCCAGAGTGTGGTCAGATTATAAACATAACTCGGGTGTGATTGACCACCCATAAAATAACTCAAGTCCCCAGAGCGTGGACATATCCTTAAAACTTAAGCAGGCATGGACGACCGCCGGCGTACAGATGCAAATCCCCAGAGTGTGGATGTTATCATCAATAATTGAGCGAGTGTGATTCAACCACTCGATCTTCACTTGTCTCAGCATCGAATCAGCGATGCTAAACTTGATGCAGTGAAAGCGAAATGCAATCACTAGTCGATCTTCAAACTCATCCCTGGAATTGGGGGCAAAACTTAAGTGTCAACCATTGACTGAAGTAGTGCAACATCAAAATTCAACTTAATCTCTGGTCATGACTCATGTCCGTGATTTCAAAACTTGACAAATAAACACAAGCTCGACTCGAAAGTCAAAACTTCACAAGTGCACTGAATTGGAATTCAAATATTGGGGCACTTAAGCAAACGAATAATAATTGAGTTGAAGCCAAAATAGAAATTTCATTTCAACTATTTGTGGAAGGAATTTATGTACAAGTTATTTCCAAAATCCTATTAGCGGGGACCGAACCCGCACCTATACACGACCTACAAAAGGTAAAAGAAATGCCTATCTACTCAAAAATAATCCGAGGAGAAGCATCTACTCTTTTTTCTTCTTTGGTTTCCCCTTCGGTGTGGACCCACTAGAGCTTTCACTTGTTATTCTCTTCGAGCCCTTGCCTTTCGGTAGCCGAACTCCAGTCGGGAGCATTATATCCACCTCCTCCTCCGAACTCACATGGATAGGTATGCTTCCTGAAGGCGGAGTCAGACGGATTGGATCAACTGTAGGAGATGGAAGAGTCATGTTGGTGTCAAAAACCGTACCACCGGGAGATATCATCCTTAAAAGAGCCAAGTCGGGTCCCGCCATTCCACCTCCCACACTGCTGGTTTGGGCTGCTGCTTCCATTTCAGCATTGATCTCAGCTATAATCTCCTCCTCATGAAGTGTTTGCGCTTTGCCTGGAATGCTTGCAGTTGGACCCGAGGAGCTATTCGTCGGTGCGCTTCTACTCATGACGAATGGCAGATCCACAAAAAGGATGCTGTGATGACCGTGAAGTTCCACCATCATCTGTTCATCAAAGGAAAGTGTACGCCCCTACGTTCCGTCAATAGGCACGATAGTTGTTGTAGTGACTGCTTCAGTTACGATGGCCTCCGGCACATAATGCGATTCTTGAGTTGCAGGAGGCGCGACTGATGTGGCTGTGATCACTGGAAAGGGACAAAGAAAAGCTGTTATTAAGTATTTCAAGTGAAGCGTCCGATCGTGAACAAGTATACGAAATGTTCAGAGTACCTTCCTCGGTTTGGCTCGTTGGTGGCTGAACGGCCTCAGAAAGTTGCTCATTAACTTGAGATATCAGCGGCTGATCCGGGTTGTAAGCAGGAACGGGTTGAGAGTTAATCGCATAAGTTGGTTCAGGCTAAGTCGGCACGAGAGTTTCAAGACTTGTGTCGCGATGCTCGACTCTAGAACCTTCTCCAACCTTCGAGTGCTGAGCACCAAGCTTCTCCTTTTCACATGTAATCATGGCATGATGGAGAACTTTCCTTTCGTCTTCATTCAGCACTCGGGTCTCAAGCTTGAATTCATCGATCGATTCCCCCTGATGGGCAGCCTTCTCATCCTTTACTAATCGGCCCCAACCATTGTATAAGTGTGTCGGATAGTTATCGAGCCAGGCTAGGTTCCTATTCTTCAAGACGTTGGCATTATAAGTAATAAGGAGATCTTCAATGTCAGCCTCTAGCCTGGACTCCGCCATTTGGACCTTTTCCTCGATCTCAGTCTCCACCTCACGGGACTTAGCCATTGCCGCATCCCGTTCGGCCCGAAGCACTACGGCCAGTTCACATGCCTCCTGGGCTGCGCTATTTGCATCATCTATTTCCTTGATGATTTTGGAAAATTTTGCTTTGAGCTCGTTAAGTTCTTTAATAGCAGCATCCCGTTTGGCCGTGAAAGTGGTTTTTCGGTGGCCCATCTCCTCCACCAAGGCAAAGTGTGTCTGCCGCATCCTCTCCATTGCTAAGTTCGCCTCATCAGCCTTTTGGGTGGCCTCTATTTCTGATTTCCTAGAGGATTCAGCTTCAGTGTTAAGTACTTGAATAATCCGATCCTTTTGAGCAAGCTCGGCTTCTTTCTTCTCAATGGTCTTCGCTCGCTCAAAGGCTACCTTCGATGCTTTCTCTGCCGCTTTCCCCCACTCCTTGTATTGGGTGTAGATATCATGAATATAATCATGCATTGTGTGCTCTGCTTCCGATGGAATTCTCTTTAAGTGAGGGGGAAAGATGAAGTCATCAAAGCATAAGTTTGGAAAATCTTTTTCCAACTGAGCAATTCTAATAGCCCCTTCCCCAGTGGGCACAGTGATAGCCTGTTTAGTGACAATGGGCGTTTCAGTCTCATGCCTACGGCATTGTGATTCGGGCCTGGAAGTTTGGGAATACGATTTTTGACGAGGGGGCTCTACTAGATGTTTTCCATGGATAGAAGGTTATGTAGGGATTCGAGGAGACGAAGAACGCGATCAGGATTGGTATGAAGAAGATTGGCAAGCTGAACGAAGACTCCCTAGCATCGACCCTCGTCCGTACATGGTATCTGCAAGGTAAAAGAAGAACGGAGTTAGTACTCTCCTAAAGTAAGAAACTTATGGTCGGAAATCGTGTAGTGCCATAAAGTGTATATGTATGTGTAACCCCCCGACCAACCGGAAATGTCGGCCACACTAGTGGAAAGAGACTCGCTTAAGTTTAAAGCACTCTGAAGCTCCTCCAATCCGACGTCATGTTGAAGTGACACATAATCCAGAATTAGGATATCGGCAAGCCCTTTAAAAAGGTTCTCCACTTGCGAGGGAGGAGCCTCTAAAATTCTAATACCGGGAAAAGGCAAAGACACGATCACAGATTTCCATCTCGTGGATGTCGAACGCTTATGGGCTGCAGCCTTGCCTTTTCTCCTTCCATCAAGATCTCGAAAGCTGCCAGAAGGCCCGGCTACGGGTTCATCGTTCGTGGGCGTACTTTCTTCGCCACCCTCTTCTGAACTTACAGCCTCGAGAACTTTGCACTTCACTCGTCTCGTCGGGGCTGCCCTCAATGTTCCTTCGAGTCTTATACTCTAATTTCGCTCGATTAGCTCGACGGTCTTCAAGTTTCGGTATTTTAACACCGAATCTATTTCCCGTATCTCATTCGGCACCTCTTGAAGGACACGAACTATCTCTTTAATGTGTGCGCCCTCAGGTCGTGGAATTACAACTATAAAGAAAAGAAGATATCAGTTGTGATATCAACCTTGATTATCTCGTTAACTACTGGAAAAGATTGCAGCACTTACGTCTGACTAACCATCGGATAGCAAATCCTGGAGGGCATCGTACATAAAACCATTCTGTCTTAAAATAACTCAGCCTGGTCCAGGAGCCGGTCATAACTTAACAATTCCTGACTGCCTCTAGGAATGTGAACGAGGGACTATCTCCCCGACTCTTAACATTGAATAAGTATCTAATTTCGATCGGGATCGAAGGTCGAAAAAGATGCTCCATAAATACAATGAATAGACTGTTGAGCAGAGTTTATCCATTCGGGTATAACTGGGATGGGGCGATCCCAAAGAAAGACGGCACTTCTCTAATATACTGGTTGAATGAAGGAAGTGTTCCCGATGTACATGCATGGCGATTAAAGGCGGTAAATCCCTCTAGGGGATCATGTGGTCCGTCATTTGGTCTCGGTAATAGTACGTCATCCAATGACAAGTCTTGTCTTAAACGTATCCAACCCAACGTTTCTTCGGAGACGTTTGATGGAACAGAATCCTGTGGGTTACCGATGAAAATAGCACCTGGAAGCTCATCCAGAGCTGGATCGATAACTTCGGTCGTAATGACCGGCAACTCTATTATTGGAAGAGATGAACTTCGGGTTTCTTGCTGTGAACTTGTAGACTCCATGTAACGACTCGCTATTTTGGACTATTCGCATCCGCACACGTCGGACTTGAATAATTCAAAATACCGAATTGTTAATTTAAAATTTGGCAAAACTCAGATATACAATAAATAACTAATCACAGAATCACAGACACAGAGTAATAATATGCAGTGGAAGTAAAAGAGATAGTAGTTCATGAAGCTACTATATAAATATATAAGATACATCAGAGTTTACAACAGAAGAGAAATACGATACATCAAGTACAAATATGAATACATCACTGGAATCATCGAATACTAAAAGCAGAATAGATGGCTGGATCTTCAAGCAAGGCACCAACTCCAAAGGTGTGTCTCGAAAGCTGAACCACTCAGTCTGACCCGAGCGTAAAGCAAAACACAAAACACTCGAGTCAGGATTAATATTCTCATATCAATAAATCCAACTCAAGTGAAATAGCAATCGAAATACAAGTCACTCAAAGGATGTTGGAATCACCATCCTCTAAGGATCTGTTAAACTATCTACTATGTAGTAGTGTACGCTAAATAGACAATGTCTATCAGTAATATAAAGTATCAAAATAGTGTTAAGGCGTTACCATTATCCCCCTTAACACATTTTATAAATGTCATAATCTATACAGCACTGTAAACTCCACCGTAAACTGGTGGGATATCAGAGAGTACTCCATAGGTATAACACAAAACAAATTCGTAGTGGTCGCGTATATAGGGATACAAGTATGACAAGGCACATGAGGAAATACCCAAGGTAGTGAAACTACCGTTCGCCTGATCCGAACTGGTGAGAACGCATCGCCACAGCGATTGCAACACCGCGAAACAACACTCCTGAAATTCCGAGGGTGCACCAATGAATCATAAGTAATGAGTAGTAGTTACGAAGAAGTGTGTTCTCTCAAGGTGGCTAACCCCATTTGGCCCGGCACGGCTCCTGATTTTAGTCATATCCAATTTGACACAAGTGTCAAGGCTATCCATTATCGTTCTCTTTCTTTAGTCATCACGTACGTCATCCCAACCACTTCATTCTGGATCATCACTCCGCGTATAGTTATTGTTATCCCATTTTTTGGTCAAAACTGGAATATCGACAAGGAATGATGGAGGTCGGGATTTCACTCATGGTTCAAGGATAAAACTCCATTCGGTATCAAGGGTTTAAAGTTACATTCGGTAGTGTAAAGTAAAATCACATCCGGCCTTCCCTTAGTCCATTCGGCACTCCCAAGTGAAGGTCATTCGGCATCCCCCTCTCACCACCGAACCAACTCCACTTCCCCTCCTACCGAACCAAAGCCAGCCTCCACCGGTCCAGAGCCTCACCGGACCGACCAACCATTCTCTCCCACTACCGGTCCACCCACTGCCGGTCCACCATCCATCACCGGACCGGCACTCCTCCTAGCCTACAACTACCGAACCAAGCATAGCCGAACCAGGCTACCACCGAACCAGGCTACCACCGAACCATGCTACCACCATGCTACCACCGATCCAACCTACCACCGAACCCCTATCTCCACTACCTGCTGAATCACCCATGTTACCATTCACCGCCGAACCAGAACGCTGCCAGGTCAGATTGCTTCAGCCCAGGCCCACCAGCAGCTACATACATCCAAGACCTCTGCCCCCAGCCTCACTCTATAAATAGAGGGGCAGGGGTACAACAATGGCAGACAAGTTTGAGAGCTCAAACCTGGAAGGAACTTTCAAACAACTTTCATACACTTGTACTACAAGCTTTGTACTTGTAATCGGATTGGAAAAGGAGAATAACATATAAAGTGGACGTAGGCACACTTTGGCCGAACCACTATAAATCTGTGTGTCTTTTACAGTTTAGCCCCTACTTTTTACGTATTTGCATACACCACCTAAATCAATACGAACAACATAAAATCAACTAATTCATACGACTTGGAGTTGTTTGATCATCTTTTGTGCAAACATATTTGGGTTATTTGCTGAGATCTGTAATTTGTGTTTGAATATCGCTGAATTATATTCATACACTGGTGCTTTCACGACTTTGGGTGTTTGCGGCCATTTTTTACGCAAACATTTTGGTGCTTTCACTGAGAGGAACCAGCTCCCGCTACATCGGATAGAGGTTTAGATTTGGAAGACGATGACTAGGCAAAACAGTAGAAGGCTAAGGGCTGAGAGAAGCCAACAAGGAGGAAGTCAACAAGCATCCTCCGGAGGTGAGGAAGGACCGGCTTCGATCTACATAACCCGGGATGAAATGGAAGCCATAACAAATTCACTGCAAGAGAGGTTGCTGAAAAGTCAACAGGAAATGATGCAAACTTTCTTGGAGCAAATGAGAGCTGCAGGGATGCAGAATTTAGGAGCAGCTACAACGGCTATGGATGCAGGACAAGAAGCTAGGGTTATGGAACCCAACGAAGGACAAGATACGGAGCCAGGTAGCAATCAACAAGGGCTTGGGGGCAGGCCCACGGGATTCAACACAGGAGAACCTTTGGAAGGAGTTCAACAGGCTAGAACCAACGTTGCTGCTAACGAGCCACACGAAGAGTATGTACCGGAGTTCCCTCGGGGGCAACCCCCGACAGACAACGGTGGATTGGTAGATATAATCAGGAAGACTGTGCGAGGTGGTTTGACCAACGGAGACTTGGAAGGAGTAAACAGGAGTCCGTTCACTCGGGAAATAAGGATGGCTCAGAACCCACCTAAGTTCAAGCTACCTAGCGTGGAGGTATACAATGGCAAGGAAGACCCTACGGATCACTTGATGAGATACACTAGACACATGGAGGTGCTGGGGGCATCAGAGGAGGTGATGGCCCGATGCTTCCCTTTGTACTTGACGGACTTAGCTGCGATGTGGTTCAGGCAGCTGGAAGAAGGATCTATCGGGACTTGGAGGGAATTGGTGGAAAGGTTTCTGGGACAGTTTCGGGTTCATGTCAAGAGACCGAAGAACGTGATGACATTGACATCGGTAAGGCAAAGGATGGATGAATCGCTTAGAGCTTTTCTAACTCGATTCAGTGCCGCAGTTGCTTCGGTGGATCGGCCCGATCCATCGATGGTTTTAATGGCAGCAGTATCAGGAGTCAGGGAGAACTCGGATTTCAAGGTATCTCTGATACGAGATCCCCCACGGAATCTCGACGAATTCTTTCATGAGGCAGAAAGGTTCCTTCGACAAGAAGATGCGAGTACGGATTTAAAATTGAAAAAGGTTAATGCAGTTGAAGGGGGAGGACCATCCAGCAATGGTTCGGATAAAAACAAAGGAAAAAGGAAGTTGGACGATGATTCTGGAAATGCTAGGAAGCAATGGAAGGATCCAAAGTTTTCCACATACACAGGATTGAACGAAACACTGGAACGGATATACCTGGATACTCGAAATCGCCTTCACTACCGGAGGCCGGCTAGGAGAGAACCAACAGAACGGGAAAGGACATCAGGAAGGCACTGCCTCTTCCATGATTTGGATGGACACGACACCAACAGCTGCAGGCACTTAAAGGACATAATTGAAGAACATGTAAGGAATGGACAACTGCCACAATATGTTGGACCTCGGGATGCAACGGCGAGGCAGGAGCAACTGCCGCCTACCTCAAGCTACGATGGTGGGAGGCCCAGGAATGATGGTCGGTTGATCATCCCTTGACCAGGTTAATATGAAATAAGTAGCAAACTATTGGCAAGCAACCAAGTCATTTACACATGTACGGGGACGGAGATAGCCCCTAGGCATGCTCTGAATGATAATAAATTGCGATGCTGTGGTTTGTGAAATTTATCTTTTGCTTTTGGATTGGACACTGCTTTTCTTTTTGGTTTTCGATTTTGGAGCTTCGATTGAGCTCCTGGTTTTTCTTGCTTTTTGATTTGGATTTTCCTTTGGATGATCGTTTTCGGTTTTGGATGCTGGGTTGGATTTCTGGTTTTCTGGTTTTGGATTCGGATTTTGGATTTGGATTTTGGATTTGGATTTTGGATTTGGATGTTGAATTGGATTTTGATTGGATTTTTATCTGACTTTTGGTAAACGGTCGTCAGGTATGGATTATGCCTGACAAGGGGTGAGTCGCTTTGCCCGAACGTGGTAAATTGACTCATTCAGGTCGTCGAGTATGGACTATGCTCGGCAAGGGTCCGGAGTGACCAGGATTCGGCCTAGGACTTAGGCCCTATATTATCAATCGTTATTTTCAGGTCGTTGAGTATGGACTATGCTCGGCAAGGGTCCGGAGAGACCAGGATTCGGCTTAGGACTTAAGCCATGGCATTGTACAGCGCCCAGGGACACTGGGCCAAGGTCGTCAAGTGTGGATTGCGCTTGGCAAGAACCCGGAGAGGTTAGCTCAACGTCCAGGGACACTGGACCAAGATCGTCAAGTGCGAATTGCGCTTGGCAAGAACCCGGAGAGGTTAGCTCAACGTCCAGGGACACTGGACCAAGATCGTCAAGTGCGAATTGCGCTTGGCAAGGACCCGGAGAGGTTAGCTCAACGTCCAGGGACACTGGACCAAGATCGTCAAGTGTGAATTACGCTCGACAAGAACACAAGGAGGCTAGCTTAACGTCCAGGGACACTGGATCACGACCGTCAAGTGTGGATTGCGCTTGGCAAGAGCCCGGAGAGGTTATAAATTTGGATATCGACCCAGAGAGGTCCTGGATTCGGTTGTTGGCTATTGGATAAGGATGGTTTGGGACTCGGTTGTCGAGTTCGGATGGACATGGAATTGGCTCAAGCTTTGGTTGTTGGATTTGGAACTAGATATCGACTCGGAGCAGTCAGGGATGATCTACTCTGGCAATATGGCTATGAACTTTGGATATTGGATTCGGAACTATTCAAAACACGCCTTGTTATCACAAGGCATGTTTTGGGGGGCAAAGTGTTATCCCATTTTTTGGTCAAAACTGGAATATCGACAAGGAATGATGGAGGTCGGGATTTCACTCATGGTTCAAGGATAAAACTCCATTCGGTATCAAGGGTTTAAAGTTACATTCGGTAGTGTAAAGTAAAATCACATCCGGCCTTCCCTTAGTCCATTCGGCACTCCCAAGTGAAGGTCATTCGGCATCCCCCTCTCACCACCGAACCAACTCCACTTCCCCTCCTACCGAACCAAAGCCAGCCTCCACCGGTCCAGAGCCTCACCGGACCGACCAACCATTCTCTCCCACTACCGGTCCACCCACTGCCGGTCCACCATCCATCACCGGACCGGCACTCCTCCTAGCCTACAACTACCGAACCAAGCATAGCCGAACCAGGCTACCACCGAACCAGGCTACCACCGAACCATGCTACCACCATGCTACCACCGATCCAACCTACCACCGAACCCCTATCTCCACTACCTGCTGAATCACCCATGTTACCATTCACCGCCGAACCAGAACGCTGCCAGGTCAGATTGCTTCAGCCCAGGCCCACCAGCAGCTACATACATCCAAGACCTCTGCCCCCAGCCTCACTCTATAAATAGAGGGGCAGGGGTACAACAATGGCAGACAAGTTTGAGAGCTCAAACCTGGAAGGAACTTTCAAACAACTTTCATACACTTGTACTACAAGCTTTGTACTTGTAATCGGATTGGAAAAGGAGAATAACATATAAAGTGGACGTAGGCACACTTTGGCCGAACCACTATAAATCTGTGTGTCTTTTACAGTTTAGCCCCTACTTTTTACGTATTTGCATACACCACCTAAATCAATACGAACAACATAAAATCAACTAATTCATACGACTTGGAGTTGTTTGATCATCTTTTGTGCAAACATATTTGGGTTATTTGCTGAGATCTGTAATTTGTGTTTGAATATCGCTGAATTATATTCATACACTGGTGCTTTCACGACTTTGGGTGTTTGCGGCCATTTTTTACGCAAACAGTTATTAAAGTGGTTTTCGGTTTAGATAGAGAGTATATCCATAACCGATTCCGGTCTCTTTAATAACTTTCGTGATTATTACACCGATTGGTCGTTTAATACATTTCAAAACCAAATCATTTTCAATTCCAATTAGAATTTATCAATCAACATTTTATTTGTCTTTCAATATCAATTTCTAAAATTTACGTTTCAAAACTTCCAAATAACCATTTCAAAGTCTTACAATTCAATTTCAATATTTATTTAAACTATACAAATATTGATTCAAGTTCGTATATAAATTTCATTCCGAAGTCATTTAAATTAATTTAATTTAACGCTGAAATCAATGTACATTAATTTATCGATTTAATTCAATATTCATTAAGTTAAATTATTATTCAAAACAATTTGTATTAAATTTCTAATTCATCAAATCGGTTTCTTAAGTTCAACTTCATTATATCAAAACTTCAAATTCAATTAAATTAAATTCGTCAAATCAAATCCTCTAAATTACAAGTCTTACATTTATTTCAATAAAACGCATTCTATTTCTTGTTAAAGAAATTCAATTCCATTCCATTATTTACTTAGTTACAAATTTCAAACTCAATTAATTAAGAAACTAAATTTCACATATTCAAGAAGTTCAATTTCTTTTATCAAAGAATTCAATTTTTATTCAATTATCAAATAATTCAATCTTATTCAATTATTGCAAATTTCAATCTTAATTATTAATAATTTCAAAAATTAATAATTACAACTTGATTATCAATTCAAACTTAACTATTAAATCATTTCCACTTAATTATGAATTCAAACTTAATTATCAAATCATTTCAACTTAATTATAAATTCAACTTAATAATTTCAAACTTAATTATAATTCCCACTTAATTATAATTTCAAATTTAATTATTAAATGATTTCAAACTTAATAATTTCAAAACTCAATTATTACTAATTCCAAATTATTTATTAATAATTACAAATTTAATTATTAAATAATTAAATTTCAAACAACGTTCTTTCAATAACTACCATGTTAATATTTTGTTTCAAATATTAAATATTAACATTTTCCCTTCATTAAATTCAAATTCCAACTTCTTTTCAAAACTTTATTATTTATTCAAAAAAAATCGTTATCAATTTTGACCAATCGGGTTTTTATTTAATTCTCTATCCTAGGTCAAATTCATTTGGATATTTATCATTTCAACCCGATTCCTATTCAATTCAAAAATCAAAGCATAACAAAGGGAACTTGCAGTGTGATAACTGGGATGGTGTCAAAGTAAATAAACAAGCAAAAACAAACATCCATAACACAATCAATAAAAATCCAATAGTTAATTCCAATAATCCCGAAATAATCGTATTAATTCACATTGTTGTTTGTATGAATTAATATAATTATTGCTATAATCTACACTATCATTTCATGTAGATTAAAGATTATTACACTAATTAGATTATGCAAATCTACACTTGACATCAATTATTCAATTTCATACTTCATCGATTTTATACAACATACATTCAGTGATTCAAGATGTAATAACTGAATCCTACGTGTCGATTAATTTAACATTTAAAAGGGGTCTTATTACCAATGTCATTTAATCAAATTTACACATAAGTCATTTCAATTTTTTTTTTACAATCCTACGTCGATTTCAATTTCAAATTATTTATCACTTTATACTTAACAATTTAACATCCAATATAAATATCAACAATCAATCAATTATCAGCCAAACTGTATTATCATCGATCGCATAAATAATTAATAGATAACGTGTCAGATGTCACAGGTGAACTGATACATAAATAACAGTGCAATAAATAACAGCAGCATATTTCAATTGTCATTTCAATTGAAATCAAATTTAATAAATAAAAGAATATTAATCGTAAGTGATTGCTCACCTTTCGAGGCTAGAAGATAGACAATGAGCTACGAATTCCTAAGCAACGTTATATGGACACGATTTGATGAAGAACGGGCACGACAGACAAGGCTGACAAATTGGAATCGAAGAAACAATTAGAATCAACTTGATAAAATTGGAACGAGATGTATATTATATTAATATTTTCCTTATATTTAGAAATACATACACATTCAAAAATCAATATTAAATTTGAAACACGCATATATATATTTCCAACTATATAAATTTTATATTACAATCATTACTTAGTCCAAAACACATATACTTCACAATTCTAAGGATATGTAAATTACCTCCACTTGCAGGCAATTCGCAATATGTGTATACTCTAAGGATTTTATGCAGCCCGCTATAGAACCCTATACAATCCTATACTAAGCTATACTATATACCAATATGCAATGCTTAAAACAATAGATAACAGAAAAGTAATTTTTAACAACCTTATTAACTATATGTATAAACATCATATTTTTACTAACCCATTACTGTCCCAAAATTTATATAATGGAAACCCAAAGTATGCAACTATCTCATAACTACAAACTGGCACATATACATGACAACAATTTATAGTATGTAAATTATTTATATAAAGGTGAATGCATAGGTACTGTTCACACAAATTAAATATTATGCATTACTTGCTCACGTGAGTTACTGGCAACATGAACTCAACCTAGGCATACTTTCCTACATTTTTTTTATAGGATCAAAATATACACATTACTCAAAATATAAAACACGGTACTATATATAACAACACACAACTTATAAATCCAAAGTAGTATCTAAATATACTAACATTTGATGTTAAGCAATACTGACATAATATGTAACTAGTAAACAGAAGCTAATCCTCTAAACATAAAACACACTTCCTTGCTCCAGCTAAATCATGTACAAAGATAGGTATGAAGATATATTAATATAGGGAATATTTGTCCCAAGCTGTAAGCATCAGGTACTAAAATGATATAACATAGCTTGGACAATAAAGCACATACGCCATAAAAATATGAATTTATCTACTAAGGAACGCCACAAGGCTTCAAACGATAAGTAAATATAATACCTCTCCTTATGAACCAGAGAAGAAAACCGAGCAAAAATATAAAATGAAAGAGAGAGCGGGAACATAGGGTAGGCTAGCTTGAGAAGCGGTGGAGATAGAGGCCAAGCAAGGAGAAGACACAACAAGGCAAAAGGAGATGAAAGCCTGGGTTCGGCAGTCTGCAAGGACGCTTGGAAGAGGGGCTGCGTGAAAAATGGAGATGCGGACATGGGTGTAAGGTTGAGGCGTAGCACGGCTTGGGCGAAAGTAGGAGCAGATGTGAGTAATGGTGGGTTTCGGCAGAGGAGATTGAGCTGTTGCGTGAAAATTGGAGGAGGCAAAAAAAATAGTTGTGGTCGTGTCGGTTCGAAATGAAATGTACCAGAGAACAAACTGAAGGGGGAAGGCAGAGAAGCAAAATGAATACAACGAACCAAAATAAACATTAGAACCAGTAGAAACTAAAGTCAAACACTATAATTTAGAAGATATAAATAAAAACAGCTGTATTTTGATAATTATAAAAGCCGATGGCCGTTTCAATCTAAACGGTGAAATATAAAATGATGTAAGGAACCAAAAGACGCAAACTGGTTACGATACGGAAAGCGTTTCACAAAGTGCAACGTACACCGGACTTCGAATTTGACAATCGAATATACCGTAAAGATCAGCACGACGAGACGATCAAAATGTTGTAAAGATATTAGTGATAAGATTGAATTATAAAAATTTCGAATTTTCTACTACGGAAAATGCATAAAAATCGCAGAAAAATAAGATCGACGGAGCCAAAGATGTCCGAATTTGGAAAAACGAGAAACTAACAACTTGCTCAAAAGATGGTTTAGAATTTTTCTACGTAAAAATATTTTGGTTTTGAAAACGTTTTATTTTCATCGCTTTTTAACTGATTAAATTGAAGTAATTTTACGCACGAAATAAAATTTCATATTTTCGGACGAAAATTTACCGGTTGCTATGTTTAACTAGACGCATTCCAAATATAAATTTTATATTTCAAAATTTTATCGTTTGAAATTCCAAAAATTTCAATTAGTAACGTTAATCGGTTAAATTTACGGGTCGTTACACTCAAAACTCTTGGTCCCGAAAAGGAAAGGAGTAGGAGAATAGAAACAACCAAAAGAAAATAAACTTGAATTACATAATATTCAATTAATTTAAACCATATAAATTTCAATTTAAATAAATTTATATTCAACAATTTGTTTTTAAATTCAAAATTTCCATCTTATTAATATTAGATACAAAAGGTTTCTTTCAAATGAAATTCAATTTATATTTAGTTAATCCAAGATACTCTCTTAAGTTGATTTAATTCAATTTATTAACTTTCAATACAAAATTTTCTTCTATTAATCATACCTATTATTTATTTAACTTATTATTCTATTTATCTCCATAAACATTTTACAGTTAATATTTTAAGTGAATAACATTTATTATACACACTCACGTTTTATTTATAAAGACAATTTATATTATATATTATCCAATTTTCTTAAATTAACAATTTCAAAGATCATAAATTTGAATAGTCATTTATTATAATCATACTTTATTCGAAAAATTTAATTCTTCTTCATACCAAATTATGATTCAATTTATTCTACTTAATATATCATATCACATATATATTAAGTATATTTACATTTATTATAACTACTCAAATTTATTCAAAAATTCCTTGATATCATTTTCTACTGTATATTATTCACTTACATAGTTAACTTTTGAGCAATATAGGTAAGTCATATCGAGTGCAATTAAATATTATACTAGTGAATTTCTAATTCAATTCTCTCAAGTTTAAATATTAATTCAAAATTTTGGTTTCATTTATAATTGAAATCATCCTTTATCCAAATTTCAAGAATCAAATTTCCGATTTACTTCAAACAATTTAGAGATAATTATATACATACAATATATCCAAGTCACTCTAAATCAAATACTAACATATATATTTTAAATCGAGTCATACTTTAGAGTTTCAAATTAAATTCATTTCAAACAAAAGTGTAGCGAGCTACTGATGGTCTCTCCACTTCGAAACTCGAAAATAAGTGTCGATGATGAGGCCGTCATCACCGAAATTATTTTCCAGCGAAAAAATAAGAGAGTGCTGATTTAAAACATTTTATATTCTTTGAAATGATTTCTATTTGAAAATATTTTAAATACTATACACTTTAAAACTTTCAAATCAACTTTGAAATCACCGGAAATTAAATTCTCACATTCTCTTGATTTAAATACATTTCAAATTCCAAATTCCAAATCTAATTATAGCCAAGTTTTATAAATTCATTTATTTATCATTTCTGACAACAAATTAATTATCAATTTAATTTCATAAATTTGTACTTATATGTGATATAATCATACTAAACTATTTTATTCACCAAATTTGAAAATACTATTGTGTCAGTTTGCTCTGTTCAAGTGTTTTGGAAATCCTATCGATGTCGTTGATCAGACGAATCGATCGAAAACCCAAATAAACATCAACAACTCAAACAATCACAATATATAGAACATTTAACATTTTCTTTTATATATTACTTTACTAATACACTTGTTCAACGATACATGAATGGATTTTAAAATAAGTATATAGAGATTTAAATTTGATGGAAATCAAATCAAAGAGAATTTTGATTCGATGATAAGTTCGAAACAGAAGATAAGATAATTAAACTTATAGAATCGGGAGATGGATAAGCTTATTTAATTCACGGGCAACCTCTCGGATCAACCGTAACTTCAAGAATAAGATCGATGCTGAACTCCAAGGTAAATCAACATTCGATCTCAAGAAATAGAGTTCAGGTATAGCAGGAGATAGGTAGCATCGAAAACCGAGGATACAGAAATCTTCGGTAAATCGATGTCTATTGTAAATGAGTTTCACCCATTTACAGATAAATTTGAGATTGGCGAGACCGCCGACTTACTATAAAGATCATTCGAAGTGGAGTTATGGGGTACTCCAGAATCAAAAGAAGATAAATAGTGAGAGATATGAATGAATTTTGAAACCGCAGAGAACGTTCCAAAATTCAAAGGAATTGAGTTAAAAGGAAGAGATTGAAACTCGAGTGGGAGTGATTCTGCAAATACGTTTACCCTATATGCTAAGTTTTGCCTAGAGCTACCAAAAGCTCTGATACCAACTGTAACGACTCGCTATTTTGGACTATTCGCATCCGCACACGTCGGACTTGAATAATTCAAAATACTGAATTGTTAATTTAAAATTTGGCAAAACTCAGATATACAGTAAATAAATAATCACAGAATCACAGACACAGAGTAATAATATGCAGCGGAAGTTAAAGAGATAGTAGTTCATGAAGCTACTATATAAATATATAAGATACATCAGAGTTTACAACAGAAGAGAAATACGATACATCAAGTACAAATCAGAATACATCACTAGAGTCATCGAATACTGAAAGCAGAATAGATGGCTGGATCTTCAAGCAAGGCTCCAACTCCAAAGATGAGTCTCGAAAGCTGAACCACTCAGTCTGACCCGAGCGTAAAGCAAAACACAAAACACTCGAGTCAGGATTAATATTCTCATATCAATAAATCCAACTCAAGTGAAATAGCAATCGAAATGTAACGACCCGTAAATTTAACCAGTTAACGTTACTAATTGAAATTTTTGGAATTTCAAACGATAAAATTTTGAAATATAAAATTTATATTTGGAATGCGTCTAGTTAAACATAGCAACGGGTAATTTTTCGCCCGAAAATATGAAAGTTTATTTCGTGTGTAAAATTACTTCAATTTAATCAGTTAAAAAGCGATGAAAATAAAACGTTTTCAAAACCAAAATATATTTACATAAAAAAAATTCTAAACCATCTTTTGAGCAAGTTGTCAGTTTGTCGTTTTTTCAAATTCGGACATTTTTGGCTCCGTCATCTTATTTTTCTGTGATTTTTATGCATTTTCCGTAGTAGAAAATTCGAAATTTTTATAATTCAATCGTATCCTTAATATCTTTACAACGTTTTGATCATCTTATCGTGCTGATCTCTATGCTATAATCGATTGTCAAATTCGAAGACAGGTGTACGTTGCACTTTGTGAAACGCTTTCCGTATCGGTAACCAGTTTGCGTCTTTTGGTTCCTTACATCATTTTATATTTCACCGTTTAGATTGAAACAGCCACCGGGTTTTATAATTCTCAAAATGCAACTGTTTTTATTTATACCTTCTAAATTATCGTGCTTGACTTTAGTTTATACTGGTTCCAATGTTTATTTCAGTTCGTTGTATTCATTTTGCTTCTCTGCCTTCCCCCTTCAGTTTGTTCTCTGGTACATTTCATTTGGAACCGACACGACCACAAGTATTTTTTTTTTGCCTCCTCCACTTTTCACACAGCAGCTCACTCTCCTGTGCCGAAACCTACCATTCCTCACATCTGCTCCTACTTACGCCCAAGCCGTGCTACGCCTCAACCTTACACCCATGTCCGCATCTCAATTTTTCACGCAGCCCCCTCTTCCAAGCGTCCTTGCAGACTGCCGAACCCAGGCTTTCATCTCCTTTTGCCTTGCTGTGTCTTCTCCTTGCTTGGCCTCTATCTCCACCGCTTCTCAAGCTAGCCTACCCTATGTTCCCGCTCTCTCTTCCTTTTTATATTTTTGCTCGGTTTTCTTCTCTGGTTCATAAGGAGAGGTATTATATTAACTTATTGTTTGAAGCCTTGTGGCGTTCCTTAGTAGATAAATTCATATTTTTATGGCGTATGTGCTTTATTGTCCAAGCTATGTTATATCATTTTAGTACCTGATGCTTACAGCTTGGGACAAATATTCCCTATATTAATATATCTTCATACCTATCTTTGTACATGATTTAGTTGGAGCAAGGAAGTGTGTTTTATGTTTAGAGGATTAGCTTCTGTTTACTAGTTACATATTATGTCAGTATTGCTTAACATCAAATGTTAGTATATTTAGATACTACTTTGGATTTATAATAAAATATATAGTACCGTGTTTTATATTTTGAGTAATGTGAATATTTTAATCCTATAAAAAAAATGTAGGAAAGTATGCCTAGGTTGGGTTCATGTAGCCAGTAACTCACGTGAGCAAGTAATGCATGATATTTAATATGTGTGAACAGTACCTATGCATTCACCTTTATATAAATAATTTACATACTATAAATTGTTGTCATGCATATGTGCCAGTTTGTAGTTATGAGATAGTTGCATACTTTGGGTTTCCATTATATAAATTTTGGGACAGTAATGGGTTAGTAAAAATATGCTGTTTATACATATAGTTAATAAGGTTGTTAAAGATTACTTTTCTGTTATCTATTGTTTTAAGCATTGCATATTGGTATATAGTATAGCTTAGTATAGGATTGTATAGGGTTCTATAGTGGGTTGCATAAAATCCTTAGAGTATACACATATTGCGAATTGCCTGTAAGTGGAGGTAATTTACATATCCTTAGAATTGTGAAGTATATGTGTTTTGGACTAAGTAATGATTGTAATATAAAATTTATATAGTTGGATATATATATATATATATGCGTGTTTCAAATTTAATATTGATTTTTAAATATGTATGTATTTCTAAATATAAGGAAAATATTAATATAATATACATCTCGTTCCAATTTTATCAAGTTGATTCTGATTGTTTCTTCGATTCCAATTTGTCAGCCTTGTCCGTCGTGCCCGTTCTTCATCAAATCGTGTCCATATAACGTTGCTTAGGAATTCGTAGCTCATTGTTTATCTCCTAGCCTCGAAAGGTGAGCAATCACTTACGATTAATATTCTTTTATTTATTAAATTTGATTTCAATTGAAATAACAATTGAAATATGCTGCTGTTATTTATTGCACTATTATTTATGTATCAGTTTACCTGTGACATCTGACACCGTTATCTGTTAATTATTTATGCGATCGATGATAATACAGTTTGGCTGATAATTGATTGATTGTTGATGTTTATATTGGATGTTAAATTGTTATGTATAAAGTGATAAATAATTTGAAATTGAAATTGAAATTGACGTAGGATAGTAAAAAAAATTTGAAATGACTTATGTGTAAATTTGATTAAATGACATTGGTAATAAGACCCCTTTTAAATGTTAAATTAATCGACACTTAGGATTTGGTTAATTACATCTTGAATCACTGAATGTATGTTGTATAAAATCGATGAAGTATGAAATTGAATAATTGATGTCAAGTGTAGATTTGCATAATCTAATTAGTATAATAATCTTTAATATACATGAAATGATAGTGTAGATTCTAGCAATAATTATATTAATTCACACAAACAACAATGTGAATTAATACGATTATTTCGGGATTATTGGAATTAATTATTGGATTTTTATTGATTGTGTTATGGATGTTTGTTATTGCTTGTTTATTTACTTTGACACCATCCCAGTTATCACACAGCAAGTTCCCTTTGTTATGCTTTGATTTTTGAATTGAATAGAAATCGGGTTGAAATGATAAATATCCAAATGAATTTGACCTAGGATAGAGAATTAAATAAAAACCCGATTGGTCAAAATTGATAACGATTTTTTTTGAATAAATAATAAAGTTTTGAAAAGAAGTTGGAATTTGAATTTAATGAAGGGAAAATGTTAATATTTAATATTTGAAAAAAAATATTAACATGGTAGTTATTGAAAGAACGTTGTTTGAAATTTAATTATTTGATAATTAAATTTGTAATTATTAATAAATAATTTGGAAATAGTAATAATTGAGTTTTGGAATTATTAAGTTTGAAATCATTTAATAATTAAATTTGAAATTATAATTAAGTGGGAATTATAATTAAGTTTGAAATTATTAAGTTGAATTTATAATTAAGTTGAAATGATTTGATAATTAAGTTTGAATTCATAATTAAGTGGAAATGATTTAATAATTAAGTTTGAATTGATAATCAAGTTGTAATTATTAATTTTTGAAATTATTAATAATTAAGATTGAAATTTGTAATAATTGAATAAGATTGAATTATTTGATAATTGAATAAAAATTGAATTCTTTGATAAAAGAAATTGAACTTCTTGAATATGTGAAATTTAGTTTCTTAATTAATTGAGTTTGAAATTTGTAACTAAGTAAATAATGGAATGGAATTGAATTTCTTTAACAAGAAATAGAATGCGTTTTATTGAAATAAATGTAAGACTTGTAATTTAGAGGATTTGATTTGACGAATTTAATTTAATTGAATTTGAAGTTTTGATATAATGAAGTTGAACTTAAGAAACCGATTTAATGAATTAGAAATTTAATAGAAATCGTTTTGAATAATAATTTAACTTAATGAATATTGAATGAAATTGATAAATGAATGTACATTGATTTCAGCGTTAAATTAAATTAATTTAAATGACTTCGGAATGAAATTTATATACGAACTTGAATCAATATTTGTATAGTTTAAATAAATATTGAAATTGAATTGTAAGACTTTGAAATGGTTATTTGGAGTTTTGAAACGTAAATTTTAGAAATTGATATTGAAAGACAAATAAAATGTTGATTGATAAATTCTAATTTGAATTGAAAATGATTTGGTTTTGAAATATATTAAACGACCAATCGGTGTAATAATCACGAAAGTTATTAAAGAGACCGAAATCGGTTATGCATACACTCTCTATCTAAACTGAAAACCACTTTAATAACTATACGCGGAGTGATGATCCAGAATGAAGTGGTTGGGATGATGTACGTGATGACTAAAGAAAGAGAACGATAATGGATAGCCTTGACACTTGTGTCAAATTGGAAATGGCTAAAATCAGGAGCCGTGCCGGGCCAAATGGGGTTAGCCGCCTCGAGCGAACACACTTCTTCATAACTACTACTCATTACTTATGATTGATTGGTGCACCCTCGGAATTTCAGGAGTGTTGTTTCGCGGTGTTGCGATCGCTGCGGCGATGCGTTCTCACCAGTCCGGATCAGGCAAACGGTAGTTTCACTACCTTGGGTATTGCCTCATGTGCCTTGTCATACTTGTATCCCTATATACGCGACCACTACGAATTTGTTTTGTGTTATACCTATGGAGTACTCTCTGATATCCCACCAGTTTACGGTGGAGTTTACAGTGCTGTATAGATTATGACATTTATAAAATGTGTTAAGGAGGATAATGGTAACGCCTTAACACTATTTTGATACTTTATATTACTGATAGACATTATCTATTTAGCGTACACTACTACATAGTAGATAGTTTAACGGATCCTTAGAAGATGGTGATTCCAACATCCTTTGAGTTACTTGTATTTCGATTTCTATTTCACTTGAGTTGGATTTATTGATATGAGAATATTAATCCTGACTCGAGTGTTTTGTGTTTTGCTTTACGCTCGGGTCAGACTGAGTGGTTCAGCTTTCGAGACTCACCTTTGGAGTTGGAGCCTTGCTTGAAGATCCAGCCATCTATTCTGCTTTTAGTATTCGATGATTCCAGTAATGTATTCTGATTTGTACTTGATGTATCGTATTTCTCTTCTGTTGTAAACTCTGATGTATCTTATATATTTATATAGCAGCTTCATGAACTACTATCTCTTTTACTTCCGCTGCATATTATCACTCTGTGTCTGTGATTCTGTGATTATTTATTTACTGTATATCTGAGTTTTGCCAAATTTTAAATTAACAATTTGGTATTTTGAATTATTCAAGTCCGACGTGTGCGGATGCGAATAGTCCAAAATAGCGAGTCGTTACACTCCATAACTAATTAAGTTATTAAAAACCCTCATTAGATGATAATAAGCCCGTGCGTTCCCCAACGTGAAGTGCGGGAATGTGTTGTGTAGTGAGTTGCTACATATTACTAGAGAAATTCTACAGAGTCTGAAAAAAATATTAAAACAACAAGACTTTGAAATTCAATTGGAGTGACCATCATCGTTGACCGTCACAACCATGCCATCCATACTTCGGAGATCGATCCTGGCTAATGTTCGACAATTTTTGTCAAGTTACAGTTCCATCGACGAGCTTCGAAGGGCAGTCAGATGTACAGTGAAACGGTTAAGTTCAGTCATGCAAGGCAGAAGCTCGTCGGAGTCAAATGTTCGAGTATGAAAAAATTTCGTATCCATTGAGGCCAAAACAGGAATCGATCATAGGAAGCTTCATTCGTATCGATCACCAGGAACGCCATTCATATCGATCAACGGTAGTAAAGGTTCGTATCGTTGCAATGGTACTTCGTATCGATAACCTAGAGGTCACATCGTATCGTTGCAAAACCTATGCTTCGTATCGATCTACAGCAACACATTCGTATCGATCACCAGACCCAAGATTTCATATCGATCGCAATAGATCGCTACGAATGCCAATCATCAACCAATCGATGCGAATGTCTGTGTAACGACCCGCCTTTTTGGACAGTTTAAACCGACGATCAAATACCCATGTCGATTCCAAACCATTAAAAGGGCAGATAGTTATTGGGGTAATTAAGAAAAGAAAAGGAAGGGAAATAAAGGAAATGAAACAACACAGAATCTCACAGCGGAAAGCTAAAGTATAATAATAAAATAACAGTTCATGAAGCTGTTAATTAAACGAATACATTTGAAATGAATACATTTGATTATTATTATACAACATTTATCAGAGTTACATACACAACAAATATCATACAACAATGCAGCGGAATGGAATGAATATAATAGTAGTAGATAATATACCAAATCTTCGTCTCCGTCCTCCAAGGAAATGATCTTCAACCTAAACTGAAAACTCAGGACTGACCCGAGCGTAATGAAAAGACAAAACACTCGAGTCAGGACTAAAATATCCTTATGAAAGTTAAATCAATCGTAAATAAATATGAGTGTAACGGCGTCAGAGATGTTTACGGGGTTTGACATCTCATATCCAGTGTCAACGTGCGTGCAATAACTCAAGAGATATTACGGGATTTTCCATCTCTCAAGGATCCGTTAAACTATCTACTATGTAGTAATATACGCTAAGTAGATAATGTCTATCAGTAATATAAAGTATCAAAATAGCGTTAAGGCGTTACCATAATCCCCCTTAACACATTTTATATTCCCAAAAGCATATACAAGACCGTAGTTTCCCCAAAACCGGAAGTCACCAGAGGGCAATCCATATACTCAAGGTACAAATCAAAACGTAGTGGTCGCGAATAGGATAATCAGTATGACAAGGTACATGAGGCAATACCAACTAGGATACTAGTAGTTGCGTGATCCGGACTGATGTTGGGCATAGCCAGCAGCTACCCCAACACCGCGAAACAACACTCCGAAATCAAGGGGTGCACCCAAATCGAATCACAAATGTAATAGAAATGGTATCGAAGAAGTGTGTCCGCTAGAGGTGGCGAACCTCAATGGCCCGGCGCGGCTCCTGTTTTAGTCATGTCAGGGGTCATCCAATAATCGTTTTCTTTCTTCAGTCAACGCGTTCACCAAACCATCCACTTCATTCTGGATCAACACTCCGCGTATAATAGTTATTAAAGTGGTTTTCGGTATCGACAGAGAGTATGTCCATATCCGATCCCGGTCTCTTTAATAACTACGTATTATTACACCGTTGGCTCTTTTACATTTCAAATCGATTCATAATTGATATCAAAATATCATATTCGCTTCAAAAATCAAATCCATTTCAAATATCATCGTATCTTTCAAAATATCAGATTCCATTCCAAAATCAATTTTCGCATCAATATCTCATTTCGATTTCAAAATCATTTCGAATTTCAATTTAGGTTGCAACTTCATTTAACTAAATTCGTATTTTAAATTCAAGATTTAAATATAAACATTTCACCTTATTGACCAGCTTAGGATTTTAGAAAAATAGTTTAAGTAGTTTAAAAGTAGTTTAAATAATTAAAATAGTTAAAATACTTAAAATCTTTTTAAAAAAAATGGATTTAAAATTGATAATTAGTTTAAAATAATTTAAATTGGGTTAAGTAGATTTAAAATAGATTAAAATAGTTTAAGTATTCAAAATGGTTTATATAACAGAGTAATTTGGAAAACAAATTAAAACAGCTTCAAAATCAATCCATTTCAATTATAACTTCCCAATTCAAATCAATTCCAATTTCCATTCTACCGATTCAATTTCGATTTCAATTCAAAAACCAATGTCAACTTTTACTTCAAATCAATTCAATTCTACATTCACCTTTAATTAATTCAATTTCAATTTATATCGATTTGGAGCTTGATTTCTCAAAATATCAATTTATAACACTTAACAAAATTTCCAACAATATTCAAGTTTAAATCCAAATTCCAAATATGATTCAATTCCAAACTCGATTTCAAAATGTCATTTTCATATCACTTTTACTTAGTAATATTCAAAGCTCGAAATAATGTTCAATCTTTAAAATAAATAGATTTTTGAAATTCAATCATATCCAAATTTTTATTTTTACTTTAAAGTCACAACTTAAATTATTTACCAATTTCTTTTAACCAAAATTTATTTCAACATTCCAACTCAATTTTCCGACAAATTCGATTTCTATAAATTGATTTCTATTTATAACTTTTAAATCAAAACATTTAAATAAATTTTAAATCGACGATTTCAAAAATTATTTATTTAGCCAATTCGGTGTCCGTATATAATTTTCTATCCTATGGCCAAGTAATTTTTTTATTTCAATTAAATGTCAGGAAGGAGTATACATTACTTAAATTAATCTCAGTATCATATGTATGCATAACAGGATCTATATAAGCAAATAAACATCCAAACATTCAATTATCAACCAATAGCGTCCATCAAAATACATCATCCAATAAACAATACAATTCATGGCAGTTTCATAGTTATCAATGTCAGGTAATTTAATCGCAATTCAATTTTAATTTCAATTTAACTGTCAATTTAATTTTTCAACGGTTAATGCAAATGAGAAGCTATATGACAATTAAATTTTTACCAAACAACGACAAATAAAATCATAACACTTCATAATATCAAATTTAACTAGCATAAAATATTTAGTACGGTGTGAGCGTTATAAAACACTCACCTTGAATTTCAATTTCAAATCAAATCAAACGACGTTCAATTTGATCTAAAATTTTAACAGGCTTTAAACATCTCCAAATCGATCCCAGAGCATAGTGCTTGTCGCCACGATCCCATTGCCGCTTGTTTCATCCGATTCCGATCTCGTACGAAGGAGATATACCGGTTATAAGTTGATCGAAAATTTAATTTAAAATAATTTAACTAACACTTTAAACAACCCATACCCAAAATTTGGCCCGGCCCAACGTAAAGCTTCCTCCCCAAACATCACGCGCGAGCTCATCAGGTAGCCGAAACCCATCACCAAAACTAGGGCTCCATACCACGTCGCCAACACCCAACCGGAACCCGATCCACCGTCGCCACGATGAGCGCCATTGTCGTCTCCACTCACGGCCCCAATAGCTCGAAGCTCGGCACCATAAATTTGTCGAACGACGTGCGCGACGCGAAGCCGAACGCGGCCCCCTAGCGCTTCCAAATGACAACGATTCACGCAAACAACCGTATGGATTTGAAGTTCGTGATGTCCTCTACAAATCTCCAGTTGAAAGTTTCTTGAAATATCGTATGGATTGTGAGAGATTAACGGAAGAAGGTCGGCAAAATTTCGGCCATTAATCAGAAAGAGGCGGCCACGAAACCCCTTAGGGTTTCACTGTGCAAACGCTTATATAAGATTTTATATATTATTTTATTATTAGTTCCAAAATTTACATGCTCTTTCAAACGATCTCCAAACGAAACGCGGTGACCGACGTTTCTAGGGTTTACCCCGTGTTCCGGACACAATGGAATAGGTTTCGGAAGCTAATTCGATCATATGTGAGAGTTACGGAAATAAACGACCAATTTTAAATTAAACCGATTAAACGATTTTCTATGCGTTTTGGCTTGCCCCGGACAAACGGTAAATCCGTTTGACTTGAAATTTGAAAACTTACAATAATATCACATTACGGATCCAATGAAACTAGTTTCATCGAAATCCGAGACCGTTTGAAAAATGACTATTTTTAACTCGCAAAATTAATATTAAACAATTTCAACGCGTTTCGAGCTGCCACGGTCAAACGACAACTCCGATTGCTACGAAAATTGAAATCCGATAATAACTAACTATTACGGATCCAATGGAACTAGTTTTGTCCAATTCTGAGACTGTTCAAAAATTGGCTATTTTCCAGTCGATAATTAAATATTAAAATATTCAATTTTCACAAACAAATTTTAAATTCAGTTTTAAAAGTTCTACAACATCATTCTAACTTTCATATGATAAAATAAAATTTTACAAATCATTTTTAATCATAGTAAACCCATTATTCAATTTATCCAATAAATTCCAATTTTAAAATCTTATTAACTCTATTAAAATCCAAATATAACTTACATTCACTTTGTAAACCAATTTGAATCATATTAAATCAAATTTCAATTATTCACTCTATTTTCGTATATTAAATTTCAATATCAAATTAATCATATCAAATTCGGAATTTAATTTATTCAAACATTCGTAATATTAAATTTAACAAATTTGATTATTCTTAAATCACTATCTTTTGAAATATTCAAAATGAACTTATAAAATTTAACTTTTGAAACGAATTAAAATTATAGAACAACTATTTCCATTATACGGTTATTTAATTCCCATTATTAAATTATTGAATAATTTCCAAATATTTAATTTAAAATATTTTACCGGTTCAATAGTCAATATTTGATTTTAAATAGATTTTACTTATCAATCAATTACTCTATTATACCCAATGAATTTCAACATTTATTATCCTATTCAACTATTGATTTCAAAGGCATTCACTAAGTAGCATTTATTTTTCATTACTTGGATAATTGTTGTCGAAATTCATTCCATTTATTATTATTCCAAACGACTTATAAATTTTTTTCTAACACTAAAATCACGAAAACTTATTAAATTAGCTATTTTAATTATCGGAAATTTACGGGTCGTTACATTCTCCCCCACTCAAAACTTTTCGTCCCCGAAAAGGAAAAAAGAAGGGAAAAAGAACTAAGTATAGAATTCAACATTAGATACATTTTATCCAAAGTTACCTACTTATAAAACAATGAAATTCCATCTATAAAGTCATTACTACACTTTTACTAAGTTATTCCAAATGCCTTTTTAACTTTAAAAGTTAGTTATCAAAACAAGTTATAAAATTTTTTTAAAACTTGAAAATTTTCTAACACCCGGATTTACGGAAAATTTCGGCAGAGTCTCCTTTGCGCGGCTCGATCGAAAAAATATAATAGCATATATATCACAAATATACATCTCATCTCAATGATGAGGCATCCCATATCTGGGGAAACAACATATATCTATCACCAGTACCATACAAAACCGTAAGCGTACCTTTTATTTAGCATTTATTAGCAATTTACTTACATTATGCGTTTAGCGTAGAAGCGAGCTTCGCAACAAAGCGCAACCCCTTTGCTACCTACTAAAATGCTCAATAACTAAGTTAGAACCATGCATATAAAGATAGATCGCTATACTTAGCCTACACAACATATATATAACATATTTAGCTTCAAAACTGAGATTTCAATTTCTGGACAGCAAACAAATCTTAGTTTTAGGTCACCTAAACTGTAAAATTTGACAACAGAATCTAAACAAAAGTTATTGCATTCATTTCAGGCTTTCCGGAATGTCCAAGATCGTCGAATTCGGACCATCCGTTCTAAAGTTATGGCTGTTTTACTTAGGGGATACGCTTCAGCCTGGGCAATGAATTGCGCAGGTCAGAGACATTCACCCGCGTTTTCGACCTTCTATACGACATCAAAACACAAAACACTTCAAACAAAAGTTTTAGCTTAAGTTATTAGCTTTCCAGAAAGTGCAAGATCATCAAAATCCGATAAACCAGCCAAAAGATATGACGAAAATACTAAGGGTGTGTACTACAGATTTTTACTTATTTTACACAGGCCAGCGAGTAACATTCAAGTTTTTAACCTAGTAGACGAAGGAATTTCTCAAGACACTCTAAATAAAAGTTGTGCTATAGTTTCTAAGCTTTTCGAAAAGTCCAAGATTGTCAAATTCCGTTCAGCCATTTAAAAGTTATGGTTGTTTTCGTTTCAGCATACATTGGACAATTTTGGATTTTCCCAAAAATTTGCTTTTATTATTTCAAAGTGCAAACCATCAAAACTTCAAATTTTCTAAAAAAAACAATCATATACACAAAGTCATTTATTTTCTTATTCATCCATGCAATAGGTTTGCATTCAATTTGTTTCCGATTTATTCAAGTTTGTTTCATTCACCTTTTAAATTCAAGTCAATTTGCTTCAATTTAAATTGAATTCAATTATATTTAATTTCACTTTGCTTCAAATTTGAATTTAATTATTTTACAATTTTATTCCGTTTATTCAATTCCATTAACACTAATGAATTCTACTTAATCAATTATCATCCATCTAACAGCCAATGCATATCAAACATTAACATCCATCCAAAATCTACACTAAATCAATTATACAATTTCAAGTCAACTTTAATTTCATACACTTCCAAGTTTATTGACATTTAACTATATTCAAATTTAATTAGTTTCCATTTACAAATTTTATATTTCATTAATTTTAAATTTTATATATTCACTTAGATATATCATCCATTTTACAGCTTAAATTTCTTTTATATTTACAACTATCAATAGATCTTCACATTTTATCTTTCACTCTCACACTGGTATATTATTACTCTACTTATCCTTATTAGCATTTTAAACCTTTTAAGTATTTGGTAAGTTATAGTTATGCAAATAGAATGTAGTTAAACAACATACAACTTCTTTCCATTTAAAGTTGAATTTTCAATTTATTAATTCTTAAGCCATTACTTAAATTGCCCTATAATTTTTTTTCACATTTACATTCACATATAGTATTTCCATTTTATATTAACAAAATTGTGAATCACCTTTAAATGTTAATTTAAATTCCAATTATTTACTAACAATTTTATTTATATTTGCAAACCATTGATTAAATGCATATTCCATTATTCAAACCTATACTTGTATATTATCCAATTAACAATTCATATAACATTTTTGAACTTAAATATTTTGGTAAGTTATATCTATGCTATAGAATGAAATTTAATACTATGCGAGTTTTACAGTTTCAATTTTATTTTAAGTTCATAATTTCCTAATTCTAAGGATTTCTACTTCAATTGATATTTCACTTAGCTCTTAGGTTCATTTCTCATTTCACAATTCAGAAGTTCCTTAATGATTCAAGTCTAAATTCATTTCAATCATTTAAAAAAAAATCATTAATTTTTAAAGGACTTAAGAATTCCAATCCCGGTTTCATTTCAAATCAAGTTTTGAAATAATATATACTTATATAATTTATATATCAAATCATACTATAGAGAATACCAAATAAAATAAATTTGAATCAAAACAAGGTTTAGACAAGCTATTAAGTGGTCTCCCCACTCAGACTCTCGAAAATAAACGCCGATGATGCGTGCACTCATCACCGAAATCATTTTCTAACGTCAAGAGTAGGGAATATAACACTTATCATAAAAAAAAAAAAATCCTTCGAAAACAATTTCAACTCAATTATACTATCATATAATACTCATATTATGTTTTTCAAATTCTTGTAAGTCAATTTCAAACACCGAAATTCAAATTCCCAAATCCAAGTTAAAATTCATTTATATTCATTATCAATTGTGTCTACAAGATTTCATTTTCCTAAATCCATTGTTATTTAATCAATTGTTGTAAATATTGACTGATCAAACAATAACGATAATAATCTAATATTATCATCTCCTAACAATCAATTCAATCAAAATGAATAAATATTCAAATAATTCTTTATATAAAAATATATTCCAAAACGATATTGTGTTGGTTTGTCCTATTCGAGTGTTTAGAAATTCCTATCGACGCCTTGGCGTCCCAAGTATCAACCAGAATTGATAAATACTCAACGGAACAAATTAACACAATATAAAACCATTTTATATCAAATAACAAGTACGCTCTCTCATATACACTCAACTCATTCATATAGTTTACCTCTATTTCAATGAGTTATTCCCCACTAGAGCCAAGGTTTATCGCTAAACCAAAGCTCTGATACCAACTGTAACGACCCGCCTTTTTGGACAGTTTAAACCGACGATCAAATACCCATGTCGATTCCAAACCATTAAAAGGGCAGATAGTTATTGGGGTAATTAAGAAAAGAAAAGGAAGGGAAATAAAGGAAATGAAACAACACAGAATCTCACAGCGGAAAGCTAAAGTATAATAATAAAATAACAGTTCATGAAGCTGTTAATTAAACGAATACATTTGAAATGAATACATTTGATTATTATTATACAACATTTATCAGAGTTACATACACAACAAATATCATACAACAATGCAGCGGAATGGAATGAATATAATAGTAGTAGATAATATACCAAATCTTCGTCTCCGTCCTCCAAGGAAATGATCTTCAACCTAAACTGAAAACTCAGGACTGACCCGAGCGTAATGAAAAGACAAAACACTCGAGTCAGGACTAAAATATCCTTATGAAAGTTAAATCAATCGTAAATAAATATGAGTGTAACGGCGTCAGAGATGTTTACGGGGTTTGACATCTCATATCCAGTGTCAACGTGCGTGCAATAACTCAAGAGATATTACGGGATTTTCCATCTCTCAAGGATCCGTTAAACTATCTACTATGTAGTAATATACGCTAAGTAGATAATGTCTATCAGTAATATAAAGTATCAAAATAGCGTTAAGGCGTTACCATAATCCCCCTTAACACATTTTATATTCCCAAAAGCATATACAAGACCGTAGTTTCCCCAAAACCGGAAGTCACCAGAGGGCAATCCATATACTCAAGGTACAAATCAAAACGTAGTGGTCGCGAATAGGATAATCAGTATGACAAGGTACATGAGGCAATACCAACTAGGATACTAGTAGTTGCGTGATCCGGACTGATGTTGGGCATAGCCAGCAGCTACCCCAACACCGCGAAACAACACTCCGAAATCAAGGGGTGCACCCAAATCGAATCACAAATGTAATAGAAATGGTATCGAAGAAGTGTGTCCGCTAGAGGTGGCGAACCTCAATGGCCCGGCGCGGCTCCTGTTTTAGTCATGTCAGGGGTCATCCAATAATCGTTTTCTTTCTTCAGTCAACGCGTTCACCAAACCATCCACTTCATTCTGGATCAACACTCCGCGTATAATAGTTATTAAAGTGGTTTTCGGTATCGACAGAGAGTATGTCCATATCCGATCCCGGTCTCTTTAATAACTACGTATTATTACACCGTTGGCTCTTTTACATTTCAAATCGATTCATAATTGATATCAAAATATCATATTCGCTTCAAAAATCAAATCCATTTCAAATATCATCGTATCTTTCAAAATATCAGATTCCATTCCAAAATCAATTTTCGCATCAATATCTCATTTCGATTTCAAAATCATTTCGAATTTCAATTTAGGTTGCAACTTCATTTAACTAAATTCGTATTTTAAATTCAAGATTTAAATATAAACATTTCACCTTATTGACCAGCTTAGGATTTTAGAAAAATAGTTTAAGTAGTTTAAAAGTAGTTTAAATAATTAAAATAGTTAAAATACTTAAAATCTTTTTTAAAAAAATGGATTTAAAATTGATAATTAGTTTAAAATAATTTAAATTGGGTTAAGTAGATTTAAAATAGATTAAAATAGTTTAAGTATTCAAAATGGTTTATATAACAGAGTAATTTGGAAAACAAATTAAAACAGCTTCAAAATCAATCCATTTCAATTATAACTTCCCAATTCAAATCAATTCCAATTTCCATTCTACCGATTCAATTTCGATTTCAATTCAAAAACCAATGTCAACTTTTACTTCAAATCAATTCAATTCTACATTCACCTTTAATTAATTCAATTTCAATTTATATCGATTTGGAGCTTGATTTCTCAAAATATCAATTTATAACACTTAACAAAATTTCCAACAATATTCAAGTTTAAATCCAAATTCCAAATATGATTCAATTCCAAACTCGATTTCAAAATGTCATTTTCATATCACTTTTACTTAGTAATATTCAAAGCTCGAAATAATGTTCAATCTTTAAAATAAATAGATTTTTGAAATTCAATCATATCCAAATTTTTATTTTTACTTTAAAGTCACAACTTAAATTATTTACCAATTTCTTTTAACCAAAATTTATTTCAACATTCCAACTCAATTTTCCGACAAATTCGATTTCTATAAATTGATTTCTATTTATAACTTTTAAATCAAAACATTTAAATAAATTTTAAATCGACGATTTCAAAAATTATTTATTTAGCCAATTCGGTGTCCGTATATAATTTTCTATCCTATGGCCAAGTAATTTTTTTATTTCAATTAAATGTCAGGAAGGAGTATACATTACTTAAATTAATCTCAGTATCATATGTATGCATAACAGGATCTATATAAGCAAATAAACATCCAAACATTCAATTATCAACCAATAGCGTCCATCAAAATACATCATCCAATAAACAATACAATTCATGGCAGTTTCATAGTTATCAATGTCAGGTAATTTAATCGCAATTCAATTTTAATTTCAATTTAACTGTCAATTTAATTTTTCAACGGTTAATGCAAATGAGAAGCTATATGACAATTAAATTTTTACCAAACAACGACAAATAAAATCATAACACTTCATAATATCAAATTTAACTAGCATAAAATATTTAGTACGGTGTGAGCGTTATAAAACACTCACCTTGAATTTCAATTTCAAATCAAATCAAACGACGTTCAATTTGATCTAAAATTTTAACAGGCTTTAAACATCTCCAAATCGATCCCAGAGCATAGTGCTTGTCGCCACGATCCCATTGCCGCTTGTTTCATCCGATTCCGATCTCGTACGAAGGAGATATACCGGTTATAAGTTGATCGAAAATTTAATTTAAAATAATTTAACTAACACTTTAAACAACCCATACCCAAAATTTGGCCCGGCCCAACGTAAAGCTTCCTCCCCAAACATCACGCGCGAGCTCATCAGGTAGCCGAAACCCATCACCAAAACTAGGGCTCCATACCACGTCGCCAACACCCAACCGGAACCCGATCCACCGTCGCCACGATGAGCGCCATTGTCGTCTCCACTCACGGCCCCAATAGCTCGAAGCTCGGCACCATAAATTTGTCGAACGACGTGCGCGACGCGAAGCCGAACGCGGCCCCCTAGCGCTTCCAAATGACAACGATTCACGCAAACAACCGTATGGATTTGAAGTTCGTGATGTCCTCTACAAATCTCCAGTTGAAAGTTTCTTGAAATATCGTATGGATTGTGAGAGATTAACGGAAGAAGGTCGGCAAAATTTCGGCCATTAATCAGAAAGAGGCGGCCACGAAACCCCTTAGGGTTTCACTGTGCAAACGCTTATATAAGATTTTATATATTATTTTATTATTAGTTCCAAAATTTACATGCTCTTTCAAACGATCTCCAAACGAAACGCGGTGACCGACGTTTCTAGGGTTTACCCCGTGTTCCGGACACAATGGAATAGGTTTCGGAAGCTAATTCGATCATATGTGAGAGTTACGGAAATAAACGACCAATTTTAAATTAAACCGATTAAACGATTTTCTATGCGTTTTGGCTTGCCCCGGACAAACGGTAAATCCGTTTGACTTGAAATTTGAAAACTTACAATAATATCACATTACGGATCCAATGAAACTAGTTTCATCGAAATCCGAGACCGTTTGAAAAATGACTATTTTTAACTCGCAAAATTAATATTAAACAATTTCAACGCGTTTCGAGCTGCCACGGTCAAACGACAACTCCGATTGCTACGAAAATTGAAATCCGATAATAACTAACTATTACGGATCCAATGGAACTAGTTTTGTCCAATTCTGAGACTGTTCAAAAATTGGCTATTTTCCAGTCGATAATTAAATATTAAAATATTCAATTTTCACAAACAAATTTTAAATTCAGTTTTAAAAGTTCTACAACATCATTCTAACTTTCATATGATAAAATAAAATTTTACAAATCATTTTTAATCATAGTAAACCCATTATTCAATTTATCCAATAAATTCCAATTTTAAAATCTTATTAACTCTATTAAAATCCAAATATAACTTACATTCACTTTGTAAACCAATTTGAATCATATTAAATCAAATTTCAATTATTCACTCTATTTTCGTATATTAAATTTCAATATCAAATTAATCATATCAAATTCGGAATTTAATTTATTCAAACATTCGTAATATTAAATTTAACAAATTTGATTATTCTTAAATCACTATCTTTTGAAATATTCAAAATGAACTTATAAAATTTAACTTTTGAAACGAATTAAAATTATAGAACAACTATTTCCATTATACGGTTATTTAATTCCCATTATTAAATTATTGAATAATTTCCAAATATTTAATTTAAAATATTTTACCGGTTCAATAGTCAATATTTGATTTTAAATAGATTTTACTTATCAATCAATTACTCTATTATACCCAATGAATTTCAACATTTATTATCCTATTCAACTATTGATTTCAAAGGCATTCACTAAGTAGCATTTATTTTTCATTACTTGGATAATTGTTGTCGAAATTCATTCCATTTATTATTATTCCAAACGACTTATAAATTTTTTTCTAACACTAAAATCACGAAAACTTATTAAATTAGCTATTTTAATTATCGGAAATTTACGGGTCGTTACAGTCTGCCAGCTATTGATACGAAGCAATCTCCTCCTTCGATATGAAATTCCAATATGTCCAGATCGATATGAATGCGCCTTGCATGTCCATCACCCTTTCCACCTTCTCCTTCAAGCACTTCAGACTCCGGTTCCTTCTCCCTCAACCATGCTCCAACCCAATTCCGGCCTCATCATCGTCATCAAAAATGGCTGCGATTATGGAAAATTGGCATTAAATCTCAAGTCTTAACGTTTTTAATGTGAGATTATGCGACTAATTACCTAGATGAGAGTACCGATTCGAGGGATTAGCAAGACGTGATGGTTTGGGGACGAAGGCTATTTTCTGTTTCTCAGTTTTTCTGTCGATACGAAAATAAATGTAAAGTAACGATGGATGCAAATTTTTCTAAGTCCCAACTATATTTATATGGAGTTTATTTTCAATGGGAAACATTTCGTGTCCCAGTGTTAATGACCGGTGAAGATGGTTTTCTGCATTAGCGATACGAAGAGCCTACTTCGTATCCATTCACCACGCGAACTACATCCGCAACAGTTCGTAACCATCAATTAAAATCGGTTCAAAGCAAGCTATTCGTACCCATCAAACCATTGATACGAAAGACACAGCAAAGGCTTGTTCGAGCTACTTAAATCCGTTGATACGAAATGACAATTTCGCATCCATTGCTCTGAAGCCCACAGAAACTCGTACCTATCGATACGAGATATTTTTAAAGGACAACTAATTCGTATCAACCACCATCTATACGAAGACGACTTTTCAACCTTCCACATCGACCCAGGAGAGGATCGATAGGAAGAAAAACTCCAAAACATCCGCCAAGTGTTGTTACAACTCAAATTTCACATTGACTCAGGAGAGGGTCAATACAGAGTTCGATATTAAAAAAGAAAACCGACGACGACTCATCAACGTCCAAACGTTAACGGGGGTCAGATTAACATACGTACATATATAACGGACTAACATCCAATCTTTAAAATTCGCAGGAATTGAATACTCGTCTGGTGACAATCACAACAGTAAACGATAGATCACTATCGTATAAGAATCAATTGCGACAGTACACGGTACAACAGTTGGCACTCAATAGTTCATATTGCAGAAGGTCAATCAAAAGTTATATCTTTCGATGAGAAGACAACAACTATTCGACAAGTCAGATGAAACTGTTCAGAATGGAGATTGCGAATCTACAAAGCATGTCATGCTCTCACAAGACGTACTTTGGGGGGCAAATGTTATCCACCTTTTCACAAAGCCATACCACTAAGAAATTGGCTAGAAACCAAAGAAAGCTTGTCTCGAAAACCGGTTACACACAGGTTCATTATTGATGTCGGTAGATTTTGTCCGAGTCCAAATCAAGCTACAATTGGTAAGACATGACAAGTGAAGCAATGAAAGCCAACGCTCCAAATTCCAAGTCAATCAGAGTTCGTAGGCTCAAGATATGGTCATTGCAAATAAGAGAAGTCAACCTCACTCCATATCCTTCATGTTCGACTCGATTAATAGTGGCCTTCTTCGTATCCGTCATATTCATATCGATCAGAGCAACTTCACTTCATATCCATCATGGTCTTATCAATCCAAGGTGGCCTTATTCGTATCCATCACAATCGTGGTGATCCAAGTAACCATACTTAGTATCCATCGTCACCAATTAGTTCGTATCCACGGGAGGTTGTCACTTCGTATCGATCGTTTCATTCACTTTGAATCGATCAAACTATTCACGTACTTCATATCGATCGGCCATTGATCGCTACGAACAACACATTACAGATCGATACGAATGTCACCTTTTTGATGGATACGAACAAGGCTACGAAATCGATATGAGCAGAGAAAAGACTATTTGATACGGACAAGACAGTTCTGATCGATACGAACAAGGCGTAAACATTAGGGAGACTCGGTCGACTCAGCATGAAAAGTGGATCGATCCGAAGAGTTAGCACCACGTCAACTTGCAGGCACGTGCCTAGATCGATTTGAACAGATCGATATGAAGAGCATCGACATGAAGAGAACAGTCGCCGAAAAGACCTAATTTGCATCTATCATAACTCACAATCTACAAGTCCAAATGCTATGAAATTTTCACACGAGCTTACATACAACCTAAAGAATGTTCATGCCCAATTTCGACTCGATTGGACTAAATCTTGATCGATATGAAATTCGTTCGTATCGATCACGAACCGAGTGCAAACCACATGGGATTGATTGCGTAGGCCCACCCGCATGCCAGAAGAGGTCTTTCGAGTTCCGAGCGAGATATTTGGAGCCTACGCTTAAAAATAGCACCCTAGAGCCTACAGAAAAAGGACTTTTGAGCTTTCCTACGTCCAGACTCTGCCAAAACCATTTTTGCACTCTAATATTACTGCTGTACTCAAAATTTACTATTGTAATCCACTGTAACCAATTGTAATCATCAGGCAAACGTCAATAAAATCATCAAATTCATAGTGGACGTAGGCTATACGCCGAACCACTCTAAATCTTTGTGTTTCAGCGTGTTTTTCTTATATGTTTTTGAAGTGTTTGTTAGATAATCCTCTTTTTACATTTATTTTCTTCATTTTATCTCTTCAAATACTTCCGAAGAGTGTTATTCCCATTTTTGGTACAAACAACCATATTGGTTTTTATTTGGTTGGGGTGGATGTATGAGTTTCAACGTTAGCTACCGTTAGTGACGATGCATAAATCCTTTGCAAAACTAATTTTTAACCTTTTAAATTATTGTCTTTCCAACTAACATGCCTTATTTGTCAACATTTAGTTGGTTGCCAATTCTTTTAAGAATATTTTTCTAAAAATGCTGCAGAATTCAGTAATTAACAATTTTGAGACATATAATCTCATACCTTAAATAATTTTATATCTTTATTAAAATACTTAGGAAAATTTTCCAAATATTCCTATGAACCACTTTCAATATGTTTTCTAAGATATTTAAATTTCCGACCCAAACTAATGTATAATAGCTGAAAATAATATAAACCCAATTTACTAAAAAATTCATAATAAATCCACATTAACTTTGAAATTTATGAAACTTGAAATCATCTCTAAAATAATGTTTCTGACCCTATATCAAAAACGCAAGCCATTTGGAAGTCATTAAATAGGTTTTCCAAATCAAATCTTATCATAAAATCTAAATGAAGCAACGTGAATTATCAAAAAGCATATATATACACACACACATATATATATACACATATATATACATGTATATGTATCTTGTTAAACAATCAAACATGGCATTTTACTTTGCAATATAGATTCAGATCTCACCTAGAAACCGAAAACTACAAAAATAAGATGCAATCTATTGTTCATCTTAGCTTGTTGTTAAGGAGTTTGAGGTTTGCTCTAGAATTGATTTGATTAAGCTTCCTTCTTAAATTCTTGCTTATCTACCTCTTACTTTCTTCTAAAGGTGGTCGGCCAAGCTCTAGGTTAAGTATGTTTAAGAATATTGTAAATGAAATTAGAATAAGGGTTTAGGGTATAAGAACATAACCTATTCCTATTATGCCCTTATCTGATTACCCCTTATTTCTTCATTTTAATTTCTTTGGCTTATTAATTAGTTAAGGCACGGCTACCCTATAATCATACAATTCTCAGTCCCTTAACCCTTTACATTATTTCATTTATTTTATCTAACTAAATGTCATAAATAATGTTAGTCATGATTATGGTCATTACAGACTCCTCTCCTTAAAGAATTTCGTCCTCAAAATTATGAAAAAGGTACTCATAAAAATCAATCATAAAGGTAAAAAATACCATGAAACAAATCAGGATAAGTATTCTAACCCTGCTTTCAGTTTCCCTAGTACAGTCTCTCTCGTCGTTACTCCACTGGACTTTGACTAATTTAATTTTTTTGTTCCTTTGTCTCTTCTCATCTCTTACGACCATACGAAATGCTTTTCTAACTATGGTCAATTTCGATTCCACTACCAAATCATCTAACACTTGAAAGTCAAGTGGATCGTATATTATGCAACTTGTGTATAATATATAAGTTTATAAATCAATGCAATGGTAAATAGTAAAATATAAAAACATGCAACCTAGAGTTTTTATACTGGTTAGGACCTTCCGTTCTACTTCCAGTCCTGAAGCTCCCTTTCGGTATTTCCTTTAAACAAACTACCCTCACTTTTCCCAGAAAAAATGGCTTTAATATAAAAATGTATCTGAAAATCTTGTGTTCCAATAACACTGTTTTTGACTTATAGTACAAATCTTCATATAATCTCCTTTGAGTATATGAATATAATTGTTTTGAGTTGTAGGAAGTGATTCAACCAAAAGGTTATAATGAATTGAGAGTTTGTAAAATGTATATATGCAAGAAAAAGCTTTAAAACTCAAGAGAATATAGAATAGATAGATTCTAGTTAAGTTAGTTAGTTTACTTCTCAACCAATATGCTATTTATAGAGTTAAGGAGGTGCAGATGTAGAGTTATTGCTCTCTGAAGAAAACCTTTCATTTTTAATGGCTGCAACTCTTCGTGGAAGATGATATCATTTGAATTCAAAAGGAAGTGGCTTTTCAAATATGACAGTTTTTGTCTTGACAGACGTCTGTGGTATAATGTTAGACATCTGTGGTATTTTATTTTTAATCCGAAACTTGTCATAGACATCTTTGATACCTCAAATGTCTGTGTGGTGAAAATGCAGTTTTCTAATTTTTTTAATGTACATAAAAGTGTGTATGCATATATACACAAGGAGACCTTAACAATATTGTATCTAAGACTCTTTTACAATATAATAACCTTAGTATGGTTAATGAATCTTCATCTTCTTTGAGTCTTAATATCTTTGATAATATCTTCAATCATGGTGTCTACTTGTAGTATATACCTGCAATTTTGATAAAGTCTATCCATGTATATGATTGTATAATTGTTATCATTGAAACATTAGTTGGTGGTTCTAACAATCTCCCTCTTTTTAATGATGAGAACTATACAACCATAAATCAACTATTCATTCATATAATCAGATATCAGTAATAGAAGTATCATTATGTTTATCTATGTTTTGACTCCCCCGCTGTATATGCTTCTCCCCCTATGCACAGTTTTCTTCGCCTTCAAAATGGAGGGGAATGAATAATGATATATAATGTTACCATCAAATCTTGAATAACCAAAGCATGTAAAAATTAAATTATATGTTCAACATATAATAAATGACAGAAGCTGTAAAACCAAATAAGCATAGTAGGTATAAAATAAAAGAACACAAAATCTAATTATATTAATTGTACATGTAGGATAATCCATCGTAATTCTCACAATATTCCCAGTAGGAAGATGGATTCTGCTCATACGAACCTGATCACTGTGTCTAATCATTGTACTCCTTATCCTCTTGAATAGAAAGACCTTGAAATTCCATGTATGGTTGTTGAAAATGTGGAGTGTTGGACACATACATCTTATCACTGTCCTCTTCTTCTTCCTCCCACGAGCACTTTGGTCGTGTAATGCACCTACAAGAGTAGGTTGTACGTGATAGACTGGTGTTTTTTCCAAAGGTGGAAGTGTTGGGGTAGGTGAGGAGGATGATCGTGTGGAAGAGCGGCCACAGACCTTACACATTACTTTTGCTATAGAGGAGACCACTTTATCTAATGTCTTCTCCATCTTTGTCATTCTAGTAGAAAAAAAGCACTCTAATTATGTCATCTTTCTATTTAATGCTCTTTGATTTGTTGTGATTATTCTTTGATATTTGATGACCAAATCAGAAAGAGATTCGTTTGGCGTGGGTTCAAGATGAGCTTCTTGTAATTCGGAGTTGGAAAAATATATTTGGAATAATGATTGGATGAAGGTGGCAGTCGGGAAGTATGCGAGTAGTTTGTCGAGGAGTGCTGGGTGGAGAGGCTTATGTTCTTCTTCTTCTTCTTGATGTTGTTATGTCCATTAACTAAAAGGGATAAACAAGGAGGGTTATTTGGAAGATGCATTAGCGACAAATATCGTGGGCCATTATCTTTGGTTGGAATTTCTTCATATTATGATACATATAAAGGAACGCTAAGGTCTTGCAGGATGCACATGATATAATGATCATAAATAATGGAACGACGATGCTGCAACCAAAATTCTTTAACTTGTCCATGAATTAATTTTCCCATTTAACCCATTGTTGAGAATATATGGTATATAAAGCTCTATGATCATTGGGATAAAATTTTTCATGACTACCTAGGCGAGGAATAATGGTAATTATCATACGATTTAAATGTCTGGCATGAAGTAAAAGATAAATAGATTTCCATTGCAGCATATTATCCACCAATATTTGATGTGTAATTTCATTCCTAGGTAATAGACAATAATCCAATATGTCGTTCAAATCAATCTATTCATAGCAATAACCCAAAATTCGACCAAGAGTATATCACCTATTTTAACTACTTTTCCATATGCACTAGATCATAACCAACCCTCATCCTTCTCAAGATTCCAAATCTCTGAACTACATAAATTGGAGTAGAAGTGATAAATAGCAAGGGGGTCAATGGTTACCTTATTAGCATTGGAGCTAATCAGATTGCAGCAACCGACAATCGTCATAGTTCCAAGAATATCATATTCCGTAACATTTGCAAGACGGTAGAAAGGTCTAGAGTGAAGATTCTTTTGGGTAAGAGACTCAAACCGCCTAATTGCTTCTGGATTATTTTGAAGCCATTGATTAATATGATTTTGGGTAACCGCTGCTTGAGTGGAAGGAGATGATTGGCCTTGTTTTTGTTTTTTGGAAATGGAAACCTTTTTGGGAGTCATTGGTTTGAAGATTTATGAGTTTTGAGAATTAGGGGTTTAGAATTTGGGAGTTGAAATGAAGATAATGATGAAAGAGGGCTAAATGTCTTTATATAAGGCTATTTTATGAGGCGCGAAGAATGTGTTTTAATAGGGCACAGATAGGCTTCAGAGTTTTTAGGTCGAAAGGATTGACAAATGTCTATGTTGGATAAACAAACGTATGTTGTTGAAAGAATTTTAACCGGAGTTTTCTCATAAACGTCTTTCATGTAACCACAGATGTCCATGACTATAAGGAAATTTTTCCTGAAAGTGCTAACAGATGTTTGTGGTCTAATCACAAATGTCTAAGATATGCATATTTGAGATATACTTGAAAATTTCAAGTATAACAAAGAAAATTTATTAAAATACACCATTTACATTAAACAGAATACATGTCAATTATTAATAAATGAATATATGATTAAAAAATTCTTAGTGTTTGTCAGAAAAATCGAAACTGTTGCTTTGTTCATTTTCCCACGAATTTGTTCAACTTTCATATCATCAAGTAACGGTTTGAGTGGAGATCAACTTGGACGAGATGGGGAGTCAATCTATGGTTGGTTTAAGGGTCAGGTTTGAATAGGTTTCTTGGAGTAACGTTGTGTGCTCTTCTAGGAGTTTCTCGTAATCGTGGAGAGTTTTGATGTATGCAGTCTTTTGTTTGTGAATGACCACAAATTGAGAGAATACATTTTTCGAGAAAGTTTAAATGGGATCCTTGACGAAGTTGCTCGTATTAAATTTCCTAATGAATGACAAATCATCTCTTGTTGATAGTAATGAATCTTATCGACTATGTCAAAAAGAGATGATGATTTTAGGTCGATTAAATGCTTAGCTTTCTTTCCTTTCGGAGAGAAGCCAGTATGGTATGTCGATAAAGCGTTCATGTTCAGAGAAGGAGATGAGTAGGGTGGTTTTCGTTAGCGATATGTAACTATTGCTGGAAGATGGAGATTTATGTCAATAGCTGAATAGGTGGAGTCATTATCGGAAGACATCATTTTTATTTGTTTTTGTAAAATTTATCTGTGTTTTTTTATTTCTCAATAACACACAACTGAATTTATAATATAAAATATAGTTATTTAGAAAAGCGATTGAGACAATTAGTTTAAACAATATAATTTAAATGGTTATCATTTAATTGCTTGTTTTTTAAATGGTTATTATTAAAAACAATTTGCGTGGTAGTAATTAATTCAGAGTTATAAAATTAATTTTTAGTTGAAATTTTATACAAGCTATCACAGACTTAAGTGAACTATAACTTAGTGAATCATATCAATGTACGAACAGATTACTAGATCCTGTTTAAACTTAATAAAGGTTTGTTCATTTAATGGGTTTGTAAAGATATCCACTATTTGATTCTCAGTATTTACAAATTCTAAAATTATTCTTTCTTTTTCAACACTATCTCTTAAAGAATGTTTTGTTTGAGAATGATTAATTAGATTTTTAGATAAGCGTATAACACTAGTATTATCGCAATATATTGGAGATTTGTTTATTATTTTTCCAAAGACTTTAAGTGTTTATTGCATGTATATTACTTGAGCTTAAGCTAAGGCAGCATAAATATATTCAACTTCACATGTTGAAAGGGAAACACAATTTTAAACTTTACTAAACCAAGAAACTAACGATTGACTAATAAAGTGATATATGCCACTTGTACATTTTCTATTAGATTTGCATCCTTCAAAATCCAAATCACTGTAAGAAATAAGTTCAAATATACTACCTTTTGGATAAAATAAACCATAATCTTTAATGTTGATTAAATTTCGTAAAATCCATTTAACTATAGGATAATGTGATTCTTTAAGTTGTGCTTGAAATCTTGTGCATAAGCAAACACTCATCATAATACCTGGCGTATTGGCGGTTAAGAATAGTAGGGATCCTATCATGCTTTGATATAGTTTTTGATCAAACTCTTTTTCATGTTCATCTTTGTCTAGATGAGTAGTAGTACTCATTAGTGTGGGCTTACTTGATGTATTTCCATTCCAAAATGTTTTAATAGTTCTTTACAGTATTTTTTCTTAATTTATAAAATTCTTTTTTTTAATTGTTTTCTTTGTAATCCTAAAAAGAAATTTAATTCACCTATATGAGACATTTCAAATTTGTTTGTCATTATTGTAGAAAATTCATTACATAATTTTCATTAGTAGATCCAAAAATAATGTCATCAACATAAATTTGAACAATTAATATATCCTTCTATTCTCTTTTAGCTCGAAGTCTTGTTTTAAACCATATCATGCCTTTTTAAGTTTAAAATCACAGTCTTGATATTTTTCATGAACTAATAGTGGTGGTTGTTCTACGTAAATATTTTCTTACATAAAACCATTAAAAAATCACTTTTAACATCCATTTGAAAAAGCTTGAAGTTATGATGACATGCAAAAGCAAGTAATATCCTTAAGGCTTCAAGACATGCGACAGGAGCAAAAGTCTCTCCATAATCAATGTCCTCTTCTTGGTTATATCCCCGTGCCACTAATCTAGCTTTATTACATATGATATTTCTATTTTCGTCAGCTTTATTTTCTAAAACCCATTTTGTTCCAATTACTGATTGATCGGTTGGCCTTGGTACTAATTCCCAGAATTATTACGTTCAAATTGATTAAGTTCTTCTTGCATAGCTAAAATGCAGAAATCATCATTTGATGCTTCCTTATAATTTTTTGATTCAAAATTAGATATAAATGCTACATTATTCATTTGATTTGTTTGTTTTCTAGTCGATACTATGTTATCTAGATATCCAATTACTTTATTAATTGGACGATATTTTAAAATGCAGGGACGTGATTTCGACATATTGTTATTTTGATTATTATTTTTAGTCATATTATTTCGATTATTATTATCATTATTAATGATTCTATTTTGATTAAATTTAAAAAATTCTTCTTCATCTTTATTTATATTGTTGAAATTTTCATCAAACGAGACATGAAGACTATATCAGTGTCGATTATATAGTGTCAATTGTCTGATTGTTGCTTGATAATTCATAGTTAGTGTCGATTGTAAATCGTCAATTGTCTGATTGTTTCTTGATAATTCACGGTTGAATGCATATGTTTGAATGTTATTTGATAATCTATGTTTGTAATTCTTTTAATTGATTGTTAAACTTGTCTACATGTAATTAGCTATTATGGGGTAAAGAACAACAACAGCAAAGAATTGTAGGTAATCAAGCGATGAACATGGCTCTAATCGTCATGTATATTATAATATTTTGTTAACATCAGTTATGTAAAATTGTTTGTGAATGGTTACAATATGTGGATTCACTCATTTTGTTGAAAAATTATTATCGAAATGGTTACGGATATTGTATTTGATAACGTGATTAATGTGTTTTTTCAATTGTGTGAAAACGAGTATTATGTGATTGATTTACTATTGGTTTAAATATGCAATGACCCGTAATTTTAACTATTTTGAATTATTAAATTTAATATAATTTTTGAAATAAAAAGGCTAGAAATAAAATTTAATGATTTATTATAGTAATTTATTGATATAAACTTAGATAAAATTTTAAATAACAAGATTGATATGAAAAAAAATGATGAACTAATTTTTAATATTGAAGTATTAATTTTTATAAGTCGAATAGATAAATTTTCTAATATTTAAAATATCTAAATATACTGATTAAACTATATTTAATTTTGAGATATAACTTTTTGCATATGATAAATATTATAGATATATGTATATAAAACTCCAACATTAAAACTTAAGATAGAATATCCATATATGCATATAAATATATATTAGTTTTATGATGTTTAAAAATATATATAAGTTTATATATGCTATATGTTTATAAAAATATTGCATAAATAAATATGTATACATGAATGTATAAGCTCTATAATGGCAAATATCAAACTTACATGTATATGTATATATGTTTATATTAAACAGTGAATATGTAAATATATGTAAACATGTGTGTATTTAAATGTATAAAAAAATATGTACAAAATGTAAATACACGTATATGATGACAAACGATATATAAGTGTGTATATATATATATGTTTATATAATAATAATGCATGTGTACATGTATGTATGTATATATATATATATATATATATATATATATATATATATATATATATATATATATAACTACAAACCTTATGATCAAAATTCCAAACTATGATCAAATATATAGGTATATATTTGATGTATGAAAATATGATAAGATAAACATGTATATTGTGATGCATACATATCTATATATACATATAAATGTATATAAAAGCATCATCATGAAAAAAACTTCAATTCATGGCAAGACATATGAAAACAAATCAAACACAACATTAAATCAACTCACAAAATCAAATCAATTAATAGGAAATCAAATCATCAAATAAAAAAATAAACAAATAAACAAGTGAGATGAATGAGGCCTGTACACAAATACTTAGCCACCTTATTGCTTATACTGTACACCTTCCTTTCTCCTTATAAATGCATGGCCATGCCTGTTCACCTAGGCATACTCATAAAAAAGAATAAAACAAAGTAAAAAGCTACCATTAATTCAAAAAAGAATCAAGACAGTAAAAGTTGGGAGCAAGAGCAAAATAGAGCAGCAGTTCTTTAAAAACAGTGAGTAAAACTTTTCGTTTTGCCACTGGTTAACATTTTATGTGTATATATAACTATGATCTTGCTTAAAAACTTATTTCTCTAAGAATACATATGTGTATTGTGAATATATGTGGATAAAGGTATACATGACATGGTCAGTAGTTTGAAAACATCGTACTTAATTTTTCTTCTTCATGAACCTGCTGTTTATAAAAATAAACAGTTGAGGAATAAACTTAAAAAATCGAATTCTCATCTTTTACTTAGTTTCCTTCCTTGATTTCAAAACAAAAGATGTGTGTTTTTGAATATAGGTTATTTTAAAAATTGTTTCATTCAAATCTATTGAGTAGAGGCCGAGGAAAAAACTTGTAACCATGGGTATGTCAAAAATGGATGGAAATTGTTAACTCCGTTTAGGCAACGAGTCAAGGTCTGGGCCGACTCAACAGGCTACCGACTCAACAAGCCACCGACTCAGGAAGCTACCGACTCAACAGCCTTGAGGAGTTACCGACTCTACAGCCTGGAGGAGTTACCGACTCAACAACTTTGAGGAGTTACCGACTCAACGGCCTCGAAGGGTTACGACTCAGCGACTCAGGAGGAATAACGACTCACCGGGTTATAACCTTAGCGACTTAAAGGTGCCGGCCGACTCAACGGGTTAACGACTCATGGAGCTAGCGACTCAAGTTCTCTAACAACTCAACGACCTAAGGTGTCAAATGACTTAACTGACTAAACTCCCAAAACAACAAAGGACCGACCTACGACTTATGATAGGTCGTTCACGACCTAGCTTGAGTCGTCTACGACTTACAGCTACTATGTAGAAATCCTATGCCGCCTCATTTTGGACCACGACCTATTAACTCGCAGACGAGTTAGGACTTGTGCTGTATACATAGGACCGGAGACGCTCTAATATGAAGTCAGGGCTCAACCAGTTGAGTCGCCTACGACATACGACTCATCCTGAGTCGGTCACGACTTACGACTCATCTTGAGTCGGTCACGACTCATGACTTGACAATTTCAGCCTAGAAAATTGCCTATAAATACATGACCACACTGAGCATTGAGGGGACTTTTGGACTGACTTCCTGGACGCCATTACTCTGCCATTGTCTCGACTTTAAGCAACATTCAAGCAACACTTCTATCACTCCAATCACCAAAGACATTTCAACAAATCTCAAGAGGAAATCTAACTCATTCGCCATGCATTCGAAGGATTCTTCTACATCAGAGTTTGAGCTATTTGTCTAAGTGGGTTGTAATTGAAGGTTGTTGTAAAGAATTGTAACCAAATCAGCAATAAAGAGTTTTAAAGTGGACGTAGGCTAGATCTTAAGCCGAACCACTATAAATATTGTGTCTTTTATAGTTTCTCTGTGATTTCTCTGCTTATATTTTGTTCCCGTACCAACGGGTGGTGCTTTCACAATTACCTTCTACACACCGGGGTGTTAGCGTTCAATTTTTAGCGTTAACATTTTTGGTGCTTTCATTGAGAGTTGAACTCAGGCGAGTTGCCATCATTGCTTCACAGAGATTTGTAGAGAGAATTTCCTTGAAAACCAGAAGTCTATCCGAGATTATGGCTCCTGGAAGGAAGAGTAGATCTGTCAGATCTGGGAATATTCAAGAGGGAACCACCGTTTCCCCCATATCGAATCAAGCCACTCCAGCTGTCGGAGTTACAAAGGCAGAGCTGGATGCTGCAATTTTAGGGCTGAACCAACAGATTAATGCACAAAATGCACAACTCGAGGCTCAAAAAGCCCAGAATTCCCTAATTCTAAATAGGTTGAACGATCTGCTTGGGGCAAACCGTCAACTAGCGGGTAATGAGAGGAATTTTGCTGACAACCTTCATGATGCTGAAGAAAGAAATGCTCCTGAAAGGGCTGCTAGCTCCTTTGAACAAACACTTCCAGAGGTTGGTGGATCTAGAATTCGACATGATGAGGAGTATCTTTTTGGAATGGTCCGACAAATTATGAAAGAGAGTATGCAGAGGGTTGAAGACGAGAAAGAATGGGGTTTCGCCCCAAGTAAGACTCCATTTACTAAGAAAATCTTAAAGGCTGAATTCCCAAGGAAGTTTGTCCCTCCAACCATTCCAGCTTATAAGGGGACAAGTGATCCGAATGAATTCCTATACAAATATGATTGGCACATGACAGGTGCCAGAGCCTCTGATGAAATAAAGTGCCGATATTTCCCTGTGTATCTCGAAGGCGTAGCTCTGCTTTGGTTCACCAAGCTGCCCGTCCGATCTATCGATCAGTTTTCTGACTTGACCCGGAAGTTCAAGGAGCAGTTCAGACTATATGCCTCAAAAGCCGAAGATATCATGTCACTATCAAGTTTGGAGCAGAGTCCAGGATAGACTATCAGATCTTTCTTAAACCGCTTTAATATAGCGTTAGCTGAGGTGGACAATGCAGAACCGCGAATGATATTGACTTATCTGATGAAGGGTATTGACAAGTCGAGCGAATTTGGGAAATGGCTAAACATGAAGGAACCAAATTCCCTTGAAAAATTCTATAAAAAAGCAGATGAATTCATACGCTTAGAGAGCCGTCCCGTACTGGTAAAGGCAGTGTTGGAAAAAGCTGAAGATAACACTGTCGCTCCACGCAAGAATGAATCTGTAGGGCAAAAAAGGGAAAATAACAATGGGAAGAAGTAGAGTAATCTGAAGAGGTCCCGATCCTTCAAGCCATCAGAGTATACTCCTTTATCAGATACGCCGGAGCGTATCTACCTTGCCATTAAAGATTCTGTTGACTTCCCTAAACCTCCTCCTCTAAGGACCGGGAAAAAGGCTATACAGAGTGGGAAGTTCTGCCGCTTCCATAATCAACCCGGTCACGAGACCGATGAATGCCGCCAGTTGAAAAATCTGATTGAAGAGTTGATAAGGGAAAACAAACTGTAGCAATTTGTGAAAAAGAATAACAACAATCCTGCTTCATCTAGTCAGGGACAACAGGCTCCTACTCAACAGCCTAGGACGATTGAGAAGGCTGCAGGGCATGAATCTGGAAGGCCCATTATTAATGTCATTACAGGAGGACCTCACCCAGCAGGCAGAAGCTGGGGTGAGATGGAAAGGTATACCAGAGCTTTAAAGTATGTGCCGACTGAGGAAGATGTATTTGTTTTGGAAGGTGCTACGCCTTTGAAGCAACAAAGAACTTTCGATGATGATATAGTGTTCAGAGCCAGGGATTCCGCAGGTATTGAAGCTCCTACTTTGGATCCTCTAGTCATCTCGGCTGGTATCGGACCAGCTATTGTCAGAAGAGTTCTCATTGATTGTGGCGCATCCTGCAATATTCTCTTTAAGAAAACATTTGATCAAATGAAGATCCCTATGGCTGATGTGCAAGCCTCATCGCAGAAAATTGCTGGTTTCACTGGGGAGCCAAAGCAGCCGGTAGGGACCATTGATTTGTTCGTGGAACTCGGAGAAGGAGAGAGAAAAGTGGTCCGCAAGCAAACTTTTGTGATTGTCGACAAATTTTCTGCTTACAATGCTTTCCTTGGTCGCCCAACTCTGGCAGCGTTCAAAGCTGTTCTTGCCCCGTGGTGCCTCACTATTAAATTCCCTACAGACAATGGAGTAGGAGTTATAAAAGGTGATCAAAATGCTGGGCGAGAGTGCTATCTGACACAGCTACGAGAAACCAGAAAAAGAGAAATGGGAAAGAATGCGGCAGCCCCAGTCCGCATCAAAGAACCTGCCTTGTAGCAATTACAGGGCGGACCCTGCACTGGCGAGCACAGCGGAGCAAGGAAAGAAATGGACCCTAGAAAAGTCAGTGCAGGGGAAAATAGAGTGGTACCGGTGGAAACGACAATACCAATACCTGTTGACCCAAAGGACCCAAACAAAGTGTTGAATGTGGGTTCACAACTTAATGCGTCAATTCAGAATATCTTAATATCTTTTTTTAAAGGCAAATCTGGATGTTTTTGCCTGGACTCATGCCGATATGTGCGGAATATCCCCAGAAGTTGCAGTGCATGCTCTAAATATTGATCCAAAATTTACACCTGTAAAGCAGAAAAGGAGAACTCAAGGTCCGGAAAGGTCAGCGGCATTAAAAGAAGAAGTTGATCGGCTCATGGAGAATAATTTTATCAAAGAATCTACATATCCGAATTGGGTTACAAATCCAGTGCTGGTTAAGAAAGCCAATGGAAAATGGAGAGTATGCATCGATTTTTCAGATCTAAACAAGGCCTGCCCCAAAGACTGCTTCCCATTACCCAGAATCGATCAACTGGTAGACGGAACAGCGGGACACGAATTGTTATCTTTTATGGATGCTTACTCCGGATATAACCTGATCATGATGCATGAGCCAGATCAGGAGGACACGAGCTTTATCACCGACACCGGTCTTTACTGCTACAGAGTTATGCCCTTCGGATTGAAGAATGCAGGGGCAACATACCAAAGACTCGTTAATGCTATGTTAAAACCGCAGCTGGGCAAGACTATGGAAGTCTACGTCGACGACATGTTAGTAAAGTCTAAGAAGGCACTGGATCACATAGAACACTTAGCAGACATGTTCGCTGTCCTCCGAAAATACGGAATGAAGCTCAATCCTTTAAAATGTTCATTTGGAGTGGAATCCGGCAAGTTTTTAGGTTTCATTGTGAGCGCTAGGGGCATTGAGGCAAGTCCAGCTCAAATTACTGCATTAAAAGAAGTCAAAGCTCCTAGAACAAAGAAGGAATTGCAAAGTCTCAATGGAAAAGTTTCCGCCTTGAGTCGGTTCATTTCCAAAGCCACAGATAAATGCATCCCATTCTTTGACGCCCTAAAGAAAGGAAGGAAAAACTTCGATTGGACTCCCGAATGCCCAAAAGCCTTTGATGAATTGATTCGCCATATGGAGACGCCTCCAATACTTTATAGGCCTGGCGATGGCGAGGATCTTCTTATATACTTGGCAGTATCATCTCATGCTTTAAGTGCAGCGCTGATACGGGAAGACAAAAGGATTCAACATCCAGTTTACTATATCAGCAAAAGACTCACTGGGGCAGAGATGAATTACTCTAAGTTGGAAAAACTCGCCTATTGCTTACTAATTGCGTCTAGGAAGTTGAGGCAATATTTTCAAGCTCATCCTATCAGAGTCCTCACTGATCAACCTTTAAAGCAAGTCCTGTTTCGCCCTGAAACTTCGGGTCGTCTTCTAAGGTGGAATATTGAACTCAGTCAGTATGACATCACTTATCATCCCTGGAAAGAAATAAATGGACAAGCTTTAGCGGATTTCATTGCAGAATTTACAGATAAGGATAACAGTGAGGAAGAAACGGTCAACAATTCCCCGATCCAGTGGAAGTTATATGTCGATGGTGCGAGAAACGACTACTATTCTGGAGCCGGAGTTGTACTTGAGACTCCTGAAGGTCGATCATTATGCTATGCACTAAGATTGGAATTTCCTTCAACAAACAATGAAGCAGAATACGAAGCCCTTATCGCTGGCTTAGGATTGCTAAAGAATTAAACATCTGAGCGCTACAGATATTCAGTGATTCTCAGCTTATTGTATGCCAAGTCAAAAAGGAATTCCAAGCAAAAGGGGGGAATCTGCCCGCCTACTTGTCAAAGGCTTGGGAACTCCTGGGTGATTTCGACCATTACATGATAAGTCACATTCCTCGAGAAGAAAACATGAAAGCAGATTCTCTCGCAAAGTATTCGAGCACAGGCGAAGCTCAATTTCTGGGGCTAACTCCAGTAGAGGTCCTGTCGACTCCTAGCATTGATAAGATGGACATTGATTGGATCATGAGCATGTCTCAAGAACAAGAATCATGGATGACTCCGATAATAGAATATCTGCTCAATGGATCCTTACCAGGGAACTCAAAAGAACGACAAAAGCTACTGAGAAAAGCCTCTCGATATGTAGTCCAGGATGGCCAGTTATACAGACGGGGATTCTCAATGCCATTACTTCGGTGTGTATCCAGGGAAGAGTCTAAAGCAATCCTAGCAGAGGTACACGGAGGAGAATGTGGTGATCATTCAGGTGGCCAAACATTAGCAAAGAAAATTCTCCGGTACGGATATTTTTGGCCAGAAATTAATCGAGATGCAGCAAAGTATTCCCGAGAATGTGACAGATGTCAAAGATTCGCCAAAATTCCTAGAGCTCCTTCCACCGAACTCACACAGATGGTCAGTCCATGGCCGTTTGCAATATGGGGGATAGACCTTGTAGGACCGTTACCAACTGCCAAATCTGGAATTAAATATGCCATTGTTGCTGTAGATTATTTTACTAAGTGGGCAGAAGCTGAACCACTGGCTACTATCACCTCAAAAAAGATGATAAGTATTGTGACTAAAAACATCATTTGCAGATACGGTGTGCCTCAAAAAATAATTACAGACAATGGAACTCAGTTTGAAAGTGAAGAATTCCAAGATTTTTGCAAGCAATTCAAATCCGAAAAAGCTTCTCAGCAGTAGCTCATCCGCAGGCAAACGGGCAAGTGGAAGTCGTGAACAAAATCATTAAGTCAACCATCAAGAAGCAACTTGAAAGAGCAAAAGGTGGTTGGGTCGATAAGCTACCACTGGCACTATGGGCATACAGAACCACTCACAAAACTGCGACTGGGCACACCCCGTTTTCATTGGCATACGGGTCAGAGGCAATGATTCCGGTAGAAATAGAAGTCCCTTCACACAGAAGAATCCATTTCAATCAAGCAGAAAACGAAAAGCTACAGCTTGAAGCGCTAGATCTCCTTGATGAAAAAAGAGATGAGGCTAATCTCAGAATTGCAGCTCATCAGCAAAGAATAGCCAGACATTTCAATTCCAAAGTTCGCCAACGCAGCTTTGAGATTGGAGACCTAGTCCTGAAGAGAATTATGACAGCGACAGGTGTGTTTGGGCCAAATTGGGAAGGACCATATGTAATAGGTCAGAAGCTTCTTGACGGCACATTCAAACTCACCACTGTTGAAGGAGATCAAATTCCAAGGGCATGGAACAGCAACCATTTGCGTCCATACTTTAGTTGAAAATTTTGTTGAAATACTGTAAAAAGAATTATGAATGTATGATTCTTGTAATTGAAAGCAATTGTAAAACTGATGCAAGTAAATAATGAAAGAATATAAAGTGGATGTAGGCCCAATTTCTTGGCCGAACCACTATAAATCTTGTGTTCCTTATTATTATTACATGTCTGCTTTATTTTCGATATAAAAAGTACATAAAATGTATTGCTGAAATGTCGATTTAAATTTTTGCAGACAATGGAAGTGAAACTTACACATAAAAAGACCAAGTGATTCTCGCCAAATTTCAAGTCACAAAAGCCCTGAATTCAAATCCTAGATAGGAAGTACTTCAATTGAACGGCCTATGATTTCGACAGAAACGGGTCTTTGCTAATAAATTGAGATCGTTTGAACAAACAAACATCCAATTAAGAAGCTAGTGCTCGTTCTCATAAAATTGCCTGACAATGAAGCACACTTCCTTGGATTAAACAAGTTACTTGTAAAAAAAAAAGGGGGGGGGGGGGAGGATCATTGAAAAGGCATAAGCAAGTGAATAGAGGAACAACCAAAGCCATCGTCGGCAGCACAAGTCCTCTTCGGAGGATAAAGACCTCTAATGGGTCATACGCCACAAAAAAGAAAGTTCTCTACTCAACAAAAAAGATTGGAGGAGTCATGACCCTCCAACCACGAGAGAGTAACTTCCAGGCGATGAAAACCCTCTCTGAGGCACATTTCACCAGGAGTTGAAGTGTTATGACCGCTCTTCGGAATTACACTTCACCAGAGTTGAAATGCAAACAAAATAAAAGCCCTCTTCGGAGGCCCATTTCACCAGGAGTTGAAGTGTTATGACCGCTCTTCGGAATTACACTTCACCAGAGTTGAAATGCAAACAAAATAAAAGCCCTCTTCGGAGGCCCATTTCACCAGGAGTTGAAGTGTTATGACCGCTCTTCGGAATTACACTTCACCAGAGTTGAAATGCAAACAAAATAAAAGCCCTCTTCGGAGGCCCATTTCACCAGGAGTTGAAGTGTAACAATCGCTCTTCGGAATTTCACTTCACCAAAGTTGAAATGCAAAACAAGATAAAGACCTTCCTGGAAGCCCACGTTTCACCGAGATTGAAATAAAACTTCCAAGTGTTGAAACGTGAAAAGGCTTTCCTCGAAGGCACAATTCTTTGGAGGTACACGTTTCACCAAGATTGAAATAAAACTTCCAAGTGTTGAAACGTGAGAAATCCCTCCTCAGAGGTTCAACCCCCTCCCGGGGACACAATTAAAAAAAAAAAAAAGACCTCTTCAGAAGCCCACGTTTCACCGAGATTGAAATAAAACTTCCAAGTGTTGAAACGTGAAAAGGCTTTCTTCAAAGGCACAACTCTTTGGAGGAACACGTTTCACCAAGATTGAAATAAAACTTCCAAGTGTTGAAACGTGAAAAAATCTCTCCTCAGAGGCACAAATTTTTATTAAAAAAAAAAGAAAAAGAAAAATCCTCATCAAGAGCGTACTTTAACTTTCAAAGGAAGAGCGATTTACCTATTCTGAAAAAAAGAAGGGGGGAAGAAAGTTAAAGTACATTCAGAGGTCCGCTTTACCACATAGAAGAATTCACTTGGCAAAATGTATACATACGCAAAAGGAAAAAGTGATTTCTTCGAAGGACAAAGCGTAGAAACTTATATGAAGGAAGTTGCACTCAACGAAAATCCTCTTCGAGAATGAAGTAATTATTCTTTGGAAAACAAGAGTGCAAGTCCCCTCAAAGTATACGACATTGCAATAAGCTCATGGTATAGGGGCAACATGGTATAGTTACACACAAAGTGGTATAGCTACGTCGGTAAAGTACGCTCAAACAACATACCACAAGCTCACCGCAATATCATATAAATAAACTTGTACAAAAATGAATAATAAATGCATTCTCAAATTCAAAAGTCTGTACAAATAAAGAATCATTTTATTCAATTGCAGATATTGCAGATACAGGTTTCAAAATAAAAAGCAGGGGCCGGTGCCTGCACAACATCCGACCATTACACAAAAAAGGAATCAAAAAGCTCAATTCTTCATTTCTTCTTGCCGCCTTTAGACCCTTTACCCGGCCGAATGGTTAGCTTTTCAGGTCTTTCAGGTCGGTCTGAAGGCATAAGGGAAGAAGGGGAGGGAGGTGCAACTGGTGCAATTTCCGGTTCCTCTTCAGTGGTGATAATTTTCTTCCCCCTCCTCTTCGATGTCCCATGCTTTTTTCTTCTCTTTGAAGAAGACTCACTCCCTGGAGTAACGAGAGCGGACAAAATTACGTCGTCAGAAGGAGTCCGCTCCGGAGAGATCTCGCCTCCTTCAAGTCCCTCATCTTTTTGCTCCTGCGAAGCAATAGGGTCATCCAAGCCATGAAGAGCCTCAATTTTCTCCTCTTGTGACCCGGGTTGTGAAACGGAAGGAGGAGTCACCTGAAGAGATGGAGGAGGAATAACCAGAGAAGGCGAAGTCTGCACAGCACTTGTTGTTTCAACTGCAGAAGAAGAGAAATTGAAAATGTTAGTATCTTCCCAAAAGAAGGGGGAAATGGGTCCATCAAGATTCAAGAAGTAATCGAGAAGCTCATCAAATTTTTGAGGAATAAGCAGGCAATCCACCTGAATCGGACCAATGTCGAAATTACCTGAAGATGTTGGCTTCGTCAGTTCAATCTCATAATTCTGAGCCCCAATGTCCTCCAAAGCCTCTTCATCAGTAGGGGTAATTACCCCGGTTCTTGTAGGAGGCGGCGAATGAGCACTAGAGCCTGTAATGTCCACCTCGGGAGAAACTAGAGGACGTTCAGAGGTAGTAGGCGGTGCTCCTTTTTCAGAATGTTCCCCTTCCGCCATTCCGGCCCGTACCTTGGCGAGTTGCTCTTTTCCCTTGGCAAGAGCGGCGCGGGCATCATCATCGAGATAATGCTCTTCAAGAGCTGTCTCAGCGTAACCAGCACCTTTGGCACCTAGCATATCAAGTGCTGCCTCCCCGACTTCAGCTAATGTATTTTCGTATTTAGGGCCTAGAAAGGCAAGGCTGCCACGCCCCAAAATGCTGTGCAGATAAAAATCAAATAGTGTGGAGCTAATGTCAGCTTTGGTTGCTTGATGGGCCTCTTCGGCCGCAAGTTTACCAGCAACAGCCTCGTCGCGCTCCTTTTCGGCCATAGCAAGTCGAGTTTTTAACAACTCTATCTCCAAGCTTTGAGAGCCGGTTTGTTCTCGCAGCTGTACAGTTTCAGCACGATATTCTTCTATGACCTTTTACTTATGTGCAAGCTTATCTTCGACTGCTCTTTGACTGGCATGCGCATCTCGTACTTGTTGCTGAAGCATGCTCTCCTTTTGAGAATAGGAAGTTGATGAAGTAACTAATTCTTCCTTAAGCTTTTCCACTTCCGCTTCCAGCTTTTCATTATAGGAAGCAATACTTCTCATTTCGGCATCATGCTGTTCGAGAGTCTTCTGCCACTCAGCCTTATCGTCCTCCATTGTGAGCATGGCCTCGAGATTGGCTCGGTTAACCCTCTGAAGCTCGTCGACAAGTTTTTGCCAGTTCGACATTCTTTCAATATCGGTCCTGAAATGTATCAAGATTTCGCAGCATAGCCGGTTTGTCGAGAGGAACCAAGTCGAGATCAAATCGAACCCCTCTCAAGCACCACTGAGGAAATCGACTTTGAAGAGTGGGAGGACCTTGCCCGACTTGGTATGCGGGCCGGTTGATGATTGCTTGAATGTCGGAGTGAACGGGAGCAGGAGATTTAGCAGGAACATGTTCAGAAGCTATCGGCATTGTTTCTTCAGTAAGTCTAGCCCGCTTGCTAGAAGAATCGTCTATGTGACCTTTACCTCTCTCATCGTGAGGTTTTCTCTTTTGAGTATCATCATCTCTGTGGGGAGGGTCATGTCTTTCTTGTTCCCTTCGGTGACGTTCTTCATATGCTCGTCTCTCATCGGCTTTCCTGATAGCCCTCTCTTAATCCGATTCTCTGTAAGGAGGGAGGTAACGCCTGTAATCATACTGGCTACGCCTCCCGTAGCGCTGGAAATCATCATAGTACGAGCCGCTGCGCCCCATAGGAGAATCTGGAATAAAAACAATAAGCTTTAGAAATCTTTAAAGTATAAGAAGATAAGTGCGTAGAAGTGATGAAAAATCCTAAGTGTTGTGTAACGTGTAAACTACACGCATCGAGTTACAGACCACTCTGTGAAATAGATGTAGTGATAACTTGAGTAGGAGGAGTTGACATTTGTTGTAGAGAAGATGTCGCCTCAATTATAGAAGAAACAGTTTTGGAAACATCATCTTTGAAAAGTTCTTGAGAAGTCACAATTAAATCGCTCAACCCCTCGAAAACATCATCACCCTCATGTTTTTTGGGACTGGTTTTTTCAACCCCTTCGTCGGCAGATCTTCCGGAGGATCGTGGAGTTTCTTCCTCTTCGATAACTGTGGCAAGTGCAGACTTATCATACGGCCCCGCAACGTCCTTCGGAACTGAACATCTCACTAGTGGAGTTTCTATGGAGGTTCCTCCCTGAATGTGCTCTTTAATAGGGACCGGGGCATCAGAAGTTTCCGTCGGAGAATCAGGAATTTCAGTTGGGGCTTCACGAGACTGAGTAAAGCGAGAAGGATGAAGAAGCCCATATTGATGTAAAATCCATCATTTAACAAGAACTTTATACTCCTCTCTTCTGCCGCCATGGCGTTCAGTCTCTCAAAAATTTGTTTATAGCATGGATCTCTAGAGGGAGGAGGAAGTGCTAAAACAGGGAAAAGAAACAAAGTTAGCATTTAGCAACTCAGATTTTGAAAAGCCCAAGAATGGAGAAATAAAAACAGGAAAATCTTACTTCCTACTCTCCAGATGGCATAAAACCCTGGAGGGCAACGAACAAAGAAATACTGATTTAGAAATCCGTGAACGCTATCAGAAAGATCGGTGATAAGTTTTCGATTTCGAGCACTCCTTATGATTACGATAGAGGGATGATCTTTGATCTTTGTGAATGAGCAGAGGTAGCAGATTTCCTCAAAGCTCGGTAATCGGTCCAGAACTCTACTAAAAAGCACACATAACCCCATCAGAATGGCATGGCCATTGGGGTGCAGTTGGAATGGAGAGATAGACAATCGAAGCAAGAGCTGCCGAAGGAAGTCATTAAAAGGTGGTATGGCACCGCTCAAGCACATTTGGCGGTTGACAGCAATAAAGCCAGAAGGGGGCCTATCTGCAGTATCGTTTGGCCCCGGCAGTAAGGCATCAGCTTCGGCAATGCCAAACTGGGTGAGCAGTTGAGTAAACACCCGGTGATTCAGAGTGGTGGGAGTTCTTTCCGGAGGATTATCCAACAAGTTGGCTACTGGGAAGACATCTTCAGCCTGGCCCATCGGTTCTTCTTGTTGAGATGTCATTCTACACAAGCAACCGGGTGTTCAAATGCGAAGGTGCACGTTTCCTAAAAGTGTGAAGTGTTGTGCAAAACTAATGAAAATAACAAGTAAATATAACTGGAATTAAACTGGTTGACGATTGATCGACTATGGTAATTTCAGAACTTGTTAATTTAGAGTTCAAGCATAATATTAGTGCAGGCTGGTCAGTTTCAATTGATTGTTTCAGTGTTGCTTTAATATTCTACTTGAAATTGATAGCACTTCATTCACACGATTTGTTTAAGTCAATTATCTGTTATTAACTAATCTGTCATTTGATATGGGCAATCAATGACAGTATATTCGTCCCAGTTTTCTGTGAATGTTGTATTGAACAGGTTGTTAGCCTGCAAGTCAAAATAACCTGTGAATGAATGCAATAAAATTCAACAGTTCAAAGTTAATACAATGGTCCAAAATTCAAACAGAATTCATGCAAGTCATAACTCGTCAATGGTTCAAAAGTTCTGAGTCGGCAATGTCCTAAGTCATGAGTCGTAGGAATAAGGAGATTATCTCCAAGACTTATCTCGGCAACGACTCAAGGCTTAGGTCGTGGAGTATGTTAAAGAAGCTCTGGTTCAAAATAACAGGAAAATCTCCAAGTCTTATCTCGGCCACGACTCAAAGGTGTTATCTCAGCTACGACTCAAGGGTCTTATCTCGGCCACGACTCAAGGGTCTTATCTCGGCCACGACTCAAAGGTTTCGTCTCGTCCACGACTCAAGGCTTAGGTCGTGAAGCGTGTTGAGTCGTATCATGGTTAAATCACAAGGGTCGCTGGATCATACAAAAGTAGCCGAGTCAAACCTACGGCAACGTTCGAATCAATCTGACCCATTAACCATCTAACTCCTAACCCATTAACCATCTAACTCCTAACCCATTAACCATCTAATCCATAACCCGATAACCCAATAACCTCGCAGTGGTTAACCCCAGCTCCATCACACCACTAGGTCGCCTTAAATCTCGAATCGATACAAGTAAGATCAAGCCGCCTGCCTTTAACCCATCAATGTCCGATGTAATAGTATTCGCAAGGATCAAGGGGGGAAAACAGAGGCGGAGATCGGCAATCATCAGCAATCGAAAAAAGATGCAAAGTCTCTTACACGGTGTGATGCTAAAGATGATCGAAAATGAATCAGGTTGGAATTGCCTTTGAGAGCTCGAAGATGCGTTAATGGCAGACACGGTTCAAAGGATAAGAAATGAGAAGAAGGAAGTAAGGGGAACGACTCAAGTCTTTTATAGCGTTGAGAAGTGGTAGTTGAATCGGCACACGAGTTAAGATGAGTCAAAGCACACGAACTACGACTTAAGCGTGAACTTCGAGGGGCAAATGTTAACTCCGTTTAGGCAACGAGTCAAGGTCTGGGCCGACTCAACAGGCTACCGACTCAACAAGCCACCGACTCAGGAAGCTACCGACTCAACAGCCTTGAGGAGTTACCGACTCAACAGCCTGGAGGAGTTACCGACTCAACAACTTTGAGGAGTTACCGACTCAACGGCCTCGAAGGGTTACGACTCAGCGACTCAGGAGGAATAACGACTCACCGGGTTATAACCTTAGCGACTTAAAGGTGCCGGCCGACTCAACGGGTTAACGACTCATGGAGCTAGCGACTCAAGTTCTCTAACGACTCAACGACCTAAGGTGTCAAATGACTTAACTGACTAAACTACCAAAACAACAAAGGACCGACCTACGACTTATGATAGGTCGTTCACGACCTAGCTTGAGTCGTCTACGACTTACAGCTACTATGTAGAAATCCTATGCCGCCTCATTTTGGACCACGACCTATTAACTCGCAGACGAGTTAGGACTTGTGCTGTATACAGAGGACCGGAGACGCTCTGATATGAAGTCAGGGCTCAACCAGTTGAGTCGCCTATGACATACGACTCATCCTGAGTCGGTCACGACTTACGACTCATCTTGAGTCGGTCACGACTCATGACTTGACAATTTCAGCCTAGAAAATTGCCTATAAATACATGACCACATTGAGCATTGAGGGGACTTTTGGACTGACTTCCTGGACGCCATTACTCTGCCATTGTCTCGACTTTAAGCAACATTCAAGCAACACTTCTATCACTCCAATCACCAAAGACATTTCAACAAATCTCAAGAGGAAATCTAACTCATTCTCCATGCATTCGAAGGATTCTTCTACATCAGAGTTTGAGCAATTTGTCTAAGTGGGTTGTAATTGAAGATTGTTGTAAAGAATTGTAACCAAATCAGCAATAAAGAGTTTTAAAGTGGACGTAGGCTAGATCTTAAGCCGAACCACTATAAATATTGTGTCTTTTATAGTTTCTCTGTGATTTCTCTGCTTATATTTTGTTCCCGTACCAACGGGTGGTGCTTTCACAATTACCTTCTACACACCGGGGTGTTAGCGTTCAATTTTTAGCGTTAACAGAAATCAAACATCCTTATTTGATCAATGAAGTATATGATTGTGATCACTGTTAAGAAATATGATTTTTAAGATAAGTTTGGTGATTTTTAGATGTGAATGGTAGGAGATATGTTAAGATGAATGGATTTGGGACATTTATCAAATTTCGTAGCGGGGCTCGATTTTGTGGCTTGCTGTTTGGCATAAAGGAGGGTCAAGGAATGTGGCAAACGATAAAAATGGAGTGGAAATTTTCTATTGAGCGTGTTGATCGGTAGAGGTAGCTGTAGGGTTTAGGGCTTGTGTTTGGTATAGTCTCGGCTTTAGGGAAATGGCAAATAACGGAAGAGGAGGGAGACGTGCGCACATGGGGGAACTAATCGAGGAAGTGATGGAAAGGCCGTAGGTGTTGTTTGGTGGTTGATGGGTAATCGTGGTGGCGTGGCGAGGGGATTAAGTGAAAGGTCTTCGTTCCAAGCTTTGGGTAAGAGGTTTGAGGGTGGGTTTGTGATTTCCAGTAGTCGTACGTGTTTTGGGGTGGGGAGCGACTCGCGTGGATGGTCGGCAGCAAGGAGAGATGATCAGAAGTCGTGTGCACGTACATGGTGTCGTGCACGTTTGGGCATCTTCAGGTGAAAGAGATAACGAGAGGGAGAAGGGAGGAATACTGGGATGGGAAGAAGGACATTGGGCCGTGCTTTATTTTTTTTGGGTGGGTTTGTTTTCTTGGGTTCTGCTGGATTTAGTTTTAAGTTAATTGAATAAAATTAATATTTATAAGTCTTTGAAATTTTATATAACATTTCTCCTCCATTTCTAATCCAATTTACGTATAGGTTTTCGTGTCATGTCCCTATCATTGAGTCTTTCATCTGGAATAATATTGTCGAGATCTCTACATTTCAAATTTAATGGATATAACAATTTGTAGTAAACGAATAAGTAAAATCTTATTTGATTAATTATAGATTAGCTAATCAATTGGTCATTAATTAGACTATTTAATTTTTAATTAGCTACAAATAAATTATTTTATAATTTCTTTGATAAACCAATAATCCGGATTTAAAATATAACTTGATTCAATTATGGAAACAGTTCAGTTCTAAATTGTAAATTAATTTAATATTGATTACTAAATTTTCAAATGAGTTAGTGAACTATTTTTGGCTGATATTGTCTTTTTGAAAAACTATATATTGTCTGTACCACTAGGTAGCCAAACAGTTAAAAAAGTTTTTGAATAAAACGTTGTTGGAAGTAAAAACGGCTCGTACTGATCACTATTCCGCTTTCGGAAAATGGAATGATTACATGCGAATTATTTTTCGAAAGACTGGTCATGATAAGTGGATATATGGAATGAATTTCCATATGTATATATTAACATCCTAATTGGAAAATTGTTATTTAAATGACTTGGACCTTTAGAAAAATTATTGCTTGGATTCAATGAGACCGGAATCGGATATCTGCATTATCCGGACCCACTTCGATCCAGTAACTACTACGAACCTTTACGCTTTTGATTATAGAGCCCGGTATATTGGAATTTAATTAATTTAACAAATTCGGTTATTTTAATAAGTATTTTATACTTAGACACTATTATAATACCACTGAATTTTCTATAAAACTGTTTTGGTTATCATAAAGGAAAGACCCGTTGTGTTTATGTGTGGCGTGGTCTTATGAGTTACCTTTGTTTTCGAAGGATTTTGATAACTTTGGTAATTCAAAATTAAGTGTGTTTACTCATGCTGGTTTATAGCCTGACTTTGATATTACTTTATTGTAATGTTCGGGTTAGACCGAGTATTACAGATTCAGGTTAGGATGTGTTTGGAGCTCAGGAGACGAGCTGGATGGCAAAAACGTATTACACATACTTGATTATATTCCGCTTTGTAGGCTGTATTTTCGGCATTTTTTGAGGACAAGTAATTATAATTGTCTAGATTTCTATATTGATGGTTGTACTCTTATAATTTGTATGTACATTGACAGTTACAGTTTTCTTATATAAAAATCTATTATTGTATATTATATTCTGTTCTGCTGCGATTGTGAGATTCTGTGTTATTGTTATTTCTTTGTTAATTCTATTTCATTTTCTCTCTTTTCTTCTAAACCCCAACAATCTGGTATTTCTGGCACTCGATTGCTCGGCATTTTATACAGTGAATGTATTAATGTCGATTTTTTAGGGTTGAAATCCCTAGTCCTACATGTGGTATCAGAGGTGAAGGTTAAGCGAGAACCTTGGCTTTGGTGGGGATTACTCACTAGAGATAGGGTCAGTAGCACCGTAGAACGAGTCTGATTGTATATACGTATAAGAGAGAGCGTATTTGTTAGTGGTATAAAAATATTTTGATACTAATAAATGAAATGATTTTAACTTGGATTTTATAAAGAATATAAAAGAATGAATTCTATAAACTGATAAAATCATTTGTGACCGTCGATGGTGAATTGGATGTTATGACTTTGTTGACTGATTGTTTGATTAATATAGATGTGCATATTTTCGCTTATTTATTGATGAGTCGTGCTCGGGCAGTTTATGAGCATTGACTGTCGATTTGAGGATTTGACTATGGTTGGAAAATTTTGGTTTTTGAAAAATATTTAACCAATTGAGAAATTGCATGATTAATATGGATTTTTGAAGTAAATACATATTTGAATTTCCCCCTATATCATTTTAAAAAGTAATTTATACCATTTGAAAGTGATATATGAAATATAGTTTATCTAGACATGTTAATAAATAAACAGAAATTTATTCAAACTGAACATTTGAGAATATGAATTCGGGATACTTGAAATTGACTTTAGATTTTGAAAAATAATAATAAATTATACTATTTGAAAGGTATTTTTTTCCAATAAGGAATGTCTTCAAAACGATTTCAAAGAAAATGAACTTTAAGTAGCTTCTCTACATGATTGATTTAATGAAACTAATTTTGATTTAAATCCCTGAAGTATGATTAATATTCGAAAGATATACATATATATCAATTTCTAAAGAACCCGGTGTTCAATTCTTGAGTTTTCGGATTGAATAATATTATGAACACGTGTATCCTATTCATTAGGATTGATCGATTGTACATCTTGTTGAGATGGTTGACTGTTGATTTCTAATTTTTGAATTGGAATTTGATTTTTCGGACTATTCTGAATAGTTGAACACTTCCAAATTGAGAATAAAATTTTAAAGCTAAACATTTTCGAAAAGTATAAAAGAATTTTAGAAAGTATATAAAGTTAGTTTTGAAAATTTTAAAATAAAAAAACTTATGGAAGTTGAACAAGTTTTAAAAGCTAAATATTTTGATAAGTAAATTGTATAAGCCTATTTTGTATTATTTAAGTATGAAATTTGTTTGAAATGTTTTAAATAAAACTTTGCTTTAAGAAATATTCCTGAATAATGAAGAGACTTATACAAAAAGAGAAAAAAAAACTTACTTATTTTACAAATTTATTCTCAAAATTAATTTTGATTTATAAACTCATATTTATTTGAAGAATGATTTTGAAAGCAAATTTCTGTTATGTACAAACATGAAATATAGTTTTGTAAAGTTTTATAATGAAATTGTTTAAGAAATGTTTATAAAATAAAATAAAAATTTATAACAATAATAATAAAAGAAAAGAAAATAAAAATTTATAATAACAATAATAAAAAAATAAAAAAATTCATAAGGTCTATTATGTATAAAGGATTTATGTAAAGTATTTGATTTTGAAAAGAAATTGTTGTTCAAAACTTAGTTACTTACAAAGTGATTTAGAAAGAAATTTGATTTTATATAGATATAATTTTATGTAAATATGAAAGTGAAGTAAATTTTGAAAACTAACGATTGGAATTTTAAAATATATGAATATTGAATAATATTCAATTTGAAAAATAATTGTTGGAATCATATCTGAATTTGAAGCTGAACCGATATTTGAAAGTGATTGATTTCGAGAACCTTTGACTTTGTATAAATATTTGATTTTAAAATTTTCAATTCTTATATAAAACTGGTTTGTCTAAATATGAAATTGTTTCAAAAACTATTGATTTTGAAAGGTAATCGGTTTGAAAAGCAATGATCTTATATATAGCAAAATTTATATACGTATGATTTTGAATTGATGATTTGAAAAGGTACTATGTATAGTAAGATATACATTTTGAAATTAAAGATATGGGAAGTATCTTTTGCTTGATTATTCGCTTTTTGGCCAAATTGTGGATACATTCTATTGATTCTATTAGGTCGTCCATACATAAACTCATGAGTTCATTCGAATTCCATAGCGTAACCTATGGTCTTATGACTCAGTTGCATAGTGGAATTCACAGGGCTGTGAAAGCTTACGGTTACGGATGTTTCCTGAAGGAACCAGGCGAAACCATTGTGTAACTGTGATCTATGGTCGTTTTCGACGTAATCTGCCTGGGTAGAGTGATTTCCCTGAGGTACGGATGTTTCCTAGGGGAATCAGGCGAAACCATTGCGTATCTGCTGTCCACATGGCATAATTCCAAAGGCAGATGATTGCCTTGAGTCTATGGGTGATAGCAACGTAACCACCAGTGTTACTATTAAGTAGACTACGATCCATGCGAGTGTTTGGCATAACATAATTCGTAGAGCAGTGATTGCTGACGGGTACGGATGTTACCTGGGGGAAACCATTGTGTATCTGCGATCTATGGTTTTTTTGAATGTCATGGAAAAAGACGTGGGACATCGGCTGCCTAAAGTCACCTGAGGCCGCGTCGCTTTATCTTCTCGACTTAGCGAGAGAGTGACCTTCGAGACTGCGTTCCATAACGATCCTGTTCGTTTGATTTCGGTGATTGGATTGTACTTTCCATATCTGTTTTTAAAAGTTTTTCAAGTATTTTCGTCGGGTGTTGAAACGGGTCTACTAAGTACCTATAGATTTCTAGTCTTGCGCCTGATCAACGTATTACTAGATTCTGTAAGAACGAGGATAAACTTGTGAAAATATCGAGTTACCAAAATTATTTTCGATATAAAAGTATTTCGTTACAAAAGAATTTTTAACAAATAAATTTTTTCAAGCATCTAAAATTTGAATATAAAAACCATGGATTATCTATTAGTGAAATTAAGAAACCAATAGAATAAACACGTAAGTTGTAAATAGACCATTCTAATTGCATTTACAGTTCATATTTGAATACACGATTTTAAGGTAATTCATACCAGTCCAATTTAGGATTGTTCACTCGATGCTCGACGACGATCACCGATACGAATTTTTGATATGAATCTGAAGTTCTCTATCATAGTTTATTAGTATATAGGGAGGATGAATGTTTCTAATCAAGATGTCAAATTAGATCCACACTAGAGTAGTCGGGTTACCAATACTAGTTTGAAATATAAAATTGCATATTCGAATAAGAAATCGAAATTGTTATATGTACGAATGGTATATATATCGTACGGATTCTAATAAAATGACTATATGTTATGATCGCTAGCTATGATTGTTCTTTCTTAGGATTGCTATGCTGTTTGGTTGCATATAGTTTGACATCATCCCTATTAGTTGCATTACATTTATAAGTTGAACATAGTTAAATTAATGATTCTTATGTTTTAAATTTGATTATTCTGAGTAAAATATATCGTAGCTTAAATTTCTTATTTCTTCCCATTTAATGGATGAAAAGTTTTAAGTGGAGGAGATTGTAACAACCCATAATTTTAACTATTTTAAATTATTAAATTTAATATAACTTTTGAATTAAAATGGTAAGAAATAAAATTTAATGATTTATTATAGTAATTTGTTGATATGAACTTAGATAAAAGTTTAAATAAAAAGATTGATATTAAAAAATGATTAAATAATTTTAAATATTGAAGTATTGATTTTTATAAGTCGAATAGATAAATTTTTGTTATTTAAAATATCTAAATATATTGATTAAAATATATTTAATTTTAAGATATAACTTTTTGGATATGATAAATATTATAGATATATGTATATAAAACTCCACCATTAAAACTTCAGATAGAATATCCATATATGCATATAAATATATACAAATTTATGATGTTTAAATATATTTATATAAGTTTATATATGTGTATATGTTTATAAAAATAATGCATATGTAAATAAATATGTATACGTGAATGTATAAGCTCCATAATGGCAAATTTCAAACTTATATGTATATGCATATATGTTTATATTAAATAGTTAATATGTAAACATATGTGTATTTAAATGTATATGAAAATACGTATAAAATGTAAATACATGTATATGATGACAAAACGAGATATAAGTATAGATACATATGTTTATATAAGAATAATGCATATGTAAATACACACACACACACAAACACACACACACACACACACACACACACACACACACACATATAAGTACAAACCTTATGATCAAAATTTCAACGATGATCAAATATATAGGTATATATTTTTAAGTGTAAATATGATAAGATAAACATGTATATTGTGAGTGTATACATATCAATATATACATATAAATCTATATACAAGCATCACCATGGAAAAAACTTCAATTCATGGCAAGACATATGAAAACAAATCACACACAACATTTAATCAACTTAAGATCAAATCAATTCACAAAAGATCAAATCACTTCATAGGAAATCAAATCATCAAATAAATAAATGAGATGAATGAAGCATGTACACAAATATATAGCCACCTTATTGCTTATTCTATACACTTTCGTTTCTCCTTATAAATGCATGGTCGTGCCTGTTCACTTAGGCGTACTTATAAAAAAAGAAAAAAACAATGTAAAAAGTTGCCATTGTTATCCTGCCTTTTGGCAAGGCCCTGACACCAAGGAATTAGCTGGAAACCAAAGGCAGTCTATTCCGAAGATTGGTTATACACAGGTTCACTATGGATACTGGCGAATTTTTTCCAAGTCCGGATTGAGCTACAATTGATATGATATGACAAGCAAAGCTATGAAAGCAAGGTTCCAAAATTTCGGTCAATCGGAGTTCGTATCTCAAGATATGGATCGATCAAAATCAATGAAGGAGGTGTCAGTTCGTATCCATCAAGTGCCACTCCTCTTCGTATCCATCAAATACCTTCCCTTCGTATCCATCAACAAATGTTCGTTTCATATCGATCTCCCTCCATCCATCTCGTATCGATCTCCTACCATCGATACAAAGAAAGCAACATGAAGCATTGATACGAAGGCGGCCTCCAACCATCGATACAAAGTAACATGCAAGCACTGATACAATAGAGCCATGCATGATCGATAGGAAGGGATCGATATGCACTGTTAGCCTATTGCAAATCAAAACTTGCATCGATCGTATCTGAAGATCTACAACTCCTAATGTCACCAAATTTTCACAGGAACTTGCACACCACCTCAAGAATGTCCATGATCGATCTCAGGCCAAATGGAGGTGTTTCTGATCGATATGATATGTGCACGTACCGATCAGGGGTCGACCCAATCTACCCCGGATCGAACACGTAGGCCCGCCCACGCGTGAGAAAGAGTCCTTCGAGATCTGGGCGAGATATTTCCTGCCTACACCTATAAATAGTGACCCCGAACCTATAGAAAAGGGACTTTTAGCTTCTTTACATCGATACTCTACCGAAATTGCTACTGCACTTTGATTGTACTGTTGTAATCCACTTGAGTAGGCCATACGCCGAACCACTATAAATTTGTGTGCATCTACACTTATTCTTATCTGTTGATTGGTGTGTTTGTTAGATCTGCCTCATTTTACATTTACTTTCTTCATTTTATCTCTTCAAACACATCCGAAGATTGTTGTTCCCAATTTTGGAACAAACATTTTGGTGCTTTCACTGAGAAAACCCAGCTTTTCTCCTATTCAACAAATGTCTGTTTCATATCGATCCTCGAATACACTTCGTATCGATCTAGCTGCATCCAATTCGTATCGATACTCGGATACACTCCATATCGATCCAGCTGTGTCCAATTCGTATCGATCCTCAAATACACTTTGATCGATCCAATCGTGTCCAATTCGTACCGATCATCAGGTACCACTTCGTATCGATCCAGTTGTGCGCCTTTCATATCGATCCAAGTGTCCACTTTTCGGATCGTTCAATTTCACCAACATATTTGAACGATACGAAATTTCAAAAAAAAATTCAGGTATGGCCCAAATTTCCAAAAAAGGGGCTAAAACCCTAGCCGCAGCGCAGTGCACCCGCATTGCGAATTCAAAGCTCAACTTAACGAAGGAACATTCCATCCACGTTCTTGATCGTTTCATGACTGATCGGGACATATCGGATTACAACAGCAAAGGCTGAATTGCAATCAAGGAATGATAAAGAAATACTACTCAACCGGTGCTCCCAGAGGCTGGAGAACCTAGCTAATACGCTAAGAACTACAGTTGGTTAATATATCATGCTTCTAAGGTGGACTGCAACTTCCCCCAATTGACCGGCTTTTAAACTCTTAAATTGACAACTATGGTACGATGGCTGATATGACAACTGCCCTACACTGTCTACTCTGCCAACTCAAAGCATAGCTAGTCACTACTGAACCATCTTCAAATGCCTGCATCTTAATCATACCGTGACCATATGATTAGAAGCATGGCATGCAACCTCAAAAGAACTTCCTCAATACCCTATATGGGTATCTTGCCTGGATGAAAGTTTGGAAAAATCACCAACCTATGAGCCCATCTTAACCAACTCGCCATCGAATCGGCATTACCAACCACTCAAACGTTGGACGACCACACATACATCATTCAATAGTATTACAAGACCTCGTAGCCAAAAAATGGACGCGATAATGATGATTGGAGTATCTTTCCCAGTTGAGTCCCATTCATTGAGACTGTTATACACACAAAAATTTCCAGTAAAAATTCAACATGCTGACCATGTCGGTGTACTACGAGAATACAACCTTCGACACTACCTCATGAAGTGAGAATGGTGCATGGATTCCACCAAGAGTGATGAATGCCATAAAATGCAGATTTCTTCCGCCATTCCTCAAAGAAGGCTATCAACCGTAGTTGGACATACCAGTTCTGATTCTCGAATTGCTGAAGCGAATAAAGAGGCTGGAAGCCAAAGAATTGATCAAAATCCACAGCCAGTTGCTTCCAACACCCATAAATGAACTATCACAAAAGCTTATTTCTAGAATTTGATAAGAGAATTGGTGGATAGCCGCCAACAACTACACCAACATATCGTATCCAATATTGAGTTGATGAACCTGATGAAGGATCAATATGGCGAGATAAGGAGGGAACCTATTCCATACTCTAGATAAGAAAACTCCTCTTCTTTAGATGGCTACCATGGATTCCAGCGCCATAAGGCTGCTTTGGAAAGGATAGCTCCGACAATATGTGCAAGCCCCATAAAATGAAGGGCAATGAACCCCCAACCCCTATCGATCAAGAACTTTGATCAAATTGAACAACTTGCATTAGACTTCCTACTGGGAAGGGCTGGACCGAAGTGCAATAGTGAGCATACGCTATTTCACTTATCAATGAGATTTAATCCGACCTCTTTTGAATTATTTCTATTTCAATTTCATTTATGTTGTGAAATATGATCGACTTGAATTAAACTACTTGCAAATGGTACAGGTAACCGAGTACTCAAGGTTGGGTGTGAAACAACCTCCGCGGACTATGATCAAGTCATTGAGGTATCACCATGATGAGCATGATTCAACCACTCATCGGCTACTTTATGCCCCTTACTGGGGGCAAGGCATCAAAGAAAAAGAGACCGACAAGGTCAGGACTCTAGGACAAAGTGGATGCAACCGACCATTCACTCATTCGCCCATGCAATTTAATTGGAGATTTGAGAGAGACTTGGAGTGATATGTCCCAACAATGCACTCTCCGTCTCATACTTGAAACTCACCAAAATACTTACGCTTCTTCTGGTTCCCAATAATATTGTAATCACACCAAGGGTGGATGTGGATGTGACTCTCCATGCATCTAAGCCTACATTAAACATTTGGGGTTGTTTGAGAACACATGTTTAAAATGGATATGATTTGACCATTCACTTTCCAGCTTGGATCCATGATTCGGAAAAATAATCGTGCCTTAAACCAACTTCATCGGGGCCCAAGCCTCATTATAAAGTCATCAACGACTAATTGCCTACTCACTATCCATCATGAGCCATCATTCCAACTTTCTTCCTCAACTCGACCGAAAGAGAGCAAAGCATAGAGTGGACATGACTCGACCGTCTGCTCTCTAACTCTTTCCTCTGACTTAAGGGAAAATACAGAACTCAAAGTGGATGTAGTTCGGCCATCCTCCCCTCCGCTCGAGCTCAAAGCTTGCTAGAACACTAATCTTACTCGTTAGGCTTGGCAGAAGCGGAATCCAAATGAACATGGATGCGATTCGACCATCCATAAACTAAATCTCATCCTTCGTTGAGTGTAGATAAGTGGAAAGTAATCGGGATCCCACTGATCACACGCTAAGTGAAACCCCGAGCTTGAGGACACGCCATCGCACTGCAGCCAAAAAGGATTGATACATGACAATCCTCTAACTAACTCCAGATTCCCAGAGTGCGAGCTGGTGTATAAACTTACAAATGTAGGCTCGAAGAGGGTGGATCCTTCTACCTAACGACTTCGCCCGTGTTTAATCCAAGACTGAGGAGGATGGATCAGTCCATCTAACGACCTCGCCTTTCATATTTACAAGCTTGAGGAGAGTGGATCTATCCATCTAATGACTTCGCTTGCCTACTCAGGGTGGATGTGATACAACCATCCACGTACCTGATCAACATCTAGTTCCCAAAGTGTAAACAAAAATCTAAAGCCTAAACAGATATGATTGACCATCTGTCGACCAACTCTAGATTCCCAAAGCGTGAACTAGAGTATAAACACTAACTAACTCTGGTCTCGAGAGTGTGGACTGGAGTATAAGCACCAATTAGGTGTGACTAACTACCCATCAACTAACTCCAGATTCCAAGAGCGTGAACTGGAATATAAAACATCGACTCACTCTAGTCCCGAGAGCGCGGACTGGAGCACAAATGCCAAATGGGTGTGACTGACCACCCATCAACTAACTTTAGATTCCCAGAGTGCAAACTGGAGTATAAACATCAACTAACTCCAGATTGCCAATATAAACTCAACTAACCCCAGATACTCGAAGGGCGAACTGGATTATAAACATCAACTAACTCTAAGTCCCTAGAGTGCGGACTGGAGTATAAACACCAACTGGGTGTGACTGACCACCCATCAACTAACTTTGGTCCCAAGAGTGCGGACTAGAGTATAAATACCAAATGGGTGTGACAGACCACTCATCAACCAACTCCAGTCCTCAAAGCTTGGATTGGAATATAAATACCAAAAAGGATGCGATTCGACTGTCCATCTATCAACTCTGATTCCTCAGCAAGTCCTGTAGTATAAAAACTGGATGTTGTTCAACCGTCCGCTTTCCAACTCTACCTTCACTTGGGGGCACACTTATCACATAAAATCGGATGCAATCCGACCTTCCAACACTAAGTGAGCACACCACGACCGTCCATGCATCAACTCTTGTCCTCGGCATGGGACTCATAACATAAATTTATAGGTATGCACTCCAACTCTACAAGACAAAATTGGTTTCTTGATTCGGCAGGGAGATGTAGATTCTCAAAATGGACCTAGCTGGATGTCCTATTCTAAATTGATATTACTACCATCCAACCGCAAATGAATGTGACATAACCATTCACTCGCTAACTCTCGCCTGTGATCCGACGGATTTTGTGCGCAACATGGACGGTTGTGACCCAACCACCCACTAATAAATTCCTTCCTACAATTCAGTAGGAGAAACATCAAATTAAAGTTATGGTAATGTGATCGACTACACTTCGACTTTCGCCATTGACTTGTGCCAGAGGAATTAATCGACGAAAATGCGATCCGATCATTTTCTGCTAAAACTCTTAGTCCTTAATGTGCGGACAGGGGTATAAACATAAGGTAGGTGTGATTAATGGCCCTTTAACTAACTCTGATCCCCAAGGTGATGCTACAAGCATAAAAAAAGAAATGAATGTGACTCAACCATTCATTCACCAACTCTGACCTAAACTTGACACGAGGAGTATAAAATCACTGCAGGTGCAATTAGACCATCCACAAACTAACTCTGCTAACCCAAGATTGGGGGTAGAAGTATAAATCACCGAAAGAAGAGAAAGATGACTCGTTGCATCTCCAACTTAGCATCCTTTAAAACTTAAGGCAACGACTACAATGAGGCCTTAATGCCAACCAATCAGAATGATGCCTGAGTTACGGGAAACCAATTATATCGTACCGCCGGATCGATGGGCAATATCGATATGCACATTTCATATCATACCAGTGGATCTACACACAATGAGTTTCGAGAATTCTAATCATGTCTGAATCGACAGTCAATATCGATCCTCTTTGACTACAAATCAAAGTGACCCGAGCATCCATTGAATACCATTGACCACCAGAGCATGGATAGAAAAATGAACCATGAATGAGTGTGACTTGACCATTCGTCCTCCATCGCCTTCCTTCAATCCCTCAGGAAGAGCATGAGACCAGATGAGCATGACATGACAGCATTTGAGCTGACGTTATCCATAGATCTAATGAGAAAACGTAAATCGAAATGGACATGGTTGATCGCCCAAATCCAAATGAATGCAATGTGTTCATTGACTCCTACCATGATCAGACTAAAAGAGCAATTCAAAAAAAATGAAACCTAAATGTCTGCACACCGATTCTTGCTTTGGGTTCGACAAGGGAAGCATCAATCCTGCATTGGATCTGACTAGACGAATCACTCTTTAGTTCTGCCCAGAGTATGGCGACATAAGCAACGATGTGAATGTCATTGACCATCCAGAACTTAGATCATGTTTGAATATCGGAGAGGCAACGAAGTATTCTGCCTAGAGGAAATAACTAGGACATAATGCAGGATATGGTACAACTCAACCTTCCATCGGTTAACTTGATCCTATGGTTCAACGGGATAGAATGTAGTATTGAAGCGGACATTATCTACCTTGCCATTTATCGAGATATTCCCCAGACTTGGGGGAACACGCGAGAAATAAGATGAATGTAATTCGATCATTCATCAAACAACTCTGTCTCTTACAGCCTAGAATACAGTATAAACACAGCAAAAGCTAGACTCGACCATTCGCACAATACGTCCATCAACCCAAGACTGGGGGAAAAAGAGTGATTATCCAAGAGTTGACTATGACAACCCGATCATATGACCCGTTCCTTATATTCATAACAACTCAGGGTTATGGCCGAAAGGATGCCTAGGGATAGAATCATCGGACCGATGCCAGGACTTATGGCAACTGATCATTATTCTAACCTTACAACGAGCAATGCGTCACGAGTACATTAAATGAAAGCGCGTCACTCAGAAATAAAAGTAGATTTAATCTCAAAGCTGGAGCAAGCTACGTAGTAGCATGCAGTACAAGGCTAAGTTCTACTAATCCTTTGATTCAACGTCCCTACAAGCCTAATCATTTACCATTGCAAATAAGCACACGAAGCGCCTACAACCCATCACGAGTATTGTAGATCAAATCACAACTCAGCGAAATGATGATGAAAGAGTTAACTGCTTTGCTCCAGGTGAATTTGACATGTTCGCTTGGACTCAATCTCATGTATATATGTGGACTATCGCAAACCTTGTAGAACCCTACATTAAATGTCGACCCAAGGCATGTCTCGGTGAACAAAAATGATGCGAGGTGGATCGAGAGGGATCTGTTGCACTTAAAGAGGAGGCGAATCTGCTCAAAACCAGTGGGTTTATCCATGATGCCCTCTAACCAAAATGAGCATCCAATCCTTTACTTATAAGAAAAACGAACAGAGAGTGGCAGACATACGTCAACTATTCAGATTTGCACGGGGTATGACAAAGCACAGCTTTCCACTTCCAATAATCAACCAACTGATGGGCTAGACCATCAGACATGAATTACTCACATCCATGGATGCAAACTCCAGATACAATCGGATACTGAAGCATGTTCCAGAATAGGAATACAACTGTTTCATTACTGACCTGGGCCGATAGTGCTATGTTGCAATCCCTGGATTGAAACTTGAGCACGCTTGTGCTACTTATCAAAGGATGATTAGCAGATCATTCAAAAATCAGATCGACCGATTGGTGAGAGTATATATGGTAAATATGCTCGTGAGATCACGACCATCAAACGACCACATCGATGACTTGGCAAAGATATTTAGTGCTCTCCAACAATTGCAGAATCAAACTTGATCCTTTGAAATGCTCTTTCAGTGTTGTGTAAGAAGAATTCTTGAGTTTCGTGATCAATTCTCTGAGGCTAATGTCAGAAAATTCCAAAGGTTAGAGTCATCCATGTACCGAGGAACCCAAGCAGGTACAGAGCTAAGTCAGAAGACTGCCATCCTAAGCTGATTCAACTCTAGGGCCATCTACAAGTGTATTCTCTTCTTCAACCTAACCAAGAGAGGGAAGAGAACTTTTGAAAGGACTAACAACTGCGTTGATGTAGTTCTAGCTCTAATAGATTGCTTAGAGAATTTTATCCGAGCTATTGGTTCGCTAAGATTTATACATCAATTGGGCTATGTCAACATACGCCATAAGTATCGCATTGCTATGTGAAGTGAAATGAATCCAAAGAAAAGTATATGATGAAAGCTAGCTATTGACAAGCTTACCCCGTTAACGTATGTATCGGCCAGCCGTTACGATAGGTCCTAGGGCAACCTTAGATGTCCGAATGGTTACTCAAATGGAGTATCGAGCTAACCCGATTTGATATCACTTATCTCCCTCGGAGAGCTATCCGCGGTCAAACATTAGCATACTTCATATCTAAATTCACTACGTCGGTCGATTATCCGGAGAACATGGGAGAACCGTCCAACGATAGAGAATGTACACAGATGGAACTTCCAATAATCAGCTTTCTAACATCGAATTTGCGTTAATGACTCCTGAGGAACGATCAATCTACTATACCCTGAAACTCAACTTCCATGCAATAAATAACAAAGTTAAGTATGAAGCCTTGGCCGCCACGCTTAAACTTGCCAGAAAACTAGGAGTGGTAATTTTACATATCTTATGTGATTACTGGTTAGTAGTTGAAAGTGACTGTGCTATAGGATCGTGTCATATGGATAATCTACTTGTGCAGAATAATAACCAAGAAAATAAATAAAGCAGTAAAGTAAATGACACCAGAGATTTTTATACTGGTTCGAACTCTCGTTCTACGTCTAATCCCAGACTCCTTCTGCATTAAACTAGCAGCCCTCACTTAACCCGAAGGAATAGGTTTACACCGCTTGAGCAATAGAACAAGACTTCTACCGCCTAAGCAACCGAACAGAACTTCTACCGCCTGAGTAACCAAACATGACTTCTTAACAAATAACAAAAGTATCTGACTATAGTAAGCTCTTTAAATAGCACTGATAAGTCAATTAAGTACAATCTTCCTATAATCTTCTACTTTACGATATATAGTGTAATATGCTTGAGAAATATGGAAGATGAAATTGATAAATGATCAAAGTTTGTATCCTGTTACAGTGCAAATTGAAAATAGATTGAGAGATAAGAATTCAAGAATATTAAAATCAATTTTTTGGGTAAATTGTTTGTTGAATTCTGGAATCTATTTATAGAGATTAAAATGTTGCAACCATTGATGAAACATAAAGATGAAAAGAAAAGGCGCAATCGTTGATTTTGAAGATGTTTCTCTTCGATGAAAAGAAGTGTCTTTTCATAAAAATAGCTGTTGAAAATATTCAGCCAGCTGAAATTATTTATTCAGCCTTCTGAATTAAACAAAATCATAAACAGTAAGGAAATATGCTATTTTTGGCCTAATTCAGCTGACTGAATAAAGTCATTCAGCCGGCCGAATATTGTGAAACCATAAAAGTGTTTCAGCAATCAAACGGCTGAATTGATTCATTCAGCCGGCTGTTTCAGCCTTTTGTGCAGGGTAGTGCATGTGTGTATATGTTTATATATATATATATATATATCATTTCAAGAGAGATTTTAACATATTACTAAATGATGCAAAGTCTCTAGACAAAGAACTATCAGCTTCAAAACACTCTGAATATGAATCTGTAACAAATCTCCTACATAAATGATTAGCATACACAAATATTTATTTATATAGTTTGTCACAATCAAAACGATGTAAAATCGAGATTACAATATTCTCCCCCTTTTTAATGATGACAACTATATAAGTAATAATATAAATACTTACAATAATATTATCACTCCCCCTGTCAATATGCATAAATATTTAATTAACTTTCTTTCCTTTGTCATCGACAAAAAGAAAGATAAATATGCATGCATAGAATCGTTGTTAAGCAAAGATTACATTATATAGCTCATACTCGATATGTCATTACTAAAGAAGAATAGTAATATTTGTACAACATTATATAAATAACTAGATAGAGATATCAAAGAAGTTTGAAACAAAACAATATAAACTGAATCAAAACAAAGATAATTAAAACTGGGTAGAAAGAGAAGGCTCATCATCATCAGAATCCGAACTCGAAGAAGACCATTGAAAGGGAGATGGGTTTTAAGCTTTGGTGGATGTAGAACCAGAACAAGAAATTTTATCCCATATCTTATTAAGAAAACCTTTTATCGAATTGAATTACCTCTCTGTCATTTTTTCAAGAGACTTAATTTCTCGATAAAATTTCGATTGATTTCGGGAGAGAGTGATGATAGCTTGTCTGGAGGAAGTTTCTGGGCCAACCACTTGAGTTGAGCCATTGTCCTCTTCTTCTTCATGTTGGGTATGCGAAGAGGAGGAAATACTAGTGTCATGAGGTTGTGGAGCACCTTATTGAACATTCTGAGACCATTGTTGAAAAGAAATGATTTGTTGTGGAGGAGGTCGGTGAGGAAGACCCATCAATCCTAAGGTTTTTATGCCTAACTCACTAATGCTTGAAAACTCGGAGTCGGGCATTGGAATGCCGAAGTTGAGAAGGATACACATAATATAAGCACCATAATGGATGGTCTTATATTTTCTTCGGATTATGATGTCTTCAAATTCATCCAAAATGATTTTGCCCCAGTTTACTTGTTGGTTGGAGTATATTGAATAAAGAGCATGAAAGTCTCTTTTATAAACTTTTTCATAACTTCCCGTTCATGATTGTAGATAGCGAATGAAGGCACGGTGAACAAGGCGTGCTTTTGGCCTTCAGGTGCTAGATTTTAATGCACTTAAATTTGTAAGGTGACCGGACAAGAAACAATGTGAAACCTCATCTCTATGATCCATATCAACTTCAATATCATCAATATGAACACCTTGATAGGGACAATTTAAGATATTGCCTAATCTTTGTATAGGCAAGAAAATTTTAGTGCCACAAACTATTGACCAAACACAATCTTGTCGATTTTTGGGATTATAGTGGTCTAGATTCAGATTAGCAAGAAAGAGTTTGATCAAAAGATGATTAATTTTAACATTATTGGGAGCATACCCTATTAGATTATCAAAGTGGAATTACTCCGCCATTTCTCTAGTTCGATAAGCTGCAAAATCTGGAAATTTCATGAAAGCCCTTTTAAAGATATTGGAATTTTTCATAGAATTGAATCGAGAGACAACAACATCGTTCCAAAGCCATTGACGAATCTGATCTTCGGAAGGACCGAAGGCAGATTCCCGTGTGCGTTTGGATCTAGGAGCCATTAGAGAGTAAAAAATAAGGAGTAAAAGTTGAAAAATTGACAAAGATGTGCTGGGGTTCTGAAGTGAATGAGTAAAAAAAATGAAAAGATAAATACATCTTAAGTGAAAAGTAAGGGAAAATTTGGAAGAAAAAGTGTAGGGCCTAGTTAAAAAAATGCCTTAGGAAGAATTCAGCCGGCTGAAACACTGTAAACAGTCGTCTGAATTTCTTCCCATAAGAAAATAGTTCACTTTTGAACTAATTCAGATGGCTGTTTGAAGTGATTCAACCGTTTGAATCTGGGGAAAAATTAATCACTAGATAATATTCAGCCATCTGTTTGATCATAGACAGCCGGCTGAATTTTATGAAAACTTATCACAGCCTTTTATAACAAGCATTATTTTAAAAAAATCATTGTGAATATTTTTTTGAATAAATAGACAAAATTGCATATTAAAAAAGTTAAAACGGATTTGGAAGAGGAGCTTGGAGTGCGATAATCATCTGGTTCTGTTTTTGTGTTCTCTTGAAATGGCCGGAGTGGTGACCATCTATTATCGCGTTCCCATAAATTCAGAGATATTGGTGGACGCTGCCGTGATGGTTCCCAAGTATTGTGTCGGATTGGAGAACAAACAAGAGATGGTTGATGAACCTTGTTCTTGGATGAAGAACCACATAATTTTAAAGCAACTTGTTCCAAAAAGCTTAAACGCTTAGCGTTAACTTTTTATTCATAATAAAGTTCACCCTGTAATTCCAGTGTTTCCCTTTGGTAGTGATGAATGTCATTTATCTTTTCTTTGGTAGATGTTGAACACAAAAATAGAGATCTCTCATTCTTTTACAAGGTGGAGTGTAACCAGTGTGTGTAGAAGGAGGAACAATTGGAATTGGTTCATAAATCGGTGTTGGAGTTGGTAAATTCACCGATCCCGAACTAGGAGAAGAATATGATAGAGCAAAGGATTCAGAATTATGCTGGGAAGACATTTTTGAGTAAGGAAGTTGAAAGTAATTATTTATTTATTTAAAAATTGATTTCAAAAGAAAGAAGAGGAGTAGAGGAATTTATATGTAAAGATCATATAAGAAGAAAGAAGATTGGTGGTTAGGTTGTTAAGAACTAGAGAAAAATTTGGTTGAAAAAATGTAAGGTAAAAAAAAGTAAAAAATGGAATGCAAATCACCTTTAGTTGAAAAGAAAAGAGTAGAGTAGTGGTAGCGCACTAGATTTCCAAGTAAGAGATCGCGAGTTCGAGTATGGAATTTTTTTTTATTAAAAATTATAAATCCTTTACGGATAAAATTCCTAATTCTCTTCTTAATTTTATGAAGATATTTTCATTTAAAGGTTTTGTAAATATATCTGCCAATTGATTTTCAGAGGATACAAATTCCAGCCTGACTAAATCCTTTTTAATATTATCACGAAGAATATGACGACGTATGTCAATATGTTTAGTTCGTGAGTGATTGGCAGGATTTTTGAATAAGTTTATAGCACTAGTATTATCACAAAAAATTGTTGATTTAGATAAATTAACCCCAAAATCTTGAAGTGTTTGTTGCATATAAATGACTTTAGCACAAGCTAAAGCAGCAGAAATATATATGCTGCCTCACAAGTTGAAAGTGAAACACAATTTTGTTTCTTGCTAAACCAAGAGACTAAGGACTTACCAATGAAATGACAAGTTCCACTAGTACTTTTCCTATCCGTTCGACATCCTCCAAAATCAGCGTCACTATATGAAACTAACTCAAAAGGACATTCTTTCTGATAGAAAAGTCCAAAATCTTTGGTTTTGCTTAGATAACGCAATATGCGTTTTACTGCTTGCATATGTGATTCTTTAGGATTTGCTTGGAATCGAGCACATAAACAAACACTCATCATTACGTAAGGTCTACTAGCAGTTAGACAATGTAATGATCCAATTATACATCGATATAATCTTGGTCAACACTTTTACCATCTTTGTCTCTATCGAGATGAACCGTTGTACTCATTAGGGTTGGTTTAGCAGAAGTATTTTCCATATTAAAGTGTTTAATTAGATTATCACAATATTTTTATTGATTAATAAAAATTCCATTTTCTATTTGTTTAATCTGTAATCCAAGAAAATATACAAAAATTCCCATATACGACATTTCAAATTCTTTGGTCAATATTTTTGAAAACTTGTGACATAATTTTTCATTCGTAAAGCCAAAAATAATATCATCTACATAAATTTGAATAATTAAAATATCCTTTTTAGGTTTTAATAAAAAGAGTTTGATCAACCTTCCTAATTTCAAAACCAGATTATATTAGATAGCTCTTAGGACGTTCATACCAAGCACGAGATGCTTGATTTAGACTGTATAAGGCTTTTTTAAGTTTATGGACGTCGTCTGAAAATCTTTCATGTGTGAATAACGGAGATTGTTCGACAAAAACATTTTCTTTTATATAACCATTTAAGAAAGCACTTTTAACATCCATTTGATAAAGTTTGAATTTATGAAAACATGCAAAGGCCAGTAAGATACATATTGCTTCGAATCGTGCAACTGGAGCAGATGTTTCTTCGTAGTCAATTCCTTCTTCTTGATTATATCATTGTGCAACTAATCTAGCTTTATTCCTAGTTATATTACCCTGTTCATCTGCTTTATTTTTGAAGACCCATTTAGTACAATTGATGGTTTGATCATTTGGTCTACGTGCTAGTTCCCAAACTTCGTTTCGTTCAAATTGGTTTAACTCTTCTTGCATAGCTATAATCAAATAGTCATCAGTAGATGCTTCTTTTGCATTTTTAGGTTCGATTTTAGAAAGAAAAGCTACATGGCCCATTTGATTAAGTTGATTTCTAGTTCTAACATGTGAATCAATTTCTCCTATGACATTTTCTACTGGGTGATCTCGTAAAATCCTAGGAGGAAATCTTAATTCATTTACATTATGAACAATGTTTCCATTTTCTTCAAAATTATAAACAATGTTTTCATCTTCTTCAAAATTATTTTAAGTAACCATATATGTGATCGTCTTAGGATATCTTTATTATCCTCAAAAAATTTATTAAATTTGAAATTTTCGTCGAATGAAACATGAAGTGTTTCTTCGATTGTTTTTGTTCTTTTATTGAAAATTCGATAAGCTTTTCTTTGATCTGAATATCCTATGAAGATTCCTTCATCAGATTTTGGATCGAATTTACCAAGCCGATCTTTTGTGTTTAAGATAAAACATTTTGAACCAAAAGTTTTAAAATATGTGATGTTTGGTTTTCTTTGATGAAAAAGTTCATATGGAGTGTGTTTTGTTAAAGGTCGGATGGAAACACGATTTAGAACATAGCAAGCAGTCGTTATAGCTTCTGCCCAGAAATGTTTTGGTAATGTAATTCTATTTAACAAATTTTTTACACATTCTTGTAACGTTCTATTTTCCCTTTCTACAACTCCATTTTGTTATGGTGTTCTAGGAAAAGAAAAATTATGGTAAATTCCCCTTTTATTACAGAAAATTTCAAATACTTCATTTTCAAATTCTCCACCATGATCACTTTTAATATTTTTAATTTTCAAATTTTTGAGATTTTGAATTCTCTTTGCAAAATTCTTGAAATTTTCAAAATATCGCTTTTATTTTTTAAGAAAATAGTCTATCTTGAAAAATCATCTACTATAACAATCACATATTTACTATGATTTATAGATTGAATTTGGATCAAAGAGATCTAAATATAATAGTTCTAGTGGTTGTATAGTAGAAATATATTTCTTTGATTTTAAATGATGATTTTGATAATTTTCCTAATTGACAAGCATCACAAATATTGTTACTTTAAAATTTATTTTTGGTAAACATTTTACTAAATTATTTTTAGATAATTTATTTAAGTTTTGAAATTAATATGACAAAATCTTGTGTGCCATAACCAAGGATCATTTTCTTTGGCTATTAAACACATATTTGTATTATGATTTATATTCATATTTAACATAAATATTTTTATCTCTAAAACCTTCAAAAATAAGATTTTTATTTTGATCAAAAATGCTACACTTATTTTCAGAAAAGGAAATATTGAACCTTTGTTACACAATTGGCTGATACCAAGTAAGTTATGTTTCAAATTTTTAACTAATACGACATCTGTAATAAGAGGTAAATTAGATATACCGTTATTGCTTACATTGCCTTTGTCGATGACATGTCCTTTGGAATTATCTTCAAATGTGACAGAATCTCCATCTGAGTAGTTAATCTCTGTTAGCATCCCTTTGTTTCCTGTCATGTGTTTTGAGCAACCACTGTCCATTATCCATTTTCCTCACTTTTTGGATGGTACCAGCAAAATATATAATTAACATTGGTACCCACCATTTTATTCTGGGTCCCAAGAGTTAGGTCTTAGGAAGCCATCCTTTTGAAAACAAAATCTTTGTTTTTATGAGCAGTTTTTATAAAACATTTTATATACTTATTTCTTATCGAAGAATTATTTGTTTTAGGAATCCATATTTTAATTGATGTAGTAGAATTGGAAATTTTTAAACTAGGTTTTTCAACTTTATTATTCCTTTTATATGAAGAATTCTTTTTCTTTGGAATAATTTTAAAGGATTGTTTATATCCTAGTCCTCTTTTATTTGAAGTAGTTTGAGAATTTTCTATAATTTTGAAAAGATTTTCTCTACCTTTATTAAAATTAGAGACATTTTTAGTAATATCTTCTAACTTTGTTTTAAAGCTAGAATTATCTAACTCTAAAATCTTGATATTTGCTTTAAGGTCATGATTTTCAATTAATAAAACATCATTCTTTTCTTTCTGAGTTTCTATCTCTTGACTTAGCAGAGAAAGTTGAGATGACATATTAGAAAAAGATTATTGAGTAAATTGGAGTACTTCTTCTAAACTTTTCTTTTCATATCTTAGCATTTCTACTTCAATTTCAGTTCTATTCAATTTTTCAAGAGTTTGTTTGTACTTTCTATTTTTTCCTTATAGTTTGTCAAATAATTCTGAATTGATTTCCAAAAGGCCATTAAAAGTTAGATCACTTACCTCGTCTTTTGTGGCCATAAAGAAAACTTTGGCTTGTTCTGAATCACTGTTCAAGTCACTTTCTGATGATGAAGAGGATGATTTTGTATCGTCCCATGTGACAGAGAAAGCTAAATCTGTCCTTTTTGTGCTTATACTTGTCTTTCTTTTTCTCAAGATAGTCTTTCTTGATGTGACCTTTCTTGTGACATTCATAACACTCTAGAGCAGATGATGATGGTTTGTTGGTGTTGTTATTGTTGTTGGAGTTGTTCTTGTTAAATCTAATTTTGTTGCTCTTTCTAAATTTCAAAAACTTTTTGAAATTTTTAGCAATGAACGCCATATCTTCTTCATCTGAATTTGATTCATCTTTTTCTTCCTGGAATGCTATATTTTTCTTATCTTGAGCCTATACTCATTTTGCCTGGAGATTAACTTCATAAGACATTAGATTTCCAATCAACTCTTCTGCTTTTATGGTCGAAATGTTTTTAGCTTCTTCGATTGCTAAGACTTTTCGTTTCCACTCACCTGTTAGTGAGTTGAAGATTTTTGAAGCAATATCAAAATCCATGTAAGTTTCTCCTAATGCTATCAAAGAGTGATATATGTCTTGAAATCTAGAGTACATTTCATTTATAGTCTCATCTTCCTTCATTTTGAAATTCTGGAACTGATTTTTGAGCATAGAAATTTTACTTTGTTTAACTTTGTTAGTTCCTTCATGAGTAACTTTAAGTGTATGCCAAATTTCATGAGCAGTTTTACACATGCTTATTCTATTAAACTTATTTTTTTCTAATGCACAATATACCATATTCATAGCTTTAGCATTTGCAGTAGCATCTAATTTTTGCGTGTTATACCATGTTGAATATTCAGTAGTAGGAATAATATATTCAGATTGCATAATGTTCCAGGTTCATAACTACTTGCATGTATATAGATTCTCATTCTAGTAGCCCAATAATTATAGTTTATTCCATTAAATAATGGTAACCTTGCAGTAGACTGACCTTCTAAGAAGGTAGTGCTAACAACAGTGCTGGTGTTGTTTTCCATATTAAAACAATATTAGATAACTATGTTACGGTTATATGATGGCCTTGCTCTGATACCAAATGAAAGTGACCATGCTATAGGATCGTGTAATATGGATAAACAACTTGTGCATAATAATAACTAAGTAAATAAATAAAGCAGTAAAGTAAATGACACCAGAGATTTTTGTACTGGTTCGAACTTCCGTTCTACGTCCAATCCCAGACTCCTTATGGAATTAAACTAGAAGCCCTCACTTAACGCAGAGGAATAGGTTTACACCGCTTGAGCAACAGAACATGACTTCTACCGCCTAAGGAACCGAATAGGACTTTTACCGCCTGAGCAACCGAGCATGACTTCTTTACAAATAACAAAATTATCTGACTGTAGTATGCTCTTTAAATAGCACTGATAAGTCAATTAAGTACAATCTTCCTATAATCTTCTCCTTTATGATATATAGTGTAATGTGCTCGAGAAATGTGGAAGATGGAGTGATCAACGTTCAAAGTTTGTATGGAGTTAGAGTGCAAATTGAAAATAGATTGAGAGATAAGAATTCAAGAATATTAAAATCAATTTTTTTGGTAAATTATTTGTTGAATTCCGAAATCTATTTATAGAGACTAAAAGGTTGCGACCATTGATGAAATATAAAAATGAAAAGAAACAGGCGCAACCATTGATTTTGAAGATGTTTCTCTTTGATGAAGAGAAGTGTCTTTTCATAAAAATAGCTATTGAAAATATTCAGCCGGCTAAAATTATTTATTCAGCCTTCTGAATTAAACAAAATCGTAAACAACAAGGAAATAAGCTATTTTTGGCCTAATTCAGCATGCTGAATAAAGTCATTCGGCAGGCTGAATATTGTGCAACCATAAAAGTGTTTCAGCAATCAAACGGTTGAATTGATTCATTCAGCCGGCTGTTTCAGCCTTTTGTGCAGGGTAGTGCACGTGTGTATATGTTTATATATATATATATATCGTTTTAGGAGAGATTTTAACATATTACTAAATAATACAAAGACTCTAGACAAAGAACTATCAGCTTCAAAACACTATGAATATGAATATGTAACAAATCTCCTGCATAAATGATTAGACAAATATTTATTTATATAGTTTTTTACAATCAAAACGATGTAAAATCGAGATTCCAACAGTAGTATGCCAAGCCAGGGAAGATTATCTGACTTGGGGGCAACGTCTTGCTCCTTATCTCAACTGCGTCGAAGAGTTACTAGCCGACTTCGAGCTACTTGCCCACATGTGAGAAGGAGTCCTCCGAGATCTGGGCGAGATATTTCCTGCCTACGACTATAAATAGTGACCCTGACCTACAGAAATGGGACTTTTGGCTTCTTTACATCGATACTCTACCAAAATTACTGCTGCACTTTGATTGTACTGTTGTAATCCACCTGTAACCAGCGAGTTATAGCCTATAAACATTAATCATTTCATAGTGGACGTAGGCCATACACCGAACCACTCTAAATTTGTGCGTTTCTGCACTTTTTCTTATCTGTTGATTGGTATGTTTGTTAGATCTGCCTCATTTTACATTTACTTCCTTCATTTTATCTCTTCAAACACATCCGAAGAGTGTTGTGCCCAATTTTGGTACAAACAGCCACTACTTCAAAAAATAATAAAGATAGTAAAAGTTGGGATCAAGAGCAAAATAGAGCAGAAGTTCTTTAAAAATAGGGAGTAAAACTTTTCATATTGCCACTGGTTAACATTTTATGTGTGTGTGTGTGTGTGTCTGTATAACTATGATCTTGCCAAAAAACTTGTTTTTCCAAGTATACATGTGTGTTGTGAATATATGTGGATACAGGTATATATGACATTGTCAGTAGGTTTGAAAACACCATGCTTAATTTTTTTCTTCCTGAACTTGCTATTTATAAAAATAACTAGTTGAGGCATTAACTTCAAAAATCGATTTCTCATCTTCTACTTAGTTTCCTTCCTTGATTTTGAAAGAAAAGATGTGTGGTTTTGAATATAGGTTAATTTAAAAATTGTTTCATTCAAATCTATCGAGTATGGGCCGAGGAAAAAACTTGTAACCGTGGGTATGTCAAAAATGGATGGAAATCAAAAATCCTAATTTGATCAATGAAGTATATAATCGTGATCACTGTTAAGGAATATGATTTTTAGGATAAGTTTGGTGATTTTTAGATGTGCGTGGTAGGAGATATGTTAAGATGAACAGACTTGGGACTTTTATCAAATTCCGGTGTGCGGCTTGATTTCGAGGCTTGCCGTTTGGCATGGAGGAAGGTTAGGGGATACTGCACACGAGAAAAATGGAGCACAACTTTCTATTGAGTGCGTTGACCGGTGGAGGCAGACGTAGGGTTTAGTGCTTGTGTTTGGTATGGTCTCGGATTTAGGGAAATGGCGATGAATGGAAGAGGAGGGAGATGTGCACACATGGAGGAACCAATCGAGGAAGTGATGGCAAGGCTGTAGGTGTAGTTTGGTGGTTGATGGGTGACCAAGGTGGCATGGCAAGAGGATTAAGTGGAAAGTTCTTTATTACAGGCTTTGGTTGAGTGGTTCGAATTTTCGATCGAGGGTTGTGTCGTGTTTTTCGGTGGTCGAACGTGTTGTGGGGATGGAGAGCAACTCACGTGGATGGTCAGTGGCAAGGAGAGATGATCGGAGGTCGTGTGCACATAGACAGTGTCATGCACATTTGGGCATCTTCAGGCGAAAGAGAGAATGAGAGGGAGAAGGGAGGAATACTGGGATGGGAAGAAGGACTTTGGGTGTGATGCCCCACCTCTATACTCAGACTAACCAAAGACACTACTGGGTAATGTCGTCAATTAGTACGATGGATGGGGCTGTTGAGGAGCGACCAAATGTATAATTGATTTGAGCGAGAATCGATATGTCAGATAGTATGTCATACATTTCATTTCAAGAGAAAATTCGACATATCGAATCCAAACTCAAATCTACTACACAGTGGCTACGTGGCCTTCAGAATTAATATAAAATAAGCACAACACAAAATCAGTCACAGGTATACATACCACTAAGGCAGAAAAAGATATGAATATAACATGTGGAAGTTTACATTATAGTAGTGGCCATATAAGATCCACTACATGTCAAAAAAACAGGTACATTTACTATACAAAAGAATAAGTATACATCAAAGAGTCTCTATCTTGGATACATGAAAGACAAAAACTACTAAGCTAAAGTAGTTAGCCAAAAGTCAGAAATGGTCCTTGCTAAGAAGTCAAGTGGAAGCACCTGCCACACCTTGGTCTGACCCGAGTATTATTTAAGAAGAAAAATAATAAACTAATCAGTCTAGCTATAATTATCATGTAAGATGAGATATGATAAGAGATATAACAAAAATATATGATAACAATAATACCATACCTTGAAAAGTATATATTTGACAACAATGAAAATCACACAATATCTCAAACTTTCTCAAATACCAAAAAGAATATCATATTCTTTATCCTTATTCACGAAATCATAAATATTGCTAGAGCTTACTAATGCAAATCACAAAAATTAGTGAAAAACAAATTCCAGCAATCAATATTTAGGGATCCAAAAAACAAAAAGGGGGAGGCCTATCACAAATGGGAGCATGAAAACTCACCAACACATGTATCACAAACAGGATGTTATCCCATGGGTCGCTAACCCATAATGAGCCGAATATCGACGTACCTAGAAAGATATGCCCCATGGATAGAAACTTGATTGAGCCGATTGCTCCTTGAATGGTCAAAAGATCATGGGTCGCTAACCCATGAAAATGAGGCGAAGTTATACACAAACGGTGTTTAGCCCCCCCACATGGACAAAGAGACATTTCTCATCGCAAGTCTAAATCACAAAATGATCATCATTGATCAAAAAATGTAAATTACACCAAGCTATTAAATAAATGAGTTTAGCTTCATGTCCCATAATCATTGGCTGAACTTAAATATTTAAGAACAAATTGTAGGTTTCCACTTGAAAATTGTCACGAACAAGTCCAAGAATTAACCGATGAAGTAAACGCAAGTGTTTCATACCACTTGTTTTGCTAAGTCTTTTAATAGGATTTCTCACACGAATGAAATAAAGGTTTGTATATACTAATAGATTGGAAAATGGTTTTAAATCGAGCTTTGTATTAAAAGTAATGTTGAAATCATTTTTGTGAAAGAATTTTAGTATTTACTACTAGTATAAAAACTACTAGTATAAAAACCTTTGTATTTTAAAGTGACAAATCACATAAACGATTGTAAAAACAATCTATCACAAAATCCACATTTCAATAACATGAATAAATACCAAGAAAATCTATATCAAATCCATCAAATGGACATACCCAAAAATCCCGAAAAGAAATCATCAAAGGTGGTATTGAATGACAATAACTATTCGGATCATCAAAAATCAATTACAACAAAAATCCATATAAAAATAGGCAAATTGGCTGAATTCAACAGCTTCAGACGTTAGAGGGTTTTCCTAGATGTTTGAGCTGAAGCTCGGGAAAATTCATCCAGGTTGATCAGACGTTTAGGTATAACCTCAGACATATGAGCTGATGCACTGGAAATAATTTCCAGAAGCCCCAGACGTCTGAGGGTTTCCCCAGACGTCTGAGCTGAAGCTCAAGGCAGAATTTGCCTAGCCTAAAGAGGGCAAACAGATTCGGAAGCGATCCAACGAGCGATGATGGCTAGGGATTTATGCCAAGCGACAACCCAGCCCTGTAGGCTCTTCATTACACTCCAAACAACATGTCCAAGCATCCATAGGAGGAATTCATAGATTTTGACTTCGAAATACCAAAATTGGAAAATTCACCAGACCGGTTCAATTCAAAAGCAATTGAACATGAAATAGATGTTAGGAATTCATACCTAACAATAATGAAAACTATAGACATAGATGTGAGTTCAAGAACTGACCTTTAAATTCAAGAACAAGGAATGAGGAACTACAAACAAGCTAAGATTGATCTCTCTTCAACTTAGCTTCAAGAATCTTCAATCTATGATCAAATGCAAAGATTTTCCTAAGTCAGGTTATATGAAAAATCAAGAATTTAAGAGACATTGAAATGGAGAAGATGAAGATGATGCTTACCTAAGCTTCTCCTTGATTTTAGAACTTGAATTTCCTTAGAGTTTGGAGCTTAGGAATTTAGTTTCCACTACCCACCATTATTCATAGGGCTTGAGTGTATTAGGAAATTAAAAATGGAATGAATGAAGAGGAGTGTTCGCTCGATGAATTCTTTGGATTCCCAAGAACAATCCTTAGGATTTAGAGACCATTGAACTTTCACAAGCGGAACATCTTTATTACAAAGGCGTTTAACCTCCGTAGCAATGATAAGAATAGGATGTTGCTCATAAGTCAAATTAGGTGAAACCTCAATTTCTTCAATAGCACTTGGTTCAATAATAGAGTCGGAATCTCTAAAGCATTTCCGTAGTTGAGAAACGTGAAATACGTCATGAAGAGGAAAATTGAGCTGGTATTGAAAGGCGATAAGCCAAGGAACCAATGCGTTTGGTAATAGGAAATGGGATAATATATCGAGGTGCTAATTTTTTCGATCGACAGAAACGCACAACACTCACGAATGAATACAAAATCTCCCACAGAAAATTCTAAATTCCTTCTTCGGTTATCGACATAGGATTTTGTCTACTTTGAGCTTCTTTCACCCTATGACGAATAAGGTCAATCTTTTCTGTGGCATCATGAATAAAATCTGGATCTAAAACCAGCTTCTCACCGGCTTCAAGCCAACACGAAGGAAATCGGCATGGCCTTCCGTAGAGTGCCTCAAAAGTTGTCATACCAATACTAGATTGGAAGTTATTATTATAATAAAACTCAATAAGAGAAATATGATCTTCCCAACTTCCACCAAAATCAAAAATACATGCACGAATGAGATTTTCAAGAGTTTGATCCACACGCTCCATTTGTCCATCGGAATGAGGATGATAAGCGGTGCTAAAATTAAGCTTCTTTCCCAAAGCTTTTTGAAGACTTTTCCAAAATCCACTAGTAAATAATGGATCACGATCGCTAATAATAGAAGTAGGAACAACATGCAATTTCACAATTTCTTTGACAAAGAGTTTGGCCGAAGGAGGTACGGTCCGGTTGGACCGAACGGGAATAAAATAGACGGATTTTGTAAGTCTACCTACAATCACCCATAGACTGTCATGACCTAAATGAGAATGGGGAAGACCATCAATGAAGTTCATGGAGACTTGATCCCACTTCCAAACGGGAATGTCTAAAGGTTGCAATAACCCACTAGGCCTTTAATGCTCGGCCACTATGAGTTGGCAAGTCAAGCAACGCTTAATAAAGTTAGCAATATCTGATTTCATTCCATGCCAATATTAAAGTCGCTTCATGTTTGCATACATTTTACTACTACCAGGATGAATGGTAAATATAGAACGATGAGAATCTTCTAAAATGTCCTTACGGAAATCGCTACTATTTGGCACAATAAGTCTACCAAATTTTTGAATGCCTCCGCAAGCATCAATTTCAAAGTCTTTCAAACCGTTAATATCAATTTTATCCCTACAACTTTGGCTAAGATGAGCCAATTTGGGATCGTGCTTTTGAGCTTCAAGGATGCGGTCCTAAAGAGAAGGATGAGCCTCAAGTTACATAAAACAAGAGATGAACATGTATTGGATTCACGATATCGAATCTTACAAGTGGACAAAGTCTCGAGATCATTTCACTTGGATACCATTACAGAAACAACCACTTGTTGCTTACAACTAAGGACATCGGCAACATGATTTCCCTTTTCGCGAGCATAAAGAACATCAAGATCATAAGATGCAAGGAATTCGAGCCAACGTTGTTGACATAAATTAAGTTCCTTTTGAGAGAATAAATACTTTAAAGATTTATGATCGGTGTAGAGAACAAATTTCTCTCCTGAAAGATAATGACGCAAAATTCTAAGGGCGAAAACCATAGCCGCGAGTTCCAGATCATGAGTGGCATATCTAGTCTCGACAGACTTTAGTTGCCTAGAACCATAAGTAATAACACATTCCCTTTGCATGAGAATGACATCCAAACCAATACGACTAGCATCGGTATAAACAATCAAGTCTTTGTTCCCTTCAGGAATCACAAGAATATGAACATCGGAAAGGAGTTCTTTTAATTTATGAAAAGCACCTTCACATTTGTCTGACCAAATGTACTTAACTCCCTTCTTTGTCAAGCTAGTAAGAGGCATGGGAATTTTACAAAAGTCTTTTAGAACCGATGGTAATAGCCGCCAATCCAAGAAAACTACAGATTTCCATCACGCTCTCCGGTCTCTTCCAATTTTGAACCGCCTCAATCTTTGAAGGATCCACAGAAATTCTGGATTCAAAAATGATATGTCCTGAAAATTTCACTCGAGATTGCCAAAAATGGCACTTAGAAATTTTTTCTTTCAATTGATTGCTCCTAAGAGTTTCCAACACAATTCGAAAATGTTTCTCATGCTCTTCCTTAGTTTTAGAATAAACAAGAATATCATCATTGAAGATAAGAACAAATCGATCGAGGAAATCTTTGAAAACTCAATTCATAAGGTCAGCGAAATAAGTTGGAGCATTCATTAAACCAAACGGCATAACAAGCCATTCATAAGATCCATAACGAGTACGGAATGACGTCAAAGGTATGCAATCCTTTACAATTCGAAGCTGATGGAAACCGGTTGCTAATTCTAACTATGAGAAGACTCTAGCACCACTGAGTTGATTGAATAGATTATCAATCCGACGTAAGGGATATTTATTCTTAACGTAAGATCATTCAACTTGCGGTAGTCAACGCAAAGCCTAAGTGTACCATTAGATTTATTCACAAAGATAGCTGAAGCTCGCCAAGGAGATGAACTAGATCGAATAAACTGTTTTGCTTCTAATTCGTATAATTGTTTATGTATCTCCTCATTTTCCTTATTGGGCATACGATAAGGAGGAGAGTGATGAGTAGAGCTTCCGGGATTAGATTAATCATGAACTCAATTGCTCGCTTAGGTGATAATCCTAAAACAGGCTCAAATATGTCGAAAAATTCACGAACTATGTCAATGAGGGAAATGACATCTTCCTCATCATCATTATCATCATCATGGGGATTTAGAGAATATAAGGGTGCTGCCAAATTGGAATCTGATTCTTTAAGGACAATAGAAATTTGCTAAATAGTTTGGGGATGTTGAAGATGGATAGCCCTCTCGGGACATAGGATACGGGCTTCATATTAGTTCAGTCAATCCAATCCCAAAATCATTCTGAAACCTAAGTAACGCATAACATGCAAATCAGCTCGGAAAGCATAATCACACAAAAATAATCTCGACATCTTCACAAATAAACTGAGTGTTGCAGATCCACAAAACGGATTCGCAATTCTCAATGAAGTCATCAAGCCCATAACATTTAAAGAAAAAGTATCAACAAGATCTTTTGTGATAAAAGAGTGAGATGCACCCGTATCAAAAAGAATTCGAATAGGATGATCACGAAACATATTAATTCCATTATGGTCAAAATGAGAAATACCTTGACCAAGAGTAGTATTGCTGGAGGCTTGCACAACATTCAGCTTTCCCTCTTTTTTGTTTTGAAGTTTGGGACATGAAGATATATGATGACCCGAACTTTTGCAATTGCGGCAATAAATGGGTCTCGGGCACCTATTTGCATAATGCATATACATGTGTAATTATAATTTCAATTAATTAAACTTTTAATTAAATTAATTAAATTATCTTGATTTCGAAAATCGTTATTCATATGTATGCATGCATATTTATGATATCTTTTTAACAATATCATAACATATTTCATAATTTATTTACTACATGCACAAACATTTTATTAATTAACTTATTAAAAAAATTTATAATTTTCAAAAATTAGATTATTTTTTTTTTCAAACATTTTGAAAAACATGCTACATTATAACTATTATAATAAACATGTATTTTATTTTAAATTCGATAATTAAATTTAAAATCTTTTACTTTAATTTTCAATACAATTTTGAAAATTAACCCAAGGCCCAAATTAAGTTGGGTCTTTTCTATTAGGGGCAACCTTTGGGCTCACTTTACCTTTCAGGCCAGGCCAGTAACCAGGTAAGACATGATACTTGATTACCCAATTCCAATCCTAGATATTATCTTTCTAGACACCGTACTGAGCGGGCAGGCATAATAAGTTAGCTCTAACTTGACTAATTTAGACGTCATAGGCTATTGGGCTCTGATACCATTGTCGGAACTGGACCAGCCCGCAGCGGTAGTGGTGGGTATATTTCAATTTTTTATCCTATTGGATCTTCATTGGGCCTATGAAGTCTATTCATCTAGAATAATTCTAAATTTGTTTTAAATAAAATCATGAATTTTATTTAAATTTAATTATTTTGTAACGTAAAGTTAATTTGAATGATTTAATTTATATATACACATGTATCATATACATATACATATGTGTGTGCATGTGTAACATAATAATCTATGAAGGGTATAATATGCCCGTATATAGATGTTGGGATTTACGTCGCAACAAACACATTAGCTCATTTCGTATATTGTATGTTGTCTAAATATGTGCATAAATCTATGATGCAAAGTATATTTATATAAATATGTATACATATATTTAAAATATATATTTTATAACTAAAAGTCTCAAAATTAACTATATATATAACTTAAAACATTTGTATAAATTTATATACATAATTAAACATATACATTTGTAGTTTATGCAAATACATGTATACATATTTAAAATATGTCTACATTTGTGTAAATACATATATACATAATTAAACATATACATTTGTAGTTTCGGCATCTTCTAGCTTATTGAATGATGGCAGGCTGCCGTCTCCTGTGGAGCTTAGGCAACAAGCTGCTGCCCTTCCCCGTTTTGTACAAAACCATGGTCGTCGTTATTCACTTCCATGCTACCTAATTCGGGTGTCTATACCCCTATTGAATTTGATATTATGGATGATAATGGTGTACTAATTCATCCTCCCAATGTTATGCAAGCTAGTGTGGAATTTTGGGCAGATTATTTGGTTAGATTCTTTCTGGATCCTAATCACCACCTTCTTGAAGCGTCTATTGTCTATCGTAAAGGTTGGAAACTGCGTGGTGATTTTCACGTCAAGTTAGATGACTCATGTACATCCTTAAGTTTTCCTTCTTTGAGGAGCGTCGTCGTGTAGTTGAGGCCGAGCCTTCCTTTTTCGATGGAAAACCATTTATGTAACGCCTTTGAATCCTACAGTACCTAGTGCTCATTAACAGGTTCTTTCTATTCATGTTTGGACTTATTCTTCTCATATTTCTTCCACATTACAACCATTGCTTGGTTTGAATTGGCTTGCTTGTAGCATAAGCAAACTGAAATGTTTTGATTCTAATACAGTAGCATGTGAGAAGTTAGTGTATGCCAAGGCACTAATTTAAATTATCCCAGATAAGCCCCTACCTTCCACTATTCCTGTTCAGCTTGCTGTTGGGCATGTTATTAATGTCCGTGTCTGATATGGATCTGTACTCCTTGTCATCCATTTGGCCATCTTGCAGTTGCCTGCAAGCTCTCCGTAGATGCCACGATGACCCTTAAAGTTCCATTGCCTCGCCCACCTCTCAGGAAATGGGTTCCTAAGGTTCAGTCTCTCATCCCTGTTGTTCTAATTCCTGATTCGGATCCTCCTCCATGCTCAGATGCTACAACCAACGGCCCTTTTGACCTTGATTCCGTGGTTCCTTCTGTCCTCACAAATATCCTTAAAGCTCCTCCCGATCATGCGCCTCCTCGTTTGCCTATTGTAAGGGCTGAGTCTGAAAGTTGTTGGTTTGATCTAAAATCCGATATAAGATATAACCCAGTGGAAGATTCCGTAACAACCCGTTATTTTAACAAATATTTTTATATAAAATTTATTTGAAACTATTTGATTATTAAATCATTTAAAATTGAAATTTTGGAATTTTCCAATGTATTTTTGGATTGTTTATAATTTATTTTTCAAATATAATAAAATAATGATTTTCTAAAATTTTTATATTTTGGTCAACTTTAGTCAAACTTTGACTTTCGGTTGAAATTTTTAAATTTGAATTTTAAATTTCCAATCCTTTTCTTTTAAACTGAATTTGATTCCGATATTCGTTCTGCTTTTTGTTTCGTCAAATTCTGTTTTATACTTTTTAAATTTGATAAGATTTAGTGTTTTGCATGCAATTATTTTCTGTATTTTATTGTCTATTTCTTATGTTTATTTTCTATTTTCTATTTTGTTTGGGCTTTGATTTTTGTTTTGAGTTGTTGAGCTTGTTTTGTTTTGGGTTTGGCAAATGGGCTTAGAAATTTGATGAGGCATGAGTTTGCTTTTATTTATGTAAGTTGCTTGCCCTTTTGACCTTTTCCATTCCTAGTCGTGCCTCTTCCTTAGCTTGGCCGTACAAAACGTCTCAACCATTTCATTTCTTAACAAAACATTTCCAGTAAGTTTTCATCCTTCTTCATCTTTTTCATTTTACTTTCACTTTTATTTCTCAAGCAAGTTCGGATTTCAACATCACCATGCTTTTACCGACTTCATCTCCTCCACCACCATCACCTTTGATTGACCAGCCATCTCCTCCACCATCTCCCCTTGTTGCCGTGACCATGATCGAAAAACCCATCACCTAATGCCTTGCAAACCCTAACCGAGCACTATTTGTTCAATACATCCTCTTTGCTAGCCTCGGTCGCCACCTATTCCATCACCAACTTCTCCTTCCATGCTTAGCCGTGACTATCACCTCCTCCCCTAGCCGTGAATGGATGTGTCTTGACCCATAGTTGATCATGACCGAGCCATTAGCTATAGGGCCGAACCCACAAGCCATAGGACCAAACCCAAAACTCCACATACCACTTGACCTTTTGCCTTCCTAATGACCTTTGGCTTGACACCACTTCATCTACCCATAGCCGTGCAAAGTGTTGTGACCTGACTAATTGACCAAGCAAACAACCCAGGCCGGGCCACTTTTGCCTATGGCCGAACCACTTGTGTGCATGACTATTCATGTTGCCTTGTCCTTTTGCCTTCCTCAAGCCATCTCTTCACAATCCCATTTCCTAGTCGTGTTTTATGACCACAATGGCCGAGCATGCTTGCTTCAAAACAAATCATGGCCGAGCTATTTTGATGATGGTCTAGCCTATTTAGAAAGTGGCCGAGCCCACTTGTTTGGGTAAGCCGATTTTACTTCTTCTTTGTTCATTTTTTTGCATTGTTTTGATTCATGTTCTTTTGTATAATGTGTACGTATATATGTTGTATTTCATTTGTTTACAAGACTTAGATCTTGGATCTACTTCCACTCAAATCGTGTTCCTGCTTTGTCGTGCTTTTCGGAGTTTGGTTGTATGTCTCGAATTTTTCATCTCTAGCTTTAAAAGGTGAGTTTATCACTCTCGACATTCTTACTCATATAATTGTGAGTTGATGACATGTGAATGTGTAGTAGTTGATATGCTATGATGTTATAAGTTCATATATGCCTGATATAGGACTTCATATGATGTTATAACCCAATTTCATACCTGTTACATCACCTTATATGATATGCTATGCTACTGTTCATTTTATCTTCTGTTTCTCACACTGCAAAGTTCCCTGTTAGTATGGGATTCACTATGGGTTGATATCGCCACTATTAACTCATTTATGCTTGGGTACGGTTGCTTATACCAACCGACGGGTGATCTTATTCAATACTATCCAGTAAAGGGTAGGTCGGTCTTGTGTTGACAGGGGTCGATAGGTTCAACCTCGGTGTTATTTGTCTAGAGATGCATCGTGAAGGGCGATTATCCCAGTAGCTCGATTACTGTATGGAATCCATTCTCCAATGCCCAACTATGCTGAAATGTGAGATGCAAGCATTTTAGCTATATTTATAATTTACTTTGACCCCTAGACGTTATTATAGTATAAACGGATTTTCTATAGAAAATGCTTTGGTTATCATAAGGTAAAAACCCGTCCGTTTTTATGTACGGTATGGACTTACGAGATACTTTTGATTTCAAAGATTATGATATAACTTTAAAATCCAGTTGGGTGTGTTTTCTCACGTTGGATTTCCAGACTGACTCGGTTGTTATTTTATTACAATGCTCGAGTCAAAACGAGCATATTACAAATTTTAGTCAGACGCTTTGGAGCTCCAGGAGATGAGCTGGAGGCCTAGAGATGTATTCACGTATATGGTTATTTTCCGCTGTATTCATTGATGGTATTTATCAATAATTATAAGGACAAGTTGTTATTACTGTCCAGGCTGAAATAAGTTAGTATACTCTGATTGATGTTTATATATACATATATTACAATTTTGCTTTTGTGTGAAGTGTTTAACGGCCAACTTTCTATGAGATTAGACAGATACCTGAAAAATCTAAATTAAAAGTCAACCGCAAGCGCACGACATACGATTATAGAACATATACGAGTATAGGTCGATCTGTTGGGAATTGTATTGATTTTAAAATTTCTATTCAATCAAATTAAACCAAGAATTTGAAGTTTTGTTAAGCTAAAAATTTCTAAAAACTAACAAAACTAAAAGTGGATAAAAATATGAGAGTGAAAGGCAATTTATAGGTAATTTCCTTCTCAAGATCTCATAAATCAACAAATTGAAATTACGATCTCTCTTTTGGTCATTAGTGAATTTCGTTGATATATTTATCAATAAGTATGGCCTATTTGTGCTGTTAATTAGTCTAGAATAAACCATCAAACTTTAACATACTCACTAAACCACTTGTTAACTCTCATGAACATTGACATTCCAACCATGATACGCTAGATGATTAGAGAAAGTCAAGGCCTTACAAATGATGACTGGGGAATCTTTAGAAGTCGCACTCCATTCACGATTGACATTCTTTATGTAGGCCACCCCATCGATTCAGGATGCTGACCTTGCCGGTGTACGAAGGGAATTCGGATCCCAACAAACACATCGTAAAATATGAATGGCTTATGAATGCTGCTCAAGATGGCGATGCGGTTATGTGTAGAAGCTTCCCTATCTTCTTAGGAGGAATCGCGGCTATGTGGTTCACTAGTTTACCGCCCCTATCTATTTCATGTTTTGATCAATTGGTTACTAAGTTTGTCGAGTAGATTCGTATGCATGCTACTAGACCAAAGGATGTTAATACCTTGTCCAGTGTTAGTTAGGCTCCAGGAGAGACTATTAGGCATTATCCAGAAAGGTTCCACGCTGCTTGTGCCAAGGTCATCAATCCCAAAGACAACTTCGATCTAATGGCATTGACTAAACGGATCGATCTCGATTTCGAGTTTGGCGATTGGTTGGCTGGAAAACCCCCTGCTTCCTTGGATCGTTTCTATGAAAAGGCAGCCCAGAGTCTGAGGAGAGAAGGCACTAGAAGATTTAGGAAGCAGAACGTTACAGGGCCCAGTGATGAAGATATCTAGAGTAATGTTGTTGTAAAGCAGACCGGTTGAAAATTTTGGTAAAGTATAATTGAACATTTAGAATAAACAAGGTCAGCAAAAGGGTAATGAAGGTCAAGGAAAGAAGAGAGACCCACGTTGTGGGAGACCTAGGGCTCCTTTGTTCGGTCGATATAATCCCCTAAACACGTCGCTAGAAAATGTTTATCTTTAGACTTATAATATGGGGTAGTACAAGAAGCCAGCTCCGAAACTGTCATCGGAGAAGCAGATTCAGACCGAGAAGTTCTGTAGGTTCCACGATTGTTATGGACATTTGCAAGATATCATTGAGAGATTGACCAAAGAGAGAAAGTTAGAGCAATTTGTCCAGACTCTGCAGAATGGCGGAGCGAGCCCGTCTAATCCTAATCAACGTCAAGGCCAGGCTAGGCCTGAAGACCCCGCATGCATTGGCGGGAGGTTAGAGACTAATACTATGAGTGGTGGTCCTGATCCAGCTGATCGGAGTTGGAAGGATATGGATTCATATGCTACTTCGATTAGGCATGTGGACTTTGAGTGTTGTAGTGGTACGGACGAAGGGGCCCCAACAAAGCACCAAAGGATGATGACAGACAACATCGTTTTCACAAACCGAGATGCTGACAATGTCGAGGCCCCTATTATTAATCCGTTGGTTATTTCTGCCCAAAAAGGTCCTGCTTGGATGAAGAGGATCTTAGTTGGCAGTGGAAGTTCCATGAAAGTACTTTTTAAGCACGTTTATGACCAAATTATGATGGAAGTGAAAGACATAAAACCGTGTCGGTAACGTATATATGGTTTTAATGGATGTGCAACCATACCAGCTGGGGTGGTGGAGTTATCCGTTGAGTTAGGTGTTAGAGATCGCTGGTGAGTCTGGACATTACATTTTGTTGTGTAGGACATACATTCCCCTTACAATGCTTTCTTGGACCAACCGACCCTTGCAGATTTCAGAGCAACAATTGCCCCTTAGTGTTTGACTCTGAAATTTCCCACTGATAATGGAGTCGGAGTGATATATATTGATCAGATGGTTGGATGCGCCTATTATGTTGCAAAGCTTCGGGATGCACAGCAGAAAAAGAAAAAAAAAGGCATGGAGGAAACTCTCCACCTCCATCTTTCAGAGAATTGACAACTAACACCTGGGCCTAGGCTCGGGCACCACAACTGGTTTCTTAAGGACCTCGATCCTAGAGACAATAATGATGAAGAGGAAGTAAAAGAATACCAAGCTTACTTAGTGGAGTTTACGATTGATGTTCCAATCCATGACGATGACGATTCAAGAATGGTAAAGGTCGGATGTCAACTCGACCACAAGATGAGACAGAAAGTAGTGGAATTTCTCCAGGCAAACCTTAATGTGTTCGCATGGACTCACTCACGTATATGTGGGATCTCGTCGAACATCGCAAGCCATGCATCAAATATCGACCCGCGGCATGTCTCGGTTAAACAAATATAGGCACAGTATGGATCCAGAGTTACCGCCCTAAAGGAAGAAGTGGATAAAATCAAGGCTAACTGATTTATTCGTGATGCTTTATACTCAGAGTGGGTATCGAATCTAGTGCTTGTCAGAAAGTTTAATGAGAAGTGGAGAACATGTATGGATTGCTCAGATCTGATCAAAGCCTGTCCTAAAGATAGTTTCTCGCTTCTCGGAATTGATCAACTTGTGGATTCAACAGCCGGACATGAATTATTATCTTTTATGGACTCATACTCCAGCTACAACCAAATCCCAATGCACCTTCTTTACAAGGAACATACTAGCTTCGTTGCTATTTTGGGACTTTATTGCTGCAAGGCAATGCCATTTGGAATCAATAACGCTAGAGCAACTTATTAGAGGCTCGTGAATCGAATGTTTGCAAACCATATTAGAAAGACCATAGAGGTGTACGTGGATGATATGCTCATAAAGTCACGGCTATCCAACGACCATGTCAGTGATTTGGAAACAATATTCAACATACTCCGATAATACAGAATGAAGCTTAACCTATTGAAGTGTCATTTCACAGTTACGTCAGGAAAGTTCCTTGGATTTATCATCAACGCTGGAGGAATTGAAGCCAATCTTGAGAAAGTCGGGGCGATTCAAATTTATCGAAACTCCCAGAACTATAAAACTGGTGCAAAGCCTCAACGAGAAGGTGGCAGCCTTAAGCAGATTCATCTCCAGATCCACGGACAAGTGCATTCCCTTCTTCGATCTGATCGGAAAAGGTAAATGGAATTTTGAGTGGATAAAGAGTGTGAGGGTGAATTCCACGCACTAGTTCAACATCTAGCAACACCTCCTATCTTGTCGAAGCCGGTTGATTATGAGAGAATATATGTCTATCTGGCGGTTTCAGCAAATGCAATCAATGCTGCGTTTATTCAAGAAGAGGATCAGACCCAACGATTGGTCTATTATATCAGCAAAAGGTTAACATGGGTAGAAAGAAACCACCCGAAGGTGGAAAAGGTACTTATTGTCTCATGATAGCCTTGAGGAAGCTCCGTCCATATTTCCATGCTCATCCGATCGCTATTTACATTGACCAGCCGCTATGATAGGTCCTGACACGATCTGAAACGTTTGTTAGATTTCTTGAGTGGAACATTGAGCTGAGTAAATTTGATATCACTTATACGCTGAGGTGAGCTATTCAAGGACAAGATCTTGTGGACTTTATGGTCGACTTCACCGTACCGAAGGATTTTCTTGAAGCCAGTGAATCTCCCAAGTGTACATGGAAGCTATACACTGATGGTGCATCGAACAACCATTGCTCGGGCGTTGGAGTTGTACTCGAAACCCCAGAAAGTCGATCTGTATGCTATGCTTTGAAGTTTGATTTCCATACAACTAACAACGAAGCCAAGTATGAATCTTTAGTTGCTGGGAAAGGCTTGCCAGTGACTTGGGAGACATTGCTGCAGAGATTTACTATGATTCACAACTGGTGGTATGCCAGGTTTGAGGAGAGTATTAAGCCAGAGACTGGATATTAGCCACCTATCTTACTAGGGTTCAAGAAGTCTTGAATCAGTTTGACTATTATGTCATCCACTGTATATCTCGAGAGCAAAATCAAAAAGCCGATTCTTTAGCCAAACCGACCGGCACTGGTGAAGCACAGCAGATGGGAGTCATCCCCATTGAGACACTTACTCCTCCAACTATCGACCAAATGGAGATAGACTGGGTGCACGAGGCAACACCTAAAAAGGAGTCATGGATGACTCCATTCAGAAACTATCTTGAGCACGAAGCACAACCCAAACACCGAAATGAGAAAAGACTGGTTCCCCGGAAGGCTTTGCGATTTATTATCCAGAATGGAGTCCTGTACAGGAGGAGATATTCTATTCCTTTACTTCGGTGTATCGCCCATGATGAAATCAAATGATTTTTGCAGGAAGTGTATGAAGGAGAGTGTGGTGATCACACTGGGGCAAGCCCTTGCAAAGAAGATACTCATGTATGGGTATTACCGGCCAATCATAAACCGAGATGCATCGAATTATGCCAAGAGATGTGATAGGTGCCAGAAACATGCTAGAATCCCGAGAGCCCCGCCAACCGAGATTACTCAGATTGTCAGTCCATGGACGTTTGCCATATAGGGAATTGATATAATAGGGACCTTGCCTCTAGCTAAGGGTGGCGCAAAGTACGCCATCATTGTGGTTGATTACTTTACTATATGGGCAGAAGCTGAGCTTCTTTTTACTATCACGACGAAGAAAGCAATCAACTTTGTTGTGCGCAACATTTTCTACCTCTTTGGCCTCCCACGGACGATTATAACTGACATGCGGCCTAATTTGATAGTGTAGAGCTTCAGAACTTTTGCCAAGGCTATCGTATCCAGAAGAAATTCTCAGCGGTAGCTCACCCTCAAGCTAATGGACAAGTCGAAGCTGTCAACAAAGTCATGTCCATCTTGAAGAAACGACTAGAGAAGGCTGGAGGTAAGTGCGTCGACGAACTACCCACAAGTCTGCGACCGGCCATACTTCATTGCACTTTCCTACGGCTCTGAAGCCATCATTCCAATTGAGCTAGAAGTACCATCTCATCGAATGACTTATTATGATTCGAAGACGAATGCCATCCTACTTGTAGCATCTTTGGATTTATTAGATGAGAAACGTGAAGAGGCTGATTTAAGGGCAGCTATGCATCATAACCTAGTCGCCCGGTTATACAATGCCATGGTTTAGTACAAAATATTTGAAGTTGGTGAATTCGTACATAAGCAGATTTATCTGGTCCCTTTGCACATGAAACCGACATGGGAGGGACCATATGTCATCGAGCGAAAACTTGGAACGACACATTCAAGTTATCAAGCCTCACTCTACCGAGAGCATGGAACAGCGAAAGTCTCTATCACTATTACATATGACTGGCTTTCATTTATTTAGTATGCTTTTCCATTCAAGTTTGTTTATGCAATTTGTGAATTTGTACTTATAATAAGGCAACTGATTTTTTTCCATGATTTCTTATTTCAGCAATAAAGTGCAGACTCATAAAGCCAAATTAATGATTCCTAAATGCATCATGCAACCGCCGTGATGTATGAAGAGCTGAGTTTCGTCTTGCAATAGGACTCGTTCAAATAGGGAGTGATTGTGATCCAACTGGGCACTCACTAGATGAAACCTCGAGCTGGAGGGGCAAACAATAACCAATTAAAAAGAGAATTGAAACATGACAATTCTTCAACAAACTTTAGCCCCAAAGTGCGAGCTGAAGTGCAAACTCCAAAGTTAGGACGTGAATCGACCATCCGACTCGAGGAGGATGGAACCGTCCATCCATGACCTCGCTTATTTCCAAAAACTCAAGGAGGATGGATCCGTCCATCCATGACCTTGCTTATTTCCAAAAGCTTAAGGACGATGCATACATCCGTCCACAACCTCACTTATTTCTGAAAGCTCGAGGAGGATGGATCCATCCATCCACAACCTTATTTATTTCCAAAAGCTAAAGGAGGATAGATGCATTCTTCCACAACCTTTCTTATTTCCAAAATCTCGAGAAGGATGGATCCATCCATCCATGACCTTGCTTATTTCCAAAAGCTCGAGGAGGATGGATCCGTCCATCCACGACCTCGCTTCTTCCCAGGGTAAAAGAAGATGGATCCATCCAACTATGACTTTGCTTATAGAATCAAGAAGGATGTGATCCGAACATCCAAGACTTTGACCAACTCATTACTCCCAGAGTGCGACTAAGATCCTAATACTTAAATAGATGTGATCGGCCGTTTGTCAACTAACTCTAGATTCTCGAACTATGAACCAGAGTATAAATACTGAACAGGCATGACCGACCTCCTGTAAAATAACTTATGTCCTCGAAGGAGTGTGGATGTAATTCTAAAATAATGAGCAGGCGTGATCGACTGCCGATGTACAAGTTTAATCTCTAGAGTGTAGATGTGAATACTAGCAAATGAGCGAGTGTGGTCTGACCACTCAAACTCATGTCACTTTAACTTTGTTCCGACTAAGTTAAATTAAAGTTAGTGAAGATGAAGGAAGACTGTAAATAAACTATTTCAATTCACCCCAGAACTAGAGGCATAACTCAAGTACCAATCGCTAACCGAGACAGCGCAATGTTGGACCTCGACTCAACGATTGATTACGACCCATGGCCATGACTTGGGGACTTAAAGCCCGGATTCGAGTTCGACTCGGTGACTGGAACTTCACTAGTACATGGAATGGAAATGTGAGTGCTAAAGTACTTAGATAAATGAACACGGAGTTATGCCAAAAACAAAAAGAAATTTTATTCACACTATTCTTTGAGAAAGTAAGCACAAAATCTTTTCAAAGAATCCCTATAAGAAGGGGCCAAGCCTGCATCTATACATGGACTAAAAAAGCAAAAGAGAATCTTATTCTAACCATATACAAAAGAAGGAATCAAAATGATGATCTACGCCTTCGGTTCTTTTCCTTTGTTGACTTTCTTTGGCGTAGACCAGCTTGAGCTACCGCCCAGACCTCTCTTTGAACTCTTGCCTCCCTAGCTTGATCCAACAGGCTTGTTTCCGGCCGGGGGAATCGAAACGGTCTCCTCTTGAGAAAACACAAGGACTGGAATATCCTCTGTGTGTGGAACCGGTGGAATGGTGCACTCTCAATGCCAAAAGAATAAGGCGCTCCACTTTCAATTATGGTGCCACCCAGAGAGAGCACGAGAATAGGGACCGGACTGGGGCCCACCGTACCTCTACTAGCTTTACGAGCCCGCTCAGCCTGCTCAATCTTATCTTTGATTTCTTCAATTATTTGCTTTTACCGGTCCATGTGCGTATCCATCAGAATGTTGTCGGTCGGACCCGAGGAGCCCGTGATGATAACATCTTTGTTTACTTGGAAAGGCACTTCAATACTCGAATCGCTTTGATGGCTGAGGAGCGCTTCCATTAGTTGGTCATCAAGCACATATCTATTATCGTGTATCTCCCCAATAGAAGAAGCGACTGTTATAGCCGTGGCCTCGGTAGTTAATGCCTCCTGTTCGTGGCGTCTTCTTGGATTGCAGGAGGATTGGCCAGTGTAGAATCTAAGATTGAATGAAGATAGGAGAATATATTAGTAATATCTTCTGATAGTGTTCCTATAGAGGAATAGGAGAAATGTCCAAAATAACTTACACGGTTTGGCTCTTAAGTTGGGCCAACATGCCTTTTGAACTATGCTCGATAACCGGGGTGAGATGTGGCCTGTCAGGGTCATACTTTAGGACGACTGGAGGGTCAATAAGAAGACGTGGGATAGTTTGAGACGTTGGAGGCACTTTGGAACCAACTATGCGTTGTTCACCCCCAGACCTTCTCCATCTTCTGGATATTCAACGGCCAGTTTCTCCTACTTAAGTGTGATAATTATGTTGTGAAGAACTTTAAGCTCATCTCCGATCAACAGTTGAGTTTCTAATTCAAACTCATCAATGGTTGCAACATTACATATCGCCTTTTCGTCCTCGAGCAAGCATTTTCAGGACTTAAATAATTGAAAAGGATAATCCTCACCCAGCCAGTTTAGGTTGCGGTTTCTCAAGACATTAGCATTGAAGGTGACCAGATTTGCTTCCATCTTAGCCTATATATCTTTTATTTCGCTTCCCACCCTGGCATCGGCTTCCTCGGCATTTTTGTTCGTAGAATCCCTCCTTCCCTAAATCTCATCATCTCCTCACATGCCACTTAGGCGAGTTTGTTGGCCTCGTCTTTTTCCTTGATGGCCTCGGCTAGTTTTGCCTTTAGCTCATTAACCTCTTTCAGTGCGGCATCCCATTCTTGCATAACAACAGTGTTGTGATGCCCCATTTTGTGCACCAAGTCCATGTTCATTTTCCACATTTCCTTTGTAGACTTCCTTGCCTCCTTGGCTCTCTGGTCAGTCTCCATCTCTGATTTCCTTAAAAATTCAAGTTCATTGGTGATCTCCACTATTATTATGCCTTTTTGATAATGGTCGCCCTCCAATATTTCAATCGTTTTAGCCCGTTCAAAAGACACCACTGAAACCCATTCTGACATCTTAACCCATTCGCGATACTTGCTGTATGCATCATCCACATAGTCCTGTACTAACTTTTCTATGTCGTTTAGAATTTTCTTCAAGTTAGGAGGGAAGTAGAAACCATCGAAACATATGGCCAAAAAATCTTTCTTCAACTTGACAATTCGGAGGGCACCCTCCCCCGTAGGTGCTATGGCGGTTTGTTCTACGATGACAGGGGTTTCTATTTCAATTCTACGGCATTGATCACTGGTCTTTTGAGCTTGCGATGGCGCTATTTGATGTGAGGATTCAGATCGAGGCTTGCTGGGGCCGAGAGGTTTCAAAGGCACTTTTGATGGCAGGGATCGTGATCTAGAGTGGCCCTGCTTTAATGTGATCTCTCTCTCTCTCTCTCTTTCTATATCATAGCACTCATGCTCTTGGCTGGAATGATAGCCATGACCATAATCTCTTTCTCTTTTGCAACGATGTGATTTGGAGTGTCGTCCAGATGAATGGAACGAAGAGCGAAGTCTACTAAGCATCGATCCTTGCTTCACCATCGTGTCTGCAAAACGAAAAGAGGAATAATGTTAGTCATCTCCAAAGATTAAGAAGCATGTGGTGTAATGTCATGTCTTATCATGAAGTGTGTGTATGCATGTGCAAACCCCCCAACCAATCGATTATGGTAGCCTTGCTTATTGGAGTCGTCTCCTTTATATCTATTGAAGGTAGGCATGCGTCGGTTCTTGATAGGGAGTGAAGTCCCTCTAGCCTAGGATCAAGAAACGACAATATATCATCCAGGATAGGAATATCTGATAACCCTTTCAATGAACACTCTGTCTACGAAGAAGAGGTCTCCAGACCTATGGAAGTTGCAATGAGCTGAGCTGCTTCAATAATGTTTTGCATCTTAGCTTTATGGTCAATGTTTTTCTTTTTCTCTTTGATGTCGATGGCCGAGGGCCCTGTGGAGGCACGACCGTGGGCTCATGACCAGGTGCTGCACCTTCATCATCCTGAGGTTCGATGATCATTATTTTGGGCGCGGCCTAAGCTCCCTCAATTGGGGGAACGACATGAGCCATTTTTTCATTTTGTCTTATTCGGGCCACTCCGGGAACCCCCGTCAGCCCTTTGCTCTGTCCTCTTTCTATATGACCAACATCAATCAAGTTGTCGTCAGTAAGGACTTTATATATTTCCCATAGTTCGATCGGCACCGCCTGAAGTATCTCACTATTTCATTAAAATGTGCTCCTCAGGGCAGTGGAATAGAAGCTACGAAAGAAATACAGTAATAGATTCAGCGTCGATTTATATTACCTAGTTAATTGACGAACAAAATAAAGTACTTATGTCTGACCAACCATCGTCTGGCGAACCCCGGTGGGCATCTCATGTAAAACCACTCTATTTTAAAGCAGCTCGACTTACTCCATGCACCTGCCACCACTTGGTAGTTTCTGATGGCTTTTATGAAAGTGAATGACGTGTTATCTCCCTAACTCCTAATTTTAAATAAGTATTTGATCTCTTCAACAGTCGAGGGACGGAGAAGATGCTCCATTAATATTATAAATAGGTTGTTGAGTAGCGCGAATCCATTGGGATGAAGATGAGAGGTGCGATCCTCAAGAAAAATAGCACGTCCTAAATGAACTGATTGAACATGGGCAATGTTCCAACGGCACACATGAATCTATTGCATGCGGTAACCCTTCCGATGGATTATGCACCCTATCTTCTAGCCTGGGTAATCGAGCTTCCTCCAAAGATAATCCTTGCCTATGACAAATTCTGCTTAGCTTATCTTCTGAAATCTTGGACTGGACGGAGTCCTCCAGGTTCATAATCACTACAACACCCAGCAGTTCATCCGAAGCATGATTCACCATATCTGTAGTGACATCCAGCACTTCGATTCTAGGAAACAGAGGGCTTTGAACTTCTTGTTGCTCTGAGTGTCTCGGATCTTTAGCTATTAAACTAAATAAAAACCATTGTTAGATGGTAAGAAACTCATATTCCCTCTGATGCAAAGTGAGTGATCGTGTTGTGTGGTGAAGTGCTATGCAATACTTTAAATTTCTACAAGTTTGAAAGATGGTAAAACGACAAGACTTCGAGATTCAACCGAAGTGACCATCATTACTGGCCGTCTCAACCATGCCATCCTGACTTTAAAGAATGATTCGTGTTAAAATTGGTTATGTTTATCAAGTTACAATTTAATCGACGAGCTTTGGAGGGTAATCATATATGCAGTTTTACAATAAAGTCCAAATATGCAAGACTGAAGCTCGTTGGAGTTAAGTGTTCGAGTAAGCACAGGGCAATGGAATTCATATCCATCACGGTTCACTTTGGATTGTTCCCCTAAAGCCATCATTTCGTATCGATCGAAGGTATTGACCGATAAGTGCTTTGTATCGATGAAACATTTATATCGATACAATGTTCATATCGATCAACTTAAGTATCTACCAATTCGTGTCGATTTACGATAGTTGGTTTCGTATCCATCAATCTACATCGATACGCGCTTCCATACTTCTTAGATCGATCATGGAGGCTGCCTCCCACCAACTCTAATGCATTTTGATCGATCCCATCTCCCTCGATACGAATTTGAGGAAGACTTGTTGTCCATCGACTCCATCAAATCCTTCCAGTACTCTCCTCCTTCTTCTCCTCCAAATAGCCATTAAACGCACCTTCGACTCACCATAGACACACTCTGGCATCAACAATGGAGTTGGCCATTCTCATGGACGAAATGGCATGAAATTCGAGTCTCGTCACTCTAAGAATGGTCCTACCGATTATTTACCTAGCTTGAAGAATTTAGGTTAAGGGTCGATGATTAGTTGTTTGAAGACCAGCTCCTTTTTCTCTTCAAATCAGTATGAAGTAATAGCGGAAACAAGTGAAAAAATATTCTAAGTCCAAAACTCTTTATGCTCCTTTGTATTGAAGGAAAAAATGATTCATATCCAAGTCACATAACCGATTGAAGCGGTCAACATCCATCGATATGAAGGGCACTGCACAATTATGTTTGGATCGTTTGTATCCATTGATATGAAGAACGACTTATGTATCCATCAGCACGAGGCAATCTAGAGCCTAACGTCTCGTATCCATCAGAGAAAAGCCCAGCACTTCGTATCCATCGATGTGAATCGATTTAAGACCTAATGTTTCGTATCCATCGGTATGCAACTTTCAAATGAGTAAACTTTTTAAATCATGCATCTATCGATAGGAAGGACACTTGTACAACAACTCATGCAAGCAAAGTCATATCCAACTCATATCGATCGCTATCGATACAAAGTCCATCATAATGGATCCTAGATTGATCCAGGAGAGGATCGATATGAAGAAGGGAATCAAAATAACCATCGATCATTGTTGCAACTCCGATTTAATATCGATTGAGGAAGGGATCGATACGAAACTCGATTCAAAAAAAAAGAGAAAAATAATTTGACAACGACCCAAGAACGTGCAAACGTGAATGAGATTCAGGTTAAAAGGCGTGCATTTGTGCCAAACTAATATTTGATTTTCAAAGTTAATAGGAATTGAATGAATGCCTAGTGACAACCATAACACTAAATAATAAATTACCAGCACTCGACCTTCAGTTACAACAAAAAATGCATGATAATTGATAGTCTACGACTCAGCATTTATACTACTGGAATTCTACCGAAGGTCACATCACTTAATGAAAAGACAATAACTATTTAGAAAATCGAACAGAAACTTTTAAAAATGAAGGCTGTAGGTTTTCGAAGAACATCATGTTCACACAGGACGTACTTTGGGCGGCAAATGTTATTCCGTCTTTTGGCAAGGCCGTGATGTGGAGTTGACTAGAGATCGAAGGCAATCCGCCTCGGGAATCAATTATCTATAGGTTCACGATCGTCATGATACAGGAAAACTTGGTTCCAAGTCCAGATCGAGCTACAACTAGCATGGTATGCCAAGCAAAGCTGGAAAAGGAAACGTGCCAAATTTCTGGTCAACTGGAGTTCGTATACTCAAGTTATGGATCGATCAAGTTCCATATGAAATGTGTTCATTTTGTATCCATTCATTGACATCCATCAATTTCGTATCCATCGCCATCGATAAGAAGTAAGCACAACTCCATCATTCGACATCCATCCATTTCATATCCATCTGTTTCATATCCATCAAGATTTCAATGGACTTCAACAATCCATGGGTCAATCACACTTGATTCAACCAAGGGCTACATATTTTGTATCAATCAGCTTCTCGGTCAATACGAAGAGAGGTGCTAGAGATCGATATGAAGGAAGGAGTTCGACAATGATACGAAACCATAGACAAAGCATCGATACAAAAGCAAAGTCATAGCATCGATACGAGGAGCAATGTATAGGATGAATACGAAGGAAGAGGTCGACTCGAAGGAAACAGTCTCTAAGCTTGAAAGATTAATCTCCAGTGCCATGTCATCGACATGAAGCTGATCGATACAAATGTATCGGTACGAATTATTCGGCCTCCCTTACAAACTCAACCTTGAATCGATCATATCTCTTCAACTACAAGTCCAAATGCCATGAAATTTTCACAGAAGCTTGCATATCAACTCAAGAGCCTCCATGATCGATCGCAGCTCAATTGGACCATTTTTAATCGATACGAAGCTTGCATGGATTGATCAGGATCAATCCCAAATGACTCTAAATCGACCATGTGGCCCTACCTACGCATGAGAAAGGATATTATGAGATTTGTGGCAGATATTTCCAGCTCTATTCCTATAAATAACACCTCTACACCAATTAAAAAGGGACTCTTGGGACTTTATGCTGCTGCTCTATTGAAACTCTATTGTAACTTGAGTGTTAGCATTGTACCGCTGTAACTCAGTATGTAATCAGTAATAAAACATCAATTCTTTCAAAGTGGACGTAGGCTACAACGCAGAACCACTATAAATTCTTGTCTTCTTTTACTACTTCTTGTATTTCCTGGTGTACTTGTTAGATTGGCCTCGTTTTTCATTTTAATTCCTCATTCTAATCACTTCAATTAATTCGAAGAGTGTTGTGCATATTTTTGGCGCAAACAAATATCATATGTAGATGAAGTGGTAATTTGTGTTTATGTTTGTTTAAGCGTAGCCTATTTTGTGTCAACGGCATAGGCTATCAAATTCAAAGCTAAAACAACAAAATTAAACCACGTCAAACATTGTCATTAAGCACAAAAAATGATAACAAGTTATCAAAATGTCAAATCTATATTATTAAGAGAGCTTCATTACCCCTAAATTGAAGGAGTTTAGCCTCTCTTATTTGTTATAATTTCAACAAATGTAGAGTTCAACATAAAACATGAAAAAAGAGGAAAGAGCAAGCTAATTGAAATAAAAAGAGAGCTAAACTACTTGCAATAGTTAATCTAAGCTACTAACACAAAAGAAAAGAACATGAAATAAAACAGCATGAATTAAAATTGCATATATGAAAATTGTAGATAAGAAAATGGCTAGGTACCATGAAAAAGAAAAGAGAGTTTTTGTTTATTTTTAAGCCTAAAATTAAACTAACTAAAGAGGAGGTTAAGATCTCATTACATGAAGCAAAAGTGTATTTATACAAGTTTGAAACCCTAATGCATATTTTTTGGGACTACCCAAAATATCTCTCTAGGAAGTGTGGCCTCTAAGTTATCATTAGTATGAGCATAATTCACTATTAGATGTGCATGTAACTTTTATCTTCACTGACATGTGCCTTATCTCCTAATTGTAGATCAAGTAAGTGGGTAGATGGGGTCCTTCATGTGGCATGAAATGATTTATTTCCATCTTCATTTGTTTCCTTTTCTTGTGCATGCATATCTTTATGAAGCCCTCTTCGTATTTCCATTTAAATTCCTACAAATAAAAATTAAATGCACAAGTAAATATTCTTAAAATTAATATATGCACAAAATGACCATTTTGACCTATATGAAGATGAATAAATGGTGATTTGAAAATAAATGAAATTTTGGTATAAATATGCTGAAATACCCTATATGCTCATTTATTTAATTAAATTATATTAAATATGGAAGTAAAAATATGCACATTTACGTGCACATCAAATACCCACACTATTCATCCTTGAATAAACTAAAACTAAAATAAATCCATTGGAAACATGATTGCATTGAGCGTATGCAATAAGCCGTTAAATCTCTAGTGTACCTAGTAGGATGAGTGTTGTCTCGTGAGGGTTTTTAGCGGATACTACCCATTAAATCCAAGTGCAATATGAGAAATTCCTAAATGCAAGTTTTATTTACAGTGAAATGAATGCATGTTTTTGAAAATATTTACAAATGAACAATTTACTTTTAAACTGAAAGGAATAAGTTAAATATAAGTTCTGGTCATTATCAGGAAATTTATGTTCATTTTCGTGTCAAAAATTCTAACAAAAATTAAGTTATCATCACAAGTAGACTCTAGTTTAGCTAGTTATTTAGGTTGATATTATAGTGTAACTATGAAATGGATCCTTGGTCGATTATCAAAGTTTTTCAAAGTGGTATTTTCATTTCTTTTGAATAACAAGTCAAATCAAACAAGTGAAAATAGTGCTTGGATTTCGATTGTTTACTCTCTCTATTTTTGAAAATTTTATTGACATTAACAGTATTTGCATATGCCTAACTAAACTGAAGCTAGATATATCACCCATGCACTTCCTTGTAGGTTTATGTGAGGGGGATACAAAGCGCGGCGAGTGAACACACAAGTGTGTTCACCTATGGACTATAGGTATTGTTAATAAAAGAATTTTTATATACATACACCTAACTCAGATAAATTGAGGCTAGATATACCGATCATGCATTGCCTTTCCGGGTTACGTGAGAAGGCTACACAACATGGCGAGTGTACACACTTGCATGTGAATACATGACTCTAGGTGTTAATAAAATATATACATATATACAAAAAAAAATTATTCTTTTTTTTGAAGAGAGAGTTTTACAAAATCATCTTAGCACTACTTAACTTAGAAGATTAAAAATGCTATGTCCTTTACTTTTAATCGTCCAGTTTTTTAAACAAAGAGTTCCTACTAAGATATACTTCATAATTATCACCCACGAACCTTCCTATATACTAGTTAAACCATCATTGCTTGTAACCAAACTTCATTTTTATTTTTGTCAAGGGAAATAAATTTTAAAACATTTCAATTTAATAACCAAAATCGTGTACTTATCTTACAATGTTTCTCTAAAAGTAAATCAAAATACTATAAAGAAAATATATTTTGAATTTTTTTTTGTTTTTTCCAATTTTTTTGAGTTCTGGAAGAAAAACACAAAAAATAAATTATTAAAAATGCAGATAAGATTTCCTACACACCTGATTTTGACTATGTCCCACAGTCGACTCAAGCAATAGCAGAAAAAATAAAAATAAAAATATAACCTATATTTACAAGAAAATGAAATGATTATTATTTACACGACATCAGAAAATATATAATCAAAGGGTAAATGAAACGGTCCTCCAAAGACCAAGTCATTTGTCTCGTCAAGTATGAGAGACATAGTTTATGCACATAAAACCAAACCATAAAGATTTCAAAGTTGAATGCTGATCTGGAAAAATGAATGTTGTTTAATTAAAAATCGTATGAGTTGTTTTATTTTCGATGATTTTTGGGGTTGATGGAACAATTGGTTGAAATTCAAGTTTATTTTCACCAAATTTAATTTCAAACTTATCATTGAAAACTTCTTTAGAATTATTAATTTCAAAATCAAAATGGTTATTTAAATCTTCCCTTTGGTATTCAACAACTCATTTTTGAAAAATCTAAAAAAACATGTTCATTAATTTCGTCTTCCCTTGATGAATTAGTCACAACTTAATTGCATATATCACGTTTAAAATCCAAAGTTGTTGTATTCAATTTTTCAAAATTGGAAAAAGAAGATAGAATTATAAATTTTGTTCGATACTTTCAAAAGAATTGAAATCCAACCCAATTACCATATTTTCAACAACTTCATTAAGATTGCTATTTTCAATTTCGAAAGTTTTTATTTGAAAATCATCAATTTTGGTAAAAGGCGGATTATTGTTTGACTCGTCATATGTTGAGATTTAACTTTGTTTCTCATGCTGATTCAAGTATATTTCAAACAGCAAATCCGTGTGATCTTCGTGAATTTCATCCATTGGCTCAACAAAATCGAAATTATAATTATTAATTTAAGGGTTTTAATTTGAAATTAATGAGAACGAAAATTGTCAATTGCACCGTATTCGAGATTAATCTCATTGCCAAAATTATTTAAAAAGTGGTCCATGTATCCATTTTGACTTGAAATTCATTTTGGAGTACGAAGTTGTAATGGCATGAATTATAATAGAAATCATTTGAATTGTGAAGTGAATTTTAAATTTTGATCATTTTGAAATCCTTAACTTGAGTTATTGTACAAATATGAATTACACAAATCATTTATCGTTTGATTTTTTGTACGGAGAATTCAAACAAAGATGAAATCATTTCAATACTCTTTTCAAGAGTCAAGGGTTGCTCATCATTGTGAAAATTTTATGGTTCAAAAATTGGGATTGCTTATACAATAGTTATCATTAAAATATCCATAAGAATTTGGTGTGAAATTATATAGATTATATTAATTTTCACAGCTATTGTAAAATTCTTGCATGTAAGAAAATTCAGACATTCTCAAAATGTTTTTATGTTTTTAATTTTTTATAAAGGAAAACTATTTACCAAAAGGAATTTATTTTTCAGAAGGGAAATTTGAATATTTTTTTGGATTTTCAAATTTTTTTGTTTTTTAAAAGATTATTATTATTTCTATATTTTTGCTTTTCTTAAAAAACTAACTCAAATTTTTTTTAGGTTTCTGATTGTGATTGAAAATTCCAAGAAAAGGATTTAAAAACTAAGCTAAGGAATATTAACAAGTTTTTGCTGTTGAATTCTTTTCATCCTTTTTTTTTAAATATGTATGAACTAATGCAATTAATGAATGCAAAGGACTTAGTTACAATTTTGTTGTCCTTTATTGCTCCAGATCCAAAATTGTATAATCAAACTTTGTCTTAATCCAACAAAATATTTCTTAGATAGGTAACAGGCAGGATTTATCGATGCACCTCGAATCACCATAGCAATGCAACCGAAGGTTTAAGTACCTTTGGAGAAACAATTAGCATAATATTTATGATCATCATAATATTTATAACTGATTATTACTCTGTCATAGCCTAGACACCAAGAAAATAAATTATCGAAAGAGGACAATTTAAGTCCTAGGTAAGCTCGTGACTTCCTTAAATATGAAGTTAACCATTATTATTATCCAAAATTCTATAATGAAATGCAATTTATGGGCCATGGAAGAGATGATGAAATCCCCTACCTTATGTGGCTTGGGTATTGCCCTTTGAAAAAGAAAATAAGATGGTTTCAATGCAAAAGAAAATTTAAACGTGGCTTAACGATGCAACTAAAAATGAAATTTGTTTTTTATTTTTTTGGTTTTTTTAAAATGCAAGCAACCAACAATGCAAAGGAAATAAAAAACAAGAGATGAAAGCATGATACCGGTGTGTGCAGAATTATTTGGAAATTTATTTTTAAAGCAGCCAAAAAAAATTATAAGCAAGCAAGAATTTTTTTTAGCAAGCTAATCTCCTCATTTTGATTTTCTGCTTTTGCAACATGAAACTTGTTAACGCCAAAATTGTTCACTGACATCCAAACGACGTTGAAAGCACAATTTCACATTTATAGTTCACAGGTAGTTAATATGAAGAGGAAATAAATGTGAAGAACAATCAAAATTAAAAAAAGAAGTAATAAGACGGATTTATAGTGGTTGGGCTAACTCCAGCCTATGTCCACTTGAGAAATTTCTTTTTTATCGATTAATGAATCAATTACGGTTACAATCCGGAGTTTTTAAAACAATAATTGTAGAGTAGCCTTAATGAAGAAGATGAAGGGAAACATAATGAGAATCCTTTTTCTGAAGACCAACCTGTTGTAGTTATTGGTAAAATCCGGGTTACAGAGCTTCCTAATTGATATGACCCCACCACGAACATAGCCGGGCACATATACATCGTCAATGCCGACCCCCAGTCAATAATATGCCGACCTGGAGCTTTCTCGTAGACTGTGCAGTTGAAGCGCTCGGCGGATTCAAAGCGGTGGAGGTGCAAAAAGTCATAGCGGGGATACAGCGAGGATATTACAGGATATAGCGGATGGCTCTAAAATAGCATATAAAACTCGTAATTAATGTTTTTACAAATATATAAATGGTAATTAAATGAAAAATTATCATTCATTTGAATTATAATTAATACATAAATAATTTTAAACAAAAAACATGTGCGAATATACTTTAAATAAACGTAAAACTATTATATAACATAATTGAATTTAGTAGAATACTAGATTATTTTCATTTCTAAAAATATATTAAAAATTAAATCAAATAAATTAGTTTTATAATTTTATAATGTATAAATGCAATTTTTTAATTCATTTTATTAATGTAGATATAGCGGAAATAGCGGAATATAGCGGGAATAACGGGATATAGCGGAAATAACGGGGCTTAAAGCGGAAAGGCTATATTTTGGGGCTATATGGAAAAATCATAGCGGTAGGAATCCGCTATGAGATATAGTGGGGTCATAGCGGGGTAATAGCGGGGCATTAACTACACAGCTCGTAGATGACCCGAAGCAGATCTTCAAATTAATAGAAGTAGGTTGCAGTTTGACTTAGAGTGAAAACATGCCGACCCCTATATCCCATTGCTTACCTGACTCATGGCCGACCCGAATCATGGCTATTGCCGACCTGAAGCAGGAATAGATACCAACCCGAGTCCTCCTTCTTATGCCGAATCCATAACTTACCGACCTGTAAATGGAATGCCGACCCCTTGACTCGAAGATACACGTCTGCTGACCCAAAGCCGGTATGAATGCTGATCCCATGGATTGTTAAGACATGCCGATCCTATCCCATATGCCGACCCGAGCTTGTGGAAGTTTCGACCTAGAGTTAATCTCAAAACATGTAGATCCCATCCATTTCCTTGATGCCGACACTTCCATTCATGCCGACCCGGAGTTTTGTACATGCCAACCCGAAGCTTGGATGATATCAAGGTGAGCTTGTGGAAGTGCCAACCCAGAGTTAATCTCCAAATGTGCCGATCCTATCCATTTCCTTAATGTCGACCCCTCCATTCGTAGCGACCCGGAGTTCTGTACATGCCAACCCGAAGCCTAGAGGATGCCGACCTGAGCTTGTGGAACCCATGAAATCATGCCGACCTGAGTGACCTACAACAACCATTCAAATGACACGAAGTAAGCTGCTTGAAAATCCGAATAAACCCACAGACGACTCAAAGCAAACTCCAACCATCTTGAATCAACTCAACTTTCATCGAAACTCAAATTTCAAGTATCTCGCACCTTTTTCCATCGACTATGTCAAATCCTGGCTTCATAGTCATGTTTGTCATCCATGATTGATCATCTATCCATCATCTGAACCAATATCATTATATTCTAGCCTCGATAACCGAGCAATCAATTTATCTAAATTCGTTTGTCTACGGCCTTGCCAAAAGGCGGGTTAACATTTGCCCCCAGAACATGCCTTGCTATTGGAAGGTGTGTTTTGAATAGCTTTAAATTCAATATCTGAATCCACGACTGTTCTGAGTCGTTATCTAATTCCAAAACCATTCCAAATCCGTCAACCGAATCCACGATCTCTCTGGATCATTTACACAAATTTGGAATCTCTTCGGGTCCTACGATCCAAATTTGGGACCTTACACCTTGGAAGTTAGTAATCGAATCATACGGTCTCTCCGAATTGTTGACGGCCTCTGCGGACCCATGCTAAGCTCGATCCAAAATTAACGAATGAATAGGTAGATCCTATCGCGCTCTGACGAAGAAACCTATCCCTTGCACTCCGGTTCAGTGTCCCTGAACATTAAGTGATGCCCTGATCCTCCTAAACCGATCTCAGCTTCATCGAGCTCTTATTGGATCTCATACTGTCACTCTCCGGTGAAGAGGAAACAACGTTGAGCGTGCCGATCATGTCGCTCTCCGATGGAGCGACATCACTCTCTGCACTCCGGTACAGTATCCCTGAACATTAAGCGATGCCATAACCTGAGTCCTAGACCGATTATAGCCTCTCTGGACTCTTTATGGAATCCCATCCTGTTACTCTCGGTGAAGGGGAAACAATGACGAGCAAGCCGATGCTGTCGCTTTTCGGCGAAGCGGCATCACTCCCTGCACTCCGGTTTAGTGTCCTTCAACATAAAGCAATTAATTTCCAACTGACTCCTAATATCCATCCCATAACTCGCCGGTTAGAGATTTTTTTCATAAAATCCAAATTCATTCATTAAATCCATGTCCCAAATGTCCGATAAGAAAAGCAGGAAAACTAAGTGCTGCCCCTCTAGGCAGAGCGGCCTAATACCATCTCAAAGCATGCCAAGGGATCGCCCTGGTCCCCTTACATGTGTAAGTGGCATCGCTATTTATTTTTTTTTAGATAAAATCAGAAGAAAAAAAATAATTCGATGACCGAGTCCAAATCCTGAACTCGGCTCTTGCCAACACAATCAGTGGATGACTAGTCATGACCCCAATCCAGTGTCGTTCCTGTTTGATCCAGGCAGTAGTTGTTCATGTTCTACTGCTCTCATCTTGTCCCTCACATATTGTGGCAACCTGCCACTTCTAACTTGTTCCTCCACTACGTCCTTCAAGTTGCGGGATTCATCCGTGGCATGCCCTTCCAGCTCATGGAATAGGAGTGCTTCCCCCTCCTGTTTCGTGGGATACCTCCTAGGCGGTTTCTGATAGGGGAGACGCCCCCGTGTTTCCATGTAAACCCATTCTAGATTATCATCAAGTCAGCATATATTGTGAATTTGGGTTCCCGACGTCTCCTTCGTTTGTCAAAACCACCATATCCATCGTGCTGCTTGCGCTTTCCCTTATCCTTCCCATGTCCATCTCAAGACATTCCCTCGCCTTGCACGGTGTTTATCTCTTGCCTTTTGGTGCATGAATCCTCTAACCGAATGAATCTTTCAGCCTCATGATAGGACTCTCCAAGATCCTATGGTGGATCCCATGCTAATGAATCATTAAATTCAGTGCCTTCAGCATTTCATTCCACCACCGCCATCAAGATCATTGATGGACCTGGGCGATCTACTGAAGCTATGGCTCCATTGAGCCGCATTAGAAAATCGCTCATGGGATCTCTAGTCCTCTGCTTCATTGATGCAAGGGTAATTACATTCTTAGGTCACGTCACGTAGGCCCTGAATTTTCTTATAAAGCGTTCCATTAGCTCACCACATGTCCTGATCGATCCATTCTCTAGCTGCCTAAACCAGAGTGCAGCTAAATCCATCAAGTATAAAGACAAATATCTTCCCATCACCTCTTCAGATGCCCCTCAGCACTTCCATATGTCTGATATATCTGCTCACATGCATGGTCGGTCCGACTTCCCATCATAGGCCTCCAGTGTTGGCAATTTGAATTCTGGAGGGTTCCTTGTGTTTCCGATAATTGGAGTGAATGGACTCCGACTGACTTCCTCCAAGCCTCTACTCGGTAGTCCTCCTGTCATAATCCTTCTTATCAATCTTTCCATCTGCTCATCTCCATCCAGGGATAGTCTCCTATTTGCGTCTCCACACTACCCCTAATGTCCTGGATGGTACTCTGGATAGTACTCTTCATGATTCTCATTCATATTCACATTGGTCCCATCTCGTTGAGCTTCATTCACAGTCCTTCCAATATCCAATCTTGAGGGACTACCCACAAACATTTGCTGATTTCCTTCAATCTCTCCATTCTACTTCTGAATCTGACGTCCAGAAATTTCTACAACTCTGACTCCTTGCTCTGCAATGCCAGCAGCTGTGGTTGGTCTATTCTCTTGAGTTTGCACTCCAACTTGTCCAACCTGTCGGCGTAGGTTCTGTATCATGTCCTCCTAACTCTTTAGCATCGTTTCCATCTCGTATCTAGTAATATAGATTGAGGCTTGATTAGCTCTAGAGGAACCTCCTGACTTCATTCCTACTGACTCGTTTCCGTCCTCTATCTCCTTGTCGACCGCTTTGCCATAGTTTTCAGAATCTGGGTTCCTAAGCCTTTAAATCCAAAATCCAAGCTTTAGAATTGCTAAGTGCTAGCTCTCTCAATGAAAGCACCAAAATGTTAGGCCCAAAATTAGTCACTAAACCCAAAGGCAATTTGGAGCACCATTTCACAGTTACAATTCACAGACAGTTAATATCAAGAGGAAATAAGTGTGAAGAACAACCAAAATTAAAAAGAAAGCGGTAATAAGACAAGGTTTATAGTGGTTATGCTAACTCCGACTTACGTCCACTCCATAATAAATTTCCTTTTTATTGTTTAGTGAATTAAATACTGTTACAATCCGGTGTTTTCAAAATAATAATGGCAGAGTAGACTTAATGAAGAAGATGAAGGGAAACAGAATAAGAATCCCTTTTCTTAAGCCCCTCCTGTTGTATTTATAGGAAAAATCTGAGTTATAGGGCTTCCTGAGTGATATGGGCCCACCATAAACATAGCCAGGCCTATATACTTCATCGATGTCGACCCCTAATCGATAATATGCTGACCTGGAGTTTCCTCGTTGATGACCCGAAGCAGATCCTCAAATGACTTAAAGCTGGTTGTAGTGTGACTCGGAGGAAAACATGCCGACCCCCATATCCCATTGCCGACCTGACCTCATGGCCTACTCGAAGCATGGCTATTGTCGACCTAAAGCAAGAATAGATGCTGATCTGAGTCCTCCTTCTTATGCTGATCCCATAACTTGTTGACATGTAAATGGAATGCCGATACCTTGACTCGAAGATACACGTATGCCGACCCGAAACTGGTATGAATGTCGATCCCATCCCATATGCCGACCCGAACTTATGGAAGTGCCGACCCGAAGTTAATCTACAACCATGCCGATCCCATCCATTTCCTTGATGTTGACCCCTCGATTCATGTCGACCCGGAGTTTTGTATATGCCGATCGAAGCCTGGAGGATGCCGACCTAAGCTTGTGGAAGTGCCGACCCAGAGTTAATCTCAAAACATGCCAATCCCATTCATTTCCTTGATGCCGACCCCTCCATTCACGCTGACCCGGAGCTTTGTGCATGCTGATTTGAAGCTTGGAGGATGCCGACCTGAGCTTGTGGAAGTGTCGACCCGGAGTTAATCTCCAAACATGCCGATCCCATCCATTTCCTTGATGTTGAACCCTCGGTTCATGTTCACCCAGAGTTTTGTATATGCCGACCTGAAGCCTGGAGGATGCCGATCTGAGCTTGTGGAACTGCCGACCCAGAGTTAATCTCCAAACATGTCAATCCCATTCATATCCTTGATGCCGACCCCTCCATTCACGCTGATCCGGAGCTTTGTGCATGCTGACTTGAAGCTTGGAGGATGCCGACCTGAGCTTGTGGAGCCTATGGAAACATGTCGACTTGAATGACCCGAAGCAAACTTTCAAATGACTAAAAGCAAGCTGCTTGAAAACCTGAAATAAAACCACAAACGACCCAAAGAAAACTCCAACCATCTTGAATCGACTCGACTTTCTTCAAAACTCAATTTCAAGTATCTCGTGCATTTTTCCATCGACTATGCCAAAGCCCGGCTTTATAGTCATGTTTATTATCCGTGATTGATCGTCTATCCATCATTGAACAAATATCATTATATTCCATTCTCGATAACCGAGCAATCGATTTTGTTAAATCTGTCTGTCTAGGGCCTTGCCAAAAGGCGGGTTAACAAAACTAAAAACATGATATATACAGTAGTTTTTTATATAAGGATGGAATTTAAAACAAATTTAAACAAGAACAAAACAAGTGAAAACAAAAGAAATGAAAACAAGACAAATTCGTTTTTGTTTTTCTTCTTTTTTAAAAAACAACAAAAGGCAAATGAAAACAAAGTTAAATAACTAAATAATTCAAATGAACAAAGACAAAGACAATGGAAAAAACAAAAAAAATTATCTCTTTTTTTAAACTTAAACTAAAAGAACAAAATGACAAAATAAAAAGAAAAAAATGAAAACCAACTTGAACTTTTAACATGGCCCAAACAAATGAACCCGCCACTTAGAATCTCTTTTCAAACCATAAGAGTGCCAACACAAAACAAATAACTTAGCCTAAACAAATTTAAAATCGAAATCCCACCAACGAGAATCCCAAAAGTAAAATCTCGTTTCAAACATCCTAGTTAAAATCCTAAATTAGAATTCCATGTCAAAATTTTCGAAAAAAGGCTGGCATATTTGATTATGTTATGATTTTAGGAGATTGAAGGGGGAGATTTCGGTGATTGCTGTAGTGGTGGATGGAAGAGAATTTGTCGCGGTGGTCACAGGAGAAGCAGAAAGTCAGGTTTTTGGGTTGCTTGATTGTGGTGTTCGACGAAGTAGAGCAATGAATGCTTACAGGGGTGATATGCAGAGGAAAAATGAAACACGCAAACTTGAAGCAAGTAGGATTTTTCAGTGATAGTGAAGTGTAGTATTTTTTAGGAGAAATGATGGAGGAGCAGGAAAATGTGTCTGGGTGGAGTTCTTTGAGACAGTGGCAATGTATGTGCAGATGGTGGGTGGGGATGTGTTGTAGAAAAGTGCGGCAGTGAAGTAGGGCTTCTGATGGCTAAAGAGTGTAAGCTGTGGTTAGGGTGGTTGCGATTGTAGGGATGTGGCACGGTTGTGAGGATGTGACTGTGTGGGCGGTTGTTCAAGTAGTGAACTGATGCGAGAGAAGGGGTGGGGATAGTTAAGTATGTCTAGTGGGGTCTATGATGGAAGCAAGGGTGTTCTGTGGAGTGTATGAACTTGTTGTGGTATTGGTGTTGGTGCACAGGGAGTATGGATGCTATAGGTGGTATTTGCAGTTATATTCAGTTATATGCTGCAGGGGTATTTGGAAAATGAAGTTGTCGTATAATATGTAGATTCAAATGTGGTTAAAGGCAATGTGAATAGATTTTTATGGTGATGAAGTGATGAAGGAATGGTTGTGTTGATATGTAAAAGTGATGGTTCGGAATGTAGTATCGTGAAGTGTGTTTTAGGGTTATGCAGTGGATAGTGGCAATATTGAATTGAATGGATAGTGGAGTTGCTACCAGTGAAGGTTATAGGAACTAGATTGATACGTGCAGCGGGTGTAAAGAGGATGGTCAGGGGATATTTCAATGTGTTGAAATGATGTATGGAGTTTTTGAGTTTTTGGCTAAGGTGGAAGGAAATTGTGGTCAGTGGTATGCACTGAAGATATGTAGGACTGGTATGATAGATGGCAGACTGTTGTTTGAATGAAATGATGATAGGTGTTGAATGAAGCGGTTTTTTGATGTGGTGATGCAGGGTAATAGTAGCAGTGTGGGTATGTGAGGATGGAAAAATTTTGATAACTGCAGTTGCAAGTATGTGGTAGGCAGTGAAATATTGCAGTTGCAGTTGCTATGTGAATGTGCTATTTGTAGAGGTGGTATGGGGTTTTAGTTAGTGGTTTGTAGTGATGGTCAGGGGAAGGGGCCATATTGGAAGGATGGGATATTGGTTTGGTGTGCACAGAGAGGTGCAAGTATGCTATGGTGTTCGGCAGAGGCAAGGTGATGGTTCGGTGGTTGGTTGAAGTTGTTTTAGCTTGCTATGTGTGCACTGGAATGATTAGGTGGAATGCTACTGTCTGGTGGCGTGATGGTGAATGTGGGAGGTATGGAAGTTTTGTGGCAGTGAATTTTTAACGTGCACAGTGCACTGATGGTATATGCAGTAAGCAGAAGTTAAAGGCAGTAATAGTGTAAAGTGGTTGTGATCAAAAATGTGCAGAAGGATGGTATGATTGGAGGGATGGCAGGTAAAAGGTTTAACAGAGCAAAATGTGAAAGAGTCTGAAGTTGTCCGAGTCTTTAGGATCTGTTTGAATAAATTCATATTTTGTAGGACTGTTAGATTACTTTGATTAAGTCTTGTTCTTTTGTAATCTTGTCTATTGTTCAACCTTAATTTATGAGTTTACTGTAACTAACTAGTGTTATATATAGCCTAGTTCTTATTGAATAAACAAGCAAGTAGTTTTCTCTATTCTCTACATCTGGTATCAGAGCGAAATACTACGAGTGAGAGGTAGCAACCTGAGATCTCACACACAACAAAATGAGTGAAGACAAAACACTTACCAAAATCACACATTTCGATGGTCACTATGATCATTGGAGCGAGCTCATGGAAAACCTGTTGCGGGCAAAGGGTCTCTGGGGACTGGTGGAACGTGGTTATGAAAAACCAACGGAAGGAACCTTGCTCACAGATGCACAACAGGGACACTTGGATGATGCCAGAACCAAAGATTATCTAGTAGAACATTACCTCTATCAAGCAAAAGATAGAACCGTCTTTGAGCGAATTCTGGATCGGCGCATGTCCAAGGTGGTGTGCGACTCACTAAAGAAGAAATTTGGAAGAAATGAAAAATTGAAGAAGTCATTGAGAAATTCTCTAAGGAGAGAATTTGAAATTCTGGAGATGAAGAAAGGAGAAAGCATCACTGATTACTTTGCAAGAGTAATGGTGATTTCAAATAAGTTGCGCTGCAACGGAGAGAACATGCTGGATTCTAAGATTGTGGAGAAGATCTTGCACACCTTAACTGAGCAATCCACGTGTATGGTAGTGTCCATCGAAGAATCCAAGGACACAGATGACATATCCATTGATGAAATACAAAGCTCATTGGTGATGCACGAGCAGAAGTTCAATCGCTTTCACAAAGAAGATTACAACCAGGTTCTCAAGGTTGAAGAAAGAGCAAGCTATGGAAGGGGCAGAGGCAGAGGATCACCTCGAGGTCGTGGACGAGGCAGAGGAAGATACATTGTGAATAAGGCTACTGTTGAGTGCTTTAATTGTCACAACTTGGGACACTATCAATCTGAGTGCCCTAAATGGAACAAAGAAGCCAATTATGCTGAACTGGAAGAGGATGAACTTCTATTGATGGCCTATGAGAGTGATCCTAAGAGAGAAAGGAGAGACGTTTGGTTCATTGATTTAGGGTGCTCAAACCATACGTGCAGTAATAAAAATATGTTTTCAAGCTTGGATTTGTCATTCTCCCATTCAGTCAAGCTTGGAAACAACAACAGAATGCAAGTAAGTGGCAAAGGAATTGTCATATTGGAGCTAGGAGGCATATTATATGGCATAGGAGATGTATATTTCGTACCTGATCTTAGGAACAATCTGTTGAGCGTGGGCCGGCTGCAAGAGAAGGGATTGACAGTGCTGTTTCAAGGAAAAGTATGCAACATCTATCACCCACAAAGAGGCTTGATTGCACAGACCGAGAAGAGTGCAAACAGGATGTTCATCATTGTGTCAGAGTCACCAAGGGTTAATAATAAGCAGCAAGAAAGAAGAAAAGAAGAGAATTGCCTTCACACAAATGGAGATGATCTATCTAAGCTTTGGCACCAACGATATGGACACCTCAGCTACAAAGGCCTACGTACACTTCAGTACAAAAATATGGTACATGGCCTTCCAAGGTTCCCGGCCTCAACTGCAATGTGTGTGGACTGCCCAAATGGGAAACAGACAAGAAATGCAATCCCAAAGAATGTCTCATGGAGAGCAACTCAGTCGCTGGAGCTTGTTTACTCAGACATTTATGGTTCTATAACTCCAACATCCAACAGTGGAAAGAGGTATTTTCTAAGCTTCATCGATGACTTCAGCAGAAAAGGATGGGTCTATCTTTTAGCAAAGAAATCAGAAGCCCTGGAATCCTTCAAAAGGTTCAAGATTCAAGTTGAAAAGGAAGCAACGAGGCCACTCAAAACTCTAAGGACTGATAGGGGCGGTGAATACACATCCATTGGCTTTGATGACTTTTGCAGGGAGAACGAATTCTGTAGGCAACTTACAAACGCCTACAAACCTCAACAAAACGGCATTGCCGAGAGGAAGAATCGAACAGTAATGAATATTGTGAGAGCATCACTTTCCGCAAAGAAAATTCCAAAATCTTTCTGGCCGAAAGCAGTCAACTGGACTTTTCACGTACTGAACCGATGCACCACTCTAGCAGTCAAAGACGTCACTCCTCAAGAAGCCTGGAGTGAAGTCAAGCCTCATGTGGATCACTTCAAAGTCTGGGGATGCATAGCTTATGCTCACGTTCCTACAGTCAATAGAGGTAAACTGGATAATAAAAGTTCAGTTTTTGTTTTCTTGGGAGTGAGTAAGAATACAAAAGATTATAGACTTTTGGATGTTATGACTAACAAGATCATTGTGAGTCGAGACGTGGTGTTTGAAGAAAGTGAGTAGTGGAAGTGGGGAAAAGAACTCGAAACACTTGTGGGTGCTGATCTAGAATGGGATGAGAAAACACAAAATGAGGAAGGTGATGGTGGAATCGGAAATGAAAATGAGATTGAAGGAGGAAATGAAGTGGCAGAAACTGAGACTGAGGGAGGTACAAAAGCAGAAAATGCAGAAGAAGACAATAGAGAAGAGACACAAGTTCCAAAGAGAGTAAGAAGAACTCCTGTTTGGATGAATGATTTTGTAAGTGGAGACACTTTGTCTGATGATGACGAAGTTAATATGGTATAAGATATGGGTTCTGAAGATCCAATTCATTTCGAAGATGCAGTGAAAGAACAAAAATGGAGGCAAGCAATGGACAACGAAATCAGTTCCATAGAGAAGAACAACACATGGACTCTCACAGAGTTACCAAAAGGTGCCAAGATTATTGGAGTCAAGTGGGTCTTTAAGACAAAGCGAGACGAAAATGGGAAGATCACAAAGCACAAAGCTCGCCTAGTAGCTAAGGGCTACTCTCAGAAACAGGGCATCGACTATTCTAAGGTTTTTGCTCCAGTGGCTCGACTAGATACTGTGAGAATGGTAATCGCATCAGCGGCTCAGAAAGGATGGGAAATTTATCAGCTTGATGTAAAGTCAGCGTTTCTGCACGGCGGCTTGACAGATAAAGTGTTTGTTGATCAACCCAGAGGATATGAGAAGAAAGGAAGTGAACAACTGGTGTATCAACTGCACAAGGCACTGTACGGACTAAAACAAGCTCCTAGAGCTTGGTTTACTCGAATCAAAGCTCATTTCATTAAGGAAGGATTTCAAGGCTGCCATAGTGAACAAACCCTCTTCACCAAAAGAAGCAAGGAAGGTAAAGTTGTCAGCATTTATGTCGATGATTTAATTTTTACTGGAGATGATGAGTCCTTGATGATGGAGTTTAAAGCACTAATGATGAGGGAGTTTGACATGTCAGACTTGGGATGTATGAGTTTCTTCTTGGGTATTGAAGTTTTACAAAAGAAAGAAGGGATATTCATCCGTCAAAGAAGGTATGCAGAAGAAGTTTTGAGAAAATTTGGGATGCTGGAGAGTAATTCGGTGAGTAATCCTACCGTGCCAGGGATGAAGATTCACAGCGATGCAGAGGGAGTACCTATGGATGAGACTTACTACAAACAAATAGTAGGAAGTCTTATGTACCTCACCTCCACGAGGCCTGATCTGATGTCTTCTACAAGTCTACTAAGCAGGTACATGGCTAAGCCAATAGAGTTTCATTTGCAATTCGCAAAAAGAGTTCTCAGATACCTCAAAGGAACGATGAATTTTGGGATTTTCTACAAAAAAGGGAGTCAACCGGAGGAACTTGAAGCCTACACTGACAGCGATTATGCCAGTGACAGTGAAGATCAGAAAAGTACAAGCGAGTATGCATTCCTACTCAGTTCAGGAGCTGTAGCTTGGAGTTCAAAGAAACAGCCTATTATGACACTATCTGCTACCGAAGCAGAATTCATGGCAGCGTCTGTGTGTGCTTGTCAAGCTATTTGGATGAAGAGGATACTCAAAGTGCTGAACTATGAAGGGAAGACCTGTACAAGCATAAACTTTGACAATAGCTCCACAATCAAGTTATCCAGAAATCCAGTTATGCATGGTCGTAGCAAGCATATCGATGTTCGTTTTCATTTCTTAAGGGATTTATCAGAGGTAGGAGTTATCTCCTTAGTTCACTGTGAAAGTGTTGATCAAATTGCAGATATCATGACCAAGCCATTGATGGTAGACGCATTTCAGAAACTTCGAGCCTTACTTGGTATGTGTGACATTGCAGAAGTAAGCTAATATGTCTTCAGGATATTAGCTTAAGGGAGGGATTGAAAGAGTCAGAAGTTGCCCGAGTCTTTAGGATCAGTTTGAATAAATTCATATTTTGTAGGATGTTAGATTACTTTGATTAAGTCTTGTTCGTTTGTAATCGTGTCTATTGTTCAGCCTTAGTTTATGAGTTTACTGTAACTAACTAGTGCTATATATAGCCTAGTTCTTATTGAATAAACAAGAAAGTAGTTTTCTCTATTCTCTACAAAATGTAGGTAGAAATGAAGTAGCGTTGACAGGCAGAAATGAAGTAGTGTGATAGATAGAAGTTTGGAGTTGTTGCGGTATGGTATGTAAGCGGAAGTAAGGGTGATAGTGGCTAATATGCAGTTGTATTTGGGGATAGAAGTTGAATATGCATGCGGGCAGGGAAGGGAAGTTGTAGCTTGGTGATATGGTGGTAAGGCAGGTTAAATTGATGGAGTTTGACAGCGGGGTATGAATGTGTTGTGTAGGATTTCAAATTGTAAATGAAAAAAATGCAGGATTTCAAACTGTAAACAAAATATATGAAATGTAAATGAAATGAAATAATTATTTTGTTTTTGAAATGAAATTGTAGATATATTTTTTTTATTTTTTTTGAATATGAAAATGCAATTGCATTAGAAAACAAACACACAAACAAATGCAAACTATAGTCACACAAACAGACAATACAAAATATTATTTTAAATGCAAATTTTAATGCAAACATACACACAATAAAATCAAACAAAAAATTCAAAGAATAGAAAATCAAATCAAATTAATTCCCTGGCAACGGCACCAAAAACTTGTTTGATGGCCAACTTTCTATCGGATTAGAATAATGGGAAAAAAAATTATAATAAAAATTAACCGCAAGTGCACGACGTACGATTGTAGCATGTGCAAATACGGGTCGATTCGTAGGAAATTGTATTGATTTTAAAATTTCTATTCAATCAAATTAAACTAATAATTTGAAGTTGTGTTAAGCTAAAAATTTCTAAACACTAACAAAACTAAAAGTGGATAAATGTATGAAATTAGATGGCAATTTAGAGGTAATTTTCTTCTCATGATCATATAAATCAACAAAATGAAATTATGATCTCTCCTTTCGCCGTTAGTGAAGTTGATATGTTAATCAATAAGTATGGCCTATTTGTGTTATTAATTAGCCCAACATAAACCAGCAAACTTTAACATACCTACTAAGCCATTTGTTAAGTCTCATGAAAATTGACAATGAGCTTTAATATAAAATCTATTAAGCATGATCTATTTACTATTAACTAGTGTGTAACCCATGCGTTGCACACGGTAATATTGTACAAGAAATTATTACATAGTTAAATAGTTGACGTACAATGTAATATGGTAGTGTTAAGCATACATTTTTTGATTTTTGCATGTCAAAATGTTATGTTTTCATTGTAAAATATATTAAAATATTATTTTTGAATAATTTAAAATAATCGTATATTCATATTTTCATACTCTAACTATTTAAAATGATTGATTTTGTTCCAAATTAGTTTACGATAATATTTCTAAAGTTTAAGAAAACTATATATTAAACATATTATTTTATTGATTTGTACGTTTAAAAAATGTAAATATATATATATCTTATTGTTATTTCAAAAAAATTATATTTTAAAATATTTTATGTGATTTTAAAATAAGTGTAATTTATATTTTGAAATTAACAAATTATACGTTAAATATGAATGATATACTATTCATGTGAAACAATTTTTAGTGTTTATGTATACGATAAATTTCAAAGAAAAATATTGATGTAATATGTTCCTTTTTGAAGTAATATTGAGTAAATTGTGATCCTGTGTGTTTTGATGCGCATGCACACCCACACATGTACATGATGATGAATTTTAGATGTTAAATCGCAAAATCTTTATTGATAGGAATTTTAAATGTAACATGAAATAATTAAGAGAGAAAAATATTTTTTTAATTTGCTAAAATTATGGATAATAATAATAATAATAATAATAATAAAGTAATATAATGTACTATGTGCATTGCACACACTAATATTGTAAAAACATGTTATTCATACTTTAAATGTTGTTAAAATAAAATTTTGTTGTGTAATGTTCGATATATCAATTATAAATTAAACTTTATATTATTATTTTTGCGTATAATTTTTGTTAAGTGATTCATATATTTTTACGTTTGAATGAAATATCTACCATTTGTTACTACTAATGCAGTATATAAATTTAAATCACCATTTTGTTTATAAATTATCAGAGAACTTAATGTATATTAATTACTTGAATTTATTTATATAGTATGGATTTATGGTGTTTGGTTAATTTAAATACATAGATTTGAATGAAAAATAACAAAAGAAAATTGATGAAAAATTTGTAAACGACTGTAGAAATTATAAAATCTCGGTATATATGAATATAAAATCATGGAAAAAATTAGCATAATATTTTGGATAACTATAAAATGATAATTAATATGGATTCATAAAAAGGAAGAGAATTAAGGAGTAGGGGTAAATTTTTTTTAATTATTGTGATGATTTTTGATCTTTAAACTTCTATAAATTAACTGATAATTTATTAAAATAAATAATTATACATTAAAGTTGTTCTTATTGTTTTTTTATATGATCCGTACTTTTTTATATATGAATAAAAATTTAATTTATATCGTTCTGTTACAATGAGCGTGATATATTTGTTGGCATGGGTATTTATATTATTTATTAGACAAATTAATAAATAATGTTTATTAATTTTTAATGTTTTAATAATTTACAATGAAATTGTTTAATTAAGTTACATATACAGACTTAAATGTAAATTGTACATGAAAATTGAGGACTTTGAAATAATTGTAGAAAGCAGAAAGTGCAGATTTTTGAATATAAAACGATAGTGTAAATTAATAAAATCTTATAAATAATCCAAAACTAATAAATTATATTAGGACTTTAAAATAAAATATTAATAAATATTTAGAGAAAGTAAAGGAGAGTCGAGAGAAATGCTAGAATTAATGTGTGAGCTAGAATTTCTTCTGCTTTACTATTATTTAATAGATTGGTAATATAGACCATCAAATTTTGATTTTAAAATCACTTCATTACCAACATCATATGTAGATGAAAAGATAATTTTTATTTTTGTTTGTTTAAGCACAGCCTATTTGGTATCAACAACATAGGCTATCAAATACAAAGCTAAAACAACAAAATTAAACCACATCAAACATTGTCATTAATCACAAAAAGAGATCGCAAGTTATCAAAATGTTATATCTACATAAGTAAGAGAGCATCACTACCCCTAAATTGAAGGGGTTTAGCCCCTCATATTTGTTATCATTTTAATAAATGTAGAGTTCAACGTGAAACATAAAACAAGAGGAAAATGCAAGCTAATTGAAATAAAGAAAGAGCTAAACGACTAGCTGTAATTAATTTAAGCTACTAACATAAAAGAAAAGCACATGAAATAAAATAGCATGAATTAAAGTTGCATATAAAAAATTACAAAGAAAAAATGCTATGTAGCCACGAAAAAGAAAAGAGAGTTCTTATTTATTTTTAAGCCCAAAACTAAACTAACTAAAGAGGAGGCTAAGAGCTTATTACATGAAGCAAAGGGGTATTTATACAAGTTGTCATTATCTCCGCTAACATGCGCATTATCTCCAAATTGTATATCAAGGTAAGTGGGTAGGTGAGATCCTTCATGTTGTATGAAACGATTTATTTCCATCTTCATTTGTTTCCTTCTCTTGTGCATGCATATCTTCATGAATATTTCTTCATATTTCCATTTAAATTCCTACAAATAAAAATAAAATACACAAATAAATATTCTCAAAATTAATACATGCACAAAATGACAATTTGGCCCCTATATGAAGATGAATAAATGATGATTTGAAAATAAATGAAATTGTAGTTAAACATGTTAAAATATCCTATATACTCATTTATTTAACTAAATTAGATTAAATATGGAGGTAAAAATATGCACACTTGCATGCCCTAAAGATCTGCTGTATATCATAGATTATTCATTCCGCTATGAGATTCTTTGTTGTTTGTTTTTTGCTTTATTCTTTCTTTTTTCCCCTAACTTTTAGGTTTTCCGACATTCGATTGCTCGGCTCGTAATATAGTGGACGTATTAGTGTCGATTTTCAAGGGTCGATAATCTCATTCATGACATTCGGTACCTGAGTTGAAGGTTAAGAGAGAACCTTGGCTTTGGTGGAGTACTCATAAGAGATAGGGTCTGTAACACTCTAGTATGAGTTTGAATGTATATTATGGGTGCATATTTGTTAATGAAATGAAAAATGTTTTATATTGTGTTGGTTGATATATTGAGTGGCTGGTGGATTCTGATCAAAATGAGTTATTAACTTTATTGATAGTGATCTCTAAACCTTGAAAACAGAAATTTGACATGGTATCGTTTTGAAGTTGGGTAAATGAAATAATTTTAAATTTATTATATTTTATATATAAAGGAATAAGTTTTTTAGGAATTATTATAGTATATGTGATATCTTTGGTTGTTTTAGAATGATAATATTTGATTATTATCATTTTCATCTGCATTCTAATATAATTTTTTATTATTTTAATGAAAACAAGGATTAACAACAAAGAATTGATTTTATATAACCAAAGTGAGATTATCAATATATGAATTATAAATGTGATTTGTAAATGGGAAGGAAATGAAATTTCAAAAGTACGGCTTGCAAATTAAAAGGATTTAATAGTGGGAAATTTAAGAATTTAAACCCCGGTGATTTGGAAATGGTTTTTCAATGTCGGAAAAATAATAATATTATCATTTAGATAATATTTTCAATAGAAATATTTAAAAAGAGATTTTAAGAGATAGAAAGCATTGAACTCATTTCGGTCGTTCGAAAATAATTTTGATGATGACCGTAACATCATCAACGTTCATTTTTGGGTTTCCAATAGAGGAATTGCGGCCATTGGATTTTGTTTTGGTAAAACTAGTTATGATTTTAAAGTTCAAAAGTATGATTTCGGAAAACCAATGGGATTATGTGTGTGTGTGTGTGTGTGTGATTTCAAAATGATTTGAAATAAATAAGAACAAGATGTTTAAACTCTGGAAATTTTCATTTAACGATTTTACTCCTATTATAACATATAAATTTTGAGAATTAGTAAGTAAAACAAAGTCCTAAAATTTTTGAATATGAATTTTGAGAAAAGCAAATTGAAATGGAATTTAACTTAAGTTAAGTAAAATGAATTTTTGAGAAGAATTTTGACCAAAGTTAAGTTAAATGAAATAATTTTTGGAATGAAATTGATTTTGATTTGAAATGAACTAATTAAATAAATTAGTGGGTTGAATATGGCTTGCAATGTGGTTGATAAAACTGAATATAGAAGTTGGAAAATGAATGGAGTTAAATGGAATTGAAATTGATATGTAATGGATATAGAATTAAGCTGTGAAGTGGTAATAAACATGAAAAGTGGTGTATAAAATGTTATAATAAACTGAAGAAAATTTTTATGAAATAATTCATAAATAAATTTAATATGGAGTGAAATGCTGTATAACATAAAATTTGATGGAATAATTCTTAGAGGATATTAGTATTAAAAGAATATACTAAGGAAAAACTGAATGATAAAAAAGCAACATGAATAATTGAATGCAGATTAATTGAACGTGAATAAAATAAATGAGAATGAAGCGAATGTGAGTAAAAAGGAATTTGGTATAACTAAAAAATCAATTAAAATAAATATGTGGGTTGTACATATGCTATTTTATTCGCATAACGGTTGATCCGGATTCGAGTACATGATTTCGAGATGATTTATATCGGTCCGAGTTGGGGTTTTTCACTCGATTCTTGATGGCGAACACTTGATATGGATTTCTGGTAGATTCTAAAAATTCTCTATCACGTACATAACTATGAAAGGAGAATGGCAGTGTCTAATCAAGGGACCGAATCAAGATCCGCATTAGAGAAGTCGATTGAATGATACAAGTTGGGAAGTGAAATTGTACGATTGAGCGAACGATTGGATTTGATGTTGCGTGACGACCCGGATTTTCACGCTCGAAAATCGACATCCATACTTCACTCGTATTCGAATGCCGCAAATTCGACCATTGAAATCCGATTTGCCGGAGCTTATAACACATTAAGTACAACAACACAGTGGAAGAAAAATGAATATCATATACATCTCCAATGATACAACATCCAAAATATGATATACAACAATGATCAATATCAGAGAAAAGCTACAAATGCTACAGCAGAACCATAAAAACATAACTTGATCTCCAAAAAGGAACTCCAACATCTGCATACTCCAACTCCATAGCTCCAATGCTTCAAACCAATAACTCAGTCCAGAAGCTCGAATCACCATCAAGTTGTGCTAACCAAGGTCGGTCGTAACTCCAAAGACATCTAAATCCATAGACTTCTCTTGACTAGCTTCTGATTCTACTAAAACCCGACTCTAGGCCGCCCGTGTGGAAAATTGTGGGCACCCAGAGTTTAGAAAAGGAACAATAAACTCCGATTCAGTCATGGGACTGGTATGAGCAAATAAAAACATTTAGTTTGAAGAAAAGAAATAAAATGAAATCCGCAATGCTTTTTGGAAAATGAAACTACCATAAGGCCTCCCACCAAACACACAATGCAAACGCACAATTGGAGGGGTTTCTTCTTATGATAGTCAAACACGCTTGATACACGAAAAACTTTTGATATTATTATTATTAGTGCATAGTGGAAAACATTTCGAAAGTATAATATTAATCTTCGCCAGCATAGACATTTTGTACTATGCCTACTATAGCTACCATCTAAACAGTGGGTCACATAATAAGTAAATTACAGGTTATACAACTAAAACCGTACAGGTTATACAAATAAAACCGTACAGGGCTCGTATTGAAACCGTAATTGGAGGGTTATGGAAGAATCCGATTACATTTGCACGAGTTAAAGCCCTTCAAATATAAAACTTGGGTTAAATTTAAATTTCCAATATAATACTTTTGAAATACTTCAAAACCCATATAAACACATTTACAACTTGCATAACCTTTTTAAACCATAATTTTCAAACATATATCCATAGTACTCAATTTCAAATATTTAATTCAAATCCAAATCCAAATCAAATTATTTAAATTCCCAAACTTAAACAAGTATCCAGAATAATTTTATCTTTAAAACTCTTTTTGAAAAGCTTTTCAGATTTAATCCAATTTCATTCCCAAAACTATTTGGATTCAAAATTCTATCTTTAAAACCATCTCATAATATTCAAATATCTATGAATTAACCAATTTCCTCATGCAATCCATATTTGTGTGTGTATAGTGCGGTCCAGGGATCTTACACAATAATAATGGTACATCATCAATCATCACAGATCCAATTACAGCAATATATTGATTAGCGGTATAATCTATAATGCTTATCTTCATTTACAGATCACAGATAATAATATAAGTTCATCGCAGATAAATAAATTATATTACAGTCCACAGCACAAATCAGAGTAATTCATATCACAAAGCATCACATATGAGGAATATCAAACAATTCAAAGTATTTCATAAAATCCAAACATCCATAAGTAGGATTAATCAATTACCTGATCAGGTTAATTACCATATGAATAATTTTACTAATCTTGGTTATTTGATATTAATTAATTACAAATCATTTTAATTAATTAACTTGTAATCATTTATTAATTAATTTTTCATTAATTAACCTTTAATTATTAATTACATAAATTAATTAATCCTTAATTAATTACCATTTAATTAATTTTCCTTTATTAATTACTTCTAAGTAATTAACCTTAATTACTTACACCAATTAATTATCCCTTAATTACTTTCATTAATCAATTTCTCTTTAATTAATTACATTAATTAATCGTTATTTAATTAATTATCCTTAACTAATTACATTAATTAATTAATCCTTAATTTATTGTCATTTAATCATCCTTAATAAATTATAAGTGATTATCCCTAATCAATTCCGTTAATTAATTAACCTTTAATCACATAATTAAATTAATAACCTTGATTAACTAATCACATAAATTAATTATCACTTGATTTATCAACCTTAAATCAAAAGTTAGTTACTTTTAATCAAGTAATTATCTTTAAGTAATTAATTACCTTTAATTATTCTTTAAATTAAATCACAATAATTAATTAGCCTTAACTTAGTTACACAAAGTAATTAGCTTTTAATTTAGTTGATTAATTAACCTTCAATCATTAATTAATCACATAAATAAATTAATCACCTTGATAAATAAATCTTTAAGAAATTAAATAATTAATTCTTCTAAATGCATTGGGTAATTATCCTTTATTCGCTACTTAATTCTTAATTAATCAAGACCTTAATTTAGTAAAGATAAACCCTTTTCCTTAATTAATTACTTCATTTCCTCTTTATTAAATTACATATGGAAACATTTTAATAATAAATTACAAAATTATCTAATATAAATTTCCATATCAAAAACAAATTAAATTTCAAACCATATGACTTTATAGTGAAAACTTTTTTTGGAAAATTGAAAAACACTTTCACTTTGAAAACTTTGTTTAATAATCAGCTTGAAAGTTTGTCAACTAACTTATGTTTTCCTTTTAACTTGCATTTCTTTTTTTTTAAAACCTGGTTTAAAACATAACCTTTTAAAATTAAAATGCCTGTTAACTTTTTTAAACCTGGTGACAAAGAATAAAAACTCGAGCTCATCACAAAAATACTCGAGCCAAACACATCTTTTCTTGAACCAAACCCGAGACACTCGCGCACATCATCTACTTCGAGCATATCTTGTATTTACACGAACATGAACCCGAGGCTTCTTCTTCTTCCACAAATTTGCCAAAACAACCCAGATACATAATGTCAGGCGTGCACGTGCATCGTCCATCGCCAACACTCCGGCCATCGACGAGACCTCCAACACATCGCCGAACTTTCCCTCAATCGATACGACCACCCAGAGTTATCGATTACACCTGGAATCGAAGTTGAACAAATCAATACAAGTTAGAACTCAGAACTGATCGTCTGAAAATGCCTCGAGTAACCACCTGCGATCATTAGGAGGCCTGAAACTCAGACCATAGCTTGGCCGCGAAACAACGCTTCGATCCCCCTGCTCTAGTCCCGACTGATGCATCAACGATGCTGCAGTGAACCAATTTCCAACATCGATTATAACCTAGGCTAAAACCCTATTAAGGCACCGTCTCGCCACCACGGTGGTCAGGAATTTAACCCACCATTTTTCCCCGAACCCCTGACCTCCGAGCTACCACCAGCCCAAATCATGACAACTATTAACACTTGCTTTTCCAGAATTTGATCGAAACGTATTTTCCTTTCATCACAAAAAATCTCGTTATACCCAACACAAAAAATCATGATTTTCATATCAAAATTCATTATTAACAATTTCGAAACATATTATAGAATCAAATCAAGAATTCTAGTTGATTGATTTTGGGCATATTTTTGAACAGACCTGTAAATTTCCTATTTTGAAATAAATACTTCATATATTTATTTAAAGCTCTTTTTAAAATTAAACTTATCTTCTTACAGTCATTTCTTCTTTAAAAATCAAGGCCTAAGATTGATTTGTTTAGAAGATAGGAGTTTATTTATAAATTTGGGTCCTGTTATTTTTAAAACAAAGAAGATATACGTATATACAGAAACTCATATATCCACCGGCATTTAATATTTTCAACATGTAATCATAGCCAACATGTTCACACACCATTCATACTTCAACCATTTATCTCACCAATCAAGATATAGCCATACTAAGGCTAAAAGGGTAAGGTTTCTCACTTGTCATTGAAGAATAGAAAAGCAACAGGGCCTCGAAATTGATTTTCTTGAATTTGATCTTAAACCTGAATGTTGATTTGAACTTGCTATTGAATTTGAACTTTGAAGTTTGATCTCAGGTTTGAAAATCTTTGAATTTTCTTCAGGTATCTATATTTGCCCAGATTTGATTGGTTTTTGATTTGAATCATTCCCTTAGTTTTTGAAACTGAACCCTGATTTTGATCTAAAGCTTGCAAATTAATTTATTTTGAATTAATACTGAGACGATCTTTGCTTTTCAGGTTTTGAAAACTTGTAGTTTTATTTCTTACTTGCTTGTTTGATCTGATTTTCTTTGCGTTTTCTTTGTTGTGAGAATATGTTTTGTTTTCTTTTGTATTTTTTGTTTTCTAGGTTTTTAGAGAGAAGATGTTTTATCTGAATATAGTCTGGTTATTTCTTTATTTCATATTATTTATGAATTTAAATTAAAAAGAAATTTAAATGGCCACTTGTCCATATTGTTAACACTTGTTAAATTATTATGAGAAAGGTTTACATTTGTTATTACATGATTTAATAAATTTATAAATGTCATAGGTTATTTAAATTGTGTTTAAGTCCTTTAGTTTACTTAATTAAAAATTTAGTTTTAAACCCTTATGTTGAATTTATTTATAAATCATGTTTTTATAAATATCTTATTTACACATGTATCATATTTTCAAACTTATACTTTAATAAATAAACATTCACATTATAACATATAGAATTTAGCTTTAACAACTTTTGAAAAATTCAAATATAATTTTGTAAAATACTTATTTTTGAATTCCAATCCAAAATTCTACTTACAATATAATTTTACTTCCAAATATTCTATTTAATATACATATTTTTCTTTATTCTGGAATTTTCATATTAATTCACATTTAATTTCACAATTAAATCCAAAATTTTATATTAATTACCAATTCAAAAATCGAGATCGTTACATGTTGTGTACAGATGATATGTATACATCATACGTTAAATAAATTAAATTTTGATAATTGAAAATGCAAAATTAATATGATTATGAACTATATGGTTGGTTATCATTGTTTAAAAAAGTGTAGATATATAGAAGCAAAAGCTAGTTTGATGCCCTTGGTTTTACGGGTGTAATTTGGTTGCCCGAAAAATAGATACATGTTTATATTATTGATTGGTTTGATGGTTTTATGATTGAGCTGTTTCGCTATTGTTTTCTTTGGTTGATTTGGGGCCCGTGGCAATTTGTGGTTTTTCTGATCGAACCGCACAAAGGAAACGCTACCGAAGTTTACCGTAAATTTAAGGGTTAGATAATTGTATAACAAGTTCAACCAAATGGTTTTGAAAGGTAAATGTGTTTGGGCATTTTTCTCACCTTGGAAATTTCATGGACGAAATTCTTTTAAAGGGGGAAGAATGTAACGACCCATGTTTTCGGTCTTCGAATTTGAATATTTAATTCATCTAAATATTTGGATTCGAACTTAAATTAAAATAAATTATATGTTTCAAATTAAAACCTTATTTTTTATGACTTATTTTCAATTTAATTTATATGATTTTCCCATAATTTTTAATATGGAAAATAATTAAATTTTCGTTTGACTTTGTTGTGGCGAACATCAGTGCTTTTGAAATTTCGTAGAATAAGTTAACTTTTCTATTTTATAATTGTTTTATGGCTGTGGCACAATGTTATGCACGGTTGTAACTTTTATTTCTATTGTTCGAGGTTCGTATGTGGACGGAATTTTGTGTAATAGGGTAACTCAAAATATAACATTTTCTGAAACAAATATAAGTATATTTCATGCACGCATACTTCCTCCTTTATTTTTACACTCACGCACACATATTTATTTGTTGTCGTGATTCTTGCAATTGCCCTTTACTTTGTTTGCTAAGCTTAGAACATGCATGGATGGACACATTTACACAACAATTTACACTAAAAAGTAGGACGCTCATTAGATAGGAATAATATGCACAACATCCATGTCTTTGCCATGCTAGACACCTTCACTTTTCCCATTCCTTGTACTTGCACACATGATTTTAGTATAGTTTGCTATAAAGTAAATGTGCACTAAAAGGGGGAATGGATATGCATATTTACACAGCAGGCAACAAAAAGGGAATACACGCATGGGAGAACAGAAAGCAGATACCATTTATCTTCTTCATTCTTTACTGTAAGCATTCACAATTTGAGATTCATCCTCCACTTCAACACTTCAAAAATCAACACCTTTCAAACCGTTCACTATTAGCCAAAATGATTTGAACAAAAGTTCTTACTAGTCCTTCGTATTTTAAAAAATCAATGGATCGGTATTTCATTGAGAAATGTTTGTGTTATTGCCAAAAAAATAGCAAAGGGGAAACTATGTTTTGGCATATTTCGAAAATCAAATTATCCTAGTCCCGGAAGAATTACTAGGCACCGTAAGCATAGTTGAGTACGTACCGCAAAGTAGGAATTTTTGTGTAAGTTCGGCAAGATTCTATGATGATGATCGATGGGAGCCCACGGTTCAAGTAAGTTTTTGATTCGGGCAACAATATTTGATTTGGAGGTTGGCGTTGTGACCGGGATGGAGAGGTGTTCGAATAATGGAATTTTAGTGGAGTTCAGGGACAAAATGTGTCCGCTACTTTCTTAACCAAAACGCGACTTTTTTTGCGGGCTCTTAGGTCGGGTTTCGCTCAAGGAGACCGATGGCCAAGGCGGTAGGTGTAGAGGAACGGGCATGGAAGGCCAACGTGCGGGTGGCTTCTGGTCATGGAAAGGTAAAGGGATTTGTAGGTGCAAAGTGCACACAACCGTGCATGTTTATTATCAGAAAAAAAATAATTTGGGGAAGAAGAAGTGAACGCGGGTCGAGTCTTCGCGTTAATAGGCTTGGGCTTTCTTACATTGTTGGGTGAGGTTTTGTTATAAGTAATTCAATTATTAATTAATTTAATTAGTAAATTTAGTTGGTTTATATATTGTGGTTATATAACGTTTGTGATGTAGAGGAAACAGGTCGAAGGGATCCAATGGTATTCCTTACCGATGTTGATTTTGTTTACATATATATATATATATATATATGTGTGTGTGTGTGTGTGTGTGTGTGTGTGTGTGTGCTGATATATATATGAGCTATGATGCAGGGGACAAGTTGGTGGATCCAACAAGATTCCTCGCTATTGTTGAATGTTTCGATAATAATTCTTTTATATGCATTATTGAAAATGAACCTGGTTGTGAATATTACAGTTATAACATTGTTATATGTTTGAAAAACTAAAACCCGGTATTGATTGAAAATTAACATCGATATTGGTTAAGCATTGGGTAGCTATTGGCCTTAAATTAGTATTTCGAAATACTATAAATTATCTTTGAGTTGGAATTGGTTTTGAGATGGAAAATGATTTTAAATACGAAATTATATTTCGGAAATATATTGTTTTAAAGTTATTTAGTTATATTAATATTATTTTAAGGTTATTTATTTTGCAGTTAATATTGTTTTAAAGAATTTATCAAAATATTAATATTTTAAAAGGTTAATTATTTCAAAAATAATTATGGTTTGAAATTAATAATAAGGACTATTAATAAGATTTTGAAAATAAATTATTATTCGTTATAAAAACGGTAAAGATTAATTATTGTTGTTTATTTAACAATATTTTGAAATTATTAATTATTAATTTTACGATGTTTTAAAGTTAATTCATGTATTTATAAAGTTTATTGTTAATAATGATTATTATATTATGGTGCTTTTGAAGTGAAGGATTTTTAATTACTTATAAATGTTTCTAAAACCCATGCATAAATTTGAAAGACTTGATTTTATAAAGGAGTTTATAAAATAGTTTGAAGACTAAGGGAAGTTATTTACAAAGTGAAAGAGTTTTATAAATGGTTAGATATTTATTAACGAAATCTAGATACGTGCTCATAGATTTACAAAAGGTGTTTTATGAATAGGTTGTGGATTTATAAAGGGTTTATAAATGATTTTTGAAATGTACAAAGAATTTATAAGTGATTGTATTTTTATAAAACGACTATAAATGGTTTTTCAAAGATTTATAACATGGCTTTTAAATGGTTTTGGATAATTTCAAGGAATTTATTTGAGAAACGAATAAAAAGAAAACCTTTCTGAATTTTGTAAATATACTTATACCATAAAAATAAGTATATGAGTGCATTTTCAAAGATGCAAGGCGTAATTTGTGTAAATATACTTATACCCTTATGATAATTATATGGATATTTTCTAAGTACTAAAAATTTAGGGATTTGTGGATAAAAGTATTTTTATACAAGTAATTTACAAAGTGAATTTAATGAAAGAATGATTCATTAAAAGATGCTAGTGGTTGCTTATGTGCTTAACCGATGTTGGTTTTTCCCTAGAAATTATAACTGAATGATTTTTATTCGAGTTAAATAAACAACTATCGAATTTGGACCAAAACGTAATTTTTGAAATATCTTGGAGGAACGCGTGAGTTTTGTGCCAGATTATCTTCGATGGAGACGTACTGTGCGTATATATCTTGCTTCGTTCTCTTAGGACAGTTTTAAGGACATCCGTTCATCGCGGTTGTGAGGTGATCTCCGCTCTTATCTTTGATTGTTTATTTCCTAAAGAACCGAGATTGAGTTTATCGAGAATGATCGAATGTTGTTTCGAAGAGACGGGGTCGGGTATGTTATCTGAAAACCACCTTGATCCAACGAATGTGTTTCGAAGTGAAGATATCTTGAAGATGATGGAATTGGAGACGAAGCTCTCAAGTATTTCGTTCAATCTAAGAACGAACTTGTGTGGATGGATGCTGGTATTGCATTGTTGCTTGGAAGGCAGTATTAGCATTCCAAGTGGAAAGTTCGATATAAAAATATAAAATGTAGCCTCAAGCCTCATCAAAAGGGAATAACTAAAAAAGCGGAGATGCAGCCAGGCTAGGTGGGTCGCTCCCATGAGGGTATGGTCCTCCCCATCTTGAGTCCCTACTATTAATTCATTTATGCTTCGATACGGTTGCTGATCTAAACCGAGGGGTGATCTTGTTTGGTACTATCCAGTAAAGGGTAGACATGTCTTGTGTTGGCAAGGGTTGATTGGTTTGACCTGGGTGTTATTTACCTAGAGATGCATCGTGATGGGTGGTACCCTGGTAGCCCAATCATTATATGGAATCCATTCTCCAATAAGCACCGTATGGATTTAGTTGTGCCTAACTATGCTGAAACATGAGATGCAAGCACTTCAGTTATATTCATAATTTACTTTTGCCTCTAAATATTATAATAATATAAATGGATTTTCTATAGAAAATGTTTTGGTTATCGTAAGGTAAAAAAACCCGTCCGTGTTTATTGCGTTATGGTCTTACGAGTTATCTTTGATTTCTAATATTTTCATATAACTTTGAAATCCAGTTTGATGTGTTTTCTCATGCTGGTTTTCTAGTCTGGCTCGAGTGTTATTTTATTATAATACTCGGGTAAGACCTAGCATTATAATAGATTTTAGTTGGATGCTTTGAAGCATGGCGACGAGCTGGAGGCAAAGAGATGTATTCACATATATGGTTATTTTCTGCTGTATTTATTGATGGTATTTATCAGCAATTGTAAGGACTGGCTGTTATAATTGTCCGGGCTAAAATAGGTTAGTATACTTTGACTAATGTCTATATATACATGTATTGCTATTTTGCTTTCATGTAAAGATTTGTTGTATATTGTAGATTATTATTTCACTGTGAGATTCTTTGTTGTTTGTTTTTTCTTTCCTTCTTTCTTCTTTTTTTTCTTTTCCCCTAACTTTCAGGCTTTCCGGCATTCGATTGCTCGGCACAAAATACAGTGGACGTATTATTGTCAATTTTCGAGGGTTGAAAACCTCGTTCGTTATAGGCAATATAGAAAAATGCTCAGATTTTAGCTTTCCTTCACTCGACCCTGCTCTTGTCAATATTTATGGCAAAGTCAAAGAAATTGAGCAAGGAGTTGAAGTTCCTGAGAGAGAGAGAGAGAGGAGATTGATGCCTTTAAAATCTTATCCTTCGAAGTCCCTTCCATCGAAGTAGACTCGGATTTTGATGAAGAAGGTGACGAAGATGAAGCCGCCATGGAAGAAGGCGGCAATGATGATGGCAACAACAATGATGATGATAACGAGGATAGAGGTCAGGGTTCAGGTGGTGACAGAGGTGGTCATACCGATGTTTATGAAAAAGATGGTGATGACAACCCCATGGCTTCAAAAAAGGTCAGCCCCGATCCAATTATCCATAAAGCAAGCCAGCCTAAACCCTAAAGCCTTCTGACCTTCAAGAAGTGATTGTGAACATCAACGTTAAAGAAAAAAGAGGGAAAATGCAGGGTCTCTAAAACTGCGATTCTCGTTTCTTAGATATGGGATTCCTTGTCTAAATGGTTGTCGCTTTCAAGATAATAATAGTGTAACGTCTCATATTTAGAGGCCAATAACTAAGCGCTATGGATGCTACAGTCATCCACTGTATTAACTTCTGGTGACGAAATACGGTTACGTTAATGGTATCCATAATATCAGAAGCACTTGAATATGAACAAAAAGCACGGGTTTCTAAAACAATAATGTTCACTGATTACATTTCAAATAATATCATGTTCAAGTTACAAAAATCCCAAACATATCCCAGACATTTATCAAATACAATTTACAACAATGCACCAAGAGCGACATATGAAGATGCCCCCTTGAATGACCAAAGCAATATAAACATAATTCTCTTAATACACAGTCGGAAAATTTTTTGAAAAAAAATTGCTAAATTAGCTATCTGTCAGCCTCCTGCTCGTCTTCAAATGATCTATTCGCCAAAATCTTCCAAAACCTGAAAACCTAAACCCTTAGCCTACTCAAATCAAATTTTGAGCACCTGTGAGTTTAAGGGGAAACAAAAACTTTGAGTCAGACATAAAGCCTGGTATGAATAATTTCTATTACATCTCAGTATACTGATAAATAATGAGACCACGTCGCTTAGCGGAACGGGTTTCCCCTCACTAATATCTCTTTTCAAAACAAATATTTTGAAATCCTTTCCTGCAATCAAACTGGTTAATCAACTGATTATATTATCGCAATATCCATTATGCTAAAAATAAAAAATAAAATAGAAAATCTGTCTAAAATATGAACTATCTGTTCTTTACTGGACTATCTATCCTAAATTTTGAGCTGACTGGTCTTTTCTGGACCAGCTATCCTAAAATAGATTATACCAAATTAGCAATATCTTTTATGCTAGATAATGGGCTATCTGCCCAAAAAAGGTAAAAAGGTTGGACTGACTGTCCTTAAAAATAGCAAGGTCCGTTATGCTAATAAATGAACTATTTGTTCATATCAGAGTCCACTGCTCTTTCTGGACTAACTGTCTTCTTGGCTGACTACCCTCAAAATGGATTTGAAGGTGAGTAAACTGTGTGGCCAGTTAACACTTAGGATCATGTAATATGGAATATTATATTAGTGTGGAAATATAATCTAGATAATAGATAAAGTAAATGAAATAAGCACACCAGGACTTTTTATACTGGTTCGAACTTCCCGTTCTACGTCCAGTCCCAGACTACACTCTAGATTTAAACTCTATAAACCCCTCTCTTAATCCAGAGGAATAGGTGTACAACACTGAGCAGCCGAATAGGATTTTTTTGCCTCAACAGCCAAAAGGAGTTTTACCGCCTGAACAACTGAACATGACTTCTACTAGTACAAATAAAATAGTTGGCGCTTATGTTCCAAATAACACGGATATGTCTTTAATAGTACACCCTTCCTATAATAAAATCCTCAAGTAAATATTGTGTATGTAAAGATATGAAAGGAAGATATTGCTTAAAATTGAATAATATATTAATTAATTCAGAGGTTCAAGCAATATATAGAATGTGATTGCTTTTAGATTTGCAGAGATAGATAGTAGAGAGTATAGTAAGAAATCAAAATTAAAATTCAGTGATTTGAAAAATGATTCTAATGTGTTTATATAGTAGACAAATAGTTACAACTATTCACAAAGAGTCTCAAGTAACGGGTGCATCTCTTCAATTTGGATCGTAACTCTTCATAAATAGAAGCGTCTCTTCAGGAAAAATAGCTTTTATAGCCAGTCAGTCGACTGAGCAAAGTCGATCAGTCTACTGAGTATTCAAAGATAGTGTAAAACGGTGCATATCTGTGCACCGAACATGGTCAGTTGACTAGTTGTTTTCGGTCAATCGACTGACCTGGTTGTTAGTGCACAGTTTGCACAATTTTTAAATAATTTAAACTCTAGAACTAACTTTTAGTATGTGCAAACTACTTGAGGATAGATTTTAACAATTATGCACCATATCTAAGACTAAAACTACAGTAAATAAACATACTATACTTAGATTTGTAGTCTCATCTCATTTGTAGTTTAATGGCTTACATATCTCATTCTCTTTTTTGTCGCTTGATCGTATATCACTGATAGTTTATGCTTTTTTTCATGAATCAAAAAACTCATGATTTAACATTCTCCCCCTTTGTGATTGATGACAATCTGATTTTTTTATGATGCTATATATTAAGAATTATATTTCTCCCTTTGAATATGTGGTGAATATCTAATCTAATCCTACAAAAATTGGTTAGTCATAATTTCTCCCCCTTGTCATCGACAAAAAGGAAATAAACAACCATATAATATGTTATCACAGAAGCATATTAAACAACAATCACAAACAAAACATATTATTTCAAATTCTACCGAGCTATTTATACAAGGCCATAAAAAATAAACTACACTAGAACGTTTTGAATTTTTCTTAAAATAACTTACTACCATCATCGCTAATCACAGTCTGAATCTGTTTCTTCTTCCTCTTGCACTGGTCTTTGCCTCGTGAAGAAATTTCCATATATTATCTACCACCACCATTTCCACTAGTGTCATAACTTGTATGTTCTTCGGATGTAGACCAAGTAATATGAGGTGCCGGACGTTTTCCCAGATCACGATGTGAAGGTTCTGCAGTGGTCGTGGAGGAACAAGAGATTGCATCACATAGATTTCGATAGGAAGATATTATGGGTTGATGAACGTCGGATGTAGATGTCCCACAAAATTTCCAACCAAGTTGCTCTAGAAAGCTAAGTCGTTTTGAATTTAGCTTTTTTTCATAGTACATTTCTCGTTGGATTGCTATTGATTCCTATCGATAATGATGTATATCATCAATCTTTTGTTTTGTTAACGAAGAACCAAAGAATAAGAAATGACATGCCTTCTTTTTTCTAGAGTATAACTAGTATGATAGCTGAATGGTCTGATAGGTTCATGACATGGAGTAAGTGTAGGTAAACTGGAAGAACCAGAGGAAGGTGTGGAAAAATCAACCGAAGAGTATGAAGAGTCGTATGGAGAGTTGTTTTGGAAAGACATTGTTGCAAGGAGGAAACAAAATTTGAAAAAGGAAAAAAAGATGGAGAGATAAACAAACAAACATCAAATATATATAAGAATAAGTACTAAAAATATAGTAAATAATTTGTTGAATAAGGGATAACCAGTAGATAATGAGAGGAGTAGAATAAACAGAATTTTGTATGGTTAAAAAAAACTTTGAACAACTGAAAATAATATAAGAATAAGTATATTATAAAAATAGTTTTGAAATAACAAATTGAGTAATGACAAAGACATATGACTTCCAATCTAGAGGTGCTGAGTTCAAGTGCTAGTAATTACATATTTTTAAATATCAAATTTTATAATTCTTTAAAAGAAATTATACCTAGTTCTCTTCCTAGTTTTTCAAAAAAAAAAAATCATTGAGTGGTTTAGTGAAAATATCAGCTAATTGATTTTCATAATTTACAAATTCTAAAATTACTATATCCTTCTCAATATTATCACGTAGAAAATGATGACGAATGTCAATATGTTTGTTCGTGAGTGATTGACAGGATTTTTAGATAAATTAATTGCACTTATGTTATCACAAAATATTATAGATTTATTTAATTGTAAATCAAAATCTTATAGTGTTTGTTGCATGTAGATGACTTGAGCACATGCTAAAGTTGCAGATATATATTCTGATTCACATGTCGATAGTGAAACATAGTTGTGTTTCTTGCTAAACCAAGATACTAAGTACCGTCCGATGAAATGACAAGTTCCACTTGTACTTTTTCTATCCGTCTGACTTTTTCCAAAATCAGCATCGCTATAGGATACTAATTGGACATTATTTCGGATAAAATAGTGTTAAATCCATGGTTTTGCTAAGATAACGAATTATATGTTTTACTGCTCGCATATGTGATTCTTTAGGATTTGTTTGAAATTGAGCACATAAATACACTCATTATAATATCACGTCGACTAGCAGTTAAGTAAAGTAATAATCCAATCATACCACGATATATTTTATGGTTGACACTCTTACCATCTTCATCGCTATTAGATGTATAGTTATACTCATAGAGTTGGTTTGACAGAAGTGTTTTCCATACCAAATCGTTTAATTGGATTGTGACAATATTTTTCTTGATTAATAAAAATATCATTTGGTAATTGTTTAATTTGTAATCTAAGAAAATATGATAATTCTCCCATATGTGACATTTCAAATTCATTTTTCCCAATAGTCGAAAATTCCTGACATAATTTTTCATTAGTTGAACCAAATATAATATCATCAACATATATTTGTATAATTAAAATATCTTGTTTAGTTTTGTTAATAAATAGAGTTTGATCAACCTTCCCAATTTCAAAACCCGAGTCTATTAGATAGGTCTTAAGTCGATCGTACCAAGCATGGGGTGCCCATTTCCAACCGTACAAGGCTTTCTTAAGTTTATAAACATACTCCGAAAATTTTTCATGAGCGAAAAGAGGAGGTTGTTCGACATAAACATTTTCTTTTATATATCCATTTAAAAAGCACTTTTAACATCCATTTGATATATTTTTAATTTATGAAAACATGCAAAGGCCGGTAGAATACGTATAGCTTCTAATCTTGCGACATGAGCAAATGTTTCTTCATAGTCTATTTCCTCTTCTTGATTATATCCTTGTGCTACTAATCTAGCTTTATTTCTAGTTATATTACCTAGTTCGTTAGTTTTGTTTTTGAAACCCATTTTGTACAATTGACTGATTGATTACTTGGTCTCAGAGCTATTCCTGAACTTCGTTTCTTTCAAATTGGTTTAGCTCTTATTTAGCTATAATACAATAGTCATCAGTGGAGGCTTCCTTAATATTTTTAGGTTTTATATTAGAGAGAAAAGCTATATGGCCCATTTGATTTAATTGATGTCTTTTTCTTACATTTGAATTTATTTCTCCAGTTAGATTTTGAACAGGGTGATCTCTAAGAATTCTTGGAGGAGATTTTACAATATTTTCATTATGAACAATGTTTTCATCTTCTCTAGAATTATCAATGTTATAATCTTGAATAAAATCATCATCTTCTAAAATATGTTATGATTTTATTAGAATTCTTTTCATATTTTGTAATAATAGAAGAAATATTGAAATTTTCATCTATTGAAACATGAAGAGTTTCTTCGATTGCTTTAGTTCTTTTATTAAAAACCCGATAAGCTTTGCTTCTTTTCGAATATCCTATGAATATTCCTTCATCGGATTTTGGATCTAATTTTCCAAGCGGATCTTTAATGTTAAGTATAAAACATTTTGAACCAAAAATTTTGAAATAAGATATATTAGGTTTTCTACCATTTAAGAGTTCATATGGGGTTTGTTTTGTCAATGGTCGAATAGAAACACGATTCAAAACATAACAAGCTATTGCAACAGCTTCTGCCCAAAAATGTTTTGGTAGAGTGCTTCCATTTAATAAAGTTCTTGCACATTCTTGTAATGTTTTGTTTTTCCTTTCTAAAAATCCGTTTTGTTGTGGTGTTCGAGGAAAAGAAAAATCATTATTAATTCCTTTCTTGTTACAAAAATGTTTAATAACTACATTTTCAAATTCACCTCCATGGTCACTTCTAATATTTTTAACCTTTAAATTCTTTAAATTTTGAATTCTTTGAACAAAAATTTTAAAATTTTCAATAGTATCACTTTAATATTTCATGAATAAAATACATGTATATCTTGAAAAATTATCTACAATAACAAACACATATCTGTTGTGATTAATAGATTGAATTTGAGTTGGTCCAAAGAGGTCCATATGTAGTAGTTCAAGTGGCTGTGTTGTAAATATGATTTTCTTAGATTTAAAAGAAGATTTTGTTAATTTTCCTAATAGACATGCATCACAAATATTATCAACTTTGAATTTCATATCAAGTAGTCCTTTAACAAGTTGATTTTAGCTATTTTATTAATAGTACTAATATTTATATGACAAAATCTTTTGTGCCATAGCCAAGAGTCATTTTCTGTAGCTACTAAACAGATGTTTGTGTTATGATTTATATTCATATTTAAAATATAAATATTTCTATCTCTTATACCTTCAAAAACTAAATGTTGATTTTCATCAGAAATATTGCATTTATTTTCTGAAAAAGATATATTAAAACCTTTATCACATAATTGACTTATGCTTAATAAATTATTTTTTAAGTTTTTAACTAATAAAACATCAGAAATGAGAGGTAAGTTAGAGATACCATTATTGCTCACATCACATTTGTCGATGATATAACCTTTTGAATTATCTCCAAAAGCGACTGATGCTCCATTTGAGTAGACAATGTTAGTTAACACGTCCTTATTACCAGTCATGTGTTTTGAGAAACCACTGTCTAAGATCCATTTTCCTCTCTTTTTAAGTGGTACCTGCAAAAAATAAAGATTAAGTTGGTACCCATTTTAATTTTAGGGTCCTAAGAGGTAGGTCTTAGGAAACCAAACCCAAGCGGGTTCAGAATCCCCTTAATAAATATAATTCTTATTTTTATGAACAGTTTCAATAAATGTTTTGATATGTCTATTCCTAATTAAGTTGTTATTTGTTTTAGGAATCCATATCTAAATAGTTTTAATATCTTTAGAAACTGCCTTCTTAATATCTATCTTAGTTTTTTTAATCTTATTTGTAAACTTTCCAAATTTCTTTGAATTTTCAATTTTCTTATATCCTAGTCCCATTTTATTTGAAGTAGACCGAGAATTTTCTATTATTATAGAAAGATTTTCTCGTCTATTATTGAAGTTAGAAATATTTTTATTAATATCTTCTAACTTAGTTTTGAGACTAGAATTTTCTAACTCTAATACTTTAGTGCCAAATTTTAAACCATTAATCTCTATTGATAAATCATCATTTTTATTTTTCTGAATTTCTAATTCCTGAGTTATCATAGAAAGTTGAGATGTTAAATTAGAATTAGATTCTTGAGTTATTTCAAGTTCTTCTTCTAGAATTTTCTTTTCATCTCTTAGCATACTAATTTCTAAATCGGATCTATTCATTTTTCCTTGCAACGCTTAATTTTGCTTTTTAATTTGTTTTACTAAGTCTACTAGTTCTAAATTAACTTCAACCGGATCTTCAAAACTTAATTCACTAACATCATCGCTTGTAGCCATGAAGAATACATTTGCTTGCTCTGTGTCACTGTCGCTATCACTATATGATGATGACGAAGAATCTGAATCATCCTACGTTACTGAAAATGCTTTCTTCTTTAATTTCTTTTTCTTTTTCTCTGGACAATCTTTTTCATATGACCCTTTTTATGGCATTCATAACATTCCATGATAGAGGATGATGATTTACTACTATTATTGTTGTTGTTGGAATTATTTTTGTAACTCCAGAATTTGTTATTCCTTTTGAATTTAAAAAAAAAATTGAATTTTCTTCTCAATAAGTGCCATATCCTCTTCATCTCAATCTGGATCATCTTTTTATGTTTGAAATGCTAGATTCTTCTTGTCTTGTGCCTGTACTTTCATTGCCTGTAAATGTGCTTCATATGACATTAGATTTCCTATCAATTCTTTCAGTTTCATGGTTGATAAATCATTAGCTTCTTCAATTGCTAAAACTTTTCGTTCCCACTCGTCCGTTAAAGAATTAAGGATTTTGTAACAATATCAAAATCAAAAAAAATTCTAGTGCCAATAATGAGTGATATATATCTTGAAGTGTAGAATACCTGTCATTTATAGTTTCGCTCGGTTTCATTTTGAAATTCTAGAATTGATTTTTCAACATAGAGATTTTGCTTTGTTTGACTATTGTTAGTTCCTTCATGAGTTACTTTTAGAGCTCTCCATATATTATAAGCAGTTGTACACATACTGAACCTATTAAACTCATTTTTATCTAATGCAAAGAATAACATGCTCATAGACTTAGCATTTGAAGTAGCCTCGGTCTGTTATGCAGCGGTGCAAGTTGAAAAATCTTCTGTTGTCATGGTATATACTTTTTGGGTAATATTCCAAGTTTCAAAACCGTTCACTTGCATATATATTCTCATTCTAGTAAACCAGTAATTATAGTTAAGACCATTAAATAGTGGTGTTCTTGTAGTTAACTATCCTTCAGTGAAACTAGTGTTAATGTTAATGCTAGAGTTGGTGTTACTTTCCACATTACTAAATATATCAAATAATTGTGTTATGGTTATAGGATAACCTCGCTTTGATACCAAATGAAGGTGAGTAATCTGTGTGGCCAGTTAACACTTACGATCGTGTAATATGGAATATTATATTAGTGCGGAAATGTAATCTAGATAATAGATAAAGTAAATGAAATAAGCACACCAGAACTTTTTATACTGGTTCGAACTTCCCGTTCTATGTCTAGTCGCAGACCACATCTGGATTCAAACTCTATAAACCCCTCTCTTAACCCAGAGAAATAGGTATACAACACCTGAGCAGCCGAACAGGATTTTTCCGCCTCAACAGCCGAAGAGGACTTTTATCGCCTGAACAACCGAACAGGACTTCTACTGTTACAAATAAAACAGTTGACGCTTGTATTTTGAATAACATGGATATGTCTTTAATAGTACACCCTTCCTATAATCAAATCATCAAGTAAATATTGTGTGTGTGAAGATATGAAAGGAAGATATTGCTTAGAATCGAAGAATATATTAGTTAATTCAGAGATTCAAGCAATATATAGATTGTGATCGCTTTTAGATCTGTAGAGGTAGATAGTAGAGAGTACAGTAAGAAATAAAAATTAAAATTCAATGATCTGAAAAATGATTCTAATGTGTTTATATAGTAGACAAATAGTTACAACTATTCACAAAGAGTTTCAAGAAAAGGTGCATCCATATCTCTTAAATTTGGATCGCAACTCTTCGTAAATAGAAGTGTCTCTTTAGGAAAAATAGCTGTTATAGCCGGTCAGTCGACTGAGCAAAGTCGACCAGTCTACTGAATATTCAAAGATAGTGTAAAACGGTGCATATCTATGCATTGAACATGGTCAATCGAATGGTCATTTTTGGTCAGTCGACTGACCTGGTTGTTAGTGCACAGTTTGCACATTTTTTAAATAATTTGAACTCTAGAACTATTTTGAGTATGTGCAAACTACTTGAAGTAGATTTTAACAATTATGAACCATATCTAAGACTAAAACTACAGTAAATAAACATACTATACTTAGATTTGTAGTCTCATCTCATTTGTAATTTAATAGCTTGTGTATCTCATTCTCTTTTTGTCGCTTGATCGTATATCACTGATAGTTTAAGCTTTTTGTCATGAATCAAAAAATTCATGATTTAACAGGACTAACGATCCGAATTTAAATGACTTGATGTCCCGAATTTTTTTTGGGTTAACTACCCTTCAAAATATTTGAGCAAACTGTTCTACAAAATATCCGAGCTAACTGCCCTACAAAATATCTAACTTAACTACTCTTTAAATTTTCCTTGAAAACCTTTTCAAATTGATTTAGTCCGTCAAATCATATATATACAAGGAAGATATATCTTTACCTTCACTCTAAGTTATTTTTGCCATATTATACTTTACTCATAATAATGTTGATGATTTTCAATAAGGATTATCCATCCCTTTTGAAATAAGTTAAGGTCCTTTATAACTTAAAATACTTAGGTTATTTGCCTAGTTCTTATATTCGAAACCTTTGTTTAAAACCTTTAAACAACTTTTTGAAAACATAGAAGGTAATTCCTACAAAACCATTAGTAAAACCTTTCGAAAGTATTGAAGGTAACTCCTTCATACTATTTGATATACCTTTCGAAATCATTGAAGGTAACTCCTTCAAAACCTTTTAAAAGCCTTCCTTTCACCAACTTTAAAACATATGACATCCGCCTTCAAATCCTTTAAACCTTAGCCTTTTGAAACCACTAAAACCATACCTTTCGGCCTTGTCGAAAGGCCTAACCTTTCGACCTTGTCAGAAGGTTTCTTTTCGACCTAGTCGAAAGGTTTCACCTTTTGACTTTGTCAAAAGCCTAAGGCACCTGCCCTATAAAATATTTATAAACCTTTCGAAAGCAACGTAACTCAAACCCTTTTGAAATCATTAGGTTCGATTTAAAACAAGTGGAAACCTTTCGAAACCATTCAAAGTTAACTACTTTGAAATCTTTAAAAGGTTCCGACTTAAAACATTTGGATTATGCCAAAGGATCAAAAAAACATTGGAGTAGAAAGCAACTGCTTCGAAACCAATATAAAACCTTTCGAAACCATTAAAAAACAATGAAGTGTTGGTGTTGGAACCAACGCTTCAAAATCAATAGAGAGAGGTGACAAATTTTAGAAAATAAAATATAACCTTTGACTACATATTTGTCTAAAGGTTAGGAAGCGGCCACTTTGCTTCCGACCTTGTCGAAAGCTATACCTTTCAACTTTGTCGAAAGCTTTCATTTAAAACAAGAAAGAAAACCAATCGAAACCTTTTTCTTTTAAATCATTTGACAATGTCGAAAGCTCTTTGTCAAAAGCTAGTAGGCGTATTTTCTTTAAACCAAAACAAAGTTTTCATCTCCTTCGAAAACTATAAACTTTCGTTCCTATACCATTCAACTTCATCCAATTCTTTACGTACCAGTTGCCTGATACCATGTGCATTGGTATTTGACCTAGTCGAAAGGTTTGATACCTTTCGACCTTATCAGAAGGCTTGGAATGAAGGCAGAAGCTATTGCCAAAAGGGATTGAAACAGAAGAAAAACTATTTATTTGTACTTTAAAAAAATTATTTTATACCTGACCTCCTTGATAGTCTAAATCTGATTGGTTGCCAGAATTTTATATTCAAAAATTCTGCCGACTTTCCTTATTTGGAAATTTAGATAATTTTGAAAAATCCCCTTCCACCTTTATAATTATATAAAACATTTAAGTCTCATCTTAAATAATTTTATATAACTATTAAATCATCTTAGAAAAATCTAGAAAAATTCCAGAAAACCCATTAATATGTCCTCTTCGACATATAAAATATTCAGATTCAACCATTAATTATTTTTCCCATACGTCATCTAATAATCCAAATTAACCCTTTCTTCCTTAGAAAATTCATAACAATTCCACAATGATTCAGAAAATTCTAAAAATTGAAGCTCGTCTCTAAAATAACTTTTTAGATCATCATAAAATTTTGCAAGGCCAACGGATGTCATTTTATAGGGTTTTAATCTTATAACATGTCATAAAATATATATGAACATACATAAATCATCAACATATATATAAAATCACTTTGTCATTTAAAACATGGCAAATCTTTGTAAAACAATTTGGGTTTAATCTTAAAGCTGAAACCATAAAAGTTTAGAGATGCAAACATTACTCACCTTTGCATTAATGGTTAAGGAGCTTGGTATTTGAATGAGTCTGATTTGAATTAGCTTTCCTTAAGCTTTCTTTTGTTTCCTCTTCTTTTTTCCTTATTAATGGTAGTCGGCCAAGCTTTTAATTTTTAAAATGGGAAATGAACTTGTGTTAAGATACAGGGCCTAAGGAAGGCAATATAGGAATGACCTCTTTCCCATAACTCCTCCTCTAACTCATTTTAAACCATTCCTTTAATTTATTAGTTGAAAAGGCATGGTTACCTTAGTTAACTCAAATCTCAATTCCCTTATCAACAATTATTTTATTTAGTTTATCTAGCTAAATCTCTTGAATAATGTTATCAAAAGTCTGTGGTGTTATAGACTCCCCTCCTTAAAGAATTTCATCCTCGAAATTATAGTAAGGCTTAAAACAAATAAGAATGTAGAATATACCATCAAAACAAGTCAGGATAAGTATCTCTAATCCCGCTCTCAACCTCCCAAGTACAGTCTCTGTCATCGTCACTCCACTGGACTTTGACTAATCTAACCATCTTGGTTCTAAGCCTCTTCTTATCTCTCGAAACAATGCGAACTGGCTTCCTCACTATGGTCAAGTCCAGTTCTACCACTAACGTCTAGGACAATCAGTGAAAGAGCAGTCCCCGATCTCTAACACGCTTTCTAAGATGAGAACTATGAAAAAAATCATGGACACCTTCCAAACTGCTCGGTAACTCCAATCTATACGCAAGCTTCCCCATCCTCTCAAGAATAGGCAAAGGTCCAATGAACCAAGGAGATAACTTCCCCGACTTCCCAAATATACGCATACCCTTCATCGATGATACTTTGTCGAAAACCCAGTCCCCAACTGAGAACTCCTAATCTTTACGTCTCTTATCTGCATAACTCTTCTGCCAAGACCGAGCCTCCTTTATTCTATCTTGAATGACCTTAATCTTTTCTACAGCTTATCTGACCAAATCTAGACCAAGAATTAACCTATCCCCAGTCTCCAACCAACATACGGGAGATTTCATGGCCTTTCAAACAAAGCTTCAAATGGTGCCTCCCAATACTAGTCTGATAATTATTGTTATATGAAAACTTGACTAGATTTAGACGGTACTCCATTGATCTCCCAAAATCCATCACACAAGCTCTTAATAGGGCTTCCAAGATCTTCTTAACTCTTTCTATTTGCCCATCTGTCTGCGGATGGTAAGCGGTACTCATCATAAGCTTGGTTCCTAAAACTTCCTGCAGACTCTTCCAAAACTCGCTAGTAAACAAGGAATCTCTTTCGCTAATTATGCTGCTAGGAATTCTATGCAGTCTAACCACATTCTTCATGAACAATCTTGCTAAAATAGGTGCTGTCCTGATTGACCTAACTGGAATGAAATTGGCACTCTTGGCCATTTTGTCCACTATAACCCATATACTTTCATTTCCCCTGTTCGACCATGGCAACCTGTCTATGAAGTCCAAAGAAATAAAATCCCACTTCCACACAGGAATATCTAATGACTGAAGCAAACCACTCAGTTTTTGGTGTTCGGCCTTTGCCTGCTGGTAGTTCAAGCATTGCCTTACACAAAAACCAATATCCCGCTTCGTTCCTTCCTAAAAGAAACTCTTCTTCGTATCCTGATACATCTTAGTACCTCCGAGATGTACAGTGAACTTCGAACGATGACATTCATCTAAGACTTCCTTCCTTATGTTTCCCATACTCGAAACACATAATTTACCTTTTTTCTCAACCACCCATTCTAGTCAAGACTGAAATCTTTCAAGTCATCACTCTTGGTTCCTTATTTTAGCTTTCTGATTTGTTCAGCTAACTCTGGATCCTCTATCTGCTTAGAAGCAATTTGGTTGATCAACACTGGTCGAACTTCCAAACAAGACAATACAACTGTATTACAACTAGACCCTTCCTCGGATCTCCATTACACTCTACAATCTGCTAATGCTTCCAATTTTTTCACTCGGCCATCATCATCAACAATGCATTCTGATGCTTCTTGCTAAGTGCATCAACAACCTTGTTGCCTTTCCCTGGTGTGTACTCAATCCCAAAATTATAAGCGGCTATGAACTCTAACCACCTTTACTGTTTCATGTTCAGCTCCTTCTGAGAGAAAAAGTACTTTAGTGACTTAGGATTTTTATATAGCTCAAAGATTTCTCCCAACAAGCAATATCTCCACACTTTCAAAGAAAAAATCACTGTAGCCAATTCCAAATCATGCGTCAGATATCTGACCTCATACGATCTGAGCTATCTAGAAGCATAGACAATCACTTTACCTCTCTGCATCAGCACAACTCCTAATCATGTTCCGCATGCATCATTACAGACTACCGAATCCTGATTCCCTTCTGGAACAACCAAAATAGGTGCATGGGTCAATAAGTGTTTCAAACTCTGTAATGCTTCCTCACACTTATCAGTCCACACAAACTTCATATCCTTCCTCGTCATCCTGGTCATCTGTGCTGCTATCCACGAGAAATTATTAATAAATCTCCGATAATAACCATCTAACCCAAGGAATCTCTTAATCTCGGTTACTGTCTCCGGTCTCTTTCAACTATTCACTGCTTCGATCTTAGTCGGGTCTACCAATAACCCTTCCTCTAAGACTACATGACCAAGAAACTTCACTTCCTTCTTCCCGAAATGACACTTTAAAAACTTCGCTTTCAGCTGATGCTGCCTTAGCATCTCAAGCATCCACTCTAAGATGAACTTCATGCTCTATTTCATCCTTAGAGTAAATCAAGATATCATCTACAAAGAAAGCTGGAGCATTTGACAATCCAAACGGCATAACTAACCATTCGTATGATCCATATTTCATCCTGAATGTTGTCAAAGGTATATTATCCTCTTCTACTCTGAGCTGATGGAAGCCTGTTGCCAAATCCAACTGGAAAAATATCTTTGCACCACTTAGTTGGTCGAACAAATCGTCAATTCTAGGCCATGGGTATCGATTCTTTATCATCCTCTCATTCAACTTACGAATATCGATTCATAGCCTCAACGATCCGTCCAGCTTCTTAGCGCACACACTGGCACTGCACCCTACGACGAACTGCTCGTCCTAAAAAACTCTTGCCTTCTAAATCCACCAACTGCACTTTCAACTCCCTCATCTCTAAAGGGGTCATCCTGCTTGGCAGTCTATTCACTAGTTCTGCTCTTGGAACCAAATCTATCTAAAACTCAATGGCTCGTTTCGGCAGCAATCCAACTACATGCTCAAACACATCTATGAATTCTCTAACCACAAAAATCGGCTCAACGTATCATCTGAATCCAAAGCACGAAAAAAAGAAAATACTACACCGCTAGAACCTCCTACATTGAAAACAATCTGATCGCTATAATCCGGGTGTCTAAGAGATATCTTCTTACCTTAGAAAAATATCTTAGCATCGTACTCACTTAACCAATCCATACTTAGGATGTTCTCGAAGCCTATAAAATCAAACACATGCAAACTTCATACAAAAGTATGACCTAACAGGTCGAACTCAAACTGAACACACCTCAACCCTATAGTTACATACCCTCTTATTGGATTCGCAACCCATAATGAAGTAACTAAATATGTGGGTTCAAGGTTAAGCTTATCCATCAAACATCTAGATATAAAATAATGTGATGCACCAGTATCAGATAAAACTCTAACATACATACCATGAAGCAAAAGCGTTCCTCCAAGAACTGCCTTTCCCTTCTCCTGGGCTATTGGCTTGGAAATGGTAGGCACCAATGTATCTACCTTGCCCTTACCAACTCTAATGGGCTCCTTGCTTTTATAATGGTCTATGTAGTCACAGTTGAAGCACGTGACATTCTTCCCCTTAGCCACATACTTCGCTTTCCGTAAGCGACACTCGGTAGCAAAGTGCCATATCTTGTCGCATTTATAACAGACAACCTAAAACTTCGCTTTCTTGGCTGCTCTACACTTCTGAGCACCTTTCTTCGGAAAGATCTTTCTCTTTTGGCTCAACCCAACCTAGACCACTTTTTCCTTGCCTTCTCCAAAGACTCGAGGACTTCTTCTAGCCTTAAAGCCATCTCTACAACAATATCAAAAAGATCTCTAAGATGAGAAAAGGTAGCGCTAGCCAACTCTGTCTTCAGCCCTTTGATAAACTTCTCATTCCGCTTCAATACGATACCTATAGAAGCATGCCCATATCGGGACAACTCTTCTAACTTCCTGGCATACTCAACAATAGACATCTCACCCTTCACCAACTCAGCAAACTGCCCAATCAAAGCTGACTATGCCATTACTGACATAAAGCTCTCCTGGAATCTCCTTTTGAAATCCTCGAGGTTACTGTCTCCTCATCAACTGTCATTGTTACACTGTTCCACCAGAACAATGTGGTTCTCTGAAGCTGCCTGGATGCCAACCTCCACTTTTTCTCATCATTGAGCCTTAGATCTGCAAAAATCATTTCGCAATGCAACAACCGTTTCTCAACTCCAATGGCATCCTTCGTTCCCATAAATGGCCTTCCTCCTAGCTTTACATAATCACCGCTCATCTTAGAGAAATTATTAATAACCGAAACTTATGGAACCCCTGCTCTAGCAGCATTTCCTCCTAACACTCCAACTGCAACTTTTGCCTACATCATATTCCTGAAAAGCTGATACATAGCTTCCATTCCGGTCGGTGGGACTTTTGCATAAGCATTCTCTGCTTGACTTTGGTTAACCCTACTTCTTCTACCATCCATATATGTATTCAAACCTCATGGGACATAGAAAGATAACCTAATCAAAGATAGATGAATGGAGTTAAAGCGCATACTTATATATAGCAAATACAAATACGTTACTATAGCATTAACCCAATTTTCCAAATCTTACTCTAATTTCTTTGGATTTTTGTTTCAAACCAATTTTTAGTTAAATTTTTCATAAACCTATGATACCAAGTTGTAACAACCCATATCTGAAGGCCAAAAGCTAAGCATTATGAATGTTGCAGTCATTTATGGTATTAACTTCTGGTGACGAAATACGATAATGTTAATGGTATCCATAATATTTGAAGCACATAAATATGAACTAAAATCATAGATTTTTAAAACAATAATTTTCAGTGATTACATTTCAAATAATATCCTATTTAAGTTACAAAAAAATCCCAAACGTATCCCTGGCATTGATCAAATATAATTTACAACAATACGCCAAGAGTGACATATGAAGACGCCACCTTGGATAATCAAAGCAATATACGCATAATTGTCTTAATACATAGTGGAAACATTTTTTAAAATAGTATTCCTAAAATTAGCAATCCATCAGTCTCCTGCTCGTCTTCGAATGCTTTATTCGCCAAAATCTGCTATAACCTGAAAACCTATACCCTCAACCTACTCAAATCAAATTTTGAGCACCCGAGAGTTTAAGGGAAAACTAAAACTTTGGGTCAGAAATAAAGCCTGGTATAAATAATTTCTGGTACATCTCAGTTTACTGATAAATAGTGAGACTGTGCCGCTTAGCGGAACAGGTTTCCCCTCACTAATATCTCTTTTCAAAACATGTATTCTGTCAATCCTTTCTTATAACCAAACTAGTTAATCAAATGATTATAATGACGATATAGAAATATCGATTATGCTGAAATAGGAAATAGACTATCTGTCTAAACTTTGAACTATCTGTTCTTTACTGGACTATCTGTCCTAAATTCTGAGTTGACAGCACTTTTCTGGACTATCAATCCTAAAACCGAATATACGAAAACAGTAATATCTTTTATGCTAGATAATTGGTTATCTGCCCAAAACAGGTAAAAAGGGTAGACTAACTGTCCTCAAAAATAGTAAGGTCCGTTATGCTAATAAATGTACTATCTATTCATATCAGAGCGAACCGCTCTTTCTAGACTAACTGTCCTCTGGGCTGACTGCCATCAAAACGGAATAATTGTCCGAATTAAAATGAGTTGACTGCCTGAATCGCCTTTTGGATTAACTTCCCTTCAAAATATCTGAGCTAACTGTTCGGCAAAATATCTGAGCTAACTGCTCTACAAAATATCTGTACTAACTACTCTACAAAATATCTGAGCTAACTGCTCTTCAAATTTTCCTTAATGAACTTTTCAAAATGATTTAGTCCATCAAATCATATATATACTAGAAATATATATCTTTAGCTTTACTCTAAGTTATTTTTGCCATATTATATATACTTTACTTAAAATAATATTGATGGTGTTCAATAAGGATTATCTATCCTTTTTAAAATAAGTTAAAGTCCTTTATAACTTAAAACACTTAGGTTATCTGCCTAGTTCTTATATTCAAAACCTTTGTTTAAAACCTTTAAACAACCTTTCAAAAACATAGAAGGTAACTCCTTCAAAACCATTAGTAATATTCTTTGAAAGTATTGAAGGTAACTCCTTCATATCCTTTGATATACCTTTCAAAATCATTGAAGGTAACTCCTTCAAAAACTTTTTAAACCCTTCCTTTTGCCAGTTTTAAAACATGTGACATCTGCCTTTAAATACTTTAAACCTTAGCCTTTTGAAAACAATAAAATCATACCTTTCGGCTTTGTCAAAAGGTCCAACCTTCATGTAAGAAGCTTTCTTTTCGACCTAGTCTAAAGGTTTCACCTTTCAACTTTTTCAAAAGCCTGGGGTACCTCCCCTATAAAACATTTATAAACCTTTGAAAGTAATGTAACTCAAAACCTTTTGAAATCATTGGGTTTGATTTAAAATAAGTGGAAACCTTTTGAAACCATTCAAGTTAACCACTTTGAAACCTTTAAAATGTTCCGACTTAAAATGTTTGGATTATGAAAAAGGATAAGAAAAACATTGGAGTCAAAAGAAACTGCTTCGAAACCTTTATAAAACCCTTCAAAACCATTCGAAAATAATGAAGTGTTGGTGTTGGAATCAACCCTTTGAAATCAACGGAAAGAGGCAATAAATTTTAGAAAACAAAAGATAACATTTAACTCCATCTGTATCAAAAGGTTAGGAAGCGACAATTATGCTTCCGATCTTGTCGAAAGCTATACCTTTTGACTTTGTCGAAATGTTTCATTTAAAACAAGAAACCAAACTAATTGAAACCTATTTCTTCTAAACCATTTGACAATGTCGAAAGCTTTTTTTTGAAAGCTAGCGGGCATATTTTCTTTAAACCAAAGTAAAGTTTTCGTCTCTTTTGAAAGCTATAACCTTTCATCCCTAAACCTTTTGACTTCATCCAATTCACTGCATACTAGTTGTGTAATATCATGTGCATTAGTATTTGACTAAATCGAAAGTCTTGATACCTTTCGAACTTGTCGTATGGTTTGGAATGAAGGTGGAAGCTCTTGCCGAAAGGGTTGAAATAGAAGAAAAACTATTTATTTATACTTTAAAACAGTTACTTCATACCCAACCTACCTTGTGTCCAAATATTATTGGTTTCAAAAATTTTATATTCAAAGATTTTGTCAACTTTCCTTGTTTGGAAATTTAGATAATTTTGAAAAAGCCTCACCCTCCTTTATAATTACATAAAAAATTTAAGTTCCATACCTTAAATAATTTTATATAACTATTATCTCACCTTCGAAAAATCTGGAAAAAGTCTAGAAAATCAATTAATATGTCCTCTTCAACATATAAAAATTTTGGATCCAAAAGATAATTATTTTTCCCATAAATAATCTAATAATCCAAATTAACTTTTTCTTTCTTAGAAAATTCATAACAATTCCACATAATTCAAAAAAATTGAAAATTGAAACTCATCTCTAAAATAACTTTCTAGATCATCATAAAATTTTGCAAGGTTAACGGATGTCATTTTTTAGGGTTTTCATCTCATAACATGTTATAAAATCTATATGAACACATACAAATCATCAAACATGTATATATAATCACTTTATCATTCAAAACATGGAAAATCTTTGCAAAATAATTCGGGTTTAATCTTGAAGTCGAAACCATGAAAATTTAGAGATGTAAACATTATTCACCTTTGCTTTAATGATTAAGGAGCTTGATATTTGAATGAGTTCGATTTAAATTTGCTTTCATTAAGCTTTCTTTTGTTCCCTCTTCTTCTTTCCTTGTTAATGATGATCAGCCTAGCTTTTAAATTTTTAAGATGGGAAATGAACATGTGTTAAGATATAGGGCCTAAGGAAGGCAATATTGGAATGGACTCTTTTCCATAATGCTCCTCCTTAAATTCATTTTAACCCTTTCCTTTAATTATTAGTTAAAAAGGCACGGCTACCTTAATTAAATCAAATCTCAATCCCTTTATCAACACATAATTTTATTTAGCTCATCTGACTAAATCTCCTAAATAATGTTATCAAAATCCGGGGTGTTATAAATAGTTAACATCTTTTATTTTAGATAAGGAGGAAATCCATCCGCCTTTATAAAACCAAGCTTGAAAGAAAATAAGAAAAAATAAATAGCTTGTAAGAGAGTTAGATAAGCAGTTAAAAGAACACAATACCCTCTTTAACAAGTACTATAGGCTTAACAAAAGTGCGGTAGTGTTAGCATCTTTCAAAGACCAAGAAGCTGCGCTACAACTAAGGAGGGCACGCCTTCGATATGATAACCTTTTGAAAAAGAATCAGGAGTTAATTATGCTCTTTTGGATGTCGGTTAAAGAGAGAAACATCCTTGTAGACTTCCTATACAAAGCCTATTGTAGACATCCAATGGTAGATTATTCATATTTAGGTGATTTTAGTGGAGGTCTGCTTAGGCGTTTACACAAGAGATATTTGGATGAATTTGAATTTGATCCACATCCGAGAGCCTGTTGGAACTTACTGCGAATCAAATCGATTCCCTATGAGTTGCCTCCTAAAAAAACATAAATATTATAAGGACAAATTTGTTTCTAAATTATTCAAAAAGTTAATCTTGTATGAACCAAATGAACATTCATAATTATGTAATAATATTGGTTTATGAATTTCTTGCTCTTGGTTTTGTCTGTACTAAGATGCATTTTATTACGTTATCACAAAACGATTGTCCCCCAAGCAGCCTTGTTTCCAGAGATTATTTAAGCAAGTATGTTAAACTAATAAGAGATATCTAGTAAAATCTTCACTTTTGAAATCTTCAAAAATTAGTCAGATATTGCGTTCTTAATGATTTACAAAGACTTTACATGGACTGTCCTCATCTTGGTTTTGATTTTCTTGGTGAAGAAAAAGAAATGCTTCTTAAGGAAATTCGGACATATTATACCAAATTGATATGTGGTCATGATAGTCCTCCTGCCAGGGAGTGGGACTATAGCAAATATCCTACAGTTATTACCCCAGAAGGATTTAATGCACCTTTTGATTCAGTAGTTATTCTTTCAAATAATTCCTTGATTAAAGTTAGAAACGTGGTTTCTCAACTTTAAGTATGAAACAAATGTCCAGTTGTACTTTTTTGTTTCATTTATACTTAAGTTGTAATCTTTTATTGTTATAATAAAAGAGACTAATTATTTGAGTCTTGACTTTATTTTCTTTTTATTTATTTAAATAGGAGTTACAGTTATCTACAATGCCATTCTCTTTAGATTCAACATCTCGCTTTATCAGTATTAGAGATAGGTTGTTATAAGATACTGAAAGAGGAAGCTTCTTAGCGATTCTTTGTATACTTGTCTCCAAGGCAACGCTAAAGTGATAGAATGGCATAGGAGATTTTTGCTTCATAAGATGATTATTAGAGACCTTAACGATCGGATTACAACTCTTGAAGCGGATATTAAGAACAAAGATGAAACAACTTCTTAACTTAAGCATCAAGTTAAATCCAATCCTTCAATTGATTTTGACCATAAGATGCTCTAAATTCTCTAGCAAATAAGTGATTTGGAGATTAACTTAAAACATAGTCAAGCTCTGTGCAAATATCTTGAATTTGTTATGGGGAATAACATTTCAAATGTCGATTTACCAGTTCTCCTATTATTTCATTTGTTGCAAAATCAACAAGGTCCACTTCCCTTGCAATCCAAAAGTTTCCTGCTATGGCTAATCCTCCTCCTGGCTTAGATGAGAAGGTAGTAGTAGAATGGTGCAAGAAAGCCAAATTCGAGATCATGAAATATTTTGATGAACAACATAAAGTGAGGCACTCAAAGTGCATAAATGAGTATGTAGCCAAAATTAAGAGACTTGAACGCGAAAAATATCTTCTTCAGAAGCGTATTGCTGATTTTGAAAGGAAAAATAAAACTCTCAAAGGTGAAAACAAAGCCTTTAATCATTGTTATCCCATCTTTTGGCAAGGCCGTGATATCAAGGAACTGACTGAAAGCCAAAGACAGCTCATCCCAAATATCGAGTAAACGCGGGTTCACTATGGATGTCGGTAAATTTTATCTTAGTCCGGATCAAGCTATAATTGTTCGTCGACGGAAATTCTATCGGTTTATAAAACCCTCGAACAAATTTAAATTAAAAATAATAACCGCAAGCGCACGGTGTACGAATGTAGCACGTAGCGAATACGGGTCGATCCGCAGGGAGTTGTTAGAGTTTTAAAAATCTATTCAATCAAATTAGACCAAATGGAGGAGAAATTGTTGACTAGAACTAAAATGAAGCTAAAACTAGAATTAAAATATGGTTAGAAAACTATTGAACTAGAGAAAAATTTAGAGGCAAATCCGCTCTCATATTTTTGTAAATCAACAAACAGACAATTTATTATCTCTAACTTTGATTTAAGTGAAATATTGTTGTATTTATCATAAGTATGGTTTGTTTACGTTATTAATTAACATAACTCAAACCGTCAAACTATAATACAATCAATAACCCACTTATAATTCTCATGAAAATGAAGCCAAAGCAAAAGCTATTTTAAGTATGATCTATTTACTATTGTAACTAATAATATAGATCATCAAATTTCATTTTTACTTTACTTTCACAATCAAAAATGGATTAGCAAATGATGATGCAACTTGTGTTTATGTTGAATAAGAATAGCTCATTTGCATAAGCAATATAAGCTATCAAACCACTTGTATAAACTTGCATCAAAATCCACTTCATGAAGCATAAACCAAATGAGATCATAAATCGTAAAATGTTGAAATTGCATAAAGTTAGAGAGCTTCATCACCCCTGAATTGAAGGGGTTTAGCTTCTCATTTATGGCATTGAAGCAACAGAAGTAAGTTTCGACATTAAAAAGAAAAGAAAATAAAAAATAAGCAAAGAAAGCAAAGAGATTAGCTACTAACTACTTGCATAAATGTAAATCTAAGCTATGAACATAAGGAAAAAGAGAGCATAGAAATAAACATTAACAATAAAACAAAGAAAAGCATGTAGAAAAGAGAGAAGAAAGAGGCTTGGAAGCCATTATTATTTCACAGAACATTGAGCTTACACTTTAATTCTTAATTTCCTAAGTAAATGAAAGAGTAGAAGATGATCTTTCATGTACATAAGAGGGCTATTTATGCATGCATAAAACCCTAATTCTATTTTTATGGAGCTTCCTAAATTGCCCTTTAGGAAGTGTTGTCACCAAGTAACTATTATCCACTAACTAATCCATCATTTTTTTTGCATGAAGCTTTAACCTCCACTTAGTTGTCCATTAGCTCCAAATTGCACTTTTAGGTAAGTGGGTCGGGTCCTCCATGTTCATAGCTTGAATTATTTCCCTCTTCTTTCCTTTTTATTTCATTTGTGCATGCATATATCTTAATATAAGCCTCTTCCATATGCATCCAAATTCCTATAAAAATTATCGAAAAATGTTCAAGTAAAAATTCTTACATTGACACATGCACAAAAATGACCATTTTGCCCCAGAATGAAGATGAAAATATGATGGTTGGAAATAATTGAATTTTGGTTTTAAACATGTTAAAATGCCCAAATATGAGGATTATTTAAAAAAAAGATAAAATATGGATGTAAATATATGCACAATTACGTGCATATCAAATACCCCCACACTTATCTTTTTATTTGTCCTCGAATAAAGGAAAACTAAGATAAATCCGTTTTCGTAGGGAGCACGGTTGCATTGACCGTATGCAACAAGCCGTTAAACCTTTGGTGTCCCCAGTTGGACGAGTGTTGTCTCGTGAGGGTTTTTAGCGGATACTACCCACAAAATCCAAATGCAGGATGAAAATATTTACAAAATGCAAGATTTATTTACAAAGAGATGAATGCGAGTTTTTGGAAATATTTACAAATGAAGGGTTTATTTTTAAATTGACATGAATAAGTTAAATACAAGTTTTGGTCGTTGTCTTGAAAATTTTACTCGTCAAAATTTCCAATAAAAATCAAGTTGTCATAACAGATTGACCATAGTTTGGCTAGTTGTTTCGGTTGATAACACAATGTAATTATGAAATGGATCCTTAGTTGATTATCAAAGTTTATTAAAGTGGTATTTTCATTTCTTTTCAATAACAAGTTAAATCAAAAAAGTTAGAATAGTCCAAGGATTTCAATTGCTCGCTCTCTCATTATTTGCAATAAAAATTACACACCTAGCTCGGGTAAACTGAGGCCAGATACACCACCCATGCACTGACTTTCGGGCTTATGTGAGGGGAGTACAGAGCATGGCGAGTGCACACACTTTCGTGCATACACCTATCGACCGTATGTGGTTTTTATTAAGTCTGTTTTTTTGTATGTGTTCCATACATGCATAACCGTGAGGACTTTTAAATGGGTATGAAAGCACATAATCAAAGATTCCAAGTAATTCATCCATGCATAACCGTGAGGACTTTTAAATGAGAGTGAATACTTTAGATGTTATTATTTTGTATTTTTTTATATTTTTTTTAAGAGAGAGAGTTTTGCAAAATCATCTTAGCACCATTTAACTTAGAAGGCAAAAATGTTATATCCATTACTTTAAATTTACCACTTTTTAATCAAAGATTTTCAATTAGAACATACTTCATAATTAACATAGATGAACCTTCCTATATAGTAGTAAAACCCTTGTTATTTGTAATCAAAGTTCATTTTTATTTTTGTTAAGACAAATAAATTTTCAAAAATTTCAATTTATTAACCAAAACTTATACTTATCACATAGCGTTTCTTCAAAAATAAATCAAAATGGTATAAAGAACATGTTTTTGAGATTTTTTTTTTGAAGAAAATGAAAATTCAAAAATGCCATGAAAAACTAAAAAAATGAAAATGAGACTCCCCCCACACTTAATTTTGACTGTGTCCCCACAGTCGGTGCATGATATAATGAGTGTAATGGGGAAAAATATGTACATATTTACAAAATGGGGTAAACATTCTTACTAGACGTAGCTTGGCTCATGAAGGATCATGAGATCCTCCTCTTGGTTACCGGGGAATTCCAAGAAGGGTTTTAACCCATGACCGTTGACTTTGAAAATCGATCCATCCTTTGGGTTTTCTATTTCTATGGCACCATGTGGAAAAATAGTTCGTACCACAAATGGTCCAGTCCACCTTGATTTATGTTTCCCAGGGAATAAATGAAGTCTCGAGTCATATAAAAGTACTTTCTGGCTGGGCGAAAACTTTTTCCTTAGGATTGATTTGCCATGAAAAACTTTGGTTCTTTCTTTGTAAATTTTCTCATTTTCATACGCATCATTCCTAAGTTCTTCTAGTTCGTTGAGTTGTAGTTTTCGATTTTCGCCAGCCTTTTCATGATCAAAGTTTAGGTTTTTTATTGCCCACAACGCTTTGTGTTCAATTTCAACGGGTAAATGGCAAGCTTTACCATAACTAAACGAAATGGGGACAACCCAAGGTTAGTTTTAAAAGCAGTACGGTAAGCCCAAAGCGCGTCGGTCAATTTCTGAGACGAATCTTTTCAATTTTTATTGAAAGTTTTCTCCAAGATTTGTTTTATTTGTCGATTTGAAACTTCAACTTAACCACAAGTCTGAGGATGATACGGAGTGGATAACTTGTGGGTTATCGAGTATTTTTTCGTCAAAGTTTCAAAAGAATGGTTGCAAAAATGGGTTCCGTTATCACTGATTATTGTGCGAGGCGTACCGAACCTCGAAAAGATGTTTTCTTTGAGAAATTTCACAACAATTCCGTGGTCATTAGTTTTGCAAGGAACGGCTTTGACCCATTTTGAAACGTAACCGACACCGAGAAGGATATACAAGTTTCCAAAAGAACTGGGAAAAGGTCCCATAAAGTCGATACCCCATACATCAAAGATTTCGATCGTAAGAATGGGGTTTAAAGGCATCATATCTCGTCGAGAAATTCGTCCAAGCATTTGACATCGATCACAAGTTTTGCGAAATTCAAACGAGTCTTTGAAAAGAGAAGGCCAATAAAAACCACACTGAAGCACTTTTTCTGTAGTTTTTCGAGGACCGAAATGTCCACCGCATGCTTGATCGTGGCAAAACGAAAGAACATTCCTTAAATCATTATCCAGAATGCAACATCGGATGATTTGATCAGGAAAATATTTGAAAAAGTATGGATCATCCCAATAGAAGTATTTCACTTGGGACATAAATTTGCATTTGTCCTGTTTGGACCAAGATGAGAGAGTTTCTTCAGTGACTAAGTAGTTCACTATATCAACGTACCATGGATCGATCAAAATTGAAAGAAGTTGTTCATCGGGGAAGTTTTCATTGATTGGCATAGAAGATGGTGCGTTCGGAAGACGAGACAAGTGATCAGCTATGATGTTATCGGATCCTTTTTTATCTTTAATTGTAAGGTCAAATTCTTGAAGTAAAAGGATCCAACAAATCAAACGGGATTTAGCATCCTTTTTAGTGAAGAGATATCGAAGCGCAGAATGGTCCGTGTACACAGTAATGTGTGAACCTATCTAGTAAGGTCGAAACTTTTCAAGCGCAAAAACGACAGCTGGAAGTTCTTTTTCAGTTGTTGTGTAGTTGAGTTGAGCGTCGTTCAAGGTCATACTCGCGTAGTAAATGACATGAAGGATCTTGTTGATGAGTTGTCCCAAGATAGAACCAATGACAAAGTTCAAAGCGTCACACATTATTTCGAAAGGAAGATCCCAACTGGGTGCGAAAATGATTGGGGCCGAAATGAGTTCGCCCTTAAGATGTTCAAAAGAAGAGATACAATCGGAGTTAAAATCAAAAGGAACGTCTTTTCCAAGAAGGGTCGTCAAAGGACGGGCGACTTTGCTAAAGTCTTTCACGAAATGACGGTAAAAGCCAGCGTGTCCTAGAAATGATCAAATGTCCTTAACAGATTTGGGAATGGATAGATTTGCAATGACATCGATTTTTGCTTTGTCTACCTCAATGCCTTTATTTGAGATGATATGTCCAAGGACTATGCCATGTTTGACCATAAAGTGGCATTTTTCCCAATTCAAAGTCCAATGTTTTTCTTTACATCGATTCAAAACCAACTCGAGGTGATGTAAACATTGGGAAAAAGAATCACCAAAGATAGAGAAATCGTCCATAAAAACTTCTAGAAAGCATTCAATCATGTCGGAAAAGTTGCCAACCACGCATCTTGGAAAGTCGTAGGAGCGTTACATAGTCCAAATGGCATAAGTCGATAAGCAAAGGTACGAATGGACATGCGAAAGTTGTTTTCTCTTGATCTTCGGGAGCGATTGGAATTTGGTTATAGCCAGAATAACCATCAAGGAAGAAGTAAAATTCGTGGCCGACTAAACGTTCGAGGATTTGGTTAATGAAAGGAAGAGGAAAGTGATCTTTACGTGTTGCGGCATTTAGTTTTCGATAGTTAATGCAAACACGCCAACCCATTTGAGTACGAGTTGGAATAAGCTCGTTTGAATCGTTCTTGACAACGGTTAGCCCAGACTTTTTCGGTACAACGTGAATTGGGCTAACCCATGAACTATCGGAGATTGGGTAAATGATTCCGTTGTCGAGAAATTTAAGAATTTCAGCACGCATTGCATCCTTCATTTTTGGATTAAGCCTTCGTTGCACGTCACGAACAGGCTTGGCATCATCGATTAAATGGATGCGATGATGAACCAGAGCCGGACTAATTCCTTTTATATCGGAAATCGACCATCCCATTGCTTCCTTATTTTTCAAAAGGATAGAGAGAAGAGAAGCTTCTTGGCCAAGGGAAAGATTGTTAGAAATGATGACAGGACAAATTTCATTTTCACCTAAGTATGCGTACTTAAGGTGGTCGGAAAGCGGTTTGAGGTCCAACTTTGGAATTTTTTCGATCGAAGAATTGGGTTGAGATTCGGACTGAACTGGAAGCGATTCAAAAGGAAGAGTGTATTCAATATCGTTGGGAATTTTGTGAAACAATTTTTCATACTCGACCTCACGTTCATCGTTAAGATCAAGTGTCTCGTTTTCAACATTTTCGTGAATTGCACTAACTTCCAACGTGTGGTCACAAGGTTCATTCGATTGGCTTTCAAGATTGAAAATATTAAGATCCAAAGTCATGTTTCCAAAAGATATTTTCATTGATCCGTTACGACAATAGATTAAGGCATTTGAGGTGGCTAAGAATGGTCGGCCTAAAATCAACGAAATTAGAATCGAGGGATTCGTCACGAGTTGTGTTTCGAGAACGATAAAGTCAACGGGGAATATAAATTGCCCTACTCGAATGAGCACGTCTTCGATTTCTCCCACGGGCTTCTTAATGGAACGATCGGCAAATTGAAGCGTAACTTTCGTAGGTTTGAGCTCACCTAAGCCTAATTGTTCGTACACGGAGTATGGAATCAAGTTGACACTCGCGCCTAAGTCTATCAAACATTTGGTAATCGTCTTGTCTCCAATTGTACACGAAATCGTAGGGCAGCCAGGATCTTTGTATTTAACGGGCATGGATTGGGACAAGACTTCACTCAAACTAGCGGCTAGGAAGACTTTTTTGGGTACTTGAGTGTGTCACTTTTGAGTGCACAAGTCCTTAAGAAATTTCGCGTAAGTGGGGACTTTTGAACGATGTCAAGAAGGGGGATGTTCACTTTTACTTGTTTAAAAATTTTCAACATCTTTTCCATTTGGTCCGAGTGTTTCTTTGGTCGAAGACGATGTGGAAATGGAACACGATACTCGGTAGGCAGGTCTACTCGAGTAAAAGAAGAAGAATTTTGATTGTCGTTCGATTTGACGTTTGGCTCCACGTTCTGCTCTGATTCGTTCGTTGCTTTAGGAGTGTCGAGAAAAGTTTTCGGTAAATCATTTGGATTAACGACTTGATTATCGATTTGTTTACCAGAACAGAGAGTTGTGGTAGCATTCAACTGGGTGACGTTGCTATCTTAAACAATATGGGCTTGATTTGAATTTGCGTTTTGATTTCTAGGATTTGGAAGGGGCTGGCTTGGGAATGTTCCTCGTTCACATTCACTTACAGACGTGGCTAATTGACTCATTTGCATTTCGAGTTTTGCAATCGATTGGTTTGTGTTTTGCATATATGAAGTCAATAAATTTTGCAAATTGCTGTTTGATTGAAGGCTTTGAGTGGTTGCCTTAGCCAACGTTTCAAGAGTTTTCTCAAAGAAACGTTTATCGTCTTGTGGAGGATGAGCAGAATTTGGTGGAAAATTTGGTTGTTGTGGTTGATTATGAGACGGACCCGCAAGGTTTGGTTGAAAATTATTGGGCTGAAAGGGAGGATTCGAAACATTATATGGAAATGCTTGAAAATTGGGACGAATCATAGTCGTATTGGGATTGTTTTGGTTCCATGCAAAATTCAGATGATTTCTCCATCCAGGGTTGTACGTTGGAGAAAACGGGTCGTTTTTGGTTTTATTGAAAGCATTGATTTGTTCGACGGCATTGGGACACTAATCGGCTATATGATTAGGATCGTTGCGTTTAGAACACATTGGTTGGGAAGCTTGGTTCGTTTGATTCGATGAGAAAACGTTATCGAATTTTTTAATCATTGCGTCAATCTTAGCTTCCAAAGCAATAGAAGATCCTATCGAGTGTGCACTCTATCGTGAGTAGATTGATTTTTCGTTCGAGCGTTCCTATTGGGACGACTTTTCAGTGAGGTTTTCAAGAAATTGCCAAGCATCATCATGACGTTGGGAAAGAAAATTGCCTTGGCACATTGATTCGAGCATCGTTCGTGAGCCGTTTTCGAGTCCATCGTATAAGATTTGGCAAATCGTCCATTTTTCAAAGTTATGGTGTGGACATTTAATCAAAAGCTCTTTGAATCTTTCAAAATATTTCCCAAATGGTTCACCCTTGAATTGATGGAAATTTACAATTTCGTTTCGAATTCTACTTGTTTTTTCCAAGAGGTAGAACTTTTTTAAGAAAGCTTTTACAAATTCTTCCCACATTTTAATTGAGTTCGAAGGTAAGCTGTACAACCATTTTTCAGCGTAATCCGTAAGAGCAAATGTGATTAATCGAAGTTTGATTCCGTCATGAGAAAGTTTTTGAAGTTTAATGGTTGCGCAAACTTGTTCAAATTTAGCCCAAAAGATGTATGGGTCATCATGTTCGAAATTGCCAAATTTTGGAAGCGTGGCAATATGGTTCGAATGGATTTCAAAATGGTTACCCGTAGAGGCGGGTAACGTGATGCAAGATGGAATAGAAACTCTATCGGGAAAGATTCTATCCATAAGAGTTCGAGGGGCGTTTTTGTTTGCCATTTTAGGAGGATCGTCTGTTCGAGTTAAACGGTTTGTAGAAGGGTCACGAGTCCAACGATTCGTTGTTGTGTCACGAGTCCAAGTACTCATGCATAAGTGAAAGTCGAGAAGAGAAAGGAGTTAGAATTGAGTTTACGGAATGAAAGAATATTTGAAAACGCTTTTTTGTTTTTTGTTTTTTGAATATTTTTTTTTACAAGGAATAAAACTATTTAACAAGTGAGATTTATTTTCAAAAGAAAAGTTAGACTTTTTTGTTTTTTTTTTTTTTTTGTTTTTTTAATTTTTTTAATGTTTTTGGTTTTGTATTTTTTTTTTGAATTTTTAAATATTTGCCAAAAGGGTTTTTTTTGGTTTTTAGAAAGTGGAAATTGATTTTTGTTTTTGAATTTTGAATTTTTTTTCTTTTTTAAAAGATTTTTTTTAAAAAAAAATCAAGTTAAATTTACAATTTTTTTATTTTGGATTTTTTAATTATTTTTAAATATGCATGAACTAATGCGACTAAATGAATACAAAGGACTTAATTACAGTTTTCTGTCCTTAGTAGCTCCTAACCCAAAATTGTATAATCACACTTTGTCTTAAATCAACAAAAATATTTCTCAGCCAGGTAACGGACAGGGGTTATCGTTGCACCTCGAATCACCATAGCAATGCAGCCGAAGGTTTAAGTATCTTTAGACGAACAACCGGTATAATATTTACGTATCACCGTAATTTTTATAACTAGTTATTACTCTGCCGTAGCCTAGACACCAAGAAATAAAATCGTTCAAATAAAACAATTGTGAAGATACAATTAAGCCCTAAGTGAGCTCGTGACACTCTTAGGTCCAACGTCTAACCTTTATTATTAGTCAAATTCTGCGATGAAATCCGTTTGTGGGCTAAGGAAAGGGTGATGAAATCCCCAGCAACGGCGCCAAAAACTTGTTCGTCGACGGAAATTCTATCGGTTTAGAAAACCGTCGAACGAATTTAAATTAAAAATAATAACTGCAAGCGCACAGTGTACGAATGTAGCACGTGGCGAATACGGGTCGATCCGTAGGGAGTTGTTAGAGTTTTAAAAATCTATTCAATCAAATTAGACCAAATGGAGGAGAAATTGTTGACTAGAACTAAAATGAAGCTAAAACTAGAATTAAAATGTGACTAGAAAACTATTGAATTAGAGAACAATTTAGAGGCAAATCCGCTCTCATATTTTTGTAAATCAACAAACAGACAATTTACGATCTCTAACTTTGATTTAAGTGAAATATTGTTGTATTTATCATAAGTATGGTTTGTTTATGTTATTAATTAACATAACTCAACCATTAGACTATAATACAACAAATAACCCACTTATGATTCTCATGAAAATGAAGCCAAAGCAAAAGCTATTTTAAGTATGATCTATTTACTATTGTAACTAGTAATATAGATCATCAAATTTCATTTTTACTTTACTTTCACAATCAAAAATGGATTAGAAAATGATGATGCAACTTGTGTTTATGTTGAATAAGAATAGCTCATTTGCATAAGCAATATAAGCTATCAAACCCACTTGTATAAACTTGCATCAAAATCCACTTCATGAAGCATAAACCAAATGAGATCATAAATCGTAAAATGTTGAAATTACATAAAGTTAGAGAGCTTCATCACCCCTAAATTGAAGGGGTTTAGCTTCTCATTTATGGCATTGTAGCAACACAAGTAAGTTTCAACATTAAAAAGAAAAGAAAATAGAAAATAAGCAAAGAAAGCAAAGAGACTAGCTGCTAACTACTTGCATAAATGTAAATCTAAGCTATGAACATAAGGAAAAAGAGAGCATTGAAATAAACATTAACAATAAAACAAAGAAAAACATGTAGAAAAGAGAGAAGAAAGAGGCTTGGAAGCCATTATTATTTCACAGAACATTGAGCTTACACTTTAATTCTTAATTTCCTAAGTAAATGAAAGAGTAGAAGATGATCTTTTCATGTACATAAGAGGGCTATTTATGCATGCATAAAACACTAATTCTATTTTTAGGGAGCTTCCTAAATAGCCCTTTAGGAAGTGTGGTCACCAAGTAACCATTATCCACTAATTAATCCATCATTTGTTTTGCATGAAGCTTTAACATCTACTTAGTTGTCCATTAGCTCCAAATTGTACTTTTAGGTATGTGGGTCGGGACCTCCATGTTCATGGCTTGAATTATTTCCCTCTTCTTTCCTTTTTATTCATTTGTGCATGCATATATCTTCATATAAGCCTCTTCCATATGCATCCAAATTCCTATAAAAATTATCAAAAAATGTCCAAGTAAAAACTCTTACATTGACACATGCACAAAAATGACCGTTTTGCCCCTGAATGAAGATGAAAATATGATGGTTCGAAATAATTGAATTTTGGTTTTAAACATGTTAAAATGCCCAGATATGATGATTATTAAATAAAAAGAGATAAAATATGGATGTAAATATATGCACAATTACGTGCATATCATTGATATGACGAGACAAACAATGCCATGAAAGTCAACGTTCCGAATTCCAAGTCAATCTGAATTCGTATGTTCATATGATCGATACAATTCAAGCAATCCTCTTGTTCACATCCATCAAGCAACCAGAAGAAGTCCTTCTTTGTATCATTCTGGTTCGAATCCATTCGATGCATTCGCCTTCGTATCGATCAGGATAACTGCACTCTTCGTATCCATCAAGCTTCGATGGTTCGTATTCATCAACTGTACACAGTTTCGAATCGATCAGCGGCAAGTGAGCCTACTTCGTATCGATCCAAATCCACCTGTTTTGTATCCATCCTTCTTCATACTACTTCACATCGATCATTTTATCACTTGTTTATATCAATCAATCGTCGTCTACTTCATATCCATTGGTAAACGACACAGAAGTCTATGTCGTATCGATCTATCTTAGACACACTTCGTATCGATCGACCATCGATCGATACGAAATATACACTTACCACCGACATGAAATGGAGCATGCACAATTGGTGCAAAGTGAGATGCAACCTACCGATACGAACTAAGCAAAGAATATCGATACAAACAGAGCAAAGGCTATCGGTACGAAAAAGACAGTTCTAATCGATACGAACAATGCGCATGCATAAGGGAGACTCGATCACTCAGAATGAAAAGTGGATCGATCCGAAGAGTTAGTGCCACATCAACTTGCAGGCACGTACCCAAGAGCGATTCGAATAGATCGATACGAAGTGTATCGATACGAACTAGACAGCATATGAAAAACCCGAACTTGCATCGATCATAACTTACAATCTACAAGTCCAAATGCTATGAAATTTTCATAAGAGATTGTGTGCATCATCGACAATGTTCAAGCTCAATTTCGACTCGATTGGACAAAATCTTGACCGATACAAAACTCATTCATATCGATCATAGACCGAGTGCAAATCACGTGGAATCGATCGTGTGGGCTCGCACACATGCCAGAAGAGGTCTCTTGAGATTTGAGCAAGATATTTGTAACCTACGCCTATAAATAGTAGCCTAGAGCGTACAGAAAGGGGATTTTGATTCTTCTACGTCCATACTCTGCAAAAATCATTATTGTACTCAAAGATTACTATGGTATTTGGATTTCGTTAATGTAATCCGCTGTAACCAGCAAACAAAAGTTAATAAAATCATCAATTTCATAGTGGACGTAGGCCATACACCAAACCACTCTAAATCCCCGTGTTTCTGCATGTTTTTCTTATTTGTTTTTGAAGTGTTTTTTAGATAATCCTCTTTTTTCATTTATTTTCTTCATTTTATCTCTTCAAATACTTCTGAAGAGTGTTGCGTCCAATTTTAGTACAAAACTTCGGTGCTTTCACTGAGAAAAAAACCTAGTTTTTTCTCCCGTTCATTCGATTCTACTATCGATATCGGATTGCACAAATCTAAGAAGAAGATCCAGATCTAAGTTCAAAGTTCTTCTATCCTATTTATATTTTCATTAGTTCTAAGAAAGAGCTTCGCTTTCCACCATGGTTAACACAAGGACCACATCAACTACTATAGATCCAAAATGACATGGCAGACAAAATCCTGCAAAACTACCTTCGACTGATCAGAATGCTGCCAGATCATCAGATCCACAAGGCTCTGTCACCAGAAAAGAGTTTCAGATATTAATGTAAGTGATGACACAAAGTCAACATCAACTGACTCAACAACTGTATGCTAAAGCGGAATTGACCAATCAGCTGAATCGTCAAAGGCGTAGGAGATCCCGGAGGGATTAGACTTCCTATTCATCTACTGAGAGTTCAGCCTTATCAGACTATCATCATAGATTCACACGTCCACTACTAAATGGGAGTTATACTCAAGCCACTAGACATTAGAATGCACTTTGCCTTGGGCAACTTCGTCAACTAGCCATCAAACTGTACCCTCCTCTCGAGGAGGCACTAATCCATGTTATGCCACAGACAACTGCACTACCACCACTGCTACTGAACCGAGAGCTGATGCCTGAAATCGGACAGATCCGATCTATCGTAAACATGAATACACTCCCGAACCTTATGTTCCAGAAAACTTAGAACCAAGAAGGCGAGATACGGACTGTCGACAGCGACCGACCCCTACTCGCATTTTGGAACCCGACCACACCTTGGCCCAGCATCATCAAAATATCAAAATACTGGACATCCCGACAATGATTCGACCGATGATCCGAGAAAGTCAAGGCCTCACTAATGACGACTGGGAAATCACCCGGAGTCATACTCCTTTTACTAATGACATACTTCATGTTAAACCACCTCGGTGTTTCAAAATGCCACCTCTACCTATGTATGAAGGGAATTCTAATCCAAACCAGCACATTTTGAAGTACGAATGATCTATGGATGTTGCACGAGCTGATGATGCAGTTAAGTGTCAAAGTTTTCCAATATCTTTAGGGGAGTATAGCGACTATGTGGTTTACTTGTTTACCACCCCATTTTATCTCATGTTTTGACAAGTTAGCGACGAAGTTTGTTGCCCAGTTTCACATGCTTGTTGCAAGGCCAAAAGATGTAAATATTCTATCTAGTGTCACTCAAGCTCCTGGAGAGACACTATGACGTTATTTGGAGAGATTTCATGCTGCATATGTGACGCAGCGGATTAATCAAACAAAACTTCAATCGATGAAATGTAGCAATCGGTGAGTTGAAGATACCAAAATGCCCAAGTTCGTTGATCCAAAGATACCGAACTCTAGCTATCTCAAACACGTTGATAGCGCACTATACCGTGTTCAAAGATCTACGATTCTTCGCACGTTGATCTAGCGCACTAGATTCCGTGAATCGGCTTCAACAAACGTGGATTCGAGCGCACTCGAATGACGTAAGTGGAGATAGGAGATTACACTCAACTACCAATTGGTATGAAAGCACAAAGCTAACAAAAGAGAATTTTATTCCAAAATCAACAACCCAAAAATTTACAACACACCCGCTATTTATAGGCATTACAACTCAACACAACATACAACACTCAACTCCTAGGTCGGCACCGACTCAACAAACACGACTCATCTCGGCCGACTCAACATAAGTCGCTGCCGACTCAACAAGGCACGACTTATAGACACAGCAGTTAATACGACTCAACACATTACATACAGGTCCGACTCAAAGGTAACCGACTCATCAAATCCAGCGACTTAACAACCCTGCCAATACAACTCCTCCGACTCAAGAACAAGACGACTCACGACTCATACAATACCGACTCATATATACATGACTCAACTCAACACGACCGACTCAAGATCCACAGCTTATCTCCTTGCCGACTCATCTTAGGTCGTAGCCCATTAGCTCGGTTCCGACTCAGCCCTCTTCACCAGCTCGCACCTTTCCCACTCCGGCTTCCTTAGGTCGGTCATTTTTCCTTCAGCCTCATTAGGTCGCAGTCTTTTTCCTCTTGGATTGTTAAGTCGCGGACGACTCATGTTGAGTCGTAGACGACTCAAGTTAAGTCGTGGACGACTTACTTCTAAAGTTGCCTCCATTCGACCTATGCTATCTCCCCCTTGTAATCTCTTAAGTCGGTAACGACTCATCCAACTCGAACTCCTCCAGGCTTTGTTAAACCGGAACCGACTCATGCGTCCTCCATCTCGTGACCGACTTATCAAGCATGCACGTTTTAAGCTTGTGTACGACTCACGAGTTAAATCCAAAGCTCCTTGACTCGTGCACGATTTAATATGGTTTAACTTCTGAATTCCTATATGCCTTGCTGCATCATCCTCCCCTGGTTGAGAAAAATTCGACCTCGAATTTGTAAATTCTTCCTCAACAATCTCACCCCCATGATATGGAATTAAATGTTTGACGTTAAAAACATCAGAAGTATAAACATCATCTGGTAACTTTAATCGATAAGCATTCTCATTGATTTTCTTCAACACTTCAACTGGACCAATTTTTCGCGCCTTCAACTTGTTATAAGCACCCACCGGAAAACGATCCTTTGTCAATACGGCATAAACCAAATCACCTTCCTTAAATTCAACATTTCGACGTTTCAAATCTGCAAACTTCTTATATTTCTCATTCGATTTCTCCAATCGTTCCTGAACGGTTCTATGACATTCAGTCAGCTCATCAACAAATTCAGTAGCTCGTTTAACTGTTCTCTTTGACTGTGGTACAACTGCTAAATCCAATGGCCCCCTAGGTAAATTTGAATAAACAATCTGAAACGGACTGAATCCTGTGCTTCGATTTACTGCATGATTATGAGCAAATTCTGCCTGGCATAGTTTCATGTCCCAACTTCTCAAATTATCCTGTACAAGACATCGCAACAAATTTCCCAATGACCTGTTAACAACTTCTGTCTGCCCATCGGTTTGTGGATGATAAGCACTGCTAAACTTCAGTTTCGTTCCCACCATCTTCCACAAACTCAACCAAAAGTGACTCAGAAAACGAGTATCTCGGTCAGAAACAATAGATTCTGGTAAACCATGAAGTCGATAAATCTCCTTGAAAAATAGCTGTGCGACTCGAACTGCATCTGCTGTCTTCTTGCAAGCAACAAAATGTGCCATCTTCGAAAACCTGTCCACCACAACAAATATCGAATCATTTCCCCTTTGAGTTCTCGGCAAACCCAAAACGAAATCCATGCTGATATCAACCCATGGCTTAGATGGTACTGGTAATGGCATATACAATCCTGCATTCGTCGCTGTTCCTTTTGAAACTTGGCAAATATGACATCGCTCCACGAATCTTTCAACCTCTTTCCTCATCGATGGCCAAAAATAAGATTGTGAAATCAACTGCAAAGTACGATCACGGCCCACATGCCCTTCTTCATGTAATTCCTTCACAATCTTCATCCTCAAACTACAGTCCGGTATGCATAAACGATTCCCTTTAAACAGAAAACCATCAACCAACATGAATTCATCGGTACTCCCATCCCTCACTTTCTCCACATATTTCACAAAGTAAGGATCTTCTTCAATAATTTCTGGCAACATTTCAAACCCGGTCACTTCAACCTTCATTGTCGTTAACAAATGACTCCTCCTACTTAAAGCATCAGCTACTCGATTCGTCACCCCAGATTTGTGCTTAACGACAAAAGTAAACTGCTGTAAATATGCAATCCACGATGCATGTCTTGCTGAAATTTTATCCTGTCCCTGTAAATGCTTCAATGCTTCATGATCAGTGTAAAGAACAAATTCCTTCTGAAATAAGTAATGTCTCCAATGCTTAACAGCCTGAACAACAGCATGAAATTCAACGTCATATGTACTGTATCTCATCTTTGCCCCTGACAGTTTCTCACTAAAATAAGCAACTGGCTTTCCATTCTGGCTCAGAACTCCTCCAATACCAACCTTCGAAGCATCAGTATGCAATTCAAACAATAACTGAAAATTAGGTAGAACAAGAATTGGTGCAGACGTTAACAATTCCTTAATCTTCTCAAAGGCAACCCCCGCTTCCTCTGACCACACAAACTGTTTACCCTTCATGCAATCAGTCACTGGAGCCATCACGCTACTGAAGTGTGGTATGAACCTTCGGTAGAATGACGCTAGCCCATGAAAACTTCTCACTTCTGTAATTGTCTTTGGCTGTGGCCAATTCTTGACTGCTTCAACTTTGCTCTGGTCAACTTGAATACCTTTCCCTGAAACAACATAACCCAGGAATAAAACAGTAGGTGTCATAAACACACATTTCTTTGTAGCAGCATAAAATTGTTCTTCACGAAGAATAAGCAACACTTCCCTCAGATGTAGAACATGCTCCTCCGTACTCCTGCTATAAATCAAAATATCATCGAAATACACCACGACGAACTTTCCAATGAATGGTCTAAAAATTTGATTCATCACCCGCATGAATGTACTAGGTGCATTAGACAAACCAAATGGCATAACCAACCATTCGTACAACCCCTCTCTAGTTTTGAAAGCTGTCTTCCATTCGTCTCCAGGTCTGATTCGAATTTGATGATAACCACTCTTCAAATCAATCTTTGAAAATATAGTTGCCCCACTCAATTGATCTAACAAATCATCCAACCTCGGCATAGGAAATCTGTAACGAACAGTGATCTTATTCAAAGCTCTACTATCTGTGCACATCCTCCATGTTCCATCCTTCTTTGGTACTAATAATGCAGGCACAGCACATGGACTCAAACTTTCCTGGATACGACCCTGTTCAAGCAACTCTTCCACCTGTCTTCGTAACTCCTCATGTTCCTTCGGACTCATTCTGTAATGTGGTCGGTGTGGTAACACTGCTCCGGGAACAAGATCAATCTGATGTTGAATGTCTCTAAGTGGTGGTAACTCCTTCGGTAACTCCTCTGGAAAGACATCTTCAAACTCTTTCAAAACAGGCTTCACTTCTTCAGGAATCTCAACTTCTTCGCTACTCTCTCTCCCAATCAACAAAAACACTTCCGGTTCTTCCTCCACTTCTTTAACAAACTCCTTCAAAGTCAACAGAGTTTTCAATTCTTCAATCTCTTCTAGCTTGCTCTCCTTCTGCTGCTGTCTCTTAGGAACTAAAGTGATTTTAGTACCCTCGAACATGAAACTGTAACTGTTGGCACGACCGTCATGCTGAACTGCTCTATCAAACTGCCATGGTCTGCCCAACAATAAGTGACAAACATCCATATCTACGACATCACACCAGATTTCATCTTTGTACTTCTTTCCGATTGAAAAATTCACACAAGCTCTTCGACACACTTTCACTTCACCTCCTTTCCTTAACCATGCTAGCTTGTATGGTTTAGGATGCTTCTCGGTCTTCAAATTCAACTTCCTAACTGCCTCTGTAGAAATAATATTATCACAACTCCCCGCATCAATAACGAACTTGCAAACTTTCCCCAGAATAGTACATGTCGATTGAAAAATATTGCTTCTCAGCCAACTACAATCCTCCTCTTGCTTAGGTGTCAAACAACTTCTCCTCATCATAAGATTACAACCTTCATCACCCGACACTTTTTCTTCCTCCTCAACATAAGGTACATTTGAATACTCTGCCTCCTCACCATCATCTGCTTCAACCTCTGCAACCATGGTTCTCTTCTTCGGCTTCGGACATTCGTTGCTTTTGTGACCCAACTCCTGACAATTATAACATTTGAAAATACTGCTAGCCCTTGCCTTCTCAGCCTCCTTCACCACTGGCTTGGTAACTGGTTTAGGAGTATTAGAACTTCCGCCAACACCCCTTGCTTGGTTATTGGAATTAGTAAACACACCACCTCCACGCCTTCCTTGTTTCTCCCAAGCTAACGCTTTCTGATGTGCCTCTACAACGGATCTAGGATCAAACATATTAACCATATCCTGGATCTGCATTCTCAAACCCCCAACGAATCTAGCAGTTAACTGCTCTTCTGTCTCCATGATATCATTCCTGGCAATGAGTTGGTAAAATTCATCAGCATAATCACTAACAGACTTTGTCCCCTGCCTCAGATTCTGCAACCTCTGATACATAAGTGATTGGTAGTTATAAGGCAAAAATGTAGATCTCATCAACTTTTTCATCTTCTCCCAAGATTCTATCTTTGACTTCCCCATTCGTTCTCGAGTAAGTTTAGTTTGCTGCCACCATGCCAATGCTCTCCCCCTCAGCCTTGTAGCAACTAACTTCACCCTTCGATTCTCCGGCACCTCCTTGAAATCAAAGATTTCCTCCACATTAGACAACCAATCTAAGAATTCCTCAGCAACCATCCCGCCTTTAAACTCCGGAATCTCCATTTTCATACCCGACTCCCAACGACGGTCATCCTCCACATCACGGTAAGAATTTCGAACTTGGTCTCGATCTCGATAATGAATACTTGCTCTATCACCCTCTTCAACAAAATCAAAAGTACGCCTACATCGATCTCGACCAATGTCATCCCTTTGTTCATGCATGCTTCTTTGACTATGTCTCTCCTCATCTCTATATGCTTCATGGTCAAATTCACGTTGACTTCTTCTCTCTTCATGCGCATAGTCATGATGATCTCTTCGTGATGAAATTGATGTTTCTCTTCTATCTCTACAAGAATGTGGCGATACCCTCCTCGCTTCCGTAACCGATGGCGAAACTCGGTTTCCTCCATGGTTCGAGTTTGGTGATCTCCTTCTTTGATTCAAATCATTCATCAATCTCTCCAATTTACCAATGCCTTCATCAAATTTTTCATTAATACGTTGTTCCATAAGCTCGGCTTCTTCTCTACGATACAAAGCTTCAACGTTTTGATGTCGGTTAGCTCTCCTCGGTGGCATGGTTAAAAACTTCACAAAACTTCACACAATACAACCAACAATGTCTCGCCTATGCTTATATACGGCTCTACCTTAACTCGGCGCACTTGTCTCGGCAAGGCTTCACGACTTAACTTGGCTCAGTCCAAACTTGTCTCGGCTACCCATTACAAACACTTCAATGCACACAACAAGGCACGGCCACTCCCAAGTATACACGGCCTTCACACTTTAATCCTTGGCGCGCAAAAACCCAAGACCAAATTCAAACACCTTTGCTCCTTTTGATCCAAAATGAAATGGATCCAACACTCCAAACTTGATGCAATCCAATATGACACGATGAACTACTTCAAACTTCAAAAACTTGGCTCCAAGAATCAAACTTAGCTATGATTGGCTAAGTATGGCTCTGATACCAATAATGACGCAGCGGATTAATCAAACAAAACTTCAATCGATGAAATGTAGCAATCGGTGAGTTGAAGATACCAAAATGCCCAAGTTCGTTGATCCAAAGATACCGAACTCTAGCTATCTCAAACACGTTGATAGCGCACTATACCGTGTTCAAAGATCTACGATTCTTCGCACGTTGATCTAGCGCACTAGATTCCGTGAATCGGCTTCAACAAACGTGGATTCGAGCGCACTCGAATGACGTAAGTGGAGATAGGAGATTACACTCAACTACCAATTGGTATGAAAGCACAAAGCTAACAAAAGAGAATTTTATTCCAAAATCAACAACCCAAAAATTTACAACACACCCGCTATTTATAGGCATTACAACTCAACACAACATACAACACTCAACTCCTAGGTCGGCACCGACTCAACAAACACGACTCATCTCGGCCGACTCAACATAAGTCGCTGCCGACTCAACAAGGCACGACTTATAGACACAGCAGTTAATACGACTCAACACATTACATACAGGTCCGACTCAAAGGTAACCGACTCATCAAATCCAGCGACTTAACAACCCTGCCAATACAACTCCTCCGACTCAAGAACAAGACGACTCACGACTCATACAATACCGACTCATATATACATGACTCAACTCAACACGACCGACTCAAGATCCACAGCTTATCTCCTTGCCGACTCATCTTAGGTCGTAGCCCATTAGCTCGGTTCCGACTCAGCCCTCTTCACCAGCTCGCACCTTTCCCACTCCGGCTTCCTTAGGTCGGTCATTTTTCCTTCAGCCTCATTAGGTCGCAGTCTTTTTCCTCTTGGATTGTTAAGTCGCGGACGACTCATGTTGAGTCGTAGACGACTCAAGTTAAGTCGTGGACGACTTACTTCTAAAGTTGCCTCCATTCGACCTATGCTATCTCCCCCTTGTAATCTCTTAAGTCGGTAACGACTCATCCAACTCGAACTCCTCCAGGCTTTGTTAAACCGGAACCGACTCATGCGTCCTCCATCTCGTGACCGACTTATCAAGCATGCACGTTTTAAGCTTGTGTACGACTCACGAGTTAAATCCAAAGCTCCTTGACTCGTGCACGATTTAATATGGTTTAACTTCTGAATTCCTATATGCCTTGCTGCATCAATATGCTGAGATCAGCAATCCCAATGATAACTCATTCTGATGGTACTAACTAAGGGGATTGATCTTGATTCAGAATTAGGCAACTGGCTGGAAAGAAAACCCCCTGCGTCATTGGACCGTTTCTATTCCAACGCAGCCAAATTCTTGAGAAGGGAGGTTGCAAAATAGTCCAGGAAAAAGAATGATGCGGGGCCCGGTGTGGAAGGAACACAGAGTAATGTGGCTGTTAGCCAAACCGGAGAGATTTCTAGAAAAGTGCAATTAAATATACAAAATAAGAAGAATCAGCAGAGAAGTAACTGAGATCAAAATAAGAAACAAGTTCAGAATCGTAGTCCACCACGTAGGGCTCCCATGTTTGATAATTATACTCCTTTGAATTTGTCACTACGACCTGGAAAGTTTTGTAATACCTTTCAACATAAGAAACTTTCCATGAAACCATCATCAGAGAAACAAATCCAAACAGGAAAGTTTTGTAGATTCCACGATAGCTACGGCAATAACACAAATGAGTGCCATCATTTATAGGATATCATTGAGAAGTTGATACGTGAAAGGAAACTGGAGCAGCTTGTGTGGACATCGCAGTTTGGAGGTGCGGGCCCATCAAATCAAAATCGTATATCTAATCAAGCGAGACAGGAGGAATCCGCTCATACCAGCGGGAGGTTGGTGATAAATACTGTCAGTGGTGGTCCTCATCCAACAGACTAAAGCTGGAAGGAAATGAAGTCGTACGCCAGTTCTATTAGACATGTGGACTTCGAGTGTTGCAGTAGTTTGGAAGAAGGAGCCCAGCCAAACAACAGAAAACGATGACTGATGACATCGTGTTTCGAGACAGAGACGTTGACAGGGTTGAAGCCCCAACTATTAATCCACTTGTCATATCAGCTCAAGTAGGTCCTGCATGGATGAAGAGGATCTTAGTCGACAGTGGAAGTTCTGTGAATATATTGTTTAAGCGAGCCTATGACAAAATGAAGATGGAAACTAAAGATTTGAAACCTTGTCAATCTCGTATTCATGGCTTCAACGGGAGCACAACTATATCCACTGGAGTGATAGAATTATCAATGGAGTTGAGAGTTGGAGAACGCCAGAGGGTTTGGATATTGTAGTTTGTTGTGTTAGATATAGACTCGTCGTACAATGCTTTCTTGGGCTGACCGACCCTTGCTGAATTCAGGGCTGCTATCGTCCCGTGGTGTTTAACTTTGAATTTCCCTATCGACAATGGAATTGGAATTGTTCAAAGAGACCAGGCTGCTGGGAGAACTTGTTATGTTGCTGAGCTGCGAGAGGCGCAGCGAATGGAAAAAGGAAAGGGCGCAGAGGAATCTCTTTGCGTCCGGTTTAAAGAGAATTGACAACTAACGCCTGGGCCTAGGCCCAGGCACAACAACCAACTCCCAAGGGATCTTGACCCGAGAGACGCCGAAAGTGAAGATGAAAGTAAAGACAGTCAACCTTCCCCAGCCGAACTGACGGTCGATGTCCCGATCGATGATGACGATGATGCCAAATTAATAAAGATTGGATCTTAGCTAAACCAACAAACTCAAAAGAATTGGTTGAATTTATCTAAGCAAACCTTGACGTGTTTGCTTGGACACATTCTGACATGTGTTGAATCTCCCCGGACATCGCAAGCCACACATTAATATTGATCCACGGCACGTCCCGGTCAAACAAAATAGGCATGGTATGGATCCAAAGAGATCTGTCACCCTTAAGGAAGAGGTAGAGAAGCTTAAATCGAATGGATTTATTTGAGATGCATTATACCCAGAATGGGTGTCTAATCCTATACTTTTCCGAAAGCCAAACGAGAAATGGAGAACATGTGTCGATTACTCAAACTTGAATAAAGCATGCCCTAAAGACAGCACTTCCACGAATCGATCGGCTAGTAGACTCAACGGCTGGACATGAACTATTATCCTTTGTGGATGCATATTCTGGATACAATCAGATACCAATGCACTTACCCGACCAGGAGCATACCAGCTTCGTAACCGATCTAGAACTTTATGGCTACAAAGTCATGCCTTTCGAACTCAAGAATGCCGCGAAACTTATCAACGATTAGTCAATTGAATGTTTGCTAATCAGATCAGAAAAACTATGGAAGTATATGTGGATGATATGCTGGTAAAGTCACGATTCTCCACTGATCATATCAAAGACCAAGAATCAATATTTAATATCCTCCGAGAGTATAGAATGAATCTCAACCCATTGAAATGCCACTTTGGGGTCACATTCGGAAAATTCCTTAGGTTTATCGTCAACGCTCGAGGAAATGAAGCCAATCCCAAAGAGATCTGGGCGATTAGAAATCTTGAGACTCCAAAAACTATAAAGCAAGTCCGGAGCCTTAACGGGAAAGTAGCAGCACTAAGTAGGTTCATTTCAAAATCCACTGGCAAATGCATTCCCTTCTTCGATCTGATTAGAAAAGGGAAGAATGGACTACAAAACGTGAGGGCATATTTCGAGCACTAGTTCAACATCTCTCTACACCACCCATTATGTCAAAGCCTATTGATCACGAGAGATTGTACATCTATTTGGTGATTTTAGAAAACACAATCAATGTTGCTCTAATTTGGGAGGAATATCGGATACAACGGCTGGTATATTACATTAGCAAACTTTGACTAGGGCCGAGATAAACTATCTAAAGCTAGAGAAGTTGGCTTATTGTCTTGTTATTGCTTCAAGGAAGTTTCGCCCATATTTCCAGGCTCATCCTATCTCCTTTTACATTGGCCATCCGTTACGACAGGTCCTCACGCGGCCTAAGACGTCTGGAAGGTTATTCAAGTGGAATATTGAATTGAGTTAGTTTGACATTATATACACTCCAAGGCGAGCTATTCAAGGAAAAGTCCTAGCAAATTTCATAGTTGAGTTTACTATACTAGAGGACTTGCCCGAAACCACTGAATCTCCCAAGCATATCTGGAAGTTACATATCGACGGTGAATCAAACGACTGTTGCTCGAGTGTTGGTGTTGTACTTGATTTAGAAAAAATACGTGGCAACATTCACTTTAATATGGGTATGAGTTTCTTAGTTGGAAGCGGAAGAGTTGACCTAAGTTTCAATTTGATCGTATGCATACAGATCAAGAAGATCTTCCACTTGTAAAGTAGATTCTTGCAAGTTCTCCAGTAGTGATCTCGACAAAACAAAATCATTAGACTTGCCTTCTTCAATAAACAGCGAAATTTCGAAAAAAATAAAAAGTTTGAGGTGTTTCATTTCTTCAAAAGTTACATCACCTCCGACGTATGTAGCCAACTTGTTGATAACATAAGATAGTACTTTTTAATAAATATATTCCTTTTTAAAAAACTATATATATATAGTTTTCCTTCTGTTACTTATATGGTTTTTATATATACCATTTTAGTTTATAGCATAAAATGTTTATTTATTTATAAATACTATAAATCCTTCCTTTTGAAGTTATATCTATATATATACCTTCTTCCTAACCAATGTGCGTATATATATATATATATATTTTCATTTTAGAAAAGCTCGATTTTAAACTCTTTTATTTAAAATATACTATATTGCTCATAAGCTCAAAAACGTTCTATTTAAAATATATATTTTCTTTTTGCTTTTTCACATATATTTATTTGCTATGAATTTGTTTCCAAATTATATATATATATATATATAATTAATAATGAGAATTCCATGAACAGGTTTCAACCGTGTCTTTTTGAATTTTCTAAAATGCCCTTTACATCTCCATAGTAGCTAAAATTATTCATCTTCACGTTTGCATGTCATCTATTCATGGGCCGCATTATTAAATTTCATGACATCATCTCAACTCAATTAGATGTTATTGGAACAACTTCTTTCTTCATCTATTGGCTTATGTACAACAATAATTAATATATTTTTGATGATGTGGGACAAATTACTTTTGAATAAAACATGTTTACCGATGCACGATGCGAAGTGTTGTATAATTATGAGGAGACGGAAAGAACTAAGGCAACAAACGAAATAAATAAAAAGTAGTACATTAATTAGAAAAGGGGGGATTGTGTGTTGCTTGATCGATTTGCTTGGAACAGCAAAAGCAACTGTTGGCCAAAAAATCACATGTTCGAACCCCACATTTTGTTTTGTGTGTGTGTGTATATATATAATGTAAGATATCAAAATTTTAATCTGTTTTATTAGAGACACTAGAGAGGTGTTAATGCATAAGTTAGTTTTATTGGAGACGTATGTGATTCAATGAGCTAATTGTATTAAATTTACACTGGCAATCAATATGTGATTTGCTTTTACATGCAAGTATAATGTAATGTATTAATATTTGATTTGAGGATATAAATGAGATTTGGTGTTAGATAGAGCTATTTGATATTTAGCATTTCTAAATGTCAAACAGTAGAATTAACAATTCTGCATATAAGCAGTTGCCAATCATGTACATATAAACTTAAACTGTTCATGATTTTGCACTTTTATATTGAATTGTAAGCATGCTTACAGAGCTTCAGGCAATTCGTTTTTTCGCTTCAAACTAGAAATATAATTTTGTTGTTTGACGTCTTCAATTTGTAATTTATTCTGACCAATGGGTTAAATTAGAGCGCAATTAAGTGAGTGGGTGGGTCAGATGGAGCATGTTAGTTTTTAATCAGCGAGTGAGCTGATTAACATTGTTCTCTAAATCTATTTCTTTGTTTTAGTCAAAGTGGTTGGTTTAATAATTCAATTGAATTATTCTCTTTGCAAAAATAAGGTTCACATCGTTATATAGTTACAAGTTTGAGTAATATACATGAAGTATGCAATTTTTTATGTAATATAAGTTGTGAATAAAATTTTATCTAAAATGTTGTCGAACTAACTAAAAAAACTTAACCGTTCTTCGTAGGTTTTTTTTATTAAAAATAAGGTTTTGATCACGCCTATCAAATATAAAGAGCTAATGTTGGAATGTGCAAACACAGTGCTCCTTCTATTTTTAAGTTTAGTTTGTGAATTAAGTAAATGCGCAAACTATATATAAAAATATTTATATTTTCATAATTAGTTTTGAAAAATTACCTTGTTCAGAAATGTTTGTTTTTCGAATCCTAAATCAAAAATTTATCCTCGAAAAATACAGTGGTGGTTTGCGTTGGGTAATCTAATGTTTTGCAGATTGTAAATAAATGAATTGTTGGTAAGGACCATCAAATTTGTACATATTTTTTTCTTCGTAATAAACGAAACGAACGTACCAAATTGAGCCACGTGGTCCTGATGCAGATGCAGTGTTGGTTGCATGTTAATGCTACCAACCAATCCAAATATATATGCACATAAATATATTTACGTGCTTTTACTCGTACATATAAATTCTATTGTTCTTATATGTAAAAACGTATACATAAGAAGTTTTCAATTAATCGATTCCCTATTCTCTTCAAAATATACATATATATTATTTTTGTTGTCCTGGATACATTCATACATATATATACATATATGTAAGCAATTTCTACTTAATCAATCTCCTATTAAAATCTGGAAATTTAAAATTATATTGGTTTGAAAACTTGTATATTATTATCAATTGTTGTTTTAACGGGGACCTTCGTTGATTAAAATACTGTACTATTGAATATTAAATATTAGTATTCACAACTCGGGATGTCAAAAATCCCGGGTTGTTACAACAAGTCATAAAGCTGGTAGTGTCAAACAATAAACCTAATATAAAAATGTATTTTGCTTAATTAATTTATGGAAAGATTGAAGCTATAATGAATTTAGTTTCTCACCATCTATAGTGTTGAATATTATCCATGACTGCGTAACTAAATATTTTGAAACAAAAAATTTTATCTTAACAAAGATTGAGTTTCCATTAAAGCCGTCTCTTGGGCCGGGCAGACTGGACGATCTCCAATAGCCCAATTTTCAAGTGGGCTCAGAAATAATTCTGTTTAGCAAAATATATTTACAGTATTGCTATATATAGATTGGCACTTTGGTGTGAAAATAAAAGTTGACTAGGACGTAGGTTTAAAGAAATAAGTGCATATTTGTCTCAATTAAACCATAAATGTCGCTTTGGGTTCTTTTAGAAAAATACTTTCTTCTTCTAAATGATTTATTTTAAAAAAAATATTATTTAATACTTGAGTTTAAGGATTTGAAAGAAAATTTAGATTTAGCTACTGGTTCTGGCTGTAACTTTTTTATCTGTTTAAATAAGATAAAAAAGGGGGTTGGGTTTATAAAAGCATATCAGGTTTTATTCAAACTATGCAGTGTTAGTTTTTACCGGTTGTAAGTTTACAAGTAAAAAGGTTAGTAATATAAATGGGCCGTAATTATACTGGTAAAGCAATCGCAAATTATGACATAGGGTCCGTCCATCTGAACATGTGTGTATATATATATATATATAAAATGCATCCACCCCCCTGCCAGCCTCCACCGTCATCCCCAAAATACCTAAAAATCCAATTTTTATTTTATATATTTTTGTCAAAGAAAGAATCAAGCTCTATCGATGGCTTTACCCTTGGATGAACTGGAGCTTATCTCAAAGAAATTAACATTCGCACCTGATTACACACGATTCCGATCGATTTGCAAGGCTTGGCGGTCGGCAGCTCCAAAGCATGCGCAACTCCCTTGTTTGATTGCAACGTCAGTTAATTGCTCAAAATTCTACCAGTTCTGTTTTAACGACAACAAATTTACCGAGATCCCTGAACTGTCAGGACCAGCATTAATGCTATCATCATTCCTAGACAAAGAACATGTTTTTATCAGGTCTTCTCATGGTTGGTTGTTTTTGCTTAATCTATGTTAACCCGCCTTTTTACCAGGCCATGGACATGCGGGGTTAACATAATCGGTTGCACGTTCGCCAAGGCTGGTGTACGATGGATTCAGTCGACTGGATGGATGGATGACGCAACGTGCTTAGGATATGGAAATATGATTGGGTAAAGATGAATCAACTCTGGTTTGGGTCTAGGAAATATGGTTCGGCATTGGCAATCATTCGGCATAAATTGATTAGGCAGAAGACCAGTAATGAAATTAGGCAAGGAGAGTATGTTCGGCATTTGTCTATGTCCGGCATTTATGTGTGCTCGGCACTTAATTATGCTCGGCATGTAAACTATGTTCGACATGAAGATAGGTCCGGTATTTATGTATGGTCGGCATGTTAAGTATATTCGGCATTTGCTTGTGTTCGGCATTTAGGTCTGTTCAGCACCTAGTTATGTTCGGCATGATAGTTTGTTCGGCATATTCGGCATTGAAGTACGTCCGACGTTCCTTCACTCGGCATCCTCCACTCGGCATTTGTACTCGGCATTGAAGTACGTCCGGCATTCTTTCACTCGGCATCTTCCACTCGGCATTTGAACTCAGCATTAAAGTACGCTCGGCACACCGCACCCCAACATCGATCGGCATGCATCACTCAAATGCCTCGACCGACATTATTCTATCAGATTTCGTTCGGCATTCTTCCTCCAGACGCTTCGTTCGGCATGGAACGGTTCGGCATTGATGGCTCGGCATTACATGGCTCGGCATATGTGGACCGGCCATAAACTCGGTGGGCCTGAATCACGCAAAGGCCCAACAACTCAGGATTTGCCTATAAATACAGCATGTGGGTGTTCAGAAAAGGGATCCTGATTCTCTCTCCTGCTCTCTAACTTTCTATCCCCTAAAGCTAAGGCTAGCCTATCACTTTGTAACTGTAATTGATTGTTACAGCAATAAAAAAGAAATTACTGGAGTGGACGTAGGCCAAAGTTAGCCGAACCACTATAAATTCCGTGTCTTTACCGCTTTCATTTTAATTTCTATTATTCATCATATTAAATATCCTCTACATACATCCTACCCGTGAACTGTGATTGTTGTTTGGTACTTTCACTTGGATTTGAGTGTTAGTGACCAATTTTGGCGCTAACATTTTGGTGCTTTCACTGAGAAATGAACTCAGGAATTTTCAAGTTAGAAACTTGGATTTAAAAGAGCAATGGCTAGACCATCAGCAAGGAAGCAAGTAATGGAAAGGAGCAATCAGGAGGGAAGTCAAGAGGCTTCCTATGGAGATGGAGCAGGTGGAGCATCCATTTACATCACTAGAGAGGAAATGGAGGCGAGGATGAAAAGACAAGAGGAGATGATGCAGACTCTTCTCAGACAATTTGCACAAATAGAAAATGCAGGAGCTCAGATCCGTGGAGCTGGATCAGAAGCACTCAACCAACAAGCAGAGGGAATACCTCGGCAGGGGGCAACCCCCAATCAGCAAACAGCTACCAATCCAGATGGATCTAGACTTGGGGGCATACCACCAGGAAATGTTGGACCAACCCATGGAGGGGTACCAGACGACGTTGTGCAACCCAACACCAACAGGAGTGCAGGAGTGCGAGATGAGGAGTATGTGCCAGAATTCCCTCATAAACTCGGGGGGCAGACCAGAGGCGATGGACAAGGATTACATCTTGGGGGCAAGGGCAGACTAGCGGAGATGGTTAGACGGGCTATGAGAGGTGGATTGGTAAATAGAGACTTGGAGGATGTAAATAGGAGTCCCTTTACTCCTACTATCAGGCAAGCTAGGAACCCACCCGAATTTAAGCTGCCAAATTTGGAAATGTATAATGGGAAGGCGGATCCAACGGTTCATCTGACGAAATACATAAGGCATATGGCGGTACTGGGGGCATCGGATGAGGTCATGGCTCGATGCTTCCCATTGTATTTGACAGATATCGCAGCTATGTGGTTTAGACAGCTGGAGAATGGTTCTATCGGCACATGGACGGAGCTAATTGAGAGGTTTATGAGACAGTTTCGGGTCCACATAGTTAGACCCAAGAACGTGATGACTCTGACATCTATTGAACAATGGAAAGGGGAATCGCTCAGGGACTTCTTAACCAGATTCAACGCAGCGGTAGCCTCAGTGGATCGACCCGATCCTTCAATGATTTTGATGGCAGCCGTCTCGGGAATCGCGGATAACTCGGATTTCAAAATATCATTGGAACGGGACCCACCGAGGGATCTCGGGGAGTTCTATCATGAGGCAGAAAGGTTCTTGAGACAGGAGGATGCGCAGGCTGAGAGAGTAGGGAGAGAGGCTGAAGCTTATGCAGTGAGGGGTGGAGGTCCATCCAGGGAGGATCTAAGTAAAAATGATAAAGGAAAAAGGAAAACGAATGGAAATGGTGGCACTTCGAAGAAACCTCGGAGGGAGTTAAAGTTTTCTTCTTACACAGATTTAACTGAGACTCTAGAAAGGATTTACTTGGACACTCGAGGGTGGCTCCAATACCGAAGGCCAGCAAAGAGAGAGCCTTCAGAATACGAACGGACATCGGGAAAGCATTGCCTATTCCTTGAGCTGGATGGGCACAACACAAACGACTATAGGCATTTGAGGGATATCATTGAGGAGCATGTAAGGAATGGTCACCTACAGCAATATGTCAGGAATCGAACTACGGCAGGGGAGCAAGAGCAGCCACCACCTACCTCTAGCAATGGCGGCATTGGGTCTGGTTAACGCCGGTTTACTATCAACTAAACAGGTTCATGGTTTTGAATAAGTAATAGAACTCAAAGTAATACGGCTAGGTCACTTACACCCGTACGGGATTGAGGACGGTCCCTAGGCATGCTCTGAGATAACTGAAAACCGTACTACTTGAGTCTATGAAATTTTGCTTTCTTTCTAGTTTTCTGCAAACTTTGGTCCTCTCTTTCGTATTTCGGACATTTACTTTTCTTTGGTATGGTTTTGGAGTATGGATTGAACTCCCGATTTGGTTGGTTTTTTCTTGGTTTCCCATTCTGGTTTGGATGTTTGATTTTTGAAACGGATTTCTGGTTTTATATTTGGTTTTGGATCAATGTAATAAACAGTTTAGGTTTTATAATTACTGCCCCGACCGGAGAGACGGGGCAATGGTCACAAGTTACGAGTCCCTTCGCCGGAGAGCGAAGAAATGAACTCGGGCAGAATATAAAAAGTCCTTGACCGGAGAGTCGAGGCTGGAGAATATAAAAAGTCCTTGACCGGAGAGTCGAGGCGGAGAATATAAAAAGTCCTTGACCGGAGAGTCGAGGTGGAGAATATAAAAAGTCCTTGATCGGAGAGTCGAGGCCGGAGAATATAAAAAGTCCTTGACCCGAGAGTCGAGGCCGGAGAATATAAAAAGTCCTTGACCGGAGAGTCGAGGCCGGAGAATATCAAAATCCTTAGCCGGATTGATGAGGCCGGTGAATATCAAAGTCTTTGACCGGAGAGTCGAGGCCGGAGAACATACAAGCCCGTGATGGAAAAGTCAAGGCTGGAACAGGATGACACGACCCGGCGAGGTCTACAAAATCAAGATTAAGCCCGGAGAGGTCGTGGATTTGATGATATGGTTACAAAAAGGATGCGGACTTTGGATATCACATTTGAGACTATTCAAAACACACCTTCCAATAGCAAGGCATGTTTTGGGGGGCAAGTGTTAACCCGCCTTTTTACCAGGCCATGGACATGCGGGATTAACATAATCGGTTGCACGTTCGCTAAGGCTGGTGTACGATGGATTCAGTCGACTGGATGGATGGATGACGCAACGTGCTTAGGAGATGGAAATATGATTGGGTAAAGATGAATCAACTATGGTTTGGGTCTAGGAAATATGGTTCTGCATTGGCAATCATTCGGCATAAATTGATTAGGCAGAAGACCAGTTATGAAATTGGGCAAGGAGAGTATGTTCGTTATTTGTATATGTCCGGCATTTATGTGTGCTCGGCACTTAATTATGCTCGGCATGCTAACTATGTTCGACATGAAGATAGGTCCGGTATTTATGTATGGTCGGCATGTTAAGTATATTCGGCATTTGCTTGTGTTCGACATTTAGGTCTGTTCGGCACCTAGTTATGTTCGGCATGATAGTTTGTTCGGCATATTCGGCATTGAAGTACGTCCGGCGTTCCTTCACTCGGTATCCTCCACTCGGCATTTGTACTCGGCATTGAAGTACGTCCGGCATTCTTTTACTCGGCATCTTCCACTCGGCATTTGAACTCAGCATTAAAGTACGCTCGGCACACCGCACCCCAGCATCGATCGGCATGCATCACTCAAATGCCTCGACCGACATTATTCTATTAGACTTCGTTCGGCATTCTTCCTCCAGACGCTTCGTTCGGCATGGAATGGTTCGGCATTGATGGCTCGGCATTACATGGCTCGGCATATGTGGACCGGCCATAAACTCGGTGGGCCTGAATCACGCAAAGGACCAACAACTCAGGATTTGCCTATAAATACAGCATGTGGGGGTTCAGAAAAGGGATCCTAATTCTCTCTCCTGCTCTCTAACTTTCTATCCCCTAAAGCTAAGGCTAGCTTATCACTTTGTAACTGTAATCGATTGTTACAGCAATAAAAAAGAAATTACTGGAGTGGACGTAGGCCAGAGTTAGCCGAACAACTATAAATTCCGTGTCTTTACCGCTTTCATTTTAGTTTCTGTTATTCTTCATATTAAATATCCTCTACATACATCCTACCCGTGAACTGTGATTGTTGTTCGGTCACCAATTTTGGCGCTAACAATCTGCATACTAAATCCGGTTCGCTAGTTAACCCCCTCACCGATTCCAGAACCAATCTTCCAAAACTTCGTTTTGTGAAGTACTGTAAGAGCAAGTATGGTATCCAGAGGCACAAATTTGGTTTCGGCTTGACTTCAGATCCCGGCGAGTCGTTACCTGACTGTTTTGCGGTAGTTTACTACTATGGAAGGATTTTTTATTGTAAAGTAGGATCTAGTGGTTGGAGGGAGATGCAGCATCCTGAAATTAAAAGGCGTGGTCATGTTCAGATCTGTTGCTATAGGGGAAAGCTCTTCCTTGCTTTGGGCTCTGATGTATTTGTTTGTGAATTTGGTGATAACCCAAGTATTTGTAAGCTCGTCTCCTTAGGGTTGAGTCCATTGCAATTCCTGGAGACTTACTTGGTGGAGTCAGATGGAGATCTTTTGTCAGTTCTTGTATTTGACCTCGACTATAGCACCTGCAAGGTATTCAAACTGGAGTTTGGGCAGCAGCAGGTTATGTTGGTAGAGCTAAAATGCTTAGGTGACATAAGTTTGTTTTTGGGCCTGGATACTACCTTCTCTCTCGTTGCAAGCAAGTATCCTGGTTGTAAACAAAATTCTATTTACATTCCAGAGTTTTTTGGCATATTTGACGAGCAAACTATTGCTCCAGGCCTGATAATATATGATTGTGAGGAAGAGCACCCTACATGTGTACCAGATATTGATGATGCTCCTGGGAACTTGATAGCTTGTGCCTGGTTCAGACCCAGTCTTTTGACGTGAGATATTGGAATCAAGGATATAAAAAGTTGTACGTAGCGTAGCGTGAATATGGTCGACCTCCGTATGTCTTCCTAACTTATCTGTATATCCTTGTTCTTCTACTTAATTTAGTGTCAGTATTTATTGTCTGTTTCAAGTATGTGAAGGTTAAAAAAAACTTTGGTTCGTACATGCTTTGCTTAGCAACTTTTATGTGTTGTTTTACTGCATTGCTGATCTCATTTAAAAAATTTGGTTGGTGTCTTTAATGGAACCATGCAATTTGTTGATGCTTTTAGTAAATTCATTCTTCCTTTATGGGTTCTCACTATTGTTGATGCTCCATTTGCGCTGCTCGGAGGCGGTCCTGCTTTTGCAGCTGTGCAATCTGCTGTCGAAGCTCATTAATAATTTCCACGTTGTGCCGAGCACTTTGATAAGCCCTTTATGATGGCCGAGCCTACAAAACAAGTCGAGATATGTTTAGTATATAACTTTTATAAAATTAAGCAAATTTTACATACGACAAAGATCCGTCATCGTCTGTATGACGCCATCGGTATGCTCAAACGCGTCCATATACGAGACGAGACCCCACACGCTCTTTTCTGCAATAATTGGTGTATATTATTGTTGTTCACACAAATTTATACTAAAAATGTAATAATTGTTCGTAATTGCAATTAATAAATTTACGAGGTCCTCACGATGATGCTGAAATGATTTCGAGCAACCAAAGAGCGTGACTGGATTTTTCTGCCTGCTCGTAGAGTTCCTGTCCGACCTCGCCTGCAACTTAAAACTTAAGATTATATTTTACAAGTATAGATTATGTATTCTGTACTGAATAAATTAAGGTGATATCTAATAGACTTATCCTGAATTCGTTGCTACTCCACCATGCGACCCAAGCATCCCAGACATTGGCGCTTATCCAACTTGGCTTCTTTCCACTATTCTTATGGTAGACATCGTATCCCTATAATTTGTTACTACTTTAGATTTTTAGCGGCGCTGGCAAAAAGACACGTCCTCCTCTTGTAAGTCTATCGCACCTTTTACATGTGTTTTAAAAAATATTAGTTATACATTTATACTTAGTTATCAAATTGTAAAGTGATTATATATAATGATATATAATTTTACACTTATCAGCAAGTCCTGCCAGATGCATTTCCATACATGGTATGGGATCCTTCTCCATTTCGGCCAACATACAGTCATACGGCTCATGTATGCTTGCTTCGATATGCTAAGAACAATGTTTGAAGGCTAAAGCTCAAAACCCCTATATTAAATATGATACAGAAAAATCATGACTAATATATCATACGAAATATTTACAAAGCTGAAGTAAATTTAAACTTACGACCATTAGCTTTCGGTAGCAATCTACCTACCATATGTGGCGCCTCCTGCAATGGGCTGCTGCCATCACCTCCGCTGTAACCGGTCTCTCTGAGGCGAAGAGGGGGAGAATGCGAAAAACTCCACGCATAAAGAAGGACATCTATAATACCTGCCATATACATATTATTTTATTATGTCTGAGCATATCATTCAATTATGAGTAAACATATCAAGATTTTACATCAAAATCGCATATAACATAATGTTATCCCACCTGTTGGTAAGACCGTGACACCGAAAAATTGACTAAGAGCCAAAGACGGTTCGTCCCAAAAACGATACACATAGGTTCGCTATGGATACCGATGAGTTTTTCCCGAGCCCGGATCAAGCTACAATTGACATGACACGACAAGCAAGGCTATGAAAGCCAACATTTCAAATTTCAAGTCAATTGGAGTTTGTATACTCGAGTTATGGATCGATCAAGTTTCATGAAAATCATGCTTACTTCGTATCCATTCACTTTGCATCCATCAATGCCTCAACGATTCGTGTTAACGCTGAAATTTGAACGCTAACACCCCGGTGTATGAGTTATAATTGTGAAAGCACCACCCGATAACTTGGGAACAGATTACAAGCAGATAATAGCGGAAAAGTAGTAAACAACAACAATTTTATAGTGGTTCAGCTTAAGGGTATAGCCTACGTCCACTTTAAGTACTTTTATTGATGATCTCGTTACAAGCTGATACAATTCTTTCCAAGTACAATACACTTTGGATTACAAGTCACTTAGAACAAGTAGCCTAAACTTCAATGGAAATTAGAGTCTTCAAATCCGTGTTGGATGTGCGTGATCTTTTCTCGAAGTTGTTTGTAGCGTTCTTCGTGTCTTGAGAGCTTTAGTGTTGGATTGGTTTGGAATGCAGCAGAGTTACGGTGCTTGAGGAGAATGAGCCAAAAAAAAGTCCCCTGAATGCTGGATGTGGCCGTGTATTTATAGGCAAATTTCTAGGCTGGAATTGTTAAGTCATGAGTCGTGACCGACTCAAGATGAGTCGTAAGTCGTGACCGACTCAGGATGAGTCGTAAGTCGTGGGCGACTCAACTGGTTGAGCCCAGGCTTCGGATCAGGGCGTCTCTGGTCCTCTGTATATAGCACAAGTCCTAACTCGTCTGCGAGTTAAAAGGTCGTGGTCCAAAATGAGGCGGCATTGGATTTCTACTTAGTAGCTTTAAGTCATGGACGACTCAAGCTAGGTCGTAGGTCGGTCCTTTGTTGTTTTGGGATTTTAGTCAGTTAGGTCATTTGACACCTTAGGTCGTTGAGTCGTTAGAGAACTTGAGTCGGTCTATCCCACACACCGTTAATCCCTTGAGTCGCTCCACTCCTCTAAGTCGCCTTAAGCTTTAACTCGTTAGCTTGTTGAGTCGGTAGCTTGTTGAGTCGGTTGCTTGTTGAGTAGTGGATCCCTTCTGAACAGTTAAAAACCTTAAGTCGTGAGTCGGCCCAGACCTTGACTCGTTGCCTAAATGGAGTTAACATTTGCCCCTCGAAGTTCACGCCTAAGTCGTAGGTCGTGTGCTTCGACTCATCTTAACTCATGTGCCAATTCAACTGCCACTGCTCGAAGCTATAAAAGACTTGAGTCGTTCCCCTTACTTCCTTCTTCTCATTTCTTATCCTTTGAACCGTGTCTGCCATTAACGCATCTTCGAGCTCTCAAAGGCGATTCCAACCTGATTTATTTTCGATCATCTTTAGCATCACACCGTGTAAGAGATTTTGCATCTTTTTTCAATTGCTGATGATTGCTGATCTCCGCCTCTGTTTTTCCCCCTTATCCTTGCGAATACTATTACATCGGACATTGATGGATTAAAGGCAGGCGGTTTGATCTTACTTGTAACGATTTGAGATTTGAGGTGACCTAGTGGTGTGATGGAACTGGGGTTAACCATTGCGAGGTTATTGGGTTATCGGGTTATGGATTAGATGGTTAATGGGTTAGGAGTTAGATGGTTAATGGGTCAGATTGATTCGAACATTGCCGTAGGTTTGACTCGGCTATTTTTGTATGATCCAGCGACCCTTGCGATTTAACTATGATACGACTCAACATACTCCACGACCTAAGCCTTGAGTCGTGGCCGAGATAAAACCCTTGAGTCGTGATCGAGATAAAACCCTTGAGTCGTGACCGAGATAAAACCCTTGAGTCGTGGCCGAGATAAGACTTGGAGATAATCTCCTTATTTCTACGACTCAAGGCTTAGGGTACTGCCGACTCAGAACTTTTGAACCGTTGACGAGTTATGACTTGTGTGAATTCTGTTTGAACTTTGGACCATTGCATTAACTTTAAACTGTTGAATTTTATTGCATTCATTCACAGGTTATTTTGACTTGCAGGCTAACAACCTGTTCAATACAACATTCACAGAAAACTGGGACGAATATACTGTCATTGATTGCCCATATACAATGACAGATTAGTTAATAACAGATAATTAACATAAACAAATCGTGTGAACGAAGTGCTATCGATTTCAAGTAGAATATTAAAGAAACACTGAAACAATCAATTGAAACTGACCAGCCTGCACTAATATTATGCTTGAACTCTAAATTAACAAGTTCTGAAATTACCATAGTCGATCAATCGTTAATCAGTTTAATTCCAGTTATATTTACTTGTTATTTTCATTAGTTTTGCACAACACTTCACACTTTTAGGAAACGTGCACCTTCGCATTTGAACACCCAGTTGCTTGTGTAGAATGACATCTCAACAAGAAGAACCGATGGGCCAGGCTGAAGATGTCTTCCCAGTAGCCAACTTGTTGGATAATCCTCCGGAGAGAACTCCCACCACTCTGAATCAGCGGGCGTTTGCTCAACTGCTCACCCAGTTTGGCATTGCCGAAGCTGATGCCTTACTGCCGGGGCCAAATGATACTGCAGATAGGCCCCCTTCTGGCTTTATTGCTGTCAACCGCCAAATGTGCTTGAGCGGTGCCATACCACCTTTTAACGACTTCCTTCGGCAGTTCCTGCTTCGATTATCTATCTCTCCATTCCAATTGCACCCCAATGGCCATGCCATTCTGATGGGGTTATGTGTGCTTTTTAGTAAAGTTCTGGACCGATTACCGAGCTTTAAGGAAATCTGCTACCTCTTCTCATTCACAAAGATTAAAGATCATCCCTCTATCGTAATCATAAGGAGTGCTCGAAACCAAAAACTCATCACCGATCTTTCTGATAGCGTTCATGGATTTCTAAATCAGTATTTCTTTGTTCGTTGCCCTCTAGGGTTTTATGCCATCTGGAGAGTAGGAAGTAAGATTTTCCTGTTTTTATTTTTCCAATCTTGGACTTTTCAAAATTTGAGTTGCTGAATGCTAACTTTTGCTTCTTTTCCCTGTTTTAGCACTTCCTCCTCCCTCTAGAGATCCATGCTATAAACAAATTTTTGAGAGGTTGAACGCCGTGGCGGCAGAAGAGAGGAGTATAAAGTTCTTGTTAAATGATGGATTTTTACATCAATATGGGCTTCTTCATTCTTTTCGCTTCACTCAGCCTCGTGAAGTCCCAACTGAAATTCCTGATTCTCCGACGGAAACTCCTGATGCCCCGGTCCCTATTAAAGAGCACATGCAGGTAGGAACTTCTATAGAAACTTCACTAGTAAAGTGTTCAATTCCGAAGGATGTTGTGGGGCCGTCTGACAAGTCTGTACTCGCCCCAGTTACCGAGGAGGAAGAACCTCCACGATCTTTCGGAAAATCTACTAGCGAAGGAGTTAAGAAAGCAAGTCCCAAAAAACATGATGGCGATGATGTTTTTGAGGGGTTGAGCGATTTAATTGTGACTTCTCAAGAACTTTTCAAAGATGATGTTTCCAAAACCATCTCTTCTGTAATCGAGGCGACATCTTCTCTACAACAGATGTAAACTCCTCCTACTCAAGTTATCGCTACCTCTATTCCACAGAGTGGTTTGTAACTCGATGCGTGTAGTTTACACGTTACACAACACTTAGGATTTTTTCATCACTTCTACACACTTATCTTCTTATACTTTAAAGATGTCTAAAGCTAATTGCTTTTATTCCAGATTCTCCAATGGGGCGCAGCAACTCATACTACGATGATTTCCAGCATTATGGGAGGCGCAGCCAGTATGATTATAGGCGTTACCTCCCTGCTTATAGAGATCCGATGAAGAGAGGGCCATCAGGAAAGCAGACGAGAGACGGGCATACGAAGAACGTCACCGAAGGGAACAAGAAAGACATGACCCTCCTCACAAAGATGATGATACTCAAAAAAGAAAGACTCACGATGAGAGAGGTAAAGGTCACATGGACGATTCTTCTAGCAAGCGGGCTAGACTTACTGAAGAAACAATGCCGACAGTTTTTGAACATGTTCCTGCTCAATCTCCCGCCCCTGTTCGTTCCGACATTCAAGCAATCATCAACCGGCCCGCATACCAAGTTGGGCAAGGTCCTCCCACTCTTCAGAGTCGATTCCCTCAGTGGTGCTTGAGAGGGGTTCGGTTTGATCTCGACTTGGTTCCTCTCGACAAATCGGTTATGCTGCGAAATCATGATACTGTCAGGACCGATATTGAAAGAATGTCGAACAGGCAAAAACTTGTCGATGAGCTTCAAAGGGTTAACCGAGCCAATCTCGAGGCCATGCTCACAATGGAGAACGATAAGGCTGAGTGGCAGAAGACTCTCGAACAGCATGACGCCGAAATGAGAAGTATTGCTTCCTATAACGAAAAGCTGGAAGCAGAAATGGAAAATCTTAAGGAAGAATTAGTTACTTCATCAACTTCCTATTCTCAAAAGGAAAGCATGCTTCAGCAACAAGTACGAGATGCGCATGCCAGTCAAAGGGCAGTCGAAGATAAGCTTGCACACAAGGAGAAGGTCATAGAAGAATATCGTGCTGAAGCTGTACAGCTGCGAGAACAGACCGGCTCTCAAAGCTTGGAGATGGAGTTGTTAAAAACTCGACTTGCTATGGCCGAAAAGGAGCGTGATGAGGCTGTTGCTGGTAAACTTGCGGCCGAAGAGGCCCATCAAGCAACCAAAGCTGACATTAGCTCCACATTATTTGATTTCTATCTGCACAGCATTTTGGGGCGTGGCAGCCTTGCCTTTCTAGGCCCCAAGTATGATGTCACACTGGCTGAAGTTTGGGAGGCAGCACTTGATATGCTCGGTGGTAAAGGTGCTGGATATGCTGAGTTAGCCCTTGAAGAGCATTATCTTGACGATGAAGCCCGCGCTGCTCTTGCCAAAGGAAAAGAGCAACTTGCTAGAGCGCGGACTGGGATGGCGGAAGAGGAGCGTTCTGAAAAAGGAGTACCGCCTACTACCTCTGAACGTCCTCTAGTTTCTTCTGAAGTTGACATCGCAGGTTCCAGTGCTCATTCACTGCCTCCTACAAGAACCGGGGTAATTACCCCTACTGATGAAGAGGCTTTGGAGGACATTGGGGCTCAAAATTATGAGATTGAACTGACGAAGCCAACATCTTCAGGTAATTTCGACATTGGTCCGATTCAGGTGGATTGCCTGCTTATTCCTCAAAAATTTGATGAGCTTCTCGATTACTTCTTGAATCTCGATGAACCCATATCTCCCTTCTTTTGGGAAGATACTAACATTTTCAATTTCTCTTCTTCTTCAGTTGAAACAACAAGTGCTGTGCAGACTTCGCCTCCTCTGGTTATTCCTCCTCCATCTCTTCAGGTGACTCCTCCTTCTGCTTCACAACCCGGGTCACAAGAGGAGAAAATTGAGGCTCTTCATGGCTTGGATGACCCTATTGCTTCGCAGGAACAAAAAGATGAGGGACTTGAAGGAGGCGAGATCTCTCCGGAGCGGACTCCTTCTGACGACGTAGTTTTGTCCGCTCTCGTTACTCCAGGGAGCGAGTCTTCTTCAAAGAGAAGAAAGAAGCATGGGACATCGAAGAGGAGGGGGAAGAAAATTATCACCACTGAAGAGGAACCGGAAATTGCATCAGTTGCATCTCCCTCCCCTTCTTCCCTTATGCCTTCAGACCGACCTGAAAGACCTGAAAGGCTAACCATTCGGCCGGGTAAAGGGTCTAAAGGTGGCAAGAAGAAATGAAGAGTTGGGCTTTTTGATTCCCTTTTTGTGTAATGGTCGGATGTTTTGCAGGCACCAGCCCCTGCTTTTTTATTTTGAAACCTGTATCTGCAATATCTGCAATTGAATAAAATGATCCTTTATTTGTACAGACTTTTGTTTGAATTTGAGAATGCATTTATTATTCATTTTTGCACAAGTTTATTTATATGATATTGCGGTGAGCTTGTGGTATGTTGTTTGAGCGTACTTTACCGACGTAGCTATACTATTTTGTATGTAACTATACCATGTTGCCCCCATACCATGAGCTTACTGCAATATCGTATACTTTGAGGGGACTTGTACTCTCATTTTCTGAAGAATAATTACTTCATTCTCAAAGAGAATTTTCGTAGAGTGCAACTTCCTTCATATAAGTTTTTACGCTTTGTCCTTCGAAGAAATCACTTTTTCCTTTTGCGTATGTATACATTTTGCCAAGTGAATTCTTCTATGTGGTGAAGCGGGCCTCTGAAGGGTACTTTAACTTTAATTCCTCCTTTGAAAGTTAAAGTATGCCCTTGATGAGGATTTTTTTTTTTTTAAAATAGAAATTTGTGCCTTTGAGGAGGGATTTTTTCACGTTTCAACACTTGGAAGTTTTATTTCAATCTCGGTGAAACGTGGGCTTCTGAAGAGGTCTTTCCTTTGAATTGTGTCCCCGGGAGGGGGTTGTACCTCTAAGGAGGGATTTTTCACGTTTCAACACTTGGAAGTTTTATTTCAATCTCGGTGAAACGTGTACCTCCAAAGATTTGTGCCTTCGAAGAAAGCCTTTTCACGTTTCAACACTTGGAAGTTTTATTTCAATCTCGGTGAAACGTGGGCTTTCAGGAAGGTCTTTATTTTGTTTGCATTTCAACTCTGGTGAAGTGAAATTCTGAAGAGCGGTTGTTACACTTCAACTCCTGGTGAAATGTGCCTCCGAAGAGGTCTTTATTTTGTTTGCATTTCAACTCTGGTGAAGTGAAATTCCGAAGAGCGGTTGTTACACTTCAACTCCTGGTGAAATGTGCCTCCGAAGAGGTCTTTATTTTGTTTGCATTTCAACTCTGGTGAAGTGAAATTCCGAAGAGCGGTTGTTACACTTCAACTCCTGGTGAAATGTGCCTCAGAGAGGGTTTTCATCGCCTGGAAGTTACTCTCTCATGGTTGGAGGGTCATGACTCCTCCAATCTTTTTTGTTGAGTATAGAACTTTCTTTTTTGTGGCGTATGACCCATTAGAGGTCTTTATCCTCCGAAGAGTTGTGCCTTTGAAGAGGACTTGTGCTGCCGATGATGGCTTTGGTTGTTCCTCTGTCCACTTGCTTATGCCTTTCAATGATCCTCTGCCCCTTTTTTTTTTTTTTTACAAGTAACTTGTTTAATCCAAGGAAGTGTGCTTCATTGTCAGGCAATTTCGTGAGAACGAGCATTAGCTTCTTAATTGGATGTTTGTTTGTTCAAACGATCTCAATTTATTAGCAAAGACCCGTTTCTGTCGAAATCATAGGCCGTTTAATTGAAGTACTTCCTATCTAGGATTTGAATTCGGGGCTTTTGTGACTTGAAATTTGGCGAGAATCACTTGGTCTTTTTATGTGCAAGTTTCATTTCCATTGTCTGCAAGAATTTAAATCGACATTTCAGCAATACATTCTATGTACTTTTTATATCGAAAATAAAGCAAACATGTGATAATAATAAGGAACACAAGATTTATAGTGGTTCGGCCAGGAAATTGGGCCTACATCCACTTTATATTCTTTCATTATTTACTTGCATCAGTTTTACAATTGCCTTCAATTACAAGAATCATACATTCATAATTCTTTTTACAATATTTCAACAAAATTTTCAAGTATAGTATGGACGCAAATGGTTGCTGTTCCATGCCCTTGGAATTTGATCTCCTTCAACAGTGGTGAGTTTGAATGTGCCGTCAAGAAGCTTCTGACCTATGACATACGGTCCTTCCCAATTTGGCCCAAACACACCTGTCGCTGTCATAATTCTCTTCAGGACTAGGTGTCCAATCTCAAAGCTGCGTTGGCGAACTTTGGAATTGAAATGTCTGGCTATTCTTTGCTGATGAGCTGCAATTCTGAGATTAGCCTCATCTCTTTTTTCATCAAGGAGATCTAGCGCTTCAAGCTGTAGCTTTTCGTTTTCTGCTTGATTGAAATGGATTCTTCTGTGTGAAGAGACCTCTATTTCTACCGGAATCATTGCCTCTGGCCCGTATGCCAATGAAAACGGGGTGTGCCCAGTCGCAGTTTTGTGAGTGGTTCTGTATGCCCATAGTGCCAGCGGTAGCTTATCGACCCAACCACCTTTTGCTCTTTCAAGTTGCTTCTTGATGGTTGACTTAATAATTTTGTTCACGGCTTCCACTTGCCCGTTTGCCTGCGGATGAGCCACTGCTGAGAAGCTTTTTCGGATTTTGAATCGTTTGCAAAAATCTTGAAATTCTTCACTTTCAAACTGAGTTCCGTTGTCTGTAATTATTTTTTGAGGCACACCGTATCTGCAAATGATGTTTTTAGTCACAAAACTTATCATCTTTTTTGAGGTGATAGTAGCCAGTGGTTCAGCTTCTGCCCATTTAGTAAAATAATCTACAGCAACAATGGCGTATTTAATTCCAGATTTGGCAGTTGGCAACGGTCCTACAAGGTCTATTCCCCATATTGCAAACGGCCATGGACTGACCATCTGTGTGAGTTCAGTGGAAGGAGCTCTAGGAATTTTGGCGAACCTTTGACATCTGTCACATTTTCGGGAATACTCTGCTGCATCTCGATTAATTTCTGGCCAAAAATATCCGTATCGGAGAATTTTCTTTGCTAATGTTTGGCCACCTGAATGATCACCACATTCTCCCCCGTGTACCTCGGCTAGGATTGCTTTAGACTCTTCCCTGGATACACATCGAAGTAATGGCATTGAGAATCCCCGTCTGTATAATCGGCCATCCTGGATTATATATCGAGAGGCTTTTCTCAGTAGCTTTTGTCGTTCTTTTGAGTTTCCTGGTAAAGACCCATTGAGCAGATATTCTGTTATCGGAGTCATCCATGATTCTTGCTCTTGAGACATGCTCATGATCCAATCAATATCCATCTCATCAATGCTAGGAGTCGACAGGACCTCCACTGGAGTTAATCCCAGAAATTGGGCTTCGTCTGTGCTAGAATACTTTGCGAGAGAATCTGCTTTCGTGTTTTCCTCTCGAGGAATGTGACTTATCATGTAATAATCGAAATCACCCAAGAGCTCCCAAGCCTTTGACAAGTAGGCGGGCAGATTCCCCCCTTTGGCTTGGAATTCCTTTTTGACTTGGCATACAATAAGCTGAGAATCACTGAATATCTGTAACGCTCGGATGTTTAATTCTTTAGCAATTCTTAAGCCAGCGATAAGGGCTTCGTATTCTGCTTCATTGTTTGTTGAAGGAAATTCCAATCTTAGTGCATAGCATAATGTTCGGCCTTCAGGGGTCTCAAGTACAACTGCGGCTCCAGAACAACAGTCGTTTCTTGCACCATCGACATATAACTTCCATTGGATTGGGGAAACATCGACTGTTTCTTCCTCAATGTTACCCTTATCTGTGAATTCTGCAATGAAATCCGCTAAAGCTTGTCCATTGATTGCTTTCCGGGGATGATAAGTGATGTCATACTGACTGAGTTCAATATTCCACTTTAGAAGACGACCCGAAGTTTTAGGGCGAAACAAGACTTGCTTTAAAGGTTGATCAGTGAGGACTCTGATAGGGTGAGCTTGAAAATATTGCCTCAACTTCCTAGACGCAATTAGTAAGCAATAGGCGAGTTTTTCCAACTTAGAGTAATTCATCTCTGCCCCAGTGAGTCTTTTGCTGATATAGTAAACTGGATGTTGAATCCTTTTGTCTTCCCGTATCAGCGCTGCACTTAAAGCATGAGATGATACTGCCAAGTATATACGAAGATCCTCGCCATCGCCAGGCCTAGAAAGTATTGGAGGTGTCTCCATATGGCGAATCAATTCATCAAAGGCTTTTTGGCATTCGGGAGTCCAATCGAAGTTTTTCTTTCCTTTCTTTAGGGCGTCAAAGAATGGGATGCATTTATCTGTGGCTTTGGAAATGAACCGACTCAAGGCGGCGACTTTTCCATTGAGACTTTGTAATTCCTTCTTTGTTCTAGGGGCTTTGACTTCTTTCAATGCAGTAATCTGAGCTGGACTGGCCTCAATGCCCCTAGCGCTCACGATGAAACCTAAAAACTTGCCGGATTCCACTCCAAATGAACATTTTAAAGGATTGAGCTTCATTCCGTATCTTCGGAGGACTGCGAACATGTCTGTTAAGTGTTCTATGTGATCCACCGCTTTCTTAGACTTTACTAACATGTCATCAACGTAGACTTCCATAGTCTTTCCCAGTTGCGGTTTGAACATAGCATTAACGAGTCTTTGGTATGTCGCTCCTGCATTCTTCAACCCGAAGGGCATAACTCTATAGCAGTAAAGACCAGTGTCGGTGATAAAGCTCGTGTCCTCCTGATCTAGCTCATGCATCATGATCTGGTTATATCCGGAGTAAGCATCCATAAAAGATAACAATTCGTGTCCCGCTGTTCCGTCTACCAGTTGGTCGATTCTGGGTAATGGGAAGTAGTTTTTTGGGCAGGCCTTGTTCAGATCTGAAAAATCGATGCATACTCTCCATTTTCCGTTGGCTTTCTTAACCAGCACTGGGTTTGAAACCCAATTCGGATAGGTAGATTCTTTGATAAAATTATTCTCCATGAGTCGATCAACTTCTTCTTTTAATGTCGCTGACCTTTCTGGACCTTGAGTTCTCCTTTTCTGCTTCACAGGTGTAAATTTTGGATCAATATTTAGAGCATGCACTGCAACTTCTGGGGATATTCCGCACATATCGGCATGAGTCCAAGCAAAAACATCCAGATTTGCCTTTAAAAAAGATATTAAGATATTTTGAATTGACGCATTAAGTTGTGAACCTACATTCAACACTTTGTTTGGGTCCTTTGGGTCAACAGGTATTGGTATTGTCGTTTCCACCGGTACCACTCTATTTTCCCCTGCACTGACTTTTCTAGGGTCCATCTCTTTCCTTGCTCCGCTGTGCTCGCCAGTGCAGGGTCCGCCCTGTAATTGCTACAAGGCTGGTTCTTTGATGCGGACTGGGGCTGCCGCATTCTTTCCCATTTCTCTTTTTCTGGTTTCTCGTAGCTCTGTTAGATAGCACTCTCGCCCAGCATTTTGATCACCTTTTATAACTCCTATTCCATTGTCTGTAGGGAATTTAATAGTGAGGCACCACGGGGCAAGAACAGCTTTGAACGCTGCCAGAGTTGGACGACCAAGGAAAGCGTTGTAAGCAGAAAATTCGTCGACAATCACAAAAGTTTGCTTGCGGACCACTTTTCTCTCTCCTTCTCCAAGTTCCACAAACAAATCAATGGTCCCTACCGGCTGCTTTGGCTCCCCAGTGAAACCAGCAATTTTATGCGATGAGGCTTGCACATCAGCCATAGCGATCTTCATTTGGTCGAATGTTTTCTTAAAGAGAATATTGCAGGATGTACCACAATCAATGAGAACTCTTCTGACAATAGCTGGACCGATACCAGCCGAGATGACTAGAGGATCCAAAGTAGGAGCTTCAATACCTGCGGAATCCCTAGCTCTGAACACAATATCATCATCGAAAGTTCTTTGTTGCTTCAAGGGCGTAGCACCTTCCAAAACAAAAACATCTTCCTCGGTCGATACATACTTTAAAGCTCGGGTATACCTTTCCATCTCGCCCCAGCTTCTGCCTGCTGGGTGAGGTCCTCCTGTAATGACATTAATAATGGGCCTTCCAGATTCATGCCCTGCAGCCTTCTCAATCGTCCTAGGCTGTTGAGTAGGAGCCTGTTGCCCCTGACTAGATGAAGCAGGATTGTTGCTATTCTTTTTCACAAATTGCTGCAGTTTGTTTTCCCTTAGCAACTCTTCAATCAGATTTTTCAACTGGCGGCATTCGTCGGTTTCGTGACCGGGTTGATTATGGAAGCGGCAGAACTTCCCACTCTGTATAGCTTTTTTCCCGGTCCTTAGAGGAGGAGGTTTAGGGAAGTCAACAGAATCTTTAATGGCAAGGTAGATACGCTCCGGCGTATCTGATAAAGGAGTATACTCTGATGGCTTAAAGGATCGGGGCTTCTTCAGATTACCCTGCTTCTTCCCATTGTTATTTTCCCTTTTTTGCCCTACAGATTCATTCTTGCGTGGAGCAACAGTGTTATCTTCAGCTTTTTCCAACACTGCCTTTACCGGTACGGGACGGCTTTCTAAGCGTATGAATTCATCTGCTTTTTTATAGAATTTTTCAAGGGAATTTGGTTCCTTCATGTTTAGCCATTTCCCAAATTCGCTCGACTTGTCAATACCCTTCATCAGATAAGTCAATATCATTCGCGATTCTGCATTGTCCACCTCAGCTAGCGCTATATTAAAGCGGTTTAAGAAGGATCTGATAGTTTCCCCTGGATTCTGTTCCAAACTTGACAGTGACATGATATCCTTAGCTTTTGAGGCATATAGTCTGAACTGCTCCTTGAACTTCCGGGTTAAGTCAGAAAACTGATCGATAGATCGGACTGGAAGTTTGGTGAACCAAAGTAGAGCTACACCTTCGAGATACACAGGGAAATATCGGCACTTTATTTCATCAGAGGCTCTGGCACCAGTCGTGTGCCAATCATACTTGTATAAGAATTCGTTCGGATCACTCGTCCCCTTATAAGCTGGAATGGTTGGTGGAACAAACTTCCTTGGGAATTCAGCCTTTAAGATTTTCTCGGTAAAAGGAGTTTTACTTGGGGCGAAACCCCATTCTTTCTCGTCTTCAACCCTCTGCATACTTTCTTTCATAATTTGTCGGACCATTCCAGAAAGATACTCCTCATCATGTCGAGTTCTAGATCCACCAACCTCTGGAAGTGTTCGTTCAAAGGGGCTAGCAGCTCTTTCAGGAGCATTTCTTTCTTCAGCATCACGAATGTTGCCAGCCAAATTCCTTTCATTATCTGCCGGTTGGCGGTTTGCCCCAAGAAAATCATTCAACCTATTCAGAATTAGGGCATTCTGGGCATTCTGAGCCTCAAATTGTGCATTTTGGGCATTGATTTGTTGGTTCAGCCCTAAAATTGCAGCATCCAGCTCTGCCTTTGTAACTCCGACAGCTGGAGTGGCTTGATTCGATATAGGGGAAGCGGAGGTTCCCTCTTGAATATTCCCAGATCTGTCAGATCTACTCTTCCTTCCAGGAGCCATAATCTCGGATAGACTTCTGGTTTTCAAGGAAATTCTCTCTACAAACCTCTGTGAAGCAATGATGATAACTCCCTTGAGTTCAATTCTCAGTGAAAGCACCAAAAATGTTAACGCTGAAATTTGAACGCTAACACCCCGGTGTATGAGTTATAATTGTGAAAGCACCACCCGATAACTTGGGAACAGATTACAAGCAGATAATAGCGGAAAAGTAGTAAACAACAACAATTTTATAGTGGTTCGGCTTAAGGGTATAGCCTACGTCCACTTTAAGTACTTTTATTGATGATCTCGTTACAAGCTGATACAATTCTTTCCAAGTACAATACACTTTGGATTACAAGTCACTTAGAACAAGTAGCCTAAACTTCAATGGAAATTAGAGTCTTCAAATCCGTGTTGGATGTGCGTGATCTTTTCTCGAAGTTGTTTGTAGCGTTCTTCGTGTCTTGAGAGCTTTAGTGTTGGATTGGTTTGGAATCCAGCAGAGTAAGGGTGCTTGAGGAGAATGAGCCAAAAAAAGGTCCCCTGAATGCTGGATGTGGCCGTGTATTTATAGGCAAATTTCTAGGCTGGAATTGTTAAGTCATGAGTCGTGACCGACTCAAGATGAGTCGTAAGTCGTGACCGACTCAGGATGAGTCGTAAGTCGTGGGCGACTCAACTGGTTGAGCCCAGGCTTCGGATCAGGGCGTCTCTGGTCCTCTGTATATAGCACAAGTCCTAACTCGTCCGCGAGTTAAAAGGTCGTGGTCCAAAATGAGGCGGCATTGGATTTCTACTTAGTAGCTTTAAGTCGTGGACGACTCAAGCTAGGTCGTAGGTCGGTCCTTTGTTGTTTTGGGATTTTAGTCAGTTAGGTCATTTGACACCTTAGGTCGTTGAGTCGTTAGAGAACTTGAGTCGGTCTATCCCATACACCGTTAATCCCTTGAGTCGCTCCACTCCTCTAAGTCACCTTAAGCTTTAACTCGTTAGCTTGTTGAGTCGGTAGCTTGTTGAGTCGGTTGCTTGTTGAGTAGTGGATCCCTTCTGAACCGTTAAAAACCTTAAGTCGTGAGTCGGCCCAGACCTTGACTCGTTGCCTAAACGTAGTTAACAATTCGCATCCATCAACAATCAGCAATTCGTATCCATCAACCGTATAGTTTCGTATCCATCAATGAGCATCACTTTGTATGCATTAGGTAGCCATTAGTTCGTATCCATCACATGAACATCGTATCGTATCCATCAGGTGACCGCTGGTTCACATCCATGAAAAAGTACAACATTTCCTATCGATCACATCCACTCCATTTCGTATCCATCACCTGAAGACGTATCATACCTATACGAAGAGGCTTCAGATGATCGTTGCGAATGGAACGATACGAAGCACAGGCCAACGACCGTTTGGTCAATACGAAATGCAAATTACACGATCGATGTGAAGGCAATAGCCATCCATCGATACGAAGAGGGTTCAAGGATGGATACGAAATACATCACAACCCATGGATATGAACAAGGCATGTCTACAATAAGAACCGGTCAACGTACGTGAAAAGTGGATCTCCTTTGATTTTCGAAGCACGCCACCGATGCGAAAGGCATGGATACGAACTGGACCACATAAGAGCGATACGAAATAGTATCGATATGAAGGAACAATGTCATACAAATCCAAGCTTGCATCGATCGTAACTCAAAATCTACAAGTCCAAATGATATTAAATTTTCACAGGAGCTTGCGTACATCTACAACAATGTTCATGAACGATCTCGACTCGATCGGAAGAAATATTGATCGATATGAAATTCGTTCGTATCGATCACGAACCTAGTGCAAATGTCATGTGATTGATCATGTGGGCCCACCCACGTGAGAGAAGAAGTCTTTCGAGATCTGAGCCAGATATTTGCAGCCTACACCTATAAATAGCAGCCCATGATCTACTGAAAAAGGACTTTTGACTCTTCTATGTCCAAATTCTTTCGAAATCGTTGTTATACTCGAGTTTTACTATTGTAATTCGTTGTAACCAGCAAGCAAAAGTTAATAGAAGTCAACCGTTCCATAGTGGACGTAGGCCGTACGCCGAACCAATCTAAATCTGTGTGTTTGTCTGCTGTTTTTCTGATTATTGCTTGGAGTGTTTGTTAGATAACTCTCATTTTTCATTTATTTTCTTCATTTTATCTCTTCAAACACTTCCGAAGAATGTTGTGCCCAATTTTGGTACAAACACATAAAAAAGGGTAATACCAATAACTCCCACAAATTACGTTTTTCAACATGTCTACTATTATACCAGTTCTCATCATTTTCTGATTCAGACTCGGTCTCGTACTCTATACATTTTCATCTGTGATCTCAAATGCTTCTGCTAATACATTTGATTCCTCATTTAGAGGTCCAAAATCGATTTGATCATCTGTTATTGCAATTTCACCATTTTCCTCGATATCCGCTTGGTATGTTTGTTCGTCCGGAATATTCTTTCCATTAAACGTAAGTCTTATCTTCATTTTAAAAACCGATGACCAATCAGCTTTATCTCTTTTTATAGATGGATAAAGAGAATAATAAACTTGAAGGGAATGTTTTGCTAGTATAAACATATTGTACTTATGATAACGTGATGTATGTTTTATTTCAATAATATTATATTTTTGGTACACGTTGATTCCAGAACCTGGAACATTACTGAACCAGTTGTATCTAAACAAATAAACTTCTTCCACGGGTTTGGTGAAATATGTTAATTGCAAAACTTGAATTAACACGCCGTAAAAATCATTTATGTGATCATTTGGATCATCACTGCCTTTAACATATATACTGGTATTCGTAGTTAATTTTTTAGTCTCATATTCTTTGGTGTTGAATTTGTATCAATTGACAAAGAACATTGGATATGTCTTGACTTTTCTTTTGGTCCTATTGCAAGATGTTTCAACACTTCGTCAAACACACAATTTACTGGATCATATACGTGGTTTGAAATCAAGTAACAAATTTTTTACCGATATTTTCGCTTGGATGTTGTGAGTCGTAAATACTGCATATATAAATAATATACTGCATTATAATTAATAAACACATGTATTATTCAAGTAAACAATTTTAGATGTGTTATTCATTACCTAACAAATGGTGCAACTTCTGCACAGTTATGAAGAACATATGCATGAGCTACGTGGTAATCTCTGTGGTCTAAGCATACTTACACACGTTTTCCAATAGGACGTCCCTTCTATCTAAAAAAATAGCACTGATTCAGAAGAATCTTGTTCAATGGCTTTATCGTATCACGTTGCACTTTCAAAAGATAGTTCACATGAGCGCTGAAATAATTAGAGAAGAAGAATGAAGCTTCTTCTTCAATATAGGATTTGCATATCGAACCTTCAACTCGTGCTTTTTTCTCACTTTTCTCTTTACATGATTTACGTACCTGTTACGAATAATTAAAATTAAATTTTATTACATGTGGTTAAACTAAAATTTAACATAATCAATATTAATACCATTCAAAATGATACATCTATCCAATTGCACTGGACCTCGAAGACGTGCCTCAAATGAAAGATGAATAGGTAAATGCTCCATTACATTGAAGAACTAGGAGAAAATATTTTCTTTAGTTTGTAGAACAGTATAGTAGTTTCTTCCTCAAGTTTACGTAGTCGATCAACGTAGTTCAACAAAGCTCCTTATAAAACAAACTAAGTTCTGTTACAAGTGTCCAAACTTTTATGGACAACAGTTCCTTAAAAACGACTGTTAACAAATGTTCCATCATTACATGACTTTTCAACCCACTTAGTTTACCGTTCTATGGTCTACACATCTACGAAGGTCAGAGCAAATATCAACTAGAAATCTTAATCATTCCACCCCACTTCAACAGTACTTTAACTTGGTTATTGTCTATCTCATAGCATGCTTTGGATTTTTTGTGTCATTTGGCTTCATATGAAGCTCAGAACGATTGCATATTGCTTCTATATCACGTCTTGATTTCAAATTGTTTTTAGTCTTTCTTTTAACATTCATAACTATGTTAAATACACTATCGAACACGTTTTTCTCGTTGTGCATCACGTCGATATTATGACGAATTAGGAGATTTTTCAATAAGGCAACTCTTAAAATATACTTTGTTTACACCAATTATGAATCGTCGATTCACTTTGAATTTCAGTTTGTTCACCAGTTTCATGTATCTTTGGATAATCCTTCACAAGGTCACAAAATCTTTCCTTGACCAAATCATTGGTGGTCGCAAGGTTTCAACTCTATTACTTATAGGATGGTTAATATGGAGAAAACACCAGTGACAGTCAAATCAAAAAAATTTCTAAATTAATTTGATTTCTTTCCCTTTAAGAAAGATACAACATTTGATATAACAGGGAATAAATACAAGAAGAAGATGTGTAAAGTATGAATTCAATGTTGTTTACATGTTTATTTAGATAATAAAAGGAAATGATCATTTCTTATTATTCCAAACGACGCAGTCTTTTATATTTTAAACTTAAATCTTCTGTTTTGGACTAATTTATGGAAATTATAACAGATATTCTTTTTAGATACGATTCCAATAATTTAACATGGAAAAGTATAATCTAGTAAAGGTATATAACTATAACATATTTGATAAATGTAAATATTGTATGTAATTACTGCGCTCATAATAATTAAAATAAAAGCCAATAACGACACTTGCAGGTAATATTCACATTTAGGATAAGTAACTACTGAGAAAAGAATTTAAAAGGTTGTAACTCCAATAAATGGTAATTAACATGAGAGTTGCAATAATTTGATAAGGTAAATGGATTAATGAGACTGATAAATAAAGAAGTTGAATTGATAAAATTGGAATAGATATAAAAGGTTACTAATTTAAAACTAGTGATCATACATAAATGTCTTAGGAAATATCCGTTATGATTTTATGGAAGATTGACGTTTATAAGTATTAAAAGGGGATTTATGGGTAGATAAATATTTAAGCTAAATCTTACAGCCTTAAATAAAAAGAAAATTGTAAGCTAAGTCTAATGTCCACCTAAGATTATATTAATAAAGATTTAAGGCTGTTAATTGGATTTAGAAGGTTAGTGATTTGAGGTCAATAGAATCACTCGATGGAAGACAACCCTTCACTTTGAGGCTACCAGTAGTTGGATATACTTACTCCGAATGTGAGATATCACTAATCCAATGACCCATGACGACATAAGAGATTAGGCTTGCTTTCTTAAATTGAAAATATTAAACGGTCCAAATTGGGAATTAGTAGTGGTGAGGTGATGTGCACGTAAATGTGCATATCTTACCACTATATTTAATATATTTAAATTAAATAAATGATCACAGTAGGCGTTTTAACATGTTTAAAGCAAAATTCAAATTATTCTCGAATCACCATATATTCATCTTCATATAGAGACAAAATAATCATTTTTGTGCATATATTAATCTGTGAAAATTTAGTTGGAAAATTCTATGTTATTTTGTAGGAATTTAATTCACATACAAGTGGTTTCACGAACATATATGTATGCACAAAAGTGAAGATAAGCAAATGAAGATGGAAATAGTTCATGACATGAATCAGGAGGACCTCACCTACCCACCTATCTTAATGTACAACTTAGAGCTAATGCACATGCTAAAAGGCCATTAAAGCTTCATGCACATTTTAAATGATGATTATCTCATGCTAATGGTTACTTGACCACCACACTTCCTAGAAGGGTAGTTTGGATAGTTCCCAAAAAAATGGATTAGGGTTTTAAAACATGTATAAATACCCATATGTTCATGTAACTCTCCTCTCTTCCTTTAGTCTCTTTTTTTTAAGCTCTCTTAGCTCATTAGTTTAGGAAAATAAAAGAAAGCTCTCGTTTTCTTTTTATGGCTACTTAGCCGTTTTATTTTATTTAATTATTTTATGCAGTTTAATACATGCTCTTTTCTATTACATGGTATTTTCTTTTCATGTTATAGTAGTGTAGATTTACTTTTCATGCTAGTAGATTAGTGTTCATTTCTTTTTACTTGGCTTTTCTTTTCAATTTTCTCTCATTTTCTCTGTTTTTGTTTCATGTTGCATGATACGAATGTTGATATGATAACACAAATGAGAATCTAAACCCCTTCAATTTAGGGGTAATAAAGCTCTCTAATTATGTAGCTTCAACATATTGATGATTATTGCTCTCTTTTTGTGCTTACTGACAATGTTTGAAGTGGTTTAGCTTGTTGTTTTTGCTTTGAATTTGATGGCCTATATTGTTGACCAAATGGGCCATGCTTAAATAATTAATAACACAAATTAACTCTTCATATACATATGATTATGGTAACGAAGTGAATGTTGAAATCAAAATTTGATGGTCTATATTTCTAAAGAATAGTTAATAGGACATGCTTAAAATAGATTTTACTTTCAACTTGTTTTCATTTTTTATGAGAATTAGTAAGTGTTTAAGGGACGTGTTATAGTTTAATGGCTTATGTTGAGCTAATTAGTAGCACAAATATGCATACTTATGATAAATACATCATTTAAATTCATTAATGACCAAAAAAGAGAGATCGTAATTTCATAATTTGTTAAACTATGTGCTCTAGAGAGTGGATTTATCTTTAAGTTGTCATTTAACGCTCATATTGTTATCAAATTTCTTTTGTTATTTTTCTTACATTTTGAGCTTAAACATCCCTATTCTTGATTAATTTGATTGAATAGGAAATTTAAAATCAACAATTCTCTACGAATCGACCCGTATTCACGACGTACTAATAATTATACAACGTGCGCTTACAGTTATTTTAATTTAAATTCATTCAATGGATTTCTAACTCGATAGAACTCTCATCGACGAACAAGTTTTTGAAGCCATTGTAGGGGAATTTGTTTTGACTTTAGTTTTCTATTCTTCGAATTATTTTTGTTTTATTGTTGTGTGTTCGTTTTGTGTGTGAATTACATTTTAAAAAAAACTGGTGCGTGTGTATGTTTTTATTGTGATTTGATTTGCGTGCATGTTTTCTTCTTATTTTCCATTTGCATTTTCATTATTAAGAAGAAAAAATGAGCATATACAATTTCTAAAGGAAATTATTTTTTATTTCATTCGATTTTCTATTTCATTTACAAGTTTTTATTTTACATTTTACAAAATAAGAGAAAAAAACAGTTTACATTTTTCGCACTGATTCACTGTGCACAACCACTGTTTTATACCACCAGAACACATGCTACCCTTCACCATATTTCTGCCACAAACATCACTCTCTTATCATCAAGCTTCTACTGACAATTGATGTGTACGTAAATGTGCATATTTTTACCACCATATTTGATATATTTAAATTAAATAAATGATCATATTGGATATTTTAACTTGTTTAAACCAAAATTCAAATATTTTCAAATTGTCACATATTCATCTTCATATAGAGGCAAATCGTCATTTTTGTGCATTTATTAAATTGTGAAAATTTACTTGAAATTTTCTATATTGTTTTGTAGGAAATTTAGTGAATTTTACAAATGGTTCATGATGATATATGCATGCACAAGAGTGAAATAAAGAAATGAAGATGGAAATAATTCAAAGGCATGATAATGGAGGACCCCACCCATCCACATACTTTCATGTACAAATTAGAGGCTAATGCACATGCTAACGACCATTAAAGTTTCATGCACATTTAAGGGAGGATTAAGACATGTTAATGATTACTTGACCACCACACTTCCTAAGGGGGCATTTTGGGCATTCCCCAGTAATATGAATTAGGATTTCATCTATGTATTTATACCCCTTATGTTTCATGTTACCCTCCTCTTCCTCTTGATTAGTTTAGGCTCAAAATAAATCTCAAAGCTTTCTTTCTCTTTTCATGGTTACTTAGCCATTTTTATCTCATGTAAATTTTCTTTTCTTTCTTATGTAATTCAGTGCTCCTTTCTTTTACATGCTTCTATTTTTATGTTGTAGTGTAGATTTCTTTTATTTTCATGCAAGTAAAATAGTTCTTTTTTCCATTAGCTTTCAATTTTTTTTTTGCTTTCATGTTGCTAGCTACATTTGTTAATCAAATGACAAATATGAGAAGCTAAACCCCTTCAATTTAGGGGTAATGAAGCTCTTTAATTGTGTAGGTTCAACTATTTGTTAATTCATGCTCTCTTTTTATGCTTAATGATGATGATAGAAGTGGTTTTATTTGTTATTTTTGTTTTGAATTTGATAGCCAATATTGTTGACACCAAATAGGCTATGCTTAAAAAATCACTAACACAAATGTATGTTCATCAAAATATGATTATGGCATAAGAAAGTGATTTGAAATTAAAATTTGATGGTTTATGTTTTTAATCAATAGTTAATATGTCATACTTAAAAATAGATTTCATTTTTACTTTCATTGTCAAGTTTCATGAAAGCTAGTAAGTGGTTTAAGGGTGTGTTATAATTTGATGGCTTATGTTGGCTAATCAATAGCACAAATATGCCATACTTATGATAAGCACATCAATTAGAACACTAATGACCATAAAAGAGAGATGATGATTTCATATGTGTTGAACAACATGATCTAGAGAGTGGAAATTACCTCTAAATTGTCTTTATGCTCTCATATTTTCATTACTTTCTTTTTGTCATTTTTCTCATCTTTTTAGCTAATCACCCTCTAAATCTTTGGTTAATTTGATTGATTAAAAATTTAAAATCAACAATTCCCTACGGATCGACCCGTACTCGCCACGTACTCTAATAGTATGCCGTGCGCTTGCGGTAAACTTAATTTGAAATTTTTTTGGCAAATTTCTAATCCGATAGAAATCTTGTCGATTAACAACAATCTCCACCTCCATACAACACATCATACAAAGTTCATCCACTTCATCGCAAAACAGACTTTTCTTTGTCACTGCAGCACTCCTCTTTAATTCAGTTCATCCCCCAGACAACAGTCAATAAACTGTGCACTTTCATCTACGAATCAACAGCATCTACATCCATACCAAACTACCCTTGTACATAACCACTGCAACAGTCAACTTCAGTCACCACCACTCCCCTCTGCTTCAAACCTAACAACCCACCCATACAACTAAATTTCTACATCCCACTGACCATAAACAAACTGCACAATCCCTGAAATCATCACTACTTCCATCACTGTGCATATCCAATATTCTGTGCACATCCCTGATACTGCTGTCTTCTTCACTTCTGCCTTCTCTACATAGCCACTGTTGCACCACCATACCACAATACCATCTACATACAATCCGCCTTCCCCTACATCAACAACATCAATTCTTCACATCAATTACTGCTATAACCTCGACCAATCTCCACCTGCAAACCCTTCAGCTAATATTGCTACAACTTCCCCCCAATCATCAAAAGCAACTTCATAAACTACATCCCCCTACCTCACACTTCACCAAAATCAAACTCCGATTGCCATAATCACCAAAAGCCCCCATTATCTTCAACAAAACTATGCACTTCTCAACAAAACACAGTAAAATGATAACCGTTCCTCAAAACTTCAACCAATCACTGCCTCTCTACATATGTTAACTACCATTCACTGCTGCAACTGCTTGTTCTCCTTCCCATACACTTGCAGCTCCACTACAACATCATCACCACCAATACATTTTTCTTGACATAAAAAACACTTCAAATTCATCCCTCATACAACTCCATGCTATAAATCTTGCACATTTCAACCACCTCTGTCTGAATACAAACTTCCTATACCACAGCTTGCCTCTATCACGACAAACACCATATTTCCATTGATCAAAACTCCAAAAAAAAATGCACATACCTTCACTGCACCACACACAACATTTCTTCCTTCAAACAATACCCCTTCACACCTTCAATCTTCAATTATTTTCAAACTGCCAAACATTTTATACTGATCTATACCAAGATTGCAACATACTCTTCATTTTCACCATAAGCTCCAAACCATCATCAACAGAACTTCGCCTACCCCACCAGAACCACTACCGTTCCAATTCACCACCACCACAACTTCCTCATCAGACAAGCAACAACTCCTCGAACCCACTTACGCACTCTATAGCAATTGCCTGCTCTAATTGCCGAAACGCAGTTGAACATCGCTAATTCACAACCCAAACCTTCCACTGCCCAAACAACCAATCACAACCTCCTCTAACACCTTTCTGTGACACAGCGACGTGCAATAAAAAAAACCAGCCTCGTACTCGAACGAAACCCAAAACCATTTCTTACATCAACTCGCAATCGCCGCTCAACAGAGCGACCTCCGCCAAACATCCTTAATTGAAACCTGTTAGTTGGCTAGTGTACCAAAACAGAGAATAATCAATTATAAATTCGTCGCACAAGTTTATAACTCAGATTTCCACTACACTGGAATTCTGTAGTAATTATTATAACAATATGAATATTGTAAATAAATCACAACAACAGCGTTATACTATTTTGAACGAATAGTATAACCAGAATAATGGATAGAATATAGAATAATGTATATAAGTATACAATCAGACTAGAATTCTAACCGGATTATGTCTAGTGTACCAAAAGAGATAGCATGATACAATAAACTCGTCGCACAAGTTTATCAATTAGAATACCACTGCGCTGGAATTCTGTATTAGATAATTGCAACTATATGTTACGTTGTAAATAAATTACAACAATAACGTTATACTATTATAAGAAACAGTACAACTTATAAACGGAAAGATTACAGAGAATCTAACCAGTATATATAGGAAATTCCGTCTGAGGCTTGTCGTAACAATTTCCTTAAGAATTTTATTTCAAAATTCTCCCAAGATACAACAGACGTAATCTGCACGACACTGTAATGAGTATGTCAACTCTGTGATATATACATGGAATATCGAGCAGTGGAGCAAAGAAGAAGAAGAAATTAGATTGGAATTGGATGAGAATGTGATCAGTATTCTCTCCTATTTATAATTTCGTCTGCATCCCTTCAAACAGTCGCGTCCGCTTGACGGGTCGGACCCATTGCCTTTTGGTCGCTGCTATTCGTTAACGGGTCGCGCCCGCCTACTACTGTTTCGCACCCGCTCGCACCGCCTGGTACTGTTTCGCCTGTACCGATTCAGTTGGGTCGCACCCGCTCGTGTTTGGCCGCACCTGTTTGCTTCTAACGGGTCGCACCCGCTACTATTCGCGTCCGCTTATGAACAGTCGCATCTCCTCAGGCAAAAACCCCGCGTCCGTCTTCACCCGCCCGCTTCTCTTCAAATTCCAGGCCCAGCCCAGTTTCAGACGAAGCCCAAAACCGTTAAACAGTGGCCTAGTAAAAAGAATGATCATTTTAGACCCGTACCCGTACCCGAGCCCGGCCTGGCCCGGTTCGGTCGGACGGACGGCGGCGACGCGTGCGCGTGTGGTGGTGATGCATGATCTCCCTCCTCGCAACGAAGCATACATTTGGGAGCCCTAGGCCCCCAACCTCCACTTGAGAAAGCTATTAATATACTTGGCTTTCTTAGCATATTAGGCGATGTGGGACTTATGTTTGTTATCATTCACTTTGTTTGTTTTAGGAATTCCAACAAAACCTTGGTTCGAAATTCAATCGCCAAATCCAAGATGACGAGCACCACCGTAATCCAATCGCCTTTCACTCCACATCAAACAATCTGCACGAATTCCCACTGCCGCAAATTGATTTAGGGTTGGAATTGAATTCGAGGATGGAGTATGGATCGATGGGGTTTTGATTTCTCTGGTATTTCATGATTTGGTTTTGACTGGTAATGTGCGAAATTGATTGGAAAATAAGCTGCAGTTCGATTATGAAGTTTAAATGAGAAATACGTTGATGAGGTTTTAATTGTGAAGTTGATTGCTCTGCTATTTCACTTTGATAATTTGTGTTTAGTGGGCCAAGCTTATAGATACTAAAATAATTTGTTTACTGTGGAGTGTGGCAGTTCAGGTTTAATTGTTTTAATGTTTTAATTTGTTTTCTTTTGTTGTAGTTTAGTTTGTTTGTTTTGTTTTATTTAAAAAAAATTGTGTTGTTGAGTTAATTTTAAAGTGGATTAGTTTGGGAAGAGCTTGTTGAATTTGTTTTGTTTTGTTTTTTTGATTTACCATTCTTTTCTCTTTTAAAAAAAGGTTCTTTGAATTTGATTTGCATTGGTTAAGTGGTTTTAGAGTAAATTGTTTTTAGTTTCTTACTTTTCTGTTAAAAAAAATTGCTCAATTTGTTTTGTGTGGTTTGATTTTAGTTTTTTTGTCTTAACCTTTTTTTCAAAAAAAAAATAGTGTATATATTTTGTTTTTATTTCAGGTGCCAAAGCAGAATTTCAGAAGGGGAAGAACTGCTGCCAAAAATAAATTACTTGCTTATAAAAAAAATTGCTGCTTTCATTTTAGTTTTCTTTTAGCTGCATTGCCGATTGCTTGCATTTGCATTTATATATTACAAAAAAAATTCAAATATCATAAACAAAACCAAAAATCCATTTGTAGTTGCATTGTTAATAAACGTTTAAATTCTGCTTTGCATTTCATCCTAGAATTTTGATTAATAATAATGGTTAGACATTAATAACGCTTAATTGTATATTGACAAGTTGTCATCTTTGAATAATTTACCTTTTTGGTGCCTAGGCTACGGTAGAGAAATAATTAGTTATAAATATTACGATGATTCGTAAATATTATAATGATTTGTTTCTCTGAAGGAACTTAAACCTTCAACTGCATTGCTACGGTGATTCGTGGTGCAACGACAAATCTTGCCCGTTACCCGGCTAAGAACTATCTTGTTGATTTAAGACAATGTGTGATTATATAATTTTGGGTTAGGATAAATAATTTGTAATTAAACCCTTGCATTCATTTAGTTGCATTAGTTCATGCATATTAAAAAAAAACACAAAAATTTCAAAATGCAAAACAAAAACAAAAACTGTAAATATTTCTTAACTCCATTTTTATATCCTTTCTTTTGAATTTTTTTTAGAAAAACTAAAATCCAAAAAAAAAAAACGTTTCAAAAACAAAAAAATGGAAATCCAATAATAAAAACAAAAATTAATCTTCCCTTTTGAAAATAATTAATTCTATTTGTAAATACTTTTCCTTTATAAAGAAAAAACCAAAAACATTCTTGAAAATGCCTGAATTTTCATATTCACATGAATTTTATGATAGTTTTGAAAATCAATATAATCCACATAATTTCACATAAAATTTTCAAAATAATGAACAACCCTCAACTCTTGAAAGGTGTATTGCAAAAATTGAATCTTTACTTGAACAAACAATTCAATTTAATGGTAAATCATATCTGTGCAACAATTCAAGCCAAAGTTTTCAAAATAATCAAAATTTGAATTCACATCAGAATTCAAATGATTTTGATTATAACCCATACCAAAACAATTTCGAACCCCAAAATAAATTTCAAAATCACAATGAAAATGTGAATCACTTTTTAAACGATTTTGGCAATGGGAATGATTTTAATTTTGGTGTAATTGATAAAAATTTTTCTCAACAAATTCAAATTGAAAGTTCTCAATCTAATAATCATGAATTTGATTTAGTTGAGAAAATGGACAAAGATTACGAAGATTTGTTGTGTGAGACGTACAAAAAAATTTGTGAGAAACAAAATCAAATCCCAACGTGTGAAGAATCAAATGATAATACACTGTTTATCCAAATTGAAGATTCTTGTTCTCAACAAGTCCAAATAAAAAATCCTCAAGTTATAAATTTGATTTTGTTGAACAAATGAACGAATTTTATGATGATCACATGAATTTGTTGATTGAAACATACAAAAAATTACGCGAACAACAAAATCTAATCCCAACGTGTGACGACTCAAACGATAATCCATCTTTTACCAAAATCGATGATTTTCAAAAAACAAATTTTGAAATCGAAAATGACAATTTCAATGAAGTTGTTGAAAAAACGTTAATTATGTCGGATTTCAATTCTTTTGAGGGTGAGAAACTCGATTTAAAATTCGATCTTCTTTTTCCCGATTTTGGAAATTTGAACACAACTTTGAATTTTGAAATTGATACATTGAATGAAGTTGTTGATAATCCAACAATGGAAGACGAATTTAACGAACACGATTACTTTGGACTTTTTGAAAACGAGTTGTCAAATTCTGAAGGGGAAGATTTAAATCACAATTTTGATTTTGAAATCAATAATTCTGAAGAATCTTTCAATGACAAACTTGGATTTCAATTTAGTGAAAATAAACTCGAACTTCAGTCGATCGTTTTATCAACCCCGAAAATCATAACGACGTTCATTTTTCCAAATCCACATTCAACTTTGACATATTTTGCAGTTTGGTTTTTCAAGCTTAAATTATGTCTCGTATACTTGACGAGACAAATGAATCGGTCTTTGGAAGACCGGTTCATTTAGTCTTTGATGGCATACATTCTGATGTCTTGTAAATAATAATCTTTTTTATGTAAATATAGGTTTTATTTTTGATTTATTTTTCTCCTTTCACTTGGGTTGACTGTGGGGACACAGTCAAAATCAAGTGTGGGGGGAGCTAATCTTCATTTCTCATTTTTCATGGTTTATTTTACATTTTCTTTCCAATTTTTTTTAAATCTCAGAAGAAAAAAAATATTTAAGCATTTTGATTTATTTTTAAAGAAACACTATATGATAAATGTATGGTTTTAGTTAATTAAATTAAATTTTTGAAAATTTATGTGTCTTAACAAAAATAAAAATAAGGTTTGATTACAAAATAACGATGGTTTAACTAGTATATAGGAAGATTCATGGAGATAATTATGAAATATATTCTATTTCAAAAACGTTTTTAAAAAAGTAGTTGCATAAAGTAAAGGATATAACATTTTTTTATCTTCTAAGTTAAATAGTGCTAAGATGATTTTGCAAAACTCTCACTTTCTAAATAATAATAATAAAAAAAATATAAGTAAAAAAAAACATTTGTACATATCTTTACTACTAATAATGAAAACTCAATGAACTGATTTTCACGGTGTCTTTTTGAAAAACCCAAAATGCCCTTTTATTTCTTTTCTTTCACACGCTGTTCATATCGGATCGTCTTCTTTCGCATCTGCTTCTCATCACATTCAACTCTTCTCACTTCGTCCTCCCCTAAACTAAAAAACCTAAGAAGTCTCGCATCATCCTCTCCTAGAATAAATAAACCTAAAAAGCTAGATCCTAAACTCGCTGTAAACTAACGTTGCTCTACACCCACATCCAACTCAACTCACGATCCATTATCTTCCCCAAATGCCTTCTTCCAGGACTGACCTATGATTAGTTCTGTTTGGCTCCAGATTCGCCTTCTTCTCCACAGTCACTCTACTCCCATAAGCTAGCATTACTTCAATACTTCTCCAATTTTTGTACGATTATCGGCTAAACTTACATTGTTTTTTATCGTTTGTTACTCAATCTTACTTTGATTTAGAAGCAGTTTAGACTTTTTAGCCTCCTTTTCTTATACTAGATCATTTTACTGATTTTGGAATTTTATTTCAGTATCCTTTGGAATCTAATTTCAGCAGCATTTGTACAGCTGCTTTCTCATATTCAAAATGAACCAATTAACTATATAATATATTTAGTTGGTTGTTATATTAGGTGCATTTTACTATTTTATTTGTTGGTCCAATTCGATCATATGTTGTGTTAATTGTGATTTTGCATCGACTCTTTCTACTTATGTATTGTATGTAAGCTAATAAATAATTTTGTGCATTTTATTTCATTAGCCTTTACAATTTGATTTTGCATCGGTTGTTTCTACTTATATTAGATCATATGTTGTGTTAATTGTGATTTTGCATTGACTGTTGCTACTACTTCAAAATGCATATTTTTAATTGATCTCATTTATATTTATATAATTAGTTTCATCTTAACATAATTTGTATTTTAATCGATTAATTATACATCTAACGTCACAGTAATTTTTTTTTAAATTTATCTTTAAAAATGTATAAAAGGCATCACCAGTATTAACAAGTCTTAAGGCATGTAGACATGCTACCTTATGTATGTACATTTTTTCTTCAACGTTTAAGACTTCAGTCAATAAATAAAATAATAGATTTATGTGTTTCTATTTAGATGCATAAGGTTGGACCGTACACGTTCCGCTGTTATCTTGATGTAAATGTAATTTTCATTTTTTTCTTCGGATTTACTGTTATATTAGGAAAATTACTGTAAGAAATTTAACCGTAGAACATGAATTTTAACTGTATATGTATAATTACTGTAAAACCCATGGCTAAGATTACTAAAGTTGGAATATATTGACTGTTTAGTTCATCATACTTTGGATAAAATGCAGTTGATAAAATAACTATATATAGTTATATATCCACAACAATACGAACTGTGTAAATTATTTCGTCATTGTGTTTCTGTCTTCTATAGACGTAGGTTTGAGGAGAAGAAAATAATTTCTATGTAAGGTTTTATCGTAGCGTTCTATGTGAGGTAATTACTAACGATTGTGTTTGTTAATTAATAGGCTTATTTACTTTGGAAACAATTTCTTAATATTTTTATTTTCCTAAACATGTCTCTAAGTTAATAGTGATTAATTTGTTTGCATTAAATATGTTATGATTTATGTGGTCATGGTCAATTGCACTTTACATTAAGTTATATCATATTAATGTAACAAGTTATTCAATGGTATATTTTTGTTTTATGTTTTTTAATAGAACGGAGAAAAGTAATTAGTTACAGAATAAGCAGGCTTGATGATTGACATAGAAATGGTACAATGCGTTAAATGGTTTGTATTTACATTGTGTTTGATGCTTTGATTCAAGTACCAATGTTAAATTTGTCGAATTGGCAAAAGGCATTGTTGGAAAAGTGACAGTATATGAATTATTTCTTAAAAGTTTTGTAAAAATATATGATTTTGACAAATATGTTTATTTCTCTTTAATTCTTTAGTATAATTTAAAATATTTAATCTATGCAATGCTAGAACATGGTAGCGTAAGTGTTAACTCTGTTAACTTTTTGTCAAAAAGTTCAAGCTGGAGATCAAATAAACTCCAACTGTTAGTTAATTTTTCTATTTTATTTTTCATGTTACATTATCAAGTTGTTTTAAATTAATTATGCTAAATATGCAGTTATTATTTATAGTCTATGAAATGATCTATTCATCATATTCATAATGATGTGTTGATCAATTTTTCCGTGTACGACCTTCTAAAACCGACTGTATTGTTGTTAATTGTTCTGTTGGCAGTAAATCCATGAATATTTCCCAATAAATATTGTATACTACTATTCTGATTCCAAAGAACCACTTTATATTTAGGGTGCAAAGGGCTTATCTTCTCCCTTACTATATTCTTTACTACTTCAGCTTGATGAATCACTGTCTTGGTACTCCGGTGAAAGATCTTGGGTGCTGCGCTCAGTTGGCCTCGCCTTTAGGCATAGCTCACATCAGCCAACTTTATGGTTCTTATGAATAATTTTTTTGTTCTATCATCTGTTACAGTATGCGACAGTATGCTACATGATTTAAGGTCCTACATTATAGCCATGGCTGAAAATAACTGTAGTATAAATGCTCTCTTTATGTAAATCTGCAAACCCCGTCTGTGCGTGCGTATGTTGTAAACTTAAGGAAATGCAAATCATATATATCAAAAATAATTTGTAGCTTCCAACAAAAGTTGTGCAATTTACGTTGAACAAAAGTTATTTGAAAAGATTGCATATTTTTCTGTGTACTTATTTTGTTGTTATTTTGATCTGAACTAATTGGTACTGATGTAGTACTTTTTCATGAGCATGAACTCTATTTAAGTCTATTAGTAATGTAACAATTAACATAAATACGATATCTGTGTCTTTCATTTTGTCGAGTACGAGCTGATTTTTAGCTTGCCTATCTTTGCGTTAATGTGCTATAACTTATGCTTCCATAATCGGATGATGTCAAGAAAATTACCAATGCATGCTGTAATTAGAGAACGCCAACCTGGGCGTGCATATATACTTAGCTTATAAAATTTCTTGCCTCAAGTAATGTAATTCTCATTATACACTGCAAAGTGAAATAAGTTTTACAATTTCCCATGATGCATTGCAATTTGCCTTTACGAACAATAGCTCTCATTTAGTGAGAGAGTTGATGCCATTTCATAGAACTTATTGTTTATACTAAATTATTAATTTTCTCCTTTGATATTCCAATGTTAAGAACGATGTCATGTTATACAAGAAAGAGTTATTGAATATTAGGTATGCTACTGTAAGCCAAAAATTATTTTCAGGTTAATATGTTAACTTATGGTACTGTTAGTAAATATAATTCTTTCTTTTTCCATCTTTGAATATTGCACTTGAATTTTTTTGGATATGTGTATCCATAAAGTTATTTGGAAACTTATGGTGGTCATAAACATATTTTTTACTCCTTACTGGATAGTTAATCATACCTTTCCTATAGAGGTTAATAGAGAAGCTAAGTTTTACTACCAGCAACATAACTAAAGAAGTTAATTTACTGCAACTGTTATATGATAAATAGGTGGCATTGTTAGCAATAGCTTACACCCTGAAGTAAGCAATGGCATATGGAGGATGAAGGTATAAGATATGGTAAGCATGCATGGTCTGTTTTTTGTTAAAATCTAAAATTTCTTTCATTTAGAATGATTGCATTGTTTTGATTCTCTTTTAGGTTTACAGAACATCAAATCTGTTGCAAAAGAAAAGAAGGTTCCAGTTGCTTGACGCTGTAAGTTAAACTTCAAACTTCATATTTTCTTCTATTGTTGAATTAATTGGTTTTTGTGTGTTTACAAATGACATTTTAAACAAATAAATTATTAGTGTTATGTGTTTGGCGAATAAATAGAAAGTGTACATGTTCGTAGAATATAAATCTATAAAAATTGTCAAGTTTCTTTCAAAATCTTTTTAATTATGTTCTTAGCATTCTTATAGGATAGTCATGGTTAAATGATTCTTTAAGTTTAGTCATCTTGGTGTTGTTCTTATAAGATCGGAATTTTGTTTAAAAAAAGGGTTATATCTTATCGTCTTTAGAATTTGAGCCACAGAAGGCTTGATTTAGATTTTATGGACTATTCATATGATTAAAAGGATCATTACTGACTTTTGATGTTCCTCCACTGTTATGTAGCCGAGCAAAGAACATATGTACAGACGTATTTGGCAAGAGAGTACAATAGTTTCCATTCACTTAAAGTCGCTGTCCCATTCAAACTAAATTTAGACGTCTATCAAAAAACTCATTAAGCTCTGCAAACTCTGAGTGACACATGTCAAAAACTTAACATGTATATTATATATAGCTTAATGTGGTGCCGTTAATGTAGTAATGCAAAGTTATTTGAAACGGCAAGTAAGCAATGATTGGTTGTAAGAAAAACAGTTGTTACAACTGCAAATTTGAGCCAACTTCATGTACACAATCTTTCAACAACTTGGAACAGTTTAGTTGATTTTAGGTAGGAAACTTCAAACAAAATAAGAGTTAACTCCTATGTGAAAGTAACTTCAGTATTTCGAAGTTTACCTTCAATCATTTTCCTTCTTATATTTATTAGTGTTAGAATCTATAAATACATATGCACTATCTGGCTAACAGACATATCATAAAACAAGATACTGGTTGCAGTTTAAATATATTCCGATTGGCAATTTAAAATAGTAAAGTAAAGTAGAAAAGAGAACTCACACTCTAGATTTATCATTAGGTTTCTTATTGGCCTTCAGCATCTCATTCACTTCATCTTTAGTTAATGCTTCTGGGTTTGTATGAGCATGTTTTGTAAATATCGCTTACCTCCAATAAATACAGTTGCAACATAACAGAGAATTCTATCTTTTAGTCTTTTTTCTGCATTGTCCATGATATTCATAAAAATAAATCGATTTGACTGTTTTCACTACCTCTCTTGAGTGTCATATATCCCGATGTCACTTCCATTTAAACAAGAAAAAAATGATTTATAAATATTTTCCTGCAAATAAAGTCTGTAAATAATGTTAGTTGTCTCTTTAAACAGGAAGCCATACATTATAATTTACAGGTCCCATGTAAACATGAAGATAACATCATATGGCTACAATAACATGGTATTATTATCCTCTTCGTTGGCCCTTTTTTTACTATTCGAATTACTTTATGACAATATTTATGCAAGAAAATAACTCATGCCATTTTTTCTATCACCTAATTGTTGGTATATGAGATGTAGTCAATTAAGTTAATCAACAAAACTGCTATAAGCTAGATGGAATAGGTGACGCAAAGGAATATATTGAAACAAAAAAGGTTATATATATTATAAGTTGTGAGATCTGGCGTTTGTGAACCGAACCATTTTCAGCATTGCATGCATTCCATCTCAATGTGGACTTGCTGCGATAGCAGTTGTTGCAGACTCCAAGGCTATAGGTTCTTTTCTAATAAATTAATATTCTTGGTTTTTTTTATGAACCAAAAGAAGCGATATTTTATCAAGATCTCTTTAATTATCCGAGTTTTAATAATCTCATGTTGTGATCTTTTATTGTGCAACAGAATTGTCTCATTACTGTTTTTGGAGTTGAAGGGAAGAGAAGTCTAGCTTGATCTATTTATTACTCTTTGCTCATTTATTTTGGGACTGAGTTTATAGAGTCATCATGAGATCGGCTTGTAAATCCATACATGAAGCAAGAAAGCATCTACAACTAGGCTTCAAGCTAACATGCTTGGAACGATGGCCACATTGATCTATTGGTTTGAAGATCTTATGCTTACTTAATTTGATATCATTTGTTGAAGAATCTGTTTATGAACCATACTAACATATTTGTAATATTAGTTGTGAAGCTTTTCAAAGTATAACATGTGTAGTATAGATTACTTGATGAAGCCTAAACTTTTATATTGTCCTTACTCCTTAAATTATTGTTTTTAGATGCACAGTTAATGTTTAATGGAAGTTATATTCAAACCAAATTGGTGGGGAAAAAACTTATGAATTCCTCTATGTTAATATTTGTACTTTTTAGAGAAAAAAGTAGTTTACTGTTATTTTTCTTTGTGCACCTCACTTCAACAAGAAATGAGCGTTAACTCTGAAGGGAGTACCATGGGAGGTAAGATCTTCATAGTTGAAAAGAAAATTTCTTTATACATCAACGGGCTGATTTATTGTTTTCAAATAGAGACGATACAAGTTTTTCATTTCCAAACTATTAAGAATGCTAATTTTTTTAATATTACTATATTTCTCTGTATATTGATGTAATGGTTGATTGCTCTTTTACCCAATCAATTATTTTTCAAAATAACTTTATCTTAATCATGTTTTGATAAATGGTTTATTTGTGCATGTATCCACATAAAAAATGCAACATTTTATACAAATCAAGTCATTTTGTAAGATTAAACAAATCCTACAAACGTTGTTTTATAACACCAATTCCTTTTACGTATGTGCATCGCACGTGCCAAAGTACTCGTCTGTGTGTGTGTGTGTATAAACTCCTATGTTCGATATGTGTGCACACTTCTGTGTACACTCGCCATGCTCTGTACCCTTCTCACGTAAGCCTGAAAGACAGTGCATGATCGGTATATCTGGCCTCACTTTATCTAAGCTAGATGTATGTATACAAAAATTCTTTTATTAATAATGCCTATAGTCGATAGGTGTCCACACTCATGTGTTCACTCGCCACGCTCTGTATTCCCCTCACATAAGCCTGTAAGGCAGTGCATGGGCGGTATATCTGGCCTCAGTTTACTTGAGTTAGGCATATGTATGTATGGTTAACATTAATAAAATTTTCAAAAATAAGAGAGTGTAAGCAATTGAAATCCAAGCACTATTTTAACTTGTTTAATTTAACTTGTTATTGAAAAGAAATTAAAATACCAATTTGATAAGCTTTGATATTCGACTAAGGATCCATTTTATAGTTACACTGTGTTATCAACCAAAACAATGAGTTAAACTATAGTCTATTTGTTATGATAACTTGATTTTTGTTGGAAATTCTGACAAGTAAATGACTTAAATTTTCAAGATAATGACCAAAACATATATTTAACTTATTTGTGTCAATTTAAAAGTAAATTCTTCATTTGTAAATATTTTCAAAAACTTGCATTAATCTCTTTGTAAATAAATCTAGCATTTGGTAAATATTTTTATACAGCATTTGGATTTTGTGGGTAGTATCCGCTAAAAACCCTCAGGAGACAACACTCGTCCGATTGGGGACACACAGAGGTTTAACAGCTTGTTGCATATTCTCAATGCAATCGTGTTTCCTACAAAAACAGATTTTTCTTAGTTTTTAGTTTATTCGAGGATGAATAAAAAGATAGGTGTGGAGGTATTTTATGTGCATGTAAATGTGCATATTTTTACCACTATATTTAATCTATTTAAGTCAAACAAAAGAACATATTGGGTGTTTTAACATGTTTAAACTAAAATTCAAATTATTCTCGAATCATCATATATTCATTTTCATATAGGGGCAAAATGGTCATTTTATGCATATCTTAATTTGTGAAAATTTAATTGGAAAATTCTATTCTATTTTGTAGGAATTTAATTTACATACAAGTGATTTCATGAAGATATATGCATGCACAAGACTGAAGATAAGCAAATGAAGATGGAAATAATTCATGGCATGGATCATGGAGGACCCCACCTACCCATCTACCTTAATGTTCAACTTAGAGCTAATGCACATGCTAAAAGGCCATTAAAACTTCATGCACATTTAAATGATGATTATCTAATACTAATGGTTACTTGGCCACCACACTTCCTAGAGGGGTGGTTTGGGTAGTTCCCAAAAAATGGATTAGGATTTTAAAACATGTATAAATACCATATATGTTCATTTTACCCTTCTCTCTTCTCTTAGCCTCTCTTCTTTTAGGTTGTCTTAGCTCATTAGTTTAGGAAAATAAAAAGAAAGTCATCTTTCTCTTTTCATGGCTACTTAGCCATTTATTTTATGTAATTTTTTCATGTAATTTAATACTTGCTCTTTTCTATTACATGTTGTTTTCTTTTCATGTTAGTAGTATAGATTTACTTTTTTGAAAGTAGATTAGTGTTCATTTCTTTTTACTTAGCTTTCCTTTTCATTTTTTTCTCTTTTTCCTCTTCTTTTTGTTTCATGTTGCATGATACAAGTGTTGATATAATAACACAAATGAGAGGCCAAACCCTTCCAATTTAGGAGCAATGAAGCTCTCTAATTATGTAGCTTGAACATTTTGATAATTGTTGCTCTTCTTTTGTGATTAATGACAATGCTTGAAGTGGTTTAACTTATTGTTTTTTCTTTGAATTTGATAGTCTATACCGTTGACACCAAATATGCTATGCTTAAACAATCACTAACACAAATTAACTCTTCATCTACATATGATTATGGTAATGAAGTGAATGTCAAAATCAAAATTTGATGGTCTATATTTCTAAAAAATAGTTAATAGGTCATGCTTAAAATGGATTTTTACTTTCAAATTGTTGTCATTTTCATGAGAATTAGTAAGTGGTTTAAGGGGTGTGTTATAGTTTAATGGCTTATGTTGAGCTAATTAATAGCACAAATAGGCCATACTTATGATAAACACATCGCTTAAATTCACTAATGACCAAAAAAAGATATCATAATTTCATAATTTGTTGAACTATGTAATTTAGAGAGCGGATTTATCTCTAAATTATCATTTAACTCTCATATGTTTATCAAATTTTCTTTTGTTATTTTTCTTGCCTTTTAGCTTAAACATCCCAATTCTTGGTTAATTTGATAGAATCGGAATTCTAAAATAAACAATTCTCCATGGATCGACCCTACTCGCCACGTACTAATAATTGTACGTCGTGAGCTTGAGGTTATTTTAATTTAAATTCGTTCAATGAATTTCTAATTCGATAGAATTTCCATCGACCATGTGAGGTCAATAGAATCACTCGATGGAAGACTACCCCTCACTTTGAGGTTACCAGCATTCAGATATATTTACTCCTAATGTGAGATATCACTAATCCAATGACCCATGACGACATAAGAGATTAGGCTTTCTTTCTTAAGTTAAAAGTATTAAACGGCCCAAATTGGGAATTAGGAGTGGTGAGGGATATCTCCATAGGGGTTCAATTCTGCTTTGAGGTCTTAAGTGGCTGAAGGATCCGCTTCTCTCTTAACTAGACGTATCAAGTAACATATTTAGATTCCATATAAATAAATAAAGATGTCTCTGTAAAGGGTTTACTTCAGCATTGAGTTCTTAAGTGGTGAGTCTGCGTCCCTAACGAAAGTGGTTGCCTAATGAGATGCCATATTTATAATTAAAGAGTGGGAGTGCATATCTCGGGAAGGGTTCGCTTCAGGTTTGAGATCTTGAATGACTATCAAATCCTCCTTTATCCTAATAAAAGTCTTAAGTAACCCAATGAGATTTCCGTGCAATGGCAGATAGATAGTACCATTGAGGAGCACACTTTTGGAAGTAGGTTTTAAATGACATAGTCTACCTATTTTTCACTAAGAAGTATTATGGGTACATTCTCTTACACTGCTAAAGCCAAAATAATAATAGTACCATTTAGGAACACGCCTTGGGGATAGGTCTTAAATGATTGAATCTGCCTTAGATAAAGTCTTAAATGACCAGAGTCTGCCTATTTTCTAATATAAAGATATTAAGTGGCTTGGGTACTGTTTATTACATAACTGCGATTTTTTCAGCGATAAATGCATTAATAGTTGGACAATAAATGTCGAAAGCCTTAAATAGTGGTTAGAGGCCGTATAACTAGAACCCGTTGACCATTGACAACATTGCTAGGAAACCACTTTGAAAATAGGTCTTAAATGACAGCGTCTGTTTCAATTAAGGTCATAAATGACAAAGCCTACATATTTCTCTTTTAAAAGTACTATAGAAGCTCGCTTCATATTTAGAAGTATTAAGTGGCTAATAGGTTTGGAAGTATTGGGTGGTCGATATAGCTTCATTAGTATTTCTTACCTTGGGAAGGTGCGTATTTTATCATGTGTGCAATGCAAGGTTAGATTAGAATTGCTAACATAAATGGACATAAAATCAAATAAAAATGTACCGATATAAGTTTATGTTATGGATAGTATATATTTTGTAGTCATCAGAATGTTATTCTTACTCCTTCTCATTACAACCTACATGATAGATTTAGAGAAACATGTCACTGGAGTTGGATATGCTTTGTTGTTGGAGAGTCTTCTTTCTCGCTTTCTCTATGCTGATGTGACAATATGTTATCCAAGGAATATCATTTATTTCGTAGTAGTCATAGTCAGTACTTTTATCCTATTATTGTTTACGCTGTGAGTTTAGATTTCTAGCAGTCTTCGATATTGTTCATGCTTATTTGCTGGTACCAAATCCAAACGATATAAACTTTGATAGACTTGGGCTTCGATTTTTATCGAAATTTAGGCCCATTAAGATATGTATTGCTACAATTTTCGTATTTTGAAAAGAAAATAATTTCGATTAACGGTTAAGTTTGGTCGGTTAACTTTGGTCGGTAAACAGAAAGATCGATTAACTGATTAAGTCTGTTTGAACAGAAAGATCGAGTATTGGCTCCGTCAGCTAGATCACATACATGAAACCATCTATCTGCTAACTCCCCCTCCGCTGGTATATTTCTTTAATCATTGTTTTAAGCCAAGAATGTTATAAATGTTAGAATTCTCAGAAAAATGGTGAATGAGATATGTCACACATTGCCAAAAATATGTTCATTTTCTGGTTTATATAGTATACTCTCAATCCCTAAATTGGCCCTTAGGGTTAGGTAATTTTGTGCGAGGGGAGAACCTATATGGCCATGGACTATCACATGCGCGCGCCGCCGCCGCCCGCCCGTCCGACGGAACCGGACCGGGTCGGGTGCAGGTCTAATAAGAGTGGATCGTACTATATTTTTGCTGTATAAAAGTGAACGGTTTTCTACTGTTTAAATTTAAATAAAAGAAACTAGTGGATTGGACGCGACGAAGAGACGCGACTGTTGCGAACAGCAACAGTTTTCGGCCGTTGCAAACGAAGATGTGTGACTGTTGCGAACCGTAAAAGTTTTCGGCCGTTGCAAACGAAGAGGCGCGACTGTTGCGAACAGTAACGCTTTTTGGCGCTGCAAATGAAGGGATGCTACTTTTCTCAAAGGGTGTAGCCATTGGGAATTCGGCTATAAATAAGGAGGAAACCTGATCGCTTTCACTTAATTAATTCCGAATTTTCTCTTCTTCCTTTTCATTTCTTAATATCTTCAATCCATGTGTTTTTGCATATCACACATAAGATCATACACATCACAATCTTAAGCAAATCATGTCTTTTGTGTCTTGGGAGACTTTAAATAAAGTCTTAAGGAAATTATTATGATAAGCCTCAGACGTAATTCCATCTTCAACCGGTTAGATTTATATATATATATATATATATATATATATATATATATATATATCATTTTCTTTCTGCGTTGTACTATTTCATTAAATAGTGTAACGTTTGATTTGACATTATAGTTATTATTGCTATAGTTGTTAGTTTGTTGTTGTAATTAATTACAACATACTTATTGATAAAATAACTAATACAGATTCCAAAGTAGTAGAAATATGAGTTGTAAACTTGCGAGACAAGTTTATTATTGATTAGTCTCTGTTTTGGTATACCAGACGTATAACATCTTAAGACTTTCCTATTTTCGCTAAAACAAAGATGGCAACAGTTAAACTATCAACAAAGGCTACTACTCACAATAGGCCTGATCCGTTCAAAGGAGATAGTGATGACTTCATAAGATGACAAAATCAAATGCTATTTATCTCACCACACTCAATCTGCCATGGTATCTCGAGGAGGAGGAACCGATTCCTGCACCAGACAAGGAATCAGATGTTGATATGTGGAAGCATTCCGATTTTCTATGCAGAAATTATATTCTGAATTGTCTCGACAAGTTTCTATACAAAGTATATCAGCCTCTAAAAACAGCAAAAGCACTCTGGAATGCACTTTCCACGAAGTATAAAACATAGAATATTAGTCTTAAGAAATTCATTGTAGACAAATTCATGGACTACAAGATGGTTGACTCTAAACCGGTGACTGCTCAACTGCATGAACTGCAAATCATCATTCATGAACTCGAAGCGGAAGGTCATAAGGTTGGAGAATCGTTTTTGGTTGAAGCCATCACGGGAAAATTGCCGCCGTCATGGAGAGATTACCGCAACTATCTAAAGCATAAGAAGAAAGAAATCTCTTTACAGGATCTCATAGTCCAACTAAAAATTGAGGCGGATAACCGTGGAGTTACAAAACCAAGCGAGGAGGCATTTGTACCTCAAGGGTCAAAGACCAAAAACAAAAGAAGGATTTCCAAAAGAAAAGGAAAGCTCCAAACAACAAATCAAAAGACAACAAACGAACCAAAAAGTTTAATGTCGAGTGTTGGGTTTGTGGAAAGGTTCGACATGTCGCTAGAGATTGCAGACACCAAAAGGATCGCAACAAAGAAGCAAATATAGTAGACAACATGGAAGTAGACGAGTCCAACTTCTCGACAGTTGTAACTGAATGCAATTTGGTTCAGAATCTTAACCAATGGTGGGTAGACATAGGCGCTACTCGTCATGTTTGCTCTGACAAATCCATGTTTTCTACATACCAGAAATTCGATCACGAAGGAAAATTCTACATAGGCAATGCTGCAGTATCCATGATCGAAGGCAATGGCACAGTAATCCTCAAGTTTACTTCTGAAAAAACTATCAAGTTGAATGACGTGCTCCACGTTCCAGACATACGCAAGAATCTCATCTCTGGTGCACTGCAATCGAAGAAAAGATTCAAAATGGTGTTTGAGTCAGACAAGATGGTTCTGTCCAAAGCTGGAATGTATATCGGAAGGGGACATTTATGTGATAGCCTATTTAAGGAAAATGTAGCCATTATCGTTAATAAAACTATGTATTCTAATTGTCCTATTAATAAAATTGAAGCTTCTTACTTGCTTGAGCACAAAATTTTACTATGGCATGATAGATTGGGACACATAAAATTTCAAAAAATGAAACCATTATCAAACTTGGGATTAATTTCGAAATTCCAAGTAGATAAAAACTACATATGCGAGACATGTGTAGAATGGTTAAAAAACCATTTCAATCTGTTGGTAGAAGCACCGAACCTTAGGTTTGGTTCATACAAATTTATATGATTTTAAATTGTTACCTACAAGAGGTGGGAAAAAGTACTTTATTACGTTTATTGACGATTATACGTGATATTTCTATTTATATCTTTTGAATATTAAAGGTGAAGTACTTACATCATTTATAAAGTACAAGATTGAGGTAGAAAATCAGTTAAATAAAAAGATCAAGATATTGGGATCTGATCGAGGTGGAGAATATGAATCACCATTTGAACAGTTCTGTGCCGAAAATGGTATAATTCATCAAACAACAGCTCCATATTCACCACAAAAAAATGGTGTAGTTGAGAGGAAGAATAGAACGTTAAAAGACATAATTATTGCCATGCTTTTAACCTCTGATCTACCAACGAACTTGTGGGGGGAAGCCTTAAATATGTCTAATCGCATATTAAATAAAGTCCCTCGTAATAAATAGGAACAATTCCATATGAGTTATGGAAAAGACACAATCCAAGTTTTAAATACCTCAAAGTGTGGAGGTGCTTGGCAAAAGTTCCAGTTCCGCCTCCCAAGAAAGTCAAACTTGGGCCAAAAACAGTAGATTGTTACTATCTAGGACTAGCCCAAAATAGTAGTGCCAACAGATTTTGGGTATTCAAGTCTGATATAGCTGATATTCATGTAAATACAATCATGGAATCTAGAGATGCCTCATTCTTTGAAGACGTGTTTCCGCACAAAAGAAATAAAGGAAATAATGTCCTTAAAAGGACAAGAGAAGAACCAAGCAATTCACACGAAGATGAAACTCATCATGAGATTGAGGAATTGAACCAAGAAGAAGCGTAAGGGGTAGGACTTCCAAGACATTTGGTTCGGATTTTTTCACATATGTGTTAGAACACGAATCTCAAACATACAAGAAAGTAATGTCATCTTCTGAATATTCATGTTGGAAAGAAGCAATCCAAAGTGAAATTGATTCAATTCTAAGTAATAAAACTTGAAAAATTGTTGATATTCCACCTAGAATAAAACCTATTGGTTGTAAATGGATTTTCAAGAAGAAAATGAAAGTAGATGACTCTATCGATAAGTATAAAGCCAGATTAGTAGCAAAAGGATATCGTCAAAAAGGAGCAGACTTCTTTGATACATATTCGCCACTAACACGAATAACCTCTATAAGAATGCTAATAGCAATTGCATCGATTTACAATCTATAAATTAATCAAATGGATGTAAAGACAACATTCTTAAATAGAGATCTCGATGAAGAGATCTACATGGAGCAACCTAAAGGTTTTGTTTCCAAAGGAAATGAAAACAAAGTCTGTAGATTAGTAAAATCATTATATAGATTAAAACAAGCTCCAAAGCAATGACACACAAAATTTGATAGTATCATGATGAGAAATGGTTTTCGTATAAATGAATGCGATAAGTGTGTTTATTATAAACAAATTGGACAATCATATGTGATGATTTGTCTATATGTAGACAATATGTTAATATTCAATCCAAATACTCAGGTAATAGAGACCATAAAGAAGAAGTTAATTAGCAATTTCGATATGAAAGACTTAGAAGCTGCAGACGTTATTTTGAAAATCAAATTAATAAGAACAACTAATGGAATTGAATTATCTCGGACACACTATATAGACAATGTGATTGAAAAATTTCAAAGTTTTGGGATTAAAGGAGTAAGAACACCTTTTAATCCATCAGAAGTACTACATAAAAACACTAATGAGAGTGTAATGCAACTGGAATACTCTCGTGTAATAGGATGTCTCATGTGTCTCATGAATTGCACAAGACTATATATAGATTATGCAGTAAGTCGACTGAGCATGTATACAAGCAATTCAGGAAAGGAACACTGGAAAGCACTACTGAGAGTGCTTGAATATTTTAAAAATACCACAAATTATTCCTTACATTATAGAAAATATCCTGCCGTCTTAGAAGGATATAGTGATGCAAACTGGATTGCTGATCAGAGGAATAAAAATCAACGAGTGGTTATGTATTTACCTTAGCAGGGGCAGCAGTGTCATGGAAATCAACTAAACAAACATGCATAGCTCGGTCCACTATGAAATCAAAGTTCATCGCTTTAGATAAAGCAGCCTAAGAAGAAGAATGGCTTCATCAATTTTTAGAAGATATTCCATTTTGGCCTAAACCTGTACCGCCATATGCATACACTGTGATAACTAAGCTGCATTAAGTAGAGCGCACAACTTTGTGTATAATGGAAAGTAAGGACACATTCGTCGATGCTATAACACAGTTAGGCAGTTACACTCAAATGGAACTATTTTCATAGATTATGTGAGAACAAATGATAGCCTATCAGATCCATTTACTAAAGGTTTATCAAGAGAGAAAATTGACTGCGCGTCGAGGGGAATGAGTTTAAAAGCCTAAACCAGCAAGAGTTATCTTATACGGAAACCTATCCTAGCGACTGGAGATCCCACGACTAGGATCAATAGGCAAACCAGTTCTGAGTAACTCAAGATGTAATGCATTTTCTTGGACATAGTCCAACTCCATTCCTATGGTGCATAATATAAATGCATGCATACAGAAGTATTTAAAGGTTGCGATCACCTATATTAGGGTGAGCTGGGTCGGCTCTATGAGAATATTAAAGGCTTTTATTCTCTAAAAACACTCGCAGAACCAAAAATTGTTCAGGACCAAAACGAATACAACTAAGAGATTGGATGTGAAAGGAAATAATGCCTTGTAAAGCTTATTGTCTGGTTATACAATAATGGCTGACGGTTCAAGATGAAATAATTCACCGATTAGCCAAGTATATCCGATAAGTTTTAACCAGGGAAAGTTCAAAGTGAAATATCTACTTATCCTCGATATAGCACTATTTTCATATGAACTATGTAATATTACACTTTGTTTGGGGGAGACATATATCGTCATTCATGTGGGGGATTGTTAGAATTCTCAAAAAATGGTGAATGAGATATGTTTCACATCGTCAAAAATATGTTCATTTTCTGGTTTATATAGTATATTCTCAATTCCTATATTGGCCCTTAGGGTCGGGTTATTTTGTGCGAGGGGGAGGACCTATATGGCCATGGACTAACACACGTGCACGCAGCCGCTGCCCGCCCATCCGACCGACCGAACCGACCGGGTCGGGTGCGGGTCCAATAAGAGTGGACCGTGTTATATTTTTTCTGTACAGAAGTGAACGGTTTTCTACAATTCAAATTTAAATAAAAATGACTAGTGATTAGACGCGACGAAGAGACGCGACTGTTGCGAACAGCAACAGTTTCCGGCCGTGGCAAACGAAGAGGTGTAACTGTTGTGAACCGCAATAGTTTTCGGCCGTTGCAAACGAAGAGGTGCGACTGTTGCGAATAGTAATGCTTTTTGACGTTACAATTGAAGTGATGCTGCTTTTCTCAAATGGTGTAGCCATTGGGAATTCAGCTATAAATAAGAAGGAAACCTAATCACTTTCCTCACTCAATTAATTCCGAATTTTCTCTTCTTCCTATTCGTTTCTTAATATCTTCAGCCCATGCGCTTTTGCATATCACACAAAAGATCATACACATCACAATCTCGAGTAATCATGTCTGTTTTATCTTGGAAGACTTTGAATAAAGTTTTAAGGAAATTGTTACGACAAGCCTCAGACGTAATTTCCTTCTTCAACCGGTTAGATATATATATATATATATATATATATATATATATATATATATATATATATCGCTTTCTTTCTACGTTGTACTATTTCATTAAATAGTATAACGTTTGATTTAGCACTATAGTTATTATTGCTATAGTTGTTAGTTTGTTGTTGTAATTAATTACAACAGACTTATTGATAAAATAACTAATACGGATTCCAAAGTAGTGGAAATCTAAGTTGTAAACTTGTAAGACAAGTTTATTATTGATTAGTCTCTGTTTTGGTATACTAGACATATAACAATAAGTAGCGGTAGAGGGAATATGGAATACGATTAATGGCCGTCCATCGAACCTGTTTCTTCCTTTTATTTTGTCCTGCACTACAAGAGAGACAGGCTATTCCAACGGCTCCAAGCCATTGGCGGCCGTTGGTAGCCGTTGGAATAGCGTTCGTGCTTTCCAACGGCTTCCAACGGAAGCTACGGGGCTATTCCAACGACATTTCCAACGGCTACCAATGGCAAATAGCCAAAGAAGGCCATTGGAAGCCGTTGCAATAAAATGACAAAATAGCCGTTTGTAGTCGTTGCTAATTTGGATGAATTTTTTTTTATAACAGCAATACATTCACCTTCCAGCCACACTTAATCAATATATATCCATTTCCACTCCATTTCCACTACATTTCACACACACATTACACCACAAAAAATATAAACAACCAAAAATTAACATCAAACATTACATTTTCAAACCAAACTACAAGTCAATGTGTACATAAACAACAAAACCCTCACCAACACCAACTCCAATCCATATTCAAGTCAAAATATACAATGCAAACACTTAAACCTTGCCACCTCAAAGTTAATATATACACAATAACCATCAAACACAATCCTCACCACCTCAAAGTCAATATATACAATAACCAAACACAAAGACAATAATCATCATAACTCTCAGGCATCATCCTCACCTCCGGAAGCACCAGACGACGAAGGGAAGGAACCATGCCTATGCGCATACTCCGCTAAATGTTGATTCAACTGCTCCATTTGTATAGCGCGAAGACGGTCCTGCTCTTGCAGCTGCTCAACTATGCCTCTAAGATCTTTTATTTCTGCTTTGTCACATGCCTTTTGAGCTGCCCGAACCTGCAAATGGAATGTGAGATGTTCACATTTGTATTATAATCATTTTCTTAAGCAATTTATATACCATAAGGAAATGCATATTTTATTAAATGATAATGGTGCAGGACGGTAAATCACGTATATGTTAGATTTAACTCAGGTAGAAATCATCATATGTATAGTGTATTTATAGGTTAATTTATTAAATATAATATTGCAATGTTTATAAGATTACCGCTTGGTTTCCATAGCCATAGCGCCTATTCCATTGTGTTGGATCCATTATAGCGTCGAAAATATTATCTTGCTCCTCTACCTTCAACTCATCGCGATCCGATTCTGAAAGCTGCTCTGTCGGTGCCTCCTAAAACATTGCCTAAAATAAAAAAATAATTACAGGTTAAAAGTAGTAGAATAGGATTTAAACTTATCGATATTAATAGAATAAGATTTAAAATACGCATACATATGCAACCGTCGCCTTATCATCTTCATCGCACTGATATTTAATATTGCCAGCATTGTCTGCTTGTCTTGATGCATGGGTGTAGGTAAATACCTCCATCATAGACACGGGACGTCCAAGCTATCTTTTCTGCAATAAATAATTTATATATTTTAATTTTTCATAGCTAATTACTTAACTGATTAATATACAAAATGTAAGAACGGTTTAGATTCGTAATTGATAAATTTACCAAGTCCTCACGGTGATGCTGAAAAGACATGGATCTGCCATGATGCGTTATAGGATTCCTACTTCTATTGGTGGAGTTCCTCTCCGACTCCACCTGCAATTTAAATTGAATATTATATTTACTAATTGCGAAATAATTAAGTATATATTTGGTAGATTTACCTTGAACTCGTCGGTCTTACACCAACTCATCCAAGAATCCCATATGGAAGCGCCCATCCAGTTCGGTTTCTTTTTCGATTTTTTAAGAGCTGACATTACCTGCCTGTAATTTTTGACGACCTTCAAATTCCAGTGGCACTGAACCATGGCGACGTCGGGCTCCGCCAAGTCCACTTGCCCCTGTACAAAGAGAAAATATTACTAATTGTTCATTTATACTTACTCATATAGTAAAGTGGTATAAACTTACCAGAAAATCCTGCCACATGGCCTTCCTGACTTGGTCAGGGATCTTACTCCACTTAGGCCAGCAATCTGTCATCCTGCTCATATATAATTGCTTGGAAATGCCAAGCATAACTCCTGAGGGCTCCAAATCAAATCCCTTGTGTTAAATATAAAACAAAGCTTTAGAAAAGTGTATATATATATGTATGAACAAATTTATATTGTTATCATTTTAATTTTGATACTTATGCTCCGTCAGCTTTTGGCTGCAAATATACAAGTGGTTGAGCCGGAGGCTCACCACTACTCTCGTCGGCCGAGCGAGAAGAGCTACGATGTTTGGAGCCTGACACAATACCTGTTGAAAGTTTCACTTTTAATTATAGACATAGATAAAATGATGATGATATGTGGTGCATGTAATAAAGTCATTTTTAATTGGTAGTGCATGTAATGATGATGATGATATGTGATGCGTGTGCGTGAATAATTATAAAAATTACCGGATATTACTCAGTCCTCGTCGTTTTCTGATTCAGACTCGGTCTCGCGTTCTATATCGTTTTCCTCTACACTGTCAAATGCTTCGACTAATACATTTGTTTCATCATTTAATTGTCCAAAATTAGTTTGATCGTCTGTAATTGTGATTTCAATATTTTCCGCGATATCTGCTTGATAGGCTTGTTCTTCTGGAATATTCTTTCCATCGAATGTAAATCTCGCCTTGGTTTTAAAAACCGCAGACCAATCCACTTTATCTCTTTTTAGAGATGGATAAGGGGCGTATTAAACCTGTAGGGCTTGTTTGGCTAGTACAAAAGGATCGTACTGCTGATAACGGGAGGTAAGTTTTATTTCTATAAGATTATAATTTGGATGCACGTTAATACCAAAACCTAGAACATTGCTGAACCAGTTGCATCTAAACAAAAAAACTTCCACTACGGGTCTTATAAAATATGTCAATTGCAAAATTTGGGTTAGCACGCTATAAAAATCATGTATATGATTATTAGGATCATCATTGCCTTTAATAAATACACCGGTATTGTTTGTTAATTTTTCAGCACCATATTCTTTTGTGTTGAATTTATATCCATTAACGAAAAATATTGGATACGTTTTAACTTTCCTTTTCGGTCCAACGCCAAATGTTTTAATCCTTCATCGACCACATTATTTGTAGGATCACAAACGTAGTTCGAAAATCAAGTAGCGAAATTTTTGCTTAAATCGCCGTTTGGGTTTTGTGATTCATAAACACTACAAACAAAAACATAATATATTGCTTTATTATTAATTTACACATGCAGTATTAAATTAAATTTATCAAAACTTGTAATCCGATAATTACCTAATAAATGGTGCAACTTCTGGACAATTAAGAAGAATATATGTGTATGCTACATGGTAATCTCTCTCATCTAACCATACTTTTACACATTTTCCAACATGTCGACCATGTTATTCAAAAATAGTTAACATTGCTTCAGAAGAAGAATCTTGTTCAACAACCTCATCATTACGCGCAACACTTTGAAATGATAAATTCACATGATCATTGAAATAATAAGAGGAAAGGAACGATGCTTCTTCTTCGATATATGATTCGCAAATCGAACCTTCAACTCGAGCTTTTTGTCTTACTTTTTCTTTAAATGATTTAAGTACCTAATAAAAAATATTTCACATCAATATTGATTTTTATTTATAGTACAATTAACATTTACATACTCAGTATTAATAACATACCTCTCGAATGGATACATCGATCCATATTGCATAGGACCTCGAAGATGTGCTTCAAATGAAAGATTAACAGGTAAATGCTCCATTGCATTGAAAAAAGCTGAAGGAGATATTTTCTCCAGTTTGCAGAGCAGTATAGGGATTTCTACCGCAAGTTTTCAAAGATGGTCAACTTTTAACGTAGTTGAACAAAGCTTCTTATAAAATAAACTAAATTCTGTTATAACCTTCCAAACTTTTACGGGAAAAAATTCTTTAAAAGCGACGGATAACAAATTTTGCATCATTACATGAAAATCATGGCTTTTTTCATCCCACTCAATCTTCCATTCTTATAGTCGACACATCTACGAAGATTAGATGAAATTCCATCAGGAAATCGTAATTCTTCCACCCATTTTAACAGTACTTTAACTTGTTTCTTATTCAGTTCATAACATGCTTTGGGTTTTTTAGTGTCATTTGGCTACATATGAAGCTCCAGACAATTACATATTTCTTCTATATCTCGCCTTGATTTCAGATCGTCCTTAGTCTTGCCCTTAACATTCAAAAGTGTATTAAACACATTATCGAATACGTTTTTTCGTTATGCATCACGTCAATGTTATGATGGATTAAGAGATTTTTCCAATAAGGCAACTCCCAGAATATACTCTGTTTGCACCAATTATGAAACGTCGATTAACCTTGGATTTCAGTTTGCTGCCCTATTTCATGTATCTTTGGATAATCTTTTACAAGTTCATATTTATCTTCACTTGACCAAATCGTTGGTGGTTGTAAAGTCTCATGTCTATTAGCTATGAAGTTTTTTTCGTCCCTTCTAAAAGTATGATTAATATGGAGAAAACATCGATGACAATCAAACCATGAAATTTTCTTTCCATGCCGTAAAGAAAATGCTCGTGTTTCTTTCATACAATAAGGACAAGCAAAATAACCGGCCGTACACCAATCCAAAAGCATTGCATATGCACGAAAATCGCTAATAGTCCATAACAAAGAAGCGAACATCCGATTTTCTTTTGATACATCATATGTTTCAACTCCTTCATACCACAATGTTTTCAACTCTTCGATTAGTGGTTGTACGTAAATATTGATACCCTGTGTCGGATCATGAGGTCCAGGGACGACAATTGTGAGAAACATATATGGAGTTTTCATACACATCCACGGGGGTAGATTTTAAGGTGTAATGATTATAGGCCAAGATTAATATTTAGAACCAAACTGATAAAATGGTGAAAATCCATCAGTACATAAACCTAGTCTTACGTTACGGCTCGCCGCTGCGAAATCGGGATATTTCTTATCAAAATACTTCCTGCTTCTCCATCAGATGGGTGTATTAACGTACCTTCTTCAGGTGTTCTCACACTGTGCCATCTCATATGATGCGCTGTTACAGATGATGTATATATCCTTTGAAATCTACGATTGATAGGTAAATAATGCATACACTTGTATGGAACTTTTTTTTCCCTTTTTTTCCTTGGTTTGTATCTTTCTTGATTACATATTTTACAATTCCGAAGACTGACATCATCTTTCCAAAACAACATGCAACCATTTATACATGTATCAATTTTTTGATACGGTAAATCGAAAGATGACATAAGTTTTTTCATTTCATAATAATTTTCGCACATTAAATTATCTTATGGCATATGGCGTTTAGCAGCTTGTACAATAGCCATAAATCCGGCTTCTGCAAGGTTGTACTTTGATTTCATTGCAATGTACTCTGCAGTTGCCGATAATTGAGTGCCGCTAGTACATCCATTCCAAAGAGGTTTCTTAGCAGCATCCAATAAATCATATTTTTTTGGCTCCAACATTTGGTTCCTCTTCGACGTTAACATCGTCGTTATTAATTTTAACAGTATGGAACATTGATCGTGCTGCATCTTCAACCATATGTTTTATGAGATTCGTTGTACTAACTTCATCACTAATGACCTCTGTTGACTGTTCTTCGTTACGTGTTATAATTTCTCCATGACGATTCCACACCAAATAATTGGTTACGAAACCATATTGGCACAAATGAATCCTAATTATATTCGGTACTAAATGCTTCAACAATTTTCACCTACTACATGGACAACGAATTTCTACGTCGTTTTCAATATTACTTAAAGCAAATTCGAAAAACACATTTACCCCGTTAAGAAAAAGTTTACTTATTGAGCCTTCCATTTCTCTTCTTTGATACATCCAGCTCTGATTAATAAAATAATTGACCATTTTTCCTACTGTAAAACCTATGATCAATAGTATGCTCTCTCAATAAAGACACCACTCCATAGCTTAGATATTCACTCAACCTAATGCTCTGATACCAACTTTAACGACCCGACTTCCATCTCCAGGAAGTCGCATCACTAATTAAGAAAGAAAGGGATAGAAGAAGAAAAGAAAGAGAAAGAAAGAAACAACAACATCATAGAACTCACAGTGGACCGAATAAAATATAATATATCACATAAAATATTACACAGTATCATATTACATCAGAGTAAACAACTTATACAACACATATTAGACAGTTATAATCATCTGTCGCAAGATACAGATACAACAAACACGGCGGAACCATAATATATCTACACATGGAAGACGCCTGCTCCATAACTCCTTCAAAATTCGTCAAGCTAACCTGAATCACTTAACTACTCATACATAATATGAGTACCCAAGAGTTTAATAAAACAGAAAATAAACACTCGGGTCAGACAGGGGTCTGGTGTGAGTAAATGGTTTAAAATTGCTTAACTTTAGAAAATCCTTTGAAAGAAAAGGTATCACGTAAGACTTCCCACACATAAACATGGAAAAGTTTTTACCTTACGCTAACCAAAACAATTGATAGGAAATCAAGTGATATTATAATAGTGTCTAGGGTTTTCAAGTATGAAATAGCCGAAATTGTTACATGATTAAATTTCAGCTACTAGCCACAAAAGTGGGTAATACAAACAAAACCGTAGGGTCTCGTAGGAAGAATGGGTTTCCATCAATGGCAGTGCTACTGGGGTACCGTCCGTCACAGTACGTGGCCTAGATCAACGTACCAAGGAGTACACCCGCTTCCCTGCAACACAAGGCCGGGACCATTCCTTACTGAACAGTCCCGAACAAGATAACCCCGCAGTTGGCGAGCGATTACAACTGCCCACACAGCCGAAATAAAAGGGACTTCTAGACAGGGGAATATCTTGCTCTCCAGTGGAAGCTACCCACAAAGCCTTGCTGCACCTCCCCTGTTTTAGCCATTCCCGTTTGATGAGGCTAGAGGCGACGATTACCTTTATAGAACACATCTAACTTAGAATGCTCATCGTCCACCTGACGATGTTCTGAAAGCATTCAATCCATACAAGTCGTTCCGGGTTCGAACGAAACCGAAGGCACTATCTCGTTGCACTCATTTTGGAATCACCCTCAGAGTCAACGACCATAGCCCTTGCACTCTAAATCACCATCTCGAATCTATAAGCACTATTCCGTCAAACTCATCGCGGAATCACCCACAGAGTTATACTGACGTATAGTTCTTACACCTCGAGTCTTCACAAAGCTCCACTTGGATTCACGACCTAACGTTTAATTGGAATCGATGTGGTTTTCGAATCCCAAATATGGAAACCCGATCCCGGTCTCACTGAAACCAAACGTCATTTTAATGTCCAAGTTGTACTTAAAGGTTTAAACAGTTTAAATTATATTCAGGATGATATAAACAGATAGATGAATCACATTATCTCAATAGATAATTCATACCCACATTCATCTTCACAAAGCAGCATATCACATCATAGATATCCAAATCATCCAGTATCAACCAATAACAATCATCCAATATCAATCACCTAATGCTGATCATCCAATATCAATCAATCACATGATATCAATCAATTATCCAAACAGAATTGATTAATTCTTAATCAATTGGATTACTTAAATCCTTCTTCAATAATTTGTTCTAAACAAATAAATTAATCATCTCTTAATGATCATCCCTAATTAATCTCCCTTGATTAATTATACTTTAATTACATTCAAGTAATTATCCTTAACCATATTTAGTAATTAACCTTTAATTACTATCATTAATTACAATAATTAATGATCCTTCAATAACCTCATTTATTAATCAATTATAATTAATTATATTAAATCTCAATTAATTACAATTAATTATTCACACTTTAAACTAATTACTTTTATTAATCAATCTTGATTAATTCATAATCAACAAATGATCCTTATTGATTAATAAATCCTTTAATTAATTAAATAATTAACTTGTAATTAATCATCTCATTAATTCATAAACAGTAATTAACCATTTGTAATTACTTATCTTAATTAATTATATTAACCCTTGATTAATTATTTGAATTAATCAACCTTTAGTTACTTCATTAAGTAATTATTAATCAATTAAATTAACAATAAATCCTTTATTAATTACTTCAATAATTAATTACATTTCAATTAATTACTTAGTAATTAATCTTAAATTAACCACATTCATTAATTTATTTATCACATTAATTAATTAACTAAGTTAATTAAGTAATTAACCCGTAATTACTTAACAAGTAATTATCTTCTAATTACTTCATTAATAACTCTTAATTACCTTCTTAATTAATTATTTAACAAATAATTACTTCCATCATTAAACAATCCTTAATTCTTCAATTAATTAATTATTTCATAATTAATTAACTAACTTTAAAACAAATATATTAATCAATTCCTTAATTGATAACAACATGTGATTAACCATTAATCACATCAATTAATTACTCCCATGAGTAACTTCTCTAATTATTTCCATAAGTAATTACCATTCTAATTACATTCAAAAATTAATCATTGATTACTTCATTAAGTAATTACACTTAATTAATCCATAATTAAGTGATTTAAATAAACAATTAACTAATTATTTAAAATAAATTGAATAATTAATTAACTAACTTCTTACATTTTTAAATCTTTAATTAATTAAGAAAATCATTAATCTTAATTAAATCTTACTTATTAATCAAGTATTCTTAAGTTGATAACAAAAATAAATTAACCCTATTTATCTTCATAATTAAATTATTTGAATAAATCAAATTTTAAACTTATTTTATTTCAAATAAATTTTGAAACTTTAATTATTAACATTTCTTAAAAATTCTGCTTAAAACGTTGGTTCAATATTTAAATTCAAACACTTCTTTTAAATTGGATTTCAAAATTTAAGTAAGATAATCATTTTCAAAACAATCATCTTGAAACATTTTAATCTTGAAATATGAATTCAATTTACACTTTTATAAGTTTGACTAACATTCACTTTTTAAAGTTTTGGTTTACATTTATTTAAAACAACAAGTTAAACTTTGTATTTTGGTTTCCCTTATGAACTTGCTTAATAATACAAAGCTTACTTTCAATAATTCAACATAAGTTACACAGCAACTTAAAACACTACACATCACTAACCAGAAGAACATGCAACAGAAATCTCGAGTCGAACACAGGAAAATACTCGAGACTACCCTGAAGATTCCCAACTTCCTTTATCTTCGAGTCGCCCTCGAAAACAATGCGTGCACCCCTTCGAGTTCCTAACGTCTTCTCCAAAACAAAACTACAGAGCACACATCAACGTGCACGGTGCACGTGCGCCATTGCCTACGGCCATTACAGGTCGTCGCGACTATCTACATCTGTCACAAGAACTTATGCGAACACGAACTCGAACCCAGATCGAAACATTGGTACGTGAATTCAGAATTTGACCTCGAGCTCGAAATACTGCAGAACACAACACGACACAGAACCCCTCCCAATGCCGGCCATCAACGTTGATGATCATCGCCGTCCTCACTATAGTTCCATCTTGACCCCTAGCAGCTACTACCCTAACGCGGTCGAACTCGATCCATCATCCACGATGCAATGCCACGAAATTCAAGCCGAACTAAACTGTAAGCTTAAACCCTAGTTTCTTCAATTACCGACAATTCACTCAATTGAAAAATTATTTTGCATTTTTCCCATAACCAACAATCTATGCACAAGCTTCGATCCAAGTTTCAAACCGAATTAATGTGTAGATAATCGGCAATTCACAAAATTCCCGATTTCGAATAAACCCCAAATTCACTATAATTACACAATTAAAAATTACAAATTGTATATCTAAATTCATGACTTATCCTCACTATTACATGCATGTAATCAAAATTAAATTTTAAGATAATTGATTTTTGTCATGAACCAAGATCTCACTGTAATATTCATTTTTAAAATCATTTGTAAATTTAAAATTTGCAGAAACAAATTTTAATATTACCAACAACAATAACACACAACTTTTATTAAATTATCAATGTCAAATGATGATTGTTAGTGGAAAATTTAAATTTATTCAATGATGATCCAGGTCAGGGAAGTAACAGAAAAATAAAGTGACTATACATATATATGCAGATCACTACACATATACATATAAATCTAATCCAATAATATAAAAACTGAAAATGTTCCATGCAACATCAATATAGATCAACACATGCATAGTAGTAAAAATCCAGAACAATTGTTTTTAAAAACATTTACTCACTTGATAAAATTACGGAGCAGATTTCATTCATTTCCCAGGCTTGAACACTTTAATTTGAAAAATGCTTTTACTTTGCTGTTAAAAATCCCTTTGCATGCTTTTAATTATGCTGTTGAAACACTTGCATGCCTATAGATTGCTTTGCTGATGAAATTTGACATGTTGAAATTGCAGGTTGAACTCCATTTAAATTGCAGTTTTTAATTGATGTTGCATGTTGAATTGGCAGTTGAACTCTCCCCTTTGAATGCAGGTTTGAGGTTTGATATGAAGAAATTTTAATTTGCAGATTTTGTTTTTGCTTTTCATTTGAATTGCAGTTTTGAAGAAATGCAGATTTGATCATTGCTTCAGATTCTACTTTGCTTTGAAAATGGCAGATTTGAATTTGCACAGGATTTTATTTTTGCAGATTTTAATTTTCACTTTTCAGATTTTCAAAATGTAATTTCTGGTTTTAATTTCAGGTTTTGAGAACAAATTTTTAGATTTGTCATTAATTTGAGAAATGAAGAAATGAAACAAAGAAGAAGTGTTATGTTTTATTAAGATTAAAAAAAAAATTAAATTGAAAACACTTGTCATTTAATTTCTTTAATAGCTTACATGTGTTGTTAATGTGACTTAAGATAGTTACACATGTCTCTAAGTATTTTAAATAAATTTTTATTTACTTTAAAATGTAATATAAGCTTAATTATTTAAGTTACTTTATAAATGAATAGTTATGTATTTATGAAATGTTTTTAAAATAATAATCTTTTGAATTTAGATAAATATACAAGTTTAATCTTTAAAGAAAATTATTATGAATCTAGTTATAATACAAATATATTCTTATGGATTTAAAAATCTTAAAACATTTATTTATATACATTTATAACTATTTAAATTGAAGCATTTAAAAAGAAAGCAAAACAAACTTTGTTTAAATCCCTTTTTAAACTATCTTATTTAAAAACAAACAATTATCTTATACTCAAAACAATTTAATTAATCTAAATTACCTTTTTGAAAATATAAATTAAAACAAAGCTTAAAATTACAATATTCATATATATATATATATATATATATATATATATATAATATATATAAATTATTAATAGATTAAATTAAATTTCAAAACAACATCAAACTATAACGTATACACATATATATATTACAATTTTGAGAATACAATCTTTATTTAAAACCAAAGATATTTCTATTCACAATATATATCAAATATATATTATAAACAGAATAACATTTCATTAGCTTTGACAAATAAATCTTATCAATTTTTAAATTGTTAGAAAGATATTGATCAAAATTACCAGATCAAATATTTACTAACCATTAAAAAAAATTAACTTTACCAATTTAAATTAAAATTGTAAAGAAAAAAATTATCAAATTAATTTAATTATTAACACAGATTATTAAATTGATATTGCCTAAAATTCCGGGTCGTTACATGATAAATAGGCAATTTCGGTACCGCACTATTTTCCATAGCTGACTTACTGGTGGAACACTCAAAATTGGTTTCCTGCTTCGAATGTTGCTTTTCGCCCTGAACTTTTCTCTCCTGACGATTTGAAGGTTCTTCCCAAATTTAATGGCAGGGAAAGTTATATGGTAATTTCACCGGGGCGCGCTCTCTCTCTCAAACGCAATAGAGATTTAATGTTGAATAAATATAAAAACATTGTTGTTGCAAAAAAGTATTGCTGAAATAGGACAAATTTTATTATCAGGTTTCTAACCAAAACTTATTTTAACTGTAAACCTGGTTTGAAACTTACTCCAAAAACAAATATGGTTTTTGTCAGATTTATCTATGTGTACATATTTTTTATTTGTGCTCAGGCATGAAAATCAGATTTATTTTTGTGATAAGTTTTAATTTGAATCCATATATGAAACAAGTATTTTCTTGAAGCCTAATTATAAATTTTGTCCCAGAAATACACTTTATTTTTTTTATGATAAGGAAATAGGCTTTATTTGAATCCTGTGCCAAAATACGTCTACTTTATATAATAGATATATAATGGACTTCTACACCTTCAGTCTATCAAATGCAGGGTCGCAGCTCGGGCCTGTGCCCTACTTGGATTTGAACAATGTAATTAAAAACAATAGAATTCATTGATTGGCCATAGCTAAATTTACACTTTAGCCCTACCTGGTTCACCACTATCATACGTAGGGCTGTTATGGTAACGGTGAATTTACTATTACCATACCGTTACGAATCAATCGATTACCATTATTGATTGATATCGGCATACCGGTTTAATCGGCATGGTAATGGTAAATTTACCATTTTCTATGGTAAATTATCGGTAACATTTCTTCAAAACTAGCGGTAATGGTAAATTTGCCAGTCGATTTAAAACACATGTATATTCATGTGATATGCTTTAACATAGACATTTAGCACCAAATAAATGACCAAATTTAGTTCAGTAATTAGGTCAAATAATGCCAAAACACTTTCTTCTTCTTCTTCTCATTTATGTCTTTTATAAAGTAACACCATAAATAATACACTGAAAATGTGTTATAGTATAGAAACATGTCACGTTATAATTTTTTTTGGACAAATGGTAATTTACCATTACCAGTGTAATAGGTACACTGCAACAAAAACACCTTATTGTAACATCTAAAAAACATTGTATTAGGAATTTCACAACGTTTTTGCAAACGTTGATTTAGGCCAAGTTGTAATAGATTCGGTGCTTTTTAAAATGTTTTTTATTGAGTTGTAAAAAAACATTGTAATAGCCCTTTTACAACATTTATAAATTGTTGTATAAAAGTTTATTACAAGATTTTAAAAACGTTATAGAATAGTTTTTTACAACTTTGTATTTATGTTGTAGTATATCTTTTTACTACATTTTTTAAATGTTGCAAAATAATTAATACAACTTTTTAAAAAGTTGTATATGCAGTTAAACTTATTCCAAGATGCAGCTAGCTCAATATTGTGTTACAACAAATAAAATAATATAACAATAGCAAGTCAAATACGTGAAACACAAACAAAATAAAACATTTTTCCAAACTACATTCGATATCATGTGATTCATATACATAAATAATTTTCTAATTGTTTATTTCCATATTTACACGCTATATAGAAATAGGTATACAAGCATGTGAATGTATTTGGAGAATTATACATGTAGACTAGTCTGCACCGTCAAGCTTCGGATCCAACTCCACGTCATCAACTTATCATCAACTTACAATGTATAACATGCATCAATAACTCAACAATGTTCCAACCACTCAGTCATACTTTAACCAATTCAGTCACCACTCAGGTGCGCTATGATGTTTTGTATCCATTTTTGCTAACTGCATATCCTTCAATGAACTTTAGGCTGCACGTGTCGTTCAGAACATAATAGCTTCAGCTTACATAGCCACATTTTCCCAACTTCAGTATTCGTTCTCTGCCTCCTCACACTCAACCAACCTACACTGCTGCCATAATTGCTCCATATTATTTCCATGCTAACCAATTGAACCTACATTGTTGGCCGAACTAAGACAGCGTAAAATATAAGTTTAAGGGAGAGTTTAGAGGTCCTAGTAATATATTCCTAAAATAACCATGGTATTTGAAAGAAAAAGAAAAAATGGACATGAAAATCATTTTCAGTAATTGACGCTGCTATATATGTTGAAGTAGGATGTACATAAATATTGTAACTGAGAGATAACTTTTGCATGAGATGTCATTTTCATATTTGCCTCTGGCATAATGATAATCATTGTGTACTTGAAAGGACATAAAACCGGTACCCTTATTGTGCGTTCTTTTTTTAACCAAGAGAGGCAAATGAAAGGGGCTGAAGAAGGGGCAAGTTCGCAAAAGGGGAATGCGTTCTTTGTATGAAAGAGACAACGCGAAAGGGCAAAGTTATTATTTTATTGTTTGTTTATGTTATTATTTTATTTACGTTAATTATTTTTAAATACAGAATACAAATGTAGATAAAAAAATTCATACTCCATAATTCACATTACAAATGCAGAAATAAAAGTACCTAATAAAAATGGAGAAAATAAAATACAAATAAAACAAACTACATTCTCATTCTCAGCTGCCTAACAAGATAAATAATAGTCCACGTAAGCTGCTTGGGATTGTCCAGTAGGACATGCAAAAGATTGTTAAGTTGAACTGCTCGGGATTGTCCAGCAGTTTAAATTGATTGCCGCTACGAAGAGAGGGTCCGAGACGATGACAGCCCCCCTAGGTGGGGGTGCGGGGGCAACGCCCCCGTTGACGTTGTTCGAAAGAAGGCGATTCAATCGTGCCTGGAGTGATATATCTATATAATACAACAACAGAGAGACAAATGAGTTAGAGAAATAAGGTTGTTTTAGGGGAGCCGTTCTCCTCCGATTAACGTCCGATGCGTCGGACGCGAACGCCCCCTTTAAACAGTTAAGTGGAACTGGCAAAGTTGTGGGGCCCACTTCCGACGCGGCTGCCAACTCAACCTCAGTAATCATTTTAATAATAAGAGAACATGAGAAGAAGGGTGATCCCATTTCCAAACTAACTATGAATATAAGTTTCTTGATGGTATTTACTAAACATGAATAAAGATGTATATGGGCTGTTGATAAAAACTATGATAATAAGTGTTGAATCACATGTAATTTAAAAGCAGTACTTCTAATAATAAGAACAATAAAAGTGCTAATAATACAAAAGGTACAAAATTAATAAAAAAAAGGAAAACTATAATTACCATGAGCGCTTTAGCCGTTATCCTTCTAGTTATACTAGAAAACAACTGGCTGAAGCTCCCAACTATTTCAGTATGGTCAAAGGTCAAAACATCCACAAACAGATTAATGTACATTGGCAGCTTCTATTTTTCCCGTCATTCCAAGGGATTTCAGAAACAAAAGCAATCCCAGGCCACAATGATATTCCCTGGCATTATTTAAAATTAGAAAGTAGCCACAGTTTATTGCTATCACATAAACTCCATTCAACAGTAAAAACATAAAGCAAGAAAATAGATTAAAATCAAATGAACATATTTTCATCACTGTCATGACTAATTGATATTTACGACCATCAACACTGTCAGAGACCCAAAAGTTCAAATATTATGCTAAAACTAAAGACTAAAGCACTCTCTCCATATTACCATTTACTTGCACTTCCCACTACTGACCTATGTATAACTCTAGAAGCCAAAAACGAATTGCCTGCACCTCTGTCGGGGTGACTCACCGCTACAGTCTAACTCTTCAGAACCGTCTGTAAAGCCAAAATAGTTTTCCTGATCATCATTGTAGAGTGCTTTGTCTCCACTGCTTGAGAGATTTGATATCTTGGAACATGTTAAGCAGCTGCTATTGCCACTGTTGTTGCAGTCGTCTGTAGAATTTTGTGTTTCTTTTTGGAGCTCTTTCGTATTTATAAAGCGATCGTCTGCTCCTCTAGCCCTTTTCATTGCATGGACATTTCGGGACTTGTGAAAATATGGCACATAAATATTTCAATCAGTAGCAGTTATTAGCTTTTATATAACCAGTGAACTTGTGCTATTTTTCATACTAGAGTTTATATCTAATAATTTGTCTACATTGAGGGAGTAAAAGATTAATGCAATGTTACTATACCTACTGAAATTGTCAGAAAATTTCAGCAAGTAACAAAAAACCAAAAAATAGTCTACATTGAGGTAGTAAAAAGCTTTATCATGATGGATGATCAGATTTGCATAGTAGTGCCTCTTAAGTTATTATCGGGGGCATCAATTTCTTACATGTGTATGCATTCAATATTTCCTCCATTATCATAATCTGTAATTTTTAGTACAGGTTCAAGAAATGAAATCTCCAATTTTGTAGCTGACTATTAGTTCAGTTTCTTGTTTTTCTTCATTTCGATATTTTCTTTCAGTATAATACTTTGGAACTTCAGTTTTCTAACTAATTAAGGTTGGTTGATATCATAATAAAACTTAAGGCATTGATGGAGATATTGTTTTCCTTGAAATTTATGGTTTTTAACTCACCTCCGTATGGCTCAGATCACTACCTTTGGCTAAGAACTCAAAGCCATTACTCGGCCACAATAAAATCTTCTGACATTATGTTCAAAGACCACAACAACAAGGTAGAAGCTCAAAGTTTTTGGGCGATGCATGATCTCTAGGTAATTATAAGTAAAAGCATCAATCTCTAGGAACTGTACATCTCACGCACATAAACACATCAGAGTCATGATCTACATTTTTCGCCCTTACGGCGAAGTATTACAGTTCTAAGTTGAAGTGGTATTTCTCAAAGCAGTCCATACAGGCTGGGCATCTTTATATCTCAACGACGAACAGAGTTCCTGTTAGAACACAAAATTTCCAAGCGAATAATCAACTCAGATCGACAGCGTCAAACTTCAGATCTCATCAAGGAAGCGCGATGTTCAGCTCGGATTGATAGCGTCAAAGCTTCAGATCTCGTCAAGGAAGCGCGGTGTTCAGCTCGGATCGATAGCGTCAAAGACGTAGTTTATAAATGAAAATTGAAAGAGATGCTGCTTTTTTTAATCATAAGTATATATGTCAAAATTTTCCTTTTAAATAAGCCAACGGATTTCCTTTTATTTTATCTTTTTTGTGTGTTGTAAATGAACCCTGACAATAATATTATTGTTTAACCAAGCAGGGTCAAATAACCCAAAAAGGAGAGTACAACTCTCTACACCGGGACATGATGGTGGGCTTCGGGCGCTGGAAATTCAGCCCGTTGGATACCCAAAACCCGTTTCCAGACAATGAATATTTAAAGCGTATAATGTGTTGGAAACATGGTAGTCGAATAGGGAAGAAACAGGTAGACTTCAGAAAATTCATATTTTGGACCTATTGGATCTATAAAGTATATATAAATGCTAAACCAAATTTAATAAAGTTTTTGATAAAGTCTTATTTTATTCAAGTTGTATAAGAGGGCCCCTTTAATTCAATTTATACTATACATATTATAATGAGTATATCAAATACGCTAATATGTGAATAGTGCAAGTGCAAAATAATATAATGTGTATATATTTAATGTATATGTATATTGGGGTTGGGATTTGTATCTGTAGCATATACATTGTCAATCTGTATGAGAAATGGTTGTCACATGACATATTAAACTTGAATATGAAAGTTTTAATATGTATGTGTATGTGTGTATGTGTGTATGTGCGTGCGCGTGTACACGTGTATGTATGTATGTATGCACGCATGCACGCACATGCATGCAAGTATGTCAAAGTCTACTTTTACATTAAATGAAACTAATTACATAAATAAATAGATTCGACTAAAAAAAATCAAATTATTAATAATTAATGGTGCATTTAAGTGACATGCATTTAAGTGACATTAAATAAATGAGGAAAATGCATTTATGAGACAATGAACAATAGGTAAAGAAGGAAATCGTTTAATATTTTAATATTTCTTTAGTCTGATTTCAAAACATTTGAAACTTATATGGAAATTTTTGCATGTATAGTTTTACTTTGTATTATATAAAATAACAATCGAATTTACATACACATATTGAAAGTAGGTTCTTTATTAATAATGTGAAAGAACCAACAGAGAACTCGATGTGTGTGTGTATATATGTATGTGTGTGTAAATATATAAACATAACAATAAAACAATACTATTCGAAATAACATCCACATATAAGCTTATAATTTCATATGTTTGCAATTTAAAATCAACAACATGAAAACTATTTTAACTTAGAAAGGATTCAACTATAAATTTCTGATTTTATAGTAAAGTCCTTTTTATTTTTGAATTGAAACAATGTAAATAACAACCAAAATAATTGGTAATCAAAATAACTAAATTATATTTGAAACTTTCCTCCTATTTCATGAAGTAATTTCGTGTATGGTTTAAATCTAAATAATACATTCAATGTAAATATGCACAATAATCAGTTTCAAATAATAAAAAATCAATTTTTATACTTTAATTTCTAAAAAATAACAGTTAATAGATTAAAAACATACATATGAATTCATTGTATAAGAAATAACATACAAACCATATTTATAAGATATAACATACAAGAAATCATTGTATAATATACTCGGCAATTTACTGTAAGTAGAAATGTGTTGTATTTATTAATGTTAACTGAAAACTCTGTATTTTCCTAAACACTATTATTTAAATTATCTATTTGTTGTATTTCGGTTGTTTAGATGTGCTTCCTGGTTCAATTTGACTGTAATCCTTTTGTTTTGCTTTTAAGAGATTAACATCGTTTTGTAAAGCATTAAATCCTAATTGTAATAGTTTAATTTGCGCATCATGTTTATCTACCATTTCTTGTAATATTGACTTTTCATTTATTGTATTTTGTTTTAATGAAAGATCTAAATTAAAATGTCTTTTAGCACATAGAAAACATATTTCTATAAAACATCGATCACATTGAAATCGTTTAATAATTTCGGGATATCTATAACATATAAAACAGGGTGTATGATCATTGCCTCTATTTTGTGTCCACTGATGTTTGCATTCATTATCATTGTTCATTAATTTGTAACTAATACAATTTGTGAGGTACTTTCATCATTGTCTAAGACAATACTATATATTGGCGTAGTATCATCAAAATCGTTTTCATTAAGGCTTTCTATTTCATATTCTCCTATTTCGTCAACTAAATTAGAACATTGTTGGTTATTTTGTTTGTTAGGACATTTATTTGCTAAGTGATTTGGGTTACCACAAATAAAACAATTGCATTTCATATTTGGCTTACTTCTTATAACATATTTTTTCTTTTTACGTTTATCAAAATGCTTGGACTTTCTAAGGTATTTCTTTGGCTTATAATAGCCGTAAGCCTGTGGAGTATAGATAGCTGTTTGGCAGAATGTCCAAGCTTGTCTTTTAATCTGTTCTTGTGACGTTGCTTCTTTACAGCGTTTTTCTAATTCTTGAAATACAAACATTATTCTTGGACCAATTCCTAATTTAGATACTGCTCCATACTGTGTATTCCAATCTTCTTGTAGTTTTCGACCTAAGCCTGGTAATTTGAAAAAGTATTTATTACATAAATCTTCATCCATTGCTTTACCCGTTTGAGCTAAAGTGACCGCAAAGTCTTGGCTAATTTTTTTTATATATTTGAAATCTCTTATACTTGGTTGTTGTAAGTTTTTTATTGTTGTATTTTGCATTAGCGTACCGCCTTTGCCTGGGTCATTACAAATTAGTAACAATCTAATAAAGCTTGTTCAATCATAAGGGTTGTTACCTAGGACCTTTTGTTCAGTAATTACGGTTGGGTTATCCGTGTTTTTTATTAACTTTCCAATAACGGACTACGTTTTGTTCCCATATTAAAATTTCTTCTGACTATAATTGTGGTGATTGGTTTTCTAGTAGTAACATATTGTGATTGTAAAGCTTTCCGTAAGGTTTTCTTATTCCCTTTCCTACGTATGGACTTTCTTGTAGGTAATCTATTTCGGGTTTTACCCATTGTTCCATTTCCAATGGACCTTCTTTGTATTGACTACTTGGTTCATTATCATATCTACTACGTTTATTAGCTGTTATCAGTAAGATTAATTTCAATAAAAAAAGTCACTGAGAGGAATCTGTTTATTTAGAATATCTTCAACTAATGGCATATTGAAATATTTAGATAACGTTGTAAAAGCATCTTCATATGTCATATCTAGTTCTGTTATACAAGCAATAAACATATTATCTGTTTCTTCTCTTATGTTTTCTACTGTAATTTTCTTGTTAATTATTTCATGTAACGACCTTTTACTTTCCGTTTTAAATGTTTCTTCTATTTCTGGATCTATATCATTTTCTTCGTATTGGATAGTAAATTAATTCTAAGTGTATATAAATATATATATATATATATATATATATATATATATATGAAATCTATTAATTGGATGATTAATAGAGGAATCTTATTTAAAAGAAACGTCATATTTAAAAATATGTTTCCGTAGATTGCGAGAGAGAATGAGAAAGTGATTAATGAAAAGATTGTTGGAGAATCAATTTGAAATAAAAACAAATGTAGAAAAAATATATTAATTTAATGTTTATAGACGGAGTGTATGCTTTAGATTTTAGGGTTTTATATCTGATGGTTAGCACCGATCTAAATAGAAAGAGAATAGAATTAGAAATTTGTTCAAATCAGGAGGCTATGTCAAAGTTAAAACCCTAAAACTGAGTTTTATTTGCTATTTCTAATCCAAATCTCTTTCTTTTCTCTTTCAAATATTATAGATCTGTAAATATATCATTTGTAATTCCGAGTAGGGATTACAAGAGAGATGAATATAGATGTTAAGGACAAATCAGAAATAAAAACAAAGAGATTGGGAAAGCTAGCAACGTGAGTGGATTTAATTATATATCTTTTACGTTTATGATATATTATCATTAAATTTCCGTTAAATAATCATATTTGGTATTTCAGTAATTAATTTTGTTAATTAGTTATGCTAAACTGTAAGAAATTTACAGTTATTTATATCTAATTTGAAGTTATAATTTAGCTTAAATGCCAGTTTCTTTTTATTCTCTTTGTACGCGAATAATATAGTTAAAAAAAATTCATGATTATGGATTAAAATGGGAAAATACTAGATTGGCTGTAAAATAAGAAAAGTTGAAATAAAACTGGAAAAATGGAATTCTGCAATAAATTACGCTAAACGTAAATAATAAATTAATCTAATAACTTGATTTAGAGGTAAGTAATAGATTAATTAGTTGTTTAGAAAATAGGATACATTTCTATAATTTATTATTTAAAAGATAACGATAAACGTAACTGCAAGAATAAAAGAAAAGAAAAAAGGAACTAGTGTAAAATAGAGAAAACTACTATATTTTATACTATTCCAAAATAATAAAGAAATATCTTACAGTTTCGGATTGTTTATAGTATTATTTAGTGTTAAATTATAGAAATGGATTTTTAGTATAGTTTTCATAACCAACCAAATAAAATAGAATTATTTACTATAATGGAAGAAAATGAAGTAAAGTATGAAAAGAATCAAGTTCATTATTAGATGAAAGCTGTAAACGGTAATGAACTTATATCTGCATGTACTGCGCGGATAATAAAATAAGATAGTTATTATGATAAGTATATTATATATTATAAGAGACTTAGAGAATTCAATACCATAATAAACGAAGGCAGACTAAAATAGAAAGAGATGCCTGTAATTATATTTATAATATATGAATTATAAAAGAAGATAAAAGTGACAATTACAAGTAAAATTATAACATACGTTAATATTGAGTAAAAAGAACGGAAAGACTTATTTTGAGACTTATCATAAATTAATCAGCAATGATAATAGTAAAAGCATATTTAAACAATTTATATTAAGTTAATAAGCAAATAAAACAATAGAAGAGGCTAATTTAATAAACTTAAGACTTAAATCAAGTTAATAAGCAAGATAATAGAAGCGGCTCATACTAACAGCATTCCCTATTAGATCATTGGTTGTCTCACAATAGCCAGAAGTGAGAAGAGGGCAAGAATATGCTAATTAGTGTAAATAAGTAGTCGGTAGAATAAGAAAAGTAAACTAAACGCAAATTAAAAGATTAGACTTAAGTCTGATAAAAGAGAGAGATGCGGTTGGAGTAGCCCAAAGGATGGAATGCCCAACGAATTAGTTCATCACATATTTCAACAAGAAGCATGTCCAACTTAGTTAATTTGGGCTAGAAGGAAATACGAGACTTCAACGGAACGTGAGGATACTCAAGGACGGCCCTTTGAGTAGGCCTAACAAAATTGCATCCCCGGAGGCAGATCTGTAGGTGTTCCATCAAAGGAGTATGCATTGACCGCTTTTTGCATGGCAGGACCATTGTAAGCAGTCAAAAGGAGTTGGTGTTCGGAGTAGGATATTCGTATGTCCCACTACTTGTAAGTAAGTTTAGTGGGCATGACCCAAAAGAATGGTCGCATGCGAATATCCGCCAGCATCAAAACCAAGAGTTAAAACCAAAAGTTCAATGATTCTTTCACTAGACATTGGATGAGGGACTTAGATTGTTTGCAGTACGGCACGTCCACTTAACTCTTTAGAGGTCTTTCGATTAGTTGACGGATGACTGTGTAGGGTCATAGCAATGATGAAAAAAGAGACAGACCAACTAGAATATCTATATTGCAGGCATAACGAAGTTGCCCTTTACAGATGTAGAAAATACCCGGTACAAGTTATACCTTATTGGCGGGAATCGGAAAATAGACAGAACGATTATGTATCGTCCTTAATGCATGCACTGGGTGGAACATTGTGGATGTCCAAGCATTGGTATAGATTAGTACGGACGCTGTTTTATGTTTTCATAGTAAATGATGAAATATCTGTATTATAGACCTTACGAAGCTGTCCCTTGTCGTTGCAGCTACAGAACGCTCTCGGAGGAAGACGATGTAGTCCTTTACGAGGAGGATATGGAAGGGTACTATGGGTAGTACCTAGAACCAATTTGGTCATTAGGCATATATATATATATAGTTATTAGGTTTTAATTCATTAAGGAGTGGATGGGTATGTTTCACACACAGATGCGAGAGTATAATGAAACTAGTGAACCGATATAACAGTAAATGGAAATAAAACGGTATATGTAGAATTAAGCTTAAAAGTGTATTATTTATCCATTCACCGGAACTTTAGTTCTGACCCCCTCCTCATAACATCCTACAGGTTAGGAAGATGGCATAGACTTCCTAGCTTTAACCCCCTCCTCATAACCTTCGATTTATCATTTATTTCTTTCGCCCCATCTTTTTAGCCCGAATTTCAGTTCAAAATTTGGCCCCGCAAGTGTTTTAGGGGTTAAAGTTGGCAGAGAACAGTATGATGGGTTTCAAAATTTCATTCCCAAATTTCATCCTTCCAAATAAAACCTCAAAGAATCAGAAACCATGCCGATCATCTGAAAACCCCATGCAAATCAAATTCGTGTCCTAGTTCGAAAGCGCACGTACAAATTCGACGGAATGGACAACCTCAAAACTAAAAGATAGAATATTTCTTAGGGCGTTGGATCTGCATTCAACTGGTAGCACATCCAATTCCCCGAAGAAAGGCAAGAACGTTACCGAGAGGCAGCTACTCTAATACCCCTTATAAGTTCGCCGTTGACGCAGCGGGAAATCCTGACGTTAATCAAGCATGATCCAATTTGTAGGAACATCAACGGGGTGTTGACTTTTGGAATTGATCTTTCCGGACAGGTTTCGAGTGACTTTCCTTTGCGCATTGCTGCTCGGATGACCGATAACTGTATTATTACGGTTTCTTGTAGGCGAGTGCCTAGATTAGACTTTGAGAGCTTGAATAAGCAGGCCTGCTTTCAGCAATTCCAATGCTTGAACAGGCTGACATTGGAGACGATGAGAAGGCTAGAGACGATCAGTACTCTGTTGTTGATTTGAGCTTACTGGCTGTATTGACGAGTATGAATGATGCTGAGGAGCCTGAACAAACTATGCCAGATCAAATCAACCAGAGTATTGACGAGTTTGTTCAGGCTCCTCTGCATCATTCATAATCGTCAATACATTCAGTAAGCTCAAATCAACAACAGAGTACTGATCGTCTCCAGCCTCCTCATCGTCTCCAGCTTCAGCCTCTTTAAGCATCGGAATTGCTGAAAGCAGGCCTCCTTACTCAAGCTCTCGAAGTCTAGTTTAAGCACCCACCCCCAAGAGACCGTAATGATACAGTTATCGATCACCGGAGCAGCAACGCGCAAAGGAAAGTCACTCGAACCCTACCGGAAAGATCAATTCCAAAAGTCAGCACCCCGTTGATGTTCCTACAACATGGGTCATTCTTGACTAACGTCGGGATTTCCCGCTGCGTCAATGGCAGACATAGAAAGGGCATTAGTGACGCTGCATCTCGGTAACGTTCTTGCCTTTCTCCGGGGAATTGGATGTGGTATCAGTTGAATGCAGATCCAACGCCATACGAAATATTCCACCTTTTAGTTTTGAGTTTATCCTTCTGTCGAATTTGTACGCGCGCTTTGAACTGGGACACGGATTAGATTTAAATGGGATTTTCGCATGATCGGCATGATTTATGATTCTTTCAGGTTTTATCTGGAAGGATGAAATTTGGGAATGAAATTTTGAAACCCATCATACTGTTTTCTGCCAACTTTAACCCCTAAAACGCTTGCGGGGCCCAAATTTTGAACCGAAATTCGGGCTAAAATAATGAAGCCGAAAGAAATAAATGATAAATCGAAGGTTATGAGGAGGGGGTTAAAGCTGAGAATTCTTTGCCATCTACCTAACCAGTAGGATGTTATGAGGAGGGGGTCAGAACTAATGTTCTGGTGAATGGATAAATAACACACTTTTAAGCTTAATTCTATGTATACCATTTTATTTCCATTTACTTTTATATTGATTCACTATGTTCATTATACTCTCGCCTCTGTGTGTGAATCGTACCCGTCTAATCCTTAATAGATTAAAACCTAATAACTGATATGTATATATATATATATATATATGCCTAATGACCAAATTGGTCCTGCGTACTACCCATAGTACATTCCGTATCCTCCTCGTAAAGGACAACTTCGTGAGGCCTATGATACAGATATTCCATCGTTTACTATGAAAACGTAAAACCGTGTCCGCGCTAATCTATACCAATGCTTGGACATCCACAATGTACCACCCAGTGCATGCATTGAGACTATACGTAATCGTTCTGTCTATTCTCCAAATCCCGTTAACAAGGTCTACCATGTACGGAACTCAGTCGGGGATTTTCTATGTGTACGACTATTTCGTTAGGCCTGCAACACAGATATTCTAGTTGGTCCGTCTCTTTTCTCATCATTGTAATGGCCCCACACACCCACCCATCAACTAATCGAAAGACCTCTAAAGAGTTGAGTGGACGTACCCTACTCCAAACAATCTAACATCCAATTGTGGTGCCCCTCATCCAATGTCTCGATAGTGAAAGAATCATTGGACTTTTGGTTTTAACTCTAGTCTTTTCCGAACTCCATCTTGGTTTTGTTGCTGGACGCTATCCGCATGCGACTATCCTTTTGGGTCCTACCCACTAAACTTACTTGCAAGTACTAAGACATACGAATATCCTACTCTGAACACCAACCCCTTCTGACTGCCCACAATGGTCCTGCCATGCAAAAAACAGTCAAGGCACAGCTTCGTTAGGCCCACTTAAAGGGTCATCCTAGAGTATCCTCACGTTCAGTTGAAGTCTCGTACTTCCTTCTATCTCAAAATAACTAAGTTGGACATGCTTCTCCTTTACTGAAATCTGTGATGAACTGCTTCGTTGGGCTCTTCATCTTTTGGGCTACTCTAAACGCATCCCATTCTTTTATACCCTAAATTTAATCTTTTAATTTGCATTTAGTTTACTTTTCTTATTCTACTGGCTACTTATTTACCCTAATTAGCAAATTCTTGCTCTTGTCTCACTTCTGGTTATTATGAGACCACCAATGATCTAATAGGAAATGATGTTGGTATAGGCCGCTTCTATTATCTTCCTTACTGACTTAATTTAAGTCTTAAGTTTATAAAATAAGTCTCTTCTATTGTTCTATTCGCTTATTAACTTAATGTAGATTTTTTAAATAAGCTTTTACTACTATTCTTGCTATCATTGTTTATTAATTTATGCTAAGTCTCAAAATAAGCATTTCCGTTCTTGTTACCTAATTATAACATATGTTATAATTTTACTTGTAATTATCACTTTAATCTTCTTTTATAATCTGTATATTATAAATATAATTACAAGTGTCTCTTCCTATTCTACTCTGCCTTCTTTTACTATCATATTGAATTCACTCTAAGTCTCTTATATTATGTAATTTACTTATCATAATGATTATCTTATTTTATTGTCTGCGCAGTACATGCGGATCTAGGTTCATTACCGTTTACAGCTTTCACTTAATTATTAACTTGATTCCTTTCATACTTTACTTCATTTTCTTCCATTTTAGGAAGTAATTCTATTTTATTTGGTTGGTTATGAAAACTATACTAAAAATCCATTTCCATATTTTAACACTAAATAATACTATAAACAATAATCTACATAAGGTTAATCTAGTTTAAAAACAAACAAAAGTAATTTCATAAGGTAGAACCTCCTCGTTTTCTTCATTCTTTCCAGCAATAGCTTTCTCCACACTCTTACATTTTTCTTTAAAGTTATCTATAAATTAACATATTTTTATTTCTACGTTGAACGGCCTGAGATCAGTCTGCATAATTTAGAGACATGGGAGCTGAAATATTACTAAATAAAATTATTTGAACATTTTTTTGACTTATCTGGTTTTTCCCTTTTTTTTGAATTTCTTGTTTGGCTTATACGCTTGAATTGGTAGTTAAGGGTTCCAGACTGAATTATTAGAATTCATATTTAATAAATTATGTTACATATATATGTCATATTGATTAAATGAATTGATTATCATGTGAATAGAAGAATACACAAAGAAGTAGTAAGCCAAATGGTTTTGCTATAAAAATGAAATAAAAAACATAAAGATGTGTTTTGTAATTTTTCAACTTTAATTAACTTACGAGGTTTGTTTACAAAATGGGGAGCCCAAATTTGAAATTTGCTCATGACCGGATATAACATTGGGTCAGCCCTGGTAATAGATGTGTATGGGATTATTAGTCAGATAAATGCATGGCTCCATGCTAGTCCATTTTTCCTTTAATTAAAAAAATAAAAGTTGATATTTAGAATTTAGAATTTATAGCTCTACCCGTTGAACAATTTCTTCCAATGAAAATTGATTAAATATTGGCTGGGTAGATTGAGCTGGGGTAGAAGTACATCCTTGATGAGTATTAGCTGAAGAAGACTGAGAACCTCCATGTAAACTACTAAACATCTACATAAGGTGCTCCATACATCTTTCCTTTTGTTAGTCCCCTCGACGAATCCATCCAATGTTGTAGTTTGAAAAAATCCATTGCTTCCTTTGACTCGGCCTTCTTCTTGTGATAATTTTCCTGATTGAAAAAATATAATCATCGATAATGCAAACACACTAACTATTTAAACTAAATAAATTTATTACCATTGTTTTTATAGATTTGTCATCCACGTATCTACTACTCTAACATTTTTTTTTTGGTATTTTTTAAGAAGTTAGATGGATCTTTCAAAACGTGCCAATATCGAAATGCCTCATGAAATGCTGGTTCCTTTCCTATTACAACTTTCTGCATTCATTTACATTAATATTAGAAAATTTTGATAATTATAATAATATTAACAAGGGTGAAATCCTACATGCTTGCATTATTTATGCATTTATATAATGTGTACATCTATATATCATATGCGCTTATACTACACATGCATTTGTTTTGTTATCAAAGTAATATTTTCTTCTTGTATTTTGACTATTAGTGTGTGTGTGTATATATATATAGTATATTTAGGACACCGGATTTATTTTCACCATTGACAACCCATCGTCGTCTTTAATGTTGATCAAAGTGTGCACGATATGTGTATAATGTGCAATAAGACCTTTCATAGTAATATAATTCATTATAACGAAATAATTGTTTATCCAACTTCTCAATTGAAGGTAATATTTCATAAGTGATCAATCTATTGAAGGTTGCAAAAATACGATGTTTTTGAATTTACGAGTGTAATACTCTTCTACATTGTTGTACACTTCACTCTGAAGACTATACAATGTGAATAGCATATCATAAATCATGAAGTTTCAGTTTGGAGATGATATGCTATTGTTATACTGCTGCTGTCGTAGCAATACGTTGGTGTCACAACAGCAACAGTATAACACTATGGTTGATGCAACAATGACATGCTCTTCTTATAGCGAAATGAAAAATGATATAATATATATCCTCTTAAATTTATCCCTTTAAATATAATCAAATGATTCGACATATATACTAAACTAGCATAGTGAATAGTTTCCTGGATGAATATGACTTAAAAATATTTAACTTACAATTTGTTCATTTTGTGAGGCTATCGATATAGAACCAGCACAATGACGAGTGTAGGTCCCTTCTTTTGACGTAAGGCCATTTTTTCACATTATTTCTCTTCTTTTCTCAAACTCCTCTTTCGCCCAATGAATATCAATCATCTCATTCCATATATTGGAAGAATCCAAACAGGTGGATGATCCTTGCATTCTATTATACTAGTTGTCTTATTAGCTATTATTGCCACTTCTCGTGCACGGTTTAGTTTTTTCTTCAAAATTTCTTTTGCTGTAGCCTCCCATATTCTTCGGATTGTTGGTTCATGATTTTTATCATATGAGAAATGTCTCTACATAAAAGATCTTGTTACACTCGAGAAATTAAAAAACATACGAAAGTAATACACGACTACAAAAAAAGACTGTCATATGATAGTGCACATTGCTCTTTGAATTTACTATGTGTTAGTTGGTAATTCAACAAGTTTCATCGTATCATATCACTAGGTATAATTCAATGCAAATATGCATGTTTTCGAAGGGAAAACATATAGGAAAAGAGCAGAGGCAAGGATAGTAAAACATAGGAAAGTACAAAGTAGTATTGTATCATAGCAATGCATTAGAGAGATATAGGTAAAGGGAGATCCAAGTATCATATAGCAAAATAGGAACACATTGTTTAACTATAAATTTCACGGTAAATAAAGTAATCAACTAAAATGTCAATCTTTATTGGTGTGTAGAAAATATTATTAAAAGTACAATTAGAATCTCATTGGAAAATTAACTACAATGCCAACCTTTATTGGTGTGTAGACAATATGCAGGTTGATGAGAAAGTAGTAAAGTTCGACAGGCATTCTACTAGCAGTAAAGCTCGATTAATAGCTAAATCATATTAAATATGAATCTACCATAGGATCCACTTATTAATAATAATGTACGTGTAAAAATCAATCAATAGTTGAACAAGTATCCATCTCAAGTCTCCTTTTAGCGAGCGACCCTAATAAACCTTCAGTTACAAATGCAAATACTAGCAAAAAAAATAATTTTGGCAACAAGGAATATAATGTCATTATCAATTAACCTGTGCTTTTGTATCCGTAGTGCATATAGTTATGATTGTTTAGAAACAAGCACGGATATTTACATATATACAATTAACAACGTCTTCATTAGTTCAAATGTTTTAACGTTTCAAATGCGGCTCATGCATGCACCTCTGCAAGTCAACACAACATGATCAAACCCAACTCAAACAATAAACTGAAAATACCTTGAATTTCAAATTACCTATCGAGAGCCGGAGAAGTCAAGCAGAGGCTAGAGTCGTCGTTTATAGGGTAGTCAAGGCGCTAGGGTTTTGAGGCAGTCTGTAGAAATGCAAAAAGAAAATTAAAATTTGTTAATTAATCTCAATTTCCACATTGCTACTCGATTATGAATCAGAAAATCTACAGAAATTAACAAATTTTGCAAAAACTGAAAAATATTACCTCTTGATAATAATTCGAAGATGGTGAATGAAGTCTGCGCAATGGGATTTGAGATCTGCGAATTTTAGGGGGATGGGATCTGGAACTTGCGAATTTGATTTTACAGGTAATACTAATTATAAATGGGACACTCATATTAATGGCATATATTGGTATAAAGATCATATACTATAATTGACAACTATTTTATTTTAGAAGGTAACACTAATAAATTTACTGCTAAATACCAAATTTAGAGATATTTTTTTCCAATGAATTATAACGGATGTATAACAAACAGTTGGGCCTCACCTGTAATAAATTCAGTTTCTTATGTAGCAGTGCAAGTAATGTGTAAATAAATTCTATGATCAAAGATGATGCAGTACGAACTACGGAATCGATATGTTTAAATTGTTCATGGCCTTTAAGTCGTTTGGAGTTGGCTTCGTTCTTGAGTCGTTCGGAGGTTATAAGTCGCTCACGACTTAACAAAGGGTATTCACGACCTAATAATAAGGCCTTAAGTCGTTCGCGACTTAACGGAGGGAAGGATGACGAGTTACGACTTAAGGAATGGATTATAGGTCGTCCACGACTTAAAGAGAAGGAGCTACGACCTAACAAAGAAGATGAAAGGAAGTTACGACTTAACAGGGGCTTAATTCGTTTGGGATGGATGAGTCGTACATGACTCAACGACTCATCTATAAGTCGTCCACGACTTATCTTGAGGCAGGGAAATGTTCCATATATTAAAGGTTTGAGTCGGAGGAAGGCGCGACCTAGTTAAGTCGTTGAGGAGATATACCGCAAGAAGCTCATGTTGCTTGAGTCGTATGAGTCTTAGGTCGTAAACCAGGTCATGCTAAGTCGTTATCTGTTTGGAGTCTTGAGTTGTTATATGTAAGTCGGCCTGTATGTATGTAAGTTGAGTCGTGTAAGGTCGCATATGCGCTGTAAATATGTGTTGAGTCGTGTGTCGTGATGGACTTGTGTTGTACTGTTTTAGGTCGTTGTAATGAGTTAAGTCGGTCTACGTTGAGTCGTGAGTCGTCTTGTGTTGAGTTGTTTGTAAATTTTCCTTGAGTCTTGAGTCGCGTGGTGTTGAGTCGCTGCCGGTTGTGAATGAGTCGTGATGTTGAGTCGCGTTATGTCATTAAGTCGTGAGTCGTGGAGGATGAGTCGTATACGACTTAAGTGTCAGGGTCAAACTCTATAAATAGCGAGTGTGTTGTACATTTTGGGAGTTGATTTTTGAATAAAATTTCTTGATGATTGCTGTGTGCTTTCATCTTAAATTGGTAGTTGAGTGTAATCTCCTATCTCCTCTTTCGGTTAATCGAGTGCGCTCGATTCAACGATCGTAGAAGCCGATTCACGGTATCTAGTGCGCTAGATCAACGTACGAAGAATCGTAGATCTTTGAACACGGTATAGTGCGCTATCAACGTGTTTGAGATAGCTAGAATTCGGTATCTTCGGAACAACGAATTTGGGCATTTTGGTATTCATTAATCCACCGATTGCTACTTTCATCGATTCATATCGTTTTGTTTATAATCCGCTGCGTCAGTTTGGTATCAGAGCTAGACTTAGCCAATCCTAGCTAAGCCGAGACTTGGAGCCAATTTTTGAAGTTGAAGTTTGAAGTTGTTCATCGTGTTCATCTTGAAGTTACAACGAGTTTGAAGATTTTGATCCATTTCATTTTGGATCTAGAGTTGGAGAAGTGTTTGAATTTGAAGTTGCAAGTGAGGCCGAGTCAAGTCATGAAGTGGTATAGCCGAGCTAACTTTGGGTCGAAGCAAGTGTGCGAGCTGGAAGAAGCCGAGCCGAGTTAGTGTTGAACCGAGCTAAGGAGTTGTGCGAGCTAGTGTGAGGCTGTGCATTGTTTGGCTTGTGTTGGAGAGTTTTGAAGTACATTTTTGTTGAAGTAGAGCTATTGCCGAGTCAAGGTCGAGCCGTGAATTGATTGACTTGTGTTGCTAGTTTGAAGTATTTGTTGAAGTATTTGAAGTTTTTGAGAAGTTTTCAATCATGCCGCCTAGAAGAGCTAATCGTCATCAAAACGTTGAAGCTTTGTATAGAAGAGAAGAAGCCGAGCTTATGGAACAACATATTAATGAGAAATTTGATGAAGGCATAGGAAAGTTAGAGAAGTTGATGAATGATTTGAATCAAACTCAAAGGAGGAGATCACCAATCTCGAACCATGGAGGAAACCGAGTTTCGCCATCGGTTACGAAAGCGAGGAGGGTATCACCACATTCTTTTAGAGATAGAAGAGAAACATCAATTTCATCATGGAGAGATCATCATGACTATGGACATGAAGAGAGAAGAAGTCAACGTGAATTTGACAATGAGGCGTATAGAGATGAAGAGAGACATAGTCGAAGAAGCATGCATGAACGAAGGGATGATAATGGTTGAGATCGATGTAGGCATACTTTTGATTTTGATGAAGAGGGTGATAAAGCTAGCATTCATTATCGAGATCGAGACCAAGTTCGAAATTCATATCGAGATGTAGATGAAGATCGTCGATGGGAATTGGGTATGAAGATGGAGATTCCAGAATTTAAAGATGGGATGGTTGCTGAAGAATTTTTAGATTGGTTGTCAAATGTTGAAGAAATCTTTGATTTCAAAGAGGTTCCGGCGAATCGAAGGGTGAAGTTAGTTGCTACAAGGTTGAGGGGGAGAGCTTTGTCATGGTGGCAGCAAACTAAACTTACGAGGGAGAGAATGGGGAAGTCAAAGATTGAATCATGGGAGAAGATGAAGAAGTTGATGCGAGCTACATTTTTGCCTTACAACTACCAATCACTTATGTACCAGAGATTGCATAATCTGAGGCAAGGGACGAAGTCTGTTAGTGATTATGCAGGATCTGATCGAGGTGGAGAATATGAATCACCATTTGAACAGTTCTGTGCCGAAAATGGTATAATTCATCAAACAACAGCTCCATATTCACCACAAAAAAATGGTGTAGTTGAGAGGAAGAATAGAACGTTAAAAGACATAATTATTGCCATGCTTTTAACCTCTGATCTACCAACGAACTTGTGGGGGGAAGCCTTAAATATGTCTAATCGCATATTAAATAAAGTCCCTCGTAATAAATAGGAACAATTCCACATGAGTTATGGAAAAGACACAACCCAAGTTTTAAATACCTCAAAGTGTGGAGGTGCTTGGCAAAAGTTCCAGTTCCGCCTCCCAAGATAGTCAAACTTGGGCCAAAAACAGTAGATTGTTACTATCTAGGACTAGCCCAAAATAGTAGTGCCAACAGATTTTGGGTATTCAAGTCTGATATAGCTGATATTCATGTAAATACAATCATGGAATCTAGAGATGCCTCATACTTTGAAGACGTGTTTCCGCACAAAAGAAATGAAGGAAATAATGTCCTTAAAAGGACAAGAGAAGAACCAAGCAATTCACACGAAGATGAAACTCATCATGAGATTGAGGAATTGAACCAAGAAGAAGCGTAAGGGGTAGGACTTCCAAGACATTTGGTTCGGATTTTTTCACATATGTGTTAGAACACGAATCTCAAACATACAAGAAAGTAATGTCATCTTCTGAATATTCATGTTGGAAAGAAGCAATCCAAAGTGAAATTGATTCAATTCTAAGTAATAAAACTTGAAAAATTGTTGATATTCCACCTAGAATAAAACCTATTGGTTGTAAATGGATTTTCAAGAAGAAAATGAAAGTAGATGACTCTATCGATAAGTATAAAGCCAGATTAGTAGCCAAAGGATATCGTCAAAAAGGAGCAGACTTCTTTGATACATATTCGCCGGTAACACGAATAACCTCTATAAGAATGCTAATAGCAATTGCATCGATTTACAATCTATAAATTAATCAAATGGATGTAAAGACAACATTCTTAAATAGAGATCTCGATGAAGAGATCTACATGGAGCAACCTAAAGGTTTTGTTTCCAAAGGAAATGAAAACAAAGTCTGTAGATTAGTAAAATCATTATATAGATTAAAACAAGCTCCAAAGCAATGACACACGAAATTTGATAGTATCATGATGAGAAATGGTTTTCGTATAAATGAATGCGATAAGTGTGTTTATTATAAACAAATTGGACAATCATATGTGATGATTTGTCTATATGTAGACAATATGTTAATATTCAATCCAAATACTCAGGTAATAGAGACCATAAAGAAGAAGTTAATTAGCAATTTCGATATGAAAGACTTAGGAGCTGCAGACGTTATTTTGAAAATCAAATTAATAAGAACAACTAATGGAATTGAATTATCTCGGTCACACTATATAGACAATGTGATTGAAAAATTTCAAAGTTTTGGGATTAAAGGAGTAAGAACACATTTTAATCCATCAGAAGTACTACATAAAAACACTAATGAGAGTGTAATGCAACTGGAATACTCTCGTGTAATAGGATGTCTCATGTGTCTCATGAATTGCACAAGACTATATATAGATTATGCAGTAAGTCGATTGAGCATGTATACAAGCAATTCAGGAAAGGAACACTGGAAAGCACTACTGTGAGTGCTTGAATATTTTAAAAATACCACAAATTATTCCTTACATTATAGAAAATATCCTGCCGTCTTAGAAGGATATAGTGAGGCAAACTGGATTGCTGATCAGAGGAATAAAAATCAACGAGTGGTTATGTATTTACCTTAGCAGGGGCAGCAGTGTCATGGAAATCAACTAAACAAACATGCATAGCTCGGTCCACTATGAAATCAGAGTTCATCGCTTTAGATAAAGCAGCCTAAGAAGAAGAATGGCTTCGTCAATTTTTAGAAGATATTCCATTTTGGGCTAAACCTGTACCGCCATATGCATACACTGTGATAACTAAGCCGCATTAAGTAGAGCGCACAACTTTGTGTATAGTGGAAAGTAAGGACACATTCGTCGATGCTATAACACAGTTAGGCAGTTACACTCAAATGGAACTATTTTCATAGATTATGTGAGAACAAATGATAGCCTATCAGATCCATTTACTAAAGGTTTATCAAGAGAGAAAATTGACTGCGCGTCGAGGGGAATGAGTTTAAAAGCCTAAACCAGCAAGAGTTATCTTATACGGAAACCTATCCTAGCGACTGGAGATCCCACGACTAGGATCAATAGGCAAACCAGTTCTGAGTAACTCAAGATGTAATGCATTTTCTTGGACATAGTCCAACTCCATTCCTATCGTGCATAATATAAATGCATGCATACAGAAGTATTTAAAGGTTGCGATCACCTATATTAGGGTGAGCTGGGTCGGCTCTATGAGAATATTAAAGGCTTTTATTCTCTAAAAACACTCGCAGAACCAAAAATTGTTCAGGACCAAAACGAATACAACCAAGAGATTGGATGTGAAAGGAAATAATGCCTTGTAAAGCTTATTGTCTGGTTATACAATAATGGCTGACGGTTCAAGATGAAATAATTCACTGATTAGCCAAGTATATCCGATAAGTTTTAACCAGGGAAAGTTCAAAGTGAAATATCTACTTATCCTCGATATAGCACTATTTTCATATGAACTATGTAATATTACACTTTGTTTGGGGGAGACATATATCGTCATTCATGTGGGGGATTGCTAGAATTCTCAAAAAATGGTGAATGAGATATGTTTCACATCATCAAAAATATGTTCATTTTCTGGTTTATACAGTATATTCTCAATTCCTATATTGGCCCTTAGGGTCAGGTTATTTTGTGCGAGGGGGAGGACCTATATGGCCATGGACTAACACACGTGCACGCAGCCGCTGCCCGCCCATCCGACCGACCGAACCGACCGGGTCGGGTGCGGGTCCAATAAGAGTGGACCGTGTTATATTTTTTCTGTACAAAAGTGAACGGTTTTCTACAATTCAAATTTAAATAAAAATGACTAGTGATTAGACGCGACGAAGAGACGCGACTGTTGCGAACAGCAACAGTTTCCGGCCGTGGCAAACGAAGAGGTGTAACTGTTGTGAACCGCAATAGTTTTCGGCCGTTGCAAACGAAGAGGTGCGACTGTTGCGAATAGTAATGCTTTTTGACGTTACAAATGAAGGGATGCTGCTTTTCTCAAATGGTGTAGCCATTGGGAATTCAGCTATAAATAAGAAGGAAACCTAATCACTTTCCTCACTCAATTAATTCCGAATTTTCTCTTCTTCCTATTCGTTTCTTAATATCTTCAGCCCATGTGCTTTTGCATATCACACAAAAGATCATACACATCACAATCTCGAGTAGATCATGTCTGTTTTATCTTGGAAGACTTTGAATAAAGTTTTAAGGAAATTGTTATGACAAGCCTCAGACGTAATTTCCTTCTTCAACCGGTTAGATATATATATATATATATATATATATATATATATATCGCTTTCTTTCTACGTTGTACTATTTCATTAAATAGTATAACTTTTGATTTAGCACTATAGTTATTATTGCTATAGTTGTTAGTTTGTTGTTGTAATTAATTACAACAGACTTATTGATAAAATAACTAATACGGATTCCAAAGTAGTGGAAATCTGAGTTGTAAACTTGTAAGACAAGTTTATTATTGATTAGTCTCTGTTTTGGTATACTAGACATATAACAATAAGTAGCGGTAGAGGGAATATGGAATACGATTAATGGCCGTCCATCGAACCTGTTTCTTCCTTTTATTTTGTCCTGCACTACAAGAGAGATAGGCTATTCCAACGGCTCCAAGCCATTGGCGGCCGTTGGTAGCTGTTGGAATAGCGTTCGTGCTTTCCAACGGCTTCGAACGGAAGCTACGGCGCTATTCCAACGACATTTCCAACGGCTACCCATGGCAAATAGCCAAAGAAGGCCATTGGAAGCCGTTGCAATAAAATGACAAAATAGCCGTTTGTAGTCGTTGCTAATTTGGATGAATTTTTTTTATAACAGCAATTCATTCACCTTCCAGCCACACTTAATCAATATATATCCATTTCCACTCCATTTCCACTACATTTCACACACACAGATATATATATATATATATATATATATATATATATATCACATATCCAACACATTACACCACAAAAAATATAAACAACCAAAAATTAACATCAAACATTACATTTTCAAACCAAACTATAAGTCAATATGTACATAAACAACAAAACCCTTACCAACACCAACTCCAATCCATATTCAAGTCAAAATAAACAATGCAAACACTTAAACCTTGCCACCTCAAAGTTAATATATACACAATAACCATCAAACACAATCCTCACCACCTCAAAGTCAATATATACAATAACCAAACACAAAGACAATAATCATCATAACTCTCAGGCATCATCCTCACCTCCGAAAGCACCAGACGACGAAGGGAAGGAACCATGCCTATGCGCATACTCCGCTAAATGTTGATTCAACTGCTCCATTTGTATAGCGCGAAGACGGTCCTGCTCTTGTAGCTGCTCAACTATGCCTCTAAGCTCTTTTATTTCTGCTTTGTCACATGCCTTTTGAGCTGCCCGAACCTGCAAATGGAATGTGAGATGTTCACATTTGTATTATAATCATTTTCTTAAGCAATGTATATACCAAAAGGAAATGCATATTTTATTAAATGATAATGGTGCAGGATGGTAAATCACGTATATGTTAGATTTAACTCAGGTAGAAATCATCATATGTATAGTGTATTTATAGGTTAATTTATTAAATGTAATATTGCAATGTTTATAAGATTACCGCTTGGTTTCCATAGCTATAGCGCCTATTCCATTGTGTTGGATCCATGATAGCGTCGAAAATATTATCTTGCTCCTCTACCGTCAACTCATCGCGATCCGATTCTGAAAGCAGCTTTGTCGGTGCCTCCTAAAACTTTGCCTAAAATAAAAAATAATTACAGGTTAAAAGTAGTAGAATAGGATTTAAACTTATCGATATTAATAGAATAAGATTTAAAATATGCATACATGTGCAACCGTCGCCTTATCATCTTCATCGCACTGATATTTAATATTGCCAGCATTGTCTGCTTGTCTTGATGCGTGGGTGTAGGTAAATACCTCCATCATAGACACGGGACGTCCAAGCTATCTTTTCTGCAATAAATAATTTATATATTTTAATTTTTCATAGCTAATTACTTAACTGATTAATATACAAAATGTAAGAACGGTTTAGGTTCGTAATTGATAAATTTACCAAGTCCTCACGGTGATGCTGAAAAGACATGGATCTGCCATGATGCGTTATAGGATTCCTACTTCTATTGGTGGAGTTCCTCTCCGACTCCACCTGCAATTTAAATTGAATATTATATTTACTAATTGCGAAATAATTAAGTATATATTTGGTAGATTTACCTTGAACTCGTCGGTCTTCCACCAACTAATCCAAGAATCCCATATGGAAGCGACCATTCAGTTCGGTTTCTTTTCCGATTTTTTAAGAGCTGACATTACCTGCCTGTAATTTTTGACGACCTTCGAATTCCAGTGGCACTGAACCATGGCGACATCGGGCTCCGCCAAGTCCACTTGCCCCTGTACAAAGAGAAAATATTACTAATTGTTCATTTATACTTACTCATATAGTAAAGTGGTATAAACTTACCAGAAAATCCTGCCACATGGCCTTCCTGACTTGGTCAGGGATCTTACTCCACTTAGGCCAGCAATCTGTCATCCTGCTCATATATAATTGCTTGGAAATACCAAGCATAACTCCTGAGGGCTCCAAATCAAATCCCTTGTGTTAAATATAAAACAAAGCTTTTGAAAAGTATATATATATATATATGTATAAACAAATTTATATTGTTATCATTTTAATTTTGATACTTATGCTCCGTCAGCTTTTGGCTGCAAATATACAAGTGGTTGAGCCGGAGGCTCACCACTACTCTCGTCGGCCGAGCGAGAAGAGCTACGATGTTTGGAGCCTGACACAATACCTGTTGAAAGTTTCACTTTTAATTATAGACATAGATAAAATGATGATGATATGTGGTGCATGTAATAAAGTCATTTTTAATTGGTAGTGCATGTAATGATGATGATGATATGTGATGCATGTGCATGAATAATTATAAAAATTACCGGATATTACTCAGTCCTCGTCGTTTTCTGATTCAGACTCGGTCTCGCGTTCTATATCGTTTTCCTCTACACTGTCAAATGCTTCGACTAATACATTTGTTTCATCATTTAATTGTCCAAAATTAGTTTGATCGTCTGTAATTGTGATTTCAATATTTTCCGCGATATCTGCTTGATAGGCTTGTTCTTCTGGAATATTCTTTTCATCGAATGTAAATCTCGCCTTGGTTTTAAAAACCGCAGACCAATCCACTTTATCTCTTTTTAGAGATGGATAAGGGGCGTAATAAACCTGTAGGGCTTGTTTGGCTAGTACAAAAGGATCGTACTGCTGATAACGGGAGGTATGTTTTATTTCTATAAGATTATAATTTGGATGCACGTTAATACCAAAACCTGGAACATTGCTGAACCAGTTGCATCTAAACAAAAAAACTTCCTCTACGGGTCTTATAAAATATGTCAATTGCAAAATTTGGGTTAACACGCTATAAAAATCATGTATATGATTATTAGGATCATCATTGCCTTTAATAAATACACCGGTATTGTTTGTTAATTTTTCAGCACCATATTCTTTTGTGTTGAATTTATATCCATTAACGAAAAATATTGGATACGTTTTAACTTTCCTTTTCGGTCCCAACGCCAAATGTTTTAATCCTTCATCGACCACATTATTTGTAGGATCACAAACGTAGTTCGAAAATCAAGTAGCGAAATTTTTGCTTAAATCGCCGTTTGGGTTTTGTGATTCATAAACACTGCAAACAAAAACATAATATATTGCTTTATTATTAATTTACACATGCAGTATTAAATTAAATTTATCAAAACATGTAATCCGATAATTACCTAATAAATGGTGCAACTTCTGGACAATTAAGAAGAATATATGTGTATGCTACATGGTAATCTCTATCATCTAACCATACTTTTACACATTTTCCAACATGTCGACCATGTTATTCAAAAATAGTTAACATTGCTTCAGAAGAAGAATCTTGTTCAACAACCTCATCATTACGCGAAACACTTTGAAATGATAAATTCACATGATCATTGAAATAATAAGAGGAAAGGAACGATGCTTCTTCTTCGATATATGATTCGCAAATCGAACCTTCAACTCGAGCTTTTTGTCTTACTTTTTTCTTTAAATGATTTAAGTACCTAATAAAAAATATTTCACATCAATATTGATTTTTATTTATAGTACAATTAACATTTACATACTCAGTATTAATAACATACCTCTCGAATGGATACATCGATCCATATTGCATAGGACCTCGAAGATGTGCTTCAAATGAAAGATTAACAGGTAAATGCTCCATTACATTGAAAAAAGCTGAAGGAGATATTTTCTCCAGTTTGCAGAGCAGTATAGGGATTTCTACCGCAAGTTTTCAAAGATGGTCAACTTTTAACGTAGTTGAACAAAGCTTCTTATAAAATAAACTAAATTCTGTTATAACCTTCCAAACTTTTACGGGAAACAATTCTTTAAAAGCGAAGGATAACAAATTTTGCATCATTACATGAAAATCATGGCTTTTTTCATCCCACTCAATCTTCCATTCTTATAGTCGACACATCTACGAAGATTAGATGAAATTCCATCAGGAAATCGTAATTCTTCCGCCCATTTTAACAGTACTTTAACTTGTTTCTTATTTAGTTCATAACATGCTTTGGGTTTTTTAGTGTCATTTGGCTATATATGAAGCTCCAGACAATTACATATTTCTTCTATATCTCGCCTTGATTTCAGATCGTCCTTAGTCTTGCCCTAAACATTCAAAAGTGTATTAAACACATTATCGAATAAGTTTTTTCGTTATGCATCACGTCAATGTTATGTTGGATTAAGAGATTTTTCCAATAAGGCAACTCCCAGAATATACTCTGTTTGCACCAATTATGAAACGTCGATTTACCTTGGATTTCAGTTTGCTGCCCTATTTCATGTATCTTTGGATAATCTTTTACAAGTTCATATTTATCTTCACTTGACCAAATCGTTGGTGGTTGTAAAGTCTCATGTCTATTAGCTATGAAGTTTTTTTCGTCCCTTCTAAAAGTATGATTAATATGGAGAAAACATCGATGACAATCAAACCATGAAATTTTCTTTCCATGCCGTAAAGAAAATGCTCGTGTTTCTTTCATACAATAAGGACAAGCAAAATAACCGGCCGTACACCAATCCAAAAGCATTGCATATGCACGAAAATCGTTAATAGTCCATAACAAAGAAGCGAACATCCGATTTTCTTTTGATACATCATATGTTTCAACTCCTTCATACCACAATGTTTTCAACTCTTCGATTAGTGGTTGTAAGTAAATATTGATACCCTATGTCGGATCATGAGGTCCAGGGACGACAATTGTGAGAAACATATATGGAGTTTTCATACACATCCACAGAGGTAGATTGTAAGGTGTAATGATTATAGGCCAAGATTAATATTTAGAACCAAACTGATAAAATGGTGAAAATCCATCAGTACATAAACCTAGTCTTACGTTACGGCTCCCCGCTGCGAAATCGGGATATTTCTTATCAAAATACTTCCTGCTTCTCCATCAGATGGGTGTATTAACGTACCTTCTTCAGGTGTCCTCACACTGTGCCATCTCATATGATGCGCTGTTACAGATGATGTATATATCCTTTGAAATCTACGATTGATAGGTAAATAATGCATACACTTGTATGGAACTTTTTTTTCCCTTTTTTTCCTTGGTTTGTATCTTTCTTGATTACATATTTTACAATTCCGAAGACTGACATCATCTTTCCAAAACAACATGCAACCATTTATACATGTATCAATTTTTTGATACGGTAAATCGAAAGATGACATAAGTTTTTTCATTTCATAATAATTTTCGCACATTAAATTATCTGATGGCATATGGCGTTTAGCAGCTTGTACAACAGCCATAAATCCAGCTTCTGCAAGTTTGTACTTTGATTTCATTGCAATGTACTCTGCAGTTGCCGATAATTGAGTGCCGCTAGTACATCCATTCCAAAGAGGTTTCTTAGCAGCATCCAATAAATCATATTTTTTTGGCTCCAACATTTGGTTCCTCTTCGACGTTAACATCGTCGTTATTAATTTTAACAGTATGGAACATTGATCGTGCTGCATCTTCAACCATATGTTTTATGAGATTCGTTGTACTAACTTCATCACTAATGACCTCTGTTGACTGTTCTTCGTTACGTGTTATAATTTCTCCATGACGATTCCACACCAAATAATTGGTTACGAAACCATATTGGCACAAATGAATCCTAATTATATTCGGTACTAAATGCTTCAACAATTTTCACCTACTACATGGACAACGAATTTCTACGTCGTTTTCAATATTACTTAAAGCAAATTCGAAAAACACATTTACCCCGTTAAGAAAAAGTTTACTTATTGAGCCTTCCATTTCTCTTCTTTGATGCATCCAGCTCTGATTAATAAAATAATTGACCATTTTTCCTACTGTAAAACCTATGATCAATAGTATGCTCTCTCAATAAAGACACCACTCCATAGCTTAGATATTCACTCAACCTAATGCTCTGATACCAACTTTAACGACCCGACTTCCATCTCCAGGAAGTCGCATCACTAATTAAGAAAGAAAGGGATAGAAGAAGAAAAGAAAGAGAAAGAAAGAAACAACAACATCAGAGAACTCACAGCAGACCGAATAAAATATAATATATCACATAAAATATTACACAGTATCATATTACATCAGAGTAAACAACTTATACAACACATATTAGACAGTTATAATCATCTGTCGCAAGATACAGATACAACAAACACGGCGGAACCATAATATATCTACACATGGAAGACTCCTGCTCCATAACTCCCTCAAAATTCGTCAAGCTAACCTGAATCACTTAACTACTCATACATAATATGAGTACCCAAGAGTTTAATAAAACAGAAAATAAACACTCGGGTCAGACAAGGGTCTGGTGTGAGTAAATGGTTTAAAATTGCTTAACTTTAGAAAATCCTTTGAAAGAAAAGGTATCACGTAAGACTTCCCACACATAAACATGGAAAAGTTTTTACCTTACGCTAACCAAAACAATTGATAGGAAATCAAGTGATATTATAATAGTGTCTAGGGTTTTCAAGTATGAAATAGCCGAAATTGTTACATGATTAAATTTCAGCTACTAGCCACAAAAGTGGGTAATACAAACAAAACCGTAGGGTCTCGTAGGAAGAATGGGTTTCCATCAATGGCAGTGCTACTGGGGTACCGTCCGTCACAGTACGTGGCCTAGATCAATGTACCGAGGAGTACACCCGCTTCCCTGCAACACAAGGCCGGGACCATTCCTTACTGAACAGTCCCGAACAAGATAACCCCGCAGTTGGCGAGCGATTCCAACTGCCCACACAGCCGAAATAAAAGGGACTTCTAGACAGGGGAATATCTTGCTCTCCAGTGGAAGCTACCCACAAAGCCTTGTTGCACCTCCCCTGTTTTAGCCATTCCCGTTTGATGAGGCTAAAGGCGACGATTACCTTTATAGAACACATCTAACTTAGAATGCTCATCGTCCACCTGACGATGTTCTGAAAGCATTCAATCCATACAAGTCGTTCCGGGTTCGAACGAAACCGAAGGCACTATCTCGTTGCACTCATTTTGGAATCACCCTCAGAGTCAACGACCATAGCCCTTGCACTCTAAATCACCATCTCGAATCTATAAGCACTATTCCGTTAAACTCATCACGGAATCACCCACAGAGTTATACTGACGTATAGTTCTTACACCTCGAGTCTTCACAAAGCTCCACTTGGATTCACGACCTAACGTTTAATTGGAATCGATGTGGTTTTCGAATCCCAAATATGGAAACCCGATCCCGGTCTCACCGAAACCAAACGTCATTTTAATGTCCAAGTTGTACTTAAAGGTTTAAACAGTTTAAATTATATTCAGGATGATATAAACAGATAGATGAATCACATTATCTCAATAGATAATTCATACCCACATTCATCTTCACAAAGCAGCATAACATCATAGATATCCAAATCATCCAGTATCAACCAATAACAATCATCCAATATCAATCACCTAATACTGATCATCCAATATCAATCAATCACACGATATCAATCAATTATCCAAACAGAATTGATTAATTCTTAATCAATTGGATTACTTAAATCCTTCTTCAATAATTTATTCTAAACAAATAAATTAATCATCTCTTAATGATCATCCCTAATTAATCTCCCTTGATTAATTATACTTTAATTACATTCAAGTAATTATCCTTAACCATATTTAGTAATTAACCTTTAATTACTATCATTAATTACAATAATTAATGATCCTTCAATAACCTCATTTATTAATCAATTATAATTAATTATATTAAATCTCAATTAATTACAATTAATTATTCACACTTTAAACTAATTATTTTTATTAATCAATCTTGATTAATTCATAATCAACTAATGATCCTTATTGATTAATAATTCCTTTAATTAATTAAATAATTAACTTGTAATTAATCATCTCATTAATTCATAAACAGTAATTAACCATTTGTAATTACTTATCTTAATTAATTATATTAACCCTTGATTAATTATTTGAATTAATCAACCTTTAATTACTTCATTAAGTAATTATTAATCAATTAAATTAACAATAAATCCTTTATTAATTACTTCAATAATTAATTACATTTCAATTAATTACTTAGTAATTAATCTTAAATTAACCACATTCATTAATTTATTTATCACATTAATTAATTAACTAAGTTAATTAAGTAATTAACCCGTAATTACTTAACAAGTAATTATCTTCTAATTACTTCATTAATAACTCTTAATTACCTTCTTAATTAATTATTTAACAAATAATTACTTCCATCATTAAACAATCCTTAATTCTTCAATTAATTAATTATTTCATAATTAATTAACTAACTTTAAAACAAATATATTAATCAATTCCTTAATTGATAACAACATGTGATTAACCATTAATCACATCAATTAATTACTCCTATGAGTAACTTCTCTAATTATTTCCATAAGTAATTACCATTCGAATTACATTCAAAAATTAATCATTGATTACTTCATTAAGTAATTACACTTAATTAATCCATAATTAAGTGATTTAAATAAACAATTAACTAATTATTTAAAATAAATTGAATAATTAATTAACTAACTTCTTACATTTTTAAATCTTTAATTAATTAAGAAAATCATTAATCTTAATTAAATCTTACTTATTAATCAAGTATTTTTAAGTTGATAACAAAAATAAATTAACCCTATTTATCTTCATAATTAAATTATTTGAATAAATCAAATTTTAAACTTATTTTATTTCAAATAAATTTTGAAACTTTAATTATTAACATTTCTTAAAAATTCTGCTTAAAACGTTGGTTCAATATTTAAATTCAAACACTTCTTTTAAATTGGATTTCAAAATTTAAGTAAGATAATCATTTTCAAAACAATCATCTTGAAACATTTTAATCTTTAAATATGAATTCAATTTACACTTTTATAAGTTTGACTAACATTCACTTTTTAAAGTTTTGGTTTACATTTATTTAAAACAACAAGTTAAACTTTGTATTTTGGTTTCCCTTATGAACTTGCTTAATAATACAAAGCTTACTTTCAATAATTCAACATAAGTTACACAGCAACTTAAAACACTACACATCACTAACCAGAAGAACATGCAACAGAAATCTCGAGTCGAACAAAGGAAAATACTCGAGACTGCCCTGAAGATTCCCAACTTCCTTTATCTTCGAGTCGCCCTCAAAAACAATGCGTGCACCCCTTCGAGTTCCTAACGTCTTCTCCAAAACAAAACTACAGAGCGCACATCAACGTGCACGGTGCACGTGCGCCATTGCCTACGGCCATTACAGGTCGTCGCGACTATCTACATCGGTCACAAGAACTTATGCGAACACGAACTCGAACCCAGATCGAAACATTGGTACGTGAATTCAGAATTTGACCTCGAGCTCGAAATACTGCAGAACACAACACGACACAGAACCCCTCCCAATGTCGTCCATCAACATTGATGATCATCGCCGTCCTCACTATAGTTCCATCTTGACCCCTAGCAGCTACTACCCTAACGCGGTCGAACTCGATCCATCATCCACGATGCAATGCCACGAAATTCAAGCCGAACTAAACTGTAAGCTTAAACCCTAGTTTCTTCAATTACCGACAATTCACTCAATTGAAAAATTATTTTGCATTTTTCCCATAACCAACAATCTATGCACAAGCTTCGATCCAAGTTTCAAACCGAATTAATGTGTAGATAATCGGCAATTCACAAAATTCCCGATTTCGAATAAACCCCAAATTCACTATAATTACACAATTAAAAATTACAAATTGTATATCTAAATTCATGACTTATCCTCACTATTACATGCATGTAATCAAAATTAAATTTTAAGATAATTGATTTTTGTCATGAACCAAGATCTCACTGTAATATTCATTTTTAAAATCATTTGTAAATTTAAAATTTGCAGAAACAAATTTTAATATTACCAACAACAATAACACACAACTTTTATTAAATTATCAATGTCAAATGATGATTGTTAGTGGAAAATTTAAATTTATTCAATGATGATCCAGGTCAGGGAAGTAACAGAAAAATAAAGTGACTATACATATATATGCAGATCACTACACATATACATATAAATCTATCAAATCCAATAATATAAAAACTGAAAATGTTCCATGCAACATCAATATAGATCAACACATGCATAGTAGTAAAAATCCAGAACAATTGTTTTTAAAAACATTTACTCACTTGATAAAATTGCGGAGCAGATTTCATTCATTTCCCAGGCTTGAACACTTTAATTTGAAAAATGCTTTTACTTTGCTGTTAAAAATCCCTTTGCATGCTTTTAATTATGCTGTTGAAACACTTGCATGCCTATAGATTGCTTTGCTGATGAAATTTGAATTCTTGCATGTTGAAATTGCAGGTTGAACTCCATTTAAATTGCAGTTTTTAATTGATGTTGCATGTTGAATTGGCAGTTGAACTCTCCCCTTTGAATGCAGGTTTGAGGTTTGATATGAAGAAATTTTAATTTGCAGATTTTGTTTTTGCTTTTCATTTGAATTGCAGTTTTGAAGAAATGCAGATTTGATCATTGCTTCAGATTCTACTTTGCTTTGACAATGGCAGATTTGAATTTGCACAGGATTTTATTTTTGCAGATTTTAATTTTCACTTTTCAGATTTTCAAAATGTAATTTCTGGTTTTAATTTCAGGTTTTGAGAACAAATTTTAGATTTGTCATTAATTTGAGAAATGAAGAAATGAAACAAAGAAGAAGTGTTATGTTTTATTAAGATTAAAAAAAAAATTAAATTGAAGACACTTGTCATTTAATTTCTTTAATAGCTTACATGTGTTGTTAATGTGACTTAAGATAGTTACACATGTCTCTAAGTATTTTGAATAAATTTTTATTTACTTTAAAATGTAATATAAGCTTAATTATTTAAGTTACTTTATAAATGAATAGTTATGTATTTATGAAATGTTTTTAAAATAATAATCTTTTGAATTTAGATAAATATACAAGTTTAATCTTTAAAGAAAATTATTATGAATCTAGTTATAATACAAATATATTCTTATGGATTTAAAAATCTTAAAACATTTATTTATATACATTTATAACTATTTAAATTGAAGCATTTAAAAAGAAAGCAAAACAAACTTTGTTTAAATCCCTTTTTAAACTATCTTATTTAAAAACAAACAATTATCTTATATTTAAAACAATTTAATTAATCTAAATTACCTTTTTGAAAATATAAATTAAAACAAAGCTTAAAATTACAATATTCATATATATATATATATAATATATATAAATTATTAATAGATTAAATTAAATTTCAAAACAACATCAAACTATAACGTATACACATATATATATTACAATTTTGAGAATACAATCTTTATTTAAAACCAAAGATATTTCTATTCACAATATATATCAAATATATATTATAAACGGAATAACATTTCATTAGCTTTGACAAATAAATCTTATCAATTTTTAAATTGTTAGAAAGATATTGATCAAAATTACCAGATTAAATATTTACTAACCATTAAAAAAAATTAACTTTACCAATTTAAATTAAAATTGTAAAGAAAAAAATTATCAAATTAATTTAATTATTATCACAGATTATTAAATTGATATTGCCTAAAATTCCGGGTCGTTACATGATAAATAGGCAATTTCGGTACCGCACTATTTTCCATAGCTGACTTACTGGTGGAACACTCAAAATTGGTTTCCTGCTTCGAATGTTATTGCTTTTCGCCCTGAACTTTTCTCTCCTGACGATTTGAAGGTTCTTCCCAAACTTAATGGCAGGGAAAGTTATATGGTAATTTCACCGGGGCGCGCTCTCTCTCTCAAACGCAATAGAGATTTAATGTTGAACAAATATAAAAACATTGGTTGTTGCAAAAAAGTATTGCTGAAACAGGACAAATTTTATTATCAGGTTTCTAACCAAAACTTATTTTAACTGTAAACCTGGTTTGAAACTTACTCCAAAAACAAATATGGTTTTTGTCAGATTTATCTATGTGTACATATTTTTTATTTGTGCTCAGGCATGAAAATCAGATTTATTTTTGTGATAAGTTTTAATTTGAATCCATATATGATACAAGTATTTTCTTGAAGCCTAATTATAAATTTTGTCCCAGAAATACACTTTATTTTTTTCATGATAAGGAAATAGGCTTTATTTGAATCCTGTGCCAAAATACGTCTACTTTATATAATAGATATATAATGGACTTCTACACCTTCAGTCTATCAAATGCAGGGTCGCAGCTCGGGCCTGTGCCCTACCTGGATTTGAACAATGTAATTAAAAACAATAGAATTCATTGATTGGCCATAGCTAAATTTACACTTTAGCCCTACCTGGTTCACCACTATCATACGTAGGGCTGTTATGGTAACGGTGAATTTACTATTACCATACCGTTACGAATCAATCGATTACCATTATTGATTGATATCGCATACCGGTTTAATCGGCATGGTAATGGTAAATTTACCATTTTCTATGGTAAATTATCGGTAACATTTCTTCAAAACTAGCGGTAATGGTAAATTTACCATTCGATTTAAAACACATGTATATTCATGTGATATGCTTTAACATAGACATTTAGCACCAAATAAATGACCAAATTTAGTTCAGTAATTAGGTCAAATAATGCCAAAACACTTTCTTCTTCTTCTCATTTATGTCTTTTATAAAGTAACACCATAAATAATACACTGAAAATGTGTTATAGTATAGAAACATGCCACGTTATAATTTTTTTTGGACAAATGGTAATTTACCATTACCAGTGTAATAGGTACACTGCAACAAAAACACCTTATTGTAACATCTAAAAAACATTGTATTAGGAATTTCACAACGTTTTTGCAAATGTTGATTTAGGCCAAGTTGTAATAGGTTCGGTGCTTTTTAAAATGTTTTTTATTGAGTTGTAAAAAAACATTGTAATAGCCCTTTTACAACATTTATAAATTGTTGTATAAAAGTTTATTACAAGATTTTAAAAACGTTATAGAATAGTTTTTTACAACTTTGTATTTATGTTGTAGTATATCTTTTTACTACATTTTTTAAATGTTGCAAAATAATTAATACAACTTTTTAAAAAGTTGTATATGCAGTTAAACTTATTCCAAGATGCAGCTAGCTCAATATTGTGTTACAACAAATAAAATAATATAACAATAGCAAGTCAAATACGTGAAACACAAACAAAATAAAACATTTTTCCAAACTACATTCGATATCATATGATTCAAATACATAAATAATTTTCTAATTGTTTATTTCCATATTTACACGCTATATAGAAATAGATATACAAGCATGTGAATGTATTTGGAGAATTATACATGTAGACTAGTCTGCACCGTCAAGCTTCAGATCCAACTCCACATCATCAACTTATCATCAACTTACAATGTATAACATGCATCAATAACTCAACAATGTTCCAACCACTCAGTCATATTTTAACCAATTCAGTCATCACTCAGGTGCGCTATGATGCTTTGTATCCATTTTTGCTAACTGCATATCCTTCATTGAACTTTAGGCTGCACGTGTCGTTCAGAACATAATAGCTTCAGCTTACACAGCCACATTTTCCCAACTTCAGTATTCGTTCTCTGCCTCCTCACACTCAACCAACCTACACTGCTGCCATAATTGCTCCATATTATTTCCATGCTAACCAATTGAACCTACATTGTTGGCCGAACTAAGACAGCGTAATATATAAGTTTAAGGGAGAGTTTAGAGGTCCTAGTAATATATTCCTAAAATAACCATGGTATTTGAAAGAAAAAGAAAAAATGGACATGAAAATCATTTTCAGTAATTGACGCTGCTATATATGTTGAAGTAGGATGTACATAAATATTGTAACTGAGAGATAACTTTTGCATGAGATGTCATTTTCATATTTGCCTCTGGCATAATGATAATCATTGTGTACTTGAAAGGACATAAAACCGGTACCCTTATTGTGCGTTCTTTTTTTAACCAAGAGAGGCAAATGAAAGGGGCTGAACAAGGGGCAAGTTCGCAAAAGGGGAATGCGTTCATTCTACGAAAGAGACAACGCGAAAGGGCAAAGTTATTATTTTATTGTTTGTTTATGTTATTATTTTATTTACGTTAATTATTTTTAAATACAGAATACAAATGTAGATAAAAAAATTCATACTCCATAATTCACATTACAAATGCAGAAATAAAAGTACCTAATAAAAATGCAGAAAATAAAATACAAATAAAACAAACTACATTCTCATTCTCAGCTGCCTAACAAGATAAATAATAGTCCACGTAAGCTGCTTGGGATTGTCCAGTAGGACATGCAAAAGATTGTTAAGTTGAACTGCTCGGGATTGTCCAGCAGTTTAAATTGATTGCCGCTACGAAGAGAGGGTCCGAGACGATGGCAGCCCCCTTAGGTGGGGGTGTGGGGGCAACGCCCCCGTTGACGTCGTTCGAAAGAAGGTGATTCAATCGTGCTTGGAGTGATATATCTATATAATACAACAACAGAGAGACAAATGAGTTAGAGAAATAAGGCTGTTTTAGGGGAGGCCTTCTCCTCCGATTAACGTCCGATGCGTCGGACGCGAACGCCCCCTTTCAACAGTTAAGTGGAACTGGCAAAGTTGTGGAGCCCACTTCCGACGCGGCTGCCAACTCAACCTTAGTAATCATTTTAATAATAAGAGAACATGAGAAGAAGGGTGATCCCATTTCCAAACTAACTATGAATATAAGTTTCTTGATGGTATTTACTAAACATGAATAAAGATGTATATGGGCTGTTGATAAAAACTATGATAATAAGTGTTGAATCACATGTAATTTAAAAGCAGTACTTCTAATAATAAGAACAATAAAAGTGCTAATAATACAAAAGGTACAAAATTAATAAAAAAAAGGAAAACTATAATTACCATGAGCGCTTTAGCCGTTATCCTTCTAGTTATACTAGAAAACAAGTGGCTGAAGCTCCCAACTATTTTAGTATGGTCAAAGGTCAAAACATCCACAAACAGATTAATGTACATTGGCAGCTTCTATTTTTCCCGTCATTCCAAGGGATTTCAGAAACAAAAGAAATCCCAGGCCACAATGATATTCCCTGGCATTATTTAAAATTAGAAAGTAGCCACAGTTTATTGCTATCACATAAACTCCATTCAACAGTAAAAACATAAAGCAAGAAAATAGATTAAAATCAGATGAACATATTTTCATCACTGTCATGACTAATTGATATTTACGACCATCAACACTGTCAAAGACCCAAAAGTTCAAATATTATGCTAAAATTAAAGACTAAAGCACTCTCTCCATATTACCATTTACTTGCACTTCCCACTACTGACCTATGTATAATTCTAGAAGCCAAAAACGAATTGCCTGCACCTCTATCGGGGTGACTCACCGCTACAGTCTAACTCTTCAGAACCGTCTGTAAAGCCAAAATAGTTTTCCTGATCATTATTGTAGAGTGCTTTGTCTCCACTGCTTGAGAGATTTGATATCTTGGAACATGTTAAGCAGCTGCTATTGCCACTGTTGTTGCAGTCGTCTGTAGAATTTTGTGTTTCTTTTTGGAGCTCTTTCGTATTTATAAAGCGATCGTCTGCTCCTCTAGCCCTTTTCATTGCATGGACATTTCGGGACTTGTGAAAATATGGCACATAAATATTTCAATCAGTAGCAGTTATTAGCTTTTATATAACCAGTGAACTTGTGCTATTTTTCATACTAGAGTTTATATCTAATAATTTGTCTACATTGAGGGAGTAAAAGATTAATGCAATGTTACTATACCTACTGAAATTGTCAGAAAATTTCAGCAAGTAACAAAAAACCATAAATTAGTCTACATTGAGGGAGTAAAAAGCTTTATCATGATGGATGATCAGATTTGCATAGTAGTGCCTCTTAAGTTATTATCGGGGGCATCAATTTCTTACATGTGTATGCATTCAATATTTCCTCCATTATCATAATCTGTAGTTTTTAGTACAGGTTCAAGAAATGAAATCTCCAATTATGTAGCTGACTATTAGTTCAGTTTCTTGTTTTTCTTCATTTCGATATTTTCTTTCAGCATAATACTTTGGAACTTCAGTTTTCTAACTAATTAAGGTTGGTTGATATTGTAATAAAACTTAAGGCATTGATGGAGATATTGTTTTCCTTGAAATTTATGGTTTTTAACTCACCTCCGTATGGCTCACATCACTACCTTTGGCTAAGAACTCAAAGCCATTACTCGGCCACAATAAAATCTTGTGACATTATGTTCAAAGACCACAACAACAAGGTAGAAGCTCAAAGTTTTTGGGCGATGCAAGATCTCTAGGTAATTATAAGTAAAAGCATCAATCTCTAGGAACTGTACATCTCACGCACATAAACACATCAGAGTCATGATCTACATTTTTCGCCCTTACGGCGGAGTATTACAGTTCTAAGTTGAAGTGGTATTTCTCAAAGCAGTCCATACAGGCTGGGCATCTTTATATCTCAACGACGAACAGAGTTCCTGTTAGAACACAAAATTTCCAAGCGAATAATCAACTCAGATCGACAGCGTCAAACTTCAGATCTCATCAAGGAAGCGCGATGTTCAGCTCGGATTGATAGCGTCAAAGCTTCAGATCTCGTCAAGGAAGCGCGGTGTTTAGCTCGGATCGATAGCGTCAAGGACGTAGTTTATAAATGAAAATTGAAAGAGATGCTACTTTTTTTAATCATAAGTATATATGTCAAAATTTTCCTTTTAAATAAGCCAACGGATTTCCTTTTATTTTATCTTTTTTGTGTGTTGCAAATGAACCCTGACAATAATATTATTGTTTAACTAAGCAGGGTCAAATAACCCAAAAAGGAGAGTATAACTCTCTACACTGGGACATGATGGTGGGCTTCGGGCGCTGGAAATTCAGCCCGTTGGATACCCAAAACCCGTTTCCAGACAATGAATATTTAAAGCGTATAATGTGTTGGAAACATGGTGGTCGAATAGGGAAGAAACAGGGAGACTTCAGAAAATTCATATTTTGGACCTATTGGATCTATAAAGTATATATGAATGCTAAACCAAATTTAATAAAGTTTTTGATAAAGTCTTATTTTATTCAAGTTGTATAAGAGGGCCCCTTTAATTTAATTTATACTATACATATTATAATGAGTATATCAAATACGCTAATATGTGAATAGTGCAAGTGCAAAATAATATAATGTGTATATATTTACTGTATATGTATATTGGGGTTGGGATTTGTATCTATAGCATATACATTATCAATCTGTATGAGCAATGGTTGTCACATGACATATTAAACTTGAATATGAAAGTTTTAATATGTATGTGTATGTGTGTATGTGTGTATGTGCATGCGCGTGTACACGTGTATGTATGTATGTATGCACGCATGCACGCACATGCATGCAAGTATGTCAAAGTCTACTTTTACATTAAATGAAACTAATTACATAAATAAATAGATTCGACTAAAAAAATCAAATTATTAATAATTAATGGTGCATTTAAGTGACATGCATTTAAGTGACATTAAATAAATGAGGAAAATGCATTTATGAGACAATGAACAATAGGTAAAGAAGGAAATCGTTTAATATTTTAATATTTCTTTAGTCTGATTTCAAAACATTTGAAATTTATATGGAAATTTTTGCATGTATAGTTTTACTTTGTATTATATAAAATAACAATCGAATTTACATACACATATTGAAAGTAGGTTCTTTATTAATAATGTGAAAGAACCAACAGAGAACTCGATGTGTGTGTGTATATATGTATGTGTGTGTAAATATATAAACATAACAATAAAACAATACTATTCGAAATAACATCCACATATAAGCTTATAATTTCATATGTTTGCAATTTAAAATCAACAACATGAAAACTATTTTAACTTAGAAAGGATTCAACTATAAATTTCTGATTTTATAGTAAAGTCCTTTTTATTTTTGAATTGAAACAATGTAAATAACAACCAAAATAATTGGTAATCAAAATAATTAAATTATATTTGAAACTTTCCTCCTATTTCATGAAGTAATTTCGTGTATGGTTTAAATCTAAATAATACATTCAATGTAAATATGCACAATAACCAGTTTCAAATAATAAAAAATAAATTTTTATACTTTAATTTCTAAAAAATAACAGTTAATAGATTAAAAACATACATATGAATTCATTGTATAAGAAAACATATTAACCATATTTATAAGATATAACATACAAGAAATCATTGTATAATATACTTGGCAATTTACTGTAAGTAGAAATGTGTTGTATTTATTAATGTTAACTGAAAACTCTGTAATTTCCTGAACACTATTATTTAAATTATCTATTTGTTGTATTTCGGTTGTTTAGATGTGCTTCCTGGTTCAATTTGACTGTAATCCTTTTGTTTTGCTTTTAAGAGATTAACATCGTTTTGTAAAGCATTAAATCCTAATTGTAATAGTTTAATTTGCGCATCATGTTTATCTACCATTTCTTGTAATATTGACTTTTCATTTATTCTATTTTGTTTTAATGAAAGATCTAAATTAAAATGTCTTTTAGCACATAGAAAACATATTTCTATAAAACATCGATCAAATTGAAATCGTTTAATAATTTCGGGATATCTATAACATATAAAACAGGGTGTATGATCATTGCCTCTATTTTGTGTCCACTGATGTTTGCATTCATTATCATTGTTCATTAATTTGTAACTAATACAATTTGTGAGGTACTTTCATCATTGTCTAAGACAATACTATATATTGGCGTAGTATCATCAAAATCGTTTTCATTAAGGCTTTCTATTTCATATTCACCTATTTCGTCAACTAAATTAGAACATTGTTGGTTATTTTGTTTGTTAGGACATTTATTTGCTAAGTGATTTGGGTTACCACAAATAAAACAATTGCATTTCATATTTGGCTTACTTCTTATAACATATTTTTTCTTTTTACGTTTATCAAAATGCTTGGACTTTCTAAGGTATTTCTTTGGCTTATAATAGCCGTAAGCCTGTGGAGTATAGATAGCTGTTTGGCAGAATATCCAAGCTTGTCTTTTAATCTGTTCTTGTGACGTTGCTTCTTTACAGCGTTTTTCTAATTCTTGAAATACAAACATTATTCTTGGACCAATTCCTAATTTAGATACTGCTCCATACTGTGTATTCCAATCTTCTTGTAGTTTTCGACCTAAGCCTGGTAATTTGAAAAAGTATTTATTACATAAATCTTCATCCATTGCTTTACCCGTTTGAGCTAAAGTGACCGCAAAGTCATGGCTAATTTTTTTTATATATTTGAAATCTCTTATACTTGGTTGTTGTAAGTTTTTTATTGTTGTATTTTGCATTAGCGTACCGCCTTTGCCTGGGTCATTACAAATTAGTAACAATCTAATAAAGCTTGTTCAATCATAAGGGTTGTTACCTAGGACCTTTTGTTCAGTAATTACGGTTGGGTTATCCGTGTTTTTTATTAACTTTCCAATAACGGACTACGTTTTGTTCCCATATTAAAATTTCTTCTGACTATAATTGTGGTGATTGGTTATCTAGTAGTAACATATTGTGATTGTAAAGCTTTCCGTAAGGTTTTCTTATTCCCTTTCCTACGTATGGACTTTCTTGTAGGTAATCTATTTCGGGTTTTACCCATTGTTCCGTTTCCAATGGACCTTCTTTGTATTGACTACTTGGTTCATTATCATATCTACTACGTTTATTAGCTGGTATCAGTAAGATTAATTTCAATAAAAAAAAGTCACTGAGAGGAATCTGTTTATTTAGAATATCTTCAACTAATGGCATATTGAAATATTTAGATAACGTTGTAAAAGCATCTTCATATGTCATATCTAGTTCTGTTATACAAGCAATAAACATATTATCCGTTTCTTCTCTTATGTTTTCTACTGTAATTTTCTTGTTAATTATTTCATGTAACGACCTTTTACTTTCCGTTTTAAATGTTTCTTCTATTTCTGGATCTATATCATTTTCTTCGTATTGGATAGTAAATTAATTCTAAGTGTATATATATATATATGAAATCTATTAATTGGATGATTAATAGAGGAATCTTATTTAAAAGAAACGTCATATTTAAAAATATGTTTCCGTAAATTGCGAGAGAGAATGAGAAAGTGATTAATGAAAAGATTGTTGGAGAATCAATTTGAAATAAAAACAAATGTAGAAAAAATATATTAATTTAATGTTTATAGACGGAGTGTATGCTTTAGATTTTAGGGTTTTATATCTGATGGTTAGCACTGATCTAAATAGAAAGAGAATAGAATTAGAAATTTGTTCAAATCAGGAGGCTATGTCAAAGGTAAAACCCTAAAACTGAGTTTTATTTGCTATTTCTAATCCAAATCTCTTTCTTTTCTCTTTAAAATATTATAGATCTGTAAATATATCATTTGTAATTCCGAGTAGGGATTACAAGAGAGATGAATATAAATGTTAAGGACAAATCAGAAATAAAAACAAAGAGATTTGGAAAGCTAGCAACGTGAGTGGATTTAATTATATATCTTTTACGTTTATGATATATTATCATTAAATTTCCGTTAAATAATCATATTTGGTATTTCAGTAATTAATTTTGTTAATTAGTTATGCTAAACTGTAAGAATTTACAGTTATTTATATCTAATTTGAAGTTATAATTTAGCTTAAATGCCAGTTTCTTTTTATTCTCTTTGTACGCGAATAATATAGTTAAAAAAAATTCATGATTATGGATTAAAATGGGAAAATACTAGATTGGATGTAAAATAAGAAAAGTTGAAATAAAACTGGAAAAATGGAATTCTGCAATAAATTACGCTAAACGTAAATAATAAATTAATCTAATAACTTGATTTAGAGGTAAGTAATGGATTAATTAGTTGTTTAGAAAATAGGATACATTTCTATAATTTATTATTTAAAAGATAACGATAAACGTAACTGCAAGAATAAAAGAAAAGAAAAAAGGAACTAGTGTAAAATAGAGAAAACTACTATATTTTATACTATTCCAAAATAATAAAGAAATATCTTACAGTTTCGGATTGTTTATAGTATTATTTAGTGTTAAATTATAGAAATGGATTTTTAGTATAGTTTTCATAACCAACCAAATAAAATAGAATTATTTACTAGAATGGAAGAAAATGAAGTAAAGTATGAAAATAATCAAGTTAATTATTAGATGAAAGCTGTAAACGGTAATGAACTTATATCTGCATGTACTGCGCGGATAATAAAATAAGATAGTTATTATGATAAGTATATTATATATTATAAGAGACTTAGAGAATTCATACCATAATAAACGAAGGCAGACTAAAATAGAAAGAGATGCCTGTAATTATATTTATAATATATGAATTATAAAAGAAGATAAAAGTGACAATTACAAGTAAAATTATAACGTACGTTAATATTGAGTAAAAAGAACGGAAAGACTTATTTTGAGACTTATCATAAATTAATCAGCAATGATAATAGTAAAAGCATATTTAAACAATTTATATTAAGTTAATAAGCAAATAAAACAATAGAAGAGGCTAATTTAATAAACTTAAGACTTAAATCAAGTTAATAAGCAAGATAATAGAAGCGGCTCATACTAACAGCATTCCCTATTAGATCATTGGTTGTCTCACAATAGCCAGAAGTGAGAAGAGGGCAAGAATATGCTAATTAGTGTAAATAAGTAGTCGGTAGAATAAGAAAAGTAAACTAAACGCAAATTAAAAGATTAGACTTAAGTCTGATAAAAGAGAGAGATGCGGTTGGAGTAGCCCAAAGGATGGAATGCCCAACGAATTAGTTCATCACATATTTCAACGAGAAGCATGTCCAACTTAGTTAATTTGGGCTAGAAGGAAATATGAGACTTCAACGGAACGTGAGGATACTCAAGGATGGCCCTTTGAGTAGACCTAACAAAATTGCATCCCCGGAGGCAGATCTGTAGGTGTTCCATCAAAGGAGTATGCATTGACCGCTTTTTGCATGGCAGGACCATTGTAAGCAGTCAAAAGGAGTTGGTGTTCGGAGTAGGATATTCGTATGTCCCACTACTTGTAAGTAAGTTTAGTGGGCATGACCCAAAAGAATGGTCGCATGCGAATATCCGCCAGCATCAAAACCAAGAGTTAAAACCAAAAGTTCAATGATTCTTTCACTAGACATTGGATGAGGGACTTAGATTGTTTGCAGTACGGCACGTCCACTTAACTCTTTAGAGGTCTTTCGATTAGTTGACGGATGACTGTGTAGGGTCATAGCAACGATGAAAAAAGAGACAGACCAACTAGAATATCTATATTGCAGGCATAACGAAGTTGCCCTTTACAGATGTAGAAAATACCCGGTACAAGTTATACCTTATTGGCGGGAATCGGAAAATAGACAGAACGATTATGTATCGTCCTTAATGCATGCACTGGGTGGAACGTTGTGGATGTCCAAGCATTGGTATAGATTAGTACGGACGTTGTTTTATGTTTTCATAGTAAATGATGAAATATCTGTATTATAGACCTTACGAAGCTGTCCCTTGCCGTTGCAGCTACAGAACGCTCTCGGAGGAAGACGATGTAGTCCTTTACGAGGAGGATATGGAAGGGTACTATGGGTAGTACCTAGAACCAATTTGGTCATTAGGCATATATATATAGTTATTAGGTTTTAATTCATTAAGGAGTGGATGGGTATGTTTCACACACAGATGCGAGAGTATAATGAAACTAGTGAACCGATATAACAGTAAATGGAAATAAAACGGTATATGTAGAATTAAGCTTAAAAGTGCATTATTTATCCATTCACCGGAACTTTAGTTCTGACCCCCTCCTCATAACATCCTACAGGTTAGGTAGATGGCATAGACTTCCTAGCTTTAACCCCCTCCTCATAACCTTCGATTTATCATTTATTTCTTTCGCCCCATCTTTTTAGCCCGAATTTCAGTTCAAAATTTGGCCCCGCAAGTGTTTTAGGGGTTAAAGTTGGCAGAGAACAGTATGATGGGTTTCAAAATTTCATTCCCAAATTTCATCCTTCCAAATAAAACCTCAAAGAATCAGAAACCATGCCGATCATCTGAAAACCCCATGCAAATCAAATTCGTGTCCTAGTTCGAAAGCGCACGTACAAATTCGACGGAATGGACAACCTCAAAACTAAAAGATAGAATATTTCTTAGGGCGTTGGATCTGCATTCAACTGGTAGCACATCCAATTCCCCGAAGAAAGGCAAGAACGTTACCGAGAGGCAGCTACTCTAATACCCCTTATAAGTTCGCCGTTGACGCAGCGGGAAATCCTGACGTTAATCAAGCATGATCCAATTTGTAGGAACATCAACGGGGTGTTGACTTTTGGAATTGATCTTTCCGGACAGGTTTCGAGTGACTTTCCTTTGCGCATTGCTGCTCGGATGACCGATAACTGTATTATTACGGTTTCTTGTAGGCGAGTGCCTAGATTAGACTTCGAGAGCTTGAATAAGCAGGCCTGCTTTCAGCAATTCCAATGCTTGAACAGGCTGACATTGGAGACGATGAGAAGGCTAGAGACGATCAGTACTCTGTTGTTGATTTGAGCTTACTGGCTGTATTGACGAGTATGAATGATGCTGAGGAGCCTGAACAAACTGTGCCAGATCAAATCAACCAGAGTATTGACGAGTTTGTTCAGGCTCCTCTGCATCATTCATAATCCTCAATACATTCAGTAAGCTCAAATCAACAACAGAGTACTGATCGTCTCCAGCCTCCTCATCGTCTCCAGCTTCAGCCTCTTTAAGCATCGGAATTGCTGAAAGCAGGCCTCCTTACTTAAGCTCTCGAAGTCTAGTTTAAGCACCCACCCCCAAGAGACCGTAATGATATAGTTATCGGTCACCGGAGCAGCAACGCGCAAAGGAAAGTCACTCGAACCCTACCGGAAAGATCAATTCCAAAAGTCAGCACCCCGTTGATGTTCCTACAACATGGGTCATTCTTGACTAACGTCGGGATTTCCCGCTGCGTCAATGGCAGACATAGAAAGGGCACTAGTGACGCTGCATCTCGGTAACGTTCTTGCCTTTCTCCGGGGAATTGGATGTGGTATCAGTTGAATGCAGATCCAACGCCATACGAAATATTCCACCTTTTAGTTTTGAGTTTACCCTTCTGTCGAATTTGTACGTGCGCTTTGAACTGGGACACGGATTAGATTTAAATGGGATTTTCGCATGATTGGCATGATTTATGATTCTTTCAGGTTTTATCTGGAAGGATGAAATTTGGGAATGAAATTTTGAAACCCATCATACTGTTTTCTGCCAACTTTAACCCCTAAAACGCTTGCGGGGCCCAAATTTTGAACCGAAATTCAGGCTAAAATGATGAAGCCGAAAGAAATAAATGATAAATCGAAGGTTATGAGGAGGGGGTTAAAGCTGAGAATTCTTTGCCATCTACCTAACCAGTAGGATGTTATGAGGAGGGGGTCAGAACTAATGTTCTGGTGAATGGATAAATAACACACTTTTAAGCTTAATTCTACGTATACCATTTTATTTCCATTTACTTTTATATTGATTTACTATGTTCATTATACTCTCGCCTCTGTGTGTGAATCGTACCCGTCTAATCCTTAATAGATTAAAACCTAATAACTGATATGTATATATATATATATGCCTAATGACCAAATTGGTCCTACGTACTACCCATAGTACATTCCGTATCCTCCTCGTAAAGGACAACTTCGTGAGGCCTATGATACAGATATTCCATCGTTTACTATGAAAACGTAAAACCGTGTCCGCGCTAATCTATACCAATGCTTGGACATCCACAATGTACCACCCAGTGCATGCATTGAGACTATACGTAATCGTTCTGTCTATTCTCCAAATCCCCTTAACAAGGTCTACCATGTACGGAACTCAGTCGGGGATTTTCTATGTGTACGACAATTTCGTTAGGCCTGCAACACAGATATTCTAGTTGGTCCGTCTCTTTTCTCATCATTGTAATGGCCCCACACACCTACCCATCAACTAATCGAAAGACCTCTAAAGAGTTGAGTGGACGTACCCTACTGCAAACAATCTAACATCCAATTGTGGTGCCCCTCATCCAATGTCTCGATAGTGAAAGAATCATTGGACTTTTGGTTTTAACTCTAGTCTTTTCCGAACTCCATCTTGGTTTTGTTGCTGGACGCTATCCGCATGCGACTATCCTTTTGGGTCCTACCCACTAAACTTACTTGCAAGTACTAAGACATACGAATATCCTACTCTGAACACCAACCCCTTCTGACTGCCCACAATGGTCCTGCCATGCAAAAAACAGTCAAGGCACAGCTTCGTTAGGCCCACTTAAAGGGTCATCCTAGAGTATCCTCACGTTCAGTTGAAGTCTCGTACTTCCTTCTATCCCAAAATAACTAAGTTGGACATGCTTCTCCTTTACTGAAATCTGTGATGAACTGCTTTGTTGAGCTCTTCATCTTTTGGGCTACTCTAAACGCATCCCATTCTTTTATACCCTAAATTTAATCTTTTAATTTGCATTTAGTTTACTTTTCTTATTCTACTGGCTACTTATTTACCCTAATTAGCATATTCTTGCTCTTGTCTCACTTCTGGTTATTATGAGACCACCAATGATCTAATAGGAAATGATGTTGGTATAGGCCGCTTCTATTATCTTCCTTACTAACTTAATTTAAGTCTTAAGTTTATAAAATAAGTCTCTTCTATTGTTCTATTCGCTTATTAACTTAATGTAGATTTTTTAAATAAGCTTTTACTACTATTCTTGCTATCATTGTTTATTAATTTATGCTAAGTCTCAAAATAAGCATTTCCGTTGTTTTTACCTAATTATAACATATGTTATAATTTTACTTGTAATTATCACTTTAATCTTCTTTTATAATCTGTATATTATAAATATAATTACAAGTGTCTCTTCCTATTCTACTCTGCCTTCTTTTACTATCATATTGAATTCACTCTAAGTCTCTTATATTATGTAATTTACTTATCATAATGATTATCTTATTTTATTGTCTGCGCAGTACATGCGGATCTAGGTTCATTACCGTTTACAGCTTTCACTTAATTATTAACTTGATTCCTTTCATACTTTACTTCATTTTCTTCCATTTTAGGAAGTAATTCTATTTTATTTGGTTGGTTATGAAAACTATACTAAAAATCCATTTCCATATTTTAACACTAAATAATACTATAAACAATAATCTACATAAGGTTAATCTAGTTTAAAAACAAACAAAAGTAATTTCATAAGGTAGAACCTCCTCGTTTTCTTCATTCTTTCCAGCAATAGCTTTCTCCACACTCTTACATTTTTCTTTAAAGTTATCTATAAATTAACATATTTTTATTTCTACGTTGAACGGCCTGAGATCAGTCTGCATAATTTAGAGACATGGGAGCTGAAATATTACTAAATAAAATTATTTGAACATTTTTTTGACTTATCTGGTTTTTTCCTTTTTTTTGAATTTCTTGTTTGGCTTATACGCTTGAATTGGCAGTTAAGGGTTCCAGATTGAATTATTAGAATTCATATTTAATAAATTATGTTACATATATATGTCATATTGATTAAATGAATTGATTATCATGTGAATAGAAGAATACACAAAGAAGTAGTAAGCCAAATGGTTTTGCTATAAAAATGAAATAAAAAACATAAAGATGTGTTTTGTAATTTTTCAACTTTAATTAACTTACGAGGTTTGTTTACAAAATGGGGAGCCCAAATTTGAAATTTGCTCATGACCGGATATAACATTGGGTCAGCCCTGGTAATAGATGTGTATGGGATTATTAGTCAGATAAATGCATGGCTCCATGCTAGTCTATTTTTCCTTTAATTAAAAAAATAAATGTTGATATTTAGAATTTAGAATTTATAGCTCTACCCGTTGAACAATTTCTTCCAATGAAAATTGATTAAATATTGGCTGGGTAGATTGAGCTGGAGTAGAAGTACATCCTTGATGAGTATTAGCTGAAGAAGACTGATAACCTCCATGTAAACTACTAAACATCTACATAAGGTGCTCCATACATCTTTCCTTTTGTTAGTCCCCTCGACGAATCCATCCAATGTTGTAGGTTGAAAAAATCCATTGCTTCCTTTGACTCGGCCTTCTTCTTGTGATAATTTTCCTGATTGAAAAAATATAATCATCGATAATGCAAACACACCAACTATTTAAACTAAATAAATTTATTACCATTGTTTTTATAGATTTGTCATCCACGTATCTACTACTCTAACATTTTTTTTTTTGGTATTTTTTAAGAAGTTAGATGGATCTTTCAAAACGTGCCAATATCGAAATGCCTCATGAAATGCTGGTTCCTTTCCTATTACAACTTTCTGCATTCATTTACATTAATATTAGAAAATTTTGTTAATTATAATAATATTAACAAGGGTGAAATCCTACATGCTTGCATTATTTATGCATTTATATAATGTGTACATCTATATATCATATGCGCTTATACTACACATGCATTTGTTTTGTTATCAAAGTAATATTTTCTTCTTGTATTTTGACTATTAGTGTGTGTGTGTGTATATATATATATAGTATATTTAGGACACCGGACTTATTTTCACCATTGACAACCCATCGTCGTCTTTAATGTTGATCAAAGTGTGCACGATATGTGTATAATGTGCAATAAGACCTTTCATAGTAATATAATTCATTATAACGAAATAATTGTTTATCCAACTTCTCAATTGAAGGTAATATTTCATAAGTGATCAATCTATTGAAGGTTGCAAAAATACGATGTTTTTGAATTTACGAGTGTAAAACTCTTCTGCATTGTTGTACACTTCACTCTGAAGACTATACAATGTGAATAGCATATCATAAATCATGAAGTTTCAGTTTGGAGATGATACGCTATTGTTATACTACTGCTGTCGTAGCAATACGTTGGTGTCACAACAGCAACAGTATAACACTATGGTTGATGCAACAATGACATGCTCTTCTTATAGCGAAATTAAAAATGATATAATATATATCCTCTTAAATTTATCCCTTTAAATATAATCAAATGATTCGACATATATACTAAACTAGCATAGTGAACAGTTTCCTGGATGAATATGACTTAAAAATATTTAACTTACAATTTGTTCATTATGTGAGGCTATCGATATAGAACCAGCACAATGACGAGTGTAGGTCCCTTCTTTTGACGTAAGGCCGTTTTTTCACATTATTTCTCTTCTTTTCTCAAACTCCTCTTTCGCCCAATGAATATCAATCATCTCATTCCATATATTGGAAGAATCCAAACAGGTGGACGATCCTTGCATTCTATTATACTAGTTGTCTTATTAGCTATTATTGCCACTTCTCGTGCACGGTTTAGTTTTTTCTTCAAATTTTCTTTTGCTGTAGCCTCCCATATTCTTCGGATTGTTGGTTCATGATTTTTATCATATGAGAAATGTATCTACATAAAAGATCTTGTTACACTCGAGAAATTAAAAAACATATGAAAGTAATACACGACTACAAAAAAAGACTGTCATATGATAGTGCACATTGCTCTTTGAATTTACTATGTGTTAGTTGGTAATTCAACAAGTTTCATCGTATCATATCACTAGGTATAATTAAATGCAAATATGCATGTTTTCGAAGGGAAAACATATAGGAAAAGAGCAGAGACAAGGATAGTAAAACATAGGAAAGTACAAAGTAGTATTGTATCATAGCAATGCATTAGAGAGATATAGGTAAAGGGAGATCCAAGTATCATATAGCAAAATAGGAACACATTGTTTAACTATAAATTTCACGGTAAATAAAGTAATCAACTAAAATGTCAATCTTTATTGGTGTGTAGAAAATATTATTAAAAGTACAATTAGAATCTCATTGGAAAATTAACTACAATGCCAACCTTTATTGGTGTGTAGACAATATGCATGTTGATGAGAAAGTAGTAAAGTTCGACAGGCATTCTACTAGCAGTAAAGCTCGATTAATAGATAAATCATATTAAATATGAATCTACCATAGGATCCACTTATTAATAATAATGTACGTGTAAAAATCAATCAATAGTTGAACAAGTATCCATCTCAAGTCTCCTTTTAGCGAGCGACCCTAATAAACCTTCAGTTACAAATGCAAATACTAGCAAAAAAAATAATTTTGGCAACAAGGAATATAATGTCATTATCAATTAACCTGTGCTTTTGTATCCGTAGTGCATATAGTTATGATTGTTTAGAAACAAGCACGGATATTTACATATATACAATTAACAACGTCTTCATTAGTTCAAATGTTTTAACGTTTCAAATGCGGCTCATGCATGCACCTCTGCAAGTCAACACAACATGATCAAACCCAACTCAAACAATAAACTGAAAATACCTTGAATTTCAAATTACCTATCGAGAGCTGGAGAAGTCAAGCAGAGGCTAGAGTCGTCGTTTATAGGGTAGTCAAGGCGCTAGGGTTTTGAGGCAGTCTGTAGAAATGCAAAAAGAAAATTAAAATTTGTTAATTAATCTCAATTTCCACATTGCTACTCGATTATGAATCAGAAAATCTATAGAAATTAACAAATTTTGCAAAAACTGAAAAATATTACCTCTTGATAATAATTCGAAGATGGTGAATGAAGTCTGCGCAATGGGATTTGAGATCTGCGAATTTTAGGGGGATGGGATCTGGAACTTGCGAATTTGATTTTACAGGTAATACTAATTATAAATGGGACACTCATATTAATGGCATATATTGGTATAAAGATCATATACTATAATTGACAACTATTTTATTTTAGAAGGTAACACTAATAAATTTGCTGCTAATTACCAAAATTTAGAGATATTTTTTTCCAATGAATTATAACGGATGTATAACAAACAGTTGGGCCTCACCTGTAATAAATTCAGTTTCTTATGTAGCAGTGCAAGTAATGTGTAAATAAATTCTATGATCAAAGATGATGCAGTACGAACTACGGAATCGATATGTTTAAATTGTTCATGGCCTTTAAGTCGTTTGGAGTTGGCTTCGTTCTTGAGTCGTTCGGAGGTTATAAGTCGCTCACGACTTAACAAAGGGTATTCACGACCTAATAATAAGGCCTTAAGTCGTTCGCGACTTAACAGAGGGAAGGATGACGAGTTACGACTTAAGGAATGGATTATAGGTCGTCCACGACTTAAAGAGAAGGAGCTACGACCTAACAAAGAAGATGAAAGGAAGTTACGACTTAACAGGGGCTTAATTCGTTTGGGATGGATGAGTCGTACATGACTCAACGACTCATCTATAAGTCGTCCACGACTTATCTTGAGGCAGGGAAATGTTCCATATATTAAAGGTTTGAGTCGGAGGAAGGCGCGACCTAGTTAAGTCGTTGTGAAGATATACCGCAAGAAGCTCATGTTGCTTGAGTCGTATGAGTCTTAGGTCGTAAACCAGGTCATGCTAAGTCGTTATCTGTTTGGAGTCTTGAGTTGTTATATGTAAGTCGGCCTGTATGTATGTAAGTTGAGTCGTGTAAGGTCTCATATGCGCTGTAAATATGTGTTGAGTCGTGTGTCGTGATGGACTTGTGTTGTACTGTTTTAGGTCGTTGTAATGAGTTAAGTCGGTCTACGTTGAGTCGTGAGTCGTCTTGTGTTGAGTTGTTTGTAAATTTTCCTTGAGTCTTGAGTCGCGTGGTGTTGAGTCGCTGCCGGTTGTGAATGAGTCGTGATGTTGAGTCGCGTTATGTCATTAAGTCGTGAGTCGTGGAGGATGAGTCGTATACGACTTAAGTGTCAGGGTCAAACTCTATAAATAGTGAGTGTGTTGTACATTTTGGGAGTTGATTTTTGAATAAAATTTCTTGTTGATTGCTGTGTGCTTTCATCTTAAATTGGTAGTTGAGTGTAATCTCCTATCTCCTCTTTCGGTTAATCGAGTGCGCTCGATTCAACGATCGTAGAAGCCGATTCACGGTATCTAGTGCGCTAGATCAACGTACGAAGAATCGTAGATCTTTGAACACGGTATAGTGCGCTATCAACGTGTTTGAGATAGCTAGAATTCGGTATCTTCGGAACAACGAATTTGGGCATTTTGGTATTCATTAATCCACCGATTGCTACTTTCATCGATTCATATCGTTTTGTTTATAATCCGCTGCGTCAGTTTGGTATCAGAGCTAGACTTAGCCAATCCTAGCTAAGCCGAGACTTGGAGCCAATTTTTGAAGTTGAAGTTTGAAGTTGTTCATCATGTTCATCTTGAAGTTACAACGAGTTTGAAGATTTTGATCCATTTCATTTTGGATCTAGAGTTGGAGAAGTGTTTGAATTTGATGTTGCAAGTGAGGCCGAGTCAAGTCGTGAAGTGGTATTGCCGAGCTAACTTTGGGTCGAAGCAAGTGTGAGAGCTGGAAGAAGCCGAGCCGAGTTAGTGTTGAACCGAGCTAAGGAGTTGTGCGAGCTAGTGTGAGGCCGTGCATTGTTTGGCTTGTGTTGGAGAGTTTTGAAGTACATTTTTGTTGAAGTAGAGCTATTGTCGAGTCAAGGTCGAGCCGTGAATTGATTGACTTGTGTTGCTAGTTTGAAGTATTTGTTGAAGTATTTGAAGTTTTTGAGAAGTTTTCAATCATGCCGCCTAGAAGAGCTAATCGTCATCAAAACGTTGAAGCTTTGTATAGAAGAGAAGAAGCCGAGCTTATGGAACAACATATTAATGAGAAATTTGATGAAGGCATTGGAAAGTTAGAGAAGTTGATGAATGATTTGAATCAAACTCAAAGGAGGAGATCACCAATCTCGAACCATGGAGGAAACCGAGTTTCGCCATCGGTTACGAAAGCGAGGAGGGTATCACCACATTCTTTTAGAGATAGAAGAGAAACATCAATTTCATCACGGAGAGATCATCATGACTATGGACATGAAGAGAGAAGAAGTCAACGTGAATTTGACAATGAGGCGTATAGAGATGAAGAGAGACATAGTCGAAGAAGCATGCATGAACAAAGGGATGATAATGGTTGAGATCGATGTAGGCATACTTTTGATTTTGATGAAGAGGGTGATAGAGCTAGCATTCATTATCGAGATCGAGACCAAGTTCGAAATTCATATCGAGATGTAGATGAAGATCGTCGATGGGAATTGGGTATGAAGATGGAGATTCCAGAATTTAAAGGTGGGATGGTTGCTGAAGAATTTTTAGATTGGTTGTCAAATGTTGAAGAAATCTTTGATTTCAAAGAGGTTCCGGCGAATCGAAGGGTGAAGTTAGTTGCTACAAGGTTGAGGGGGAGAGCTTTGTCATGGTGGCAGCAAACTAAACTTACGAGGGAGAGAATGGGGAAGTCAAAGATTGAATCATGGGAGAAGATGAAGAAGTTGATGCGAGCTACATTTTTGCCTTACAACTACCAATCACTTATGTACCAGAGATTGCAGAATCTGAGGCAAGGGACGAAGTCTGTTAGTGATTATGCTGATGAATTTTACCAACTCATTACCAGGAATGATATTATGGAAACAGAAGAACAGCTAACTGCTAGATTCATTGGGGGATTGAGAATGCAGATCCAGGATATGGTTAATATGTTTGATCCTAGATCAGTTGCAGAGGCACATCAGAAAGCGTTGGCTTGGGAGAAGCAAGGAAGGCGTGGAGGTGGTGTGTTTACTAATTCCAATAATCAAGCGAAGGGTGTTAATGGAAGTTCTAATGTTCCCAAACCTATTACAAAACCAGTGGTGAAGGAGGCTGAGAAGGCGAAGGTTAGCAGTGGTTTCAAATGTTATAATTGTCAGGAGTTGGGTCATAAAAGCAATGAATGTCCGAAGCCAAAGAAGAGAACCATGGTTGCAGAAGTTGAGGAGGATGATGGTGAGGAGGCAGAATGTTCAAATGCACCTTATGTTGAGGAGGAAGAAGAATTGTGTGGAGATGAAGGTTGTAATCTTATGATGAGGAGGTCATGTCTTACACCAAAGCAAGAAGAGGATTCTAGTTGGTTGAGAAGCAATATTTTTCAGTCGACATGCACTATTTTGGGAAAAGTTTGCAAGTTCGTTATTGATGCTGGAAGCTGTGACAATATTATCTCTACAGAAGCAGTAAGGAAGTTGAACTTGAAAACTGAGAAGCATCCTAAACCGTACAAGCTAGCATGGTTAAGGAAGGGAGGTGAAGTGAAGGTGTGTCGAAGAGCTTGTGTTAATTTTTCTATTGGGAAGAAGTACAAAGATGAAATTTGGTGTGACGTTGTAGACATGGATGTGTGTCATCTGTTGTTGGGCAGACCATGGCAGTTTGATAGAGCAGTGCAACATGATGGTCGTGCTAATAGCTATAGTTTCATGTTCGAAGGTACTAAAATCACTTTAGTTCCTAAGAAGCAACAACAGAAGGAAAGCAAGTTGGAGGAGATTGAAGAGCTGAAAACTTTGCTATCTTTGAAGGAGTTTGTTAAGGAAGTTGAAGATGAGCCTGAAGTCTATTTGTTGATTGGACGAGAGAGTCATGAAGAGGTTGAAATTCCCGAAGAAGCGAAGCCAGTTTTGAAAGAATTTGAAGATGTATTTCCAGAGGACTTGCCCAAGGAGTTACCGCCACTGAGGGACATTCAGCATCAAATTGAACTTGTTTCGGGAGCAGTTTTACCACATCGACCACATTATTGAATGAGTCCGAAGGAACATGAGGAGTTACGAAGGCAGGTGGAAGAGTTGCTTGAGCAGGGACGTGTTCAGGAAAGCTTGAGTCCTTATGCAGTACCCGCATTGTTGGTGCCGAAGAAGGATGGAACATGGAGAATGTGTACCGATAGTAGAGCTTTGAACAAGATTACTGTTCGCTACAGATTTCCTATGCCAAGGTTGGATGACTTGCTAGATCAGTTGAGTGGGGCTACTATCTTTTCAAAGATTGATTTGAAGAGTGGTTATCATCAGATTCGAATTAGACCGGGAGACGAATGGAAAACCGCATTCAAGACGAGGGAAGGTTTATATGAATGGCTGGTTATGCCGTTTGGTCTATCGAATGCACCAAGTACATTTATGCGGGTGATGAATCAAATCTTTAGACCATTCATTGGGAAGTTCGTGGTGGTTTATTTCAATGATATTTTGATATATAGCAGGAGTATGGAGGAGCATGTTCAAAATTTGAGGGAAGTGCTGATTATTCTTCGTGAGGAACATTTTTATGCAGCTACGAAGAAATGTGTGTTCATGACGAGAAGTGTTTTATTCTTGGGATATGTTGTATCTGAGAAGGGAATCCAAGTGGACCAAAGTAAAGTTGAAGCTATTAGAAATTGGCCACAACCGAGAACTATCACTGAAGTTAGAAGTTTTCATGGATTGGCATCATTCTACCGAAGGTTTATTCTACACTTCAGTAGCGTGATGGCACCGGTTACTGATTGTATGAAAGGGAAGCAGTTTTCTTGGACGGAGGAAGCGGGGGTTGCTTTCGAACGAATCAAAGAACTTTTGACGACAACACCAATTCTTGTATTACCAGATTTTCAGTTGTTGTTTGAGCTACATACTGATGCATCAAAGGTTGGGATTGGAGGAGTGTTGAGTCAGAGTGGAAGACCTATTGCATATTTCAGTGAGAAGTTATCAGGGGCAAAGCTGAGATATAGTACATACGATGTTGAGTTTTACGCTGTTGTACAAGCTATTAAACATTGGAGGCATTATCTATTTCAGAAAGAATTTGTTCTTTACACTGATCATGAAGCTTTGAAGCATTTACAGGGGCATGATAAGATTTCAGCGAGACATGCATCGTGGATTGCATATTTACAGCAATTTACCTTTGTTGTTAAGCATAAATCTGGGGTGACGAATCGTGTGGCTGATGCTTTGAGTAGGAGAAGTCATTTGTTGACAACATTGAAGATTGAAGTAACGGGATTCGAAGTATTGCTAGAATTGTTTGAGGAGGATCCTTACTTTGTAAAGTTTGTTGAGAAAGTTAAGGATGGAGATACTGATGAATTTATGTTGGTTGATGGATTCTTGTTTAAAGGAAATCGGTTATGTATTCCTGATAGCAGTTTGAGAATGAAGATTATCAAAGAGTTGCACGAAGAAGGCCATGTGGGTAGAGATCGTACTTTGCAGTTAATTTCTCAATCTTATTTTTGGCCATCGATGAGGAAAGAGGTTGAAAAGTTTGTGGAGAGATGTCATATATGTCAGGTTTCGAAGGGAACTGCGACAAATGCGGGATTGTATATGCCATTACCTGTACCATCAAAATCATGGGTGGATATCAGCATGGATTTCGTTTTGGGTTTGCCGAGAACTCAAAGGGGGAATGATTCTATATTTGTTGTGGTGGACAGATTTTCAAAGATGGCACATTTTATTGCTTGTAAGAAGACGGCGGATGCTGTTCATGTTGCTCAGTTATTTTTCAAGGAGATCTATCGACTTCACGGATTGCCAGAGTCTATTGTGTCAGATAGAGATACCAGATTTTTGAGTCATTTTTGTCTTAGTTTGTGGAAGATGGTGGGAACGAAGCTGAATTTTAGTAGTGCTTATCATCCACAAACAGATGGGCAGACAGAGGTGGTGAATAGATCGTTGGGAAATTTGTTACGATGTCTTGTGAAAGATAATCTGAAGAGTTGGGATATGAAGTTATGTCAGGCAGAGTTTGCACATAATCATGCAGTGAATCGTAGTACGGGATTCAGTCCATTTCAAATTGTATATTCAAGTTTGCCAAGGGGACCGTTGGATTTAGCAGTAGTGCCACAACAGAAGGGGACGGTTAAACGGGCTGTTGATTTTGTTGATGAATTAACTGAATGTCATAAAATCGTTCAGGAACGATTGGTGAAGGCAAATGAGAAGTATAAACGATCTGCAGATTTGAAGCGACGAAATGTTGAATTTAGCGAAGGTGATTTGGTTTACGCTGTGTTAACGAAGGATCGTTTTCCAGTGGGTACTTATAACAAGTTGAAAACCAGGAAAATTGGTCCTGTAGAAGTTGTGAAACGGATCAATGAAAACGCCTATAAGTTGAAGCTACCGGAAGACGTATACACTTCTGACGTGTTCAATGTTAAACATTTGATTCCATATCATGGAAATGAAATTATTGTGGAAAGAGAAAGTGAAAATTCGAGGACGAATTTCTGTCAACCGGGGAAGGATGATACAGTACTAACTACGGAATCGATATGTTTAAATTGTTCAAGGCCTTTAAGTCGTTTGGAGTTGGCTTCGTTCTTGAGTAGTTCGGAGGTTATAAGTCGCTCACGACTTAACAAAGGGTATTCACGACCTAATAATAAGGCCTTAAGTCGTTCGCGACTTAACAGAGGGAAGGATGACGAATTACGACTTAAAGAATGGATTATAGGTCGTCCACGACTTAAAGAGAAGGAGCTACGACCTAACAAAGAAGATGAAAGGAAGTTACGACTTAACAGGGGCTTAAGTCGTTTGGGATGGATGAGTCGTACATGACTCAACGACTCATCTATAAGTCATCCACGACTTATCTTGAGGCAGGGAAATGTTCCAGATATTAAAGGTTTGAGTCGGAGGAAGGCGCGACCTAGTTAAGTCGTTGAGGAGATATACCGCAAGAAGCTCATGTTGCTTGAGTCGTATGAGTCTTAGGTCGTAAACCAGGTCATGCTAAGTCGTTATCTGTTTGGAGCCTTGAGTCGTTATATGTAAGTCGGCATGTATGTATGTAAGTTGAGTCGTGTAAGGTCGCATATGCGCTGTAAATATGTGTTGAGTCGTGTGTCGTGATGGACTTGTGTTGTACTGTTTTAGGTCGTTGTAATGAGTTAAGTCGGTCTGCGTTGAGTCGTGAGTCCTCTTGTGTAGAGTTGTTTGTAATTTTTCCTTGAGTCTTGAGTCGCGTGGTGTTGAGTCGCTGCCGGTTGTGAATGAGTCGTGATGTTGAGTCGTGTTATGTCATTAAGTCGTGAGTCGTGGAGGATGAGTCGTATACGACTTAAGTGTCATGGTCAAACTCTATAAATAGCGAGTGTGTTGTACATTTTGGGAGTTGATTTTTGAATAAAATTTCTTGTTGATTGCTGTGTGCTTTCATCTTAAATTGGTAGTTGAGTGTAATCTCCTATCTCCTCTTTCGGTTAATCGAGTGCGCTCGATTCAACGATCGTAGAAGCCGATTCACGGTATCCAGTGCGCTAGATCAACGTACGAAGAATCGTAGATCTTTGAACACGGTATAGTGCGCTATCAACATGTTTGAGATAGCTAGAATTCGGTATCTTCGGATAAACGAATTTGGGCATTTTGGTATTCATCAATCCACCGATTGCTACTTTCATCGATTCATATCGTTTTGTTTATAATCCGTTGCGTCACAAGACCAGCCCAACTGGTAGCCTAATAAAGCAATTGCTTCGGACCCCAAAATTCAGTTGGGCCTCACATATAATACATAGCTATTTGATATGTAAAAAACACTAACCTAAAGCCCATATTTAGCATCTTACGCATAATACACAATATTTTAATCTGATGTTGGTGTTTTTATTATTTTACAACTATAGCTACGCAATTCTGATACACACACACACATATATATTTCAATTGGTGAAATATATATTGTGAATCACCTATATGAAATAAGAGAAATTCAAATGAAAACGCATTCTCGTAATGAGAAATTTCAACTTTTTGTACAAGTTTTTGTTGTTTGCAAACATGGAATAAATTTAGATATATACTTTTCTACTGATGTAATTCCAATAAATTTGGAATCTTAGTTTCAAATGTTGTGTTAGATTTTTCAACTTGAACTGATAAGAGTAAGATTGATAAAATTTAGACAGTAGAATAGTTGAATATGATTATTTTTGTACATAAATTTAAAGAGAACGGTCGAAAATTATCAACACATATTCATGGTTAATAAATCTTGGAAAATCAACATCATACATATTTGAACTTAATATACCTGTATTCAATTTCCAAAAGTAAGAGCCTGAATGAAAAAAGTATATAAAAGCACAGAAAATGTACTCAGTCAAAAAGCATCACTAAGAGCCACAAAATATATTCTGAGGCAGACCTGTATGAGGGCACATAATATCGAAATTCGCTTAATTTGATTTTCAGGAATTACTCGAAGAACTTGGAATATGCATGGTATCTTTCGATGGAGCGGGATATGGAGAGAGCGATCCAGACACTAAAAAGACAGAGCAAAGCACACCTTTGGACATTGAAGAACTCGCAGATCAGTTGGGCATTGGGCCTAAATTCTACGTGATTGGATACTCTATGGAATGAGAGATTGTTTGGGCTTGTCTTAAATATATTCCTGATAGGTATTTTGACTATTTCATAATTTTTTCACTTTTTGATTGCACAAATTTGCAAAGTAGACATCCATAAAAAACTTGATACAAACTGGACCTCGTTTTCAGGTCTATTTTAAAATTTATTCCTTTTGAACTAACATGTACACACCTTGATATGGGTGAACACTGTTGATAAGGCTTGCGGGGGCAGCACTTCTAGCACCAGTGGCTAATTTCTGGTGGGCGGGCTTTCCTAAAAATGTGACAAAAGCAGCTTGGGACCAGCAATTTGTAGCTGATAAATGGGCAGTTTCGGTATCGCACTATTTTCCATGGCTGACTTACTGGTGGAACACTCAAAAGTGGTTTCTTGCTTCGAGTGTTACTCCCTCCCTCCCTCCCTCACCCTCCCTCCCTCCCTCCCTCCCTCTCTCTCAAACACAATAAAGATTTAATGTTGAATAAATATAAAAACATTGGTTATTGCAAAAAAGTAATGAAAAAACAGGACAAATTTTATAATCAGGTTTCTAATCAAAACTTATTTTGACTGTAAACCTGGTTTGAAACTTACTGCAAAAATAAATATGGTTTTTGTCAGATTCATCTATGTGTACAAATTTTTGATTTGTCCTCACACGTTTCTCATCTGGTGAAAATCAAATTTATTTTTGTAATAAGTTTTAATTTGAATCTATATTTGAAACAAGTATTTTCTTGAAGCCTGATTATAAATTTTGTCCCAGAAATACGCTTTAGTTTTTTATAATAAGGAAATAGGCTTTATTTGAAGCTTGTGCCAAAATAAGTCTTCTTTATATAATAGATAGATAATGGACTTCTACACCTTCAGTCTATCAAATGCAGGGTCGCAGCTGGGGCCTGTGCCCTACCTGGATTGGAACAATGTAATTAAAAAACAATAGAATTCACTGGTTGGCCATAGCTACATTTACACTTTAGCCATATCTGGTTCACCATTATCATACGTAGGGCTGTTATGCTAACGGTAAAATTTATCATTACCATACCATTACCGGTCAATCGGTTACCATTATTGATTGATATCGGTATACCCGTTTAACCGGTATGGTAATGGTAAATTTATCCTTTTCTACGGTAAATTATCGGTAAAATTTCTTCAAAACCAATGTTAATGGTAAATTTAGCAGTCGATTTAAAACACATGTACATTCATGTGATATACTTTAATATAGACATTTAGCATCAAATAAATGACTAAATTTAGTTCAATAATTATGTCAAATAGTGCCAAAACACTTCTTTTTTTCTTCTCATTTATGTCTTTTATTAAGTAATACTATAAATAGTATACTGAAGATGCGCCATAGTGGAGAAGCATGTCACATTATAATTTTTTTGGACATATAGTAATTTGCTATTACCAGTATAACAGTTACACTGCAACAAAAATACCTTATTACAACATCTAAAAGTCGATGTATAAGGGAATTCACAACGTTTTTGCAAACGTCATTTTAGGCCAAGTAGTAATAGGTTCGATTCTTTATACAACGTTTTTATTAAGTTGTAAGAAAACATTTAATAGCCCTTTTACAACATACATAAATTGTTGTATAAGAGTTTATTACAAGATTTTAAAAACGTTGAAGAATAATTTTTCGCAACTTTGTATTGATGTTGTAGTATATCTTTTTACTACATTTTTTAATTGTTGTGAAATATTTAACACAACTTTTTAAAAAGTTTTATATGTTGTTAAACTTATTCCAAGATGCCTATAGCTCAATATTGTGTTACAACAAATAAAATAATATAACAATAGTAAGTTAAATACACGAAACACAAACAAAGTAAAACACTTTTCCAAACTACTTCATTCGATATTATGTTATTCCATACATAATTTTCTAATTGTTTATTTCCATATTTACACGCTATATAGAATAGATATACAAGCATGTGAATGTATTTGGAGAATTATACATGTAGACTAGTCTGCACGGTCGAGCTTTGGATCCAACTCCCCGTCATCAACTTATCATCAACTTACAGTGTATAACATGCATCAATAACTCAACAATGTTCCAACCACTCAGTCATACTTTAACCAATTTAGTCATCACTCTGCTGCGCTACGATATTTTGTACCCATTTTTGCTAACTGCGTATCCTACAATGAACTTTAGGCTGCACGTATCGTTCAGAACATAATAGATTCAGCTTACGTAGCCGCATTTTCCTAACTTCAGTGTTCTTTCTCTACCTCCTCACACTCAACCAACATGCACTGCTGCCACAATTACTCCATGTTATTTCCATGCTAACCAATTGAACCTACATTGTTGGCCGAACTAAGATAGCGTAATCACTGTTTTAAATCTCGGCCATCTCGGCCGATATCTCGGCCGAGATCTCAGTTGAAGGTTTGAGCGAAACGAAACATAAGATATCGGTTGATATTTCGTTTCGTTTGTATCGTCCGAAATTTACATATATCGGCCGATATTTGGAGCGAAGCGATATTCCGAGATATCCTCGATGTATTGTTTTTTTCAAAAAAATAGACCCATCTTGTCACGATCCAAATTCCAGCGTTCAAAAATCGACATCCGTACTCCACTGTACTTGAATGCCGCAGATTCAAACGTCGAAATTCGAGTCGTGCCGGAGCTTATAACACATTAAGTAAATAACACAGCGGAAGAAATGAATAATACATTTGATACAATAACTGATACAACATGAATGGTACAATGAACATCTATATATATCAGAGATACAAAGAATAGCAGCGGAAATAAAAGATAACACTAGCAGCGGAACAAATCTCCAAAATAGTCTTCAAGAAAGAACTCCAATATCAGTAATCTCCATCTCCAAAGCACCAATCCAGCAATAGCTCGAACTCCCACTCAAGATGAAGAGAAGAAACTCGATCCAAAATGCGATTGCCAAATCCTAATGGCTGAAAGCTATCGAATCTACACCTACCATATATTATCTGAAAATCCCAACTCTAGACTGCCCGTGTGGGAAAATAGTGGGCACCCAGAGTTTAGGAAAGGAACAATAAACTCCAGGTCAGTCATGGGACTGGTATGAGCAAACAAAAGCATTTGGTCTTTGAACAAACAAGAGAATTTAAATTTGAAATCCGCAATGCTTTTTGGAAAATGAAACTACCATAAGGCCTCCCGGCACACACACAATGCAAACGCACACATGGGGGAGATTTCTCCTTATGATAGTCAAACATGCTTACTACGAGAAAAATTCTTTGATATTATTACTAGTGCATAGTGGAAAATCTTTCGAAAGTATAATATAAATCCTAGCCAGCATAGGTACCATGATGCTATGCCTACTATAGCTGCCATGTTAAATGGCAGGTTCTACAACTAAAACCGTACAAGGCACGTATTGGATGAATGAATTTCCAACAAATGGTCAGGCTAAGGAACTTCCTACTACCACATGGGATCGCCTCTGGCGGGACGTCCCGAGAACTAACGTTACGGTTAGATCTCTGCCAACACAAGGCCGGGTTACCTCTGTAACTAGGTAACTACTACACGAATATGTCATCCCCCGGTCCTTTGGGACCTTTATCCGAGCGCGCGCACAGCAACACCACACAGTAATAGGTATAGTGTATCAACATGAGTAAGTATCTGGGCTCCATACCATGATACCACCCTTTTCCAGAAGGAAATGACATACCCTAAAGGGCGCGACCCTCATAACCTTGCCGCATCTTTCCTGTTTCGACCATTTCCGGGGAGTGAGGTCCTGATGCAGTCTCGTCCACAAATCTACGCTTTGTGCAACAAAGCCATGCTTTGGGTCAACAGATGACCAAAGAAATGATCACAAAGATAAATGATCAAACAAATGATCATATCACAAATGATCAACCAATGATCATCACACAGCAGCACTCAGCATGCCACATTACCAAATTGGGAATATCACTGATAAATATCAACTACATAACCTCTGAGCTCGTACGTCTCAGAGAAGGGTGTTAAGCTAAGAGAATAAATTCTCCGCCACCAAGAAGAAATGTATTTGATAGAGATCAGATAACATCTCAAAGTGTAATGTCGGACATACAACCATACAAGTCTGTTCCGGGTTCGAACAGAACCGAAGGCACTTCCGAAGAAGCCCATGCAAATCCGGGTATCCACAATCCCGATCGGACTTCCCATCACTAGGGAGAACTCTATACCGGAGCAACTCAGTGCAGAGTCAATCGATAGGTTATCCTATCGTTCTCACAAATACCCGGTCTTCACCACCGGTCTTCAATTGCAATCCATAACGTCGTTTCACTATTCGGAATGGGCTATATGACACAAGGTCCTCTCCCGGCTAAACCGAATAGTAAGCGCCATATTTTAAAACATATGGATATGGGATTTCAGTTAAGTCACAACTTATAAAATCCAAACCTTTTCTTCTAAATGGTTAAACAAATTACCATTTTTAAATCTTTAAACAAAAAGATTTATTTCACAAAGTTTCACCCAGTTTCACAAAGATCTATTCATAGATTCCAAAACAATTCCCATTCAATTTGGATTAACTCATTTAAATCTTTAAATTAAAGATATATAGCTTTCAAAACACGTTCCCAAAAATTTATCTAAAACTTGGAATACTATTTTCATTTTTAGACTTGAAGCCCTTTAACACAAATTGAAAGTTCATTTCTTATGTGAAAGCTTTATTATTTGAAAACAAATAGTTTTCGTTGTAGAAAAATCCAATTTATACAAGTTGAAATCTTGGCTTGAATTTAAATTCCAAAACACCACCTTTAAAATGGTTTAAAAACCCATATAAACCCATTTATAAGTTGAATACCCTTTTTAAACCTTGGTTTCCAAATTTTAGAATTCAATTTCAAATATTGAATTCAAATTTAAATCCAATTATCTAAATTTTCAAACTTAATCAAGTTATTTAAAAATAACCATTTTCAAAAGCTTCAATTCTAGTTCAAAACTATTTTGGATTTGAAAATTCAATTTTTTAAAACAATTTCAAAATCTGTGACTTAACCCATTTCCACGTGCAATCCATATTTGTGTGTGTATAAGTGTGGTCCAGGGGTTCAACACAATAGTGCACAACATCATCATCACCGATTCAATCATATCGATAAGCGATATAACCCATAACGCTTATCTTTATTCATAGATTCATAGATAAGATGAATTTATCAATCACAAAGATTCACTCATATGATTCGATGTGGGTTTCGGGTAACCAATTGGAATCCGACTCCCTGTCGCATCGAAATTCAAATGTCGTTCTATGGGTCAAGGGGTTGCATATACATATAACAATATATACGTCTCAAATAAAATAGCCCAGCACAAAGCATTACATAGCATCACAAAACATATCAATCCATCATGAAGCATTCAATTGGCAATCAAACATCTACAATTAAGATGAATAAATCTATGTGGTTTTAAATCTATTCCTCACATAATCACTTCCATTAGTAATGAACTACCCTTAATTGCTTCTTTAATTACTTCTAAATTAATTACATTAATTTATTACCTATTATTGATTAATTAATCCTAATTAATCATCCTTAATTACATCACTAATTAAATAATCAATGATCTAAATTATTTCTTAGATTAATTACTCAAAGTAATTAACAACTCAATTACTATATTGACCCAAATTAATTATCCTTAATTTAATCTCTTAAATTAATTATTTGATTAATTACTAAATAATTAATCCAAATTATCTCCCACTTAAACATCTCCACTTAATTACAATCTGTAAATATTAAACAATTACTTAACTATGTAATTTCCAAATCATTAATTACATAAAGTAGTTATTTATAAAACCCAAATGTTTAAAATTAACTACTTTATTAAACAATCTCATTCAATTAAATTAATTATATTAAGTAATTAATTTCTTAATTTCTTTATCAAGTAATTACTCAATCCATTTATAATTGATTATTATTAAATTAATTAATCTAATTAATAAATAAAATTAACCAAATTAATTAATTGTTAAATAATCCTGGTTAATGACCTTCATTAACCATTCTTTAATTATTTTATAAGGTAATTAACTTAAATTAATTACCAATTAAATTATCTTTAATCATTTATTTATTAAAGTTAATTATAAAGTTAATTACCCTTAATTTAAAACTTAATTACATAATTAATATTCATTTATCATTAATTAAAATTTAATTAATGATCTTAATTCCAAAATGATTTAATCATTAATCAATTATTAATCCCAAATTCAATTAATTAATTAAATTAATTAACAAATCTTAATTACCCTTATTAATAAATTCCAAAACATAATTCTTAATCAAATTTCCAAAGTAAAACATAACTTAATTATGTTTAAAACAATATTATTCAAAACAAAGTACTTTTTGAACTTATCCTTAAATTTCAATTTAAATTCATGTTTAAAATATAATGAATTTTAAACTTATCAAAGTTTTAAATAAATTTAAAACTTTTACATTGCCAATCAAACTAATGCTATGGAAATTTTTAAAGTAAAAGTCATTTCAAAACTTTCAATAATTTAAATTTCCATTTTAATTTGAAAACTTAAATTTAAACCTTCTTTAAAAATTTAAACCTGCAATTCAAGCTAAACCTTTGAATTTCCAGATTTTTAAATTAACTTTAACTCTATTCATATTTTTAAAATCTCATTTCTAAAAATATTTAAACTATTTTATCAAACCAAGAGTTAATTAAGTTTAAATTTCTGAAACTTAAATTTTATTATCAAAACTGGAATTTGAATTCAAGTTAGAAATTCATACTTGCATTTGAATTCAAACTAAAACTTTACTTCAACCAAACTACAGATTTAAAAAAATAAAAATCCATATTTTGAAAAAACAGAAAACAGGTTTAAAAACCTGGAATTTAAATTCAAAGTAATTCAAACTTGAATTAAGTTTTAAATATTAAGTTTAAACCTATACCTTATTTAAAAACCTAAATCTACAGATTTTAAAATTTTAAAAACCAGATTTAAAATCAGAAAACATGTTTACAACCTGAAGCCTGCAATACACAGAGAAACCCGAGAACCCCATATCCTACTTCGAGTCAAACACATGCCTACTTCGAGTTTCACGTAGACCTGCTTCGAGTCATCCTCATATTTGCTCGAGCCATCTCTGCAACACCCCATACCCAAGCAGTTCATCAAAATCTCATCGCCGTCCCCTCTACCGACCATTTCAGATGATCCACTACCAACCAGCAACCGACATATCTTCAAACTTCAACCCAGAAACAAGAAATTATACAGGAATTCAAAAATTTATCTCTGAAACTCAAAGTTTCATAACCTGTAAAATTTTTACAGGTTTCAATACCAAAACCTGTCAACGATCATAAATCGCCTCTCCGATCATCTGACCTCCAACCTTCCCGGCCACGAATGCTTCTACACACCCTCTACCCATATCCCAAACACCAAAGCCCTCGGTCAATCCATCACCTCAAACTGACCAAATCTTTAACCCTTATTACAAAACAAGGGTTCAATACAATAACTCAAAACTGCAACCATCTAGTAATTATGATACTCATTTCAGATTTTTATAAGGATCTATGATCCTTTCTTTATAACTCAGAAAGATCCTGAGTTATCTTAAATCACTAATTGCAAGAATTTGCTTACATTCATATTTTTGTTTTAAGAACAAACTGCTACTTATCAAACATCTAAAAATATTAATACTTGATTTAAAAAAAATCAAGTTTCCATTAATACATAGTTTAGTGATATTGAAAAACAAGATTAACTCATTAAATTTTTGTTTAGAACTAACATGCAGAGGCCACACTACTTATATCTTTAGCTTGCTAAAGTTTATTTATCTTCAGGCAGAAATCAATTCACCTAAAAATATTTTTGATTTTTAATCTAAATAAGCAAACAGTTTCAGTTATTTGAAGAACAGATTCTAACACAAATTTAACAATATTTGGTGGATTACTTTCAATAGGAAGATGAATTACAGATCACAGCAGAGCATAAACATCATGTACATTCAATCTTATATAAGTACACAACATATTTATCTCAACATTTAACAAGCAACTTATTTATAATTTAAAATATAAATGTTACTCACAAACAAAAATAAACAAACTCAGGGAGGAGATTTGCTCACCTAATTTTTTTTTTTTTTGACTTAATTCATGGGTAAACAATCTGGTATGAATTCCTAAGCTTATCAGAGATTATATAATGAGGATTTGGGATTTGGTTACATTATCTTTTTTTCTCTTTTAACTCTGTAACTTACAGAGATGATATCAGATATGCACCCAACAATAATTCACATATATACTATCAATTCATGTCTAAACCAACATGCAAGCATCACACAATGGATTCATGCATCAAATTCATCAAGCAATACGCAGCAAACACCAAAGAAACACCACAAAGCAGATCATACACATATCAACTTAAAGAGTTTAGAAAAGTGGTTTGCTCACCTGGAATATATTGACAGAGAACAGTTTGAGTTTACAGGCTTTTGCTTTCTTTTCTTTTTTTTCTTTTCCTTATTTTGATTTTTTTTTTGATTGGTCTTGCCTGAGGCTTGAATCTGGAACTTGTAAATCAAACCTTTGCTTAATCACTATTTATTTGTTTATACATTTCATCAATAACAAAAAATTTAATTTACTTACCTACAGTTTAAATTCTTGGGTGCAGGGATATATGGTCTGCAGTTGCAAACCAGAAATCACTTTAGCCCTTAACTTGATTTGTTTTCCTGCAACTGATTTACAAGGTTGTTTAAACCTTTGTTTCATTTTCTGATTACTAACATTTAATTCAAATTTTAAAAAGAAAATTTTCACTTGCCTTTATAATTTATTTCCAGAAAAATCTTGCATTATCCCTGGCCCAAACTGAAGCTCTTGTTTCCAGGGTGAGACTTTTGCATTTCTGGAATTTGCTTCACAAGTTTACTTTGTCTCAAGTTTTGGATTTGAACAGAGAAGCACCTGCATGCCTCAGGATTTGAAATTTGCATGTTTCCAGTTTGAAGCTTGTTGAAGTTGTTTGAATCTTAGCTTGATTTCAGAAACTAGAATTGCTTGTTGAATCTTGATCTGATCCTTTTGCATTAAGTAGATCTTGCATTTAATTTTTGATTTTCAAGCTATCTTGATTTCCAGGTAGATTTACTTTCAGTTTTTTTTTCTAGTTTTGAACAGCTTTGTGATTTTGAGATTAGTGGAGGCAAATCTGTTTTCAGATTTTCTAAGATACCCATGATTACATATGGGAAGATGTAAAGTTTTCATAATTTTAAATTTCATTTTTTATATTCAAATAAATATTATGAATGCCATTTGTTAAAAATCATCATGAGGCCTAAACACTTGTACAAATTAAAAATTACATATGTATGTTTACTTCTTCACTTCCTTATGTATTTTTACATTTAAAATTTTCAAAGACAAAAGAAATTCTTCTTATAAACTTAAATTTTTATATTATATACACTTTGTTTTAACCTTTGTTTTAAGTTAAATACTTATGTTCATTTTTAAACAATTTAAATAGTTTTAAACATAACTTTATATTGTATTTATTTTCAAGAGAAAAAAAAAGAGCAATTTGAATTTTTGATTTATGAAACATGATTTATGCTTTTAGCCCTTTATCAATTTACTTGTATTCATTTATATAAATATACATCTTATTTTCCTAAATCCAATATATATTTTTAAGCTACTTATACTTAAATTTCTTATTAAATTTTTCTGTTTATGATCAAAATTATTTATTTATTCTAATTAATTCTCATTTTATTTTCAAAAAAATAAATTAAATTGCCAATTTAAACTTAATGAATTTCAGGAATGTTACAGATTTCCCCCCTTAAAAGAATTTCGTCCTCGAAATTGCAAGAAAGACGAGAAAGAAAAGATAATAGACAAAGAAATTATTGATCGCATTAGATCGAAATATTTATTCTGCATTTGGTTTACCAAATCAGAATATCGACAATATGAGAACAAACTCATATAATTATTACACAAGATACTCGGGCTCACCGGTCTACGAATATGCAAGGGCATTGATTAGTTCGAAGGGATAACTAATCGTTCGTAGAATATATCGGATCCCAGAGAATGGATAGATGGGCTTAATTTTCAACAATTCCCAAATGCTAGATATGGATACCAAATTCGGGTCGAATTATCCCAAAGTATATACCAATTTGTTCCTCTTTGAACTTCGATCAACACAAGAAATTTCGATAGAATTTCAGATTTGGTTTTTAATCGATATCATTTTATTGATACAATTCAAATTTAGCTTCATATTTGTTAACCAATTTATTCAAATTTTCAAATTTATTAAAGTTTAGACCGAAAAGCTGATGAACGGATGAAGATACGAAGTAAGAATTTTCGACAACGATACGTAGGGCCACCATCACACCGAAACTTCTTTCTGGAGTTATTACGATGCAATCAAAAGGATACGAAATCCAATCAAAGGAGATTGATAGGGAAAAGCTGTTTCCACTGTTGCAGGGTATTGACCATTTGTAGTGGTACTCCCCCGACCCCTATCTCGTTCTCTTCTCGCACTCATACTTACTATCAGTGGATAGCAAGAGAATTTACTGAGGCATTCGAACGGATATCTTAGGGATATACACATTCTAGGGTTTACTTCACCCTATCTCTAATGAGTTACTTAATGTGTTATACTCCTGAGCTAAGGTTTTAACCATCATCTCTGATACCAAAATGTCACGATCCAAATTCCAGCGTTCAAAAATCGACATCCGTACTCCACTGTACTTGAATGCCGCAGATTCAAACGTCGAAATTCGAGTCGTGCCGGAGCTTATAACACATTAAGTAAATAACACAGCGGAAGAAATGAATAATACATTTGATACAATAACTGATACAACATGAATGGTACAATGAACATCTATATATATCAGAGATACAAAGAATAGCAGCGGAAATAAAAGATAACACTAGCAGCGGAACAAATCTCCAAAATAGTCTTCAAGAAAGAACTCCAATATCAGTAATCTCCATCTCCAAAGCACCAATCCAGCAATAGCTCGAACTCCCACTCAAGATGAAGAGAAGCAACTCGATCCAAAATGCGATTGCCAAATCCTAATGGCTGAAAGCTATCGAATCTACACCTACCATATATTATCTGAAAATCCCAACTCTAGACTGCCCGTGTGGGAAAATAGTGGGCACCCAGAGTTTAGGAAAGGAACAATAAACTCCAGGTCAGTCATGGGACTGGTATGAGCAAACAAAAGCATTTGGTCTTTGAACAAACAAGAGAATTTAAATTTGAAATCCGCAATGCTTTTTGGAAAATGAAACTACCATAAGGCCTCCCGGCACACACACAATGCAAACGCACACATGGGGGAGATTTCTCCTTATGATAGTCAAACATGCTTACTACGAGAAAAATTCTTTGATATTATTACTAGTGCATAGTGGAAAATCTTTCGAAAGTATAATATAAATCCTAGCCAGCATAGGTACCATGATGCTATGCCTACTATAGCTGCCATGTTAAATGGCAGGTTCTACAACTAAAACCGTACAAGGCACGTATTGGATGAATGAATTTCCAACAAATGGTCAGGCTAAGGAACTTCCTACTACCACATGGGATCGCCTCTGGCGGGACGTCCCGAGAACTAACGTTACGGTTAGATCTCTGCCAACACAAGGCCGGGTTACCTCTGTAACTAGGTAACTACTACACGAATATGTCATCCCCCGGTCCTTTGGGACCTTTATCCGAGCGCGCGCACAGCAACACCACACAGTAATAGGTATAGTGTATCAACATGAGTAAGTATCTGGGCTCCATACCATGATACCACCCTTTTCCAGAAGGAAATGACATACCCTAAAGGGCGCGACCCTCATAACCTTGCCGCATCTTTCCTGTTTCGACCATTTCCGGGGAGTGAGGTCCTGATGCAGTCTCGTCCACAAAGCTACGCTTTGTGCAACAAAGCCATGCTTTGGGTCAACAGATGACCAAAGCAATGATCACAAAGATAAATGATCAAACAAATGATCATATCACAAATGATCAACCAATGATCATCACACAGCAGCACTCAGCATGCCACATTACCAAATTGGGAATATCACTGATAAATATCAACTACATAACCACTGAGCTCGTACGTCTCAGAGAAGGGTGTTAAGCTAAGAGAATAAATTCTCCGCCACCAAGAAGAAATGTATTTGATAGAGATCAGATAACATCTCAAAGTGTAATGTCGGACATACAACCATACAAGTCTGTTCCGGGTTCGAACAGAACCGAAGGCACTTCCGAAGAAGCCCTTGCAAATCCGGGTATCCACAATCCCGATCGGACTTCCCATCACTAGGGAGAACTCTATACCGGAGCAACTCAGTGCAGAGTCAATCGATAGGTTATCCTATCGTTCTCACAAATACCCGGTCTTCACCACCGGTCTTCAATTGCAATCCATAACGTCGTTTCACTATTCGGAATGGGCTATATGACACAAGGTCCTCTCCCGGCTAAACCGAATAGTAAGCGCCATATTTTAAAACATATGGATATGGGATTTCAGTTAAGTCACAACTTATAAAATCCAAACCTTTTCTTCCAAATGGTTAAACAAATTACCATTTTTAAATCTTTAAACAAAAAGATTTATTTCACAAAGTTTCACCCAGTTTCACAAAGATCTATTCATAGATTCCAAAACAATTCCCATTCAATTTGGATTAACTCATTTAAATCTTTAAATTAAAGATATATAGCTTTCAAAACACGTTTCCAAAAATTTATCTAAAAATTGGAATACTATTTTCATTTTTAGACTTGAAGCCCTTTAACACAAATTGAAAGTTCATTTCTTATGTGAAAGCTTTATTATTTGAAAACAAATAGTTTTCGTTGTAGAAAAATCCAATTTATACAAGTTGAAATCTTGGCTTGAATTTAAATTCCAAAACACCACCTTTAAAATGGTTTAAAAACCCATATAAACCCATTTATAAGTTGAATACCCTTTTTAAACCTTGGTTTCCAAATTTTAGAATTCAATTTCAAATATTGAATTCAAATTTAAATCCAATTATCTAAATTTTCAAACTTAATCAAGTTATTTAAAAATAACCATTTTCAAAAGCTTCAATTCTAGTTCAAAACTATTTTGGATTTGAAAATTCAATTTTTTAAAACAATTTCAAAATCCGTGACTTAACCCATTTCCACGTGCAATCCATATTTGTGTGTGTATAAGTGTGGTCCAGGGGTTCAACACAATAGTGCACAACATCATCATCACCGATTCAATCATATTGATAAGCGATATAACCCATAACGCTTATCTTTATTCATAGATTCATAGATAAGATGAATTTATCAATCACAAAGATTCACTCATATGATTCGATGTGGGTTTCGGGTAACCAATTGGAATCCGACTCCCTGTCGCATCGAAATTCAAATGTCGTTCTATGGGTCAAGGGGTTGCATATACATATAACAATATATACGTCTCAAATAAAATAGCCCAGCACAAAGCATTACATAGCATCACAAAACATATCAATCCATCATGAAGCATTCAATTGGCAATCAAACATCTACAATTAAGATGAATAAATCTATGTGGTTTTAAATCTATTCCTCACATAATCACTTCCATTAGTAATGAACTACCCTTAATTGCTTCTTTAATTACTTCTAAATTAATTACATTAATTTATTACCTATTATTGATTAATTAATCCTAATTAATCATCCTTAATTACATCACTAATTAAATAATTAATGATCTAAATTATTTCTTAGATTAATTACTCAAAGTAATTAACAACTCAATTACTATATTGACCCAAATTAATTATCCTTAATTTAATCTCTTAAATTAATTATTTGATTAATTACTAAATAATTAATCCAAATTATCTCCCACTTAAACATCTCCACTTAATTACAATCTGTAAATATTAAACAATTACTTAACTATGTAATTTCCAAATCATTAATTACATAAAGTAGTTATTTATAAAACCCAAATGTTTAAAATTAACTACTTTATTAAACAATCTCATTCAATTAAATTAATTATATTAAGTAATTAATTTCTTAATTTCTTTATCAAGTAATTACTCAATCCATTTATAATTGATTATTATTAAATTAATTAATCTAATTAATAAATAAAATTAACCAAATTAATTAATTGTTAAATAATCCTGGTTAATGACCTTCATTAACCATTCTTTAATTATTTTATAAGGTAATTAACTTAAATTAATTACCAATTAAATTATCTTTAATCATTTATTTATTAAAGTTAATTATAAAGTTAATTACCCTTAATTTAAAACTTAATTACATAATTAATATTCATTTATCATTAATTAAAATTTAATTAATGATCTTAATTCCAAAATGATTTAATCATTAATCAATTATTAATCCCAAATTCAATTAATTAATTAAATTAATTAACAAATCTTAATTACCCTTATTAATAAATTCCAAAACATAATTCTTAATCAAATTTCCAATGTAAAACATAACTTAATTATGTTTAAAACAATATTATTCAAAACAAAGTACTTTTTGAACTTATCCTTAAATTTCAATTTAAATTCATGTTTAAAATATAATGAATTTTAAACTTATCAAAGTTTTAAATAAATTTAAAACTTTTACATTGCCAATCAAACTAATGCTATGGAAATTTTTAAAGTAAAAGTCATTTCAAAACTTTCAATAATTTAAATTTCCATTTTAATTTGAAAACTTAAATTTAAACCTTCTTTAAAAATTTAAACCTGCAATTCAAGCTAAATGTTGGGCGAATTCTCACCCAGAAGATCTCGAGACCAAGAAGCCACAGTTTCACCCGGGCTTGCAACCTCCACCTCGTTCGATAAACACAAAGCTCGGTACAAGCATGGAAGTCAATCCGTCATTCCCATTTGGCAGAGTTACATCCGGCCTCCCCCTGTTATGCCGGACCAAAATCCATTCGGCAAAGCCCAACCATTGGTCCATTCGGCAAAAGCAAGGCATAAGGCATTTCCATCCGGCACATCCCATTCGGTAGCCGGACCAAACCCCACCGAACCAACCTTCACCCCACTACCGAACCAACTCCACGGCCGGACCAAACAAGTACCGAACAACATCACTGCCGGACCACCTCCACACTCATTACCACCGGTCCACACTTATTGCCGAACCACGCCTACCACCGGACCAAACTCCATGCCGAATGACCTCCGCCGAACCAGGTGATTACCAGTCCAGATTGCTTCAGCCCGGGCCCACCAGCAGTTATATACTTCAAAGACCCCTGCCCCCTACCTCATTCTATAAATAGAGGGGCAGGGGTACAACAATGGCAGACAAGTTTGAGAGCTCAAGCAAGGAAGGAACTTTCAAACTACTTTCATATACTCATATACGAAGCATTGTACTTGTAATCTGAAGGAAAGAAGATAATAACATATAAAGTGGACGTAGGCACATTCTGGCCGAACCACTATAAATCCGCGTGTCTTTTACATTTCAGCCCCTACTTCTTTTATATTTACATACTCATCTAAAATCATTGAAAATCACATATAATCAACTAAATAATACGACTTGGAGGTGTTTGTCCATTTTTTGTGCAAACATTTTTGGTGCTTTCATTGAGAGCAGAACTCAAGCTTCATCTTCTCCCACTCAACCTTCTTCCTAACAACATCACTCGTTGCTTAGAAATCATGCCTTCCAAACAGAGAAGGGATATTAACAAAGGAAAGAACATCGCAACTAGCAGCCTTCCAGATCCAGCAATCACAGATCAGCCCACTTCAACAGCAGTACCGGATGAAAATCAGGAAAATCCAACTGGTCCCGCAACGGAACAACCAATCACTAGGGCAGATCTGGACAGGGTTGTGGCTGAAGTAACTAACCGCTTCACATCCCAACAAGAAACTTTGGTGGATCAACTCATGTCACGCTTAAGGGATGCTGAAGAGTCCAACCACAACACTGAATCATGGGGTGAGTCCCAATCCGGAGGATCTCGGAGGCAACAAAGGTCTTCCCTCTTCGAAGAAGCTATCAACAGGAACGACAATGATAGGGGCCGCGCCCGGACTCAGCCCGAATTCCGACTCGAGGAAGCCCTTAGAACCGAACCCAGCGGGGGAGGCACCAGGCGAGGGTCGGATGTAGCTGAGCCAGTCATGCCACCTAATCATAGAAACCCCGCTGAACGGAGCCGAGTTAGAACCCAGCCCGAAGTTGACCCCATGGATGTGCTCGAAACAGAACCCCACAGGGGAAGATCAAGGCAGGGGGCAACTGTAGCTGGTCCTAGCGTGCATCCGAGCAGCCAAAGACAACCACTGGATAATGCTAGAAGTGATAGACTGTACCATCCCTACAGGTCATCTGGATGAGATAGATCCCGCAGGGAAGAACCGAGCTCATTTTTGTCCGCTCCAAGTTCTGACGAACGAATGGCACGATTATTCAGAGAATGTGTCCAACGGGAGCAAAGGGACCGGGGAATAGGCGCTAGGGTCACCAGTCCCTTTACCCGAAATATCGAAACTGCCATCACTCCCCGGGAATGGAAAATGCCAACCATGGAACCTTACAAAGGAACTTCCGACCCCATCGTACACCTGCAGAGATACACCCAGCATATGCTCATGAGTGGAGCAACAGAAGGAGTATTATGTAAATGCTTTCCGCTATTCCTAGGAGATCTAGCTACCTCCTGGTTCTGCCATTTACCCCAAGGATCCATCAGCTCATGGGAGATGTTAAAAGAAAGGTTTATTAGCCAGTTCCGCATCCATGTGGAACAACCCAAGGTTGCTTATTCTCTATCCAATATCAAACAGAAATCCGGAGAGACGCTGCAACAATATCTAACGCGGTTCAACGCCGCAGCGGCAGCAGTTCAAGATGCCGATGAAAAACTCACTCTAATGGCCCTCTGTAGTGGTGTACATCCAGACACCAAGTTTGCCAGAAGATTAACTAAGGAAAAACCAGCTACCTTGCCTGATTTCTTCCATGAAGCTGGAAAGTATATGAGACTTGAAGACGCCGCTACGGAGAGGCAGTCAGGGCAACAAGGCAAGATAGTTCAGGACAAGGTTCCCACTGCAGCTAAGGACGCTCGAAGAAATGAATCTAGAGACAATGCTGGGGGCAGAAAGGTTGAGAAGCGCCAATATCGACCAGGGCCAAGATTTGACACCTACACTCCTTTGAATGAAACAATCGAAAACATCTACCTAGCCACTCAGGGCGAACTCGGATACAAGCCCCCCCGCACAAGAAAGAATCAGATAACGCACTCAAGTCCGGAAAGTTCTGTCGCTTCCACGAATCCCACGGACATGACACCAATGAATGCCACCATCTTCGGGACTTGATCGAAGAACACATTAGAAGAAGAAGACTGGAACGTTATGTGAAAGGTCAGAACAGGACTCCAACTCCTGCCAATGAGAACTCAAAGCAACCCCTCCCAGAAGTAGGCGGAGGGAATCGCAACAATCACAACACCAGTGGCTCTAGTCAAGAGAAGATAGTGGTCCTTACCATCTCAGGAGGACCACACATCGCCGACAGAAGTTGGGCAGAGATGGAAAGGTACGGCAAGTCGCTTAGAAATGCCGAAGGATATGTTAACTCCATTACGGAGGAACGCCACCCGAAACGAAAAGAAAACAATGACATTGTATTCAGTAGGCATGATTTGGAAGGAAGACAGTACCCACATATGGATCCCATGGTCATCTCTGCCTGGTTTGGTCCAGCTAAAGTTTTTCGGATTCTAATAGACACGGGAAGCTCCGTAAATATCCTGTTCAAACATGCTTTCGACAAAATGAAGTTATCAATGAAGGATGTATCCCCCTGTGACAAACCACTGCACGGTTTCACTGGAGATGCGAAAATGCCCCTCGGGCAACTTGACCTCTTCGTCGAAATAGGAAGTCATCCCCGCTCCGTTGTGCGAAAATAAACGTTCGTACTAATAGAAAACCACTCGGCTTACAACGCTTTCTTGGGAAGACCAGCCTTGTCTGACTTTCAGATTGTATTAGCCCCCTGGTGCCTGAAAATGAAATTTCCAACAGACAACAGAGTAGGAGAAGTAGAAGGAGATCAAGATGCTGCCCGAGACTGCTACGTAACTGAACTTCGCAATAACCGCAGAAAGAATAAAGGAAAAGGTGCAGAGACCACTCTCTGCATGAAAAGCTTGGAGGCATAGCAACTAAAGAAAGCCCCTCCTCTTCGATACACAAGCGATCCCTTCAATGAACTAGACCCCAGGGATAAAGAGGAGGAGGCTACCGCCGAGCCTGCAGAGGCTATGGAATTCGTATCGGTAGATAAGCATGATTCAAGTAGACTATTAAAAATCGGATCTCAGCTGAAAACGGAATTGAAGGATCAACTCATTGACTTTCTCCGCCACAACTTAGATGTATTTGCGTGGACCCATGCCGATATGACAGGAATCTCCCCAGACATAGCATGCCACATGTTGAACATCGATCCCACCAAGGTACCAGTAAAGCAGAAAAAGAGGAGCATGGGGGCAGAGCGATCAGCAGCCCTTGATGAGGAATTAAAAAATCTACTTGCTAATGGCTTCATACGGGAAGCCATCTACCCAGAATGGATCGCTAACCCAGTGCTAGTAAAAAAGGCCAATGGAAAGTGGCGAACATGTATTGACTTCTCCAATCTGAATGACGCTTGCCCGAAAGACTGCTTCCCACTTCCCCGAATTGACCAACTCGTAGACAGCACAGCTGGGCACGAACTCCTATCTTTTATGGATGCATACTCCGGATATAACCAGATCCCCATGCACGCTCCCGATCAGGACCACACTAGCTTCATCACCGACCGCGGATTATATTGTTACAAAGTCATGCCTTTTGGACTCAAAAATGCTGGAGCTACCTATCAACGCCTCGTCAACAAAATGTTCGCAGAACTGATAGGACGAACTATGGAAGTATATTTGGATGACATGTTGGTGAAGTCCAGGAAAGCCAACGACCATGTAAGCCATCTGGACGATATGTTTCGGGTACTTCGCCGATATGGAATGAAGCTGAATCCTCTAAAGTGCTCCTTCGGAGTATCATCGGGAAAATTCTTAGGATTCATCGTCCACGCCAGAGGAATCGAAGCAAACCCTGAACAAATCCGAGCTTTAAAAGAAATAAGGATACCTTCCACTCGAAAAGAAATGCAGAGCCTAAACGGAAAGGTGGCCGCCCTAAGCAGATTCATTTCCAAGGCAACTGACAAGTGTGTCCCTTTCTTCGAAGCACTCAAGAAAGACAAAGGGAGGTTCGAGTGGACCGACGAATGCTTAAAAGCCTTCCTCAACCTAATCGAACACCTTCAGAGACCACCAGTACTCTCAACTCCAAATGAAGGTGAAGTGTTATACCTATACCTCGCTGTATCATCTCATGCTCTAAGCGCCGCCTTGGTAAGAGAAGAAGACCGCACACAACGCCCGGTCTACTTTGTAAGTAAGAGATTTACAGGGGCAGAGGCCAGATATCCTAAATTTGAGAAATTAGCATATTGTTTATTGATCGCGTCACGAAAACTGCGCCACTACTTCCAGTCTCACTCCATCAGGGTTCTAACCGATCAACCACTAAGACAAGTGCTCCATCGTCCTGACACTTCTGGGCGACTCCTCAAATGGTGCATCGAACTAAGTCAGTATGATATCACCTACCATCCTCGCGCCGCTATCAAAGGACAAGCTATGGCTGATTTCATTGCCGAATTCACTATCAACGAAGGCAAGGAACAATCCGAAGTAGCGAAAAACATCAAGTGGAACCTCTTTGTAGACGGAGCATCGAACGAACAAGGCTCGGGGGCAAGTATTGTGATCATCACCCCCAGGGGAAGAAAGTTGTACTATGCATTAAGATTGGAGTTCACGGCCACTAACAACGATGCTGAATATGAAGCAGTAATAGCGGGATTGGAACTGGCCCTAGAAATTGGAATCAATTCCTTATGTATTCATAGCGATTCTCAGCTTATCGTAAACCAGGTACTAGGAGAATTCCAGACTCGAGGAGAACGACTCACAGCATACCTAAAGAAAACCAAACTGCTGCTCGATCAATTGGACCATTATCTAATCAAACACATTCCTCGAGAAGAAAACCAAGAGGCAGATGAACTTGCAAAGCAAGCTAGTATGAAGAACAGCACCATTTCCGGAGCACTAGCAATCTCAAGGCAGCTAGCCCTAAGTTTCGAACAAGTGAATCTGATAACTGCAATCGAAGAAGGAACCTGGATGACTCCTATCCAGAAATATTTGCAAGATGGCATACTACCCGACAGGCGTGACGAAGCCAAGAAGATCTTGAGGAGAGTTCCCCACTACACAATACAAGAAGGCATCCTCTACCGGCGTGGCTTCTCTAGCCCCTTATTAAGATGCGTCGCCGGAAGGGAAGCCAAGGAGATATTAACAAACATCCATCAGGGAGGATGCGGTGATCACACTGGAGGACAGACTATGGCAAGAAAGATACTCCGATATGGATATTACTGGCCCACACTAAACAAAGATGCCCTAGACTTCGTTAAGAAATGCGACAGATGTCAGAAGTTCGCCAAGATTCCTCGACTGCCCACAAACGAAATTACTCAAATGACTAGCCCTTGGCCCTTTGCTGTATGGGGAATTGACTTAATTGGCGAACTGCCAACGGGCCGAGGCGGAGCCAAATATGCTATAGTGGCAGTCGATTATTTCACCAAATGGGTGGAAGCGGAACCTTTAAATAAAATATCTTCAGCAAAAGTTATCAACTTCTTGATCAAAAACATTCTGTGCAGGTATGGAGTCCCACTCAAGATCGTATCCGACAACGGACTCCAGTTTGACAGCGAAGAATTTGCCGACTGGTGCCAAGAACATGGAATTCATAAAAGCTTCTCATCAGTAGCTTACCCTCAGGCAAACGGACAAGTTGAAGCTGTCAACAAAATTCTCAAAACCCTAATCAAGAAGAAACTTGAAAAGTCAAAAGGCGCTTGGGTGGACGAACTTCCTACGGCACTATGGGCATACCGCACATCTTTCAGAACATCAACGGGACATACTCCTTTCTCTTTGGCATATGGATCGGAGGCAATGCTCCCAGTTGAGACTATTGTGCCTTCCCACCGTAGGATCCACTACAACCCAGAAGAAAACGAAGAACTCCTCCTCATGTCTTTGGATCTGATCGAGGAAAGGAGAAACGATGCAGCACTCAAAGCAGCAGCTCACAAACAAAAAGTGGCAGCACAATACAATTCCAAAGTCAAGCATCGCAGCTTACAAGAAGGAGATCTTGTCCTCAGGCGAATCTTTCCGCGCCCCGGGGCACTGGACCCCATCTGGGACGGACCATATGTAATTCATAAAGATCTCCACAACGGAGCTTACATTTTGTCAACAGTGGACGGAGAGGTGTTCTAGAGGGCATGGAAAATCCGACACCTCCGTCGATACTTTTCTTAACCTGTACTGCCCATATAAAGTGAATTAACAAAGAGAATCAGTGGACGTAGGCATTTCCGTGCCGAACCACTTTAAAAAAATCTTGTCTCTTTTTAACTTGTTCCTTTATGTCTTGGCTGCTCGTTAAGTTTTATCCCTTTCTGTTGAACAAAATCCTATGGCATCTCCACTCAAGACGCACCACGGCCTCATCTGGACTAGGCCTAACAGGTACGCTACGATTCTATGCACTCGCCAATGAGACACTTTTGCTCCAGCATCCCTCTGCTGCGGGTTAACTCATTGCGCGCCTGCCCTCAAAGCCAACTGTAATGAGCCGATTATAAGTCATCATAAAGGCCGACTATAGCCGATGGCAGCTCATTACGGCGTTCGGCTCGCCGGCAACTGTGAACCTACTTTAAGCCCCAACATAAGGTGTGGCCAGCCAGGGGTAGTTCACGGCCAACGGCACCCACGCTAGCCGGCCACGGTAAATCGAATAATACCCACGATTACGGACCATAATGGTTCGGGTAGTTACCGTGCGCGATCTCGGCTCCGATGTGTCTTAAGTGCGGCTGTGGTAAAAAAGAAAACTCCCCGCAGAGGCGTAAGATGGGTGACAAATGTCTCCAAGACCCACAGCTAGGGAAAGTGACTACAAAACCCGTTTGCCACGAACTTAAGCACATCGACGGCCTTCCGTGACTGGAAGTTTTACTTTTACTATATTTCCATTCCATTTAAATATTTTTCTCCTATCCTGTATAACAAACTCTAAAGTACAGGAAACCGAATAGGAAGCATTCACTCATGAGGCTCTAAGCCTGCGTACTGGGTGGCAGGGCGCTCAGCTATACCCGTGAACAGTTACACAAGACACTCAAAGCTACCGCCTGCGAATAAAACATAAAGGGCGGTACTCTCTTCTCTTGTACATAAATGCGTAACTATAGCTTATTCATACACTGACATTGCAAAACGTGAAATTATATTTCAAGCAAAAACTTAACATCAAACACAACTAGAATCACAGGCATATACATAATTATACTTCTCACACGGCACATAAAGATAGCAACAACATTTAAACATGACAAAATCAGCTTATATTATAAGATCACACGAAGTTATTCTTTGCAAATAATTTTATTACAGTTGCATATCAAAGACTAACATAAACAGTGATAAAAAAGAAACAAAAAGATGGCAGATGCATCCACACTCCGTCACCAACTCCCCCAGTCTACTTAGCCGCAGGATCAGAGCCCCCAGCATGCGGATCAGAAGTCCCGCCTGTCCAATTCGGAAGAGGAATTCATTAAACGAACAACCAAGTTATGGAAACACGGGAAGAAAAGAAAGGGAAGAAGAATAACTCACCAGCATCTGCCGCTTGATCCTCATCATCCAACTGCACGCCCGCTTCCTCTGCAGCAAGCAGCCGCATGCCCTCTTTCACCGCCGCTTGCTCCTCCTTTGAAAACTGAGCAGTAACCGCATTCAAGTTGAAAGCCTCTCCGCCTTCCTTACCCGCATTCACCCTGGCCTCCTCTAAAGCCTGGAGATACACCTTGGCCATGACCCGAGGGTAATCGTCCATCCAAGACAAGCCGCCCTCCTTCCAAGTGTGGAAGTACATATCCTGCAGCATCTCATCCATCATCCCCTCGTTTTGCTCAAACTCCCTCACCCGGGCCTCGGAAGCTTGCAACTTGGCGACGGCGACGTCCCTCTCTGATTGGTATCTCAAGCAGTCAGCCTGGAGTGACCTCCTCATTTCCTCTTCCTTCAACTTGAGGGACCTCCTCATCTCCTCCATCTCCTCCTTCAACTCGGCCTGAGCCATCTCCGCAGCCTCGAGCCTCCCTGACAACTCCTCTACCCGCTCGAGATCCGCATTTCGAACCTCATCCACCGTTGCGATAGCTATGTTAATCCGTTCCCTGCAAGCGACCTCCATCTTCCGTAATTCCGCCCTACTGGCCTTCTCCATGGTCTCTTTCAGACGCTTGGAGGCTTCCTCATGCTGAGAGATCTGGATGGCTTGGTCGGCGAGCTGCTTGGCCTGATCGGCAACCTTTAACCTTAACCGAATGTTAGCACTCCCGATCTCTTCCCCGGCCTTGACCAACTTAGCATGATGCTCCATTAACTTCTTGGTCTCTGCGGCCACCCGGTCGATATTAGCCTTGGCCTCATCCCCATGATGACTACCCGTGTAGTAAGTAAATCAAGATCTAAAGATTTGGCCTCGTCCAGCACTCTTACCATGGGGTTGCGGGGAAGGAGGTGCTCGCCCGTGGTCTCATCGAATGAAATGTCCCGAAAGCTTGGGTCTAAATCAGGATGACCGGCAAAAGGGTCACGAGGCACGGGGCGAGGCACATCGGGACGCCTTATATGAATGACAGTAGAACTCTTGGAAGGAGGAGGAGGGGGGTCGGGCTCCGTGCTCTCCTCCGTAGTATCACGAGGAGGCTGAGTAGGAGGCTGCGAACCAGGGGACGACTCAAATAAGGAACGGCTCCGCTTCCTTTTCTGAATGCCCTCTTCGATGACCCCAAGAAGAGGGCGGTAACTGACTACGTCCCCAGTGCGATCAGTAGAAGGTTTCGCGGAAGCTCTCCTCGACTTAAATTGTTCAAGGCGATGTCGAACATCCGACGTTTTAACTGCCTGGCCTGCCCCTGGAATAAAGAACAAGTGTTATGAACATACAATAATCCACAGTTCAAAAAATGTGCTAAGTTAAAAAGGAAGAAAAGTAGGAAGACACATCTATTATACAAACCCGGCGGAGGAGTGGGATACTGCAATAAGTCCTGGATCTCACCCCAGGACGGAAGTGAACCGTAAAAAATTTCTAAGTCCCTATCGAAAATAGAATCGGCAGAAGACAAAAGTTCACCTTGCATCGCCGGAATCACCCTAGCTGAGGAACCCTTAGAGGATGGGTCAGTGCCAGCCACAGCTTTGCCGGTTTCCTTTGCCTTCTCCGTTCCCTTCTCCGTTTCCGACTCTCCCCCCGACTCCCCGAAGGCCCGGCGGAGAGCCTCATCCAGTTCGAGGTCTTGTTCAGAGGTTAGAGCAGCAACACCACTACCACCTTGACCGTCGCCATCTCCTCCACCCTCCGACCCTTCTCCAACTTCGCCTCCTTCCTCCTCTTCTACACCTTCCTCCTCCGGGACAGTCGGGCAAGTACTCGGAGAAGGGCCATCGGACTTCTTCAGTTTCTTCCCCCCGACCACGGGACGCTCTGCGAAAGGCTCCCTCTTACCGCTCTTTACCTTATCCCCCTCCTTAGCTTTAGCAGCCTTCTCCTCAGCCGTGTCTCTTTGCTTAACCACGGACTGGTGCGGTAAGATCAAGTTATACTCCAAGAGGGTTGCGTTCCTGATCAAGAAGGAGGCCGACCGGTCCCGTGTCGGAATAGCCTTTAGTTCAGCAGCCATTCGCACTAAGGAATCGTCCTCCACGACTGCAATACCACCTGTCGCTAGCCAGAAATAGAAGCATGTCAGAAAAAACACTACAGTCAAAACACATGAAAAATATAAATGAAATCAATCTTACAGCCGGAAGTGAAAAGGCGGAAAGAAACAGCATCGTCCTTGACGAAGAACCACTCTTTCTTGAACATGGTAAACTTGGAATATAAGTCCAGGACTGGTTTGAAGGGCACGGCCGCTTCCAGACTAATATACGGAGACCCCTTCTTATAGCCTCTCAGGTTGTACAAGTATCGAATTTCCCGGTTAGAAGGAGGACGCCCGTACCTCCTCTGGAAGATAACAAAGAGGCTCACCAGGATGGCATAAGAATTAGGCTGAAGTTGGAAGGGAGCCACCTTCAAATATGTAGTGAAGCTTACTATCCAAGCGTTTATGGGAGGGATAGCACCGCACATGCAATGGTATCTGCTATAAGCAAAGTAGCCCTCAGGAGGATTATATGGCATCACTCCATCTCCAGGCAGCAGCATCAGAGCCCTATCTATCCCAAAGGAACGGGATATGACGTCAAGTTGCTCCTCCTTTAGGGAGCTAGGAAAGCAATCAGGGGGGGAGATCAAAAGTTCCTGTGGACCATATCCATCCACTAGAGACCTCGGGATAGGTCGATGCTGCCCGGATCCTGGTTGGACTTGGGGCAAGGAAGAAGAAGGCACTCCTGTACCTCTAGACTTCTTTCTGTCCGATCGTGTTTCCGCTTTGCGAGACATTTTCTGCAGCACGAGAGAAACTTAATGTTAGAATAAGAAGTATAGAAACATAAACAAGCAAATATATAAGGCAAGCGTGTAAAAAAGTCCAAGATTCCGCTCAAGGACCAAGTATTAAGTCTCATCCGGTAAAGCAAAGCCCCTCGTATGTATTCGGCAAGTCAGACTCATCCGGTAATGAAAGCCATTCGGCACAAGGATACACACCTGGTTCGGTATAATCTTGGTTCGGCAGAAGGTTCGCTCGGCTAAGGATTGATTCGGTTCTCTTTGGTTCGGTAAGGGAAAAACTAAGGGGGGTACGGCCTCTATATATAGGCGAGCTCTGGGCCGCCGAACCAACTGGTTCGGCCCACCGGATAGAAACACCGCCGGACCAATACATTCGGCATACCGGACCAAATGAAAACCGAATGGAACTATCCATACCGGACCAGCCTCCAACCGAATGAATCCTATACCAACTCGAACCCGAACGAAGCTGTCTCTACCAACCCAAACCAGGAACTACGGGCATGCAGAGCACCTTACTCAGATAAGTATCAAACCTCAGAACTAACTAATAAAATAAGGATAATGACGACGATGAATAAGTCGTAAAACTCTCGCCGACATGGATTAAATCGTTTACACGTGTACGCGACCACGAATGGTCCATAGGCACGCTATGAATGGTTATTAACCCTATCGTCGTGGGAATTTACACTTTGACACGCCTTTTTAAACTCATAGGTTGAACGGATATTTGATTCTGATAATTATGAAATGGCTAAGCTACTTACACATGTACGGGGTCGCGAACAATCCCTAGGCATGCTCTGAGCTGGCGATAAACCACCTTGGCAAACGACCCGGGGACCCACTCTAACGTGAACCTGGCATCGACAATGCTAAGCCCCTTCGGGGCACACTTGCTCGTCCCAACCGACACAGTTTACTTCATCTCAAATATTCCGATCACGAACGGTCGTTATTTGAAATCACACTAAAACTGTAAATTCCTTTGCAGGACATCAACAGGATATGAAAATCCAGCCCATGGCATTACAAAACAAACCTTCCTACCACAAAGAAACAAAGCGCGACACATGCAAGCACGTGCCCCACTTTGGGGGGCAAATGTTGGGCGAATTCTCACCCAGAAGATCTCGAGACCAAGAAGCCACAGTTTCACCCGGGCTTGCAACCTCCACCTCGTTCGATAAACACAAAGCTCGGTACAAGCATGGAAGTCAATCCGTCATTCCCATTCGGCAGAGTTACATCCGGCCTCCCCCTGTTATGCCGGACCAAAATCCATTCGGCAAAGCCCAACCATTGGTCCATTCGGCAAAAGCAAGGCATAAGGCATTTCCATCCGGCACATCCCATTCGGTAGCCGGACCAAACCCCACCGAACCAACCTTCACCCCACTACCGAACCAACTCCACGGCCGGACCAAACAAGTACCGAACAACATCACTGCCGGACCACCTCCACACTCATTACCACCGGTCCACACTTATTGCCGAACCACGCCTACCACCGGACCAAACTCCATGCCGAATGACCTCCGCCGAACCAGGTGATTACCAGTCCAGATTGCTTCAGCCCGGGCCCACCAGCAGTTATATACTTCCAAGACCCCTGCCCCCTACCTCATTCTATAAATAGAGGGGCAGGGGTACAACAATGGCAGACAAGTTTGAGAGCTCAAGCAAGGAAGGAACTTTCAAACTACTTTCATATACTCATATACGAAGCATTGTACTTGTAATCTGAAGGAAAGAAGATAATAACATATAAAGTGGACGTAGGCACATTCTGGCCGAACCACTATAAATCCGCGTGTCTTTTACATTTCAGCCCCTACTTCTTTTATATTTACATACTCATCTAAAATCATTGAAAATCACATATAATCAACTAAATAATACGACTTGGAGGTGTTTGTCCATTTTTTGTGCAAACACTAAACCTTTGAATTTCCAGATTTTTAAATTAACATTAACTCTATTCATATTTTTAAAATCTCATTTCTAAAAATATTTAAACTATTTTATCAAACCAAGAGTTAATTAAGTTTAAATTTCTGAAACTTAAATTTTATTATCAAAACTGGAATTTGAATTCAAGTTAGAAATTCATACTTGCATTTGAATTCAAACTAAAACTTTACTTCAACCAAACTACAGGTTTAAAAAAATAAAAATCCAGATTTTGAAAAAACAGAAAACAGGTTTAAAAACCTGGAATTTAAATTCAAAGTAATTCAAACTTGAATTAAGTTTTAAATATTAAGTTTAAACCTAAACCTTATTTAAAAACCTAAATCTACAGATTTTAAAATTTTAAAAACCAGATTTAAAATCAGAAAACAGGTTTACAACCTGAAGCCTACAATACACAGAGAAACCCGAGAACCCCATATCCTACTTCGAGTCAAACACATGCCTACTTCGAGTTTCACATAGACCTGCTTCGAGTCATCCTCATATTTGCTCGAGCCATCTCTGCAACACCCCATACCCAAGCAGTTCATCAAAATCTCATCGCCGTCCCCTCTGCCGACCATTTCAGATGATCCACTACCAACCAGCAACCCACATATCTTAAAACTTCAACCCAGAAACAAGAAATTATACAGGAATTCAAAAATTTATCTCTGAAACTCAAAGTTTCATAACCTGTAAATTTTTTACAGGTTTCAATACCAAAACCTGTCAACGATCATAAATCGCCTCTCCGATCATCTGACCTCCAACCTTCCCGGCCACGAATGCTTCTACACACCCTCTACCCATATCCCAAACACCAAAGCCCTCGGTCAATCCATCACCTCAAACTGACCAAATCTTTAACCCTTATTACAAAACAAGGGTTCAATACAATAACTCAAAACTGCAACCATCTAGTAATTATGATACTCATTTCAGATTTTTATAAGGATCTATGATCCTTTCTTTATAACTCAGAAAGATCCTGAGTTATCTTAAATCACTAATTGCAAGAATTTGCTTACATTCATATTTTTGTTTTAAGAACAAACTGCTACTTATCAAACATCTAAAAATATTAATACTTGATTTAAAAAAAATCAAGTTTCCATTAATACATAGTTTAGTGATATTGAAAAACAAGATTAACTCACTAAATTTTTGTTTAGAATTAACATGCAGAGGCCACACTACTTATATCTTTAGCTTGCTAAAGTTTATTTATCTTCAGGCAGAAATCAATTCACCTAAAAATATTTTTGATTTTTAATCTAAATAAGCAAACAGTTTCAGTTATTTGAAGAACAGATTCTAACACAAATTTAACAATATTTGGTGGATTACTTTCAATAGGAAGATGAATTACAGATCACAGCAGAGCATAAACATCATGTACATTCAATCTTATATAAGTACACAACATATTTATCTCAACATTTAACAAGCAACTTATTTATAGTTTAAAATATAAATGTTACTCACAAACAAAAATAAACAAACTCAGGGAGGAGATTTGCTCACCTGATTTTTTTTTTTTTTTTGACTTAATTCATGGGTAAACAATCTGGTATGAATTCCTAAGCTTATCAGAGATTATATAATGAGGATTTGGGATTTGGTTACATTATCTTTTTTTCTCTTTTAACTCTGTAACTTACAGAGATGATATCAGATATGCACCCAACAATATTCACATATATACTATCAATTCATGTCTAAGCCAACATGCAAGCATCACACAATGGATTCATGCATCAGATTCATCAAGCAATACGCAGCAAACACCAAAGAAACACCACAAAGCAGATCATACACATATCAACTTAAAGAGTTTAGAAAAGTGGTTTGCTCACCTGGAATATATTGACAGAGAACAGTTTGAGTTTACAGGCTTTTGCTTTCTTTTCTTTTTTTTTCTTTTCCTTATTTTGATTTTTTTTTGATTGGTCTTGCCTGAGGCTTGAATCTGGAACTTGTAAATCAAACCTTTGCTTAATCACTATTTATTTTTTTATACATTTCATCAATAACAAAATTTTTAATTTACTTACCTACAGTTTAAATTCTTGGGTGCAGGGATATATGGTCTGCAGTTGCAAACCAGAAATCACTTTAGCCCTTAACTTGATTTGTTTTCCTGCAACTGATTTACAAGGTTGTTTAAACCTTTGTTTCATTTTCTGATTACTAACATTTAATTCAAATTTTAAAAAGAAATTTTTCACTTGCCTTTATAATTTATTTCCAGAAAAATCTTGCATTATCCCTGGCCCAAACTGAAGCTCTTGTTTCCAGGGTGAGACTTTTGCATTTCTGGAGTTTGCTTCACAAGTTTACTTTGTCTCAAGTTTTGGATTTGAACAGAGAAGCACCTGCATGCCTCAGGATTTGAAATTTGCATGTTTCCAGTTTGAAGCTTGTTGAAGTTGTTTGAATCTTAGCTTGATTTCAGAAACTAGAATTGCTTGTTGAATCTTGATCTGATCCTTTTGCATTAAGTAGATCTTGCATTTAATTTTTGATTTTCAAGCTATCTTGATTTCCAGGTAGATTTACTTTCAGTTTTTTTTTTCTAGTTTTGAACAGCTTTGTGATTTTGAGATTAGTGGAGGCAAATCTATTTTCAGATTTTCTAAGATACCCATGATTACATATGGGAAGATGTAAAGTTTTCATAATTTTAAATTTCATTTTTTATATTCAAATAAATATTATGAATGCCATTTGTTAAAAATCATCATGAGGCCTAAACACTTGTACAAATTCAAACTTACATATGTATGTTTACTTCTTCACTTCCTTATGTATTTTTACATTTAAAATTTTCAAAGACAAAAGAAATTCTTCTTATAAACTTAAATTTTTATATTATATACACTTTGTTTTAACCTTTGTTTTAAGTTAAATACTTATGCTCATTTTTAAACAATTTAAATAGTTTTAAACATAAATTTATATTGTATTTATTTTCAAGAGAAAAAAAAAGAGCAATTTGAATTTTTGATTTATGAAACATGATTTATGCTTTTAGCCCTTTATCAATTTATTTGCAAGTTACTTACATACACTTGTATTCATTTATATAAATATACATCTTATTTTCCTAAATCCAATATATATTTTTAAGCTACTTATACTTAAATTTCTTATTAAATTTTTCTGTTTATGATCAAAATTATTTATTTATTCTAATTAATTCTCATTTTATTTTCAAAAAAATAAATTAAATTGCCAATTTAAACTTAATGAATTTCAGGAATGTTACACATCTCAATCTATCATAAAAAAATAAACAAATCCCTTTACTTTCTTATTCAACTTTTCAAAAGATCACATTCATCGTCAAAATATCGAACTCCCTCTTCCCTAGAGAAAAAATCGAGCTCCTTCTTTAAAAAAAAAAATCTAATTCCCTCTTCCAACATCCAACAGCTCGCGGTTCCTTCCAATTTTCGACTACTTGATCTCGCTTGTGACAGTCTGCAGCTTCGTCTTCGACCAATCTCTCTGCTCTCTACATGTATGTAAATTAGGGTTGTTTCTATTTTAATGAAATTCAATCTTTCAAAAATTGAATATGCAGTATAATCTAGAGTAGATTTGCAAGTAGATTTAGTTTGTTATTCTTACTACATAACCTTCTGAAAGTAGATTTGCATTGCCTGAAACACTTCGATTCCTCATATTTCTTATATGCATTTGCTTTTATTTGCATCAGTTCCTGATACTGTTATTATGTTATTCTTACTGCATATATGTAATTGTATAAAGCCCGCTTTTTTCAGTTAATTTGTCGTTTTTCATCTACTTATATGTAATTGCTAAAACCGATGATGTTTTGTAACTTTTGTTGAATAATTTCATATAGTTAAAGTATAATTGCATTATTTTTTAAGTTAGAATAGTGGAGATTAGTTGCGGTAATTCAGTAAATGTTAAATAAACCAATACCATACATTTTTTCTATAAACTATGTGATGTGTTAGACTTCGATATGGTTCCGAGATGAAATTTAGGTCCGAGATGTAAATCCAATATGGACATCCGAGATGCACTCGTTTCGTCCGAGATCTCCCCCGATACGACACCGAGTCGCTAAAATCGCCGAGACGAAACGTGTCCGATATCCGAGATTTGAAACCTTAAGCGTAATATATAAGTTTAAGGGAGAGTTTAGAGGTCCAAGTAATATATTTCCTAAAATAACCAAGGTATTTGAAAGAAAAAGAAAAAATGGACATGAAAATCATTTTCAGTAATTGGCGCTGCTTATATGTTGAAGTAGGATGTACATAAATATTGTAACTGAGAAGTAACTTTTGCATGAGATGTCATATTCATATTTGCCTCTGGCATAATGATAATCATTGTGTACTTGAAAGGACATAAAACTGGTACTCTTATGGTGCGATCTTTTTTTAACCGAGAGAGGCAAATGAAAGGGGTTGAAGAAGGGGCAAGTTCGCGAAAGGGGAATGCGTTCTTTTTACGAAAGAGGCAACGCGAAAGGGGCAAAGTTATTATTTTTTTGTTTGTTTATGTTATTATTTTATTTAGGTTAATTATTTTTCAATACAGAATACAAACGTAAATAAAAAAAACTCATACTCCATAATTCACATTACAAATGCAGAAACAAAAGTACCTAATAAAAATGCAGAAAATGAAATACAAATAAAACAAACTACATCCTCATTCTCAGCCACCTAACAAGATAAATAATAGCCCTCGTAAGCTGCTCGGGATTGTCCAGTAGGACATGCAAAAGATTGTTAAGTGGAACTGCTCGGAATTGTCCAGCAGTGTAAATTGATTTCCACTACGAAGAGAGGGTCCAGGGGGTGACAACCCCCCTAGGTGGGGTGCGGGGGCAACGCCTCCGCTGACGGCGGTCGAAAGAAGGCGATTCAATCGTGCCTGGAGTGATATATCTATATGATACCACAGCAAAGAGACAAATGCGTTAGGGAAATAGGGCTGATTTAGGGGAGGCGTTCGCCTCCGATTCACATCCGATGCGTCGGACGCAAACGCCCTCTTTCAACAGTTAAGTTGAACTGGCAAAGTTCTGGAGCCCACTTCCGACGCGGCCGCCAACTCAATCTGCCCAGTTTGACAAAAGAACGGTGCCTTAGTAATCATTTCAATAATAAGAGAACATGAGAAGAAGGGTGATCCCATTTCCAAACTAACTATGAATATAAGTTTCTTGATGGTATTTACTAAACATGAATAAAGATGTATATGGGCTGTTGATAAAAACTATGATAATAAGTGTTGAATCACATGTAATTTAAAAGCAGTACTTCTAATAATAAGAACAATAAAAGTGCTAATAATACAAAAGGTACAAAATTAATATAAAAAAAAGGAAAACTATAATTACCATGAGCGCTTTAGCCGTTATCCTTCTAGTTATACTAGAAAACAAGTGGCTGAAGCTCCCAACTATTTCAGTATGGTCAAAGGTCAAAACATCCACAAACAGATTAATGTACATTGGCAGCTTCTATTTTTCCCGTCATTCCAAGGGATTTCAGAAACAAAAGCAATCCCAGGCCACAATGATATTCCCTGGCATTATTTAAAATTAGAAAGTAGCCACGGTTCAGCGCTATCACATAAACTCCATTCAACAATAAAAACATAAAGCAAGAAAATAGACTAAAATCAGATGAACATATTTTCATCACTGTCATGACTAATTGATATTTACGACCATCAACACTATCAGGGACCCAAAATTTCAAATATTATGCTAAAACTAAAGACTAAAGCACTCTCTCCATATTACCATTTACTTGCACTACCCACTTGATCATTTGAGACCAACATACTGACCTACGTATGATTCTAGAAGCCAAAAACGAATTGCCTGAACCTCTATCGGGGTGACTCACCGCTACAGTCTTACTCTTCAGAACCGTCTGTAAAGCCAAAATGGTTTTCCTGAACATCATTGTAGAGTGCTTTGTCTTCACTTCTTGAGAAATTTGATATCTTGGAACATGTTAAGCAGCTGCTATTGCCACTGTTGCAGTCATCTGCAGAATTTTGTGTTTCTTTTTGGAGCTCTTTCGTATTTATAAAGCGACCGTCTTCCCCTCGAGCCCTTTTCATTGCATGGACATTTCGGGACTTGTGAAAATATGGCTCATAAATATTTCAATCAGTAGCAGTTATTGGCTTTTATATAACTAGTGAACTTGTGCTATTTTTCATACAAGAGTTTATATCTAATAATTAGCCCACATTGAGGGAGTAAAAGATTAGTGCAATGTTACTATACCTACTGAAATTGTCAGAAAATTTCAGCAAGTAACAAAAAACCATAAATTAGTCTACATTGAGGGAGTAAAAAGCTTTATCACGATGGATGATCAAATTTGCATAGTAGTGGCTCTTAAGTTATTATCGGGGGCATCAATTTCTTACATGTGTATTCATTCAATATTCCTCCATTATCATAACCTGTAGTTTTTAGTACATGTTCAAGAAATGAAATCTCAAATTATGTAGCTGACTATCTGTTCAGTTTCTTGTTTTTCTTCCTTTAGATATTTTCTTTCAGCATAATACTTTGGAACTTCAGTTTTCTAACTAATTAAGGTTGGTTGATATTGTAATAAAACTTAAGGCATTGATGGAGATATTGTTTTCCTTGAAATTTGTGGTTCTTAACTCACCTCCATATGGCTCACATCACTACCTTTGGCCAAGAACTCAAAGCCATTACTCAGCCACAATAAAATCTTCTGACATTATGTTCAAAGATCACGACAGCAAGGTAGAAGCTCAAAGTTTTTGGGCGATGCAAGGTCTCTAGGTAATTATAAGTAAAAGCATCAATCTCTAGGAACTGTACATCTCACGCACAAGAACACATCAGAGTCATGATCTACATTTTTCGCCCTTACGGCGGAGTATTACAGTTCTAAGTTGAAGTGGTATTTCTCAAAGCAGTCGATACAGGCGTGGGCATCTTCAAATCTCAACGACGAACAGAGTTCCTGTTAGAACACAACATTTCCAAGCAAACAATCAACTCAGATCGACAGCGTCAAACTTCAGATCTCATCAAGGAAGCGCGATGTTCAGCTCAGATCGATAGCGTCAAAGCTTCAGATCTCGTCAAGGAAGCACAGTGTTCAGCTTGGATTGATAGTGTCAAAGCTTTGGATCTCGTCAAGGAAGCGCGGTGTTCAGCTCAGATCGATAGCATCAAGGACGTGGTTTGTAAATAAAAATTAAAAGAGACCTAATGCTGCTTTTTTTAATAATAAGGATGTATGTCAAAATTTTCCTTTTAAATAAGCCAACGGATTTCCTTTTCTCTTTTGAGTGTTGGAAATGAACCTGACAATAATATTATTGTTTAACCAAGCAGGGTCAAATAACCCAAAAAGGAGAGTACAACTCCCTACACCGGGACATGATGGTGGGCTTCGGGCGATGGAAATTCAGCCCGTTGGATATCCAAAACCCGTTTCTAGACAATGAAGGTTCAGTCCATCCGTGGCATGGTGCGGAAGATCGAACAGTGTCGGTGACCATGTCAAGGTACATTGCCCAAAAGCTACCTTGAATAAACTACCAAGAGCTTCCGGAAGCTCGTCATATGCTCCCCATATCAGGTGGCATGCCCGGTACCATTGTTAAGTCACTGTTGATTCCTCAGTAGTAGTACTGTTACCGTCTTTTATAATTTCCTTTAATTTTTTTCCTCTTTTTTTTATACTGGGAATAGATGTCTCTAATTTCCCGCATGTAGATAATAAGAGTATTTGCCCTAGTTTTTTTTTAAAATGACGAGATTGCATTCCCCAACAGAAATCTGTTTCACATTAAGCCCGGCCCAATTGTATGGGTATTGTATCAATTTATTATAATATTATTATAGTAATTCTACCTAATTGCTACTGATATTAAGAAGGCGATGTATATGTTATGCAATATATTAAGTAAATAACGAAAAGTGAGAGTAATTCTGAAAGGAAAAATATGGAAATTATGATTCTTACCTTATTTTCGAACTTAATATCGAAAAACCATTCTTAAAACCAAGTTTTACGAAGTATCTTTTTTAATATTTTCATTAAAAATATGCATTTAAAATGCATATATTTGTTTGCATTTTAAAATGGACATATTTATCAATGTTAAGGATTAGTTACATATCATTTTTTGCTATATCTCATATCCATTTTGATTTTAATCAAATTTAATTAATTATCATTTCTCTCTCCTATCCTATATTATTTAATTCAGAACATTAGGTTGAAATAAGGAGATTAGAATGAAGCAAAAATGAAGTGCATTCGATCTTTGTTCATTTATAAAATAAATATTTAAAGCGTATAATGTGTTGGAAACATGGTAGTCGAAAAGGGAAGAAACGGGTAGGCTTCAAAAAATTCATATTTTGGACCTGTTGGATCTATGAAGTCTAAATAAATGCTAAACCAAATTTAATAAAGTTTTTAATAAAGTCTTATTTTATTCAAGTTGTATAAGAGGGCCCCTTTAATTTAATTTATACTATACATATTATAATGAGCATATCAAATACGCTAATATGTGAATAATGCAAGTGCAAAATAATATAATGTTTATATATTTAATGTATTTGTATATTGGGGTTGGGATTTGTATCTACGGAATATACATTGTCAATGTGTATGAGCAATGGTTGTCACATGACATATTAAACTTGAATATGAAAGTTTTACTATGTACGTGTATGTGTGTATGTGCGTGCACGTGTATGTATGTATGCATGCACGCATGCACATGCATACATGTATGTCAAAGTCCACTTTTACATTAAATGAAATTAATTACATAAATAAATAGATTCGACTAAAAAAATCAAATTATTAATAATTAATTGTGCATTTAAGTGACATGCATTTAAGTGACATTAAATAAATGAGGAAAATGCATTTATGAGACAATAAACGATAGGTAAAGAAGGAAATCTTTTGACATTTTAATATTTCTTTAGTCTGTTTTCAAAACATTTGAAACTTATATGAAAATTTTTGCATGTATAGTTTTACTTTATATTATATAAAATAACAATCGAATTTACATATACACATATAGAAAGTAGGTTCTTTATTAATAACGTGAAAGAACCAACAGAGAACTCGTTGTGTGTGTGTGTATGTGTATGTATGTGTATGTAAATATATAAACATAACAATAAAACAATACTAGCATTCAAAATAACATCCACATATAAGCTTATAATTTCATATGTTTGCAATTTAAAATCAACAACATGAAAACTATTTTAACTTGGACTTTCTAAGGTATTTCTTTGGCTTATAATAGCCGTAAGCCTATGGAGTATAGATAGCTGTTTGGCAGAATGTCCAAGCTTGACTTTTAGTCTGTTCTTGTAACGTTGCATCTTTACAGTGTTTTTCTATTTCTTGAAATACAAACGTTATTCTTGGACCAATTCCTAATTTAGATACTGCTCCATATTGTGTATTTCAATCTTCTTGTAATTTTCGACCTAAGTCGCCTGGTAATTTGAAAAAGTATTTATTACATAAATCTTCATCTATTGCTTTACCTGTTTGAGCTAAAGTGACTGCAAAGTCTCGGCTAATTTTTTTTATATATTTGAAATCTCTTATACTTAGTTCTTCTAAGTTTTTTATTGCTGTATTTTGCATTAGCGTACCGCCTTTGCCTGGGTCATTACCAATTAGTAATAATCTAATAAAGCTTGTTCAATCATAAGGGTTGTTACCTAGGGCCTTTTGTTCGGTAATTACGGCTAGGTTATCCATGTTTTTTATTAACTTCCCAATAACGGACTACGTTTTGTTCCCATATTAGAATCTCGTCTGACAATAATTGTGGCGACTGGTTTTCTAGTAGTAACATATTGTGATTGTAAAGCTTTCCGTAAGGTTTTCTTAATCTCTCTCCTACGTATGGACTTTCTTGTAGGTAATCTATTTCAGGTTTTGCCCATTGTTCCCTTTCCAATGGACCTTCTTTGTATTGACTACATGGTTCATTATCAAAACTACTACGTTTATTAGCTGATATCAATAAGATTAGTTTCAATAAAAAAGTCACTGAGAGGAATCTGTTTATTTAGAATATCTTCAACTAATGGCATATTGAAATATTTAGATAACGTTGTAAAAGCATCTGCATATGTCATATCTAGTTTTGTTATACAAGCAATAAGCATATTATTTGTTTCTTCTCTTATGTTTTCTACTGTAATTTTCTTGTTAATTATTTCATGCAACGTTCTTTTACTTTCTGTATTAAATGTTTCTTCTATTTCTGGATCTATATCATTTTCTTTGTATTGGATAGTAAATTAATTCTAAGTATATATATGAAATCTATTAATTGGATGATTAACAGGGGAATCTTATTTAAAAGAAACGTCATATTTAAACATATATGTTTCCATAGATTGCGTGAGAGGATGGGAAAGTGATCAATGAAAAGATTGTTAGAGAATCAATTTGAAATAAAAACAAACGTAGAAGAAAACATGTTAATTTAATGTTCATAGACTGAGTGTACGCTTTAGATTTTAGGGTTTTATATCTGATGGTTAGCACTGATCTAAATAGAAAGAGAAAAAGAATTAGGAATTTGTTCAAATCAGAAGGCCATGTCAAAGGTAAACCCTAAATCTGAGTTTTATTTGCTATTTCTAATCTAAATCTCTTTCTTTTCTCTTTCAAATATTGTAGACCTTTAAATATATCGATTATAATTTCGAATAGGGATTACAAGAGAGGTGAATATAGATGTTAGGGACGGATCTGAAATAAAAACAATGAGAATTGGAAAGCTAGCGACGTGAGTGTATTTAATTATATATCTTTTACGTTTATGACATATTATCATTAAATTTCCGTTAAATAATTATATTCGGTATTTCAGTAATTAACTCTGTTAATTAGTTATGCTGAACTGTAAGAAATTTACAGTTATTTACATCTAATTTGAAGTTATAATTTAGCTTAAACGCCGGTTTCTTTTTATTCTCTTTATATGCGAATAATATAGTTAAAAAAATTCATGATTATAGATTAAAATGGGAAAATACTAGATGGGATGTAAAACAAAAAAAGTTGGAATAAAACTGGAAAAATGGAATTCTGCAATAAATTATGCTAAACGTAAATAATAAATTAATCTAATAACTTGATTTGGAGGTAAGTAATAGATTAATTGGTTGTTTAGAAAATAGGATACATTTCTATAATTTAATATTTAAAAGAAAATGATAAACGTAACTGCAAGAATAAAAGAAAAGAAAAAAGAAACTGGTGTAAAATAGAGAAAACTACTGTATTTTATGCTATTCCAAAATAATAAAGAAATATCTTACAGTTACGGATTGTTTATAGTATTATTTAGTGTTAAATTATGGAAATTGATTTTTAGTATAGTCTTCATAACCAACCAAATAAAATAGAATTACTTCCTAGAATGGAAGAAAATGAAGTAAAATATGAAAGAAATCAAGTTAAGTATCAGATGAAAGCTGTAAATGGTAATGAACCTAGATCTGCATGTACTGTGCAGGCAATAAAATAATATAGTCATTACGATAAGTAAATTATATAGTATAAGAGACTTAGAGAATTTAATACTATAATAAAAGAAGGCAGACTAGAATAGAAAGAGATACTTGTAATTATATTAATAATATACAAATTATAAAAGAAGATAAAAGTGACAATTACACGTAAAATTATGACATAATTAAGTAAAAAGAACGAAAAAGCTTATTTTGAGACTTATCATAAATTAATAAGCAATGATAATAGTAAAAGCTTATTTAAATAATTTACATTAAGTTAACATGCAAATTGAACAATAGAAGAGGCTTATTTAATAAACTTAAGACTTAAATTAAATTAATAAGAAAGATAATAGAAGCGGCTCATACTAACAGCATTCCCTATTAGATCATTGGTGGTCTCACAATAGTCAGAAGTGAGAAGATGGCAAGAATATGCTAATTAGGGTAATAAGTACTCAGTAGAATAAGAAAAGTAAACAAAACGCAAATTAAAAGATTAGACTTAGGGTCTGATAAAAGAGTGAGATGCGTTTGGAGTAGCCCAAAGGATGGAGTGCCCAACGAATTAGTTCATCACAGATTTCAGCAAAGGAGAAGCATGTCCAACTTAGTTATTTTGGGCTAGAAGGAAGTACGAGACTTCAACGGAACGTGAGGATACTCTAGGATGGCCCTTTGAGTAGGCCTAACAAATGTGCATCCTCGGAAGAAGATCTGTAGGTGTTCCTTCAAAAGAGTATGCCTTGACTGCTTTTTGCATGGCAGGACCATGTAAGCAGTCAGAAGGAGTGGGTGTTCGGAGTAGGATATTCGTATGTCCCAATACTTGCAAGTAATTTTAGTGGGCATGAACCAAAAGGATAGTCGCATGCGAATATCCTCCAGCATCAAAACCAAGAGGGAGTTCAGAAAAGACAAGAGTTAAAACCAAAAGTTCAATGATTCTTTCACTATCGAGACGTTGGATGAGTGGCACCGCTAATTGGATGTTCGATTGTTTGCAGTACGGCACGTCCATTTAACTCTTTAGAGGTCTTTCGATTAGTTGAGGGATGGCTGTATTGAGGGATGGCTATGTGGGTAGTACCTAGAACCAATTTGGTCATTAGGCATATATATATATATATATATATATATATCAGTTATTAGGTTTTAATTCATTATGGAGTAGATGAATATATTTCATGCAGAGGCGAGAGTACAACGAAACTAGTGAACCAATATAACAGTAAATGGAAATAAAACAGTATATGTAGAATTAAGCTTAAAAGTGTATTATTTATCTATTTACCAGAACTTTAGTTCTATCCCCCTCCTCATATCATCCTACAGGTTAGGTAGATGGCAGAGAATTCTCTGTTTTAACCACCTCATAACCTTCGATTTAACATTTATTTCTTTCGGCCCCATCTTTTTAGGCAGAGAACAGTATGACGGGTTTCAAAATTTCATTCCTAAATTTCATCCTTCCACACAAAACCTAAAAGAATCAAAAAGCATGTCGATCATCTGAAAACCCCTTTAAATCTAATCTGTGTCCCAGTTCGAAAGCGTACGTACAAATTCGACGGAATGGACAAACTCAAAACTAAAAGATGGAATATTTCTTAAGGCATTGGATCTGCATTCAACTGATACCACATCCGATTTCCCAGAGAAAGACAAGAACGTTACAGAGAGGTAGCGTCATTAATACCCCATCTATGTCCGCCATTGACGCAGCCGGAAATCCTGACGTTAGTCAAGGATGGCCCATTTTGTTGGAACATCAACGAGGTGCTGAATTTTGAAATTTATCTTTCTGGGCAGGGTTCGAGTGACTTTCCTTTGCCCATTGCTGCTTGGGTGACCGATAATTGTATCATTATGGTCTCATGGGGGCGGGTGCCTAGACTAGACATCGGGAGCTTGAGTAAGCAGGCCTGCTTTCGGCAATTCCGATGGTTAAGGAGGCTGACGCTGGAGACGATGAGGAGGCTGGAGACGATCAGTACTCTATGGTTGATTTGAGCTTACTGGCTGTATTGACGATTATGAATGATGCGGAGGAGCCTGAACAAACTGGTCAGTACTCTAGTTGATTTGATCTGGCACAGTTTGTTCAGGCTCCTCTGCATCATTCATACTCGTCAATATAGCCAGTAAGCTCAAATCAACAACGGAGTAATGATCGTCTCCAGCCTCCTCATCATCTCCAGCGTCAGCCTCCTGAAGGATCGGAATTGCTGAAAGCGGTCCTCCTTACTCAAGCTCTCGAAGTCCAGTCTAGGCACCCGCCCCCAAGAGACCGTAATAATACAGTTATCGGTCACCCGAGCAGCAATGCGCAAAGGAAAGTCACTCAAACCCTGCCCAGAAAGATCAATTCCAAAAGTCAGCGCTCCGTTAATGTTCCTACAAAATGGGTCATCCTTGATTAACGTCGGGATTTCCCGCTGCGTCAATAGCGAACATAGAATAGGTATTAGAGTAGCTACCTCTCGATAACGTTCATGCCTTTCGCTGGGGAATTGGATGTGCTACCAGTTGAATGCAGATCCAACGCCCTAAAAAATATTCCATCTTTTACTTTTGAGGTTACCCGTTCCGTCGCATTTGTACGCGCGCTTTCGAACTGGGACACGGATCTGATTTGAATGGGGTTTTCGGATGATCGGCATGGTTTCTGATTCTTTTAGGTTTTATCTGGAAGGATGAAATTTGCGAATGAAATTTTGAAACCCATCATACTGTTCTCTGCCAACTTTAACCCCCTAAAATTCTTGTGGGGCCCAAATTTTGAACCGAAATTCGGGCTAAAAAGATGGGGCCAAATGAAATAAATGATAAATCGAAGGTTATGAGGAGGGGTTAAAGCTGGGAATTCTTTGCCATCTACCTAACCTGTAGGTAATTATGAGGAGGGGGTTAGAACTATAGTTCTGTTGAATGGATAAATAATACAATTTTAAGCTTAATTTTGCGTATACCATTTTATTTCCATTTACTGTTATACTGATTCACTATGTTCATTATGCTCTTGCATTTGTGTGTGAATCGTATCCATTTACTCCTTAATAGATTAAAACCTAATAACTGATATATATATATATAGATATATAGATATATGCTCAATGACCAAATTGGTCCTAGGTACGACCCATAGTACATTCCGTATCCTCCTCGTAAAAGACAACTTAGTGAGGTCTATAATATAGATATTCCGTCGTTTACTATAAAAACGTAAAACCGTGTCCGCACTAATCTATAACATTGCTTGGACATCCACAATGTACCACCCAGTGCGTGCATTGAGACTATACATAATCGCTATGTCTATTTTCCGTATCCCGTTAACAAGGCCTACCTTGTACGGAACTCAGTCGGGGATTTTCTATGTGTAAGCGGCAACTTCGTGAGGCCTACAATACAGATATTCTAGTTGGTCTATCTCTTATCAAATCGTTGTTATGGCCCCACACAGCCACCCCTCAACTAATCGAAAGACCTCTAAAGAGTTGAGTGGACGTGCCCTACTGCAAACAATCTAACATCCAATTGGCGGTGCTCCTCATCCAATGTCTCAATGGTGAAAGAATCATTGGACTTTTGGTTTTAAATCTAGTCTTTCCCGAACTCCCTCTTGGTTTTGTTGTTGGCCTATATCCGAATGCGACTATCCTTTTGGATCCTACCCACTCAAATTACTTGCAAGTACTGAGACATACGAATATCCTACTCCGAAACCAACCCCTTCTGACTGCCTACAATGGTCCGGCCATGCAAAAAGCAGTCAAGGAACAGATTCTTAGGCCTACTCAAAGGGTCATTCTAGAATATCCTCACATTCCGTTGAAGTCTCGTACTTCCTTCTATCCCAAAATAACTAAGTTGGACATGCTTCTCCTTTACTGAAATCTGTAATGAACTGCTTCATTAGGCTCTTCATCCTTTGGGCTACTCCAAAAAGCATCCCATTCTTTTATCAGACCCTAAGTTTAATCTTTTAATTTGAATTTAGTTTACTTTTCTTATTCTATTGGCTACTTATTTACCCTAATTAGCATATTCTTGCTCTTGTCTCACTTCTGGTCATTGTGAGACCACCAATGATTTAATAGGAAATGATGTTGGTATAAGCCGCTTCTATTATCTTTCTTATTAACTTATAACTTAAGTCTTAAGTTTATTAAATAAGCATCTTCTATTGTTCTGTCCGCTTATTAACTTAATATAAATTTTTTAAATAACCTTTTACTATTATCATTGCTTATTAATTTATGCTAAGTCTCAAAATAAGCATTTCCATTCTTTTTACCTAATTTTAACCTATGTTATAATTTTACTTGTAATTGACACTTTTATCTTCTTCTAGAATCTGTATATTATAAATATAATTACAAATGTCTCTTTCTATTCTAGTCTGCCTTCTTTTACTATTATATTGAATTCTCTCTAAGTCTCTTATATTATATAATTTACTTATCATAGTTACTATCTTATTTTATTGTCTGCGCAATACATGCAGATCTAGGTTCATTACCGTTTACAGCTTTTACTTAATAATTAACTTGATTCCTTTCATACTTTACTTCATTTTCTTCCATTTTAGGAAGTAATTCTATTTTATTTGGTTGGTTATGAAAATTATACTAAAAATCCATTTCCATATTTTAACACTAAATAGTACTATAAACAATAATCTACATAAGGCTAATCTAGTTTAAAAACAAACAAAAGTAATTTCACAAGGTAGAACCTCCTCGTTTTCTTCATTCTTTCTAGAAATAGCTTTCTCCACATTCTTACATTTTTCATTCAAGTTATATATATATTAACATATTTTTATTTCTATGTTGAACGGCCTTAGATCAGTCTGCATAATTCAGAGATATGAGAGCTTTAATATTACTGAATAAAATTATTTGAATTTTTTTTGACTTATCTGGTTTTTCCCCTTTTTTTTGAATTTCTTGTTTGGCTTATTCGCTTGAATTGGTAATTAAGGATTCCAAGTTGAATTATTAGAATTCGTACTTAATAAATTATGTTACATATATATGTCATATTGATTAAATGAATTGATTATCATGCGAATAGAAGAATACACAAAGAAGTAGTAAGCAAAATGGTTTTGCTATAAAAATGAAATAAATAACATAAAGATGCGTTTTGTAATATTTCAACTTTAATTAATTTATGAGGTTTGTTTACAAAATAGGGAGCACAAATTTGAAATTCTCCCATGACCCGATATAACATTGGGTCAGTCCTGGTAATAGATGTGTATGGGATTATTAGTCAGATAAATGCATGGCTCCATGCTAGTCTATTTTTCCTTTACTTAATTAAATAGAAGTTCATATGTTATCCTAATATCTATAGCCACTTATCAAATGCTGGGGGAAATGACGCGCTTCGTGTAAATTACCCAAAGTTGTAGTGTATTACTAGAAGTAGCGAACCACTATACATAAAGGCAGTAACGATAATGTTTTCATTGGCGTATCGATTGAAAATTTGATAAAATATTTTTATGAAGGTCGTATACATTTGTCCAAACAAAAATGACTCACCTTTTTCAGTTAATCAAGTTAATTATTATTAATTAAGTCAGTTGGTATGGTCTATAAATATAGATGAATAGTAATTGCGACAAGGCTGGCACTAAGAATAATAGAAATTGTGAGTAAAAATTATACTAACCTGTGAAATGAGAAAATATACCGGTAAATGGAGAAAATCCCATTTGTTGCGACTGTGCAGGCATTGTGGCATGTGTAAGCATGCTAGACTGATCGAGAATATAAGATGATCTTGGTACATCCGGTTGTGAAGACGTTACAACATGATCAAGGGCCTGCGTATCTACAGCGGACTGCATAGTTATACCAGGGGACTGCTTCAATTTATCCAACACCCTATTAAAGTATAAGAGACGCATTAAAATAGATAACTACATATACATCTGGGAGTAATTGCATATTTAGAATTTATAGCTCTACCCGTTGAACAATTTCTTCCAATGAAAATTGATTAAATATTTGCTGGGTAGATGAAGCTGGAGTAGAAGTACATCCTTGATGAGTATTAGCTGAAGAAGACTGAGAACCTCCATGTAAACTACTAACGTCTACATAAGGTGCTTCATACATCTTTCCTTTTGTTAGTCCCCTCGATGAATCCATCCAATGTTATGGGTTGAAAATATCCATTGCTTCCTCTGACTCGGCCTTCTTCTTGAGATAATTCTCCTGATTGAAAAAATATAATCATCTATAATGCAAACATACTTGTTTGCACAAAAAATGGACAAACACCTCCAAGTCGTATTATTTAGTTGATTATATGTGATTTTCAATGATTTTAGATGAGTATGTAAATATAAAAGAAGTAGGGGCTGAAATGTAAAAGACACGCAGATTTATAGTGGTTCGGCCGGAATATGCCTACGTCCACTTTATATGTTATTATCTTCTTTCTTTCGGATTACAAGTACAATGCTTCGTATACAAGTATATGAAAGTAGTTTGAAAGTTCCTTCCTCGCTTGAGCTCTCAAACTTGTCTACCATTGTTGTACCCCTGCCCCTCTATTTATAGAGTGAGGTAGGGGGCAGGGGTCTTGGATGTATATAGCTGCTGGTGGGCCCGGGCTGAAGCAATCTGGACTGGCAGTTGTTTGGTTCAGGGAGGTCTCATTCGGCATGGAGCTTGGACCGGTGGTAGGTGTTGTCCGGTGGTAGCGGTGTGGATGTGGACCGGCAGTGAGTGTGGACCGGTGATAGGTGTGGACCGGTGGTGAGGTAGTTCGGTGCTTCTTGGACCGGTTGTGGGGAAGAGGTTTGGTTCGGTGGTGCCCCTGGTTCGGTATGCCGAATGGAGATGGAGGAATGTTGGCTCTGTGGCCGAATGGGGCTGACCGAATGGATTCTGGTCCGGTATGACATGGAGAGGCCGGATGGGAAGGAGGCCGAATGAGGAGGAGGCCGAATGGGAAGGTGACTGGTCGTGCTGAATGAAGCGGAGATGGCGAACCCGCGTGAAACTGTGGCTTCTTGGTCTCGAGATCTTCTGGGTGAAAATTCGCCCAACATTTGCCCCCCAAAGTGGGGCACGTGCTTGCATGTGTCGCGCTTTGTTTCCCTGTGGTAGGAAGGTTTGTTTTGTAATGCCACGGGCTGGATGTTCATATCCTGTTGGTGTCCTGCAAAGGAATTTACAGTTTTAGTGTTATTTCAAATAGCGACCGTTCGTGATTGAAACATTCGAGATGAAGTGAACTGTGTCGTTCGGGACGAGAGAGTGAGCCCCGAGGGGGCTTAGCATCATCGATGCCAGGTTCATGTCAGAGTGGATCCTTGGATCGTTTGTCAAGATGGTTTATCGCCAGCTCAGAGCATGCCTAGGGATCGTTCGCGACCCCGTACATGTGTAAGTAGCTTAGCCATTTCATAATTATCAGAGTCAAATATCCGTTTAACCTACGAGTTTAAAAAGGATGTCAAAATGCAAATTCTCACGACGATCGGGTTAATAGCCATTCAGAGCGTGCCTATGGACCGTTCGTGGTCGTGTACACGTGTAAATGATTAACCCACATTGGTGAGAGATTTACGACTCATCCATCGTTATCATATTCTTTACTTTGTTAGTAGGTTCTAGAGTTCGGTACTTATCTGAGTGAGGAGCCTGCGTGCCCCCTGTTCCTGGTTTTCGCTGGTGGAGATAGCTTCATTCGGTCCTTTGGTTGGTCCGGCATGGATGGGTCCATTCGGTATTCTTTTGGTTCGGTATGTTTGGTATTGGTCCGGTGTTTCTATCCGGTGGGCCGAACCAGCTGGTTCGGCGGTCCTGAGCTCGCCTATATATAGAGGGTACACCCCCCTTTGGTTTTTCCTTACCGAACCAAGTCTTCTGCCGAACCAATCTTCTGCCGAACCAATCTTCTACCGAATCAATCTTCTGCCGAACCAATCTTCTACCGAATCAATCTCCTACCGAATCAGGTATGTACCCTATTGCCGAATGGTCCTGTTTGCCGAATGTATACGGTGTGTATTGGATAGCCGAATGAGACTTAGGACCCAATGATATGTATGCCGAATGAGACTTAGGACCGAATTGTATGTATGCCTAATGAGAATGGGATTTTAGCGCCGAATGAACATGGACATGTACCACCGAATGAACTTAAGACTTGTACTACCGAATGGACTTAGGACCCCAGTGCCGAATGAACCTCGTATTCTGGACTTATGTATGCTTGCTTGCTTATACTTTCGTTTTAACGTCATGTTTTTCACTTTTGTGCATGCAGATAAATGACTCGTAAGGCAGAAACACGATCAGACAGACGGAAATCCAAGGATGGGGGAGAGCCTTCTTCTGTGCCCCCAGCCCAATCAGGATCCGGGCAACATCGACCTGTTCCGAGGTCATTAGTGGATGGATATGGTCCACAGGAACTTCTGATCTCCCCCCTGATTGCTTTCCTAGCTCCCTAAAGGAGGAGAAACTTGACGTCATATCCCGTTCCTTCTGGATAGACAGGGCTCTTATGCTGCTGCCGGGAGATGGAGTGATGCCATATAATCCTCCCGAAGGCTATTTTGCTTATAGCAGATACCATTGTATGTGCGGTGCTATCCCTCCTATCAACGCTTGGATAGTAAGTTTCACCACATATTTGAAGGTGGCTCCTTTCCAACTTCAGCCTAACTCTTATGCCATCCTGGTGAGCCTCTTTGTTATCTTCCAGAGGAGGTACGGGCGTCCTCCTTCTAACCGGGAAATTCGATACTTGTACAACCTGAGAGGCTATAAGAAGGGGTCTCCGTATATCAGTCTGGAAGCGGCCGTGCCCTTCAAACCAGTCCTGGACTTATATTCCAAGTTTACCATGTTCAAGAAAGAGTGGTTCTTTATCAAGGACGATGCTGTTTCTTTCCGCCTTTTCACTTCCGGCTGTAAGATGGATTTCATTTATATTTTCCATGTTTTGACTGTAGTGTTTTTTCTGACATGCTTCTATTTCTGGCTAGCGACAGGTGGTATTGCAGTCGTGGAGGATGACTCCTTGGTGCGAATGGCTGCTGAACTAAAGGCTATTCCGGCACGGGACCGGTCGGCCTCCTTCTTGATCAGGAATGCAACCCTCTTGGAGTATAATTTGATCTTACCGCACCAGTCCGTGGTTAAGCAAAGAGACACGGCTGAGGAGAAGGCTGCCAAAGCTAAGGAGGGGGCTATGGTGAAGAGCGGTAAGAGGGAGCCTTTTACAGAGCGCCCCGTTGCCGGGGGGAAGAAACTGAAGAAGTCTGATGGCCCTTCTCCAAGTACTTTTCCGACTGTCCCGGAGGAGGAAGGTGTAGAAGAGGAGGAAGGAGGCGAGGTTGGAGAAGGGTCGGAGGGTGGAGGAGATGGCGACGGTCAAGGTGGTAGTGGCGTCGGTGCCCTAACCTCTGAGCAAGACCTTGAATTGGATGAGGCTCTCCGTCGGGCCTTCGGGGAGTCGGAGGGAGAGTCGGAAACGGAGAAGGCAGAGGAAACCGGCAAAGCTGTGGCTGGCACTGACCCATCCTCTAAGGGTTCCTCAGCTAAGGCTACTCCGGCGATGCAAGGTGAACTTTTGTCCTCTGCCGATTCCATTTTCGATAGGGACTCAGAAATTTTTTACGGTTCACTTCCGTCCTGGAATGAGATCCAGGACTTATTGCAATATCCCACTCCTCCCCGGGGTTTGTATAATAGATGTGTCTTCTCACTTTTCTTTCCTTTTAACTTAACACATTTTTCGAACTGTGGATTATTGTATGTTCGTAACACTTGTTCTTTATTCCAGGGGCAGGCCAAGTGGTTAAAACGTCGGACGTTCGACACCGCCTTGAGCAGTTTAAGTCGAGGAGAGCGTCTGCGAAACCCTCTACTGGTCGCACTGGGGATGTAGTCAGTTATCGCCCTCTTCTTGGGGTCATTGAAGAGGGCATTCGGAAAAAGAAGCGGAGCCGTTCCTTATTTGAGTCTTCCCCTGGTTCGCAGCTTCCTACTCAGCCTCCTCGTGATACTACGGAGGAGAGCACGGAATCCGGCCCCCCTCATCCTCCTTTCAAGAGCCCAACTGTTATTCGTATAAGGCGTCCTGATGTGCCTCGCCCCGTGCCTCGTGACCCTTTTGCCGGTCATCCTGATTTAGATCCGAGCTTTCAGGATATCTCATTTGATGAGGCCACGGGCGAGCACCTCCTTCCCCGCAACCCCATGGTAAGAGTGCTGGACGAGGCCAAGTCTTTAGATCTTGATTTACTTACTACACGGGTAGTCACCATGGGGGACGAAGCCAAGGCTAACATCGATCGGGTGGCCGCAGAGACTAAGAAGTTAATGGAGCATCATGCTAGATTGGCCAAGGCCGGGGAAGAGATCGGGAGTGCTAATATTCCGTTGAGGTTAAAAGTTGCCGATCAGGCCAAGCAGCTCGCCGATCAAGCCATCCAGATTTTTCAGCATGAGGAAGCCTCCAAGCGGCTGAAAGAGACGATGGAGAAGGCCAGTAGGGCGGAATTACGGAAGATGGAGGTTGCCTGTAGGGAACGGATTAACATGGCCATTACGACGGTGGACGAGGTTCGAAATGCGGATCTTGAGCGGGTAGAGGAGTTGTCTGGGAGGCTCGAGGCTGCGGAGATGGCTCAGGCCGAGTTGAAGGAGGAGATGGAGGAGATGAGGAGGTCCCTCAAGTTAAAGGAGGAGGAAATGCGGAGGTCTCTTCAGGCGGACTGCTTGAGATACCAATCAGAGAGGGACATTGCCGTCGCCAAGTTGCAAGCTTCCGAGGCCCGGGTGAGGGAGTTTGAGGAGAATGAGGGGATGATGGATGAGATGCTGCAGGACATGTACTTCCACACTTGGAAGGAGGGCGGCTTGTCTTGGATGGACGATTACCCTCGGGTGATGGCCAAGGTGTATCTCCAGGCTTTAGAGGAGGCCAGGGTGAACACGGGTAAGGAAGGCGGAGAGGCTTTCAATTTGGATGCGGTTACTGCCCAGTTCTCGAAGGAGGAGCAAGCGGCGGTGAAGGAGGGGATGCGGCTGCTTGTTGCAGAGGAAGCGGGCGTGCAGTTGGATGATGTGGATCGAGCGGCGGATGCTGGTGAGTTATTCTTTTCCCTTTCTTTCCTTTCCGTGTTTTCATAACTTGATTGTTCGTTTAATGAATTCCTCTTCTGAACTGGACAGGTGGGACTCCTGATCCACATGCTGGGGGCTCTGATCCTGCGGCTAAGTAGACTGGGGAAGTTGGTGATGGAGTGTGGACGCGGCTGCCACCTTTTTATTTCTTTTTATCACTGTTTACGTTAGTCATTGACATGTAACTATAATAATATTATTTGCAAAGAATAACTTCGTGTGATTTTATAATATAAGCTGATGTTGTTATGTTTAAATGTTGTTGTCATCTTGATGTGCTGTGTGAGAAATATAACTATGTATATGCCTGTGATTCTAGTTGTGTTTGATGCTAAGTTTTTTGCTAGAAATATAATTTCATGTGTTGCAATGTTATTGTACGAACAAGCTATAGTTACGTATTTATGTACAAGAAAAGAGAGTACCGCCGTTTATGTTTCATTCGCAGGAGGTAGCTTAGAGTGTCTTATGTAACTGTTCACGGATATAGCTGAGTACCCTGCCACCCAGTATGCAGACTTAGTTTCTTATGAGCGAATGCTTCCTATTTGGTTTCCTGCACTTTAGAGTTTGTTATACAGGATAGGAGAAAAGTATTTAAATGAAATGGAAATATAGTAAAAGTAAAACTTCCAGTCACGGAAGGCCGTCGATGTGCTTAAGTTCGTGGCAAACGGGTTTTGTAGTCACTTTCCCTAGCTGTGGGTCTTGGAGACATTTGTCACCCATCTTACGCCTCCGCGGGGAGTTTTCTTTTTTACCACAGCCGCACTTAAGACACATCGGAGCCGAGATCGCGCACGGTAACTACCCGAACCATTATGGTCCGTAATCGTGGGTATTATTCGATTTACCGTGGCCGGCTAGCGTGGGTGCCGTTGGCCGTGAACTACCCCTGGCTGGCCACACCTTATGTTGGGGCTTAAAGTAGGTTCACAGTTGCCGGCGAGCCGAACGCCGTAATGAGCTGCCATCGGCTATAGTCGGCCTTTATGATGACTTATAATCGGCTCATTACAGTTGGCTTTGAGGGCAGGCGCGCAATGAGTTAACCCGCAGCAGAGGGATGCTGGAGCAAAAGTGTCTCATTGGCGAGTGCATAGAATCGTAGCGTACCTGTTAGGCCTAGTCCAGATGAGGCCGCGGTGCGTCTTGAGTGGAGATGCCATAGGATTTTGTTCAACAGAAAGGGATAAAACTTAACAAGTAGCCAAGACATAAAGGAACAAGCTAAAAAGAGACAAGGTTTTTTAAAGTGGTTCTGCACGAAAGTGCCTACATCCACTGATTCTCTTTGTTAATTCACTTCATATGGGCAGTACAAGTTAAGAAAAGTATCAACGGAGGTGTCGGATGTTCCATGCCTTCTGGAACACCTCTCCGTCCACTGTTGACAAAATATAAGCTCCGTTGTGGAGATCTTTATGAATTACATACGATCCGTCCCAGATGGGGTCTAGTGCCCCGGGGCGCGGAAAGATTCGCCTGAGGACAAGATCTCCTTCTTGTAAGCTGCGATGCTTGACTTTGGAATTGTATAGCGCTGCCACTTTTTGTTTGTGAGCTGCTGCTTTGAGCGCTGCATCGTTTCTCCTTTCCTCAATCAGATCCAAAGACATGAGGAGGAGTTCTTCGTTTTCCTCTGGGTTGTAGTGGATCCTACGGTGGGAAGGCACAATAGACTCAACTGGGAGCATTGCCTCCGATCCATATGCCAAAGAGAAAGGAGTATGTCCCGTTGATGTTCTGAAAGATGTGCGGTACGCCCATAGTGCCGTAGGAAGTTCGTCCACCCAAGAGCCTTTTGACTTTTCAAGTTTCTTCTTGATTAGGGTTTTGAGAATTTTGTTGACGGCTTCAACTTGTCCGTTTGCCTGAGGATAAGCTACTGATGAGAAGCTTTTATGAATTCCATGCTCTTGGCACCAGTCGGCAAATTCTTCGCTGTCAAACTGGAGTCCGTTGTCTGATATGATCTTGAGTGGGACTCCGTACCTGCACAGAATATTTTTGATCAAGAAGTTTATAACTTTTGCTGAAGATATTTTAGTTAGAGGTTCTGCTTCCACCCATTTGGTGAAATAATCGACTGCCACTATAGCATATTTGGATCCGCCTCGGCCCGTTGGCAGTTCGCCAATTAAGTCAATTCCCCATACAGCAAAGGGCCAAGGGCTGGTCATTTGAGTAATTTCGTTTGGGGGTAGTCGAGGAATCTTGGCGAACTTCTGACATCTGTCGCATTTCTTGACGAAGTCTAGGGCATCTTTGTTTAGTGTGGGCCAGTAATATCCATATCGGAGTATCTTCCTTGCCAAAGTCTGCCCTCCAGTGTGATCTCCGCATCCTCCCTGATGGATGTTTGATAAGATCTCCTTGGCTTCCCTTCCGGCGACGCATCTCAATAAGGGGCTAGAGAAGCCACGCCGATAGAGGATGCCTTCTTGTATTGTGTAGTGGGGAACTTTTCTCAAGATCCTCTTGGCTTCGTCACGCCTGTCGGGTAGTGTGCCATCTTGCAAATATTTCCGGATAGGAGTCATCCAGGTTCCTTCTTCGATTGCAGTTATCAGATTCACTTGTTCGAAACTTGGGGCTAGCTGCCTTGAGATGGCTAATGCTCCAAAAATGGTGCTATTCTTCATACTAGCTTGCTTTGCAAGTTCATCTGCCTCTTGGTTCTCTTCTCGAGGAATGTGTTTGATTAGATAGTGGTCCAATTGATCGAGCAGCAGTTTGGTTTTCTTTAGCTATGCTGTGAGTCGTTCTCCTCGAGTCTGGAATTCTCCTAGTACCTGGTTTACGATAAGCTGAGAATCACTATGAAGACAAAAGGAATTGATTCCAATTTCTAGGGCAAGCTCCAATCCCGCTATTACTGCCTCATATTCAGCATCGTTGTTGGTGGCCGTGAACTCCAACCTTAATGCGTAGTACAACTTTCTTCCCCTGGGGGTGATGATCACAATACCTGCCCCCGAGCCTTGTTCGTTCGATGCTCCGTCTACAAAGAGGTTCCACTTGATGTTTTTTGCTACTTCGGATTGTTCCTTGCCTTCGTTGGTAGTGAATTCGGCAATGAAATCGGCCATAGCTTGTCCTTTGATAGCGGTGCGAGGATGGTAGGTGATATCATACTGACTTAGTTCGATGCACCATTTGAGGAGTCGCCCAGAAGTGTCAGGACGATGGAGCACTTGTCTTAGCGGTTGATCGGTTAGAACCCTGATGGAGTGAGACTGGAAGTAGTGTCGCAGTTTTCGTGACGCGATCAATAAACAATATGCTAATTTCTCTAGTTTAGGATATCTGGCCTCTGCCCCTGTAAATCTCTTACTTACAAAGTAAACCGGGCGTTGTGTGCGGTCTTCTTCTCTTACCAAGGCGGCGCTTAGAGCATGAGATGATACAGCGAGGTATAGGTATAACACTTCACCTTCATTTGGAGTTGAGAGTACTGGTGGTCTCTGAAGGTGTTCGATTAGGTTGAGGAAGGCTTTTAAGCATTCATCGGTCCACTCGAATCTCCCTTTGTCTTTCTTGAGAGCTTCGAAGAAAGGGACACACTTGTCAGTTGCCTTGGAAATGAATCTGCTTAGGGCGACCACCTTTCCGTTTAGGCTCTGCATTTCTTTTCGAGTGGAGGGTATCCTTATTTCTTTTAGAGCCCGGATTTGTTCAGGGTTTGCTTCGATTCCTCTGGCGTGGACGATAAATCCAAAGAATTTTCCCGAAGATACTCCGAAGGAGCACTTTAGAGGATTCAGCTTCATTCCATATCGGCGAAGTACTTGAAACATCTCGCCCAGGTGGCTTACATGGTCGTCGGCTTTCCTGGACTTTACCAACATGTCATCCACATACACTTCCATAGTTCGTCCTATTAGTTCCGCGAACATCTTGTTGACGAGGCGCTGATAGGTAGCTCCAGCATTTTTGAGTCCAAAAGGCATGACTTTGTAACAATATAGTCCGCGGTCGGTGATGAAGCTAGTGTGGTCTTGATCAGGAGCGTGCATGGGAATCTGGTTATATCCGGAGTATGCATCCATAAAAGATAGGAGTTCGTGTCCGGCTGTGCTATCCACAAGTTGGTCAATTCGGGGAAGTGGGAAGCAATCTTTTGGGCAAGCGTCATTCAGATTGGAGAAGTCAATACATGTTCGCCACTTTCCATTGGCCTTTTTTACTAGCACTGGGTTAGCGATCCATTCTGGGTAGATGGCTTCCCGTATGAAGCCATTAGCAAGTAGATTCTTTACTTCCTCATCAAGGGCTGCCGATCGCTCTGCCCCCATGCTCCTCTTTTTCTGCTTTACTGGTACCTTGGTGGGATCGATGTTCAGCATGTGGCATGCTATGTCGGGGGAGATTCCTGTCATATCGGCATGGGTCCACGCAAATACATCTAAGTTGTGGCGGAGAAAGTCAATGAGTTGATCTTTCAACTCCGTTTTTAGCTGAGATCCGACTTTTAATAGTTTACTTGAATCGTGCTTGTCTACAGATACGAATTCCATAGCCTCTGCAGGCTCGGCGGTAGCCTCCTCCTCTTTATCCCTGGGGTCTAGTTCATTGAAGGGATCGCTTGTGTATCGAAGAGGAGGGGCTTTCTTTAGTTGCTATGCCTCCAAGCTTTTCATGCAGAGAGTAGTCTCTGCATCTTTTCCTTTATTCTTTCTGCGGTTATTGCAAAGTTCAGTTACGTAGCAGTCTCGGGCAGCAACTTGATCCCCTTCTACTTCTCCTACTCCGTTGTCTGTTGGAAGTTTCATTTTCAGGCACCAGGGGGCTAATACAATCTGGAAGTCAGACAAGGCTGGTCTTCCCAAGAAGGCGTTGTAAGCCGAGTGGTTTTCTATTAGTACGAACGTTTGTTTTCGCACAACGGAGCGGGGATGACTTCCTATTTCGACGAAGAGGTCAAGTTGCCCGAGGGGCATTTTTGCATCTCCAGTGAAACCGTGCAGTGGTTTGTCACAGGGGGATACATCCTTCATTGATAACTTCATTTTGTCGAAAGCATGTTTGAATAGGATATTTACGGAGCTTCCTGTGTCTATTAGAATCCGAAAAACTTTAGCTGGACCGAACCAGGCAGAGATGACCATAGGATCCATATGTGGGTACTGTCTTCCTTCCAAATCACGCCTACTGAATATGATGTCGTCGTTCTCTTTTCGTTTCGGGTGGCGTTCTTCCGTGATGGAGTTAACATAGCCTTCTGCATTTCTAAGCGACTTGCCGTACCTTTCCATCTCTGCCCAACTTCTGTCGGCGATGTGTGGTCCTCCTGAGATGGTAAGGACCACTATCTTCTCTTGACTAGAGCCACTGGTGTTGTGATTGTTGCGATTCCCTCCGCCTACCTCTGGGAGGGGTTGCTTTGAGTTCTCATTGGCTGGAGTTGGAGTCCTGTTCTGACCCTTCACATAGCGTTCCAGTCTTCTTCTTCTAATGTGTTCTTCGATCAAGTCCCGAAGATGGTGGCATTCATTGGTGTCATGTCCGTGGGATTCGTGGAAGCGACAGAACTTTCCGGACTTGAGTGCGTTATCTGATTCTTTCTTGTGCGGGGGGCGCTTGTATCCTAGTTCGCCCTGAGTGGCTAGGAAGATATTTTCGATTGTGTCATTCAAAGGAGTGTAGGAGTCAAATCTCGGTCCTGGTCGATATTGGCGCTTTTCGACCTTTCTGCCCCCAGCATTGTCTCTAGATTCATTTCTTCGAGCGTCCTTAGCTGCAGTGGGAACCTTGTCCTGAACTATCTTGCCTTGTTGCCCTGACTGCCTCTCCGTAGCAGCGTCTTCAAGTCTCATATACTTTCCAGCTTCATGGAAGAAATCAGGCAAGGTAGCTGGTTTTTCCTTAGTTAATCTTCTGGCAAACTTGGTGTCTGGATGTACACCACTACAGAGGGCCATTAGAGTGAGTTTTTCATCGGCATCTTGAACTGCTGCCGCTGCGGCGTTGAACCGTGTTAGATATTGTTGCAGCGTCTCTCCGGATTTCTGTTTGACATTGGATAGAGAATAAGCATCCTTGGGTTGTTCCACATGGATGCGGAACTGGCTAATAAACCTTTCTTTCAACATCTCCCATGAGCTGATGGATCCTTGGGGTAGATGGCAGAACCAGGAGGTAGCTAGATCTGCTAGGAATAGCGGAAAGCATTTACATAATACTCCTTCTGTTGCTCCACTCATGAGCATATGCTGGGTGTATCTCTGCAAGTGTACGATGGGGTCGGAAGTTCCTTTGTAAGGTTCCATGGTTGGCATTTTCCATTCCCGGGGAGTGATGGCAGTTTCGATATTTCGGGTAAAGGGACTGGTGACCCTAGCGCCTATTCCCCGGTCCCTTTGCTCCCGTTGGACACATTCTCTGAATAATCGTGCCATTCGTTCGTCAGAACTTGGAGCGGACAAAAATGAGCTTGGTTCTTCCCTGCGGGATCTATCTCGTCCAGATGACCTGTAGGGATGGTACAGTCTATCACTTCTAGCATTATCCAGTGGTTGTCTTTGGCTGCTCGGATGCACGCTAGGACCAGCTACAGTTGCCCCCTGCCTTGATCTTCCCCTGTGGGGTTCTGTTTCGAGCACATCCATGGGGTCAACTTCGGGCTGGGTTCTAGCTCGGCTCCGTTCAGCGGGGTTTCTATGATTAGGTGGCATGACTGGCTCAGCTACATCCGACCCTCGCCTGGTGCCTCCCCCGCTGGGTTCGGTTCCAAGGGCTTCCTCGAGTCGGAATTCGGGCTGAGTCCGGGCGCGGCCCCTATCATTGTTGTTCCTGTTGATAGCTTCTTCGAAGAGGGAAGACCTTTGTTGCCTCCGAGATCCTCCGGATTGGGACTCACCCCATGATTCAGTGTTGTGGTTGGACTCTTCAGCATCCCTTAAGCGTGACATGAGTTGGTCCACCAAAGCTTCTTGTTGGGATGTGAAGCGGTTAGTTACTTCAGTCACAACCCTGTCCAGATCTGCCCTAGTGATTGGTTGTTCCGTTGCGGGACCAGTTGGATTTTCCTGATTTTCATCTGGTACTGCTGTTGAAGTGGGCTGATCTGCGATTGCTGGATCTGGAAGGCTGCTAGTTGCGATGTTCTTTCCTTTGTTAACATCCCTTCTCTGTTTGGAAGGCATGATTTCTAAGCAACGAGCGATGTTGTTAGGAAGAAGGTTGAGTGGGAGAAGATGAAGCTTGAGTTCTATTCTCAGTGAAAGCACCAAAAATGTTTGCACAAAAAATGGACAAACACCTCCAAGTCGTATTATTTAGTTGATTATATGTGATTTTCAATGATTTTAGATGAGTATGTAAATATAAAAGAAGTAGGGGCTGAAATGTAAAAGACACGCAGATTTATAGTGGTTCGGCCGGAATATGCCTACGTCCACTTTATATGTTATTATCTTCTTTCTTTCGGATTACAAGTACAATGCTTCGTATACAAGTATATGAAAGTAGTTTGAAAGTTCCTTCCTCGCTTGAGCTCTCAAACTTGTCTACCATTGTTGTACCCCTGCCCCTCTATTTATAGAGTGAGGTAGGGGGCAGGGGTCTTGGATGTATATAGCTGTTGGTGGGCCCGGGCTGAAGCAATCTGGACTGGCAGTTGTTTGGTTCAGGGAGGTCTCATTCGGCATGGAGCTTGGACCGGTGGTAGGTGTTGTCCGGTGGTAGCGGTGTGGATGTGGACCGGCAGTGAGTGTGGACCGGTGATAGGTGTGGACCGGTGGTGAGGTAGTTCGGTGCTTCTTGGACCGGTTGTGGGGAAGAGGTTTGGTTCGGTGGTGCCCCTGGTTCGGTATGCCGAATGGAGATGGAGGAATGTTGGCTCTGTGGCCGAATGGGGCTGACCGAATGGATTCTGGTCCGGTATGACATGGAGAGGCCGGATGGGAAGGAGGCCGAATGAGGAGGAGGCCGAATGGGAAGGTGACTGGTCGTGCTGAATGAAGCGGAGATGGCGAACCCGCGTGAAACTGTGGCTTCTTGGTCTCGGGATCTTCTGGGTGAAAATTCGCCCAACAATACTAACTGTTTAAACTAAATAAAATTGTTACCATTGTTCTCATAGATTTGTTATCCACATATCTACTACTCTTACAAAAAAATTTGGTATTTTTTAAGGAGTTAGATGGATCTTTCAAAACGTGTCAATATCGAAATGCCTCATGAAATGCTAGTTCCTTTCCTATTACAACTTTCTGCATTCATTTACATTAATATTAGAAAATTATGACAATTGACAATAATATTAACAACGGTGAAATCCTACATGCTTGCATTACTTATGCATTTATATAATGTGTACATCTATATATCATATGCGCTTATACTACACATGCATTTGTTTTGTTACCAAAGTAATATTTTCTTCTTGTACTTTGACTATTAGTGTATATATATATATAGTATATTTAGGACATTGGATTTATTTTCAATATTGACAACCCTTCATCGTCTTTAATGTTGATCAAAGTGTGCACGATATGTGTATAATGTGCAACAAGACTGTTTCATAGTAATATAATTCATTATAACCAAATATTTGTTTATCCAACTTTTCAGTTGAAGGTAATATTTCATAAGTGATCAATCTATTGAAGGTTGCAAAAATACAATGTTTTTGAATTTATGAGTGTAAACCTCTTCTGCATTGTTGTACACTTCGCTCTGAAGACTATACAATGTGAATAACATATCATAAATCATGAAGTTTCAGTTTGGAGATGATACGCTATTGTTATACTGCTGCTGTCGTAGCAATACATTGGTGTCACAACAGCAGCAGTATAACACTATGGTTGAGGCAACAATGACATGCTCTTCTTATAGCGAAATGAAAAATGATATAATATATATCCTCTTAAATTTATCCATTTAAATATAATCAAATGATTCGACATATATACTAAACTAGCATAGTGAATAGTTTCCTGGATGAATATGACTTAAAAATATTTAACTTACAATTTGTTCATTATGTGAGGCTATCGAAACAGAACCAGCACAATGACGAGTGTATGTCCCTTCTTTTGACGTAAGGCCATTTTTCACATTATTTCTCTTCTTTTCTCAAATTCCTCTTTCGTCCAATGAATATCAATCATCTCGTTCCATATTCTTTCAAAGAATCCAAACAGGTGGATGATCCTTGCATTCTACTATACTAGTTGTCTTATTAGCTATTTTTTCCACTTCTCGTGCACGGTTTAGTTTTTTTCTTCAAATTTTCTTTTGCTGTAGCCTCCCATATTCTTCGGATTGTTGGTTCATGATTTTCATCGTATGAGAAATGTCTCTACATAAAAGATCTTGTTAATCTCGAGAAATTAAAAAAACATATGAAAGTAATACATGACTGCAAAATAAAGACTGTCATATGATAGTGCACATTGCTCTTTGAATTTACTGTGTGTCAGTTGGTATTTCAACAAGTTTCATCGTATCATATCACTAGGAATAATTCAATGCAAATATGCATGTTTTTAAACGGAAAACATATAGGAAAAGAGCATAGGCAAGGATAGTAAAACATAGGAAAGTTCAAAGTAGTATTGTATCATAGCAATGATTTAGAGAGATATAGGTGAAGGTAGATCCAAGCATCATATAGCAAAATAGGAACACATTGCTTAACAATAAATTGCACGGTAAATAAAGTAATCAACTAAAATGTCAATCTTTAATTGTGTGTAGAAAATATTATTAAAAGTACAATTAGAATCTCATTGGAAAATTAACTACAATGCCAACCATTATTGGTGTGTAGACAATATGCAGGTTGATGAGAAAGTAGTAAAGTTCGACAGGCAGTCTACTAGCAGTAAAGCTCGATTAATAGTCAAATCATATTAAATATGAATCTACCATAGGATCCACTTATTAATAATAATGCACATGTAAAAATCAATCAACAGTTGGACAGGTATCCATCTCAAGTCTCCTTTTAGTGAGCGACCCTAATAAACCTTCGGTTACAAATGCAAGTACTAGCAAAAATAATAATTTTGGCAACAAGGAATATAATGTCATTATCAATTAATCTGTACTTTTGTATCCGTAGTGCATATAGTTATGATTGTTTAGAAACAAGCGTGGATATTTACATATATACAATTGACAACGTCTTCATTAGTTCAAATGTTTTAACGTTTCAAATGAGGCTCATGCATGCACCTATGCAAGTCAACACGATTATATATATATATATATATATATAGTGGAAATTAACCACAAGGGCCTATTTAGTAAGTGCAATTAGTTTCAAAAAAACATTCACCCTCACAAAACTATAAGGAGTTCATCAATAATTAGCATTCGAGCTAATGATTTTCTACATTCCTCTTTATTAAATGACTATGCGTTAAGATTGCAACTATCTTTAATATCACTATTTGTTCCAAAAGCTAAAGATTTTTTTGTCCTTATCACTATCATGTGGAATAGACTTATACGAATGTTTAATATGATAACTTAAATGTGTAATTCTATTTGATTTAGAATCACGTGCAAATTGTTGACCACAATAGTGGCGAATACATTTCTACAAATTGAAATTAGCTTTTTTACTAAAATGTTCCCATACCGGAGAAGGCTTTATAGAAGAAGGCTTGTGCTTCAGGTCTAGAAGAGGTTTTCTAAAACTAATATCTTCTTTGTCGGTTTCCTCATCATCTTCTTCTTTCATGAACTCATCATCACCACTTGTTTCTTTAGAACTGCCTATTTGTACCTGTTATAGTGCACGAAGACAAATACAAATTATAGAAATAAACATTATTAATGTAATCTTATAACTTATGTAGTTCAAACTATAATGCAGTATCCGGCGTGTGCAAATACTATAAATTGGCATAGATAATATTGTATCTTCATCATTTTCAAAAAAGTTGCTAGTTGCAAACATGGTCAAAATATGAAATATGAACATACTCCCAACTATTGTTTGATAATGCCTATATTTAGTTTTACATAGTATTCATTTGTGCAGGTTACTGGTATGGAATCTTTGGATATTGCTGGAAGCAATGGGTGTCAACAATTAAGGCAGCAAATGCCTAAGAGCAATAGATATACATTTATGAACTATGCCACAACTCTCCTTTAGCGTTGCAGGCAACAGTGGACTGAATAATATAACCATAGCGATGCATATTTCTTATAACTTATAGTGCAGTTCGAACAATGACTTACAACTGTAAATTACATATCACAATCCTATAACACAATCATATCACTTTAATATTAGATTGTAGTTATAAATTAGAACTGTAAATTCAAACTAAATTTTAACATAATATAACGTTTAATTACGGTTATAAATTAGAGTTTAATTATAGATATATATTATAAAAAAAAATTACAACTACACATCAATAACAGTTATACATTAAACGTATATTAATGTGTATTAATATATATGCAACTTTTGTATATTGATATATAGTTTTAACAGCTTTACTTAATGTTAATATACATTTAATAGCTACGGGTAAATTATATATGCAAATTGCATACATTTAATATGTGTATTAATATTTAAATGTATTTTATATTTAATAGCTATGCGTAGGCAAATTCAAATTGTATAGGCAAGTAGTAAATTGTTTGTATTTAAATGTATATTAATATTTAACATCTATGGGCAAACTGTATAGGCAAATTATATACATGTCATAGCTTTACACTGACATAAACTTAAAATATAGTTTAATAACAACTAGTTTATAGCTGTAATTAATGTGATAGGTATGATTAAACTGCAATTAATAACAGCTATAGTATACATTTGAATAAATCTAATAATTAAACACATAATAATTAAATGAAATAGGTAAAAGTAAAAACAAACTCACATTCTTCATCTTTCGGCTAATATTCACAATATCTCAAAGCCTCAAATGCCAAATTGATAGGAATCGCAAGCTTGCAGTGTAGCATGAATATTGATTTTGTGAACCGATAGTGGATGTATTGCTATGTTTAGTTCAAAATCGAAATCGATAGTGGATATATATTGATTGAAATCAAGATTTTGATTTTGTGGATTCAGGTTTTATAATTGAACGAGAGAAAATACAAAGTGAAAAAAGCGGCGTTCATATGTTTTACTTAAGGGTTTTAACTTTTTGGTAGGGCACATAGTGGGTCGGTTATAGTATTGGTTATACTACGAATCTAATGGCTGTTTGCTTCAAAATTTTCTTGATTAATGGTTAATCATGGTAACAAATGTGTTAACCGTTAATCAAACTGAATTTTGCCAGTCAAGGTCGGTCGGTTAACGGGAAGTTCAGTTAATCGATAAAATTAGTTAAAGCTATTTGGTTGTGTCAGTTAAGTTGGTTAAATGTCAACCCCCAATTATTTACAATAATTCAGTTCATCAAAACTGTAATGACCCACTTTTTCGAGCTTTAAATGTTGACACTAATACATCCACGGTATTTATGTGCCGAACATTCAAGTGCTAGAAAGAAATATTATTATGGTAAATGAAAATGAACAAGAAAGGAAGAACCAAATATCTGAATCTCACTACGGGACGGTAATATATATTATAAAAACACTGCAAACTGTTACCCTAAGATACATATCATTTCACAATTACTATCCTAAGTACTAACACCAGCCTGGACAGTTATAACAGTTCATTATCACAATTGCTGAAATATACATAATAGTAATGCAGTGAAAATGAAATTCAATAGTAGAAGAATGGATGCATCCAGCTTATCTCTTGAAGCTCCAAAGAATATCAACGAAAACCTGCCTTTCTCATACTATTCTAAAGAGCACATGAGGAATTAAAGGAAAAAATAAAATCACTAGTTAGACATAATTCTGGAATGAGAAACTTAAGAAATATGTTGCCACATATAGCAGTAACTTTTGAGGCTAACCGAATCACCAGAATGGTTTTCCCTTCAAAAGAATCAAAATCGTCTAATATGTACATATGGCGATATGATAGATAATGTCTAGGGTGTATATTAAAAATCAGAAAATAGCTATGTTACTTGCATTTCACAACATAAAAATATTAGAAGTACAAATATAACCACTAAGATAAATTCACATATGGATTTCTAGTAGAGATTTCCTCAACATATCGAGGCCAGCCTCTTGATAAGGTCAAAAAGTACCTTCCGAAAACACGTATTTCTCTAGATAAAATATACCACTAAGTAAAACATAGCCAATTCACATTCAAACACGTGATACAAAGTACCATCAACCCCAGTGCACCTCATTCGAAAGCATCTCCAGATATTTGGAATTGTTGTATCCTTGTGTTAGCTACACCCATTGGTTATGAATCCTACTCTACCTTTTGCCATTTCTGATGGTAAAATCATGTTTAACATCTCAACATATGAGTTCATCACTTAAACAAATCTCGAATCTCTCCATGGATTCCAATATCTCAACACATGAGCCATCATCACTCAAACAGTTCATGAATCCCTATGGATTCCACTGTAAGTCGTTCGACAAATGCTAACACCGACCTCTCCCTCGGAGTTGCCCTCAGGATAGATGGCTCAACTCTATAGCATTATCCGAAATGTAATGCAGACCTCTCTCTTGGAGTTAACCTTAGGATAAATAGTTCAACTCCATAATATTTCACTCTATAATCCTTTCCAAAAAAATAGAACTCCTATATTATTTTTGAAGTGCTTTCGGTAAGTAATACATAAGTTCACTTATCAGATCCCGGACTCTTCAAAACTAAATCAATGAATTTCAGTTAACTTAATTTTGATTCTTTCAGAAGTACGAAAATGATATAAAGGAGTCATCCCTAGAGAATCTTGTATATATATGTTTTTAAAGCAAGAGACGTTTCATACCAATGAGTCCTTCCCAGGAATACAAAACCATATGAAGCCCTAAAGTTTTTGTATACTTCCTAAGTTAATTTGGTCAAGTTCGACTGCAAAAAACAATTGCATACAGAAATCAAGTATCGTATCCTTATCACTGTTTTCGACATCCTCAACTTATTCTATCCCTCAGTCAAGAGTGAAGTCAGCTATATAGAGCACCATTGCACCTAAGCCCCAACAAAACACCGCATTTTTAACTCTCAAGGATAGAACTAGCCTACTTTGTTTGCCTTTTATTGCTAAGTATATGGGTAAATACTTCCCATAGATAAGTAAACACACAAAGCAATATTAAGTCACACAAGCAACTTCTAATCCTCATGTTATCAAATAATACTTATTTATAAATAGCTGTGTGTATACATATACATATATATATATATTTAAATTAACTTTATAAAAGACAAATACATGTATACTACTACTTCACTATTCATTTATACTCTTTTTAGATCTTCAAAATGTATTCATATACTCTCAAGTGTGTAAGAATATTCACAAATCACTTAACATGATTTTCCATTGTAAAATATAATCAAAGAGGTTAAAAATAAACATTATTAAACATTGTTACTATAAACCACTTCTCTATTATAAGTTAAACCTTTACCTTTTGTATCCTTTCTCCAAAACATTCCATACTTATTATTATCTTAAAATTACCTTTTTTAAATATTTAATTATCTTTATAGGTATAATCAAAAAGGTTAAACACAAATGCTACTCAAACATCATTTGATATAAACCCAAAAACCTTTATACTTATCATTATCCGTAACATGTTCTTTTTTTAAGATCTAAATATGCCTGTTTAATAAGATAATATAGTTTGAGTTAACTTTTTAAACCATTTATTGCAACCAAGCATTATAATCAAACCCATCTTTAATCTTTTATAACATACTTAACTTTTCAGAACTTATATATATACACTTTTAAAATAATTATAAGTATATTTTAAATATCGACATAAAATATTATGTAAAAACATCTAGTTTAGAAAATATTAAAAAAACCATTCTAAATAAATGTTGTAAAATAAACATTTTGCTTTAAAAATTCATAAATAAGTATTTAAAATATATTTAAACTTGAAACCACTTTTAAAACACTTTAAAACCTACTATTAAACTTCACTAAAAAGTATCATAAAAATAATTAATTTAAACGTTATTTCAAAATCATTTATAATCTCAAAACTTGTTTAAAACAATATAACACAAAAACATTATGGTAAAAGGCTAGATATGTTGTTGCAGGTTTAAGACAACATCTAAGTGATGTAAAAGATTTGGACAGATATTTTAGAAAAAACATAACATTTGTGATCAGTTTTCTCCACCCAAATAAGTGATTTAATTTCAATTTTTTTTCCAATAAGTACCATACTTAGACTACTTAAAATCGTGCAAAGAAAACCTAGGGATACTTTACAAAATAATATTAAAACTTTCTAAAACAAGGCATATAAATGTGTCCATATAGCGACCTTTTTCGCCTTCTAACTTTTCAAATTTTGTTCTATCATTTCTATGAGTATAGAGTACAACCAAAATATATTATTTCATATTATATTCAATATAACCAATTTAAAAGGTTAAACACTTGAGATTTATGAAGTGCACTTCTAATGACCTTTATTTCCTCAAACACTTTTGAACACACTTCAATACCACCATAATCAAAACGAACATGTAAACACCAAGTCAATACAACATTACACATTATAGAGGGTAATAAAAGTGAATATATTACATATAAAGTTGTCATTTTCTTTCCAAAGTAAGAGGGGTCCAAACATTTTAAATTTCATTAGTTCATTAACTTTATATTTGCACACAACATATGTCAACACATTATTTACTTTTCAATGGTGAGTAAACTCATGCAAACCAATCTTACAACTTAGCAGAGGCACTAGAACAACTTCCCATCATTACCAAAAAACCCAAAGATCCAACCTTTGCTTCACTTTTGCACTCGGCCACCTCTCGTTGCCTAATTTGTTCACGCCTCCATGTTTCCCCCTTTATGCCTCCTTCCATCTTTTAGTTGCTATTCCATGTTCCTATGTTGTGCTAGGGTCTTAGCCAAAGTTCTGTGGAGTTTGGAGTTGATTTGGATTTTTTAAAGAGAAAAGAGGAGAAAAAGAAGACGATTATTTTGCACCAACCTTTGTGAGCAATTTGTGAACTAAAGTGTTTATTTATAAGTGCATTCAAGAGGTCACAAAACCCCTAGACTTTCTATATCTGGCTACTAAGGAGACTTTCCCACACATGCCAACTTTCCACGCCACTCCCCTTTACTTCATTCATAAGCTATCACCACAAATATCTTCTCATAACCACACCATGACATCGTCAATTTGTATTTAGTTAACCATAAACACTAAAGTATTTTTGATTGATGATTAATTACACATTAAAATTCTAAGCAAACCCATAAAAGTTCCAACAACCTAAATCGATTAAAAACCCATTTATCGATAGTACGATTTTCGGTCATATTATCGATATTTCTTCAAACTACTTATTTCTATGAACATATGTCAATTTTTTTCTAGTCACTAGTTAATAATTGAAAAGGGGTTATCAAGGTTATAAAATCTAGTTTATCAAATTTGATTCAAATATTTAAATAATTCATATATTTAAATATAAAATGTTTAATATTCTAGGTCGTCACATTCTCCTCCATTAAAAATATTTTGTCCTCAAAATTTCAACACGAACAAATGTCAAAAGAAACAAGAACGCATCAAAATCACTAGCAAACAAACCTCATAGTTTGCTTAGGTTCAAAAAATCTCTTATGGATGATAAATAATTTTCTAAGCATACCTTATGCTCAACTGACGCAGCGGATAATTCGAAATAAACTTCAATCGATGAAATGTAGCAATCGGTGAGTTGAAGATACCAAAATGCCCAAGTTCGTTGATCCAAAGATACCGAACTCTAGCTATCTCAAACACGTTGATAGCGCACTATACCGTGTTCAAAGATCTACGATTCTTCGCACGTTGATCTAGCGCACTAGATTCCGTGAATCGGCTTCAACAAACGTGGATTCGAGCGCACTCGAATGACGTAAGTGGAGATAGGAGATTACACTCAACTACCAATTGGTATGAAAGCACAAAGCTAACAAAAGAGAAATTTTATTCAAAATCAACAACCAAAAAATGTACAACACATACGCTATTTATAGACTTTTCTGACCCAGTGCCTTAAGTCGGCAAGCGACTTACGACTCAACTTAAGTCGTGACCGACTTAACACATGCGCCTCCACCCTTTTACAACAGACCGAACTACAAGCGACTCATACAAGGTCGGCACCGACTTAACTACACCACTCCGCTTACACGACTCAGCAAGCCCAACACCAATACAACTCCTCCGACTCAAGACCCGACGACTCAACACATTACAACACTGTACAAAGTGACCGACTCAACCAAGTACGACTCATCATACATGCCGACTTAAGAAACTCACTACATACGACTCAAGAAAAACATAACGACTCACGACTCAAACTACAGCAGTTAGGTCGTTGCCGACCTAACGACTCAAGGCCAACAACCATCTGCTTCTATGGCCGACTCATCTCCTTGCCGCTTCCTGTTAAGTCGTAGACGACTTATGCGAATGTCTTTAGGTCGTAGCATCTTCTCCTGATCTTGGTTAACTCGTATACGACTCAAGCCCTCTTCGTTAAGTCGTATACGACTCAAATCTGCCTCCTTTATACAGCTTGAATTGTTGTTAACTCGGACCTTGCTATCTCGTGCCCCATTAAGTCGTAGACGACTCAATCTCGATGCCTCATCTCCCCTTTTGTTAAGTCGTAGCTCGTTCCTCCAAGTTTCGTTAGGTCGGAAACGACTCATGCATCTATTAACCCGTGAACGACTCATCCAACTCGAACTCTTCCAAGCTTTGTTAAACCGGCTCCGACTCATGCTTCCTTTATCTCGTGTCCGACTCAACAAGCATGCCGACTCATGAGTTAAATCCGAAGCTCCTTGACTCGTGCACGATTGAATATGGTTTAACTTCTGAATTCCTATATGCCTTGCTGCATCATCCTCCCCTGGTTGAGAAAAATTCGACCTCGAATTTGCAAATTCTTTCTCATCAAAATGTTCATTTCTACGATACGGAATTAAATGTTTAACGTTAAACACATCAGAAGTATAAACATCATCTGGTAATTGTAATCGATAAGCATTCTCGTTAATCTTCTTCAAAACTTCAACTGGACCAATTTTTCGCGCTTTCAACTTGTTATAAGCACCCACTGGAAATCGATCCTTTGTTAACACAGCATAAACTAAATCACCTTCTTTAATTTCAACATTTCGTCGTTTCGAATCTGCAAACTTCTTATATTTCTCATTCGATTTCTCCAATCGTTCCTGAACGACTTTATGACATTCCGTCAGCTCATCAACAAAATCAGCAGCTCGTTTAACTGTTTTCTTTGACTGTGGTACAACTGCTAAATCCAACGGTCCCCTGGGTAAATTTGAATAAACAATCTGAAACGGACTGAATCCCGTGCTACGATTTACTGCATGATTATGAGCAAATTCTGCCTGGCATAGCTTAATGTCCCAATTTCTCAAATTATCCTGTACAAGACAACGCAACAAATTTCCCAATGACCTGTTAACAACTTCTGTCTGCCCATCAGTTTGTGGATGGTAAGCGCTACTAAAATTCAGCTTTGTTCCGATCATCTTCCACAAACTCAGCCAAAAGTGACTCAGGAAACGAGTATCTCGATCAGAAACAATAGATTCTGGTAAACCATGAAGTCGATAAATCTCCTTGAAAAATAACTGTGCCACTCGAACTGCATCTGCTGTCTTCTTGCAAGCAACAAAATGTGCCATCTTTGAAAACCTGTCCACCACAACAAATATCGAATCATTTCCCCTTTGAGTTCTCGGCAAACCCAAAACGAAATCCATGCTGATATCAACCCATGGCTTAGATGGTACTGGTAACGGCATATACAACCCTGCATTCGTTGCTGTCCCTTTTGAAACTTGGCAAATATGACATCGCTCCACAAATCTCTCAACTTCTTTTCTCATCGATGGCCAAAAGTAAGATTGTGAAATCAACTGCAAAGTACGATCACGGCCCACATGTCCTTCCTCGTGCAATTCCTTCACAATTTTCATCCTCAGACTACAATCCGGAATACATAATCGATTTCCTTTAAACAGAAAACCATCAACCAACATGAATTCATCCGCACTTCCATCCTTCACTTTCTCAACATATTTCACAAAGTAAGGATCTTCTTCAAGCATCTCTGGCAACATTTCAAACCCCGTCACTTCAACCTTCATTGTCGTTAGTAAATGACTCCTCCTACTCAAAGCATCAGCTACCCGATTTGTCACCCCTGATTTGTGCTTAACGACAAAAGTAAACTGTTGCAAATAAGAAATCCATGATGCATGTCTCGCTGAAATTTTATCCTGTCCCTGTAAATGTTTCAAAGCTTCATGATCTGTGTAAAGAACAAATTCCTTCTGAAACAAATAATGCCTCCAATGCTTGATAGCCTGAACAACAGCATAAAATTCAACGTCATATGTACTGTATCTCATCTTCGCCCCTGACAATTTCTCACTGAAATATGCAACTGGCTTCCCATTCTGACTCAGAACTCCTCCAATTCCAACCTTCGAAGCATCAGTATGCAATTCAAATAACAACTGAAAATTAGGTAAAACAAGAATTGGTGCAGACGTCAGCAATTCCTTGATTCTCTCAAAGGCAACCCCCGCTTCCTCTGACCACACAAATTGTTTACCCTTCATGCAATCAGTCACTGGAGCCATCACGCTACTGAAGTGTGGTATGAATCTTCGGTAGAATGACGCTAGCCCATGAAAACTTCTCACTTCTGTAATTGTCTTTGGCTGTGGCCAATTCTTGACTGCTTCAACTTTGCTCTGGTCAACTTGAATACCTTTCCCTGAAACAACATACCCCAGGAATAAAACACTAGGTGTCATAAACACACATTTCTTTGTAGCAGCATAAAATTGTTCTTCACGAAGAATAAACAACACTTCTCTCAGATGTAGAACATGTTCCTCCGTACTCCTGCTATAAATCAAAATATCATCGAAATAAACCACGACGAACTTTCCAATGAATGGTCTAAAGATTTGATTCATCACCCGCATGAATGTACTAGGTGCATTTGACAAACCAAATGGCATAACCAACCATTCGTACAACCCCTCTCTTGTTTTGAAAGCTGTCTTCCATTCATCTCCAGGTCTGATTCGGATTTGATGGTAACCACTCTTCAAATCAATCTTCGAGAATATAGTTGCCCCACTCAACTGATCCAGCAAATCATCCAACCTCGGCATAGGGAATCTATAACGAACAGTGATCTTATTCAAAGCTCTACTATCAGTGCACATCCTCCAAGTCCCGTCTTTCTTTGGTACTAACAATGCAGGCACAGCACACGGACTCAGACTTTCCTGAATACGACCCTGCTCAAGCAACTCTTCCACCTGCCTCCGTAACTCCTCATGTTCCTTCGGACTCATTCTGTAATGTGGTCGGTGTGGTAACACTGCTCCTGGAACAAGATCAATCTGATGCTGAATGTCTCTAAGTGGCGGTAACTCCTTTGGTAACTCATCTGGAAAGACATCTTCAAATTCTTTCAAAACAGGCTTTACTTCTTCTGGAATCTCAACTTCTTCACTACTCTCTCTCCCAATCAACAAAAACACTTCCGGTTCTTCCTCCACTTCTTTAACAAACTCCTTCAAAGTCAACAGAGTTTTCAATTCTTCAATCTCCTCCAGTTTGTTCTCCTTCTGCTGTTGCTTCTTAGGAACCAAAGTGATTTTAGTACCCTCGAACATGAAACTGTAACTGTTGGCACGACCGTCATGCTGAACTGCTCTATCAAACTGCCATGGCCTGCCCAATAACAAGTGACAAACATCCATGTTCACAACATCACACCAAATTTCATCTTTGTACTTCTTCCCAATCGAAAAATTCACACAAGCTCTTCGACACACTTTCACTTCACCTCCTTTTCTTAACCATGCTAGCTTGTACGGTTTAGGATGCTTCTCAGTTTTCAAGTTCAATTTCCTCACAGCCTCTGTAGAAATAATATTATCGCAACTTCCAGCATCAATAACGAACTTGCAAACTTTTCCCAGAATAGTACATGTCGATTGAAAAATATTGCTTCTCAGCCAACTACAATCCTCCTCTTGCTTTGGTGTCAAACAACTTCTCCTCATCATAAGATTACATCCTTCATCTCCCGACACTTCTTCTTCCTCCTCAACATAAGGTACATTTGAATACTCTGCCTCCTCACCATCATCTGCCTCAACCTCTGCAACCATGGTTCTCTTCTTCGGCTTCGGACATTCGTTGCTTTTGTGACCCAACTCCTGACAATTATAACATTTGAAAACACTACTAGCCTTCGCCTTCTCAACCTCCTTCACCACTGGTTTTGTAACTGGTTTAGGAACATTAGAACTTCCACCAGCACCCCTTGCTTGATTATTAGAGTTAGTAAACACACCACCTCCACGCCTTCCTTGTTTCTCCCAAGCTAACGCTTTCTGATGTGCCTCTACAACGGATCTAGGATCAAACATATTAACCATATCCTGGATCTGCATTCTCAAACCCCCAATGAATCTAGCAGTTAGCTGTTCTTCTGTTTCCATGATATCATTCCTGGCAATGAGTTGGTAAAATTCATCAGCATAATCACTAACAGACTTTGTCCCCTGCCTCAGATTCTGCAACCTTTGGTACATAAGTGACTGGTAGTTGTAAGGTAAGAAAGTAGATCTCATCAACTTTTTCATCTTCTCCCAAGATTCTATCTTTGACTTCCCCATTCGTTCTCGAGTAAGTTTAGTTTGCTGCCACCATGCCAATGCTCTTCCCCTCAGCCTTGTAGCAACTAACTTCACCCTTCTATTCTCCGGCACCTCCTTGAAATCAAAGATTTCCTCCACATTAGACAACCAATCTAAAAACTCCTCAGCAACCATTCCGCCTTTAAATTCTGGAATTTCCATTTTCATACCCGACTCCCAACGACGGTCATCCTCCACATCACGGTAAGAATTTCGAACTTGGTCTCGATCTCGATAATGAATACTTGCTCTATCACCCTCTTCAACAAAATCAAAGGTACGCCTACATCGATCTCGACCAATGTCATCCCTTTGTTCATGCATGCTTCTTTGACTATGTCTCTCTTCATCTCTATATACTTCATGGTCAAATTCTCGATGACTTCTTCTTTCTTCATGTGCATAGTCATGATGATCTCTTCGTGATGAAATTGATGTTTCTCTTCTATCTCTACAAGAATGTGGTGATACCCTCCTCGCTTCCGTAACCAATGGCGAAACTCGGTTTCCTCCATGGTTCGAGTTTGGTGATCTCCTCCTTTGATTCAAATCAGTCATCAATCTCTCCAATTTACCAATGCCTTCATCAAACTTTTCATTAATACGTTGTTCCATAAGCTCGGCTTCTTCTCTACGATACAAAGCTTCAACGTTTTGATGTCGGTTAGCTCTCCTTGGTGGCATGGTTGTAAACTTCACAAACTTCAACAAATTGAACACAATACTTCAAAATTTCACACAATAAAGCAATCTAGGCTCAACCTTAGATCGGCACTAGATGTTCACGGCTCACACTAACTCGGTTCAAGTTAGGTCGGCTCTACTTTGACTCGCTATGACTTGTCTTGGCCACCTACTACAAACACTTAAATGCAATCAACAAGGCACGGCTACTCCCAAGTATACACGGCCTTCTTCAAATTCAAACTCCTTGGCGCGCAAAAACTCCAAGTCAAAATCCAAACAAAGTCCAACTCCTCGATCCAAAATGAAATGGATCAAACACTCCTAACTTGATGCAACTTCAATATGAACACGATGAACTCCTTCAACTTCAAAAACTTCAAAAACTTGGCTCCAGAGCCATACTTAGCCAACTGACGCAGCGGATAATTCGAAATAAACTTCAATCGATGAAATGTAGCAATCGGTGAGTTGAAGATACCAAAATGCCCAAGTTCGTTGATCCAAAGATACCGAACTCTAGCTATCTCAAACACGTTGATAGCGCACTATACCGTGTTCAAAGATCTACGATTCTTCGCACGTTGATCTAGCGCACTAGATTCCGTGAATCGGCTTCAACAAACGTGGATTCGAGCGCACTCGAATGACGTAAGTGGAGATAGGAGATTACACTCAACTACCAATTGGTATGAAAGCACAAAGCTAACAAAAGAGAAATTTTATTCAAAATCAACAACCAAAAAATGTACAACACATACGCTATTTATAGACTTTTCTGACCCAGTGCCTTAAGTCGGCAAGCGACTTACGACTCAACTTAAGTCGTGACCGACTTAACACATGCGCCTCCACCCTTTTACAACAGACCGAACTACAAGCGACTCATACAAGGTCGGCACCGACTTAACTACACCACTCCGCTTACACGACTCAGCAAGCCCAACACCAATACAACTCCTCCGACTCAAGACCCGACGACTCAACACATTACAACACTGTACAAAGTGACCGACTCAACCAAGTACGACTCATCATACATGCCGACTTAAGAAACTCACTACATACGACTCAAGAAAAACATAACGACTCACGACTCAAACTACAGCAGTTAGGTCGTTGCCGACCTAACGACTCAAGGCCAACAACCATCTGCTTCTATGGCCGACTCATCTCCTTGCCGCTTCCTGTTAAGTCGTAGACGACTTATGCGAATGTCTTTAGGTCGTAGCATCTTCTCCTGATCTTGGTTAACTCGTATACGACTCAAGCCCTCTTCGTTAAGTCGTATACGACTCAAATCTGCCTCCTTTATACAGCTTGAATTGTTGTTAACTCGGACCTTGCTATCTCGTGCCCCATTAAGTCGTAGACGACTCAATCTCGATGCCTCATCTCCCCTTTTGTTAAGTCGTAGCTCGTTCCTCCAAGTTTCGTTAGGTCGGAAACGACTCATGCATCTATTAACCCGTGAACGACTCATCCAACTCGAACTCTTCCAAGCTTTGTTAAACCGGCTCCGACTCATGCTTCCTTTATCTCGTGTCCGACTCAACAAGCATGCCGACTCATGAGTTAAATCCGAAGCTCCTTGACTCGTGCACGATTGAATATGGTTTAACTTCTGAATTCCTATATGCCTTGCTGCATCATCAACAGACTTAGGTGATTACTTGTACAATTATTCATGCTACCTCAGAGCAAATTGAAGAGTCATTCCCCAAACTCTCCATAAGCCAACAAAACATAGTGCATATATACTTACGCCCGTACGTTGTGCATGGATCGTTCATATGGAATATCGGATCCGACCACTTACTCAATCACATAAATTTCACTTTACAGCCACTATAGGTCACTTGGTCTCTCTAGTACGGACTTCAATTAGGTTCCTTGATTAGCAAATTCTTTTTTCCTCGCATAGCCATATAATGTGAGAGAAAATCTTAGGATCCTATCAAAAATCTATTTCAAGTATTAGAAGTAGTAAATTAAGTGAAAATCCTTGTTCGGATCAGTATAAATCATCTAGAAATAATGTACTCATATCCTAGATCAAGGACTTTTATCCGAATAAAATAATCTATGCACGGCTTACATAATTTATATTATTCATTTCTTTAAGTATACCGTCACATTTTATATCACAGCCATTTGCGTAAATAGTATCTTTCATTCAATAATAAAATCATTTGTGAATCATTTCACAAAACATCACTTTTATCTATGGAATATTTCAAAAAACATAACTCACGTTTATACTCGTATAATACTCTATTGCATCATAAGAGTATATGCAAACAGTAGATTCGTTTACATTTTAAATTTCAAATGAAGGCCATAATAAATCTGGGTCTTAAAGTTGAGTCAACCTTTTCGACTTGTTTAATCGTTGGGTTAGGAAATTAGTTAGGAATAACATGACATTGGTATCCAAACATAGGCCTAGAGCCTACTTTCTTTAGACACCCTTAAGGTAACTATGCTTATTAGTTGTCCAAATAACATTAGATTATTTATTTAACATGTATGTTCAACAAATTTAAATTTTGTTTTAACTTACTACCTTCTCAATTCAAGAGTTACATAAACCCATTTTTACATTTTTAAAGAAAATTAGCTTCAAGTTCTATAATGATTCGAAAGTTTCAGATTATCAAAAATGGCCAAAAATCCACTTTATTCTAACAAATGAAAACTACTAAACAAACACATCATAACAAGATGAACATAACGCACTGTCCTAACGTATATGATAAAATGTCAATAAAATAACATATTAGAGTTTCACTTATTTATTAGACATACTTTACTCTAAAGGAAAACAAGAAGAGGTTTCATAATTATTTGGATTATGCCACTATCACTTGGACTCATAACATAGCATACATACAAATCTTTTCCACAAAGAAATTCATATCAAAACTGTATTATCTAAATTATTCTGTATTTTACATCATTTTCTTTAAAGAAAACTTCAAAACTAAACACCTGGGTTTTTGCTCCAAATTATTTGAAATAATAATATATAAATATACCTTTTCATATTAAATCATACTTCCAAGATTTCAATCAAAATCATTTTTAAATAGCATTGAATACTCTTTATGATCATATTATGTGTTCCAATAAATTTCATAAGCCAATTTCTCTAATATTTACTTTAAAATCCATAGAAAATATACATATAGATCAAGTAACACAAAAATGATACCACGTAAATGGGCCCTACCAAGTCATAAAATACACCCCCTTACTATGAAAAGAAATGCTCATGAGAAGTGCTTACCAACTGAACACATCTTTCGTCCATTTTTAGTCACTTTCGAGCCACTCGAATTAGATAACATAAACCTACTTTGTTTTCGAATCGACTTGTTGATTCTGGGAGCAACCTCAAACTCGAACAAATCTTAAAATCCTTTTGAAAATATTGAAGTTCGTAATTGCTTTCAAATAATATTATTAAAATCTTGAAACCATTTTTAAAGACATCGGGATTTAAGTTTTTAAAATATCGGTTTAAATCCTTTTGATTGTAAACCATACATAGAAAATTTACACTAAACTTCTTTTATTAGAATAAACTTCTAATTCAATATTTGCTCCAAACGCCCTATAGTCAAACTGTGAAATTCAATTCAAAAGGTGTTATGTGATGACCTAAAATTTTACTGCTTTGATTTATGAATATTTAATTAATTTCAAATATTCAAGCAATTGCTTTAATAAATAAATAGCCCTCTTATAATTTATAACTTATAGCAGAAAATTCATTTTTTAATTCGATTTACTAAAAAAGATAGTTCAATGAAAAATAGAAAATGTGATCCAAAATCATTTTGCAGATTTTTGACTTATCATCGTTTAAAAGTTGACGAATATGTTATGTACACTTTAGTATATATACACACACATGCAAAAATAATGTATGCATAGTTTTACCATATACTCACTTAAGTAAATAAAAAGGAGATGTAGCCCTTTTCAAATTAAAAGAGAAAAGGCGTAAGTGTGTTGTCACAATAAAGTATAAGGATCATTTTATTATGCAACATGTTTTCAAGTGTGTGGTGCTTGGATGGATTTCGAAATGATGTGTGTAAAGGGTGTCATGTTCAACATGTAAGGAGGTGGTGGTGATGAGATGGAGAAAAATGTGTGGAGGGAATGTAATTAAAGGGAAATTTAGTAATTTTTTTAATCCATTTAAAAAGAAAAAATTTATTTCTTCTTCCTCTCGTTTTCACTTCCTTTCCCCACTTTAATGGTTTCCAAGAAACTTTCTAAGTTAGAGAAAAAATAATCCTTTTTCCCTTTTAAAATCCTTAGAAATCATCTTAAAAGTCTTCTCGTCCTTCTACATCTCCTTTTTCTTCTTCAAGGACAAGCTTAAATCCCCCCTACAACCCGTGGCCGAGCCCGTTAAACCTAAGGTCGAACTTATTTTTCCTTTTGGCCTTAAAAAGTCCATTTTTAAAAGTAGAATCCATGTTCAAAAATATTCTGATAAAGACGTTCCTCAGTAATATCATCATGACTCTCAAAGTCTTGTGCAGTAGCAATACCAAACCAAATACGATGAGCAGTGGGATCCTGAGCTAAACCTTGGCTAAACCTTGGAAATCTTAATGCCATAAAAAAGTAGTGGCAATTTGTTTGATTTCATGTTAGTTTGGTGAGTAAAAATCTTACCTTTGAAACCAAACTTCTTAACTTCTTATACGTTGTAAATAGTTGTGCTGGCTGTTAGTTTGAAAGTGTTTTTGCTTGTATATATACATGTTTTTACGTAATGTTTTGTTATAGACTTAAAATAAAGTCAAAACGGTAGGTAATGGTTTGAAAATGACGACCTTTACTTGTGAATGGATGTGTTTATATTGCATACATTTTTTATGCTCATGCATATGGATATTGGAAGCTAAGGAAAGTGTTAGTACTAATTTGTTCATGTTGAGACATGGAGATTCTTTGTGTTTAAATTTGTTTAGTTACTTTATTTTCTAGAAATTTTTTATAAAGTTTTAAACTTTACTTTTTAGTTTTCAGAAAATTCTTATATAGGGTTTATAGTAAGTTAAAACATAAAAGGGTAAAGTCTTCAAGGCCATTTGGTATATAAAACTAGTTCTGAGGTTATGGTATCCATATCAATAATTGCTACGGATGTAGTTCATAAAACAGACACTTTTTGTAATGTAAAAGTGTTTTTTTAGTAATTTTGAAAAAGTTTTTCAAACATATTATAAGTGTTTAAAAGTAATTAATACTTATTAATTAAGGGTTCAATGATTATTTAATTTGTTAATCAAGAAAAGATAATTAGTACTTAATTATAAGTTAAGTAAAATTAATAATACTTAATTTAGTAATTAAGTAAGATAATTATTATTATTTGATTAAGTAAAAGTTAATTAATTTATTGATTAAGTAAAGGTTAATTAGTTTATTGATTGTTATTTAAGTAAAGTTTAATAATAATTAACTGTTAACTAATCAAGGTTTAATTATTAATTAATCATGCGAGGTTAATTATTAATTAATCATTAATTCAGTTAGGATTTAATTAAATTTTAACTAAGATTTAATTATTAAATTAAAGTTTTATTTTTAATTATTTTAGTTTCAAGGATCGTTTTGTTTAAAGAGCAGTCTTTTTTTAAAGAATGTTTAAATACACGGGATTCTCTTTGTTTGTGCCTTTTGAGTAGCCAAACAAATATGGAACTGATTACTGATGACATCTGTTTGACAAAATAAATCCCTATATTGATGCAGCGCAAACTATGGAATCGACAACTTCAAATGATTCAATAATTTTAAGTCGTTTGGATAAGGCTACAATGTTAAGTCATTCAGAAAGTTTAAGTCTTAAGTCTTTCACGAGTCAAACAGGAGAGCTCCGACCTAACGAGATACTACCCAGTGACTTGCGAGTTAACAAAGCATCGGATTTAGGTCGTCTCCGACCTAAGGAATTACAAGGGGAAGTAATAAGTCGCAACCGACACAACGCCACAAACCTTGCCCACGACTCTGTCCTTCCACAACCCGCGAATCCTCCCCATCCATTGACTCACGACTCATCGACCTAATTTCCTCCGACCCAACTCCCTCCGACCCAATTCCATCCGACCCAAGTACCTCCGACCTAATTCCCTCAGACCCATGGGCTATCTCCTCTTTCGGTTAATCGAGTGCGCTCGATTCAACGATCGTAGAAGCCGATTCACGGAATCTAGTGCGCTAGATCAACGTGCGAAGAATCGTAGATCTTTGAACACGGTATAGTGCGCTATCAACGTGTTTGAGATAGCTAGAGTTCGGTATCTTTGGATCAACGAACTTGGGCATTTTGGTATCTTCAACTCACCGATTGCTACATTTCATCGATCGAAGTTTTGTTCGAATTATCCGCTGCGTCAGTTTGGTATCAGAGCCATACTTAGCCAATCATAGCTAAGTTTGATTCTTGGAGCCAAGTTTTTGAAGTTTTTGAAAGTTTGAAGTTGTTTATCGTGTTCATCTTGAAGTTGCAACGAGTTTGAAGATTCCGATCCATTCCATTTTGGATCTAGAGTGGAGATTTGTTTGAATTTGATTTGTGTTGAAGTACTTGAGCTTGAGCCGAGCTAAGTTGTGTAGTGGTATAGGCCGAGTCAAGAGAAGTTTAAGGCCGAGCCTTGTGAAGTTGTGTGGAAGCTTGTGAAGCCGTCACTTGAAGATTTTGTTGTTCAATCATGCCACCTAGAAGAGCTAACCGACATCAAAACGTTGAAGCTTTGTATCGAAAAGAAGAAGCCGATCAAATGGAGCAACGTATGCATGAGAAGTTCGATGAAAGTTTTGGTAGATTGGAGAAATTGGTGATGGATTTGAATACAAGTCAAAGCAGAAGGTCGCCAATCTCGGACCATGGAGGAAACCGAGTTTCGCCATTGGTTACGGAAGCGAGGAGGGTGTTACCATCATCTAGTCGTGACAGAAGAGAATCATCAGTTTCGATGAGGAGAGATCATCGTGATTATGAAAGAGGAAGTAGAAAGGATGAGCATGTTCATAGCAGAAGCAATGTTCAGAATCGATATCGAAGCTCATCTAAATTTGAAGAAGATCGTTATGGTGATAGTGTTCATTTTCGATTTCAGGAATCTAGGAAGGATACAGAAATTCCAGAATTCCGAGGTGGGTTACAAGCAGAGGAATTCCTTGATTGGTTGTCAAAGGTTGAAAGAATGTTTGAACTCCATGATATTCCTGAAGATCGCCAAGTTAAGTTAGTTGTTGCAAGCTTGAGAGGTAGAGCTATGGACTGGTGGCAACAAACTAAATCAACCAGAGAGAGAATGAAGAAATCTAAAGTTGTCAAGTGGGATAAGATGAAAAGGATGATGGAAGCAAATTTCTTACCCTACAATTATCAATCTCGTGTTAACCAACAATTGCAGAAGAGGAATCCAGGTAGTCAAGGGAAGGGTATGGTTATAAGACCCAGTAATCAGTTTGATGGCGTTCCTTACAGTAGAGAAATTTCCAAGAGAATCAACGAACCAGTTGCACACAGAATCATTACGACGAATGTTGATGACCAAGTTAAGCGCTATCATTATCAGGAGTCTAACCATCGAAGTTTTGAAGGTACAAAGTCCCAGAAGAAACCCTTGGTTATAGAAGAATGTGGAAGTAAGGAAGTGGATGGTCGTACTGACAGCGGGACAGAAGAAGAAGAGGAACCGACTAGTCCAATATCAGTCAGCGAGAGTGTTGAAGAATCGGAAGGTAGTACTGAAACATTGGTTATGTATGAGGCAAGAGAAGAACTTCAATTTCCGGAGGAAGTTAAACCAATGTTGGAAGAGCTAGAAGAGGTTGGTCCTACAGAATCATTCGCAGCCTTACCACTAAAATTTGATAATGAAGATGAAGAGCTCGAGTTAGAGAACGAAGAATGTAATTTGTTGAGGAGGATTGACGAAGTTAATTCTTATCAAGCACCACAATTTGATAACGATGAAGAATCTTTGTCAAGTAATGAGGAGAGTAATATGTTGAGGAGGACTGATGAATTTGACTTTTATCAACCGCTGAAATTTGATGATAACGAAGAGATTGAGTCAAAGTATGTGGATGTAGAAGTTGATTACTCGTCATTGCCAAAGTTTGATATCGATAGTATGGAAGAAGAAATTGTGTTCGGAGTTGAGGGAATTCATTTGTTGATGGAGGATTTTTGTTTGACACCTGAGCTTATGGATGAGAACCAGCCAAGTATTAATTCCTTAGTTTTCGAGGAGTCTGAACAAAGTGAAAGCGAAACAGAAGAGAAGGCAGAATCAGATTGTTTATTATCTTTAGGAGAGTTCGTCGATGAAATGGAAGTTGATGAGAAGTTATCAATGTTCATTGAATCCAGAAAAAGTTTTGGTATTGAGAATCCTGAGGAGGATGAAGTGTTTGAAGAATGTGAATATGAAATGTCTGAGGAACTATTTGGAGAAACTAATCCTTTATTATTGGAAGAGTATGTGGAAATGGGTAATGAATTGCTTGAGTTGGCCGAGCAAAGAACAAGTAAAGATCTTGATGTATTCGAGGAAGTTGAATCAGAATTCGATGAGTCCGAAGTCGAATACTTTGAGGCAATAACCAAGGAGTTACCATCGCTACAGGACATTCAACGTCAAACTGAACTCGTACCAGAAGCTATTTTACTACCAGTATCATATGATCTTGTGAGTCCGAAAGAACAGGAAGAGTTGATACGACAGGAGGAAGAGAATGATTGCCAGTTAAAGTCGTCTGATGATGTCCACCCTGCAAACATTGCCAGTGTCAATTGCTTGGAACCATCTTATGAAAATAACTATGTTGAAGGAGAAGCGAGCGGGAGTTCATTTCAGACAGGAGAATTGGATACAACACTTCAAGGGAAGATTTTAGATGATAGCATCTCTGAACGATATACGGAAAGACAAGAATCTGAGCATGAATCGTCACACTTCTTAGGACGAGATTTCCTAAGTCATTCTATGGTTCTAATTTTCCTTATATCGTTTCACATTTTGGATAAGTTTTGGTTCTATATCACGTCTTCCTATGGGCAGAAGCAATATGATATACGACACTATTTTTACGAAGTTCTGTGCTACATGAAGTGGATCTGGCATCTAGTGCTTAGTTTATCCCACACTTTTTCTTACGTCATCTCCCTTAGATCACTTCCTTATGCCGCCTGTCTTATGCCACGTCTATTTTATTACAGACATTCTTTATTTCGAACCATATCGTCAAAGGGTCGAGACAGGATTAATTTCAATAGTGGTTATCACCAGGGCCACATCAAACCAGATAATGAATGGAAGACAGCATCTCGAAGGAGGAAAGTGTGTAAATTCAGGACGACTGCTCTTCAAATAGAGGATGTGTTCATTTCTGAATTATTTCATCATGAAGATGAACAATCGGGTGTAGGGGAATCTATAAATTCGAGGTCGAATTTCTCTCAACCAGGGGAGGATGATGCAGCGCAAACTATGGAATCGACAACTTCAAATGATTCAATAATTTTAAGTCGTTTGGATAAGGCTACAATGTTAAGTCATTCAGAAAGTTTAAGTCTTAAGTCTTTCACGAGTCAAACAGGAGAGCTCCGACCTAACGAGATACTACCCAGTGACTTGCGAGTTAACAAAGCATCGGATTTAGGTCGTCTCCGACCTAAGGAATTACAAGGGGAAGTAATAAGTCGCAACCGACACAACGCCACAAACCTTGCCCACGACTCTGTCCTTCCACAACCCGCGAATCCTCCCCATCCATTGACTCACGACTCATCGACCTAATTTCCTCCGACCCAACTCCCTCCGACCCAATTCCATCCGACCCAAGTACCTCCGACCTAATTCCCTCAGACCCATGGGCTATCTTCTCCTTGAGTCGCGACCGATTCATTTCCTTTTCCTTGAGTCGCGACCGACTCATTCCCTTCTCCTTGAGTCGAGACCGACTCATTCCTCCACCTTAAGTCGCAGCAAAGTCATAAGTCGTCACCAAGTCATCGCAACCTACTATGAATCGGCACCGAGCTCCCAGGAGTCGAAGCCTTATGTCACGCGTTCTCCCGTGAAGCCCTAGGTCGCGAACTTCTTCCATAAGTCGCTGCCAATACCCTGCTTAAGTCATTGCCGAGACAATCAGTAAGGCGCTACTATTTCTTGCTAAGTCGCGGCCGATCCAGTTGTCTGTTAAGTCGCAAGTTTGTTGAGTCGTGTATCTTTTGAGTCGGTCATATATGTACTGTGTTGAGTCGTGTGATTTAAGTCGCTACCGACTTAAGGGAAATTGTATGAAGGCCGTTTGTTTTAAGTCGGATATGTGTGAATAGTGTCAACTGTGTTGTGTAGTAAGTCGGTAACGACTTATGATGAGTCGGTCTTGTTGAGTCGTCTGCGTTGAGTCGGTGCCGACCTAAGAGTTGGGTGATGATTGTTGTGTTGAGTTGTAATTCCTATAAATAGCGTGTGTGTTGTAAATTTTGTGGTGGTTGATTTTGAATAAAATTTCTCTTTTGTTAGCTTTGTGCTTTCATACCAATTGGTAGTTGAGTGTAATCTCCTATCTCCACTTACGTCATTCGAGTGCGCTCGAATCCACGTTTGTTGAAGCCGATTCACGGAATCTAGTGCGCTAGATCAACGTGCGAAGAATCGTAGATCTTTGAACACGGTATAGTGCGCTATCAACGTGTTTGAGATAGCTAGAGTTCGGTATCTTTGGATCAACGAACTTGGGCATTTGGTATCTTCAACTCACCGATTGCTACATTTCATCGATCGAAGTTTTGTTTGATTAATCCGCTGCGTCATATATTGTTATAATTAAATTGAATAAATTATTGATGACATGTTGTGCAGAATAAATCCCCATTTTTCTATAACTAAATGGAATAGATTACTGATGATATCTATTTAGTAGAATAAATCTCCGTTCTGCTATAATTAAATGGAATAGAATATTATTACATGTGTTTGGAAGAATAAATCCCGGTTCTGTTACTAAATTAATTTGGACATTTAATTTTATTCCAATTGACTTGTATGAGATAAATGACACTAACTATTGATGGTTAGTTATTGATTTTATTTACATATATGCTTACTTATGTAAATACCAATTATGTGACTTAAAAGTCAAATTAAATTAAATGGTAACTTGATTTAGTACTACTGTGGTCGCTTAGCCTCTTTCCGAATTGCAAAAGCCATGGATTCAAAATAACTTAAATTTTGTAATAATTTGAGATTAAGTGTTTATAAATCATGTTATAACTAAGTTATTTATTTATATTATTAATGATACTTTAAGTTATTTAATTATATTACTAAAGCTATTTTAAGTTAGTCAATTGGTTTAGTTCTATTTATAATTAATTATTTTATTAATGACGTGATTAAAGATAATTAATTAGTTTACTAATGTCGTGTTTAAGGATAATTAATTATATTATTAATGATGTTTTAAAGAGTTAATTATTCATTTATAATGTCTAAGAGTAATTAATTAATTGAACAAAGGTGTTTTAAAATGATAAACTATTTTTATAATATAAGAAAAAAAATTGTATTTTGTTAAGGAGATTTTAAACGATAATTTGGTAAAGGAGTTTTATAAGGAGTTTATAAATCATTTTAGAGATTTATAAATTAATTTAGAAATTTATAAAAGTATTTGTAAACATGAAATGAGCTTATAGAAAGGGAATTTTATAAAGAAATGAGATTTGATTTTATTAACTAATCCTTCTTATTTATGGCGGTATGGAAACATTCTTTTCATGCTTAACACCGAAGGATGATCATTTGGTTTATAATAAGGAATATTTTGAATAATATTTGATTGGGTAATTTAAGTATGATTTTGGAAAGGAGGAAATTTTCCCTAAGTTTTGTTAATATACTTATACCCTTGAGATAAACATATGGATACTTCTAGGTAGTGAAAATATAATGGTTTGTAATATACTTATAACAGTGAGATAAGTATATCAATATTTTCCCAAGTATTGAAAATAGTATAAGGGGTTTGTGAATATATCTTTTGTGAAGGTATTTTGAATCAAGTAATTGAAAGAGAATGGTAAGATTTATTATAGTGGCTTAGTGGACGCCATATTTAACTAAATCTATGATCATTGATTTTTATTTGATAGTTAAATAACTAACTATCAAATCTTGGCCAAAAATATAACTTTATAAATATCTAGAAGAAACACGAAGTTATATGGCACAGTCATCTTCGATGATGATGTACTGTGCATATAAACCTCATTTTGTTCTCCTAGGACAAATGATAAGGAAATCAGTCCACTTAAACGGTTAGGAGGTGATCTGCGCTCTTACTAATTTTTTGATTATTTCTGAGAAAACAGGAGTTGAGTTTACTGGAAACCATCGAATGTTTGTTTGAGACCGAGATCAGATGAGTATGAATTATCCGAAAACCACTTTAGACCAACTCAAGTGTTGTATTGAAGACATCTTAAAGATGATGGAATCGAAGACGGAGCTCTTTGAAGTGCAAGGGCTACTTGCTACTATTTCTGAGGGTGATTCCAAAATGGATGTAGAGTAGCTCCTTTGATTTGTTTATATCCCAAACAACTTGTGTGGGAAAATATTGGCATTGCATTGTTGCTTGAAGGGCAGTGTTAGCATTCCAAGTGGGATTTTTTAAGAGAGGAAAAAGATAAATCGTGGCATCAAAAGCATCACAAGCCGATAATAACTAAAATATGAGATATGCAGCAGAGCTATGTAGTTCATTAGCATTAGGAGCAGTCATTCCTGGATCTAGAATTGATATTTACGGATTTGGTATGCATACTAAGTGGGGCCATGGCTGGTGCATGTTTTTTTGGAGCCTTGGTCCCGAGGAACGATTTAATCCAATATGCCATGATAAAGGGGTAACCAACTCTATGTTTACGGGGGTTCATGTGAGGCTCTTGGTATATTTTCTAAAGGTGTACTATGACGTATGGAACCCAAATAGCCTTATCATTGATGGAAATCCAATCTCCACTACATGCCATATGGACTTAGTTGTGTCAAACTATAGGAATGTGAGATGCAAGTATCACATCTGTTTTATATATTTATTTTCAACCCCTAGATATTAATATAATATCATCAGAATTGTAATAAAAGTGATTTGGTTATCATAGGGTAAAAACCCGTCCGTGTTTATATGCGGCACAGTCTTACGAGATAACTTTATTCATGAAAGGTTTTATAACATTAAGTAATCCATTTGATTCATTTCTCACACTAGTTTTACCGAACTGATCCGGGTGTTATTATTCTTTTAATGCTCATGTCATCCCGAGCATATTTTACAGATTTAGCCAGACACTTCGGAGCCTTAGGAGATGAGCTGGATCCTCTAACACGTATTTATGTATTTTGTACTCAGCGGTTTTTTTCTTGTTGTATTTATCAAAAATTATAAGGATGAGTTGTTATAGATGTCCCGTGTCTGAGGGTAGGATAATAATACTTTGATTGATGTATGTATATAAAGTTTTCTTCTTGTAAAGTACATTGATATATTATAGATTCTTCGTCACATTGTGAGATTCTGTTATGTCGTTTTCTTTTCTTTCACCCTAATAATCTGTATTCTCGGCACCTGGATGTTCATCATGTGAACACCGTGGATGTATTAGTGTCGACTTCTAAGAATCAAAAGGGCAGGTTGTTATATATTCTTGTCAATGTACTCATAAATACCGTCTACCTAACCTATGTAGTAAAAAGGTAAATGGCTCATAAATTGGTCAAGCATAAATCAACTATCAATAGATGATAATAACTTCTCATAAACTGGCCGAGGATGTCAAATCAATCTACAAGGGATGGCAATGCTCATAAACTGGCCGGGCATGGCTTAATTAATCAACGAGGGAAAATGAATGACCATCATCAATCCCTAAATTAATTAATCTACGGAATAAATCAGACTTGTAAAAATTAAATTTAAGGCATTTATTTTAATATACTCTCATACATATAATACTCTATACTTATTCTAGGGCGTTACTTACGATATCTCTAGTGAGTTGCTCAACTAAATCCAAGCTTCTCGCTTAACATTCAGCACCGATACTATTGATTCCAAAAATGGGCATTAACACCCAATGGAATCCATTGGAGATTAAATGAATAATGAAATCAAAATAGAGCAAATATCATAAATGAACACATAGATTTTTATAGGGGTTCAACAACTTAGGCCTAGGTCCACTTCATAATTTTAGTAATCTTGCACTTGGTTATGATCGCAAGAACGTGTAGATTAGCTAGGATCTATTAGTATAAGAATGAAGAAAAAAATGGAAGAGTCTTTTCAACTAAATGAAGGATCCATTTTCTAACGCCATGTCTGCTACATTTATAGGGGAAGACGTGCACATGTCAGAGTGAAATTTCTACAAAAGGATCGGGAGACCGAGATGAGGTCACCTAAAATTTTTTAGGCCCACTGGTACCTACAATAGGGATTAGCATTGTGTTGAAATCCGTCCACACAGCCTAAGTGGGAGTAACATACAATTTGGTCAACACTCTTTAATAAAAGGAATCCCTTGTTATTACATACAACCAAACACACATATATACCACACCACCTCCATTATTATTTACGTCTAGGACATGTGCACCCACTACCAAACATAATGTAAGACACTCAACCAATCTCCACCTTGGCTCACATCCATCCATGTGTCTTCCAATACGCTAACACGATGCATGCACTATATCGAGATTGTTCTTGTGTCGTTCTACCAGATTCAACGTATCATGGTCTAGCTCCACCTTAAGTCAGAGTACTTAAGCCTATACTGCTAGTCATAATGATCTACTGACCTATTGCATATTTTTCATTGTCCCAGGTATTTCCCTTGGCTCTGATACCATGTTGAAATCACGTCCGAACACCTCTACGTAGGGGTAACATATGTGTTTGGCCAACACCTTTTAATAAAATGAATCCTTTGTTGTTACATGCAACCAAACTTATATATATACCACTCCACCTTTATTATTTTTCATGATGTGGAACTATTCTTTTCCAATATACATCCATTACCGACACACAATGCGAGACACCCTAATAGATCCCCATCTTGGTTTGCATCCATCCATGCGTCTTCTACTATGCCAACATGATGCATGCACCATATCAAGATTATTCATGTGCCATTCTACCAGATCCAACCTTAAGTCTGGCTACTTAAGCCTATACTGCTAGCCATAATGATTTACTGACCTAATGCACATTTTCCATTGTCCCAGACATTACCACCGGCTCTAATACCATATTGAAATCATGTCCGCACATCCTTATATAGGGGCAACATATGAGTTTGGCCAACACCTTTTTATTCACTTGTTGTTACATGCAATCAGACTCATATATATACCACTCCACCTCTATTATTTTTCATGATGTGGGACTTTTCTTTTCCTATATGCACTCATTACTGACACATAATGTGAGACATCACAACTGATCTCTACCTTGGCTCACATCCATCCATGCGTCTTCCACTACACCAGTATGATGCCTGCACCATATCGAGACCTTGCCCCGGTGTCATTCTACCAGATCCAATGTACAATGGTCTAGTTCCAACTTAAGTCTGACTACGCAAGCCTACACTGCTAGCCACCATGATTTATAGATCTCTTACGCATTGTCCATCATCCCAGGCGTTATCACCGGCTCTGGTACGATGTCGAAATCACATCCGCACATCCTTACGTAGGGACAACATATGAGTTTTGCTAATACCTTCTAACAAAAGGAATCCTTTGTTACATGCCAAAACTCATATATATACCACTCCACCGCCTTTATATTTCACGGTGTAGGACTATTCTTTTCCAATATGCACCGATTACTGACACTTAATGTGAGGCAACCTAATAGGTCTCCATCTTGGCTCGCATCCATCCATGCATCTTCCACTACACCAACACGCTGCATCATATCGATACTCTTCTCCCATGTCATTCTACCATATCCAACATACCATGGTCCAGAAATTAAGTCCATACATCCCTCTGTAGGGGCAACATATGAGTTTGCCCAACACATTTTAACAAAAGGAATCCCTTGTGGTTTCATGCAACCAAACTCATATATATACCACTCTAACACCATTATTTTTCATGTTTTGGTATTATTCATTTCGAATATGCACCCATTACTGACACACAATGCGAGACACCAAAATAGATCTCCACCTTGGCTCGCATCCATCCACGAGTCTTCCACTACGTCAATATGATGCTGCAGCATATCGAGACTCTGCTTCCGTGTTCATTCTACCAGATCCAACGTACGATGATCTAGCTCCACCTTAAGTCTGAGTATTTAAGCTTACACTACTAGCCATCATGATTTACAGATCTCCCGCGCATTATCCATTGTCCTAGGAGCTATCATTGGCTATGATACCTTGTTGAAATCATGTCCGCACATCCTCCATGGGTGCAACATAGAGTTTGGTCAAAACCCTTTAACAAAAGTAATCCATTGTTGTTACATGCGACTAACCACATATATATAACACACTACCTCTATTATTTTTTACAATGTGGGACATGTGCGCCCATTACCCAAACATAAGGCAAGAGACTCAACATGCCGATACCTATTAGTGTGTTCAAATGGGCTAAGATCTTTTTGAAGAGTTCCCCATCATGTTAGCTACTTGCTTCCTAAATTTCATGCAATTTCGAAGTGTTGTTTTTGAGATATTGCATTTTCCATGAAGTAGTGCTGCTTGAATTTCGATTTCTGACGATTTCTCCAACTTCCTTCGATCAGAATGATATCCCTATAGAATGTTCCACATGTTGTAATAGGCTTATACTTCAAGTTTCATGTCAATTGGATGTGTATAACTTGATTTATTGCTCCATCTTTGGTGCAATGTGAGTTGTCTCCTTATTCTAGCCGATCCATATGGAGGGAAGATGACCGATCCCTCTTTATTCATCCTTTTGAGAAGCAATTCCTAAGGAAGGCTCCCTAAGGTCCTATATCTTGCTTCCAAAGTTTCATTAATAATGGATTTGTAGAATCTGAGATATCGATCGATCATCATTGAATTGAGCCGTGGAATCAATACGATATGATCCATGGTGTTGAATATGGATCGTATCTGATCCATCTTCAGGGAGCATGTTCTTTGCTCCCACTTCATATTATCATCTATGCTTGATTTTTAAACTACATAATCATACCTCTGGGCTATTGGCCTTAATGACAACCCAGTCTAACTTGTCCAGTCAATTTGGATATAATCGTGTCAAAATACAGGATAATATTTGACCTCCAAAGCACATCTTGTTTCATGTATGAAATGCTTTGAATCGAAACAAGTTAGAGTGGCTAGAAAGAAATCCATCCAGTTTCCAAATAGTCGCTATCCTTCCGTTGAATTATCTTCCCAATGTGTTGTATTCCTCTTTGATTGTCATCATGCTTATTCAATTTCCAATAGTATAAATTCTGGATTGTATTCCGTTAGTTTCTATTTGTGTCCGGTTCTGTATGGCTAGTAAGCTTTGGCTTTTTAATCTAGTATTCTATTTAATTACTCCAAGAGAAAATTCAATTCCTTCGATACCAAGAAGTCGAATTGTTTGAATATACATGTGCACGTTCAGATACATGTTCTTGTCATTGACTCGCGGATGTGTTTGTACGCTCATGAGTCATCATGTGTTTATACGCTCATAAGTCATCATAATTGCTTCTAGTTCAATTTCAATTAGATTGCAGTTCCTTGTTTACATATTATTTTATATGAAATAGGGGCTGTAATAAGTCATTCGATGAGAGGGGACTTCAAGTTGTACAAGGATGACGGCCTCAGAGCCGTATGCAAGGACAAATGGAGTATGGCCAGTCATGGACCTATGGGTGGTTTGCAAATCCATAATGCTATTGGGAGTTCATCCATTCACTTTCTATAGCCTTTTCCAAATGTTTCTTCGGAATGGACTTAATGATTTTTTCACAGCTTCGACATGTTTGTTTGCTTAAAGAAGAGCAGCTGTCGGAGATCTCTTTTCGATATGTTGCCGACGGCAGAAGTCTTTAAATTTAGCGCTGTTTAATTTGATTCAATTATCAATTACAATGGTTCATGGAAGGCCAAAATGACACATGATTTTCCAGACAATTAAATTGATTATTTTCTTCATCGTGATCGTGGTTAAAAGTTTTCCTTCATCCAATTTGGTGAAGTAATCAACTCCTCCAATGGCGTATTTTGATCTACCTTTAGAATCAGCAATAAGATGATGATGTCAGTACCCCTAGTGGCAAATGGCCATGGAGTGACTATTTAATTAATTTCCATCGGCGTGGGCCCTCGGAATTTTTGCTAAATTTTGGCACTTGTCGCATTATCTTATGTGATCAGACACATCTTGATTGATAGTTGGCCGGTAGTACTCGTAGCGGAGTATTTTCTTTGTTAGAGTTTGCTTCTTGGTGTGATCGCCACATTTTTCTTCATGGACTTCTCTTAAGACTCATTTAACTTCATCATGGGTCAAGGTTTTAAATACCGGATTTCGGTCACATTTTGTCTTAGAATTTTTACATAAGTTATCTCGTATCAGGGGAGATCTCGAACGAAATGACTATATATCGGGTGTACATCTCGGAATGACATCTTGGGTCTTATAATGCATCTCAGAAATATCTCAGATGTACTTGTGTGTCTGAAATTAATGTGTCAAAAAATCATTTAACGGTTATAACTTTCTTAGTAAAAATAAAAATGGTAACGTACTTGATTTACATGGAAAAATGAATATTTTTAGAAGTGTAGTAGCTTGATTAGCTTAATTGATTTGGTAATGATTGAATAATATCCTTTTATTTGAACATAATAAAGAAGCGAAACCTTACGCTATGACTCACTAAGATAAAAAGTAAAGAATATGTTTAAGAAGTTGGTAAATTATAATTGGATCAAGTAGTTCTTTTGAATCAATATGAAAATAAAAAATAGCATGCAAAATAAAAAAATGTATAATTTCGGGTGAGATCTCGGACTGAGATTTTGATCCATATTTTGGACGAGATTTGAGTATCTCAAACGAGATGAATGTCGAGGGAGATATGGAGGAGCTTTAATGTCTCGTCTCATTTAAGTGTGAAAATGAGATACGGAGGAGATCTCGGGCGATATATAGGATATTTAAAACCATGTCATGGGTGATATACCGAAGGAAGGGAATAAAGATGCCATTTCTATACATGACTTCTTCTTGGATGATGCATCATGAAGCTTTGGGTAGGATCTGTCATTTTTCATTCCTTCATATAGGAAGAATCCCCCATTATAGATAGTCTTTGATAGGAGTCATCCATGACTCCTTTTATGGCTCCATCTCCAAGATCTAGTCGATCTTGATCAGTCAGCGCTTAGAATGTTAAGTAATTTAATTGGGACAAAGTCTATTTGTTGCGTATCCCAAGAACCGGCCAACATGGCCAATGACTCGACTTTTTCTTTTTGTTCTCTATGGATGTGTATAATGGTGTAATACTCGAAGTCGGCTAGTAGTTCTTGGACCCAATCGAGATAAACAAACCATCATTTGGACTAGAAACAAGCTATTATTGGTGCAAATGGAATCACAAAGCTGGTAATAAGATAAGTCAAGATGAATACTTGAACGCAACCAATATGGCTATCTTAGGGATCGGTATCGATCCCTACTTTTTGATGATATGACACCTACTTTTATTTGAGAATTGGTCTAAATCATGGATAACGGCTTGGAGATATTTTGTATGCGATATTAGGCTCCCTACCTTCATATATAGAATGGTAAGGCTCACCTTTTAGGTTATTTTGGCTCTTTTTCTTCCCTAATCTATATTCTTATAATTTCGAGGATCTAAGTATCAGAGTTGTATGACCCCTAAGAACTTCTGCCTCCAAGTAAGTAATACGCAATAGAATCTTACACGGGCCTTACTTTTTCGAAGTACTATAAACAATTGTATCTTGTTTATTTCTCATTTTCATTTCTTCATTTTTTATTTCTCTACATATAATTTTAGGTGTTTATGCCATTTTTGGTTCAAACAATATATATATATATATATATATATATACATACATATATAATCTTGTTTACTTTCCTTATGCTATGTAAAAAGTATAGACATCTTTATATCATGTAAACGAAATTTAAGCTCTTTTATCAAGAGTGTATCAAGACTGCACATCTCTAAGTATCCAAGTCTTTGTCAATTATTGTAAGGTTAATCTCAAACCTTTTCCTTACTTTATAACAGATGAAATATCCAGTGGTACTAAATGTAAATACCACTACTCCGCAGATGTTACTTATGACCACTCTGTCTGAAGTCATCTAACATTATAGACTGATCTGATTTTTCTTCATTGAGTATATATAACAAACCGTTACTTATATTAGTAGTAAATCCGTTTACATATGATAGGGTGTTCCAAGAAAATAATAATAGCACTATGATTAAAGCATCAACTACTATATTTTGCAACTCTAATTACTCACCAATCAAATAAAAACTACGCATGAAATTTAAGGAACCATATTATAAAAGGGCCACGTCAGGATCATTTAATCATTATGTTGAAAAAGAGTTACACTAACTATTAGTTGTTTGACAGAGAACTGGGTGCGTAGCACGGGCGTGCACTAGTATGTATATGAATGTGTGTATGTGTATACACATAGATACACACACACAAATAGCCTCTTATATTTAGGCCTGTCAAACGGGTTGGGTTGGGTGAAAATGGGTTGGGTTGGGTTTGACCCAACCCATTTATGATCCATTCTCTTTTACCCATTTATGACCCAACCTACTTAATAAGCGGGTTACCCATTTAACCCATTTAAAGATTTAAGTTTAATTTGACTAATAAAAAACGAATAAATATAAAATAATTCTAATTCTAATTTTTATGTTTTGAGAGTCGATAAAAAATTAAAATTTAATTCTAATTTTCATCAAAATTCAAATAAATGAGGCAGCTTATTATTTTTTAAGTACAACTGTCAGTCTCCTTGAAGAACTACAGTGTGCGTTCATATGACAAAGTGTCTGAGTGTTCCATACTATTCGTAATTTAGGTGGTAGTTAATCGATCAAAGTCCCCCCTGATTCTGAACTAAAACGAAGGAGTTATTGCAGTACGAACAAAAAAAATAGTGGCTTCTGCACTAGGCGGAGTTCAATATGCAGATATGGTAGGATGTTATTTTCTAAGTACAACTGTCAGTCCCCTTGGAGAACTACAATGTGCACTCACACGATGAAGTATCCGAATGTTCCATACTGTCTGTAATTTAGGTGGGAGTTGATCGGTCGAAGTCCCACCTGATTCCGAGTTAGAACGAAGGAGTTATTGTAGTCTGAACAAAAATAATAGCGGCTTATACACTAAGCGGAGTTCAATATGCAGATGTGGTAGTCGGTTATTTTCTAAGTACAACTGTCAGGCCCCTTTGAGAACTACAATGTGCGTTCACATGATGAAGTATCCGAGTGTTCCATACTGTCCGTAATTTAGGTTGGAGTTGATCGGCTGAAGTCCCGCCCGATTCCGAGTTAGAACGAAGGAGTTATTGCAGTCTGAACAAAAAATAGTGGTTTCTGCACTAGGCGGAGTTCAATATGCAGATGTGGTAGCCTGTTATTTTCTAAGTACAACCGTCAGTCACCTTGAAGAACTACAATGTGCATTCACACGATGAAGTATCTGAGTGTTCCATACTATCCGTAATTTTGATGGGAGTTGATC